>CM029917.1:1098006-3498006 GCA_017639245.1 Myiopsitta monachus | reverse complement strand
GTGCCGCCTGCTCTGCTTCCCTGGGAGCACTGGCTGCTGCTGGTCCCTCTGAGCTGCTCTGAGCATCCTCACAGCCACTAACTTCTGGGCTGCCTCTGGCCAAGAAGGAAAAGATACACCTGATCTGATGTATGAATGGGGTCCTGCACAGGCTAACAACAAAACGAGAGCTGCTCACATGGCAAAAGTATGTTTGTATAAAAAATACGAAGTAAAGTAAAAAGTCCTTTGGAAGAAAGGATTGACACTTTCTGCTTTGGAAAGCACATACAACAACTTGAGTGATGCTTAAAAGGTATTAAGTTCTTATCTTACGAATGAGGCCTAATGATGCACTGTACTGGCAGAAAACATTGATGGGATCCATCAGCAACACTAGGAATCACGGAATTGTTCGGGTTAGAATGGACTTTAAAGCTCCAACCCTCTGCCACGGGCAGGGACACCTTCCACTGGAGCAGTTGCTCCAAGCCCCTGTGTCCAACCTGGCCTTGAGCACTGCCAGGGATGGGGCAGCCACAGCTTCTCTGGGCACCCTGTGCCAGCGCCTCAGCACCCTCACAGGGAAGAGCTTCTGCCTAAGAGCTCATCTCAGTCTCCCCTCTGGCAGATTAAAGCCATTCCCCTGTCCTGTCCCTACAGGCCCTTGGCCAAAGCCCCTCTCCAGGTTTCCTGGGGCTGCTTTAGGCACTGGAGCTGCTCGGAGGTTCCCTCAGAGCCTTCTCTTCTCCAGGCTGAACAATAACGTGAAAGATTTGCTCCCTGAAAAGCGCACTTTGAGCTTTTCACTTGGCATTTGCGGAAATGACTCCACAAGTTATGGGGCAGGGCAAGGGTTGGCTTTCCGAGATGAGATTAGCAGAAGCAGTTGCCAGCCCTGCCAGCCTTTGCACAAGGTCCTGGTTGTGAAACCTTTGTACTGTCCTTCTAACAAAGTAGGAAGATAATTAAATTTTGCAGTGTGGTTATACCTCAGTAAATATTGTCTATAAAAATCAATTGGCATTTACTGTACTTAATGTATAATAACGATTCTTATAAATCTAAATTATCCTTATAAATCTAAATTAAATGCCTCGGTTTAAATGTATTTAGGACATTTAATTAATAAGTGTTACCAAATAACCATTACTAATCTGTTTACTTCAAGCCTGATTTCCATTTCCAAAGGATTTATTTCTCAGCAGTGTGTGTGGGAGGGTAAAAGTGAATGTATGTGAAAGGGGTTTGAAAAGCTGCTGCAGGTACAAGGAATACTCACAGATTGCCCAAGAAATTCCTTCCTCTTTTCCCCCCTCCAGATGTGCTGGAGCCAGACTTTTGCAAAGGAAAAGCTCCATTCTGACCCATCTGTAAGTGCTCAAGAAGTCCTGAAGTCTGGAACATCCTGTTTTGACATTTTCCTCGTGGCAAGCTCTGCCTTGCTCTCCAGGTTCATTTTCCTATTCAAATCTTAACTTAGAGAAAACAAGGAAGGATGAAAAGGTCAAAATCCCAAAGAATCGATTGAAATGGAATCTTTGGGTCCAACATAAACCCCATATGGATGTGCCACTTGCGAAGAACACAAGTTTTACTTTTCTTCCCTGTAACTTGTCTTAAACCTGCCCTCCACCGAGGTCTCAAGGGCAAAGTGGCTCATTTAAGATCCATCACGGAGCCTGGGATGGGCCAGGACTTGAGCTCCTCCATGTACAGCTGGGCTCAGCTGGTTTAGGTTGAAAACCCCCAGATTCTGGTCAAGCTGGACTATGTGATGAGCTCGTGCTGAGTTCATCCACTCCAGCGCACTGGACCCCTTCCCTCACTTCAAATTCCCTTTCCAAAACACTGCGATGTTCGATTTTGAAATGGGATTTTATTATCCATTTGCTCAAGGGGGAAGGGTTTCTGTTCCAGCCTCTCTTTGCTAAAAAAGCTGGAGAAAACCCGACTTGCCTCAAGCCACCCCCAAATATTTCACAACAGCCACAAGCACAACTGCCCAGCAGCTCTGCTCCAAAGCTTCAGCTGGACTTGCACCAATGGATTAGTCCTTCCTCCCACCCACGATTAACACCCATGGACTTTGCTCACAGCAAGCCAGAGGGTCAAATTCAGAGGACGTGGAGCGTGGTGTAATTCTGTTGAACCAAAATACTGCATCTACTCCAGTGATTAATTTAGCTAAAACCATGTAATTATGAGCAATAAAAACGCATTCCTTCTGCTGCTGGGAACCGGCTGAGACTGTTTCCCTGTATAACAGCAACACTAGGCCTAGCAGCAATCCTAACCCAGTCCACACTGCCTTAAAGCATTAGCCTTAAACCTATTCAGTGCCCCATAAGCTACAAATGGGACGAGAGCCACGCAAGGGGAGGTGTGGGTACCAGAGTGAGCTGCGGGTATCCTCCCTGGTAGGTTGAAGAGATAAGTCGAAGCTCATTAATTCACTCCTTTGCACAGGGTTTATGTACTAACTAAGCCAGAGCCGAAGCTTAGAGTCAGACATTCAATTACGATCATTCTAGTATGTTTTAATTAGTTAACGACTGGAACAAGCTGGTTTTCCATTGCCTCTGTAGGCAGGGTGACTCCTTCCAGGCGCATTCCTGGTGTCTGACCATGCAGACAGCAACTGCTTTCCCAGTGGGAGACACCCCGACAGCCACAGGCAGTTCCCACCTCCCTCCTGTACCACTGCAGCTCCAACCCAGCTCACAGCCACGGACACTGCTTTGCCATTCCACACCAAGTCCCAAAAGCAGCACGAACACAGGCTGGGGGAGAAGACAAGGGTGTGGAGTGCTGGTGGACAAGAAGCTCCCCATGACCCGGCTTCAGTGTGTGCCTGAGCCCGGAACCCCCCCTGTGCTGGGTGTACCCCCAGAGTGTGAGCTCAGGGAGGGGATTCACTCTGGTGCTTGGAGCACCCTGCTCCAGTGGAAGGCGTCCCTGCCCATGGCGGGGGGATGGAACTGGAGGAGCTTTAAGGTCTTTTCCAACTAAAACCGATCTGGGATTCTCTCATTCCTTGAAACTGGGCCAACGCTACAGCCCCGAGTCCTGCAATTCCCTTTTCCGAGCCACCATCAGAAGAAAGATAACTTCAGGATTGTAGCACATTCAGCTCCCGAAGGACATTTTTAGCCACTGTTAAATTCCCTATGGAAGAGTGATGCAAAGGAAAATACCTTCTAGGAAGATGAGGTATTTCATAGGCTGTCTGTCTTTTCCTACTTGATTCAGACTGAGCTCGGCAGATGGAAGCAAGCCCAATCCTAAGAGGGAAAAGACGTTGAGAAAATACTTTGAGAGGCAGCCTGGCATCTCCGCTTTAACAACTGCTCATCTCTTGGAGTGACATTTGACTTCATCTGTCTAACGAGGCCGATGGTCTCTCAGTGTGTTTCTTCTGATTGGGCTAATTTATTTGTTTTCATGCTAAGTTTTATTGCTTATTGATTTCCCAAGTCATTCTCAACCTATGTCAGTTTTTATCTGCTCCAAGTAATAGAAATCATTCTGCTGAAGATACACCATGTAAAATCTCATTGCCAGCCAGACTAAACTCTACCAATACTGTTAACTACAGCGATAACAATCCCTCTACATGACAAACTCAGACCTATTGTCCCTCCCCAGTCCCCACTATAGGGTATCCAAGTACTCTAGATGCAATGAGGGCATAAATCACACGCCAAGGACAAGGAGTGAGTAGCATCCAAGCTGTCACTTCCAGAAAGGCCAACTCTAGATTCCCCCAGCAGTCCTCTCATGCAGTCTGAGGAAACATGACAGACTCTTCATGCCATGATCCTGCTCAGATTGCTCCAACATCCTTTTTAATGGTTTCCAATTATTTCAACCTGATTGGAACCGAAAAAGCCAACTAACAACAAATCCACCTCCAGTGAGAGGAATGAGTGTGTCCTTCATGGGTTGCTTATCACAGCTTCAGGTCACTTTGTGCTTTTCCAGCATGAGATGCTATGACTGCCAAATGAGAAACTGCTCTTAGTAACTATTCCAAGAAGCACCTCTTGGAGCCCTGCATCTCTGCGCAAGGCAGACCATGTAGTTCCTTATGGAGATGCTAGAGCCTACCCTCTATAGCCTGTCCTCCATGGCAGATGAGATGTGCCTCTCGCTTGACCAACAGGACACCATCCTTTCTGCATGACGGGTCTGCTTCTGGCCACAGAATCAAACATGCAGTTGTTACCACAAAGCATGCCCTCCTGCTGCTGTTTGCATGCTGGCAGCCAAACAAGGGGAAAGACCACGCTATTTCTTTCCTCTTCTAGCCCTGGTTATACAGTGAGGTTTAATGTCCATGCACTCCTCTGGCTGGTGGGGCCCAACGTGTCCCCTCAGCACCCATCACCCCTTTCACAATGCTACCCTTCTCCTTATCTGCACAACAATCTGCTGCTGGAGCTGAAACGAAAACTTTCAGTCCAGTTGAACCAAAGTCACAAAGATGATGTCTGATGCTACCTATGCTGGCTTAATGGGGACACTGAGTGATCATACAGTGCCAGCAGAATAAACAGCCTCTGCCCGTCTGCTGGCGTGTTGATGGGACGACATTCCTGTAGCTGGGAATGAGGTGAAGATTGAGGGATGCAGAAGAGGACATATGGGAAGAGTTTTATTCTGGTCAATATCGGTCAGAGCTGGTCAGATCCTCTGAAAGGTGGTAACGGGAGAAAGGTTGCAAGGAAGACCTGGCGTTTACCCGCAGTTCCATAGAATCACCACAGAAACCTAGGCTTGGTTTAGGTTGGAAGGCGACTTAAAGCTCATCCAGTTCCAACCCCCTGCCACAGCACTGGAGCTGCTCTGAGGTCTCCCCTTCAGGAGCCTTCTCCTCTCCAGGCTGCCCCAGCACAGCTCTCTCAGCCTGGCTCCAGAGCAGAGCTGCTCCAGCCCTCACAGCATCTCCATGGCCTTCTCTGGACTCACTCCAGCAGCTCCACGTCCCTCTGGTGCTGTTGCCCCAGAGCTGGATCAGGACCGCAGGGGGGGTCTAATCTTCATCTCATCCCTCTTCTCCTCTTCACCAAGCAGGGTCGAAACCCACTCGTCTCACCCAGATGGAACAGCAGGTCCTGTGTTGAGCTCCAATCGCAGCCTGGCACTGAGCATCCTGCCCAGGCTGGGAAGTGCTGAAGCTGCACCATTGGAATGGCACGGCATGTGTAGGGAGGAGGAGGAAGGAGGAGGGAGGCAAAGGGAGGAGAGGAAGCTTCTCAATTTAGATAGAAATAATGCAGCTTAATTGTAGCAGCAGCTGCAGTGCGAGGCGGAGCGAGGTGAGGCCTAAATACTACACTTGGCAGCTGTCTGCTCCGCTGAGCATGTTGATGGGAGAAGATTCCTTCCAGCACAGAGGTTGGGATAAGGAAGGGTGAGGGATGCCGTCCTCACACCCATTGCCATGGTGGCTGAGATTGGAGAGGGGAGGCACATGTTGCCCAAGAGCACCAGGTGGGACTTCACTCCAAAAGGAAGGGTGAGAAAGGAAACAGCACTATGTGCTCCTGATGGAAGTGGAGGGAAAAGGTATGAGAAGAAAGACATAAATCGGAATGGAGTCCAGTCCAAACGCCGTGCGAAAGGTGGGGAACGGGCAGGGGGTGAGACCTGCCAGCCACATCCCAGTTTGAGGCTCCTGACCTTCCCACAGCCCTCACCCCTGCAGCTGGCTTCTGCCCCCAGCAGTTCATGCTTCCAGCTCCAGAGTTGTCCAAGTTACCTTCTGGTTGCTGAGGGCCCCTGATGGGATACGACCTTCGGGACTTCTGCTTCGCAAAGATTAATGCATACAGCTTAATGCATTCTCTTCTCCTGTCTGTTTTTATCCTCTTCCAACACTTAGCAGGGGGAAGGGCAGACGCGATTGGGATGGTTTCCATTTCCATAAGAACTGAGCTTGATTTTTTCATTAGCGCGAAGGTCCCTTTCACTATTTAGGTTATGGAAAAGGTCTTGAAAACAAAGCAGAAATAACATATATCTGCTTTAAAACTCTTTCTCCCTGTCAGAGAGATTCCACGTGAGTGCAAAGAAAACCCCTCCTGCTCCCATTCCTCAGCTCAGCACCATGCAATGATGCTGAAATGGCTGATTAGCTGCCACCCCACACTTAAGCATTACAAGCCTTTATTATTTATTTCTCGGGCAGAGAATTACCACTACGTGCTATTTTTATTTTACAGATCTGAAACTACTTAAAAAGCTTTCCATCAAAGATGTACAGTGGTGCTGACAGAACACAGCAGAGTTTGCACTGGGGAAAGCCATCATTAATTATCAGACTGTAAGTAGCACTGATAGTGCAAGCATTTGATTTTGATTTAATGTCTAAATAAGCTCACTTACAATGGCAAAGTGCTTCTTGTTTAATTGAAAAGCACTAAGTTTTCTATCTCCCCTTCTCGTTTTTCATTCTGGCCATGATCCAGGTGCAGAAATAGAAAGAAACATGAACAGAATGCAAAAAGTCAGTGCGAAAAAGCATCAGAGCCACAGGAGCCTGCTGAGCCTTCTGCCAACACCACCGCTGAGCAGCTTGCACCATCTTGTCTCTTCAAGGCTACCCTTGCCCTTCAGCTTCCCTGCCATTCTAGCCTGGTGCCTGTCCTTCCTTCCACCCATCCATCTGTGCATCCATCCATCCATCCATCCACCAGTCCATCCCCTCTATTTCCATGTCTCCCCTTACATCACACTTTCTGCAATCACATCACCATACTTTCCTCCCATCCTCCCCCAAACCCGAGGTTTTCATCTTCATACAATGACAGCTACATTGCTCTACGATGTACCCTGCAGCCCTGAGGAGGAGGAGAGACCCTGGAGACCCTCACCTTGCCTACTGTGAGGGGGTGCCCCATGCTTTTGCAGCCTAACAGTCAGCACGAGCTGGTATTTGTAGTGCTGCCAGACACTCGCTCCCTGCCAAGGTCACAGTGTGATGACAGTGATGACGAGCCAGCATGGCAATGGGTGCCATCCCCATCACTTCCCAGCAGCCAGCTTTAAACAGGTGCAGCCACTTGCCAGGGAGAGGCATGGATCAGGTAGGAATGGTCTGGTGGATGCTGCCTCTGCCCTTCATCTCTGCTTGGCGTCTCAGGTCCATGCAGATGCTGCCCAAATAGCAGCAGAAGCTGCTGAACCATTTGTGCTGATGAGGTCTGGGATTTGTGGAGCAATAGCTGCCGTCTCCAGCTGGGATACAGCGTAAGCCCATTGGTCACTTCACTGATAGGGATTCAAAGACCAGACTCTCACTCTGCCTCTTTAGGCAGATAAAAACCTGTCTGCAGCATTCGAGCCAGCCCAGACGATGCTGGGTAGCTCAAGGTGGGAGTTCCATCCATGTCCATGCTCAGACACTGCAAAAGGCAGAGTGCAAATGGAGGTGACAGTTTCATGGGAAGCACTGAACTGGCGTGACAGCTCTTCTCCATTGCTCAAATGGTACACTCATAACTGATTTTCCACTTGAGGTGCCTTCTACAAGTGTTAATGAACTAACCCTCATGATAGCTCTCTGAAGCAAGGGGGCTGTGCACAGGGACAATCAGAGAATCACAAACTCCTTTGTGTTGGAAGGGACCTTAAAGCTCATCCAGCTCCAACCCCTGCCATAGGCAGCGACACCTTCCACTCGAGCAGCTTGCTCCAAGCCCCATCTTCCTAAGAGCGCATCTCCTCTCTGGCAGGTTAAAGCCATTCCTCTTGTCCTGTCCCTAAGGGTCATTGTCCAAAGCCCCTCTCCAGAAGATGAAGCTCAGGCTTGTCTGAGCTCCCAGGTGGAGTCTCCACCAGGCAGCAGAGCCACATGCATCACGTTGTGCTTGCAGGCTGGTGCATGTGTGCTGGTGTGTGCTTGCACATGGGTGGCTTTGCTCACATGAAGAAGCCTCCATGGCTCAAACAACTGCCAATAGTTAGTGCATTGCTACGTGAAACAGCAAATATGAGAAGAAAAATACAGCTCTATTTGAAATGCAATTAGGTGAGAGAGGTAAACTGAGGCACAGACGCAGCACAGTAAGATCTTAAAGCCTGAAGTGACTGTCAGACCATGAAAGCTGAAGTGGCGCACACCAGACAGTTCCACCCAGCTGCAGACTAATGTCTTTGCTAAATGACTTTAAACCTAATGACATGCGACATGCAAAGATCAGGCTGTTTAGTATGGCAGAAAGAGAGCGATAATGATGGCTTAACCGCACAAGGACCCAGTGCCACCCAGCACAACTATGACTTTGGATGGGAAGGAATGCAAGGGCAGAGCGAATCTTCAGCCTCGCCAACAGGCACAAGTTGGTTTGGCTATTTAGGAAGAAATAACAGTAGCAATGTGTCTAGAGAGGGGGTGCACTGAGTGAAGAAGATTCAGACATTGGAAAAGTTACCATTTCAAGATGAAACTACAGATTTCTATCTCAGCTTTCGCTTGCTTCTGAGTGTATGATTGTGAATATCCAACAGGCAGCAAAGTTCCAAACTGGGGCAGTTTGGTTATTAAGTGTTAGTTTGACTTGCTGACTAACAAACCCTGAGTTCTGACAATGACTGCCCAATTCCTTCCTCTAAAGCCATCTGGACGGTGAAGCGGAAATGTTGAGGCCAAGAATTCAGAGTGCAGCCAGGAGCATCTGCAGTTACACGTAAAGAACATGGAGAGTGGTGAACACTGATCTGAACGACACCATCCTGGCAGATGCTTGCACTTAAACCCAGGAAGGGAACAAGTGGGTCTTTTCAGACACGCATGAGATGCTGAGATGGACCTGGAGCAGGCAAGGGTGGAAGAACCTTTCTGACAGCCTACAGGTTACACACTCGCAGAGACTCACATGGAAACCCAGACTTGAAGGGCAGAGCCCTGGGCTCCCTGCTGCCCACCTCCGGGTCTGTGTTCCCTCTGGCAATGAGCTGAGCACTGCAGCAGCGTGAGGAGAGCAGCTGCTAAGGGTGCTCTGAAAAGCCGCTCTGGAAGCCCAGGCTGATGCTGATTCCTGCACTCCTGTTCGCTCATCTCTCTGTCACTGGGTATTTATTGACTGGGGTGCGGAGCCGCAACCATCTGCCATAAACCCCTTTTTCTCCTAGAGAACAGGCCTCCATCACCATGTCACCGCATCTCCCCCAAGAACAGGCAGCGGCTGAGCTGGGCAGCAGTGGTAGTTCCCGAGGTCTGATGGACCGGATGGGGAGCAGGGCAGAGCAAGGCAAGGAGGAGCACACACAAACCTGGGGAGGAGGCCCCCAAACGCTGCTTGACCCAGGGTACCCAACACAAGATCAGTAAGGAGGGGGCAAGCATGGGGCAAAAGAGGGGGGAGTGAGCAAGCGGCTGCGTGGTTCTGAGTTACCAGCTGGGCTTAAATCACAATAGGGCGGGAGAAAGCAAAGACCTGTTTGAATAAGTGGCTTCCGAGCTCTTTGGTAATGCTGCACGGTTTCAAACAGGAAAGAAAAGATTGTGTTTAACCTTTTTTTTTATCTAAAAACCTTTTCTTTGGGAAATTGAAGGCAAAAAACCCCCGAATTGCAGACCCAAGGGAAGGTTCTATTTCCAGCTTGAGCAGTCTCAACAGTGATCATAAAAATAATGGCGCATTCTAAGCAAGGCCGCTTCAGACTGGGAAATGGAAAAGGTTCATTTTAGCCCTTTCCAAGAGGCCACATCTAACTCCTCCTGAGCACACCCAGCAAGCGCCAGCTACCGAGGTGAAGAGGGAGAAGTCTGCTAAGGATTTCAATCAGGTTTTGCAGGGGGGGGGGAAAGGTTTTACTCCATCAAATCACCACAGAACAACCTGTCATGTCCCTGCAGAGGCACCGCTGCTGGGATGTGCCATGGTACAGGACTCTACCTCCACCTCACATCAAGACATGCGGCTGATCTACTTATGGGAGATGGAGATCAAGCTTGCCTCTTCCAGCCCCACTCCCTAAGCTGCCACTGAGCCCATTTCCCTGTGGGATGGGAGGGATTTTGTGCTCAGCAATAAAGAGCAGAACTGAGGCAATGAGAGGAAACCAGCAGCTTTTCTGGGGCATCTTCCTCCTCCTTACTATAATGTAAAACACAGTGTCATTATTTTCCTTTAATAAAGTGGAACAAACTTAAGATGCTTAAACACTGATTAAAGGCTTTGATCTCTGAAAGTGCGATTAGTGTCCTTCTGTCGAGGAAAGTCACTTTGAGAAATGTATGTGCTGATTCCGCATAATCCCCCCATTAATTCTGTGTCAGATGTTGTGGTTACTGGAAGCACATGACGAGCCTTTCCTTCTTCCTTTCCCCCCCTCCTGAACTGTTTTGGACCCTGCAGCTTGCCCCAGCCCTGCAGTTCCTCCTCTTCCGCTTGTTCTCTTGGTTAGAGATAGAGAGGGAAGGAGGTGGCAATCAACAGCCCTGACTGTGAGATGTAGGGAGCTGAGCTCAATGACACGTAACAGCCCAGAGGCTGCAACAGCTCCTCTGTAGCCTCGCTAAAACTGGCTCTCTCATGGCTGGGCAGAGGAAAGGGAGGCCAGCACCAACCACTCAGCTTCAGGTCTGGGGTTTCATAGTATAACAGAGCCCAGCATGGTTTGGGTTGGAAGGGACCCTAAAGCTCATCCAGCACCAAGCCCTGCCATGGGCAGGGACACCTTCCACTAGAGGAGGGTGCTTCAAGCCCCTGTGTCCAACCTGGCCTTGAATGAGGATGGGGCAGCCACAGCTTCTCTGGGCACCCTGTGCCAGCGCCTCAGCACCCTCACAGGGAACACCTTCTGCCTAAGAGCTCATCTCAGTCTCCCCTCTGGGGCAGGTTAAAGCCATTCCCTTGTCCTGTCCCTACATCCCTGTCCAAAGCCCCTCTCCAGGTTTCCTGCAGCCCCTTTAGGCACTGGAGCTGCCCTAAGGCTGAACATGCAACATCACGCAAATGCTGGGATAGGAAGAACAAAAGCACCGAGTGCTGACGCCAGGGTTTTGCTCACATCGGGACGCGCACTGTACAGGCACCTCCACAGACTCTCGCTCCAAGACACAACTGGCAGTTTGCCGGCAGCTCCAGCTCATTTTGGCACCAGCATCTCAGTGCAGGGCTTGGTCGGCTTCAGACCTGCCCAGGCGAGCAGCCACCAGCGAAGTGCTGAGCTGCTGGTGCAGCGAGGAGTGACCTGAAATGAGCTGCGACCTGGCTGTGAGCAAACAGCACAGCCACAAACGCTGGCAAGTGGCCTCAGCAGCAGCAGCTCCCTTTGGATTCACTCTTCCTATGTATCACAACCATCTCAATCCAGGAGATGGGTAACTGGAAACCTAAAGTCACCTGGAACTGTGATTTGGCCCCCAAATCACAGCACGCCAAAGGCCTGGCCCAGCTCGTCCTCTGCATTCTGGGCTTTACAGACATTTTCATCCAGTTAAAACATTTGCATTTGGGATCAAACCAGCTTCATTTCAGTTTTCTAAGTGCAAACGGTGCTGGATAAAGCATGCACAGAAAGCTGTCCCTACATCTGACAGAAGATAAGAACTAAATGAATTCCAAGATTTATCTTGCTGCAGCAAGCTCCCTGTGGCACAGAGAACATCTGGGTTTATTGTTCCACATCACATAAGAGAAATATATTCCACTATTTATTTCAGATGTGAAGAGTCCTTTAGCAGGAAGCAAACCCTCCATTGTAGCCAATGCTGAGCATGGAGTCACGGGGCTCTTATTCTTGGGGCTTTGCTGATGGTTGTCTATAAAAACAGGGGAAAATGAAACCAAAAAGGGGGTTTAGAAGTGCTTTTCCCCTGGTGAGAGAGGACTGGTCTCTGAGCAGAGGAGTCCTGGGCTGGTGCCCAAAGCCAGGCCAGGAGGCAAAGGTCCATGGTGACCTCAGCAGAGCAAGTTTCTCTATAGGAACTATGCTGAAGTATATGCTATAATACATATATTATATATATTATATATATATATCCCTACCTTGTAACAGCCCTCACTGAGGAGTCCACCTCCCTTTGTGTCTTCTGCTGTTCTTAAGAGACTAATGAGGACATTTTCCCATGATTGCCTCACTTACATGTGCTCTCTCGCTCTCTCTCCACACTGAGTAGCTAATGGTAGGAAGATTTAATAGCATGATATCACTTTAATGTGAACACCATAAATAAAGCTCTTATAACTCCGTAATTACGTCTGCATTGCACTTATTCACCATTCATCTGCATACAGGGCTCTGCACAGTGACAGGGTGATTTCAAAGGATTTTCCATACTACAAACTAAAACCGGGGTTACAAAGAGGAGGAGGAAAGAAAGGGAGAGAGGGAGGAAGGGAGATTTGAAACCCTGGCTCCAGACCTGCACATCTCTTGAGTATTGAGTGCATAATCCAGAAGCAATCCTGAAGTTGTGATGCTACACTGCAAGCAGCTTGGCTCTGGGATTTCGTTCTAGCAGATAGAATCACAGAGTGGTTTGGGTTGAAGGGACCTTAAAGCTCCTCCAGCTCCAACCCCTGCCACTGGGCAGGGACACCTTCCACTGGAGCAGCTTGCTCCAAGGCCCTGTGTCCAACCTGGCCTTGAGCACTGCCAGGGATGGGGCAGCCACAGCTTCTCTGGGCACCCTGTGCCAGCGCCTCAGCACCCTCACAGGGAAGAGCTTCTGCCTCAGAGCTCATCTCAGTCTCCCCTCTGGCAGTTAAAGCCATTGCCCTTGTCCTGTCCCTACATCCCTGTCCAAAGCCCCTCTCCAGGTTTCCTGCAGCCCCTTTAGGCACTGGAGCTGCTCTAAGGTCTCCCCTTCAGGAGCCTTCTCCTCTCCAGGCTACCCCAGCCCAGCTCTCTCAGCCTGGCTCCAGATCAGAGCTGCTCCAGCCCCTGAAGCATCTCCATGGCCCCCTCTGGACTCATCCAACAGCTCCACATCCCTCTTGCACTGTTGCCCCAAGCCCTCCTTAGAGCTGCTCCCTCCAGTCTCTGCCCAGCCTGTGTCTGTGCTCGGGATTGCCCTGACCCACATGCAGGACCGTGTACTTAAGAAATAAGTAATCAAAGGTCCCCCCTATTCCCACTGTCGATGGCATCACAAGGCAGACAAGAGTGATCTCTCAGACACCAAAACCTGGGCAATGCTGGAGATGAGCTTCAGCACTTCAGCTAGCTTATGGAGTAATCTGAGCTCTAAACAGTCCCTGAGTGTTCACCACATCAAAATCAGCTCAGTCAGAGCAAACAAGAGCAGCATGGATTTGATGGCTTTAACTCTGCACATCCGAGAGTACAAGTATTCCTGGTCCCCGCTGCCCTGAGCACATCATGTACATCAGACAGAGCGATGCTAACAGGCGAGTGTGCCAAAGCTCTTCCTAAGTTTCTCTGTTAAAGCTGAGCAGAGGAAGGCTGTTTGTCTGCCCAGAGGTCTCTATTTTCACACTGGTTTCGTTCGGTGTCGGGGAGAGAACAACCCCCCGAATGCTGACACTCCGGTTGCAGCGTGTTGGGATTTAGAGCTCACTTTCTGTTGATGCAATACGTTATCACTTGCCAGGCAAAAATAATCATCCTGAATGAAAAGTCATGCAGAAAGTGAGATGCTGGATTTAAAAATACCGGCGCTTTGACTTGGTCTGAACTTTGCTCCAGTTCTCCCCAACGACAAAATTCAAGGGAAGTCAGGATAAATCCGGAAGACGCTTTCATGTCAACAAGTGCGAAGAGAACACGAGCTCTGAGCTCCTCCGAGCCAGCTCTGGAGCTTTATTTAAAGGCTGGGAAGGCTGCAGTGTGAACCACGCTCCTGGAAGCAAAAGAGGACACAGCCTGGAACACAGCCTTTGGTCTTTGGGGATAATTATACCACGACGGAAATCTCTCCTCCAAGGCTCGCTTCAGCAGAAGAAGGCTTAGGCTGAGTGTTCTGCTATGCTCACATCCACCACTGCCACAGGAAACCGCTGAGTGTAGTTAAGGAGAGGCTGTCAATGATCTACACAGCACAAGAGCTTATAAGCCAGAGGGTAATGCTGCCACTCATGACACACTGTCTTCTCAATACAGTGGGATCTCTTGTATTGTAGTATCTCACTACAAGAGAGACATTGAGGTGACGGAGCGGAGCCAGAGAAGGGCAATGGAGGTGGTGCAGGGCCTGGAGCACAGTGTGATGGGGAACGGCTGAGGGACCTGGAGGGTTCAGATGGAGAAGAGAAGGCTCAGGGGGACCTGATCGCTCCCTACAACTCCTATGATTCTCAAACAGCTTTTGAGCTCTTACTGGTGCACAAAGCACCCTGAGACTGAAGCCAACACTGAAGCCACAGCAAACAGGGAATTACACCACAGGTTCTGAGGAACAGTCAACTCTCAGGACCAATGCTCCATCTTAATTGGCACCACTGAAGCTATATGCAGCTCATTTCCAACACCAGGAATAGGGGAGATGGGGAAAATAAAGAAGGGATTGTAAGCATACAGCCAACAAAATTAAACTAAGAATTAATTTTATCCATTATAACTGATTGCTGTAAATTAAAACTAGGGGAAAATAATTGGTAGCATGTAGCTTTTAGTGGTTCGTACAGATTAGGGGAATTAGATTTTCTTATTAGGAACACTAAACTCATCTGCCGTGCTCCTGTGTCTGCAGCAATATGCATTTTTCCTGATTATGGCATACAGCCTGTAGTCACAGTGGGGTTTGCAGCCATGAGCATTTGCTTCATTAAGACCTAAATCCACATCCATTCCTGCAGTCTACGAAGCTAAACTGCGCTTTGCCTGAGTTCCCCAGTGAGCAGCACCACAGAGGTCTTTTCTGGTCCTATG
Organism: Myiopsitta monachus; assembly: GCA_017639245.1. Lineage (NCBI taxonomy): Eukaryota > Metazoa > Chordata > Aves > Psittaciformes > Psittacidae > Myiopsitta > Myiopsitta monachus. The sequence goes on along the minus strand of CM029917.1, from coordinate 3,483,180 downwards.
GCATCTGCAGAGCAGTATCAGTATTTCAGCTGTGTTCCCTCCAAGCTGGGGCAACCGAGACACCCACTCCAGTGCCGGATATGTTCAGCCTCCAGGAAAGCAACTATCTTTCACCTGGAAAGGAGGGAGAGCTCCTTGAACCCTATTTTCTGCAGTGGGAGCTACTGGCAAGCTAGGGTAATCATGTTGGTCTGCTCTAATTGCTGCTGCTGAGTACCATGCAGCAGTCCCAGACCTTTGCTAAGAGCTAACCCTGCCAGAAGCAGGTCGGGTTCAGTGGTTAATCCATCCTGTCGATCCAGCTTCTCTTCGGGAAAATCATAGCAGCCTTCCAGTATCTGAAGGGGGCTATAGGGATGCCGGGGAGGGGCTCTTCATTAGGGACTGTAGTGAGAGGACAAGGGGTAACGGCTTAAAGCTTAAACAGGGGAAGTTTAGATTGGATATAAGGAGGAAGTTCTTTACTGCGAGGGTGGTGGGGCACTGGAATGGGTTGCCCAGGGGAGTTGGGAATGCTCCATTGCTGGCGGTGTTCAAGGCCTGGTTGGACATAGCCTTGGGTGCCATGGTTTAGTGTGAGGTGTCCCTGCCCATGGCAGGGGGTTGGAACTGGATGATCTTAAGGTCCTTTCCAACCCAAACTATTCTATGATTCTATGAAACCCTTTGGGTCTGACTCCTCATTAATTTAATCTCACACAAGACTCATTCCCCTCAAGCAGTGTAAGTGATGCTGGGATGGAGCACGGTGTCCCAGGACACCGGCAGTGCTGCCCTCACCTTTATGTCCTGGATCAGCAGAGGCTGAGAGTCAGTGTTGATCCCTTGAAGCTTGTTGCTACATCCTGTACAGTGTGCAGGACATCCTGTAAGGGCACAGCACCCTTGGGGGCTGAGGCTCCCTCTACTTCTATCCACATTCCTTTCTATTTGATAGCACTTCAGAATGAAGAGAATGAAGCTGTCACCCTAACACGACAAGAGGCCAGAGTTTGAGGGGTTAAACTTGCTGCTGCTTCTTTATCTGAAGAGATTTTCTCCCAAGCTAAAAAGCATTAGAAAGACCTGGCTTTGTGCTGTAGCAGACTTTAGAGAGTGGCAGGAAATTAAGTTATATGTGAGCTGTTCTGTTTTTCCTGAGAGGTTATTTTTATGCATTTATTTAATTAATTCCATTGGCTTATATAAGGGTAACAGGATTTTACATGTCTGCAGAGCTTCCTTGCTCAGGAAGCTCAAAATCCATGTTGCAGAAACAGAAATAGTCCTCACAGCTGCCCCTGTGCAGAGCCAGAGCACAGTGGCAGCCACTTCCCACCAGGGAAGAGCGCGTGGTACCTTCCTAAACCCATACGAAGAGGTGACCTGCGCTAATTAAACTGAGATTAATGCAGTTGGAAATGAGCCCTGGGGTTGAGTTTTACACCTTGGGATGGGTGCTCTGGGATGCTGGGTGAGTGCTTGAGTTCAAGGAGCCCGTTTCCTGTCACTAGTGAGAGGCAGCACCTTCAGGAAGGCAACATCCTTCTCATGCCATCGAGCGAGAGGGAGGAGTGCCACCTACTGCATCACCCAACACTTGGCTTGCTTTGAACATCCCTGCGCCAACGAAAATAGCAACTTCTTGTTTTGTAGTTGGAAATATAAAGGAAAGGGGAAAATCGGGGGGAGGGAGGGAAGAAGCAACCTAAAAAAAGGAATTTGCTGAATGGCATTTTGTGCCAGCATCGGGGTTATAAATAGCCCAAGTGACACTGCTCGTTGCGAGATGAATTTCTGAGTGTTCTGATCAGCAAAGAGTTTGAGCTGCAAATAACAATAAATGGGGGGGGGGGAGAAAAGTATATAAATAAAAGGCATTAAAGCCCCTTTCTGTGTGGGATCAGCATCACATCTTGAAGCTTACATCAAAGGGACTCAATTAGGAGGCACATTTTCTAATTACATGTTCTAATTCACAACAAATCTGGGTTTCTAATGAAGCTTTGATTATTGGTCCAGATGGTAAGAATCAGACCTGACGTTCTGCAGCACGCAGAAGCACGCTCTAAGTGCCAAGACGACCACTTGATGCTCAAGAACCAGCTTCGTGTTCTGGTTTTGCCCAGACACCTTCATGTATTCAGTTCCTTAGGAAAGTCCCTTTGCCCAAATACACCTGAGTGAGCAACTGGTGAAAGCAGGTACAGATTACTGCTACTAGAGAATGAAGCAGCAACCAAGCCTCCTCCCAGTCACTCAATCCTTTTGACTGCTAATACTTTCCCTTTACAATCCTGACTTGCGCATGCTGAAGCAGGGAATAGGACTTTTTGTCACAGAACCCACAGGCGGTCACCCGCATTACTTTTAATTACAGAAAATGTTGCCTGTAAGCCTCCCCTGGGTATAACTTGTGGTTTTTAGACTTAATCGCTCCACATGAGATGAAGGCAGTGCTGGAGGGTTATTTCCTACCTGGCAGCTGGGACACGGCACAGAGGGAAGCAAAGAGAACCAGGAGGAAATGGCTGGGGAGCAGCACAAACCCCAGCAACACCCGGATCTCACAAGGATCTCACATCCTTTTGAAGCAGCCCAGGGTGCAGGTGGCTTTCTGGGTCAGCACTGTGTGCTGGGCTGCATCCCCAGAGCGTGAGCAGCAGGTGGAGGGGAGGGGATGCTCCCCCTCTGCTGCGCTGTGTTGGATGTAAGGCAGAAGCTCTTCCCTGTGAGGGTGCTGAGGCGCTGGCACAGGGTGCCCAGAGAAGCTGTGGCTGCCCCATCCCTGGCAGTGTTCAAGGCCAGGTTGGGCACAGGGGCTTGGAGCACCCTCTTCTAGTGGAAGGTGTCCCTGCCCGTGGCAGGGGTTGGAGCTGATGAGCTTTAAGGTCCCTTCCAACCCCAACCAGGCTGGGATTCCGGGAATCTCCATAAGCAAAGGGTTGAGAGGAGGCAACATAAATACATGATGGATTCAAGCGCTGTGCCATCTGTATACCCCAGCAAGATCAGGGTGCCATTGCCCTCCCCTAAATCCCTCTAAGAGACCAACTCTGCCCTTTCAGTCTGAACAGGCATGACAAAATGCTGAGAAAGAAGAACTGAGGCTTGGAGAGAGCACAGACAACCCAGCTCTCTGCGACAATAGCACTCCATCACCATGCAAACAAAAGACATTCTTTCCTTCTAAGGCTTTTTTGTTTCTCCTTTCTTTGCCTTTAAGATGCTATTACGGTACTAAGTGAGCCCTGCTCCGTTCGTCATGGCTGGGTAGCTGTGTGCTGTCTTGGATCTAACTCCTGAATCCTATTAGCTTTCGAATGTGCTAAACCAAACATTCAGCTCACATCTCAACCTCCCCAGCACATCACACCAGGGCTTGCAGACCCGTTCCAGGCCTCCTCCACCCTTGGAGCTCAGCCCATGCTTTGTGCATAGCCAGGACTGAGCCCTTCCCAAAATACCAATACTACAGCCTGTGTATTTATGTATTTTTAATACCTTATAGAATGGGACAATGCCCCAGAGGACCAGAGAACAGACTGCACGGACAGAAGAGCTGTTCTTTATAGATGAGTCCGGGAAGTCTGCACTGAGGAAAAGCAAAACCCCTGCAAGACCCTTATTGGATTTTCCTACCCACTCCAAGAGCCCTTTTAGATTTCGTTATTGGCTTTTACCAACACAGCTCTAAAAGCACAGGAATCCAGACTGCACCTGAACAGAATCAAACTGCAATGAGAAACACCTGAGCAGATCTACTGCTGTTGAATCCCCTTCTCTCGTGTTGCTGCAGGCTTGTACACAGACAACCAACCTCAGAGTAACTTAGACATGTCTGATATTGCTGCTTGCCTTGAAAAGAGCTCCGAGGGAAGTTGCTTTCCAGCATCAGAGCTGGCTGGACTTAACTAACACAAACAATAATACCCCAGTGTCAATGCAGGATTAACTTTAAACCTGAGCGCCCTGACGGTCAGCGGGAGTCCTGTCTGCTCATCTTGCCTCTAAGACACGATGCATTTCTACGGTACGTGGATAAGGCTGTGCTTGTTTCTTTCTACAGTCTATAAAAGGCTTAAGGTAGGTACTTCACTTCTAGATGGCTTCAGCTAAGTAGGATGAAGTGCCTGCTGCATAAAGCCACACAAAATAAAGGTCAAGTAGGAAGAAACTGCAAACGTGGTAGAGCATCGTGGTTTTGAAACACATCCCAGGACTTCCTAGGGCCTTGGTTTAACTTTTGGAAGCTGAATGGCATTTAGGTGCCTTTGCCAGCAAGGTATTTCCCTTCATTTAACAATTGGTCCCTTTTCTCCCATCACCTGGAATCCAAGCCCTGTTCAGTCAGCCAGGGCCATAGCTCGCACTGCCAGTGAGGCGGAGACTTGTGCCTCCTTGGAAATGAAGCAGTTATTGAAAGACCACTAATGGGGAATCCTACAAGCCCTCAGTGGATTAAAGAAGATGAATAGGGAAAGAAGAGATCGGACACTCATTTGTACGACTGCAGTGGCTGAGGTCTCTGCCACTCACTCTCAACTGCCCCCTCTCACAACTGGAGATGCTGCAGCAGCTTCAGAGGAGATTTTGATGTATTTATTTGTTTTACAGATAATAATTACCAGAAAAGACTCCAAAGAAAGGGGCCGTCAGCACAGGATAAGAGCAGCCAATTAGGTGCATGCCTAACACTTACCAGCCTGGCCTCCTGTGACTGAGATGGGTTTGATACCTCTCTCCTTGCCAGAGGATTTCAGAGAGCAGAAAGCTCTGGATCAGACACGCACCAAGGTCTGGTCTTGCTTCTTTTAGCAGCAGCGGTAAGCTGGTGGGACAGATCACTCAGAACCAGCACTGCAGCGAGGCACAGTGGGACCACTCTTTCTCAATCCATTGGAACCAAGAGGTTTTGGATCTCCTTGTGCTCTCTGCCCCGATTCAGCAGTGAGCAAGCCATGGAGCTTAGATGGGACACCCAGATGGAACAGGCTGGGTGTATGGATCAGAGTGTGGCTGGTCCTTCATCCCCTCTGCAGATACTGATCCTATCACCCCAGCTCCCTTCTCCTTGGCCCATTCTGGCGCTGGTATTCCGGAGCAGAGAGCCAACACTAGTACTCATCAGTGCCAACTGTTGTGCAGCTTTTCCTCTTCCAGGAGCTGGGCTGAGAACATCAACTCATTTTCCTCAGGTCTTTTCTTCAGCTGCTGACAGGGTTTGGATTTAAATCTAGGGAATTACATTTGAAAAGCTCCACATCTCACTAATAATGCTCCACAACTCACTAATAATCAGTTGAGCCATTAAGTGCACTCAATAGAGATTTTACCACCATTTTCTTGCCATTGCAGAAGCGAATTACATGACCTTCTTCCCAGCCTTGTGGCTAATGGTACAAGCGGCTTTTTCCTGCAGTTAGCTAAGGAAACAGCCATGTGTCCCATGCCAAGGGCATCGTTTAAAAAACAATTATGGGAGAGGAGACGAGAAAGCTTTTTTATCTTTGGCCTTGATTGCATTTCAAAACCGATACCTCTTTCCTCCCATCATTTCATTTACATATCAAATAATTGCCTTCTGAATTCAACAGACTGCTGGAGTTCTGGAGGAAATCTGCCTTGCAAAGCCGGTCACACTCATCGGATGAGACCCGGGCACAGTGAACTCCATGGTAAAGTACAGAAATACTTGAGCAAAGCCTGTGCTGAAGAAGTGTCTCTGTAGAGAAGCTGGTGGTGCAATGTGGATGTCGCTACTACAGCGACACAAACCCCTCAAATACAGAATCATGGAATAGTTAGGGTTGGAAAGGACCTTAAGATCATCCAGTTCCAACCCCAGATCAATAGTGACAAAAACCCCCCAAACCAAACCAGCTTTTCCCTTTGTTCTGGATTGAAAGTCTCTTTTGATGTGCTTGTCACAGACTTGGGCTTTGCCTGCCCAGCTCAGGAGACTCATAGTTCATGTGGTTTTGTGTCTCCAACGTCACTGGGTGAGCCGTGACACTGGTGCGTCAATAGTGTCACACAGCCAGCAAATGTGAGAGCAGGAAGAGGAGCTTCAATCCCACTTGGAGAATCATTTGGGAGTTACAACACTTCCACCCTTTTTTGACTCCGTCTTCACTTCTACGTTGTACAGAAATAGAAGATACAGGAGGACAGGGAGAAAACACTAGGGAAGGTGGATGAAGTATGTGAGAAGAGAGGGAAACACGGACACTTTGCACCACTTATCACTTCTATCTGATTTCACAAGTTTTCCATAAACAGGAAGATTCACAAAAGCCGGAGCAATCAACACAGGAGCCTGAAACCCCACAAGGATTAATCTGTTGGTTGCTTGTGCAATGATAGGAAAAGAAACTTACATAAATCTTACATTAAAAAGCCCCCTAAAACCAAACGCCACAGTCTGAACCCCACAGAAATCATGCGCTGCATCTCCTTTGCCCCAGTGATTTGCCTGTCTCCTTGAGATCTAATGGGAAACTTAATGACCCCCAACTTTGGCTCCTGCACAAAGTGCTCCTGAAGTACCTGGTAAGTGCTCAGAAATGATGAAGCTCAGCCACTCTTGGCCACACTTCTTGACATGGATTGCATTCAAGGCTGCTAGGCAAGCACGGGTGAGGAGCTTTGCTAACTGCAGCAAGTTAATCCCACTGTGTCCTGGCTGGGCTCATCCCTGATCCCACAGTGGTCTGACTCAGCCAAATGCCGGGTATTTTCTGGATCAAGGCTGGACGTTCTCCCTTTACCAGTGTCAAGCAAGGCAGGGGGCTGGTACTAGATCATCTTTAAGGGTCTTTCCAACCCAAACCATTCCACGATGATGCTATGAATCCTATGAAAGCACAGCAATCAAGAGGCAGGACTGAGCCCATTGGGTCATTTGAGAAAGGAACAGAGATCCAATACGCTGGTGCAACCTGACAAAGCCTTGCAAGAAGTTGCCCAAGTGCTTGGTGAGATCTAAGCACCAAGGAGAAAGACAGATGTGCCTACTCCAGCTGACACTGATCACTATTATCACCTCCGGACAGTTACGGCTCCTACATGGCCCAATTTATCCCTTCAATACTATGGAAATCACGTCTTCCTCTAAAATGTTTCAAGCTTTCAGCACAAGAACTTACTAAGGGGGAAATACCTTATGCTGAGAGGAAAGGGAGGTCTAGGAGATCACAGATTTTCCATAAGTTAGCACTTCCTCACCTCTGGTTTCCCTCCTTAGTTCTACCGCATTCCTATTCTCTGAGTCGGAGGGGAATCTGGACACCTAGCTCAGATACAAGCATCCACTCCACAGGCATGTGTGATAGCTCCTGCCTGCACATGAGTCCCACCATCCATATCCTCTAGTTGCTGGACATATTTTGAGCTGAGGATGAGCTCAAGCTTAGGCCTAACACACTCTATAGATATATGTAATCTCTGTGTCTTTTATCCCTAAAGGAAGCAAAAGTAATAATAGTTCATAACTTTCAAAGGCTGCTGAGGAAATACCCTGGTGCTGTAGACAAAATGCTCACATTTCCTCATCATCTCTGGAGCAACTTGTGAGTAATTGACTGTTCTGCAGCCTGCTGAATACCGCGGGCTTCTAACGTCCAGCAGCTAATGAAATCCTACTGCGCTGTTTAGTAAGTTGCTGTCCTGCCAGGTCTCCGTGGAGCTACCGCAGTCAGTGACAGCCTTGCCCAAATAATATCTCCATCAGCATAAATTCAAATAAAACATTTTATCTACTTTCCCTTCCAGGAAAAAAACCAAACCGAACCATGCCCCAGAATAAGCTACAGCCCAGAGGAGAGACCCTCAGCAGTAGCTGAGCTCATACACATGCGCTCACTTCTTCCTCTCTCCAGCTGCGCTGCTGCAGGACTGACAAGGAGAGATGACCCAAATGACAGATTCCCCTGATAGCACAAGCTCGTGTAATAAAATGAAGAAAAGAGAAATCTCACTCTCTATTCATTTTTAAAAGTGGTTCCCCTCCCTCTCCATGAGCTGTGTGAGACAAATTGAAGCTGAAGCATATACTCACTGAATGGGTCTCCATGCTAGTGTCACCATAAATCACAGCCCATCACTGCCACTTCCAGCACAGCATGGTAAGGGAGTCATGGACAATTTCATGTCTGTCCCTGTGCTGGGACCCACTGTGCCCTCCCGCCTCACCCCAAAAAGTCCTCAGCTGGTAAAAGTACAGTTCCTCCCATCAGCAGCAATGCTCATTTGATGGAACAGAACATCTAAGAAGCTCTGCTATGAGTTTGTAAGGGCTTCCCTCACTAAAAAGACCCATAGGGTTTGGATATTCAGGTTGGATGGGGCTTGAAGCAAGCTGCTCTATGGAAGGTCTCCCTGCCCGTGGCAGTGTGTTGAAACTGGATGAGCTTTAAGGTCCCTTCCAACACAAACCACTCTGTGATTCTACGGTTCTATATCCCAAAAGCTCCTCGCTGCAGTCCCCAAAATCTAGCTGGAATGGCAGCAGAGATTTTCCACCTTAGCACACACTTAGGACTCTAAAGATACACCAGGTCACAAAGCTGTACCTTCAATGTGCATCCTACCACAAAGAATAAGATTAACTAAGTAATGCAAAGAGAAACTTGTGCTTCATGCCACTGATGCAGGTGGCTGTGAATGCTGTTCCTGGGACCAAAGTAGAACGCTCCATAATCCCTACCACAGCTCGCTCTGCATGGAAATGTGTCAATTCTACAGCTGCTTGATGGGGATATGACCTGATTTTCTTTCTATGCCTTAATTGCTCCCTTTTAAGAGATGGCAATAAAAGTTGAATGCAGTTTATTGCTTAAAGTGGCTGTTGTGGCCTAAATCAAATGCTAACTGCATTCAGATCTCTCATTAGAAGAAAACCATCTCCTGGTGATAGCTGTGGACAGTGTAAGAACCTCCTTACCTGGTTTCCAAGTGATTAATGACACTCACTGCAACACTGCACAGGTTTACAGGAAGCCCCTGGTGTTGGTGCCTCGTGTTGGAAAAGAAACCCAATATTCCCAGCAAAGAGGGCTGGTTTTTCCTGGTAAGCAAAGCAACACCTATAAAAGAAAGTGCTCAGTTGCAGAGCTGAATATAAATAGCCCAGATAAGAGTGAGGCAATGGCTTTGCCTCCAGCTGCCACACAGCCAAACCCATTGCCTTTGAAGGACCTGTGACTATGTATGTTCTAATTTGATGGAAAAGAATCCTGTGACCTATTAGAGATAGGAAAGCTGAAGGTCTCCGAGGTCACCAGATAAATGTGAGGCAGAGCTATGGATATAATCATTTCAGACTCGAAAGTGGAAGTAATGGATGAGCACTGGATTTCAATTATCCTGAGATCATTCAAATTACTTTAAATAGATAACTGCCCCACTAAAGACTGCCTGGGCCCCAGCCCTGCCTTTGCTGGCCAATTCACATGATGACTATTTGATCCCTATTCTCCCTCTTTCACGGAACAGTGAAGTTGTTAATAGCACTGAAGGGTTTCTTTCTGAGCTGAACTCGCAGTAACCTGCTGTTCAACATCTCCCCGTGTCCAATTCAGCTGTTACACCACTGACATTTGCAACTTGGGAAGTTCAGGCTGTAGTGGTGGCATTTTCTCTGGGAACAAGCAGGCTCGCTTACAGCACGGGCGGAAGGAAGGACCTGGACCTTTTGCTTCGGGACTTCTTTGTATCCCCATTCCTGATCCTCTTGTTGGCTATTTTAAAATCAACCTTGTGCAATCTCAAAGGAGGAAGAGGGTAAAAAAAAAGGTTTAATTGCATGGCTAATGAACGCCAGGATCCAGGCAGGATGTGCGCGCCTGCTGTGTTACAAGCCATTGCTGGAGGTTAGCGTAATTACGTTATTGCTATCATTTGTATTATGTTAAGACACAGGAGTTTGACTCACGTACCAAAGTCCTGCTGTGTGAGGTGAGATGCAACAAAAAGATCATCTGCAATCTGAGAGGCAGAGGGTGGTTTCATTGCACTCGGATTGCTGGCTTGGAAGTGAAAACATCTCATCTCCAGAGAGGCCAGCTCCTGGGGCTGGTGCAGGCAGGGGGTGCTTCTGGGGGGCAAGTGATAGAATCATAGAATCCCAGCCTGGTTTGGGTTGGAAGGGACCTTAAAGCTCCTCCAGCTCCAACCCCTGCCACGGGCAGGGGACACCTTCCACTAGGAGCAGCTTGCTCCAAGCCCTGTGTCCAACCTGGCCTTGAACACTGCCAGCGATGGGGCAGCCACAGCTTCTCTGGGCACCCTGTGCCAGCGCCTCAGCACCCTCACAGGGAAGAACTTGTGCCTGAGATCTCACCTGAACTTCCCCTGTTCAAGTTTAAACCCATTCCCCCTTGTCCTATCACTACAGTCCCTGAATGAAGAGTCCCTCTCCAGCATCCAAATCATGATCTTGCCTAAATCATACACCTATCTTAGACCAGCATCACACCACAGCCAGTGAAGCATAAACAGGGAGGCTGGATTCAATAGGACTAACAGCTGAAGCTCAGTGAGATACACTTCCCTCTCCCTTTACAATCTAAAGAATACTACTGTCAACACTAGAGCATCTAATGGGCATTCTGATATGCATACACCATGTATTCAAGCAGCACCGGTGGACAAAATGATGGGTGAAAGAAAACATTCATGGCTAGACAGGGAGCCAAAAATACAGGTGTCTGGATTTATTCCATGCAATCTATTTGAGATTAAGTTGGGAGCACAGTTGCCCAACGTGCCCTCTGTAGTCAATGGATATAGACAGCTATTTCCAGAGGGTGGCCCGGATCAGGTGATTGGCAAAGTGACTTGATCTCTGGAGCTCTCCCTCAATTAAATGCCTAAACCCTCATTTGACAGATGTCCATGCAATGAACTCTCTGTTGGAGCTGGGCAGAATAGGAATTGAAGTAGCTACATCTGATCCAACCCCGGCAGTTCCTATCTGTGTAGGAACATCCCAGTCAGTGGAACTGAGGCCACTCATCACCTTGCTCAAAAGCCTACAGTTGAACGCAGTGATGTGACTCTCTTCCTCTATGTGCCCAGCATTTCCAGTGTCTGTGAAGAGACCCCACAGTAGCCAGTCCAGCTGTAGACATCATACTGCTGGTATCTCACATCAGTCCTTGCCACGCAAGATGCTAAACCCCAAATTAAGCCCTCTAAACTCTCCCCCAGCCTTGCCTAAGCTCACACAGCAGTTTAACCTCCATCAGTGAGGTTCTGCAGATGTCACACTGGTGGTGTTGGGTATGCACACAGCCATAAAATCAGAACAACATCCAAACATCCCCAAATCCTCCCCACGGCCACACAAGGTGACATTCCTTCTGCCTGGGGGTTCTCAAGTACTTGATTTTCCCCATTCATTGCTCAGTCAACCCAAGCGCACAGATACAAACAGGAGACCACACAAAACACAACGGCACTGGCTGCATCTCTCTTTTGGGCATGTGTCCCTATGGGTCCCTGTAAGTTCAAGTGTAGTTCCTATGGGCTAGCAGGAGTTAGGCATGTCAGAACCAGCATTCACAAGGATTCCGGTCACTTTCCAACGTATTCCCAGGCACACAGGGAACACACACCTGTGTTATAGCTGGAACATCTTAGTGCATTGTAAAGTCGAACATTTAGGAGCAAGAAGATGGCATCCAGGAATGAGAAGATGGCATTCAGGAATGAGAAGATGGGCTGCACCTGCTGATGACTCTTCCAGCTCCATCTGCTGCTCTGGTAAATGTCCCAACAGTTTGCTAACAGACGATTGACTCAAGCAGTTTACAGAGGCAAGGGAGATGTATGGAGACACGATGCGACTTCTCCGGCTTTATTCATCACTCCTAATTGCTGAGCAAACGATGAGTGGAGAAATACCCTCAATATTCATTCTCTCTTGCGAGCAGCTGGTTACCAAAGTTACACATTTTATTGGCTGAGGGAAAGGGGAGGTGATGAAAGGTGAAGACCCAAATCTCAGGAGACACCTGAGGCTGGTTGCTGTTCTAGTCTGCTTCTAGTCAACGCTGAAAGCCTGGCACTGAAGCTCGCAGTTAAGCCAGAGCTAGTTTGGGACTGGGCACATCGGGTTTCAATAAGAGCATTAAAAAGGCTTCCCAGAGAGAAGTGAATTCTTTTATAAATACCAAAAAGTTGTCACATTTTGCTGCTTACATTAAGATGTGGATTAATGTAATTGCATTGTTACTAATCTCAAGGCTTGCATGCCTAATGAGACATCTGACAGGCTTTCCGTTAGGGACATTACATCAAGTTGCTAGTATCCCCGAGTCTGCTTTATCCTCAACCCTGGTTATCCCATTTAACCCTATTTGGAGGGAAAGAGGCTGCCAATTGAAGATCTGGCTATGTGGCTCTGGTCTGGCTTTCCCATGCAGCCCAAATTAGCCATGAGGGCTTGAACTGGGTCTTTGGTCAGATCAGACTGCCAACATTCACATTGAACTGCAGAACAGACACATGTTACTGCATCGAGTAAACCAGAAAACCTCACTCCCATTAAAATCACATAAAAAGGAACTTTAGAGCAGCTTCTTCTTGAATTGCCAATGAAGGTCTCAACCTTTGCCCACGGGGGTTATTGCTTGAACAAAAACCAGCATTACCATTTCCAATGAGGCAAGGACAGCTTTTATGCATGCATTTGCTGCGTGAAGATGGAGAAGACTCACAGAACCTGAGCATGTTTCACCCAGAAACTACATGGAATGATCAGAAGCTATCAAAACCATGGCCAGTTCTCTTCACAGGCCCACAGGTCTGTACAGGGACTGTCTGGAGCACTTGACTTCACTCTGGTACCTGAGGATGCTGAGCGCCCCTGCAATCAGCCTCTGGGTTCAAGCCCACGTAGACAGCACCCAGTTTCCAAATCCGATGCAGTTGGATGTTGAAAGCAAGTCATGCTTTAATTAACCAGTTCTAATTATACTACAAATTGCTCTAAAATTGCTTGTAATCATTTAAAACCAAACCCACAAGTATATGCTCTCAACTTGCTCAGTTTGGGAGCATCTGGTGCCCTTTGAAAGATGATGAACAGTACCACTCTGATCATCTCTTTACTAAATAGAGGAGCTCCCAGGCTTGTAGTGGTTAATATTAATAGCAGAGTTTTGTGTTAATTGACTAAGAAAAAGATGAATGAAATTAGTTCTGTGAGAGAGATAATGATTCTCAGTGCTTCCACTGGGGTATCTACATGGCTGCATCCATTAAGTTACATATAATTGTGTTTAGCAACCCAACCTCAAAAACATTAACTCCACTGACTGCAAATACTTCCCAAATCCACCTGAAAACCTGGATTTTTTTACACAGCCTCTGAGATATTTATTCTGGCACAACTCCAGGTAATTTAATGACAATTTTCCTTCCTTTTCATGCCTCAGAAGAAACAGTTCATGGATTTTCCCTGCATTCCTATTGCATGATTAAGTATATATGAACAGCAGAGGAGGCTTCAGATGGTTCTGACTTCATGGCACAATGGTGCAGTGAAATAACAAATGAAAATGGGCAGGAAAAGGGATACAGCAGAGATTCGACTAAACTAAAACTTGACTTCTCACTGTCCTCTTACACAACCCAGAACAAATCTGGACCATGTCCCCTTATCATAGAATGGGAGTCTCATAGAACGGTTTGGGCTGGAAGGGACCTTAAAGCTCCTCCAGCTCCAACCCCTGCCACGGGCAGGGACACCTTCCACTGGAGCAGCTTGCTCCAAGCCCCTGTGCCCAACCTGGCCTTGAGCACTGCCAGGGATGGGGCAGCCACATGCTCCTCCTTGATTACTGCAGTGGGTAGAGGGAGTGATCAGCTTCCCATTATGAGAAATATCTGTGGCCATGCTGCTGTCCCCTGCAGAGCCAAACATGGGCAGCTCCAGAGCCTTTCTCTAGGTCAGACCTAGAGCCTCAAGGCTTACAGATCAGCAGGGCAAAGAGGCGGGGAGCAGTTACTCTGACCTAAGAGAAGATGCAGGACTCTGCCCTTGACTCTTCCATCCACACCTTTGCCAAGCAGCAGGGGGAGGGATCCCAGCTGAAGGATTTTACTGACGCTCCTATTTTTGGGGTGACCTTTGGAAAGGGCTCAATTTGCTTCCTACTTTTACAGAGCAGCTCAATGAGAGGGAACACGAGTCTTTCACAGCTCACTGACCCCTGGAACCGTTTCCCACCCCAGCTGTCAGGAGACACACCGCTCTCGCTGGCCTATTCTGCCATGCTTAAGAGGGTATTTAATGGCTTTTTTACGTTTCATACGGAGCAGCCTCAGAGCTGGTGTTTCCAGCCTGCATTGGTCACATTCTTCCCATAAATAAGTTCACCTCTGAGATTTGTATTCAGAGTATTTAAACCCAAGACACCTCATAGGATGCTCTGAGGGGATGGAGACTTCCCAGAGCCTCATCCTCTGGCTGCACTGTGAGAGTGGAAGTATCCCCGCTCTCCAGACGATCACATTCCACCATTATCTCTCCCATTGGATGAATGGGGACATCCAGACCCTTCAACTCTTTTTCAAGCTGTTTACCAGCCAGGCAGAGCTCTGTTGATGCCATGGCAATCTCCTGCTAACCCTTCCCTTTGCAACCAGGAACATATACTCACTCCCTGTGAGGGTGGTGAGGCGCTGGCACAGGATGCCCAGAGAAGCTGTGACTCTATGGTTTTGTCATGAAAAACTACTTGATTTGGTAGTTTTAACAGAAGAAGAGATTTCAGGCATAAGCCAGTCTTGCCCCGGAATGCTTTCAGGCCAGGGTTTTTTTCAGGTACACAAGCTAAGAGAAGTGCTGACTGATCCTACTTTAGGGTCTCAGCTGATCTTGAGCTTGGATGTAGGAGGAAGTCTCACCATCCCAATAACACAGTATTGCAAAGATCCTGCTATCTCCTGTTCTTGAAAAGCTCCACTGTGTGTTAAATTCATAGGGAAAATACCCCTCCTTTCATCCTTACCCTGAAGACACAAACTCGCTCATCTATTCCAACCTGGAAAAAGCCAAACTAAAGACAGATCGCTGCTCATTTAACCCTCAGATTCACAAGAAGTGGTAAAGAGAAAAGAGGTTTTCAACCTTAAGAATAAGATAGAAGAGGTGAGTTTTTACCCTTTTGCAGCTCTGTGAAATATTCACAGCAAAATCAGCAAGCCCTCTAAGAAGCAGCTTTTGCATCTCTCATTAGATTCTGTACAAGCAGCACTGTGAGGCTCCTCAGCTTTTCTTTGGCTAAAGGAAGATCCCTTTCAAGGCAGCTCTCTCAACTCCGGCTAAAATGCCCTCCTCATTCAAGTCCTCTGAACTGAGCCCTTTATCTCCTGCGTGACTTCTGCTGCTCTGGGTTTGAACCGACCCAACCCCTGGATCGTGGTACTTCAACTCCTTCTAGGATTCAGGCTTGAAACTCCCACTGGAACTGAGCACTCTGGAGCGTGGCACAAGCTTCTCATAAAGTACCTCTGCTCTTCCTCCCTCCAACCTCTTGTTCGGAGGTGGACATCCCTCCACCCAAAGGGATGCAGGAGGAACATCTATCCCAGTAGCAGTTACACATAGGACGCGCTGAGCAAACCATGTCGAGTCCCCTGACAACAATCTAATCTCAGTCCCGATGCATCAACTCGAGCACTCTCTTTTGCAGAAGAATGCTTCTTCCCAGAAAAAGCAATTTCATTTCACTGCCATATCAAGCTGCTGCCTCTGATATTAGTGCAGGGCTTCTCAGGAACTTTCTCAGCTAGAACATTTCTGTTCCGGCAGATCGTATCAGAGAAGTGGCAAAATATGATGCCTATATACCTATGCCTCGGCTAATCTGAATAAAGATAGAGATATGGAGGGGAACAGAGAGAACACACAAGGCAATGGTACAAACAAACAAAACACAGAGCTCAGGGCACAGCCTCATGGCCCTTTTGTTTTCCCCCCACCTTGAGCTTACTGAGCTGTTTTCCAGTCAGCCAACGCTCTCTGCTTTGTGGAGAATAAGGTGATCAGTGAAGTGGTGTTAACGGTACAGAGGCAGGGGCAAGAGACTGAGCAAGAGGCAGAAATGACTTGAAAACCTGAAGAGAGGGAAGCCAGTGACAGAAATCCCTGTCTGTTAAACACAATCAATGCCTGTTGGTATCAATCACTGCTGAGCTCCGGGCACTGACTGATTCCTCCCTGTCTGCAGCGAAAGATAAATAGGAATGAGAAGGGAAAGGCTTGGCCACTGCACAGGAGGTAAAGGAGGAGCTCCTCCAGCTGGGAGAAATCAAAGCACCACTGCTCCCGTGGCTCTGAGATTGAGACATCATTTATTAGATACTTTCTTAATTAATTTTTTGAATATAGATGATTGCTGGAAAAAAGCTGGTTTCTCAAAACCAGCCCCCTTTGCGGGAACAGAGCCTTTTCAGTGCAAGCTCCAGGCATTTCCTGAGCTCCGGGAAGGACTCTGACTGACCAGTGGATCCAGGCTCCTTAATAACCCTCTCCTGGCACTTTCCCCAGGAATCAGCATGGTCCAGGTTGAAAACCTCTTATCTGCATAAGAACTCCACAGCAGGAGCACACAGCGCATCCCAGAACAAGGCACCTCACCCTGACTTAACAGCAATGGTTCATTTTGTATTAAAAAGTACATTTGCACCAGAGAAGCCTTCCAATGTCCGAGGGCGGCCTACAAGGATGACAGAAAAGG
Source organism: Myiopsitta monachus (assembly GCA_017639245.1). NCBI lineage: Eukaryota > Metazoa > Chordata > Aves > Psittaciformes > Psittacidae > Myiopsitta > Myiopsitta monachus. Next base: position 3,466,450 of record CM029917.1, on the reverse strand, counting down.
ACTCATCATCATCGACTGCAGAGATAGGACAAGGGGGAACGGGTTTAAACTTATATCGAACTTAAATCTCCCTGTTTAAGGAAGCAATTCTTCCCTGGGAGGGTGCTGAGGCGCTGGCACAGGGTGCCCAGAGAAGCTGCGGCTGCCCCATCCCTGGCAGTGCTCAAGGCCAGGTTGGACACAGGGCTTGGAGCAAGCTGCTCCAGTGGAAGGGGTCCCTGCCCTGTGGCAGGGGTTGGAGCTGGAGGAGCTTTAAGGTCCCTTCCAACCCAAACCAGGCTGGGATTCTATGGTCAGCGCGTGTTTGAACCTGAAGCTATGGGGCAAGTGAACACATCCGTCTGTTTACTCAAACCCCACCAAACCTCAAGCTGAGAACAGATCTCCAATCCAAACGCGTTGAAGAAAGCCTCAGGGGCATTTGCTTCCCTAAGAGTGCAAACCAAATAAATAAACCTCCTTCCCTCCTGCATCCACACCCCGATTTATCTGAGTTTATGGTGGCAGTCAGGAATGCCCCAGAGGCACCTACACATGAAACGAATCAGAACCTGAAGTAAAAGTCAGTTTTCATGTTTAAGTCTGTTGTGAGACCCTGGTTCAAACGCTGTCTTCCAGGCCAGATAAATTCCTAACACTAGAGCCCCAGGGACTGAAACACTGCAACTCCCCCACGTTGCCAGATATGAGAGCATGGATCTCCAGTTCAGACACACAGACCTGTCCTGGCTGAGGTCCACAGCAAATCCTGTCCCTAGGATCTAGGTGTTTGCTTAGCACAAGTAGGAGCTAATTTCTCTGCTTCAGATTTAAAGCCTTCAATGATTTCTTGAAGGTGAATTTCTAACCTTTACTGTCCAAAGCAAAACACTCACCCATTTTCTCCTGGAGACAAACAGCTGCAATGGGATGGAGGCGCCTGTTAAACAGGGTTCCGCACGAGCCCGGTTGTGTTTTGAAGGATGCAAGATTCAGGCTTTGTCCCCTTGTCAGTGCAAAAACCTCTCTGCAGCTCTGACTCGGTCACTTGAGGCCATTCTCCCTCCCCAGGGCTGACGGCTCTCTGGAAGACTTCACAGCTAAATTCCGAGTACCAGGCAGGAAGGATGGCTAAACACAGCAATGATGGAGCCTGGAGAAGAATTTAGATTTCCCCTACGACGTAATGTCTGGAGTTCAAATCAATGGCTGGAATGAAAAGACAAATACAGAGGGCAACAGTGAACAACCAAACAGATGTATGAGAACTCTTCTTTATCACTTCAGAGTGAGCAAATCTGATTGCGAGTGCATCTCCACTGATATGAACAGGCTGGGCAGCCCTTAGGGCTGATGGCCACCGGCACCGCTGCTGCTGCTGTGTGATGGGGATGGGCAGCGTGGCAGGGATGGATGGGTGGATGGATGGATGGCAGAGGGTAAACAGTGTCTCACAGCTCCCTCCAGTAAATGGATTCATTCTTTGCCACAGAAAACTTGCCTCACCCCAAAGCCGAATTGGAGAAGAGTTAATAGCATCCATATCCATATTCCTTCCAGTGCCTAAAGAAACCTGGAGAGGGGCTTTGGACAAGGGTCCTGTAGGCACAGGCCAAGGGGAATGGCTTTAACCTGCCAGAGGGGAGACTGAGATGAACTCTTAGGGAGAAGCTCTTCCCTGTGAGGGTGCTGAGGCGCTGGCACAGGGTGCCCAGAGAAGCTGTGGCTGCCCCATCCCTGGCAGTGTTCAAGGCCAGGTTGGACACAGGGGCTTGGAGCAACTGCTCCAGTGGAAGGGGTCCCTGCCTGTGGCAGGGGTTGGAGCTGGAGGAGCTTTAAGATCCCTTCATCCCAAACCCTTCTCCGATATCAACCAAGGGAAATAGCAGGCTGTAACAGACAAGAACTCCCATTGCTCCAGCTCAGCCCCACTGAGCGCATTCAGCCCCATCCTGTGCACCCAGCAAGCAAAATTCCCTTTGCACTCCTCTGTCCTGCTGCTCCCGCAGCACCACGCAGCAGCAGCTCAGAGGCCACTCTGGTTTATGGCTGAAGCACTGCGACAGTCCATCACCTGCTGAATCACATCCCCAGGCCACCCGGAGCCCTGTCGCTCCTGCAGGTGCCACATGGAGATGACCCACATTGAACAATTCTCTCTCGGAGGAGATTTGCCTGCTCCCCCCCAGAATGAACCTGCAATTTGGGCAGAGCTGAGGCCACGCACTTCAGGTGCTTTGACTCCAAAGTGAGGACAGACCTGTTTATTCTGCAGGGGAGAAGCAGAGGGGGCAGAAGCTGCTCTGATGATACGCTGTCGCTTCTGCAACAGAGCTTGTAACTTGGTTTTAATCAGCATTTGCCCTCTTTTCTTGTTTCATTTCTGGCTGCTCAAGGCAAAAGCTAAAGCCAGTGTACTGTACATAGAGTTACCTGCTCTTTCAGCGCCGCACAGGGTAACTGACAGGAGAGGTCTCAGGCAGTGACGAAAGGAGATGGGGAAGAGGATTACCACCACCAGCAGCTCACACCAGGTTAGGGAGTAGACACAAGAGCTGGGTCTCACGTATGTGGCATTTGGAAGGCCCATGGCAAGCACTGCACAAAGGTTTTATGCCTTAAGACAATGTCTGGGACTCGACCAAGGCTCTTTCCATGGGAAACTGTGGGGAGCTGGTGGCAGGGACTTGCCCCGCTCCATCTCAAAACCTCTGCAAGTGAATGGGAACATTTCCCTATGCTCTCAGTGATGAAAGCTTCAGAAGTTGGGTTTGGATCTACCACGGCGCTTTGGTCAGCTAAAGGTAGGACCTTGTTCTGTGGACTCTGGATGCGTCCCCAAAGTTATCTGCATGTTCCACATCCTTCCAGGGAACTCCTTCCCCTGCACTGGACATTCGGAGTTGGAACAGGACAATGCTGTGACCACAGTTACCTCCACCTAATTACGGTAGGTTATGGCAGGGCCTCTGCACCAAAGACCCCAAAGACACACCAATACTACAGCAACAAGACCCTGTTAGTCAGATCCCGCACCCAGTTCCTAGATGGAGCTGGGCTGAGAGGGATCACATTCAGCAGCAGACTGATCTCTGGGATCAGCTGGACTTGATATCCTCCTTTGAAGGAGGACAGCTCTGAAGCAGCTGGACATTATGTTCTCCGGGGGTCCCATATCCACAGAGACAGTCAAGGAGAAGAGCCTTGCCTGCATCCAGCTCCTTTGCAAGAGGCACATAAGAGCTGCTGGGGCTCCTGCAGGCTGTGATGCTGCAGCTACAGCACTGCTGCTGGGCTTGCTGGAGGCAGCCCGCTGTTCCCAGCAAAGCCTGACGTGCCAGAGAAAGGTTTCCACAGGTCCGGAGAAACAGAAGAGGCTCTGAAGTGCCTGTGAGCCGCCTGCGTTCAAAAGCCTTCAGAGGAAAGGACAAAACATAAGGGAACAAACGTGAACTCGGAGCCTCTGTTCCATTCACCCCCCCCCCGCAACGGATTCCAGCCCTTCCCAGGCTGCTGAACGCTCTCCAGAACTACTGAATTTCAGCCTCCAGCCCTTCCCCATGGCCCCTCTGCCTGCTTAGGGAAGCACCCGCTGACCACCGTGCCACGGCTGCTGCTCCAGACCCGAGCCCTCCACGGGGCTGGAGGTGGCTGATGCTCCGCACGGCCCTGCGGGTCCGGGGAGCAATCCTGGGCTGGGACAAACAGGGGCGAAGGGGGGACGGAGGGGGCAGGAGCCCACCCAGGCTGCCTCCCAACACCAGTTAATAGCGCGAGCAGGAAGCAACGCGTTCCTTAAGCACGGTGAGAAGGCAGCGAGCGGCTGCCACCCCTCGTGCTGCCTGCAGAACTGGCCCACGGGAGCGGCTACCTAAACCAGAGCGGGTGGGAGGAGATGAAGGCGTTTCAGGGCCGTGGGCGCACAGGGCAGCTGCAGCCTCCCTCGCCTGCCTCCGTTTCTGCCTGGATTTACCCAGGATAAATCCGCAAACCACTCCCGTGACACTGCCCTCCCCTTGCAGACAGCCCCTGCATAACTGCAGATGACGGAGCCCGAGCCCCGCTCCCCGGCCTTCAGCTCAGCACCCACTACGCACGTCCATTTTCCCGTTTTCCTTGGATTTGTCAATATTTGCCTATTTCCGACTCCTTTTCCCCAGCTGCAGGGCAATGCCCCCTCTGCCTGCACAGCGCAGCATCCTCAAAACCAACCAGCACCTGCTGCACGCCTCAGAAGGGTCTGCACTGCTTCAGTTTTACCATTTAAATCATTACAGCCAGTGGGAATTTCCTTCCTTTCCCCTTCTTCACCAGCACATCCCTGTTTTCTTTTAAGTTGGGAATGCTGGAACCACAGCCAGCAGAAGCGAGCAGCAACAGAGGCAGAGGAACGGAGCCAGCTCGCACCCGTGATGGATTCAGCCTTCTACAGGAACCAAGCACTTCAGCATCCCACCCATGGCAAAGCATCCAGGGCTTGGGAGGAGGAGGAAGCACCAGCTCAGCCCAGTTCCCTGGCTTTATCCAATCTGCTCCGGCTTTTCCCTTCCACACTGATGAACTTTGCACAGCTCATGTCCAAGCCCCCTGCCTCACTTCCCGCACTGCTCCCCAGCTCAGTGCACGTCTCTGGCTGCTGTTTCCAGTTCAGCTCCCAGTCCCTGTGGTCATTAGGACTGGAAGGAGACGGTGCGAGCTGCCAATACGTGTGGGGTTCGGCTTGTGAGATGCTGCAGTGCCATCTTCAGACAGAGGGGCAGCCACCGCAGCCGGGACAGTCAGTACAAATAGGAGGGGAAAGAGAAACCAAACCCCCCAAAGCCCACTCGAACCCAGATCTTCGCACGGGGAACATGGAACTTGAGGTCAGGAAAACCTTCGCAGTTGGAGCTGGGAATCAAACAGCTCCTCACACCGCTGTCATCTGTGGATCCCAAAGGAAGCAGTGAGAGGGACTGTTAACCTCCGCAGAGCCCCGGGAAGACTGAACGTCTTCGCGCTGTGCTAAAGCTCAGAGATTATGGGATTCAGCTGCATTAAACAGCTAAGGGGTTTTATGAGAAGCAAAACCAGGCTCTCATTCGGCATGCCGGGTGGAATATTGCACTGCAGGCTTCGACAGCTCCTTCCTCTCCCTCCCAGCTAGCTCAGTAACGTTACCTTACCCTAATGGCTTGCCCTGTAGTAGCAAATAAACCAGGCTGAGACCTCTCGCACCCTCTGCTCTGGGATCCTGCAGCACTGCACTGGCCTCAGCCCATGCAGGATTCTGTGCCCCCATCATCCATCCAGCCCCGGAAGCAGGATCCTATACCCGGCCTTGCCCTTTTATTGGGGGAGGTAAATGATGGCAGGGAGCAATGAGGGTGCTCAGAGAACTGGGGTAACCGGGACAAGACTCGGATCTATACCCTCTTCAGTTCAGTAGAACACTGCAAGAGGGACATCTCCTCTAACCCCGCTCCAGCTGCAGCCCACAGTTACCCGTACATCCATCCTGCAGGCACATCCCTCACCAGTACCCCCAGCCTCAACAAACAGCGTAGAGCTGTGTACATACAGCTGAAGCTTGCTCAACGTTCTGTTGCAACACATATAAAACTGTCCCAGCTCCGGCAAACGAGAGCAATGAAGAAGCAATCCCAGATCTCAGACTGAACAAACAACTCGCCTCCCAAACCACCTTTATTCTGCCACCATGGCAACTTTTAGCAGCCTTAATTGCTTCCTATTTTAACACCTGAGGAAGAAAAACCTTTGTGATCTTCTCCCACTTTATTATTAACACTCATTAAAATGAAAATAAAACGCAGATGAGCACAATCGGACGCGTGCATGTTTGCAGCCTGCGTTTTACCTCTAAACCCTCTGTATCCGCCTTTGCTCCCTTCCAGCGGCTGACAGGAGGCTGTAACAAATACCTGCACGTTCGCTTGCTCATGGCTCTGCCCTCTCCAGGCTCCCTCCTTACAGGTCCAACTGGAATAAACACCTCTCCAGGCTGCACGCAGACCAGCACGGAGCAGCCAGCACCCAAATCACTCGCTCCTGGAAGCTCAGCTGCAGAGAACTGCTCTCAGGGGCACACACACCGACACATGCACTCACAGACAGGGAGAACCACAGCATGGGGTTTGCCTCCAGATTCACCTTACGTAGTCACCAACAGGATGTGACCAAACCCTTCCCGGTTCATAGAACCACAGCAGGGTTTGGGTTCAAGCTCATTCGGTTATAACCCCTTTAGGCACTGGAGCTGCTCTAAGGTCTCCCCTTCAGGAGCCTTCTCCTCTCCAGGCTGCCCCAGCGCAGCTCTCTCAGCCTGGCTCCAGAGCAGAGCTGCTCCAGCCCTCGCAGCATCCCCGTGGCCTCCTCTGGTCTCACTCCAGCAGCTCCATATCCCTCTGTGCTGCTGCCCCAGAGCTGGATCAGGACTGCAGGGGGGGTCTCCCCAGGGCGCAGCAGAGGGGCAGGATCCCCTCCCTGAGCTGCTGCTCCCGCTCTGGGGGTGCAGCCCAGCACACGGCGGGGTTCTGGGCTGTGAGCGCACAGGCACAGGACCGTGCCCTTGGCATTCCCACTTCCAATTGCAGTTGTGATCTGGAGGGCCAAACTGGTGTGGGTTTGCCCTCCCTGGTCCCACCCCACAGATCAGCCCGGTGGAAGCACCTGTGTATTTGCTGGGATTCACACAGCGCCCAATGAACTGCAGGGACACCACAGGATGGGGTTAAGGACAGCGGCAGCAGCACGGTCCAGCTGGGAAGTCCAGGGAGCTGCACAGGGTATGAAATTGGTCCAAGGTGACCTGAAGGTCAATTTCATCCCTGCCATGACACACTGAATCCAGGCTGGAGCAGACCCGCGTCTCCTCCTTTTCCTTGACAGCAGCTCATTTCTGGATCTTGGCAGAGCACTTGTCTCTTCCCTGGGAACGTAAAGCAATAAAGGCAGTGCCCTCCTTGCTGCAAAGCTCTCACCTGCATGAATCCCAATAAAGATGGACAATATTTCACAATCTGCTCCCTATTCATTAACAGTTGCTGAATACAATAAAGCTGCCACGGGCCCAGCCACGCATGCAGCTCTTGAGTCACGCTGATAAACATCATTATATTGCAGTGAGGTTTGTAAACAGCCCCAGCCTTGTTTATTATAAACCCCTCTCTAAAATCCAATCAGATTAATTTTATGTGCAACTTAAACTGCTGCTGCTGCTAATTTTGGGTAATGTGCTTGATGTCTTTCATTTCTGTGCTGCATGAATGTTGCGGTTTAAATGTGAAGATGTAGAGAGGCACATTTCGGGAAGGTGGCTGATGCTGGATGCAGTAGTTTGAGGGTCTGGAGTGCTGCGATGAGACACGGGCAACCAGAGCTCCCCATTCCCTGCCCTGAGCCTGTCACCCCAGGGTGCTCCCCAGAGGTACATCTTAGGTGTGGGGCACTAACATGGGCTCGCATCCCCGTGCCCGGCTGCGGAGATCACTGCCTTGGCCAAGGCTGGAGATGCAGACATTGAGGCAGCAGAGGAGCATGAGGAAAGGGTCAGGTGTCCAAGGGTCACCCTGCATGAGGGTGGAACCACAAAATCAGTTTGCTAAGACCAGAGCAGAAGAAAGCACATTTCTTACATCCTGGGTCTGAGATGGAGCCACAAGGGTTTGCTTCATTGTCCCCCAGAAGCTCAAGCCTCCGCTGCTCTCTTTAGTTCCCAAAGGATGGCTTTGCATCCAAGATCTCCCTCAACTGGGAACCCTGTTCAATTCTCTCCTTGCCCTAAGTTTGCTGCTGGTTTTGCTGCAGCGTGGGGGCCATCATTTGGTATGGTTGAAGCCCAACATTCTGGCATCTGTTCTGAGTTCAGACCTGACTCAATATTGCAGGATGCAACAGTGATTACAAGTAAGCAAAGGGAAGGGGGGTGCAAATACACAAGTGGGTTTTATTTCTCCTTGAGCACAAGACCTTTCAGTTTCCGAACCACTGAGAGGCAAGATGAAGTGAATTTAGCAAGGAGCTGGTCAATCCGCTAACACCAGGAGGGCAGAGCCATCCCACGTGCATCGGCTTGCTTTCAAAACACAGAGCCATTTTGAAAGCCTCATTTCAAGACACAGAGTCAGGTCAAGTCACAGCTCCTAATTATGTGCAGAGAAGTGGGACACAGCGGATATGAAGCAATCTTGGCTGGAGGCACCAGTGGGGAAGTTTCCCAAAGCTGCCTTAAAAGTAGGGACTGGATTGTATCTAAGCTATGGGGGCTCAAGGATGGCTGCAGGATGAAACAGAGAAACCTCCTTTCCCTCCAACCATCTGGGCAAAGCCTGCTCCAGCCTTTATATGTTTGTTGCAGGGAAGCAGCAACCTGAAGGACCTTGTTCTATAGCATCATGTAGAAGTAGAGAGCTTCAAACAGCTACAGAAACTCATCACTAGACAGACTTTTGGGCCCTGTCCTTCCTGGCTTCTTCCTCTTCCTTCCAAAAGAGGATGTTCTCCACCAGCAACAAGCAGATATAATTGAAGAGGGAAGAACACATGGAGTACTCACAGTTACGGTGGTGTTCCATGCTCACTCTTTTATCTTACTACCAAGAAACTGCAGCCTAGCAGCTTGCTAATGGATTTTAAGTAGCTTTCCCTTATTCAAACACACAGACCTCAATTCTACATGCTGGCAAACGGTTATCTTTTAAATGCAACAAACAGGTTTGGGATGCTTTGCAGCCAGAACTTCAGCTGTGGATGCAGGCAGAATATTGTTAGGAAATGAGAAATTACAGCCTTTGTTGGGCTTGTTTAGGAGTGGCAAGTGGGAGCTGCAATGCCTCCTACCAGCAGAAGCTCTCAGTCAAGTGCAATGTTACCACCCCATCAGGGATGATCCTGGCTGGCTGGTTCAATGTTGTTCCTAGAGCAGAATTTGGCCATATTGACTGGATTGAGATCGGATATATGAAGTTCCTCCCTGTGAGGGTGCTGAGGCGCTGGCACAGGGTGCCCAGAGAAGCTGCGGCTGCCCCATCCCTGGCAGTGCTCAAGGCCAGGTTGGACACAGGGGCTTGGAGCAAGCTGCTCCAGTGGAAGGTGTCCCTGCCCATGGCAGGGGCTGGAGCTGGAGGAGCTTTAAGGTCTCTTCCAACCCAAACCATTCCATGCTTCTGTGATTCCAGCCCTTTCAGTGCATGCAAACTACCAGAAACGTCTTCTTTATGAGAGGCAAAAGGCACCGTTTCGGAGCCTGTGTGTTCACAAAACATGGTTACGAGCTTCACAATCAAGAAATAAGCTTAGAATCAAACACTCCAGAAAAATTGTTATCATCTGCTTTTAAGGATTTCACAGCACATTCATATGTATATGTACACACCCCAAGTTCTCCTCGGCAGTTGCTTAGACCAGAAATGCTAACACTTCATTTTGCTTTAATGAGAAACTTGAAACTCCAAAAATCAAGAAAACACCCTAAAGCGATTTCAAATACAACTCGACAGCACCACGAAACCAACCTTTATCCAACCTGCACCCAGGCTTTTTCCCTGTCACAAATGATGTGTGGACAAGCTTTTAAGCACCTTAAAAATTTAACTGAATTAAAGGTGTAAATTGGAAGTGGTTACTCAAACTGCATTAAGGCCCCTCATAGGCACTTTCTTATTCAGAAATAGAACAGCACTGATTTGATTTAGTTTAATTGACGCTGAATCTAAAGATACACTGGATTAGAGCACTCTGAAAAGCGCCTACCCTGAGCTTTAATGCAGTCTAACCTGGTCCCGCAGCAGGTAATTCAGGCCATACATAATGGACAGGCGCCCAAGCCTGAAGGCAGCTTCATCTCAAGTGTCATGCAACAAACCCTGCGGGGAAGCTAAAACCCCCAGGCAGCTGGAAGTGCTGACCTTGCCATTCGGGTGGGCGCCAGCCTGCATCCAGCCTGCAAGCAAGTTCCGCTTGCTGCTCCCCATATCCCACATTCTGTGGCAGTTCTGTGTTACTCTCCTCCCAGCATCCCAGTTCTGCACTTCCCAGCTGCCAAAGCCTTTCCAGGGATATGAGGAAGAAATCCTTTACTGTGAGGGTGCGTGAGGCACTGGGATGCGTTGCGCAGGGACGTTGTGAATGCTCCATCGCTGGCAGTGTTCAAGGCCGGGTTGGACAGAGCCTTGGGTGCCATGGTTTAGTGTGAGGTGTCCCTGCCCATGGCAATGGGTTGGAACTGGATGAGCTTAAGGTCCTTTCGCCCCAAACCGTTCTATTCTATGTGTCGGAGCCACCATCGTGAGCAAGCCTGGCTTACAACGAGCTGTTTGCAGAACTGCCCAGCGTTCCCCAATAAGGAGGAAGGCATTGATAGCAGCGGCAGCAGCGCTCCCCAGCAACAGACCCTGCACAGAGACGCAGGTTTACTGCCCCAGGTTCATCCTGCATCTGATCACAGTATTTGTCTTCCCCTCCTGGCACCAGGAGAAAGGTCTCAGAGTAACCCAGTGTGCAGAGAGGTGGGAAAGGGCTGCAGAGCAGCATCTGTAATTGCCAGTTTTAATAAGGACTAACAAGTCCTTATTAATAAGAATGCAACAAGTCCAAAGGTGTTTCTTTAATAGGTTTATAGGGGATATTGAGGTCAGGAGTGGCTGCAATCACTTCCAAAGCTGGGCTAAAATAGAGGATTAAAATATAAGGATTATTATGTGTATAATGTGCAACAAGGCCAGGCTGCACAGGGCTTAGAGCAACCTGCTTAGTGGAAGGTGCCCCTGCCCATGGCAGGGGGTTGGAACTGGAGGAGCTTTAAGTTCCCTTCCAACACAAGCCAGTCTGGGATTGTATTATAATAAATATTACATATATTCAATATACTTTTATATATTTAGTACAGTGAGGAAACGTGGGTGAGATACACCAGCACATGTTGGATCTTATCCGGTTTCATATTAAAAGATAATAAACAAATTCCAGAGGGAAGGAAACCCCCAAGTACCATTTCTTCCAACAGCACCCTGCCTGCGCCAGCCTCTGCCTGCCTGGGCAATGGGATGTGGCGTTGATCACTCAGTCAAGCGCAGGTGAACAAGAGAAGCTTGAGTCCAGCTCAGACCCAAGAACAGCAGCTCCCAGGTCCTATGACAAACGAGCACATTATCCAAAAGCTTCCTCCTCTTTTCCTTCTTTGTTTCTTGCCTTTTCCCCTCCTTTATCCCACTTGCTCCAGCAAAGTGTTGTAAAGCTGCATATAAATTCAAACAACCCTCCAGCCTGGAGAACAGAACCACAACAGAGCCATCCACTGCCAAGGGCAGGAAATCCAACCAAGATTTATACAGTTACTTCCTCCATAATTACCCAGAGGAGAGCAAAAGCCCGTGGGTCAGCAGCAGCTCATCCAGCATCACACACAGCAAGCTTTTTAGGCTGTGTTTCGGGTTTAGGTCTTTGCCTACATTCAGATGAGCAGTGATGTGCCGAGGAAATGGAAGCAGGCTCCTGCTGGGTGAGACACAGCTCAGCTCGCCCATCCCTGTGCCTGGTGGCCCAAAGCCAGCATAGGTACCCAAGAGCCATTGGCACTCATCGGCAGATGCCCGCCTGGTATCTCATAAAGAATTAAGGACAATAATTCAAAGAGAAGAGGGGAAATATTAGGAGCCCTCTGACCTCAATTTGCCTTTTTCTGCAATTGCTTTATCCATGCTTTCTTCATCTTCCAAAAAGCTTCCTGGGCTGTTGGTGCTACTTTTATTCATGCTAGGAGAACCACACTTGAGTCCCTGCGCTGGGGGCATATCGCTCAGTCTGGCACTTTAGCAAGAGCCACATCCTTTGATTTTAGGAGGACACAGATCTGATCACTGCTCGTGGTGTCCCAGCCCTGTTCATCGGCAGGGAGCAACCAGGAGATGGTGCAACCTGGAGAGAAGAGCATGGGACCCACCAAACCTGGGGTCTCCAGTTCTCCTTCCAGCCCCAGTCTGGGTCAGGCTTCACCGGATTCCACCGCTGGCTCCAGCCTCATCCCCACCGTAGTGAGACTTCCAGGTCCGCACACTGCGCCCCCACCTATCCCCACTGATTTTATGGGGAAGGACTTCGCGCCAGTACCCCAAGAGACTCATACGATAAACCCTTTGAGATGTTCACTCCAGGCTGACTATGATGGACTGCCAGCACCTCAGCACCCTCAGGGAAGTGCTTCTGCCTAAGAGCTCATCTCAGTCTCCCCTCTGGCAGGTTAAAGCCATTCCCCTGGTCCAAAGCCCCTCTCCAGGTTTCCTGTAGCCCCTTTAGGTATTAGAAGGCTGCTATAAGGTCTCCTCTGAGCCTTCTCTTCTCCAAGGCAGCAGATTTGCATGGTCCAAGCCACCAGAGCTGTGGAGGCTGGCAGGGCAGGAGAGGGACAAGACACCTTCCAGAGGTGTCAATACACCTGCGAGAACAAGAGGTGCTGAGTAGGAAGATTTCTAACCCTACGGCCTAAACCTCATTAGCACACCAATGGAAGGCTTTTTTCATTTAGGGACTCACCTTCTAGGCCAGCATCGCCCCTGCAGACAAGGCTGGCTAAGGCAGGTACGTACAGGAACAGGTTTATGATCATGATTCTCTGCTTAATTAAAGATCCTCCTCTTGAATTACTGCAACTTAATCTGGGTGCACAAGACTTTAAGTGGCACCAGCTGAGGACACAGCCCTGAGCAGATTTAGCAAGTGACAGTGATTTAGGCCCTAGATGGCTTTTTCTTGTCCTGCTTCCAAGGAAAGGGAGATCTTTTTCTTTTCTCATCGTCCTGGTGCCTGCGGCTGGATTTCACAGCACGCTGTGACTGACAGCTCCCGTATGTGGGAATGGGATTGGCCTTATATTGTTTCTAAAGTCCTCAAACACTGCAGAGAGCCGGTATTTTCCCCACAGTGCCATATGGAAACAACACAGCACAAGCACTAAGCCTCGCGGACTGAGCGACCATGCTGGCGGCAAAGCAGGCTCCTGCAGCTCCACACTACAACCTGAGCAAACACACACAGAAGCCACAATAAATCCATATTTATAGTATTCTTCCATCTGGAGATCAAGCTTAAAAGCCTGTTCCTAGAGTCATTAATCCCACTGTAAAGTAAAAATAAGAAGCTGTAGGCTCTCCTGAATTTAAGGCGTAATACCAAGCCCTTTAATGCAGCCAGTGACGCTCCTTAGGAGCTGCACTGCAGCGATGTGTGGTTTCCATGGTCATAGTGACACTCAAATGCTTTCTATGGGGTTTCTTCTGCTCTGTATCCTATCAGCTACTCTCCAGCAACATGTATTTAAGTAGAGAACTCTGGATGCTCACACTAGGATGAGGAGATTGGAGTTGGGAGAACTCTATTGCAGCTTGAAGCTCAGCTCCCCACCCCAACAAGTAAAACAGACTTTGATTGCAGTTCTCTCTTAGGACCAGACACTTTTACAGTACCTCTACAGGTAATTAATGCTCATGTCAGGATTGCTCTCTATGCCCAGAGTGCTGTGCTGCGGCTTTGCTATAAATTAAAGCACCTCAGGCTTTAGTGGATTTTCATACCCTCGTCACAAAGGACAAGTCTCAGAAAGCTCCAAAAATTACCTCTCTGCGTTCTCCAGGACAGAGATTCAGATCCTATAAATTACAGTCTTAATGTGGATTAAAGCAGTAAGGAAAGACAGACATCGCCGGGTGAACAGAGAGGTAAAGGGGGGTTCAGTCACAGCTCTTATGTTCGTTAAAAGCATTGGCTACATCTGGATTTATTGCTGTTTTGTCAACTAAGTATTTTTGGCACCTAAAAGCACCTCAGACCATCTGAAGCCCTCGTGCAATAATAGCACAGTGTCTCACCATAAGCAGTTACAGCCTGTGACACCTCTATAAAGCAGTGACAAAATGCAATAGTCTCTCCAAGGCTGGAACTTACAAAGGCAGCAGCGGGAAGACGGGAGCAGCGATATCCTGCCTGGAACATCCAGCAGCTTCCAGCTCTCACCAAGGTGGGGTGGGTGAGCGCATGGGCAGCACAGAGGAAATTCTGGCTCCTGTCAGCTGTTTTCGCAGGGCTGGGAGCTATGGGTGCTTGAGTGTGATCAACTTTGATGGGACTTTTCTGGAGCAGGGGTAACAGATGGAATTCATGGGGAGTTTCGGGGGTGGAGTGAGCTTCCAGCCAGCCTTTCCTTAGCTGGGAAATACACAGGGTCCCTCTTCTCAGCTACTGCTACACAGCTTAGAGGGGTCTCATTGCCACTCAGGTGGACAGACTTCACCCCTAGCAAGGGGAACTACAGAATGGGACTGATCCTTCCACAGACAATCAAGAGCGCGGGCATCCTTCTCCCTCCTGCCACAGAGCAGGGAAATAAGAGGAACAAGTTGCTGAGCTGTTTGTATCCTGTTCCTACGCTCACAGGAGACACAAGTTCTGCAACTCAGTGGCAAAATGAAGTTATAAGCAGGTAAATGAGAATTGTTAACAGCTGAGCTTAGCTCGCTACCGGTTCCTGCAATGTCTCATCTCACCGAGAGCATGGAGCAAATGTCCTGATTAAATAATAATAAAGCTTGCCTCGTTTAATCATTGGGTTTTATGGTTAATAATAAGGTTCAAAACTCCAGGCTGTCACTTGTAAAAAGAGCATAGAAAACATGAAGCAGTGGAATAGGCTTCATCCGAGGAATAGGATCCCTTTCACAGAGGGACTAAACAGGCTCAGAGTGCTTGAGGATGACTCAAGTTAGGGAGAAAAGAGCATGTGAGATCCAAGGGAAACTCCAAAGTGTCTGCATGGGCATTTAGGCTTCCCTGGCTCCTGCAGATGCATTGGGAACACGGGCACACAGAGAACTGGGATCGTAGCCAAACCTGACCAGCTGCCATGGCGAAAAGGCACACAGGAGGTGGGGTATAAGAGAGGTGACCCAAATTCAGGCTCCAGCTTTGACACCCGCAGCCTTGGCCGTCCTCTTTAGAATCACATTTTACCCTTCTTTGATAGCACGACAGTAAAAGCAACCAGAATCAAGATCCTGACAGTCACCTTTGCTAGAGAGGCATAACTGCACACACTGCAGGCCCACCCCGCCAGGGAAAACTGGCTTTTGGAATCAAAGCTAACGGAGAATTAATGCTCTTTATAGAGGTGTCCATTATGCTAAGCAGAGATTTTAATGACAAGAACCATGGCCTTTTCCCACCCATAATTAAGAGGGTTTTCAGAGCTTTTCCATCAATCATTTAGGGGCTATTAAATAAAAATCTCCCTCTTTGCTTTTCCTCTTTAACACTTGAAATTTCTCCTTTGTTTTCCAGCTGATGGATTCCTATCGAAATTGTCCCATTTTTATCGCAGCCTGAAGCCCATTTGCAGCACAGAATAAAACTTCCCACCCTCGCGAGGGAAAAGTTAAAACACACAGAGAGAGGCAGAAATTCTCTTTACAAATTACCAAATAAAATCAAGAGGAATCCAATTTGCTTCCCTTGCAAGGGGGAAGTACAGGAGGTTAAAAGTGCTTTCTGTGCCACAGAATGGCAAGAATTAAGCTTGACATTCAACTTTTCAATTCAGGTGGGTATTCGGGAGCCTCCAGCAGATTCTGTCCTGCTGTGATATGGCAAAATGGATCCTTAAGTGTCCCAAACACCAATTGACCATTTGTCCCAGTCTGAAAAGACCACTGTTTCAAATTGCACCACGTTAAGAGGTGATCTGTATTTTGCCTTCCATTGAGAGTAAAGGTCACAGCATACACAATATCTGTCAGGGAAAATACAAACTCTATTACTGACTGATGTAAAACTACAGCTGCAATCAGGCTGCTCGATAGGAACTTGCTTAAGTCAAGCCTGAAGTTTTGCTTTTCTTTTGAAAAAGAACTTGGTAAATGCACTGTAAAAGCATTGCTCTGCATTAAACCTACCTGAACTGGGGGTCATTTGTGTTGACTGAGAGTAGGCTTGAATGACTTGTCCAAGCTTCTTGTCAGAGAAGAGACTGAGAGCAGCCCTGCGCAGAAGGACTTGGGGGTGTTGGACGATGAGAAAATGAACATGAGGTGGCTGCAGTGTGCGCTCACAGCCCAGAAACCAACCGTGCGCTGGGCTGCATCCAAAGGAGCGTGACCAGCAGGTCATGGGGGTGATCCTGCCCCTCTGCTCTGCTCTGTGAGACCTCACTTGGAGCATTGGGTGCAGTTCTGGTGTCCTCAGCATCAGGAGGACATGGAACTGTTGGAACAAGTACAGGGGAGGCCACGAGGATGATCAGGGACTGGAGCACCTCCTGTATGGAGATAGGATGAGAAAGTTGGGGCTGTTCATCCTGGAGAAGAGAAGGATGCGTGGAGACCTCAGAGCAGCCTTCCAGTGTCTGAAGGGGGCCTGTAGGGATGCTGGGGAGGGACTCTTCATTAGGGATTGTAGTGAGAGGACAAGGGGTAACGGGTTCAAACTGAAACAGGGGAAGTTTAGATTGGATATAAGGAGGAAGTTCTTTACTGTGAGGGTGCTGAGGCACTGGAATGGGTTGCCCAGGGAAGCTGGGAATGCTCCATTGCTGGCAGTGTTCAAGGCCAGGTTCGACAGAGCCTTGGGTGCCATGGTTTTAGTGTGAGGTGTCCCTGCCCACGGCAGGGGGTTGGAAGTGGATGATCTTAAGGTCCTTTCCAACCCTAACTATTCTGTGATTCAAGCTGAAGCAGATGGACACAACCCTTTGGGATTAAGCATGAACCAGCTCCCACTAAAGACAGTCGATGGTGAGAAATACCCAGCTCCAGGGAATGACATTCTGAGCGGTGAAGGCCAAATGAAGTGCCCCTGGGAGACACCTGCAGCCCTGAAGGTTGGAATGTGACCTGTAAGGAAGAGAAGCCTGCCACTGCAGCAGTGTCTTTGAGATGGTATGGAAAACAAGAGACTTCAGAGGACAGAAGGTTATGCTATAAGGAGGCAATTTAGTGACGATCACAGCCTCAAAGGGAGCAGAGGGATGGTGCCAGGAGAATGGAAGCAAAAGGGTGGATGATCACAGCACTGCAGTATCAGAGACAGAGATCTCCATTGTCCCACCGTTAGACCAAGGAATGCAATTAAGAAAGCCTCATATGGCCTTGGGTTACCTTCCATAATTCCTCTCAGTTTGCATTTTAACTACCTTGTAAACATCTTTCTATCACTCCTCATATCTTCTAGCTTTTAACCCTTTGATATTACCATAGAATGGTTTGGGTTGGAAAGGACCTTAAGATCATCCAGTTCCAACCCCCTGCCACTGGGCAGGGATGCCTCACGCTACAGCATGCCACCCAAGGCTCTGTTAAGTTCTTTAGCCCCTTCAGTTTCCCTAAGGAGCATGGTTTCCCCTCCACTCTTACAAGCATCCAGCACTGCTGTTCTCTTTGGAGCATTTTAGCTGTGGGTTTGGTAGGTGGTAAAACATTTACTCTGAACCTCTCACACAATGTCTTTAAACAGCCTCCAAGCCTTTTACCCTCTGCCCCCAGCCCCAGTTAATCAGCTTCTTCCACCTCAAGAGGGAAAACCCCATCAACAGTGTTGCTTTAATATGGATTTTTTTGGCTGTTTCATTACTGTAAAGCATTGGATCTCAATAGAGCCCACTTGATCTCTACACCAAATGGCTGTTCAGTTACCTCTCAAGCTAGGTCCTGTACGCCGCTTACAACAGCTAGCAGAGCTGCTTACACGTCCCTCGTGGGTTATGCGTTCGGCTGCTCCAAGGAGCCGTCAATCCTGGCGCCCGAACACATCAAACCAAACAGGCGTGACATTTCCCCAGCCTACGTGGGGCAGACTGGAGCCTCCTGTTAGCACTGAGAGCAGTGTCAGAGTGAGCTTGGTGAAACCGCAGCGGTGACCTCCCGCCCCGCCAGCCCTCTCCCAGCCATGGAGCTGCTCTGCTTTAAACCAGGCGGCACCTTCGGACTCAGACTTTCCTCTTCCTCCCTTTGCTGTACCGTCACAGAATGGCTGAAGTTGGAGGGGACCACCAAGGCTCCCCCAGTCCAACCTCCCCGCTGACGCAGGGTCACCCAGAGCACACCGCTCAGGACCGCGTGCATATGAATACTGAGTATGTCCAGGGAAGGACAACCTGTTCCACTCCTCAATCACCCACACCGTGAAGAAGTTCAGGTGGAACTTACTGTGCTTTAATTTATGCCCACTACCTCTCATCTCCTGGTACCACCAAGAAGAGTCTGGCCCCGTCCTCTTGACACCCTCCCTTCAGACACTTACACACACTGATCAGATCCCCCAGAGCCTTTTCTTCTCCAACTCCTCAGCCCTCCCTCAGAGGAGAGGTGCTCCAGACCCTTCATCACTCTGGTAGCCAAAGCAACATCCAGGGATAAAACACCAATTCCCTCTCTTCCTCCTCTATCTCCCAGTGAAAGAACACTTTGAACCCGAGCAGACCCACTACGGTGCTCTTAAAGACATGTTTGTTAACACCCTACATACCTTCCGCTTACATCTTCCTGCTTGTTCTCCTGATCTCATTAGCAGTGCAGAGAATTAAACCTCAGCCTTGTAGCCCATCATCTCCCCAGGAGAGCAATCCAGCTATAACACTAGTTGAATACGAAACAGCTCCGTCCTCAGCTAGAGTTGAGGAGGCAGAAACCAGAGGAGTTGTAATTACCAGCGGTGATTACGCACTGCAAGTTATTGTCAGGAAGCACAGAGCTGCTTTATGCAATCCTCATAAGACAGAAAGAACATCTCCATGGTCAGAGGTGGGGAACTGGCTCTGGAAAATGGGATTTAACAGGCTTGCTAACACAGCCATGCACCAATGGTCCCCACAGCAAGAAAGGGAACAAGCCAACAGTGCACAGGGTGTCAAAACCACATTCGCACATCACCCATACTACAATGCTTTGGGAAGGACTGAGGCATAAGCTCTGGGCTGAGTGGTTCCTAAAGGGATCTTCCCCCAAATGCTGCCCAGGTGCCCTCCAGCCTGCAGCAACCACGTAATCCAACATCAATAATCCAAAATCCACGAACTATGATGCTCACCATCACTTGAAGGCAGCAGCAGAGCCAGACACTGAATCCCCAGTTCCCAACTTCACTTCTGCCTCTGGAGTCAGGGCCAGCCCAGCACTTATGTGGATGTAATCCAGACAAGACTGGGAATGGCTGGATGGCATAAACCAGTCCCCAGGTGAACTACCTGCTCTTAAGCTATTCTGCAACCTGTGCCCGCAACACAGCAATACCTGAGTGAGAATTTAACAATCCCACAAAGCTGCCACCCAACCCCATATAAGCTGCTGCCTTGCTTGGTCCCGGATTTCCACCTGTAGATCAAGGGTAATCCTTCCAGATTTAGTTAGCTCACAGCCTTCTGGGGTTGAGGAAACGCTTACAGTGAGCATTTACAGAGACCAGCACAACAGATTCACCTCCTGGGTTCTGGGAGAAGCAAAAGGGAATCCCTAGCAAAGACTGGAGCCCAGATGGGATTTATAACTGGGGTTTGAGTGGGATCTACAGCCCAGAAGATGCTCTGGGTACGTTCACAGACAAGTCACTGTAAAAACACCGTGGCACCTTCAGATGTTGTTTCAGAGCTTAGGTCAGGAGAGAGCTGTAAGAGCTGGGAAAGAGAGAACGTGTTCATGTCACACTCTCCAGAGCAGGCACAATACACCCAGATTCCAGAGGATTTGCAACTTCAGGTGGCTCGGGCATTAAATGCATTTTAATGCAGACAAATGTAAAATGCTAAGTCCAGAGGGACAAATGCTAGCCCAGCAAGCACAGCTCAGATTGTGTAGTCATGCAGCATGATGATGGCCAAAGAAGGGATTTATGGTTCAGTACAGAAAAATCCCTGCAGTCATGACACCCTCCCCTTATCACCACAGTTCAAATGGCAACCAGAGGGGCAGAGCATGAACTGAGCCAGCCAGCCATCCCTGCAGCAGCTCTGCAGAGCTAGCTGCTGCTTACAGCTCTCCTCCAAACAGGACTGCTTTCCTTGGAGACAAGTCTCCATGGATGGTTAATAGTCTACTGATCGAATGGTTGGTGTTGGAAGGGACCTTAAAGCTCATCCAGCTCCAGCCCCCTGCCATGGGCAGGAACACCTTCCACTAGAGCTGCTTGCTCCAAGCCTCTGTGCCCAACCTGGCCTTATGAACAGATCATCCAGCCCATCAGAAATAAATCAACTCTGAAGCCTCAGAGCCTCTCATTAAAGCCAAGGAACTGATTCCAGTGGGACAGATCACGGCACTACCCGTAACGCGCTGTGCTAGCTCTCCACATGGCACATGTGGACACATAGACTCATAGAACAGTTAGGGCTGGAAAGGACCTTAAGATCATCCAGTTCCAACCCCCTGCCGTGGGCAGGGACACCTCCCACTAAACCATGGCACCCAAGGCTCTGTCCAGCCTTGAACACCCATCCCATAAAGCCCACTTAGGCCATCCTCACCCCCTGGTCATTCAAGGATCTAACCCAGCTGCCAGTAAGGCATCCTTGGGGCTGAATTTTAAGCTGATGAAATTACTGGAATCACTGTTTGAACTGAACAGCTGGAGCCCATCAGTCTCGTGCCTTGGAGGCAGATCCTGAGCGCAGCAGGTATTACTCTGCACAGGCAGGCTGTGCACAGGAGCACGCAATGGGGACAAGGGATTGTTCGATGGACGGAGGGCACCACATTCTACTCCATCAGTACTCCCACTACAGAGGTAGCAGTTAACACTTGTCTGGAGAGAAAATAATGGAGTCCTATTGCCTACTGCTTGTCATTCAATGACTAATGAACAGTATGGGGTGAAGGGAATCCACAGCCACCTTTGTCTTGCCATGTCCTTCGTGACTTCCAAAGAAAGATGAAGTTGAGCCATACTCAGTCACAGGCTTTACCACAAATCCATCTCTGTTCAAAGAGTCACATTAGTTTCCACACAGCTGAAGCACCAGCAGGTACCCTCTGTGAATTTACCTCCACAAATCCTGTTACCATGAACAAGGGTCCTCATGTGTTCAGAAAAGAGCCACATCAACCGCTTACCATCACTTCACCACCCCAAGTGGCACTTGAAACTCAAGCTTTGATACAGACTCCTTAAAGGCTTTTCTGACACTTGATTTCTTAAGAAATCTCCAATTAATAAAGAGCTACCCAACAACAAAAAGCCACTTCAAGCGCTAATTCTCCTCATTGCCTTTGCTTTGATGAAAAGGGCATGCACTTGCTCTAAGAGCTGCTTCTTGTCACCCAGCCAGGCCTCCACAGCTTTGCTTCTGCAATGAACACTCACCTCTGTGCTACCCAGCCTGGCCCATGCCACCTCCCTACCTCGCGTAGGGTCAGGATGCCCTGAACTGGGGGTGCCACTTCTCCAATTCACTGCCAGCCTGGGAGAGTGCACCAAACCCAACCTGGAACTCCTTCACAGCAGAGTCTTCGGTACCTGCATCAGATCACACCCTACTCGGCGTCATGAGGATGTAAAGGAACAGAAAATTCATGCCATGCCTTAGTCTTTGCATATGGAGGGGGGTTCCCAGTGGGGCCTGTATCCCTTCCCTGCTCTCCCAGGGAGGTTCAGCAACCACCAGAGAGCCAAGACAGTGCCAGATTCCTGCTTTCCTGGTGCAAGGGAAGAAACCTTCTGATGCTTCAGTCTGCTCCGAGACATCTCCGTAAGAGAGTTTCCCTGCTACAGGAATCCCTGCATCCTCACAGCCTTAACTGTAGAAAGTTTGGCTTCTCCTTCCTCCCCACCCCTGCCACCCACTGTCTTCATTCTCTGATGCTTTATTCACAGCTGGTTGGTCCGAGGCAAGTTAAACTTCAGGCTCTTTGCCATACAGGTTTGTCCCCAGTCATTACATTCACACCCAGGACCTTCAAGGCAGTGATTTGTTAACCCCTTCACTCTCTCATGTTAGACACTATACCTGGAATTATTGCTACAGCCAATACTCCACGCTCTAGCTAAGAAACCAGCAGGCAAAATAACCTTATCTCTGCCTTATCCCAAAGGTAGGGAAATGGAGTTGGTAGCACTGCATTGTACTTTTCAGTCTGTATTTTTCCTCCTCCTTCACAGAGGATATTGACAGACGACATGTGTTGCCCTCAGGGACAATTCCATTGGATAAAAAGACCCCAAATCCCATAGAATTAGAGTCCTCTATAGAGGGGACCTCTTTTGTTAAATTGCCAGTTATCTTCACACAGTAATGTTACCCATTGACTGGCTGTTTTCTATAAGCAGCTGCAGGGAATACACTTAAGCATTGTGATAAGCAAAACTGTTTCACTAGGGCTAAATTGGCATCTTCATTGCAAGGCTGCAATTTGAAGCCAAAAGGCTGCTTGATGTCCAGGTGCTTTTTATTCCAAGATGAGGGTTACAGCTGCTGAACTGAACTTCACACTTGCAGAGCGTGCAATGCACCACGTGAGTGCTATTAGCACTTCCCATTGACCTGCTGTAGGTCTCAAAACCCACTCAAGTAATAAAAACACAGAGATGAAATAAGAGTTACTGTCATTTAACAAGCCACCGTGCAGCAGCCGATGCTTTGTATGCGCCAATTCCCCCAAACAAAAGTGAGGTAAAACATCATCGGTGAAAAGGGCTTTGTGCTAATGCACTTTGTCTACATCAGCCTCATGCCTGGCTCCCACTGCCAGCAGGGCTCCTTAGTGCGAGGCACCCCAGGGGCTCAGGATTCACAGGGTTGTTTCAGGGGACAGCTTTGCACTCCACACTGCAGGAGCCTGCATTGTACTGGTACCCATAGGGCTCTCAAGGGTTGTACAGCTCCTGTGGGAAATGCCAAGGCTGCTCTGAGGGTACATGGCCCTGAACGTCTCCAACACCACACTCCCTTCCCTCCCATAGACATGCTGAGCAGAATTCCATTTGGGAGAACACCACAAAGGACCAAACAATCCACGCTCCTAGATGAACCCAAGCATCCCTACACAGTTGGGGGCTGCCTTTTGCTATTCCCCAAGGAGCTGATGCTTCCTGGGAGCATCTCATTCCCGCGGAACCATTTTTAGCTGGGTGACCAGGGGGTGTTTGAGCTCTGAATCCACTTGCCAGACTCAGTATTTATGTCTGCATCCTCACCATCTGCTGCAGCTATTTTCAACCCCTCAGCAATTACAACTTAAAGCAGTTGCATTGCAATTGCCCCCTCCTGATCTCTCTAGCCAAGGTTCCTCTGCTGTTAGATCAACCAGCCTTCCTGAGAGAGCTTAAACCCCACATGAGGATTTGTCCCAACTGCATGAGTGATCTAGAAGCTTTCTTAAATCCAGAAGGCAAGCACAGGGGCCACCCAGGGCCCACAGCCAGGGGTTATCAGCTCCATCCCTACCTTAGATCTCCAGCAGCAGGCTGTAGCTCCTTGCTCTGCTGTAGGATATGAGCATATCACACAGATTAACACTCTTGGGCTTTCTAAGACAGATGCTGCAACACAGCCCTTCTCCAGGGCCCCGAGTGAAACCCTGCCTCCCCTTTAACACCTCTTGGTGCCCTGGGGGGAGTAACTCCAGCAGCGCCACTCCCTCATTACCACTCACAGCTGAAGCTTACTCTGCTTTAATTTGCTGCTAATCTCACAAACAAGGGAGAAAAGTTCCAGTGTTTCCAGAAGGAGCTTTAGCTGCTTATGTCTCCCGGTTCGCCTGTCTTTACCCAGCATTTATTATGTACAGCTCAGCTACTCAAAGCCAGTTTAATTTACCTGCGCATCATGTCACCTAGCCCACGTTTTCAGATTTATATCTCAGATGGTTTCTTCTTGCACTGCGTGATGACGGGAATGGAACGTGCTGCTGCGACGGAGGGACCTCAGGCGGTTGGTGGTTCAACTGAATAAGAGAATCACCAAAACCCAGGGGTTTTTCCTTCTATGTAATTGCCCAAACCCACAGAACTCTATCAATCTTGTTGGAGTATCAGGTCCACAGGACGGCTTCCTCAACTACACAAGATCAGCTGCTGAAGGAAGTATTCTTCTCTTTGACTGCAGATAAAGAAAGCCTGATCTTCTAATAGCAGTGGCACAAGCAACTCTCAAAGCAGGGAACAGAGCCATGATATTCAGCTTGTTCTATTTGCCTGTTTCCGGCATTTCTGCAGGATTCAAAGGACTGTGTCAGTTCAATGTGAGCATCTTCTTTCAAAGAATGGAAGGGAGAAAGGCAAACTAATTCCTTATTTTATCAGTAGCGATGTTATAGAAGTTCTCCCATTCCCATTCTCACTGCATGACTTTTATCCCAGAGCTCACACAAGACCCAGCCATCGAAATCCTGCTGGTATTATAACTGAATTTGTAGCAATTATTATAACTCCATTACACTGAATGGAACTGCTTAAAAATGAAGTGTGTGCATCTGTGTCAGTGCCTGCATCAGGAACTGAAGGGCTTCTGGTGATGCTGGTGAGCTTCAGGGCTGCTTTCAAGGGCACAGAATTTAGTTTACAGGTTTCAGAGAGAGAAAGTGGGAAGAGCACAGACCTCAATGAACGAATGAATTTCAGCTACAGATGATGTTATTCATTAGCTCAGAGCTTTCTCACAGAGGTTTCATCTGCCAGGTAAGAGTGGCGAGGTCACCCCCACTGAAGCTGGCACTGGAGGGGGAAAGGGAGCCCAGGTCAAAAGCCATCCCTGCCGCTGCCCTCCTGGGAAGCATCCCCCTGCTCTGCTGTCTCACTGATTCAAGTCCAGGCTCCTGCAAGGATTTCCTCCCCATTGCACTATATCCACATCGGGCTCCGCACGCCAGGATTCCCGGGTTTATCCAGGACTGCCAATATTCAGATGATATAGGAAATAATGCACTGAATTTGGATGAAACCTGCCCACTACGGCTGCTGTTGCCAGCCTCTGCCACCAGTTTTACATTCAGAGAGTGGTTTGGGCTGGAGTCCGGTCCCTCCAGATAGCCCTGTCCAAGCCATGCCCACAGAGAGGACGTTATAGAGGAGTCTGGATGTGTGAGCAGCCTGTCATGGTTTGCTTTTGCCCTTTGCAAAGGAGTGAATCTGTAACCTATGAAGTGTGATTCATCTACAGCCACTGCTGGTACCACTCACTGGAGTGTTTATACAGCAGCACAGGTCTTTAGAATGTCTTCCCCTTACTTCATTTACTCTATCATGATGAGATATATATACACACACTTAGGAAACCACATTTTTATGCAGCATTTCAGATAAACAGCATAATTAACCCAACAAAGCCCACGTTTTAAAGCTCATGGAGCATTCTGTAAGAAAGCCACCAGCGCAGGTCCTGCTTGTGTGTCTTGATTGGAGATGCCTGGTCTGAAACAGTTAAAGCTGGTGTGAGGCAGTTAAAGCTAAGTGCTTTCTGTGATTTTCTTCTATCTGAAGGAGGAGGATGAAATCAAATAAGAGATTATAGCCAGTATTGCAAACCAGAGAAACTCACCCTGCCAATCACAGCAACGGATGCTCCATCGTTACAAAATGCCTCCTTTATGTCTCTAAAGAGCAATTTTCTCCTCCTATAGAGTCTTCATGTACAAATAAGACCAGGGGAAGAAATAATACTGGGAAAAGGTTCAGGGAGATGAAGACAGAGACTGGAGAACTTCAGTACAACACTGCTGTCAAGGAAAGCGTGTGTATAAGAGGGGAAAATGAAGTTAAATGCAAGCTTTCTGGGGTTATCAAGCCACAATTCCCAGGGGATGGATTTCTGCGCAAGTTCATCCTTAGAACAATTCTGCCAGAGATTTCAAAGCATTCTCCATAAAAGGGGGAACCAGAAGCTTTCTGTTCAGGTTACAGCCTGGGAAGAAGAGGAGGGAATTCAGCTGAAGGGACAAAGGGCCCTTGGAGGTTCTTCTGAGCAGGGCTCCTTCTCATCTAGACTACGTAAATGGAAGCCCCTTTGGATATCAAAAGTTGCCAGGGAAAGGGAACCTCCATCCATCCCACTCATAGAATCATACAATTATGGCATGGTTTGGGTTGGAAGGGACCTTAAAGCTCATCCAGGACCAACTCCTGTCCACTGGAGCAGCTTGCTCCAAGCCCCTGTGTCCAACCTGGCCTTGAACACTGCCAGCGACGGGGCAGCCACAGCTTCTCTGGGCACCCTGTGCCAGCACCTCAGCACCCTCACAGGGAACAATTCTGCCTAAGAGCTCATCTCAATCTCCCCTCTGGCAGGTTAAAGCCATTGCCCCTGGCCTGTCCCTGCGGGCCCTTTTCCAAAGCCCCTCTCCAGGTTTCCTGGAGCCCCTTTAGGCACTGGAGCTGCTCTGAGGTCTCCCCTTAAGGAGCCTTCTCTTCTCCAGGCTTGAACATCCCTGGTAGTGTTCATGGCCAGGTTCTTTGATTCTGTGAATGTCAGTTTTCAGCTATCCTGTGACACATCCAGAGCTGGTGAGACACTAGTTAGCTGGTATCTAGTTACCTGTGCTAGACTGAAAACCCCATTAATGGTCTGTGCTTCAGTGTCACTGTGGCATCTTCACAACAGCATCCCAAACTGCATCTTGAATTAATGATTTGTAGCAGGTTTTTATCTACCAATAGATCCACACTGCAGAAACTGAAGTTTTTATGTGTTTTAATTTTCATCTTTCTTTATAGATGGGACAAAACAATAATGAAAAATTGGAAAAATGATTGGAAATACAGAGGTTTTGAGAGTTAACAGGAAAAGTTGCAATTGGACTCAATGCATGGAGCAGAATACAGACTGCCTGATTTTCACATCGCTTCTGTAATTTGGCTCAGCATGATGCAAACAAGGGTAAGAAAAAGGCCTTAAATTATATTTCCCATTATTTCCTCTACCCAAACCATAGGGCTTAGGAACAAATCCTGATGCCCAGGTTAAGTTTGCTGAACCACATTCCCTCAGGGATCCATGACCTCCACTGTCTGCCTTTAGATGGGCCAAGGCACCATAAGTGATGTTGCCCAGAGCAGCTGTGGCTGCCCCATCCCTGGCAGTGCTCAAGGCCAGGTTGGATGGGGCTTGGAGCAAGCTGCTCCAGTGGAAGGTGTCCCTGCCTGGGGCAGCGGGTTGGAACTGGAGGAGCTTTAAGGTCCCTTCCAGCCCAAACCAGTCTGATTCTAGTGCTGCTCCCACACATCCCGTTTTGGGTGTCATTAAGGAAGAGACAGCAGGACTGACTAACATGCAGAGAAGCTCAACAGCAGTGATAAAAACCCAACCAGGTTTTGCCTGCTTCCTAGTGAGGCTTTTAAGGCATCAGATTCCAGTGCTGTGATTATACGCAAGTCATAGCACAGCCAAGAAATTAAATTTTGAGTTCATGTGGCCATAAAAAAAATTGGAGGGAATCTGAATACAACCTAAAAACACCAAAAAAAAAGGAAAGACAATGACAAGCATTTGATTAAAAAGCTGTGGGTGGATCAGAAATGAAAGTAAGAGTGTATTTTGGAAGATGTGTAATTAGGAAACAACCATGAGCTCACTGTAGCGTGCTTAGGAAAGGAATTTACTACAGAGCAAGCACTCTAGTAGGGACAGAGTATTTGCTTTAATAAGATTCTCTCCTTGTGGCATCCTCTGAGACGCCATCCTTCTGTCTGATGAAGCACTTCACTGCTTACGTTTTGCTTAAGGTGACAGCTTCTCTCACTAATTCTAATCTGAGAAAGGGTGAAAAGAGACATAAAGGAAATCACAATGCAGCTTTGTAGGTGCCGGTCCACGGTTTAATGCTAGTGTGCTCAAAAGAGGGTTCTGCCTTGTCTCCTGAGATTACACAAAGCAAAAGAGGTGGCTGAGGAGCTTTCTGCCATGCTTGTTACAAACTGGCTTAAAAGCACCTTATTGAACAGTGCCTGAGGTTCCCCACCTCCCTCTTTGCCACTGCACACTGCAGTCACCTCTACTTTGCCCCCAGGAAACGCTCCCTGTAGTAAATCTACACTCCAGGCCCTCTGTCTTGATGCCAACTTGCTTGGGTAAGGTGCATTGTAAGGCTGCAACATCCCAACGTGCAGCAGTTTCTGAATCACTCCAAAACCCAGAGGGAACAGGGGACAATTAGCTGACACCTGAGTTCCACAGGATCAGACTGGTTTGTGTTGAAGGGACCTTAAAGCTCCTCCAGCTCCAACCCCTGCCATGGGCAGGGACACCTTCCACCGGAGCAGCTTGCTCCAAGACCCTGTGTCCAACCTGGCCTTGAAGCACTGCCACGGATGGGGCAGCCACAGCTTCTTGGGCAACACCAGGGCCCCATGACCTTGCCCATAACTCTACTCAGGCTAACATATGTGATGACCAGCACATGGAATCAGGTCATATGGGAGGCTCACTACAGCTCAGTGGTTATCTGCCTGTGGAAGTGCGTCCTGGGCAAAGGTACCAACATCCCAAAGTCTGGAATAACAGCTCAAAGCCTCCACAAGGTGTGAAGAGAAACATTTTATCTTCAGCTGATGCAGGAGGGACAAAAACCCAGTGTGGATTTTCAGGCAACAGAGCCAGCAGGCTGTTCTGTCTTGACTCTGTCCCTGGCTCAGTTTGACTGCAGGGATGTACTCTTTATTCAGCACCTCGCAGGCAGCAATGTGTTTGGATAGGCTCCTGCTTCTCCACAACTGCTCCTGCCTCTGTTTATCTGGCCTAAGGTTGATAAGAGCTTTCTCAAAGCACCGCAGTTCTGACAGCCCCCTCTCAACCTGGGGAAGTGGAGAGTCGGTACCGAGCAGCCTTTTCACCAGAAACAACGGATTAGTCTCTTCGCTGTCACTGAACTGTGATCCCACAGAATCCAGCGTTAACTAAAAGCGCTGCTGGGATACAGAGCACATTTAAGGTATTCAATATATTTCTGGTTTATTATCTGTATTGATTTCAAGTCTATTATACTTCGTACTACATTCACTGCTCTTTGTATTATATTTATTTTAATAAGCGGTGAAGTGATTGATACTGAAAATCCATCACAAAATAGGGCAGCCTGGGTCAAAACGGACAATTAGTTTTGATGCTCTTGGTAGTGTTTTATCAAAGGATTTTGGATATCTGGAATTTCTGAGATGCTGCTGTTGGAGTCATTTTCCTTCATTCTTGCATGTCTGTGGTTCGCTGTTTAACAACTTCCATCCTGTATGAATGCAGGGAAGGAGAAAGGGAAAGCTTCGCTGCTCAAACAGAGACAAAAAGGAGAGTGAAAACATTGTCAGATAGAGTGAAAAGAGGTTTGAACTTCAAGGACTTTGTACAATATGGTTTGGAACAGAGCTACTGAACAAGTGGCGCTGCTGTTTGGATGTCAAACACAGCTGCTGACAGAGGGAATGGCCAAGGTCACATCCGGCATCCCCCAACAGAGCCCCAGTATCTATGTGGAGGTCCAGCTACGCAACCCCTTCACATCTCTGCGTCTTCCACTGAACATTTGACATAGCAAGTTTATCATCCAAAGTTTTTAAGCCCTGTGACAGCCAGTGGAATGTCAGCTTGGGAATTAGCTTGAAAAGCATCAGGATGGGAGAGAAGGATCCTCTGCTGGCTCTCAGCACCCACTGCTATCAGTAGGGGTGTTCTGTACGCTCCTTCCTATGTTTTGTTGCTCAACAACTTCCCCAATGCATGGACACAGGAAAGGAAGGATATAATGGTTCATTGATTAATCACAGCGAAGGAGAGAGAACTTAATCAAGATTTAATGGAAAAACATAGTAATCACTGCAGATCTTGGCCGTGCAGAAACAGAGCAGGTGTAAAAGGTCTGAACTTGTACAAAGTCTTTTTGCAGCAGTACACAACTCATTTCACTGTCATGTCAGACACGCTCTTAACCTGTCCTAAGAGATGCACAGCTATCGTGGAGAACTTGGAGAAATCATCACTGATTACCAGCACCATCACACTCCAGGACTTCCTCCCAGCTCACTCGTTTCTCCTCTGACATGAGCAAGAGATCAAAAAGGAAAGAGGATGCCACTTCTTAATAGTCTCCCAAGTCAGGCCAGGCTATTAGGATATAAATATATGGTCTTTATTTGCAAAGAAGCATGAACGAAATTGCTACAAAGGCAAGCACAAGTAATATCCACATATATCTGTCAAATGAGGGATGTGGAGCCAGACAAAAGCATCTCAAAGAACAGAGATCTCTAGCCTGAGGACAAAGCTCCATTTGCTGAGATAGAGTGATGCAGGATATTATTTACCCCAACTATGACAGCTGCATGTTGGGCAATCAATTTGAGCCCACGTGATAAGAGCAGCAAGCAACAAAACCCTGCTCAGAGGAAAGGCCAAAGACCCACAGTGGTGTTCAGGCCGTTGTGGTCAATTGTTTGAGGAGGGTTTCCTCTCTTCCCAACTGGCTTTTTCCATCAATTGGCACTGCAAAGGTACTCAAAGACTTGTGTGAACCAAGGACATCAGGGTCGGTACTGAAGAGCGGTCCTCAGGCTGGAAGAGGTGAAGCCATTCAGAGGTGAGGCTTAGCACAGGGAGACATGAAGGTCAATAGATAAACCTGCAAGAACAGGAGGCCACAGCAGTCCTGGAGACAGCTGTGGAAAGGCAGTGGAGCTGAGCTACTGCTCTTTAAGAGATAGAAAGGGAGAAGAGAAAGAAATAAAGCAGAGGTCTGCTCCACACACACTGTGTGAATCCCTGATGGCTTTAAGGAGCTATTTTCTGCTGGGACATAGGCTTGTGCAAGCCAAATCTCAGCTACCACTCTCTTGTTCCGCAGGGACACTTAGCCAGCTACACATTTTACCCATGCCTATGGGAGATAACTTCACTCAATTAAACCCAGAAGTGGAAGATGTCAAAGTCTGCAGCTCCTTCACTCTCTCCTGGCTACAGTCGGGTCTGAAGTCCTCGATGTTGAGATGGGAATAAGGTGCAGTGTCCAGAACTGCTGAGTGAGCAATGAGATCAGCAGTTACTGCACTAGGGGATGGGAAGGCAGGCACAAGAGCTGTGTGTGCAGCCTTTGTTACCGCTGCTGTTAATCAGAACGCAAGGAAATTATTTCTTCCATCTGTGAGTGCCACAAATAAGACCTCCCTGCTGCTGTTTCCTCACTGCTCCAGTCATCAAGCCCCTTTGTTCTACATGTCACACTGGCCATTTACGACGGAGTAAAATGGATTTGCCTTCCAGCAGGATTTTTATTTTCCATTTGATTTGGGTTTTAAATGCACTGAACATGAGAACTTTTGAAACTTCCTGATGCTGAATGCTTAAAGCCCTCATTAAACATTTAGTGCGTGAAGGGAGGAAAAAAACAGGCAAACATAACAACCACCAAAACCCCACATGAAGTATAAATCAGGGGAAGCAGAGTTCAAGGCAAACTTTCTTCAGGGTCAGGTTTCATCCCCTGCTCAAGGAGGAAGGAACATCTGCTTTTCCGTATTCAGTGGTTGCAGCGACCTGGCAAGCTCCAATACCACTCAGGGCTGGTTTAAATTGCTGCCCTTGTACAAAGGCATCTGCAGTGATCTGAAAGCATATGGAATAACATGAATACAGAGCACACACCCCCCCCCCCGTTCCAAAGAGCCTCTGCCTTGCTCTGGCATGCCTCAACCCCAGGGCAGGATGGTTTCTATGTGCTTGCTCTGTGTTGGTGCAGGAGTGGCTGCACAACGTCCGGGTACAGCAACAGGGACAACCTGACCTGGACCAGCACGCACAGCACTGGGACGAGCACGGCTGGTGGCTTGGGACAGAGGGAAGTGGTGCCTGGAGACCCCAGGAGCAAAGGGAGAATGAACACCTAATGGGGACTTACAGGAGACACAGGGCTAACCCAGGAGAGACGGAAGGGCACTTTTTCTGTAGCTGCTGTGTACAGTTTACAGGGAGGATGTAAATGCACAGGTTTCCTCCATGGCCTGAATTATTCCAGGGGCTCTCCAGCCAAGCCAGGCAGCGCTGCTGAAATCCTAACTGCCGACAACATCCCTGACTTCAGCGCAGTTGGGCTTTTGCCCCCATGCACTTTCTGTTAGTAGCTCTAGAGGTGAAAACCAGAGCATGAGACGAGCGGGGCAGATCCCGTGCTCAATCTGGCACAGTTGGAAGTTTAACCGCAACACAGATCCCTGTAGCCAGAGCTCTCTGCATAGAGGTAAGTGTCTGGCTCCTCTGAGCAGATCAATAGCAGTGCCTGTTGAGGGAACACAGCGTCTCAAGTCATGGCTATGAATGGGTTTCGCTGCCTCTTCTTTATTAAAGGGAGCTGCAAGTACCAAAAGGAGAGGAAAATTCGGATTGGGAGCACTTCCGACAAGTCTCCCAGTCTCACCCAATGTTTAGAATCACCGAGGATGGCCATGTGAGAGCAAAACCCACCTGAGTGCTACACAGGCTGCCCTTCTTGGCTTGTAGGAGTTAATCCGTGTGGATCTCAGGAGCGGGAAGCTGCTCCATGGCTTTGCACAGGACAGCAGCTCAGCCCTGTACACAGCGGATTTACTTCCAGAGCCAGGCTCTGTTTGCTCATCCCACAGTGAGATTTCCCCTCCTGGCTCCAGCCCTGCTTTAGGCTGCTGGGAACTCCTTGATAATATCTGAAGCCCCTCAGCAATTCAACAGCTGCCAGAAGACCTAATCTGCGAGAAGGATAATGAATTAGAGAATTCCCAATGGAATTTACTGAAGCTGAGGCAATGGCAAAGCCAGCAGCCCATGGCGAAGTGCCCAATCCTTCACACTTGTGCTATTTGATCAGTGCTGGAGTCCTGAGTTCAGGATGAGCTCAGTACCAGAGGGCTGCAAAGTAGCTTTAAGACACAGCTGCACCTTTCTAACCACTGGATCAGCAGAACATGGAAAGAGTTTCTTGCCTAATTCAGATCCACATGGAGTAATTCACCCTGTTTGTCAAAGGCACCAACGCAACCCCTGACCACCATGGGGTAGGGTTGCTCTAATCCAACATTCATACAGCCATTCCAACCCAAACCAGTCTGGGATTCTATGACTGGGAGCAGTGGAGGCATCTCGATCTCATGAGAGCAATCCCAGTGGTCATCGTCTGTGGCAGCACCATCCTCTGGGAATCCTCCATAAGTCTTGGATGATGAGAAGGATAACTGAGATTCTCCCCCCTAAATCCTCCCTACTATGAGCACTCTTGGTTAAGTGAACA
The DNA here is from genome assembly GCA_017639245.1 of Myiopsitta monachus. Lineage (NCBI taxonomy): Eukaryota > Metazoa > Chordata > Aves > Psittaciformes > Psittacidae > Myiopsitta > Myiopsitta monachus. The sequence continues at coordinate 3,433,277 of CM029917.1, read as the reverse complement.
GTATGGATGTAGCGGATTAAATCCACCATTCAAGTTACCTGTTAAGCATGAAGATGTCTGAGCCAATAATGACGAAGTCAACACAGAGCTGGGGTTCAGGGCTGCAGCCTTCAGTGAGGGATTTCACCCACTGATTGCAAATACAATTCCCTGTATTTGCAAGGGCTGAAATCATCTTGCAGCCTGCATGGCAGGTTATGGGTCATCATCCATCAACGTCATGGGTAAGCAATGAACAAGGCTGAGGATGGGTATTTAATAACAAACAAATAGATAAAGTACCCATTCTTATGGAGCACAGATATTATTTCATTTGCTGTTTACTGTCAGGATCTCCATGATAAACAGTCCTTCATAACTTGGATTCTCACACACTGCAGTTATTAACCTTAATTGTGTTCCCCCCATGTTACATTATGGCAGGGATGAATTTCTGTGATTCAGCCAACACTCAGATTCAGTTACAATCTCATCGCTCTGCTCTTTGTCTCAGCAGCTCTAATATTAACCTAGGTCAATAATTCTGTCAAGTGGGACTGATGATACCTCAAATAGGGGATTTCAAGCATGGGAATTACATCTTATCTCAAAGATGCAAAAATGAAAATCTCGGCTAATCACTGGATAAATGTGTTGAGAGCAGCTGGGTCCATGCAGCCAAGGCATATTTGCCTATTGCACACTTAGGATATGCTTATCGGATGCAAAGTCCTCCTCCTTTAGCCTTTGCTTGGTCATGACTGAACGCTAGAAGCACTTTTTCCCTCCCACTTCTAGTTCCCATCTAACAGAATGTGCGGAGTTATCTTCAGAAGCCACCAGCTCTTGGAAGCATTTCAGGGCAACCCAGAGAGAACTCAGACTATCGTGTCCTGAGATCTAGTGCATGGATTCACAGAGCTCGAAGCCAGAAGCTTGGCCACTTTAAATACTTCAGTTTGCTCCTGTCATGATTTACACACTCAGTTCTTTCCAGTGGCTGAGATATCGTCATGGACATCCGCGCACCCCAGGGAATCCAAATAGGAATGCCCAAAACCCATGGCTGTAACTTCAGTGCAGTAGCTGCTGGAATGTGGCTCAGCTGAAGGGAACTCACTTCCAGGAGATAACTGAGCATGGCTGCCTGCCCAGCTTCAACAAAAGCTGGATTTTGTCAAGCCAAGGAAAACTATACCATCCATTAGGAGAACTACAAAGCAGAACATTTGGAAAGTTAATTGGGTTTGCAATTAAAAGATATACAGACCATGTGATCCAATTAATTTTACATAAACTTGGTCAGCGATGAAACCTAAAAGCACTTGGTTACTTCTTTAAATGAAGCATATGCTGGTTTCCAGCACCACCAGTTCTTTGCATACCAAACAGGAGGCACTGAAGCACCCGCAACTGCAGCAGGAATCTCTCACACTGCTGTGTTTTATCAAAGGCATTGGTGATTTGGAGATTAATTCCACCTGAAGCATAAAGTCCAGCTCGGAATGGCAGCAGAACTACATGTGGAGATGAAGCAGCAAGTTTCAATTGTTAATCCAGGGCAACGTATGGCTTTCAGTTGATAAACGTGCAGTTGCTCAGCGCTCAGCAGCCAGCTGGCTTTAACACAAGCTCAGCTGCTGAAAACGCTCCAAGTCTGAATTTCCAGTGTACGAGCTGGTTCTTCCCAAGATCCCACGAAGTGGGATTTCTGGCTAAGGTGTGCTTGCTTATACACATCAAGAAATCCTTTGCACCTCGGGAAACTGGATGGATCTGGAAAACTCGTGTCTGCAAGCTGCTTCTCACTAAGTACCATGCCTAGTCCTGGGTCCAGGGCAGTGGAAGCAGGGCACAGGTCTGACGCTCTGCCCTACAGCAAACCTATTGCCAGACTTACTTTAGTCCCTGTGTTTCTGCCTGGTTTTAAGCTATACTTAGAAAATGCAGCCTCTGGGCTAGGCAGAGTGGTTTGGTGTCTGCACAGCACTATACACCCCCTGGGTCTCATTCTGATTGTGGCCTTTCATAAAGGAAAACAGCCACTGATGTCAGGACTGGTAAGGATGTAGCAGGGCAGGTCTCTCGTTGCATTAAAGCTGTCGGCTCCAAAGAGCACAGGCCTGGGCTGGTGGTGAGACGATGCTCCCCTAGACCAGGCTCAGCAGGTCAGAAGCAGCAGCCTCTTCTACAAAGAACTTGGGGCTGTTTTTAAACCCAACCCCTGTAAGGGGGTATCTGTAAGAGGAAACTGAGACCCCAGGGAGCCACTTTACAATACTCTGCAAGACCTCCAGCCCTGTTAGTGGGGTCAGAACCTCCCTGAGGAGGTGCTGTGTGTACCTGTGAGCAAGAGCTATTGGGCAGAGACAACCAGCCTGCTCCAACAGCCCCGCAAGTGTGTTCAGCTCAGCCCTGCAGCTTTGCAGAGGTTGGATAAACACTTCCCTTCCTGTGGATTAGAGCCCAGCAGTTCCTGGACAGGCTGGAATGACAACACATGCCTGGGCTGGAGGCAATACCCCATTCATCATCAAACAGAAAGGCTTGATTCTGAAGGGCTCTGAAACTCATTTTTCCGTTCCTCCAGCTACTGATGTCTTCTTCCATTCTCCCACAATAGCAGAATTAGGCCCGATATTATTGCTATTGTGTGGGCAAATTGGGGTTTTATTGCAGATTCATACCAGTGCCAGAATCTGTCTTCCATAAAGAGAGGACTTCAGGGAATGTTTTCAGGTGTATGGGGGAGTAATTGGAAGGGAAGCATTAGCACATCAACATCCTTCATGCTCTGTGTATGGAGTGTTAGGGGATGCAAACACTGGGAGATTTGTCTCTTATTTAAAGCATGTTAAATAGGAACAAAACCAGATAAATTGGTTTTGTGCAATAGAAAATTATGGACGTTTCAGGGGAATTGTGATTATTCGCACACATGGATCACACATCAGGCAACAATGAGGCAGAAAAACTCTAGTGGCAGACAAATCTTAACCTTAACACAAGAAAAGGTGTTGCCTTTTAGAAACAGGCCTAACAGCCCCTAAATTGTTCCAAAAGGGTTCAAATCTCAACAGCAAACTTCATTTTGCACAGGAAGAAACCTTCTGGATCTCATTTGGGTTTCAAAACCGAGGTATTTGTTCATAAATCACTTTGAAAACTATTATTTCTAGGAAGGTGCTTTGAAAAGGGGTTCATATCTGTGGAAGGCAAGAGGATGAGGCGAGGAAGCTGGGAGCACATGGCCTGCAGGGGCTGGAAGGGAAAGAGGTGTTTGGGCAATGGGTTGTAATGAGAGCATCCCACCAGCATCCTGGAGACAGCGGATTTAAACTGATTGCCAGGATTCAAAGGCTATCATCAGACTGCTGGAAAGTACTAAAACAGCCTCGGAGAGAGTGTTCATCCCACCAAAGCTGCCTGTCATCATCCAACAGGCCGCTCTCATGTCAGCCTCATTAAGGAGGGATGTGCATGAAGTAACTGCAGCTCCCTCTGACATGAAGCTCTTGGTTTGCCCTCGGCTTGGTGGGGCTTTGTAGCAAGCACTACCTGATTGTTTTCACTCCCTCCAAGAGGTTTTTGTCTATCAAGGAGGTTTCAACAGCAGCTGACAGAGAGGTTTTCTCTCCTCTGTACTGTGCCAACCCCCTGCCATGGGCAGGGACATCTCCCACTGGAGCAGCTTGCTCCAAGCCCCTGTGTCCTTGAGCACTGCCAGGGATGGGGCAGCCACAGCTTCTCTGGGCACCCTGTGCCAGCGCCTCAGCACCCTCACAGGGAAGAGCTTCTGCCTAAGAGCTCATCTCAGTCTCCCCTCTGGCAGGTTAAAGCCATTGCCCTGGTCCTGTCCCTGTGGGCCCTTTTCCAAAGCCCCTCTCCAGGTTTCCTGTAGCCCCTTTGGCACTGGGGCTGCTCCAAGGTCTCCTTGGTCCCCATGAGCAGAGCAGCGCGTATGGTTTATCAAACAGAACTTTTCCCATTTCCAAGCTGGAGAATATTACCACAGGTTCTCCCAGAACCTGGTTTCATACTCAGGAAATCCATTCAGAATCCAATATACGTGGCCGAACGGGAGGCTGCAGCCTTCAGAAAAGGTAAAAATTAAGATAGAAAAGACTTCTTTTCAGCAGCACAAGTAACTGAGCACTGGAACAACTTCCCAGGAATGCTCTCGATTTTCCATCAGTGCAGCTGTTCACTCAGGGCACAGTAACAGACATTCAAATCTGTATGAATTAAAAGGTCATTTTGGACCGATTGTCTCTCCCCAACCCACCTCAGAGCTGTAGCAAAAGTGAAGGCAGCGTTGGTTGAAATACGTACTTGGTGTCCTCACTTTTAAAGGATTAATTAAGGGGGGGAAAAAGAAAGGAAATTTGAGAACAAGATGAACTGAAAGTGTTTCATTTTTAAACGTCAGAAAACCCTCTGATTTTTCCTGGAGAGAGAGTTTTAAATCAATAGTTTTACAAAACGAACACAAAACATCATGTTCCAAATGTGCACAACTCCTTCTTCCCCTCCTGCAAAGAGAAGTGGACATAAAAGCATCGCAAGTAATCTTGGAAACCAGACCTTGTGCTTAAAGATGCCAATCACTAGCAGAGGCCCCAGGGCATGATGCAGAAACGATGGGCTGAGGCTCCTGGGATCTGCTGTGCCAGGAAACATGTGATGGCATTGTCCAGCATTGTTTCTGGTTAGCAATGGGCCTCCTGCATCGCACAGCCCTTGCAGGGAGTGATGTCCTTTTAAATAGCAAAGACAGACACCTTTTGAACTGGAAATAGGGCAGAGTGCTTCAGCAGAGGAAAGCTGGCTTGGGAGGGGAGCAGGCAGAGCAGGACTCCGCAGGCAGGGCTTTGGAATGCTCCCAGCACCATGGTACACTCTGCTTCCCTTACATCGGAGCTGATATTGGAATGCTTTCATTTCAGCTTTGCAGAAAGCTTCATCACTTCCAGGTCTCAGGACTAGAGCTCCCTGAGCATGATGGCTGTGACACGGTCTCTTCAGACCAAAAGGCAAATGCGAACATATATGGCCATTGGGAAATGAGATGATGAAAGATTTATGCATTCAGAAAAACACTGTCCAAAGAGAAAAGGAACCTTTTGGAAGGTGGCAAAACAACCTCAATGCACCTGAGTTTAAATGAAGCCCTTTATGAAGAATTCGTGCCTCTGGTTGTATTACAGCTCCAAGCAGTTTTCATTTTCTCCTTCTCAGCCTCCTCCTTCCCTTTCCTCTATTTTCTCCTGCTCATTCTTTTATTTAAGAGCCTTCCCTTGAAGGAGTACGAAATGTCACTTCTTCACTGCAATTCATGAGACAGACAGGAATTAATTCTTCAGCCTTTGTCTCTGACTCAATCGCTAATCCCCTTCCATGACAAGGCTGCCTGATGAGACTCTTCTTTCCCTTCCTCTGCTTCAAGTGAAAGAGGGCACTCTTGATGGGTGAAGACTCGTTTCTTTTGAAGTCTTCTGGGCTTAATGCTGGGACTCCAGCAGAGCCAGGCTGGATGATGAGGCCTTGGGCCACCAAACGGATGGTGCTGAGCTGCTCTCCTTCCTGCCAGCTCCAGCCACCGGAACACGAACCGCTCAGGACCTGAAGCTGCTGCTCCTGGAGTGATTAGATGAGAGTTTCTCCTCCATCTTCCCAAAACAAGGGTGTACTGCAGCCCCGAGTGCACAGCCACGCTACCGCAGTATTTGCTTGTCTCAATGCTTCCAGACATACAAGGATTAAAGTGGCAGCACAAAAACAAGCTTCATTACAAACCCCACTGCTTTCAATATAAAAACCAGCCTAAGAGATAGCAAGTAGCTGAGAGAGAGAACAATCCTCTCCTGCTTACCCAGGCAATGCCGTACCCGATGAGAATGAGATGTGTGTAGGGGAGAAATCTCACAAGTGTTCACTTCCTTTTGAAAGCAGCTTTCCAGAAGCCGTCTCCTTCCTGGTTTTGCACTGCAAGTATTCAAACAATGCAGAGGAAAGCAAACACCTAGCAGCAAGCTGAATTCAAGTAGCCGAAGCTTTCCCGAACCCACCTCTTCTCTCTGTTTTAGAACAAGCTGCAGTGGCTGTAAGCTCAGGTTGAATTTAAAGAGGCCCCAGGATTTGTGATTGCAAATCCCACGTTCAGACCTGGTTATCTGCAGTCAGCACAAGGCACAGGAATGCTTGAGAGAAGCAAGTCAGACGGCCCAATGTAGGTGTGAATTTGACGATGTGTTTGTAGATCATCAGCAAACAGGGAAGGGGAGGAATTAAAAACCAAAGCAACACTTTTTCCTGTGCAGATTTGCTATCTACTTTATACCTTGCCCTGCCGGCACTTAACATGAGGCTCCTGTTGAGTAAGAGAAATGTGGGGTTGTGTGGAGCTTCTAGCCCCCACATTGGAGTTCAGAGCCTCAGCTCAATTAAACCAGAGTCATAGGAGCAGGCTGCTGCTGGAGACACCAGCCTTCATTATGGATTGCCTTCCTTTTACAGGCCACTTCTCCTTAGAACGGTGGAAACTGCTTTGAAAATGTAAATTCATTCTGCATTTCCAGTGTTGCGTGCTCCTCTTATCTGTCTGTTACAGTTATCAGAATAAATACCAGAAGACAAGTCCTTGGAGAGCTCTGGTCTGTGCATGAGCTGAGTACTGCAACCAGGAGCTAATCCGGGAAAGGCGTTGCTTAACATGGATTATTCTCTTATTAACTGCAAGAGATAAGTGGAGCCTGGTGAGCACAGAATGGGGGGGCAGCTGCTGCTCCCAGGAGGGTGAACAAGAGACTACCTCTAAGAAACTGGGGCTGTTCAGCCTGGAGAAGAGAAGCTGCATGGAGACCTCTGAGCAGCTTCCAGTACCTGACAAAGGCTACAGGGATGCTGGAGAGGGGCTCTTCATCAGGGACTGTAGGGATAGGACAAGGAGTGATGAGTTCAAAGTGAAACAGGGGAAGTTCAAGTTGGAGATAAGGAAGAAGCTCTTCCCTGTGAGGGTGCTGAGGCGCTGTCAGGGGGTGCCCAGAGAAGCTGTGGCTGCCCCATCCCTGGCAGTGTTCAAGGCCAGGTTGGACACAGGGGCTTGGAGCACTGCTCCAGTGGAAGGTGTCCCTGCTTGTGGCAGGGGTTGGAGCTGGAGGAGCTTTAAGGTCCCTTCCAACCCAAACAATTCCATGGTTCTATGATTCTCCAGTGAAGTTTCAAGCTACACACCTAAGAACAGCCACCCTCAGGGGTCAAGAGAAGGAAGTGACCGTCAGCATCAAATGGCTTGAAGAGAAGGTGAGCAAAGAGATCTTACACGGCATCTGTGTAGAATTTAGCTGCCCAAGTCCAAAGTGACATCCCTGAACCCCTTTGAATTTCAGTACAAATTGTACATTGAGAAATTCTGCTCTTTCTTTTTTCCTGGATCTAACAGGGTTTCAGGAGGGGTGAGGGACTCCACACCAGTGCGCAGGGGCCTTCTAACATCTCCTCCATGAGCCTGGCCCTATAGATACAGATACATGCTTACTTATGCCTTTGCATTGGTCACTGTGGGCTTGGACAGCCCTGGCTTGTTCTGCTGAAGCCTTTGCCCTGGCAGCGTGTCTAACCCCAGAGACATTCCAGTTGAATTACAGTTGTTGGCTTCCTGATCCATCTTAAATAACAGGGAAAGCTGGCAAACTCCACAGCAGTTTGGTTTAGACCTATCAGAGTTTTGCTTCCCAGCCACTCTGCAGCAGGGAAAGGACTGGGAACACTGTGTAAAATGAGCATTTTCTTTACATTTAACCAGCCCATTATATTAATGAAGTAGGAATTGATTGTAAAGGCCATTAATTGAGATTTAAAAGAGGTACATTTAGGCACCCATGTAATTAACTCAAAGTAACAGAGGCACTGAAAGTGGAAGCGTTTTAATACAATCCCCTTGCAGGGATCGTTGGAACAGGGATCACTCCGCGCCACTGCTGAGCACTGGCTAGCACCAGTCGCACACCAGTCACCACACGCTCAGAAGGTAATACACAGTTTCAATTAGCTGGTCTCTCACTTGCTGGCTCTCACAGGGGTTCTGCGTTTGAGTGGCTCTACCTTTTCCCTCTCTGGTATCCCAATCTTGCTCAGCTCTTTGAATCTCCTGCTGCTTCCTGCTTCCATGCGCTTTTGATCTGCACAAGTTGTGAAAGGCTTCAAGTGCTGAGCTCCCTCAGAAATGCAGCAGAGGAGAACATCAGGTTGGGAAGAGGCAGAAATGAGTCGGATTATCAGCCCCAGACCCGGTGTTCAAACAAATCAGTTCTTTTCCTCTGCCTTCCTGTATGCAGTAAATCATTCAGGGCATTCCAGCCTGTTTCTGCTTGCCACATATTCCCCCATGGGCAGAACTGCGGAAGGGAAGGCTGTGTGCAGCAGAAAACGCGCACATGGAGCACTCAGAGGCTTCTTTCTGAAGCAAAAGGCCTTTTTTTTCCCTTTCATCAATATCTTTTTCCAGCATGAAAGTCCCTCTTTGAAATAAAATTGCCCGTGTGGCCCTTTGGGGCTAATTACCAGATGCTCATCTGGATGTTCCCTGTTCCAGGGAACGAGGAAGGGAAACTGCTAAGTCAAGGCAGTGTGTTAACACTCTGGAAAACACACACAGCATTCATCTCGCAGCGAGATGAGGTTTGAAGTGTTGTTAATGAACACTGGCCATTCTGCCCATCAGAGAGCCTGCTTTCATCAGAGGCAGGTGAAATTATTGCTGATCAGAGAAATGGGTTTCCCATCCCGGAATAGTTCTAAGGATTTCCACGCTGCTCTTACTTTGAAGAGGGAAAAAAGCTTCAATCTATACATTGTTATGACTTGATCCTCCTGCATCACAGTGTTTGTACTGGCTCACAGAGAGCATAAGCATTCCCTAAGTATATAATTGCAATGTTTGTTAATGTAAATGAATATTTCCAGGAGTAAATTGTATTAAAATAAGAAATATTAAAGTATCCATGTTTTCAGTACTGCACACAAAGGAACAGTTTGATTTCCACTAAGTAACACCACCAGTGGTCTTCTTATAAAAGGCAGAATATTCCATTTGCTTAATCAACTGTAATTATGTTTTGCTACTGCTTGAGAACTCCTGAAATGATTTACACACAAAGAATACCAAGAGCAAAGGATATCTGAAGAGGAATCTTAAACCAGGTATGTTTTATCATGTTGGGAAGCACTTGTGACTCCAACAGATGCCTTCATGGGGAGAGGCTGCAGCCAGGTTTTCTGGTACACCGCACTGCCCAGGCCCTGAAATCCTTGGGAAGAGGGATGGAAACAGAGACTGGTTTGGGTTGGAAGAGATCTTAAAGCTCATCCAGTTCCAACCCCCTGCCACAAGCAGGGACACCTCCACCAGACCGAGCAGGGGGATGGAACTGGAGAAGCTTTAAGGTCCCTTCCAACCCAAACCAGTCTGGGATTCTATGATTCTATGACCAGTGCGAAGCCCACATGAACCCCAAACACTGCAGACTCACTCACGAGTCTCCCTATGCCATCCCGGGGTCTGTGCTGCGGACACAGACTGAACATGGCCAAGGAAAGGGAGAGAAGCAAGGGAGCAGAGCACAGGCAGGGCAGCAGGGGAGGAATGGCTCACGCTGTGCTCTTCCATGGCTCCAGTTGTTTGGAAGCATGTGCCTGCTCACATGATGTCTGCAAATCCAATTACTGCATCTCATTTTACAGATGGAGCCCAGGCAAGAGCTGAGCACACGTCAGGCCAGCACGAGCCAACACCGCTGCCAAACCCTGGGATGCATTCCCACCCTGCAACACTTCACTCGTTAGCAAAGCCAGTGCCAGGATAAGACACGTTTCCTCCCGCTCCGATTCCTCCCTTGCAGCACAGTTCTGCTGAAGCCTATTGGTATGAATCAACTCTGCAAGGACCTGTACATTACAGTAAGAAAGCTGAAATGGTGAACAACTAAAGATCAACAACAGCCACCACCAGCTAAGACCCACAGACCCACTGAGGTGCAACTTCTCTCTTCCTGAAGCCTTTACTGCCTCACCTTGAGTTTGGTTAGAAGAAATAAGCAAGATGCGATGAAAGCCAAAGCAAAATGTTGACGTTTCCCAAACCCTTTTCCTTACATTTTTAAGCACTGACAGCAGCATTTACTCCAATTTCACTGACATTCTTGGTTCCTTCAAAATCTAAGTTTGAGGTAAAGATACCATTTGCTGGGGTTTGTGGGATGAGGATGCTGTCCTGCTGCCTCACTGGGACGACAAGTGCACTGCCTATGTCCCAGCCTGCTCTCAACTCCGTAGTGTTGGAAGACGTGCCTTTAGAAGCACAACATCCTCCCAGCTTGTTTTTATGTTGGCTTTGTCGTGTTGTACTTTGCCTTGAGCTCCTGACTGCCATTTGCTCGCTAAGCAAGGCACATCTTCCACCCAAGAGCAACTACACAAGAATCCAATAGCAGCAGGTCAATGTCTGGCACCAGCCTCAAGTCTCAGGTATCATCCACTTGGCTCTGGCATGCTCCAGTCAGCCAAGCACCATTCTGGGCTGGGCACAGCAGGCCACACTGGACCAAGCATCTCTCCCTGGCCTGCCGTGGGAGAGACACTCACCATTTGTTCTCACATGCCACAGCCTGCGATGGGGATGCCAACAGCTCCTCTTTCCTTATGCAATTGTACACTCCTGTTGTCCCGCTCCTCCCATGTATGTGGCACCAATGCTCCTCCACATGAGGTACATTCTCATCCTCACGGGAAGTGTTGCCTGACCCCCATTCCATCTGGATAACTTCTTAAGGAAGAGGCACCTGTCTGGCTCCCGTGCTTCGTAGGAAGTCTTTGGCTGCTCCAGGAACTCGTTAATCAAGCTGGAATGAGAAATGCCAGGATCAGCTCAGTGCTCTGGTTCAAAGCCTAGGAAAGCTGGGGGGTGTTTTGGATGCTGCTGTGAAACACAGATTCATAGCCCTTTTTTATTGCTATCCAATTTAACACGTTTTGGGCTGGCTTTCTCCTTTGATACAAACAAAGTCAGGACTGTGCTGAACTTGGATGACAAACTAATGCTTTAGAAAGACCGACCTCAGAAAAAGCTATTAAAGGGTTCGGTAGTTCAATGGGTAAAAAGAAAACCCCAAATCCCACTAACACAGCAGGTGATGACATGATCCTTATTACTGATTTTTAATGATGGCATATATTCCATCACTGTCCCCTTAAAACGTTCACATCTACTGAGCTCAGGCCACACCATTGATTCCACAAAAGCACAGTCCCTACCTGACAGCTCAGGCTGGTCCTCCTAGGACAGGAGCATCACAGAACCAGCTCCTCGCAGACAAACTGGCTATTTCCAATGACAGCAGCAATGCCTGCTATTATTCTAAACTGGGGGAAATCTCCATTATATAGGGCAGCTGCCTACTTAGTCAATCTGCAATTTACTCAATCTACACACTCAGTCTTCAATTAAAACCAATAGGATAATTTTGGGGGTTTGTCACTACCATTGGGACACCTTTTTCCCCCATGTGCAGAAGCTTCTCCTTAGGCAGAGGGCACAAACCTGAGAAGATGCCCTTCAGCAAGTGGAGCCACATTAGTACAAGCCAGTTCTTGCTTTTCAGCACTTCTTTGGCTTGATGCAATGCTTCTCCCACACACATTCCCACTTCCCAATAAGCTTTATTTATTCTCCTCATTCATAGGAAATGAAACCCCTTAAAAAAATAAAGGCCAGTGAGTAGCACTTGCACCAGCACATCCCACCTCTAGCGGGATCTGAACGCAGTCCACGGCAAAGTGAGCTCTTAGGTGCTGTGGAAGGTGTTTCAATTTGGAAGCACCTCCAGAGCTGGGAGCTTTCTGGGTGGCCATGGTCCAGCAAAGGAGCACTCATTCCAAGGCATGCGGGCTCAGGAGGTTAGCAGATCTGTTGGGGGATGCCTGTTCCAGCACAGCACAGGCCACAGGAGCTGGGCAGATTTTCCCAAGATGATGGTGCAAAACGAGTGAGCAGTTTTCCTTCTTTCCCATGCAGCCTTTCCCGAGGGAGCTGCGGAGAAGGGGGGAAATCAGTCAGAGCTCTCTCAAGAAACGGGTCTGAAACTGGTGATGTGGCTTTCCAGATTTGTTTCTTCCCCCCCTCCCCTGCGTGGAGATTTGCTGGATTTGCATATCAGGAGAGATGATTTTGTCTGCTTTCAGCCCTGGAAGAGCAGGCAGGTGTGGAGCAATCAACCACCATTGAGCTTTAAATGCGAAGGCAGCGAATGCCGTGGGCCCTGCAGCTTCCTCAGCACCCCTGTCATCTATTTATACATAAAGCCCGCTGCTGCAGTCAGGACTGACTGGTCCAACCTTGCAGCTGGGCAAGAGTGGGCTCTTTCCAACAGTCTGTAGGCTTGACAGGCCCTCAGAAAGCATTTTAGACCCTTGTCTCAGCCTTATTACCCCTCTGGTCTGCAAGTCCAAGCCTAGAAGCCTTCAGGACTCATAGATAAGTGTTAATTAGAGCAGGTTTTAGTAACTGGTACAGCATGATATTATATATGCAATAGCACGTAGCATGGTAGAATCACAGACTGGTTTGGGTAGGAAAGGGCTTTCATCCAGTTCTAACCCCCCTGCCACGAGCAGGGACACTTGCCACTAGACCAGGTTGCCCAGAACCACATCCAGCCTGGCCTTGAATGTCTCCAGGCACACAGAATCATGGAATCAATCAGGTTGGAAAAGTCCTTTAAGCTCATCAAGTCCAACCATTCCCAGCACTGATCCATGGCACTGAGGCCTCGTCTCCACGCTGTGTGAACACTGCAGGGACGGTGACTCCAGCCCTGTCCTGAGCAGTTCCAATGCTGAGCACCCTTTGGGGCAGGAATTGTTCCTCAGCTCCATCTAAACCTGCCCTGGTGCAGCTGAGGCCGCTTCCTCTTGTCCCATCCCTTGGTCCTTGGGAGCAGAGCGCAGCCCCCTCCTGGCTCCATCCTCCTCTCAGGCACTTGTAGGGAGCTCAGGTCCCCCCTGAGCCTTCTTTTCTCCAGACTGAACCCCCCAGGTCCCCCAGCTGTTCCCCATCACACTTGAGTGTCTATGAGAGTCAGCACCAACAGCTGACACCGCAGGAAGAGTGTTAAGAGAAGGCAAGGGCCATATTACCATATGAAAGTCAGTAACTCCCAGCTTCCCTTTCCCCAAAACTGTCAAAGTGCTGCTGCTAATTAGGAAATCCGCATGCAGGATGGGCTGGTTCAGCCCTGAGAAGAGAAGGCTCCGGGGAGACCTTAGAGCAGCACCAGCTCCAGCTCCAGCTCCAGGAGGGCTCTTCTTTGTGCCGCTCATCTCCCGGCCACCAGGGCACCACCGCCTGAAACCCCCCTGCCCTGAAGCGGGAGAAGCTGAAGTGGAGGGAAGGGAGGAATCTGCCCATGGTTCATCAGCAGGGAGGGTACCTGGGGCTCCTCCAGCAGTGCTGCATCCTTCAGGGCCACCCAGGACACTACGAGAAGTCATTGGAATCAGTGACTGGAATCACGGGACACTCATTAGCTGGTGATGGATGGGGAACCATTGAACACAACTTGCTTTTCCGCAGCGAGACAGTCTCCAGACAGCAGCCAATGCTGAGTTCTGCCCATCCACTAGACAGATATTGATGATGCAGGAGGAAATACAGCAGGAGGAGATAAATGGACTCAGAGTCCAGAGTCCCATTCCTGACTCGTAACGGTACTTTAATAAGCACACAGGCACATGGCAACCATGCCAGCGAGGCCTGGGCTTGTGAGCCCCATGGAGCCTTCAAAGAAGAGATAAATGGAGCATCAGTTTCAAGGCTGGTGAGTTTCTGATGAATAGAAATGGGTTAGTGTGTGTAGAGGATCTTACCAGGGAAATGGAAAACATTCCTCAAAGACTCCGAAAGAAAGTCAATTCCCGTTGGAAAATGAGGCAGTTCAGGCTGGAGGAGGAGGGAGGGCAGTAGTGTATTACAATACACACAGGATTTGAAGCCTGCAGCCACACTTCTCGAGATGATCTGGGGGTGTGAAATGCACTGAACATGCAGAGAGCTCAGGACACGTGGTTAAGCCGTGGTGCAGAGTAGGGAGAAGGTGAGGGGTTCAGCAGCATGAGGATGAGCGTTCCTTACTCCTGCTGCTGACGAGGCTCTGAACCAGCACGGCCTTTGGTTTAGAAGCATCCCGAAGCATTTTGCTGCCGACGACACTAAATCACGCCCGATTACATCCTCTATGCGCTGTCTCTAAGGGATGGACCTTGTGCACTGAATTTCAGCTCCAAGCCCTAGGTTTTTGTTATTGAAATAAACCTGCTTCCTGCCTTATTCTAAAGCTCCCAGGGTCTGAAGTGGAGAATGAAATGGAATTCTGTTCTTTGCACCTGGGTGCCCTGTTTAAATCCGAAGGGCTGGATGATACCTGTGTCACTGCAGGAACTAACTTTATCCTTCCAGTCTTCCAACACCTCTTCCTGCAATACAGGCAGCAGGGCAATGAAAACATCAGAGCCCACCTCCAAAACCCCAGCCAGCAACATTCTTCTTCCTGGATAAAGCTCATCAATAGCTTTGTTTTATGAGAGTTTGTCCTTGAAAGCACCAACCGGAGATTATCAGGTCTCCCTGGGCAGCCGATAGCCAAAACAACCATGTCCTAGGCCTGCACATAGAACATCAAGCCTCTCTCCAAAAAGAACCCCAAGTAAACAACGCATTAATGTCGCTGGGAATGGTTTTCCCCCTTGCCAACAGCGGGCTTTGGCTTAGGCAAAGCGCCATTACCCTCTAGATGCTCAGTTCCAACTGTAAAGGATCCCAGCAGCATTTCTCTGCCTGCTGCTTGCAGCACCTCCAGCACTCAGTGCTGCTATATTTACTCACACATGGCCAGGTGCTTGCAGAATAGATGCTATCAGAGCTGTAGAAGCTCCTCCATAACTACTCCAGGAGGACAATCGGTTTACAAGCAATTCTGATGAGGCCATTAGATACTCTGCCATCAGCACTCATCAACACCACCGGAGCTGTTGAATGCACTTGCAAAGCACTCCCGTCAGCTCCAAGAAATAACACAAAACCCACGGTGCCTTCTCATTTCCCTTGCAAATTCATCACATCCGGGGAAGGTTCAAACTCCCCATCAAGTCCCAAAGCTGTCAAAAGGAAAGCAAGCAAAAAAAGCCAGCCCTATTTTCCACTTAAGCAGCCGCTGTGATGATGGGTGTTGCGACAGCTCATTCCTATAATGAGCTCATCAATGGAAATAACATTAGGGACATGGCAAAACACACAGAAATTGAGCTGATCTGCCACAGTTTCAGTCCTTCTAGGGCCACCTCACAGCAGCCACCGGCTCTGTGGCCATCACTAGCCCAGCAGAGCTATTAGGGACAGTGCCCAGACACATGGTACCATGCTTAGTGATGAAGCTCATCCCATTTTAAGAAAGGCATGGAAGTATCCCAGTGAATGGTTGTGATGAGCAAATCTGGAGGCTCCTGGTGCATCTGCGTACTCACACAAGTGCGGAGCCTGGACCAGACCATCTATAATGTCAGGATTGCTCAGGTGCTTGAGCCAGGGACTCTTTCAAATGACATGAGAAATTGAGGGCACCTTTCTGGCTGGTTTTGGCTAAAGGGCTCAGTTAAAGAACTCCTCACTCTTTAGTTTGGAAGAAAACCACACTTTTTCCCTCCTTGGTAGGCTTCTGATTCAATTCAAGTGCTCCATGGCAACTATTAGAGCTTTACTGGCTGCCTATGGCGATGCGGACAAAGCGGCTGCTATCACCTCTGGGGTTCTCCAGGTTGCATTCAGCATCCAGGATTTCCTCTTGGGATCAGGAGCTCTGGAGGATGCTGCTTAACCAGCTGGGGCAGAAAGCAGCAGAATTTGGTTTATACAGGCTGAGGTTTTGCCAGTTCTAGTGTCACGGGTTCAAGGAGTGCTGTGCACAGATTAAGAGCTGCAGCTCCAGGAACAAGGACAACCTTGGCTGTAATGGGGTTTTTCAGCACTGTCACAGCGCTGTGTGTAAGCAGGGACACACACTAGAAACCTGAATTCACCATTTGCCAGGACAAGGAACTCAAGAACTTGCATTTACAGTCAACTCATCTCCATGTTACCCAGGGAATGTCATTCCCTAACTAACATGCAGAGCCCTTGCAGACCGGAGCCCTCTCTGTAGGTATCACACAACTCAAAATCCAAGCACAGATAATGGAGATCCATTATTTATTTTTTCCTACACCTCCCTCTGGCTCTCAGCCATACGAGCACAGAAACACACTGAGACTTTGCTGAACTGCATGATTTATGAGTCGTCTTCACTCCTTCCCCCCTGAGGTCTCAGCAGTTGCCCCTCGCAGCCTTTAGATCACTTATAGCACGAGCTATCTACATGCTGCTGATGGCACAGAGCACATCCCAACACAGCACAGCACAGCCCTCATGGACCACGAGAAGCAGGGAGTTTTAGGCAGATAAGTCTGTCATCAGCCTTCTCATTCATACTGGCTGTAGGCATGTCTGAACACAGAGCAACCACTGCCATCCTCCCTCCACCTCCCCTGGGGTACCTCACAGCAGGAGGAAGGGCTCTTTATCTTCAGGAATGAAACCATCCGAGGCAGCACAGTTCAAATACAGAGATATTTTACTGTGGCTATATTTTATAGTGTGGTCATAAAGGCAATAAAACAAAAGGTTAATACTAGCAAGTTCATAAATTCAGTAGTCGAGGATTAGTACATTCTTGTTCATCTTCTATGCTGAAATTTTAGATACAAAGGTTTAGATTTGCCCTTGCATGAAGCTTTTGAGGCAGAAAGGCCAGTCTGGGCAGGTAAAGAGTTTAATTCTGAGTGATAACTGCAGCTGCAAAAAGGTCTAGTACAGTCTGGACTGAGAGGAAGCTTTATAACAATTCCTCATTTCCATATGACAGACCAGTGCCTGCATTCAGCAGGCTCTGCTGAAATGTCCCCTTCTAAACCCAGCACAAGCTGTTTGACGAGTTATTTTCTGCAGCTAGGAGACACCAGTCCCAGCTAACAGAGCAGACTCCATGTGCTTCCACGACACTGGAAGTGCCCCGTTGACCTCCTCTCTCCGTCAGCCTCCTGGATGCTGGGAGCTCAGCAGTTTGACTTTGCACTGACACAAGAGCAGCTCTCAATCTGTTCCACTAACTCTGAATAGCACAGAGAGCTTACCCCAAAGCTTTGATTTCTTCAAAACCCTTAACGGTCATTCTTCCAAGAGGATGTCCAGACAGCAGTAGTTTCATGTTCAACTCATGCGCTCTCAAGATGGGTAGTTACTGATACATCCAGGACATAAAAAGCCACACTACCAGTCTGTGGTACTCGGTGTGTGTTCCCTGTGCAAATGCTCGTCTGGGGTAAGAGAAAGCAACTGCCAGGGAGATCCCAATGGCTAAGAACCGCAAAACTTTGGCAGATGGAGGAACTATCCCATCCTAAGTCTTCTCTCCCCATCTGAATGCTGGGGAAAGCCAAGAAGCCTTAACATCCCTGAAGCGTCCAAAGCCAGGTTGGATGAGGCTTGGAGCAACCTGGTCACCGTAAGTACTGACACAAAGACAACCAAGGGGTTAACTGCTCACAGACTCCCTGGAGCAGTTTCTGCCCAAGGCAGCAGCTCACAGGGCAATGCTTGGGCACAGCCGGGGCAGAGGTCTGAGGTCCACATGCAGGTACTAACACCTTTGATACTCGGACTGAACACGGCACCCAACTTCTGAGGAGGAAGAGCTACTCGCCTTTTGGGGAGGAAAGGTCTCAGCTGTGCTATTCTGCTTCATAACATGGCCAGACAACGTATCCCAGTGTATTATCTACCATCATAGATTTAAGCCCTGCTTCCCTTCCCACCCCCCAAAGACCCATAGGAATTACATCAAATTTATATCAAAAGGAAATGCCTATAAAAACTTACTATGATTATTTGAGGGAAAATTTTTTATCCTTTTCCTCAGGAATATTCATGTCTTATCCTTCCTCCCATTGTTTTTTCCCACAGTCACTGAAAATATTTTATCTTGAGCCAAGATCAGCTCTGTGCCATTTACTATTCCTATTACAATCTCCAGCAGAACAAGCCCTCCACACCTTTAATGCCACCTGCAGTCAGTGACTTATAGTTATGTTCCCGTGCTGTGCTACTTTGATCTCTCCAGTATTCTGTTGTTTTTATGGAGCTGCCTCTTCTGTTTTCTCTCCATTTACAGCCTCACTAATCTGTGCGAAAGGAGCAGAACAGGCAATCAATCAAATCACAAAATAGTGGAAAGGACAAATCAGGGTGGTGCAAAAACTCCACTTCCAGCTCAACTGCCATAATTAGTTCCCAAGGGTATGGAAAGCATTTCCTCTCCCAGGTGATGTGAGCTTCCTTGCACAAGCCTTGTAATACACGTCACAAGATGTCACGCAGTGCTGCTCCCTGGAGTTTGATAATCGCACCAAGTCCCCATCTCTCCCGACAGGGTTTATTAAGTCAAGGAGAGGAGCAGCAGCAGCAGGAGGGGACGATGCTGCACAGGGTTAACCAAAGCGTGTTTTAAATGTGTTGTTTTAACAAGTACTGGACCTAACAGTGAGTTTTGCGCCAGAGGTCTCCTGCCTTATCAACATAATGACACCATTATCTGTTGCACATCAGCATCACCATGCAGAGGGGAGCCCCAGGTGGGGCCATCCATGGTAAACAGGCACAATAAAGCAGGCAGTGAAGCTGTGCAGAAGCCTCAGGTTTGGTACTAAACTGCAGCCATTTACCTTCCTGAGCAGCTCCTCTCTGCTGGGAGCTCTGAGCTCACGGGCACTGGTGAGGATGTTTCTCTTTACTGTGCAAACAGGACCCTGCACTGGGATTCCACAGTGGCATCGAGGCATAGAATCATGGAATCGTGGAACAGCAGGTTTGGGTTTGAAGGGACCTGAAAGCTCCTCCAGCTCCAACCCCTGCCACAGGCAGGGGCACCTTCCTTCCACTGGAGCAGCTTGCTCCAAGCCTGTGTCCAACCTGGCCTTGGACACTGCCAGGGATGGGGCAGCCGCAGCTTCTCTGGGCACCCTGTGCCAGCGCCTCAGCACCCTCCCAGGGAAGAACTTGTGCCTTACATCTAAAACGTCTTCCTTCTATCCACTACTTGTTTCTGCTTCTTGGGGGCCACACACAAAGAGCCTCTGGTTACCACCCAGTCCTGGTGGTTTGCTGCTGGACAAGGCAGGTGACATGACACCAACCTGCTGCATCCAGCATCTCGGGCTGTGCGGAAGGTGTTTGGGGTTTTAAGATGTTTCTTAAGGAAACTAACATAAGGCAAGAAGATGGAATGTTTTCAGCCCATGCCTACTCCAGTGTTACGGCTGCTGGTTGATAAATCAGAGCACCCTTATCAACTTTTCATGCATTGCAATGGACTTGGCAAAGATTTGCAGAAGATGAAAGCCCTTTATTACCCTCATCTACAGACTTCGGAACATTCCCACTCAAGGACAATTTCCCACACCTTATCTGGATGGAGACAGCATTGATTTAGATTACATTAACCTTTTAAGACCTATCAGATTATGCTGGATACATTTCACACGATAAGAATTTAACTCAAGTTTAGGCTACGCCGTTCCTCCAAAGCAGCCAAGTCCTGTAGTGCTGTATTAATCACCATCAGGCAATCTGCCTCCCAACTTGCAGGGCTGAAATGGTTTTAATCACAATTTTAGTTCTAAAATTACTGACCAATCTTCCTGGCTACCTCACTCATTTTAAATCAATTGTTCCCAGGAACATTTCACTTTCTAACAAAGTCTTTGTGCTCTGCTGTTTCAAGGCTAACTTAAGGCAAGTTAAAGACATAATTCTCAGACCATCCTACTTACAATGTCCTGTACAACCTCATTCTCTTTTGTGTCTCACTTAAGTTGTCATTCTATCAAGATTGATGCCATGGTTTTCTGTTTGGAGTCTGGGGAAGAATTTGTAAGGTAAAGTTTAGGACAGGCAGCTGACTTTGCACATGACTTGATGTGGGCCTGCAGATGGACAAAGGAATCGCAGAATCACAGCCCAGTCTGGGTTGAAGCAATGCTGAAGCTCATCCAGTTCCAAACCCCTGTCATGGGCAGAGACACCTTCCACTAGAGCAGCTTGCTCCAAGCCCCTTCCAACCTGGCCTGTGGTATGTTATACCCACATACCCGGTACATGATAAGAAACCTGAACCAGGAATGCTGCATCATCCGAGTGATGCTGAGGTCATTTCTCAATGCCATAAGGCGGAATCTGGAAGCCTGGCTCCATCTGTGGAAGGATGTTTAAAACTGTTGTGCTGGAATAAGGAGCTAAATGGAAGCAGAGCCTCAGCAGGCACTGAAACTCAAGCACAGGGTTAAGTCCCAGGGATCAAGATTTCCAAGCTCTGCCCAAATCCATCAGGCTGCTTAGCTTCCAGTTATGACTTTGACAAAATCCCTCTAAATTTATGGCTAAATTTAAAACACAGGCTTAAATGCACTTCTGTGAGTGAAGCCGGGCACTGAGAACAGGAAAGAGAAGTGAGAAAGCTCTGATTTTGCCTCATGCCCAGAAAGATGCATCTCTCATTCAGATGCATCTTGCTTCTGCAGCCCGGTTGTGGTTCTGGTGGTGACACCACTTGTCTCGGCCCAAGCACATGTACAAGTAACTGCTTGCTCTAAGGTCACCTTGGACACGCACTGACAGGCACAGCTTCTGGTACTCGCTTCCTAGGACAGTCAGGACCTCAGCATCAGACAGCAGCAGATCTTGGGACCACAGAGATTCAAACCCAAAAGCACTTGGGGCCTGCCAGCCCTCTGGCGATGGAGGATTCTCCCATACTGTATTGTCCAACTTTGTCCAGCCTAGGTTTAAAGGCTCCATTCACTTCCACCACCATGTGCCAGCCACTCAGGACACACGATGATCTGGTGAGAAGCATACATAGAAAATGTGCAGGTTGGAATTCATCTGTACTTAGCTCTGACCATGACAAAGCTCAGCCTCCTCCAGCGCTTTCTGCTGCATCACAAAGCAGCCCTTTTGCCAGCTCCTCGGCCAGTGTTTTCCTCCATCCAAGCAGATGGAGCTGTGAGAGGCACTCGGTGCTAACATATCAGTTACGATGATGCATACAAACAAGCAGTATATAACACAAAACTTACAGGATGAGCTGTCAATTACTATTTATATATTCTATTTACAAAGGGTTTTATAAGCACCACTCAAACCTTTTTAGGTATTAACTGCTAAAACCACTGGTTGGATTAATGCAGCCATCTCCACAAAGCCCTCCTGTTCCTGGATTGCAGTCCTGACTTGTCACCCCCTGCTCCACATGGATCCAGAAGGATTCCCAGAGGAGCAGGGCTCACCCCGAGCTGTCTGCAGAGCAAGCTCCTTACAGAACACACTGTCCATGCCGCAACAGCTCCCTCCGGGCTGTGCCTGCTCCAGCAGGAGATGAGCTTTATGTTCAATACATGAGATCCCCGTGTATCACAGCACTGATCTCAGAGAAGCCAACGGGATCCACATGCCAAAAGCTGACCTGAAGCCGCCTTTACATATTTAACTGATGAACAGTTGAAATAAGCTGCTGTTCTTATCGCAGGATACCTGATGGGGCAAAGAGCAGCCCGGGCTATGCTCAGGAGAGGTGTGCTTTGGTGCCCGTGGCTCTCCCGCATGGCTCAGAAGCTGTGGGGTCTCGCTGGCTTTTATCTCTTTGAGTGTGAGCCCGTATACATTTAGCTGCCATCTCATTATAAGGCCAGCTCTTTCCAAATAGGGCATTCCTGCACTGGATTTGCACATGCTCAGCCTCACTAATGGAGCAGCCAGACTTGATGAAACAATTGACATCAATCTACTTCTCACAGCTCTGGCTGCCTCCTCCTTCTTAAATCAAGCCCAAGGTACCACGGTTTCCTGTCACCTCTGCTCTTCCCATCAAACCATCATTTTATAGCCAGAGATGAAGTTTGGCTTAGGAGACATGAGGCAGAAAGCAGTGAGAGACAGAAGGCTAAGCAGTGGCAAGAAGGGCAGCCAAATCTCAGAACATTATTTAGGAGGGAGTAATAAATAACAAAGCCAATGTTCACGCAGGCTTTAATGGGGTTTTATCACCAGAGAGCGATAAAACACAGACACAGAGTGTCCTGAAGAACAAGGGGCAGAGGGAGCCAGGTAACAAGTTCCAAATCCAGAATCATAGAATCAAACAGGTTGAAAAAGACTTTTAAGACCATCAAGTCCAATCTTTACCCCAGCACAGCCAAAATGACCACTAAACCATGTCACTAAGGGCCTCGTTCTATGATTCTATGACAGTACCACCTAAGCTACAGCTAAAATGGTGGTTTCTTATCTAATACTCTAACTGCCAGAGAAATATTGTAGTAAAAAGGACAAGAGGGAAATACAGAATCCCAGGCAGGTTTGGGTTGGAAGAGACCTGAAAGCTATTCCAGCTCCAATCCCTGCACATGGCAGAGACACCTTCCACTGGAGCAGCTTGCTCCAAGCCCCGGTGTCCAACCTGGCCTTGAACACTGCCAGGGATGGGGCAGCCACAGCTTCTTTCCAGGGAACACGCAGAGACCCAGATGTGGGATCTTGTAAGATCATGTAAGATCTTGTAAGATCATGTAAGATGTACTTCCATCTTACCCCTACATGTGTCATATTATTAAGGAACACCAATGTATTTTTTGCCATGTAAATGCAGAGCTCCAGGAAGCTGTTGCAGAGGCAGAGCAGGTCTCTGCGGCTGAGATGCCCCCACTGGGATCTCAGCTGGGAGAAGCCGCCTCCTCTGGAAGCAGCGCATCCCAACTTTGCAGAGCGGAGCTTCAGAGCTCTCTGAATTGCCAGCATACATGAACAGTAATAGCTCACCATTAAAGAAGAGCTCCGTATTATTCTTTTGATAGTGTTGCAGTGTTCTTGAAAAATAGCTGTTATTTATTTGATCGTCCCCTAAAGATTCCTTTGTCACAGGCTATTGTGTAAATTTGTGTTCAGACAATCTTTAAAATGTTGAATTATTCACTTGATTGGCCTTAATGTCTTCTCCTGAAACACCTCAATATGGTGCAATTATTATCAATATATGGAGGGCTAATAAAAAAGGAGGGGAAAAAAGAACTGCAGCTGGATTGTCAAAGGGAAAGGATCATTTTCTAACTGCTAAAACATTAGTAGTTAAGAAAGTTAAGATAAGGGCAATAAAGCCTTGTGCTCCAGGGCTTTGCAAAAGGGGTTAGGAAGTAATTATTTGAAGTTCTTTCTTCGGTATTATGTAATTTAACTCTCATTAATAAAGGACCCAATTCTGCAAGGCAATGAAAGATGCAGCTGGGAACCAGAGGACACTTTTAAAAGGAGAAGTTAGTTCTCAGCTTGCTTCAATGCTTTCCAACCCCCCCCCAGGCACTGATCTGCATCCTCCAACTCCTATGATCAAATAGTTTTTCTTTCCAACATGCCAATTTGCTGGAAGTGAAGCATTTCACTGGCATGTGGGAGCATCCACTCGTATTCCTGAGGTCCCATGTACCTCAGCTGGAAGAACTGGCCTGGATTCATCTATAATTTATAAGTCCCCCTGATGAATGAGATGGATTTCAATGGCTCACTCCTTCAATATAGGATTTGGAAGCACAGGAAAGGACTGTCTGTGACATGGAAAATGGCACTGAGGTTCTGCTCTGAGGATGGACTGTGCTGCACGCAGTGGGCAGGGGAACTCGCGCACACTCACTGGGAACTGCCCCTTACTGGACTCCACTCATCTGCCTGTGCTGGTTCCCTGTGTGGCCAGGGAACAAGTGGCTGTACGGATCCTGGTGCTGCAGTTCCTCTTTCCAAAGCCATTTGCTTTCAGTCTCACCATGCTCCTCTAACCTGTCCAAAGCACCAGCACATCTGCGTCTTAATGTTGCTCATGCTCCTTGTATGCAACACAGTTTCTTCTATTTGCTGTATCCATGCTTTTCTTCCCTTCACTTTTGTATCCTCCTTCTGGTCTCCTGTAGCAATAGTCACTTACTTCATGAGAATATTCATACCTGAAATGTCTCCTCTCTATTATGGCCCTGCCTGGATCATGTTTCTTTACATTCATTAGCATTTCAAAACCTCTTTTGATATGAAATTAACTCCATTCACATTTTCTCCCAAATTTGTACCTGTCTTGTTATGCCACTATCAGTCTAATCATTTTGACAGCGCCATTTTTAACACCACCAAGGTAAATGAGGTGCAAGTGGTACAGCTGCGAGAGGTCCTCTCCTGGCTTCATCTCCTCTCAGGGGATGTAAGGGCTCACCTTGAGGCGCTGGCACAGGGTGCCCGGAGAAGCTGTGGCTGCCCCATCCCTGGCAGTGTTCAAGGCCAGGTTGGACACAGGGCTTGGAGCAAGCTGCTCCAGTGGAAGGTGTCCCTGCCCTGTGTCAGGGGTTGGAACTGGAGGAGCTTCTAAGGTCCCTTCCAACCCAAACCAGGCTGGGGTTCTATGATCTTCACAACACTTCCCATTCCACCTCTGCTCCTCCAAAAAGTGGCAATAAATGTCAACCCAGAAACTCTGCTCCCTTCCACATAACACAGGAGCTGCTGCACCTCCCCGTGTGCCCCCACAGTGAGCAGCGCACCGTGTAACCTTCGCTTAATGATGCGTTGCGGAGTCACGTCGCTATTGCTGATGGAAGAAACCTGTATCATGAATAATTGAGCAGCACCACAGAAGCCTTTTCTAAAATGAATCATAGAATGGAAGCATTCAAATTGCCTGGGAAACGCTCCGCACCGAGTGTTCAAACACAGACAGCTCTTGAAGTGAAATAATCACCCTCTGTAATTAAGAGCAGCCATTGGAGACTATGTGATCAAGTTGTCAGAGGTGATGCAATTCGTTCCTTGCCCTGCTCTCCGTGCTGGTTTCCACACCACTGCGCACTGGTAAGAGAAGGGCTTCAATTAAAACAACTTTCTTGCGTTTTCAGACAGAAACCACTCAGCGTTGACAAGTTTACTGGGCTTCCCTCACACGTGTGCAGGGAACGTGTGCTCTGGCGCAGGGAGAGGTGGCATCAGGGAAGAATCCAATGACATTTCTGCCTCTGAATTAGGCATTAATGTCCATGCCCCACGGCATGGTTTGCCTTCATCTCCCAGCTTCACTACGTTATTCACTTGATTGCCCTGGGGTAGTAAGTCTGCATCCAGACAGTATCTTTGCATCACCTTGCTTATCCTTCATGTTCTGTAGAGCAACTGTGTGGGTCCATTTGGGTCATCTTTTTATTCTAGTGAGAATGTCACCAGCTTAGAGGTTGGGAAGGAAGTTTCCTGATTCTGCTTCACTTCCTACCCTCAAAGACCTCCTGTGCAAACACCAGTACCTCATTTACAGTAATTCATACAATCACAGAAGCCCAGCCTGGTTTGGGTTGGAAGAGACCTTAAAGCTCCTCCAGCTTCCAACCCCTGTCACGGGCAGGGACACCTTCCACTAGGAGCAGCTTGCTCCAAGCCCCTGTGTCCAACCTGGCCTTGAACACTGCCAGGGATGGGGCAGCCACAGCTTCTCTGGGCACCCTGTGCCAGCGCCTCAGCACCCTCACAGGGAAGAACTTCGTGCCTAAGAGCTCATCTCAAGTCTCCCCTCTGGCAGGGCAAAGCCATTCCCCCTTGCTCACGCTTCTTTAGATGCCTTTTTGTGTGTTGATTTCAGGTTTTTGGAGGAAAGGGGAAACTACAAGGGTGTGAGGGGGGTGACCTTCCATACTTTGCATTGACTCCCAACTGTTGGATCAACAGGCTTTTAGCCACCAGTTTCCAGGACATCAACATGTCTCTAATGGGTGACACTCTCGAAAGCTCTCAGTAACTCAACAGAAAACTTCATGCTGGCATCAACAGGAGTCAAATGAAACCCACACTGCACACCACGAAGTGAACTCCAGACTGGTGCCGAGCACACACGTCATGTGGAAGGAGGAGTAAATACCTGCAGGTATTTTAAGCCCAGTTCTACTGACATGAGGAGAAAATGATTCACCTGGAGAAGGTGGTGTAGTCAAATAAACCTGTAAGTGGCAGAGCAGAGCAATGCTGCCCACATCTACCTCACACCGAGGTTTATATTTGGTCCTTCCTTTCTTTGCCTGTACTGCACAGTATGGCCAAGGGGGACGTTGTCACTGCGCTGAGTTCCCAACTGCTGCAGTTGAAAAGCTCACCCAGAAGCTACAAACGTGGGCTCATGGCCTTGAAAAGAAAATGATCCAAGTTTCCATTCGATTTCACCTCTCAACAGCTAAACTATCAAATCTCCATTTACAGAAGAAAGACTTCTCCAAATGGCACCCAGCAGCGCTGAAGACCCAATTCAGGGATCTCACATTCCACCTGTCAATGTGCTTAGAGATGTCGTTGCCATGCTAAAGACCTTGGAATCAGCACTCAGTTAGCTGGTCTGTTTGCAGGGAATGAAGAAGAACAGATGACGGATTGTTTGGGGGAAAGGAAAGAAGCAAAACCCAAACCCAGACAGAAAGCTCTATTTATGACTATGAATTAAGTAGGGTTAACTCCGGAGACACATGGGGAAGGAGCAGAAAATAGCACCATGGTTCTATTTTTATAATCACACTTTCATTGAAATAAGCATGCTTGGAAAATCTCCAGGAAATTAGGATAGATCCAGACTAGCCAGGATTGACTTGTGTCTGACTCACTCAGGGGGGGTTCTACTAGGACACCAACTTTTAATAAGGTCTGGAGGCTTCCAACACAGCCCCTCTATGCCCAGAGCCACCCCTGCACTTCCAAACAGATGGGGATACCCTTCTGAAGAAGTCCATAGAGAGCCTTGCTATTAATCACAGCCCTTGCCTAGAATGGGACCCATGGCACTTTGCATCCTTACACTGGAAAGCACTATAGCATCCTTCCGGAGAACTGAAACCCCATCTTCATCACATGTGTTTTTGCAGCCCTGCACAGAAGGACTTGGGGGTGTTGGACGATGAGAAAATGAACATGAGGCGGCTGCAGTGTGCGCTCACAGCCCAGAAACCAACCGTGCGCTGGGCTGCATCCAAAGGAGCGTGACCAGCAGGTCATGGAGGTGATCCTGCCCCTCTACTCTGCTCTCCTGAGACCTGACTTGGAGTACTTGTGTGCAGGTCTGGTGTTCTCAATATCAAAAGGACATGGAACTGCTGGAACAAGTCCAGAGGAGAGCCACGAGGATGATCAGGAACTGGAGCACCTCCTGTATGGAGATAGGATGAGAAAGTTGGGGCTGCTCAGCCTTGGAGAAGAGAAGGCTGCGTGGAGACCTCAGAGCAGCCTTCCAAGTATCTGAAAGGGGCCTATAGAGATGCTGGGGAGAGACTCTTCCTTAGGGACTGTAGTGAGAGGACAAAGGGTAACTGGTTCAAACTGAAACAGGGGAAGTTTAGATTGGATATGAGGAAGAAATCCTTTACTGTGAGGGTGGTGAGGCACTGGAATGGGTTGCCCAGGGAAGCTGTGAATGCTCCATCGCTGGCGGTGTTCAAGGCATGGGTTGGACAGAGCCTTGGGTGCCATGGTTTAGTGTGAGGTGTCCCTGCCCATGGCAAGGGGGTTGGAACTGGATGATCTTAAGGTCCTTTCCAACCCTGACTATTCTGTGATTCTATGTTTTGCTGTTTCAAGGGACTGTGTAAAACTGGGTGTGAAATAATAATGAATAGCAGTCTCTAACATGCCCTATGGATTTAGACTTGCAGATGCTCAGGCACGTGAGTAACTTTCTCCCTGGGAGCCAAGATAAATACAGAAATTGCTCATGAGCCTCGACATTTGCAGTTCTGGATCTTCTTCTCTTGCCAATGGCACTGGCATCCCCAGCTCTTACCCCTGCCTGTGCTTGTCTGCTCCTGCTGTCACCCCAAGGCTGCACAGCGCAGTGCCTATGTGAGACAAGGCTGTCACAGGTAGCTGACATCCTGCAGCACAGAACTGAACTGAGGAACCCGACTGCCTCATTCTTTTTAGCTTGATGTCTCCTGAATAAGAGGATTATTTCATCTCTCCCCTGCTGCCTCCACGAAGCGACTGAAATAGCAGGACTGTAAGAGAGGCAGCAGCTTCCCAACTCTAAGCATCCTGGCTTCAGCATGGGGGCCTTGCACTATTAGTATTCTCTTCTCTGCTTGGTTCTTGCACTGAGATAGAATTTAGCTCACTGCATTGTAGCATCTGCCTTTGCCTGACATCAGCACCTAGCATCCTTAATTCAGCAGGACTGAGCCGGGAAGGCATCATAGGAAGCAGTGATAAAGCAAGGCTGGATGAAGACCGGTAGGCTTGGCCTGTGGGGGTGGCACAGAGCTTTCTCGGGCTAACAGGGCACTCGGGAATGTGCCAGCTGAGTTCCTGACAAAATCCCATCCCTACAGGCCTGACAGTGCTGTGCTGTGGTAGGCACAGACCTCATTACCTCATCTGTCACCCCCATCTGCTGAGCTGGTGCTCTTTGGGATGGCTGAGCAGGGAAGAGGAGAGAGCAGGCACCCACCAAGCATACTGAGAAAAGCAAGCAAGACAGGCAGGTCGTCCAGGTCCTCAGCTGGAAGCTTCTGTACTTGCAGGACTTCCACCAAAGCACAAGCTCAGCTGGAAGACACAGGAAGCGCTGAAAGCATTGGGGAATTGGAGACACAGCAGTAACAGGACAGAGAAACACCAAACTGATAGCAAACGTGCTCTGCACCACCAAGGTTCGGGAGATTATCGGCTTTAACGACTCTGCTTCCCAACCTGAGACCCCAGTGAAAGCAAAATGATGAGATTTCTTCAACTCATGACGCTGAGTGAGAAAGGAAGAGGCAGGAAAACCAGAGGAGTGCTGGTGCTGAGCAGGCAGCTCAGGCAGGCAGCTCAAACATGGGGCTGAAGAAGCACCCACAGGCAGAGAGATTTGGTTTGAAAGGGACTCTCTACTTTCTTTTTCCCCTGCAGAATGGAATCAAGATGTTTTTATTATAATCATAATGATTATTTTTCAGGCAGGATGCAAATGGTAATAGAGCTCCTCCACAGTTGCCTGTGAAAATAATATATACGTATTGAAGTGCCAGAACAAGCTATTCTTGGATATCAACTGATGCTTAGTGAGACTTTTCAACTTTTCTCAAGGGAAAATATATCTAAAATAAATGCATTTCTCCCATTTGGTGTAAGATCCTGCGTTTAAATCCATTCAAGGTGGCATCTGGGGCATCAGATCCCGTTTGGACCTTGAGGTGGCAGAACATGTCAGTCCTAGATCAGTAGGGTGCTCTCAGACATCTGTCTGCTGCTTATTACAAATACAGTATGTATCACATTATAGCCCCTGGCATGAATAATGTGGAGGTACCAAAAATACAGTCGCCATGGTAACAGCATCATGATGATGTCAAGACTGGGTAGAAGGGACTGGCCTGGGAAGGGCCTGGACAGGGCTTGGAGCAAGCTGCTCTAGTGGAAGGTGTCCCTGCCCATGGCAGGGGTCGGAACTGGATGAGCTTTAAGGTCCCTTCCAACACAACCCATTCCATGATTCTATGACTCTCATATTGCCACAACCAATCATTAGCACTGAAAGATTCCAGCTACATCTTCTAGATCATAGTATCATAGAGTAATCGAAATCTCCTTTCTGGCAGGCTAAGGCCATTCCCCTTGCCTGTCCCTACAAGCCCTCTCCAGGTTCCTGCCATGAATGGGGCAGCCACAGCTTCTCTGGGCAACCTGTGCCAGTGCCTCAGCACCTTCAAGAGTACCCAAGAGCAGGAGTCCCACGAGAGAAAACCAGAGTTACTTCTGGAGGGGTTAGACATGGAGTGTGTTAAAGCACTGACCTGCACCTCCAAAGTGCTGGCCAGCCCCAGTTACTTGCACTGCATCAAGAGCTGTGGGGAGAACTGCCCTTAGCCATGGGGTGCAGTCATCTACTTTCAGTGACACTGCATTTTATGTCACAGCTGCCCAAAACTTCCTGCTCCATTCCACTGCACAAAAATGCAGTGTTTGTGTGCAAGCAAAGTAATCTCATCTCTTTGCACCACGTTCAGGTAAGTCTATTTTCCTTGAAACAACTCTCCCATTGCTCTCATATGGCTGTGAGTTATGAGCCCATGGAAGTCCAGATACATCACTCCAAGCATTAGTTGCAGCATGGCTGAGTAGGACAGTTTATCACTGGAAGTTCACCATTCTGGAGCAAACATCCTTCTGCTTTTAGTGGTTGTCATTCTTTCATTACTCACTGCAAATGGGAGAACAACAAGTGAAAAGCTCTTCCTTCTCTTGCACTGTTTCCATAGACAAGCACAGGTAGCCAAGGCAATACACTACAGGATACATTGCTTAACTTAGAGGTATCTGTGCTGTAGCTCCTTATAAGTTATCCATGATTCATTACTCTTCCTGGGTTGAAAACTGAGAGAAGGCCATGAAGTAACTGCAGTGCATATTTATTCAAGACTAAACAGATGTTGTGGAACCGAGGCTGCAAGATAACAAGTCAGCGCGAGATGCCAGAGTTTTAAAGGCAAAGGGGCAACTCAGAGACAGAGGCTTCACTGCCAATAGCATGTGAAGAGTCTCTCAGTCTCCTCGCAGGGGATAGCGAAGGGTCAGTTCATTTCCAGCATCACCCTGGCACTGGGAGCCCATTGCACTGGGCCTGGCATTCCACTCTGGCTTTGTGTGCAAGAAAGGGCTGATCCTGCACTGCTGCGAACTGGGGCCACTCACGGAATTCATGCCCAGCTGAGGATCCAACAGCTCGTGTTTTGTTAAATTCAGCTCTTTCCATCCACATTTCTGATGAATATTGCGAGACTTTCTTCTTTCTTTTTCCATTTCTCAAATGTCAAGTAGATCTTTTACAGCAGCTCTTAAGAAGATAAAGGGGATTAAAGGATCATTTATCCTATTTAAAGTTAGCTCTGAGACGATAAGAGTAAACAGGTCCATTTTAAAGGATGTTAATCTCGTCTCTTTCTCATCCGCTCTTCTCCTTTTCTTTTTCTTCTTCGCTAGCAAAACTTCACTTTACTGGAAACACTCCCTTTTGTGGGTGAAATGATTGCAAGAAGGCAAATTCTGCTACCCCTTTCTCCTCACTTCAAAGAGGAAACACCACATATCACTTTTGATTGCAATATTAAATGTTAAGTTTAAATTGGGCTGTCAATCCCTGGCTTAGATTCTAGGTTAAAAAGATGGAGGGAATCAGAGGGAAACAAAAAGTTAGGAGGAGCTGGCACCCAGAAAGCAAAGCAACTGCTTATTAGCAGCAGGATAATGGGAATAACATTCTTTATAGAACGCCAAGTACCAGAAAGAAGAGCTCTGGACTACCTGTGAGGATTTCAGCCTAAGCTGTCAGAAGATTGGGAGGCAGAGACAGACCTGTTACCCTCCAGCGAGGGATGGTTAGCTCACGCTTCATGCTGACAAACTAAACTCCTACCATTAGCAGTTTTGATCTGAGCCGGATTATTGTTAGTCAAAGGTATCAGACGGGCATCTCAATGCCCTCCTTGTAGGACAGAGTCGGGACAGGAAACCACAGTCAGAAACATCAAGCTTGGTCCTCAACAGGATCTTCCGGGCAGGATCAGAAAGGCACCCGTGACCCTGCTGGAGTTACTGCTCTCCCTAACAGAGGCTACTGCAGGGCTGGCTGCTGGTTATTGTGTCCTACCTGGAAAACCCACCGAGGGAAAGAGCAGGCGCCTCTGGATCTGCATCCTGTTTGCTCCTCACTGCAACGGACACAGAATCTGACAGCTGTGAAGAACAGACAAACCTTCGTAAGACCATCTGCAAATGGCTTGCCATGACTTCTAGAACAAGGCCCTCCGGTTTGCTGTGCATCTGGACCACTCTGTGAAATCCTGGCCAGCACCAGGGGAGATGCTGGTGGTGCTCATCACTTGTGAGGAGGATGCTGGGCAAGGAGGAACAGAGAAATGGACTGACAGCAAATGAGCCCTGTTTGAGTCTCAGCAGACTCTGAATAATCAGGTCTATTATTCACCCTGATAAGAATAAAGAAATGTTTGCATTGCAGGAGGATTTCTCCTCCACTGAATTATGCACTTTAATTGCTGCCTCTGTGAACACCACCCTGAGATTTGATGAGCAAGTGGCATTCGCTCCTTCTCAAGCACCATCTCCAGGAACCCAAGCCCAGTGTGAGCTGTATCATACAGATGCACTTTGCAGAAGGAAATGTCATGACAAAGCAGAAGGAGGGAGATGACTTCCAGAGCGCTGCCAGTAGGTCTGCTGTGAACTGCCTAGAACATCACTTTAACCAGCCAAGCAGAGGCAGAGGCAGACCCACTAACAATGACACCGATGAAAACACCTTCCTGTCCTGCATCCCAGAATCCCAGAACCACCAGGGTTGGAAGGGAAGTTCTGGAGATCATTGTGTCTGACCCCTGCCATGGCAGAGCCACCCAGAGTGAGGCACACAGGAACATGTCTATGGTGGGTTCGAATGTCTCCAGAGGGACTCCACAGCCCCCTGGGCAGCCTGTCCCAGTGCTCTGACACCCTCAGGATGAAGAAGCTCTTCCTCACGCTGAGGTGAAACTTGCTGTGTGTTAGTTCATGGCCACTGCTCCTCGTCCTGTCGCTGGGCACCACTGGGAAGAGTTTGGCACCACCTTTGAGATACTGATCTGCACTGATGGGATCCCCTCTCAGGCAGCTCTTCTCTGACCAACCAGGCCCAGCTCCTGCAATCTCTGCTCATGAGAGAGATGCTCCAGACCCTTCTTACAGCACTGCAAGAACAGGAGACCCTTCACTGGTGTAGGACATACAAGTTCCTCTTCTCTTCTGAGTGAGCCCCACAGATGGGTTGCAGGCACCACTGTCCTGCCCCATCCATCTGCAATCCCCCCTCCTGCTGCCTCTCACTCCACAGACCTGGATGCCGCAGGTCCCCCGCTGCTTGACCACAATCTAGCTCACAGATCACCCAGTGCAGCCCACAGGAGTTACATTAGGATGTGTTTCATTTGTGTGCACTCAGTGAGGTTGGATGTGAACACGATCAGCGCTTGCTGTTGTAGGAGCTCTTGGCTGGCACCACGCACTGCTCTTCCCAAACCAGGAGAGTATGGCTCGAGAGGATGGGATTGCTCCCTCTCCCAGAGAGTTTCAGATTTGCTCCTTCTTTGTTTACTTCTCTTAATCTAAACTAAAAGTCATTGAGACTGCAAGTGCATGTTTTACTCTATGTCTGAGAACCATAACAAAGAAAAACAATTGCAAGGGAAGGCAGCACATTTCGCTTTCAAGCTTTCAAGGGATTATTACCAATGACAGGAGAGAAAAAAGAAATAACAGCTTTTGAAATGCAGGGGGAAATACTTTGACAGCATCCCCATTAAACAGCTTTCCTCGTCTTTAAGCTGCAGTAATTACCTTCACTTAATACCAGGCAGTAAAATATTTACAAACAACACAGGGAATTAAATGAAGTTTCCCGCTCGGGTGTAACTGCACCTCCAGCTCTGCCTCCAGTGGAGCCTCTTATAAGGGGGGGAGGAAGCTGGAGTATGGTGGTGATAACCAGCCCTCGCGCTCCACACGTCAATCAGAGAATCCCAGACTGGTTTGGGTTGGAAGGGACCTTGAAGCTCATCCGGTCTCTCTCTACAAGGAGTCTTTCTAGTTATTTTTTCCCCACTTTGCTCCATTCCCTCTATACTTCCTCTATCTGTGCTGTCAATCTCCCACACTTCACCGCAAGTTCCACTACACTGGAGCCCCATCAATCCCCATTAGCTCAAATCACACAAATCCACGAGAATCCAGTGCTCAGACACCTGTCTCTCCTCTGTTAGGGGAAGATTAATCAAATCCACCTTTAGTAAGCTGTTCATTCACAGATAACAGCCTAGACTGTACCAGATGTGGGGTCATTAATACGCAATCATCATCTGGATGAAGAAGATCCTCAATTAATATTAGAATATTCTTTTCCTTTTTTCCAATGAGGGAGTCCGAACTTTGATATCCACAAAAATCACACAGGAGACATCTGGAGAAACAACTGTCAAAGAACACAGTAACATGGTTATCAGGGACTGGCACCAGCCAAGCTCCAGCACAGCCTCTCTCGGAAGCGGATGAGTGCACAGTGGCACATCGATCCCACAGCCTGGAGCCTGGCAGATAAAGGCTTTAGGAAAAGGTTCCAAAGAAATCATTTGGACATATATTATCTCAGACAATGCAGCAGTGCACACAGCCACAGCTTTGCGCTAGACCCCAGCCCACAGCTTCAGAGGGGGCTCATGGCCTGAGCAGCACCACTGCAAACCAAAGATACGTGGCTAGGGAAGAAAGGAAACAAAGAACGGAAGAGAATCAGCCTGTGGGTACAGTGTTTGCTCCCAGCATGTGACACAATCCAACTTGTTCCCCCGTTCCTCTGTACCTGTGTTGCTGCTCCCCTGTTTATCAATGCTACAGACACATGAGCTCTCACCTGGCTCCTCTGCAAAAAGAAACAAGTTGGGTTTTGTTTTGCTTCAGAAAATAAAGCTGAGCATGGACCAGAGGCTGTCACATCAGTCCCACACGCTACGCACAGTGTGCACAAGCATCTCTCAGGTTGGCCCATGGGCCCTCTTGAGCTGTGCTGGGT
This sequence comes from Myiopsitta monachus, assembly GCA_017639245.1. Classification (NCBI taxonomy): domain Eukaryota; kingdom Metazoa; phylum Chordata; class Aves; order Psittaciformes; family Psittacidae; genus Myiopsitta; species Myiopsitta monachus. Next base: position 3,398,463 of record CM029917.1, on the reverse strand, counting down.
CATGGTACTACAGAAGGCAGCTCCAGTCCTGTCCCTGGGGACTTCTGCCCAAGTCACTCCATGCCCTCTCAAGTGCATTTTGGTATGTGCCTGCATGCAGCTCAGCTCTGAGGACACAGATCCCTGCTTCCTGGCACTCACATACAGATGGCCAAAGCCCTTCCAGAAAAACTGGCCCAAATGAGGTTATATTACCTAAGATGGAGGGTGGGGTGGTGTTGGCAATGGACTTAAGGGAGAAAGCAGTGATGGAGCGATTGAGGAAAGGGTATTGGAGATACCATAGAATCCCAGCCTGGTTTGGGTTGAAGGGAGCTTAAAGCTCATCCAGTTCCAACCCCCTGTCACGGGCAGGGACACCTTCCACTAGAGCAGCTTGATCCAAGCCCCTGTGTCCAACCTGGACTTGAATATTGGAGAGATCGTCCCATTCCTGCGCTGCCTTCTCCCTCTCTGGAGCAACCACCTACCACCAGCACCCTGTTACAGGGGAACCAAGGCCAAGGCCAGCAACCTGTCCCCCTGTATTCGCGCACTAAAGCTGGCCTGGCCTCCACAAGTCCGCTGTGAAGCAGGAGATGATGATGGTTATGAGATACTGAAATACACAGGTAGGAAAGGCCACGAAAGTACCTCCAGGGTGCGCATTCAAAACTGGGTTACAGCCATATCTCAGCTTGGTTGCGAGCAGCATCACTGGCCTGCACTGTCAGCTCTGGACGAAGGGAAAACCATGCCCCAAAGACATGCAACTAAAATAGAAAAGCCTGAAAAATAAGGCCCAGAGCCATCGCTGGAGCCTTACTTGTGGCCTCAGCACCATGGGATGGTTCCTGTCCACCCTCATCAGAACAGCTCTGCAGACTGCGCCTCAGCCGCGCTCCAGAGACAGGCAAATCCTCGAGCGCTCTGATGAACTGGAGCTTAAACGGAACAAAGCTAAACTGAATAAAGCCCGTTTTAACTCTGAATGAGCATGTCCACATAGGTGGCTAATGCGGTTTAACCAACTCGCTGGAGAAGTTAATGTGGATTCATTGTCCTGAAAACTCGCGAGCAGGGGAGTCCTGCATCACCAGTGGCCTGCAGAGAATTAGGAAAATGACCTCTCCATTAACCTGCTGTCACCAGTTTCCTTCACAGCAGTTGTGCACTTCTGTAGCAGTTCACCATTATGTTGGCCAATCTAACACCACGAGCATTAAATTACTCTGCTGCTTGCCAGAGAACGCATGTAGATGGATTTTAAATCACCACACTGGGCTAAAGAGGTCGCCTGCAACAAGTCCCTTACCCGTAACTGGAAATTTCTTTAATACCTTATTGATTGATTTCTTTCGTGCCCGTTGACCAAGTTTAACACAGTAAACAGCATCGATCCCAGGGCCAGGGGCTGGGGCCGCCCTGCGCCTGCTGCGGGGAGGCTGGATTCTCCAATTGAATTACAGTTATTGTTCTGCTTGGAGCATTTTTTATGTCTCATCATGACAGATGGCTCTCTAAATGATAGCAGATTTGTATTTCATTAGGACACTTAGTCAAAAGATCAATACCACTTCCACGCACCTCTCTGAAAACAGCATGGAGGCTGCTGGGGGCTTAATGCGATTTAGACAGCGTTTGCTACAAGCAGACATATGTTTTATTTGTAATAATGTCTCATTGATTCCCAAAAAGCAGTCCTGGAAACCTAAGCACTCTTATTGTTACACTTCATCTTCTTCCCTGCATGGTGGGGAACAGCCTGTTGTGGGTGCTGAACGAAGGCGGGCATAGGAAGGAGGCAACAGCAGCTCCACATCCCTCTGTCTCCAATCTCCATTGCCCTCTTGTGGTCCTTTAGCAACAGCTCATCTGCAAAGAGACCTCTACAGACCCGGAAAATTCTTCCTAAATTACAGCCTAACACACGGAAAAAAGGCAAAATATTTCAAAAAGGCTTTGTTTTGTTTAACACCTTCCCACTCCCTCTCATTGTTCCATCCTTCCACCCTCCCATCTTCATCAGCATCATTGATTCAATCCAGGAGTTACTTTAAACTTACAGGCTCTATTGATCCATTTGGGTTGTAATGAGTCTTTTCAATGTAAGCAGCAGTGCATAAAAAATTGGTTTTAAACCACCCCCTTATGGTGCATTGATTGAGTGTGATTAAATGTGGATATCAGGTTTTAGCTATTTGTTGCTTGGTGCCCAGATATCACCAGAGAAAACACTGGAAATGAGGTTTCCAAAAACGCTAATAGCACTTTAAGGTATAATGAGCAAAGGGTAGATGCCATCCTCTGGGTTAACCAAGCTGGGAGTGAGAGGAAGACTCCTTCATCTCAGGGGAGGAAGGACAGGAATAAAGGGTTCCTGCCCTCCTGGAGACACGCTCTGATTCTGCGCTCTCCCCAGGCTCTAATCCATCTCCCTATGTACTCCAGCTTGGAGGCCGCCTCACCGTGCTCACATTCCCAGCCACCACTACCCCACAGCACGGACGGAGCGCCCTGCCTGCTCTCTGCCAGCAGTGGGAGAAGCACTCTCTTAGCAGGACTCTGGTTTCACCTCCACACCTCACGCAGTTGGTGGCACAGAGAACGCCTGTGGCACAGGCACGCTGCTGCTGGAGCCCGGTCTTGCATGGGGGGTAACAGCCCCACATACCTCCCCACACACCCACATCACGCAGTGCCACTTCCACTGACCTTAACCCTCCACCAACTGCATGGCTGTCACTGCTGATTTACATCTGGACCCCTGAGATCAGTGCCAGCCCTTCCCTACCTGTGCATGCTCAGCATCAGGAGCCTCCGACACTCTCCCTGAGAAAAAGAGGGGAAAGAAACCTCCTGGTCTTATAAAACGGGATTTCTGTTGAGCAGTATTTACAGCTTCATGAATTGCAAAACCACTTTAAAATCTCAGCATAACAGGAAAATCCATCCTGGTTCACTGCCTCTGTCACTAAACTCATTGCATGCATCCTGCCAAACCAATTAAAGCCCACTGGTAAGACTGGGATCCTGAATCACCATTTCTGGGCCAGTCCCTGCCCCTCTAAACAAATATCTCATCTTCAGTACAGTTAAAGGAGGGAGAGTCAGAAGCATGTTTATCAGGAGAAACCCAAGAAGCATATTCTTTATAATATAACCTCTCTTCAGTTTCATATCCTCTCTTTTCTGTGCGGAAGCAGGAATAGCAGCATCAAAAGCCTTGAGGGCACAGAACTTTTGACCCACCCCTGACTTGTCATCATAAAGGCTCCTGGCCCCAGAGTCCCCATTAGAGACTGGGCTTGGAAGAGCAATAAAGAATGTCAGGCTGACAAATCTATGTTATCAGAAGAGATTTCTTCTTCAGGTTATGAGATGATTCCACAGTTTTATTGCACCTCTCCAGAGGTCCCAGACTATGTGCTGTTATTTTTCTGCTCCTGCTCTGGGATGAGAGCACAGAACAAACAGCTTCATATGAGGTTTGTCCCAGAGCAACTGTCACTCCAGGATAATACACTTTAATGGATAAATCTTCAAAGGTCAATGACTGACAAAATCAAAGCAGATGGCTAAGAAGGAAGGAACACAGAGCTGACCACATTGACTCAGGCTAACAGGGATACACTGGACACTGAACTCTGCCTTAAAATGACCTCCATGTGGGGAGCTCTACAATGGCTGCTCCAAACATCACTCTGTAACATAACAAATGAACACAGAGTCATAGAATAGTTCGGGCTGGAAGACACCTTAAAGATCATCCAGTGATGTCCTATAGCAAAAGGACGTTCAGATTTGCTAGAATCACCCCAAACTTCAGATGCTTCTGTAAGTCTGCACAAAGACACATCCGCCGGCCACTGAACCCCATCCCTGACTGGGGGTAGCAGCTGTGTGACTGGGCACGGTGACACTGCTGACAAAGCATGGGAAGAAGAAAAGACTTGATCATCCAGATCCCAACTCATCAGAGCTAATGGTTCACCGGATAACAACAGCCACAGCCCAAGCTCCAGCTGAGACTGGACATGTGGTCCTGTCGGGCACATGCAGGCGCCTTTGAGCCCAGGCACTGGTGCGGGCACTGCTCACTGCTAGTGAGCCAAAGCCAGAGTGTCTGTAGAGCTTGTGCGGCAGCTCCTGACACACTGACAGTGAAAGCTCCCTAGTAAGGACAAAGAGGGAGCATTTTCCAGCCAATTTCTATACATTTTAAGGCCACTTTCCCATACATTTGTGTAGAGCCGAGAATGATTCAAGGCAGCTCTGTTGCAGCTAACGGGGCCACTCAGCAGGACAGAGCTTCAATCTGACTTCTCATCACACATTCATACATCCCTATTCAAATGCCCTGCTTTATAGATGTGTAAGAAGAAGAAGACGACTATGAAAGGAATGCTATTACTTTCCACTTTTTCCCTGGCACAGGGTGCCCAGAGAAGCTGTGGCTGCCCCATCCCTGACAGTGCTCAAGGCCAGGTTGGACGCAGGGGCTTGGAGCAAGCTGCTCCAGTGAAAGGTGTCCCTGCCCGTGGCAGGGGGCTGGAACTGAATGAGCTTTAAGGTCCCTTCCAACCCAAACCAGTCTGTGACACCATCAAACCAGGTCTTGTACAGTTTCAAACCCAGCATGTGTGGGCCAGTCTGATGGCTATTCAGTAGCTGGTAGCTTTGCACCTTCTACCTGAAGCACTCCATGAGATAACAGGTTTCAGCAAAATACATGTTGGCAAGAACCTGAAGTAGTCTGCGACCTGTTCAGCACACAAGAGGAGAGTCCATCACTGTGGGGGTGGATGTGCTTAGAGAGTGGATAGGTACAGTCAGGTGAGTTAAGTACAATAACAATGAAACGCTGCACACTTCCCATTGCAATAAAAATGATAATGATTCTGCTGAAAAATATCATTACTTCACACTCATTTAATTCTGGAAATCTAAATTCACAAAGAAAACAAGAAGCCTTTTAGTCTCCTGGTAGATAAATAGCCCAATTTTATTTCTACTCTTAGTTTTTCATCCTTTTCCAAGACATTTTATAAGACTTCAGAACATGAGAGCACAGTTTAATTAACATTATCACATTAAAAAGCACAGCCAAAATTTTCATGGTGTTTTAATTGAAATATAATACTGTCTCACTTAATTTTATCATTCTCTTTTTTGCATCAAGCATAATGATGAAAGCCATGGTCTGCACTGACTGCTGAACTGTGTCGGTGTATTAGCAAAGAGGCCTTATCAAAAGTAGCCATTTAGACAGCTTAGGATGATCTTTTCTTGCAGAGATGCACTCTGTGAGCAGAGGCACTTTCTATTCCCTTTGTTCCCACCTCCAAAATGATTGCCTTGTCTCCACAGGTAATGCCAATTACATGCAAACAGGTTTTGGATGGAGGTTTGTGCACCTGCATCTCAACCGTGCCCAGGATAAAAAGGTGGCTTTCACCTCAAATAACACCTTCCATCAGAGCATCCCGGAGCTCTCTGAAAATGGTACATTCTGTCCCTCAGCAGCCTTTTGGCAGCTGTGTTCGAAGCTGAGACCCTCCAGTAAAGAAATGCAAGTGTTCCCCCCGCTCCCAGCTGCAGCAATGTGCTCAGCATCTCTTTACAACTAAGCCAACACCAGAAGGTCACCAGTCCCACACAGTGAGCGGTGCCAGTCCGCAGCTCTTTATCATGCCCATGTAGGAGGGTGTTTTGACACAGATACTGGCATGGACCGAAGCACTGTGGGTCACTGAGCAGGTCACACAGTCACTGCACGCAGACGTTCCTTTGGCTGTGCCAGTTGCAGAAACACCAGCTGACATTTCCACTCACAAAGCCTTGCAGGGGAAGAGACAGGATGAGGTTTTCTAAGCTGCCTCTGAGTTTTGGACATCACTATCTTATCTGGTTTAACAGGAGCTGCGTATCCATCTCCCTGAGGCACATGCGAAAACATGAGCCGTCCCTTTAGAGTTTTGCTCAGTCCCAAGCTGAGACCTACGGACCTCCACCAAGGACAGAAGCCCTGTGTACAGAGCAAACGCGCTGCTGGTGACAGCACAAGCCCTGTTTGTTTCAGCAGGATGAAGACTTCACATTGGCTGGGAAACTGCTTTGCCCTTGTAGCTGAAGTGACAAGATACAGGGCAGCCCATGCCCCTGCAGTGCACAGAGCTAGCCCCACACATCAGCCATGCTACTTCTCATCTCTAGGCTTCCAACGTGCAGAGATGCAGCTTTCCCCCACTACCAGTCCTCACTACTGCTGCTTCTGACAGCACCAGAGCTCGGCTTCACGCTGGAAGCCTGCTCTGGCTGAATGAGGAGCTGCTGGGCTGGTGCAGGCGGTCACAGAGGATGTGCTCTGGGTTTCCAGCAGGCCAGATGTGATCACTGCAATTGTCTCCTCCGGGCTTTGAATCACCCATCTCTGCAGGACACGCTAGGTGTTCTGTTCCATGAATACATTCCGTTCATTAGACTTAATTTTCCAGCTGATGACTGGTAACTTTAGATCCCTGTTTAGTCTACGGAAGCACAGCTCAGAACGAAGTGTTTCACTTCCCTGGACACTAACTGGCAAAACTTCCACGTTTTATTTCCCTGAGGCTGTCTCCATCATTTTGAAGAAGCAGTAGGAAGGCCTGCAGGTCAGCCCATTTCTGCTGCTGTGTAGTCGAAATGCACTGTGCTGCTTCAGCCAACTTCTCCTTATGAAATTAGATTGGTTCTGAGGATGGGTTTTGATGGGAAGTTTTCTGAAGCTTGACATTTCGCAACAAAGAGAGGAAAAGTGCTACAAAGAGAGATGGCAGAAAGAAAAATGTGTAAAATCGTGCGTCAAGAAAATACAATGCATTTGCTCTGCGCAGCAAAGAAAAGAGAATGGGAAAGCTCAGAGGTGTCTGTGAAACAAAACTAGGCTTAATTCCTTACTTCTGGAGGGGAGCAGCTGGAACCTGCTTGGCCAGTCTGAGCCCGGCAAAGGCACTTGCCAGTGGGATGTTTCAGTCCCTTCTTGCCCAGACACAGCTTTCTTGTTGCAGCAGCTACAGCAGAAATCACAGAGCAAATGGAATTTCCTATCCTGGATCAATAAATATATTGGCATTGATCTGAACAGATAAACTACTTTCCCAGGAGCATCATGACTTCGAGTAGGATCTGATTTTAAGACTTTGGTTATAAATAAATATATATATATTTCTTATATACTATATATATACACACACATGCAGTATGCAATAATATGTACATATGTAGTATGTAGGGGGACTCTTCATCAGGGACTGTAGTGACAGGACAAGGGGTGATGGGTTCAAACTAAAACAGGGGAAGTTAAGGTTAGATACAAGGAAGAAGTTCCTCCCTGTGAGGGTGCTGAGGCTCAGGGTGCCCAGAGAAGCTGTGGCTGCCCCATCCGTGGCAGTGTACAAGGCCAGGTTGGATGGGGCTTGGAGCAAGCTGCTCCAGTGGAAGGTGTCCCTGCCCGTGGCAGGGGGTTGGAGCTGGATGAGCTTCAAGTCCTTTCCAACCCAAACCAGTCTGAGATTCTATGACTCTATGTAATAACATGTCTATGTAGTAATATAGATACATTGCAAGCCCATATTCTTGTGTGTTTCTGACTGAGAACTAAAGACATGAAAGCAGCAGGCTGGGGAGGCCTCACTGCTCTCTGGATCTGCAAGTGTGTAAGGTGACCTTAACTAAATGTCTACTTGGCAAAGGGATATTATGCGTTCCCTTCCTTGGGATAGACAAAACATCTTTAATGAATTGCTTGGGAGCATTTTCCACTGTGCATTTGGTATAACACTCAAATAACTGTGGTTCTGAATTTATATGCTTTCTCAAAGCTCTCAGGCTGTTGGCAAACACAACAAAGGCAGATGTGGAGACCAAATTTCAATTCTCCATTTTGTTTCCCCTATCCTAAATCAATAGATATATAAAAGTTAGAGATGAAAACAAATCATGATCATGCTGCAGCTTTCAGGGGAAAATACCATCTACAAGAAAACAAATCAATAAAACTTCGTATTCTTGGACATGGTCTTCTGTTTTGGTCAATAAAGGCGCTGTGTTGTGCAGGATATCGCTGGAGCCTGCAGCACTTTGTCAAGGACTGAGCATGGATATTGAGGGTGGGAGGATGGAATGGTAATGCCAGTTGTTAAGCAATTGTATCTCTAATGGAATGTGGTTTGCTTTTGACTTGAGAATTATCTGCCCTACCAAAGGGTGGGCGCAGAGGAAGCTGGATGCCAGCATGGTCTTCTGGGCTTTGTGTAGTTTGTTCCTCTAAAATAGAAATAATTCCTTAGTGGTTTCTGCATTGTTTCAATTGGGGAGGATCACTGATCTTAAACTGACAAGAAAAGCAGGACTGAAGAAAGAAATGTAGGCAGATTAGATTAGGATTAGATTAGATTAGATTAGATTAGATTAGATTAGATTAGATTGATGTGAATCATCTCTTCAGTGTTCAAACTGAGCTGCCTTAGTGGAGAAAACCAGATTCTTATAAACACCTCAGCAAAACCTCACCTTAGAATTCAGATCAAGAGCCAAGGAGGCTGCTTCATTCTCTGCAAGGAGGAGGCAAAACCCAATTACCCTGGTAGGAACTAAGGCATGACTCATGAATTTTCTCAATGAATAATAATGGGAAATAACACAGGAGGGGCTGCAGAAGGTGCAAGCGGGTTAGAAAGATGCTGTGTACTGATGCTGGAAATGCACAGGCCAGTGTGTTGCTTTCAAATTCATATCAAAAGCAGAAATGCTTTGCCCCTCCTTCCTGTGTCTTTGCAAGCTTCATGGGTAATGCTTTGTACAGAGCAGTGGAATAACTGATGGAGAGCCCAGAGAAAGATGCTGGGCCTTGGTTTCATTAAAGAGAGGACAGCTCAGGCCATTCATTAGACCAAAACCATTCCTCTGTATTTAGAGAGTGCGGCCAGCAGCAGGCAATCAAGTCAAAAGGGTTTAATGAGCAATAGGTGAAATCAATGGATTTGATTTTGGAGCTGCGCTGACTACAGTATGAATGCAGTCCTTCACCAGGCTCTGGAGAAGCAGTAACACATCAAGCTCCAGTAACTGAATTGGATTTGATGGACTACAGCTATCGTCAACACAACCACTGCTTACAGGAACTTGGAGCACAAAGAGCTCCGAGCAGATGAACAGCCACAACCTGCCCCAGCTTGTAACAGCAAGAAGAAGGTGCTGCGAATGCTGCATCGCTCTGCTGGACGCCTCTCCTAAAACTGCTGCCCTCATGAAAGCTGTCACGACTCCTCCCAGTAAAGATCTTCATTTTGGTGGATGGGCCTCCTCCGAAGAGCACAAAATAACCATCTGTCACAACACAGCATCAGAAGGCAAATGAATCCTTCTTGGCTGCCACAACAACACCCGGAGCTTTCTGGTCTATTGATTTCCTTTCTGTCTTTCCAAGCAGAATATTAATACATGTCTGTGAAGGGTGAAGTCAGAGATTATCTCAGAGTTAATAAAGGAAGGTGTCTCACTTTGACACAACACATCCCACTGCTGCTGCAACTGGCATTGTTCCTGCGTGCCGGTTAACCTCAACAAGAAGCAATTCCTTGGGAAGGGCTGGATGACAGGCAATTGTTCCCCCATCCCAAATTTCTCCACCATTGCTCCCAGGGCCCACCTTGGACTTCCACAGCTCGGGTGGTATGGTTGGAGCTTCCCGCTTATGAAGACCAAGGCAAAGCCTTGGTATCTCAGCCTTCTCCATATCCTGGGAAACCAGGTCTCCCGCTTCCTTCCGGAAAGGGCCCATGTTCTCCCTAGTCTTCCTCAGATCACTGACATACCTACAGAAACAAACTGATCTAGCTGAAGATGTCCCTGCTCATTGCAGGGGGGTGGACTAGGTGACCTTTGAAGATCCTTTCCAACCCAAACCATTCTATGATGGCTTTCTTGTTGCCCTGGACATCCCTGGACAGATTTAATTCCATCAGGGCTTTAGTTTTCCTAACCTGATCCCTGGCTGCTCGGACAATTTCTCTGTGTTCCTCCTGTGCTTCCACCCTCTGCAGGATTCCTTTTGTGTTTGAGTTTGTCCATGGAAAAACCCTATTATTTTGTGTTGTTCCCAAGCCAGACAGGCTGATTGAGAGAGGCAGAAGAGAGAGCAAGGAATGCAGGATGATTCCAGCCTGCTTTGCATTGAACGGTCACACGACCTTGGGTAAACAGCTTGGTATTTCTGTGTTCCACCTTTACAGGTCTGTGCCTTGTGTCCCAGCAGTTGGTGCCACGCAAGCCCTCACTGTGTGCTGCGAGATCCTCAAACAAAAGGCACAGGAGAAACACAGCCTTCATCACTGCTCCTGTCCCCTCAACCATATTGATTCTCCTCACTGTTTGCTCCATCAGTTAATAATTATGATGATCTTCAGATTCGAGGCTGAGCACTCAAGTAACATTAGTCAGAAAAACGCTTTGGATTTAGTTTGCAGCCCATTTTTAAATGATTCTTTGATTAACATTTTTCCCTAACGTTTCCAAAGCTTAATGCTTTTCAAATTACGGGCAACTGATCTGAATCACATCGCACTGCGCTCTAACCACAGGCATGGACGTGGCTGCTGACAGCACAACACTTCCATGTACCCTGAAAAATCCAGGAGCCTGTGCAGCAACAGCTGAACTATCTGCTGGGACAGTGACTGCTAAAGGACAAGGCTGGATGTCTGAATCCAGCCCCCAAATCAGAGGCGATGCCCCCAGCCCATGTGTGCAGCCGTGCAGGTACTGAGCCTGCTCACTCTGTTATGAATGGAGGGTGAGGAAGAGTCCTCCCTGAAGCAGGTTTGTGTGTAGGAGCATCCTTAGAGCGCCAAGCCATTTGTTACTGCTGAAATGAAGCAGTGAGACTGCTGCAGAGTGGTGCTTCCAAGAGCAAAGGCTCCCCCAGAAAGCTCTGGTGTCAGGGAAAGGTGTGTATTAATGCACTGCTTCAATCTGCTGGGATGGGAAGGTATCATTTCTAATGAACCACCTCATTCCTCTCAGATAATGCTAGATCCAAGATATGTAGTTTCAGTATAATTCTGAAATTATAGGATGAAATTACCTGCTCCAAATTGAATTCATTTTGTTAAATTCACCCCCTTTCAGGTTTTTTTTTAACTAAATAAGATTTAAAAAATCAAATTACCTGCCTTCTGAAACGATGGCAAATGAGCTCTGAGGAAGCTTCTGCTCAAGTTAGTTTCTCTCTTGTTTCATGGAACAAAGAAAAAAGTGCAAAATGACATTTGAAGTCTCAACTACAGGAAAATCGGCACTTTGTTTTGAAATATTGATTGAAGTATTTCCACCCAGCCCTAAATCGGACTGTGCTTTTCACTGCTCACCCTTGGAGAAGGCTAAGCAGCACGAAACCACCTCCATGCACAAGAAAGCAAAGGACAGAAACGTGACAGGAACGGCTGGAGCTGCAGAGCACTCCGTGACGCTGACAGGAATCATGGCTCTGAACTCCCCATCCCGGCCTTTCCCCACTGGACCACAACTCTCCTGCAGAGTGAACTTAAAACCAAGTCGTTGTGCATCGTGGAGGTTATTGACCTATTGGGAGTCCTTCCACATCTGCCTCTGCCTGCTCTGTACTCTGCAGCACTGGCATTCACACCTCTGGTTGTTCTCCTGTTTGGCCCTTTTACTGCCTGGTGTAAAGCACACCAGATGAGCGCTGTAGAGCAAGGTGGTAAGTGACAGACCACTACGTTACACACTGTCTGCAGGAGAGACAGGGCCTTTTCCTTACAGGAAAGGTAAATCCTCTTTCGACACCCAGCAGCCACTTGGATGAGTCTCAGGATTACTGCAGGGATGAATACCCAAGGACTTCTGGTTTCCATCATCTTGGGGTTTTTTTAAGAACAGTAATTTTAGACCACAAAAAAGCATTGTGTGAAACTTCAAAGCAGCTTTACAATACTAGTGGTATTTTGGAAGATAATCTGAATGCCAGTGGGCTCCCTCCTCTTTAAGTACCTGTATGTACAGCGCAGCACAAGGGCTGCTGCTCAAATTATGGAGGATGCTCACATGGAGAAATAATGCCATCAGCTTTATCCCACCCTGGATCTTTGATCTAATTACTTCCCTGGGGTACCCTTACAGACAAGACTTTCCTATTTGCAAGTCTCTTTGACCCTCTGATTTCCTGTGCGCTCTGCTCAGTTTTACTCTCTAACCGCTTCTAAGTTCACAGTGAGTTGTGGTTACTCATAACCGTCACTCAGGCAATCCTGGGTGGAAAGGTGAATGCAAATAAGGCTCTCGCTGCTCCTCCACACTCCTCCTTCACCAGGCAGAGATTTCCTCTCCTCTGGAGCACTTCTCTGCAAAGTAATTACCCCATGCAGATGAAACACGCTGAGACAGAGCTATTCCAAGGTTTCATCAGTGGATGACACAGAAATCACTGATGCTTTGGGGTTCCATGCCAGGATCAGAGCTGATGAAAGCTCCCTGGGGTTCCCCAGTGACACTGCTGGGAAGCGTCTGTGCCATGTTCCCCAGCTCTGGGAGTGTGCTGATGGCATGTGGGATATTCTCCCAGGACATGGGTTTCCACAGCCTTGGGTTTTGCCATTCACACCAATGCAAGTGGAAAAATTCTCTCATTTGAAACACTGGCCCAGGGTGCCCAGAGAAGCTGTGGCTGCCCCATCCCTGGCAGTGCCCAAGGCCAGGATGGACACAGGGGCTCGGAGCAAGCTGCTCCAGTGGAAGGTGTCCCTGCCCGTGGCAGGGGTTGGAGCTGGAGGAGCTTTAAGGTCCCATCCAACACAAACCAGGCTGGGATTCTATTCTCTCTAAACCAAGGCTTTCTCCCTAAAGAACTCCCGAGTACCAGCACAGGACCATCATGGCATACCACCATGTGTTCACATACCTGAAAACCATCAGTTTTACTTGAAAGTGCCACTAAAAAACCTTCACATAAATCAATAAATACATAAATTGTCAGCCGTGTAAAAGCACATTCCCTAATTCCTATATAAAAAGCAGTGCATTGTAACAGTTTTATTATAATGGTAACTTGAGGATGCTTCTTGTTTATGGGATGCAATAACCACATCATAGACAAAATAAATCCTAAAAGGTGGTGGCAGAACATTCAGCACTGAAGTTTATTGGCTGAGGGGAGAGTTAGTACCAAGTCAGCAGGAAACCCCATCTTGCGGCTGTTATTATTGTGATGATGCTTTTAATTAACTTACAAAATGCTCCAAGAAACTTGCTTAGGAAACCCTTTGAAAACACACCTTCAGAAAGGTGCATGGAGACAGACACTACTTTGGTCCTCCCTTTTCCTTTGCTGACTGCCCCTGTTTCACCAGTGCTGGGGGTTAACCTGCACTCCACACATTCTCCTCTCCTTCCTTCTCTGCTTCCTTCCTTCTAAGGAACTAATTCATTTGGACTGTGTGGCTGCTCGGGAACAGGGGTTGTGACTGTCTCCCAACACAAAGTTCCATGTAATGAGACATGTAATTCCACGTACTGCTGACAGCAGCTCTCTTTGAAGCAGCTATAACTTGCCAATTGTAAAACTCTGTGTTAGAGAGACACTTAGATTGTATTAGCAAGAGGTGTTTCCCTTTACTTTGCATAGCATCTCTCCCTCACCATCTCCATAAACAAGAGAGTTTAGATGATCCAGCACAGCCTCGCATATATGTAGCAGCAGATGAAGTAGGGCAGTCTATGGCAGCACAGCGCACTAACGTGTCTCAGAGTATCACTATATATCTACAGAGGCTGCCAAACAGAGACATTTCAGGCCAGCAGTTAAATATGGACCTGCAGAAGCGCCCTGGACTAATCTAAGTGTTCAGCTCAGACCAGGCTGCAGTAACACAGCTTTCAGAGGTCATTCTGCGCTGCCTGGCAAGTGCGTCTCTGCGGTGTTCCAGGCTCAGCTCATCACAACCAGGACCTACGTAATTCACATAGGACTCCAAGGGAAATGGTCCAACCTCCCCCCCCCCCCACCTTCCCCAAAAGTAAGCTGTAACTTCAGACTTTTTAACCCGTTTATAACCAGAACTCCATCTGCTAGTTCTGTTCCCTCTTCTAACTCAAACACGCAATCCCAGACTGGTTTGGACTGAAGGGACCTTAAAGCTCCTCCAGCTCCAACCCCTGCCATGGGCAGGGACACTTTCCACTAGAGCAGGGTGTTCCAAGGCCCTGTGTCCAACCTGGCCTTGAACACTGCCAGGGATGGGGCAGCCACAGCTTCTCTGGGCACCCTGTGCCAGCGCCTCAGCACCCTCACAGGGAAGAGCTTCTGCCTCAGAGCTCATCTCAGTCTCCCCGCTGGCAGGTTAAAGCCATTCCCCCTCGTTCTGTCAATACAGCCCCTTTCCTTTACCTTTCACACCATCTTTCCCTGTAACTCAGAAATTCTGTGTCTTATTCTGACATCCTGAGTCAGATTTCTGATTCCTGACATTCTGACATCCTGGGTTTCAGCAGTGGTGCATTTTACTTTGAAGAGCCAGGCAATAAAACACAACACATTAAAACACACTGTGATTAAGTCTCTGACAGCAAACAGATAAGGCTGGGGAATGTGGCTTGACTGCTCTGAATTGTTCTAGTCTCATGCAATGTTATTTTATTAGAATGAAAGCACGCTGATCTTACTGAAACAAACATAATGATTCATCCAAAGCCTCCGTCAGGCCGCATTGCTGGGTACGTCATTTCCCCACCACCTGGGCCTTTGTCGGATGCGGTCTCTGTGCTGATGCACAAGCGGCCAATGACTCCCCAGGTCGGCCCTGCTACTTCCCACCAAGCCCAGGGGTTGCTCAGCAGCTTCCCCTTCAGATCTTTATCAGGGCTTTCTACTTTTACTTCCAAAAGATCAAAGCCTGAGCCTGAATTCCAGCTGGCAAGGGCAGAGAGTGTGGGGAAAGCGAAGAGCTCCTTCCGCTCTGAGGACTGCCAGTCAGGGAGATTGATCTTCCACCTGATCCGTCCCTATCAGTCTGTCATCTCAGATCGATTCACAGCTTCATCAAACATCACAACCCATCATTAAGCAAGGCTATAAAATCAGGTAGATGAATGGCTCTGAGGCCAGAGGCTGCCAGGCACTGCTGCTCCAGTTTTCTCGAAATCCCTTGGCTTCCTTTCCCCCTTTTCCCTGCTGAAATATTGCTGAAAGATTTTCCTGTGGCTCTTAGAGAGCCTCTGAGCTACGAAGCCTCTGTCCCCTGCAGGATATTAGCAAGCGATTGCATCAGTTCATATGGAGAGTATGGCACGGCTGCTGTGACAGACAGAGTCTGGAAGTGTAAGGAAATTGCCTGTGATTCCCCTAGAGAGTGACTTTGGTTTCTAAAGCTCTGGACAGTTTGATTCTCTTGTCCCTTTCACATCTCCCTTCTCTGCCACTGAAAACCTGTGGCAGTGGGATACCTGCATCCCCCTTTCAGGATATCCACCAGCACAGAAAGTGATGCCAGAGATGAGGGAGGTCTTCAGCTCCTGGGGCCAGCTGGAAACCCCTGGAGGAAGCCAGTCATGCTGGGCAGTTCCCTTTCTCTATTTCCCACCTGAGCACTCAGGCCGATGGCATTTTACCCCCTAGTGCTGAGGTGAGGATTTGTAACACCTCAGAAGGCAGAACTGGTTCAGACATTCCAGCTCAGTGGGCACAAGATCAACCCGTGTTTTACTTTATTCTCTTTACATCCAACTCCAGGGGTCAGGTTTAGAGCCACGGAACACAAACCTCAACCCAAGGCAGAGCTGAAGAAGCTGGAGGAGTCTGAGGATACCCCATGAACGTGGAGAACCTGAAAGGAGTTGCCAGAAATTATTTATGATGGTTTTACTTTGATTCATTTCAGACATTCTTTACTGCAGACCTACAGCGAGCACTGAGAGCACCATCACTAACTGGGAAGTCCTGCTATGCCCCTCTCTGTGCCCTGGGAAGGACCCTGCAGAGAAGCGCTCTTTGAAGCCCAAGGCCAGCAGGCCCTGCTGACCCTTCCCTGCCTGTCAAGGCTTCTTAGCTAAACCAGCAAAACCAGCCTGAGGTCCTGCTCCTCCCGTGAGCAGTTTCCTGCGCACACCACCCCTGTGAGGCTGAGAGGTGGGAGCATGAAATCTCGTAGGTTTTTTAATCCTGTGGTGGTCAAGGAGCTGAGGCAAAGAATGGGATGGAGCAGAATGACCCCTGAGTCCAGCACCTGGGGGACCAGGACAAAACAACGCCACATCACGTAGATGCAGGACACACATAACACATTTGCTATGTTAAAGCTACATATTTAAGCACACCTATTGCTGAGACAGTATGAAATATTGCGTATTTAAGCACACGTAGCAAGCACAGACCTGGCTTCATCAAAATGTGGTAGCAATAAATAAACCAGCAATTTCTACAACACTTGAACAACCTTCAGCTTCTTTGCCTATCCGCACAATGGAGAGAACTTCATTGACCTGACAGGTTTTTGGGGGAGGAGAGGAGTGGGTTGCAGGCAAAATAAGGATGATTCAGAAATGCTGAGGCCTTGCATCTTATGTCAGCATTGAACAGAAGCAAGGAAAGGAATTTGTGTGAGGAGGATGAGGGGTCGCTGACTTCTGCTTCAAAGGTTTTAGAAGCAGAAGCAACAACAATGGTAACAAACAGCCTGAGGTCCTGATCCTTCTGAAACAGAGAATTCAAGTTCTGGCTCGTGCTGAGCTGAGCCTTCACTCTCGCATACAACTGTGAGTGAATAAGCCACCGGCTGGAGCACACAGCCAGGACCTACCTGACCTGGTAACAGTTTGGTTTGCAAACACAAAGTGTAGAGCGGGACATGGAGCATCACTGAGGTGCTCCTCTCCTGTCCCTACCCCAGCCTGGAGAATGAGCAAGAGGAGCAGGAGCCTAATTCCAATGTTCCTCTTGGCTTGCAAATGCGTGAAACCAAACAGCCCTGCTCCAAGAGGCTGAGGGCAGAGATAAGCCTCACCCCAGTGCTGACGAGCAGCCATGTGTACATGAAAACTGGAAGCTGACATAAAGCATGTCTTCTCCTGGGTGGGGAAATGTATCTGTTCTTATTTCTAAGTCAGTGGATCTAATAAAATTGTTGCTGTTATTTATCTTGCAAACATCTTCTTCAATCTACCACTGTCAGCTACCATTATTCTCTTACAAGTCTCCTGATAATGATACATACCATCATTCCTCAGCTCCTCATTTCTCTGTGTACATGGAAGCCTCAGCTTTCCTTTATAAGAGATAAGCTGCTCACAGCCCACCTACATCAGCAAAAAACTTGGTCCAGGTGACCAGACACTGGAAGGAGAAGGTGAAGAAGAAAAATGTCAAAACTACCACTGGAAAACCAAAGAAAAGAAAAACTAAATTCATTATTTAAAGCCAATTTTAGGATTTTTGAGTCCTGAATGTTGGAGGCATTCAGCTGGCAGAGCTGCAGGTCAAGCTTATCACAGCTCTGCCCAGTAAGGGGTGGGAAGGGCCCTGCAGCCCTGGGCTGAAGGGGTTTCCCTCATGCTCCTGCACTACCCTCCCTTGGAGTGATGCTGTGCCTATGTGCTGCTGGGGGCTGAATCTGAAAGAGCAGCATTAGCAGAGCAGTTGGATTAACAGCTCATGGTGATGTTTCTCAGCACTTCTGGACATTATATCCTGCTGATAAACAAATAGCTTGAGCTTTAAACATCATTCTGCTCAAGTTGAAGTCCAAAAGCAGAGCTATCAACTAAGCAAAGCCAGCAGTGAATGCAACAGTGATGCCACCATTCTTCCTAATCCCCAAGGATGCTGTTTGAAGATTACCATCAAGAACAGTGCCAAAAGGTTGGAATAATCACAGGCAACTGCTCATCTACCATGTAATCACCTAAATTACCCTGAAGAGGACCACACTCAAGCACTCTACTAAGTCTTGGAAGAGCCAGGATGACAGAGAGCAGACGGGAATTCATCCCCCTGTGAGCCAAGAGGATGCTGTGACTGAATGTCCAGAGCTCACCCATCATCTGCAGCAAGGAGAAACAGAGCAGGAAGCTTTTGTTAATCTATGTATTAGCTACTGAGCCACATGCTTCAGCCAATTCAGTGGCACTTGGCTGCCATCAAATAAATTCAACTTTCAGAAAGGATTCTTTTCCTGCTGGATGTATTCCTGAGAACAAATAGCCATAAAAGAGAAGAACAGACTAGCGATGGCCCGGTAGCAACAACCTGTGAAGTCATTATCATCAGCTCCCTCTTGTGAATTAGGATTCTGTGTCTGTGCAATGCACTTTCTGGAGTGATTTATCAGCGCACAGATTTATGGACTCTGCAGAAGCTGTCCTGGTCGTTGTTTTCTTCTCCACTTTACTAGAAATACCTCTATTTAGATTTTGTCAAGATTACTGCTTCCCTGTGTGTCACTGCTAGGTGGAAAAGTGCCCCGGCCTCCCAGCAAGACAACGGAATACTGATTGCACGAGGACAGAAACCAAGCAGTTAGTGGCTTTGAGAGTCTTGCTGCTTGCCCTGGCTCAAAGGTGCCCTGAGGAATCCACTAATTCATATTGTTGTAATGAAGATGGGGACCTTCTTGTAGGCTACTCACAAGTTCACCCTTAGCATTGCCTGGTATTTCCACTGCCCTTTTCCTAAACGCCCAAAACTGTCTAAGCTTGGAGTACAGCCCCCACTGAACCAAACCCTTCCCAGTCATTCAGTCCTGAACGAACCATTCCTTCATTTTCACATCTGGAGAGAGAGTCTCTGAGGTCTTTAGAATTCTTTAGAGCCACAGGTAAGATAAGTCAAGCAAAGCCTCAGTGTCTGCCCCAGGCACTCCTGCTGGCATCCCCAGACTGGCTCAGCTCTGAGCTACACCAGCAGAGCCTGGCTGGAGCTTCACTCCCAACCTGGTTTGATCTTTATTTGACCAGCTCTACTGACAACGCCAATTCCAACAAGGATATACAACGGCGCGAATCAGGATAGAAGCAATGGGGAACATAAGAGAGATTAAAAACAATGTTTGTGAATCAGAAATGCAGAAAAACAACAGGGAAAGGAACATTATTTTGAAACTCCAGCAAGAATGCACTAAAGAAATCCTTTTTTTTTTTTTTTTCTTTTTTCCTGAATATTGGAGAGAAGGAGATGATAGAAGGAGATGACATAACTGGAAATAATCCAGCTCCCCCCGACAGCATGAATAAAAACCCCATATGTACAATGTGTGCTTTCTACAGATGGCAGCATGTGGAAAGATCAGAGAGTTAATGAACAAAAACATCACCATAAAACAACCCGATGCTGTGTGTGCTTCCCAGCTCCGTGCACCTCTCAGCTCTTCTTTGCTCATGTGTGCTTGTTCTCACAACTAAACTCTTGTGTATAGCACGATGTGAGGCTAATGTACCTTCTACGCGTTCCTTGTCTGCTCTGTGGGTTTATTGATCTCTCAAGTTTAGGTTCAACTCTGCTCTGAAATTCATCTACACATCACTGTAAGACAGACTCTCAGGTACGTATGAATCGGCTTAGCACAAGCTCCGCAGCCACTTTTAACAGGAGGAGGAGAACACGGCTGGTATCGTACCACAAAATCATAGAATCCCAGACTGGTTTGGGTTGGAAGGGATGAAGCCACAGCCCCTGTCAATGACAGGTACCTTGAGCAGTTCAGTTTCAACAGCCTGACCTAACAAAGCCGGCTAAAATGAAGGTGTATATATTGGAGCTGGTGTCCCTCACTTCTCCCTGCAGCCAGTGGAGGGACATGGCCATAGCCAGCAGGACAGTCATCCTATGCAAGGTATCTAAGGCAGGACAGATTAGTTACCCCTGGAGGTGGCTGCGTCTCCCCACTGGCAGCAATGCAGAAGTCACCAGCTCCAAATCAGGCACCAGCTCTTGGATATCTAAAATCCCATTAGAGAAATCTCATCCTTTGAGCCCAAGGTGCAGCAGTAGCTGCCAAGGGGGAGGGTAAACAACTAAAGAGGCTGACTAAGCCTGTTCTTCACCCTCACAAACAAAGCAGACAAAGCTCTGTTGGCTCCTCTGAGCATCTCATCACTGGCTTCACTGGGATTAAGGCAGCTTCGGCTTTGTGCCAGAGAAATGGTCCCCTCACTGAACAGGAATTGGTTGGATTTGAGACATGGTCAAACACAGAGGTTGGGGGAAATTACAAGATCAAAAGAAAAGCTGGCAAAAAGAAAAATCACAGCAAAGGCTGAATTTGAACTAAACCTGCTTTATGGGCATTGGAACCATCTCGATTTATGCAGCAAAGGAGCAGACCTTCTCAGCACGGGTCCTAGCGCTGAGCTTCCCTTTCTGCGCTGTCAGAGGACAGGGCTCCAACTCCTCCCATTCTTGCGCAGTCTTTCTTAGCAGTCTACTACAACTCCATCTGCTAAACCTAAACTCATCAATCTTCAGAGCTGTGAAGTAGTGCCTAAACTGCTCTTTCTCCTCTCTTCCCAAACATCAGTACAAGAGAACTGCAAAGTCAGCACTTTTATGCCACTGACAGGTACTTGCTTTCATTGCCAATTCCATCTGCAAGGCTATAAAGGCAGCACTAGAAATGGATCATGCCGCTGCAGGACTCTCTTGCTGGCAACTACCTGGAGTACCTGGGAAGAAAATGGTGCAATTCATTAAAAGCTGGAGGTGCTCTGCACGACTTAGGGCATAAAATGGATCAAAGACACTTTGTCTCCTGGAGGCAAAAGGCACCTTGTGATACCTGGCTCCAGGATGCCATGAAGGCACCTCGGGAGGCTTGCGCAGGCAGCTGAAGAGGGTTTCTTTCTTTGCAAGCCCAGGAGCACACTTCATTTCAGTTAGTAACGACTGCACTTTGAATCAATAGTCCACTTGAGCAACACGCTCTAGTGGAAGGTGTCCCTGCCTGAGGCAGGGGGTTGGAACTGGATGAGCTTTAAGGTCCCTTCAACCCAAATCAGTCTGTAAATGCTGAAGGCATATTAGGGATAAAATTAAAGTTAAGCAGCTCTACAGAAGAGACAGATTTACACTGAGCAGTGTTAAAACTGGTCAAACCTAGTGTAAAACTGGACCATAAATGAAGAAGCTGATCAATAACCATGCTTGGCAGCCTGCTTTTAACATGTATGTGGTATGGTGCATATTTTACCCAAAACTTTAATAACCCTCTTTGGCCACTTGAACAGTTGGGATGAGTGACATGGACAAAGCCTCCAATACCAAACAAGTGCTTTGTTCGGAAATTATTAGTTCCACAAAGCAGATGAACATGGCAAAAGAGGAGTTAACAGGACTGGTTACAGATAAAGGGTCATGCTCCAGCCTCTAGAAATGCATTCTCTGCAATCAGCTTGTGTCCCACTATTATACAACTGTCTTATGAAATTTTAATTCAACCCTTATTGGAGATGAATAATTTAATGGCAGGCAGCAACAGACTGTCATCCAGCCTATGGCCCGCAAAGGGAAACAGGATGTCAGCCCATGACAGCCCGCAGCTGTGGTAAATCAGCACCATTCCATCAGCTCCTGTGTGTCTGCACCAATGTACTGCAGCTGACAGCCCAGTCTGCCAGTGCAAGAAAGATACTGGTACAAGGGCAAGAGCACTGGCAACTGGTGTTTTACCAGTGAGATTATCATAGAATCCCAGACTGGATTGGGTTGAAGGGACCTTAAAGCTCCTCCAGCTCCAATCCCTGCCACAGGCAGAGACACCTTCCACTGGAGCAGTTGCTCCAAGCCCCTGTGTCCAACCTGGCCTTGAGCACTGCCAGGGATGGGGCAGCCACAGCTTCTCTGGGCACCCTGTGCCAGCGCCTCAGCACCTCACAGGGAAGAGCTTCTGCCTAAGAGCTCATCTCAGTCTCCCCTCTGGCAGTTAAAGCCATTCCCCTGTCCTGTCCCTACATCCCTTGGCCAAAGCCCCTCTCCAGGTTTCCTGCAGCCCCTTTAGGCACTGGAGCTGCTCTGAGGTCTCCCCTTCAGGAGCCTTCTCCTCTCCAGGCTGCCCCAGCCCAGCTCTCTCAGCCTGGCTCCAGAGCAGAGCTGCTCCAGCCCTCGCATCATCTCCATGGCCTTCTCCGGACTCACTCCAGCAGCTCCATGTTCCTGTTATATTGGAGACCCCAGAGCTGACCATGATGACCTGACCATTAGTTACTTGGCAATCAGCAGATGGGGGTTTTGACCCAAAACACAGCTTAGGTGCGGTGTAGAGACCACTTACACATCAGCAAAGACTTGCCTTTTTCAGGGAATTGCCTGCAAGATGTGTATCTGGCAGCTGTGAACAGGGGAGCTTGACCAGCACCAGAGAAAACCTCTCCATCCCATGTACCTCTGCCCCCAGCTATGTTCCCTGTTGCAGCTCTTTGCCTGAGCAAGATCCTGGTATGTTGCCAGGGGACACCTCTGATTGCACCAATGATGTAAGATGGGTTTCAAAACACGATTCCTGATTTCCCCCAGCCAAAATTAGCGGTGACTCAGAGCTACAGATGTTTGCCTGGTATCTCAAAAGCTCTTTGAGTCAATGCTCCTACCAGGCTGGATTTTCATCTTGCCATAGGAACTGACGCACAGAAATCCAGCCCATGGTTCCACACCACTCAGCCCTACTTGCTCTGTCATGGGTGGAACAGCGTTTACCCTTCACCCCTAGATTTGCAGGGGGAAAGAAGAGCACTCGCTATTCAATCTATGGAGTAGCTGCTCTTAATTCATTACTTTCTCATTTCACATTTCAAATTCTCTGAGTAGGAAGCAGAAGCCATATGGTTAAAGCTGAGCAAAATATGGGATTCCTATTCTGTGGCAAATCCCATGTTTCAATACTTTGTTTCCAACCAAAACTGCGATGGAAAGGGAATGTTTGTTACTGAACTTAAACTCCAGAAGCATTTCAATGAGACATGTTTGAAATGGAGAGAAGCAGGCTGACATATTTCAAGCCG
Organism: Myiopsitta monachus; assembly: GCA_017639245.1. Classification (NCBI taxonomy): domain Eukaryota; kingdom Metazoa; phylum Chordata; class Aves; order Psittaciformes; family Psittacidae; genus Myiopsitta; species Myiopsitta monachus. The sequence goes on along the minus strand of CM029917.1, from coordinate 3,375,447 downwards.
AAAGATTTCACTGCTTTTTGTTGAACTCATTTAAACCACTCCATTTTCAGCGATCTCAGTGCTAGGCTGGAGCTTCCCCTTTGTGGTGTAACTGCCACATCGCAGCTGCAGATTTGCCACCATTTCTGGATGAATCCTGCAGAAAATACAGCAAGTGCCAGAAGCGACTAAAGGAAGAAATGGTTTATGTTTCGTATGTCACAGAACTCTCTTCTAAAGGAGCAAAGTTCAAATCTTCCCTGCCAAACTACTGACCTAATGGGGCTGGATAACGCTCCCCTTTACAAACTGGGAACCTCCTCTCACCAGCTTTTACAAAGAGAACTGACCCAGATGCAAAGGAGTTAAGCCCAAATTGGCCAAACACGCTGAGCTTTAGCTGACTGAGAACAGGTCCTGGGCGCAGGTGACTTTCCCAAGGTCAGGACACGAGGCAGTACTAAAGGATCCCACAGTGCCCTCATTTAATCAAAGTCATTAATTTAAAGTATGAATTCTATCACCCCTTTAATCCTTCTTAACAATAAGAAGCCCTATTAAATCCTTAATGTGCCTACTTTAATTATAACCTATCAAACATGGAATCAATTCTAAGCGGTAAACACGAAAAGCAGTTATTCTGGAAGTGGATGAGATCACACCTTTTAAAATGCAAATTGAGACTGAGGCATTAAACCTATAATAAAGTTCAATTAATCTTTCCCCCTAAAACACACACAAAATATTTAATCTCAGTCTAATCTCAGAGGCTGACTGAATGAACGGCAAAGAAAGCAGCTCTGGTCACACATGTAAACAGGCAGGAGATGTCTTATCCTTGGAGTCACGCAAATCCAGGGAGGTGGATGTGGATGGGGAGAGGGGTAGGGAACAGATCCATTAAAGTTTATAATGAAGGCGATTATTTTTGGAGGATTATATGCATTAAAATCTCCCATTACCTCACGAGCCTTACAAAATTCCCTACGTGAAGAGATACCCACAGCGAACTTAACAGTTACCTAAGTAAGGGTGCAAGGGCAGTCTCTGCCTGATTTAGAGCTCTTCTCTGCTTGCCAGCGCTGAGAAGGAGCAGAGGAAACAGAGCTGTAAATTAGAAAGGTAAATTATAGTGGAAGCTGGAGATGTTCTTGCATAGTACATGGTACAGGCAACCTCAAAGGATGCTGCAGTGTCTTGGGCCTTTCTCCTCTCTCTCAGTACAGGCCCAGAGCCATCGAGGAGGGTTTTGCAGTGGACTGACAAGCTGGGGGTCAGCCCCTCTCCTCCTCCCCTGTACCAGTCTGCTACAAGGCACCAACTTCAGTTTTCACTCCTCAGTCCAAGGAGGAAAAGCACAAGTTGCTGTGTTAACACTCAGCTTGTGTTTGCTGCAGCTTCTTCTGCTGGAATGGGCAGGAATGGCGCATTCCATTTCCCAGCAAGTCTGTTTTCTGCTACAGAACAGTGTAAAAGTAAAAATGCACATGTCAGTCCTGCGAGTGTTAAAAAGAGGTGTTTGGGGATAATGAGGATATTTTGCTTTATGAAAGAGAACTGTTCCAAGCGGGTTACATATCTTTAAAGGAATATTTATACTGTAAAACAAGGACACTTATAAACAAAAAGTCACTTGAAATACAAATGCAAATGTTTTGTTTTGACAACCTGGGAACAGGATATTGATGTATTATTGAAACAGCCTGAGCATTTCTTTTCCCTTCCTGAAATATGAATTCAGCCAATTCAGCAAGGCTGTTGTGAAACATTCTGCTTTAAGGAAACTGCCTGGCTTTTGTTGGAAAACGTTCAATTGGAAGATTATAGAGCAGGTCTGTCTCTGAGCAAAGGGGGTGTGGAGGGCTATTCAATCAGCACAGAGGGGGGTTGATATTGCTTAGGTGCCTGTGTTGACACTGGGTGTACTGCAATGGAGAGATATCCCTTTTATTATCAGTGTCACTTGGTGCTGATAATGAGTTCAGTGCTGCAGAGAACATAAATGGAGCTGCACAGCTGGACAAATAATGACAATATTTGTCTTTGTGTCGTTTTTTATGAGAAATATTGGCAAAAAGCCCAATGAAATGTATTTGTCACAAATTACTGCCTAATTCAACAAATGAAGTCAGGACAGCTGGAAAACACATGGAGGACAACTCTCTGCCACCTTGGAAGCTTCTGTTAGGGCAGCGAACCACGGCTATACAATGTCACCACGTCAATCAGCCAACACTTGATGGCTCCCAAACTTGCCATCAACTCGCATTTAGGAAAATGCCTGCCAAAGGTTCATGGGAATCCTGGAACAGTCAGAGGCTAAAGTCAACCTTAGATCCCCCTCTTTACAGAATGAGTTTAAAAACCAACCCAAACATCTATGGGAACATCATGTCAACTGCATTGTTCCTGTTTTAAACGGAGTGGAAATGGGGATGAGCAAAGACAGAGAGATCGCCGTGGACTGCATATAGAGAGAATTCATAATTGAAGCTAAAACCACAACTTAATTCAACTCCAGATGGACGAAACTGAGTACTGAGAGAGGAGAAAGGTAATACTCCATAGAGTTCACCCCAGCTACTGCCTGAAGGGATAACCACATGCTTAGAGACAAAGGAGGGGACAAAACTGACAGTGAGTTTGAGTGATTCTCCCCTGCACAGCCTTCAGGAGAAGTCCATTCTTGGCAGAGCTGCTCTCACACCACACGTGCTGGTGACAACGCAGGAGACAAGCAGGGCGCCTGACAGCACTTGACGCAGCCAGGTCCTCAGCTGGAGTGAGCTGGGAGCCGGATCGGTGCTGATGAAGATCTGTTCTTGAGCTCCCATTTCCAGATGAACCATCACCGATTTTCTTGGACCCAGTCTGTAAAGGATTGAGTCTCCCTTTTCTCCTACAACAGGAATAACCTCTTGGAAAATGAATTAAGCCACACACAGTAGAACTGTTTTATCAAGAGTCAGCTTCTTGTCTATGCAGGTTTCAACCTGGAACAGGACTTAAAATGGCACTTTTGGAACAGAACAACTCCCATATGATGACAAACACGTTTTCAGTACGGCTGAGATACACCAGAATAACATTTAGGCTTCAGTGTGACCAGTTTAAGACATGACGCTGGACAATGCAGTTGAGCTAAAAGTGTTGCAGCAATCTAGCCTTCAATAACTCTGTTACTCCAGCAAATCCCAGCAACGCAGGCCTGAGCCCAGATCCTTTTGTGCTCAGCACTGCAAAAATCACAGAAACCCGCAAGAACACTTTAAACCCTGCTATGGACAAACTGCTGATGGGTAAACTGTCTATACAACAGGAACATGCATTCCCTTCCCTGGATCAATTCTGCACGTGTTTGGCTGAACAGTTGAAGTTACCTGCAATGTCCCAAAAAGGCCTGTGACTGGCGACAAGTATTTTGCTGTTATTACTATGACAGCTTATTATCTTGGCAAATCTCATCGCCCGTGGAGAAGACACGTGAGGTGCAATATGCCCATCAAGCTCGCATGAGAAAGTGATGCAAACAGAACCGTGTCACCTCCCATGTGCGACTTTCCTACAAGCAAGCCTGAACAGATTGATTTCTAGGTCTCCTTCAGTGTAACTGAATCAATGCTGAGTAGGTTTAGCTGGGCATATGGATGATCATGTGTCTGGCACCCTGCTTCCTCCCTGAATATGGTTACAGGAATTTCCATCAGCACCACCAGTGGCTCCCACTGTACGATGGTTTGGAACATAAAAAGCTTAATGCATTTTGAGCAGTAACTCAGCCTGTCTGGCACCTCGGAGCGGGTAAGAACATGGGCCAGGTTCCCAGCGGGTGCCTCAGAACCTCTGCGGCCCTTTCTGCAATCTCTGATGTTCCTTTCAATAAAAGGCTCTGAAGTCATTCAGAGGAACAGCCTCAGGTGGGCCTTCAGAAAGGTCATTTTGAGCCTGGGCTCTAGAAGATGACTGAGAGAGGTGGCTTGAGGGATGCCTCCAACTCCCAAGTCATTACTACATCAGGAAGCAGCAAGGAATGCAGAAAAATGGGGCTTGATCCATTTCCATAAATGAGGCACTCGGTTTTGGCTGGACAGCGCAAGGATCTGGCAGATCTCACAGGGGAGTCTGTAAAAGACCTGAGAGCACTGGGACGCCCAGCTTGAAGCCAGCAGGATTTTACAGTGTCAGACGGGAGAAACTCCCTGTTTAGGCGGCTGAATTAAAACCACAGAAACAACATAAACCAGAGCTAATTCCTTCCACACAGCTGTGGGAGAAACAGCAGAAGTTAAAACAAGCCTGCTAGGCATAGGGTGGAGGATTGCCATCCTTAGAGAGACTGCTGGAGAAAGAATGGGATTTATAGAACACAGGGCTTGAAAGACCGAATAGTTAGCATAGAATCACAGAATCCCAGCCTGGTTTGGGGGGACCTTAAAGCTCATCCAGCTCCAATCCCTGCCACGGGCAGGGACACCTTTCCACTGGAGCAGCTTGCTCCAAGCCCATGTCCAACCTGGCCTTGAACACTGCCAGCGATGGGGCAGCCACAGCTTCTCTGGGCACCCTGTGCCAGCGCCTCAGCACCCTCACAGGGAAGAAGCTTCTGCCTAAGAGCTCATCTCAGTCTCCCCTCTGGCAGGGTAACACCAGAGCTTAAAAGTGGCGAGGAACAAGTACAGGAGTATGTCTTTGGCAATTAAATCCCAGCTTTTCCTTGCCCTTTGGTGATCCGTAAACAAGAGCATGGTGAGCATGGACCCGCTGCTCAAGGTTCAGTCCCTAGTGCCCACCGCTCCCCTGTTCCCTCTGGTCACAGGGACCCCGAGCCCGCAGGCAGCAGCACACGCGCAGGCACATCGGCTGCCACGTCTGCAAACCCTGCACATGGCCACAAGTAACAAATGAGGGAGTGATGAGCTCTGTCCACAATCACAGTGACTTCACTGAGCCCTGGAGCTTCTCAAAGTCTTTGGGATTTTCTCAAGATGAACTGGAGGCACTTTGCAGCTCTGCACTCACAGAAATGGTTCATAATGAGATAATCAGAGCTAAATCCGCCTGGCGCTGATTGATTTTCTCCTTTTTAACAAGTCCTGCCTCTGATTCCAGAAATATGGGGGAAACAGTGATTTTTTTTTAATGGCTGTTAAATTTTTGGTATTTTCTTGGAGTTCTTTAGAATTCTGAGGACGTTTTTCGTTTACTCATAACTCTTTACCAAATGTAAAAAAATCAGGGATAATTTTGCTGTCTTCATAGAATCGTCAATGAAAACGTTCACCAACCTTTTGTAAGAGTGAAAAAATGCCCCCACTTCAGAAGAGGCCAAATGAAAGAGCCTGAAAACTGTTTGTTCTCTTATTTGCCTTCTGACTAATGCTGGAGTCAGCAAATGGCTTTTAAAAACCATCTCCCAAATTTCCCAGATTTATTAGATTATCACTACAATGGAGAGGAATATGGAAATGAGTGAGAAATACATTATGCAAAGCAATAAGGGACACGCAGCACAACAGAAAGGCGCCGGTTATGCTGCTGAGCAGCTGGGTACAATTTACTGCCTGCAGAAGGGGGATGAGAATGGGCTGGTTCAGGCAGAACTCAGCACTCCAGTTGCCACCAGTTGTGTGGCTGCAGCACAAAGTAGTATCTGGGGTACAACAGAAGCATGAAATTGATTTGGGCAATTCCCGGTGTCCTTTTCTGGGTCATACATTCATTACTCCCTGCATATGCAACAGTGCAACTTCTGTTGCCGTCCCAGTCTTTGGAACCCTCTGAGAGTGAAAAGACTGCTTACTGGGAAGTGCATGGGTTGTTTGCAATGCAGGATGTACCCAAGCAGAATTTCCTACTGAAGACCTATGGGGCAATTCATATATATAATGGCTGAGCAACCCATTTCATGCTTACGCTGTAATGGCTGTACCTGACACCATAGACAAGAAATATTCTGACCACCTTTTGCCACAGAAATACACTTTCTACTTGCAGCAGTGATGTCATTCTCAGTTTTTCCAGATCTTTGGACTGAAAACTGAAAATGAGGGAGAACTGCTTCATGAAATACAAAAAGAAATGAAACAGGAAAGCAAACCACAAGTACCTATCAGGAGTCAAGCATTAAACCCCACCGTGCTCAGATTCCTCTACTGTTAATTGAAACATGAACTCTCCTCCATACCTGAGGGCCAGCATATCCTGCCTGCGCAGTTCTCATTACACACTTCTGAAAGGGAAAGGTATTACCTCCAGAGGCACCAAAGGGTGTTGATGGGTGCACTGTCAGCCCCGATGTGTCCACAACCCTGTCCCCTCCTTGCAGCAATCAGCGCAGCGACAGGGCCGGTGGGCAGCCAGGTCCCAGAGCCTGTGTGCTGGTCTCTGTAAGCAGGCCAAGGGGCACAGAAGATACCTGCACATGCTCCACCTCCCTGAGGACACAGATGGGAGCTGTGATCACCTGAAGAGCTGAGAGGCAGCAGGCAGCTGTGGACACTGACCTTTCCACTGCAGCAGTGTCCTAAACCAGAGGCAGAAAGGACAGGCTGCTGGAAGCCCATCAGCCTTTCCACAGTGGTGCTGAGCCAGGTCTCTGCTCTCAAGCATGGCTGGATCTGCCTGTTAGTGTTTGGGAACTTTATTCATGCCTGCAGGCATGAGCCTAATTACAGAACAGAGCATGGTGCAAAGAGCCCTGTGTCAGCCTTAACATCTTCAATGTGTAATTTCTTGTCAGCTCCAGTCTCTAAAGGTAGGATTGCAAAAATCAGACGCAGGGACTGGGTCAGATTCATCACAGTGACATTCATTAACACCTCAGTGACACTTAGATCTGGCAGAGTTAATAAATGCTGGTAAACATCTCTCTCCCCAAAGCAGATCTGAGGTACCACCCTGAGGACCAACCCAAGGTCATGTATCATAAAACTAAGAACAAACAACCACCACTCAAGTCTGCCAGACTAATGCCTTCCCTGCTGGACGATCTGCGGCAGATGTGCCAAAATAGATTGTTTTAAATGGCCTAAATACATTCAGCTCCTGAAGTGCTGAATGCCCTCAGCAATGCCTCCTTGCTGCCTAAGGGCATCTGTCAGGAACACTATTAATAACATTAGAAGATAATGGCTTTACAGCTGTTTAACCCCCCTGTGCTCTCCTGGAGTTACTGTGAATCTGAGTAAAGATGAGGCAGCTTCTGGGAGATCTGTTCTGCTTTCCCTGACATGCAATTTCCTGCACAGCAGTCCCTGAGGCATCCCATATCCCATGGCTTTTCCTTAGAGAAGCTCTATTCAGTGGATTTGCATTGCAATCACATACAGAATCCATCCTCACGTTCGTGTGCTGGATTTGTCTTGCAAACTTGGTGTGAATGAGTCTAATGAGTCTTGCGTTGAGAGGTTCCATGAGCAATCCGAGGTACCACGTTTTTATTATAACAGTAAAGCAATGAGGAATTAAATCTGACCCTGGAGTCACGATGCATTCACATTCCATTTGGTGCAACCTGGAATCTGCCCCCTAAAGGGGCTACAGGAAACCTGGAGAGGGGCTTTGGCCAAGGGCCTGTAGGGGCCAGGCCAAGGGGAATGGCTTTAACCTGCCAGAGGGGAGACTGAGGTGAGCTCTTAGGCTGTTCCCTGTGAGGGTGCTGAGGCGCTGGCACAGGGTGCCCAGAGAAGCTGTGGCCGCCCCATTGCTGGCAGTGCTCAAGACCAGGTTGGACACAGGGGCTTGGAGCAAGCAGGTTGGAAGGGACCCTAAAGCTCATCCATGGGCAGGGACACCTTCCACTGGAGCAGTTGCTCCAAGCCCCTGTGTCCAACCTGGCCTTGAACACTGCCAGGGATGGGGCATTTGCCACTTCTTTGGGCAGCCTGTTCCATTTGCTACATACGGAGCTAAAAGACTACAGACTGCAGCACTGGTTTCAGACACAGCAGTTTGTAAATCTGTTTGTAGATTTGCTGCAGTACTGGAAAAGAACAGAAAGAAACCACCAGAACAAAGCTACAAAATACCCCACTCAGTGAAAAAAACAACCCAAACTAAAGTACCAAGGAAAGCTTTCACTGCTACAGCATCATGTTCAACTACACTCATTTATCTGTGGATTCAGTTTGCTTGTTCAAGACATGATAAACACTGGGAGTTCATTCCAGATCCACCACCTGTTGGCAGTGATGCTTGGGTGGGCTTTCTGCCTTCTAACCCTCTTCTTTCCCTCCTGGATCACAAAACCTGCCTGATTTGTGCTGTGATTTGGGCATCCTGGAACCTCAGCCAAGGGATGGTTTACACTGTCTGTTCTGGCTCACAAAGCCCTTTGCAGTTCTCCTCTGGATGGTAAGTAATAGTAATAAACCCCAAAGATAAATGGATAAAAAGGAACACCAGTGGCAGGAAAAGCAGCATGTGCAGACCTAGGGAGAAGGAGGATGGAGTTCTGGAGCTGCTCTGGGATGCACAGAGCAGGGTGTGAGTGGTTCACCTGCACGGTGTTGCACTGATGATGCTGCTGTCCTGTACTTCTGGGTGACACTTCCCTGTGGATGTCTCACACCTATAGCCGTAGTGCATGGGCAGGAAGCAGTCGGTGAGCTCCTGCTGGGAGCACCAGGACACCAGGCTCAGAGCGGGATACTAGCCCTCATTTTGGAGCTGGCTGGGCAAGGTGGATCCCTGAGCACTGAGTCCTTCCTTAGCAGGCCTAACTTTCACCCTCTGGTTGCTCTAAGGAGAGCTGTTCCACTGATTGAACCTGACGGCGCTCAACAGCTCCATTACAAAGGATAAAAGATTGTCTTTAGCAAGGAAGAGAGAGGAAGAGACAGGAACTAGAGTCTTTAATCAGAAACCTGAATTAACCCTCCCAGAAGGGAATCCATGTGGACTGTGGCTTTTATTTATAAACCTATTTCTTCCTTCAGGCTTTTTTTATGTACAAGGAGAAGCAAACTCATGGCGAGAGGCAGGGTTTTTGGCTGAGAGCATCTACATAGCTGTGCTGGGGAGTCCAAGTAATGAGAATTAATTGAAACCCCAAAGCTTAGCCCAGCGAATACAACTGTTCTCCCACAAAACAAAGAGGAAATCTCATCAGGATGTGTAGGAAGTGATCCTGCTGAGCTCCAACCAACCTGAACCTTCTGCTCAGGACTTCTGCAAACAGACAGATTAGCTCCCTTTTATTACATTAGAAGGCGGGTGAAAGGGTGAGCAGTTGAGAAACTTCATTCTGTATTGAAAGAGGGAATGATTCCAAGCAAAATGTATTTTGCCATATGGATAAAGCAGGGCTATTTGAGACTCATACTGTGTTCTTCCACTGCAACAGCAAAGGCTTTTCATTCTGCTTGTATTTCATGTTTCAAGTGGATTATTTCCCTTCAGTTGATAAGGCTGTAATTCCGTCAGGCCTTGGAGATAGTTATTTCAGTTCTCTAAAGGATATTTTGCATGGAAGGATCAATTTATATATATATATTTTTAATATAAAAACCATCACCTTGAGCCTGTGCGAATTAGCTCCATTAGCAAGCACTAACTGGCTAATCACAGAGAGTGAGGGGTAAATTAAACCATGGTGGGATAAAAGCAATACTCTGCCAAACTACAGCGTGTCGTGTAACTCAGTGTGCAATAAAGTCATGTTCTGCTACTGTAGGCAGCTCCCCAGGGGCCCTCTGTCAGCTTAGCAGCTCAGGTAAACCAAGGAAACACTGCAGCAAAGAGGCAGAGAGACAGCAAAAACCTCTCCTTCTCCTCCTCCTGCCAGCACCTCTGCCTGAGGGACTGGCTGCTCGCAGGAGATGCCTCAAGTGGGATGGATATTCGTGCACTCATCTGGACCCTGAGGCCAACAGGGCTCCTGTCACCCATGTGGATATCCATGGGTACCCAAAGGACCTGCAATGGGAATGCCTGGCTCTCCCGGCTCAGCTCCCTAGGAAAGTGAAATGAAATGCTGGCATCAGATGGCACCCCATCATCAGTCAGTCAAAGAGCAGCAATGGGGCTGGACCACTGAAACGGCCCTGTGAGGGTCAGTGGTACAGTCGCAGCATGGTTTTGGTCTCCTGCAGCCTAGCACAGTGAAGGATTGACTCAGATCAGGCCCCTGACAGCAGTTTAGATACAGCCTCAAGTGTGGAGACTAAGACAGTTTAACCTCATGGGCATTTTAGTTGGGTCAAGGCCAGGCGACAGCCCTGGTCCTTTCTGGGTAATAAGCATAAACACAGACACCTATATGGTGATATATGGAGACATACATGGGTTATATCTGCTCTGTGCTAAGAGAGAGCCCAAATCTGGCATTCCTGTTGGCATAAGCCAGTTACTTCTTTGCCACTGTCCCTAGAGATGGGTCAGCCACCGTCTGCTCCAATCCCTCACAGCCTTTATGGTCAGCCCATCCCACATGGTCCAGAGAGAAAACACCATGGAAGAAGCAGGCTGGGGTTCTGGCACTCTGATCAGAGATGCAGCTAACAAAATCAACAGCAATTTGTCCTTGACTTCAAGCCAGCTTTTCACAGCTCTGTGGCTTATAGCTCCTGCTGACTGAATGACACAGAAGTAAAGATGGGGAAGTGCCAAGGGGGCAAGTGAGACAGGAGGCGTGATGCTGGGCTGAGCTGTGCATGTACGGCACCCCCACCAGCCCACTACCCAGGTCCATGCACCACAAGCCAAGCACTGGGAGCTTGCTCAGATAAGTGGTTCTGTTGATTTGCTTCTGAGGGGCCCTGGAAGAGCAAAGCATATTAATGATTCCTCTTTACAAGAAGAGCTCTGCAGTGGCAGAGGAACGATCAGAGACTGAACCACTTGGAGGGAGCACAAAGTGCCATGTGGCTACTTGCTTATTTTTAGAGACCTCGATAACATCACGTCAGAGCCCACTTCACTATTCATTTATAGGGCTGTACCCCCTGACAGGAAGGAAGAGGGAAGATTGTCATTCATGGTTTTCAAGGGAAGGATCGCAGCCAGCCTGGCTCCCTATTCAAATGTTACATATCCTTTTACCATTGCATTTTTCCTATAAGAAGCCTATTAATGCATTAAGTTTCAAGCCTATTTTGCAGAAGCCCTCAATTAAATACCTCTAAGGACAATAGCTCATTAGTATGAGATTGTTGCTGTCACTCTCTTCATCCCCTCCTGGCTACTTCCATCTTGATTTTGGTGAATTACAGGAGACTTTTCTGAGCTGCATTCAAATCAGATCTTGGGTTAAGAGAAGCACTCAGCGTTAGGGAGGGAAGATGGGCCAGAGGAGCTATGGCCTGGAATATTAATGTGTTCCATCAGCTCTAGAGAAGACAAGGCTCCTCGTGTGTGGGCTGGTGACCTGGGGCTTGTATTCTGGCTCTTCTCCCTGCTCTGAAACTGGCTTCCTAATGTCACCCAGCAGCTTGATCAGGACCATAGCCAAGGACACGAGATGTCCCTGACCTCTGGAAAACACAACTGAATTTGTCTTCACTCCTCAAGCTGTGAAAAATATCAGTAGCTTGATGTGAGGCGCTTGGCTCTTCCCACTTGTGGGACCAAATCCGTGGCAATGGAGAGCGCCGCAGTTGCACAGAAGCAGGGAAACAGCCAAACAACAGGAAGCCTTTCAATCTGGTCAATGCGAGCTGTTGCAGTGAGATCCCCGTCCCTCCATGGGTACGTCACAGATTTAGTCCCATTCTGAGCACCTTAACCAAACAATGTGGGACACTGAGGCACAGACAAGGTCTTTGAAGAGCAGTGTCCCCAGCAGGAACCGTGCTGTGCTTGTCTGCTCTGTACTGCCAGTAGCCTGAGGACAGGACTCTGCACCTCACTGCTGTGCTCGTGATTGCATGGGCACTGCAGAGCTCCTCTGGCTGAGCTCTGGGTTTCTCTCCTGTATTCCCTCACATAAAGTCAGCTTAAACATAGCCTGTGCATCCTCTGTGCGACTACAAAGATCACAGGACCCTACTTCTGGAGCAGGGGTAACAGCATCTGCACTTGGATGCCTGAATGCATGTGGGGTGGGATTGGGCTTGGAAGCATTATGCAAGGCTATCTATGTGCTAGGGAGAAGCATCCCTTTTAATGAATGCTTACATGCTTCAGGAAGAGCAAAAGCAGCAAAACTGCCTTTACAAATGACAAGGTGATTTCCCCCCACCACCTAAGAGAGACTGGGCAACCTGGTGTCAATACCAGGCTCTGGAGAAAGGTCCCCTTGCACGTAAGTACCTGTGATGCCTAAATCTGCTTCCAGCAAAGCGCTGCGGAGCACCCACCATGCCAGTGGAATAGCTGTCTGTGAAGAAGGCATCACTCAGAGCCTGGCTCTGTCCCTCCTCACCCTCTTACAGCGTCTGTATGAGTCTGGGAGTGTTATAAAGGGTACAAACCATCACCCCAGCTCCTGCAGGTTCCTGTGTGACTCACAGAATGGCATCCATTAGTCTGTTTGACATAAATACTGTTTTCAGGTTCATATGTTTAACTTAATGAAGCATTAATTTTCAGCCTAAGAACTCTTGAAGAATGTACGTTTTCTCCCAGTGAGCTGAGGTGATGAGGGGATTAATAACAGGCTTGAAGAAGCAAGCTAAGGAAATAAATCTAACATAGTCCTCTCTGCAGGTTATGGAGTATGCTTGGATTGATCCAAGTAAAGGTGATCATTTCTGACAGTATGGAGAAAAACAGAACCCATTCTCCTTGCCTGCACATCTCACTTCTTCCTGTCAGGGGCTATCTTCTTCCTCTCACGCTCCTCTCCCAACCCTATGAAATGTCTGATTCAGTAAAGCAACATTACAAGATTTCTCAGGAGTCTGAGGGATTTAGATGATACATCGAGTGGATCCAGACCTATCAGCAACAGAAGGATTTTCCCAACCCTTCTCCAAAGGAATAAAGTGGGATATCACCAATGTACAGGGATATACCTGACTATCTTGCTGTGCAGGAGAGGGCTGTGCACTGTGTTCCCCCTCCTCCCTGGATGGATGCAATGCACATGATCTGCACATGGACAACACAGACCAGCGCACCTCCCCTGACCTTGGCCCTAAACCAGAAGTGTCAAACTCTGCACTAGCTCCCTCTGATTTTCAGTATAGGCAACAGATAGAAAATGGTGTTCCCTTAAGACTAATTCTTAGCATTACAAAGGGATTAGGCTATAAAATCCAGTGTGTTAAGAGGGCATGTTTAAGGTGTCCCATCCCAGCTCCATTGGCAGCAATCCTCAACCTTGGCCAAAAGAATATCCTGGAAAACCGACAGCCAGGAGTGTGGTGCTGCTAGCGTGGCTCCTGCAGCCTCTCCTGCAGCACAGGAGCTGACAAGAAGATGTTTCTGATGTCTTACAACCCATGGCTCAGCCCCACTTTCGGTTGTTCCGGGCTCTGGTATCTGCACAGCACCCACAGTAAGCACACACCTTCCTCCCACCGCGCTCTGACTGTAAATCTGAGCAGCATTCAGTGGGATGCAGATGTTGCAGGTGCTCTAAATTTCAGCTGACATCATATACTTATTTCAGTGGTTGGTCTGGAATATTGTGTTGCTCCAGGACCCACGCACAGGGACAGAGACTGGCTCTGGGCTTTGCCAAGTATTTATAGCTTCTGTCTGGTAAGACTGATCCTCCCTGAAAAGCATCTGTTGTCTCTCATTCCCATTAAAATCTGGAACACCAGTTTAGCTGTAGCTGGGTTACTAACAGGCAGCCAAAGCTGGACCCCAGATGGGATTAATCTCAGTTAAACACATCTCAAACAGAGGAATCTGATCCTCAGGTCTTTGCGCTCCACTAAATTACTTAACTCAGATGCGTGGTTTAGGATTTATTTCAATGCCACTGACAAGCACGTCCTAGCTCTGCTACCATGACAATGCAATGGTGGGAAGTGCCCTGGATCAGCTACACTAGCTGATGTCTCAGCCTTAGGAAACACGACTGTATTTGATTTAACCTCCCTCCACTGCTTGACCAGACAATGAACACCCAGGAATTCCCCCTCACTACAGCAGCAACTCAACAGTTATCATTTTTATATTGATACTTGCAAGGTTTTACCTTTTTTCTGTTCAAGACCTTCTCATTCCTAATATGCCACGGTTTTTGATGAATTTCAGGTATTTTCTGTAATGTTATAGCCCAAATGAGGTAAGTCCTCAAGCCTGTAAGGAGTTTCCTTTAATATATGAAAAGGGAACTGCGAAACAAATGTCTGGATGAAGTAGAGACAGCTCAGACTGAATGTCCAACCTGTACATCTCCTGCTGCTGCCTTTACAAAGTCCAGATGTTTGCAGAAGTCTTGCCAAGAACCTTTAAAAAGGGACCAAAACTGCAAAGAGATCCCAGAGGACTTGCGGCAAAGGAAGGAGATTTTTGTGGCTAGCACTGAGAAGAGGATATAAGGTGCAAAACCCTTCTCCCTTAGGGGATCTTCTAATTAGATATTTTGGTTTCCAGAGCATTGCATTGTTAAGTCCGTGAATTTTCTTCCCTTAAAATGTCAGGTTATTTGGAGAGAAACAAGCAGGGAGGCTGCTTCAGTCTGCAAAACTAACTGCAGAATGCAACCGCAGGCTCCTGGGGGTGAACAGCATCAATATTAATACAGTTAAATGACACAGATACAGAAAATATATTTCTGAAATGGAATCCAATAGAAATTGCCAAATACAGAAACCATTGCAGTTAATCTGCCACAGATAAATGCTCTTTTTATTACCTTACTGAAACAAAGGTCCTTTGAGAACAGCCACACTGAGGGGTCACAAGCTAGAGACACCTCCCACTGCCCAATGCACAGGCTGACACTGCCACATCTGCATCAACACCAACTCCGTCCGTAGAAGTGCCATCAACCTGTTCTGTGGCATCCTGATTCCCTCTGAATTTCTCTGGACTTCTACCTGGAACTAAAATAAGGAGTAAGACCACTGACCTTTGCTAAGAACAGAGATCCACTAGTTGTGATGCAACGAGTGTGCTGCGACATTGGTTTTTTACAGCGGTTCTTGGAGAACGCAAGGGCTGACAGAGTTTTACCAGGAATGCCGGTAAATGAACTCAGGAATGCTCTCCTGGAATTCAGAGTTAACCACAGATCCCTTTAGTGAAGCTGGCCTGATTACTGACTCAGAAATAGGGTGAATAATGCATGGGGAACCTGAAACTTGACATGACACTTTCCCCCTGCTCAAAGCTACAGTCTGATGGAGATCCTGGCATGAAAGATAGGCTTTAATTTGTGAATCACCTGCTCTGATAACACACCCTTCCCTGCAATCCATGGCTGCCTGGCTCACTCATCTTTGTACAAGCTAATTTAGCCTCTGGCACTCACCAAGCTCCCATGTTCCCCCGACCTACCTCAGTGGAAGCCTTGCCTTTCCTACCTTGCAGTGCAACTGTCAATAAGCAAGCTCCCTGTGAGTGCCAGACACTTCCATCAGCGTTACCTGCCTGTTGCTAATTAGATTCATGCAGGTTTGCTTCTGCTCAGCAATCCTTAAATATCAAGTTCCGCATCTTTTGGTCCCAAGGCATCTAAGTGGGAACCTGTTAGTCAACAGGATACAATCTGGTGAGTTTGAAAGCATTTCAAACACTGCAGCATCGCCAGGAATCCATCTGTCAAGTGAGCATCTCTGGCTTTCAATTCAAACTGGTTTTGCCATAGAGTATCAGAAATTAAAAACATGTTTCTGCTTTTTTAGAGCAAGGACAGAGTAAAGTCTTCCTGATCGCCTGATTTATCGCTGGACTTCTTACAGGAGGAATCAATACAAAGAACTGTATGAGCGTTGGTTTGGACAGTTCGGGGATTGATGGGATTTGCATTAGAGAGACAAGAAGCAAGTTAGGAAGGAGGAAATTCTGGTACCAAAAAAAGATGCCCAAGAAACCTTTTAGTCTTTCTTGGATGTTTTCCAGCTGAGAATCTCCAAGTGTTTCATCATTCATAGACAAAGGATATGTCTAATCTCCAGTCGCAGAGCCTAACGAATCAATAGTGTTCTAGCTCTCTGTCACAGCTCAGGCTGATTTACCCCCCTCAGGCTCCCAACAGCCACAGGAGTGGGTGTGTATCTTAAACTTAACACAGACGGGAAGGACAGCATACGACTTCATCTTTATCGTGTCTCCGTGTGTGACACTGGTGTAACTGCCTGGTCCAGGCTTGTTGCTGGGGTGGATGCAGACTGCAAAGAGCCGGGGCTGCACTAAAGTAACACCTATGTACAGCAAGGTCAGAAGGGAGCTGTGACCTGTGCCAGGGCTTCACCAGTAGCCCCAATTCTTCCAAATGTATATATTAAGGAACAAAAAACCCCAAGCTATGCACATTGGTTGTAGAACACGGGGCTGTATCTCCATTAACCAGCATGCACATCTGGGTAAATGTACACGGTATTCCAGCAAGCAAAGTATTAATTCAGCTATGGCTATTCATACAGAAAAAGAAGCAAGCTCCTATTTGCTGCCTCAGTGGTAGACAAAAATGCAGTTCTTTCCAATGACATTATACTGGGTTACACACTGAACCATATTAACATATTCCCCAGTGGTTTGTGATCTTATAATGGAACTTCTATTACAAATCATTCATGAAAGATACTCCTGTGGGGGGAAAAACCCTTAGAAAGACTTCAGACAGAGCAAGTAACAGTGCATCAGGTAGTTTAAACTGATGTGGTTCACTGACAGCTTTAGATAGGGATCATCACAGGGCAAACAGTGGGACAGGAAAAAGAATTACCACTTCCCCTCACTAGGAACCACTCGTTTGGTGGATGCTCCGCACCACACAATGGGAGAAGGGTGCTACCACTGCTTCACTGCATTATCACTGCACCCTCCAAATGCTTCTCAATGGGCTGATGATCCACCACATCCTGGGTCGATCTTTTACAGATCCATACAGTCCTACAGTTGGTGACAAATCCTGCCTTGCTGGGCAGTATCAGCATGGCCCATGCAGAGAACTGGTTACCTGAGCAGATACTGTGTGCTTACATTGGCTTGGGCTCCAGCTTTAAGCTAAACAGGTACTGAACCTCAGTACTGCTCTTGGCAGCTGATGAGTAGACTCTGGTGGACCACAAGGGATTTGGGTCAAGTCATGTTAACCTAAAAAGCAGCTGTAATTACCATGGAAAGAAACTGAGCTCAGCCAAAGCTGTTTTCCTTGAAATCTGCTGTGATACCTTCATCACATCTATTTAATTTAATAAGAATGTTAGTATAGGTTAAATAAATACCAGAGCATCAGCGAAGACAGGAATGTGCTGCATTATGTAACTGTGCTGGAGAAGGTAATTACCTATTATATTGTAAACCTCAAATGCACTGTTAACAATCATTGTTTAAATAACATACATTAACTGTCTTATTAAAAATTAACCTTTGAGAATCACAACTTACTACAGCAACACGTGTACATGTGGAAACCCAGAAGGTGGGAGCAGTGTCTAGTGGTGGAATCTGTGAGTTAATGAGTCTTTGATTCTTTTCAGGGCTCTGCCACAGCCTCTCTCTGTGATCTGGATAATTTGACTTTCCATATTACCCTAACTCTATTCTTTCCATTTCTGAATGAGCAGCAACAGCAGCTATGAGTAGAATGGAGTGTATATGCTATGAGTCTGTTCTGGTCCTTCAGAAGAGCAGATCAGTTCTTCCTGATGCAGAGGACACCCTGTGAACAGCGAGAATGGGTTCAGGAGGGAGGGAGGGACAGCTCTACACCTAGTGCTCCCCACCTGAGGCAGGGAATAGAGGAGTCCATCCCGTGAGAAGTTACATCATTAAAGCTGAGCCACAGGATAATGACCTCTGTGGTCATTTGAAGGTCCAGAGTGGTCTTTGAGATGTCTGCTTCCCCCTCTGGAAGCTGGAGCTCTGACCTATGCATGAGATGTTAACCTTGTCACGCCAAGAGGAACCCCCCACTCTCAAAAGAAACTCAGCTCCTTTTCTTCATCTTACCTCACCCCCACCACTCTGCAGGAATAGTTTTCTGAAACAAGCACAGTAATAATCTATCCTGGACACCCTACAGCAAGATACACAGGATCATTCCTGGAAGGAGCTGAGCCTCCCCATCCAAAGGGAAACGCTGCCTCCCGGGAGGTTATCTTGAGTCCCCCAATCTGCATACTTTAAATCACTATAGTTGATGAAGCACCTCCTTATCCAGAGCATTGCCTGGGGCACTGCATCCACCAGCTCAAGAGCCCTTGGAGATGATAAAAAACCTCCAGCTTTGCTGGGCAGAAGATGTGACCCTTTGATTTCCCCGCAGGATGCATGTTCAGCATGAGGTAAATGTGTCAGCAGAGCCACTGAACTATGAACGTTCCTGCCTTGCAGGAGGCTGTCCCACCCCATGCAAATGTTCCCTGATTAGTTTTTAATGAAAAACAAGTTTGCACCAAAACAAGAATGATATTGTCAGCAGTTAATTAGCACTTGTCAAACAGAGCCCATGAGCTCTGCAGTGAGGAGTTCATTCTCATGCAGGTTGGGAAAGCCACATTCTTTTGCCCTGGATGAGTGAGCCTCTTTTCGTCAAGAGATGTGTATTGTTTGAACCGCTCTCAGTGGATCCTGGGATTTAAATGAGCTTTTGATTTCCTGGAAGATGACAGGCTCGGTGTTTTTAAAGTGGCTCTCTGGAGATCAGACAGCACAATAGTGAATATATCCTAATGAGTGTTTACACTGATTGAACACTTTTTATCCTCAGGTATTTCAGAAAGCCTTTGTAGCTGTGGGTCTACCCTTGGATACACCCAAGTATTACCTGAATGGCTCTAAGAAATGCGTTTTGTGGAACACAGGTTTTGGCACACCTGATGTATCTTCATTCCTTCCATTTGAGGATAAAAAGATCATCAGAACATTTCAGCATGTTGGTTCCCTTGCAAGTTCATTTGGAATCCTTTGAAACAGAAGCAGCTTGTGAATTTGGATGCTCCTTCTGACACTGTGCACGTTTTGTAAACAGCCCTTCTCTTGGCTTTTAGAAGTGAATATGGAACACTGTCAAAGGAGTAATTGCTCTTCAGCAGGAGAGGGTGACTATTTACACAGCCACAGGCAGAGTACCTCAGTACCTCCCTGCTGATGCACTTGTTAAGACTCTCCTGGGAGGAAGCTGCTCTCCCAGCTCCTGCTGACTACCTCAGCACAGGAGACTGCTCCGCTTACATGAGCACAGCCTGCACTGAGGACATTTCCCCACTGACAGAGCCTGGGAGAGCTGCACATTTTGCACGCTAACCTGCAAATCTCTTGGCCACAGAGCTGATGTTCACACACCCACTGCAATCCAAACAGCATCTCTGGCATCTCTTCTTGAGAGGATGGTGTGGCACCATGATTTTGCAGCACCTGATGATGCAGCCAAGCAGCCAGGCCACCACGTGGCATCAGGCTGTGGCAATAAAGGAAGCAGTGGCAGAAGAAACAAATCAAAGAGCCCACTGTTAAACTACAGCCTATGAAAGTTACCCTCACGCTGTCAGAGTGGCCCCAGTGGAGGATATCTGTTGTTTCTTTCTGGCAGCCTTTATTTCTTGCTGGTCCAGTTTCCTCTGTCCGATCAGGGCTGTAAATGCAGTCATTGAACAGAAGGATTCATGCAGCCTGCATCTGTTAAGTATCTTCCTATTAAGCAGATGACACTCCTGCTTTGCATAAGGCAGGAATTCCTTTATCTGTCATAGTTAAAGGAAGCAGCACTTTCGAGATGCACCTATAAATTCTTGTATTCGTTTAAGTCACAAACAGCGTTAGCACAATGGACAGATTGTGTCTAGGGCTGGGAAAATAAAACTGCCACATGATATTGATTTAAGTGTCATCCACCCATCCACACAGTTCAAAAACCAGAGTGTATCTGTGTTAGCACAGGCATCTATAAATACAAGAGTTAAGGAGATGGTGTAAAGGAGAGAACAAAGAAGAGCTAACAATGTTAAAGACTTAAATCCATTATCTTTTGGCCTAGGGAAAGGAAAACAGGCATGCAGTCCAGCCTGCCCTGATTTACGATGCTGCCCAAACCCATCTGTCCTTCACAGACTTGTTCATTCCATCTGTATCTCCTCAATCAGAAGATGGAGTGTCAGACCATCGCACTGAGACAGAGGCCCAGCAGGCACAGACAGGATTATCTCTGCATGGGCAGTGCCAAGTGCTCATAGACACTGGTCAGCAACCTGTTCCTGCACATGGCAACAGGGAGGCCACACAACTGGAACTAATGCTCTGAAGAAGCAGCTTGTGAGTTTCTGCCTGGCCAAACTAAGGAGCAGAAGACAAAAAAGAGGATGTAGTGCTGTGTGTTGGCAGCTCACGCAACATTTCGTGCTTTAACTGAGGCTGCAGATCCAGAAGCCCTGTGACTGCTGCCAAAGTTGCCTTCCAGAGGAGGCCACAAAGACAGCCAAGGGCTGGAGCAGCTCTGCTCTGGAGCCAGGCTGAGAGAGCTGGGCTGGGGCAGCCTGGAGAAGAGAAGGCTCCTGAAGGGGAGACCTTAGAGCAGCTCCAGTGCCTAAAGGGGCTGCAGGAAACATCGGAGAGGGGCTTTGGAAAAGGGCCTGTAAGGACAGGACAGGGGAATGGCTTTAACCTGCCAGGGGGGAGATGGAGATGAGCTCTTAGGCAGAAGCTCTTCCCTGTGAGGGTGCTGAGGCGCTGGCACAGGGTGCCCAGAGAAGCTGTGGCTGCCCCATCCCTGGCAGTGTTCAAGGCCAGGTTGGATGGGGCTTGGAGCAACCTGCTCCAGTGGAAAGTGTCCCTGCCAGTGGCAGGGGGTGGTGCTGGATGAGCTTTGAAGTTCCTTCCAACCCAAACCATTTCATGATTCTACTGTATTGCTGAGTTTCTGGCCTTTATTACCGTGCAGGAGAATAAAACCTGCAGACAACCTGATGGCTCAAATGAAGAGACTAAATTCTTCTGGAGAAGCAGGTGGAGGGTTCAATTAATTTCCTTTGCATCCTTGATGCATGGATAGAACAAAATGCGTCCTATGCTCCAAGGCTGAAAGCCAGGCTGCAGAAGGGTTCTGCTGAAGACTGGCTCCTGGTTACACCCTTGTGTTCATGACTGATGGAGAGTCTGAAGCAGCACCACACACATCCTGGCAGCTCTCCATCCTGAAAGTCCAGGCTGGCACATGTAGGATGCACATCCTCTGCAAGAGAACTTTCCAGCACACTAATGCTGTCTACACTTATGCATGGACAAAGTGGAAAGACAAACAGAAGAAACAGAGCAACATGAGAACAAAAAGCACTGAACTTCAGGCGATGTTCTCTTATTTTCTAATTCAATCTCAATGCTACCAACTGCAGTTTTCTCCGTTGTACTCTAATTTCCCTTAATGCAGAACAA
This sequence comes from Myiopsitta monachus, assembly GCA_017639245.1. Taxonomy (NCBI): domain Eukaryota; kingdom Metazoa; phylum Chordata; class Aves; order Psittaciformes; family Psittacidae; genus Myiopsitta; species Myiopsitta monachus. Next base: position 3,354,036 of record CM029917.1, on the reverse strand, counting down.
GGTTCTAATCATTTTACATCATTTGAAATATTGTTTCTTCGGCTCAATACAAAAGGTGCTGCAGGTATTTGTGCTTGGTTTTTTTTTTCCCTTTCCCAGAATGTTTTTATGAAAATTATGCCTTTACAATAGCATCCTTAAAAAAAAAGAGGAGAGGAGCATCACAGGATCAGCCCCGATGCTTATTACAGAGAGAGGGTGTCAGTGGAGCCATTCAGCCAATTTACTTTATAACTACAGGGTTGCACTGAGCAGTTTCAGTGTGATGCCACACAGAGGGAAACTCCTGCTGTACCTCCCTTCCTGCCCTCCCATAGCTGATGCTGCTGGGGTGGTTTCCAGTCACTCCTCCCAGCTAAAGTAAAGCCCTCCACGAACAGCCACCCCTCATGTCAAGTGAAATGCTCTACTTGAACAACAGTGGAGTGCTATAATTAAAGATATTGCAGTTGCAGCACAGCCTCTCAGAGTCAGCCATGCCCTGCCCTGCAGTCCCAATGTGAGAGAGGCCTTCCCCAGGCCCAGATGGGAAGGTCACACAACTCTCTTTCTCCCTCTGTCATGTAGAGGGATCCGAGGAACATACAGCTCAATGCCCCACACTGTCCCTCCCTTTCATTTTTGCATTAAGAGTATTTTTTCCTCATTTTACAAGTTTGGAAACAGCCAAATCCCGGAGTCCTACACAATCGCAGCTATCGGCTCTTCATCCTTTGGGGTACGATTTCTTCCCTGCACCTCTGCAAGAATTGCATTCATTTTGTAAGTGCAAACTAGAATGCTTAGAAAGGATAGAAATCCCACAGGACTGAACCAAACCAGGGCACCATCCATCCACGCATCCATCCATCCCTGGTTTCATTGTGGCTGCGGATAAACTCCAGCCTCCTTTCTTATCCAGAAAGCAATCCACCTTGGAAGCCAAACCTTCCACTGGTGTAAGACACTGCAATCAAAGGCACTCTGCGGATTTACACCTGCTGAAGTTGTGCTTTGCTGAAGGCCACAACACACTGAGGTAAGCGCACTGAGAAGTGAATCAAAGAAATGCCCCTTTTTTTTTGCTGACAACTTTAAAACCACGCTTTTCATGTGCAAAACGAGAGATTTGTGTAATTGCTCATCCTTTGAATTCCAGTTTGTTAAAACTGTGACATGCACGCTAAAAATGAGATTACATATAAAGGGAGGAGAAACACACCGTAATTGCCACATAATGCAGCAACTTGGGAAGGGAAATAGCTCCCGTTTGTTGTTGGTGCTAATGAATGGGGTATAAAGCTTCACTAAGGGGCAAAGAAATAGAAGTTCTTTAGTGTTTGACTCCTGTATCATGCTCCTGACAACACCATTCCTGCAGGAGAAGCCAGAGCCCAGACCTGACCCCACACTCCTGTGGATGCTTAGTCCACTTAGTGCATGGTTACAAGACCAGAGTCACAGGGTGATCAATCTAAGAAACCTTGATGTCACTTACACAAATTCAGGAGTAGACGCAACTTGCCAGGGTAGCCTCCAGACTCCACACAAGAGAGCTTAACCCCACTGCTCACACACTGGCTGATCAGAGGTAAAAGGATGACAGGATAACATGGTGGAAGAAAAAGGAAAGCTGACAGGGTTCTTTGAGGTTTGTCCTCCCTCCTGAAGTGTTAAGAATGATTTTTACAACGATCGTGAAGTATCAAATGGGGATGGTGGTGACTGCTGCTCAGGATAGAGTCATTCAAACAGATTCAGGCCATTTCTCCTGTCATCCTAATTATTGCTGTAATAGAATGCGATGCAGGGAGAAAAAGGGAAAAAATGGCTAATCTGACAAGCTCTTTCTTTCCGTTCTAAGTCCCTCAAAATCCAGCTCTCAGGATTTACATGGTTTAGCAAGAGCGTGTCCTACAAAGTGGAACAAAAGTATTAACCGTTCAGGATAAATCTCATGCTGAGCCAGCTGTGCTGAAGCCCTCTGTTCCATCTGAGCACCCGCATGGTGACAGGCCACCCAGCAGAGCCTGCAGCCCTTCACGTGGGCTGGCTCTTCTGTGACTGAGATGCCACAGATGAGCTGGAACGGGATGAGCTTTAAGGTCCTTTCCAACCCAAACCAGCCTGGAAATCTCTGATTCAGAATTCTATGATTAAGGAAATTGGTCCTTAATCCTAGAACTGAGCCTTTGGCTAATCTCAAACTAGGCCTTCATCCCCCAGGCAAGCTGTGCCTGTAGGGCCAGAATCCTATGAAATGCCATGGTGTCCTGAGAAGGAAAAGCAGTGTTTGCCAGAGTAGCACTGTATTTAGCCCTCCTGCTACCAAAGCCGCAGTTGTACTTGTGTTTAGTTTGTAATTTGTATGCTGACTTTACCACAAGCTTTGCTCCACGGATGTGTTGGCAAAGCTCCTGCGCTGCAGTTATTAAACTCTGATACATGTGTAGGTGTATAATTGCAGAGAATTTTTTTTTAATAATGGATTTTGATCCATCTACAAATCTGGAGCCCCATTACCTGCAATTACTGTGTGCTTATCCGAGCAAGTGCATCGTTCCCCCTCCCGCTGAAGAACATGAGCTTCCTATTCATGGCCCAGCTCCAGTGCCGCTCAACTCACAACTGTGTGCTCCACACCACCAATTACCCAAAGGATGTTTATGCAAGTGGCAAAGCCAACACTCACACGCACACAAACAGAGCTTAAGACATCATTAAATCCAGAGCAGGAAGACTATTTCAAGCCATTGTATGAGCACTGAAGATGAACAGAATTGTACTGAACCCACAGACTGTCAAGGGCAGACTTCTTGTCCTGTCCTGCAGCAAGTGGCTTGTTTGGTCAGAAAGCCAAAACCTGATAGTGAAGCAAATCATTTTCTGATTCTCTGATTAGCTTTCATAGTTCTGTTGCAAACTTGCTGGGTGACTCGGAGGACTCTGCACATTATCAGTTATCATTTGTGGAGAACAGAAATAGCAGATTGATTTTTTTTCCCTCAGATCAGATTTACCATAGGTCAATTTTCACTTTCCAATTCCTTTGCTTTAACTGCCACAGGCAGGGACCCCTTCCACTGGAGCAGTTGCTCCAAGCCCCTGTGTCCAACCTGGCCTTGAGCACTGCCAGGGATGGGGCAGCCACAGCTTCTCTGGGCACCCTGTGCCAGCGCCTCAGCACCCTCACAGGGAAGAGCTTCTTCTTTATATCCAACCTCAACTTCCCCTGTTTAAGTTTGAACCCATCTCCCCTTGCCCTATCACTAGGGTTCCATAGGACAGGAAGGGAAGGGAGAAGGAAAATGCCCCAAAAATATGCCCTAAACTTGTGAAAACCTCTTCCTGTCTTCTTAGTGTGACACGGTCCCTATTTTTATCCAGCAAGTTCATGAATCGCTGCCTTCACCAGGGATTCTGATTCCCATTGGGATGAAATATTGACAGTCTGGTGCATCTGAATTGCAACACGATCCAGAGTTGGATTTAAAGTGATTATTTGAAATATAATTGACCATGACATCCATCTGCCAACCAGGTATGAGTAGGGAATGACTGGAGCGGGCTCTGTAGGAGGCCCATTATTGCATTTGCATTTGTAGGAAAAGAAGCGAATTCTGTTCTTGCAACAATTTACTGTTTCTTTGTTACCTTTCTAAATGTTGCCCCTGTCAAATAATGCAGATGCGATGCATCACTCTTCTATATGTATACATTTTATGCTTCATTCTTACTGCTGCTGTTATTTGCCAGCTATTTCCTTCTTCTTTAACCCTTTTGCTCTGAACATAGGCTATAAAAAGCCAGGGCATGTAATTTTTCATGTCTTTTTTTATTCAAATTGTTCTGAGAAGCAAAATCGTTGTGATTATGCCTGAATGTTTGAATGTTCTCTTTTTTTTGTTTGGAAGAAAACCTCTTTCACAATAGCAGTGAGGATGGAGAGAGCCTGAAATTACATTCCTCTGCAAAGTGGCGCTGGAATTTTAACACAACGATTTTCCAGCAGAAAAGCTTACGGGATCATATCAAATGAATTTTGCCATCAGAAGAAGAGATCTGCCTTCAGGTAGGGAAAATAGATTTTAATTTGACAGAAGGCTTCAAGGGACTTGGACAGAATTCATTTTGTGGCAGAGATGATGTAGGTATCAGATAAACCGTATTTCCTCACAAGAACACTGTTACCTATTTGACATAATGGGCTCTGGACCCCCACGGGATTTGGGGGAAGTAACAGTCGTTTTCTTGCCAAACTGGGTTACTGGTTCTGGTTGGGAAAACCCCAGTCTCCTGCTCAAGCCCAGGAAACAGTAACAGGACAGTCCTTTTACATAGGGATGAATATTGAGAAACACCAAAGCTTTTTGATACCCCCCTTGCTTTTGATGTTTTGCACCACCTCTGTCACTCCACAGTGGTCATTCTGATCCTATGAAAGCAGCTCAGCTTCTGCCTTGGGTCTTCCAGAGGGAACAGCCTGCACAGCAAGCGCTGGATAAGGGTCTGGCCCTCAACAGGCCATGGGGTATGAGGTGTGTGCTCTCAATAAGCTGCCCCAGCTCCCTGCTTTTAATGGCAGCTTCTACTCACTCAGTGAGATCGGTCCCAGCCAGACTCGTGCCTGCACTCCATGTCTGGGTGGGAATGGCTGCCTCCTGCTAAAACACAGGCTGAACTGTTTGGGAAGAGACAGGGGGTCAACGCTCCTCTGCTTTCAATAAGCGTCAGCTATTGCAGAAACCATGGTGAAAATGCCCCTTCCAGCTGGATCCATCCCTCACTGGAGCCATCACTGCACCTCCCTATGCACCTGCCTCGTGCTGTCTTTGTGATTTTCCTCTGGTTTACTTTTTTTTCTCTTTTCTTTTTTTTTTTTCCTTTCCTTTTTTCTCCCCCACTCTTTTTGTGTTTTCAAGAGCCTCATCGAGCTAATTCTGTTCTGCGCTTCTGCTTCAGTTTCATTTGGAGAGGGAATGAGAGAAGCATGGCTTCATTCTCTGATCTTTGAAATAAGCTTGTCTCCGGTTAGAGGAATGCGAGTGATAAATCACCTCCTCCATTGTTGTGGGCTCTGACGGGACCAGGGAAGTATTTTTCAACAAAGAAACAAAAATATTACATATTTATCTAATGAATAAATCACCCTTTGTGCATAAACAGACTTCACCACGGCTATGGGAGAATATTTACAGCATCTAGGCCAGAGAATAGCAACCTGATCAATGAATCCTTATGTACAGGATCCCCAAAGCAGGAAGGAAAGAACAGCAGATATTTCACAGGAAAACTCACCAGCATCACAGTAACTTCATGATCTTCTATGTATTTGGACTGGCAAACCGAAACTTCCAGGGGGAATCTTCCAGTTCAAGATCTCAGTGTGCATGATCCTGAGTGCTACTGCAGTTTTACGAAAGGCCCCTAGGCAGAACTAAGGGACACCTCACCAGTAAAGAAAGCAACCCAGAAATGGAGGGTCAGAAGGCTGTGAGTCCTGAGGACATTGGGATGGGGGAAGATTCTTACATGACTGCAAGTGGTGGTGCCACCCAACAATCTCCAGGTGCTGGTGAAGGGAATAAGCGCATTTGCCACCAGTGCTGAGCTGTGCCAAGCCTCGGCCATGGGGGCATCTGGCCCACACCTGGAGGAACATGGAAAGATGAAGAACTCATGGAAATGTGACATGCTAGAAGCTCAAGTCGGCTTCTGAGTGATGCTGGATGCTTCCATCCCTTTGTCAAGCTGGGCTTTCAGATGGGGTAAATTCAGAATTGTTCTATACCTGATAGCAATGCAAATTTACATCAGCTCAATGCAGCCTATGAGCAGCATGCGTTCACCTCAGAGGAGGAATTCAACGCTATTGAGGACTGCGGTCTTGGAGGAGCGAAGGCAAAAGTCAAGAGGAGCTCTGCTGGCTGGTGTGATTTCAAGTGCTTAACAAAGAGGGCTGCAGCCATAGACGGAAAGAGGAAAACTAATGTAAATTTCACTTCCTCGCTTGTCAGTGGTGAAGAAAGAAGAGAAGAGATTGGTGATGACTGAAGGAGACTTAAGAGCAAAGGCTGAGGCACCAGCCCCTTGTCTTCAGCAGATTAGCTTGGCAGTTGTGCATCTGCTCAGCCTTGATGAAAGGGAGAGCTCAGAATCAATGTGTGTCCCATTATGCTGCTGAATTGGAATGCAGAAAACGCATGAAATATGAAGTGAAAGTTCAGGCGAGTGCGTGAGCTGAGTGAACGTCTGCTGGGCTGCAATTAGCTAATTAACAGTCCTCTGCTCTGCTGCACTGGAATCTGTAATCAATGTCACATGGAATGTCCCGTAATGAACCTGTAATGGGATTCTAAACACCCACCATCACTTGTTAGGCACAGACAAGCGTACGTGTGGAAGTCTATGCGCTCTAAGCAGCAGGAACCAGGTTCTCAGGCAGCACCCAGTGGTGGTGGAAGGAGGGAGGAGATGGCTCCTTTGCTGACTTCCATCAGCACAGCCTTGAGGCCAGCAGGACCTGCCTCCCCCTGTGACTGGTGAACCCCACCTGCCCAGGTCAGGTCCGGTGAGACAGGATTGTCCTGCTCGCATTCCAGGTGGGAGCAAGCAGCTCTGAGTTCCAAGTGAGGGTAATCACTTCCTTCAGCCCTGAGGACACCTCTGCTCAGATCACACACACACTAGTGGAAAGCAAGGAGGCTGCAGAAGCAGTTGACACAGAATTGAAGGTGTAAACCTCCCTATCTACATTAAATGCCTCTTAATTCACACAGGGGCCCATTCTGTGAGGACTGAATTTGCCTTGAGTGAGTCCCCGCAGGAGCAACCTGTGTGACATACAGCTAAGTGGATATTTAAAGGTTTTCTTGCTAATATTCTGTAAATGTGCTCTCCTACCCCACATCTTCCCTTGTTCAGTGTTTCAGTTCTGCCAATGTAAGCATTTTGAGGACTGCAGTGCAAGCAACCATTGCAACAATCCGGTTGTAATTCAAAATGAAAGTTTGAGGGAACAAGAACACTTCATTTCTAACTTGCACTATTTGAGCACTCTGGCTCCCAGGCAATCCTCTAGGTAATTCCATTGGCACAAGTGAGCAAGGCCTGGGAGTGACAATCTTTACCCAGGAATGACAATTCTCCAAGGTGCTTCTGCTGCTGGAGAATCTGTCAGCATCCAGTGCCCTCCGACAACACCTATGTATGTGTTTCTCTCTGTGCATCACGTTGACTGTACTCACCGATTAGCGTTTCCTTAGAAATCGAAATGACACAAATCAAAATAGAACATCACACTGCAATATTAATGAAGAGCAAATAGATCCATCTATCCTTCCACCTCACGTTCACCACTGCTTTGGCACCTAAGCACCAATGGCAAAGTCATCGGTTATTCCTGTTGCTTCCCCTCAGCTCCTGGCTTTTTAAGCAATGCCTTTGGGAACACTGCTACTGCTGCAGCCATCTGATTAATTAAAAGGAAAAAACAAAAGACAGTAACTTTACTCAGAGGCACAACAGCTTTAGCAATAGAGTCTTATTATTTGTCTACTTTTTATTTAGTTCTTCCAGCAAGCCTTCATTTTCATATTAATGCGGCAGGAGAACTCTCCTCTGCTACGTGCCGCTGGGACCACCATAATTAATGTATCTAATGTGAAAGTTTAAGGTTCATTAGGTTTGGAATTTAGGCAGGTTTTTAATCAAGCATGTTACAGCAAATCATTAAAAGCTAAACACAATTTGTACAACACCGCAGTGCTGCTGAGCTGCGAGCTGGCTCTGGGGCAGAGGAGGTGGCTCTGAGAAACACTTTGCACCTTTGAGACCTGTCAAATCAACCGGGACAGAGGCAGACAACACAAACTGATCTTCTCTTCTGGCAGGGAACAGAAGAAGCTGGGAAGGGGTCGATTTCCCTAATAATAGTAGCAATTAAGAGGACAGCTGAGTTAAAGTCAATTGTGGTAATGGTGATATCCTCTCCCTGCCATTACCATGTCACTCATGGGAGAAGAAGCAGGTCCTATGCAGAGTCAGGCCCCACATGCTGTTTGCTGGTGTATCCAAGAGCTCAGGTCCACACTGCAAGAGGAGCTAAGCATTCACAATTAACATTCCTGCACCAAGGAGTCTGCAGTCAAAGCAGGCCTAGAGAGGCTGAGTAGTAATTGCTGTCCCTACTTCCATACCGGGAATGAAGCACTTCAGTGAGAGGTCAGATACAATGTGATGTCCTCAGCAAGGTCAGGACGTTACTAAGCTGAAGGTTTTGGATCATTATTTCAAGTTCCAGGTGATATGGCACTGAGTGATAACTCTGAAACACTGTGACAGGATACAGACACATGGCTCCTAAAACATCAGGCTGTGCCAGATTAATACCAAAGACACGCACAGAGGTCTACAACTGTGAGGAATTCATGTCACCCTTAAAAAATCATAGGCATGTGTGAAACCTTTAGTAGAGTCCTGATAACCCTGATAAAAGAGACTTCCATACACCTCCCAGTTCCAATTATCTCCTCCCTTTGTTCTCTGCCTTGTTTTACTTAAGCTTCCAATAAGCTTATAAGGTTATTTTCTTTTCTTCTTGTCCTTTTTCTTTTCTTTAGATAAGAAAGCTCTTGGCAAGCAGGATTTACCAGGCTTCAGCAGCTTCAATTCCATTCCAAGTAAGAACCTTAACAACACAACAAGACTGAGACAGCTCTGATGGGCAATAGCAAGAACAAAGGAAAGGTTAGAAAGTGAGTGTCACTCAACTGGAGGTGTCATTAATTACCTTCCAGCTACCCATTGCTATTCCTTCCCTACGTGATCCATCAGTGGAGGACTCCAGCCCTCAGACACACCTCTATCTCCATGCTGAGATCTAAAATGCTTGGAAAGAGAATGGGTACTCTGGCTATCAAAAAGGCACAGGAGGAGACATGGTGGAGAAGATTAATTGAATGTCCTCTGAATTTTAAAGGTGAGAAAAGGGCAAAGTTGATGGGCTGGCTGGGAGCCCTGGAGCTAACATCATTTGGGAGAGTGTTCAAGGCCAGGCTGGATGGGGCTTGGAGCAACCTACTGGAAGGTGCTACTGCCATGATAGGAGTTAGAATTGGATGAGCTTTAAGTCCCTTCCAACCCAAAACATTCTGTGACTCTACGGCATCCACACAGTGTATCCTTCTGAGGGCTTCAGGCTACTAAGGTGCTTGCCCCTGAACCTGCAGTGGAACTAGTGAGAATCAGCCCCTTGTGCACCTTCTCCCTCCCCCTCACAGGCTGGACAGTGCTCCAAGCACCACGATCTCAGTGTGCATGCCTAGACAGAGGCATCCTGCAGCTTCTCAGACCTGCCTGTAAGGACTTACCTGATAACCTCCATTACCTGATTTTTGTCCTGCATTCTCATAACTGTTTCCAATTGCGTGCTTTGATTCCTCAGGCAGTTTTTGGTGGCAGATGTTAAGTTTCAGTCAAATAGGTTTTGCAACATTTGATCTTCATTTCATCAAGTTGCTTTATTCTTCCCTGTCTCCTGCACATATTGTCATCCATCTGCTAAAACCTGGATCATTTGGATTAGAGTGCAAGTTAAACTCTAAATCTGATTGCATCAGTCCCTTTTGCCACTAGAATTTCTGGGACAATTAACCAGGCACAACAGATAACCCCTGCTTGCGCCAGACACTTGGAGCTTTAATGCTTAACATCAGCATCTGGGTCTAGAAGCAAGGTAATTGTAATGGGTGGCTAATGCTTAACATCAGCATTTAGGTTTTATAAGCAGGGTAATTTTAATGGGGTGTGTCTTCATTCTCCACCTACAGCATTTCATCTTTCAACAAAGAGTGAAAAAGAAAAGACATTTAAAGGAAACTTTTTTGCCAGCTCTACTCATAAGGAAAAGCCTTTTTTCCTCATTGCTCCCTCTGCTTCTAAATCTAGACCTTCCCAGTACCTTTTAGTGGCCCTGACAGCCTCCTGGATATGTCTTTTAAACTGTGTTTCTTCCTCACCCAGCTCAGAACCAAACATATTTAGCCCTGAGTTTATTAGATGAGATTTACAAAGGATCTTCCCAAAGCTGACCATAACGCCGATCTTATTTCATTAGTCCCCTAGAGACCACAGGCCTGTTACGTGTTTCTTTAATGCTATAAAAAGTTACAAAATGGGTTTAATCCCTCTTTTAGATGTAAATTACACTCAGGATTTCACCACCGCTCAGCAGAAAGCCTCTACCTGGCTGTACGCACATGGCTTCAACTCCCTGCGACAGCAAAGTGAAGCCATAAAGATGTCTGCATGACTCTGGTTTACTTTGTTTGCAAGGAACTAGGAATGCACTACCAGTTACTGGAACATGGGCAAAGAGTGGTAACTTCTACCTGATGTAAAAAGTCACACGCAGGCTCTGATTATGCCACAGATTTAGGAGTGTCAAAAACCAACTTTACACATTTTTGGAGCTTTATTCTTCTGAAACCAGGATCATGTCCCGTTACGTATCAGAAACACATTGCCCAGAAGCTGATCAAATGTCAGCTTTGCACAGCGTGCCATCACCAATGTCGATAAAGACTTCTTCCTCACTCAGAAATTGCTCAATACAGAGCTCCTTCTCCACAAGCACACACAGCACCTTGGTGAAAAGAGAACTATAGGCAGTGATTTAGAAAATACTTTAACTATTTGATACCGTGTTGAGCATCTGTTCTTTGATGTGTACTTCAGTACTAAGGAAATTTAACTTTAACAGTCTCTGTAGCATTTCCAAGGTCTTTGGCGCTGCTAAAGAGAGAATTCCATAAACTTTGACAATCTTCTTGTGATTAGTTCCACTGCTTCAATATTTCTGAAAGAGCACATTTCTGGAAGGAAAAGATCTGATTCATTATGGGACACAGATCAGACAGGAGGAATTAGGTCATTTGTCCTGCCACAATGGTTGTTCCACCTCTAATTGCACAGTATTAACCTGACTAACAATAAAACACTTTCTTGTCCTATAATGCTGTGCATACTTAACACTGGAACTCTTCAGTCAGCCCGGAAAGATGAAAGCACACGATGCCAAGAGCAGGGAAGAGAAAGACTTACGAATCTGAAGGTTACTCTTCTGCTCTCCTGTGGGACAACACTAAAAGCCAGGATTAGAAAGAATACAGCCCTAAAGAAACACCTTTAAAAGATCTGACCTGAAGCAGCTACTTATTTTGTGGAGCTGTTTGCCGCTTGCTGACACACCGGTCAGGAATGTGGCTGGAGCTCACCATGGTTTGTGTGAGCTAATATAACAGATAACCCCAAGAAGGACAGAAAGGGTGTTCCAGGAGCAAGGGGCAGCACAGAAGAGCATCTAATGATCTAATCTACTCAGCTTCTCAGCTTGGCACAAATGTGCCTTCCTTGAGTGACTTTTTACTGTTATCTATTATCTTCTTCCCAGAGGGAGAGCTGCTTACAGCAAAGTACTTACAAAGGCACTGGGCTTGAAAGATGTGCTGTGCTGCTGGGTCTGACTGCCAGAGGACAGGCTGGAGACATCTTCCCCACAGCTAGGCCAAGGTCCTCAAAGAGCCTCGGGCCTGACCAGCCCAAACAGCAGAGTAATCTGTGACAGGCAAGCAGGTAAATCTCATCTCCCTCAGCTGTCAAGATATCACGAAACAAATACCCAAAGCAAAGGCGCACCAGAGAACCACCTTGCTGAACACATGGGAAGTTAGAAATCTCCTGTCCCCAGCACCGAATCTTTAACTGCAAAGACAGCTCTCTTGTCAGAACACAGAGGTGAGAAACTGCTCACAGCTGTTAAAATTGGAGCTGGATCAAGTGTCCCTGCCATCTCATGGCAGGATTTCCCCTCTTGTACACTGCATGTATCACGGTCAATTTTCCAGGTCTAGTATTAAATCCAAAACTCTCCAGATTCTGAAGTGGGAAGGAAGATCCTGGCTTTTTCCTTTCCACACTGCCACATTTCACTACCAAACTCTATATTTCACTGCCGTTAGAATCTTTTAACTAACTCCCAAACAAATATAGACTGAGCATTATTTTCCTGCAGGGGTTATGAAACACTTTATAAAATATGAATTGGCATGTACAATGCCATATGTCTTCTGCAATTCAAATGCTTTCCACCCTCCTGGGCATAATTACAGGGAAGAAGGAAAAGAGGTTCTTTGAAACCATGCAACAGTTACATCCCAAGCTCCTGCCTGGTGCAAATGAAAGCAAGTTTATCACTGCTTCAGTTCTGATAAACCCAGAGCAGATCAGACACCAACTGGCACAAGCTTTGCCCATCTATGAGATGATTCCAGAGTGACATTACCTTGGTAAGGAGCTGCTACGGCACACAGGAACTCAAGTTGGCTACCAAAGCCCTGGCACAGAACTGGCACATCTCTCAAACCCAACTCCAGTGTTGTGTCCCTCTTTCACTGGAGCGACATGGATCCGCAAAGCAAGACAGACTCAGCTGGGTTCATTCCTGCTGATTTATTTCATTTCACACTGGGGTTGCAAGCACAAAACCTGACAAGCAAAACATGCAGCCATTTACTTAAGTCTAGGCATGATCCCAGAGTAGAGGGATAATCCTTGGCTTCATATTAATCCTGCTAGTTCTGGATTGATGAACACTGAGACAAAGGCCCTTCCGGGACAAGTCCATAGCTTCAGGAGTACAGCAAGGACATACGTCCATTCACGTGGAATCACAGGCAGCGTGTGATTTAATCAAGGGGTGGCAGTTCTGAGTGGTGGTTTGATGGGCAAAAGACCAATCTGACACCAAAATAGAAAAACCCTGCCAAAAGGCATTTGTTGTTCATTATTTTTTACATAAGCATGGCCCTTTTACTGCTCTGAGTCACCAAGGACAGGAACAAGTGGAAGGACCAAGGTACTGGAGGGAAAAATCCAAAGCTGCTTTCAAAGACTGCATGAAAAACTGTCCTGGTTTCGAGACAAAACGCACACCCTGAGGTCCATCAGACCTGGATTAACGTAAACTGGGCCAGGCTGGGGTCTGGTCTCAGTCTCTTTTGGTCTTCTGTACCACCCAACCTTTTATTTTGTGAGCAGTGATAGTCAGTGACATTCCCTTTCGTCACCGTGGACTGCATCTGCTATGATGAAGCTCCGCTGCGATGCCTTTGATATACAAAGGTGTACGATCTCCTCTCTCCAAGACTTTGATATCTTCTGCAGCATGTGAAAAAAGCAGAGTGAGGTCATGAGGTACCCAAATGAGCAGCTCTCACGAGGTATCGCCACTGCATCTCCAAAAGAAAATGTGTGGTTTGTCATTCAAAATTACTCACTTCTCATATTCCCACCCACATTTTGTTTGAATGTTTAATTCCTCTTATACCTATTCTGAATTTATGTGATTTTGGTCCTACCCAGTAAGAAACAATCACATCTGGGAATCTTGAAGGCTGCTGCTGACAGAACTGTCATCCACTTGTCCTTACAAGTTAAGAGTACTGAGAACGAGACCTGAACTCTGTAAATGGCTCATTGCATCCTCTTACCGCACCCCAATTTGCAGATCCAGACATGAAGAGTTTGAGGGTACAAGTGAAGTAATCACTAAGTCCTCAGTTGTCCTGGCACCCATAAAGACAGTTTGATGGGCACATGGAACTAACAGTGAATGGTTTGAAGAGAGTAGCCCAGAGGAGGGAGTAATTACTCCTGCATTTGTCTGTCTCCATCACACCTTCAGCAACACTGACACTGATAAACTATCTTTCCAGGATGCTCCAGCTTACTTTTTCTTGTTTGCTTGGTGTCAGAAGTAAATGTGAGCGTTTTCGGCCTCTCCAGGTAACTGATTCTGTCAATCCAAAGGGCTGAGGAGGTCTAGTGAACTAGGTGGCCTTATAGCAATGCTTTACTTCTCACTTTCTTCAGTAATGCTCCCTTCTCCCTGTTCTTAAAACCTCTTTAGCCACTTAAAACTCAAGACCCTTTTTCTCTTCTTATCGGGTTATTCACTTTAACCTCTTTAGCGTACTTCTGTGAAGCAGGTCGTAACTTGCCAAAGCTTTAGATCTCCTCTCTATGAAGCTGTGCTTGTATTTACAACCAGAGGGTCAAAAATGACAGCATAAAATGCTGTTCTTCTCAGCTAACCAGTCTGGAGAACCTGACAGCCACCAGGATTTGCTGGAGGTTGGGGTGAGATGAGGCTGAGGTACCACAGTGAGGATGGCACATGCAGAGGAGACATACCAGTGCACCAGGCCCAGGCAGAGGGATTAAGGGACCTGTTCACGAGGAAATAGATGTGAGTGGGAAGGGATCCCATACTCTTTTCTTCATAGTATCACAGAACATCAATTATGAAGTCTGCAGCTTAGAGCAGGACTCAGGAGCAGAAGTCCCAGAAACTTTCACTGGGAATTATTCCCTGCGTTTTCAGTGCAGAAGCTTCAGGTAAAATATTACTTGAGCTTTGACTTTGACAAATAAGAGCTCCCAGTGAAGGGAGTTATAGCTACAAGTGTTTCAGATCATTTCCATAACAGGGCATTATAGCTGAGGGGCCAGGCCTAGCTACTGTGGGAAAGGAAAGCACAGGTTCTCAAAACTAAAGAAATTCAGCCAATGCACAGTGGAGGTCAGTTCTCAGCAGAAACAGGACAAGTAAAAGGACTATTGCTGCAGGCACACAGTGCCCAGCATGCAGCGCCCTGTCACAGAGCACATCTGTACCCTGTATGGAGTTCCATGCTTCCCAATGCAAACCAAGACCACAACTGCATTAGGCATTAGAATGCATTTGGATGGGGTTGTCTCCACCTGACAATTCGAATTTGGCCATTTGGGTTAATTTCAGCTCTATTTGGCAGTTTTGTTACTCTTCTAAGTGTCATCAGGTCCGACCATCCAATGTAAATTTAAAAGAAAAAGATTTGCATTATCAAAGTCCTACAGATCAATCCATGTATCTCTGTGGTGGTTTATGCCTCTCCTATAGATACACCCATCTGAGAAAGACTCTGGGGTTAACTACATCCTGCCTCAAGATTACAGCCTGCCTTTGGTGGAGCGGTCCAGCCCATCCTCTGGGGCAGAGCCCAAATCATTCTTTTCAGCTTCTTTGTCATTTTTTAGCTTGATGTGGAAAGAGTTTTGATAGCCCCTGCAAACTTGCCATTACAGAGGTTGCCCATGAATCTAATGCAGTGACTCAGTGCATCTAGTGAATTTTGCTGACATTTCCCCCCTCTTCCTTCAGATGATTGGCACTGCAGTGATGTAGTTTGGAAATGCACACAAGTGCAGCTGATTTTCAGGCTTGGCTGGAAAAATCCACATTCTTTCAGCTGGAGTTTTTAGGGTTTTGTTTTATTTTACTTGATTTTCTAAAATCTCCCAGCTAACACGAAGCAGCTTTTGAAGAGCTCTGATCTGGAAGACAGATTAAATAAGAATAGACACCTACTAAACACTGCCAGAATAGACTCTGTAGATGTAGTTATTGGATGAAGAATAAGAAAAGGTCAGATTGATGCTGCCTCTGCAATCAGTGAAACAGGTTTCTTGAAGAGTAAATTATCAAAGGTCCTTTAACACATCAGGATATTAAATTATATTGCAAACTCTTGTCCTACATTTGAATGCAATACATGGCCAGCCTTTTACCCAGCTATTTGAATGGAAAAAGAAATGTCACCTTTGTCTGAGATTTCCTGCATCCCAAACCAGGCTGCCTGATGCCAGAACCCCTGCACAAAGCACCACTGTTCATACCCAGATCAGCTGTGTGCTGAGGCCCTGATGCATCCAGGACACATCCGCTCCACTGAGCTGAATGTGCTAACTGCCGTCCCGATTCTCCACCTGAAATGTGGGACCACTGCTTTATCATGTAACATCTGAGCGCACAGACAAGCTACCAGGGGTAAGAGCGCACAGGCATTTCTGGAGCAGTAGCTGCAGAGCAGAACTGTCTGATCTGAATTTGCTTCCAAAACAGGCAGCTTCCCCCATTAATCCTGTTGCTTCAACTGTCCCACTTTTACCCCCTATTTCTTGAGGGGTGAGGGAGTGCACATGGCCAGGAAGCCCCCAGCTCACCTCAAATGCTGGGATTTGTAGTTTAGGTGGGTCATGTGGGGTCCTTCTACCATCAGCAGAGAGCAGGAGGGTAATTCATTCCCTCTATCACCTGCAGATGGTGCTGTGATCACTCACCCGGACAACATCTAAAGAGCTGAAGTTGGTAAGAAATATCCTCCTCTGGCTCTGGACTAATGAACATTGTCATCCGATGACACTGCTCTCTGCGCACTATTAGTACATACTACATTCCCATACCATTAGTGATGACTCAGAGAAAATAGCTCTTCCTCCCCCCTGACAGCATTCAGGGCCAGGCTGGATGGGGCTTGGAGCAACCTGCTCTAGTGGAAGATGCCCCTGCACGTGGCAGGGGGCTAGAACTGGATGATCTTCAGGTCCTTTCCAACTCAAACCATTCCATGATTCTTCCCTTCTTTTTTCACATCCTGTCAGTGTAATCTCAAGGTTGCTGCATATGAAGCAAGGCTGGTACACAATACCACCATCCCAGCTGAAACAGTAATATGAACAAGGTTTACTATAATGACAAAATGACACCTGGAAGAATAAAGCACAGCATTGTTCTAGTGTCTCCTAGCCAGGCAGATCTTACCTACAATGACTGGGTTTTGTGCAGTGATTAAAGATGTAAGGGGATTGTTTCATTTCTTCCTATCTTAACTCCCTTCTTTACTCTACATTAGATCTGCTGTCTGGATCCATTTCTCAGAAGCAGGTATCTTCTCCTAAGAAGGCATCCCCAAGCAGGTATCTTCTCCTAAGAAGGTATCCCATTGTGTAGAACAATGACTACTTAAGAACAAGGAGGGGTGTTGGGATACAGGCTGGTGTAACATTCATGCTGAGCAGTGCTACCATCCTGGATCAGGGCCAGTATCTTCCATTTTGCTCCAGGGGAGAGCGGAGCTGGGTAAGAGCAAACTGAATTTGACAAACTGTGTTCTTAATTAATTTACATCCAATTAGGATTAATTAATTGCTGACTAAAGTATCAACCCACGTAATTATGTATCAAAATAAATAATCTTAAGCACTAAATGAGGCGGCTGGTTAGAAAGTGGTGAGACACCAGTGCTCACACACCCCTGCTTCCCGCAGAGCTGGGGCTGGGCTGCTGAAGCAAGGCAAAGCAGGGAGGCACCTCCAGTTAGAAACGGGCTGATTTTCACCTACAGCTCACAATGTGTATCCAACACCCTATTGCCTCTCCCCAAAGAGGGAATGATCTGAAGGGCAGGACCAACTCCTTCCCTTGAGCCAAATGAGTTGCCAAACCACAGAGACTAGGTGACCATCAGATCCTCTGACAACCCCCTGACCCAAGCCAAACCTGATTCTGGAATTACTGCCTTTGCTCTTTGGAGCTAAGTGGAAGTTTTCTCCAACTGCATGCAAAGGCAGAAGCATTTAGACTGAGAAGAGTTAAACCTTCTGGGTTTTTATATGTGGCAACAAACATGTACTAAGATTTCACATGCTGGGGGTGTACGATGGACAGAAGGCTTGTCTCACACAGCCGGCTATCAGGGTGCTATCAGTCTGAGGCAGAGGTATAAGGATAATGCAGTGCAAGAGGCATGTATACAAACAGGGCAACAGAAACAGGAGTAACAGGAAAAAAGCCTCCTCTGGAAGGAATAAAGTAAGAAATGAAATATCATCTTAGGATGGTTTCCCTGTCTAGCTTTAGCACTTCACTCTCCAGCTCACTGGTAGATACACACTGTTCGACTGAGCAAATTCAGTGTGACACTCACAGAGAAGTTGCTCATGAAAAATGGGGAGGTTTTTGTCAGGTTGTATAAATGAATTAGCCAAAGTGACACTGCGTAGGAGACACAACCATCTGAAGAAGAACAAAATAACCTATTTCTTACAAGGTCTAGATTTCACCTTAAATTCAAATGCCAATTGGAAGTGGCATTGAGGGTAATGGACTTTGTGAGATGTTAAATGAAAAAGCACAGGCAGGATAAATAATCTGGAAGTGCCTGTGTTGTCAATACAGCAACAGTAAAAGCCAAGAGCTGTGAGATGCAGAAGGACACGACTGGATGCAGAGCAGTTAGAAGCTTCTTTTTAATATCTCAAAAATGCAAGTTTGAGTCATACTTCAAGTGTCTGCTAAAAGTTGATCCCAGCTTAACTTACTTTACAGAGCTGGACACCTAAACCCAATCAGGTTTGACCTAGCCACAGTATTCCTCTGTGACTGTTAAACCACCAGGTTGCTTTAACACTGCTGCGCAGGAGGAATGGTATCTGATCCCTCTTCTGTGGGGCACAGGCCTCACACTGAGAGGAGCTGGAGGCAGAACAAGGTTGTGGGTTATTCCCTCAGAGCCCATTTCATGTGCCTGCCCTTATTTGCAAGGATGGACTCCAGTGAGCTGGACAAAGTGAGACTCAATCTCTCCAATCTCTCAGTCCCTTCACTGCCTGTGACCTTACCGTGATGGAAACCCAAGATGCCCTTTGCAAACAGCAGATACTTCACACCATGCATGATGATATCCTGGGAGTCAGGAGACCAGATTTTGCTGCCGTCTCTAGAGCACATATACTGAGTCTTTCCCCCCAGCCACACTACTTCCCAATTTCCCCTAGAGGCAATGCAAGCAACCACATCTGCTGCACTCAGAGACCTGCAGAAGGAACTCTGCTTTAAAGCAACAGAACAAATGCAAGACTGTGCTCTGCTCCTCCTAAAGTCAGCAAACAGCTCCAACCTTGCCCATGCATTTGCTCAGCAGTGAATGCCACTACAGGAATAATGCCTTGTCTGAATGCCTGGCTCTTTCTGTGAAATCCAATTCTGTGAAAGGGGAAAAATATGCCTTGAAAATATATTTACATCTAAGTGCTCTGAAGAGCTCTGTTGTAGATAGGAGGAATTTGCGTAGGCCCAGCTCTCCTGATGGCGACCATGTAATCTCCCTGTTATCATCTAAATACCTGCCTAATACTTGTTTAAACAGATCTAAAATTACTCACAGCTCTCACACAGACGAGGATGTCATCCCCTTTCTACCTAGGTAAATAAGCACTTGAAGCAGAAGAGAAAGGGAACACAGCAAGATCCCCTGTAGCTCCACCTGAATTAACCACAGGTAGTGTCTGAGTACATTCTCCATTGTGCCTCAGCTGCCGCTCACCTCTGTTTAGCTTCATTTCCTTCTTTCATTGCCTGGGTGCTCTATGTTTTGTCTGATTCACTCAGTCTGCATCCCTGCTTGGTCTGTGCAATTTAGGTTCAGAAAGACTCTGGAGCGCCTGCTGCGAGGTGGTCCTTGGTAGTTCATTTTCTTCCCGATCTGTAGTTTGAGTATCACTGCTGCAAACCTCATCGCGTAGTCCACAGCTCTCCAGGCCAGATTTCCAAAGCTATTCAGGCACCTAGAAGGAGCAGAGCAAGCACTGGGCTTCCCAGAACTGCAGGCAAAGCTGAATGCTGCCACCGCAAGGCTGAAGGCATTTGTGGATCCAAAGAGACCGCCTTATCCTCTAGCAGGGAGGAAACAAGGACGATGCAAAAGCATCCCTTAATCCTCATCTCATTGATAGGAAAAGGCGACAAAAACTTCCTTTCCAAATCCCAGAGGGAATGGCAGAGCCTAGGCTTGGCTTGCTCACAGCAGGGCTGTGCCTCCCTGTGATGGGCCTGAAGAGCTCGCACAGCCTCAGCATGTTAGCCCTGTCAGGAGGAGGCTTGAGGGAATTATTCCTTCACTACCGGTTTTTTAGTTCCCTTCTTCATACAACAGTCAAGTGCCAGGCCTAAGGTGGGAATTAAGCATCCAGCATGCTTGCGTACTCTGGAAGCTCTGTCCCTATACTCCCTCTCTTGGGTCCCACATTTTCAGCTTGTATGATCCACGGCTCTCGTCTCTTTTTTTTTCTATGGCAATACCACTTATTTTCCTCATCTCATTCCTTCCAACACTTTGAAAGCATTAAGAACTGTTAAGAGGCCATCACATCTTGGCAATTCATCTGTCTTCAGGATGGAGGCCTCTCCAGGCTCCAGAAAGACACTTTTCCTCTGGCAACAAGGAGCTAAGAACACCCCCCAGGCTGGCAGAGTGGGAGTAAACTGGTGGAGCTCAGTAACTTCAGCACACCTAAAGTTTCCAGCATCAGCCAGGGGATCTGACCCAGGATTTGCAGAGCTGCATGCAAGGGCACGAGCTGTACAGTGCTATCTCTGCCTCAGCAGCACTCTTCATAGCTCCTCACATCCACAGCACAGCACTGTGAGTGGCCCCTCGAGAAGCGAACAGGACAGTCTGGATCCATAATATCCTGTATTAAAGCCTCTACTGTAGAAACATTTGTCCTCTAACAGCATCATCAGCTACTTACGAGACAGAGAAGAGCAAAAGCTTTTTCACCTACTTGTTACTTTTTTAGCGTTAGTAGGAGGGATTCATCTTACCCTGGCTCTCTGTCAGGTATGAAATGAGAATGTGCAGAGAGTCATCTTCTTGAAGTAAATTACCTACATCCTTCAATAAAAACACCTAGAAAGGACCCTCTGAATCAGTCCCTGGCAATCACAGGAACAGGAACCTAAAAATTCCACTTCATCTTACCACCACAACATATATTGCTCTGAATTAAGATTAAATTGTTTCATATCCCAAGGCCAAGAGCTATTCAAACTATAGTGTGCCATGGGAGGAGAGCAGGGAAGACTGTCTGCATTTACTTCACTTTGTTACTACCGATAGAAGAAAACTGATGCTGCCCACAAAAGCACTGGGCTGTAACTCTTTGCACTATGAATTCACTACTTTGTATGTAGGTTTGTTTCCAATTAAATCATTCCTTGTTCATGCAATGCAAAGATCCAACACAGGCACACGTTTTGCTCTCAGGCATCGATTCAGACGGGGAAGAAATTAGCTGTGAGCATGAAGCACATGATACTGCCTTCTGCCAAGGCTAAGTCCTTGCTACAAAGGAATGGCATAAATACACAACCAAGGCTGACATTTTTCTCTGGTGGATGGGCTGCAGGTTATTCCCAGGGCTGGAGAGGTTAACACTTTCACTGCTGATCAAATCACTGCTTCAAACCAGCTCCTAGGACCAGCCCTAGGCTGAGTGGATGCTAAGAAAAGGAGATTTATTTCCTTTCTCAACCTAGAAATTCATCCATGTCCTAGGAAAGAAAGAAGAATCTCTGCTTGAAATGCAGCAGAAATCCTCCTTGACAAGGCAGCTGAAGCCAGGCTATCATCTCTGCCAGGCTGGGGACTGAACAGCAGCAACATCAGTCAAAAACTTCTACAACTTACACGGAGAGATGCTGCTGCTGATCTGGAGAAGCAGTTCCTGACCTCTCAGCCCAGACTACAAATCTCTTTTCCAGAGTTTCACAATATTTACCAAAGTATCCTTTGCTTCTGGTTTAGAAAGAAAAATGTTTCTTGGCCTCTGGGCAGCACAGAAAGAAAACCTGTCAAATGTAAACAGCTGCAGCAGTTGTCCAAAGAACTCCTGATTCCTATTCTCAGCTCACTGTGTGACTTTGGGCAAATCATGTTGTCTCTGCATGGTACCAGTTTAGCAAAACACGAAAGCACGTGCCTACAGTCCTGTGGAGCTTTAGCGCCGAGCTGAATCACAGCCAGTCTGCTCCAGTTTCCCCCCCTCATCATGAGGGCAATGATGCCACCTCTCTGCATAAAGCAGCCTTGGGACTTGGAGATTAACTTTTCCCTAAGGAGAAAACATTCATGTTAGTCTGGCTCCAGCTGTGACTACTTCAAAGGTAAAGGTATAGCTCCAGAAATATTTGTCTCATTGTAGCCTGACCGTGGTCCCACTTTAGTGAAACAGATCAAAAGAGATGCCTTCAAAATGGACAGGAGCTGTAACAGGACCTAAAATGCTGAGAACCAGACTCGATCCCAGTAGTGAACATAAGAACTACATGAGCAGAACACCCAGCTCTTCCCACAGAGGAGCATCATGAAGGTAATATTGCCGGAAGTCAGTGGGCACCACTGAGCTGCTTGAAACCCTCACACACACACAGAGCTGCATTCAGGATTTGGGCGTCAAGTACAGACCTCTGCCAGGACTAAACCCACACCTTGAAAAGGTGTTCCTAAGTAAAACAGAGCTGTAGCATTCTCTGGAAGCGTACTCTCTTCCTTGACCACGACTTGGGCCGAAGTATGGAAGGGATGCCTTCAACATCACCCTATTAGCCAACACCTCTCGTACCTCTTGATTTACTCCACATTTGCCAAGATAAACCTCCAAAACAAACTATGGAGATTATTTCTCCAACACACAGAGTTAACTTCAGCCTTGTTGCGCATTAAATCATGCAGCATATGGAGATGCAATTCCAAACCATCTGGATTATCATTAGCCATCAGGTGTTGTGCTCATTACACCTGTTAGAAAGAAAAAGGATAATTAAATGGGGGGAGGGGGTATATTCTGCTCACAACATTGCTGCATTTTACCAGTACCTCCCTGTCCCTTTTGGCTGCAGAACCAAAGCACTTTTTCTGCAGTATGCAAAATAAAAACCATTTGCATGAAGCAGAAATAAAGATAAGTGAACCTTCTTATCCTGAGCAGATGTTTTTCATTAGAAAATAATTTGTCAAAAGGTAGACAGACTCATGCAACTAATTTTCAGAACAGCTTCTTTCACTTTGGAGGGTAACTAGACTCAATTTAATTGCAAATGGGCCGCATGTTCCCCAGAATAAGGAAGGGAAAGGCAACAAGAACATGTGCCATGTTTTTTTTAATCAAAAATCTCTCCCATAATAATTTGTGTCCTATTTTCCCTGGGACAACTGTTGATTCTTGATTCAGCCTCACAGCTACTGGATAGCTATCTTCTCAGATAAAGCAACGCTTTAAGGTACTAGAGAGAAATGACATGAAGAACTTTACTGCACCCATTTTGTAAGTCCGTGAGCTAAAAGATGGCTGTTAATCCTGGAGAAGAGGCAGTACATTTTGAGGAGGAATGGAGACTACACTGGGCAGAGACAGAACGAGCTTCCACATAGAGAGGTACAGATTCTGATCCTGCTTCTCATCTGCTGGGTGACATGGGACCAAGCTGGTCCCCTGCTTACCACCCTTTGGTATAATTAGCTTGTGAGCTGTTCAGAGGCAATGGTGGTCTCTTCCAGGGAACATCTGACACAATAAAACACTCTTCTCCATTAGATTCCCTCAGCAATGGCGAAATGCAAGTATTAATAACTTGATCCAGCACCATCAACAGCTGTCAGATAGGAGCAAAACTAACATGAGGGAATTTGGAATCTAAAACTATGTTTCAGAGCCAAGCCCTGTGGACAGACCTGTATTTATGTGTACCATGCAAACAACTCACCTAATTTTGGTGACGTACACCCGTTGTGCTGAGAAATGCTGGCACTGGTGGGCATGTTTGTTTAGCTGCATGTGCCAGTCTGTAAACCCGTACAAACACATTTACATATGTGTGTGTGCACTCCTTTGGGAACCGAGAAGTCACAACCATACACATGGTTTAAGCACTTGCCTTGTGCATTTGCTGGTTCGCAACAGTGCCAGGCCAGGGGCTGGCATTTCTTCTCCTTGGGCAGCTACTTATAAATCAAATGCCAAGAAAAAAAGCCAACTCGAAGAGACAAGCACTCTGAGCTGAAGCCAAGGAACTGGGTGTAGATGGAAAGGACTAAGACTACAGCAACTTCTGGAGAGTCCGAGTCCCTGCTGCTCATCTGCATGGAGATTTCTTATTTCCTGACACCAAAGACTGTGTGACCTCCATCCATAACAAGCCATTAAAGTCCCCACCAATTGCGCTGACAACCTTGACAGGCTTGAGCTGTCAAAGGCTCAGTGTATAAACCGTAAGGGATGAGTCTTCCTTCTTAAAATCATGAAATGGAACTAACAAATTTCCCACTGACTTCCAGGAGCCAGGATTTCACTTCAGAACATTTTCAGGACATTTTTACACAGCAAAAGAAAGCACACCACTTGTACCGATAGAGACATGTAGTCCACCATCCCTGGTATGGTTATAGCCCAACCTTAGTGCATATGTTTCATCAGATGATAGCTATTCCAACGGAAAATTAGCATGACCCACCTATTCTGCAGTTCTACTGTGGGATGAGCTTGTTCACCTTAAGCTGGTCTAGTTATAGCAGCACAGAAATAAAAGCACACAAGTCATTATTGCTCAGCTCAGTAAAAAAGTCATTACCCTTATCATCAATCTGCAGATTAGGAAACACATATGTTGTCTGTGCCCCTGTTACAAGCAGTTTTTCCCACAGGATGCAAGTTGGTGTTGAAACAGAACAGAGCATGTGTCATTTGTCCAAATCATTCTGCACAGCTGCACTGGCATCCATCAACATTGCAAAGGTAACACCAAATCTGTGATTTAAATGGTACTGATTGCTCAAAGAGATGCTATTTTAATAACAAAAGGTAAATATATTTGGGGATCTTTTGCTAAGACAAAAACGTACTGCTTGGACTTTCAGAGAAAATTCCAGTTTTCAATGAAGCTTCACATCAAACCATATTGCACTGCTTGTTTATTAAAGCTGTGTGGGGTATGTTTATTCTTAAAGGCTTTACCTTATAGTTTCAGAGATTTCTTCTGTTTTCTTAAATTAACTTCTGAAGCTAGAGGTGCAGTTCAGGATGGGTTATTTACCCTAAAGGTGCGGGTTCGATTTCGGCATTTTATTTGCAAATGAAAATGTGTGTTAAAGAGGCATGAATTTTGTAAAGCAAACAAGAAACATAATTAGGGAAAATAGTGAAAACTGAAGCTTCCTGCATTTGCTGAATCTCCCCAGACCTGTCACGATGCCTCTGCAAACCGGTGCTTGCTGCTTCATCAACTCAGGGAGGTTTGGCAGGTCTGCAAAAATGGGCCAGAAATCTCAAGAGCAAATGACTCCTTATTGACATTTCTGTTTCTGACTCCGGCTTGATGCAAGAACAGAGCTGCATAAAGATAAGAACTGACAGGGGAACAAAAACCCTCTGAACATTGCTCACCACTGCTAAAGTTCCATTTAAATCTGTACCCAGGTCTGAATTTCAAACTTCCTAAAAATCTGAGGTATTCAAATCATCTCATTATATATTTAACTTTTCTGCCATGTGTGAGAAAAACAACCAAAGCCATGTTTATAATGTCCAGGGGGCCTTCTTGGAAACAAACACAAAGCATCAAGATCTCATAAAGAGTTTCAGTCTCATCCCAGCCCTGGGAATATGAAATAACTCCCCTTATCCAGTCTTAGCAGACAGTGCTTTCCCTTTTCATGAAGACTCCTGAGCCTAATTAGGGAAATAAACAGAAGAACTTTTACTGTGAGAAGAGGAAGGCTGGCACCAGGGTTGATATGTGATCAGACCCTGAGCTCCACCAGCCATCCCCACGCTGTCAGTCAGCATGGCTTGACACCAGGCAGAGGTCGCCTTAACTCCCCCACCACAGGATCCCTGGCTGCTCTGCTGTGATGTGCTGGGTGGTCCTTCCTGGGGCAATGCAGATGAGGCTCTGCTTGCATGGCTATAAACCAGGTATTTTTCTGTAAGGTAAGAAAATACATAAGAAAGAAGTTTTAGTGAGGGTGCTGAGGTGCTGGCACAGGGTGCCCAGAGAAGCCGTGGCTGCCTCATCCCTGGCAGTGTTCAAGGCCAGGTGGGACGGGCCTTGGAGCAAGCTGCTCTAGTGGAAGGTGTCCCTGCTTCGTGGCAGGGGTTGGAACTGGAGGAGCTTTAAGGTCCCTTCCAACCCAAACCAGCCTGGGATTCTCTGATAAATATAAAAAGAAATACATATACATGCATAGATACAGAAGCATGGTATGTCCCAGACATAGAATTTTTCTTCAAATCACTTTTGCACCTGTAGCTTCTCCAATTCTAAATTTACCTCCTCTGCTTCCTATGTCCTCCTTATTTCTGTGACTGCTGTCCCGTCCTAATTCTGCAAACCATTTCTGTCCCAATAGCTGCACTTCTCTATAACCCCCACAAATTTTGTGGGTTATAGAGAAGTTATGGATGAAGTTGCAAGAAATACAGTTATAAAGAAGTGAGAGCAGGTTGAGTTCAAGCTATCAAGTTCTTACCTGCTTCACCCTGACCAGCTCCCTGACTTGCAGCTTGCGGCATATGTATCATGCAGTGCACAGCTTTCGGGAATTGGCTTTTTTATCGGAATCAACAGGCAAGCAACCAAACCCTACTGAAATCAAATGCATGTTGGCACCTGAGCTCCTTTAGGATGAATGTCAGTGCCTAGGAGCGAGGAAGCTGTGAGTAAGCCAACCTCAGTCTGACCAAGAGCAGCATATGGAGAACTGCTTCCCCAACCAACGCTTACACCTCACTGCTGCAGCCCCCAAGAAACATCACTGCTCCCAGATGTTCTTTCTGCATATCCTCATTTCTTTCCAACTCTTGCAATACTTTCCTCAGCCCCTTTTGATGGGCCTACCCTGGCACTGAAACTCACATGGGTTGCCAGTGACATTTCTTATTGATTTTTAAAAAGCTTCTGCTTGCCTACACAATAGTGCTGGAACAGCTCTGGAACTCCTTTATGATTTACCTTCTTTTTATGTTCCAGGCTGTTCTTGAGGCACATCCTTCTAACTTACAACTTTGTCCTCCTAAAAATAAAATACGATAAAATTGAAAACATTCGTAGCTGGAACTGTCAGCATTTATGCTTCACAGTTGGCAGATCTCCTTCCGATTGCTATTCCATGGTTTGAATATCTTCAGAGATGCGTAATAGAATTTCATTTTTAATCATGCTGGAACTGCAAAGCATCCTAGGACATCACTGGCCAGATGCCCCCAGAGAAGTATTTATGTTATTGTAAGACCATAATCATCCATCAAACACTAGATGTTAATAATAACACTAATTTGAAAATGGAGGTTTGCTTTTATGTTATTTCTGTGTGCTTCGTGTTAGCAGGAAAGGCCAATTATCTCCATTTAAGAGAGACAGAAACAGAGGACACACTGCAGAGCAGGGATTTGAGCCGCACTCTGATCTTTGCTCACTGCCTGGCGGGAGCAAACAGTGTTTACTTCAGACAGAACAGACATCAAATGGCACCTGCAATTGTGAAACCTAGCCCCAGCCCTGCCACTGGGAGGTTCAGCAAGCCATGCCACCTCAGCATTTCTCGACTAAAGTGGGCAGCAGTGCAGGGGAGATGGTGCAAAGAGCACCCTTTTGGTAGGTAAATAAACAATACTGCATTCATTTTAACTCCAACACTGATCTTTAAGCTCAATCGCTACAGCCTATTTATTTTCCCTGGCTTTTTTCCCTGGCTTTTCTACATGGACACAGCATGGGCTCAAACTTCCTGTGGCTGACTCCAGTACTGGGTTTTTATGGTGATATCCTACTGCCCCTCCTGCTTTGGAGCGGCTGAAGTGTCTTCTCCTCCCTTAAGTATTTTCTGTAGTGCTGTAATGCTTCCTCTCGAACTCCAAACCTTCCCTAAGCTGCTTTTGCTTCAACAGTGAGGAGAAAGGGATTAGCTGTCATCTGGAGGAATGGCTGCACCCAAGGTTTTGTGCAGCTGCAGCAGCAGGAGACAGCAAAGCTGGATTAAAACATCTTGGCAATTTTTATTTTAGCTTCTTTTAGACTGAGATATAAAATTAAAAAGTAGCATCTCAACGAAAGAGCTGCTAAGACTGCTACTGACTGCATGGTGTGAACTGGCTCCAAGACAGTCACACTATTAAAATAAGTATTACAATTAATGAGGCCAAATCACCTAGAAGAACCTGACAGGGAGATACTTAATGATAAATCCCTGTTTTTTAAAACCATTTGTACCCACGTATTTGGGAAAAGTACAAAAGTGGTGTGCACACGCATGTGTACAGCCAGCTCTGCATGACTGTGAATGATCTCATGTGCACCTGTGCAGTGGGGGTCAGCAAAAAACAGCAGCGATATGCAGTAGGTTCCTGCTCCTGTCCCAGAA
The DNA here is from genome assembly GCA_017639245.1 of Myiopsitta monachus. Taxonomy (NCBI): domain Eukaryota; kingdom Metazoa; phylum Chordata; class Aves; order Psittaciformes; family Psittacidae; genus Myiopsitta; species Myiopsitta monachus. Next base: position 3,325,921 of record CM029917.1, on the reverse strand, counting down.
CAGCACATGCTATGCACTCCAATCCTGCCAGCTATTTGTTTAAACTGCAGAATTCACTCCCTCCCTCCCCCTCCTCCTTTTTCCAGGGCTTTTAACACCTCTTCCACAAAAGTTTTCTTTCTGTTTCACTTGGATCTTGTTGCAGACTGTGCCTGTGATTTCTGAACAGCAGCAGATATGAAGAAGGCATCATTCCCCTTCTTGCACCCACCTTTTGTGTGTTAAGGCTATTACCACTCTGTTTTCTGTATGCTATACAACCCAATTATTTCTCTCTAGCCTGCCAGCCACAGCATCCCAGACCTCTTGATTATTTTAAGAGTCTCCTCTGCGTTTCCTCAGTTAATTGGTTTCCATCCCTGTTGAAGTTCAGTGCCCCAAACTGGACACAATACCCAGCTGGAGTCTCCCAGTGCTTAGTGGAGCAGAAGGCCAACCCCACATGCCTTGCAAGCTGCACTCAGGCTTTAGTCTGCAGTAGAAGTCTTCAGAGAGGGGCAGCTGCATTTGGCCTGACCAGCTGCAAACCCAGCTTCAGGAGAGCTTGAATCATCCAGAAATTGCATCATATCAGAATTTCTGATTAGATTTTGAAGAGACTTCACAGAAGCTGTACTGCACTGAACACTGTCAAACACATCTTAGGAACTTCTTTCTCCCCAGAGTCTAAATCTGGTGCTTCAAACACAGTATCTCTGGGGCGAGATGTGCATTTCGGGATTCCTCTACTTCTGGAATATTGCTCTATTGCAGTAGCTCACCCATGCTGATACAACACAGACCTGGATAGAAGCATCCAAGAGTCTTGGCCCATGGGATGACTGCTGGATCACACTGCACCAAGCAAGTCTTTAATTAGAGAAAAACAAAGACACAAGCTTGCCTAAGGTTACTCAAAAGACACATGGTATTGCACTGCCCATACAAACACAGCTGGGTTATCAGCTGAAAAAGGATAGGATCTGTTTCAGTGACTTCAGACTCCAAAGAATATGCCCTTAAGGTGCTTTGATCACTTCAGAGCAGTAGGGGCTGGCGATGGAAGTGGATGAACTGAGCTAATGAACACATTTTTCCCATCTTCACTTCTCTCTGACCCCCAGCTGATGAAAACAGAACATTTAAACACTGAAACTTCGAGCCCTACTTTGTTCAAATAAAGACTCTACTTAGCATTCAAGCCATTGCTAAGGGATAGTGTTTATTTTATTCTAGAGTTTAATTGAATCCCCAGAAGGCTGTCCCTAGGCAAACTCACCTGAGAGCAAGACTAAAAATAGCAAGTGCTGGGAAACATCTGGGACAAGCGCTAGGAGAAGGTGACTTTTCAGAGCTAGAAACCCTACCCTCACACCCATCCCAAGCATAAGGGCCTGCATTACAGTGTTCCTGTAATGGCAAGACTCCTTTCATGCCTCTATTCACACTTTCAACAGAGAAGCACAGACTGATTCTGACAGTCTTCCATTCATTTCACATCATTAATGCTACCAAACTTGGGGGAATCAGTTCTGGTTTGTATCACCAGAACAGAATTCAGTCCATCTGGCTTAACATTGCCAGTAACGGCTGGCTGGCTGACTGAAGACACTGTGCTTTGGAGGAGCTGAAAATCCCAGGCCAGCTATCATTGACCAAAAGCCCATGGGATTTTCTTCAGCTGGCTTAGAGTAGAAGATTGCCAGTCAAATCCTAAATGTACGTCCATGCAGAGACCTTCTAGCACAGGCTAAAACTTGTTTAGGCCCCCATGTGAATGCTCTCATGCAAGATTGAGCACAACACTAACAACACTTCCACCTGGGAATTGTTAATGTAGTGGACAATCCTGATCAAGTCACAACTGATGACCCCAATGCACATCAGATGCACCAGGAGCTCCAGACCCCACATTTGAGAGCTTAAGCAAAAGACTGCAGCCTCTTCCTGCAATGATCCCACAGAGTTAATTCCTGCCACAGACCTGGCAACAGCCCTGGGCTTTTTCTTGCCAAGGACCAGTCATTGTATTGTAACTAACTAGCTAATGGCCTGGCAGGATGCCTTGAGCAGACCTAGGGTTAATGAAGACTTCCATCAAACACCCTTTGCATGGTGAAGGTGGCAGGGAGATTTAACACACTGTATTTGTTTGGAGGGGCTGATGATAATTAAAAATTAAACGGACTTTCTCCATTCTGCATTCATTATTGACAGCTCTGTAGTTACCAGAGAATTCTTTAGTTCTTTACTAATCCAAATTTTCTAGCAGCTAAACATACCACCAGAGCTCATTGCTAACACCCCTTCTATCCTCTATCGCCATGTACTTTTAGTCTGCAGCAGAAATCCAGCCATTTCAGAGGATGCCCTCGCTTAGAAACACTTCTTAGAAAAGCAGCAGAATGCTTCAAATAAAATGTTCCTGCCTCTGTCCCAGTCCTGCTTTGTGCTTCCTAAAGAACAGAACTAACAGAAATCAAGATTATTCTTTCCTCTACAACCACAGGACAAACTGCTGCCATGCCTCTTTCACCGAGCCTCACACGCATGCTAACTCAGTTCAACTCCTTTTGTTAGGTATCTTAACACTGCTTTTGAGCTTTACTGATCAAGTTGCTACTGCTGTTAACATTATTTACACCTGCAGCCTTATCCTGAACCAGGTGAAGCACCTGATGACCCTGCCGTGTTTCACAAATGCTTACTAGGCTGTTCATCCAAGACAAAAAAAAAAACACCCACAAAAATACGTGTGGAAACCTTTGAAATAAACATTTCCCAGTTTTTACACCATTTTTACTTGGATATTGCCATCACTTTTACTTCAGAGACTTTTGAGATGAACAAAACATGCAGTGCTTAAAGAAATGTTCCAATGTGCATTAAACAAAAGTTTTGAAGGAGTAAAACCGTCTCTCCTTTCCCTTGCTCCAGACACTGCAATAAACCCCAAGCATCTATTTTTCATGCCACAAATGACTTTGCTTTTAAGGTCATTCTATTTGGACTGCCTGTGTAGACGGGTTGTTTCCCTCTTACATGCAGTACTCTTGGGTGCTATGGGCCAGGAAAGACCAGCACAGCGAGACCCAAGCCCAGGTCAGGGCAGGTGCTGATGTGATAGCTGTTTGACAGTGGATCACAGAAACCTTTCTTCTTTGAACACTACAACAGGTTAAGGGTGTTTGGTCAAGCACCCTTGGACAACTTCAAAACATCCCATCCTGCCCATTAAGAAATCTCAAAGAGCAACAACTCTCCACTTTCCCAAGAGAACTTGCTCTGTAAATAGTTTCGCAGCCACCCTGGGTAAAAGCCATGTTCCCCAGTGGCAGGTAACAGAAGCTCTCACAAACGGTAATACTGCTTCCGACAAAGTGTTTAACTCACTGAGCGCACCCTCTCCAACTCTGCCCTTCAGTAAGAAAAAGCAAGAGTGGAGCAAGCAGAGATGACGCCTTTCATATTAACTCACCAGGCCTCCCAACTTCTTCAGCTGAGAGTATTTTCTGCATCACTAGATGTTCCCAGTTTCTAAATATCTACTGTTGTATTTGCCCTTAATGAGGCCCTCCAGGCAGCCCCATCATCATTCAAAATGCTAAATGAAAAAAGTGATTGCTGAACACTGCCGCAACACACTGACAGACTCGAGTAACTGCGCACACTCCTTTTGCTAGCAATGACACTTCAGACACAATGGAACCCAGGCACCCACCTGAACACTGACATGACGACTTCCCCTAACATGAAGCAAGCTGCAAGTCACCTCCATCACTCCCCACGCTGGAAATAGCAGTGTCCTAGGACACCTGCGCTGTGGCTTGCAATGAAGAGCATCCCAAACTAAATCATCATCAGAGACTCAGTGAAGGCCCTGCGCTAGGTGGAACAGCTCTGGAGGGCAACATGTCCTCTTTACTCTCTATGGCAGCAACTGGCAACTCTCCAAACCAGAAGTCCTCAGGTCTATTCTCTCCATGCATGTGTAACTCCTGCTAAATTATTATAATAACACAAAACATTTGTAAAGTGTCCTTCACAAAATGGTCCCAAGGAGATTTCTTATTCAGGCATAATTAAACAAGCAGTGAACACAAGCCTATTCCATTCAGAATTAACAGCAAAAGCAGATGGGGCTGTTCCCTGTATCAATTCATGTCAGACTGCACATTGACATCAGGTTAGGGATGTGGGAAGCTGCACTGGGAAAGGAAAAGCAGAACTGGGGGTGTCAGGGACAAGTCTGGGGACTGCCTTTCTCTGCTGACCTGGCTCTTCTGGAAAAAAAGATGTTGAGGTTAGCTCTGCATCTGAAAAGTATCAACCAAACCAGAGTGATGCGGAGCACAGAGGCCATGAGAGACAGCAAGGGGGAGAGGAGGCCTGACAGAGAGCAGAGAAGGGATGGAGGAGACAATGATTACAAGAAACATCCTTTTTCCCTTGAGCCAGGGATAGCCTTGCTCTGTGGTCACTGCATCATAAGCACAGACGGACCCAAACTAGTTTTAATCTACATTTAGAATGCATTTACCCTTCATCTATCTTTAATTCCCAAGCCAACAGCAAGGCACTTGCTTCACCATGAATTTCCCACTGTTATGGCACCCAGTTCATCCCAGGGCCTCAGGCAGCTCAGAGAGACTGCTATGACTACACAACTATTCATACCCTGAATAAAAGTGAGCTTCAGTACTACAAATGCTGCAGCCAAACCTCTGCTTGCACAGAGAGATACATCTCATCTGTTTGTTCAGGACCTGGCACACAAGCATTGTGTATCTGACCTGCTTTACAGGTTAAAAACCAAGGGGCTCACAGGCAGTATCTTGCCCATGAAATGGCAAATGCAGTGGGAAAGGTGCCAGAACGCTGAAAGGGCTTAGAAACATACACAGAAACAGAGTGAGAGTCACAGGCCTGAGGTTTTAAGATGTCCTTAATCCTTCCAGGGAGTGGGAGTCTTGGTTTCTGTTGCTGTTGACACAAGGAGTGGGAAGAAAGGCTATTTACACCTTTTACTTAAGGTCATATGCGACTGCAACCTCCAAGCACTGACATTTCAGTGCTTGTATTTCCTCCGCCCACAGAAGGTGACTCAGGGAGTGAGCTCAAATATCTTGCTCAGTGTAAACAAACCAAGTGATCTGAATTGATATGGGACCCCAAACATCCCCAGAGAGCACTCAGCAGCACAGATGTTTCAGGAGCAGAGATGAGAGGAGAGAGCTAGCATCTTACAACTCCAGATTTCAAGGCTAAAAGAAACAGAGACCCAGCCCCATCACAGAGAGAGGGACTGAGGCACAAAGAAGCTAAGTGACACTACCAAGGTCAAACAGGACATGCACAGCAAAGGCAAGAATTCAAACCCAGAAGCCAGGTCTCACCCCTCCACCAGCCTCTGTCTGGTACAGCACACCCTACACTCACACAGACCAAGCAAACAGCAAGATCGCTTTTGTTTCCAGGACACAAAGGGAAAGATGTGCAATGCTATACTGAAAATCCTGACTTCCACTGGAAAATATAAAGTTAGTATCTGCTGGCTCAGTAGCTTGCCATCAAATCCCTCATCAGCTGTAATGCAGTTACTCACTGAAGCTTTCCCTTTAAACCCTGTACAGCCCTGCAGTATACAACCTACCTACACCTCAGAAAAGCTATAGACACAGTACAGTGAGTGGAAGACTCAAGTGCAATACTTAATATCGCACCTTAGCTATGCCAGAAGGACGAAATTCCCCATAAGGAGGTAAGTCTATCACCATCAGAAGAATTTATCATACTTACTATAACTAAATAAATTAACATAACATTATTTTAATAAATGATTTTTATTGAAGTAAACTGGGTCAAAAGACACATACAAGCTAACACTAAATTAAGAGGTGGGTGTGTGAGATCATGCCAAATTTATTGCCTATAACCTAAAGTATCACAAGACTAAGACACCAGCACTAAAAGTAAGCGTATGAAAAGCATCTATTCTAAAAACCAAAGAGAAAAACATTAGCCAAGCGGTGAAAAAGAAAGCCACAGCTACATAACATTTTATATGACTGCTTCTAACATCCTATGTATAAATTATTAGTAAGGTGGCACTACACAGCCCACAATTTACTTCTTCAGGACTTCCTAGACTCTTTTTGTTCCCTGCTGCCCTTTCTCCATGTAAGAAACCAGTGATACACATGCCTGGCAGAGCAATTCATTTAGGGATATCTTTGGAAGCCATTTGCCAGTCTTTGCTTGCAAACAGCTCCACCACCCCAGCGGTCAGGAAGACCTTCCAGCAGGAGGTCCCAGCAAGACGCTGAGGACCTCCAGTTTCTCTCTTGTCCTTTTACCCATCAAAGCCTCCACTGGCCTCGGCACCTCCCTACCTGCTGGGCATCCCTGGGGTGGGCGCCCACACAAGGGAGGCCGTGGCCTGGGTTTCCACGGCTTTTGAGAACCATCTAGTGGTCCTCAGCCGGATTGCAGCAGAGGACTCGGCAGAAATAACACCGGGTCAGACAATAGCTCCTTATTTCCCCATTAGAGCAGGACGAAATCGCAGGCTACGGTGTCATTCTTGCCGTGGTACGGCTCTTCAAAGCAAGCTGAGATTTCTACCATTTTCACTACAATGAATATCCCATGTCCTCATTCTTCCTATACCACTTCACGTGCCAGTATCTGGATACAAGGCACACAGCAGGCAGGCAGCTGCTTTAGGTGAAAACATGGCAGCAAGACCTACAGTCCTGGAGGGACCAACAGCTGCCTTAACGCAGAAGTCCACAGACAAGCCCTGCTAGATGCTCACTGCCATTCCCACCTTTAAAGCCACCACCTGGCTCACCATCCAGGTAGGCTTTTTTGCTGTTCCTGGTAACTTAACTTAGGCCCCACACAAGCACCATGCCATCCCCTCAAAGAGGACAAATGCTCGCTACACCAAGGTCAGGGGAGTCCTCGTGTCCAGCTCAGGAAACGACCTCACGGCGAAATCCGTTGGAAAAATACCACAAAATCCCCTTGGCACGGTAACAAAGGGGCCAGGTTAACAAGGTGTCATTAGCACAACAGTCTCAACCGGAGGAATTTTTAGTTCACCTAATTTATTGTCAATTAGCACCAAATTCTGATGACTGACTCTCAAAGGGAGCATCCATAATTAACACTTCGTGAAGCGGCTTTCCACCTCCTCCCCAGGCTCAGCCTTACCCCGGCAGCTTCGCTCCCGCCTCGCCTCGCCCGGCCCCGGCCCTCCATCCTTCACGGGCCGGCTCCTTACCGTGTGTTCACGGCAGCTCCGCGCCTCTCGAGGGTCCCTGCCCCGGCGGGTGTGCTGCGGACGGTGGGCTCTCGGAGCGGGGGGAACTGCTGGATACGGTCCCTCAGAGGCTGGCTGTGCTCCGGCGGGGCACCCGCAGGCTCAGGTAGAGAGCTCCCTGCCCGTGCCGCGGCTCCGACCACCTCCTCAGCTCTCTTCGGAGTCTTTCCCCCTCACTCCTCCCCTCAGGCGGCTCGGAGGCGGCCGGAACCGATTCCAACCGGCCCGAGGCGGTCGACGCCTCCTTATACACACGCTGATGCTGTGCAGGGCGTTTCGGCCGCCATTTCACAGTCACAGGGCTCTGGGCTTTTATTGCTTCTTGCTGTTGCTTGTGGTACTAATGATCAACAGGTTGGAAGTGTGTTTTCCTGATGGACCCAATTAAGAGAAAGAGCTCAACTGGGCTTAGTTTAGGCACGATCATGTAATCACAGACTGGTTTGGGTTGGAAGGGACCTTAAAGATCATTCAATTCCAACCCCCAAGGTAGCTTGAGATGCAGGGAAAGTATAATTCAGGTGCAAAGCCTTCATTGGGATGAGAAGTGCTGTCAGTGCTGCAGATTGCTTGGCAGGGATGGAAGATGTACAGTGGGAAAACTAAAGTCTGAAGGCATTAAAAGCACTTGGGCGGTTTGGGTGTCTCTTTTGTGGGACCCAAATTGGAGAAAATGCTGTGGCGTTTGCACACAGAAAATGGTGGCACCTCCGAGGCCGTGTCCTTGTGGCCCAAGGGAGGGATCCGACGGGATCTCCGGAGGTTGCCTGCTCCCACCTCCTGCTCAGAGGCATTCAGCTGAGGCTGTGTTGCTCAGGCTTTGCCTGACTGGGTCTGGAAGTTACTTCAAGGTGAAGATGTTAACAGCTAAAATGAACTCTTGGAAAAGGGAAAGAAATGGGCTGATCCAGAGTTAGCTTTGCCCCTTTGTATTCAGTTTCCTGGAGCTTCCAAGAAGAGTGCGTTGTTCCAGGGGGATTAGCTTCCCTGCTTCGGAGGGGAAAGAGGAGAATTTTAATGGGCCAGAAAATCTCTTTCCTGGCCAGCCCCCCTTCTGGTAGGGGCTGGGCATCGTGTAGGAGTGAGGAAACACCAGCTGAATGTTTTGAGGTGGTTCATGCTGAGGGTGCTGAAGCTGCAGGGCTCTGCTGCCACCCAGGGCTCTGCTCAGCTCCTAGCACTCCCCATCCTCCTCTGGGAAACTGCAGGAGCTGTGGATGCTCAGCCAAACCCAGATTCTGGATCAGAAGAACCAGAATCTCTTCTCACATGCTGTGCTACTATTATAACTGTGGAAGAGTTCGAAGCCAGGTTGGGTGGGACTTTGAGCAACCTGGTCTAGTGGAAGTTAGTCCATGCCTGTGGCAGGGATCCCTTCCAACCCAACCATTCTCTGATTACATGATAGTATGTGAAGGCCCAGCCGTGATCAGAGATATTTTGTGCCAGGTGCTGTCTGCATTTATACACTGTGACATGATAATCTCCACCTTGAAGACTTCAGAAGACAATAAGACCCAGTGTCATATCTTGCAGGGCTGATATGCTGGGAAGAAGTTGCATCTGTCCTCTTTTTGGAGGCCAGAGATTCTCCATACTGAATTAACGCTTCAGAGGAGGAAACGTGGAAGGCAATACCATTCATCTTAGCAGCTTCTCACTAGTCATGTACAAAATCCTATTGAAAGTGGACATGGCCAGGAAAAAGAGGTAGCACACAATATGCAGCCGTAACGCAGGGCATGGGACAAATCACCCGACCTGGACAATGACATCATGTCAAAGACGTGTTCTGTGAAAGCCTATTCTTAACAGGAGGAACTTTCTTCTTTGAATATAACTTTGGAGGAATTCTTTGCAGCCAGTACAAATGCAACTCTCCTTAAGCTGCAAAGCTGCCTAGAGGTCTTGCATATTGTATTTGTAGCTTCTAACCCCGTGGCTAGTACTAATCCTGCAAAGCATCTGTCTTAAAAACAAGTGGAGGAGTTTGGAAGGAGCTTTGAGTTGGATTCCCAACTGTTTCACAGTGTGCTACATTTCTTCTTAAATCTTCAAAGGTAAGAATTGGGTGACCCCATTAGACTTCAAGGGGAGATGATGCAAACTCTTATCCCCATAGTCGACCTTCCCTGAAGCTCAGTTCTTTTGGAGAATTGGAGAGGTTCAGATTATCTTTTGCCCTTGACATTTCTCATGCTTCCAAAGAGCAGTACTGAAGCACAAGCCTCGGAAACAGGATGCCTGCATTTACCTTTAACTGCTGGCAAAGACCAACTCTGTAGCCTCCTGCCAGTCCCAGAGGCAAAGGGAGGAAGTGTGTCTTCTTCTGGGCCTGCCCAGTGGAGATCCCCCTTTCTCAGATGGAGAAATGTCTCTAAAAGTTGTAAGGAGGTCCCACTCTTCACCTTCCTGCAGCTATGAGGAGGTAGGGAGGTCCTGCCCTGGGGCTGGAGATACAGGGAATGGTGTCAGCAAAGGATTAAGGGTCTTTCTGTAAAGAAAAGCCCTGCTCCACGTTGTGTCCAGGGTAAAAACACTGAATCAGAATCCCAGATCGGTTTGGGTTGGACGGGACCTTAAAGCTCATCCAGTTTCAACCCCCTGCCATGGGCAGGGATGCCTTCCACTAGATCAGGTTGCTCCAAGACCCCTCCAACCTGGCCTTGAACACTGATAGGGATAGGGCAGCCTCTGCAGGGTACCTGGAGCTCCAAGGGGGTAATGCACCCAGAAAGCCAAAATGTTTGTCTCTAGTTTGGTGTGCGGGGAAAACTGGTGTATCGTTAACCTGCCAGTCAGCAGCAGTGGCTGGTCTGTAAGCTCCAAAGGGCTAACAAACATGATCTGTGGCTATGTTAATGATGTCTGAGGCAAACTGGTAGTTATGCTATAATGAGGACTGGGGAGCTGGAGAGCTTCCAGGAAGACACGACCCTGCTGAGCAGAGGTCCTGGGCAAACAAGGAAATGTTACCAAAAAGATCCCACAAAGCTTGTTCGACTCAGCCAGCCTCCAGCACTTTGATTGCCACAACACATTGTTCTGTGAGATGGATTAAAACCCTCATGTCCCAGAACACCAGCATCATACCAAAGCAGAGAGGCTTTTGCCTAAAAAAGAAGTGGAAAACATAACTGATATTTTGCCTCTTTGGGAACTTTTGTGAGTGATTTTTTTGGCTGGGTTTCATAAACACTTTTCTATCCAGGGCTGTGAAGTTACATGTAGTGATGTGTTTGTGGCTGTTCAGGCTGCAGTCTGCACCAAATGTTAATTGAATTCTGTGGTCCCTCGCATGCCCTTGCAACACCAACAACAGAAACATGTGGCAGAGCCAGCAGAGGTGCATCAGAGCCCTGAGTCCAGCAGCAATTAAAAGGAGGAAGGGAGGGAGGGAAGGGAAAAAGCCAATTACTTGTAATTGGATTCAGTAAACTGAATTATCTCACTATTAAAGCAGTGCTTGTTTTTGAGATAGTGGGACATTCAGACTATCAAAAGCATTAATTGATTCATCCCTTTTTTCAAGTGCTTTCTCAACAGTACCTCTATTCCAGAGCTGCAACCTTTTGTTCGCATGGGGAATGTGAATTATACAGACCATGTTTATATCTTGGTGGCTCTATTCATTCTGACTTTTTTGTCATGTTGATGTTTTAACTCAAAAATGAGCTGACACTCCTGCAAAACATAATGGAAGGTTTATTTCTTCTTTTGTGATGCCTTCACTGCTGCTAGAGGTGTAATTTAACCAGGGAGAAAGCGAGAGGAATTTCTGGAGTCTCAGTAATTCAGGTCTCAGACCTGGGAGCTAGGTAGATGGGTAGGAAACCAAGAGAAACCGGAAGCCTTCTATGGTGATGTGCAGCTTGGCACATGCATTTCTCCACAGTGCCAGGGCTGCACTAGGGCAGACTCTTTTCCCTATGCCCTCTACAGCCGCCTTTCAATGAAGGATAATCAATGCCCAAAGGATTTCTGGGCCACAGCTGACCCCAAGGGCTCAGAGCAGTGCAAGAAGGAGGTCCTTATGCCCATTGTCTGTCACCAAGAGGGGGTGTCTCCATTGGCAGGGATGGCAAGGAATTGTTCTGTGCTTACATGGTACATTTGTCACTGTACCCGACTGAGGACAAGGAGCCTACGTCTTTCTTTCTGCCTTACTAAGTGGATACTGAACGCTGGGAAAAGCAGCATGAGAATAAGTCAGCTCCAATGAGTTATTCAGGCAAATTGAAGGCATTATGTCAATGTGATGGGCAGCGTTTCAGGCCAGAACGGTACTATTGGCATTTTCTTCCTTCTGAATCAATAACTCCTAAAGGATTACAATTTAATTTTTAAAGGGTAATTCAATCAAGCATTTGAAAACAGAGGCCAGTCTTAAAATTAAACTTTAATCACATTTATTTATTTTTAAAAATTGTACTTGCAGAGAAAGAAGAGCCATTTCTGAACAGTCCTTCACCTTGGGCTTAAAGGGGAAGGTTTTTCTCATATTCCTGGTAGGAATCTGTCCCTTTGCTTACCTTCAGTTGCTCCTTGCTATTGCCAGTTCTATTCAGACATGTTTCCATTAATGCCCTGAGGAGACATCTTCCAAAAAACCCAAAGATGTGGCTGAGTTTTCCATTGGTGACTGCCACCAGCATCAACTGATGTCTCTGCATCTGAGCCTCCCCACAGAAGTGGGGACTGTCTGCCAGAAAAGCCCATTTGTTATGTGACAGTATTCCTCCTCTTTTCTATCTTCTACTGCCTCTTTGTCTCCAAGCTAAGAGCCAGTACTCCAAATAAATGCAATTTGAGGAGGGACCTGGTGTCCAGGATTAACAGTACCTTCTGTTCACTTAGGAGATTATATGGATTTTTGGAGAGAGCTGCTGATCAGAGATAGCTGAGCGTCAAACCCTTCTAGTCCTATAGAAATCCTGGGCCTGATCCCTTCAGCCCAGTCTTCAAACAAATTTAAGGCTTCTCTGGACAGTGCAGTAGTTTGAAAGCCACATGAGCGGTGCAAGAGTCAGGCAAACACCTGCTTGGATTGTTGAAGGTTCTAAGCAGGTCTTTTGTGGTTTAATTCCTCTCTTACAGCTCTGCTGGGTACCTCAGAGTTTAGATTCTCAAAATCATTGATCTCTAGGTGCCTAAGCCATGAAACACCAGAAGGCTTCAGATACCAAAGTGTGCCTTTACCTCCTTGGTCCCTATTGGTGCAGAGCAGCAGCCCTGTTTGGATAGAGGAGCCCCAGCCCAGAAGCATCCCTGTCTTCAAGTTCTGCTTGGCCTGCTTTAGTACTGTGAGAGCACAGCTTGTAGGTGCAGGGCTTTTGGAGAGTTGTTTTGCATCTCAGCATCTTTGCCATCGGTGCTACGCTTCTGCTAGTGAAATCCTCATAGTTCTTAAATAGCGGATGTAGGGCTGCTGCTGCATCACAGCTGCCGAGCAGGGACACTCACACAAACTCCCACAGGAACCTCTCCTTCTCCTGTGTATCCCTCCCATTGGGCCTGTGCCAGTAACAGGCAGTTCCAGCCAGCTCTGAAACGGATCAGAACAACCCATTGCATGCCAGAACCTCAGCCAGGCACAGGAGCACAAGGTGCCTCTGCAGAAGTATTTAGGGAGGAGTGGTAGCTCCTGGGGGAGTGACACAAAAGGAGATGTGTGTAGAGAGGACACATGGGATGGCACGGTGAAGAGATGAAGGAACACATTATGAAATGTGAGAGGAGAAAATGGAGAAATGGAGGGGATCTGTGCAAGGAGACACTGTTGGTGATCCAGCAGGAGATGTCCTTTCAGAAGGAGGCACCCCACGTAATAGGAGGTACCTCTTAAGGGGAGGAGGACCCGTCAGAGCAGGTACACCTCCAAAGCCATCCCTGCTGTGTCTCTCTCAGTGACAGGGGAAACTGGATTAGGCAGCATCTGAATGGAGGCTTTAAGCACTTTACTAGTGCTCAATTCTGGGATTTAGGTCCTGAAAGTAGCAGAGAGCATTTACTGAGTATTTAATCTGCATCTATAGGCATCTAACTATGGTTCAAATGCCAAGGCTGTGAAGACATCTGATTGGTGAGCTCTGGACTTCAGCAGAACTAAATGTGTATTAGAGAACTCACTGGAGGAGAGAAGCAGTTGCACAGTGAGCCCCTAGCAATCAAACAGGAGCTGCTGTGTCTTGACAGATGATGCAGTCAGGACTCAGGGGATGCTGATCTCATAGGAGCGTATGACATAGAAATGGCAAAGAGCACTCCAGTTCTGGGAAGTTTCAGCCTGATCAGTTCTTCTCCAGGTCTTTCTATGACATTTTCATTTAGTGTTTCTTCTAATATTTTTCATAACTTGCTTCTCAGGCCCTCATCTTGCTCCCCTCTGAGATTAAGAACCTCTGTCCATTCAGTGACAGTAAATCTGAAATGAGATGACTGACGGACGATCACTACAGCTTTTCATATTGCAAAAGTCACGGTGACAGTGCAGAAAGCAACGGGTGATAAAATGCTGCTGGAGAATGCCCTCGTCTCAGTGCAGCAAGACGTATTGTTTCAGAAACAATCCTTCCTTCAGATTTCATTAGAAAGCCCCATTAGGAGAACCTTCCACTAAATAATGTCCCTGGCGCTTCTTGTCATGCAGCCACCCAGCGATCAAGGACGCTTTTGGTGGAATAGTGCAGGAGGGTGACACACAGCACAAAGCAGTGGCAGTGAAGATAATTATGAAGATAAGGTCCCTTTGGAAGACCATTGTACTAAATGCCTCAGAAAATCTCAGCTACCCAGAGGTTTTCCCATAAGCCCTCTTTTCATGGAGAAGTACTGACACCCCCCCCCTCCCCCAGAACATCAAGGTTAAAAATGCTTCCTGCTCATTATAGTAAGACAATGGCTTTCTTTGAAACTATTGTTTATGGACCAGATGGGCCATTGATGCTTTGCTTGAAATAGAGAGAACTGTCTGATTATAAAATGCAATAAAACCCCCAAACACCTCTCTGACTGAAATGTGATCAGCAATAGTTTTTGTTTAAGGTGACATCTAAAGCCTGAAAAACTTGCTGTAATTAACAATGGAAGGGAAAAAAAGAAGCCAAATGACACTGCATGTATTTTTTTCAGGATTTGATGCTCCTGCAATCTGAATTCAAACTGTAGAATAAGAAACAGATGGAACAGAATTCTTTTGCTAAACTAAGGGAAGAGAGTGGTCAAACAGTGGAGAGGACTTTGCCATAGTCACGAAAGACAGAGGAAAATATCAGTGTCGTGCAGCAAGATCCAAGAAGAGAAGTACAGGCTTAGGTGGAATGTAGCCCAGGAGAGGGAACCAGAAGATGTTTGCCCCTGCAGCTGCAAAACCCCACATGCAGCAGAAAGATACCTGTCCCCATACTCAATTCCTGACTATTTTCTGGTTTCTCCACTGAGTTGAATGCTCTTCAGTAGGAGTGTTCTGGGTTTCTGCACCTCCTCATGTAAATATATCCCGAATCCATTCCCTACATGTAAAAAATTAATAATTAAAAAGTATATATTAGGATGAGGGAAGGGAAGGTCCCTATGGAGCCAGGCTGAGAAACTTGGGGCTGTTCAGCCTGGAGAAGAGAAGCTGTGTGGAGACCTCAGAACAGCTTCCAATATCTGAAGGGGGCTACAAGGATGCTGGGGAGGGACTCTTCATCAGGGACTGTAGTGATAGGACAAGGGGAACAGGTTCAAACTTAAACAGGGGAGATTCAGGTTAGATGTAGGGAAGAAGTTCTTTACTGTGAGGGTGCTGAGGCCCTGTAACAGGTTGCCCAAAGCAGTGGTAAATGCCCCATCCCTGACAGTGTTCAAGGCCAGGTTGGACAGAGCCTTGGGCGACATGTCCTAGTGTGAGGTGTTGCAGCCCATGGCAGGAGGTTGGAACTCTTAAGGTCCTTTCCAACTCAAACCATTCTATGATTCTGGTGTTTCTAATTATCAAGAAATGAAATTTTCAGCTCTGGTTCTCTTTTTGCTTCATGTACTTGGCATTTATTATCTGCTAGGAAAAAAAAAAATTATAGTACTTATGTCTTTCTTGTCCATTTCTGCCTCTTCCTGATATCATAGTGTGGTGTCAATTTCCTGCTGCAGGCACTGTTTTGTCATAATCTTTTTAGAATAAAAAACCTAAAAAAAACCCCAAGGACAACACAATCTGAATTTCAATGATCTCTCCTTTTCAGTTAATGCCTCAAACAAGCATTTGATTTACATTTGTGGAGACACTTACTGCAGGCTCATTAAAAATAATGTATTGGTGGCACATCATTTATTGAGAGAAAACAAATTGACAAAAGATAAATGAAGTTGCTGTATAATTAACTAAAAACAAATCCACAGCTGAAATAGGAAATTAATATATACATGTATCAATATCTCATCCAGGACTGAATAACACAGTTTAAATCTCCCTGTAAAAAATAGGCAACAAGAAGATGTGTCTGAAATAATGTTTTAATTAGACTGTGACTCCCATTTGCATGCACTGGTGTAAGTGAGCCACAGCCCTGCAAATTTTCATGTACTGAGACCTTGAACTTGTCAGACCAAGGTCTTTCTCGGCTGCCCAGTACCAGATGTTTCAAGGAAGGGTTGCAGAAGGTAGTCAGTGAGCAGCCTTCCTCCTGGAGATCTGCCTCCTGAATCCTAATAGTTGTGCTCTTGTATTCCTGAGGAATGAGGATCTAGAGCCACTCCACAAGTTGTTTTAAGAGGGTTTTAAGTGCAGTCGGTGGCAATTTTTAATATTTTCATTACATGGATAAAATGCCCAGTTGTTTAATTTCATATTCATTTCAGTGCTATCCTCATCACTGTAATATCTGTGGATAATATTGTTTTGTGTTACGCCATGTGATTAAAAAATTGACAAAAGTTTCCTTTATCTGTTTGATAAGAATTCATTAAAATTATCAGATATTTGACCAGGAAATCTGTCCAAGGGAATACTCAGTGCTGTGCATTATAATGAATTTGGCGTGAGAGACATTGGGTGGAACAAGTCCACTATTGGCATCTTAATACAGCTATAATTACTATAGGATTGCTCAGCCTGAGGAAGGAGGAGCTCTTGTGCTGTACGTCTGTGGCACTTGAGATACACAGGACTAAACTCAACTAAAATTCGCTGTGTCACGAAAAAGGCAGTAACATCAATCCCAGGAATGAGGTTAAGGAGGATTAGCGATAGCCAAACACAAATTGTGTAGCAACTTAGAACCAAACAGCTCTGAGTAGGCCTTGTGATTAGAATCTGATGAAAGCAGCCCTTGGTGCTTCATGCCCAATCTGGGTTTTCATGGCTCTGAAAGAAGAAAACAGTATTTAGAAGCTGGATTTCCAGATCTGCATAAGGAGGTTATATCAGCATTGGTATTTGGATAGGATAATCTCCCACCTTGTCCACTGAACAGAACATGAGCTTTGAATATCATATCAAACCTTTTCTGCTTCATTGAGCTTCTCTTTTATGCTCTGTTGCTTTCCTTTGGCTTTTCAAGGCATGGCCATTACTGAAACAGAATAATAACGAGTACCAGGGGTCCCACTTCAATTGCACATTCACACAAAAGCCATTGCTTTGCTCTTGGCAATTGTGTATAATTTGGAAAAAAATAAAAAAGAGGAAGAGAAAAATAATTTGTTATACTTCAGCAGGCAAATGAGAGGGTCCAAATGAGAGCGGCTTCCTAACAGCGTGACAGCTAACTTGGGAACTACTCATGAAGCCGATTGGGAATGGGCTCTCCCAGCAAGGTAGTGTTGTGTGCTGACCTCAGTCATTCACATAGGAGAGCTTTATTGCTGAACTCCGTGGGAATATAAATGATGGTGGATGGCAATGCTGCCAGCAGAGCCCCTCTGGCTGAGGAGATCAGCTCCAGAATAATTTGGGTGGGATTTTGAAGAGTGCCATGGGAGTACAAAACTGATTCCTGCTTTCAACTGCAAATGAAAGGAAAATACAGAGAGTTGGTAAAAATATCGCATACATGAGTGCAAAGAGGGAGAACGTGGAATGAGGATGGAGTTCTCTGATATTCTGGCTAGCATTGAAAATTCATGCCAGTAACTTGTCAGCAAAGCCTGGCTCTGTGCTGAGCCTCCCACAGCATCCAGAGTGCAAAGTGCAGGTTTGGGGATTTTTTTGTGCCACCCAGGACAGAATGCCCCTAAACCTGTCAGCCCCACCGCTGCCTCCATATGGAGGCTGCACCATGGAGTGTTCTCTGTCTTTAGTTTCTGAGTTTTCTCATGCATTTTTTTTTGGAAGATGAAATTTTTGCTGTATTCCTTCCCCTTTTTCTCTTGGGAGGTCTGAGCTCAGCTGTTTATCCAAACTGAGCAGAGTCTGGGTTATTGTAAGGATCTGGAGGGAGAAAAGTAGTTGAATTTTGTAAAAACCACCCTGTGTCAAAACAACTGATTCTGGTACAACCCTCCATCATCTTCTCAACCATCAACTCCACCATCTTCTCATAGACTCATAGGATCAACCAGGTTGGAAAAGACCTTGAAGATCAGCCCTGTCTGTTTTCAGGAACAGGAAACAGTATGTTTGTGTCAGAAAAGTTTTGGTTTGTTGGAGGTGGAAGATGGATTTTACTGTTTCAAACCAGTTTTTCTACTAAGAAAGAGTTTTGGAGTACTGGAAGAAAAACATAATTTAAAATAATTTTTTTTAAGGACTAAAAATGTTTCAGGAAAATGTCAGTTTTGCTTGAAAATGCAATTCTAATCAAAAAAAAGAGGAGAGATTCAATGGAGAATTCAGCTGAGTTCATTTGCTCCTGATCCTAGCCGTGAAATGTTGACAGCCTATGCATACCCGATAGGTTGAATCCATCTGTTTCCATGTTCTCCATCCTCTGCACCTGGTATTTCCTACTGGCTGTATCAGTGTGAAGGTTTAGAAACACCACAAATCAGGAAACCAAACTGGACATTGAAGCTTTTGTCTAAGTCTAATGGTGCCATATGTCTCTGGGAATTTATATAAGCCTTATTCCCTTTCTGTGAGTCATTCATCAGACTGACTCATCCTTCAGGCTTTTTTCCCTGTGGAAAACACAGCTTGTTTTTATCCAGAGCCCTACCTTCCATTTTATTTAGGGTCAATCTTAGCCTCTTTTTATACTGGACCAAGAACACAGCATCTGGTTTTGCAGCTGTCCTTATTCTAAGACAGCTGAGCAGTTGCCCTCCCTTGGGTACTGTTACAGCCACAAGCAAATGTCACTTATCCCACTGCTGATGCCTTCAGGTCTTTTCCATTCACTTAGTGTTTAGTCTCTTAGCACTGCCAATATTCACTCCATCCTATGTCACTCAAAGCCTATATCTCTCATCCAGAGGGACCCATTTCTGAGATAGAGGAGCGAATCAGCTGTAGCTTCATGAGGTGCCATTGCTAGAACAGCAGAGCATGGAGCTCTTCTGCCCACCGTGATTGGAGGTGACTGGCAAGTTGCCTGAGACAAACTAGTCTTGAAGAAAACAATAGTGTTGTGGTGGGATCAAGACCTGGGTATTAATCCAAGGGGCCATTCCAGGGTCCAGATGGGCTCTGGTGATGTCAGAAAAAAGAAGGGATCAACTACTGTTGTGTTTGTTAAATAGGGGACAGAGTCACAGGGATAATGTACAATGGAGTGTGTAATCAGAAGTGAACACACCAAGCCCTACAGCTTCCCTGTTCTGCTGCTCATAGCTTGAGTGTGGCATGACAGAGGTGAGCAAGGTTGGAGCTACACTCAGGTAACAAACTTGCAGAGAGCCTGCCTCAGTGATTTCTTAGCATGTACTGTTATAGTGTGATTGACAGTGTACCAGTGAGTGGAGAAACACTTACAGTGACCCAACACTGATGGCAAGATCTATGGGCCTTGGTAACGCTGGTATTTCTTCGCTGTATCTGGAGAACTATTCTCATGGACTTTTGGGGGGAAGAAAATAAACAGTGGCTACAAGCAAAGCATACGGTATACAGTCAAGAGAGCATTTCATTAGTATGATGATTAAATTGGGGCTGAAATCCTGATGGAAGCAGATCTTGAGAAGAACTAGAAATTAAATCCCTTGCAGCAGTTTTGTAATACAAGTATTTGAGGAGACCAAATAGCTCCAGGCAGCAGAGGCATGGCTATGATGAATTTAATAAGCAGTGGGAACTTTGTTTATATGAGTTATAGAGGGAACAGCCCAAAGCCAGGTTGCTGCACTGTGTTGTTGTAGTACATTATTTATTATTGAGTGCTGTATCAGAAAGAATTTTCTTCAGATCCTCCCTTTGCTCCTCATTTTAGTGTTCTTTCATCTGTTCAGCTCTCCTTGATGTTTGATACATTTTTCATCCTCTGTCTTCACTGGACTTTGCTTGTCTACCTCTTTTCCAAAGATTTCCTGTGTGGGCATGGTCTCTTGGACTTTAGGTTCTCACTGAGGTTTTGATGCAAGGCATTTGAATGTCTTGCTCAGCCTCTAGGATGTCCATCCCACAGCAAACCATTAGGTTCAGCGGGACTCTGATAGTGCATGTGCCTTGAGCTAAATTTCTCTGGAAGGCCGGGTTCCTCCATCCTGAAGCCCCATAAAAGCTTCAGAGACTGATTATATGAGTAGGAAGAAGATAATAGTAAAGAAAGGTTACTGTTGGAGTGTTCAGATCCATTTCAGAACTCAGCTAAGGTTCTCCTCAAGTTTCCCAGGAAGGAAGATAAAACATTTTGGCTTTTAGGAATGGTGTCTTATTAGAGTCAATTACAACAGTGAACTTAGGAGTTCACTTCTATTAGGAAGCTCATAGAAATTGTGACTACTTCTCACTTCGTTTAGGGAGCACAAGCAGCATGATAAGCACATTCCCCAAAAAGTGCTTTCAGCCCTGCCTGCTGGTCTAAGCATATTTATCCTGAAACTGTGGAGGCCTTTTGAACTCTGGATTTGGGAAAGACATCTCAAACTGATGGCCACTCTGGTCAATATTGGCAGCAAGTCACTGAGAACTGTGTGCTCTGGAAAACTTTGGTTTCCATCTACCATGGCCAAAGACTTTAAGCTGTTATAAATGTCTCCACAGTTCAACACAATAAAGTCTTCATGCTGAAGCAGCCAAAAGCTATATCCAAGTCGCTCAAGAATCTGTGAGATATAGTGTCTTTGCATGCTGGTAACATTTGCTGTGGATGGAAATCTGCAGTAAAGGTTAATACTAGGACAAATCCATCTACTTATGTACCAGAGACGTAATCTTCCTAGAAACGAGTGTTCATGTCAAGAAATCACTTCTCTAAATTGCAACTCCAAGTGACATTTGGCCCATTAATACACAGAGAGTTAAAAGCTGACTATGATCATTCTTTTATTAGATTCTCTGGCCTCTAATATCTTTTAGTACTTTCAGTACTCTGACTATAACTGTGCCAGGGGCCAGCAACATAACCCTGCTATTACATCCTGGCATCAACAAGAAAGGGGCAGAAGACAGCAGCTGCATGAAAATGTGCTTTTTGCCATACAGAAGGAAAGCTGGCATGATACCAGTCTTCTATAAGATTAAGAGTGGGCTTGAATCCAGGTTTAATTTTGTCTGGCTACATGAGCATTATGGGTTCTGTCCCTGTTGCTAGCAGCTAGTACAACTGTATCTTGGACTGAAATAATTCACATGGAGATTTGGAAGAGTCAGTCTTGGAGCATCTGGTGGTGGATTGTGCAACTGTACTACTTGTGCTTAGGCCTGTACAAGCTGCCTAAACAAGACCTTTGACTT
The DNA here is from genome assembly GCA_017639245.1 of Myiopsitta monachus. Lineage (NCBI taxonomy): Eukaryota > Metazoa > Chordata > Aves > Psittaciformes > Psittacidae > Myiopsitta > Myiopsitta monachus. Next base: position 3,304,802 of record CM029917.1, on the reverse strand, counting down.
GCCTCAGCACTCACCTTGCCCAAGAGCTTTCCCTGCAATGCAGGCTGAGCCAATCTCTCAGTGCAGGCTTGTGGTCTTGTAATGTGAGCAATGGATCAATTGGTTTGATTTGGAGTGGGTTGGACTTCACTAACATTATTAATGAGTCTGATCATCTGATGACCTTCACCCAGACCCACTCTACAGAAGAGCCTCGTGGCTGCTAGAGCCAGCACCCTGCACACACCACATGGCTGTTTCCATGCAAGGGCACCATAAAGCAAGAGTGCACAGGGCCTCATGGCTTTTCCTGCTCCATCAGCAGGCTCCATCAGTCACTGCATGTCTGCAGGGAGAAGGGGAGCAGGCTCAGCACTGGGCTGCAGCAGTAGAGGTCAGATCGTTGCTGTAGGTACATCCTCTGGGATTAATTTAGGTAGGTGTAACAAGGCCAGCTTCAAGGCCTTATAACCTGATACCTTCCCCACAGGGCAGGTGTCCTGCCTTTGCCTAAAGAGAAAAGATGAGATTTATTCTTCTTTTGAAAGAGACTATTTCAAATCTGCTTCCAACACGCAGAGCCTTTATACTAAAGGCTATAAATAGCAATAATAGCCTGAAGATGTAGGAGACCCAGGTCTGATTCTCTTTGCTTCCCAAAAAGATTAAAATTCACTGTCTCTTAAGAGAGCAGCCTGGCTGCCATAGAGATGTGGTGCATATGGAGGGTCTCTGTCTCTTTTTAAGTCTGCATTTAGGCATTGACATTTCATTTACATGGGCCCTACTTTAGTTGATTAGTCTTGGTTTCGATATGGTATTTGTCCTGCATCCTTTTTGCCTGAAGAGCTCCCATGGTCCATTAAAGAGTCCTTCTGTTTGTATCCTTTCAGCCAAGGCTTTGCTCCACCCCAAGTTTCCATCTCATTTCCTGTTGGGAGGTATCAACACAACCATCAGGAAGTGAAGGTCATTTGTATAGCACGGTCCTGTCTGCAGCAGCAGTTGGGTATAAATGCAGCCATCTGGGAGAGCGTGGGAGAAATGACTGTAGTGGAAAATGAGCTTCAAAAGCCCTGAGCAGTTTATGTGAGAAAGCCTTGTTGCTATTAGTGAAATCCAGATTTGTTGTGATGTTGTAAGTCTTAGCTGTGATATGCGCAATATTTCCTTGGAATATCTGGCAGCTGTATCACTGCTTAATATATCTATTAAATACCACATCTAGATGTAGGAGCAACCAGTAAAACTTGTTTATCTATCTTTGAAACCTTTGACTGAGTAAAGCATATCACTCTCTAGATAGATTCCCCCATTCAAATCTACTCGATATTTGAAATGGCACCAATAAAAGAAGAAACTATAGATTTTCTTTCCAGCTCTGCAGTTACTGTGGACAAAACAAAGATGATCAAAATGCATGCATTTATTTATCTATTGCTGCTATCTTTTGAATGCACCAAAAGTAAAACTCAAAAGAGTTCCCTAATGTGCTTGCACAATTGCATGAAGTATCCAAGAGGGACCAATAATCACTGTCTTTATAGAGGGTTCTCTGAAATCAATCATCAGAAAAGATTCAGCATTTTGGTTTTATTGGCATTCATGGTCATATTTATTGTCCCTCTGCTGGGACAACTCCGGGCTTTCTTGGCTGGTGTGTGCGTGTGCACACACATTCCTTCCAGCGCCTTTCAACTATCAATTCACAACGATTGCTTTCAATTCTGAACCTATAACATTTCAAACAAGAGCGGCTGAAATAAAATAGAACACTAAAGCAGCCTCATGGGTTCAGGCAAGTGCACAGCAACAGGGAAAGCCAAAAAGAGGAATCTTTTTGCTTTTCCACTTGATGAAGGTTACAGTCTCCTCATGACTTGTTTGCTTAACTTTAATATCATTTGATATTTTTCCAGTCCTGTTATAGCCAGAGCTTCAGACACTTGAAATAGTTTGTGCATCAGGAGGAGCAAAGGGCAGCTCAACCTTGTCTCCTGTCACTTCTCCGTCTGCTCAGCTGGAGCCAACACACTGTGTCAAATTGCTAAAGTTTGGAACAAGATAAATCAAGGTGGAGGCTGGAAAAAGGGAGAGAGATAAAAAAGCAAATGTGTACTCGTGGTGATTCCCTTGAATCTCTCCAAATAACTGAAGAAACGCACGAACAAGAGAAGATTTGGTCTTTTTTTTTCATGACAAGCAGAAAAGAGATTGTGATCTTCCCCAGGTAATGCTGTTAATACAGTGGCTAGATGAACCGGGCTTACTTATGATCTGCAGCACTGAAGAAGCAGCTTATAGTAAGACCTGAAATTGTTTCTTATTTATTCTCCCTCCTGGTCTTGTTTGTGTAATTTTACAAGGTGACTGTGGAAGGAAAGTTCACAGTGCAGCGGAGCCAAGGAGGCAGAGACACAGGGCAGAGGGAAGGGGCTCCGCATGCAGACCTGTAATGAGTAATAACCTTCCCACGCATGTCTCTCCAAGTAGACAGCATTAATTACCAGTTCAGGCTTTGGTCATGCTAAATGTGTACATGTGCTCATTTACATGAGCGAAACGTAAAAAGGACATGGAACTGTTGGAACAAGTCCAAAGGAGAGCCACGAGGATGATCAGGGGACTGGAGCACTTCCCATATGGAGATAGGATGAGAAAGTTGGGGCTGTTCATCCTGGAGAAGAGAAATCTGCGTGGAGACCTCATAGCAGCCTTCCAGTATCTGAAGGGGGCCTATAGGGATGCTGGAGAGGGACTCTTCCTTAGGGACTGTAGTGAGAGGACAAGGGGTAACGGGTTCAAACTGAAACAGGGGAAATTTAGATTGGATATAAGGAAGAAGTTCTTTACTGTGAGGGTTGTGAGGCACTGGAATGGGTTGCCCAGGGAAGATGGGAATGCTCCATCTCTGGCGGTGTCCAAGGCCAGGTTGGACAGAGCCTTGAGTAGCATGGTTTAGTGTGAGGTGTCCCTGACCACGGCAGGGGGGTTGGAACTGGATGAGCTTAAGGTCCTTTCCAACCCTAACTATTCTATGATTATATAAAACTATCATGTACATGGTAATTTTATAAAAGGGGAGTGAGAGGGACTTTAGATATGATTCAGAAGAGAGAAAAATCTGTTTCTACATTTTTTGCTGTGATGATTAGTCCAGAGTTCACAAAATAGCTATGTGAATGTGTATCTATTATACATCCTTACAGATCATATCATTGCATAATCAATACGTGGGAGTAATTTTAGCAATGTGCTTTGATAATTCCCATTCTGGAAGTCAATTTTATAATGAGAATGGCAATGAAGACAAAGTCAGTTTTATAGTAAAACTGAATGGAGACCAAGATGAACATACTCAAATCTATGTTATAAAGACTTAGTAAGTCCAATAAAAGCTTCTGGACAAGATAATCAGAGAAATTCCCTGAACAAACTCCACTGTTCATCTGAAATGTTTCAGCAGGCATGAATGAGTTTAAGCAATAGCTCAAGTATAAGCCACCCAATGCTCTGTTGAGATAACGTTCTGCATGCTGACGTGGCAGATCTCCCCACAGGGCAGTGGGGCCACCACTGAGCTCTGAGGCTCTCCACACCTCCAGCAGTCTGGATTTGGATTGGGAAATGGGAACAAATGCTGGGGAGAGAAGATCCAACTTTTGATTTGTTGTTGTTTAAGCCCAACCAGTAACTCAGAACCACGCAGCCGCTCATTTGCTCCCCTAAAGTAGGAGGAGAACTGAACTGTTCTGAATAAAACTATTAGCTGTATGCTATAGACTACGGTTACTCTTCAGGGGCCAGATAGAGATCTCAATTAGAAGCTGATATAATTTCCTGGCTCTCACAGGGCTTACACTGGCTTACAACTAATACAAGCCAGAACTTCCTCACAAAGCGTCATGGCCATGTTAACTTTTACATCAATCAAGGAGATGACTCTCAGCATTTTAGGGTTTGGCCAAGAGAGAAGGAATGCAACAGAGTTGGGGCTCTGTTTCTGAAACCAATTTCTAACTAATATATTTTTGCCTTTCATTTTAATACATGATCCTCGCTTGTACCTATATCTGATTGAATGAAATATTACTGTGCTGTGTAATATCATTGCCTAGCCCCCTGGGTCACGCAGAAGGCGTATTACTGCATTTTGCACAATATGGGTACAACGTACCTCCCTGCACAGCCTGGAGACTGAATCCCACAAGACAGGATGATGAGTGAGAGAGGACTACTCTTTAAAGCTTCTCTTTTAATAAGATATGGTAATTTTGAATTCAGCCCTGGGAAAGCAATAAATGAAGTGAGATTCATGGTGTTGTAGCTGTTTGGTACTGCAGAGGAGACAGTAAAGGTGCTTACACTGATGATAGGAAAGGGAGAAGCCTCTGCTGCTGATAGAGGTGCAGTGACAGCAGATTCAGGGGCAATAAACAGTGTTTGCACTGGTAGTTTCTAATCTGTTCCATATACAGAAGCAAAGTGGTCAGGGTGCTCAGAGAGACACCATCGTGCACAGTGCCCCTGAGACTAGTTTACAGCTGAGAATGAAGTGATGACTATGATAATGGTGGGAGCAATGAATACAATATTTTGTGGAAGCAGGGTAAGGGAGAGGTGAAAGCTGGGTTCTAGAAAGGATCCTCAAGCCTCTTACGGAGACCACTAACAATTTACTCTCCCTCTAGGGAAATGGGGATATAGGGCCCAAAATGTGATGCTAAGGGGTCCTTTCCCTTAAAGCCTAATTCTCTGTTCACACCTGAGTTAAAACTTTAGTCCAGACTGAACGAAGCAACTTGTGTTCTGGTGAACTTCTACCTGACTCAGGACTTTTGATCCTGGAAACAAAGATCTGTGAGGAAATGTACTTCATTTTAAAGTCAATTTTGAGATTAAAACTCTCACCATAAAGTGAAAAGTAACTTCAAACTGGAGAATGAAAAGGTTGTATTAAAATAAAAGCAGCTTTAAAAGTGATATGTCAGTATTTTTGGATTTTTTTTGTAAGGTAAAATACTGATGATACCAACAGAATTCTGCATAATTTTCTATCCTGATGGGATTGCAGATCTGGACACAGTTTGCCTATGTGAAGTTTTGTCAGCTGTCTCTGTATTTTAGCTATTATATCTTTATTGAGCCCCTTGAAAATCATGCCATTCATTTTGATGCAAAAATGACAACTGTGCTGTTCTGAAATGCTGATGCTTAAAGGAGAAGGATGCTCCTCGTACCTGAGCCTGGCAGGTGTATCTATCATGTCTTCATGAGTCTGTATGGGTTGCTTTAGGGACCAAACTGCTGTAGGAAAGACTTCTTTGTTCATGACTGCCATGCTCTCTTTTCCCTTGTTTACAGTGCATTTGGGGTTTGTGGTGCTTTTTAATGTGAAATACCTTTAATGCTTTAAGCAGTGTTGACATGTGAGTCTTGTCACTTTATGAGGTGGAAAACAGTCACTGTCACCGACAAGTGAATAATAATAGAGATGAAAAATTAGCCATGAAGAGCAGGGCCTGTACATTACTGTGCTAACAAGAAACACAGGCACATTCATACATCAGGATTAATCTCTAATAGAAAGTGGGCAATGCTCTGTCACATTTGTCACTGCAGTGAAGGATATAGGAGCAGGGAAATCATCACCTACTGCTTTCTTAAAGCAGGTGGATTAAGAAATAGGTGAGTGGGATTTGATTGTCATGATGCGAACCTTACACTTTGGGCTGTGTTTGGAGCAAGAAACCTCTGCAGAGGGAAAACAGGGCAGAAACCCCATTTAAAGTTGTCTTCTGTCTCTATCCTTTTGTTTCAAAGTGCGGAGGTGTGTGCATCTGAAAATCCTTATTGTGACCAGGTTGGCAGGCTGCAGATGGGGAAATCATAGAATCACAGAATAGTTAGGGTTGGAAAGGACCTTAAGATCATCCAGTTCCAACCCCCTGCCGTGGTCAGGGACACCTCACACTAAACCATGCCACCCAAGGCTCTGTCCAACCTGGCCTTGAACACCGCCAACGATGGAGCATTCCCAACTTCCCTGGGCAACCCATTCCAGTGCCTCACCACCCTCACAGTAAAGAACTTCCTCCTTATATCCAATCTAATCTTCCCCTGTTTCAGTTTGAACCCTCTTGTCGTATCACCAGTCCCTAATGAAGAGTCCCTCTTTTCATTTTCTGACCAGGTTAAAGATAATTATTTATGAATCTGACCCAACTTTGACAAATGCTTTTGGGCAAAAGGGAGAGAAAACAAGGATAAAATAATACATAAGAATTGTAAAAGTCAGTTTCTACACTGGCAAAGTGAATACTTTGCCTTGGCTGAAATGATGTTTCCTTTGATAGTGACCTAAATTTTAACTTTTCAAAATGTTTAGAGGGATACAGGAACATCCAACCTGAGCTGCTTCATTTCAGTATAAGCCCAGGGTACTCTCTGATCTATCAGGTTGTTCTCAACGCTTGTCTCATTCCACCTAGAAGGTAAGCAACACTTTAAGTAACAACTTAATCATGAGTTTATTTCAAAGGTTTCTTCTTTGGACAGGAACAGGAGGAGACTATGCTGTGCTCTGCGGAATTACCAAACTTATGTGTGCTAAGGGGTGAAGAGCTTATTGCAGGTCCCAGTTAGCACAACTCAATCTCTTAGATCAGAAGAATGGCTGCAATAGTAAAAATCATCAAAATCCTCTTACCCCTGAATTTGACATCATTAGCGATTTTCTGGTGAGTAATAAAAAGAAACAAAAGAAGAGAGAGGAAGAGCATTAATGTGAACTGGTGCAGGTTTCCCATTAGCTACAGATAATCAAACAGATAGAGCCCTTAAAGGTAATTATTGGAGCCAGCTGGAAATGTTTGCTGGAAATTGCATTCTGAGTAAAACCGGAGGTTCTTGCTGTATTTTTTGGTTTGGGGGAAAAAATAAAAGTGCCTTAGTTTCAATCAGTCTTTGCCAGCATCAGCACAACTGCAGAGCTCCAGACCAAAAAGCACAAATAAGCAGTTTCATTTGGAAGGATGGCGGTATCTGACTAACAGCTCTGTAAAACCTGCCTAATTCCCTTGATGGACAATGTAAAGTGAAGATACACTCAGAGGGGAGGGAGAACCGGCTGCAAAGGGGGACCCCGAGGACCCCCAGATGAAAGCAGTTCCTTGGGTGGATGTGGCAATGATTCATGCTTCAGCCCCAGAAGACAGCTGCCCCACCAAAGGCTGCTGATGCATCTGCTGTCAAACAAATGCTCGTTCATCAGTGCATGTGATTTCAATTAATCGCTTTTCTCACATATCCTGAGGCAAACCTGTTCCCAACATAGGAATGGAGCTTTAAATCAGGGACTGCCTGCAATAACTGACCCCCTTCACTCAAACAGGGATTCAGGACATACAAGCAAGCACTGGAGAAAAGGAGAGGGAATTACAGGTGAGAGGATCACCAGGCTGTATTAAGCACTTCTGTCTGAACTCAAGGTATCATCATGATTTTCAGACCAGAGCCTGTGGGGTGGGTTTCTGCTCTTCTATTGTTAATGAAAACAATTCCATCACACATAGCTGCCAAATACTACCTTCTATTTGTATCTTGTGTAACAAATGGAAAAAATATGACAGCTTGGATTCAGAAAGGGAGATATCTAATTGGCATTTGATGTAATTCTTGCATTCCCTGAATTGTATAGTCTCTGGGGGAAGACTGCTTGAAAACGACTGCCTTTATCCTTGTTCCTGGAAACAAGGCTAAGATGGCAGACATCAAGGGAGAGGCATTAAACCCACAAAGTTGCATCTAACCTTCCAGTTTAGTCTTCTCTGAGCCAGAGCCCAAAGGCTGCTCAAGCATTGGAACAGGCTGCCCAGGGCAGTGCTGGAGCCACCGTCCCTGTGAGTGTTCATACACCATGTAGATAAGGCCCTCAGTGCCATGGGTTAGTGGTGGTCTTGGCAGTGCTGGGGAATGGTTGGACTTGATGACCTTAAAGGTCTTTTCCAACCTGGCTGATTCTATGATTCTGTGGTTCTATGATTTTATGGTTGTGGAGGGCACTGGACAAGCTGAGCAGCACTTCCATATGCAACAAATTGACAGGCCCTTGCAGACATTTACTAAGGCCTTTGTTCAGACTAGGTGCAGTACTAAAGCCCAAACTCAGTTTTAATCACTTAGCATCAGGAGGAAAGCTCTTATTCATCACTTTGTCCAAACCTCTCCCTGGATCAGACATTGTGGTGGAAGGTGAGGAAGAGTTTGGGCCTCTCTGCATGGTGGTAATTACAATATGCTGACATGGTTGAACACACTGCAGCAAGAGCATCTGAAAACCCTCCCTTTGTACTGCTCTTCCATCAAGTCCCTTGATAGCGTAAATGCCCAGGTGAGAGCTCGCTCATCAATTTGATATGCTACATGTCTGATCCATCTGCCCTATACAGACTCTCTGATCCTTGACCCTGCTTTCCTTTCATCACTGCCTGCGCTTACAAGATAGCAGCTATCTCTTTTCAACATTGGTCTGTTACACTTCCCATGAAAGCTTTGCTTGCTGACACCTTCCAGTGCTGAAAAGAGACTGGGAGAAACACCGACAACTTGCAAATGCTCTCTGTATTCTGCAAGAGCAAGACAGGCCTTTTCATTCCCCAGGCTGCAGCGCTGCAGTTCTGGAAACATCACGTTGGAGCAGGAGGCTCTCATGGTATAAGAAGTCTAAACTTCCACAAAAAAACCCTCTTGTCATTACATGCTTGAGCAAAACAAAGCAAAACTCTGCATGAATATGCTGGCAACTACCAGAAGGGCAAGATTGATGCTGCCTTCACCCTCCCTGGCTTCTCATCACCCGTGTAATTAATACTCACCACCCCATGATGGATGGAAATTCAGTGCCAATTGTGAATACTAAACAGGGAGGGTGGGTAGGTGCCCCCTCCTCTCCCGAATTGACCTACTTAAAGGTATTCTCTGATGACCTGGGTAAATAGGAGCTTCTTGAGTTAGAGACAGGATAATGAGGTGTGTATCCACAAGCTTTATCGATCTGCTCTGCCTGGGTAACCACAAAGCCCTGGTAAAGGCTTCACATCCCTTCTCCCAGCATGCAGGGAAAGCAAGTTAAAACTCAAAAGGGATTGTCTGCAGACAGCACCTTCTTTGTATGTTTAAAGCCTGATTAGGAATCCGCAAGGGTATTTCAAATGAAAGGAAAGAGAGATGTTCAAACCCTCCCATGAGCTGTGCTTTAGGAATGGAGTCAGAAGTGCAGGACAGGCAGTACAAAGTACTTGTCTTTAGTGCAGGAGGGGAGATTTCAGGAAGAAGAAGGTTTTCCAGGTGGAATAGGCACAGGAAGTGTGCAGTGGTCCAAATAGCGCAGAGCTTCTGCGCAGGTTTTGATCCAAGCCATGGAACAGGGGCTTCAGGGTGGCAGCGCTGGCAGGCAGCTTTCACTTTATGTTTGGTTTTGGGTTTTTTCCCCAGCTGTTTTTTCCCTGCAAACATTTCAGACCAATGCTAAGATCTAAACAGGTTTTCAAGTATAGAAACCTGGAGTTGAGTTGATGTTTGACTCTTTCAAAGTACTCCCTAGGAAAGAACAGCAAAAAACAGTATTTGGAAGCTATAGCAAGAGAGATGGGCAAGATAACACCTGAGCATTGTGAATGAGCAGCCACTAAAACAAGCAGTGGTTTAGAACAAGCAGTTTCAAATGAAAATGTGGCAATTAATCTGGAAGATGCTACTCAAGCATCTGTCAGGTGTCCATTATTTGGCCCAAAATAGAGCTATGCAAGAGATCAGGCTTCTCTCAGAGCCTATGTTACCATCACTACGTGATTTCAGTCTATCTGGGAACTCACAAGGTCTGCAAGTAAGAATTTCTGAGCAATGCTGAAGACATAAGAACATATGAACAGGGAATCAACTCAGTTCTTCAAGCCCAGTTCCTCCATATGGGTTGTTCATGGGGGGCCTGGACCTTTTCAACAGGTTGTGTCCTAGTGCCATTACAACTGAAAATGACAAAGCATCAAGACTGAATCAAGCTGTTATTGCTCCTCCAAGACATATTTTTACCCTTGGAAGTGGATTTTTGTGTAGCCACAGCAAACTCTATGGAATGTCTAACAGATGTGAACTTCTCAGGGTTCCAGCATCCTTGGTGGGATATGTCCCTTTGAACAAATGACAAAGTGCTCCAACTGTGCTAAGTGGATTGAAATGTCAGCCCCATGGTTGTTGTAAGCCGAGCAGGATTTGTGTTTAAGCATTTCACGAATATATTTGATTAGCAATTACCCTGTTCTGGTTTTAAATTCTCCTTTTTTTCTTACTGCTGCAGGATGCAATATTCATGTACTGTTAGATCAAATACTCCATTAACAGCCCCAGAGATAAATATTGAATTAATGGAATAATGCAGGTTAATAGTAGATTCACAGGATAATGCTGGAGAATACTGTGTATGAATTATGCTAGCAGCTGAATCACTGCCCCTCACTGTGCTCTGACCTCAGGTACAATAAAAATAGCCCCAAAATGCTAAGCTATCTGAGATTTAAATATTTACTGGGAGCAGGCAATAGGTCAGGGATGTGGACAGATGCTTGGATGAAACTAGGACTGCCCATAAGCGCTGAATGTTTCAGCCTCTCCCCTCCTGCTGAGAAGTAACAGAATGCACTGGCTGGCCTGATGTGCTGTTTACTAACTGGGCAGCATTGGATACAATGCAAGGGTCTGTCCTCTCCTGCCTGTGACAAAACCCAAGGGCAGTCAGAGCCCACCACCAAATGAGTGGAAGGGCAAGGAGAGCCTACCGAGATGCGCTTTGAAATTGTCCTCATGGCTCTGTTCTTAATTTTCCTTTTGGACAAGCCTGTCTAGGCAGTTACTGTATTTTTATGCCTGGCTTCATGAATATTTCAAGTAGGAAACTCATCCTGAATTTGTTTCTTTTTTGTCTTTTCTTCCAGGAAATGGATGTGTGCAAACTCACCCTAATTTATGTAAATACGGAGGCGGAAGAGTTTCACTTCATTGTTACAAATTAAAAGTTCCCTGACATTTCCAATTAGCTGGAGAGAAAAGCAACACAACTATAAATACATCACAAAGCTGCAAAGTCTGCTCTGGCATGAACAGCACACTCCCATCGCGACACCCAACGGTGAGGCTCTTGCAGCAGAGATTAATGGCATGGTAACCCATTGCCCTGGGGAGGTAACAGAGAAATTGTGGCAGGGAATAGCTGAAAACTTGGACACAAGGGCAAGGAAAATGGCATTAGGGCTTGTCGTGGTTTAAGCTGTAAATCACGCAGTTCGTTCATTCACTCCCCCCTCTTTTTTCCCCAGTCCCAGGGGGACGGGGAGGAGAATTGAAAGAATGCAACTCGCACAGGTTGAGATAAGAACAGTTCAGTAACTAAGGTATAACACAAAACCACTACTGCTACCACCAATAACAATAATGACAAGGCAAATACAAGGGAAGAATACAGTTGCTCACCACCAATAACCAGCTCGACCAAGCAGTGCCCCCCCCCTTCCGGGTCTCTGCCCTCTGTTTTTACATCCTGGGCATGACGTGCTGTGCCATGGAATACCTCTTTGGTCAGTTTGGGTCAGGTGTCCTGTTTCTCCTTCCTCCTGGCTTCCCCTCCTCCCTGGCAGAGCATGAGGCTCAGAAAGTCCTTGATCAGACCAAAACACTGCCAAGCAGTAACTGAAAACACTGCTGTTATCAGCACTGTTCCCAGGCCGAAAGTCAAAATCACACCGCTGCACCAGCCACCAAGAAGGAGAAAAAATGACTGCTACTGCTGAACCCATGACAGGGCTAAACCTGACTCAGTGTTGCTCCTTTTGGCTGATCCGAGGCTTAAGTGGGGAGAGGAAGTACCTTTAGGATATCAGCATGGTGATGTTTGGCAGGCTTCCAAGACAAAGTTGCTGAAATGCTCTTTCCTGTGACCTGCAAAGCTGCTGCTATCAGGGACTGTGAACATCTCTGCCTGAAACACATGTGGGTGAGACAGGCAACTGCACTGAAGCAAAGAGATGGAGGCGGGCGGGTGGAATCCTGAAATGTGGGCAGGAATAGGACCACTGCCTTCCCACAAGAACCCAGCACCCCTGGTTTGTCCCTTCCTTGAAAACCATCTTGATCTGGACTAGGGAGGCATCAGGAAAGGGTAGTAAGATGGAAAAGTCTCTTTTGCCCTGTGGTTTCTCCATACAGGAACCTGTCCTTAGCATGGATGAAAGCACCATGTGCGGGGGTGATCCCAGTAGATAGTGTAGTCTGTGCTAACCAAGCTTTGGGAGAATATATGGCACCCTCCCCACCCCAGAGTAAAAAGGGTGCAAGAATTGTATCAGTGGTGTAACTGCAGTTTTCCCTCTGCCCTCCTGCTTCAGTGTCTTCTACATGGAACCTACCCTGTGTCACCCGACTCAGAGGCATAGCTATGGCTGGGGGTGGGGGTGTGTGTCAGGATAAAGTGAGGCAACAGGCAGGTGAGTAGTATAAATCTAACCCTGCATGGTGGGTTTAATTGCTTTACACTCTTTGAGGTGGTAATGTGAAACATCTCATGCTTGGTTGCCCAGCTTGGAGGTCTCCCTGGCTTCCCTGGGCATTAGGATGCCTGGGAATGGGCATTGGGATGCTCAGCATCCCCCAGCAATGCCCCTTCAAACTGCAAAAAGCCATCGATGAGGGTTAATTCTCATAGTTCGTGCTGCCTTGTTTCCCAGCAAAGGGCATCCTGCTTTTTGGTGCTGGATGCCTTAAATTCCAGCAACATCATTTCCCTTTTTACAAATCCATCAGGCTGCAGACACAGTTGGGTACAATGTGTTCAGACATCCAGTGCAAGGAAAACTAATAATAATACTGATGCTTTTTATTGGCTTCACACACCATAGCTTGTACTTCTTCTCCCCAGGGCCAGATAAAAGTTTTGTGGTGTTATTTAAGCAAAAGCCCATTTTGGCACCAGAGCTGGCAGAAATACTGAGAGCTTCATTTCTCCCCCTTCTCTTCCTCCTCTTGTAATCTTTGATAAAGAAAAAAGTGTGCTTCAAAAAAGGTATGTTAATTAACAATTAATTCTTTTATCTTATAGCACTGAGACTTTAAGACCTGAAAAAGATGTAAAGTAAAATGAGTGGTAATTAGCTTTTTAGAGCATTAAATAAACAGTGACATGAACGACAGAGAATTAATGTTATGCATTTATTTTTAACAATATTTATATAGGCAGTTTTTGAACAGGGCCCTGTGGCAATAGCTTCCACTAATACAGGCAAAACAACACTGAGAAATAATTACATTTAGCCTGCATTAAGACAGCAATATGCAAATCAAAGGAATAATGAAGAGAAGCCTGTTAATAGGGTTTTTGGAGACTCTATACTTGCATGTAATATTGGGCTTTGTTTTCCTCTGAAGAATGCAGAAATTACCACTTCCATCATCCCAAGCCCCAGGCCTGTGGCGCTGTGTGAATAGCACTGATATAGATGGGTGCTCCCAGCCAAGGTGGAGGTTCCTGAAGTGGTGCTTTGGGCTGTGCTGTTTGCTTCAGAGGGGACCCACTTGCAGGAAGCAGTGAGCAGAGGAGGATGCACTGGTCGGCTCCCAATGCTCTCTCCACAAGCCAGCCCCAGCCTTGCAAAACAAGGCACAACTCAACAGTTCCCTCCCCAGTCCCTCTTGAAACACCTGAATGAGGTGCCCTGATTTCCAGAGGGATTAACCCTGTAAACAAAGAGTGCAGAAAAGCTCGAGAACATGAATTTCAGCGCTAACAGACCCCTTTTTTCCTGACTGAATGTATTTATTCTTTGCTATTGCTGTTTTAATCTTTTGGGGCACCTCTGGGAGCTGTTCTTCCCCATGTTAACATGCTCCGTGTGTGCTAACTGCCATCCAAACCACTTCATTAGTGACCCCTCTGCATGCACATGCTTCACTTGCCAGGGCTGTTGGCACAGAGGACAGCTCCCTTATCTGGACATTCATAACCCTCAGAAAGGGATAAAGAAAACAAAACTTTGGCTCCTAATCAGCTGAAACACCCACGGATCATCCATCTTCCATTATCGCTCCAGCAAATGTAGAAGGAAATGGGAAGATCTGTAAAAGCTTGTTTGTGTTACTCAGTTTTACTGCTAATAGGGTGTGCTAATTAAGAAAGGAGCCACAGCACATGAATCCTTGAAGCAGCTTTTAATTAACACTCTCAGAGCGGAGAGTCAGAGGGGAGAGAGGGGTGAGGCAACCTTCTCTGCTCCTCCTGCCTAGCACCAGGAGCCCAGTGCTGCCTGCTCCACAGGCGGATTTCCAACCTGCCTTCAGAAATGCTCATCTTAATTAAAGGAGAAAAGGCATCACTGGCAGTCTTCAATCAAGCGTTTAATGAAGAGCTGACAGGGCACTTAATGCCATCAGTCTATTGTCAGTCAATGAAGTGACAGCAGGACATATATTAATATCATAACCTCCATTTCAGGATCCACTGCGGGATGCTGAAGGCTCCTGTCAAGGTTTTACAGGGCTTGGTATCAGGTATAAATCACAGGGTTTGAGTTATGCAAGGTCTGTGGGTGACCCACAGCAGAGCAGGGACACCCCTGAGGGACTGTGGCTGTGGGCAACCCATGCTGCAGAAAGGGATACCCCTGAAGGGCTGTGGCCATGAATGATGAATGCTTGAGTGGAGTAATACCAGTAAAAAGCAAAGAGCAGCATCAACCTCACTCAGATGGGGCTGGGGGAGAAGTGAGAAAGTGGTTTTAGCTGAGCCATGGGAAATGGGAGGTAATTTGTATCCTCAAGTGGTTTTTAATTGTGTTCTCTGATCTATTTTTTTGCTCAATATCCAAATCAGGCATCAGAAGTTGGTGTTAGTTGGCAAGAAATCAAATTAAGCAAAAATTCCCCAAGTTGAGGCTGGTTTTCCTGCAGCAAATCTCCATTCGCTGCCACAGAACATGTGCTGGGCTCTTGCTCTGTCCTCCACCCAACTCAGCCTGTAGTCCCTTAGGCTGTCAGCTCATGTACATGTGGTGGGAACTGGTTCTTACCACTCTTATTAACCTGTTTGCTTCTTCAGTTCAAATGGGAACATTCCTGGGCTCCTGGATTTGCCCATGCAGATTGGGTTACAAGGCAATAAGGCTGTGATGTCTGATGGTAGTTTCTGTACATGATCACACCTCCTAAAGCTGATCACTCTCTGGTGTAACCATTAGTCACAGATGGGAAAACAGCAAAGTAAGGACTCAGGGTGAGTGCATTTATGTGTTAACACTGCATCAAGACATTTCTTCACTCTCCTTTTCTTGCAGGGTAAGTTTTATTCCCTGATGGACAGTCTGCAATGATACACCCCTTGTAGAGTGATTGCAAGGTGCATGATGACAGTTCAAACCCTTGTCTTGCTCTGCCAGTCTCCTGACATCACTAATGGGACTGCCAAGAGGGCGTGAGAGTGTTCTTTCCTCTCCACAGTCCATTCAGAGCCAGCCTGCCCATGGAGCCAATCCCACAGCCCTAGTTAGGCTCTAGTGGTTGTGATGACTATGGTGTTGCTGCTTGTCCTTTATCTTCAAACCCACCTGTCTCACTCCCATCTGGATCATTTGGTGGGAATTACAGTCCTGTGACCTGTTAGGCTTGTGGGAGATAAAAAGGCCCATTCCTTCCAGCAAGATAGAGCTCATAAAACACTCAATTCATGTTCATTTAGAGGCTCATTCAGGGAAATAGAGCTGTAGGTGAAGCTCAGCTATATCACAAACAGAAATCGGATGGCAAAACCAGGCAGGCAGAGAAGCCTTTGCGGTGCCCTTTTCTCAGAAGAAATGCTGAATCACTGGGTGCCACTTAGGTCCTTGAGCTGAATCAACTCTATTTTTCAACAGCCACAGCCTGAGGAGGAGAAATTAGGATGATGTGTCCATTCTTCATCTTGGAACAGCTATATTCAGCAGTATTGGATACAAGCTGCTGTGGAGAGGAGACTGAAAACCACTGTGTTCCCACCCACAGGTAAAGCAGGCTGAAATCCTCATCCAGAAAGGAAAAAGTTTCCTCAACTCACTTTCCCTGATCCCTTTCTTCAAAACTTTTAAATCTCTCTTACGCATTTCTCTGATTGATTCTTTCTTTCTTCCTACATATCAAAGTTTGCTTCCTATCTCCCACCTGCAGCTGTGTGGCTGCACTTCTGCCGAGATCGCACATAAAACAGAATTAGGGAAGGAGAGATCAGCTAATAAGCAGTTGCTATTCATTATGGGAAATTACAGCTTTCGTGTCTTCATAGGGTAAACTGCTGTCAGCTCCAAGCCAGGGACCTGTTGCATCTAAATACCTTGCTTAAGCAGGTGGATAGGCTGAAATGCACTCCAAATCAGTCTGCCTTTTAGCAGGAATTGCTGCTGTTGTACTCAGTGTCTGGGGGTGGTAGGGGAAGGTGGACAGGGCATAGAATCCTAGTATAGTTAGGGTTGGAAAGGACCTTAATATCACCCAGTTCCAACCCCCCTGCCATGGGCAGGGATACCTCTGTCATGGGTTCAGCAGCAGCAGTCATTTTTTCTCCTTCTTGGTAGCTGGTACAGTGCTGTGGTTTTGATTTCGGGCCTGGGAACAGCGCTGATAACAGCAGTGTTTTCAGTTACTGCTTGGTAGTGTTTTGTCTGGCCAAGGACTTTCTGAGTCTTATGCTATGCCAGGGAGGAGGAGGAGCCGGGAGGAAGCAGAGACAGGACACCTGACCCAAACTGACCAAAGAGATTATTCCATACCACAGCACGTCATGTCCAGGATGTGAAACCGAAGGGCAGAGACCCGGAAGGGTGCAGTGGTGCATTGGGGGGTTCGCTGTTGGGGGTGCACTGGCTGGGTCAGGCTTGGTGAGCAGTTGTATTCTCTTTCCTTGTATTTCTCTTGTATTATTACTGGTGGTAGCAGCAGTGATTTGTGTTATACCTTAGTTACTAAACTGTTCTTATCTCAACCTGTGTGAGTTGCACTTTTTTTTTGATTCTCCTCCCCATTCCCCCGAGATTGGGGGAAGAAAAAAGAGGGGAGTGAGTAAAACTTTGTGAGCTTTAGAGGCTTAAACCACGACAACCTCCCACTAAACCATGGCACCCAAGGCTCTGTCCAACCCGATCTTGAACACCGCCAGCGATGGAGCATTCACAGCTTCCCTGGACAACCCTTTCCAGGGCCTCACCACCCTTACAGTAAAAAGTCCTCTGCTCTGTTTGCTTCCATTGTGACCTGGTTGTTAGATCTCATATGGCACTGCCAGGAAATGGCTTTCTCTAAACCCCTCCAGCATCTTCACCAGGGAGCAGCAAACACCTTGAGGTCCATCCTCATCCAGGGGAGCAACGTTTTCAGTGTGGCGATAGAAAAACAGAGCACAGAGTTCAAACTGGATCACTCCAAAGCTCGTATACCTACATCAACCATGGAGCAAAACCCCAAGAGCTCCAAAGCACACAGCTCAAATCTGGGGAGGGCTGAATACTGAAGCAATCGTTTCTCCCCAGCTCTAGAGCATCACCCCCACTGCAGAGATGGCTGCAGGACACTGGATTCAAGCACAGCATGAGATAATTCACTAGCCAAGGTTCCCAGTTTGAACAGACACACTTCATGCCTGGCTTCTCACATAAGGCAGGGTCATCACAGCTTTTGGCCAGTGTCTCCTGTTCACCCACTGGCGCAGAACTAAACAGAACATTGTCAAAAACAAGGGCCCAGGTGATGCTGGCAAGCATCAGTTGTCTCTAACATAATGTAAAGCAGCCCAGCATCCCTAGGATGCTTGCTTCTATGTTTTGGAGCTGGCACAGTGGCTGAGGGAGAGTAGACAGTGTACTAGGAGGTGTAGCTGTTGCTATGGCTCCCTAATTACCTTCTGGAGGTTACCATAGAGAAAAGCCCAGAGCTGTCTTTAGAAACAATAGCACTCCAACTTTGTTTACACAGACTTCACAGTTTCTAAATCAAACTTTACAAGAGCCAGAAATTGAGCCTTCAGCCCACTGCAGAGCAGGGAGGACTTTATCACTGCAGAAACAAAACAAATAGCTCAACATCTGTTTCTCTATTTCATATTGCACTGAAGCAACAGTATGGGGGGAAGGGGGGAGGGAGAGGTTGTTTGGTTGCTGGCTAGTGAATTGGTTTATGGGGTTTATTTTTTCCCATTGAGATACCAGGGAAGTTGGGAGGTGCATCTAGGAAGAGACAGTAACAGTTTGGGTGATGGGCAGAGACAGTCTCTGCTGCAAGGCTCAGTTGTAGAAATGGGAAAGCTCCAACAGAAGTGCATGAGCAAGGTCACACATCCAGAGCAGGTGACGTGCTGGCAGCAAGTGTGTTTTCCTGGACCACGAGAAGATACAAGTGCCATATATATACTGCATATAGTCATGACACTGCAGAGTGGCTTTTTTGGAGGGAATAACTTACATTAACTGCATTAAAAATCCTTTTGTACTGCAGAAGGGGCATAAAGGGTTGTAGCACTTAGAAGAGAGAGCTGGGTCCCTCTCTTAGGAATTGGTGGTTTCATTGTGCGGGTCATTACGTTGGAGGGGACTTGAAGATGCCACTTGGGGCCAGATGGCTGTGGAATTCTCCAAAAGGCATCTTGGGATCACTAAGTACCTCATCACCATAGGCAGAGACTGCAGTCCCCGCATCACTGTACCCATGGGCTGACGCATGTAGGTTCTGAGACTCACCTTGTCCAAAACCTGGCTGTCTGAAGGATTGGCACCAGGATAAGCTAGTCATGCTGTCTCCCCTCACTTCCACACCTCACCCACCTCATGAGAAGGTAGCTTGGGTGACCTTCTGAAAGTACTGAGGTTGCACAGCAAGGGGCCTTTCTCCAGTTCCTGTGTGGATATTTGCAGTGCAGGCTGCTCTGATGCAGATCCAGTTGGGTAGAGTCAGTGCTGCCTGCGGTGTGTTTTATCTTGCCTTGCAATAGATGTCTATACTGGTTAGAAGGATTTCTCCTCACAGTGCCTGTCTCCCTTCACTGACTTTGAAAGGAGTCTGTAGGGTCTCTTTCAGCTGGGGCAGCACACTTACACTGATTTTTGTCTGAGTGAGATGAATCCTATCCTGAAGTGCTACCTTGAATTTGTTTTAAGATCTAAAGTGACAGTTCATGTTAGCGATGAGGCAAACGTGGAACCCCCACCATTCAACCTCATTATTTGACCTCAGCACTACCACTGACACTGGAAACTGAGGGGTGTACATAGGTTTCAACATTTTGAGAACAGCCAGGTGGGGGTGGCCACAGAATTAGTAATGAGCTAAGAATTAAGGACTGATTCCTACAGAGCATCACTTCTTACAGCTTGGTACAAGAGGAAATCCACAAGAACTCCTCCTGCTGGTGCAGTGGTCTCTAGAACTTTTCACAGCACTGTCAGAAAGACAGAGTCCCATTCCCGTTTTTGTTGGCATCAATAATATAATAGTTTATTAATTCTGCAGCAACACAAGTTAATTGGCTGGGAATAAATTATGACTGTAGCAGGAGGCAGGGAAGGTCTGTATTCCTCTCACAATATTAATACATAGTAAGACTAAAGCAATTGCCATCTGATTCATGGCTCCTGCTTTCCCTGAAAACAAGTGAGGTGGACAAAATTGTCACTTTCTGCTTCAGGACTCAAGTATTTCCATCAACTCTGCACTTGCTTTCTGTCCTAATGAAGAGAGGGCCAACAGTTTCTGCTGCCACCCAACCCCAGCCGTAGGTGCTCAGAAAAGCAAGAATCCACTCAGGCCTTGCTTTGGGAAAACTTGGGGTAGCATTTTATCGTAGTGGATCCGGTTTTAACAAAGGGCAGATAGTTAGAATTTCTCATGTTGGCTTTTTGTATAATCTACGTGTTAAAAAGGAATAAAGCCCTTGGGACACATGGGGCTGACTTCAGGACTGCTGGCGAATAAAAGAGCACTGGTGCTCTTTTACACTGTGTGCTGGCATTGAAATGCTAAATAACCTGCAGACAAGTGACACTTCCAAGATGCCCTAATCAGAGAGGCCATTAGCCCTTTTCAGAAGTCAAAGGAGCAATTCAATTTGCAAACAAGCTGAAAAAGTTGGAAAGCAGAAGACCAAGGAGATCACAGGGGAAACCAACAAGCAAGCAGAGTCCTCTCTGCCCGAAGGAATGCATCCTATGGGGAGGCACCTTCTTTAAAATTGGGCAGAGATGACAGCAGAAGGGAAAGAATCATTTTCCAACACTGGAAAAATGAAAAGCTATTCAGGCTTCCCAGAATAATCCATGGCTTCCAGAGCAGTGGAGATGGAACCAGATGTGAGGATATTGGGGGCTGCTGGTGATTCAGCTAGGTCAGTGGTCCTTTTCATCTGGATGTGATAATATTGCCTTCATTTTGCTCATTATTTGAGAGATATTGTGGACATGAATTAGGTGGCGCTGGCTTAGAGTGTGGCAATATCTCCCTCTAGTAACTGCCCCTGGCAATGAGAGTTGCCTCCAAGCTGCTTTGTTCTATTAAGTGAATTTTCCATTTCCCTGTAAGTAGAGAACACTGGCTTTCACAGTGAGAATATTTGCTTTGATTCATACAGTCTATACATCTCCTGTGTGCTTCACTGCACCAATGTATCCCTGACTGCAGTGCATAATAATGTGTAGCAGTAGTCCTGGCCACTGAAGGAAAAACATACACTGGATGAGAGCAAGAAGGCTGCAGCTCCATCTGTCCTGAGCTCACTGTTGTAATTTACAGAGGTAAACACGAGAACAAGGGAAATGTGAGTCATTCCACTCTGATTCAGAAGGATTTTACACCTTGCCTTCGTGAATGGAAGTGCCCCCAAAGAGCATCAGACTTAAGCTCTACCAACCAGCCCACCAGCTATATAAATGCATATGTCAGGTTCTCTCTCCACGTGTTGTTTTGTAATACTGCACCACAATTTCCTTTTCATAACTCTGCAATGACCAGTGCTCAAAAGCTAGTAATTTTTTGTCCTAAATGATACCAGTTGTTCTAATAGAAGCAATTACTGCTCCCTGCAAACCTTGTCTCTATGGAATGCTTAGGCTATCACGGTCAAAGCACCACTACCATTTTCTCCTCTCGCACATCCTTCTTATTAGCACTCTTCCATCATACAGGTGCCTCATCACATTGTCCTCCAGGAGACTTCCAACAACCCTTACCTGCAGACCTGTCTGCCCCCACTTTCTGCTGGCTCATACTGTGTATCATTCCCTGTCACATTTCTCTCCTCTGTAGCCTGTGAAAGAATATGACCTTTTGTACATTACTGCATACAAAGTCTGCTCCTGTACCTGCACTGTAGAATCCCAGACTGATTAAGGTTGGAAGGGACCTTAAAGCTCACCCAGTTCCAACCCCTGCCATGGGCAGGGACACCTTCCACTGGAGCAGCTTGCTCCAAGCCCCTGTGTCCAACCTGGCCTTGAACATTGCCATGGATGGGGCAGCCACAGCTTCTCTGGCCACCCTGTGCCAGCGCCTCAGCACCCTCACAGGGAAGAACTTCTGCCTAAGAGCTCATCTCAGGTCTCCCCTCTGGCAGTTAAAGCCATTGCCCTTGGCCTGTCCCTACATCCCTTTTCCAAAGCCCCTCTCCAGGTTTCCTGCAGCCCCTTTAGGCACTGGAGCTGCTCTGAGGTCTCCCCTTCAGGAGCCTTCTCCTCTCCAGGCTGCCCCAGCCCAGCTCTCTCAGCCTGGCTCCAGAGCAGAGCTGCTCCAGCCCTCGCAGCATCTCTGTGACCTCCTCTGGACTCGCTCCAACAGCTCCATGTCCCTCTGTGCTGCTGCCCCAGAGCTGGATCAGGACTGCAGGGGGGATCTCCCCTTCCCGCAGCAGAGAGGGCAGGATCCCCTCCCTGAGCTGCTGCTCCCGCTCTGGGGGTGCAGCCGCTGCTACATTCCCCCTTGGAGTTCACAAGGTCCTTTGGTGCCCAGAGGTAAGTGGGCAGCTGCAATCTCTGCACCAAGGACACCCAGGTGCAGCAACATTTGTCGGATTTTGCACTTTTCTTTAATCTCATACCAGCAAAGAATGTGCTTTTAGACACGAGATCCCAGCTCCAGCTCCTGAGACTGGCAGAGGCGTTGTTACAATCAAATTCAAAGACATCTGCCCATGCTCACCACATGAGTTTGTTTCATTTTCTTCTAAAACCAGGAATCAGAGCAGTCAATGTTTCTCTGTGGAGCTGTAAATTGGAACTAAAGGGTAGATTGAAAAGGAGCCACTTGTACTGTATAAACCAGTGACCTTCCCGAAGAACTTTAATGTTGGAAACATCCTAAAATTTGTTTTGAATCAATTCAATATCACCTCAGCACAAGGCAATCTCGAGATGTGAAAGAGGCTGCAAGGAAGAACAAGCTTGTCTAAGCCAGGCTGGCAGTGTTGCAGGCTGGATTTTGATTACAGGACTGTAGACACCACTTCTGCTTAATGGGATTGATTAAAAGCTTCAAATGTATTATCCTTTATGTGGGGTCACTTTTAGCTAAGGCTATGCTTTTTTTCCCCCCCTTCACAGGTGCAGGTTCGTCACTTCTGCTGATGCTAATGGAAATCACACATTCCTTTTGGCAACAGGGCCACTGAAAGTTACACAAATCCTTTTACCCTCAGGTTGGAAATGGCTTTGTCCGAGATTACAGAATGCATGTATCAGAAAGTGCCCTCATCTAAAGAGCCTCTTGTGGTATGTTGGAGCGAATCCTCTGCTGAAAGAGGCCCGTGGTGATTTAGGGTGAGTCATTTAGCCTTTGCACTGCAGGGTTTTTTACCTGTAAAACTGAACAACCCCTTTTTTTCCCTGCCCCTCTTTTCTTTTTAGCCATTTGTACTCTTCACCACAGGAGTCAGCTCTTTCAAGTGATTTGAATTGTACCTGATGCAAATCTGGGTCTTTCCAGCATCTCCACCCTCCAAGAGCAAGCAGGACCTGCTCTATTTACAGTTTTACAGCACGGACTAGTGCTCAGATATGATTTCTCAGGCATGACACCAGTATTGCACAGCGCCCTGAATGGAAGCTGTGCCAGTCACGCTAATGCCCTGACTAAACTTCCCAGTACACAGACAGCAACAGAGGTTTCTATAGGCTTGTACCAGTGGCTGCAAAATGCCATGATGTACATAAACGCTAAACTTGCACTGACACCAGTGAAATGAGCTGATGGCCTGAGGTCACCATGGGTGTTGCAGATGGACACTGTCCATCTCCCAGGTGTCACTTATCCCAGTCACTGGGGAGCCAGCACTGTGTGCAGACAGGGGTGACAACCGTAAGAGTGGCTGTGCTCCTGTAATTTCCCCCTGCAAAGACAACCTCATGTTTTCCATTTTGCTTGCAGTAAAGTGAAGCTGGTTTTCCTCCTCTGCCAGGGAACCTTTGGAGATCTTTGATTTCTGACCTTGCCCATGCCTGGGTGATTTGTTCTTCCCTTGTACTTCCTGACAGCTTCCTCTTTTTGAGTCTGCTTCTGCCCTAGGCTACATCATTTCCCCTCGGACATCTCAGTGCAAAGGTGATGGGGTAGGAATCACTGATGATTAAACAGATCAGTATGAACACTTCTCTCCTTGCCCTTACTCTGGGTACCCCGATAGCTATCACCCTCATGAACCAGGCATCCACCATTCCCAGTCATGCCTCAACTCTGGATGATGGATCACCCCTCCAGGCAGCTAAACAAAGTCCTTCATTAGCTGCCACAGCCATGGTGGTGGAAGAACTGTCAAACTGAGTATGTGGTACCTGAGGCTGCTCTACGGATAGACTTCACAAGCAGCAAGGCAAGGGATGCCCTCGTGTTTGGAGGATGCTCTCCAGGATGGCAGATGGGAGGGGGGGGGTGTGTGATTAATAAAAGAAGCAATTCTCACTCCCCCGCTCTCCTCTCATTACTGGCATTTGAAAGCCAGGATTCACATTTCTTCTGAGCCCTGGTGCTGTGTACAGATGTGAAGCTGTGTGTCTCGGGAGTGCTTCTGCCAGCAGAATTCAGATGGGAGGAAATGGGCTGGCGACACCCAGCAGACAATAATCTATTGGAAAGTATCCTCTGCAGATGTGCTTCCTCTTCATCAGCACTTGCTATTATCAATAAGATTCCTTCCCTTCTGCCCCACGCTAAAAACTGATATTTTATCTTTTTTCTTTCTTTTTTTTTTTCCTCTTTTCCCAGCAGCATGAAATGAATGAATGAAAGAAAAGAAAGAAAAAGTATTCTGGGTGGGACTGTCTCCCATGCAGTGAAGATGAATGCAGAAGCTTCTGGGTCACCCTAGTTCCACTGAAGCCCAGACACTAGCTGTGCTAGGAGACGTGTCTTCTCTTCTCCTTCCACTGATTGCATCTGACTCCTCTCCTTTGCATTTTATAGCTGCTCTTCTACCACCACCCCTATTTTCAGGGGAATCACCCCAACCTCCTCAAGATGGAGATGGTGGCAGAAAGTGCTGCGGAGCAGTTGGGAATGGCTGCTGCAGCCCCCCCCCCCCCCCAGGCCCCAACATGAAGGACACCCATGGGAGAAGACACCAACCTGGTGCTGAGCCTGTGCAGAGGAGCAGAACAGCACCCAGCCCTCTGCAGCCACCTGCTCCACACGCACCAGGACAGGGGGTGCTGCAGCCACCCCAATAGACAGTAATGGTCCATCCTCACCAAAATGTAGGCATAGGTAGAAAGAGCCAGAGAGCAGAAATAGGTTATAGCTTAGTATAGGAGTTAGTAACCGTGTTGTTGTAGGTATTGAAATAGGTTATAGGTTAGTATAGGAGTAAGTTACTGTATTGTTCTAGGTGTTGGAATAGCTGAGGTCCTGCAGCATGAGACCTTAATTCAGGAGCAATTCACAGTGCAGATCTTTGTAACCAGCTCTCCTTTAGTGTCTATAAGAAACCTTTACCCTGGTAGAGTTGTGAGGATGATGATGGGCAGAAGGTGGGAAAGGCAGACCTCTGCTGCCCACAGAGGTGTTGGGCCATGACAGAGTTCCTCTGCAAACTACCACCTTTCCCACAGAAAATGAGACAGGAAAACCTTTTGTTGGAGGTGCTTGAAGTGAGAGGGCTAAAATAACCCCTTGGACTCTATTTCATTTTATTAAGTGGGAGGAACATGAAACTTTGGGGGAAAAAGAAGGGAAAACCAAAACTAAACCTGCAAATGGAAACATTTCGACACATTGAAATGATGCTTTTTGTTTCTTTCAACCTAATCTGAGACTCTTGAGATTTATTTTGAAAGCAAACCCCATTTTTCTGTGCTAATGTTTCTGCCTGGGGCCTTCCTCCCCACTGTCCTGCATTTACTCTACTTTTGTCTGCAGAAAACCCATTTTTTCCCGTTCCATAATCCCAAAGAAACCAGAAGGTTACATTCATTTCAATCCAGAATTGTTTTCTGATGGTTCTTTTTAGGAAGCGTTTTTCCTGTTTTATGGAAGAGTTCCAATATTTTCAGGGAAAAACAATGGCAAAGATTCTTTTTTAATAGATCTTTTATATAAATACTTCACTGAAGAAACATGTCTGGTGTGGTTTTATTTCACTGCATCTCGTTTAATGGATTAAACCTTCTGAGCACAGTCTTTCTTTTAAATGACCTTGCTTCTTTATTTGATTCAAGGAGGACTTAGTGGAAAAAACCTCCAGATTCTTTTTTGAGGGAAAAACTGCAGGAAAAGGTTTCTTTCTTGAGCAGAAGGAGATTTTGAATGCTCTTCCCCACCCAGGAAGTTCTGGAAAAGCTTTAAAAAGAACCCCAAAGCAAACCAAGGAAAGAGACAATCTCAGCCAGTTGTTTCTGTTTGAAATGATTTGGTTTGGTTTGGTTCTCCTCTGAAACAATGCCAAGCCTCTGGCTGCCCGGACTGCCAGGGCAGTCCTCATCTTTACACCAAATCAGCGCTGTCTCTGACTTTCGGGAGCTCCATGAATCTGGGAAGGCCATGAAGACATGGAGAGATCCTGAAGGGGAGTGAAGGGGTACACTGGCTCCAGCCCTGAGAAGCTGGAAACCCTGGGGTGCTGCCAAATTGCATCTCCTTGAGTACCGCATCCCGTTGAGTACCACAGCCCCTTGGGTACCACATTCCTTTGGGTGCCATGCTCCATGCTGGGGAGAGGTAGGGCTTTAAGCAGGACCCCGCAGCTCTGGGTCCACAGCCCCAGCCTTTCTCCAGGGTTCTTACCTCTGGTACATTCAGCTGAGAGCTGCTCTGCACTTGAGCTCTGGGCCATTACTTGTTTCACAGGGGCCAACAGACGTGAACGATGTGCATGAGACCCTGCTTCAAGTGGCCAAATTACCTGAGACAGGAAAGCTGGATTTTCTTCTCCAGCCTGTCTTCATCTCCTTTAAACCTCTTCACTCCTCTCCTCATCCACCTTGGCTTTAGGCACTTACTTAGGTATTTCTACCCAAGACCAAGCAGATGATCCCCCGCAAGCTGAGCTCTAGCCTCACCACCACGTAATCCCTTGATGTGAGCCAGACACAGCTGGGTGACCTGGAGGTGAATGAGTTTGAATGCAACCCACGGTGCCAAGGAGCTCTCTCCTTCCTATCGATATTTTCCTACTTCGCATGCTGCTCGGGACGAAACAAAACAAACCAAAATGAGCCAAGCTGCTTGATTCTGCAATCTCCATAGATGTTGGAGGCAGAGACGGACGCAGAATAAAGATATCCTGTTCAGAGGAAATAAATAAGATGTTGATTGGCAAGCTAAATCCACAGTGTCACTGCCTGTATGACTGGAATCCCAAATGAGCCAAACTGCAACATGCTGGATGCTGTTTCTGCACTCCAAATGCGTTTTTCAATCTATTTCCTTAAGCCGGCAGGACCACTGTCTCAAATTCCACGTCCCATTTCTCCGCTTGGACAGAAACACTAAATACAAGCTCTCCTTAGCGACAGCACCTTTCATTTCCTTTCTCAGATTTCTAAGCACATCAGAAGGGTTAGCATGTGTTAACAGAACCATTGTCATGAGATAATGGCCTGCTATTAGAGCATCTTTTTTTTCCCTTTCTGATGGCTGTGGGCGATTTTCCTGTGATGTGAGAAATGATGTCTTGCAGTTCCTGGACATATTACGGGATGAGCCTTGTCACACAGCCCAGTCACTTCTGTGATCTCTCTTTTGAGAGCCAAAGAGGAAAAATGTCCCCCCTGGGACATTGTGTGCTAGCATGACAAAACCAGGCCGCTGAAGAGGGAATAGCTGCTCCCAGGCTGAATAAGCCCTGAGCCTAAAGATCAGCATCCCCAAGCAGAGAACTCGGCAACGGAAGTGGGAGGTCTGCCATGGAGTCAGCCTCTGCCTTTAAACAAGAGCCTGTGTCCAAGGGGTATAGAGCTACTTGCCCTCCTTTGAGAAACAGAGAGCATCAGCCTTTATTGAGGTCAAAGGATGGGAACAGGGAAGGAGCTTGTCCCTATGGAGAAAAGAGTCTGTCCAGCAAGAGTCCAGCCTCTTTCCTTGAGGTCTTTCTTGTGCGCTGCAGTGGGGGTGCAGACAGGGAGACGAGGAGCCCTCCTGAAGTCTGAGGAGACCGTCTGGTCTGGGACCAAAAGCCTGCTGGCCCTGGTTTAGGTCAGGATGCAGTGGCTGCAGGGGATGCTGTAATGCCATTTGTCTTGTGAGGACACATTGCAGAGTGGTGGCAGCCACTGGGTAACATTGGGAACAGGCAGCAGTCTCCAAACTGCTGCCTCATAGGAGCAGAGCCAGGAAGGGGTCTGGAGGAGGGATGTAGGACACAGTGGTTTGAATGGGACCACACCTCTGGGTCTGCACTTTGCTCAGGGCAGGACAAGCACAGAACAGGTTCAAGGCTGTGTCCAGTTGAGCTCTGAAGTGCTCCTCCCCTGACTCCTGCTGCTGAGCCTCTGAGGACTGAAAACCTCACACCCATCCTTTACCCATGGCACTTGATGCTGTTTAGTTTCATCCCCTCCTTCCCTGGTACAGGCTGCGTCTCCCTCTGGCCGTCCTTGTTTCCTGCCTCCAGAACAGCTGTAGGGAATTCGCACTACTTCTGTGCCTTCCTTTCCCTCACCTGGAGCTAAGACAACCCTGATTAATGCCCCTGTAGCATAAAAAGTGAGATGGGAGCTGCTGCTTTGGTTTGGTGCAGTGCTTTTTCAGCAAGGAAGCAGCATCTTTTCCTTCCTGTTCCCTTCGGGAGGGCAGCAAAGGTAAGAGTCCCATCGGCCTGGTGGCACACAGAGGATGCAGGATAGAACAGGGTGCATCAAACTGCAGCCAAAGAGCAAGCACAACCTCGGTGCAACCTTCCTGTATCCCCATGCGACCCGGAGCTGCTGTGGATTCCTCCTTGGGCGCTGTGCACCTTGCAGAGGTGCTTGCTTATTTATTTAGCCGCTCTTTGACGCAAAGGTTAACCAAATCAAACAGCACTGATGCGGTGCAAATGACAGAGGGCTAAGTGGTGTTCTCTTTAATCACCGTCGGTGTCAAGGAGAACGCTCGGGTAGCGGGGGTGCAGGTCTGGCTCGGCGGGGGATGCCAGCTTGCGATTCCTATTCAGATGGGGACATCTAGTGGCCACGAGGGACATATTGCAGGGCTGTGGAGCAACAGCATCAGCCTGAGCAGGTAAGGTGTTGAGGTCGAAGTCTAAGGATTTATCAGCTCCGGTTATGGCCTGCACTTGCCTCTCCTTAAGGAAATAAAGCAGCTTAAATGAGCTGGAAATATTAAGTGGGAGATAAGCAGCCAGGTAAAACAAGACAGAGGAGGTGGAAAGAGGCTCATGGGCGCTGAGCATCCCTGCATAGTGTGGTGGTTCCCTGGAGATAGGGAAGAGATGGACTTGGTCCTGGTTCAGCCCGAATTGCCACCAGCCCTCGCACCCCAGCGCAGCACTTGGAGGGCTCAGATGGTCCATTTTAAGCAGATGGAGTTTTGTTGGTTTAATGTCAGTCTCCCCCTAACTCTGATTCTGGGGACCCTGAGACATGCAAACCCCCATCTTCCTGTCTCTACCTTCTCTCTGTGAGCTTTCTCACATAGTTCAGTTATTCCTAGAAGGAAATAGCGTGTGGGTTTGGGAAGTTTTCATCACTGTCTTGCATGGTAAAATGATTGCACTTCAGTTCTGAATAGGCTTCCACTTCTGCTATTGCATCTCACTTCCCACTGTCTACCTTAACTTTTCTTTCCCCTTACACCTGCTGCTGTCAAGATCTCCTTCATATACATTTCAAATGAATCCTTTATTTCCCAAAGCAGCCCTTGCTCTCAGCTCTAGTGGCGGTGCCAGTAATTGCTTCCTTCCTATTCCTGTTAGTTGGTGAGACACCGTGGCTAATTTGTGGGTATGCTGATACAAACCAGAAGTGTCAGGTGATTACATAGAAGTTGATGCATGAAAGGTCATGAAGTGATTTCCCCCATGGAGGTGCTTTATTAATGTTATGCCTTTCTGATCGTGTAGCAAGAGTCCTTGAGGCTCCTGGATCCCTGACACATCATCCCAGTGCAACTACTGCCATACCCATTCATGTTCCTTGCTGTCTGCAGGTATCCTGTGTGCACTAATTCACCAGGAGCTCTGGCACAGGACTATGCCCGTGCTACCTGTTCACAACCATGTAAGGTTGACCTGTGGTGCCAAAGACCCTATTTCCAGCTGACTGGTGGATGGATGTGGAGAAGTTGCCCCTAACTCCTATACCCACTATACCAGAGGCTTCTTCCCTTGCTGTGCCTGCTTGCAAGGCAGTGGAAATGCCTTGGGCATCCCGAGGCAGGATGGAGAATCAAAGGTGTGTGAGTAGGAAGCCATGCACCTCATTGCTCAGCTGTAAAATTGCCCCTGTGCCTTGTCCTTCGTGTGCCTCAGGTCAGCCCTGGAGAGCAAAGACTCTCCCTCCCCATCCCTGAGCACCTTCTAACATGCCCCAAGCACTTCATGATGCTGTACATCATGAGGGTTCGCTTTCTCCATCCAGATGAGAGGGAGGGCAATCTGAGCACCACCTGACGGATGGATAAACTGATAACAGATACACTGTTGAGCATTTATGGCTATCTCTGGTCTCATCTACACCCTAAGGTGTAATAGCGGGGATAGGCCATGGAGCAATGAAACACCACAACTGTAAAACTTGCCAACCACTTCCTGCTGTGATGGGTGATTAAAAGACAAATAAATCCCAACGACTATCTGAAGTATAAACCCACTTACAATTTATTGCCAGAGCTCTGATCCTAAGCAAGTTCATCACTAAAGCGATCGCACGGGGTAGGGTACTCTGCCTTGGTGAAGCCTCTTCCCAAGTTGAACATAAAATGACAAATAATACTATGCACACCATAAATTTACCAGCGCCTTAAACCTGTCTGTTCACCAAATTACGTGAGAGCGAGGGAGCTTTTCACAAGGAACAGTAAATTCATAAAGCCCAAGACAGGTTTTGCTGCCTGATGTTGCTTGGAGAAAGATCATAATAATAACTGGTCTGCTACCTACCCATTCATTAGCAGCAATTATGCTGTATTAGTGGTACAAATTGCTATTGAAAGCTGTTACCAAGCTAGAAGCCCTCAGTTTAATTGAAAGCACTTTTTTATTTGATTACTAATGGCCCTGTGTTATAATATCAATGACCTGCATGAGGAAATTGCTTCCCCAGAGGGATCTGCTGGAAGATGGAGCTTCCCTCCTGCCCCAAAGTGGGGTGTCCGTCTCCCCATGGAAGCCTCTCAGCACCCAAAGGGAGGTAAGGAAAAAGTGGTCAAGGTTTTTTTCCATTCCCAAAGGACAGCATTTTGCCAGAGGATCCAAAGGAACTTGGGAATTGGTGGCAAAGGAGAGAAGGGCTGGTGATGTGTAGGATGCCTCAGCAAGGAGAGGGTGAAGATGTTCCATGTCTGTAGAAGGATCGTTTTAAAACCTCCAGGAAGGAGGCTTTCCTGTAAGCCCATCACTCCATAATTGGGGATATATGAGCGGTTGGGGAGGTTTCATTGTGTGCAGCAGCTTTTGTTTCCAAGATAAGGATGTAATTAGGTGAAAGGAAATGCAGAGAGAGGCTCCTCACAGGCTTCCATCTTGCTGCCGTTGGCAATCCATTAATGAAGTCTAATTACAACGTCAAAAGCCTGTGTTCTAGCCCAGTGACTAATTGACTTTGGAGATGCAAAAGCTCTGTTGTTGTTTTAAGCCAGGAGAAGGGAGGAAAATGAATTGTTAATTAGTTTAGTTCTGCTTTATCTGCAACACAAAACAAAATATTAGTTACAGCAGCAGTTCTCTGCCTGATGATAGATCTTGGCCCTCCTCCTATTGCAGAGCACTGGAAAAGCAGCCTTGCTGTTTGTACCTGCAACAGTCCTATACTGTGTGCCTTGTGGAGGGCTCTGCTGTGTGAAGTAGGCCTAGAGAAGGCAAAAAGTTTGCTTGGATTGAGGTTTCAATGAGTAAGGACCGTAGTGTAGAGAAATACGGAGGTTGCTGCTTGACTGATTGGATGGGATGGATGGACGGACAGGAAAGATAGCTAGGGAAATGCAGATACAATGGGATAATCTCCATGAAAACTGAAAAGAAGAGCTGCTATGCCTGCATGCAGGGGCATTTGTTTGCAGCGCCCAGGAGTATTGCTCTGAAACAAGTAACTTGGTGATTTAGACACTGTGTTCCCTAGGTCCTTCCTCAAAGTGGCTTGCTGAGGTTTGAAGGGCTTGGTGTTTCAGCCCTTCACATCCCAATCTGAGTCACGAAGCCCCTAGGCATAGTCCTACCTGGATAAGCCTCCCTAGAGAAGGCTGAGGATTGCTTTGCTCCTCAAAGAAATGAACAGTGCTGGGTTTCATGGAAGTTGTTGGGTTAAAGTGGCAATGGGCAAGGGTAGGCTGAATAGATCCAGTTTCCTTGTGCAGGTGAAAACTAGCCTTCGCCTCAGATGAATCTATCCCATTACCAGAAAAAAGTCAGGTAAATGGCTTAAGCTGCAGAATGACAGAAGCAATCTCTTATCATGTAGATATTTCCATGGGTGCCATGACAGGAATTAAAATCCAATCCATCTCTTAGTTCCTGAGACTATTAAATTCTACTTTCAAGGCATTTAAAGAATAAATAGGCATGTAAGAAAATGAGCTCCAGGAGCTCATTTCCATCATTGGCAAACTGATTATAGCTGGGGAAAAAAAAAACCCAGAAAAATAATGCTGTCATCATGGTATCAGATGGAAGTCAATTGCCTCCGATCAGCGGTTAGATTGAGGAGCCATAGGAAAAAATGGAAAATGAGAAAGCCAGAGTGAAGAATAAGTCCAGAAATATGTCAGGAAACCTGGATATGGTATTCCATGGGGACCAGATGAGTACTGGGCTGTATGAATATGGCAGAAACAGCAACTTTGCTGGCCATAAAGTTCTGTTGTCACAAGAGGCGCATTTCGGCCTAGCTGAGATTGATAAATGAGGCTCCCAGCTACCCTATTGGCTTCATCCCCACCTCAGTGTGCAGATGAGCCTGGCAAGCAGTGAGGTTTCCAGCTGCTGAGCTCTGTTTTCATGGATGCATTTCTCCAAGTCCCGTTGCTTCCTGGATTTTCCTCTGGCCAGGAATTTTTGCTATCCCTTTTCCTGGCTTTGTCATGGTAAAAAACCCTCTGACTCTTCCCAGGGTGCGTGGTGCTGGAAGGGGTTTTGAGCCCAGTGAAGCCATGGGGACAATTGTTAAATATTTCCATCATCTTTGATGTTTTCTGTGCTACGCTTGAACCCTGGTTTCAAACAGGGAGAGACAACAGGATCATCAGCAGGAAAGGGTCTCAAGTTTCTCTAGGGACTGAAATGAAAGGTTATGGCAGAGAGGGACTCAGCATCAGGGACTGTAGTGATAGGACAAGTGGTGCTGGGTTTAAACTGAAACAGGGGAAGGTCAGGTTAGATCTTGGGCAGAAGCTCTTCCCTGTGAGGGTGCTGAGGCACTGGCACAGGGTGCCCAGAGAAGCTGTGGCTGCCCCATGTCCTGGCAGTGTTCAAGGCCAGGTTGGACACAGGGGCTTGGAGCAAGCTGCTCCAGTGGAAGGTGTCCCTGCCCGTGGCAGGGGTTGGAGCTGGAGGAGCTCTTAAGGTTCTTTCCAACCCAAACCGCTCTATGGAATGAGATAGAGGATCTCCTACCCACTGTCAAGCTTAAGGAGAGGTGGTGTTGTGAGGCACCGTGCCTCAAAGCTTGCACACAGAAATAAGATAAATTCCCTTTTAAAACTTTCAGCGAACGTTTAATGCTGACCCGTGCTGTGGTGACAGCTCTGACCAGGCCAAGTCATCCTCAAAAGCTGTTCACATGGCTCAAGTATAAATATTTTGATACAAAAAATAAAGACAAACCCCTCCAAACCCAAGCCCTTGTGCTCACGGTCAGTGATGCTCCATCGGGCCATGAATGAACAGGGCCTCTTCCCGTCACCCCTTGCCAGGCTACAGCTGTAGGAGACAGGCAGCATTGGATGCCTCCAGTCCACTTTGCTTTCTTGCCTTGCCAGTGCTGGGAATCCAGGAACAGAAGAAGAGTCTGCAAGTTCTTGAGATGAGCTTACTGGCTTTGAAGGTGCATAGAGGTGAGGGATAAGGAAGGAGCTGGGGAGCCTCAGGTCGACACAGTGATGGAGGCACTGCATCCACCGGCAGCAGCTCCAGCAGCAGTTCCCTGTGGTTTAGGTCCTCCTGACGTCTTGTAGCTCCAGTTGAGGATGTAGAGACCAGAGAGTTGAAGAGCAGCGGCACATCTTGAGGTTGGTGTTGACTGCATTGCCTTGTGCTACACAGAGCCGTGGCCGCTGGCTCATTGCACGTTATCAGGACTTACCTAGAACAGGTCTAGCTCTGGTGCCAGCTCACTAAAAGGTTGTGAGACCATTGGCAAGGGAAGCTGAGCTTTTCTTCTCTCTATATTGCACAGCAGCTATGGATAAGCCCACCTAGCAGCAGCACCCTACCCTATGTTGTCTGCAATGCACACTCGGAGCTCGTTACTATATTTCACCTACTGACAAATGCGTCATGCTTGCAATCAGAAGCTGATCAGCGGCTCTGACATTTTACACTCAGCATCTGAGTTGATTTTAAAGTCACTTTGACTTTTAAATTAAATTATCTCATGCATAGAAACAAAAGATGCAGAAGAACAGCGCAAGGATTCACAGAACTCGTAATCAAGTACTTATTAACACATATATATATTAAGCTTTAAATCAAAACCAAATCTTTCCACTTTTTTAATATATGAATTCTATATGATGTAAGCACACATTAGTATGGTTTAGCTCTCAGTCACACACAGTGCTCTGCCTGTTATACAATGTCTGCTCTACTGTCCTACTTCTGCCCTTTTAAACAAATGCAGGTAGACTAGACTCTTTAAAGGAATAGAAGCTGCCATAGCACTGTGGCTGAGCTGCCGCCCGTTATGACTTCAAGGAGTTCTAGTCTTCATACGTTAGGAAGGAGGGAAAATGAGTGTTTTGGGATCTTAGATGATCTTGTTCTCCAGGGCTTCGATCCTTTTTGCCACAGCTTCCAGTGAGCAAGAGTTAAGGGATAAAAAGGATAGTGCACAGCAGTGATTCATTGCCCAAGTCATCCCCTGGCTTGCAGAGCAGGCAACCAACGGAAGCTACCTTGCTGGGAGCAGGGCAGCATGGGGATGCTGCCATCATCTGCTCTGGCATTTCCAGAGATGACTGAGATGGATGAACTTTTATTGAAGGTAGAAAAAGTTCCTGTGTGCACAAATACTCACTCGCACCTCTACGTTTACTATGAAAGGAAGAGTAAAAATGGTGAGACTAATTGGAGTGTGTTTTGAGTGGTTGACTGGAGAATTCCTGACCTTGAGCAGCATGGGTTGTGTGATGAGTGGAGCTTTTCTTAGAGCTCTATGGTGTGGCACAATTTTCTGCTCTTTTCACTAATTGCTTTTCATGATGTGCCTGGGAGCAGCAGCCCACTGGGTGAGAACTACTGATTCACGCTGACCTTTCGCATAACGCAAGTCGTTGTTTTCACTCAGTTTGAGTAAAGAGGAAGAAATACACAGAAATGTGTGAATACATTTAAACGTTGCTTTTAGAATCATACTCTTTCCTTATTCTCAGTAACGGAAAATCTCCCCAGCCCTGTGTGAGCCACCCTGAGGGTTCGCTAATTCCTCTCCCTATGAGAACTTAGAATCTTATATGCAGCTTTTCCTCTTTCTTTTGTTTCTCTTTCAACCTCTTACTCATGGTCATTGTTCAGTGTGACGGGACCCAGCATGCAGAATGCAGCCCCACCAGCTCAGGTCAGATGGGCTCCAACTCACCTCACTGGACCTCTCCACCTGGATATATCCAAACCACCACCAGTCAGAGGTGGTTTGCTGTAGAAGACCCTCTTTCTCTCCAGTGGTGTGCAGGGATTTAGGCAGCCAGCACAGATGTTTGCATTATAGACATTTACCATCATAAGCAGAATCCCACCCATGGGGCTTTAATGACTGAGTGCTCAGCTGCACGTGTGCACCAGTGGTTTGTCTGCTCACAGCCCAGTGTTAGCTCTCAGCCCTTGCATTCCAGCCTGCTTCACAGGACTAGCAGCTTGCAGAGGGAGCAGCAGCATCCCATGCATCACCCATGCTTCCACACGTGACATTGGCATCATTAAGCATCAGTCTAAAACCTAACCTGGGTCTTGGTGCCTACAGCTCATTGCTGGCTTCCAATGGTTTGCCATCTTCTCCTTTGGGTCTATTTCTTTCTGGTCTACTTATTCTGTGTCAGACCATTCACTCTGGTGCAGGGGCTCTTCTTGCTGTATGCATTCGTAACCTAAGTGTCTTGTTTCCCAGCTTCCTGAACACCCAACCTGCCTTCCTCCATGAGTAGACTTTCCCTGCTGATCCCTCCAGAAGGCACATCCCAACCCGCTGAATTCTGACCAAACACAGCTTCCAAAGGATATATTTCCTCTGCAACATATTTATGAGGTCTTCTACTTTCGTCTGGAACTTCACAATGGATTTACATTCACATGGGTCTTCCTCTGTGGATCACAATAGCAAGAAGATGAGTTAAGTGGCAGAGAAAAGGGATGAGATCAAAATCACTGGGGCATGTGAAATAAAGCAATTTGTATTTTCTTAATCAGAAGCAGGAAGGAAATCAAAAGGTTATTCCTGTTATTTATCTGAGTGATCACTTCTGGCTTTAACCTCAGATGACTAGAAAATATCACATTTTCTTGTTATATAGGCCAGAAATATTCCTATATTGTTATATAATGCAGAAATTATCTTTCCTGGATTTCCATTTTCCCAAAATTCCACTGAGTTCTACCACTGATGCTTGACGTTTGCCCCCCAAATTTGAATCTTAGCAAATACAGTGCTCAGAGCATCTTCTGTCTTCCCAAAGCATCACCATCACCATGGTGAACCATACCCTTAGCCCTGTTTGCCATCTGAGAGTTGAGACTTGTTTGTGCTTTGCTGTCAGTACTCCATTTCTTTAGCAGGCAGAGCAATGTGCATGCATGGGTTTGCTAATCTAGGTCAATAATTTACATATGATCTTCAAGGCAAATTAACTTAAACTGGAATAGAAGCAAAAAGGGTATGGAGATGACTGGGAAAGGAGAGGGGATGTTTACCAGACCACAGTGAGTCAGCTCAACTGCTTAGCAAATGGAAGGAGGAAACAGGAGAAGGACTTTGTGAGGGAAAGGACATGACTTGCACAAAAGCGCAACAGGATTAAGCCAGTTATGAGTAAACCAAAGCTGGATATAAAGAGAAGATTTCTAGCCATCTGTTGATAAATATGAGCTGGTGCTGGAAATCAAACACACACAAATATTTCCTTTCCTTCCTTTTTTGGAACTCAAATGTTAAGCTCTTTACCAAAACTGATCTTTAGGCAAACAAACTACTTTCCCCAAACTTTATTTTAATTATTTATTCATTTATTTGTTTTGAATGCTGCAGCCTTGAATGTGTTTGCCTCCTCAAAAGACACTTAAATGCAATATGCTGGGCATTTTCATGTGGCTCCCATCGCCTCATTCTTGGGTCCACTCCTACTCTTTAAAGTAGCCATGGCAAAGAGAGGTTTTATGTTGCAAGCCTGGCTTCCAGGCTCTGCAGGCACAGCACCCTGGAGGGTGTTGTCCCTCAGAATTCCCCAGGAGGAAAGGGGGGTTCCATCTTTAGGGAGCTGGAGAACAGGAGATGTGCCCAGCGTGACCCAGAACATCTGTAAGGGTGTAAGGAGCTGAATCCGATTTTCCTGAGGCAATGGCTCCTAACTTCCCAAGTGCTTTTTCTCTCTGATATATGCTTAGGGACAAACCCAGATGAGTCACTTACTGCTACCCACTAATATTTACATGGATATCTCTTGGGTTTGGCACAAATAACAATGTTAGAAATAGCAAAAAAAAAAAAAGGGAGAAAGGGGAGTAACATTGGGCAATGTTTATTGTTGAATCTAGTTGGTGTTGTAGAGTGTCTCCACACCCCATGAGAGCAGCTCATATTGGGCTACTGGGGCAACCAAGCGGGTCTAGCACACTCGCGGGAGCTAGAGCTGAGCTTGGCAGAGCTCTCTCGGGAGCTGAACGAGCCCCATCCGAGCTGGGTGCAATAAATCTTGCTGGAAACTGGAAGGCAGCATTTACCTTGCAGGATAAACCACTCGGAGCACCTGGACTTGACAAGAGAGTGCCAGCTTCCTGGTGGGCCTGGCAGTAGAGTGCTCAGAAGTGCTGCAAGGTATTCAATGCCTGGGATGAAGCCGGGGTGTTTGGGATTCGCTATGCTCTGCCTGATCAAGCAGATGCATTGCAAAGGGCCAATGTTTCATAGGAGGAGTAGGATTGCTTCAAAACAGAACTATAACTGGTAGTTCTCTTTGAGACCATTTTTAGACTCAAGTTATTTACAGGTCAACACTCCTTAAATGTTAAGTTATTCTTTACCTCCTCTTGTCATGCCTGGCTCCCACTCGGTCCTCTCTCAGCCTTTGTTTCACTAGGCTGTCCAAATATGAGCAATGTGGCATTCATGTTACCCAAATTTATACACCTACAAGTCATGTGGAAGATATTAGATGCTTATTGCAACTTGAAATGTGTCACCCCTGTGGTGCCTGTTTGACTGCAGAAGCAGCCAGTGGCTACTGAGCTTCAGCTCAGATGTCGGATTTTGTGATGATCTTCAAATGAAGCCAGAATAAATCAACCCTTAGCTTCTCTTTCAACAGCACCTCTCCTTTCCTTATGTCATTTTTGGCTGTTCTCAGGCCCCGGTGCAGTCTGAATTCATCATTTCCGAATAAGGTAGAGAGGGGAAGGAAAGTAGAGAGAAAGGGAAGGAGAAGGCAGTCTGTGAGAGGGGGAGATGGCTGAGGTGCAGGGGCAGCTGTGGTTCAGGTATCCACCTGAACTGTTGCTGTCTCAGTGGTTCCATGGACCCTGACAACCCTACACTGAGAACAGAATGCTTTTTCCAACATCCATCTGAAGAGGCGTTTTTGTCCTTCTGCTTCCAACCTTTCCATGCTGGGACTAAACCCCCCTTCTCCCCAGTCCCCCACTCTCACCAATGCAGATTTTCATCTGTAGCTTCTTCCCGATGTTGCTGATGGTTCTGAAGTCAGCTGTGTAGAAGTAGTGCTCAGCTACTGGTTCTGAAGCAATTTCCCTCAGCTCATCCTCGACAGCATTGCCAACTCCCACAGCAAACATCCTGAAGCCTGGGAGCAAAGAGAGCCTGTCAGTTGGACACCTAAGGAGCATCGTGCTGCTGTGGTACCCGGTTTGTACGTCCTTGCTCACCTTCTGGACCCCTGATCTCCACACAGCTCTGCAAATGTTAACTGGAAATCACCCCCCTTTCCCTCTACTATCATTGACTGCTTTCACCCCGGGGTTTCAAAGTAGTTTTGCAGGCAAAGTCTTACCAGAATTATCCGGACAATGACCACTATCAGCACAAGAACAATGTTTTGAAGCTGCAAGGAAGGACAGATGACCATAACACCCTGACAGGATCATCCATCCAGCTCACATGGAAGCAATAATACGACAAAAGTAAAGAGTGGAAGTTTTCAAAGCAGCCTGCAGCCACCATTCATCAGCCCATGCAGCCCCATCCCCTGCGCCACAGAGACCTACGGGTCAGCAAAATTGCAGCTGAATCTCCTTCTGAAATTGCAGCTTATGGAGTATGTCAAGAGCGACCCAATACTGGGAGGTAAGAACGCGCTTCACTGCCAAGAAACTGATCGGCCACCTCTGCCTTAAACTTGTTTCTGTTGAGCTGAACTGCAGTTTTCCCATTGATTTGAATGGTGATGCAGGTTAACCCCTGTTTTGAAATATTTCCTCCACTTGTCCATGTCTAGACACAGGTAATGCTTTCCCCTCTTCCCCTTTTTGCCTTGTTTTTCTGACTCTGGATATATAGCAACAGTTATTTTTTCCCTAATGGTCTACTTATTGAACATGTTTGCAGTCTCGTTATAAGCATCCTGTTATTTATCCCCCTCAAAGAACTTCTGAGCACGTTGGTGATTTCTGTGCAGGAGCAGGAGAGGAGGAATCAAAAAGGCATACAGTTTTATCATCACGGAGGACTAAATTCTATAGATACAGTTGATAAAGGACCTTTTGTTCTATAAGAGCTGAATATCCCCGTAACACATCAGCTTGCTTTGTAAACAGCAGCTTTTCATGAGCTCGCACCTGAGCTTCGTTATCACATGCTAGCCCTTAGTCCCCTCTAGTGGTGGAGGCCAGAGTTAAAGGGAAATAAAGGATTTAGCAATCCATGAGCCTGTTCACATGGGCTGCATCCATGTAGCACAGAGATGTCAGAAGACTGGGAGCTTGTTCAGCAGGTCAGCAAAGGGGCAGATCTCAAGCTATTTATACTTGTCTCTGTTTAGACATATAAATATATCAATATGTGGCCAGCTGTGCACTTTTAGTATTCCAGCAGAAGCTGAAGAAAGTTCCTTATTAGTGTGCCTGGGATTTGAGCAGGGAGTCCATGGATACCCTCTTAATCCATGTTTCTGCTTTGCTTATTGTTTCATCTCTTCTTTTCCTTTAGGCTGATACAGCCAGGCCACACTTGGCCCTACAACTCCCATTGTTCTCCAAGGGGTTCTCTGATGGTTGGCTTTTGCCTCACCCTGAGTGCTGACCTGACTTTCATTACCAACATCAGACAAATCCTCATGCTTCTCCCTGTGGTTTCCTTCACATGTGTGAGGCATGCTGGGCCATTCTGCATCCCATACCAAATGTGTGAAACTCCATCCTGCCCAGCACAGAGGCCTCCAGCAGGCTTGGATCAAAGACACAGAGGGGCTCTGGGAACAAAACCAGCTGCTGGCAAATCAAGATCAGTCTGAACCCCAGCCAGAGCTGCTCCAGGTTCTTTATGAACATGCAACCACAGTCAGGCAGCATCTCGACAAAGTCACTCTATAGTAACTTGTTTCTACCCTAAGACTGTATCTCCAGAGAAAGAGTCACTCCCAGGATTATACTAGGTGCAGTACCTGATCCAGGGGAGAAACAAGACACTGAGAATTCAAGACACCTACCTAAGTCTTTGGCTTTCTTAGCAGCGTCGGTGATGTAGTCTTGTGACCGTCCATCAGTGAAGACTATGCCCACCTTGGGGACCCCGGGTCTGGCTCCATTGATGATGGAAAAGGAACTGTCAATGAGATACTTCAGAGCCTGACCCGTCATCGTTCCTTTCTCCATGTAGGCCATTTTCTTGACTGCTGCTTTGATGTCCTTCTT
This sequence comes from Myiopsitta monachus, assembly GCA_017639245.1. Classification (NCBI taxonomy): domain Eukaryota; kingdom Metazoa; phylum Chordata; class Aves; order Psittaciformes; family Psittacidae; genus Myiopsitta; species Myiopsitta monachus. The sequence goes on along the minus strand of CM029917.1, from coordinate 3,263,854 downwards.
GTTCTTGAACTGCCCCAGTGGGAACTCCTGTCTGACAGAACTGGAGTACTGAACCAGGCCAACTTGAGCCTGTTTGTCCGACACCTCCAGCGAGTCCACAATTTGGTTGATGAATCTCTTCACCAGCTCAAAGTTCTCAGGCCGCACACTCTTGGAGCCATCGATCAGGAAAACGAGGTCCAGAGCAGATCCTGACCCACCACTGCAGGCTGAAGCAAAACATGAGAAGAGGGCTAAAGAAACCAGCAACCAAGACCCCAATTAATTATGCAGGAAGATATTACCCGAGTGTCATTTTACTGCGAATGGAATAGGATTTAATGAATCGGAGCTCAAACCACAGTTCACACTCATGGTTTCAAAATAACTCTTGGTTATAAGTGAACAGAGCACATCTACCCTATCCCAGTCCTGTCCCCACCATAGCATTGCAAATCACAGCTCGGCTTCATGCGAATGGAAGCGTTTACGTACCACTGCAGGTCTTCCCATCACTGTTCAGTGTGAAACCTTCTTTACAGGCACAAGTGTATGCTCCTGGGGTGCTGATGCAGATCTGTTCACAGTCGTGGTCTCCAGTGGCGCACAGGTCTGACACCACTGTAAGCAAAGACAGAGATTAAAATCAGGACCACGCCAACGCTTCTCAACCCAGCTCATGCACAAAGCATGATATTTGTCCCATACACTATGTATAACTCAATCCATTCTGCAGCAAGACAAAACAGCAGAGGATAGTGAATGAGGTACAAGGAGAAGCTCACGGAAGTCTCCTGACTCAGAGGCACAGCCCGGACTCCATTCTGAGGGCAAACCCCATCTGTCTGTTGAGCATATCACAATATACTTCACTCTCCAGAGCTACTGGATGAGGTTTGCTACCATCTGGGCTGGCAAATACCCATTTTTTCCAGCTATGTCTTACAATTATGATTAGTGAGATCAGCCCCACGTACAGTTGTCTTTTCCGGGTGGGATCCACATGCAAATATTCACTTCAGAGCCACCCTCACGTGCAGCTTTCAGATTCACTCTACAAACACTTCTCCTGCTGATCTTAACCTGGATCTGACTCCTGAGATGCTGAGCAAACAGAAGCTGGATCGCAGCAGTCTGAGCCTGCAGCATTCTGGGACTGACAACACTGTCACAGCCACAGCAATGGTGATGGAAAGCAAACTCAGGAGTAACAGGTCTGGTTGAAGCAAGTTCATTTACAAATACCAGGGAAATCTGTGCAGAAAACTGAGCATTGAGGCCTATCAAAAGTCAAGGGGCTTCTATTCATTATTTCAAGTTGTTTGTGTTTTGAGCTCCATGTGTTTTGTACCTCTTCTGGCCTTCCCAATTCACATGTCTGCAGATTGTGCCAGGGCTGGTAGATCTTTCCAGCATATATGGAGCTTGTATCGTTAGGAATATCACTGACCATGCAGACGGCTGTAGTGCTGGACTCTCCAGTTGGGTTCTCTGAAGCCTACAGAGATCTTCTTAGTCAAACTAGTGACTGGATTGCCAAGGGTGTCCCTTTTCCCATGTGTTTGTTGAGCACTATAGAAACAGCTTGGACAGTGCAGCACAGTCCTTCCTGCTGTCAGTGCCCACAAACCGTGCTTTGCAATAGCAGGTGGTGTTTGGGTACATCTCCAAGGATGGCTTCATGCAGCTGCTTGCATAGCACGGTACCGGCCCACTTGGCACCTAATGTGCTGCTATTCTCTGTTAGCTGTAATAATCCTTAGTGCAGCGCTTCCCTTGGATGCACCTCTGAGGGTTTTTACCGTGGGGAGCACTTTGTCATCTGCACGTTAGGAAGTGGAAAAGCAAGGCACAGAAAAGGGTTTTTTTTCCCTTTTTCTTTTGGAATGACATCAGTGCCAGAGCTTCAAAGCGCTTTGTCAGCCCTCTCTGACTCAGGCTGACTCCAGGGCAGCCAACACAAACTCCCACAGATATTCATGGCCTGGATCCCACCTTCTGAAACTTCATCTCTATCCCGTTAGTATGGAGTATTTGTCCCCCTCTTTCATGAGCCTCTGGTGCAGTGGCACCTGACTTGCAACACATGACTCGCTTCATAAGCAGAATTTTCCTCCTTCTGCAGAGGAGGAAATTTTCCTCCCCAAGAAGAGGGAATTTTCCTCCCCATCATTTCCAGCCTGAGAGTTGAACTGTGAAATCTTACACCTCTGGAAGGAATTGGAGTTTTACAGGGTCCATCTGTGTGTATGTGTTTGCAATGCCTTGCCATAGGCGCCCTGGTGTATCACACCTTTTAAAAGGTGTTGCCACACGAGATGGGCGTGCGAACCCCCCAGGCCCCTCTTGCTGGCACATTAAATGGGTATTTATAGGCCACCTCCTACAGCCTTGTGGGTACATTTGAAAGTAATAAAGCTTTCTCACTCCATTCACTGGTTTACGTAGGAGTGAATATGTGTCTGCAGGAGAGTCAGGCTCTTTATATGCTGTGCAGAAAGGCGTTAGATGCTGCACCAGCCGGGAGAGTCTCCTGCCTCACAAGGCTTGCAAAGCCAATAGCATAGTCAGCAAAGGCAGTTCGGCCTCTAGCAGGGAAATGAAACCATTCCTTGCTGAAGTGGGAATTGAGAAGACAATACTGGTGGGGGAAATGACAAGCCAGATTCTCAGAACTGCCCAGATAGGCTTAAACATAAGGCCAATTATTTTAGCTCTATAAGGAGCATGTTCTCCAGGCTCTTTTTCAATGCCTTAAGGAGCATGTGGGTCATGACTACAAACTGGAGACTCCCTCAGCTAAACCAGGCAAATCCCTAACCCAAACATGAAATACTTGAAAAGCAACGTCAAAGGTCATCCGTCTTTCATACTGCTTTGTGCTCCTGCAGACCCAAGTCCTTGGAACAAGGAAGCAGACAGATGAGGGATGGTCATACCTACAACTCCCATGTGAAAAGCTTGCAGCCCCTCGCAGCTCTTGGCTAGGAACCCAAGGGTTGTGGCAAGGACTCACCACAGAAAGCTTCTTGAAACTTGTGGGTCAGCTTCTCTATCACACTGTAGCTCTCCACATAGTCCACGTGCTCATCCTGGGGCTGGCTGGCTATTTGCCGCAGCGTGTGCATGTCCACCCGGCCAACCCCGATGGCAAAGGTCTCGATGCCGGCTGCTCTGGCCCTTGCTGCCACATCCTGCACTCCATCCTGGGGACGCCCGTCGGTCACAACGATCGCCACCTACGCAGAGGAGGGCAGAGGCAAGGCGGGTGCTTGAATGGGCGTTGATATCACTATTGCTTGTGGAACAGGCTGGGTTAGGAAAGAAGGGTTCTGTTTCTAAAATAAGGGAGAAAGGAAATGCCACCCTCTCCTCCTCCTCTTCCTGTTCTTCCTGAGATCACACAAGTCATTCTTTATGTGGGGTTTGTTTATTTTTGAGCTGAAAGGTTAAACTGCCAGGGACCTGGCTGATGTAGTTAACGGATAACTGGTGCATCTCGCCCCAAAGGAAACTAAAGGTTATGTTCTTCAAAGGCAAACTAATGCTCGAGCCAAACTCCAACTGTCTTCATGAGCCCCCTGCTGACCTAAGGACAAATTTAACTCAGTGTGGGACTTCAAAGAATCTCAGGAAATGTCATGGAAGCATCATGAGGTGAAGACTTTTCCCCATTTTATACATGGAGAAGCTGAAGCAGATGAAGGGGAAGAGATCTGCCTAAGGTCATGCTGTGCATCAGTGCCCAGTTACCTTCTTCTGCAGTACATAGCAGACATGGAATCCTGCCTCTATTAGCATCAGCATTAAAGTGACAGCTGGTTTAAGTGGAAACTGGCTTTCACCTTGGGTTGGACAGAGCCCTGAACCAATGGAAAACCTCCAAGAGCCCTGCTCCTGTTGCTTTTTTGTCCAGTTTTCCTCTTTATTTTTCTTCTGATGTGTGACATTGTCAAAAAAACCTTAATTTTTGTTCTTTGCCAATTCATCAGCTCCTGCCCCTTTTCCTTACAACTGTGTTACTTGTGACACTGCTGCCAACTCCAAAGCCAGTGATTGGGTTGTAATGCAGTGTGGAGCAATACAACCAGCAGGAGCAGGTGAGCTGCTAAGCAGAAAAAACTCCACATTCCAGGCAAATACCCTCAGAAATATAGAAAGTAAAGAAAGATGAAATGCAAACTCTAACTGGCAGCAACAGTGAGTTCAAACGAGCCATCATCTGGTCATTAAGGCAGTATTTGCTGTTCTCCTCTCTGCCATATGTGCTCTCCATCTTACTGAGGATAAAATCAGACCCACTGGCTGCTCAGTGTGATGGCTATTTTACATCCTCAGGTGGATGGTCAGGAGTGGGGTCCCCTGCCCTACTCATCCAAGGGGTGCTGACCATGCAGATGAAGTGGCCTCTTTCCCCCTCTGCCTACCCTTCTGCTGAGGGAGGGAGGGAGGGAGGGAGGGAGGGATGGACGGGCGGGCGGATGGATGGATGGATGGATGGATGGACGGACGGATGGATGGATGGATGGATGGATGGATGGATGGATGGATGGATGCGTGGATGGGTGGGTGGGTGGATGGTTGCTGCAGTCAGCTGTCCCAAAGTACCACTGCAAGTACTAATCTGGTGCCCTGTTCAGAGCTTTCCTTCTATGCAAAACTTGGGTGAAACAGGGAAAATGTAGAGCTTTTCAGTCTGAGGCAGGGCTGTAAGTTCAGGTGTGTACCCATGCTTCCTAAAGGCTACAAAATCAAAAGTTCCAAGTAGCATCACAATTCTGTACCTGGCTGATTCCAAGGGAATCAAGAAATAAATCCAAGTATTTCTCTTCTGCTTGTGGCCAAAATAAGGAGAAGCATTACCTGTGGCAGATGTCAGTGTGTGATGTAAAGGTGGAATGAACATGAGAATCAGAGACAGACCAGAAGCAGCACTGGGGTTGATTCTGGATCCTCAGCCAAGCCAAGCAGAGCCAGCCATGCAATCATGCTTTCTGCCAGGAGAGAGAGCCCTCGACTCAGCAGCTCTGCTTCCTGCATGCACCCAGCAGCTCGGAAATAGGGGCTGCCAATTAGAGCTTATCAAAAGCCAACCTGTCAGGGAACAAGATGTATTATCAAGCAGCTTCTGCGAGCAACACCACCCTGTGAACAGGTTTCTGTCAGTAGCTGCATATCTTTCTTGGTGTTTGTCATAGGATGAGGTGCTGCATGTCCTGCTGGTATTTCTGTGTCTGAACAAAGTGATTCTCCAGGTTTAACCAGTTCCTTTCATTCTTTCTATCAGGATGGCATCTTCACATAGGCCTGAGCCTGCAGATACGACCCAGGTGTCTGGTAACAGCATCCACATGTGGATTGGATGGAAAAGATCTTCATAATTCATCTATGTGAAAATCTGCTATAAACCACTCAGAATTCATGTTGCTGTTGGGGAAAACAAAACTTCTGCTTACAAAGAGTCTGGATCAGGCATCAGGAATTCATCAGTGAACCCATGGCTATAATGAAGGGAATAGTGATTCAGAGCAAGCACCAACCAGCCAGGGAGCCTGGCTGTGACCTGGTACTGGTGCTTACAGACAGCGTAAGAAACAGAACAAGAGCAATGTGATGTTGCTTTCATGTGTAGTAATCCTGATAACCAGGAAATCCTGCTTTTTCCTAGCATTCCCCCCGTGGACACCTTCCCTCCCTGCCAGCCGGAGGCAGGGAGCTCCAGGGTGGAAAACCCCAGCATCCCGGGGGGTTAACCTACCTCCAAATAATTTGCAGCCACAGGATTTCTGCAGTTCTCTGTGCTGTGACTTTGTCTCATTTAAACAGCTGCGAGTCCTGGTATGTGCCTTGTTTGGTAAAGAGAAAAGGAGCAACCGCTGCATCCTGGAGAGGCTGACAGTGTTCTGCAGCAGAGGGCTCGTGCTGGCCTCAGCAGGTAGCCATGGGAGAAGAACCAAGAACGGGTGAACACGTTTGCCCTCTCAAAGAGCTGAAGAGGGCCTTCAGTTTTTCCCTAAGGAAACTCATAACATTTTGCTTTTCAAGGTCAAAACTCTTACTCATGTTAACCACCACCTTCCGTTTTCCTTCAGTCCCTAACTGGATCCTTCGTGTGTTACTTCTGTCATAGTGAAATCCCCCACGGTCTCATGACACAATTTATTCTTGGTTAACTAAGACACCAGAGTATTCCCAGGCATCCCTAGGTATTCATATTTCAGGGTAGGCAATCCAGCAGCTAATGAGCTAGCTGTGTCTCATTACGCAGTGTGTAATGTGAATGGTGCCGCAGCAAAGGAGAATTGGGCAGAAAGTTGAATAAGCCCTTGATTTTCTCAGCAATTTGACAACCTATTTGCTGTTCTTCCTAAAGAAAGATGAAAGTATCTGGGCACCCCTGTAGTTTTTGATGAGAGTGTAAACAGACTCTGCTCTGAGCTCCTACAGAGAGAAACGGTGCTTTTCCCTGTCCTGGGGTGACATTTGCCACACAGAACACAGCAAGATCAGATGAGGATCTTGTGATGTTTTGACCAGTGTCCCACATGGTTGGCAAACATAGCACTGATTTTCACAAGGTCTTGCTGGATTTCTGCTGTGTGAGGGAGCAAGAGCCATGTCCAATGCTTCTGGAAGCTTCATCTCCCTCAATTACTGCATGACCCCAGGCAGATGACTGAGCAGCATGAGGATGACAGAAGGGAAAAGTTCGCTGGACTTCAAGGCATCATGGAAAAAGGCAAAAAGTAACCAGGGAACCAAGGAATGTAAGTGGTTGTGGAGTCTTCCACCTTGGAGATACTCAAAAGCCATGTCAACATGATCCTGGGCAACCAGCTCTAGATGGCCCTGGTTGAGCATGGTCAGTATGACTCCAAAGGTCCCTTCCAACCTTAACCTTTCTGTGATTCCGTCTCTTGGATCAACTCCAAAGTGGAAGGGAAGAGGGAGAAGCAGATAGTGATTTTATATTCTTCTTTTTTAATGCTTGAGATAAATCAGAACCCCACTCTTCTGCTTTTTCATACGTCCAGGAAATAAGGTTTTAGGGAGACGAAGCAACCTCAGAGTTCTTTGTACCACTGTCCGTGCAAGCACTGATGCTTTAGTCACCCACAGAGTAAATTAGATTTGTTTTTTAAGAGGTCAGTTACTTGAGCTAAAGGCTTGTTTGATATATTAGCAGGACATAGCAGCTTTATGTGCATTGAGATGACAGGAAACCGCAAGGGTTGCAGGAGCATGTTGGATGAGTTGTCTGGCAGCCCAGCTGCAGAGTAGACAAGAGCAGGAAGGCAGTACATGAGGAAATGGTTACTTAAATGGTGTGGAAGAGATGAGTTAGATAAAGATCCAGGCATTTGCATAGACAGCTCAGTGAAAATGTCTCTTCTATCTACAGTAATGGTCAGCACTGCATGGAAGGGGTCAGACTGTGTTAAGAAAAAAAGTATTAAGAGAGTATTGTGTAAATCAGGACTGTGCCCAATCCTGACCATGATCTCCTTGTCTTAAAATGGACATTGGGGGATTAGGTAAAGACAGGAGAGGATAAAAGTATGGTGAAAGGGACATGAATGGATTGTGTAGTGGTCCTAAAAGAAACTGGACCAAAAAGATCCCATTTGAAAGATTAACAATAAGGAAACCAGTGAAGCCAATGGGAGCAGCAGGACTGGAAGTCAGACCCCTCCTTTAGGATCCTTCATTCATAACATAGGTACCATCCAAGGTGCAATGACCAGCCACAGGTTTCCTGTTTCTTGACTTCCCTCATCTATTGAGTTAGGATATCAGCTTAGTTGAGGACTCTGGGGGTGTTGCTGGAGCTGAGTCAGGGTTGTGATTGATGTGGGATAACTGCTGCCATGGAGGCCACTGGAATTACTGGAATATTGAAAAGAACAGCTGGTATTCCCTACAAGGAAATCTTCTGGATCAATGAGGGTGGAAGGGATGGAGCCTGGGAAGGCTGTCAGATCCCACTTAATGGCAAATTAGCAACTGCCTGAGGTTTCTGCTGATGTGCAGCCCTGCAACAACTCCCAGCTTTTGGAATAAAGCCTTTGTGCACTAATTGGCACCCTTCAAGCACCTTTATCCACTGATTTCCTTCAATGAACCTCAAAGCATTTGACCAAACAACTCAATGTTGCTCCTTTTGAGTAAACCCCATTGCAATTAGGTCTGAGTTCGCCTGCAAGAGCTGAGCTGGTAGATTTTGCACCAGGTGACTCCTAAGCTAATCATGATGGCTCATCAGAAGAGCTTCTCTTTCTGGGCATGATTGTCAATGAGTCTTAATAGAAGTTTCTTGGAGTGTATTTTTCTCCTATTTTTACTCCTCTTGTTTTTCTTCCTATTGCATCAAACCAGATTTGGGCTAAAATTCAGAGAATTTCCCCCACTGTGAACTCTGCAATGAGAGACCATATGAGGGTGGAATCATTCGTATTTGCAAGTTGCTGATAGTTCAACAGGGTGAGGGAGCACACAAGACCTAGTCTAGTGGAAAGTGCCCCTGCCTGTGGCAGGGGGGTTGGAACTGGATGTTCCTAAGGTCCTTTCCAACCTTAACCATTCTATGATTCGAAGATGTGCATTGATAATCCTACATGTTCATGCCTAGCTTCTCCCCCAAAGAACGTTGAGCTTGGTTTTCAAGAAGAGTTGGGAGGTTTCCACCTCCCAAAGGCTTGCCACCTTTGTCAGTTACCCCTATCTTGTCCCCACACAATCAAAGCACAGAGGAAACCTCCTTTTCCCAGCTGCTCCATGAGGAGGCACAATCAAAAAGGAGCTTCCAAGAAACAGATCATTTTCTCACCTTATTAAAATTGGGAGACCTCACCCTGGCCCCTTCGGAGTCACTAAAAGCCCGGCTGATGGCAAACTGGATAGCCAGGACCAGTCATAGTCCCAGTGGAGAGCGGCTCTATCCTTCGGACCGCCTGCAGGAGCGCGGCTTTGGTTTGGTAGGTCTTGAGGGAGAACTCGTTCTTGACAGCACTGGCATAGTTGATCACACCCACCCGAGTGGCGTTGGGGCCCACATCCAACCCCTCAATCACTCGGGACATGAAGACTTTGACCTTCTCAAACTCGTGCGGGCGCACGCTGCGGGAGCTGTCGATGATGAACACCAGGTCGGTGGGTTTGGTTCTACACAGGGTGCCTGGAAAGGATAAGGAGGAAGGAGAAAAATGAAAGGAAAAGAAGAGGAAAGCATCCTAGGAGGAAAAGAATGGTCTTGTTAGAGGGTAGAGGACCTGAGAGCTTCAATCCTTTCTCTGCCTGTCTCAGAGAGCCCAAGTGAGACCACTTTAACCTAATAATCCTAAATGGTCTTTTTCCTGTCATAGAAAAGCATCTGTAAGAAAAGCACAGTTACTGGTTGACAACATGTACTTCTGAGGGAGCAAGGTGATGAGACGCTGGCGCTGCACTTGCGGGAGCAGGTTGCACACTTGTCACCCCAGGCTATTGCTAATGTCTGCATGAAACTTAATTCACTTACAGCAGCGTGGAGGGAGGAATAAAGCTGTGAACTGAAGCCTCTGTGTGCACTTTGGCATCAAACAGCATCTAAAAAGGAGTTATCACATTTCAGACATGGATAAGCAATCCCCATGGATATTAATTAACGAGATTATATCTTCATCATGCATGACCAGAAGCAGGCATGGAACTCAGCAGTTCAGATTCAGCGGTGGATTGAGATACCAAGATTAACTAACCACCATACCATGAACGAGTCTCATGCTGTTCAGCTGTGGACTAGTAAATACTGTGACACAGCAAAGACCAGCACTGTTTTATTTCCGTGAGCTGGTGAGGGACAATACAATAGAGGGACATACAACCACGTAATTGATATTTAATCTCTACAACCCCATAATAAGACATGAATACCCGCTGTAGAAAGTAAACGGCACAAACAGGAAGCATTAGCATTGCAAAACGCTGAGTGATTTTATTGTGGTTTTAATTTCTCATTTTCATGCTGTTTCCATCTTAATTTTCAACTGTGGCCAAACATAAAAAGGACTGGTATTTTTTCTGATTTTCTAAAGCAATTGCCCCATTTCCCCACCTGATCTATAGCATTCTGTTCTTCTCATTTCTTTCTGTCATTTAGCTTGTCTCTGTAGGGGCATCGAGTGTTCTGTTAATATCTGATTTCTGCGGAGAGGGACGATATAGGTTAGATCGTAAAGGAGATTTCTGCGGACAGATTTGTAAATGTGAGCTTTGGGCCAACAAATCTGTTCCAAATGATGACATAAATATTATAGCTGGTCCTCGGTGCGAGATGTAATGGAGCTTTCGGTCTTTCAGACAGATAAAAATAAATACCCTGCAATGGATCCATAAAGGATATAATCAGGTTAGTTTCCTGAGAGATACTAATGCTGAATGTGCTGCTGGCTCCCAGAAAGGTCTCTCTCAAAGATGCTGTGTGGGGAAGGGATGCAGGCAGTGCTTACTTCGTCAGATGCTCTAGTCTCCCCTAAAATGCAATATAACCTTTTCCCATGTGGGTGACTTCCACTTTGCCACCATAATTCGTTGCAGAAGAAGGAAAAGCTCACTTGGCAATCTATCTGCAGCTTTGCAAATCCCTTTACCAGGGGTTGCTTATGCCTATTTTACAGGTGAGAAATGAAGGTGCAGAGAAAGGCTCAGAGTCTTGCAATCAGTTCTGTCTGAAATAAAGGGCAGATTCCCCTTTGCCGCTGTAACTAATGAATCTCCTCTGGTTTTAGTGACAAACCAAGTAAGAAAAGTTGGGGTTTTTTTCCCTGGAAGCATTTGTATCCAATAGAAGTTTTCAAGATTTATTATTTTTTTCTTTATGGAAGCTCAATGATTTTGCTCTAAATAACTTTTTTAACCTCTTTTTATGAGAGTGAATTATATCTCAGTGCAATGAAGCGAAAAGAAGAGATATCAGATGGGAGCTTTGGGATTTCAGCCTGTCTGGTCAAAGCCCCAGCTACACACATCAGGTCTGCAGCACAGGCCTTGGTTATCTCCAGGAGGTGACAGCCAGGCGCTCTTGTTCTGATTGCCATCTTGACTCAGCAGAGTTGATCTTAAAGTTGAATTAAACCAGAAAGAAAATGCTCCTCTATTTTCAACAACGTCCGCACTTGGAGTAATTCAGAAGTAACTGAATTTCACGCACTTGGTTTAGCAGCAAATCTCTCTTAGGGCACCTTTGCTGTGTTCATTAAAGGAACAGGAAACCTGCCTGGTAAGTCAGAATTAGAAGGTGTTTATTCAAGAAGCAGTGATTGCTCACAGCAGGGCTGAATTGAATGACCAGTCTGTTTAGTTGCCTGCCTTCAGTACTGCTTAATGGCTCTGCAGCAAAGATAACTCTCCCTTTCCAAATTACTGAGGAGAAACTGCTCAGTATGTCAGAAAATTCCCCTTCCTGAGCAGCAGCTAACGCCGCAGTCGCTGTCATGCCTGTTTTACACTTGTCAAGCTGCCCAGGTATATGCATTATGCATCATCATAAGATCATTCAAACAGTTCTAGAACCCAGCAGTGACTTTTGCCTTGGCCTCCTCTCCTGCAGTGGGTACCCCAGGCTGGCTGGAGCACCAGCAGCATCCTGCTCCTGGCAGAAGGGAGATGCTTCCTCACCACCAGACCCTCCAGCCTTTCCCTTTGTGTTTGGTACTTGCTGACACTAATTGCAGACTGGGAGTCAGAGACCGTGCAAACCAAGGAGCAGGCAGCCCTTCTCCCATCTGGCTGCTCCACACCCCACTTGGAAAGACAAACAGAGCAGGGTTTTGCTCAAGAGCGGATGAGGGGAAGCCTCGGAAAGGCCCATCCTCGGCACCTTCCTGCTCAGCGAGGTTAACCAGAGCCTGGGATGTCCGGCCAACTCCTCCTCAAGCTCCAGGCAAAACCAGCCCTCTGCAGAGCTGTGGAGGAGAAGCAGTTTTGGAAGGCAGAGGAGAGCCCTTCTCCTGTCTAAGCCTCCTGCAGCCCAGAGGCTGCTGCTATGCTGTTGGCTAAGGCTGACCTGCTGCCGCCCTTGCTTTGCCCCTGTGTAGACCTCCCACTCTTTCCCTAAAGCAGTGTAAGGGGCAGAAGCAAACCCATCTCCAGCTTTTGCTGCCTTGGGAAAACACTTGAGAAAACTCCTTTGCTTCCTTGACTGATGTTGGGTATTTCTTCTTCCTTCACCTCCTTCCCGGTCCCAAAGCAGGCTGGTGGCAAGGAGGTAGAGGACTGACACCATGCATCCCACTGCTGAGGTCCCCACTTACCTCTCTGCTGTGGAGGTGTCCCACAAACTCCATAGCTCTGGAGGAGAAGCAGCAAAGAGAGCAGCAAGGCAGAGAAAATCCTGTCCATGGCTGCAGAGGAGCCAGTGCCTGGATGCAGAGTAGCAAGCACGAGCCTTGGCCCAGAGGTATTAACCTGCCCTTCCTCGGGGAGGCATGGGGCCAGCCCCTGACACGTGTGAAGGGCTGGGGGGGGGGGCACCAAGGGGAGAGGGACAAGCAAGGAGGGCTAGGAAATATTGCATGAAGATGGGGGGGGGGGGGGGGGGGATGTCCAGCCCTGCCGGCCCCCATCCCCTCCACAATGGCTTCATTGCTGGTGAAGGGGATGGGAAGCTATAAAGAGACCCGCAACAGCGCGGTATGTGGGGAATCTGGGACCGTAACAGTGGGAGCAGTGAAACCAGCCCTGGGGAGCTGGGGTTAACCTGTCAATCACCAGCTCTCGCCTGCAAACCCTGGGCTTTGCCACTGTAAGCAAACGGCAGCGTGTCAGGCTCGTGTCCTTCCTCCTGCAAAGGCCAGGGAGGGGTGATGGTGGGAAGGGGGGCACGGGAATAGCATCACACAAATCATCCCTTTGCCAAGCGCAGGGCTGGAAGCCAGCCTGAGGGACCAGGGGACTTCGCTGCCTTGGCATAGCTTGCAGGCAAATCGGTGTAGGAGGAGGGGAGAGGAAGAGGAGAGCCAGGCCTGGGGAGGAGGCACGAGCGAGCGACAGCGTGGGATGCAGGACAGATTCCTTCCTGCGGGAAACAGTTACTTCTCTATGAGGCTGTGCCCCTGTGCTGCAGAGGAGGGAGGGAAAGAAAGAACTCAATAGCCTAAACCAGATAAATAGACAAGAAACTCAGGATAGACAAACAGATTAGAAGTTTGATTCATCTCTCACAGCGCAGCTTTTGGGTCTCTACACATGAATGAGGTACAGCTCCTGCCACAGAACGCCAATAATCTAAACCCACAAATAAGACTGATGATGCTGCAAGTGAGCAGAAATCCAATGTTTTCTGTATGGAAGAGCAGCAGGGAGATTTGGTACCAGAGGAAGGGAAATTTAATGACGGGTTCATCACAAAGCAGCGCATCTGTATTTTTTAAGTACCATATTACAGTATTGTCAGTTGATTGAAGCCCTTCTAAAGATGGATTAGTCTTCGCTCACCTTTCCAGCCACACACCCTTGGAGCAGTCATCCATTTAATCTGCATTGTGTTAGTGCAGTGCTGTGGCAAACTACCTTTAATTCAAAGCCCAGTTTCTCTTTCCTTATCCAGATTCACTCTTTACTCCCAAAGTGCTTCAACAGAGACTGAGAGCTCCTGTGGAGAAAAGCCCTTTGATTAGGGAAAAAAGGGACCTGTCCTTAGTGAAGCTGCCAGGAATTCTTAACTCTTTTAACATTACAAGTGTTAATGAAAATATAAAATATAGCTATGTTCTAATGCAAAATCAGCACAGATTTGCCCCACTGCTATCTTCCCAGGCACCCGCCATCAATCACAGGCCTTCAACCATCTCTGGAGCTAGCTGGACATTTTTAGCCAGAAGGAGCAAATGGTCCAGATGAGGGGTTTCTTTGCTCCCATTTCACCTCTTTCTATCTTTGAGACCCTTTTCCCAAGCTTTGTGACATCTGATTTATTTGCTTATTATTTCTGAGCCCCTGGGATTAAAAGGGCTGCCATGAATGATGTGAAAATTGCAACTGTGGTCATGGAGTAGTATAGAAGACACACACATCCCTTCACGTATACCTGCGCATGCACAAAGAAAGAGCCCAGTGTAAAAACTTCATCTATAAATGCTTATGCCTGTGAACGGCATGAATACATGCATGAATAATGTATGAATATATACACATGTGACCATACATGTGTATATATTTACATATGAACGACTGCATACATGTTTCTGTATATAAATATGCATGTGTGCACATACATGCAGATATGTAACTCTCCCCCATGCATGCTTTTCATGGATGTGTTTCTATACGCATGGATGTAGACAAGTGCTAAGATGCATGAATGCTATTCACTGATATCCTTGTGTGCCTATATGCACATAGATACATTTGCTCCCCCAATATCTAGAACAGCCACACTGGTACATTTACAACTAGTAGGGATCAATATGAAATAAAAACATAAAATCAGGGAGATTTTACCTCCAGCCCTGTCTGCGATGGGGTTTCTCCTCTTGCTCTGCCATGCATACAAGGATCTATTGGTGCGGACAGTACTCGCTTGCCATGAATAGGGATCATTCAGAGCTCTCCATAAATGAAGCCTCTATGGCTGTTCTCGTGGAGGAAAATATAAAGTTTCTCTGTGTCATTTTGCTGTTAATTAGCAAAGAAAGATAAATACATTTCAGGTGAATATTTTCACTAGCAGAGCTTGTGGCACACAAGCAACATTAAAGCTTTGAGAAGGCGGCGAGAGGCGAAGGTGTGCTGGATACCGGAGCTCGGCAGTTAGGCCTTTGTGAAAGCCCTGTTTATTTTGAAAATATGAAACATAATTTTTTCCCGGGGCCTCCGAAAATGAAAACACCGAATTCAATATTTCAAGAGGAAAATATGCATTTAAAGCTCTTCCCGCGCCTGCTTGCACCGTAAACAGACAAACCATTAACGGCTGATGCTGGCCGCAGAGCAGCCCTGTCATTCTGCAGGGCCACTATTGCTGGCTTCACACGTCCTGGCACAAGGAGGGTCTGCCTTTTCCTTGCAACAGTCACATCCGTGCCTCCTTACCAAAAAAGAGCTTGTTTTGCACACCAGATCCCCTCTTTCCTCCCACAGCAGGATGGTCAGCAGAAGCAAGGAAGGACACGACAAGGGGAATGGCTTTAACCTGCCAGAGGAGAGACTTGAGATGAGCTCTTAGGCAGAAGCTCTTCCCTGTGAGGGTGCTGAGGCGCTGGCACAGGGTGCCCAGAGAAGCTGTGGCTGCCCCATCCCTGGCAGTGTTCAAGGCCAAGTTGGATACAGGGGCTTGGAGCAACTGCTCCAGTGGAAGGTGTCCCTGCCCGTGGCAGAGGGTTGGAGCTGGAGGAGCTTTAAGGTTTCTTCCAACCCATATGGCTATATCTGACCTGGGTTTGCACCCGTAAATTGTGACCATTGGGATTATTCTCAGGATGGAGGTGACAAATACCTTTATTTGGAGATACCTCCAGCTCATGATGTGATGATCTGCTCTGCTCCACCAGCACCATGGGTAAAAACCCTTTGCTGATGGCTGCAGCCTCCATGCGCCCACCAGCGGGTGGGCAGAGGGGCTGGAGCTGCTGGGGCCATCTTATCACTGGGGAGAGACCACTGGTGCTGATGCCCTTGTTAGCCAGTTCAGATGAATGAGCTTGGCTGCAGTGTCAGGATGTCACAGCACGGATGAGACACGTTTAACAACATGGCAGCATGAAGCTCACTGTCAAGTGCTTAAACTGCTGGGAGACTTCAGCTGGAATGCAATATCGTAAGTGCTTAGCAGGGCTGGAGAGCCTTTGCACTGCCCTAACCACCAACACGCCTAACAGCAGCCAAAGCTTCTGCCTGTGGGTGAGAGACTGTATTAAAACAAACAGCTTTCCAAATGCAGACAGGTCCAGCAGAAGACTCCGCTGTGAAGCCACTAGATGCAGTTTATCCTCCCCAGCATGACCAGTTGGGGAAGCATCATCAGCTGCCAACCAGGCAGGAGAGAGGTTTTCCTTACTTACTGTGCTGCATCCTTCTTTGAATCCTTCCTTGTCTTTCTAAAACCTTTTCCTGGTTTGTGGAAATCCAGTGTTAAAATGCCCCTCTGCTGGATGCCTTCATTCTTTGGATAGTCAAGTCTGCCGGCCTTGGGATGGGCCAGGAAAGAGCAAAGCCCAGTTTAAGAGTAAGTGCTAAAAGTACTAAAAAGCAAGCACATCCATAATACTCATTACAAATGGGAGAGGCGGTAACTTAATAGTCTTGAACCAAGCAAGCTGGATGGCATAAACTTCACAAATAGAGATTATTTCTCTATCACTCCATGCAAAACATTTCACAGGAATCAGATGGGGAAAGCTAAGAAAAATGACATTTTAATTTCAACAGGGCAGACGTGCTTTGTTTTGGTTTGGCATTTTCCTCTTCCAATTTGCTTTGCTCGAGTCTTATTTCAAACCAGTATATTTGCTTCATATTTACATATTTCCAAGGAACATATCATAATCCCATTTAATAGCTTCAGGCTGCATTTCACACTGCAACCAACTGAAATGATAAAATCAAAATGAATCAGTCCCTAAGGCACATCCATGTGAATGACTCAGAAGAATGTGAAGGTTTTCTAGGGAAAAAAGGGAAATCAAACTTCAGCGATCCCATGACATCTCCAAACTTCCAATAGAGTTCAAAATTAAGCACAATGTTTGTAGCCCTGGACCATAAATACTTCTTAGAAGTGATGTGGAGATGTTGGCCGATTCACACCAGTTGAGGCTGCAGAGCAAGTACAGGTTTGGGATGGGACGAGCAGCCAAACGCTGAGTAGTTTACTGCTGTGTAAGATGCGTATTTTGTTCTAAACAACCCTGGTTTAGCTCTAACAGCTTTCCCACTCTCCAGCCACCAGCAAACTCCAAGGTTTAGCAAAATGCGCAGTAACTTTCTTGTCTTTCCCTTTGATGTACCCAGGTGAGTGTTTCGGAGCTGGATTCACAGCCTCCATTCTTCAGATGCTCAGGGAAACGGTGACAAAAGCTGCCACTTAGTCAAAGCTCCAATTCTCATATTTTACCAGCACAGTGTTTCTATTTCAGGTTGTTACAGGGAGTGCAGGAGTCCCTCTCCGCCCACTTCATCACCAGAAATGATATTTACTGCACCACCACTATATAGCAAAAGCGGTATTTACAGCAGCGGGATCAATGCAAGGCATAAAAGAAATGATGTAAAGGGTGAAAGACTGGGGAGGAATGAATGACTTTAAATATAACCTTTTTGACAACTCAGGATCAAAAGAACTGCTGTTTATCCTTTGAGCTGCAAATGGCTGGCAAAGTATCCTTGTGCTTTGATGCTGTATATAGTAAATGCTGTTTATGGGTAGTCAATGTTTATGCATTTTATGGGTCACATTTATTTCAGAGGGATCATTTTTTATTTGCTGTGTTAACCTTGCCCACATCTTCCCCTTGGGATTGATTTGCCTCCTGGACACTATTCCTGGCTCTCCTGCTGACCAGCTGCAAAACCTTGGGCAGCTCATGTCCTCCCTCCATGTCTTGGTTTCTCCACCAACAATGCTGGCCTGGACCAGAAGTCCTTAAGGTTATATCTAACCTACTAAATTGCTTGAATGAAACAGCAATATAAGGCTTACCACTTGTAAAGATCATGGGATCATAGTATCATAGAATGGTTGTGGTAGGAAGGGGCCTAAAAGATGATCCCTTGATTCGATCAAGAGATGAAGGTCACTATGCAGGCAGCTCTTTTCTCTAAGGTGAATGAGCCAACATACCTGCTGGATGTAGGCAACCATACCAAAGGGGGTATGGGTGGAAGGATGCAGCAATAAAGACTCTGGAGTCATCCAAGAGAAACTTCTTTGTAAAATAACTTTCACAAGCAGAAATGTTACAGGGATCCTGTGGGCAAGCACAGGGATGAGAGATCCACAGCTGGAGACCATGGGGGCATCTGGCCTGATGGATGGGCTGTGCAGATGGAAAGCAAACAGGAACAAAAGGATTTGGGCTGATGCATGACCACCCTGCCAGTTTCTGTCATTCTAGGCTCACCACTGGGAACAGCAGTTGCAGTGACTTCATTTGCTTGGTACAAGTGAATAATCATCTTAATGAAGTGTCTACAGGAAAGCTGAAATAAAACATGTTCTTTTTAATGGTGTTCGATTTATGCAATTACCATGGTGCTTGTCCCAGGCTCCAGGCACAGAATCCTGGAAGATTTATAGGTGTCATTCAAACCATCAGGAACCAAGGCAGCAAGAAAACCAAGAAGGGCAGCACGGTCCCTGTGGTGCAGGACAGCCTGCAGTGACAGGCTCCTGGAGAAACGCCACACATCCATCACCTGGGATTCCCTCTGCCGCTCCAGGGCCAGTCGGGATGTTGGCTTACGTCAGCTCAAGAAGATGCCAGGGAATGCTGCCAAGTTGCTGTCTTTACCCTCTTCAAGTTCTATTTATACCCAGTCATGGACATCAGAATATCCTTGGGGTAGGAGAGACCTTTCCATCATAGAGGACGCTATGACTTGATCTGCCTGGTTTTGAGCGCTGTTGTTCCTATTGCATTATGCATTCTTTTTGCCAAGTTGCTAGCAGCTCCATCATGTTTCTGGATGCCATTTCAAAGTCTGATGGAAGCCGGCACCAGAAAAATGCTTCTGATCCTCTCCAGACTTTACTGACACTGTTCCCTGCCAGCTTCCGCGCTGTTTAACATCCAGGAGGATTTGTAGAATGAGGAATTTCATGGAGTTTGCATGTCAAAAAGTGTCTTACAAAAAGGTGTGGCCTGGATTGCTGGAGCAATCCATGCTGGTTAACTCCACCAGGAAACATTGCCCATCAGCGGACAGGTTTATCTAACAGTTGACCAAAAGGCTGTGAATGGTGCAGGGGAGCATTTCCAGCGTGTAACTGGGGTTTGTAGCATTGCCCAAAGCTGAGGGAAGGAGCCTCAAGGAGGCTCTCCTGCGTCAATAAAATGAAACACTTCTGCAACGGCATAGAGAAAAACTCCATCTCATCCAGGCACGAGGAATACCTGCCAGTCCCTAGGGATTTACTTAAACCTGTAGAGGTTTTTCTTGCCTGGTTTTGAGTCACGACCAGGAGCGTTCTCACCATTTCTGCAATTTCCCTCCCTTCTTTGAGTGGTTCCATGATATTCCATGAGTTGTTTCCTTTTCCTTCATGCCTCAGTTTCCCTTCATTAAAGAATAGCTGCTCATTTCTCGTCTGCATTGCAAAAGTAAAAGCAATGTGTGGACCAGCATTAAGCGTATTTGCATGAATTTGTTCTCAGCCTGTATTGGAGAAACTCACATCAGTAAATCAGTTTAGAGAAAACAGTATAATGGTAGCATATTAAAAGGGTCTTTTATCAGCCTCAAAACCGGCATTGATATCGTCTCACTTATTAACAGGCTTGGAACAGCTTGTGCTCGGTTTGCGTTGGCCAAATCATCTAACATTGCAGAAAACCAAAACCACTTCCCGTCTAGAACTCGGCCCCTGACCTGGCTGGAAACTCACAACAAATCTATACATTTTATCAGGTTTTGGGGGCTTTTGAGCCAAACTTCCCCAGCAAACTGTTCTGAGTCCTGCAGAGAAGACTCTGCATGAAGGATCCGTCTGGCTTAAGAATCACGAAACATCAGGTTCATTTAGAAGATCAGGTGTCTACCTGAAGGCTTGACTCCTCATACACATTGAAACAAACCCCATCGCTGCAAGCCATGTGTTGAAAGCACTTTGGCTGTATTATCATAGTCAATTAAAACAAGAGGCTCAAGGAATGTTTAACCCTGCTGCAATAACTAAATAGGCAAGAGCATTATTAATGGGAATTTAATAGGAGGTAGAATTCAAACCATTTAAAAGAGATGGAAATGGATTTTAACACAATTCAGTTGGCTTACACTGAGTAACCCTCTTCTGGTTAGAAGTGAACTAGATGCACTTTCAAGTCCCTTCAAACCAAAACCTACCTATGATTCTGAGGTAGCAAGGACAGCATCATTCAGAAATCACACAGCAAAGCATTGAAGCCATTAACTTTTTAATTAAAACTCATCTTTCAAGTCACACTAAAAGCAAAAAAAAAAAGGCAAGCACTCAGGTATAAAATGGCAGAGCAATACTGTGTCAATCCCACCTTGTTATTGCATACTCTGGAGTACACACTATTAATCATCATCATAAGCAGACAGGAATGAGAGCTGCATCATCGTTCATTTGAAATCTTCATTCTTTTGCTGATCCATTTCCCATAGAGTCCTCATTAAACGATGCTGGTTAGCATAGCTTCAGGGTAGGACTATCTCAGTGAAAAGCTTCTTGCTTGTTTTCCCCCCCATTACACATCTTTACTGCCTCAGCTGCTGATTTAGATGTGAGACAGATGAGAAACAGCATCTTGCTGGCATAAAGTAAGCCTGACAAGGGATTCAGGCCAGTGCCTACACTTCGCATTAGCCAGATGTCATAGGCCAGCGATGGGAACCCCGTTGGTGCCTGGTGCCAAGTTAGTTAAAATTAGCACTGCAGCTTGATAATACCAAGTCAAAACTGCCAGTGTAGAACAAGTCACCAAATCCAGTGGGTCACCATCACTCGCTGTAGGCTCATAAAGAGAGCTGGACTGTAATAAGCACGATACTGCTATGAAGTAAGGACTTTTCAATGAGACTGACTATCTGACAGAAGGGGAAAGAGCCACCAACAGCAATGCAGATGTCATCTTCTCTTCATGAGTGAAGCTTAGATTGCTACGTAGGGTGGTGGGGATTCCTTGGAAGGCAGCTCTAAGACTTCCTCATATGCTGGTAGCATAGCCTGAAAGAGAACACCATTAGTTATGGGGATCACATGAAGGGATTCAACAAGTGATATATTCCCATTTATCTGCTTTACCTGAAGCCTGAGTTTCAGGTTCCTTCCAAATACCATTGGCATTGAGATTTTATACAAAAGTTAAAGGAATATAATACAATTGGAAGAGGATTATAATTGGAAACCTATTAATGCACATTTGAAGAGCTGAACAATCTCTCAGAAAGCTAAAGAAGCAAAAGTAAGGACCATCATGTATCTCATCAGTCTAAACCATGCCCTTTCATGATGTAAATTGAAGCAGTCTTTACTCACCTTTTCAACTGCTTGTGGGTCAACTTTTACCTCCTCTCTCTTGCTGGCTTTAATATACTTAAAGCAGCTCAGGACACATTTGAACATATAGGCCTGAAAAGGAAAGGGAAGTCTGCCATCACATTGCAGGATCAACAAGAGCATTTCTACTTTTGCCATCAGCCTGCTGTTGTTCTGCTCTCTTCTCTGGAGGTAGAAAGCGTGGCACCATGGGCCTCAGGACCTTAAGAGAGTTCCTCTTGATCCTTCACTGGAAGGGTTACAACTCCATCTATTCAGAACAATACACTGGTGTGGGAAGTCAAGAGGACTGGTAATGCCATTAGTTATAAAGCACTTGCTTAAGATCTCTAGGAGTGCAATGTCATCACGTAGGAAAGGGAAGCATGTCTTTCACGTTATTTGGATGTCTCAGGAAAGAACCCTGGGTGCAACATCCACCTCCCAGAGATCCAAGGCTCCCTGCTCAACTAAGACTGACGTGAAAGGTCAGCTCATTCAGCAAAACCCTATATATATCCTACCTTGTACTTAAATGGTTACACTTTCCTGACAAGGCTGCCTTGCACCTCCCTGAGTTACACAATGCAATAAATAGAGCTTTTCTGGGAGAAATGAATCGACTGACAGATTGTGGCAGAAGAAAATAAGCAAGGCTTGTGAGACACACCATATTAAATAAATATTTTCCCTAGTCTGTGCAGCGAGGCAGAGTCGTGTGCCTCTTGTTTTCATTGGCCTAAGAGTCTGCTTTAAAAACAGCTGGCATTTGCAAAGGAACATAGGGAGTTATATGCCCCGAGAGCAAGCCGTAAAGCTTAGGACTTCTTAGAACAATGAGGACTGTTTGTCTTGACACAAAGCCAAGATAAAGAATGAGAACAAGGAATGAAGTATCTGAGTTGAAGGAATTCATCTCTCAAACAAACTTCCAGAGATGAGGAGGTAAATCCAAGCTTTGACCACCATTAGGGAATACTGCAGAATCCTTCCCTGTTCCAAAAGCCTCTCTATATAGACAGCAAGCAATTTCAGAAGTAATTATGTTAAAGCCTTACTTTCATTTCTCATCAGAAAATGTTTTATTCCCCTTGGTTTCTGCATTCTCACCACCACCTTGAGGGGGGTGAGTTTATGATACTCAGATGAGATAAGGATAATTTGTGGATACACAGATAAGAAAGGGAAAATTCCCTGAAGGTACTATTAAGCATCACTCTGTCACTCTCTCTGCTCTTTGAATACTTTGCCATCTCCAAGGAACTTGGACTTGAACAATTGATTGTATCACCATTGGGGGTCTACAAGTAAATATACACCCAGCTACCACACTGGTAAGGAGCTGTGAAGTTGCATGGAGAGACTTCCACATTGCAAAAAGGGTGGTGTTACATGAAAGAAATGAGGAAGAGGATCACTACCATCCCCCTAACATCATCACAGAATCCTCTTCTGAAAGGGACAGCCAAGCCTTGCAGGTCTCATACAAGGTCACTGGCAGGGGTGCTCAGTGAGGCAAGTGCCCCATCACTTCTCCATCTGACAGACCACCTTTTAGCTGAATTATGCTATGGTATTGGATGCAGAGAACTATCTGGGGACAGTAATTGCAAGTTGGCAGGCAAACAGCACCAGATAGACAGAAACAGCAATTCAGTGTTAGAGCAATAAATGCTTGTGATAGGTCATTAAGCAAGTCAATTTATGCAAAGAGGTCCTAGGCTAGTCCAGCATATTTACATACCACCTTGGTGTGGGCATTGAATTGAAACCAATGTGCCCTAAATTGGCCAAATGGCCTTTTCAGGTCTCAAATGTTTTAGGTTGTCGCCACATTCCTTATCAGATATTTATCACTTGGAAGGAACTCTCCAATGAAAATGGTTTTGCTACACATGGAAGAGGGGAGAAATTGTCATGGAATTTAAGGGATGGGGTTCCTAATGACTTGTTTCAGGGAGTACTTACGCTTGTCCATTGTTTCTTTTATTATCCTCCCCTCATCCCTTCTCCTACAAACTCCAGCACAAGAAGCTCTTGTGAGTTAAGCAGTCTTGTAGCTAATGCTGTGGAAAATTCAAATCAACCGATTTGCCAGGTCAGAGAGATTTGTTCTGAAGGGCCATGGTGCCAGCTGGGTTTCAGGGTTATCTCCACTCCTATTGCGCAGTTTATGCAAATATTAAAAGATGCTAAAGTAATGTCTGCAGTGCAATCATGCAAGACATTCCACTCCACCCTGCCTTGTCTGACCACCTGGGAAGCATGAATAAAAATGCTTTCCAACCAACAAGTAGCATTTTTCACTGTGACAGAATCTGCTCAAGTACTCGGAAAGATCTGCTTTTCTTACCTGATCTGAAACCCCTCAGTGAAAACCCTGTTCTCTGAACCATTGAAGCGAGAAGAATAGAAACCATCTCACCAGTGAAGTTCTCAGAGATGTAAGCAGAAGTCAGCAACTCATGGGTTTTAATTAAATTTCAGGGCATCAGTGTGCATAACTCTGCTTACATCAGTGTGGAAACAGCGACTTATCCAAGTGGAAGATCTAACCTGCTGCTTAATGATCTAATTTATTTTGGCACATGGTAGCAGAAGAGTTTCTTACATTCATTTTCAAACATCCTTTTAGAGATGAACGGATGGGAACTTGCATCTGCAGAAGCATAAAACCAGTGGTTTGAATATTAGACCTGCCTCAGATAATATGCTGAGGCATAGCTCCTACTATACCCAGGGAGAGACCAACAAGGATTTCCAACGACCTGGCAAACTTAAGAGAGAAGACCAATTCTTCCTATTCCCCAGGCAAGAGAGCTTCATTTCAGCCTCACCAGACCCTGCATCCATTTACCTTCAGGAAGAGGACAGCAATGAATGCAATGGTGAAGGTGACCATCACTTTGGCATATTCCTCTGTTGGTAACTTCTCCACGGTTGGCAATAAGCCCTGGGAAAAGAGGGAGAAAGAGACACAGTAATAAATGCTTGTTCCCTCTACCAGGGCTACACGAAGTGGTGGAGATCTCAGCAGGTTTCTCAGCCTGCCTCTCAGAAAGGTGGGACAGGCCACCTTCTTTTCCTCATTGGAAAGAGCAGGCGTATTTTTTATCTTCTGCTGCTCTCACTCCTTTGGCAATGGTTTTCAGGAGACTATTTAAATGAAAACTCGAAGTATGACTGTTTAATAAAGATGAGAAGTTTATGCATTTTCAGTGCGTACATGCAGGCTCCATCCAAATCATTTTGCTCTGCAATTTGCATCCATAAGATTCTTAAGAGAAAAACAAGGTGTACTTTTAAGAAACACCGGCATAAGCAGGCTGTCAGTCAAGAACACAGTGTTGGTGAGAACGTACAGAAAAGTCCTCTTTTGTCATCAAACATAGCAGTTCTGTATATACCGTATACATCAGAGAAAGTTTACTCTGTCTTCATAGCCACTGAAAGGAGCTTTGTAGGAGTTCTCAGCATGAAAAACCAGATGAGCTTACTCATAACCTACCCCATTGTCTGAAGACTTGAGGCTGAGATAGGTGGGGACCTCCATGTAAGAGCTGCAGAGAGTGAGAATACTCAGGCAGAAGTCCAGCAGCTGCAGAGCCAGGAAAGGGATCTTCGAGTGTCCCTGCTGCAAGAAAGGAGCAGGAATTTGGTTATCACTAAGAGATGGTGACACTTCTGTAGATGCTCCACATTTTACGTGGGGCCTGTGCTTTGTTCACATTGAGCCTAAGCTATTTAATTCACTGCCCAAAATGATGAGCAAACCATCTTGCTGGGCTTATTTACCCAAGCTCCACAGAAGAGGCCAGTAGCTGGGTGGTGATAATCCTTGCTTATCTTCAGCAAGCCCTTCTTAGCATGGGCACACCCAGAACGACCTTCCCAAAGCCATAAGACAGACAATAAAACCATCAGGAAGATTCCCAGATGTAGGAAATGGAACAATGTCCCAGCTGTCATTTGTTCTCCTTAGTTCCCCAAGGACTGAATCCTGCCTCCAGCCAGTACAGAAACTACCTTGCCATGAAGAACCATGGCCCAAGATAATGATCCTTCGTTCCTACATTATTCATTAGCTTCCATCTAATAGAGAAGAGAGGAAAACCACCCCAGAAGTGAGCTGTTACCTACCGTGTGGCGAAGGGAGGACACAGAAATTACTGCAGGGACTTGTATGTAGGAACTGAACATTGTTAGGAGGCTGAGGAGAAAGTCCATGACTTGTAGAGCAAGGAACGGGATCAGGAGACGTTCCCTCTTCTGAGAAAGAAAAACAATGCCAGTTATTTCTATTCTGAATGGGAGAATGAGACCAGCTATCAATAAGTGAAAGGACTTATATATTAAGATACTCCAAAAATAAAGTTTCCTGGAATTCTGCATCTAATCCTACGTACTGTGGTGGCAATGGATTAGGGAAAAAATGAAGGCTACCAACACTGAATTTTTTAATCCCCTTGAAGAGTTTATGTGAATTTGCACTATATGACATTAGCAATTGATCCCATCAGCTATTCAGCTGTCCCCAAAGTTTACTGTGACAAAGAAGGCTGGGTTCCTACACCAAAGCAGGGTTATTTCTTCTCCTGACATGGGGAATGAATCCCCAGTGCAATACGGGAGTTAGAGTGCTCCTGAAGGATCCAACTTGGACCCTGACAGCAAGGAAATGAGGCAATAAAACAACGCTTTGAAATCATAACCTTTCCATTCCTTAATATGAAAAATAATCTTATGGAAGCATCCCCAGAGTTGGTAAATCTGGCAGTTAGCAGCCTTGTAGAGGAGCTTGAGACTTTGAACCAGCCGCCTTCCCCCTCTATAAGAGGGCCGATATTACCTGCTTTTCTGATCATTCTTCAGCATTTCCAGTGAGCATCCTCTAGTCCCCTCCTCTAACACCTCCTCACTCAAAGAAGCCTCAGCCAGGAGCTAAATGCCCTTGTGGAGAACATACCTTCACCACACCGAGGAGGAGGTTGAAGCTGATGACAAACAGCATGATGATCAGCAGGAAACTGGTGACAACATCAGCTAAAAGTAATAAAAGTAATTACCATATTGCTAAAAGCTTATTATGGCAATTATACCACTAAGGAAGAGCTGAAGCATGATTGCATATAGAATCATAGAATGGTTTGTGTTGGAAGGGACCTTAAAGCTCATTTAGTTCCAACCCCTCTGCCATGGGTAGGGACACCTTCCACTAGACCATGTCTCCCAAGCTTCCTCCCGAGGAGTTTCCAGGAAGCAGTTTTCCCTCTTAGTATTGCAGACTGCCCTGATGATGACTACCAAAGCCTTGCATACACTGTGTTGTATACCTACATGCTTGGTCTCCGTAAGGGTATAGACAGCGTGAGGAGTTTTGTAAAGCTGGTTTGCTGCTTAAAAAAAAAAGGGGCAACTCAATCCAAAGGCAAAATACTGCTATTTTCTTTATCTGCCTCTGCAGAACAGAGTCTGTCACCGTGCCTCCTCACTCTCCAATCTATTTCTTATTGCTTTACCTGAGCTTAAAATAGCAACTCTGGGGTCTCCAGCTCCCAAGTGCTTGAATAAAGAGTCTAAATTTATTAGGAAAAGAGCCAAATATTTTAGCTTTTCTGATTTTTTTAGGGCAACTGATGCCTTCCATGGGTACATTTCTCAAGGATCAGAAGTATTTGATTATTGGCTTGCTCTCCTTCCCTGCCAGTTTATCCCACGGCTATTAAATATATCTAGGGCCTATTTTGTCCATTACCCCTTTCACTTGCTTTCATAAAGAAGTCATGCTTTAGCCTGTTGGGTCCCTGATATGTTCCAGCTTCTCTGATATCCTTCACTGCTCCCTATTGCCCATTTTTTCCCCATGAAAAAACCCCTCCATTTCCCCAGCTTTGAGCGAGCACAAGATGCCTCTTCCTTTCTGGGGCTCAAGGGAAAACCCCTTTGAGGAGGCTGCATCCCTCAAAGACATGAGAGAACAGCTTATCTCAAGAGAGAGAACAGCACTGCATGAGTTGCTGCGCATGGAGGTGTCAGACATTCAAGACTTAAGGGAGTGACCTAAAGTACCCAACACTTTACCTACATCAGGAAAAAAGAGACTAGAAAATAGCTTGTACTTACAACCCCCACAAATACAGGATCCATTTACCACAAAATAACGAGAACTGAAATGCAGGACTGGAAGAAGTCTTGGGCCACAGCAAAGAAAGAAAACCCAAATCCAGCAACCCCTGAATGAGGGCAGAGAGGGCAACAGAGGTAGGGCTTTATGGCAGAAGAGGCTGCTCATAGCTTTGCAGCTCATGAGGGTCATGGGAAGAGCCTGTTTCAAGGCAGAAAACCAAACCCACCTTTCAGAAGCGGGAGGGTAGAGGCAAGGCTGAGATCTGGCTCACAAAACCCCAAAGTTTAAGAACTCAAAACAAAACCAGAGCTTAACAAAGACAGATTCAGCCTTTGTAAGAACTGCTATAAAGGGAAACACTCCCATTAAACCCCAAACTGCTCAAAGCCATTTTCCCTGTTTTTCCTCCCAGAACCAACCAGCAGCAGCTTGCCCATGAGAGGATTTATCTCTTTAGCAAAGTGTTTCCTCCAATTCAATGCAGCTGTGTTTCTCTGCCTCTTCCTACATGCTCCAGCTCTCTAGGCAGGCTTGCTAATTAATAGGGCAAGTGGCTGTTGCTTCTAAAGGCTAATTGCCGCAGAACCCAGCTGAACTGTCCAAGCAGAACCTACATTAACACCCCCCCAACCAAACTAACAAAGAAACAAAAGCCCACTACCCTCCAGACACAAAGGGATGGGGAGAAAGGAAAGCCAAGAGCAAGCAACTTCCCATGCTCTCTCTGCCTCCTATTTGTTCACAGCAATCACAGTCAGCCTTTCTGTTGGCAGCAGATCTCACCGTTCCAGGGATGTTTTAGTACCAATGGATTTGACCTCAGTAATCAAAGATTTCACTGAAACATAATGACTTCTTCCCTCATGGGAGCAGATGGGCTAAAGGAGGGACCCCCTTCCATAGTGGTACCTTCTGGCTCTTTGTGCAAAGCCTCCGTGAGATGGAAACGCAGTACATGCTATAGAGAGGCCAAATGCATACGTTTCAAGGGCTGGCAGAGTGGCAAGAAAGCTTCAAGAACCAGCAGTGATCCCTGAAGTGGGAGGCCACAGCAGACCCTAGAGACTGTATTAATGTGACGAACAGGCTCTTTCCATGCCCAGCATCTGTTGTCCAAATATATAAGAACTTAATTTTTAAGTCCCTTCAGTATTTCCCTTCATGCTCAGTTGGCCTTTGTAGGATGACCGTTTCTCTCTTTTGGAGTTAAAACCCCCCAGAAAATAGCAAAGTTTAGGAATATGGAACCAAGCTTGGGCTCATGTATAGTCTCAAACACAGGAGCATCATTCTGCAGTTCTCCCCTCTGTTCTTCCTGCACATCCATCCGGGTGCCTGTCTCCAGATACTTTCTTTTAGAGCACCTTAAAAAGTACCAGAGTGCTCAGAGAATAACAGTTTGTCTTTGTATAAGGTGTGTGGGCTCCTTATTTGAAGACAAGAGGCAATTGTTAGAATAAAAGAAATTTGGCATAAACGGAAGGAAAATCTGACAGTAAGTGACACGGTCTTGAGCAGGGATGCAGAGAGGCTATGGAATTCCAGTCTGGAGGAATCTGCAAACCTCTACTGGCCAAAGTCCTGGGCAAACTGCCCCAGTTTTGGAGTCAGCCCTGTTTCAAGCAGGAGGTTGGACTGGAGATCTCCAGGGATCCACCTTACCTTTGCTCAGTGATTACAGAATCAGGCAGGGAGGAAATGTTGCTCCTCATAAAGCCTGCTTCATTCCCATAGCCCCAGAACATCCTACCTACAGGAACAGTTCTGTTCCACAGCCACCTCCATGCTGGCAGTGGTACTTCACTGCATCTTTGAGGTGCACCTTTTCCCAAACACTTATAAGAATAAACAGCAGCGACAAATAAAGATGCTGGTTCTTAGGCTTTTTCTTATTCAATTCCTCTGAGACCACCTGAGTCTCCCAGAGACCCCAGGGAATTTAATGAGCAGGAATATAGATGTGCTGTTAAGTAAATGCCATTTTCCTTTGGGAGGTGGTGTAACCAGAATAGGGGAATATGGCAGAGGCTTCACAGGGCTGCACTAGATACTTGCAATGCTAGCAAGTAGTCCCCAAAAAATGGGAAGAGAGAGCACTTATTTGCCAAATGCCTATTTTTTATTAACTTCACACCAGGGTTTTACCCTGAATGTAGCCTTGAGATACTGAATGAGTCCTAATATTTCTCATGAATGCAAAGAAACCCTTTCTGTTTTATAGCCCCATAAACTGGCATGAGAAATACAAACAGGGCTCATAAAGCTGCGGTGTAACAGTTGCATTCACAGATTGTCAAGCATGGCAGTGTCTGATTCAGTGCTGCTGATAAGCTGCAGGGAGTTATTTCCGGACAGCCGCATTCAAAGGCTGGGCAGGACCATCAAGGGAATGAAGCATCCCAGTCCCTTCAACCAGATTTGGTTTTCAGCAGAGAAGGAGGCAGTATCTTTTGCATAGGCAATGGTATGCATAGGATATGGTATATGCTGTACACACAGGTCTTCAGGCATAACTGAGGTGTTGTTCTTGGCTGGCTGGGCAGAAGTTGGAACAACTCTTCCAGTTGTACTTTGTCCACAGCCTCCATTTTTCTAGTCATTAATGAAAAACAGAAGTGATTGACATTGTACATAGGCATGAATTGAAGACATCCTAAAGGTCAGCACTACAGCAAGCAGTGGGGTGTCATGTTTTCAAGGCAGAAACCCATTCATTTTAGCAGCTTAGAACTGGTACGGAGGCGTTACTTGAAGTGTGTCTGGGGGGGTTGCTTTTGGGGTTTATTTTTTCAGCAGGAAAAACTAGCCTGTCAAAGCCCATGTGCTTCAGGAATGAAGCACTGCCAAGAAGGCTTTGGCTAGGAAGACTTCTCACCTTCTCAGGATGGGATTTCCAATAGACTGGAAATGGGGGAGGCTGCATGGCAAATGCTCATCCGAATTCCTGCTGTACATGAGATACAGCGTAGAGACGTGAACTGAACTCTTTCAAATTGCAACAGAATGCCCCAATTACCATGCAGCAGAGTCTGTCTCCTGCTCTCTCTGCCTGGCCAAACTAATCCTGTTATTTCTTAAATAGCAGTTAGGCAATAAATTTAGATCGACTTTAGATCAGCCAACACCTTGTCATTGACCGCAGGAGGGATGGGTAAATCACCTTCAAGGCTTCCCGAGAGAAAAAAGAACATGGGTCGTCTTCCCATTTTAATCCAGCTTTTTCAGCAGGCCTTACGTTAATTCCTTGGTCAACTTTCATTGAGAAGCAGACTTCAGAGGAACACTCTCAGTCCTGGGCTGCCTACAGCATCTTGTAAGCCAAAACGTAAGTGAGGAGTAGCAGGCTGCAAGGGGCAGAGCATCCCTCTTCTGCTCTTCCAGTCACCCTTCCCATTATCCCAGCAATCACAAAAACCTACATTCCCAATTCTCCTTCCCATCCCTGACCATACCTGTGGAAGCTGAGGTGCATCCCATACCCTCTTTCTAGGGCAGCAAAACTTACTGCTGAGAAATCCTGAGGGAGCTCTAATTCCTTATAAAGAACTCCTACATGATTTTTTCCCTACTGGATCACATGCAAAGCATTTTCCCATAAACCTTGTCTTGTTTGTGTTCTTGGGCCATGATTACAGTGTTAGCATTCTATATTCTGAGAGGTGCTTTAATCTGGCCGAATCTACAAACAGAGCAGCAGATGCTGAGGGCATTGACAGAACCTCTCCCCGAATTGTTCTCCAACTCATCCATCAGGGTTTTGAAGTCAAATGGAACATTTTCTACTGAGTTGCTGTATTGCTTCCCTGCTAGTTGCTGGAAATAGAAGGGTTGCACTGCGCTTATTCCAACTATAATCAGAAAATACAATCTCCTGAGCAGAGCCTTTTGAAATGCTTGGGAAGAGAAGCCAAGTGGAAGTGCTGGGGATTTCATTAGAAAATGTTCCGTGTTGTGTAGGAGGCAATGGAAGAGGGGGGAGGGGGAAGACCTGTCATTTTGATTGTGTGGGAAGGGGGGGGTGTGTGTTAAAAATGAGGCCAATTTCATTCCCAACGGTTTTATTCTTAAAGAAAGCCTTCCAGATTCACAGGAAGGCATGTCTTGCTTAGAAAGCGTATAACGGCTTTGTATGGAAATGATCTGAAAAGTCTGTCTCAACAATCCAGTTTCTTTTTAGTTTAAAGAAGATTTAACTCAGATACTTGAAGAAAGGTAAAAATTATTGCCCTCGGATGATGGTTCTGCAAAGAAATGATGAAAAACAATTGTCATTTTTACATAACTGCTTCTGTAGGCAAGTAGACTGACTTGCAAATGTAATGGCTGGTTTTCAGCAGTTCAGATCGGTGCATTAGTCAGAATGCATGTGCAGACTCCACCACCAGGGAAAACCATTTCCAGCTATGCCCATGGCCAAAAAACCAACCCCAAAGGAAGGAAGGAAGACCTCAAGGTCACATTTGAATCATGTTCTTCAGTTTTCATCTGTAAAATTCAAACTAGAAATGTATTTTACAGTAATGGAAAAGTGGATTCTTCTATGTTGTGATGATTCCAGGCAGCCGGAAAACAGTAAGGTTCTAGAGCCTGTTTGTGTGTTGCATGTTGCTCTAATGGAAAGGCTCCATAGAAAGCATTTTCCAAAGCAGACATCATGCAAATCTACACCGGGTGCTGAGTTGAGCCACAGCTGTAGAAGGATCTCTGTGGACCACATCTAAGCAAAGTAGCTTCCAACCCACCCAGACTGGAATACTTTGGAAGTAATGCCCCATGTGAAAGGTGACAGCAGACCCTTGCTTGGTGTCCTATGAGCAGGACTCACCCAGATTTCCATTTTCTGCTCACTGTTGATGCCTTTTGAAACAGCCTTGGTGGATCACAATGGTGCCTCCTAAAACCCAGCTGGGCTCTTTTGAAGGATGTGAGCCCATGTCTTAGTAATAGCATCACCCAGACAGTGCCTGGTTTGGTTCTTTCTGCTATGTCAAACTCCTACCCGGGGGACAAGCGAGATCTGCTGTACTTGGTTTCCTTTTCCTCCACTTACAGAAGGTTTCTTTGTGCATCCTTAAGGCCTAGG
Source organism: Myiopsitta monachus (assembly GCA_017639245.1). Classification (NCBI taxonomy): domain Eukaryota; kingdom Metazoa; phylum Chordata; class Aves; order Psittaciformes; family Psittacidae; genus Myiopsitta; species Myiopsitta monachus. The sequence continues at coordinate 3,231,469 of CM029917.1, read as the reverse complement.
GAAGGACACACTGAGGAAGCAGGGAACAGGCAAGTCCTTGCTACTGTGGGTTGCATTTTTCTCTGACTATGAACTTCTCTGTAGGGAAGAGACAATGCAGGGTGTGGGAGCCTGGTTTCCGCCTTTCTGCACACAGCAGAGAAGGGCTGTCTCAACTTGTGGTTTTATATCGAAAAGTGACTCACAAAAGGGAAAAGTACCCTGTGTTTGTTGCTTCCAAGCAGCTTCACGCAGAATTAGCCTGCTTAAGTAATATTTGAGGGTTTGGGAGTTATGTTCTTTTAAACGGCACCCTATGTGAGATATCTGCCAGGTCTATGAAAGCTAAGCTAGATCCTTCCAAGCTCAAGCCATAGGAATTCAATCAACCATGAAGAATGTGATGCCTGTGACTCTTTATGGGCTATGAAACAGCCTGGCTGCTTCATTCAGGCAAGCAATGTTCTGCAAAAACACCAGGGGTTGGGAAAATCTGGGATGGGATCCGAAGGGTAAGGGGGGGAAAGAAGGTGGGTTGGTGGGGATCCCCGACGTGCCTTCAGCTGTGAGGTAGGGGACCCCTGCATGGCATGATGGGTAAGAGGATGGCTCTATGGTGTATAGCGCAGGGCAGTGACAACATCAGGTAGCCCATTCGGCTACGGGATGTAGTGCGGGGCTGTGATTTCTCCTCACTTCAGGACTCAGTCCACTGAGGAGCTGGTCAGAAAGTTCAGCGTTTTGCTGGAAAATGCCCAATATATGAAGGAAGTCATCAGTGTGTGTAAGGCTTAAATGAGCTACAGCTGGTGAAGAGAAGGGAAAACGAAGATTGACAGATTAATGCAAAGGATACTGCAGAGGAAGTAGGAAGCTGAAGGAGTATAAGGATATTGGAGAGTCTGGGGTCAGGGACTGACCCACTGAATGAAAGACAACTTCTCTGGGCTCCACGTGGGTCTCCAAAAAGCCAACACAGCCAAAGCCTAAAACAAAATCCAGATCTTTAGAGCCTAAATTTTGTCTCTGGGTCTCAGCTTTTGCCCATCTGTTGTGAATATCAGTTTCCAGTTTTCTTTGATGAAAATGAAAGAGGGACCAATGCAGGACCTTGGGCTCCCTCTCAACCCCATGGACCCTTGCTGCTTTCCAGCATCCTGGTGACCTACCAATTCTGTAGTAATCCTTGTCCAGGTCTTTGCAAAAGCCTTTTCCACTTGCCACCTCCAGGGAGTACTCAATCAGCAGCAAAACACTCATAACCTAGGAGGACAAAAGCAAAAGACACAATTCAGTGGGCCTTGAGCCAACTTCCTATCATCAGATTTGTTTCCAGGGAGCATGCAGTGGCCACAGTCTTAAGTGCAGGATGGGTTTCCAAGTGGGGAAGACATGAAGGGTTTCAAATCCTGCACAAGAGCATACTGAGACAAAAGTTATCAGGTTATGAATGGTTTGGTTTGGCTGTCTTTTTCTGCCAGATTCTGAAGGAGAAAATACAGAGTTAATGAGTTTTGCTTCAACATTTCGTACCCAGAAAGTCCTGGATTTACATTTTGAACATGCATTTTGCTTCAGAATTGAGCTAAATGTAACATTAGTACTTTAAAGTATAAAAAGAAACACAAAGAACGAAGATCTCTCTAAGGTTAGCTATGCATTGACAAAAATATAATTCCCCTTCTTTCCTTTATTTGAGAAATATCTCCAAATGTGCTTTTCTTCCACATTGAGCCACAATAATTTCCTCCAAGTTTCTGATTTGGACAATCAAACCCCAGGCCGCAGGGTTCATTCCATGCTGAGTTTAGCAAGCTGTGAGATGGAGTGAGATAGAGCTGTGGTCTCAGCTCTAGCACTGGGATCTGTTCTAAGGTCTCCCCTTAAGGAACCTTCTCTTCTCCAGGCTGCACCAGTCAGATCTCTCAGCCTGGCTCCAGAGCAGAGCTGCTCCAGCCCTGGCAGCATCCCCATGGCCTCCTCTGGACTCACTCCAACAGGTCTGTGTCTTCACCAACACCAGGTCCAGCCCTGGGAGAACCCTTTCTGCAGGGTACCAGGGACAGGAGCCATCAACAGAAGTACCATCAGCAAACCAGAGGTTGTTGTGAAGAGATGAATGAGAGAAGCCGTTTTATCTGGAATGCGCAACCTCTGTTTGTGAGTCACCTGAACCCCACACTGATGCAGGAGGCAAGTTTGTATCTGCCACTAAGATCAACACAAGCGCAAGTACCATAGAGCTGAAGAAACTTTCCCACAACAGCTACATCAGCTTTTCATTTCAATAGCCGCTTAAAGAAGTGATGCAGGCAAGCAGGAACTGGAACTGTTGTGATCTGTGCTTGTGGTTGCACTCTTTCTTTATGGGAAACAGCACAAAACCAGCATCTGCGGGGAGATGAGGCAAACCTAACTGGGAAGTGAGCAGAAGAGAGAACGGCTTTTGTCTCTGGATGGAAATGCCATATGAGATCCAGACAGAGCTCAGGCAGCAGTAATGTATAGTCAGATGTGCTAAGGCTGACATTGCATGCAAACAAAAAACAGAGAGGCATGGAAAGGAAGGCTTTGCATTGCTCCAGAAATGGGGAAGCATGGCTGGGACTGCAGCAAAGACAGGAACTGAACGCAGACTCTCCCACTGTCTCGGTGTTAGCTGCAGAAGACCTAGAAACTGGGTTTGACACCAAATTGATGAACTTCCTGAGCCAAAAGCTGCCAGCGCAGCTTCCAAAAGAGCTGTAGCACATCTGTTGGAGCCATTTGCTTCTAGAGTGATCATCCACCAAGCCAGACTTTTGCTGCAATGGGGACTGGGACCCTGTGTCCCACCATGAGCCTTCCCTTTGAACTTTAAATACTGTCAAGAGTGTGAGTTGGAAGACAGGATGTGTCGTGCTTTCTCCTGGCCTGTCTGGTATCAGGTTGTTCAACAGCTACGTGAGACACACGGCTTTTGTTTTCCATTTATTTGCCATGCTGTAAATGAACTTGGCAATCTCTGGATCTCATTACGTGGGGACACAAGAAAGTTACAGGCGATTCAGTTTAATGTAACAGCATTTAAAGACCCATGGAAGCACTGAAACTTGTCAAGGATGAAATTGTATTGATCTGAAGTTTCCTCACACGTGATGGACCGCCCTGGGATGTGAAGGATCTCTTAACTAACTACACATGAAGATCACATGCTGATTTCAAGTGCCGTAACTCATATGAGAGATTTCATGTACATGCTCCCAAAGAGATTTCACTTCCTTGTGGCTGTTTTGGTCAAATCCCTTAATTTACAATGTGGAAAATATAGGAAGAAATTGCTTTTTCAGGCTTCTAGCAAATAGAGGCCTGAGCAAAACGGATGACGTGAGCCCTAAACATAGGTTTCGTTCCTGAAAGACAAGCGAGTTAAAGCAGGGTATCAGATCCCAAACACTTCCATCCCATATTTACAGCCAGAGCAGAGCCAGAGGCTAAACATCAGTATTGAGAACCATCTCTAATATCTTGTCAAAGAGGGGAACAGAAGAGTGAAAGAGTCTGTGGTTTCCTTGCAGGTGTTGAAATGAGCCACACACCCGGACCCTCTGCAGTCACATACAATAAGTACACATCAGATAGAGAACCCAAGCCCAAACTGAAAGTTAAGGAGAAGGCTTTTCAAGTGATAGCTGGGCTTGAAACTTTCTGTTTAAAAGAGTTCTTGCATAGAAAGATTGAGCCACTGAACTGCAACAAGATAAAACAGGCAATGATCTCCGGGCCTCTCCCTTGGCTCTCCATCACGAGTGCCACATGAGGACATCTCCATCACCTGCCTTTGCCTTTGACACACTGCTGCCTGGCATGTGACAATCTCATTTATTCCTGTAGGGAATAGACATGCAAGGTGATGAAACCTCTGCAGTGGACTGCTCACCTCAGCTTGAGAAGAAGGCAGAGGAAGACTGATGTGCTGTCTGCTCAGCACTCCTTGCTCTGCAAGGCTGTGTAAATTCTCACTCAAGATTCACCCTCCAGCTCCAGAAGAAACTGAAAAGTTCCCATGTCAGAGACAGGACTGCTCAGACAAGCACCCAGTTCCCTTTCTTATTGCTATGTCACAACAGGAGAGAGGCAGGCTTAGAATAGGAAAATTTACCTCCCAGCAATCAATGTGCCCCTCCACCAGCCAGCCTTTGTTTTATCTCCTACAGCCACAACTTTTGGAGGACACCTCTCATCTTGTTGCTGCCTCTATTTACAATGAGTGCTTCACATTTACTGGTAAAAGATCTGCAACGCCAGAAAATAGTGTAGGACTGAGGTAGTCGTTAAATCAAGGCTGCTACATTGGAGGTGTCTTGCAAAGCAGGATCTTACCAGTGTGATGCATGCAGCCCCCGTTCCCTGGTGAATAATTCTGCAGCAGCTGCAGTAGGGTTAAATTGCTCTTAGTGATTCTCATGTGCTTTTTGCTTTCTGAAATATGTGCCGCTTGCCTAATCCAAATAATTTCTCTCTATGCACACGGCCTTGGCACTTCTGCTGCTCCTTCTTTCTTTTTCCTCTGCAAGAAGAGCTTGAAACCACAAGGAACAGGGGTCACCTGGGACCGTGACACGCTGCTCTGGCAGTGCATTGGGGTGCTGTGAAGGTTTCTGACAGCGGTCCACGCTAACAGGTGACATCCAGCACTCTGAGTGCAAATAGCACCACATATAAATGCTGGTACTTTGAGAGCTTATTTTAATGTACAAGTGGTTGTTGTGGCAGGGCAGGATGAAGTGAGGAGTGCTTTTAGCTCCCAGTTGGTTTCCTTTCAAAACATTTTATCTTTTCCTGCCCACTGCCTCCTTCTCCCTGCCTTGTTTGTGCCACAGAGATGCTCCAGCAGGATGAGGGAGCAGCACAAGGTCTTCCAAACATCTTGAGCCAGTCACAGCCTGGTGAAAGCGCAATGTATTGCAGCTCTGCAACAACGCAAGTCACGTCCACAGGTGAGGACTGGACCTGAGGAACGTCCCAGAGATGAGACTGCTTTCTCAGACCTCCTCTGGCTCTAATCAAAGACTGGTAGCAAATGAATTGCAGGTTTTCCACCCATTCTGTATGCACAGAAGCAACTTTCCAACCTATTTCTTGAAGCTGATGTCAAATATCTTGAGGTCTGTTCATGCCTGGGAGGAGCTGATAAGCAGAAAGACAAGTTCCTCTGTGCTTTCTTTGAAGTCACCTCACAACACCCAGGGAAGCTTTGCTAAGCACACAACTGTCTCCTGCTCGTTCACCTCCTTCGCCTTCCCTATTTGAGAATGCCCACGATTTACTTCAACTGTCTATGGAGACATCAGCAGTGAGACAAATCTAATTTATAGGAGGACAAGACATCGCCGCAAAGCCCGAGAGCTTCTGTTTGATGGTATTACTATCGCCCAGCCTCACTATGATTCATCCCTAGGACCCACAGCAATAACTTATACTGGTACAAACCAACAGTATTGATACAACAAATCACCCAAGTCACTGCCAAGTTATAAATCCCCTTTTCTTTTCACTCCCCCTGCCCAGCTGCAGCTACATGATCAAAAAGGTGGAGAAGAGGTAGGGAAAAAAGTGGTCGCTGTCATCTCTTAAAGAAGAGACGACAACCTTCTCCAAAAATTAATCTGTTTTCCAAGGGGTTCTGTGTAAAAGAATCCCACAGAGATGTTGAACTAGAATTTGCCAAACATGAAAAGAAATGTTTAAAGAGGAAATGTGAGCAGAACAGAGCTGCAGGTTATTAAACACAACGAACACGAGGGTTTTCATGTAACCTCCAGCTCAAGAAGTTCTGACTGCAGAGGATGCACAGGGCAGGGATCATTTGGTACCTGTCCTGCTTCCGATATCTTCTTCTCCGAGCAGCTGCTGCTGGCTGCGGCTGGAGACAGGCTGCGAGGCTGCTGGACATGGGGGCTGACTCAGGACATCCATCCTATGACTTCTGCCTTTGCCATTTTGCAGAGACAAGCAGCTTCTCTTGCCCACCCTCCGTGGACCTTTGAACCTCTTCTGCACTCTTCTCAGTGAGCACTGTGAAGGCTCACTCCAAGGCTCTCTGCCTCTTGCTGTTCAACACTCACCTGGTGCCTTCCACAGGCCCACAAACCCTTAAATAACACATCTTTCATGTCATGTCACTGGTAATGAAGCATTCCATGCTGGCCACCAGCACTGAATGGTGGTGTCTCATTCTCCACCATCACACCCAGGTGCAAATCAGGAATCTCTGTTGTTAGTGTCATCATGGTGGGAGAAAAATGTGCCTCAGTTCAAAGCATTTACTGACTTCTGAGAAAGACAAAAGAGGCTGTTTTATGATCCACCCCCCAGCTAGGAAGAAACATACTCGTTTTCTGCCCCGTTTCACCACTGATAACAGGTCGCTCACATCTCATGGTGCGCTCATAGCTCCCTAGAGACAACGCGCTGTAGTTCCCTGTCTTGTGTTTCCCACCTTTGCACAGCCCTTTAATTTTGCCAGCGCCTCTTCAGATCTTAGCAATAATTCCTCCCAGGGTTCCATTTCTGAACAGTTCATGAGCATCCCCCTGTGACAGCTGTATGTTTAATTGGTTGTCAGGAATTGCTTGTGCTTGTGCAGAAATCAGCTTTGATCTGATTGATTTTTTCTGTCTTGGGGTCATAAGAATGCACAAGAAATGCAGCAATTTCTCTTTCTTTAAAGCAATGAGATGGTAAGATTTGAGCTTGTGACCAAAGAGGTCTAGCCTGCCTAGGGTGTAATCTAGATGCTTAAAAAGCAGAAGGCAAAAAGCTATAGAATTGCATGATTCTTTTAACCAACCTTGTAATATCTCTGAGGTCCCCAAATGATTGACATAGGGCATGGAAATGCTACTGCAGCACCTGGCTTTAAGGTAATGCCAAGGCAAAGATGGTGGTGGTTACATTGCATGAAGATGCAGTGCAGACCCATGTTTCTCTGCTCTCCTGCTCTGGGCTGGCGTAGGACCATTTCCTGCCCCAAACCTGGGAGGTGCAGAGAGGCTGCATTGCGCCCAAGCACAGCCACCTGCCTTGGTCACTGCCTCCAGTGGCTCACAGTGCTGGTGATTCCTGGTGTGTTCATAAACTCCTATCATTCATGGAATGCTTTCCCTTTATCTTACTACCCCCCAGAAGCAACCAGCTGATCTCCAGATTTCTTTGCTTTTCATTTCATGAGCTGAATCCTCCAGCAACGTATGCAGGCATGGCCTCATGGAATACAAACCCGGGATGCCTCGGCTTTGTGTGAGCGAGGTGGAGGCTATGGTGCAACAAGGATTTTCTCCAGCAGCTTGGATTGCTCTTGCTACGCCAGGAATCAGACTGGTGCTGCAGGGAGACCATGGCATGCGCTTGCCATGCATGGCATGGCTGTTACAGCTGCCACGCTCAGCACGTATTTGCGGGCTATGGCTCCTCTTCTCCTGTACAAGGAGTGGATTGGGAGCCCCTGTTAACGTTATCACCCTGCAGCCTCGCAACCCGTGACTCTGCACACCGAGTGCAGCACATGGGGTTATTTTAAGTGCCTCTGCTGCGTGAGAAACCACATCCTCAGTGTGACTTAAAGCCACCTGAAAGCAACCAGGCGGTGTGGAAGAAACGTCCCTCATGCTCTTCTGCCTCTGCCTGATGCCATCTGTGCCCACCCCAGAGCGGTTACACCAGCTGCCTGGCTGCTGAACACAGCCGCAGCTCCGAACGGAAACCGAAATGGTGCATATAGTGTCCAATTGGACAGAGAGAGGGAAATGAGGCAGCTTTATCCACCCACCCTTTGCTTGCCTGGAGCCCAAATCCCTCTTCCCTGCAGTGATTCCTAATTTCAGTTCTCCCGTTGCCAATGTGCTGCCCAGTTTTGAAACAACAGGTCCAGGGAGCCACACTGAGTCCTGGCCAAGCGACACCCCCCTGCCTGGGTAAGAGCTCTTGCATTTAGCTGCAAGGGAAAAACAGGAAGCAGAGTGGATTTCCATGAGCTCCAGTTGGTACAGCCAGGGAAAAAGTGGTTGAAAAGCCCTCCCAGTACAATAAATGCCTTCCTGCTCCCCCTTTCCTGCACCTCTTTTGCCCATCCCTCTGGAATCGTGGTGTTTTCTCTTTTGGGAACACAGAAAAGTCAACAGCCAGGAAACCTTGTGCTCTGCAATGATGACACCTTCTGCAAAGCTCACACCTCCGCCTCTCTTTTCTTGTCTCCCTCTTCCTATCCCCCCTTTCAGTCCTATAACTTACCATGTGGAAGATCCCTAGAGCCACTGTTGCTGTCTTGATGTTGAAGAAGCAACATTTGGGGGGCTCGGTGGTCGTTTGGGCACTCATTTTCTGCTCCCTCTGCACAGCTGTGAGTTAAGGAGGTTGAACTTGCAGCAACCGCCCCACAGAAAAGCGAAGCGAGTAGTTCAGCTCCACTTCCTTCCTGGTCTATAAATGTGTTAAGTCATCTACAGAGTCACATGAGGGCTTTGATTTCTCAATAATAAAGCAAGCAAAATCGTGTTGCTTTTCTAACAGATCTCGAACTGCTTGCATATTCCAGATGGCAAATACAAGCACAAAGGCTGCTTTGCGCAGGTGGTGTCCAGCAAGTGAGGTATCGGGGGAGAGGAGAGATTTGAAGCAGGACACAGCTTCGTCCTGCAAAAATCATCAGAAACAAAAGCAGGGGGCCAAGAATTTCACCTTAAACTTGACCCGCTGTTTTTGCAGAGCAGCATCCAAGTGCCTCAGTTTGAAGTGGCTCGTTTCTTGCCAGCAAAGTCACCATTCCTTGGAATTGCTCCTGGGAACTGCTGCTTGAGCAGCTCTGGACTCTGGGACTGGAAGAATGGTGAAGGCTTGTTGGCTGAGACGTGCAGATTTGCTCCTGCTTCATGAGACAGCTGATGTGATTTCTGTTTGTCAGCTCCTGGAAAAGAAAAGCACCGGAGACCTCTGAGCCTGGTGACTTAGCCACTGTGCGGGGTGTCAGACTGTCTACCCCTGCTTGAACTCCCTGAAATCCTCTCTTTGCTGCATATTTATGGCCATTCTCATAAACCCCATGCTTCCTGAGAGAGCTCTGGAACGCCACAGCAGGGTGAAGGCTCTCCGGCAGCCAGGTAAATGGGATGAGAGAGTTGGGCACACTCAAACAAGCTCTCAGGGGACTTGTGTGCCAGCATACCCGGTTTCAGCATCCCAGAAGTACTCACTGGGTTGTTTTATGCTTCCAGGATTGTCCGCAGCCAACATCAGAGCCCTGCAGTGTTTAGGCAGAGCTTTCTTGGTTGCTCTCATCAAACTAAATGCATGAGTTCTACCTCAATGCCAGGAACTGGCTGTTCTGTACCCCTCCAAATCTGTACCGAGCGCTACACGTCCGGCTATGTTATGGGAGTGTGCTGGAAAGCCTCAGTCTGGCTGAGTGGATGTTCCCAAATGCCACTGAACTTCCACAGGGATGTGATTTTAGAGAAAGTCAGGAGTTCTGGGCAGTGATGGTAGGAAACAGAAGTAGCTGAATGCCCCTGCAGACACTGCAGCTAAGACAGGGTCAACTTGTGACTTAAATCAGATTGTCCACAAGAGATTGGCCTTGCCTTTATGTCCAGGATGCCCTTCCAGAGCCAGGGATCTCTGCAGCGCAGCCGTTTCACAGCACTGCAGGGTCAGTGCAGTTGGGTCCTGTTGCGTATTCCCATGGCTTTCTTTGGAATCTCACCAAATCTGACAGTTTATTACTGAAGTCCCAAGTTTTGGAGTCACACAGTTTTCTCTCCTTACTTTTGCTCCCTTTAAGGATGCCTCTGTGTTTTTCAGTCTTGAATTGGTGGGAAACTGTTTGCAAATAAGAGCAAAGTGCAGCTGAACAGAAGATAATAGAATCTTAGAATCACAGAATAGTCAGGGTTGGAAAGGACCTTAAGATCACCCAGTTCCAACCCCCCTGCCATGGGCAGGGACACCTCACACTAAACCATGCCACCCAAGGCTATGTCCAACCTAGCCTTGAACACCGCCAGCGATGGAGCATTCACAGCTTCCCTGGGCAACCCATTGCAGTGCCTCAGCACCCTCACAGTAAAGAACTTCCTCCTTATATCCAATCTAAACTTCCCCTGTTTAGATTGAACCCATTACCCCTTGTCCTATCACTACAATCCCTCATGAAGAGTCCCTCCCCAGACATCCCTATAGGCCCCCTTCAGATATTGGAAGGTTGCTCTGAGGTCTCCACGCAGCCTTCTCTTCTCCAGGCTGAGCAGCCCCAACTTTCTCATCCTATCTCCATACAGGAGGTGCTCCAGTCCCTGATCATCCTCATGTGGCCTCCTCTGTACTTGTTCCAAGCAATTCCATGTCCTTTTGATGTTGAGGACACCAGAACTGCACACAATACTCCAAGTGAGGTCTCACAGAGCAGAGTAGAGGGGCAGGATCACCTCCCTCGACCTTCTCTCCTTTTTTATTGCAGCTGTTTGGTGATTTGACTGCATTTTAGCCAATCTCATAACAAGCTGGGGAAGAAGACGGACTCAAATTCTTCAAAACACTGAGGACAGTAGTGAAGCTCCTGCCCTGTGGTGGGCAGGAGACTGAAAGCAGCTTGAGGAAAGAATGGGAGATAAATGATGAAGGGTTGTTGTAAATTTTAGTGGACTTCAGACTAGGTTTAGACTAAATCCTACCACTTTGGGGTCACTTTTGAACCAAACCAGGTCACTTTTGAACCAAATCACTCGTGGCTTATGACTGGTGAAATTCTGGCATCACTGTTGGTTGCCACCTTTATGACATGTGCTTTTCAGGCTGAAAATGAGGTGGGCTCAGCACATTTTCACCATAGTCTCTAACTACTATTAAAAACCATAAACCAGCTGCAAAAATTCACTGGTGGATCCATAGTAAAACATGAAATTGAAATCTCTTCTGAAGCAGGGAAAGCACAAAGCCATAGACGAGCCCTAAAGGCAGCACAAGTGATAAGCCCTGCGTCTATCAGGACCCCTGGGGCAGCTAGAGCTACGTCGTGCCACAATAACCATAGACTCACGGTCTGGTTTGGGTTGGAAAGGACATTAAGATCATTCAGTTCCAACCCCCTGCCATGGGCAGGGATACCTCCCACTAGATCAGGTTGCTCAAGGCCCTGTTCAACCTGGTCTTGAGCACTGCGAGTCTGGAGCATCTTTATGAAACACGGTTAAAAATAATATATGGTTTTAGAAACTGATCAATTTAAGCATCTTTCATTTACAAATCTGTTGCAAATACAGGTTTTGCTTTACCTTCTCCACATGAAATGTGCTTTCTTTGGGGTTTGCCTCCCCTCAAAGCCATGTTGTGGACCCGGCCCAGTGAAGGTGCAGGGGGATCAAGTATTTCCTGCTAATATGAAAAGCTGGTTTATAATTTGAAACTGATTTGCTTGGAAAGTGTACTTTCCCTTTGCAATCCCCCCTGTCCTTTTAGAGGCAGACAGAAGCTTGCTTGTGCGAGCATACCATACCCAAACTTAGCTCACAACATGTAAAAACAAATAGAAAGTGTGGCCCAGGCTGGGCTGTTGGCTTCAAATAGACCTGTGCTGCCTGAATGCCACTGCATGTTTGGCTGACAGCATTATCCTGAGTGGCCCCTTTCAGTGGTCTGCATACCAGCCTCTTCAGACACCCAGGACCGTTGCTGAAAGATCAACGTTGTAGGAAGTTGGTCTGCTCTAAGGAACACAGCCTTGGCTTTTTCATGGAGTTATGAGCATGTATTTTATATGCAGAGCCTTGCCCCTGATTCCTTCCTGGAAGCAATCCCATGTGGGACCCATGATGTTTGAAGGGTGTTGGCCCTTCAGCTTGATTCACAGCGTGCTGCCATTGGAAAGCATTTCCCATCAAGACATCTCCTTCAGAGAAAGTACAAGGAGAGGCTGGAACGAGCCATGTGCTGCTCTCCTTTGCACCCGCAGCAGCAAAATGCTTCCTGGGTTTGGGTGTGCTTCTCCTTGATGAAGCAGAGTTGAATGGGAGTGTAGGACAGCCACTGTGAATAAATCAGAGCTGCCAAATTGCCTGCATTGCTCGGAAGGGTATTAAAACAGCCGTATGTTCCCTGTCTAAATCTTTATGCCTAATTCCAGCATCGTTTCAGGCATGCGCTGTCCTATAGAAGGACAATTATGGAAGAGGTTGGGTTAGGAAGACAAAGCTTTTAGTCCAAAAAAGCCTGTGCTGACTTCACAGATGAGGAAACAAAGTACAAAGAAATTAAGGAGCTTTCCCCAGAGAAACAACCAGCCTACAACAGAGCTGACTTGTCCTTAAGCTTCCTGCACACAACTTCTAACACCCTCCTAGTAACAGGCTCCCAGTTTCCATGCAGCCCTGATCCTGCTTAGTCCTTGGTCTGGCCCCCTCCAGTAGGAACTGTTTCTTCTGTCCTTCCTAATTGGCTTCCTCCAAAGTATTGCTGCATGTATTTGCGCTTCAGAAGCGTCCAAACAACAATGTGAGAGCCTTAATGAGAGAAGTGCTGCATGCCAGCAGAGCAATAAATCTCTGGCAGAGGCTGGCATTGGGTCTACTACCGCAAATTCCTGTTGCAAACCAGTTGGGCTCAGGCATCTGCTGCTGCCAGGAAAAAGGGAGAGTTTGGTTAAGAGGCTGACAAATGGCTTCTGCTTCTGGAGTCTCCTAATTAAACTGAATGCACTTGCCTTTCAAATGTATTTACAAAAGGAGGGTTTAAGATGCAGGTACCAAAGGATGCAACAGGAGCGAGAACACGTACACTCGTTGAATCCTCACTGCCTCGCGCCAGATCACAGATGAAAGCCCTGGAGGAGCAGGGGAGCACATAGGGCTTTCTCCAGAAGCCAGTGGGTCACAGACATCTGCACTTGCGCTTGAGCTGAGATGAGAGCTCTGCGTCATGGGGTCCTGCCTTGGGTTGAGGTGAAGAGTCCTCGTAAGCCGAAGTACTCCTCAATCAGTGAGTTCTACAGGCCAAGTGCTTTGTTATCGTCTCTGCCCCAGTCCATTCAGCTGAACCCCACTGCAGTGCCACTGAACTCTCTGTGGCAGGGGCTGGAACTAGATGAGCTTTAAGGTCCCTTCCAAAACAAACCATTCTATGAGTCTCACAGGGGGGCTGTTTTGTGCTCTCCAGAGGCAATCACTTGGGTTCCTCTGTTCCCCTGTAAAGCCTGTTGTCTCCAAACAGCAGTGAAGAGGTGAAACTTTGAATTCAGAACCAGTCACGATATAGCATGTGAACTACATCACCATGAGTTAAAAACATACTTTCAAATATGGTTTTAAACAAAGGTAAACCCCAATATTCCAGAGAAAGTTAGCCCATGATGCTTTCTACCTATACCTTCTTGAGCTGACTGTTTCATCAGGGGTATTTTGGGGAACAAGTGCAAGTGAGTACCATGGAGACACAGCTGTGGATGGAGTTATTGCAATAGCAGCGTAGCTGGGTTTTGTGATACTCCCGGCCTCACTCCCCTGGGATCTAAGGGCCATGCTGACCGGTCTTTCTCCTGCGTCCCCAGCCTATGCCAGCTTCGTGCAAACCCTCACTAAGCCCAACAAGGAAGGTTTTCAACCTGCCAGGATTTTAGACTTGATGACAATAGTGAAAAGTGTCAGAAATGATTATTTTCTGAGTAAGAAAACTAAAAAAAAACCCCTCCCCATAGCCCTGTGCAGGTCAGAAGCAATCTAACGGCTCAGAAGAGAAAATGATCACTTTGCTTATACGGAGTGACAAGAGCAATCTATTCATTAATGTGAGTTTTGGCCATCAGTTCATTATGCTTTATGTCTATGCTGATGTGTGTTTTGCCATTCACTACTTCTTTTATTGCCATAATGTGGCATGCTTTATTCATTGCACTGGGATTTATATCTGCCCTGTTACCTGCTTTATTCCTTCATTATACTTTATATCAGGTTTGCTATGCTTGATGTCCATACAGCCTCACTCTAGATATACTTTACTGTATTTTATACATTACTTTACATGCCTGCTGCTTTACTCAGACATAAAAAACAATAATCTGGAGTATATTTAAGTGCTCACAAAGGTAAAAGACTGTTGTTTTCATTCAGCTGGGTAGAGGAAGCTGCTGTGTTAGCTTTCACTCACAAAGCTATGCAAGAGCAAGACTTTGGTGTAAGATAAGGCAGCATTTTCATCCAAAGAGTCCTCCAACAAGGATAAATTCATAAACCACTACTTCTGTTTAATTTATTCATAGGAATGGTTAATGGAGTGATCCCTCCCACCTTGACCTAGCCTTGGAAAATTAAATATGAGCTTAAACTCTCCATTAGGACACTTAAATTTTGGTGTCTACTTGTGTGCCTGGTATCTAACTTGCTAATACATTTCCTGAAGATCTGGCCCACCAATGGAATCTGGAAGCTTTTTAGGTCACCTTGGAGCAGACACTCATAAAGGACCAGCTCCATCCCCCTCTTGGCTCTGAGGGCCACAGCTCCATTGCTTCTCTTAACAGCTTCCACCATCAGCACCCAGAGATATTGCCATCTAACACCAAAATGCTGCTTCCTAACCTGGAGCTAGATCCCACCCTGGGTGTCCAGTCTGAGATACATGAGATGATTCCCTCTCCTGAAGGTAGGGGCCTGGATAAGCAACTTGGACCAGGTACCTTGCTCATAAATAGCTTGCTACCAGAGAGGAATCCTTTCAGCAAGGCAATTGGAGCTGCCTCCACATCACTGGGGAAACCATGACCCACATGGCCTCCAAAGCAGCGTACACAGAACTTTGAGGTGTCCTACAAAGCCTCCTGCAGTGGGAGGTTGTGCTTGAGAGTTGGCTGAGACATGAGGGATCCACCTACGTGCAGGTACAAGCACCAGCAATGTGCCACTGGAACAACGTGTCTCCAGACTCCTGCATCATCAGCACACGTATTTGTGAATGTCCATTGGACTCCAAAGGACTGAGGGTACTGGTAAGTGCTGGTCCTCTTCCAACACAGAGGCCAACCCAGGACCAGGTCAGGCCAGGAGACAGAGGCACATTCCACAAGAGCAGTTCACATCCAGAGCCAAATTCACCTTTTTTGAGGGCAAAGGAGAGTCCTGTCCCACAGTTCAGGCCTGGACCCTGCCCATTGCAAACCACGAGAGATTTGCCCTGTTAGTGGGGAGCAGCTCGCCACAACAGGAAACCAACATATTTCTGCAACTGAGGCACCATATAAAATCTTACCCCTTTCACGTTTTCCATCCCCAGGTTTGTTCAGAACCTGCTCACTGTGAGCATCTGCAATTGCGTTTTTGTCCCTAGGCCTGATTTACTCAGGAAACAACAAAACCCCCAAGCAAACAATAGATTATTTATCTGCAAAAGGACTGCCTGCTGCTACATGTGCAAACCCAACAGATTTATTAGGAGGCACCAAAAAAGGTGCTTTCTGCACAAAGCTTGGCAGAACATACTGTATGAGTAACTGAATGACCTTTCAAATATTTACATGTACATAGGAGCCTGCTATGGAGGCTGCTCTGCTCCTTCACCCACTCTCAAACTTTCCACCCAAACTGACTTGCAGCAGATAGAGGAATGCTGAATATGGGGCTTTTTAACAAACCAGCCATGGCCAACAGCAATAGCCAAGAAACACAGGAAAACATGGACAATTTGCACAGCAGAGGGAAGCCTCCTTCAGGACCACGAAAGTCAATTAAAGGCTAAATGGAGCTTAGGAAAGCTAAGGAGACAGTCGCACTGATGAAGGATTGTTCATCGCTCCTGATGAAGGAGTTGTAGGGACAAGAGCAAATTTGGACCATAAGGCTCCCGTTGTCTTGATTGGAAAGGACCATCTGAGTGTTAAACACAAGCTTCGCAGTAAAACTTCACTGCTCAGACTTCCAGTTTGAGGGTTGCTCTATAGCAGAATATGCACCTTCTAAAGTCAACAGAAAGGCTGACCAGGGGAAACTCTTGAGAGAGCGTGCCAGCAGGGACTGAGCCTCTCGTCAGGAGCAGTGCATTGCTGTACTACTGCCGTCCTCAAGATAGGTGGCCTGTACCCCAAACTACCTCTCGAAAAGCAGGATAGGGAGGAAGTGCACGCAGCTGTTGCTGATGAACTGCAAATCCCAGCTCTGGAAATGTCACCACTTCAAGGGATTTCCCAATTTTGACTCCTGGATTCATTTTCATGGATACAACTATGTTTAATATTAAATTACCTCTCAAATGAGCAACCTCACAGGAATTCATTGTGGCATTCTTGGCTTCTGGTATTCTTTCTATTCTTTAGCCATAAGATGAAGCCTTTGCTTGGCAAGGAAAGATGTACAAAGCTATTCCTTCCCTTCAGGCATACATGGACATGAGAGGCACCAGGCTACGTCTCAAACTTAGATATTGAGCATTCAATCCAAGCTGGTCCTCCCTGGAGCACATCGAGAGTGGGAGAAAGCTGTCCTGTGAAAATGATCAGGTATAATAGAATCATATCATAGAATCACAGGCTGGCTTGGAAGGAACGCTAAAGCTCATCCATCTCCAACCCCTGCCATGGCAGGGACACCTTCCACTGGAGCAGCTTGCTCCAAGCCCCTGTGTCCAACCTGGCCTTGAGCACTGCCAGGGATGGGGCTTCCACAGCTTCTCTGGGCACCCTGTGCCAGCGCCTCAGCACCCTCACAGGGAAGAACTTGTGCCTAAGAGCTCATCTCAGTCTCCCCTCCTGGCAGGTTAAAGCCATTACCAAAGCAGAGAAGGATTTAATCAGGTGCCAAGTAGGGAACATCAGGACTGGAGGGCTAGACCCCCTTCTGCATCCCAGGACACACAGGAGGGCAGAGGCCACTGTGCTTTGGCATGAGAAGTTTAGCAATGCTACAACTAAAGAGTATATTTCCATGATGTGCAAAAAGCTTTGGGAGATGAAGAGATGGCAGAGAGGGATGGTGGGGTAGAGGGAGCGGGGCTGAGGAGGAGGAGACCTTGTCAATCAGTCATTGCACTATCACTGCTCTCATCTCCCAGGAAACTGAAAGAAGAACAATCTGGTGCTATTGTGCAGTCTGCAGCAGCAACACCTGCCTGTTTTTCTCAGAAAGCCCCATGTGAAGGCATTTCTCCAAGGTTGTGAGACCCCTGCTCTGCTTCACTTGGTCCAGGCACGCCTGAACCCAGAACCCACCAATTCCAGCCCCGCAGGCTGCTCTCAGATTCCCCTCAGCAAGTCATGACCCATCCTCTGCAGGACCCAGTAAATTGCAGCTCCTGGGTGAGTTTTTCCAGCAAAATCCCGTCACAGCTCTGCAGCTTGTTCCTTCAGCCTCCCAAATCTGCCTCTGATGCAGACAGAGCGGCAAGTGCTGGGCAGTTCAGGGTTGGGATTGAGAGCGTCTGGGTCACATCTCAGCTGTGCGCTGACCACAGATACGTCCTTGAGCACACCACTGCTCTCCTCAATCTCCTGCCTCCTCCTGAGAGACGAGCTCTGCAGAGCAGTTGTGTCTCTGGCACAGCAGTGGCCTCTTGATGTCACCATAATACAAGTGATCAGTTTGCTGGCTCAGATGGCTTTGGATCAGGCTGGGAGCGTTTTTAAGGCAGTGGAGAGAAATCCTTCCAGTGTTTTTCCCCCATTCCTTAGAAGGAAGCATCCATCTCACAGCGTTGCAAATGTGACTGTGCTCAGTATCATTGATCTTAAAATATCACTGCAGTTTGTGTCCATAAATCACACAAACATTCATCTTTTATGCCTAAATCAGAACAACCCATTTACTCCATATATGTCCACTATTACTATCCATAGAGAGAGAACTATCTATAGAGACAGAATTACCAACATAGACAGACCCTCTTGTGCAGGTGCTTCATCTGTAGCTTCAGCACAGGAAAAGGATTCTTTGTCGTGGGGACAGAAAGGTGAAGTCTGAGATGCTTTTGAACCCCACAACAGTATCTGGGGATCAGCTAGAACCTTACACAAAAGTAATAACACCTGGCAGAGTTTTAAACAATATCCTCCACCCACAAATTATAGTCTAAACCCAGGAACATTTTCTTTTGCCTTTTTCAAAAGGAAACATTTCACCTTCTCAGATTGAGAAAACATTCGGCTTCAAAATAACGTTTCAGTGTTATGGGTGGTAAAAAAGAACCTGTAGCAATCAAATCGTTTCACTTGACCAGATTTGGACAGTCTGATCTTTCAAGACACCACGTTTTTGAATACTTCCCTTTCAGATTGATTGTGTTTTTCCCTTCCAACTTTTCCAACTGCCTAAGGACCAAACCCACAGTTATTCACAGATGTACTGCAATTAGCCAGAGCTTCTCTGTATCTCTTAAGAATCCAATCAATGATTACTCAAGTGAACTACAGAGGCCTTGCAGGAATTTAAGTAGGGTAGAGTCCTTAAGCTGATTTTCTGCATGGAGATTAATTTCATCTTGGTTAGAAATAAAGGAATACATCCTGCTGTCTCTGTCCCCTTGTGACTGTCCTTATTAAGGGTCTAAGCTTGAAATTCTTGGTCAGAGCAGACTCCCACTGAGTTAATGAGGTCTTGAGTGGGATTTTGAATTCTTTATGAATACAGTGTTTGGAGTTCTGTAGTTTGCACAAAGAGCCCTTCTTTGTTCTCCTTGTAGAAGACCCTCACCTTGAATTGCACCCATCTGCCACCCTGTAACTCTGACATTAATGTCCCACTGCAAAACCCTGACAAGGAAACTCAGATTTAGTGAACTGGCTGAAAGTGCCACCCCTCCCTGAGCTGGAGGGCACAGACTCCACTGACTCATTCCACATCAATTAGAAAGATAAAGGCCATTCTGGCACTCATTTCTAGAGGCTTTGCTAACTCTTGGGTGCAATTATCTGACCCAGCAGCTGAGTAATTTTACTCCAATAATATGAAGTTTTCCAGTAGAGTCAGTAACTGTATGGGACTGATCTTAAGCATTCAATCATCACGTCTTCATGGTGTTTCAGTTCATTCACCTAAGGTGTGTGAGTATGAGGAAAATATGATTTGGTGGTGAACCTTGGGACAGGTCCTGTTCAGACAATTGCTATCTGGAACCAGGCAAAATGAGCATGTCAACTTACAGATCTCAGCTAGACAAGGGATGCTGTTGGAGCAAGTTCAGAGGAGGCCATGAGGACGATCAGAGGCTGGAGCACCTCCTGAATGAAGACAGGCTGAGAACACTGGGGCTGTTCAGCCTGGAGAAGAGAAGCTGCATGGAGACCTCAGAGCAGCTTCAAGTGTCTGAATGGGGCTACAAGGATGTTGGAGAGGGACTTTTCATCAGGAACTGTAGCGACAGGACAAGGGGTGATGGGTTCAAACTGAAACAAGGGAAGTTCAGGTGAGATGTAAGGCAGAAGTTCTTCCCTGTGAGGGTGCTGAGGTGCTGGCCTCAGATTGCCAAGAGAAGCTGTGGCTGCCCCATCCCTGGCAGTGTTCAAGGCCAGGTTGGACATGGGTGACGGGGTCTAGTGTGAGGCATCCCTGCCCATGGCAGGGGTTGGAACTGGATGCTCTTAAGGTCCTTAAAATTTTGATCGAAAGTTCTTTAAAATGTGCAACTAATTTCTGCGATGGTTTCCCAATGGAGCTGTTGAACTATTCAGTTGATTGGATATTTTGTAAGATTTCAGAGGAGGAGAAGGAGAAAAATAGCTGAAAATGTTTAGCAATTACTGAACCATTCTTCTCAAGACGAAGAACAGTACAAAATACAAAGCAACCACTTCCTCTCCTTTCTACACTCCAAGAAAAACGATCTAAGCAGAGTTTTATATAACCCAGTAGGAGAAAAGAGCAGAGATTCCATTAAATTCACTGATGACTTCATCGATTTTATACGGGTACAGTTCGGATGGCCTTGTGATAGGTTTCAATGGGAAATTTCTACGACAAATAAAAAGATACATTCTTTACATATTCATTTGCTGTTCCCACGGATTTTAAAAGCACTATGTGGGTAGCAGCCACGCATGTTTGATGGTAACTATAGAAGAACACTATCAGCTGGGAGTTCCTTTTGATCCTGGTAGCTGTCCAACACATTACATCTGTTTCCAAGTTTTCTTTTATGTCTTTGAAAGTCAGCCCAGAAGCCTCAGAAGAATTCCTTTCTGGCCATAGCTCTTTCAGGTCCCCTTTGGATCTAAAGAGGGGCCTGGATTTAACCAACACTTGGCATCACAGTCCAGCCTCTAAGTCTGTTCCCTTCCCTGCTGGATACATGAAATGATGGGAAAAGAAAAGTTTGGCAAACTTCTCCTCAAACTTTGGATAAAAATTGTTGTAGGGAAAAAGTTTATTCCCTCTAAACCCTCTGTGTCATGTGTAAATGGGATTTTTATTTTTTCCTGGTTTGGACTATTAGACTTCAGATCAGAGAAAACTCCCTAACATGATTCTCCTGCCACCATTTATGCATCTGACTGCCTCTGTTTGGGATAGTGCCTCAGGATCCCAAAGGAATGGGTTTTTCTTGTCTGCATGCATCATCCGTTTGAGAGCTGATCCCACCAGACCATTGCTCTGCTGGCACTGGTTACGTAGTGCAATACCCTGGATGCATATTCATCATACCAGCTTGGAGAACATCTGCTGAAAGCATATATCATCCTTACAAGTGCGTTACTATCTATGAATTATGGAGTGAACTGTGTGATCCAGTGGTCAAGATCATCAAGCCAGCTTTTCCCATCATGAATCAGCAGCAGCTCCACCAGCTCCAGCAAGGGGGTAGGTGTAACTTGCAGCTTTCCTTGGAGAAAATCCTTGTTTACACCTGTATGAGCCAGAGGAGCATCTGCTCTGTGAGCTCCACCTCTGCCAAGTCAAAGAGCTGGTGTGTGAGCACAGGGAATCCTTGACCTCTTCCTGCTCAAGGGGCCACCCATCTAGAAGCTGTTCTCCAAAAGCCAAGAAAAGGACACTCCTGAAAAGTCCCACTGACACCTCAGAGAGGGGATTAGAAAACCACGTTATATGTACTCAGAGAGAAGCCTTGGCCTCACCCAGAGCAGTAGTTTCCCATGAAACATGAGCAATAGCTCCTAGCAAGGAAGACACTACCACTTTTGCTGGCCTCAGGTTTACCTTGCTTGCTGCACACAGCCATGATTTATACCTCAAACTTGTCTAAGAGGTGTTTTTGAAAGGCCAGATTCTGCTTATTTCTTATTGATGCGCTTATGGTGCTTTTATTGGTGTTATTCTACCTCCACTGAATCCAGGATTGTGAACATGAAGCAACCTCATTAAGTCAATGGTGTAAATCCTCCACTAAGAGTTGTTTTACTCTAGATTTTTGCCAGAACAACTGCAAACTCAATATGAATGCGAGAAAAAGTCGTTTGTATTCCTGGCCAGCTTGACTTTCCCAGCTCTTGCCCAAAACAATTTCATATCTATAATGTTCTTCTGCAGCTGTGGGGAATAACAGAAAAACCTTCTTCAAGGTACCAATGGTATTGGCTACGCAGTGTTAGATATTAAAATGAAGAAATTAAAGACTGGCACTCTTATTATGCTACACAGAGAAGTAGCCGGAGCTTTCTCCAAATCTAAATTAGCCTGGTGGAAAGTTGGGAAATTAATAGAGCTTATTTGCCCATGCTAAAAAAGACACAGGATTTGTTTCCAATCAGCCTTCCTAATTACAGGTAGGAGTCTACAAAGGAAATCTCCAAAGAAAGCAGTAAAGAATAATCTTACTGTACTGAATCCTTGATGTTTTGCCAAATTGCTGTTATTCCCCTTTACTTCACTTAGCAGACGTGTTGGGGAAAAAAGGAAGTTAAAATATGTAACCTGTAGAGAAGCTTTGATGTTCTGGATGATCAGAAACAGCTTCATTAGGTGAAATTAATTATACCTGCAGAGAATAGGATTCACCTGTCCAAGACAATCACACAGTTCATCCTAGCAGTCACCTAAGCTCTGGGGAAAGGCATGGATGTGTTTCACCAGGAGGTGATCTGTCCCAGCAGTACAGAGCTCAATTTTGGCCAATGATGGGGCAAGGTGCCATAGGTTAGAACTTACATCAGCTGAAAAAGGTCCAATTCTTATTAAATCCCCCAACTTTCTGTAGTTTCATTAGTCATTCATTTTCAACTTTATCTCACCTTTTTGTTAGTGCTATGTTCTAACTGCACCCGGGCACAGAAAGGATCAAAGGCAACAGTAAATGCTCTAGGGAGCAGCCACAAAGAGGTACACTACCCTGGGAGCGCTTGCTCAAGTTGCTCCCTATAGGCAGGTATTTGGGATTCCTTTTTCACAAGGAAATACTGCTTTTTCTAGTGTGCCCACCTCCACTTGTTAGCACTGTTGTGTGGCCCTTGAAAAGGTTTGGGCTTTGTAACTGACAGCCTGCAAATGAGATTTGTGCCTTTTGATTGCACAAAGCTGGAAATCTCATCACTGCAGCTAGTTTGGAGTTCCATTTGCAGACAACTCATTGTGCAGGGGAGCCGAACAAAGGAGATGCAATAAGCCAGGTTCTTTGTTTAGGAAGAAGGGAGGGGATATTTATTGCTGTAGCATTTTTTTTGACTGAGGAAATGGGACTTCAGGAAAACCCTTAAATCCAAGTGCATGGTTCAGTGTAACCTGTTCCATTGTTGGCTGGTAGGAAACACAGGCCTGTTAAATACTGGTTTTTCTCAACAGATACATGAAAATTATTAGATCTGTTGTAATAAAAGCAACAAGGAAAGGGCAGACAGGACAGAAGTTCAGTACCTGCTGTACTCTGGAGCACGTAAGTATTCTAACAGAGCAAAATCTTTGGTGACTTCTCTTACCGGCTGATTTGACAGCGAGAGGACCATGGTGGCTGTCGGTGACCTTATCCTGGGAGAGCAGCTCTTGGAGTACACCCCTTGAATATGCCCTTTTATCTCCTAAAACTACCCCAATTTACATACTAATTTATTACTTACGCAGTCTTGCGTCCCATACGACACACTTAGCGAGACCTCATTCTACTGCCTAAGATTACATTCATATCACTTCGACCTTGACAGCAGCATTAAGACCACCTAATGCATCACTTTCAGAATTCACAAATATATCACAAAATGCTTGGTTCATCACAGCCTTGCTTCACTAATGTCTCATAAGGGCGCTTGATGCTAAAATAGCGTGTTATCTCCTCTCCCCACACACTCTAAATTTACTAGCTAGTATAATGCAAGATTAATTGCTTTCATTATTCCACTATATTCATTTTCTGATGTTACAATAAACATAATATACTTGTTTCAACTCTATTTTCTAAGGAATTTAGCAAATGGTTTGGTTAGGTCAATTAAGATTTTCCTTGTTTAATGCATATTCCTTTGTCACCCTTGTTTTCTAAAGACTTCATCTAAACAGATACAGACAATGCCACAATTCCATGATCTGCGCTGGGATTTAGGGAGTTTCTTTACAGTGAGGCTGAGAGGTGGGAGATGGAGGAGGCAGCTTAAGGCAGGCAGAGCACGGGCTCTTTTCTGTGTTTTACAGCATAGCAGAAACCTGGCTGCTTTCAAGGCCCTGGATCTTTGCTGCAAGGCACCAGATGATAATTCAGCTCTTCAACTCCAGCTGTGCCAGACATGCTTCATTCTCATAACCAGTTACATCAGAGCACTGGGAAGTTTAGAAAGACTGAATGTAGAGGTTGTATGTCTATGATAGACAGCGTCTGGGACCAAAGTGTAGCTGTGTTCGCACTAAAACCAGCCTTACACTGCTGCACGCAAGAGGTCATCCTGCTGGTTCAGATGGAGTTACATCCCATTTGCACCACTGCAGCTCCAAGCAGAGTCTGCCTCCCAAAATCCAGGCCATGGGGGAGAGGTGCAGAGCTTTAACTCCAAAGGTCCTTTAGCTGTGAAGGTAACAAGCCAGCCAGCAGCGTGACGGCTCCTTCCTCACCTTCTGTTAACTGTCGTCTCTCAATCTGTCTTCATCTCTTCTGCTCTTTTACTCGTATTCACATCTCCAACAAGCAAACAGTGGGAATCACTGTCTTTCCTATGTGCCAGTGCCAGTTTCCAACTCAGGACCTGGATCTGCAGCACAAGTGGCCACAGAGCCACTGACAATGAGTGTGCTGGACACCACGAACCTGGCAGCGCAAGACAAAACAAGCACTGCCCCAATCTATGTATTGTCCCAGTCAGTAAATGTTTCCTAAGTGTACTAGCCTGAAACCACAGGGGGGATTTAGGAATTAGGGATTGCAGCAGCAGGAATGGTGCAGCTGGCTGTGGGCAAGCAGCATGCAGTGGTAAGTGATGCAACCAAACTGCTTACTGTACCAGCGCTCAATCCAAAATGTCCAGCAACTGATGATGGAGAGGCACTGAGCAGTAGGTGTTGTCTCTTACTTTACACATTTATCCCTGTGGAGGGACTCTGGTGGGTTGTAGGGTGATGAGAACAAGCCTTTGCAGTGTAAATAAAAATCAGAGTGTCTGGGGTGCTGGTTTTCACTAACTCCAAACACATCTCCCGCCTGCAGGCACTGCAGAGATGCTGTCCATGTTACACTTACTTCAGTCAGGCACTGGAGACACAGACAGTGTGTGGGTGAGCAAGCTGCCGCGTGTGAGAGAGGAGAGATGTTCTTCTCTCCAGATCAAGGAAATCAAAGATCTAACTGAAAAAAATCAGCTCATGGGCTTTCTCATTTGCTCTACTTTAACCTCTAAAGCTCTGAAATCGTAGAACCATGGAATGGTTTGGGTTGGAAAGGACCTTACAGCTCATTCAAGATTTAATATTGGGCTTTGAAAACGTCAGCATGACTCTATTGCACAGCCCATACTTTCATTCTCTTTACTGGGCATCTTCTTGGACTAAAATGCCTGCAATGCCTCACAGTGCTTTTTTCCTAAAAGACGAGAAGCCCTACATCTTGGCATTTGCATGGGGATAATTCAAGGAACATACAAACTCAGCTGTAGCATCCAGGAAAGCAATGGCTCTCTAGGAAAAGCATATTTATTTCATTGAAAACCTGCTTTACTTGTGATGGAGCATTTGTGAAAGAAGAGGCAGAATAATGCAAAGGGTAATGTCTCCTCAACTTTGGGGGGCATCTTACATTCTCTTTCTCTCAGAATACTCCTCCTTCTCCTCTTCCTGCTCTTCAATAGACTAATCCCACTGTTGCTTTTAATCCTCTTAAATGTGCACATTTATTGTGGCATAACAGGCTGTATTTTAAATGGTATCGTAGCACCTGAATGTCAAACGAACATGTTGAAACAGAATCTTGGGAACACTGCGTGTGCTTGTGCATCTCTGTAATGACAAACCAGCTTTTGGTACCCGACTGCTAAGTTAAGTTCCATGATTGTGTTTTCGTCTGGAAATGAAAGCCTCTTGCAACAATCTTCATGAGCAGAGTGTGTCTGTCACCCTCAGCCTCCAGCAGTTTAACTGTAAAAAAACATGATCTGTTCCATATCAGGCTAAATGCTGGAATTCCATAAATCCCACCGCACACCTTTCTAAAAAACAGGGAGTTCTGGGGGGTTTTGAGATGCTCCCATGGGTTGGGTAGCATAGACATCAGTGTTGTGCTGGGGACTGTTGTGAGACTTCATGGCAGGCTCCCTGGTGAATTCTTCATCCTCAGGAAGTGATTCCAAGTCCCTTACCCTGCCCGCTCAAAGACCCCCTCATAAGGCATGTTTGTGCACTGGCTTTCAAGGCTTTCCATTCATTACTTTCCTGTTTCCCTTCACTGCTGGACCAATGACTGGATGTTTCTTCTCTAGTGGAGGAAGGGGAGAGAAATGCTTTGAGGGTGGAAACAGCTTAGAACATCTGATTGATTATGATTTATTCTGATCCTGCCCCCGTAGCAGAGATCACTCACATCCTGAAGCACCCTGGAGACTTTTGCCCTGGGGCAGGCTGTGATGTTCTACCTCAGAACCTTATTGATTACTCAGGTCTCTGAATGGCTGAGGAGTTTCTAGTTCCCTCGACACCTCTGTTTCCCAATCTCAGATGTTTTTTGCAGAGGTTTTTGCCAGGCATGAAACTTCCACAAGTGGACGAAGGGATCTGGGCAGCAGGTACTGAATGGTTTCATTTACTTCCACCTCTGTGCAACCAACAAACATCATCTTTTTCCTCAAGTTAGATGACAAGAGATTTATATGAAAAAAAAAAGAAATAAAAAGCAATTAACCGAAAGGTGAAAACGAGTCAGACATTTCAGGCTATAATCACATCTGAAATGGTTCATCTCGCACAGGTTTTATCAGAGCGAGGCATACGATTCATCTTGAAACAAAAGGTTTTACATCCCTTTCCAGCTATTTTATGGTTTTCTCTGCTTGGTATAGGATTTTTTAAGGGACAGAAGCACGTTTTCAGTTGATAACGTTACCCAGCGCCTTCTAGAAATGGAGTTCTCTGTTTTCATTGTTTTCATTGAGCAGTCTGAACAATCCAGCTCTCAAATTCTAAGGTCCTGACTCTTTAGTCTCACGCTTCCTTTCATGCTGTGCAGCAGAACCCAGGTGAGGCACAACCTGAGGGACTGACTTTGACACGTTTTCGGAATGAACTATTTTGATTTATGGCAGCATAAAAGAGAATAGATTTTCCCCTTCAAACTCCTCTTTATTTCGGCATGAAATGAACTGAAAGCAGCAGCATTAAAGGCTAGTGTTTTTAAATACGTCACTTCATATATATTCATGCAATTTGCACTCTGAGGAGCTGCTGTGTCTGGATATAGCTTTCATGACTATTCAGTAGATTCTAATCACTTAAACCTTCACATCCCTCCATGTGGATATGTGTTTGTTTAAATGAACCAGTATTAAAAATATCCAAGGAAGCTATCGCTTTCCAGATTAGGAACTCTGTTCCCTCAACGGGGGCAGTGCCGAGCACAAAAGGGCTTTCGTCTACTCTGAAACCCAAAGTGCATCTGCTCCATAAATAGCAACTCCATAATGCTGCCTGTGTCCAGGCCTTCATGCTGCGTTTATTGCTGCAATGGCTGATAGAGTGTGCAGGAAAACTACTCTGGAACAAAGGCTTCGTGGGTTGGATTTGAAAATATCCCCACCTACAAATCAAGCACTCCCAAACTTGCCTATTGCTAAGAGGAAAACAGGCTAAATGTCTGTGTAAGCTGTGAAATGGATCCCAAAGAGATGAAAGCCTAACAGCTTGATTTTCATGTAGTTGAAGTGAGTGTATTTCTGGCAGCACAAGCTATCCCATGCTGAAAGCAGCTGGAAGCAGAGCACATGCTCCATCTTCTCTGCATCATCCTCACATGACTCATATTGCTGGCCACAGATCCATCTGCAGCACTGCCCTGGACACACTGCTGTGCCATGTGTATTGCAGGATTCTGTGTTCATGAGAGGGTATTCCAGTGATGTGAAGGCCAGGTGGCCATGTGCAAACCCACTCTCCAGAAGCAGCATAGATACATTCATTGATGTGCCAATTTTCCCAATAATGGGGCCAATTTGGGGCCCATGAGATAGCTATGAACACAGTCTGCAGCATTTGAGTTCATGAATCAAATCACCTACATTTGGTCCTCCAGGCTCCAAGGGCTGTATCTATGCTGGGGTGGGCAGAGTTGCTTACATATAGCTCTCCAGGGGCATAGTCACCAAGTCATTCCCAAGGAAATCACATTTGTTTTCCAACTGTTTTCCAATTTGTTTCTGCTGCTCCAGAAAGGGTGAATCATAATCCCTGAATCATACTTTGTCAGTCCCTTGTAGATGCCTTGGATGCTCTAGGGCATCTAAAATTGTAGTAAATAACTATCTGTCAGCTACTGAAAGAGTTTTGGATCTTCACCAACTGTAAGAAAGTCCTTAGATTCCTAGGTTATTCCTTAGGTGTCTTATTCTGGACTTGAATCTTTAGATGGATGTGCATCTGAGATGATCACTGTTGTCTTTGTTCATCACCACTGGAGAGAAACAGATACTTCCTGGCAATTCCACCTATGACACTGTCTGATTTAGGAAGAGATGAGTTTCAAGGGCTGTCTGTCTGCATCTCAGCACTGAGGATGGATTCTCTCCCCCCTGTGTTTTGGTGCCTACCCATCAGTCGCTACCTCTGGATCAAACATGCCTGGAGATCAGAGGTCGTTCTCATCCTACATTTGCAGAACACCTAGCAAAGTGTCCTCTCTATGAATATCAGATCACAAACTGTAGAACACAGCGCTTGGACTTTTCTCCAGATGCATGCTTTCTTTCATTATTAAATAAAGTAAAGATCATTAAAATATGATACAGGTAGATGCTCTGATAATGCCACCATGGCCATCAGCTGCGTATGAAGGCTTTCTGTGCTTGGGCTGTACCTTCAAAGCTCCTTTTTCAGCAGCTGTGTTGAAGGAGTAGGATTCAGATCTACACATCAAGGTCACCAAGGTTTTGGCCTGGTAAGGTTTCAGAGTGAGAAAACATCTCTCTCTTCATGTGCCCCAGTTCTGTATTCCCTAAACTTCCTTCTGTATGTGTCAATATTTATTTAGAGATGTTTTTCTGTGGTTGGGGAGGGATAGTATAAATGCATCAAACCCACCAAATAATGTTTGAGCTAGTATAGGACTGGTGAGTTCTTGGCTCTATGATACAGACTTGGGATTCATTTACATATTTATGTGTTCAGATCTCAACCAGTTGAGATGAGAACAAAAACCAGATGCTTAACACCGACAGGAAACCACCTATGGTGACTCTGGCAAATGCTTCATATGATAACTTTGGTCACGTTCTGCTGTTTTACTTTACCAGAGCGATGTTCTGCAGAGCTTTCAAACCATACAGGATTAAATGTATTTTGAGAGTCCAGAACAAACCCATTAAAGCATGCACATATGAGACATATTTAGATGTGTAACACTGACCAGGCTGGACCTGAGAACTTCCACGTCTTCGTGTAAGACACAAGGATGTTGGACAAAAGTGGCAGAAGCCTGCGAAAGGATTTGTGACAAAAAGCTGGTCAACAGAGGTGACTGCTCAGAATTTAGGACTAAAAAAGACCAGATGGTCGAATCTCCAAACTCCAGGCAAAGTGTCAAAGGAGCAAAGGGAGCTGCTAAAACCAGCAAGATGGTACATCAGAAGCTTTCTTGGAAAATGAACAGTGGATAGAAGTGATGCTTACTCAACACCTGCCAAAGAAAAATGCTGTAGGGAACAAAGGAGCAAAGCTCCAGACCCGTAAAGATTGACATTGCCAAAGGGGAAGATTCTAGGGAAAAAGGATGAGGGAAAAAATGGTAGGTTTTGATTTAATTAAAGAGAACAGGCTGGATTCACGAATGGGAGATCATGTGTAGCAAGCCGGGGGAAGCGTTTTTGGCAGAGGGAGCCATGGAGATTGCTTAATGAAATTTTAGGAGTGCAATGCAGTGAAAGCAAACTTCCAAGGTCACCACGTTACTGGAGTTAAGCATGAGAAACAGGACTGATGCAGAACAGTTGCCTGGTATGATGGTTTGGAGGAAGCTGGGAACCTGAAGAAAACATTTTGGAACCCTATTTGGACTCATGGTTTTTATAGGCTTGTAGTAATTCTTGAGACTACTTCTAAAACAGTCCAAGATGCTGAACCTTTCTTTCAGGTGGGCAACATGCCAAGTAAGGGTTTATCGTGATAAAATAAAGGTGTAAAATCATACCAGAGTGTGAGGAAATAGCAATAATGTGAATTTTGTACCCATTTTTGTACCCAGTCATTGCCAGGACTTCCTTTGGTTCTGGTTCTTGGAAATAATACAGAGAAAATAGTTGTATGTTTGCAGTGTTGTTCCACCTGTGGACAGAAGCAAACCTGTTTTGGAGGCAGTTTCAGTAAGGTCTCCAGTTTTCCCTGTCACCGATCCCCAGCTATCTCTCAATGATCACATCATCTGTGTCATCTCCCCAGCATCTTTGGTACTGTTGTGATCAGCTGTGGCCAACTTTTCTCCTTTGTTTCATTTTCTGATGCTAGCTACAAGCTTCTCCCATTTACTCATGCAAAGATTAAAGATCTACACACATTCTCTCCCAAGGGCTCCTTCCTCATCCGTTTCCAGGCTGTTAATTCCTTCCAATTCCAGGAATCTTAAATTTAGATACTGTTTTTTGGAGGGCTGCTGAGTTTATCCCCTTTTTATTCTCCCTTCACATTCCCTTCTATCCCACTCCATGTTGATGTGATTTGGCATCCCATGGGAATGCAACACTCCCATGCTGGGTAAAACATGCTAAACACACTAGAAAGGGAGAAGCAAAGCACTTGATTTACAGTGAGTGCGCAGGTTTACAGACACACTTTGATGTTTCACCAAAGCCATCTCATTTCCATGCTTAAATTATGCTTTGCAAGTAGGAGAGGTGAGAACTCTGGCTGCAGACTCTTCTGAACAACTGGCAGGGGTTGGAGTATTGAGGCTTTGAAATCGGCTCTTGGCCTTGCTGTGAATTCTCACAGCTTTTATTGCTTCTGTATCTCCAGCTGTAAATTCAGCTTGTATTCCCAGAACGCAACAGCGCTAAGACAATAGGAGAGTTAACTCCATGTGCATAGATATAGCACTGACTGAACAAGAACTTTACAGGAGTCTGTTTGTAGGCAAAAAGATGATCAGAATTGAGGCAGATAGTGTTTGTTTTTGTCTCGCCTTTTACTTCTGATCTCACCCACTTTGCCTTAGATCACGATTCATTCCACTGGCATCAATATCCCTGATCAAAACAGGACTCTGTGCAAGCAGAGACTTAGGCTGACACAGCTGTATTGGGATTTGGCTTGTGCTGAAGCGATCCCACTGACTTTAACAGCCAAATTTACAGCAGCTCGTACAGGAGGTTCCTGTACTTGCTGGCAAGCAATGGTCTGTATTATTAGATGCTCTACCATCTCCTGTGATGCAAAGCAGAGATTTTCTGATTCAGTAGTTCAGGCACAGGGGACCTGGGTATGTTTTAAATATGAATGTATTTTGGATGCATTTGGAGTCAGTGTTTCTTCTATGCTTTTCATGAGCCCACAAAGCCCTACTGATCACAAAGGGATCTCTCTCTACTTCAGAAGGACTTCAGGGTTTGTTTGGTCCTTTGGAATAAACTAGAATTGGCTTATAACACCTCATATTTTGTGTTCAAACCCCCCAAGATAAAAAATTATCTGTGAATTGTGTTGTTTCACAGGGATGGAAATAGTGTGAAAAAATCTGCCCATTTTGAATTAACTTCTTTTCTCCCCTGAGCATTACATATAGAAAAGGATAACATCTGAAGTAAACAGGTAGAATGGAAGTGAGAGAGAGAAATGTACGTAATTTCTAGAGAAAAAGCTTTAAGTACTAGACAAGGGCTCAGGAATCATCATCAAATGCAAGCTGTGGTCAAGCTGTAAATTAGGTATTGCTTTAACGTACCAGCTTTTTGATTAAGCGTGCCAGATTGATTGATGTTGGCGCCAGACAGAATGACATCCTCTTACTGGAGTGGAGGCTATCACGTATCATAATGATACAGGTAAAGCAATTATTATCTTTACCAGTTCCAAGCATGTTGTGCGGACTGACTGGGAAGTACAAGTCTGGTGCTCCAGTGGCTGTGGTCTGCAGCCCAGCACTCCCCACACTCTGCGCTGTTATTCCCCACTTTCAGAATGGAGGGAAAGCATGGGCTAGAACTGGCTTTCAATGTGAACAGGAACAGAGTTCTTAGCTCTCTATCTGTACCATCTCCAAAGCTTCAGGTCCTTAAGGTGGAGCCCTGATGTGTCTCCCTGGGGCACATGCAATGGATAACACCCATGTCCCCCATAAGCACATAGCTCCTTGTATCTGGCATGCTCCTAAGTCACCCCAAATAACCCTCTATGAAATAAGTGGTCTCAGCCTAAAGGCTGGCAAATTGCAGCTATCTGCCAGGCTGGACTGACTATATCCCACTGGCACTGCACTGCACAGCACAGCACGTGCAGCACCGGAGCATTTCACCCAACACCTCAGTCAGCGAATGTGTTTATCAGTGAGACGTTAGCTTAGTGGTTTAAGTGTCCTGAAAACAAATTAACATGGCTTAGCCTGTTTTCCACCTCTGTGACTCTTCAGAAGAGCCATTGCCCATTTTTGTTTCCCTGCAGGTTCTGCCTTCCTGCCAGCTATTGAATTATTCATGTATTTTGTGCCAGTTCAAAGAGATGGAGGCATGTTCATGCATCTCCGTGAATTCCCAAAGAGACTCAAGGTTTGAACTCCAATGCTTCTGGCAATGCACAAAACTTGGTCTGCTGGGCCCATAGACAGCACTTTCCTGAACATCATTCAATACCTGCATGAGAGGTAAGTTACGTGGCAATGGTCTGAGCTCTACTACCTAATGTGCAGAGAGAGAACTTTGCCGGATTACACATTTGACCTGGCAAAGCCCCATAGCTGCATTCTCTGTGGAAGACACTAGAAGCAATTGAGTTTCTCAAATGCTGTGGAACCCACTTTGCAACCAGAAACACCTCAGAGACTTCTCTCTCCCTTCCCTATGTCATGTCCCTGTAAGACAAGACGTGGCTCTCAATTATTTTACACAACCTGGATATTGCCAATAAAAACTTTTGCCCATTAATAGCTATTTTTGCTCTAGTATTTTTCTTGGAATAGGGTTTTAGGTTTAGAATCATTGTCTTTGTTAGGTTTAGAATGAGGTTTCTGGGTTTAGAACATTTCTTCCAGGCTATATATACACACCAGTGAACAAACACATTCTGTCCTCCTGCTTTACACTGAATTTAGAGATTCTGTTATGGAGTGCTAGTAACTGCATTTTGCTCCTTACTTTTGAGGTGTCTGGCCTTTCAGTATGATGAAGTAAGAAATCTACTTACAGGTTAAGTAACACTGTACTTCTATGGGGTCATTAAGCATGCCACGTTTGTTCCTGTCTACTCCTTGCATTAAAATACATTCTGTGAATGCAAACAGCAAAGCAACAAGAAACTGAACCATAAAATCTCCCAGTATTAAGTATTGCATTGACCTGGGATTCCTGCCCTTCTGCCTTTTTGCATCAGAGTGAGCAGTTTGGAAGTCACCCTGGCATTCCAAGCACCCAAGAAACGGCGCAGTGCTTTCCTGTAAGCCTTTACCTTTAGATCCCAAAGGCTTAATGCATAGTGTCCATAGGCACAAACTGTTTTCCAGCTCAGACCTGGGGAGTAGCTGCCAATGTTTATCAACATCCTCTCTGGGCACACTCAAAGGAAAACAACAGCCCTGCTCTCCGATCTGCTCACATATTCACGGGTGTTTTGAGAGGGATGAATGAAACCTCAGAGAAGGGCTGCTTGGTTTTCCTTCACTAGGACTGCTGTCTCTAACACACTAGGCTGTGCAGATCCCAACTGGTCACATCTGTGCCCCCAGAGGGATTTGTGGGAAGAGAAAAATGTCCCAGAAATGCAAACACTGGTCCAAGAACACACATCTCTTGGGGATATGGTCTCTTTACGTGCAGGAGGAAGATGTTTTTGCAAACCAACCCACAGTCACACAAAGGGGAATTTGTATCAGTCACTATGTACGCTTGGAAGGGGCTTTTGGACATCTTGTTTTCATAATAAACCTATTTACAGAAAGAATTATCACCTTCTCACACCTGCCTGCATGCAAGAGGAACACATTCTTGCTGGTCTGTCCACAACTGCATGCATTATATAAAGTCTCTTCAACCCTACTTCTCTCAGAATCTATGATGATCCCTAAACCCTCTACTATTCTAATCAGAATGTTATTCTAATGCTAGAATTATCTAGCATTGCCAGGGAGAAGCCAACATCACACTGTTGGCACACATCAGAGTCCCCTTTACATCAGGGCATTAGCTATTATGCTGCCCTGGAAGGAGTCAGGATATGGTGAACTTGTTACTATGCACAAGGCCATCAACCTCCATTATATTAGTCCTGGTTATCATGGAAGAGAGAATTTCAATGCACAGGTGAAGCCCTTCCCTTGAGCTACCCTCAGATAGAGGCCTTTTCTTTGGCCACAGTTCTCTTTAATGCACTTGGCTGAAAAGAAGGAGCACAACATAGAGCAGGAGAGATATTTTAAGCACTCTGCTGTGTTTTAGTTCTGTCCTCAGAAGAAGGAGTCATCAAGAGCTGGAGTAACTTGATGGTTTCTTTCCCCATGAGCTCATGGGAATATCTTGGTGCCTGTTTTGATCCGCTTCATCTCTAACCCTCCTCCTCACACCACGCAGTTGCAAACTGAATGCTGATAAAACCCAAAGTACCCTGCTGTGGAGCTGACTGTGTGTGCAGGGGGTTTGGAACTGGGTGATCTTAAGGTCCTTTCCAACCCTAACTATTCTATGGTTCTATGGCTACAGGGCAAAGCCATAAACTTCAGATTTAGACCGAGATTTCCGTCACTCTGAGGAGTGGAGACAGCTTACTGTGGTGGGAGAGCAAGCTCTGAAGGTCATACCCACGCCTAAATGTGGGAAGGCTGCTGAAGATCTATTTTGAAGATGTCAAGCAGTGCTTGAATTAATGTGGGGGGTTTTAATTCCTTTAGGGTTTTTTTTGTGAAGAACCAGACTTGCATCAGCACCGTATCAGATTCACTCGAAATTCCTGGATTTTAGCATTTTTAGGTTGCAGGCTCAGCAGTGGTTAAATTTAGATGGTTACTCTGAATATTACAACATAGCTCAGGTTTGGAAATCTCAGCTTTTCACTGCAGTTTCAGACCTGACAGAGTTCAATCCCTTCCTAATTAGCCCTGACAGCCGAAAGGGCCCTACAGCATTCAGCTCTCTCAGAGTCATTATGAAATTAGCAGGGTGCCTGATTGTGCTTTGAAGCCAGTGAAGTATAGCTGATTAAAAGGTTGAGACATGGTGTGAGGTCACACACTCTTAATATCTGTAAAATGATCCAATAATGAAAAGATTTTTACAAGCATAAAATTGGCTGAAGCCAAAGATACCAAAACGAGACCGGAAAGGGAGCAACAGTCATAATGAGATCATAAAACCTCACATCTTGATCCTAAAGGATCCCATTAGGAAATGTTACTTATGGGATTCATCTCGCCTTATTTAACCTAGAAGATTGATGCTTGTTCTAAGGCAGGTATCATATCCTGGACATGCATAACACAAGTGTTCCTTTTGGCCTGACTAACTAAAACTGCTGTTCCGTTACCCTCACTGTAAGCTCAGTGTTTAGGCACTGATTTCAGACTACACCAACACCACAAAGGAGAACAGCCTGTGAATTTTAGCAAGTTACTTAGCAGCTTTTCAGCCTGGATCTAAGTCCAGAAAACAGACCTGGAAGAGAAATGGCACTCCCTGTCCTTGCAGCAGAAAAACTAATATTAGGAAACATTCTGGTTTGCAGGTTCCGAGGGCAGGCGTTCCACACAGCATCGCAAGAAGAAAACCCTTTTTCAGTGAGGCCTGAGTGATGAGTCTGCTGCGAAGCTCCTGGCTCCTCTCCCAGCACTTTTTTCTTCCCACTGCTGGACTGAGTTCTATTTCCTTGGGTCAGTCAAATAGCTCACACCAAGGTCAGCTCAGATCAAGCATTCTTCACCCCAGCTCACCTTGTGGGCAGCTGAAGTGTTTGGCAACTCTGTCCTTGGACTGCAAGAGTACGAACTGCTCCTGCAGCATAAAGTATTTTGAAGCAAGGCAACGTTCAGTAGAGAAAGTCCCCTGTGCTGCAGAAAGCACGTGGCTGTCTTGTGACATATGGCTTCCTGCTCATCTATCTGTGCAAGAGGTCCTGGTAGAGATAGACCAACAGATTTTGCTTCTTCCTGCGTGTTCTCCGAGGTAGTGTCTAAGCAACCTGAATTGCAACAGCCTATGAACCAGCCCCACTGTGGAGCAGAATGTCCTCTTTCTGCATGTGGGGGCTGTAAGCATAAATAAGGGAGGTGATGAAGGAGAAGGATAAGATACAATGCCCAGGTCCAGTTATGTCTGCAATCAGTCAGACAGTAGCAGACAGCAGGGGCAGGCAACATGGCTCAGGCATGCTGGAGCTTTTCAGTTAGCCTGGCTGGGTGGGTCAGGAGAACACTGTGAGATCCCAAAATACAAATGCATTTCCTGGATCTCATAGCATCCTCTTGCACGTCTTAGAGTGGCTGAAATTTGTCTCCAAAGGATCACAAATATATGTGTCTACAGGTCAGTGTTTGAGTTCCTATTAAAGATCAACACCTTCACTGAACCAGAGGTGTCTGAGCCCATTTCAGATGCTCAGGTATCTTCATGGGGATGGCAAATATGGCACATGAGTGCTCTGTGTCACAGGAGTACGATGACCCTAAGCTGTCTCTAGTGGCAGTAGACACAGTGTGGGCTACTGAACTGGCCCTGGCATTCATGACTCCATCAATGTCAATGAGTGCTCAAGCTGAATTGCCTCAGGAGAGGCACCGAGTACCACCGGGAAAGCTCTAGGATAGTCAAAATATCCAAGCAGAGCAGGCAGATGTAAAGGACACCTTCAATGACTGAAGGTGTCTAATTGCTACTAATTTAAATGAGGAGAAAGACCATGGTCCCCATCACATACTTCCAGTCTAGGACAGATTTGATAGAGACATCACTCAGCCTCTGGCTACACCAAAACATTTATTTCTCGTCTACCAACTAAATTAACTCCATTTTTCTTTTCATTTCATACTTTATTTTAAGGTTCGTCTGTTGGCCAACCCCAATCCTGCACTCCCCCAGCACTGCGGTGAACCTGCAAGGATGAGTGAGCCAATGCTCTGGGGTTGCCAACCTCTTCCACAGAAACTTCATTTATAGGAATAATCCTGCACTCCTGGGACTTCTCATTTGCCACCGGCTATTAATGATGAGGTGAGTGACACCCTGAGGAATCCAGGTCCTCGCTGGCACAGAGTGAATCATGAAGTCCCTGGCGGGATTCATATTTTCCCTTTCCTTGCTAGCCCCATTCCAAGACAAATTCAATGCATTGGTTTCACCTTAAGCTGTGGTGACCTTAAAAACCTATTACCCTTTTGCTGAAGATCAGGGCACATTCTTATGGCTGCTATTAACCACCAGGGCAGAAGCAACAAGAAAGTCAGGATTCCCAAACGGATATGGTAAATGAGCTCATGTGATGAACTTCTTTGCTAATGATAATAACCAGTAGCTGAGAGAAAACATTTGCCAACATTTCCATGCCTAAACACCTCAGCATTTTCACACTGACCAGGCCCTGGCAGTCTGCACGGCTGAGCTGAGTCAAACCAAGAGTTCCTCATCATCTTTGACCCTTTTAGTGGCTTTTTCAGTCTGCATGTGGTGAGACACCACTGCCAACAAACTCGCATGTCTTTGTATCATTACATCTGTTTGCATCATGCTGGCTGCCACTTCTCCCACCATATCCTCCAGGACAAAGCCCAGGAACCCCTACTGATCCTCCCCAGCACCTGGGTATCCATGAGAACACCCATGGCAGCACTCTGAGCAGATACGCATTACAGGCACTCAAAGGAGCATAAGATGTTTGAGCTTATCACGGCGGTTGGGCAGCCAGAAGCATTTACCTGGATTGACCGAAGCTAAGCACTGACGCCATCATGCCAAGACTGCTGAATCCTGCTTTGCAGCTCCAAGGAAATCCAGGTGCCAAACCCACTGTTCTTTTACCTCTTCTCCCTCTGATACCATCTCCAGTCAACAGAACATTATTTGCTGCCTCATTTCCCTATCATGGCAAGGTAAAACGTGTTGGCTTCTCTGCCAAATACCCCAGGTACTCCTAACTACAAGGAACTTCATATGCCCTGAAACCTCCCCAGAGTGGCCAGGTACAAGGCACTCGTTAATGGTAATGATCCCGTTACACCAAGGAACCTGGGACTTGTTTGGTTGCCAAAGATTACAGGTGCATTGTGTTAAAAAGCATCTGCTTAGCAAAGCACATCCAGCCAGAGCCAACCTGCTGTGCTTGTAGGTGATTGAAGGAGGAAAAACGGATCCTTCTTTACGGAGGCAGCAGGCAGGAGATGCTGATAACCTGAGAGCAGATCATTTCCCTTTCCTTTGCCTCAGTTTCCATAAAATGGGAAAATGATGTTTTCCTCTGCAAAGCACACCAAGCTCCTGCTGAATGTATAAGTGAATTTTACTAAACACCACATCCATATGAAAGCGCACGTCCTGTTGTGCCTCCAAGTATCCCAGGTGAGCTTCTACGGAAAGAACCAAGTACCTACAACTGATGACTCTCTTGCAGGGCTGAGCATAATTCACTAATAAGCAGGTTCTGCTCTGTTTTGGGCATGTTTTCCAAACACACTGCTGGTACCTGATTAATTCTGTCTCAAGCATATTTTTTTAATGAGAAGCTAACCAGGAAAAACAGAAATGAGAGTAAGCACCTGCTTTAAATAGCAGAATTAGTAGCTTGGGTCAATGGCAGTGTTAAATATATATTAAAGATGAGAAGAAAGAGCATTTCTACCTCTCATTAAGATGTGAATGTAATGCTTTTGGTTGTGTGCAAACAGCACACAAACAATTGCTTGCTTTATTTCGTTAAAGGATAATATATATGTGTGTGTGTGTGTGCTTTCCCCAATAATCCAGGGCTATTTCTTTCCCGGTTATTTGCATTTGAAAGATGGGACTGAATTAATTTCAGACAAAATGTAAATATGGCACCTGGATTCTGATCAGGAGAACAAACTGTCTCTGGGAGGCTTTTTTCATGACTTGAAGCAAAATCTTTAGGAGGAAGAGTACTGGCGAGCACCCATCTCCTTCCCCAAGCGTGTGCTTTCATAATATCTCTTCATTAGGCAACGTGGAGCTTATAACAGGTATGGGACCCATCTTGTCTTTCCATCACAGGGAAAAATTAAAGTCCTAAGTGAACCATCCCTCCAAGGTAACGAATGCACAGATCATCCAACCGTTTGGCTTGAAAGAAAGCATCTCTTGTTCAGTGTGTCCTGCACCCAGACTGGGGGATTTTGGTTCCAGGTGCATCTGGATTTGCCTCTGAAGAGCCAAACTCCTCTCAGGTTTGTGGCTATGGCACAGCGCATGGTCTGCGAAGATGCAGGAGGGGTGGCATTTGGGCTTGGCACTTCAGAGGGAATTGTGTCTGAGTTCAATCCCACGTCATTCCAGGGAATAGTTCCTTATCTGACACTGGATAAATGACTCCTTGCTCCTCCCCAGCTGGTCCCAAGTGTCTGTTGAGCTTCGCCTTTGGGATAAGGTGTTCATCCTGCTGTGGTTTTGCACTGAGAATTGCTCAAAACCTTTATAAAGCCCCAGCAGTGCCCTGGCACCTAGGCTGATGTACATTCACTTCTCCCATGGAGGATATTTAGGGATCTACACTAAGACCCTAGATGAGGATGAATTAAACTGTAAAAAAGAAATTCCCATTGCAACCAATAACTGTAGATGCTCCTAAGACTTTCTGGAAACGCTAAAGGGTGTCTGCTATGCTGCTTAAAGCCAGAAAAAGCCTTAAAGAGCGAGACTTGATTTAAAACAGCCTCATCCTCTGTAAAGACACAGGCAGTTTGTTTCCCACAGCCTTCAAGCTCCAGCTTTGTACACTCTATTAACCAGGAGCGGGCCATGGGCAGGAGCAAGCCGCAGCCCACAGCAACATCTATAGGCAGAGCAATATCCTGCAAGCAGTGCTGCTCTGTGATGCGGCAAATCATTTTGGTGCTTGTGATGTCTGCATCGTTAAACTGGCTCAGCCCAGAGGTGGGCTGGGGAGTCGGTGGTCTGTGTGAATTCCCAGGGCTCTGAGTTAGAAGTGTTTTGGTCTGTATGGGGAGAACCAGAAGGTAGGCAGCAGCATGAGAAAGGCAAGGAAAAGGAGGGACTCCACAAAGAGGGAGAGGGGAAAGAAAGTGTAATTCATAAGAACTTAAAGCAGAAATCACTGGCACATCCACCAGAGCACTGGAAGCTGTGGGTGATCCCACCATGCAAACCCTATGAGACACAGCCAAGGCGTTTGTGTGTCTCCACGCAAAGACCAGAGGCCGCCCAGTGCCACTCCATCATTAGGACTGTTCTGTGGTGGCTGGAAATCCATAAGTTCCTCCACTGCTGCTGCCGCCCTACAGAACACCCCTGGGAGGCACCGATGATCCAGTCTGTTGCCGAGCCCATATCCAAGCTCATCTCCACTCTCAGTGTTCTGCTCACAAGGACATAGCCAGGTCACAGGCAAAGCAAAGTCTCACGGCCCACTTTGGCAAGCAGAAAGGTCACCAGCTCTCCACTGACTACTGGTGAGAAGCTCAGTGTGGTTGCTCATGTACAGATAGCTAGTGCAACCTAATTGCCCGAAGATTGCTCTCATGGCCTTCCAGAAGAGAACTGTTCTGAGATCTTGTGTCACATTTTCCAGGCCACTGTACTCGCCTTGGGTGCCCTCAGAATGTTCCAAATGGAACAAACGCTTAAGTAACTGAATTGCACAACAAGACCTCCATTGACTCTGATGGGAGGATAGGCACCGAGCACATACAGAGCCATGTATATTAAATCACCTTAATCTGCAGATGAATCTTATCCAAGCAAACGAGTCCCATGTGGTAAGCTGCTTCTCTTCATCTCTCTGTGTAGACTGGGCATTTTTTGTCCCCTTCAAATCTCTGACCCCATGGTGACAGCTTTCTAGCCGAGGAGCTGGTTTCCAGCCTCCCCTTTCCTAAAACCTTGGGGAAAGGAATGCCTGGAGGCATCACTCTGCAGTCATTTCAACAGGCTTGCAGCTTTTTTGTGGGCTTAGCTCCCCCCCTGCACCACGAGGGCCACAGTGGCTCTGTGCTCTTCCAATTATAAATCTTGCAGCATCTGGTCTCATGCGAATTCACTCCATGAGCTCAAATCTCAGAGCTGAAGATACAGAAACCTTCAGAATGCTCCTTGAGGTGTAATTTGCACAGCAAGAAGAGCACGGGGCTGCATCTGTTGAGTTAGATCCAGGCTAATTAGCTCATGGTGTCCCATGTATCCTAAAGAGGAGCAGCGCATGTTTCCCTAAAATGCTATGGCAAAAATGATTAATGAGTAAGTGTGTTAACTAAGCAGAGAATGAGTGTGTCTTCCTCTTGTGGGGTAAACTTTTTTGTTGTATATTTTCTTTTGGACTCCATATAAACCCACCCAATGTCTCAAGTAAAAGAGAGTTTCAGGGCTGCAGCTTCAGGTTTCCAGTTTTGTTGTCAAAATGTGAAGCTAAACTTGGTACTTGCCCTATTCTTCCAGGCTGTTTGGCTCCCCTGCAAAGACTGGCCAGACAATGGTTAACACCTTTCAATCAAGGCAAAAACCCTGGAGCTTGCAATGTTTTAGTTTAGTCCGTTCCTTTCCCCTTCCCTTTCCATTCATCTGCCTTTGAAGCCAGATCTTGTAAAACTTGTGTTCATTAAATGGGACTGGCTTTGGAAAAGCCAAGAGAAATAGAAGTATTAACTATAATCCCCCGAAACTTCTGAGTCTGTTCCTTAAGAGCACAGCCCAGCTCCACCAGATGGGTTTAACCACAAGGGTGAGCATCCTTTGCTCATATGCAGGAGGAAGGATAAATCTCTGTGGATGATTTCTAGACCCATTTATGAGCAGGAAATCTATTCAAAGCCCTGCTAGCGTTGTTCATAGCCTTTGAAACTGCCTCCTCCAGGCCCAGGTGGTCTCCAGTGCACCCAACAACATTGCTCAAAGAGGAAAGCTTCAGAGCTGAGATAACTCAGGCCTGTTAACTCCCTTTCTATGAGCCCATCATCCCTCTCTGCTACTGGACTCTGTGCTTTATTACTGCTGAGTAAAGTATTCCCTCTGCTGACTGTACCAAGTAACTCTTTATTGATGTGCCAGAGGATAATTCTCTTTATTTCTGGTAAGATAAAGAATCATTTGCTAAGTCTGCAGTCAGATCACCAGAGCCAATATACCTGGGGATGGATAAGCTAAATAAAGTGGGGGGCAAGTTTTTCCTATGGGTTTGTACCCAGCTACCTATTGAGTTACGTTTAGAAAGCTTAAGAGCTTGATCTTCCTCTGGGCTATGTTTGAGGAGTGCACAAAGCCTACATATTCATTTTTAAGCTAATAAAGCAGCATATATGGTCTGCCTGGTCTGGCTGGGTAGTACCGTTGGCATTCAGAAGCGTACCAGCAAAGCAGTAAATTTTACTCGTAACTCGTGTTTGCTTCTGGAAGACCCAATTGTTCAGTTCCTGAGTTGTTATCTGTCTATATATTTTGACTAAGTTTCAAACCTAATAATGCTATCAACCAGCTGAATTCTGGCATAAGGCACTATGTGCAAACTGCTTTGGATTTCTGAAGGGGAAGAGTATTCTTCATCGCTGTTTTAAGTAAGATTTACTTCTCCATCACCCAGGTGTTAAAGACAAAAGCAATGCTTGCCCCATGTATCAATAACTGCAGGAGAGAAGGTGAGGGGACCTGTCTGCATGAGGGATAAGAATGCAAGTAGCCTCGTTTAAAATTCATTATGCCCTCACTATAGCATTGTTATACCTCACGTGTGAGTATCTGCGGCAGAATGAAGTTGAGAAAGCCCTAAACCTCCAGGAAAGGTCTAAAGTCTTGCTCACCCTGAGGTAGCATCAAATTGGGACAGGGAGAGGTGGCAATGGGGAGAGAACTCCTTACCTAGGAGTACATGGGTCTTGTTTGACTTGCCAAATGACTGACGGAGGTTGGATTCCAGGGATAGAGAAGAGCTGCTCAAATGAAAGGACAGCACTGGTATAAGAAATGGGGAAGAAGCAGCAATGAAACAAGTCAGAATGGAAAGCAAAAAAGCCCTCAAAGCAATGAGG
Organism: Myiopsitta monachus; assembly: GCA_017639245.1. Classification (NCBI taxonomy): domain Eukaryota; kingdom Metazoa; phylum Chordata; class Aves; order Psittaciformes; family Psittacidae; genus Myiopsitta; species Myiopsitta monachus. The sequence continues at coordinate 3,188,542 of CM029917.1, read as the reverse complement.
TTTGAGAGCAGCTTTACTGCAACCAAGGGAATGAGATAGTTTAATAGCAGAGCCTGATGATGTGATTCTTTCCATCACATGTGTTATGGGGCACACATGCATGTATGGACCTTTGTTGTGGGAGTGGGTTTGGGCCATGTAAAATGGGGTCATGGTCTTACATTCTGGGCAAGCGAGAGGCAGGAGAACAGCACTGTGGCTGGATTATATTATCCAGCTCTTTGGCAGAAGCAGCTATGCCTGTTTAAGACTAATTTGAACTCAAATTAAATTATTTGATCTAGAAAATTGGGTTGATTATGTCATGGTTTGCTCCCTCTGTAGAAAGGACCAGCCATTCTCACAGACACAGCTCTATTCCTGGCTCCACTTGGAACAAAACAATGTCATTTTACATGGTAGTTATGCTTTCTGATGACTCATTGAGAGAACAAGTGGAGATAGATCTTTGGAGCACTGTGTAGGAACACCCCCACCTTTTTATGGGGGGTCTGAAACAGGAGTTCGGGCTGAGTTATTGCATAGGGCCAGCTCTCAGATTCAAATTCAGATCCAGAATCGAGAGCCCCCAGGCTCCAGTGCAGTTGGCTCCAGAGCTATGAGCATAGTCAACTTCCATCTAACAAGGCAAGTTTGCACTTAATTTCTTGAGGCAGCCCATCACTTCTTAACATACCCTTGTAAATCCACATCCCCCCCAACTCTGGATATGTGCGTGTTAGAGAGTTAATTCTGCAATGATAGGAGATACTGAAGTGGGTCCACCTCCCTCAATTCTGCTTTTAACTTTTCTCTTCCCCTCTCAAAGTCCTTAAGTGCTGTGTGTACAATTCCCTTCTGCTAGAAAATGCTATGAAAACAAAAAGTTATATTTGACTTCTATATGCAAATCACAGCTCAGTGCATACATCAGTGAGAACATAACCTTAACCATTGTCCTCCAAACAGCACTAGGGGATGAAATATATGCAAGTCAGAGTTAACCTTAAACCTTCAGGCCTTGGTCAGTCAGATGTTAAGAAGGGTAATTCCTAATTAAGGTATTTTTCCAACCATGTGACATTAATTGTTATAAAATGGAAATCTGATTTTAATGACTTTAAAGTCTCCTTTTCTATCAGTAACTCGGAAAGTATTTTGACCTGTGGATGGAACAGCAAAGGATCCCCATTACACAGAAGGGGTTGGGGTATGTACATCTCTGCTGTCTGTGGGGTGGAGGGGAACAGCCTGGGTTTGATGGAGATTCACCTTTGGAACAAGCCTCCAAGATTCTGGGGTGGCCACAGTAGGACTTAGTCTCTGTTCTACTTGTCACCATGATTTTCTATGTGACTACAGCAAACAGCCCAGTGACAGGTAGGAAGTCCTCATTGGGTACAAACACATCACAGTCCTGATTTTACCATATTCTGGAGTAAACACAAGCAGAGACAACACCGATACACATTTTAGAGCTTTTCTAGGAGGAAAATACCCCATGGAGGATTGCTTTTTAAATGCTAAGGAGCTTGCTTTGCTCATAAACCCCAAACAAAAGTCATTACACACTAAAGTTACCACCCCCAGCGCTGCAGTGCCATCAAACCCTAGCGTGGCTAGCGTTCAATTAAAATGTAATCATATCAAAGGCATTTTGGAGTTGTATGACAATGACTGTACACAGCACTAATACTGTAATGACACAGTAATCAAGTCTCAGTTGCATCCTATTCAAGTCCCAGCTGTTCTGAGTGAGGTGCAACTTCCATCAGAGCTAATTATTTCATATTAATCTCAATACTTTAGCCCATACAGCTTAATAATATGCAGATAATGAGGGTTCTCTTGTTGATGCCACAAACAAATGAGTTGAACCTCCTCTGCAGCATGGCCATAGAGGAGACGGAGTGGCTGAGTGAGACAGGGCTCCCGCGGAGGTATATGAACAATTTAATTGTGATTGGTTTTTATAATTGGATTTTATTTTAATGGTTCCTGCTGCTCCCAAAAGGCTCTTAGTGTGGGAAGTGCTTTATAAATAACACTTTATTAATTGTTGTAACCTCCTTTTCTTCCATGATGGCAGCTCTCCACCCCTGTTCACGCCATCCGTAAGTACCTCCGCAGTGTGGATGCTGCTTAAAATCACGTACAGCATCTTCCAGAGTGCTGCTCACTCCCATGAAGGGGGAAAAGTGACACTCTTCCATCTGGATTTTCAGTGGGGATTGAATGTCACATCTTTCCCATTCAGGACTCCCATTTCTGTCACCCAAGCTAAGGAATTCACCCAGTGAATTTCCAGCAGCAGCTATCTCCGAAGTAAAACAGCCACTTGAAGGATCCTGTAGCAGTTTGGGTTACTTGCATGGATGATTAGTCATGAGGTTTTAGGCTTAAAGCTTTAATCCAGTTTCCTTTAAAGTTGATGGGAGCTTTGGCCCTATATGTGTTAGGGTGCATGTTGCTTATGGCAACTCTAGTATAGGTTGCAAACCCTTATGAATCCCTTCTTTCCATGGACTCCTAACATTTCCTGAACCTTTCATCTTTTGGACTGAATTTTTCATGCTTGGGCTGTGCCAGGAGATTGCCTTTAATGGCTGATTTGCACACAATCCCTCTAGCCATCGCAGTTCAGGGACAGTTAGACACACAAAAGCTCTTCTACATTTGAAAGAGAAAAAAGGTATTGTGATAGAAGTGAATCGATTCTAAATCAATCTTTTACAGACATAAACTGGCTTATTCCAGCATAGCCATATGCCATAATGTTGTGGAGCACAGACAGATTGACATGCCCTGATTCCAACATGCATGTGTCATCATTTATGCTGTAAAGAGATCACGGTGACAGCACCAGATACAACTGATCTTACCCAGCTGTGTTACAGAACTGGTTCCCTCAACAGGCCTAATTCAGACCTCTGGACAGCAAGAGAGTGAATCCCACTGCCACTTCTTGGAATTAGCAATGCATTGGATGGCTTTGAAAAATACAGTAATAGAAATAGGATGGAATTTCATAGCGTAAAGTCCATGCATTCAGGAGGCTGAGAACTGGAATTTCTACTCTAAGCTAGAGCTGAGCAAGGAGGAAAATCCCAAAGGTGGCTCTGAGATACTGGTTTGGAAAAGGTCATGAGAAACTCTGCTGTGAATCTAGGGTGGATAAGGGAATATGAGAGCAAAAACTGTATAGATTCAAGGCCATGGCCAGACCCCCTCAGGAAAACAAAGCATTTGGTGTGGGGTGTGGGTTGTCCAGTTTGGGGAATGATGAGGGAATTCTTCAACATTCTGCACCCACAGTCACAAATAGCTTGACTTGTTGCCATGTAACTATGTCTGGGGACATTACATGATGCCATCAACTTGTTACCTGTTTCACAGATGGGAAGGTAATATGCCCAGATGATAAATGGCTCTTCATGTAGCAAATCAACAGCAGGGTTGGTAACACAAGTCCTGATCTCTGATCTGTTTGCTGATTAGAGAGGCTGGTTATAAAAAAAAAAGGGATTTGTTCCAGAAAACTCCAACGTTTCTAAACTAAATCCCATTCTGAGGGCAATCCAGAGCCGCAGCAGTCAGGATTTCCTGGGAAAACGCTATTCCCAAGCTCAGAACTGTCAGCTTAATGCAGGCATGTGGAATAGCTTCTCATTGTATGTTTTGGTGTACCAAAATACCGTATCAATACCGTATCAGCATTAGAATATAAAAGTCAGGGCTAACCTGAAGGAGATAATTAAGTTACAACAATGTGTTAGGTGCAACTGTAGAGAAATAAATCGCGTCAACTGCTTTCTGACCACGCATTTCAACAGAGCTGCAAAGTTCAGGCAAACCAGTCACAGATAAAACCACATTTTGAAGTCAGTAAAGCTTTATCAGCTTCCGGATCCTGGGGATATTACACCTCTGTCTGCTAATGTAAGAAAAGGAGTGTCTTTAAAGGCAAAACAATTGCTCTGATTTTTCTGCCTGCTTACAGCTCTGGGAAATAAAAAACCAAGTCCCTGCTCATTGTATGACTACATTTAAAATGAAGTAAAAGAATAACCAAGTTGTGTCTAGTCTGGATATGGTTGAAAAGAAGCAGTAGGTGAGGCCAAATCCATCACTGGTGGGACTCAAGAGCAGTCAGCAGAGGCAATAGTCAGAGCAATGCTGAGTCCAGAACAGTTTCTCCTACAGCAAAGCCTTCAGCATATGTTAATGGCAACTGCTCCCGGTGTATATCACACAAATCCTATTCATGTCCAGAATTCCTATCACCCCATTAGTGTCACAAGTTATTAAGAGGACATTTCAAAAATAGGTCTCTCCAAGTGGAACCGGTAAGAAGTAACCATGGCTATTTGATATAGTCATAGCAACAAGGGAGCATCACCTTGGCAACACACCAGGCTTATTTACCGAGGTGCGTGTCAAAGCATATTAAAGTCATTTATATCTGAATGAGTTCTGATGCCATCTTCTAATCCTCCGAGCTCCTGAGCAGCCCCACAACAGCTATGGGAAAGTAATCAAAGGAAGGGTTTGTGTCGTATAGCATGCACCACGCTCACAAATAAAGGCATTTTCATCTCTGTCAGATTTCTGACCTGCTCAAAAGTAATAACTGGCACATGACTGAAATAATAAAAAGCATTGGCTGGAAACAACTGTGATGGAAACCCTTGAGGTGCAAATTAAATGTAGAAATTAAAATGGATCAGCACATGTCTCTGCCCGGAAATCAGAAAGGGAGAGCTCTGGAGATATTCCTCGTAGTTGGGACACAGCAAAGACCCACTGCTGTCAGAGAGCACGTACAGAACCTGAGCCAAGAGATGGCAAGCTGGGCATCATCTTGCCAAGCAGGGCTGTCTGCAAGCGCCACCATCTTCATCTGTGCAGGCTGATGAGATTTCCATCATTAAGCAGGAGGCAGCATTTCTAATTGAGCCCATCAAAAGAGACCAATTATTTGAGTTCAGACTGTCTGGATATCGTGAATCTATAAGAACTGTGCATCCTTTACAAGGAAATATGTAGCTTTGTGCCCATAGGATCATGATGCTTGAAATAACAGCCTCAAGAGAAGAAAACCAGGATCACTGTAGTACAGGACCCAAAGGAATAAGAGTCAGTTTTGGCACATGCTGCTGGCAGAGGAGCAAGTGCAAGCCCTGACAGCATCAAAAGCACAGAGCATTTGAATGTCACATGGGATTCTTTTCAGAGCCCTCTCCACTGCTCCTCGATAGGACTTTGACACTGGCACCTTTATATCCCCCCAGGACTGCAGCTGCAGGGCCCATTGTCATTCATGCGCCTCGGCAGCAGATTAGGCAGCAGAGCAAAATGCATCTTAATAGCATCTTGTGTGGCAAAGAAGCTTCAGCAATTTAATGCAGTTTCTCTACAAGCATAAGGGACAACAGAAGCTTCTTAAACAGTCACTCAATTAGCTTTATCCCTCCTCATCTGCTAAAGTTTACTCATGAGAGGTCACCTTGAAGGCTGTCTTTTTCTGGCCTCTCTCTCTCTTTCCCCCCCTTCCCTGCCTTAGGGAATCCAATAGACTGTGGAAAAAGAGGAAAGATCATAGATGGTTTGAGTTAAAGCTCCTCCAGTTCCCACTCCCTGCCACAGGCAGGGACTCCTTCCCTTAGGCCTCCCACCTCTCCCCTGAAATCTCTTCTCCAAAGACAGGTCACTTTCCACAGCCCCTCCAATGCCTCCTGCATATTCACATTCATAGAGGAGGAATTGCCCTCTGGAGGCACCCAGTCCTCTCAGTTGACTGTAAAAGAGGGCAGACCTGTGCTCTCTGCATGATGTAATCCATCCCTCTGCCTTCTTGTTTACTCTCCTAATCTCTTTTCTGTTTATCCTCATGCTCAGAGCAAGGAGTGACTTGTAACAAGCCTATGCATGCACTCCAGGAGCACAGCGAGCTCGTTTCACCGCTCTCCATTATAACATTGTAAAGGCTTTACAACGAGCTGGATCATTTCAGGCACATGCAGCACAGCTAGCTGGCAAAACTCAGCAAGAACTTAGGAACACGCACGAGGGAGGCTGTATTTATGGTTTAGGTGGAAATGTCACCAAGCAGGCAGAGAGGAACCAGCACGAGACCTATTGAAGGCTATTGCTGAGAGAGATGGCAGAATTATGATTATACCTGTGTCTCTGCAGCATTGTTTCCTGGGGAGAGGCAGAGGTCAGCGATGGCACTGAGGAAATGAAAGCACCAAGACTTACTCATTGCAGGAAACTGCTGCCCATGGGATAAATTCAGCCCTTGCAGATGCAAGCACAGCTGCCCAAGTCCTCCCAGTGAGGCCTTTACACCACCACTGAGCAGGGTCCTGCTGCAGGTAAGCCAGGGAGCCCATACCCAGCAGGAGGGGTTACAGCTATAATCCCTGGCTCCTTCTGGGCTTCTTATATACTCATTCAACCTCAGCAAGATTCAGCTTATCCATATCTTCATTATCTAGCACTTGTTTACCTTCTCCTAGGCTGTGAAGTTTACTCTGTGTTAGGGAAGAACTTCAAGAGCCCACACTGAGGGCATTATGTTGCTGCTGATGCCTTGAATGTCTCTGCAGCCAGCACTACTGATGAGCCGAGCAGCAGCTGTGCCTAGTCAGAACAGGGCTACTGTGGTGTAAGGCATTCATTAACTGCAGGGCAGCTCAAGTGTCTTAGAACATCCCAAGATGAAATCAAGTGATTGAATTATACACATTAGACCTGCAAGCACCAGGCTCTGCATCCCAGCAGAGACGGTGAGCAGCCCTGAGGATGGGCAGTCAGGGGAGGACTCCAGCCCTACCAACGCAGGGGCCAAAAGGCTTCTCAAGGATGCAGCGGCATTTGTGTTGAAGTTGCTGATGGGAGGAGCTGATTCATGTGCCAGATGGAAAGGCAGGAATGTAGGGTGATCCTGTGCTTCTGTCCTCCTGGCAGCGCTCATGGGGGGCTGGTGCCCACTCTGATATAAACCCATGCTGCAAGCTCAAGAACAAGGCTTTGCGTCCGGGTTTCCATGTCAAATGAAAGCTTTTTGGGCAAAAGCTGTCTCACTGCATGTTTGCAGAGAACCTAGCAGAGCTGAGTGGCTAAACACCCCTGGAGACAGGAGCGACCTGGCTGAGGGAGGAGGTATCCTTGCAGCTCAAAGACAAACCAGTTCTGACTGCGCGCACATCTGCAGCAAACCCTTCTGGGCTTTAACCTGTGGCTTCCCAGTAGCAGGAGAGTCCAAATAGCATGAGGTGTGGAAGTAGCTCACTTGCTAGGGCTAACACCTATTTGCAATCTCTTTGTTTCATTTATGGGGAAAGAATTGCATGGGAGCCTGGATATTTGCTTGTGCTTGGGGTAGGTTTGGCACTTAAGCTCTACTGTGAAAAATGACAGAATGCTCTGCAACGAGGAGATAAAAAGCCTTTTAGCAGAAGGTGTAAGTTCACTATAACATATCCCTATTCTGCTGAGCAAACTGCTGGGGTCTGCAACTGCTGGAAAAGGCTAAAAGAAAGAGCTATGTCAGTCGCTTAATACTGAGTGAACCCAAAAGCAGTGACTGCACTGAACAGAAAGCAAAGGTTGCCACCCCCATTTCTGTATCCTGCATCCCCAAGCGTGCATGGTGGCTGTTTTGTTTGCACTAAAAACCTCTGCCTTTGCTACCCATAGGGTTCATTCACCATGGGCATCTTACACAGCTCCCAGTGTTGTCTTGTCAATAAGCATGAAAAAAGCGCTGCGAGAACACGATTCATCTACCCCATTCTTGACACCTGCCTTGGGATGTGATGAATCACTCTCTGGAGCTGCCTGTATCTCTCTGCTCCCTATTCAAGGCGCTGAGGGAGATAAAGCTCAGATGATGCAGATACTGAATGTCTTCTTCCTAAGGTAAGCATTTAAAATCTTACGCTTTGGGTGAGGATGTTATACCCCAAGTCCCACGACAAGCCAGGCACGTCCTCTCTCAGGCTTACTGGCGTACAGACTTGCTCCCTCCATGGACATTTCATTTCTATGTGTTTCCTGTAACTGAAATAAAAGGTCTCCTAGGCAGTAAATAGATGTTTTGCAAGCACATATTTTTTCTCTTTGTGTCTGCAAAAAAGCACATAATGCCAGGCAAGTTATTTACTTCTTATAGCACATCTGAAAGCTTTCATGCATATATATAAACAGCTTGCAATGAAGTGAGGCTTCATAGTCACAAATCCCAGTGAAATACTTCCCCACAAGTTCTTAGTGGGGTGAAGGAATTTGTAAGTTATGTTTTCTTACCTTCCTATTGAAGACTATTAGAGATTTAGTCTGGCTCATGTAGATCAGCTGAACAAATACACTTTCGCTTCCCAAAAATGCCATTTCATCAAGTTATCGTGTGCTTTATGAAACGAGCTGGGCAGGTCAGCTCGAGTGGGCCAAAAAAGCAAGGCCCAACCATAAATAACTGAATGAGTGACAGAATTCAAGGAAGAGAATGGTTTTTCACGGATTTTACATCCCTTTTCTAGTTTCAGCATCTCTTTCTCTGTTCACCACAGCCAAGCCTACAAAGACGCAGATGAAACGCACGGTTATAGAAATACCTTGAGATGTTCCTGGAAAACTCCAGTGGTATTCCACTAACTCTGTATCTTCTCTACAAACAAAACCCACATAGGCCATTTCTTTGCAAAAGGCGAAGGTTTCAAACGTGGTGTGTGTAATAGGGCTGCTTCAGATGTCTTCGGGCATTTATCCAATCCTTCTTCATGGACATGGATTGATGCTTTAACACCTCAAACTTAGGAGCCCTTTTCCATTCCCTGGGTTTGTTTGCTACCTTCGTTTTCTTTCTATCCCTTTCTCTTGGCTATATTCTTGATTTCTCTGCAGTGAAAACCTTCCCTCCCAGCTCTGCTCTTTGATGATCCCCACCAGACCTTTATTCTGCTGAGAATTACTCTGGAAATGGTGTGTTAAATGGCCATTTGTATCACAGCCATGCAAAAAAGGCCCCATTTGGGACCCTGGATGCTTTATGTGAGGTGCTGGAGGACCAAAATCTTCCCTAGAGCCACTGGAGAGCAGCCCATGCAAAGAGGCAGCACAAGGATGGCTCCTGGCTCCTTCCAAGGAGGGAAAGACAATATCTGGGCTTTGCGGCACTGAAGTTATAGGAATTTCAGCCTCAGATTCATCCTGTTCAATGCAAGGAGGCACTAAACAGCTTCCAAGGAGATGGGTCAAGGAGCTCTGTTAAGACTCTCACCCAAGGCATGTCTCTATGTGCTGGAGCCTGCAGAAAGCCCCTTTTCCCTTGTGTACAACACAACCCTCACACCACAAATCCTTTTGTGGAGTCAAGATGTATAGGCAGAAATGTGTGAGTAGGTGTACAATGATGTGTCATACTTAGAGAACATGCCCAGCTGTCCTCCTGGTGCGTGCACCCATGGTGCGAGGTTATCAGGGGAAGGATAGGAACCTTTTGGGGGCTTCAACCCCAAGCTTGCTCACAGACCCTCTGCATCTTAAAGCTTATACTAATATCTAGCAATAAACCCAGAGAGACAGAGTTATTAACAGGGAAAAACATATGCTACTTCACCAAGAAATGAACCCTCACCCCTTGCATCCTTTGGCAGTGCCGATCCTCCAGCTCTAATTGCATTTGCTTATTGTGATCCCAAACTAGAGAAATGTGGTGTCTTGTGAGCATACCCTGACGCCAGAAGGACTTTCCTCCCCCTTCTGCCTCTCACAGCTCCAGCCCTTGCAGCCACAGCACCTTCATGCTCCTGCCAGCAGCTCCTCACTCCTCCTTTGAGCATCCCCATCCTGCGTGGGTCTCCTAAGCACCAGCATGAGGAGATACAGAGCCCAGCATGAGCAGCTCCAAGCTGTGGGTGCAGATCAGCCCTGGCTCAGCCCAGCCAGGGCTGACATGAGTAAAATAGCCTTTTCCATATAGGAATTTCCAAAATCCATGAAGTGCATGAAAATGTTGCACCTGAATCCATGGAAACCTTGCATCCTTGCTGCTAGCTGTCATACGCAGCTGGAAGTGACTATTGGGTTCAGAATTGACCACAGGAAGATGGCAGAGAAAGAAGGGGTTGTTTAAGCCTCATTTCATTGGGGAAAAGGGGAATAATTGAGGTTTGAAGGGCTTCCCCCCTGGGGCTTAAGCTGGAAGCAGCTGATGATGGGAGTCCATGGAGCACGAGCCCCCAAAGCCTCTGAGGTTCAAGTTCGGGCTGTACATCCGATGACCACGATGTTCAGCCACAAGAGGGAGATCGAAGCTACCAAAAGCACCCTGGAGGCTCCTGAGGTTTGAATGGGAGTGGGAACCCGCAGGTGACGCCGCGCTCCAGCGCTCCACAGCATCCCAGATCCGGGCATCATCCCAGTCCCAGTTACAGGACAGCAACAGGACTCACTGTGATGAAGGTTAGAGATGAATTCTCCACTCCTGATGAGAGGAGAGCGTTTACTTCAACCTAGGAATAAAATTACATTCAAGATTCTGGATTTTTCTTTGCTGAGACCTTGATATTAATGAGGTGAATTTTGCATCAAAGCAACAAAGACAGCAATAAATAATAAATGAGATTTAAATGGATCTGTCACTCAGGAGAAGAAAAGAAAACACATGGAAGTGTTTCTTTTTCCTTGCTGTAACGTAAATGGGAGCAGGCTGGGTACAACTGACCCCTCTCTCTATTAGCTGTAATAATTACTTAATTATCATGGATAAAAATACCCACATTATCCACATGCCTTAATGAGCCTTGGCAATCCTGCAGGGACCTGTTTTTGTAAGGCAGAAGAAGAATTACAGCCTGGAGCCACATTTGATAAGGCCGGATCTGCAAAAGGAGCAGTACACCCTGCAGCTAGTCACAATAATGTCAATGAAATAATTTGTGTAAGTCAAGTGGTGGCACAAAAAGCCCATGGAAAGCGATGGTTAATTCAATGACAAAATTACCAACCACGTATTTCCCTCAGTTTCTATTTGGCTCCAGCAAGCAACAGGTTTCCTTCACTGTGCTTGCCTTGATTTTGACCACAAACTGCTCCGCTGAGGACTGTGATTCCCACAGAGGGTTTCCTTAGGGCAGGGTCCCTCCTCTGAAGTTCGGTCGCTGCTAAATGCACTTTTCCATCCTTTAGGAAGCATGTTCCTGCCTGCAGGGTGAGGTTTTGTCCACAGCGCAGTCACCAGCAGAGGGGGAAGGAGCAGCAGAGAAAAAGGAAGGAGTCACTTAAAGGAGAGCTCCTACATGTCACGGTGAAAAAGCAAAGTCCTTGCAACCTCACCCAAAACCATGTCGCTGCAATCTCAGCAGAGCACTCCTGGTGCCCAGGAGGCAGTGAGGGGAGGTGAGTCAAAGGATGAGGTGATGGAGCTGCTGCAGAGCTGTGATCCCTGCGCAGGACATCAGGGAACACTGGGGCAGCAGCCCCCTAAGCCCTCTGCAAACCTCCCTGTGCTGCAACAGTTGAGGTTGTCACAGATGGGAGACCCATCACACAGAGCTTTTCTATTAGCCAGATTTTCAACAGGCTTTTACATTACTGAAGTCTTCAAAGCATCGATCCAAATTGCTTCTCTGGACTTCCCTTTGCTGCCATGAGGCGATCAGCAATGATAGCAAGGGGTTCAGTCTGTTCTGAGGATGGAAGGATGTGGGGTTTAGGTGGGGTATGGAGCACATTTGTCCTGAGGATGTGTTTTTTCCTTCTGTAGCAATACCCAGCCTTGATCAAATGCTTCATTTTTCCATGATGTTAGAGGTAAGGATTCCTGTCTTCAGGACATACACTATTTCCCTGAAGGTTCAGAGCTTTCCAACCTTGGTGCACTCAACTTCCAAAAGGCATGAGACGAGGTGGTTTTGAGGAGGGAGAAAGAGAGACGCTTTCCGCATTTCAAGGCAAGGGGATGTGATTTCCAGGCAGCAAAACTCTCCTTCCTTTTCCAATCAACTTCTCATAAAATTGCTCAGTGAGAAATAAGAATATCAGCTTGATTTGATCATAATTGAATATCCATCACTGTGTCTGCCTATCCAGCCGTCCTCATATAGTGCTGGAAACACCAATCTCTGACATAACCGTAGGCTTGTTAGAATTGAAAATTAAAGGATTATTGTCACTGTTAATGGATGTTCATGTGCTACAATGCTGAAGCTATAGAAGAAAAGTGATAGTTTATCTAGATAGATCGTCCAGCCCGCACAGATAACATTTAGAGCTGCCAATGAGGAAGAAATTTCCCTGCAATGTCATTCTCTGAAGGAGCAGAGCCTTCCTGTCTATACAATCAAGGTCTTTCCAGTCTGAGGAATATATACAAGGCACTGTATAATGGATTTTGCCTCCTCTTCCCATCAAAGCTATGTTCAAGCTGTACATGCCAGCCTCTAAAATTGCATTAGAGCACTGCTAAGCTGCAGAAGAGCTATCTCCATCCCACTGCTGTATTTATTTAGCTGTGTTGTGTCTGCTGGGATAAAATTAGGCAATTTTAGAGATTGGGTGCCTGTTGGTCCGACAGCTCAGGATGGATGAGGAACTGGGAACCAGGCAGGCTCTGGAGTGAGTGGTGGGTTCATTTTCCTTGCCTTCATTTAAATTCATGCCCTTTCCCTTCCTGCTTTCAATATATTCAGAAGCTAGAAGGGAAAATAGCTCCTGTGGTGGTTGCTGTTGCAGTCAAGCACCGGGTTTCTCCAGCAAGGAAGCTTTCTCAGCTTCAAGTGTGCAATACACATTCAGGAAAGGTTAAAACTTAAACAAATGTAGTGCCAGGAAAAACGCAGGGCACCCTGTTCAAGAGAATGTATAGGAAAGGGAAGTAGCAAGAAGCTGCATGTCCTGGAAACCATAGAAACATGGAACGGTTTGGGTTGGAAAGAACCTGAAGATCATCCAGTACCAACCCCCTGCCATGGGCAGGGACACCTCACACTAGACCATGTTGCCCAAGGCTCCGTCCAGCCTGGCCTCGAGCACTGCCAGGGATGGAGCATTCACCACTTCCTTGGGCACCCTGTGCCAGCGCCTCAGCACCCTCACAGTAAAGAACTTCTCCCTTATATCTAACCTGTGCTTCCCCTGTTTCGGTTTGAACCCATCACCCCTTGTCCTATCGCTACAGTCCCTGATGGAGAGAATGGCTACTGATGTCCCTTGGCTGTGCTGCTGTGGCCAGCATCATCTCAAGAGGCTTTTGAGCATATTTCCACTGGGGCTTGCTTGGGATTTTCCATGCTCTCCTCACAGATCTCAGCAGAGACTTGAGCAGCCCTGGAAAACCAGGAGGGGTAGAGACACAATGTGCTCTCGCAATAGTCTTGGCCTCTCTGGCTGGTGTTTCAGCCACCTGAACACAGACTGGAAGAATTAAGTGGCTCTTGACTGCTTCTCAACCTGCAGCACAAGGGCTATGAATGCTAAAGAAAGGGATAGAAGGAAGTTAATTAAAAGGAGCATTTGCTTTCATCCCAAAGGGCATTGCAGCAGGAGGAAAAGTGCACAGTCCCTGCAGGAGTGCCCAATCCCTGCCCTTGTGCCTTTCCCTGGATCCCCCCTCCTGCACAGCGCCCATGCTTCTTTGTTGGGATTTGAGAGGAGATGAGGGCTGTTACCTCACTGTTTCTTCTCTTGCCATTTAATTGTTGTTCCCCAGCACAGCTGATACCATCTCCAAATCCTCCAGAGCTTCAAGTCACTAAATAGGTTTAAAACCCAAGATCCCAGAGAGCAAAGGCAAGGAGATATCGGGTAGGCAGAACTTTGCCCGTAGGCAAACATATCTTAATATGTTGCATTAACATTTGGAACCTGAAGTCAGCAACACCAACCACAGCAGTAATTCCACTGCACTTGACACTGCCCCAAGGTGATGCCTACAAATTCTATCAACCAATGGATTTGACTAAGAGAGGGGCTTCCCGCAGCCCTCACTTAGCCATAAAACCCCAGTGATGCAGGTGTCTACCCTTTGCTTTCTGAAGCCCTGAGGGCTCATCAGCTCCTAAACCGAATGAATTGCTGTTTTGTGTGTGTGCAAATAAATGCATTAATCACAGCCCCTTTTATTTTAATCCTTGTTAACTTCACCCTGCCTTTGAGGGCAAATACACACAGCAGGAGCTGCCTGAAACTCTCAGTTTTCCAAGCACCGATACGTTCTCAGGCTGTAATGATGTGATTATTATTTCTATTGCAGCACAGTCTGCAGCTCAGAACCAAAATCAAGGTCCTACTGAGCCGGGCGCTGTGCAGAGTCACAGCCACATCCCCACACAGTTGAGCAAACAGCCATGGCAGTGCTAGGAGTTAGTCTCACACCAGCTCTCCAAAGTCATAAGGTGCTTGTGGCATAGTATGGGCTGCATCTGCCATACAGGAAAGGGAAACTGCTGTCCTCCCTGGTTCAGGCAAACTTCAACCCCAAGCAAACATCTCTGCCATGAACCTGGGCCGTGTGTACTGACGCTCCAGAGGCAAAAGCTTTGCTAAAACAAATGAAATGAAAAATATAGAGACCTCACACATGGAAGCAGCTCAGACCTCAGAGCAGCCTTCCAGTGTCTGAAGGGGGCCTATAAGGATGCTGGGGAGGGACCCTTCATTGGGGACTGTAGTCATAGGACAAGGGGTAATGGGTTCAAACTGAAACAGGGGAAGTTTAGATTGGGTATGAGGAAGAAGTTCTTTACTGTGAGGGTGGTGAGGCACTGGAATGGGTTGCCCAGGGAAGCTGTGGATGCTCCATCACTGGCGGTGTTCAAGGCCGGGTTGGACAGAGCCTTGGGTGCCATGGTTTAGTGGGAGGTGTCCCTGCCCATGGCAGGGGGGTTGGAACTGGATGATCTTCAGGTCCTTCCCAATCCAAACTGTTCTATGATTCTATGATTCTATGATCAAGACTTAATCCATCTCTGTGGAGCCTTCTCCTCATTTCCCCCCTCCCTCTGTTCACTGCACCTGATGCCGTAGCAGATAGCTCCCTGGTTTGTTAGTGTTTTAAGCAGGTTTTCCCAGGAATATCACATAACCTTAAGCTCTCGGAGCAGGGTAATGGAGACTGCTAGACTTCCTTGCTTGGCCAGGTTACAGAGATGATTGCTATGCAGGGAGATGACATTTGCGTGATTTACACAACTTACAAATTCCTGCTGTGGTAGAAACGCTCCCTCAGATTAGCTGCAATTCCCCTGCCCAGCTCAATCACAGCTCTTCCTCGCTGCCATGGCCACAGCTCCTAATGGGAAAAATGATTGCCAGCAGGACAAGTATCAATGCTGCTATACGCCTTTCCTGAGGGGAAACTTGGAAGACTTGAAAATGTCATAAAACTGCTGATGACAACCTCAGCTGTGGCACACCTCTCTTCTGTATTGCTCCCCATTGCTTACAATTGCTCATAACTTTACCAGCCTTCAGACAATTGAGGTGAAACCAACCCTTTACAGAGCTTTAGAGTCCTGGTTAAAGTGTAGCCTGGCATGCCTGCGCTTCCCAGGCTGGGTGCCAGGTGCCCACCAGCTTCAGTGTCTCTATTTCAGTAGCTGCATCCATTAGGGAACAAAGAGCTTTGCTATCTACCTTCTGGTGATGCTGGAATGGCTCATCCTCAGCTCCCTTCCCTATCCCTGGGGGAGAAATTAGGAACTACACAAGGCATTTAACACAGTCCCACATGACATCCTTGTCTCTAAATTGAAAAGGCATGGACTGGATAGATGGACCATGGCAGGGGGTTGGAACTAGACAACCTTTAAAGTCCCTTGCATGGGGACCAGACCATTCTGTGACTGTGTCTGGCCAGGCAATATCAGCACAACTTGGTAACCAGGGCACAGCCTGGTCTCACTTGTGTTCATCTCTCTAACTAACTGAACTGTGAAGGTAAAACTCCTCTTCCATGCTCCCCAAAGAGCCTTCACTTACCTGGAGCAGCCCCTGGCCCTTGCTGCCCTCTAAATTATGCCAAGTGCTTCCAGGGAGGGCCATAACAACTAAGCAGCCTGATACCCAGTAACCCTATCTGTGCCTCTGTTCTGGAGTGAAAAACAAGTTGGAAGGAGGAATAATGGTCAACAGGCTCTTCTTACAGGTTTCGTGCCAAGACTTGTACAGTCTGGTCCTGGATCTCAGCTGAGGCCACTCAAAGCATCCTTACAGCTCAGGAAATCAAATATCCGCACCAGATCTCTGTGCTCATCTGAATTGAGCTTTGTTTTCAGGGAAGAAATCAAGGTTGAATAGCCCTGGTGAGCTGTGAAAAACAATAACTGCGTTGCTCTCAAGGGGATGGGATTTACACTGGAGTAAAGGAAATAACAACCCCGCAGTGTGTTCAGTACATTTGTTTCACAGAGGTGGGAAATGACTTCGAGGCAAGCAGAAGGCTGCCAATCGGCACACAGAGGCTCCATTCCCACTGGGAAGCCCACCATTGCTTCCAGGACTGAAATCACTTCAGATATGACAAGAATCGTATTTTGGTCTAAAACTTTATGTTCTGCAAATGACTGACTTTCTACCTTTCTTTAATGTACTAAAGATGTTTTCTGAGGCAGCAGTAGCTGTATGCTCTTACATGGTGTAAACTACATCATCCCATTAAGGATGCCTTCCTTTCCTTTCCTTTCCTTTCCTTTCCTTTCCTTTCCTTTCCTTTCCTTTCCTTTCCTTTCCTTTCCTTTCCTTTCCTTTCCTTTCCTTTCCTTTCCTTTCCTTTCCTTTCCTTCCTTCCCTTCCCCTTCCCCTTCCCCTTCCCCTTCCCCTTCCCCTTCCCCTTCCCCTTCCCCTTCCCTTCCCTCCCCTCCCCTCCCCTCCCCTTCCGTTCCCCTTCCCCTTCCCCTTCCCCTTCCCCTTCCCCTTCCCCTTCCCCTTCCCTTCCCCTTCCCTTCCCCTTCCCTCCCCTTCCCTTCCCTCCACTTCCCCTTCCCCTTCCCCTTCCCCTTCCCCTTCCCCTTCCCCTTCCCTTCCTTTCTCTTCTATTCTTTTGTCTCCCCTACCCATCCCTTCCTTTCCCTCCCATATCCTAGGACCTGGCCTGTGCCACCTCCTCTGGGGACTGCAACATCTCCACGATAGAGACAAAAAACCTGACATTGGAATAGTCTTGCTAATGGCATTAATTGGGGAATCCAGGAAGTGAGCTTTCATCCTGCTGTTTGCTTTTTAGTCAAAGCTATGTGGCTTGTCATGGGTGGGGACAAGAAAGGGAGATGCTTTTCTAATGTATGTTCATAAGCAATTTGGAAGACTATGAAACACTGCTCTGCAGCAAGCGAGTGGCTTGTTGATTAACAGCTAGAAGGGAGAGCCACAAAGCTGCAAAGATCTTCTGTCAGGTCTGACTTGCCAAGCAAAGAAAAGATATTACAATACAGATTTAATACAATTGTGCCTGAATTGCCTTTGCCTGGACCTTTGTGCCATCATTTTTCGCCGGGCAAAGTGGATGGGAAAATGTCACCAGTAAGATATGCCGGGATGCAGCACTGCCCCTTTATAATGGGATATAAATAACTGCACAAAGTGTTGGGCAGTGGAAAAATCAGACCTTTTTGGTGCAAGATGTTCTTGAAGATCCTGGCAGATCCAGGCTGGGGTGCAGCATGACTGCACGTCAGTGGTAGTCACCTTGGAGAGCCCTTACGCCTGCCTGCGTACAGTGCAGGCAGAGGCAGGAGAGATCTTGCTGCCTGCCAAAGCACTCCAACCCTTACCAAGCATCAAACAAATCTGTACCTGGGCTGAGGATCAGATTCTGGGTAGGAAAGGGTTTTCATGGTTTTCCGTAGACTCCAATGACCCCTGCAGAAAGCCACCTTCATGCACATGCACACACAAAACACATCAGTTCCTTTCTTTTAAGCAATAAATCATGCAAAAGCAAAATGTGCCTAACTGAAGAATTAAAGCTGATGAACTCTCATGGAGTGACAGTTAGACACCTAATCACTTCCAATAGTGCAAAACTGCTGATCCCAGAGAGAGCCTGTACAACGGGAAATGAAGTAGAATCATGAAAGCCTCCCGAAACATAAATCACAGCAGAATTTATTAATCACACAAAATACAAACGGTCATAAATCTATGGCAAACAAGCAGACCAGGCCATCCAGAGGAGCAGGGAAAGTAAAGTGGAAGGAAATGAAGGAAAGGTGGGGTAAAAATCAGGAGAGTAAGAAGCCAGTGACACAGGAACAGTACTTAACGTTTCACAGGAGAGCAATTCAAGCCTTTTCTTGTGCTATGGTTCACGTCAGCTTTTGTGCCATGCCCTCTCATTCACAGCAGCTTGTTGTGGTTTTGGTCACCTATTAAAGAGTGTGATAGCCACAGCTCTCAGGGATGTGAAAGCTGGTGTGGTGCCAGACATGGGGTTGCTCACCCGGAGCCCAAATTGCTGCCTATTAATTGGGGATAACACATCCATCCTCACCGGCGTGAGCTCTGCCTCAGTGAGAGGCATCTCCTCGCCAGGCACAACCTCAAGTTGTCTTTGATGGAATGACATCGGTTGCAGTGTGGGATAAATGAACTTCAGACTACACAAAAATGCTGCAGTTCCAACTGAGACTGCTCTTGGCAGAAGATGATTTTGAAGCAAACTGTTGATTTGAAGAAAAGCTTCATTTCTTTTTCCCTGGAATTCATGAGAACTTGAAATGAACTCAGGAAATGGTTTGGGAAGGGATAAAATGAGGGGGGGAAGGTGAAGAGGATGACAACTGATTGGTGCAGAATCTTCCTTCTACCTCCTTGCCCACATGCTGGACAAGATGTAGGGGGTAGAAGAGGTATAAGCCCACCACACCAGGAGACAGCCACAGGCACCTGGGGAGATGAATGCTCAGTCTCTGTTGCTGATTTCCATATTGGATTCATGATTAAGCATTTACATGGGCATAGTCATGTCATACTCTGTCTTTGGGGAGAAAAGGGTATCTCTTACTGCCAGATTTAGAGCACCCATCTACTCATCTCACACCACCCTTTGGAGGGACTAGCCTCTGAGTAGTATTTTCTCTACATGTCTTCACTTTCTCTCTTAGGAATGCAATGGGCTTCAAGCTATAAACTACCATTGTGATAGTTTTCAAGTCATGCCTCATGAAATATTTTCTGCATTTTTGAGGGTTATCTTTGGTTTCACTGTGGCCACAACTCTTCCTTTTAGGACAATTGCATCATGTCTCCTGCCTCCCAGGGTGAGCATCCTTGCCTTTAATCTCCAGGGTATCCTGCTGTAAATCTTCTCCAGCCTCTCCACAGTAGTGAAACAAAGAGGCCAACTCTGCAAATTGGCTGAAAGGGCTCTTTGTTCTCTCCCTGTCATGGGGCCGCAGCACAACTTTCCAGACCACTTGCAACCATTTCAAGTTGTACTTTTTTCCCCTGGCATTTGGTAATTTCAGTAATTTCCAGCTACTTGCAGTAACTCTTTTGAGTGGGGAAGGTTTTAAAGTGGCGGACCATGCTGATTTTCACCCAGGAGTCCTCAAAGAACTGATGAAGGGGAGCTCTGGCCCAGTTGTGCTGATTTTTCATCATCTTGGATTACAGGGAGATTTGGAGGAAATTGAATGAATGCCAATGGTGTGCTAGTGTTCAAAAGAGAATATATAACTCCGATGTTTATTGCTCAGTTAACTTTATGCTAGTCCCTGCAAACTAAATAAGAAACTGGTCAAGGACTTAAAGGAAAATCAACGCGGAGGATGTGATTAACGCCACTCAAGAAGTTCTGCTGTTTTCTTCTTTTCCTTTGTGTTGGCCAGAAATAAGTCTTGTAAACAGCAGAACTGATTC
This sequence comes from Myiopsitta monachus, assembly GCA_017639245.1. Lineage (NCBI taxonomy): Eukaryota > Metazoa > Chordata > Aves > Psittaciformes > Psittacidae > Myiopsitta > Myiopsitta monachus. The sequence goes on along the minus strand of CM029917.1, from coordinate 3,168,697 downwards.
CTGCAGAGCATTGAGTATCCTGTTGCACAACGTTCTGATATATTTATAATGAACCCTGTGCCAGATTAGCAGAGTCCATGTTCAATGGACTGAGGTTGGGTTAGCTGACAGCCCTCAAAATGCAGTTAGCAGCAGGGAAGCATTGCTGAATGGGGATGTTACTTGTGGATTCTGCCAAGACCACTTCCGGGCCAAGTTATTCAATATTTTTAGCAATGATCTGGAAGAAAATCAGTGCTGATAATTGCAGATGTCACGTAGATTGGCAGAGCAATTAACAACAGTGAAGATAGCGCAGCATAACCCGATTTCCTTAATAAATCAGATCCATTCAAACAATGTGTGATTTGAACAACAACAAATTCAAGGTCACTTATTGAAGAACAAACAAATGAAGGCCAGGCCTCCAAAATAGAAACTATTTGTGGAAGCACAGTTTCCAACAGGGATGTGGAGTGAGTCTCTCTGATGGGCATCTGGGCACGAGACCCACAGCGGTGGTGTTGAAAAATGGGCTTACGTGATGCTGGGAAATATGAAAAGGGGAATTAATAAATGGGAGTTCAGAATGGACTTTCTCTGTGTTTGTGGCTGGATGAAAGGCCTCAGTTTTGGTGCTGACGTTTCAAAAAGGTTATTAAACATTAGTGGGAGGAGTGCAGGCAGTAGAAGTCCTTCCATATCCTGTCAGAAGTGGCAAAACTGTCTCCCAGAGACAGGACACTCGTCTTTTTAGCTCATCTGAGGAAGAGCAAGATAACTTGATTACGCTGCACATGAACCATCGCTGGGAGAAATGCTGGATACTAAAGAGCTCTTTAATCTTGCAGCGGATGACAGAAGCAACACCTGAAAGCTGAAAGTTAGAGCCAGATCCATGTGAATGAGGGAGGTGGCACCCTTTTGAACAGCAGGGCTGATTAGCCACCGAGAGAAATTGCGGTCATTTTCAGAGAGCTTTGTGTCAGCATTCAGAGCACCTCCTGGTTTTGTGAAATATCCTTTCCAATGCTTTTAGCCCCTGGAAATTACTGTGCCCATTTTCCAGCAGACTATGAGATGAAGGGCTTCATTCAGGGCCATGGAGCATCCTCTGTCCCCTTTGCTGGAGGAGATGTGTAAGTGGGGATTAGTGGGAATTGCTGCCCAAAAGCTGATGTGTGGCAGCAAAACCCCCCAGTTGCATTTGGGAGGATAGCAGGGCTCCCTCGAGCCCAGGCTGCCAGCCATGGTTCAGCTCTGCTATTTCCTGGAAGACAGGATGCTCATTCTCAGCTCATCCCTTTCACCACATTTCACTGTGCCCTAAATATCAGCCACATTTCGCAGTAACACCAAGGAGGGAGCAGTCTTCTGAGCTTCAAGGTCAGATTTGTACGTACAGGATTGGAAGGAGAAGGTGAGAAGTAAAACAAACACAAAACACAAACCGAGTTCAGGTTTAACCAGTGTACCCGTCCCTTGACATGACTTCGATCTCAGAGCTGGCAATAAGCATTCACAGCAGCAATCCATCTTCCAGGTGTTATCCCCATCTCCAAACACTTCCTTCTTCCACCAAGCCCCAAATACAGTTCCTTGGAGATTCGTTTCATGCATGAATGTAATAGACCTTGTCTGCCCTATGTGGTCTCCTGGGTTCCTAAAGGATGCCTGTGCTCATACCCCATGCCATCAGCAAATGGAATGCTTGTGATGACTCCTCTTGGACTGAGCAGTAAGTGTTTTAAAAACAATTCCCACTTTGTTTCTAGCTGGCTTGCTGGTGTGATTGCCACCCACCCAGCTGGATGGTTGTTTTATCATGGGTTGCTAAGTTGCTCACTCTAAATATTATATGAGACATCAGGTACACAGACGTCTCAGAAGCACATTTTGGCTCATTACCAGCTGCTTGCATAGACCACACACCACACTCTGAAATGCAGATGGCAGCATCGTAACAAGTGGTTTCCCCAACTCTTGCGCATATTGGGAACACAATAACACAGTGTCTAGGCACAGAGTGCAAGTCTCGTCTGGAATATCCTTCAATGAAGGACACCAGACTTGTTCCCCTCCCCATGAATACGAGTGGTCTTTTTACAGGCACCTGCAGGGTACTGGGAATATTCCAGATTTGAGTGGGACTAAGGGATAAGCGGGAAGTGGAGCAGATCTTAGCTCCTCCAATCCCTGCAGGATATTAGGAAAGGGACAAGGTCTCTAAGACAGAGATTAGAGAAGAGGCCTGGGACGGGGTGATGTATTGAGGGAACTGTATACAGGTTTTCCTGGTTCCTCCTCGACCTGTGCCTTTGTCCACTCTTGCTCTCAAAGAGTGAATGCAGACAACAGAGAAGATAGATACACTTTGGGGTGGGTGGAGGAAGCGCAAGTTAGTGACTGAAACAGCACCAGGGCACTGGGCAGATCATGGTGCAAGGTCAGCTTCCAATGCAGCATCCAAGGGAGAGGATCCATCTTGCTGCGCCTTGGATTTCTCCTCTTCTGCACCAGCAGCCTCCTGCACTCATAAGTTCATTTTTCTTCTACCAGGAATGGGGAAGTGGAAGGAGTGGAGAGTGTCTTGAAGCACAGAAAGCACATTTGCTGCCAGCTCTGTCTGCGTGCCATTTATTTGATATAATGAATTAAGCGCTATAAGAGAGACCACCATCATTCCCTGCAAACACCTGGGTTTTTTTGCCTGTGTTGCAATTACTCCAGCTGCCAACACAAACAGTAAATTCTGTCAGACCTCTTCTGAGTGCATTGCACACGTCTGAGACCGGTGCTTAAGGCAGGATGCTCTCCCTTCATTTGAGCAAAGACTTTGATTACGAAATGTTCAATGGGGAAAGAAACAACACTTCTTTTAATAGGGCAAGGGTGGGAGGGGGGTGATCAAGTCCAATGGAAAAGGAAACCTTGTCACTATGTCGTGTTTAATCTGGTTCCTTGCCAGGTTGCTAAATTCAATTCAGGTGCATGATCACACCTTAATGAATTCAATGGGGAAATTAAAATTTAACTATCTGCTCATGAAATGTTCATGCTGTTGGTTGTGTTTAATGGCTAAAGACAGGATATGTTAAGTCAAAGAAAAGGAGATAGCAGTCTGGTTTGGCTGTCAGGACACTCTTTAAAATGTATTTAATCCTCTGGGTTTTGTATTCAAAAGTAAATATGGGTTTAGATAGAAAATGGGTTCCTAAGATCTTTAGGGACAGGGGTTGCCACAGGTCAGAAGGCTGTGTCAGGACTTCAGTGAACTCCATAAGAGCCCATGGGCTGGTGTAGAAACCTGTGATGTGGGACTTTGGGCTTCAACACTGATCTGCACCTCTTGAGTGCTCTTGAGCATGGCTCTTGGGCCACAGATCCTTGCTGTGCTCTGTGTTGCTGCTCAAGGGGGACTGGCCCATGGTGGCTCACAAAGTGGAAGAAGTCACAGGCAGGCAGTGATGCATGAGCCTGCAGTGAGATTCCTTTAGGAGCAAGCCCCCTTAGGAGTCCAACCCTGAAGAGACACTGCAGCCGTCCTCAGATCTGCACCCTTCCTACACCCAGGGCACAGTCACGATGGCAAAGAGGCCACAGAGCTGTGTGTGCCTTAGATGTGCCTGTAGTCGGGATGAGGGCTATGAACGAGCACTGGGAGTCAATCATGAGTATTGTTCATTTAACACCAGCTTGGAGGATTCAAGAAGGCACTTGAAAACTTATGGAAGACCTTGTGTCATTTCCAAAGGTTGCCAATGGTGGTAAGGATCCATCTTTTTGTGGGACTCAGGTCCTTGAGAAAATCCTTATGATTTACTTGTAGCTGCAAATATATAGTGACTTTGGAGGTTACCAGTACTCTCTGAGCTGTAACATCACCTCTGCCAGGTATTGCTGCATCTGGCCACTGTGAAAAGGAATGCATTGAGGTACCTCAGTTCTCATGGGAAGGAGGAATAGACAAGTATGACAGCTGGAGGGGAGGAAACTCTTACTGCTCCACTGGGCTTGACAGAGCTCAGCTGATTTATGCCTGCAAAGCATCCAGACTTGAGCTGCTCTGGAGGCTGGGATCTGAGTTGGATCGAGAACTCCAAAGGAACCTTCATGTATCACAGGAAAGTTGGGTTTTTTACAGAAATCAGAAGATCTGTGCCCTCCCCATCCCCATCAAATCCTGATCCGGGCTCAGATCTGGGCATAGAATATCTGTATGAGCAGGAAATGGAAGTCATCTACATATAAGCAGTAAGCCCCTTGGAAATGCAGTCACACTCAAGAAGCTCGGGTAGATGGAGATGGTTTAGCAATGTGGCTAAATAAAAACCATCAGTTCTGGCTTTGCTTTTACTCTGCGTTGTTTGCGAAGTTATACAAAAACTGCCCTAGTGATCACTGAACACTCCATAAAACCAGGAGTGGGAGGCCGGGAGTGCTGCTAAATCCAGGAAAAGAGCAGTCTCACTGCAGATGCCTGATTAAAGAAGCATAAAAGGCAAGAAAGAAAAGGTCAAATAAAAATGGCTGTGGAGGAGGCTGTAATAGCAACACATTCCAGCCCCTTGCCATTGATTCCTGGGAAACATGCCGGAGATTCAGGGAGAGTCTAAAACCTGAAAGCTCATCAGAAAGGGCTGGAAATACCAGAAATGTCTCCAATTTTTTCACATTTCTGCAGAGATAAGAAATAAGCCCTTTCTGTTTTGGAAGGAAACCTTTGCATTCGTCTGCCTGACATTCACTATAATAAATGCTTCCTGCAGCCTTGAGAGAAACTTTAACCTCTCCATCCTTCCAGGATGCTTCAAAGCCCAGCAGAGGACCTCCTGTCTCAAGAGGCATGCCCCCTTGTCGTTTCAACGTGTAGCAGGAGTTAGTTGAGGTGAAAAGATGGTACATCTTTCAATTTTATTCATTTGGAAAAGTTTTAGAGGCAGATGGAAGGTTGGAGGGATAACTGTTAAACAGGCAGTGCTTTGGCTTTGTAATCTAAATAGCTTGTGTTTAATCAAGGTGTTTGGGGGTTCTTTAATGGAAGATTCGATGCTATTAGAGAGCCCAGCCAAGCTTGAAACCCCTTGTGCTAAGTATAGTACACACGTTAAGTAACAGTGCCTGCCTGCAAGAGCCTACAGCCTGAGTAAACAAGGCAGGGGATGGGCTGGGAATGCCAAAGAAGGTCTAACCAAGGTTGCAACGCAGGCTGGTAACCCAGCCCTGTGCCAAGAGGAGTACAATATGAGCATAAGGCAATGCAGAGGCAGATACATGGGGTTTAGGATCACAAGGAATGTTTATATCCATCAGACTGCCCCGCATGCCAGAGGAAGGCAATCTCTGGTTTGCCCGTGGTGTGATCAGAAATGAGCACTCACACGGGGCCATGGAGCCCAGCTCCATGTCAGCTTTATGCTTTTTCAGGCAGCATTCGTGTGAGGGCACCTCAAGGGCTTCAGGCAATGCGTGGCTGGAGCATCAGGCATCTCACCTGCTCTGTCAGCCCGTATTTGAGGTCAGTCATGGATCAGATTGTGATCAACAAATGGTGTCCATAGGCAGGAGAGAGGCCCTGGGTTTGGGTATGAGACACAAGCTTCTTGCAAAGGTTAGCACTGTGCCTGTCACTTAGACCTGTGCAGAGCGTGTGCCCAGCAGGTGACCACCTTACATGCAGTCATCTCCTAATGAGCACAAAAGTCAAGCCAAAAGCCTAAATAAACCCACCAGGATGCAGGAGAGGTTCTTAACTGAAAGGCAGGGGGAGAAACGCTGGAGCGAGCATGTTCTGATGGACAAGGAGCAGCCCAGAGCAGGGAAATGGGACACAGCGCCTGGGAAGAGGGAAAGGGCAAGCTCCCTGTGGCTGTTCCGAAACTGCCCCATGGGATGGTCTGCTCTGAAGCAAACAGAACGCAGCAGCCCTGCCATGCCTTCCCCTTCCTGATGGCAGATTATTATCTGCAGATATGCAAAGTAATGCAAATGAGGCTATAAAGATATTAATTATGCTGAAGGAATTAACTGCTTATTAGCTTAAACTTCCTCCTCAATTATTTTCATTACTGTCCCACCTTTTCCAGTGAGAGGAAAGGACACGTTCCAGCCCGATGTTCCCCAGCAGTCCTACTACCCCACAACCTTCTTACAGCATTCCCTCCCCATGGAAGGATGCCTTTCACCATGGGGGCTGCTCAGCCCTTCTCATCCCCACGGATGCTGTCTTGAGGCAGTGACCCATACCCGATCACACCAGTTCTGCTAAGGGCTATGACCAGTGCCCAAGCAATCAGGACATGAGGCAGGTTGCATGGCTGGAAGAGGATCAGCTCCATCTTTGTCACTGCATGACTTGGATTGAACCAGATCATGTCCCCATGCCTCAGTTTCCCCATCTGCAATATAATAAGGCTGGGATGTTCATGGAAAACCAGAGATGAAAGCCTTTGAGGGATGTAACATTAAAACAAGATTCAGCAGCACGTTAGGAAATGTATTGTGAAGAGTCATTTTGTGGCATCCAGAGAAACAGCCAAGCGATTTAACACTGACAGTCATTGCCATCCCTTGTTTTTGTCCACAGATATGCCCGGGCTGATATCCCAAGTCATTCCTCACATTGGCAATTTTCATCTCTTTCCACTCAAGCGAGCCCTACGAACTGCCTGCATTAAAACAATTAAATTACATGTGCAGCACTTACAAATACAAATAGTGGTACCCTCACTAACGGCAGCCCTCAGAGATGTGAGCAGTGCCTGTGAGTGCTCTGTGATCCATCAGGGAGAAGGATCAGTTTTGCCAGCCACTTTGATTATAATATTTAAATGAGAGATTGCTGCACTTGAAGCCAGAGGAGATATTGCCATGGGATGTACCTAAAAAAACAGAGCTCATTGTGACACCTCTCAAAGGGCCATTTAGCCTCATCTGCATAGTAGAGATACCCACCCACACTGCTGGGTGCCTGCAGCCTTGATGCTGCTTGACACATGTTGAGACCTGCCCCAGAGACATTAGGAAGCTAAATCCAGGCTGGAAAGGAAAGGTGTAGAAGGAAACTGTAAGCAGCTTCTCTGGCACTGCAGGAAGTCAGGAGCGGCTGCACAAGCTCAGCCTGCACACCCTACTAGCCCTGTCTCTTGCCTCAGATAGGACACAACTGGATGTCAGGGGAAGGGTATAACAGAGCAAACACATACGACACTCCCCTCCTCTAGCACAACCCCAGCCTTTGAGCACTTGCAGCTCAGAAATGGTTTCTATGTAGTTATGACCCCTCGGTGATTTTCCTCCCATGTACTTGCCCAGTTTACTGTTGTAAACTTGTTGTAAAAAGCCCCATGTTGGGGTTAGCTGCCTATCCCTGCTTAGCACTGCATGGAATGGAGGAGCAAGGCAAGGATGGCTCCAAAGCCCTGGAAGTTGATATAAGAAAGTAGATATAAGAAGACAAAGGAATGTCCTAACCCATTCGTGGCCCACTACACATTGCCCCACAGACTTCATACTCCTACTTCAGCATCACAGGAGGAGCCACATGGACTCCTTTTCTGGTCACAGGGCAATAGTTCCCGGCTATTGCCAACCCATGGGACACAAAATCAAAGATGCCGAGTACCCCCCAGACATGCTGCACATGATGGCTTTCATGAGCAGCCTGTCACTAATGCCGTCGCTGTTTTGCGAGTTGGGATGTGTCACTCTGATGTATTATGGGGGGGTTAAGTGCTTGCTGTGATGACTTTCCTTGGGCTCCTGCATTGTAGGGACTGCAGATCTGCATGGGGCACATGGCGCCTCATTAATTTTACGGACTGCAGCGGGTCAAGGTTGATTTCTTTCCCAAATAAAATACCAGTAACCCCATGTGCTCGCTAGCTTGGGCACATGGGGTACCGTTTTATTGGCCCATGTCGATGGCTTGCTGGCTGTTTTTATTCTTTAATAAAACCTTTTGGCAGAGCTGTGGCTTCTTGTTGCCTTACAATAAGGGAGAGAACAACCAGTGCTCAAACCTGACACAGAAGTTTATGAAACCAACAGTGAGATGCAGGGAGACCTCTAAGAACAATGCAGGCAGAGCTGCTGGCTGCTAATGAGAAGGAAATGTGTTATTTTTAGCAATCCAAGAAGGTGGAAGGTGAAAAAAACAGCACAAGAACAAAGAAAATCTGAAGTCCAATTCAGGAAGCCAGAAAACAAAGCCAAAACAACCCAAAAAGCTGGCTCTTTGGCAGGGGGATTATTTCCCTAATGGGAAGGAGGGGACTTGGTAGCTGAAAGAGCCTTGGGGTGTGAGCCAAGCCCTGCGCTCAGGACCATGCATGGGGACCCAGTCTGCAAATCCAATCTGGGGTGAACTGAGGTCCTCTCTGAGCTCTGGTTCCCAGGCAGGAGCGGGAACAAGGCTGTGTGCATCCAAGAGACAGAGCAGCTCATCAGCAGAGGAGGACCCTTGCAGGGCATGGGGGCAGGTCTCCTGCTGCCCACATCTGCAAGCCAGGGAAGGGAAAGAAAGAAGTAGATGAGCTGATGTGAGAGCGAGGAGCAGCAGTGTTGGCAGTGCAGGGGAGAAAGGACAGAGCAGTCCCTGAGCTCTGGAGAGGAAACACAAGAGCAGAGCACTGTGCGATGTGCATGCAAACCCCACAGCCCACTGTGGGAAAGGGGCTTGCTGGTGTTGATGCGAGGGTAGGATGGCAGCAGGGTTGGAACTGGATAATCTTTAAGGTCCCTTCCAATCCAAACCATTCCATGATTCTATGATTCTGTGAAGGTAACGCGGTGAGGATAAGCCCATAGGCTGAATGATGTGTTTGGGTAGTTAATAGTTTGCCTTCATCAGGGCTGTGAGGGTGACAGTGAGAGACCTGCAGCAGGGAGCTGATGCCTGGTACAGAGTTAACTGCTCTGGGCTCACTTCCCCAACATCCGGATAAGAGTTTGCTATTAGAGATACAGCAGCTACCTAAGGGATAGGGCACGAAGGCCTGTGCTGGGCTTAGTATTACAGAGGGTCCAATCGGTTGTGTAAATAAATCACAGAACCATAGAATAGTTTGGATTGAAAAAGACCTTAAAATCATCTAGTTCTAAAGCCCCTGCCACCAAAAATTCCACTGTCAGAGGATGTGCATTTCGTAATGCCCAAGTGCACAGACAACGCAAGAACAGAAGAGAGGACATGCCCAGGAGAGAGAAGGGGGCCTTTTTTAACACAACTGATCCCATTTCGAATGCAAGGGGAGGGTGCGGGAGGGAGCGGGTAGTGGCAGGACTAAAACAGAGATGCTCTTGCTTCCTCTGCCCCGGCTGCAGCTGAAGAAGTTGAAGTGATGCATTCAAGCTTGGACAAATACCTTGGACATACCTCTGCTCTGTTTGCCTGGATCTGCATCTTTCCCATTCCCCAGCCCCATCAGGAACACACGGAAGAAGTCCTCCCTCCTTGTGCCTTTGGCAGCCATCATCCTGCTCCCAGCTCCGCCTGGCTGCCATCACCCAGCACCTAGCAGAGCTGTCAAACGCAGCTCCACAAGCAGGGCATCCATGGATTTGCTGAGAGGGGATTACAGCTGCTCTGGGGACAACCATCATCTCCCAGCCAACACACATGGAGCTGCAGGCATTTGCTCTGGCATTCACCCATCTTGCCTCCTGTAGCCTCAGCACATAAAGCCCCAGTGTCAGGAGCTGCACCAAGCTGCAGTGTGTGCACTGTGCCACTGTCTGATGCTCACAGTAATGAAGTAACCTGTGATTGGCAACAGCAAAACTACATTATAGGGTTATAAGCCAGCCCAAGCACAGGGGGACTACAAATCTGTCATGCTCAGGACCCTGGAGGCTGTTACAGGAGCAAGCAGCAGCAATAATCTTAAGAGCTGTGCTCTCCATCTCCCCTTTGCATGATCCCCAAAGGGATCTTTTGCATCATGGAAGTCCTGTGTTAAGACCTTGGGCTTGTTTTGTCTTTTACATGCATGGATTTTACACTTGCATCAGCTGCAGGAAGGCCGTTGCGTATGTTCCCTTTGCAGGCATTTGCTGCTCTGCCCCAAAGTGAGCATGGTATAGACTTTGAACATCCCAAACACACTAGCCTTCCCCAGGCTTGGAAAGTAGGCAGTGCTGCAAAGCAGGTAGCTATTGCAGTGAGCAGATTAGCATTTAGCTCTATTATAACTGTACTCCTGAAAGCACCTTCTATAGGAAGGTATTCCCAAGCCTGGAGATAGCGCACAGTTTCTCCCCCATCACTAAAAGCCACACACTTTGCCTCCAGCACAACGCACCAGCTCCCAACAGGTCCATGCCCACTCCTGGCTTTGCTTTCTTCTCCCAGTGTGACACTTTCAAAGGCTGAACGTGAAACAAAAGGTAAAGTTATTGTCAGTTAAACTCCTTTCTGTCCCCACCCCACCACCTCTGATGGAGCTGCTTGTACACTTGTATTTGCACTGGTAATGACAATCCCTCAGGGAAATCACGTTACGGCACCCGCTGTGTAGCAGCAGGCTACCAGCAGATAATAAAACACATTGAGGATAGACAAGGCAAGCTATAACTGCTCTGCTTCTCTGGAAACCTTCCCCTGATGGAAACACATGATGGTCCTCATGGACCAGGATCAGGCTCTGCTGGGGCTGGCTAAGGACACTGGCTGAGGATCCATAGGAAGAAAACTATAGAGACCTCACGCACGGAAGCAGCTCAGACCTCAGAGCAGCCTTCCAGTATCTGAAGGGGGGCTATAGGGATGCTGGGGAGGGACTCTTCCTTAGGGACTGTAGTGAGAGGACAAGGGGTAACGGGTTCAAACTGAAACAGGGGAAGTTTAGATTGGGTATGAGGAAGAAATCCTTTACTGTGAGGGTGGTGAGGCACTGGAATGGGTTGCCCAGGGAAGTTGTGAATGCTCCATCGCTGGCGGTGTTCAAGGCCGGGTTGGACAGAGCTTTGGGTGCCATGGTTTAGTGGGAGGTGTCCCTGCCCATGGCAATGGGTTGGAACTGGATGATCTTAAAGTCCTTTCCAACCCTAACTATTCTATGATTCTATGATGGCAAAAGGAAGCCTGTGATGAATCAACAAAGCCTTTACATGTATTTTAACCCCTCTGAGTAATTGTAGGTTCAAAGGAGCAGGACCATAGCATCATATTGTTCAGTGTCTGATGCTGGGAAGCAGTCTGTTGATCAAAAAGCAGGGTCAATCCTTCTTTATGGTCACCCTGTATTAAATCCCAGGACTGTGTAACATAAACATCAACAGAGAATCACCCTAACCTTTCCAAGAGGAGTCCTTCATGCATGCCTCTGGGCTGCTTTAGACCCTATAGTAGACTGCAGCCAGAGGAGCTTGTTACAAGTGTGTTGGCCAAGTGCTGCTGCCACTTCCTACATGAAGCACTCGTTTCCAAGGCTGATGGATTGAAAACAATTAGTTGCTTCTATTCCTTTCTTTGAGACAAACACAGGCATGAGCAAACTCCCTGGCAGTGCACAACGATTGCTGATAAAATAATTCATCCAAATGCCTATGCAAATCAATCTGACCAATAACCACTGAAAAAATGTAATGCTTTAAATATAATGAGAACATAATCAGCAATTAAAGACAGGGGTGACAGCCTGGTGCTGCAGACGGAAATAACGGGAGTGCCGTTCTGCATCTGAATGCTGGTGCAAAGCAGCAGCCTCCCAGGGCTGTTTCAAGTTCTGCAAGACACAGATTGAAAGACACTTTCCTGGGTGAAGACCTCAGCATGCCCAATAAGCGTGGGGATTACGGAAGCACTGGGGAACAGGCTAATCCTGTCCTCTCTTGGAGGCTGTTGGCACATGTGCTGCTCTCCCAGGCTCTGCGCTGCCTGGTACACAGATCCAAAGTGGGGGAGAGCTGGAAAACAAGGCTCCTGTGAGCTCTTTTGGACAAAGTACCCTCCGCATGGCTGCCTGCCCACCCGGCAGTGGGGGATCTGGCGAGCTAAGGGGTCCCATTCAGTTCTCCATCTTCTCTCTTATATTCCTCTGCTAGTGACCTATGTGAAAATAGGAGTTTTCCAAGAGAAGTGTTCAACTCCAGAGGGCATAACTGTGATTTGTGAAGTATTTGAGCCTGATCTCTGTGGGAAGCAGGGCACAAAGGTCTCCCACTGGGGTGGAGGAGTCCATAAAGATTTATTCTCCTCTCCACCTTTAATGTTGTAGAATTAGGAATTTAAATGCAGAACATTCAAGACCAGGTTTCCACACTTTGGCCTCCTCCCTGTGCTCAGAACCTTCCTTTAGTCAAGAGTAGCAATTATCTCTTGCCTCCTTCACAAGGACAGTGAGAAGTGTAATTAAGTAGGAGATGGGTTTTTGTCTGTTGTGTGCCTGCACCTCACATTAAACCCAGTGGTAGCTGAAGGGATAATTGAGCCACTGGTGTTTAGAAACCACTCTGAGATCTTTGGGTGCTCATGACTGTGATTGCAGCTGTGACTGCAGCACCAGAGGCTTGCACAGGGACTGACATCTTAGCCCAGGTGGCCCTTTCCATCCTACCAATGGCATGTTCATGCACTAATTCCTACTGCTGTTGATTTGGTTAATACAAAGGGGGTAATCTTTGGGGTCTAACTCTGTAAGTGACCCAAAACCCCCTCTGTTTCCCCACTTTGAATGCTCAGAACACTAAAACTGTGTACCAGTGATGAGGGAAGGAGAAGAGCTGTGGATTTTCCCATCATGCAATTCTCCAGCCCAGGGACTGCTCTGGGCTTAAATCTTCACAAAAGCAGATGGCAACACCAGCCTGTTCGAAGTTGAGATTTGAACCAGCCATTTATTAGCACTGGCTTAAACCCAAACTTTCTCTTCCATCAGGAATCTGATGTTTTAAGCTCTTTTTTTCCGTTCAAATCCAAAACCCAACATGCATGATGACGCTGTTGGATTTTCCCAGTGGAAAACATCTCTCTGGAAAGAGGCTGCTCTCCTGCAGGGCATCCTATGCCTTATGCTCCCCATGGCATAGCAAGACCCCTCTGCTCCCTTATCTGAGCACCCCTTTGCCTCATCCCCACACCAAGGGTGCTACCACACTATCACCCAACAAATTCATGTCCCTCCTGAAGATTGCTTCCCAGCTTAATGTTTTATGGGACTAATTAGGAGTGACTGTTATCTTTAATGATCAGCAGCTGAAATGGGTTTTGGAGCCTGGTGGAGCTCAGCAATGAGGGTGGTTTCCAACTGCCCTACAGATGAGGTATTCCAGGAACAAGGAAGCTCCGTGGCTGCTCTCGGGATGGAGCAGGCTTGTCCTCTGCTCAGCCTCCCCACTTAGCAGGGTTTCATCCTTCTACCCTTCTCATCCAAATGCCTGTCCTACCCCACGGTCACCCTTCTTTTGCCATTCAAATGCATGTTGGTCATACATCTCTGAGCCTGTGCTGCAGATGAGGGGAACGCGCCCCCCTCAAAAGAGAGAAGCACCACCGTGTTTTATTGAGGTAAAAGAGTAATTAGACAGAGTTCAATACATTCAATGAAATTTAAGAGGATTGAACAGGAGTTTATCCAGGTTCAGTAAGTTTGATGACAAGGTTCCCCTTCTTAATTACTGCATGGAAGAAACACTTGAAGGAAAACTGAGTTAGAATTGAGTTAGAGTGACTCACATAGAGACCTGAGATGCAAAGGGTGAGGAAGAGCTTCCCAAGGGTGAGGAAGAACTTCCCATTAAGTGATGAGGTTCAGAGTGGATCCCTTTTGCTTTCCAAACTCCTTAGGGAGCTGAGGTGCAGCTAAATCCAACCTTAGCCTCAGACATGGACAATGGTTAATGCCTAATGGAATTACCCATACAATGCTTATAATATTATTGAGTAGCTACGTGGATTAGTAATATTTTATTAGTATTAATTCAGCACACAGTCACTGCTGAGGATCTGCCATGGGGAAGGGATCTCTTCAGCTCCCTGGCTCACTGCAGGCCATGAGGCCCATTACTCCTTGGTCAGTCCGAACCAAAGTATGGCTGAGGGGTGAGTGTATCCATCACAGCCTGGCATTAAAACAGAGAGTTCCTTTATGTTGCCACAAGGGATTTATATCTAAAGTAATAACTTAATGCCAAGGAAAATGCTTTAATTTCTTTGTAGTATAAATTACCATACTAATCTGATAATAATGCATTACAGCCTGAAAAAAAGGAAGAAAAAGGGAAAAAGAACTCCTGTGTGGCTAATCATGACAGGAATTGAAACCAAGACAAAGCATCGCACTGTGATTTGGCTGAGATTCCATGGGTGTACACTGGAGAAGGTGAGGGGGGGGTCCATCCCAGAGACACCGTTAAGGGACCACCAAAGCCAAGACCAGCCAAGATTTTGCCTGTGTATTTACCAGTCTCTCATCTTCTGTGTGAGAAGCATTTGCCAGGTCTACTGAAACAAAAGGTTTAAGATGGGTCTAAACCCATCTGGAGCTGGTTTGGTCTGGGAACTATGCAGAGTTCCTAAGGCAGAAGAAGGTGGTGTGCTTGCAAAATGTTGTTTTAAAAGCCCAAATTCACATTCTGAGGTCTTGCCAAAAAGCAATTAGATAAAGAGAGGAAAACCAGGGTCCAAGGACTATCCTGAGAGGTCAGACCTGACCACAACACAAGATTGGACGCGTGAACATATGTTCAAACACCTAAATGTGGGTATTGTAACCTGGGGCTGAACCCCATCCTTAACTGCACCCCCAAACTGCCCAGCTGACAGGCCCCAGACAAATCCTTCCAGCAGAGCAAGGTCTCAACAGGGAAGGTAATTAAGCATCAGAAGTGATTACAAGGAGATACAGTAGAATCTGCATCCCCTTGAAATCCTTAAATCCAGGCAGGGCAGCTTTGTAAAGCTGTGTCGTAGCTCAACCTGTAATTACAGGCAGGATACCCATCAGGAGATAAGCTGTGGTCTGTGTTTATGCAGGATGATCTCAGGCTGGTTTCTGGGCTGCTGGGAGACTCAAAGCACTGTGCGGAACGTGCTTGTTTTCCAAGGTGAACACATGAGGAGGTTGGAGAGCTGGGTTCTTTGTGCAGGGCTGGGCTTTTCTTGGAGGCTCTTTTGGGGGTTTTGGAGAGTCTCCAGAAGAGTGGCAATGAATCCATCACACTACGAGGATGCTGGAGAGGGACTCTTCATCAAGGAATGTAGCGATAGGACAAAGGGTGATGGGTTTAAACTGAAACAGGGGAAGTTCAGGTTAGGTATGAGGAAGAAGTTCTTTACCGTGAGGGTGCTGAGGCGCTGGCACAGGGTGCCCAGAGAAGTGGCAAATGCTCCATCCCTGGCAGTGTTCAAGGCCAGGCTGGACAGAGCCTTGGGCAGCGTGGTCTAGTGTAAGGCATCCCTGCCCATGGCAGGGGTTGAAACTGGATGATCTTAAGGTCCTTTCCAACTGAAACCATTCTATGATTCTGTGATTTATATTCCCCTTAATGAGAAAAATTCTTTCAAGCAGGAGTGATGCTTGACTTCATTCTATTTTTCCCTTTATTTTTAAGGAATCCAAACCATTCCTGTGACAGACGTGATGTTTTCTTCTGAGCTGACAGCACCTTGCTCATTAAATCCTGCTTTCCACCACTCCGCAATGTGATCTGTTGTGCCCATGTACCTGCTCCTCAGGCACTGAAGCTTGGTGGCTTTCTTGGGAGTGTTTTTCTTCCTTGCTGCAATTTTGCTGCCCCGTGAATAATGAGTCAGAGTCTCCCTTTGAATCAACAGGCCCCTGCTGAGCCCTGCAGAAGAGCATCTGACACCTGCCAAAGCAGAGATTTCAGGCTGAGGTTTCCAAGCTGGGAAAACCTGCTCATTTTCAATGAAGATCACAGAAGTGAGCAGGGCTTTTTTTTTTGCAACCTACGTGAATTCCACCTCCAAATCCCACCTGCTTCCAGCCAAATGAAGCTGTTGAGTGTTTTGAAGGTTGCTAGACAGCAAAAGGTAACTGGGTGGAAGGGTAAGGCTCAAATTAAACCTGAGCTGGAGCACAGGCAGCTTTGGTTCCCGCAGAAAACATCCCCCAAAGTCAGGCAGCTTCAAAAGCAGCTGACTTAAAAGTAGGTGTGTGGGTAAAATCTGAGCTGTCATAAGGTGGTTTCTAGACTGAGATACCGAAGATCCAACCTTGGATACCTGCATGGCCTTAAATACCCATATGGCAGTGGGAGATGTTTAGAGGCCGAAATATCTAAGGTGGAAAAAGAAAGAAGGGAAATGGGGTTTAATGCAGTAGACAAAGAGACCAAGTTGCTACTTGCCCGAGGCAAGGAGGAGGTCAGAGCCGGGAGTGATGGTCAGGAGGAGCATCCACCACCTTTGCATTGCTTTTCTATGTTGTCTGAATGAGAGGTGAGGAAAATCAGAGGAAAACCAGCCCACTCCAGCTGAGTGGATGCGCGAGGCTTTTGTTCTTCTCACTGTATGGGCTTTGCTCAGGCAGAATTGCTTTCACCTTCATTTCTGTATCTGTTCTCACTGTTTGTGCAAGCCTGAACCAATCTGCCACCCATTTTGTGCTCTGTTGCTATGGCAATTGGAGAGGTGTTGCCCAGCCCTGCTGCAAACTGCAGCAGCCCTGCACAAGGCAAAGTGTCCTGCAGAAAGCAGGAGACCTGAGTGGGCCTCAGGACTAACCTAAACGAAATATATACAGCTGTGCTTGGCATATAGCATGTCCACTGTTCCTCCTGCTAAGGAGAAGGAGTTCAGACAGTCTCAAATGAGGCAGATGGATAAAATGTGCCAAGTGGAGACCTTGCCTTCGAAATTCAGCTGCTTCATGGCAAGAGTCTGGAAACTGCTTTCTGAGAAGTTAAGAAGTGAAGAGGTAAAATATCACAGGAGGAAGAGCTCCGGTACTGCTGAGGTGAGCAATTCATCTTGTGAAAGATCCATCATGTGGCGCAGAGTTCCAGAGCAAAGCTGAGATTTCCAAGGGCATCAGATGAGGTTGGAGACAGGAGCCTGCTCCTCCGAGCACTATTAGCTTCAAAATCCTCAGCCTAAATTCCCAGCTGTGACTCCCTCCAAAGCTCTCCATCACTTTCAGTGCACTAAGCTCTCCATTTGGGGAACTTCCCAGCCCTCCTGGACTCCATGATTTTCCACAGGAGGCGATGAGACCCAGAAGGATGGTGCATGCTGTGTCTACATTCTCCCTGCAAGTTCTTGGGCATGATAAATTGACCGGAATACCAACTTCATTTCTAGCTTGAGAAATCAAGCTACTGTCTTGCTTTAAAACATTCCCAATCTGATGAGTCTAAAACTCCGGAGGGCTGGATGTCCCCTGATGGTTCCCCCTCGCTCAGCCGTGTCCCAGCAGCTCAGATGGAAGCACATCACTATTGGTCCCAGCTGGTACCTGAGTCATCTCTAGACTTGCTAACTTAACCAGGATTGATATCAATTATCCCCCGTCAGTAATTCCAGCCCTGGGAGATCCCCTGAGCCCTGCATGGATACATATGACATGGGTTAAGTTTATACAAGGTCTTGGAGTACCCCCAGTGCCTGTAACATCTGGCACATCTCAGGGTTTCCACGCTCTCTGGGTCTCAGACTTGTCACAGATGGGCTGACCCTTGAGGATATAAGGTCCCTGGGTCAGGACCTATTGATTCTCCAGTGCTTTGTACAGCATTTGTCAGTGATTAGGGAATGGGAACTCAACCCACAGTATGTTGATGTGAGTTATGTGCATAGAAACACAAGCATCCAGCTTGACAGAGAAGTTAGATTAAAGGGCACTTTTGGTTTTCTATCCTCTCTTTGGGCTGGAAGGGAGATAAAAAAGGCTGTTCTGTGACTTCCATAGCCCAGCACACTGACTGAAAGAATGAGTGACATTCTGCTGTCTGCTTATGGAGTATCCTGGAAAGGGGTATGTCAGGGTCAGGAAGCAAAGAGCTCTTAAACTGACTTTTCCATCCCTGGCTGTGGGCGTAGGGGCCATAGTAAGTTACTGTCACCATCCCTACTGTGCTGGGGAAACTGAGGCACGGGAATACAAGGACTTGCTAAATACCATCCAGCTGACATGTAGCAGAGAGGGGACTGAAATGCAGCAGCCTGAGGCTCTCATTGCAATTTCTGGGCCTTAAAGCATTAATCAGAGAAGGTGCAATGATAGATTTTATATAACATAGAAGCTCCCGTGCCCTGCTGAGCTTTGCTGCCTCACCTGGAGCTGCCTACTTATCTCATGGAGATGCCTACTTCTAGTCTTGGAAATTGAGATGCTCCCTTGCCTTGCAATGTTCCCAGGTGCTGCCCCAAACCCTGGGTGCACATCAACCTGTCACACGCAGCAAATCAGAGCTGGGCACTTAACCCTGTCAGGGGAAATAGCTTCAGGTCTGCTTGGAGCACTCTGGAGAGGACAGCAACCTGCAGCCTGGTCCCTATCTGCAGCAGCCTAAAGGCATTGGATGGGAATAAATATCCCCTGCACAGGGACAGCTCTGCAGTGATGAGCTTTACTATGCTTTGGGAAGGTTATTCAGTTAGCACAACTTTTGCTTCTCATAAGGGCAAGCCTTGAACCACCCTTTGCTCTCCACTGCAGAGCATCCCCTCCTCCACGGACTGGCCCAACCGTGGGCATCGGCACCTTGACATTCCCCCGGGATTGTGTGAGCTCCCAGGCTCTCATCAGTTGCCAGCTGACAGGAGGTGAAGCATGACAGTGAGTAAGGGCCAAGACCTTTGGAAATCCAGGAGAAATCAAATCAAGGCGACAGTATTTGTTTGCTTTCCAGTCCCCCGTCCTCTCCCTTCCCACCCTCACCCCCCATCCTAATGACATTTCAGACTGTTCGGCTGCATTCCCCACCTCATAAACCAGGACTCGATAGCACCAAGAGGCAACGACTTGAAAACTGCCATTGATGGGCTGTTGGCTGGGGTGGTGCTGGGGTTTTAACCCTTTCCCCTGTCAGGAGCAGGGCAGTGCAGAGGCAGAACCGCTGTCCTGGCACTCATGCAAAGTCACTGAGATGAATCAGCTTTATTTTTAACTTGGAAATTGCATGTGCCCAAGAGCCTCAGAGACTGAAATATCAATTGCCCAGGGCAGCACAGCCACCAACTGCATTCATTTCTCATTCTTATTGCTGGAGGGAGAAAATCAGGTTGTACATACGGACCTCTGCCTTCCCAGCTTAATCACTCCTCAATGTCCCTGCTCTTGGCAAGGGCATGGGCAGGACCAGGTTCTCTTTGAAGACGCCCATCTCCATCTCAAGGCAAACAGAGGCCTCCCAAACTCACCCCTGGTTCTGGCAGCACCACATGGCAACAGCATGACTGTGATTTGTATTCCTAGTTCTGTAACATGCTCACAGAGCTCCCAGGGCAACTTTCTGAGCAGCAGTGATTTTAGAGGGGGGGTGGGGGGGGAAGTTTCTCTGCGTTTGGGGGTTTTGGGGTTTTCTCTTTGTTTCGGAGGGTTTGTTTTGGGCTGGGTTCTTGTAATCAGACGACACAAACTCATCCTCATGAGTTCTCTTGTTCTGTGGGGGCACGTAGACGGGTTATGAATGAAAGACGTGTTCAGAGGGAAAATCAGAGCCCTGCAACCAGGGTGCTGAGGCAGGAGGCCTGGCCTCAGCTCCTTCTGGTGTCCTTTAGCGATGTTGCAGGAGCACTGAAGGGATCATTCAGACAATGACAACCTCATTTCAGACTGTTTGGCTCCATTCCCCTGGGGCTCCTCGGCACCAGGTTGAAGTCAGTCCCTTTGTCATTAAATATCTCAGCATGTAAATCATGTCCAACAGCATCCCAGTCCATAGCTGGATCTTTCCAGGAAGGAGGAGAAATGCATTCAGATCACAAAGGAGAATCAAACCTGTGTTATCTAATTGTTAGTTGAGTGCAGACTGAATAAGGAGGAGATAACACATCTTGGGCCTCCAGCTTTGTAACATACCCTGTAAATGATTTATATTTAATTATTAAAAGAGCTACAAACAGCCTCAACCCAAACATTTTATGTTGCTCACAATCAAAGTTTAATTTATTCCTCATTTATTTTACCATGATCTTCTAAATCCCTTTCTTTCCCACACAGGAAGGAGACAGTTGGAGTCCAAGGTGATGATTTAAGGGTTAAAGGAAAGGGTCCAGCGCAGGTAGCCGGGTTCAGCCGCAGCAGCTCAGAGCACACCTAATCTGCTGGGATCTGCGTGTCAGAGCCCAGCCTAGAGATGCCGAGGAGTCAAAGCCAGCCCTTTCTCCAGGGGTCCCCTGTCGAAAGCAGAGTGGCCCTTTTCTTTTCTCCTCTGTCGAAAGCAGCTGACACGTATTAAAGCAAAGATCAACGTCGCAACGGGGAGGGTTTGGTGGAAGGCAATGCCTGGAGCTGGCTGTGGTCTGCAATGAAACCCTGAGAGCACCAAGCTCTGAGCACGGATCCCTGCTCCCACCTCCGAGGCGGCGCAGGGCAGCTGGGAGGCGTCAGAGCAAGAGCGAACTTCACCCCTCCGTGTGGCAGGGAAACAGAGATGGATTTCAATGGATTTCAAGGCAGAGCAAACTCCTGGGAACAAAGGAAAGCTTGAAACCTTCGGTGAGAGCCCTGAAGCCAAGCCAGCGCTGCTGTTCATCCATCGCTCCGCATGTAAATCAGGACACTTCACGCTTTCGTTCCAGCTTTATATGAGAGAGGGATAGCTCTAAGTTCCTGATGCCTCAGGGACAAGCGCTCCTCCTGGCCACCGCTGCCTGCAGTTACACAGCACTATGACAGCGTGACTGAGATTAGGTTCTGCCGGCTTTACGCATGAGCTTCCCTCCTTCCAGCACTCCCTGGCACGAAGGACCCTTTGGAAGAGGTTGGTAGTTCAGCCAGACAACATGAGCTCCCAGGCCCCGATTGCCCCTGGAAGTGTTCATACACCATGTAGATGAGGCTGTTAGTGACACGGGTTAGTGGTGGCCTTGGCAGTGCTGGGGTAAGGGCTGGAATTGATCTTAAAGGTCTTTTCCAGCCCACTTGATTCTATGGTTAGAATTAAATGGCAGGAAACAGCACAAAGAGGCAGCAGAGCTGCTTTGGCCGCACAGTATGCTGGGGCATGTGCTACTTGAAGGACTGCTCTCCTTTTGGGAGCAGAGTGCATTCCCGAGGTCTGTTGGCTTCTGGGTGACATCCACAGACACAGCAGCCTGGCAGAGGTCTGCCTGTCAGCAGGGGCTATCACTTGTAAATCAACCCTGGACTCGGTATGGCACGTTTCACATGACGAGCACATCTCTGAGAGCATCACTGCTCTGCTGAAGCTGCAGGGAGCCTTTCTGATGACTGCTCTGGGTGCTGGACTGCTTCCTAGAACAACTAATGTTCTAAGGAAGGAGTGGAGCTAAGGACAGCAATGAGCTCTTATATATGGCTTGAACAAGGGCATGTAGCAGCAGGACAAGGGAGAATGGCTTTAACCTGCCAGAGGGAGATCGAAATGAGCTCTTAGGGAGAAGCTCTTCCCTGTGAGTGTGCTGAGGCGCTGGCACAGGGTGCCCAGAGAAGCTGTGGCTGCCCCATCCCTGGCAGTGGTCAAGGCCAGGTTGGACACGGGCTTGGAGCACCCTGCTCTGGTGGAAGGGGTCCCTGCCTGTGGGAGGGGTTTGGAGCTGGATGAGCTTTAAGGTCCCTTCCAACCCAAACCAGTCTGGGATTCTATGGGTCTGAGGAAGCTTTAGAAAAGAGGAAGGTGCCCACGCCACCCTTCTGCAAAGGAGGGGATGGAGGATACACCAGCTCCCACCGGGATGGCTGCTGTTTTCCTGAAGGCTGGACCCAAAGCTGATGATTAGAAGGGCTGCTCATGTGAAAGCAGGACCAGGCTCCCTGCTGTCCTCTTCAAGCAGATTTTCTCCACCCCTTTTACAACCCAGTGTCAGCAGCACTGATTACTCCAGGGGAAGCCAAGAGAGCTGTGGTTCCACTCTTCATCCGGAAACCTGGCATCTTAAATTGCTTTTGCAATTCCATCCAGGTATATCATTAGTGTCCTTCCCATCCTAATTGTCCTGCAGCGTTGCTGTGCAGCATCGCAGAGCAC
Source organism: Myiopsitta monachus (assembly GCA_017639245.1). Classification (NCBI taxonomy): domain Eukaryota; kingdom Metazoa; phylum Chordata; class Aves; order Psittaciformes; family Psittacidae; genus Myiopsitta; species Myiopsitta monachus. The sequence goes on along the minus strand of CM029917.1, from coordinate 3,146,602 downwards.
AGCGGTAGGCAGGCAGCAGGGCTGAGTGGGAAAGGCAGGAGATAGGAGATTAGGAAGCCTGGATCCACTTGTGCCAGGTGCTGTACATGGTTTTTTTACCTCTCTTTGTCCCTGTTTTTCCACTTGCTGATGCTGACAGGGTCAGGAGTCAGAGATGTTGGAACTGGATGATCTTAAGGTCCTTTCCAAACCTAAGTATTCTGTGATTCTATGTGACAGCCTTGGATCACTCCAGGATGATGGAGCAAACCCGTGTCACCTCATATCCTCAGGGCAGGGCTCTGACAGGGTGCAGCAGCGATGGGGTTTGGTGCAGCAGCACTGCAGTGAGTGGTTGCCACCTCCTGACACTGGCAAACAGGTAGGGACAGAAATGGGGAGGGACCAAGCAGAAGCCAGTAGCACTGCATGCCCTTTATGCCATCCTCTGAGCTTCAAACAACAGCCATGTTTTGATACCCGTTTACTTGCTTGCTCTTTGGAACAATAAAAGAGACTGCAGAGTCGCATCCGGAGTTTGTTTTGAGCTCTCAGGTCTAAAGAGTACACCCCAACCTGGCTGAGGTTGTATAGAGACAATGCATATGCGAGTGCAACGTAACAACTTACTTTGCACTTCACCAAAGAAGGATAAAGCAAAGCTACATGTCCTACGTCCAGGAGACAACTGGCTAGTCGCTATCCCTTAGCAATCACCTTGTGACTCACTGAGAGTTCATCTCCTCCGTCCCAAAATGATTAGTTGCAGAAAGATGCCTTCTGCCTTTGCTATGGGAGCATCCTTGTACCTGAGACCCCACAGCAGGTCATGGCAGGGTGGAATGGGCCAGGACTATCCCTATCCCTGTCCCCAGCTGTGTCTGTGTAGAAGAGCCCCAGCCTTGCCATTACCCTGCAGTGAAGCTTTTGCCTTCACTTGGGCAGCTGGCTATTTGACTGGGAAGCCCAAACTGTGCTTTGAGCAATAGCAACAGGCTGCGTCTTCAGCAAAGCCTAATGTAGCAGAAGGCAATTGCAAGGGAAATTACATCTTGTAGAAGCAGGTAGCCGTGCAGTGATGTGAGAAGTGTTTTCCCTCCAGTGAGTGTGCGCATGCTGTGGGTGTTTTGGCTTTCTTTCTGTTCTTAAAAGGCAGATCAGGATTCGATGCTCACATTTTACTGCAAGGAAAATGATTTCACAGGCCTGCACGCCATGTAGTCACTTCCAGGCACGGCTGCTGGGGCTTGCTACACCTCCTTCCAACCCTAATGCATTTCCCAGTGTAGCAAGAGCATCCTTTCTTGGAGGTGGGGGGGGGGAATGGTGAGGTCAATGGTGCAAATATCAGGGCAGTGCTGAAAATATCTCTGCATCCTTCAGGCCAGGGAAATGGTATTTGGGGAAGGGACGAGCTGGGTGCAGGGAGCAGGGAGCAAGCCCGATGTCTCTGTTTAGAATCAAGTATCCTACCTGTGCCCATGCTGCCGTGCACAGGATTTCACCAGGCAAATATTGCCCCTCAATACAACACCCAGTTTCTCCCTGTGTTTTCCTTCCTTTAGCATCACTACTGCGCCTCTCCTGCCAAACGCCAAACCCTCTTCCCTGGTTCCTTTAGCCCTCCTTTGGGAAGGGGAAGACCCACTTTCCAGTGTAGCTAGGAGAGCCACAGTGACCTGCAATCACAGTAACCCACTTGCAGCCCTCACTGGGACTGCTGCAACCTGATTTCCAACCTGTAAATAAAGCTTCCCTTTCCCAGCCAAAGAGAACTCACTTGCTGAGCAGCTCATGAGTAACCACCACACTCATCTGGGCTCTCCGGGCCTGGATCTATGTATACAGGTGTGAAAATACCAGTGCTGGCTTATAAACCACTCTGTCAATCCTGTGGGACAGGAGATGCCCCAGAAATATTAGGTGTGATTCTATCTCTTTCTCAATGGGTCAAGTCCAGTCTGGGTCTGAGCATCCTCTGCATGCTGATTTGGGGCTCAAAAAGGCCACTGAATGAGTTTTGTGCAGTACACAGCTCATCAAGGATTCAAATGTAATAAGGGTGTTTATAATGGATTTAAGGGAAAAAGAATATATTCCCTGCATGCATAATTTATTTACTCCACATGTATATATAGTTGAAAATGTGCTGCGTTAGCTGTGAAAACTGCACAGCTAGCAAAGGGAGAGACACCCCCCCCCATCCTTTTCATCTGATGGGTCAAAGAGGCATCACGAATTGTCAGATGCTCCTGAAATTTCATCTTTCAGTCATTTCAGTGTAAGCTCCTTCTCAGAATCCAGACCCCAGCTCCCATTTCCAGGCTGAATGCTGCATGTGTCACACTGAAGCCCTCAGTACCACAGAATCCCACAGTGGTTTGGGTTGGAAGGGACCTTAAAGCTCATCCAATTCCAATCCCTGCCGCAGGCAGGGACACCTTCCACGGACAGGGACACCTTCCACTAGAGCAGGGTCCTCCAAACCCCCGTGTCCAACCTGGCCTTGAACACTGCCAGGGATTTGGCAACCACAGCTTCTCTGGGCACCCTGTGCCAGCGCCTCAGCACTCTCACAGGGAAGAACTTGTGCCTTATCTCTAACCTGCCTCCAGCCCTGCCAGTGTTGCAAAGGACACCAAAGGATATAGGCAACCTGGGTCTCTGTCTTGTCTCCTCTGCATGTATTTGATCAAGATGGGCTGAGAAAGATACCAAACGGCTTGATTTTACATCCAGAGAGTTCTGGATGATACAGTGTGGATGGATGCTCTAAGAACGTGCCTCCACTAGCGCTGAGGTCTTGCAATTGCATTGCACAGACACATGCTGATTGATTTAATGTTGAGGGAGATGCGGTGGATGCTGAGAGTTTCACCTGGCAGATGATGGAGATAGAAGCCATCATGGGGGAGAGCTGGGGACCAGAGGGCTCACTGCTGGTCTTGCTCTTGGTTGCACAGATGAATCTTCTCTTCCCTTCCTTCCTTGCCTGGCAAGATGCTTAGTTCAGTCTTTAGGGACTGAGTGACCTCTCTCTGACCTGGTAGCTGGGTCTCTATGTGCCCCAGGGAAAAAAGGAACCATAAATTTACCTTCAGTCACTAAAATAAATTACAAGAAATTAATGTCCCATAATGAGACAATTTGTCATTGCTGATAGGCCTGGCTTTAACGGAGGGTTTTAAAACAGCACCATTAATTTATATGGCTTTGCTATTTAATACTTAAACAGGATGAATCTTGCTATAAAGGCAGTTTACTTGGAAAGCAGGCAAAGAGTGGGGGAGGAAAGGAGCATGGTTGCATGTGTGTCTGGGGAGCACGAAACTGCCTCTTGCCTTCAAGTGAAGGAAAGGTGGGTTTAGCTCCATAAATCTGGCTGATGAATGCAACTCCTTTTGAGAAACAGGCTGAGGCCCCTGAATGACAATGCATTCCCTAAAACCAGGAGCATCCTACCTCCCTAAATGCCCACCGAGGTGCTGGCTCCTGCTTTCCATGAGTTACTCCAAAGTTTGCCCATCTCCAGGACTACTGGCTTCTGGTTAGTCCATGAGCAAACCCAGAAAGCAAGATAATCCTTCCAGCAGGGGAATCTGAGCTCCCTATAACATTGCCTTCCCTCGCTATCCCCTCCTACAGAGCTTCTGTGTGAGGTTTGCAGGACTGCTACAGGCTTTACAGATGAACAAAGGTGCCTGGAGCAGAGGATACCAGTGCTTATGATCAACAGCCAGCCCTTTCCCTTCCCTTAGGCTTCTGCAGGTGGATTTAGAGATGCGCACAGCAGTGTTAGTAACTTTACACTTGCATAAGCAGCTAACTTCTTTCTGTGTTTTCAATATACCTCCCCATGTTTTCACTACATTCTCCACTCTGTTTTCTATTAGTCTTCCACACTCTGCACCTAAAAAGGCTGAAAAACCAACGATGAGGCATTTAGGCACCAAAAAGCATCAAAATCCTTTGGCTGGACCTCTTACATCGCCTCTTTTCCTGGAGGTAACATTGACGTCAGCCAACATTCCCATTGTCCCTTGCACCCTGCTCTCATGGAGTCCCTTGCCAAGCCCTGGATCAGTCTCCTGTGGTCCCTGGATGAACATTCCTGCAGTCCTGGTCTGTGACTTTCATTTGGCTCTTGCACTGCTGCATAAACAGCAGGGGAATAAGAGCTCAGAAAGCAGCATAGTGCCTGCCCAGCAGCACAGCCAGCCCTGCCGCCTGCTCAGCCTGTACCTGCCTGGCTTGGGGGCTCTTGGGAGCTGCATTTAATTAAATGACTGTTTATGGAGCTGAGCTGACTCCCTTCTCCCAGAGATCTTTGTATCGTTCTTGTTGTTTTCCATTGCCCATTGTTATTCGAGAGAGCTCTGCTTTCGTTCTTCTTATAAAGAGCACATCTGCCCTGCCAGGGTGGCCACCCATCGGGTTCAGAAAGGGAAGGGTTTAGTATCAGCCACGTTGTCTGGGAGCCCTGCAGGGACTCAGCAGAGCACTAAGCCAAAGGCAAACACCCAAGCTGCTGGAGGTCTTCAGTCCAATCAGATTTACTTTTTACACTTCATCCTAATTAGAAGTCATTTTGGTGGCATGTCCTACATTACACTCGTAAATTAAATGTTTCAATAACCAAAAGCGTTTAGCTCGATGCCTTCTTGGAATTACCCTGCTTCTGAAAGAAAGGCAAAGCTACTCCATTAAAACTATTGCTCTCCTAGAAATGTCATTAGACTTCATCTACTGCAGTGAGTTATCGCCTGCAAGGACAATATGAAGAGACCCTGAGGAGTCTGACCTAGAGCAGGCATTAAGTCATCTTCCTTTCGGTGTAGAATTTCTGCTATCCTTATCAAAGCAATATCTCAATCAGAGCCTTGTGCTGCTTCAGTGTCATCCTTATAGCAAAGGCCGATCAAGAGACCTCCTGCTGCCCAAAGGCATTTTATCCAAGGACCATCCATACATAGGAATTCTCCAGATGGGAAGAGACTTCTAGCGAACTATGCTTTACTTTCTCTCCTGATCCCCTGCCTTTCAGTAAAGGACATTTAGTAGCTTCTACAGTGCTTCAGGCATTGTGAGAGGACCTGTGGTGGCCCATCTCCGTGTCCTAGCAGGTTGGTTAGACCATCCGTGAATCACTGAATTAATTTCCCAGTTAGAGTTCAGTGAATACGAAGTTTTGGGACTGCTGTGGTTTATGAACCTGATTTAATTCTGCACTGGGATGAAAGGAAGTCTTTTTCAGTGAAAGTAATGGTGTCAGAGCTTCTGGCCTGAAACTCAAAGGCCAAGGTTTCAATTCGAAGCCCTGCTCTTCTCTGGAGACAGAATAATTCACCCTTCCCCTTAGAAACACGATGAGAAAATACTCTCATTGCACGTTTCAGTTGGAACAAAGCATTTCATCCCAAGGAAAAAGGAACTGGGTCAAAATATTCTGGCTGCTGTTGTGCTGGGACAGCCCTGGAGCTGGTTTATTACTGCTCTCAAGGTTTTCTCTGATCTCAACTTTACCTCCCACCAGTGATCATCAAGACAGAAGTTCAATGTTCAAAGCCCTTGTTTCACACATCAGAAAGGTTTGCACACCCAGGGGTACTTTACATGGGACATTGCAGATTCAACCTCAAACATCTTGCTCTTAAACTGCTGGAACAGGCAGTTATTTTGGGGTGACATCAGGTTGGTTTCTCTAAAGCAGAGCTCATTTCAAGCTGCAGGACGACTGATCTGCCAGCAGAAAGTCTGCATTTCACAGTGGTCAAGTTAAACTGGACTAAAATGGGAGTGATTTTTATGGCAAAACACATATAAAATCCCTACTCTGATCTAGCTTAATCCACAGAAATTTCCTGTGGGGAATTCAGCTGCTCTTATCCCAGCAAAGGGAGTACCCACTGGGAATTAATAGCGTATGGTATCCTGTTTGCACAACTTCTTTGAGGCAGGGTTTAGGGCTCATTCTTACATACATGTCCTTGCGCATTTATCTTTAGCAAATAAAATACTTCATGAAACTTAATCAGCCCTCCAGGACCTCAATTTTCCTTGTCAGTTTGGGTGGGTAAATTCATACCCGCTACTGCTGTATTAGAAAGAAAGGCAGCAAGTCCTGCTCTGGTTCATGTTCCCATGATCTTTATGGCATGCACCTAGACAGAGAACTCTGCCACATTCTCTTCAGACTGCACACCAACTCTATTACTCTTTGGGGCCAGAGAATCAATAAGCTTAATGGAGCAGACATCCCATTTATTTTTATGGGATTTAGCACAGTGAAAATCACTGTTTCAGGCAGTAAAATTCCATGTCTGACCAAAACATTTTCTATTGGGTTCTAGCATCCTCCATCCCAAAGTGCAGATAAGGCCCAAAGCTTCAGAGAAAGGGCAGAAGCACTCATAACGTGCTTAGCCAGGTGTTCAACGGGCAAAAGCAAATTCATTCCTCTTCCTTTGCAAGTGATCTTATGTCCTGAAGCATGAGGTTTCATTACCCTTATCGTAGCCTTAGTTTGCAGAGCATCAAAGGTTATTAATGGTCATAAAATTACCTATTACTGTTTCATCTGTAAGCAATGTATTTCTTTTTATGGCAAGCTTGTTCCACACTTTGATTACCTGGAGCACTCGCAGGACAATACTGTAATCCTGCAAGTTGGATCAGCAGTCATTTTATTCACATTATCTATGTGCACAATATAATATAAGCAATAATCTTAGCCTATCATTCTGACAACACAAAATCCCATTAAGGTCAATGGTTCAAGAAGTCATTTGTCTTTGGTGGAACATGGGCTCACTAAAATAAGGCACAAGTACCGTTTGAGGAGGACCTGGAAGATCTCTGGAAATGGGAGCAGAAGGGCTGTATTCTTTCTTCCTTTCACTCCCTACCTTAAGAGAAAGGAGTGTTTTGGGACAAGATTTCCATCCTACAAGAAATCCCATTTTTGGGGAGCATTTCTTTAGTCCAGATCAGAAGAACAATCGTGAGATGTTGCACACAAGAGGATGCACACACCACTTAGCCCCTGTGAGGAAGAGCACCCACAGCAGGGATGCTTGGCAGCTCCCTGGAAATGAATGAGGAGTGAGCATCAGCGGAGGAGAATACGCTCCCTGCCTGAACTATGTAACATTCCCAGCAGGAAGATCAAGGCACGAAATGATAAACAGGCTGTAAAGAACATAAAAGAGGAACAAGAAATGAGTCTGTAAGCATGTTAATTGATAAGGAGGAGATCAAAGAAGTGGCTGGTGCGCTCTTCAACAGAGAGGCACAGATGGGGACAGATAGGATGGTTCATGTGCACAGTGATGTATTTGCAGAGTCTTATTCAGGTAGGCAGTGTCTGGCTGGACTGCATGGTTAACGTTGGTAGCAGCAGGGTATGTGCTCATGCTACAGCAAGGGAAAATAGTGAATTGGGGAATATTTCAATAAATCGAGTACTTTGAGATGAACTTTCCTTGGTAATGTCTGGAGCACTTGATGGCCTAAGCAATGCAGGCTCATAGCTGGTGTGATTCTTGTCAAGGACTCTTGGACAATGGGTGATGTCCCAGCAGGCAGGAGAAGGAAAAACACTGCACCTGCATGTAGGGAAAGAGAGACCCCATGATTAGTATCAGTTACCTAGTGCAGACCCAATGCACACAATCACACTGGTCCTCTCTAAGCCTCTGGAGGATAATGAGGAGGTGAATCACAGCCAGGACAGATGTGTCAAGAACAATTCAATCTCCTCTCATGGCAGGATCAGAGGCTTTGTGTATAAGGGAGAAGGATGCGCTCTTGTGGTGCTTTGGATGTTGTCCCACACTGCTCAAAAGCAAGGTGCGGAGGCACAACTGGCTGCTTAGTGAATCCAAAACGCTTTCAAAAAGTAGCTAACAGTTCTCTGGGTTGTTTGAGGTTGAGCAGGGTCCCACCTTGGACCTGATGCTGTTTGGTGCGTTCCTTGCTGACTTTGCGTCTGAAGTAGAGAGTATTTAGGTTAGGTGTGGAAGAAGCTATAAATGCTGGCAAAAATGATTAGTTAAGGACAGCACATTAATAATTGAAATACTATAATACTTACACACTATAATCATTGAAATACTATCTCAGGAAGGAAATGGCTAGTTTTGGCTCTGCGGAAGAGAACCAGGAAGTGACAGTGGGTTGCATAGTCAGCATCAGCAGAAGACGACGTCCTGGTATATATATACCTACATATATATATATACACATAAATATATATATGAGAGCTGTAGCAAGACATGGGAGGAACCTTCTTGACTTGTTCAGCTCAGAAAGGTCTTAGTTGAATTTGAGTTCATGGATGGACCCAGAGAGGGTAGAGACATCCTGAGGACAGCAGGGAAGGGCAGAACAAGCTGGGGCTGTCGAGGGAAAACTGACCAAGAGGAACATGATAGCCCCTGAAAATATATCAAAGTAAGATGATAAAAAGAAAGGAGTGAACTTCCTTCAACTTTGGAGACAGGACAAGAAATAATAGGCTCACCTCCATCAAGTACTATTTACGTAGGTATTAGGAGAGCCTTTCTAATAGTGATAATGGCACAGCACTGGAGGAGGTTGTTCAGCTGATTGATTGCAAACTCTCAGTTTCTAGAGGGTTTTGCAAAGAGGTTTTACAACTGTCTGCTAAGGAGGGTTTCTGCAGAGCAGATTTTATGTTGTAGCTGTGATAGATTCAATGTCTTCAGTCCTGTCCCTGCAAGGCTGTGCTCAGGTGTAGAATGTCATTTTTAACAGTAAACATCTGTGTAAGATGGATGTTCTTATGTATTTATATCTTCAGATTTGTAAATATACATCTGAATGTCAACCTTTATATTCAGCAATCATAGAGAAGCCTATAATCAATGAATTAAGAAATAATGATGGAATTATTCAAAAGGAGAACATCAGAGATTTCAGCTCCTCTGGAAGATGTCACTGAAATCAGTGATAAAAGCTTTTATTAAAAGAAAAATAGTTGCAACCCTGCGTTTTCCAATAGGAAATGGATCATTTTGAAGTGCAGAGTCACCCTAATTCCCAGCAATTAACTCTGAATGGCCTCCAGTGAGTTTTCTGATGTAAAGAAGAGAGTTAATGTTTTAACTCACTGTGCTCTTTGGGTCTTTGTACGTGACTTATTACTGTCATTAATAGATCCTTACCTTTGCATGGATATTGATGAATAAGGAAGTGTTAGCTCCATGGAAGGAAGCTTCCCCACATCACCGAAGGGGCTGGAAATCCATCCCCACTTTCACAGATCTTTACCCCTGGTTTCACAAGCAAGGAAACTGAATCCGGTGGAAGGACAGAGTCCTGCTTAAAGGTTACAGCCTGCACAGCAGCTCAGTACTCAGGGCAAGCGTGAACTCAGAATGCTCCTTCTAAATGACAGAGGCTGTGGAAGGGGTATGAACTTCAAGATGACGCTGTAGAAGGGCTAGAAAGGTCAGATCAGGGTTATGGTTCCCCCACACACACACAAGGAACAGCATGCTTTTGAATACATCCGACATCATTTCATCCCTGCAGCCTTCTCAGGAGCTGAATCCATCACCCAGCTTGGCAAGCCTGGAGGGCAAAGAGGTGAAATGTCTTTGTGGAGGTCACCAGGTGAGTTACTGTCAAGGCCAGGGATGGAGCTCAGAGGACTGTGTCCCTTGTGTTGGTCACGCTGCTGCTCTGGGTTGATACCCGCCCGAGTTTATTAACAGAGGTCCAAGACTGAAGTTCAGCAGTAAATAAGTAGAAGGAGGAGGAACAATCAGGATTTACCAGCAGATTTTCCAGCTCTTTTTTGGGTTTTTTTTTCTGTCCTACTTAACTGCTCCTTTCCCCAAGCTGAGAGACACAAATGGCTCCTCCTTCCTTTAAGGATCAGCCCAATATTTAAATGTCAAGTGTGACCCGGAGACAACTTTACCTCTTCATCACTCCTGCAACAGAAGCAGCCCAGACAGCCCAGATGTTCCAGTCCAGGGGAAAAACAAAAAGGAAGGGATATAGAGCCTAAGGGTCTCTTCTTTGCTGACCTTTTCCATGTGTTCTCCTCCCATCCTACCTCTACAGCCCAAATTTCCCCCTCTCTTTCCTCCTGCACTCATGAAAGCAGCAGCAAGTGTTCAGCTGCAGCTGCCTCTGCTGATATACACGCTTGCTGGTTCCATCTTTCTAGGGACACACGGAAATAGCTGCGGGTTCCCAGCAGAGGAGGGAGGTGGATTGAGGAGGTGGATAACACAGAGAGAGAAAATGAGGGCTTCGATCTTGCTGTGCTCCACTGAAGCAGCACTGAGCTTGTATAGACAGAGGCACCGCTCCTGCACCCTGCGTGAGGAAGACCATGGCTAAACAGCCATGAAGATGTGGCCCAACAAGTGCCAACAACATTATTGCCACACTGCAAACATCACACATGCATGAGCAATGCTATTGTAAGAAAGCTTTGGAAAATTGGTGCTGAGGTTATTTTCCAGCTGGTTTTCATTCCTCGCGCTGGGCACCTTTGTGGTATAAGCATGGATGGGAAGGAAAGGAAAACAAGTGGCATGCACTGAAATGATGTGTTCATGCTGTCAGGGCAGGGGATTGAACTTGGCTGTCCCTGTATGGCAGCAGGAGCCTGGTTTAGCTCTGCGCTTGCATGATGCTCCTTGCACATCTGGTTACTGCTGAGGAATGGGATGTTTCCATTCCATGACTCACCAAGTACTGGCCAAATATCAGTATATAGATGGTGGGAAACTGAGGCAGAGAGGGAAATCCCAAGCGTCCAGACTGCGATTCCCAGCTATGCAGGAAATCACTGCCTTTCAAAGCCCTTAGAAGCTGGAAGAAGTGAAAACTGGTGGAAAGCCACAGAAGTGGAAGATGTGAAGTCCTCCATTCCACAGGGAGCTGCCTCGTATTCCTGCCTCTGTCAAGACTTCTGGGATAAAAACATCCCTGAAGACTTGAGAGCAGCACGGTAACTGCAGAGCTGGCCAGCACCTCTTCATTGTTTATGCCCCATCCATCTAAATCCACCTGTAACCCGCCACAAACACTTTAAGCTCTTCAGTTATTCCAGGTTTGTGCAGCCTCAGGGGGATTCCTTTACGCTAATGAATATGGCTTTTACTGAGATCGCTATTGTCACTTTCCAGAAGCCTTTTACTCACTTAAAGCATCTCATCTCTTACCCTGGCGTTCCCTTGCACGGAAAACTGGAGCCTGTATTGCCAAGATACCCTGTACAAAGCCAAGATAAAACGCAGACCAAACACCCACCCTGCTTGCACCCTCATTCATCCAAATCCAGGTTGACCGCAGTACTTGAGATCTGGACCTACTGATGTCTGCTGTAGCTCAGCCCAGATAAGCATCTTTACTGTGTCTTTCCTTTGGCTTTGACAAATAATCCCAAGATCAGCCCCTGATTGTTCCAGCAGTGAAAGTACATCAACAGCACAGCTCCACTGCTCCAAAACTTTGCAGAATGACTCCCTGCCTTCCCTTTTCCAGCTCTGTTTCTAAGGTTGCAGCCTTCAAGAGAAAGGTGGGTTGCCCTGGCAACATCTCAGCACTCCGCCTGGACGTAAATTGCCTGTCAGTCTCTGAGAAAAAGATGAACTGGATGAACTTGCAGCATTTCTTCTTCTAAAGCAGGATTTTCCTTCCCTTTTCCCCAGATCACTTGGCCAGAGGTGTTCAAACTCTCTAGAAAATGAGAGAAAATGGAAAAAAAAAGGGGTGGAATAGCCCATTTCTGAGAATTCAGACCCTGTAACCAGTAGAAAGTCACTGCTGGGAAGATCCCACCCATAGAGGCTTTTGGACTGCAAAGGTTGCAAGTAGTTGAGGGCAGGGGAAGGGAGGCAGCCTGGTACAAAGAGAAGGCAAAGCGAGCTGGGGCAAGTCGTTTCTCTCTAAGAAGAGCTGCAAGTCCCTTTGCTCCCCATCTCCCGTCACTAAAATCCATGTTCCTGAGCCAAGCAGGGATGCTCAGGGCAAGGCAATGTGGTGTTTTCTGAGCCTCAAGCCCTGGCTGAAGACCTGCAACCAGAGCACCACAGGCTCTGCAGCCTCTTCTGAGTTTCTACCCCGAGATGCAGCTTCTCCCTGCTTAGTGCTGCATAAACCCCTTGAGCCAACACTTGGGAAGCCATAGGGACCTTCGGGGTCTTTGAGGGATGATAACTTCTTCACCTCTTTGGACTTCCCTCTCAAAAAGGAGAGGTATATGTGCACCACAGAGCACATGGTGAGAAAGGGAGGCAAGCCCAGGCTCAGTTTGCTCAGCAGGAAGCCTCTCATGCACCAGGAGGCTGTGCTGTCTGCATCAGAAAGGGCTGCGGTCCTCAGTCAGTGAATAATTCAGGGTAATTTATGTAACCAGAACTGGAGCGTGTTTGTGTGTCCTTGTGAGGTCTCCCAGGCACCACAGGCTGGATCGATCAGGATGGGGAACCCCAGCCCCAGCCCCTGCTGCTGCGCAGATCCTCTGAGAAAACATCTGAAAAGTATAAATCACCTCTTGTTTCTCAACAGCCTTGTCCAGGGTTTTCTCTTTGCAGGAGATTCTGAGGCTCAGTCTGTGGAGAGAGCAGGGAGACAATGCACTCCCTTGGATGCACAGAGTAGGGTGATGCCCAAAGGTCTCCCATCAGACCTATCAATGACTTTACCCTGCCAGAGAGGAGATTGAGATGAGCTCTTAGGCAGAAGCTCTTCCCTGTGAGGGTGCTGAGGCGCTGGCACAGGATGCCCAGAGAAGCTGTGGCTGCCCCATCCCTGACAGTGTTCAAGGCCAGGTTGGACACAGGGGCTTGGAGCAACCTGCTCCAGTGGAAGATGCCCGTGGCAGTGGTTGGAGCTGGATGAGCTTTAAGCTCCCTTCCAACCCAAACCATTCTGTGGTTCTATATTCTATGATCACCTCTGGCCATTTACACCCCTTTCCCCACCCTACCTGGGCTGCTCCACTGCAGCACAGAGCCACAGCGAGGAACCCCCGAAAGCCAGCCAGCCAAACCCCAGCATATCCTAATGCCAGCCAGGAGTTAAAGATCCCAAAAGAATGATGTGCCCAAGAGCCATTAATATTCAAGGGAGTGAAAAATCACAGCCTAAATCTGCAGTGAATGTTCCCACTACTGCTGGAAGTTGGATGTCAGGGGCATTTCCACGGTGTCCCGTAGCATGCAGGGAGATTTCAGTCCTGAACAGAACTACTTTCATGCAGTTTAAATCTAAAAGTATTTTGGTCTTTTTTTTTCCTTTTTCTTTCTTTTTTTTTTTCCTTTTTTTCCTTGCTTCTTGCATTTAATAAGAAGAAAGAAAGAAGGGAGAACATCAGCACAGACCCTGTCAGTGCCAAGCCTGATGCTGGCAAGGCAGACAGCATTAGAGTCGTGATCCTATTATTAATTTCAAAGTGAATTTAATAGGTCACTTAATACTCAATGAGTAAGAAGAAAAATGTCAAGAAGGAGAAAAACACAGTCCAGAAGCAACATTCTGGATATTGAACATTGTGCAACCCAGCTCCTAGGCTTCAATGACAAGAAACAAAGGTGTTCCCCTCAGCAGAGTTAGTTAATTCGTAATGAGTTCAGTGCAACAAGTAGTTTTGCATACCAGTCACCAGGTCAAGGCAGTGCTTGCCGGATCTGCATCTTCACGTGAAGGCTGTCTCCTCCTGTCGTTAGGAGCTTATCCCACAGTGCAATAACAGATTCAAGTCACGTCACCACCTTTCTTCTGGGAGAACAAGCCTGTAGCAACAGGGATGGAGCTTAATGAGGAGGATGGGAGACAACGTTACCCATCTGCCCGGTGTAATGGACGCAGCGCTGTGTTTTACATCCCTTTCGGAAGCAGTTGGTGCCAGCCCCATCACAGCCCAGCCATCAGCCAGTGGGGGTGGCATCTTTGGTGCCATCTGGCCGTTTCTAGGGGGAAAGAAGCTGTTATGTGAAAAAGAAGCAGAAGTGATGCTGTTACCCCAACATGACTGCAGCGGACAGGAAGGAAGGAGCGATGATGTGAACCAGAGGGAAGTTTTTAAACAAAGTTGGGGTGTTTTTTAATGAAAACCCATTTTTTTCCCCTCAAAGTAGAGCTTTGGGAATTTCTGTTCATTTAGTATCTAAGAGCATGTGTGAAAATAAAAGGAAACATTCCCACCTGCACATCCCTGTGCTCCCTCCTCTCTGACCTCCCTTCTTTCTGCTGATGGAAAGGGGGACAAGGCAGAGGGAAAGGGCCAAAGCCTAAAGGAAATGTGGTCACATTTCAGCAGCTGATGGTCTTTCTGTGAGCAGTTTCAGGCTTTCCTAAGAAAAGTGAAGAGGATTATTGGGACTCTCCTATAAAATTCAGTTATACACATTACCAGGTCTTGCTACAGGACATGAAGTTATTTTTTCCCTTATTCCCACAAGTGCTGTTAAGTCCCTTTAACAGCTAAGGAAACTGAGGTAGGGAGACATAAGGCAAGATATAAGGACACGCAGTAAATCCTGGGCAGGAATGAAGCCAAGCAGAGATTTGTTGTTCTGCAGACAGGTAAATGTTCATTATTTACCTGTTGGTTTTAACTGGGTCTAACGAGGACCATCTCCCCTCCACTGTGGTCCTTGCAGCCTTCCCTCCAGAGGGACAGGGGCTTGCGGACATGTCCCCGTTCTGTCCTTCCACATGAATCACCTCCATCACCTTTGGGTGAATGGCAGAGCCCTGTTCCTGGCTGGGCAGGGGGCTCGGGTGCAGGCATGAGTTGGACTTTGCTCAGCTCATCCCTCTTCAGTGGGTGCAGCAGAAATCACTGAGCAGTCCCAGCATGGCCCTGTGCTGGGAGGAAATGTTGATCAGCCATGACAGCCTCTGTCTGCTAGCATAAGGAGTGCCAGAAATGATGGATACAGCCTTTTCTTTCTCTAGCTCTGAGGAGAGTTTTGCTTTTCAGTTGGTGTTTGGGCAGCCAGATCACATCTGCTACAGTCTTTTGACCCTGTTACAGCAGCCAGCAGTGATCCCCTCGGGATGAGCAAGGAAAGTGCTCCCAGAGAATGTTTCGGGAAGCTGCTGAGGCACGATCACCACGCTGGGCATTCTCTGACCTGCTCTAGCAAGAGACATCAACACAACCTTTGGTCAAGAGATACAAGTATGAAGCTAGATGAAAACCCCAGAAACCCTTAGGGAAGCACCAAAGTCCCTGAAGTTATGCGTGCTCCAAACTGCCATCATGCAATCAGTTATCCCAACCCAAAGCCCAGCAGGAGCAGCCCCAAACAGCACAGAAACACATGCCAATGCTCCCATGGAATGAGTCGGTGCTGCCCAATCCCTAGATACTGTTTCGTGCTGTGGGTAGAAGGGGCCATTTGAGGCTTTTGGGGGTCAGCACAAGAATAATTGCTTG
Organism: Myiopsitta monachus; assembly: GCA_017639245.1. Classification (NCBI taxonomy): domain Eukaryota; kingdom Metazoa; phylum Chordata; class Aves; order Psittaciformes; family Psittacidae; genus Myiopsitta; species Myiopsitta monachus. The sequence goes on along the minus strand of CM029917.1, from coordinate 3,131,193 downwards.
CATTTAGCAGCCAGATAGGGTATTTATAGAAAACCATTAAAACAAATCCAATCTTCTTACATTCTCTCTTGTACCACTGCTCATTACGTTTTGTTTGCTCTTGAAAGCAGTCAGAGCCTGAGCCCGAGGACATCAGGCTTCAGGGACCAGATCACATTTGTTTGGTTTTTATCTACAGCTGGTAACTAGGTTAAAATCTAAAGTAGAGCTAATCAGGCTAAAAATACCACAGCTCCCATCACAGGATGAGGCCATCATTACCATTCATATCACCAGTGATGTTAGCATGCTCCTGACACCTGACAAATAGCAGAGCTTTTAGAGGTAAATGAATGAAATCATTAACTTTCCCCAAGCTCTGTTCGCTTGTATTTACACCCTGGATTGGGCGCTGTGCTCTGGGGCATCTCAGCCCAGCGCTAAACATCACAGTGGTCTTGGAGTTATCGGAACTCTTAAGGAGATTCAGCTGAAAGTCACCCTATATCTTAAGTTTCTTGAAGTATAAGCGTGAAGAGCGGGGAGAAGTTATTTGGGATGTGTGGCGTTATTCCTATCTGGATACTTTGATTGGGAGGAGGATGGATTTGATAACAAGGTAGTCCTATCTGATCCTTGTCCCCTACAGCAATGATCCCCCTTCACCCATTGCAGCTGAGGGCTGAGAACAGGAAAACATCACTCATCCTGCAGCATCCGGAAGCCCCTCAGTCCATGCCTTTACTTGATGCCTCCTGGCTGAATTGGTTGTGTCCCCAGCTTGTTCCCTACCCCTCACCCCTCCATGCTGGACTCAGAGTTCCTGGGGTTGGGGCCTCTTTGCTCCACCTCAGCAAAGCCTCTCATGTTCTCACAGGCTTTCACCCTAACTTTCTCACCAGCCTTTACCCATTTCAGCCTCACTAACTTCTCCAGACTGGCTGCAAGGCAAAGGTATCCCACACAGACACAAATCCTGGCAGAGAGGGGGGTACACGCGCTGCCTGACCCAGGAGAACCCTTCAAACCATCACATTTCCAAGCCTTTTGCACTTTTCAGGAGACATCAACCAGAGGAAAGCACATCAGAGCACTGGATTTAGGAGGGTACAGCAAGTCCTGAGGCAGGGATGCTGGGTTTGCTCTGTGGTTGGCCAGCACTGAGCATGAGCAAGTCCCCTGTGTGAACTGTCACAGTCCCCTAACCCCACATTTGCTCCTTATCTTCGAACGCACTCTTAGCCTTAGACCTCCTCAGCTGGTGAGAGCAGACCTGCATATTTAGATTTCAAGCTGTTCCATACTTAGGATGCTTTTGTGTCCTTGGCTCTGAACAGTTTAAGGAACAGAGCCAAATAACACCCCGGGCCACAATTTATTGTGTTTTTGTAAGAAAACGGGAGCGTAATTGATCTCTGCACAAACTCTGCAGAACCCTCGGCTCCATGCAAGCCTTGTTGCAGTCCTACTCAACAGAATGAGGGCTATTTATGGCCTTGTCTCCTCTAAAATAAAACACGCTCTTTAAGCTGTTTGCAAGTGAGATCATCTCTGTTTCTTCAGTAAATGTATAAATAATGATAATGCAGCTAGGAACATGCTTTGTAACTAGGTCTTTGGCAGCACGGGGAGTTGCATCAGTCTCTGCAGATGTTCAACCTTTATGGACGGGCACATGGAGCCTCTTCAATGCAGTCCAAAAGCCTTTTGTAAGCAGAGAGGAGGTGTTTGTATTCCTGGCCTGGCTCAGCCTCTCGGGAGGCGTTGGTCCCCCAGAAACACAAATGGGTCTTATTCATTTCTCTTTACCTCCCACCATGGATCACCACCTGACTCTCCGGAGGTGCCGAACACTTCAGTCCCCTTTGAAACCAGAACGCACCCATCCGTTGCCTGGCATCATCATTTGCAGCTCAGCACCGGGCAGGGTTGCTCACTTGCTGAGTGCAGGCAGTGGAGAGCTTGTTTTCCATTGTGTGGGTGGGATCCAGGCATGTGGGTGCTCCAGCTCCTTGTTTCAGCTTTCAGAGGCGCTCAAGGTACTTAAATAAAACCAAAACACATTAAAAGGTTCAAGTTTTTATGACAACATAGATATTTCCACCCAGACACCGCACAGTGCTCCTTCTTAATATGTGGTTTTGTTAATAAATGGAAATCCTAGCTTTCCTGCCTGCTCTGAAGTGGCTTCAATGTCTGTAGACCCTTGCCTGCAGCAGCAGATCTAATTCCATCGGGCAGGAGGAAGAAGGCGGAGACACCTCATGATTTGCCCATAGTCCCCAAACCAGCAAATTGAGAGTTAAATCCCAAGTCCCAGGCTGGGTTTCAGGCTTCTTTGATACTGTCAAATATTTTTACTGTTCCCTCTGCATTTTGCACTTATCATGAAGCAGCCTGTTCCCCAGGGGAATATTTAAGATCGCATTTGGCACGTAACAGTTGTCCCCCACTGCACTCATCAGAATAAGGAGCACAGTCCTATGGGAATGGCTTCCCTATCAGTGTAGGGATAAATTAGGCAGGATGCAAATTGTCCTAACTCCTGCATACATATTGCTGAGGACATAAATGCATATTAGCAATGGAGTTATCAGAAGAAGCATTAACAAGAGGGCTGGGAAAGGATGGATAGAGATATCCTTGGTTTAAGTAAGGGATAGAAGGGAAAATGCATATTCATATGAAGCCTCCTGGGAAAGCCATTTGTAGGAATAAGGCTTGTTTCCATAGTGTGGAGAGCAGCTGGCTGACCTAACACATTCTGTATGAATGGCTGAGGAAGTGTCAGTGATCCATGATCACGAGGCACATCAGTGCTCCTTGTCACACCCTGGGGAGCAGAGACTGGAGGGGATCTGCATGGGAACCCCACAGAAAGGCCTCAGGGTGCAAGGCAAGTCCATGCAGGCAGCTGAGCAACCACAGAGGCACTGCACATCTCAGGCTGTCAGCTCTTGTCCAAGCTACAACACACACGGGCGCTGTTCTCCTCCAAATGAGCCTGATCCCCTCCCAAGGTGTGAGACAGGACAGGGATGCGCTTTGACGCAGGCCTGGGTGAAACTTGAGGCTAAAGTCTTAAAGGATGGAGGAGATAAGACCCAATTTTCTCACACTGATAAATCCATTTCCGCTTGGATTCAGATTTTGCTTCTATGCCTCAACTTCTTTCTCTCAGCATTATTGCAGAAGTTGACTGGCAGCAGTGGAGCGCTGGGGTTTGGGACACAGGCATCAAAATGGTATGGATGGACCCAAAGCATAAAGAAGCCCCTGGCAAAGCAGTATTAATGCATTAAACAAGACAGCACCTATAGATGTATTTTTAGTAGAAAAAGGCTGAAAATAAACAATAACCCAAACACTGATAAAACTGGATATACCCTGAGGTTTCCTGCCCTGTATTTGTGGGCAAGAAACACATGCTGGTCAGAAGGCCCTAGCAGCAGATCAATTCACAAGGATAAGCAAGACCAGGATGTCTGTGCCCAGGGACTTGTCAGAGTGCATTGCAGGCTGGCACGTTTCACTTGCTGCTGCTGAGCCTTTAGGAAGCAAAAGCTTCCCGAAATACCAAGAGGCTGACTCCAGACACTGGGATCTCTGCAGCTGTGGATCTCACACACATACACAGTGTAGGAGTCCCAGTTCCTGCCTTTGCTCTTTGTTCACTGTGCGAATAAAAGCTGGGTTTGGTTTTCTAATATTCCCTTTGCCTCTGTGCCTGAAGCACTCACCAGCCTCAGCAGCAAGTGCAACAAATGATGCTTCTTCAGTACGAAGATGGGAGCCCCTACTCCTAGATGAATTCAGAAGAAAACACAAGCAGGAACAGCCCAAAGTGTCATCCTGCTTTTATGAACCCAGCCTGTGGAGCGCAATTAAAAACAAGATCACTCAGCAGTGGCTTTGCAAATCCTCTTGCATTGCTTTTCCCTGCCTGGCAGGAGGGAAGGGAAAACATCAGCCTGCTCTGGTGCAGCGCTTGATCGTGAACTAATGCGGAGCTCAGACGCAAGACAAGGGAACTGAACCAAATCTGACTAATTAGGGTATCCAGACAGGCAGAATCCTTCTCATGCTCCTCACAAGACAGCAGCAGAGATTATGTTTTACCTTCACACCACAGAGAAGGGAGAACTGGTCCTTCAGGGTGGCTCATACACCGGTACCACCACTGCGGTGCTTGGTTCAGCAGCAGCGCTGGAAGAGCATGAGCAAGGGAAGGCTCACAGGGATGCTGATGGCTTCCAGATGTTGGGCACGGAACAAAATATCAAACACACAAATCCTGCTCCAGGCAAGAGCTCAGATCCACTTTCAGAATGGACAGAAGCTACTGGGCTTTCTAGCTTAACATCTCAAGGACTGCACTCGTATCATGAAGCCAGCCCTGAGGGGAAAGCAGAGGCCATGAATGAAGGCTGAGAGCTATTCTCAGGCTGTGAGAAAAGCAGAAGCTGAGGACAAATGCTGTCCTGAGCTATTCTCAGGCTGTGCCCAAGCATTACCTGGGGCAGTATTTGTTGGCTCAGACCAGTATCGTTGACAGGTCATGCTCAAGAAATGCCCTATCCCTGTCTCTGTCCCTGTCCCATTTGCCAACAGAGATGAAACTTGGAAAGGCAGATGGAAGGCAGACAACTGGCCCCTATTGCTACCCCTCTCTGAGTGATTTGCAAACTATTTGCAGCCACTGTGGGTGCATCCACACCTTCCAGCCAGTTTAATGCAGCAGCTGGTCTTCAACCATCAGGAACATGCGAGCACAGTGGCCCGGGAAGAAACCAGGTAAAGAACAATAGGAACTCATTAAGCAGCACAGCATGCTCCTACACCAGAGAGCCTGGCTCTGATTTCACTCCATTCCTAGGTTTGTGGAGCTATTAGGAGATAATTTGGTCATGTGGTAGAGGAAGAGACTTGCTCGGCTTTAAGGCTGTTTGTTTGGTTTGGGGGTTTTTCTCTTCTATTCCTCCCAGCCTTTTCTGATTTCTCTTTCAAGCTCTTTCAACAAATCCAAAGCCAATAACAGCAGGGATGGGATGGGATGGGATGGGATGGGATGGGATGGGATGGGATGGGATGGGATGGGATGGGATGGGGTAACTCCAAGGACTCTCCCAAGTGGATTGGAAAATACACATTATTTCAGCCCAACCTGAAAGGAGCTCAATTCCTAGGAAATGCTGAATGCTCAAACCTGAGATACCAGGAGCTTGCCATTGCTTTTGCAAATGTGAATGGTAAGAATGGTGCTGCCTGTGGCCAGCAAGTTCTATCATGAAATAGTCCATTTTCATAATGCTCTCTGTGGGGGTTTCTAGGCTGAGAACTTTGGTTGGCAAACCTGCCTTAGACTTTTTGTTCCTATTCTTGAAAGAGCAGCTCAAACAGGATTGAACTCATGGACCTGAAGGGCTGCTTAACCTGTTCTTTAAGACTCCCAGGGTCTTAAAGTTCCTCAGCTGCTCTTGAGCAGTCTGAGCCTCATCCTATTTAAAGCAAACCCTATTCTTTTTTGAGGTCACAAATTACCACTCAACTATTCTCCATTCCCAGGTTAAGGTAACACTGCAGTATCTCTGAAATCATACAGCAGTCACTGTGTGCAAGCAGCGCACAGTGGTACCTGTAGCTGAAATGGCTCCTATGATATTTATTGTGAAGGTCTTTTGGACAACTGGACAACAGGAGCATCATGCAGCTGCCAGAATCATGAAGACAGCGGTGAGAATAAGTATCTTGGCCTGATTTCCCTCCCTCTGCTTTGCAGAGGGGTACACACAAGCTGGCAGTGGGTGAATTGAGTGGGGTTTGGAGAGCCGCAGAGGCTCTGCAGGGAAAAGCCTGGGATGGGGGGATGCATTTGGAAGTGGCTCCACAAGACAGACTGTGCCTGGAGCTGGGAAGTGTCTGCACCACAGCTGCTCCAGAATTAGACTTTCCCAGTTTTCCTCTTGAAAAGACACAGTTTAATTTTAGGAGGAGGAGTGTAACCATCCACCCGAGGGAGCATGGCACACGTTCATGTACACGCACATACGGATGTGCAGCACAAAGCTATTCCTACCGCTCACAGCCCAGCCTACTCCTTCAAACCACTCACACCTAGAAAACACTTACACAAGGCCAAAGCTCTTGAAGGGGCTGAAGGATCCCGCATGCTTCCCAGTGGCTCCAAGAGGTGCTGGGTCTCTCTGCAGTGATGCTGGCTGTCAGCAGTGCTGCTGAGAGTTCTGCTGCCAAGCTTCAGCCTCCTGACTTCCTCTTGTGGTGGAGTTTCTCCTTGTCATCCTGACCCCATTCAGTCCTTGCGCTTAATGAATTCCTGGCACTTTATTAACAAGAGATATCCAAGTGTGATAAAGGCCATTTTATAGTGTTGGATGAGTTGCAAAGAGAAGTAGAATCGAATGTTGTCATCAAAGAGATGCTCAGCTACAGATTATAAGAAATCTTTATATAGCAGCAAAGAGCATCTTGAGGTGTAGAACTGGGACTTGGCAGATTGGGACTCATGTCCTTGTTTTGTCATGGACAATCCATATGACTTTGCTGAGCATGCAAAAGGTCTAATCCTGTGCAGTGCTGGACCCTTTCCTATTGATCCAGTAAAATTCAGCAGCACCTGACACCTAGAGCACTCCAAGAGGACTTACTGAAGAGAGATCAGAGGCCTGACTGCCCTGAAGGATTCAGCCCTTCTGTCTCCCCATTGCACATCTGCAGTAGCACATCTGCAGGACACAAACCACAGCGCTTTCCTGTGCACATCAGAGAGGACCTCTGCCCGTGGCTACCAGACCATCTCACAGAGTCACTCCTGATGCCCTTGTGAGCTGTTTAACACCACTAGACAGCTCATCTGGAGAAACAGAGGGACAGGACAGACCTGCTGGGAGCCAAAGAAGTGGCTGATTTAGCTGTGAACTAATCTCCATCCCACAGTCTTTTTGCATCCCATCACCCCAAACATCAGACTGTCACACCTCAATACTTGCAGATAAGAACCCAGTCACCACCTGGCTGTAGGAGTCAGTAAATGTTGCAAAGCTGGTGCCCATCAGGAAGCGAACAGGACACGTCACCCATCAGCACACCGGGAAAACTGCAGGCACTTGCATGAGGCAGTGGGAGCTCAGGTTCATGCTGTTTGTATGAATACATTCAATTATTTTCTCCCTGGTACAGAGCTGGTGGCTTTGCTGCATTAATGAATTGTAACAGGCAGTGCCCTCTTCAGCTTTATGCTTGCTGTATCCACGTGCCTTAATCCCCTCTGTAGTGGGTGTTTCTGCTATGGCTCTCATCTCTGCTATGTTTTTCACTCCAGACGTTTCCTGCTGTGTTGTCTTTTTCACACTGCATTTGCTAATGGGGAATCTTCCCCCATGGCTTTTCTAAGGGCTCTTTCATCCATGGGACCCGATGCATCCAGCCTCCTCAATGCCCCTGTGAAGCAGAGAGGGTAACAGCATAATCGACACAACTAAACAGCTAAACTAAAACACACAACTAAAGCACTGAGGAGACAAAGGGATGCAGCCAAGACAGGGATGAAATAGCAGCAAGAGTTTGAAGCATTAGTGTGGTGCAGATCTCGAGCTCCTTAACCCCTCAGAGGGGCTGTGTGTCAGCCTGGGGCCCAGCCATGCAAGGACCATGGATGTTCTTGCTGTGCTGTGGCCATGAATGCACCATCCTGGGCCAGCTGGGGCTTTGCACATCCCATTCCCCTGCAGAGAGAAAATGTGCCCTGAGGTCAATTCCACAGCTGTGATTTTGAACTCAGATTTAAAGCCTGAGAGATGCATCGGTGATGTAGGATCTGAAATCCTCAAAGCCTTCCCCAGAGATCAGCTCTTAAGGGACTAAATAATATCATGGCTGATGCTACTGAAAAGGAGGAGGTGGAGGAACCTGCTGGAGCAAATCCTTACCACTGTCTTGCTGCTGTCCCTCCTGCCACACAAGCATGTGGTATCTTCACCTACCAGACAAATCTTTCAATACAGAGATATTCCTTTGTGGCCTTCCATACAGGAATTGGTTTTTTTTACTCATAATCCAGAGCAGCCAACACAAGGGGGGTTTCTGGGGTCAAGATCACACTAAAGCCGTGTCATGGGGAGCTTCTCCTCACCCAACACCCCCCAGCCCTTGCCACCACGGGGACTCGCAGAGTCCAGTCCAGAAGGGATGCATTGGAAGACTGGAGAAGGCAAATACAACATCTCTGATTGACCCAGAGCCTGGGAGTACAGGAGGACTGTGATTTCATGATTTCCGTATAATACCTTCAAACAAATCATGAAACAGTTTCTAAGCACCTGGAGGATAACAGTGCAATAAAAAGCAGCCAATGTGAATTTGTTAAGAGTAAATCCTGTCAAACCAATCTTAATTTCTTTCTTTGACAGAGTAACTGGCCTTGGTAATAAGGAGGGGGAGTGGTATCAGATGTGATGTGTTGTGAGTTTAGCAAAGCTTTTGACATAGTCTTACATGACATCCTAAACAAATACAGTTTAAGGAAAACCCCCATGAGGCAGATGCAAAATTGGTGGGAAGATTGTACTCAAAGAGTATTTATTCACATTTGGTTGTCAAAATAGGGAGGATTTCTCAACAGGGTTCCCATAGGAAGCTGGCTCGAGTCTAAACACTTCTCTTGGAAACCACAATGATGGCAAAGAAAATACACTTGAAAGTACTTGTGTGTGATCCAAAGAGCTTGGGAAGCACAGGGTTAGAATTCAGAATGAAAAGGGTGCTACCAAATAGGCTCAAAGAAGTAAAGGTGAGGTTGAGAAAACAAAAGAGAGGTTTGTATGAAATGGAAAGTAACCAAACACATGGAGACAAGATGGGGTAAACACCAGGAAGCAGCATAGCAGAGAAGGGACACACATGGACTCTATCTCTTCTCTCTATTGATTAGCCATAGAGATAGCCATAACTACCAACCCTACTGAAAGAGCAAGGGATCAGTTTACTCCAGCTGTCCCATGGGAGTAGGGAAATGTACAATTGGAATATCCCCAACAACGACCACGTAGGATGAACATTAGGGGGGGTTCTACAGTAAGGCTAGTTTGCTCTGAATGAGCCTAAGCGAGAAGAGAGGGAAGTTTGTGGATACCAGGGACAGTAGAGCAGGCTGTTGATACCCTGAAGCCACTTCCACACACGCATTTCTGTATCCTCCTCATGTTCCAGACCAAGTATCTTGCAAGGCTACAACGACACCCAACAAACCTGCCTTCCCTACTAAATGGTATTTTAACTGCGCTCATGCTTCAGTCCTGCTGTGTAAATGCATTGCACTGATGCATTAAGGGAGGATACAGCTCGAGCTGGCTCATAAGGCAGTGGGCAGTTTTTCAAGACGATCCTTGCTGCCCTCTTTGCTGTAAGCAGACAGGTTTACATGATTACACTGTCAAAGCATCGTGGCCTCCTTTCTGCAGAACAGGAGGGGTCATTTTGCCTGTCAAACCATGCTGACACCAAAGCACAGCCCAGGAGCATGTGTAGGGTGCAGGAAGGGACGATCCACAAACTGGCTCCTTGGGGAGCATCCTCATAAATACCAGGGACACCCACTCTGACAGCTCCATTTCCCAATATTTTCCCAAGAAAAGAGGTGACCCTGGTGGGGAGCTGTCTCTAAGGACAACTTGTGTCCCTCCTCCAGCACAATGCTTACAGGGACCAAACAAGAGCCTTCTGTGTCACATTTGGGAGAGTTTCTCAGCCTGAGAGCACAGCAATTTGTCACCGCTCAAGAGTTTAGACTTAGTCCCTGTGCTCACCCCATGCTGATGCATTTGGATGTTAGCAACACATTAAAAATGCAAATAGAGGCAGATCCTAGAGAAGCTGAATGTCATCCCTCTATGTCTTTATTTAAAATCAAATCCAGCTTCATTTTAATGTCCTCCTTGGGCTGGGGCTGAGCAATGATTTTCACTTGTATAAATACACTCACAATGTGTGTATACATATTTATGCTGTTCCAACAGGAAATAGAAAGTCATCAATAAAGCATATTATTTCTACAACTACAGCAGTAACAGGAGCAGCAGCAGCAGGCACCAAAAAAGACCATCTCTGTGGGGCTTTGACAGAACACAGGTGCTGCTTTTAGCCCTGTGTGATATTAGCTCTGAGAGACAGAGCATCCAGCCTGAAATACTGGCCTGAAGAATAGGAACTGTAGCATCCTCGTAACTGATGGCATCCTTGTGCCATCATTCGCACAAAGCATGACGCAGATGTTCCAGCCAGTCCCTAGGCCTGAGCTGCGTGTTTCAATCAGCCTGGCAAGTCCTGCCGGGGGAGCTGCAGAGGAAAGCAAACAGCACGGGAGAGGATAACCCCTGTTCTTTCCAGCTGAGCCGTACAACAGCATTTCAACAGCAGCGGATTAACAAGCTTTCCCTCCTGCTTTGGTCGGTGGAGAATTGCAAGTACCCACACAGCTGATGCTCAGGCTGTTTCCTATCCAGGAAGGGGCACTGAGGTCCTTCCAATGTTGATGCGGCGCAATACTTGCTCTCGGGACTGATCTCTGACAGGTGGCAAAGAGCACTGGCTGCTGGCTCGCTGCTACAGAAATAGCTGATGTGCACATGCTTGCTGTGCATTCAACCCCAAATTTCCAGGGAGGAGGGGAACAGGCTGGGTCACGCTGTCAGAGCAAGGATCAGCTTCTACATCAGTCAGGATCTTCTGCAATCTCCTCCTCCTTGTCTATACATTAAATGTTTCCCTATGCTACATCAGTCAGTGTTGGCAGGCAGAGCTGGGAACCAGATGGGCTCCTTGCCCTTGAGGTGGGTTTGGAGGTTGCTCCCCACCATGGCTGAGAAAGAGGATTTGTGTGTCAAGAGTTCCTGAGACCCCAAGTCCTCTCTGTCCTGCAAATCACCTGGGTGGCTATTCATTTGTCCAAGTCACTTTTGGATATGTTGTATAGATGAAGCTGGGTTCCTTTGCCCAGTCTGATTTTGGCTGGTGTGAAGCATTCTGGATGCTTTGTTGCCCCATCTCATGAGGGCAATGTTACAGTTTTTTCTTCACTCTTCCCTCCCATCAATCACTAGATTTTATGTGATACTGCATGGCAGAGAAATGCCCTTTTTGCTATATAGAATAACAGAACGGTTTGTGTTGGAGGGTCCTCAAAGCTCAGCTAGTTCCAACCCTGTGTCACAGGCAGGGACATCTTCCACTAGAGCAGGCTGCTCCAAGCCCCATCCAACCTGGCCTTGAACACGGCCAGGTATGGGGCATCTACCACCTCTCTGGACAGCCTGTGCCAGAGCCTCACTATACTCATCATGAGAAATAGATTGAAGATCTAATCTGAATCAACCCTCTTTTATTTTGAACCCATTACCTCTTGTCATACCACCACATTCCCTTTGCATCTAGAAGAGAGGGACAGAGCTCAGCTCAGACTGAGGTCTTGGGAACAAAGACATTTTCTCCTGTCAATCCCTGCAGCCCCAGCAGGCCCTGATCTTCATTAGGACTCCAGCTTCTGGCATAATCGAGTTACAGCTTAATGTACCGAATGCAGGATACTGGACTCCAGTTCAAGTGGAATACATCGTAATGCATTAAGTATTTCTCTTCAGATAAATAACTGAAGAAGATGTGTTTCCATTATCTGTGCATGCCCTCATAGCAGAATGGCAGAAGGCCTAGCAGAGGATTACATTCTTTTTTAATTCAATAAACAAATGTATAATGATATCTTCTGGGAACCATTCTGCAGAAAAGAGCTCTGAAACTCCAGTGCTGGTAAAAAAACACCCAGAAAAAGAGTCTCTTTTGTCCAGGCTTCAAGGCAAGAAGAGAGCTTTATCATCACTCTCCTCTGGGTTAAGCCCAACAGCCCCACTGATGCAGGAGACTCCATTTGGGTCCAAATGCCTTTACTCCAAGGACAGAGCAGAAGGTCCCTGTTTGAATTTGGTCTCCCACCAGCTCTGGCTGCATGGTTAGGATCATGAAGAGGCACTAGGGGTTGATTCCTTCACCAGGAGAATTTAATTAAGCCTGCTGCTTAAATAACACAACTCTAAACACTCTAAATATAGGTTGTGCTTTATGGAGGGAGAAGAGGCAGAAAGATTCTTTATTGGGATACAAAGCAGGGATTTCAGCTGCGGAGCCTCTTGAAGCAGCAATGCATCCAGCTGTCAAAGGCATCTCTCAAACCAACTGCTTCTTGGTGGGAGAGAATAACACAGTCACTGCTATCGTCTTCCTTGTGTCGTTATATTCATGAGCATCTGTCCCCTGTCTCTGCAGGAAAAGGCCTGGCTGGCCTCCGGAAGGAAGGGAAAACCCTGTTAGCGATGCTTGCATGGGAAATTGTGTGATATTTCAATTCAAACCTCATGTTCTTGGGGGGTTCTGGAGAACAGGAGTGCTCCTGGTCTGCCCTTTCCTCTTTCATCCAGGAGCTGCTGGTGAAACAGCTTTGAGGTGACTGCTGAGATCCTGCCTGCAAGGGATGCTTGTGACCCCCACAGCGCTGCCTGCAAAGCACCTCCAGCTGAATGACAAACCGAAGGGAATTGCAATCTCTGGGGGGTTTCCCACATGCTTTCAAAGATAAGGGCTGCCAAAGATAAGAGCAGTGGCTTTGCCACCACTTTGAAATGCCTTCTCTCTCATCCCAGTGCAGCAGGGGCAGAGTGATGACAGTACACTGGGGAGCGTTGGACTCAGCTGGGTTTTTCTATGGCAAACCTGCTTTTTTCCTTCAAATTGTCACCATAATAAAGTAACTCAGTTCAATAGAAAACTAATCCATAAAAAATCACCAGCGTTAGTGAAAATGCTGAGCTGCGCGCAGCGCATTCCCACTTTGGGATGGTGACTGGCCATCAAGCCCACCTGCATTAAACCAGGGTCCATACGTTTGATACACTCAGCAAAAATGTAAACTATTTGGAGAAGTGCTCCAGGAATTTACAGCTCAGATTTATGGATACAATCAGGTGTCTGGTACCCAGCTGAGGGGAGTTGGGTCTTGAAGCTCTTCAGTTGATTCACAAGCATTATGACCAGAACCATCACCCTCAAGTGCCAATCAAGAACTGAACCAAGCCAAAGGACTTACCTGAGGTCATCAGAAGAGTGCATGGCAGAACAGGAGCTTTGGACCATGTTAACCTGTTGCAGAGATTTGTGTTTTTGTGCAACCAGCTTGCCTCTGAACACAGCTGCAGCCTTTGCTGATAGCTCATTTAGGAGCAGTAATTTTCCCGGTGAACAACGGACAGATGTATTTTCCTTGCTGTTACGGTCACACTTGTAGGTGATGGTAATAAAACAGCTGTAGTTGCGTCTCAGCTGGCTGAGAATTAGGAGAAAGTACCTGAAATGAAGCATTTCTGCCTCCTGTGCAAGCCTGCTAGAAAGATGCTTCAGGTAAGACAAGGGCTCATTCCCCCAGAGCCTTTGCTAACAGGCTGGCCCTTTCCAAAGCAGCCTATGAACAAGAGAAACTCACTGCAGTGGTGAACTGGGAGCCAAGGCAGGGGGGGGGGATTCAGCACATGTACAGTATCTTCAGACCATTGTGTGAAGGTACCAAAACCAGTAGCGTCATCACCTTTAGCATCCTCTGACAGGGTTGATGGCAGCAAGGATGAAACCTGGAGATGTGTGGTCTGGGTTCTGTTAGGATTAGCAAACTGGAGCGGCAATAACCCATGGTAACAGAAAAGAAATTCCTTAACACGCTGTTGAGATATTGAGAGATGGCAAAGCCAAGCTCCCCACTCCTTACAGTACATAAAGACAGGCTCAAGAGCCCTGTCTTTACCTCCCAGGCAATCCGGGTTGCAAATGCCTTAAAGCCCAGCTAAAACCTGGGATGATGAATGCGGCTGACAGATGAACTCCTTGGCACCACCAGTAAAAGCGCAGCTTATGTAGAGGGAAACAAGCTTTCTCAGAGGAAGTCAGGCTGAAAAATAGGTCCTCTGCCAACATAGGACCAATGCAGGCTGCCCTCAACCCAATCCAAAGGCAAAAGATGTTTACCTGACACATTCTATACCCCAAAGGTAGTGCAACCGCTTCAGCTCGAAGCAGCAGCACAAAAAGCAGCTCATAAAAAGTGTCTGGGGAACAGCTCTGGAGAGTTTTTATGTGGTCCTCCCCAGGGAAAGATGAGGAAGCTTCTGACGGCACTGAAGCTGTCTCATCTTTTTCCCTCTCGAGCAAATCCTGCGAAGGAATGAATCTGGGAAAGGTGCAGTTTCCCTCAAGGATGGAGTTGTTCTCTCAGCATTTGTGTCCTGCCCAAAACTAGAAGTGGTAAACGCAGTAAAGCTGCAGCCATGTCCTGGCAGGGCAGGAAGAGCCACAAGGTTGGGGCTTAGGGCTACACTGGATTTTGTCCACCATCAGCAAGGATAGGCCACCCTTTACAGTGCACCTTCATGACAGAAGTTATAGACCAGCTGAAACAGTGACAGCTTTCAAAAGGGGGGAGGAAACCCTGCCCATAATCCTCCAGCTAAGCTGTTGCATCCAACCATTTTAGCAAAGGCCATCTCCAAGCCATCTGCTAGACTGCAGCTAAATCTGTGCCCCTAACGTGCTCCTTTATTTAGTCCATGGGGAGGATTCAGGAGCTAGCATAGGACTGAGAGGAGAAACATGCTTCTGGTACGAGCCTTCAGCCTTTCACCTTGCCCTGAGTGACACTGAGCCTTTAAAAATAGATTTATCTGTGAAACCAAGTACATTTGGAGCAACGTCTCAGGCACGGCAGACTCCTGTGGAAGTCAAAGTGCTCTATATCCCACTGCCCCTATAAACCCATTTGTTCTCCCCGGAAAACAAATGCAAAATGCTGCCACTGCAGGAGCAGTTGAACCAGCAACAGGCTTGAAGGAGGCTCAGGCATCCCCATGTCATGAACTGTGGGGTTCTCAGCCCATCTCTCTGCAGGAGGGGCACACCTCAACCCCACTGTGAACACCTACCATCATGAGCTGGCCTCCTTGGAAAGAGCCCCAGCCTTGACCAAAGGTATTGTGGCACACTCATCCCGGTTGACAACAGCTATCCCTGTCTAGAGCAGGGGACAAGGCCCTGCTGCTGAAGGCAATGCTTGCAGGCTCTGCTCCTGCTTGCTTGAGGGATTCAGGACTTCCACATCCCAGAGAGGGCACCACTGCAGACCAGGCAAGGAGGGGGGATTTTGAGGGTTGCTGCTCCGTTCTGGCACTGAGAGCAGAGAACAGATCTCAGCATGAGCACCCGAGCAGCGCATCAAGGGCCAGGCTGCAGAAGGCTTCCAAAGCACAGCTGATGCAAGGCACCGGGCAGACGGCACCAGGCAAGCTCTGCCCGCACCATCTGCCTGCTCCCTGCCTCCCTGTGCCCAGCAACCTAGGCAGGAGAAACACCCATCTTCTGCCGACTGGCACCTTAGGGTGCCAAAAGCATGGCAAGAGGCAGCTGCACACCGAGCAGAGCTGCCAACAGCTTATGCTTCTGGTCCAGCTGGGAGCACGGGGATCAAGAGAACCTCCCATCCTTCAGCCTTCACTGAGCTGATTTGTCAGAGGCAGTTACAAACCTCATCTGTCTTTACTGAGGGGGGAAGGAGGTCCAAGACACAGTGAATTGATCTGGGCATGGAAACATTGCTTTAATCATATCTGCAGAGGGAGCTGAAAGGCCGCTAACGGTCAGCCCTGGCTCAGGCAGCTCTCCTGCACTTGTAGAGCACAGTTGGCTCTTCCAGGAGCTGCAAAATCAAGGTCATGCCCTAAACCTAAAGTGATACCTAAAATAAAGATACCTAGAGTGATATAACCTTAAGTGATACCACTGGGTGGCTTTTCCAGCGCACGACACACTGAGGAATTCCTTTTTGTCTCACTGATTTCCATGCTGAATTCCCATAGAGCTGGGGCTGAACCTGCGGCCTGCATCACATGGGGCATTTTGCAGTCCAGTCAAGGAGCTTGGTATCCTGTAAGGATACCTGCATGTCTTCAGGAAGTTCAACCAACTAAACCCCTAGTGACCCCTATACAGGGAATTGATAAACCCCAGACAGCCTTATATTGAGTGTATTCCCAAAATGCCCCTGGAGCTACTGGTGAAGTTTACAAGCCAGAAACACTACTGTGGGATACTTCATCCATCCCACTCGGCCCCAGCTTGATCATCATCACCATCAGCACAAAACCCCCTCTACTTCACACCCACGGAGGGAGTTGTGCTCTGCCAAGTGCTCTCAAGGAGATGCAAGGCAGAAAGCCCCTGAGTTGCTTTAATTTCCTCCCCTGCTCCAGACTGGGCAGATTTGTGTCACACTGAAATCCAATTAAGTCAGTCAGCATCGCTAAACCCTCCATGCCGAACTAATGGATGTCACCATCTCACTGAGCAACCCATCAGCTCTCTCCTGTGGTTTCTCCACAGAGGCTTGCTCCATGGGGCTGGACAGGGCTGCCATCAAAGCCCGCCACCCCTTTTCCTTCTCTGCTCAGGAGAAGCACAGCCAAGGATGTGAACCATGAATGGAAACACCGGGCCTGACCCCAGGACCCCTGACAAAGAAACGTTTGAAGTGGGTAATTAGCTTTGATTAAAAGCCTTTTGCTGTGGCAGAGGCTCCTGTAATTTGCCTGGAGGGGACAGAAAAAGAGCGGAAGGAGCAGATGTTTGGATTTGCTCCTCACAGGCGGGGTGGGATTTCATCCGCTTTTGACTGGCTTCTCCTCCTGGGTCCCAAGGCAACGGTGCTACGGCAGTGCTTGCCTGCATCCCCTCCCCATCGCTCTGCAAAGGGCTGTGAGGAGAGGCAGGCGATTGCAAATGAAGCTGAAAGAGGCACCGGTTACTGTGGGATAAACAGTATGAGACAAATCTGTGAGCTAAGCAGGCAGGGCTGCATCACAAAGAGTGCGGCCAGCAGATCGACGGAGGGGATCCTGCCCCTCTGCTGCTCTCTGGCAGACCCCCCGTGCAGTCCTGATCCAGCTCTGGGGCAACAGCACAAGAGGGATGTGGAGCTGTTGGGCAGAGATACTGCGAGGGCTGGAGCAGCTCTGCTCTGGAGCCAGGCTGAGAGAGCTGGGCCGGGGCAGCCTGGAGAAGAGAAGGCTCCTGAAGGGGAGACCTTAGAGCAGCTCCAGTGCCTAAAGGGGCTGCAGGAAACCTGGAGAGGGGCTTGGGACAAGGGATGGAGGGACCGGACAGGGGGAATGGCTGCACCCCCTCTGCCTGCTTGGCACCAAGCCTGCATGGCTGCTCTGTGTCTCAATGTGAGATTGCTGCTGCCAAAGCCACTGTAAGGACACTAGCAAATACCCTGGGGAGCACTTTCTGGATGCGGTGGCCAGAGCGTCCTCCATGGCTCACCCATGGAGATAAAGCCCTGAGGGTTGAGACCACAGAAAGCATCTTTATTAAATGAGGAAGGAGAGCTCATTCCTTGTTTAAAAGAGCCTCTCCGCACAGTAATTAAATGCAGCTCTAACCGCTAACAGGAAACGCAGACGTGCCAGGCTTCTCCATTAAGAAATGCTGCCCAGAGGCTGAGGCTCCCTGTTAGTAACTGGGGTGGGTGCAAACACCATCAGAGGTCCCCAGCAGGACTCCTTGGGATGGGGGGTGCCCAGGGTTTATTAACCCTGTGCTGTGCCCCTATTTAAGAGGCACCAGCAGAAAGCTTTCCCTCCACAGATAATCTCTGCCTCAGGGCACCCAGGAAAAACTTCAAACACCTGCCCTTGCTCAGCCTGGCTGCCAAGAAAACCTTTATTTACAGGTCCCTATTCCCATATTCCACTGGGAAGCTGCCCTTGGGCACATCATGGCACTGCCTTTGTTTCACTTGCATGCTCTTGGCCTAAAGAATAAGGATCTCCTTTTATCTTCTCCCTCATCCTACTCATGAAACGTTTATGAGATGCTGTAGCCCCCAGCCTTCCGATTCTACCTGGCGTTCCGGCCCAGCCTCCCTCCACCCTGGTGAAAAGCAGCCAGGACTCTGCACAGATCCATTTTATGCATCAGGGTGACCAGTGACGTGGTCAAGGCATCTCAATTAAAATGCAAATATCCAGGCAAGGAGGTGAGCATGAGGGAATCACTGATGGGAGAAAGAGACACAAAGCGACATCTGGAAACAGCTGGCAGAGAGAGGGCAGCTTGTGGGAACAACCCAGTTTGATCTGGGCGCAAGTACCGGGGCATCAGGTCAAACCCGTGATCCATTGGGCCTGATCCTGCTCTCAGAGTCACTCAGTGACATGGCACTCACGCAGTGATGCTCCTCTTCCAGAGGAATTTCAACCCCAGCACCTGTGAGAGACTTGTTAAGGTGGAAGTGGTGTTTCTGTGTTTGAGAACCTTGAGGCTTTTCCCCCAGCACTTTATGGGATTGGTCTCTTCAGCCTCTGCAACATCCTGCAGCAAGGAGTTCCACCGGATAAGCACTTTTCGCGTGAGGAACAGCCTCCTGTTGTTCATCTGAACTTACTTCTTGTACTGGGAATGGACCGTGAACAACAGCTCCTTGTTCAGCTTCCTCCACTACTCTGTCCCTTGCCCCAGCTCCTTTTCAATGCACACTTCGCATGGCAATGCCAGAAAAGAGGGTCAGGAAGTCTCGTGCCAACATCCCCCTTCTCCCAGTGAAATCCCATCCAGGACAATGCATTATTGATTAGGAAAGGGGAGAGGAGGTGATAGTCAAACCACACGCCCTGCAGCACTCACAAACTCACCCACTGCTGCCAAGGTTTCCATATCCCAAAGGTTCCCTCTTCATCTCCGGCTGTTGCTTGCCCGGCAGCAGGTACAGTGGCGGAGGCTGCAGGGTGGAAAAGCAGCAGAAGGTCAAGAGCAGGGTTGTGCTGTGTCAGGCTGCTTGCTCTGGGTTGTTCATTCCGCGAGATGAAAGGTTAGTGAGCCTTTAGCAAAGCTCAGAAATGAATCTGCCAAGCTCCTGATGCAAGAGTGCCACACGCAGCAGTGTAAAAGGGTTATTTAAGCATTGATGGCCATGAGTAAACAGATACATGGTGGCTGCAGATGATCACTGGGGCAACAGTTTTCCAAACAGGAGTTTTCTAAACATGGATCCGCATCAGTTACTCAGGAAAGAAGTCTCTCTCTTTTGTCCTACCAGAAAATGGTTCCAACGAGCAGAGCACTGGAGGGCTCAGGAGTCACTGCTCCCAGTGCCTCTCACCACAGGGATGAACAAGGCTCTGCGAAACCACTGAGGTTTTATGCTCTGGCCCTGCACACACAAACTAAGGCTGTGGATGCAAAGGGAAAACTGTTTCCATGCTGGTTCTTCTGCTGTAAGTCAAGCTTGCAGGACGTGGCAGCCCAGCAGCACATCCAGAGTCGCTTCAGGCTACTTGGAAGCATTAAGATGATGGTGTGGGGTTCAGCAGCCTGAGCCTTCCTCCCGCCACCTGCAGATCCCAAATGGCTTCACTTCCTTCCCAGTTTTGTCTCTGAGTGCTGGGGAAAGGAGCAGGGGGATGCATGCCACATGCCCAAGGCTCCCAGCGTGACTTGCATCTCATATAGAACCACAGACTGGTTTGTGTTGGGAGGGACCTTAAGGCTCATCCGGTTCCAACCCCTCGCCACAGGCAGGGGCACATTCACTAGAGCAGGCTCCTCAAGGCACAAGAGCGCAGCAGAGGGGCAGGATCCCCTCCCTGAGCTGCTGCTCACGCTCTGAGGGTGCAGCCCAGCACATGGGGGGGGTCTGGGCTCAATCACACACTAAATCCAGGTCATGGGGAGCTTCTCCTCACCCAGCATCCCAAGTCCTTCTCCCCAGGCTGCTCCATCCAGTCCACCCCCAGCCTGTGGCTGTGCTGGGGATTGCTCCAGCCCGGGTGCAGGACTTTGCACTTGGTGCATCTCCTCTGTGTCCCCAGGCTATCGAGCCTGGGGACAACGGGAACTTCTTCCCCTTGGGCTATCATGTTCTTTGACATGGAGCATTTGGGGAAGAAAATAACCCTCAACAGTGTTTTTTAACTTTTCATAGGCAGATAATCGAGGTAGTTCAGCGACACTGAAGTGATTTATCGAAGCTTCACAACAGACATAGCACGGAGGTTATGTGAGTCATGCATGCCTGTATTTGCATATGCCCATAATAAAAGGGATCTTAAAAGAATCAAGACAATGTGATTGATGGTTGAAACGAATATTACCGTGTTACCAAAAGGAAATATCTTCTGCAAGCCTGATCTCTTTCAGGAAAGCTGCGCTTCCTCTAAAACCCTCCCTGCAAACCTGGAAAGCTTTTTCTGACCAGCTCATTTGACACCCTGCAAAGGCAAGTCCTTACAAGAACAGGGGAAATCTCATGCATAGACAGGTTTGGGCACACAGGACACTGCTCCTACCATGAAACCCCATGTACAAATCCCTTAATCCACTCAACCCATCTCACCCTGCATCCTTTGGCTGCGTCCCTGACTCCCAGCACTGTCTCTCTGCAAGACAAGGAGGAGGCAGGATGTGCCCGGCTCTCCAGGCAGCCGGATTTTCCACACAGCAGATGGCTGTGCTGCATGGATGAGGCCTGGAAAAATAACCCCTGGATGGATGGATCTCCAGAGGAACTCCTTCCTCAGCGCCTCATTATAGAACTGATAAATAAAGTAATTGTTGCTCAATTAGGGTTCCCATCTCCTCCAACTCCTTAATCACATCAAGATTAATTATTGGCGCTGTTATTGCTTTTGCTTTGTGGTTTTTGGGTGTTTGTCTGTTCTTTTGGAGCTGCTTTGAGATGCGAAAAGCCTTTGAAGCAGTTTAAATGTGAAGATCCAGGGAGCAGCTTTGTTAAAGTTGCTTCTGCTTCAAAGTCAGCTTCATTTTCTCATCGGGGCTGGATGTTCTGAAGTCATTTAATTGCAATTTAATCTTCCTGCTTTCTCCTCTAATATATTGCGGTGTGGTTCACGGGGTTGTATTTGCCAATTCATTACCAGCCTCGCTGCTATTTGACATTTCACTTTAGGGAAATACAGGTAAGCGATCTTTAATATTTGGAAGATTCCTTAATAAGATTTAGGAGCTGTGGGTTGGGAATTCTGATCTGCTTTTAATTTCAATGTTCACTTCAGGGCAAGTTTGGGGCATTTTCCTTGATGTTTTGGACTATGTTAAAACTTGGAGGAGGGAGAAATCAATGGGAAACAGCAGCAACATTTGGAAGAGGAGAAACATGTAGATCCCTCTTGCATCTTGAGCACACATGGATTAAAAGTCCAGAGAGTTTCCCAGATTGAAATCCCAAGCCTTTCTCCTGGATCTGGCTTTTTCCTCATTAAGCACATTGGGGTTTGCCTGGGCTCTGCTGTAAGAGTTTCTCCTCCAGCTGGTTTTGCTGCTATCATCACACCCAGTAGACAGGGAAGGCATGTGAAAGAGCCTGCCCACACATGGCACACCGCATCCCTTTGTTAACACAAATCACATCCCCAAAAGCCTTGGCAAAGGCTGGGATGTGGCTCCCACCATTTGGCTTTTATTCCAAGAGCAATGTAATGCTTGCCACGAGTGGAGCTGAGGGATGGGTAACTGCCTTTTAATGGTGGTTCACCCCTCTCAGCATAACGATGCTGAAATGAACTCCAGTCTTTTCCTGTGTTCACTTTACTGTTTTGCCTTGAGCTCACTACTTCACCTCTTTTCACCTTACTATTAAGGAAATCATAAAGATTCAAAATGCACATACATGCAAGTAACCACAAAACCAGACTTCTAAAGACACTTAAAGTAAAAACCTAACACCACTTGGGCCTTTCTTTTTAATACCCAGACCTCCTAGCTCTTCAGGCTCAGCACTCTGTGCAGAAAACCTACCTCCTGCACAGACAAACCCCACCAGATCCCAAAGGGCAAGAGTGATAAAATGGAATTTGCTGGTGTGACACTTGGCATGGGCTTCAGCTCCATTTCATGCCTCATTCTCCCTCTGGATAGCACAGAGTGCATCGCAGAGAGCTGTCGGGGCATGAGTTATTGCACACAGGCAGCAACTCATATTAAGTGATCATTATGAGAAATGCAGAGTCAAATATGCAGAAGTATGGAAAGACCCGGAATTAAGGCTGCTTTTACCTCCCTAATTAGGCCCCTGGTGAGTGTGCATCGAGTCCCAGCATTAATCACCCCCCTACACCCTCCAGCCTTCATTGCTTTTGCAGCGTTTTTGTACATTACAAAGTATTTCTTCTCCTGTTCAGCTTTTGCAAAGCATACGTCCCCTTCCCACACAGGAATACCTGCAAGTGTCCCTTGCACTACAGGAAGAAGGTCTGAGCGATACCCATGTGCATCTCCGGGCAGGAACCAGCTGATGAATCAAAACAGCCACTAAATGCCATCAGCACAACTGGCACCTGCAAGTGTTTTGTCTGGCAGGAGGGCTGTTGCCTTTATTTGTTCCAGAATTGCCTCCACATAAAGGATGTTTAATTTTGCTGTCTCTTCTCACACGGCAGCATAGAGCAGAAGCTCCCCATATACAGCAGCTGTGCCCAGATAGTGCCATGCAGCTCAGCACACCAGAACCGGCACCCAGCTCCCATCAAGTTCCTGTTAGGGTGACCTGTGTCTCTGCCAGAGCTTTTTTGGCTTGCAGATCCCAGACATCCCAATAAAGGTCCATTAAATAGAAGCGAACTTCCCTGTGTCCTGGTTTTTCTTGCTGGCTAAGGCTTACCCTGTTTAAGCCAAAGGGAGAGAAAAAGGCAACTATCGTGACTTTTCTTCTCAAGGAGCTCCCAGCAGTGGGAATTTGCCTTTGGGCAAGCCTTGCAATGAGGTTTATTTGTTTATTAGCCTGAGGAATGAAAGGCAGAGCTTTTCATTAGGGTAGTTCAAGTCTTCCATGCAAATCCAGCCACACAGCAAAACCAGGTTATGCTAAACTGGGCACACTGATTGTGGATATAAGGCTGGCAGGGAGTATCATCTAGTGGTTAGACTGAGGGATCCAGGTCCTTTCATCAAGTCCATTCACAACACTTACAGGAGACTTATAACCAGGCATCTTCTCTCTGCTTTAGTTTAAAGCAATATAATGCTTTTTCTCCTTATTCATCCAGGGGTAGAATTAACTGATGTCTGCAAAGCACTCTAAGAGCCACAGAGAAAGGTAGTTCTAAGAAATGTATTGAAATTGGCCAGCTAGTGAGGTTTATAACTCCATCAAACACAGCCAAGAGGTGACATACCACAGGGAGAGCTCAGATCCTGCTGTCTCTGAGTGGTCACTATAAACTGCCCATCCTAGGGAACGAGGTGGGGATGGAGGGATGGAGGACAGCAAATGCATCAGCTCTCACCAGGGGGGTACCCGGGCACCACCAATGATGCCAAACCACACCAGAGGGAGAAACCAGCAATATTTCTGCAGAAAGAAAAGACCACATCAAGGCTAATGAATCATTTCTAACTAGAAATCCGGGCTCCGCAATGGCTTTGGTTCCCCATATACCCCCTTCTCCTTAATAACAGTATTATAGTTCTAGCCAGATGCATTGGGTTATTGCCTCTGAAATGAAGCTTAACATAATAATACTGTCAAAAGTGGAAACACTGTTTAGTCATTAATGGAATTCTAATAGCAAAGTCATTAATTGAAACCCAATAATGCTTTTCCATCCCAGTGACTTACTGCAGTTGTGCTGAGGAGGCCCAGACTTGCATCTGCATCTCCTTGCCACCTTCAGCAGTGACCAGGACTTGCACCTTTTATCACTGTATGCCTTTGTATCAGGAGATTTTCTGCTTGTTATCCACTCTTAGGAAATTTAACAAGTCTACACAGGCTCTTTAAAGCTAATGTTGCATGAAATGCAGGGATAAACCAAAGCAGACAGCTTCATATGTACAAACATACTATCAAAATGCTCCCATCACCCAGGTTCTTCCAAATGGTTTTATTATGTAAAATGATTCACTCTGGAGCAAAGCCACCACTGCCAATGCAGCAGTGCCAAGCAGGTATTTAATTCCTTATTTAGATATGGAATTTCAATGAAATCACGCTGTATCCAAACAGATTTCTCACTAGTTACCACCTGGTTCCCAGGTCGAGGAAGTGATGAAAATTCCCATTTTTTATTACAAGAAGGATTCGTTTACTCCAGGGTGTTCCCACCAACAAGAATTAGTGCCAAGAGACCTGCCTATGGATTAACCCATGAGGAACAACCCTCGTCATACCTGTATCACCCATGGAGAGAGGCTATTACAGTTATTGTACATGAGAAGGTGCAGAGATGCTGCACCATTAGTCCAGGTCCAGACACAAGATCAAAGCTATATTACTGTTAATTCATCTCCACACTGAAGAGACATCCGATGTTTTCCAGAGGACCCAGAGCAT
Source organism: Myiopsitta monachus (assembly GCA_017639245.1). Classification (NCBI taxonomy): domain Eukaryota; kingdom Metazoa; phylum Chordata; class Aves; order Psittaciformes; family Psittacidae; genus Myiopsitta; species Myiopsitta monachus. The sequence continues at coordinate 3,106,769 of CM029917.1, read as the reverse complement.
GACACATTCAGCATTAAAAAGCCAAGGTGTCTGTTGTCACAGCCCCTCTCCTTTAATCTTTGATGTCACAAATCAAAGCCAAATTTGACAAAGGGGTAAAGTTCCCCGAACCGTTAACACCTTACAGCTTGCTTCAGGAAAGATGTGGGCACTAAAGTAACAGATTCAGTGTTTCCACCCAAATGCAGACGTTCACGATTCCTTCCATATGGAAAAGTCATCTTGGTCCATAGACGTGTTTCATACAGCATAACACGTTGCATAAATCCTGTAGCATACCTCATCCCTCTGTAAATTTGATTGCCAAATGCATTGCAAACCAGGCCTGCTTGCCCAATATTTGAAGCATGTTGTGCAACAAAGTATGCCCCAAATCTGCTTAAAAGACTGTGAAACCTTTCAAGTATGCATACATAACATTAACATGCCTTAGCACCCTGGGAAGCAGCTCCATCAACTCCCTTGAAGACTAAACTGATGTCTCAAAATATCAGGGGAATTTCCATGCAGCTTTGCGCCCAGACTTGTTTTGGCTGAGGAAGTGTCAGAGACTGTCATGTCCTTGTCTTTATAGATTAGATGCTTTTGGTCGCCTCTGCTTTCATAAACTGTTTCCTGAGCTGCCAGCAGAGAGAGATCTTCCATGGGATTGCGATTAAATTTGAGGAGGTTGTTGTCATCTCAGAGCCTGGAGCCTTTCTGACCCCAGGGGTCCTGCTGGAGCCCCCTATGACCCTGTAACTCACACTGTGAATGGAGGATCTGCTGCAAGTCAGCTCCTTCCCATCCTTCTTCCCCCTTTTTGGCTGAAGATACTAAAGGAATGAAGCCTCCCTATACAATGAAGATGTACCCACTGGATTGCTCACTGGACAAGAGCAGGCGTCATTCCAGGCCAGCACCATTTCCAGCAGTAAGAAGGCGGCAATGTCTAAGGAGGACATCACCCTAAACCACCACCAACACCCAGTTTGCACCGGAGAAGCCTGAAGAGTGACAGAGGCTGCTCTGCTTTTGCTCTTGCCCTTTTTGTCCCCATTGAGGTGGTAGGTGCCAAAGCAGCAGCGCTGCACTGATACTGAGCAGTGAGGCAGCAAATCAAAGGGAGAGCAGATCCAGACCAGGATCTTGAAAACTGACACAGAGGAAGTTCAGGTTGGATATAAGGCAGAAGTTCTACATTGTGAGGGTGCTGAGGCGCTGGCACAGGGTGCCCAGAGAAGCTGTGGCTGCCCCATCCCTGGCAGTGTTCAAGGCCAGGTTGGACACAGGGGCTTGGAGCAAGCTGCTCCAGTGGAAGGTGTCCCTGCCTGTGGCAGGGGGTGGAACTGGATGAGCTTTAAGGTCCTTTCCAACCCAAACCATTCTATGATTCAGTGATCCTCAGGAGGTCGGAGGGCTCCCGGACACCCCAGAGTGAGCTGCACATCTGCCTTAGGGGCAGCTTTTTCTGTGCTTTTAATTCAATTTGGCTACAAAATATTTTCCCAAATCTCACCTTGTTACTGACACACAGACCCCAACCTTCCCGCCCTGTATTTAAGTGCTGTTGTTAAGGTGCTGTTATTAAGGCTCCATTACTTCTACAAAATGCATGGCAGATCATCCTGTGGTACCCTGTGAAGCCCTATAAATAATTAAACTTCAACTAAACTTGTCAAAATAAAGGAGCAGAGTAGACTCTGCTCTGTGGTGCCTTTGATTTTGTTTGCATGTGTTGTTCCTTTTACTTTCTTATCTGCTAAACTGCACAAACACAGGGATCAGAAGAAGGAGGCTCTGCCACCAACCTCGCTATAGTCACACAGGGATGATCTGCCCCACGTCCTGCCTGGCCAGGAGGTTTGGTGTCTTCTGTAATGCCCACTCTTGGAGGGAATTTGGTGCCCGGGTTCCCCTTCCCGCATCAGGGCAGGGAGCAGAGCTCCTTCTGGAAGTTACATGGCTCTTCCCCAGGCACTTCTGTATTATTCATTGGGAATTAATACATTTGACAAATCCAGGCTTCTCCACATGAATTATCCACAGAGCAGTGGAAATCCTGCTTTTCCCCAGCATTTATTGTTTCATTTACCATCATCCAGCATTTGAAATTAACACAAGGCTGGGTAAGGACTTCATCCCAACCCAGGACCATGTTCTGTGCATTGGCTAAGAATTCAGACCTGCAATACACACTTGTGGGGCATCAAACAGAGAGGACAAAGGGGCGATACCAGAGCTGCACCCCCAAAACACCATCTGGGTACAGAACTAAATGGGATACACAGAGCACTCTTGCTTAGGGCTGTGGCTTCCCCTTAGCCTGGCTCTGCAGCAGCCTGTGCTGGTGTGCATTCAAATGCCTCATGAATGTGAGTCTCCCACCTGGTCTCAAAGCAATGCTATGCTCATGTGCAAACATATCTTGGTCTCTGCTGCTGTAGAAGCAAAAACCAGCCCAAACTTGCCTCTGCAGCACATCCTTTCCTCCCCATCACTCTCTCCCCCATCTGTATGTGTAAGGGCACCCTGAACCATCACACCCATGTTTTAGGTACCTCCGTAGCCCATAGGACATCAGCCAAACCAGAGAAATTGTGCATCTTTCTCTGATCCATTCATCATCCCCTGTCATACCTGTATAGCCCAGGATTAAGCTCATAGCCACTACAATTCCCAAACTGCTTCCTTAATGGGATTAACTTGAGCAGCTCAATGCCACCTCCACCCATCTCATTCTGACTCCTGTCTCCTTGCTCTGCAAGGAGTTCATACAAAATGGTCTCAACAATTCCTTGAATCCATCTTAGCTGAAGAAAACTGCTGTAAAGAAGGTAGTTTGAAGTGGGGAATGAATTGGAGTATCCAGAAAAGAGATTTTATCTGCTTAATGGCAGAAATAGACTTTTAATACTCAGCAAGAGAGCAAAGGATTCTCACTGCTAACAAAGCTATTAAAGAGAAATCAGCTTTGCCAAGACGTGAGTGAGAGGTCTGGGCTCCCTTTCCAATACATTGTGCTGCATGGAGCCATTCATTCAGTATAGTGGGGCAATTCCTCAAGCTCCCTGGAGGTTTTCTTCTTCTCCTCCTAGAAGACAACGCTATTGAACGACGTTCTCATGAACAATTCGCAGCCTGATGCACCATTGCCCTCCGCTGTCACCGTCTGTACCCAGGGAGCGCGAATGCCTGCTCTCATCATGTAGGAGCTTACACCCATTTTACACTGGGTTGAATGCTAATACACAGTGCAGGGCAATGTGGCACAGGTTTTAGGTGGGAGATGGCGGTGCAAAAGCTGCCAAATCCCCAAGGAAGCTCTCGTGTGTTCCCCACACTGTGTCCAGGAAGGAGAAGGCTCTGCTGAAAAGAACAGCGTTGTCTGTCTGTGCAGCATAGGAATGGAAATCTCTGCATGCAAAACCTTCTCTCTGCCCCCAAATCTGCATCTGGCTCAGTGGATTGTGAATCCTGATAAAGAACCTTTATCCACGGGTCTGCGGATCCTTTCTACCCTGCAAAGTGGCAGATAGCTCTTGTTTAGGGCTGCCAAGTGTAATACCTGCTGCTGCTATTGCTAATAAATCCAACACAGAATGCAAGGGGTGTCCTTGGGAAAGGAAAGCAGCCTGCGGGTCATTGGCTGGCAGAGGGCATTAAGGAGAGCATCCAACTGGAAACTGGTAGCAACACTGACTCCTATGTGGTCTTGTGCACTGTCCTGAAGGACAAAGAAAACGAGGAGTTTCTTAGATGGAAGGAGCTGCAGGATTTGTGATAGCAGCATCCCATGGACAAGGCTGCTGCTGGGAGGAGCCTCGGGGGCATCAAAAGGACCTCAGGAAAGCCAAGGCACTGATGGTGGGTAACCCCGGAGCTGCTTAAAATAATCCCCTCCTCTTACAGGGCTCGGTGCGAAAAGGAAGATCCTAAAGCTTCACAGAAACAGGATTTAAAGGAAAATGGCTACAATGCCTTCAGGTGACCTGAGTCAGCTCCAAGAAGCTGGATGGGCAGAAGGGAAGGGTGAAGAGCAGGGATGCAGCCCATGAGAGCAGGCATACAAAGAGGAGATTCAGACTAAGAGAATCAAAGTGATTCACCATATTCAGGCAGCCTGAAGCACTTCAGTAAGAGAGTGAGCTGTCTGAGATGCTGAAATTCCAGCCGCTCTCACCCATCTCATGCTCCAGCCCTTGCTCATGTCTGATTTTGAGGTGAAACAGCAGCTCCATTCCAGACATAAAGAAATCTGCTCAAAACAAGTGAATTTTCCCTGCAATGGGTAATGCAGAGGGGCCCCACCTCCTGCTCCAAGCGGAAGATGAACTCCACTTGGGAGATGAACTGTGCTCTGAATGCCAGGCAGGTTGTTACACGTTATTACCATTAATTATCCCACCTCCCCTGTGCAGGCACCTCCACCAGTAATCATCATGTATCAGCCAAAGGGCCACCCTTGCTTTTCTCTACCTCTAATGCCGTAATTGGAGGGGAGGAAAGAGGGAAGAAAAATCAGTGCTGAAGTGTAAATCGCTACACTAATCTTCCTGCACTAATTGCATGTTTATTTGGAAGGGAGGGAAGGACGGTGGGCAGCCCTGGGTCATTACTCTCCATCACTCCATCAGTGCAAGCAGCTCCTATGAGGTTACCAGGGAGACATGGCTGAGCCCCTGTTGCCTTCCAAGCAGAGCTAGCGCTCGCAGGTTGTGCTGCTCACCCCACATACCCTCAGCTCCCCTCCTCTCATTGCGCAAGCACATGGGAACGGGAATAAGGGTCTGCTTGTGTAGGAGCAGGTCAGGGACTGCAAGGAGTCCCCCATTGGCCAGCCCCACACAGACACAGTCCCATACACCAGGGAGAGTGAGGGAAAAGCAGAATGAAACACAGAGAAAAGCCCCTTTGTGCCCATGCACTGGAGGAAAGGTTTGAATACACCAGCTCTATCAAAAGCTCCTTTTTGGATCCATCTCACTTAGCTGCCAGTTGGTTCTCAGTCCATTCACATCGCTCTCCTCCGAGCATCTCCCAGCTATCAGAGATTGCTGTCACTGGAGTCAGACCAGCAATGCAACATACATCTGAGCATCCCACAGCATGGAAAGCCAGATCCCAAAGGTTAATGGGGAGCCAGAGGAGGGCAGCAGCCAGGATTTGCCCCTGTAACTTGTTTCAGTTCAGACAAACAGAGAATGCCAAGCCGCTTACAACCTTGAGTAGCTTCCCTATAGCTGATCATATTCATTACCTGTCCAGTCTCCCTTCCCCCGAACCTGTGCATAGACCTCCTGTGCTATGATCCCAGCAGCCTAAAAGGGCACAGAAAATGAAGCATTTCCGTAGGCAGCCCCATCTCTGCTCTCAAGCACACAGACCAAAGCACACTCACCCTCCCCACTGCCTGGCAGGGTGCTCATGTCCCCAGGGGGGCCACAGCACTGGCCAGGGGCAGATCCCAGGGGACCACCAAGATCCACCTCCATCCTGCTTGATATCACCAGAGGAAGGCAGTGAGGGTGATGGGGCGACCCTTTCCATCTCCCTCACAGTGTTCCTGCCCTTGCTTTGGGATCATGCAAGGGTTTGGATAAGCATCTGCTCTGTTCTTTCCTCCTCTCCATTCTCTGGCTGCAGCAATGCTCGATGAGCCTACAAATGCATTAAAGTGTCAATACTCTTTCTTGCTCGAGGCTTGTTTGTACAGGTTCTTCTACCTCAGATTCGGATATCCAAGTTTATCTATGCCTATTTCATACACGGGAATTCAAGGCTATGAGCAGCACACTCAGCTTTTACCTTAAATCTCATATTCCCAACCGAAAGCCTGCAGGGGGATGCATGCACTTGACATGCTCTAAGCAAACAATATTCACACTTTGCAGTTACCCACCTAGAGGAATATGATCTCCTGACGTACCCTGGTGAGATAAAGTAGCCATTTTCCTATACACTGGTGATCTGAACTCATATTTATTCGGCTTAAATGTGGTATCAAGCTCCATGGAGTGACTTTCATGCTAAAAATAATTGCCGCTTTCCAAACGCATTACAGAGCTTCTTAGAAGACTGAAGCCCAAGGAGGATTCCCCAAACTCGAATGTAAGGCTCAAGAAATGAAAGAATAATTTAGAGCCTGAGAAATGGGATAATTTATTATTATTCTTTAATATTGTAGAATTCATAAAATCGATGATTCATGGCACTGTTTGCCCGGGCATCGCATCAGCTTTGTAACAGGGTAAATAATTGAGATGCATTTATTACATTATTTAGTTGAAAATTCACAACATCAATAATTCAAAGCCAGCTAATTATCTGAAAACTAAAGGCTAAAGGGAGGCAACACAGTCCATTAGCTACGGCCACCCGATGGAATTTAATTCCACTTTACCAGGAGCAGGAGGCAGGTTCTGGAAAGCAGCGGGGACACAAGGATGCTGGTGAGACGGCTCCAGGGCATCACTGCAGGCAGGGATGGATGTGGCTCCTCCTCATGCCTGAAATGCTGGTGCTGGTCCCCACGTGCCATCCACAGGGCACAAGCTGGGTGCATGGTCCCATCTGCATGCCTACTTTAGGCACTGGAGCTGCTCTAAGGTCTCTCCTTAAGGAGCCTTCTCTTCTCCAGGCTGCCCCAGCCCAGCTCCCTCAGCCTGGCTGCAGGGCAGAACTACTCCAGCCCTCACAGTGTCTCCATGGCCTCTTCAGGAACTGTGGGCTCCTGGAGTTGTTGGAGCAGGAAAGCAGATGAGAAAGGACTTAGCCGTTATTAGCAGGAGAGGATGGGATGGACCAGACTGCTCTCCTCTCCTAGGGTCAGTTTTGGCTTGTATCCACTGCAAACAGTCCTTCAGGCAGGGAAACCAGGCTTGGATCTCTTCCCTGGACTATTTATGTGCTTCCATCCATCATCCTTCCCTCCTGCCTCCAGGTTATGGAGGAGCAGCCCCTCTTCCACAGGGACTGCGCCCCTCTGGCTGCTCACAGCCACTTGCAACTTCATCAAACTAGAACACCCGCAAACACACATTTTGCTTTATCAGAAAATGAAGAAATCAATGGAAAGTGAGGTGTGGGCATTTTCCACATCGTGCTGTTGAGGCTTCTGCCACCATTAGCTGAATGCACGTTGCAAAACGCATTTATCACCGTCTGGAAATGGTGACTATGTAAAATCCATTACAAACATCGCATTTTTCTTTTCCTCTGCCTCCTCTGATGCTCATTTTTGAAATGCACAAGCCTCATTATTAAAAGCACAGCCTCCTCCTTTCCTCCCACCCATCTCCCCCCTTTTCTAACCAATAAAGAAGTCAGCAATCTGATAGACCCACAGCTGCTGCTTTCAAACCCGGAACTTCATCAGGAAACTGGGAATAGGCAGCTTCCTCCTATCAGGTCTGGTTTAGAGCTCAGGAAGAAGTTAGTGTCTGGGGTACAGATGCAAACCAGAGTTATAATAACACAAGATCATCCCTCTCTTTTATAAAATTCCACATAAGTGAATGAAAACTTATACACCAGCTTTCTGGAACTCTGGTATTCCTTGCTCTGCAGTGTTGTTGTAATTGTAGCAGCAACAGCAGTTATTCTTAATGCTCATTTCTTAGTGTGCAATGGTGACTGGAGAGCTCACCTCAGAGGAAGCCCAGTGAAACCCTAGGGCTGGGCTGCTGGAGCTGGGGCTGTCACTGCTCAGTACAAGGCTGCATGATAACCTCTGCATCACAGGGACGGGCAGGATGTGCGGTGCTGGGGTCCCTGCACAGAGCAGCTGATGCTGCCCTGATCTGCATTCTGCCGCTGTGATTTGCCATCCATCCCTATGCAGGAGAGGGTGAAGGATTTGGAAACGTTTTCTCTTACAATACCTTTGAAACCTCTCCTCTGATCAGTATGCCGGGGCATGCTCCATTCCACACGCATCCCCTTGCTCTGTCCTTTGCCAGAAGACTTCGAGTTTCCCCTTCTCCTTGCACAGAGCTGCCTTTCAGCTCCTGCTTTTGTTCCAGCCTTGCCTCTCCCCAGAGGAGTCATTAAGTCCAAGCAGTGGCCAGTTTGTCACCAGTAGCACAAGTCTGATGTACCAGCCCCTCTTTGACTGGTGGGGAGCACAGGTTCAGCCCTCAGCTCTGCAGCAGGCTCTTTTGGTGATGTTGGCTGTTGTTTTTGCCTAAGCCAGTTATGTCCATGACTTGCATCCAGATTGCTTCCATCTGGATGCAATTTACTCCTTGTGTCACCCCTAGGCAGCTGAGAGGAAGCCACTGGCTCTGGCAAAGGAACAAGCACAGACTCTGGACAGCTTGTCCGGGCTAAGCTGTGATGTTGTCTTCTTCCTGGGAACTGTGAGGCTCAGATCCCGGCTCTTCACTTGTCCTGCAGCTCACTGAAGCCATTGCAGATATAATTCAACATGTCCACCAGCATGCGCGTCTCACATCTTACCTGATTCAAAAGTGTGCCTTTCTCAAGCAAAGGGGATGCTCCAGTCCTGGGTGAGGGATGCAGCCAGGAGAAAACACCAAGATGTGCAGGTCCCTGGGAGACAGCATCTGGGCAAAGGCACTGCTGGTCAAAGAGGCTGCCGGTCCTGCAGCACTTCAGCAACTCATGGTGTCCCTGACCCAGCAGGAAGCATCCTTATAGAGTGTGGGCTGCAGAGATGACATAGGGCTTAGTATGGGTGCACAGCATCTGGAGGAGAGATTATCCCTCCTTAGCACCGGCCTCTCATCCAAGGATGCTGGGATCTACAAATGTGCTGGGGCAGGAGATGGCAGCAGTTGTCAGACTGGGGCAGGTCAGGCTCCTGTGACAACCCAACCTGCAGTGGGGAAAGACCATGCCCAGGGCACTGCGCCTCACCTTGACCAGGAACAGGACATGCATTCTCCCTGTGCCTCGGCTTAGCTGTTAATTCCAGCTGGAATTCCCTCCAGACTGGCATCGCGTTCTGCCTCAGCAGCCGGAGGCTCTTGCAGAGGAAACCCTCCTCTCCCTGCAAGCCCACACTTCATCACTACCCATCACTTGCTCTCCAGAAGACCATAAATACACATCAGTTATATCTCATCCAGGACTCCCATCCTGGCCAGCAGTGTTTTAAATAAGCTTTAATGTTATGCAAATGGGCCCTGATGTGTGCTTCTCATTTGGCATCTCTGAGACATTTGTGCATAACGAGAGATGGAGCGTTATTGTGTTATCTCCCTCTTTGCCATGACACCGGGGCTTAGAAGTGTGATTTATTTGCCACTTGTAGCATCAGTGGAGCATGTCTCATGCTCAAGTTACCAAAGATGCTGCGAGGTTTCTTTTTCCAGCAGAAATCTGTTCCAAAAGAAACTTGTCAATAGATGATGGGATTTTCAGCACAGAGGGAGGTCTCTGCTGTGAGCTTGGGACCAGAATTGCTGATGCCTTTTCCCTTCTGCTCTTTGCAGCCTTCTTACTACACCCACTGTTACTAGTGTCAAGGGATTTTCAAGCAAATTACTCAGCTTGCTCGTAAGCACTGGGAAACCAGCTCTATTTCCAAGCCCCCAAGTCCTTTGAAGATGCCTTTCTCTTACAGTACCAACAAAGACACAGAAATGAATCCTATAGTTTTCCAGACCCAAATCACAACATGTAATTTCTCTTAGAAGCAACATGACCAAAGATAAGTCATGGTTTCCCAGTTCATTAAGGGCAGCTTTAGGGCACTTGATATCATATCAAAACCACTGCAACTACATGATGCCAAGAGCTAAATAAAACCCACTTGGCTGTTTCAAATGTGTTCAGAAATGTTGATCAGTTTTAGCTTTGTGTCCGCAGTTTTCCTCCTCACACAGGTATTATATATATATTATTTGTATGTTATGTTATGTATGTTATGTTGTATTCTATTGTATTCTATTGTATTCTATCATATCATATCATATCATATCATATCATATCATATCATCTATATCCACCCAGCTCTATTCCAGATCAGCTATTGTCCATGGTCTACTGCTGGGTTGCAACCACTAATAAGGCAAAATCTCTGATTCATTTAAACAAAACCGCATCGTGTGTCTACACATGGTCCAGAGTGCATGCCTGCACCCACATTAGCTCACGTGCTGGTCAGGTACTCCTGCAGTGCCACAGGCTCAAAACTTGTCACATCATTTAAACTCAGGACTGGCCCATCTGCTTGCAGAGTTCCCAGAATCATCCAGGCTGGGAATACTGATGGAGCAATTAAAGGAGGAAGACAAAGATGGATTTTCAGGTGAGATACGGGGCTGCGATTTCCTCTCAGAAGAGACAGACCATGTGCCTTTGGACCATTCTGTGTGTCCCTGGCCGAGAAGGGTTAGAAGATGTTCACTGCTGGAGAAAAACATGTCTGCACCTGAGAGCTCATGCCATATCCCATCAGTACAACCCTGCCAGCCTTGCCAAAGTCACTCTTGATCTGCATGGATGCAATTGAGAGCAGGATGAGGCACAACAGACTGTGAAGGATGGAGATGACAAATATTGCCTGAACTTATTGCAATCATCAGGCCTTTGCATCCCCAGCCTGTAGCACTCACAGTGCAGGGGCTACCGCTGTGTTCTATTGTTCTGCAGAGATCTGGATGCCAACACTTCTGATAGAAACATGACTGCGTCTTAGAGAGCAGCGCAGAAGGAGCTGGAGGAGTTTGTTCCTCGCATCACCTCATCCCAGGCTCCCCAGAGCAGAGGTGCAGAGGCTGCACGTTGTGAAGGCATCAGACTCAGCACACTCATCCTCTGCAGTTTCTACTCTGGAGCTTGCAGAGCTGAGACCTGGCCAAGGGCTCGATCCCAAACCCATCCACAACGATCTGTGAACTATTCCAAACATCAAGCCAAGTGGAAAAGGGGTCTTTGTGCAATGAACACGTGTGGCAATGAATCCTTGCTGATCCTCATCATGCAAGGAGGGGTTGTTATGCTCCTTTCATCACAGATGGGGAAACTGAGGCACAGACCGAATCGTTTGCTACAGTGAGTCACAGACACTCTCCAACATCTCTTCCTGGAGAGCAGTTCAGAGGGAAAAACATGGACGATCCTGTTTTATTATAATAAAGCAAGCTGAGCATCCCCCCTTCAATTCACAACCGAACCCACGCCTCACCCAGGGGTTTTTATGGGTGGATCGTGACATTCTCCATAGAGACAGAAACATTTATTTAGCCAAACCCCGAAGTGCCCCTGCTGAATGGACTCATCGGATGTTTTCCAAGCATCCCTGATTTATATGAAGCCAGGGAGAGAGCTCAGCCCTCCCTCACTCTCACAGAGGGCTTTTTCTCTCCCAGTACTGGACGGTTTAGCTGCAGCACTGCTGGGAGCCTTGCCCAGGGTCAAGGTGCTTCTGCGAGCACCAGAGCTCACTCCATTGAAAGAGCAAGGGATAGAAATGAAACATGCCCTAAAACAGAAGAATTCCTGGGAGTGGGCTCTGGGCAGTGGAGATTGTTTGTCCCCAGCTGGTTAAGCGAGGAAAAGCTGCTGAGGTTCACAAACAGCCCCATGCAGGGCAGAGGCGGTGGCTGGGTTTACAGCCTGCTCATTCAGTGACCTTCTGATTATTACCTGCCCATTAGATTGAATGTCTCAGGCAGGCCTGGCTGATTTCCCCTCTCTCCATCACCCCGCTCACCCCTTTCCGCCTCCTAATGGGCTGCATCTGCTGAGCAGACCCAGCAAGGCTGAGAGGCTGTGAAGGGGGATGTTGGCTGCCATCAGGAAGAGATGGGGAGGAAGGAGGGAGAAGGCAGAGTTTGCCTGAGATTCCAGGCTCCAAGGGGAGGAAATCCGGCCTCCAGCCAAGGACCAGCTGCCCCGGATGGGGGGAGTGGAAATCAAGGTGAAGGGATGATGCCCAAAGAGGGGTCTCAGTGATCCACTGCGATGCTTTGAGATGATGCCCTATAGCTCAGAGGGGTAGAGGCAGCCTGGCTCTCCATGGCTCCAACCTGCGGGACCTGCTCCACATCCTGGGTCCCTAATGGCATCCCAGGCACAGCCCTCTCCATGTACTTGCACGCATGCTGTTTGTTTGAGATCTGCAAAATTCAGACTGAAAGCAACCGGGGTTTGCCAGCTCTTTGCGAGGTCAGACCTGCCTGTGGGTGAAAAACAGTGCAAATGCACTTTCAGCTGAGCCAGGGGTCGAGCTCTGGAGTATCCATCAGGGAGCAAGGTTACAAAAGAGGAAAACAAAGCATTAAACCCCCCTCGTGTGAAACAAGGAGGTTCCCGTTTGGTTGTTGTGATCCCTCTCCCCTCAAATCCTGGATAAACGTGGAGCCTCTTACACAGGATGACAGCTCCTGCCCCAGTGGGGCCGTTTCCACCCAAGCCAGGAGCAGCCCTGTAATCCCAAAGCATGGGTTGAATTCACAGACACACAGTGGATCCTCTCCTGAGTGACTTCAGAGGATCCCCAGGCTGGAAACATCCCCTGGCTCAGTGTTTGTAGATGGTCTAAGGAGGCTGTGTGGGTCAAATCAAGATAACCGACTTCTGCATTGATGTGGAGCTTTGGGAAGTGAGGTCCATAGGGTTACCAGGGGTTACCTGATTCATCCATGCTGGGGTCAATATGGTCACACATGGAGGCTGGAATGGGTCAGAGCTCGATCCAGCACGCTGGAAGGAAACTCCCAGTTTGGGGAACCCTACTCCAATGTTAAAGTATTCTTTACCCCAAAATCTCCTCTGCAACGCTCCCAACCTTGATGCTAATGGCTGTGTTACTTACGTGGCCAAAATGTGGGGCTGTCCCCCTCTAACCCTGGCCTGCAAAGCCCTTCAAGATCCTCAGCTGAGATGCAAAGGGAACATTGCTCAGGGAGAGGGGTGAAAGTGTGCCTGAGCCCATGCCTTGGTGACACAGACATTCAATAACCAGACACACAAGAGGATGACAGCCTGAGCTCAGGACACAATATCTCCCCTAATCCCCAAATTGTGTCTCCTGGGGATAATAACCAAATATCTTGTCCACAGCTTAATTGTAGTCAATTATACCAGCAGGGAAAAGTGCACCTTCATTGTGTGGATACAAAGGGAAGCCGAGCAGGGGAGCTCGGATCAATCTACTCAGAGAAAATGTAACAAATGGGGTTTTGAGAATATCTTTCTTCGGTTCTTTTTGTTCTTTTTCTTATTTCTTTTTCCTTTTTTTTCCCTTTTTTTTGGCATATTTTCAGATCCAAAAAAAAACCCAAAACTGGGGCAAGAGGTGATGAGGGGGGGATTGGATTTAGGTCAATGGCAGACAAAACCCCACCAGGCAAATGGAAAAGGAATGGATTTTGTTCAGATTTTAAGTGTTCTTTTAAACTCCTTATGAACTGAAGAAAAGCCCTACCTGAAAAGGTCAGGCTGAATCTCGAAAGGAAATAGCAGTGTCTTTGCTCCTATGTTTGAGCTGGGGGAGGAGGAAGGTGTGCTGGGAGCATTTTGGTGTCTCAATCCGTGCTTTTCACTGCCTGGGAAATGCTGCACCCAGCAATGACAGAAGAGCCTGCAGGCTTCCCTCTGCCTTGCATCCCAATACATCCCAGTGCATCCCAGTACATCCCAAGTGGCTGGGGGAAGCCAGACCAACCCCTTCTGCATGCGCCTGTATTTGTCAGTAACTTTTCAATGCCTGGTTCCAGTTTGGCTGATGCCCAGTGCAATGTTGTGCCCAGTCGTAAGCAGAAACCACCATTTCCTCAAGCCTCAGCCTGCCTTTTCCATCACTTCCAGGTGTCACAAGCTCCTGGAAGCTCTGAACTGGGTGTTGGCTCCAGGGACAATGTTTTTAAGCCTCAGGCACCACTGCTTTGAATGGGCAGGGTATGCCTCATGTGGGGATAAGAGCAGAAGTGGATTGTCCATAAGTGCTGCTGAAGGAGGAAGACCCTCAATGGGGTCAATCCATTCTTTCCTCCATTCTCCTGAGCCTACAGGCCCCCATCCATCCTTTCCTCCATTCTCCTGAGCCTACAGGCTCTCATCCCAAAGCAGCAGGACACTGTGGCCATGCTGCTCACCAGGGCTCATTCCAGGCACTCTTAGCTGGTTTGGCTGGGAATTCTGGCCTGGCCTCAGACCACCAGGCTGATTAAAGGGATGGTGGGGGAAACTGAGAGGAAAGCTTATGATGCAGGATGAACAGAAGCAAAAGAAATAGCAAAGCATGTGGCTAGAGAGAGGCAAAGCAGACATGGGGACAGCACAGCCAGAGAACAGGCCAGGCAGGGGAGAGGAGGGAGCATCAAAGAGCAAACCTCTGTGTGTTTCCCATTCAAGTGCTCTGAAAGGCAGACAGTTCAGCGTGTGGCTGCCTCATCTCCTACACCAATTAATTCAGTGATGGAAAAATCTCACAGACTCATCAGCCACGCTCTTCCTTTCCTGACTGCTTCCCATCAGCCTCTACAGATTAAAGCATCCTCAAACCCTCCATTTGCAGCACTGAAGGCCTCAGACCAACAGAGCCCATCATTTAACACCATGGCAAAGGACAATGGGATGGTGACTTGGAGGATACAGACCCGGGTTCACATCCAGCCCTGGCTGGTGGCAACCAAGGATCACCACTTCCTTACAATGTTTTTCACGGTTTTCCATAAAAGGGTTCAGGATTAGGGTTGGATATTTTCATTGCGGAAGTCCGCATCATGCGCCATTGACCGGAGACATTCAAGGCCAGGCTGAATGTGGTTCTGAGCAACCTGATATAGATGAAGATGTCCCTGCTCATTGCTGAGGGTTGGAACTGGATGAGCTCTGAGGGTGCCTTCCAACCCAAAAAATTCTGGGGTTCTATGATCACTGATGGACCGGTTGATGGGGTCTTGGACCACAGCAGTGCTCAAGCAGGCATGGAAAGGAGCTTCTGCCATCACAGCTAAAGGAGAACCTCATGCCTTGCAGGACACTCACACCAGAGCACTCTTCTTCCTCAGGGGCTGCCAAGCTCCGCGGGCTTCCAATTAAAATTGCAAATGAACAAAGCCACCCATCAGGAGAGGAGGGGTTTGGGCCAGCCCCATGTTGTGTGAGTCCTGAACCTGAATCTGTGCATGGACAAGACCCGTCCAGGGACCTTCATTGGAAATCCAGGGAGCTCCAGGGAAGGGATGTCAGCAGGTGGTGCTCTTCACCTGGAATCAGTGAGAATCTCCCATCACTTGGGGCATCCTTCTTAATGGTGAGACATCAAATGGAGGTCTTGACCGCTCATGACCATTAAACCGCTCAGAGAATTGACTGTAAAACCAGCACCTCGCTCAACAGCTCAATTCCCTCTGACACATCGTAGCCATGAGCAGAGGCTGTGTTGCTTTAAATGCCTGCACAGAGAGGCTGCTAAATGCTTACACAGAGAGCTGGTGGGATGGAGCCAATGCCCTCCTCCATGCTGTTAGCAGGAAAATGAATGGTCCTGTCCAGAAAGCAGGGTTTAGGTGCCTCGCTATCCTCGAGACCTATTAGGCTCCCCGCTCAGTGGCAGGTTGGCACTAGCTTCCCATCATCTTTCAGCTGGATGTGTTTCCTGAAGGCAGTGGCATTTTGCAGGTCACAGGGATGGGGGGGGGTGTGTCTGCAGGGGATGCGGCACGAGCAGGGATGCAGGGAGTGTGGTGCTCCCAGCTCAGCTGTCAGCTCTCCGGTGTCAGGAGCATCAGTGATGCTGACAGCTGGGGCTGGGGAAAAACCAACCTTACAAACTGAGCCTGATTGGTCTGGAGCTCTTGGAGAGCAAACAGAGACATCGGGATGCCCAAGTGTGCCAGGTGAGTGGTGACATTTCCTTGGGAGAAGCCCAGAGCTCTGCTCTCCAGCACTGATGCTCTGATCTCCCCAAGAGTGTCCACTGCAGCCCCAACACCTAATAATGATGTTTCTGCAGACAAACCCTCAGCCAGTGCAGCTGGAGCTGACACCATGTGAAATGTGCTTGATTTCTGCCAGACTTCCTGACCCATTGATGTTTCTGGCACTCTTTTGCAGCTCTTCTGGCCAACTGACATCTTTCATCCTCAGACATTTCTTCAGTCATTTTTCCTCTATCACAAGGTCTGAACCTCCTCCTGCCTGCACTGGGATGAGAAGCTCATAGTTGGGTAGAGCAAAGAATCCAATCTCGCCCTCCAAAACACTCCCGAGGTCAGTCTGGTGATGGGAGGAGCAGGGCAAAAGGGTTTGTATTAACAGTTTGTATTCACAAAATATGTAATTCCTTAAGGAAGTCTTCGGAAAGCTGAAGTAATCCATTCAGGTTGTGTGTGACAGGCGTCCAGCCGCGAAATACAATATACCCTGGGTGCACAAGCCAGCAGACAGAGTGATTTGTATGCAGGGCTCGTCCTTGGCTAAACTGCTTCACTCTACAGAGCCTTCCCAACAGGAAGAACTGTGGTGTTCAACAAACTGGGTGTTTGTTGAAAGCACTGGAATAAAACTGGAGTCACTGCATCTTCCTCGGGGAAAAGTGTGGTGCAGGAGGGTGGCACCAAGCACCTGAGGACATAGAGGAAGCTTCTACCAGGGAAAATAAGACCACTGAGATCAATGGGTAAAAGCAAAGCACTCCCTTTTGCTTTAAAGACTCAAGATGCCTTTTCCCTGCTTTACCTGCACCCCTCCAATACTCTGTATCGGCTATGCAGGGACTTCACTCAGCAGAAAAAGAGGTAATTTCCTCAAGTCTTTATTGCATTTATAATTAAGAGGCACCACTATTTCCTCCCAGCTGAATTGCCTTGGTAGATCAGGGCTTGCTTTAAAACAAGGACTATTACTGTTCAATTGGTTATTGATTATTAGCCCATTCTCATTCCTCAGTAAAAGCAGGCATTAAGACAGAAATGTTCTGCCTGAGATCGAAGACCTTGCAATGGCTCTTAGAAACATGGGGATTATTTATGGAAGCACTAACCCAGTAAAAGCAAATGTGATGATATCTATTGATATTTGATTAGGATTTTGCCAAGGAGCCAGGAATACATTATTAAATACAACTACTACCTGTTGTATAGAAGAAAACAATTCTATTGCTGTCCCATATAGCCCGTGTGCCTGTCTCCATCTGTGGTTCCTCATTGCACCCTTCAACTGATCAGCTCTTTGTGGGGGAGAATGCATCATTAGGACATCAAACATCCAGGACCATTTGGCCTGATCTTGGGCTGAGGTGTCTCAGTGTTACACTAATAAGAATAAACACCAGCGACTGATGCCTTAGGACATGCTGGAAACACCAAGGGAGGAAAAGATAAAGGCAACTAAAGTGATTCAGAGAATGGGCTATTGGCCCGTTGGGTAGTGCATTTTCTTTGTCCCTATTCAATGCTATGAACTGTCATCCTAAAAACAACGTCAAAACACAGCAGTTTTAACGCAATACTGAACACATAGGCTGGTACAGCAGGAGGAATGCCCCCTTCAACCAAAATAAAACAGAGGGATGAACATAAAGGCTTGAATGGTCCCCAGGCTCATGGAAATGGCTTCCTCCACAATCAAAAAGTGGTGTAACCTACTGCAATTAATGACCTGTCCCATCCCTCACTTTTGGACCAGACTTCAAGTGTCCAGACAGTGATGATGTTCTGATCTTCACTTCTTCTGCCCCTCTTTCTAGGTGTCCCAATGCAAATTGCCATCAGAAGGGGCTACGGAAAGAGCCTTGCCCAATGTATCTACTGTTCTGGGGTGGACCTGAGGGACATTTCCACTGCTGTTTCACAGCTGAGTGACCTTCACTTCCAGCCCAGCTCAAAGTCAAAGAAGATCACAGCCTACTCCTGCGACCAAGAAAGGGTTGAAACCCATGAACAGGAGCTTGTCCTCCAGCAAAGCAGCTGCTGGTGTAGTCCCCCAGCTTGCAGGAGAGTGAAGGGACACTCCATGATGCCTTAGCTTTAACAACCAGCTCCAGCTCAGAGCAGCTCAGCCTATCACAGCTAGACCAAAACAGCTCTGCCTTTCCAAAGCTGCTTTCAGCTCTGCTCCCATCTGCTGCTCTCTGGCACAGAAGCAGCAGCAAGGCAAAGCCTTGGGTACCTGCCACCCAGGCCCACTTTGCATTCAAATCCATCCCACACGTCTTGAGCTCCCACTCAGCCCGGAGCAGCTGCAATTCCAAAAAAAACCCTATTTGTCAGGAAATGCCACTTAAAACAGCGTTAAGCACAAGCGATCGGGCCATGCGCCAGCCAAGGCTCCCAGTTGTACCGTCCTCAGCTCCTCTGCTACGATTCTGAGAGAGAAACTGCTAACCCTGAGCTGACTTCGGTGTCATTTAAAATCAATTGTTAATAACTCTTCATTTCCCCCCTCTGGTACTTTTTCCCCTTCTTCTACCCTTTCCAGCCCTTATCTTCTCCCTGTGTTTTCTCCTCCCCTTTCTCCCCCTGCCCTTTCCCCCTAAAGAAATGAACTGAAGATGAGAAGTATCTGTTTTCTGTTTGCTGTGTGACTGTTATTACTGTTCTCTGTGCCTTCGCTGTCTGAGTTCTGGAGACAGGGCGCAGTAAATGGGATGTTTAATCTTGCTGTCAGGGCCATGTATCATTCCCTGAGCTCCTTCTGGGGTAACAAGAGCTGCTCAATTGACAAAACAAGCCGAGGAATGAATAAACCAACAGAAAACATTCAGTCCATGCTATTAATCCACCCAGAGCCAGAGGCAGAGGCAGGAAGGGAGGAACACACACCAGTGGCTCCTGATCACTACTGCTTCCTGGAAGAGTTTTGGCCATGAGGAGTGTGACTCGCTCCAAGGACATGGACCTTTCCCACAGCATCAGGCTGCAAACGTGCTGCTCCATGAATCCCGCTGCAGCCACGGGAAGAGGCAGCACTTTCCCCTCCTCCTCCAAGTCTAATTTCTAGGGTGAGATGATCCGTATCTTCAGGCAGGCAGTGGCTTCTGCTGTGTCTTGAAAGTGCCTGACATGTTCTGAGGTGCTTCTGTCACCAGGAGCAAGGCTTCATTAAGGTGATGGAGGGTTGAGTGGAAGCTGCAGCCACTTTGGGAGCAGACTTGCATGGCACGATGCTGCTGGTGGCTTGCTGCAAGGCTGCTGCAGACCCAGCATAAGGGGCTGCTTATGGTGAGCAAAGGGAAAGCTTTGGCTACCAGCATGTCCCTGCTTGGCAGCAGCTCACACGAACACTGGCAGAATATTTGTCTCTGTGCTTTCAAGCTGAAAACAACCTGTCAAACTAAGCTCCTCTGTTAGGAGCTGAACTATCATTTCTTCCTGCAGCCCCTTCCGAAACAACCAGTATGGACCATTTTTAAGACCTTCTGCAGGGATGCTGAGGGCGATGCAATGCTCAGAGGTCTCCAGGGTGGAGCCACCCAGCCCTCACACCATTCCCAGCCATGGAAACACCCTGAATGTGGATCTAAGCAACTGCAAATGTGCTGCTCCATGAATCCTGTCTCCAAACCTTGGGTATGAACATTGGCTTGGCCATGGCAATGCCTTGTCCATGATGAGGAATAAGGAGATGGATAAGATGCTGGCCTAGAAACAACGAGCTGAAGGGTGTTTCCCACCTTCCTGGTGCTTGACAGTTTCTAAATGCAACAATCCAACAAAAATGGGAGCAGCAGTGATTGATAACGTGGTGTGCTCAAGATCAAAGAGCTGGGCACTGAAAGAGGTGCTTTGCCATTAATGTACAGCTGGGCATGCATGATGAATGTTACATGTAACATGCATCACACAGGACAGACTTGGAGCAGGATGGGGGAGCTGCCTTCTGGCCCCCATCCAGGCACAAGGGAGGGTGGGAAGTGCCATGCTAATGACAGCAATGTTATTCTGAGATTCCTGGGCAGATCATTACGGATAGGAGAGGTCCCTGTATTCAGAGGAGGTTTTCCATCCTCTCCACAGGGGGAGAACAGGAGCATCTCCAGGAGGCACGTGCCCTGTAAGCCATTACAGCATTCAGGATGATGAAGATGTTTGTTAATGGAGCTGAGGTAAAAGACCAGCCTCATCCAACTGCGAGAAGTTTCTGGAGATGCCCAGCAGAATAATAATTGCAGCATTAAGCATTCGGAGAGTACTTAGCCAAGCTATCATATTAGGCAGGACTATCAGATGGCCAATAATGCATGCACACAGCTACCCGATCACAGAGGCGGTGGAGCTGTGGCTGGGGGAGAGCAGGGAGAGGGAATTTAAAGCATGTCTCAAACCATGGGGGTGGGGATAAGGGAAAGGGACATTATTTCAAAGGAGAATGGGAATGCTTTTAAGCATAAACAAATGAAGCATCTGAGCTCCCGGATCATGACTGGAATGGATGTTGAGATCAGTGTTATACCCCTGCGCATCTTAATGGCAAACATCTGCCAAGCCTCTGTGGTCGATGAAGGACAGAGGCTTTCAGGGAGTTGCTTTCACCTGCAGGACTTGAAAGACCTCATCCCACCTTGGTTTGGGCAGCCCACATCCACCTCCCAGCGCAAAGCAAGAGCATACAAACGGGGTCTGGGTGCAAGGAGAGCCCGTGTCCACGTACATACTGATGGGATGTCTCCATCAGAGCCTACAGGAGCATTTCTCAATGGAAAATACTTTTGCAGAAGCAGAAAGATTCATCTCACTGCGCTCAAAGGTCTTACTAGCCCCTGAGACAGCTAGGAGGTCATCTCACCTGGGTGGTCTCTATTTCAGCCCTATCTCTCCCACTAAATTCATGACCAATGACTTTAATACATTCAGATCTGGTTGCTTCCCTGTGCCTCGGTTTCTCGTGTCTTGAACTGGCAACGCCATTTCTTGATACCTTTGAGAGACAGTTTGAAACAAGGGGAGTCAGCTCTGAATGGTGCAGAGCCGTGAGCCGTGCAAAATGCCAGTGCTCACCAAAGCTAATGGGTATTCATATAGGTAAAGCTGCAGCAAACCAGACGGGGCACTCAGCACAGCAGGATGAAACCCTGAGGACTTCAAGCACTCACTGCTATTCCTATTTATTCTTATTTATATTGATCAATAGCCACATACCTAATATCAGAGGCAGAGCAAGCAGTGAAGGACATGGGGAAATTAGAGAGAAGACCCTTGGGTTGGAAGATGCTATTTAGAAATGACATCCAGTTCACCAGGAGCTGAACCTGGAGCCCTGAGCTTGTTCTGCACAGTCATGGGGTGGCCTGGGACTCACAAGGTCAGTTCTGTAGCACTGTGGGATTAAAAAGTGAAAAAGGAGGAAAGAAAACCATTCCAAAAGCAGCCTGCCCTTCTCTGAAGACATTCCATCTGCATTGCCTTTCCTTGCACCTACACAGGCAGCAGTGTGTTAGAACAGGACCGTGGCCCCCTCCTGAGCAAAGATTCATGGTACAAAAAGAAAACAACAAAACCCCCACAGATAACACCCCCACACACAACCTAGATCGGGATCTGCTGTCACTTCCAATCAAAGCACTCATCAGCATCCCATTTTCCCCCAAACTGCCACCAACACTGCAGTGTTGCGGCTGCCCCCTTTCCATGCTCCTTGTTAGCAGCAGGGAGGGGAAGGATGTCAGCTCCTCCTCGGCAGGTTTCCCAGCACTTAGATCCCACTACCAACTCTTGTTCTGGGCAAACTGGGCCAGCGAAGCTCTCCCAGTTCTCTGCCTCTTCAAAGTGGGACCTCCTACAGTCCAGGCTCCCTTTAGTCAAAGCTTAGCCTTCATGTTGCTTCAAATACACCAACAAAGCAATGTCCTGTAAAGTTACAAAACTGAGCACTGAGAAAGGAGGAAGTGCCAAATTTTGCCACTTCTCCACCTAAAGCTGGCTGCTGGATGATGCATCCAGCAATGTCCCAGCAGTCCTGGGGCACTTTTTCCTGGCTTCGTCTGAATCACACAAGGATAATGGAAAGATTCCCTTAAATTCAGACCCCTACGATACTGGAGGAGGCTGAGTTGGCTCTGATGCCCTTCAGAGACACTTCCTCCATCCCAAAACACATCTTTGAAATAACTAGAATGATTCACTACCTCATTCAATGAAGGGACCTGGGATGAAACCCAACTTTGACGGCTAGCAGAGGAGAGATGCATCCCAGCTGAACAGAAATGAGAGCCTGGGCTGGAAACATCCAACAAGAGTGTCAGTAGAGGGAAGGAATCCTCGGTACATGAGGTCTAGCTCAAGATGACTGCAAAGAAAAGAACTTTTCCTGGATTTTAACTTTGCTCTGAAGGACCCTGCCTCGGCATGTGTGGAAGCCACTAGACAATCAGTCTGGATTAGTGAGACATCTGATTAAAACGAGCGCCAAGAACAATGGTTGCTGATGATGAGTAAGATTGGATTTAGGTCACATTAAAACACTGTGAATAAATCACCCCACTAAAGACCAATTACACCACGTTCTTTGATTGACGAATGGAAAGGGAAAAAAGACTCTTCTGATGTGTCGCTGATGATTTCTAGGCTGCCCTTTAACCATTCTCTGCCCAGAACCAAGCACACCACTTCTCCAACAAAAGGCTGTGAGCAATTTTCTTGCTCCCTGAGGCTTTGGAAAGAGTGGTGTGGGACAGAGCAGAAACAGGCTCAAAGGCATTTCTTCCAGCATGACCTAAAGCAAGAGCGATTGTGGCTGTCTGCAACCTGGTGGAATAAGGACCAGAGGCTCTCTTTGTGCAAGGAAGCTGCCCCCTGACCCTCACTTTGTAAAACTCAGCCTGGCTTCCCTTTGAAAGATCCCTCTTAAAACCCACGGCAGGGCTCCCATCCCTCCTCTATCCCATCTTCTCCCTCTTAGTGATTCTGTTCCTCCATTTCCAACAACTATAAGAACTGCTGTTTAAATTTCAGGAGGTAGAAATTAGCCCCATTGAAAACAAAGGTTTTCACCAGGTTTTGACTTCTTGAGCAAAGCCATGATTTCATCTGAAATTGCCCTCTAAAATAAAGAATAAGCACAAGGATCTTTAAGCTGGGTAATACAAGATCATCCTGGCTTATTGTGCTAGATATATACCTTCCCTTAGCCAGGAACCTTTATCCATCTCATACATCAAGTGCCTTTTTATTTGCCACCAGTTATTGTTGCTCAGTCTGTGCTCACTGAACTCTTAAATTATTGTTTAAAACAAATAATCTCCCTATTGTCTCTCTTGAAGACACAAAGACCAGTCCAGAACAAAAGGAGATGCATTCCTCACAGTAACGGCTGATTGAGTTGGATACAAAGCTCAGCCTTAAAAAGCCAAGTGTATTGCAGACATCTCTACCTTCTCTAAGCAAACGGTTCATCCTCTACAACCAACTGCCCTCCCTCCAGCAGCTTCTCACCCATCTCTGTCTAAAGCCCCAACATCCTAAATCTCCTATTAACTGCTGCACCCTTGAGCACATCCTCGATACCCAGGCTTAGCCAGCACAGGAACTCTTCTGCAAACGCACATCCCTGTGTATGTGCACATGAAACACAGAACCTGCTAAGGGCCATTGGGCAGCAAGGCTCCTTTTGGAGCCTGGTCCTTGAATCCTTGAATTCGTCAAGGGTTTCCCTTGGTCCTTGTTTACTTTGGGAATTCACAGCTAAGCATGTCCTCCCTGGGGTGGGCGCTGATATATCTGTGATGGTGGCTGGACACTGCTATCTGCAGAGCGCTGTCTGATCCATATGATTGCTTTAATAATGCAGAAAGGTTCCTATCCTGCAATAAATATTCTTGGCTCACCTCCAAGGTGAAGGAGAAAGGATTAGTTACAAATCTTTTCTGATAGAGAAAGCCAGGTTAACAAGTGTATTGATTTTGGTAAATAAAGCTCTTTATGTTGCTGCCTTGCTTATAGAAACACAAACATACACTTAGATCAAGCCCATATCACCAGCCCTGGGTTTCTGTGATTCAGCAGCACCCCTGAAGCATCCTCAGCCAAGCCACCCTTGGAAGTTCTTGTATTCAGATCCCTTTCTCCCACCAAAAATATTGCTGGAATATGCCAGGCCTTTGCTAAACGCCTGTGAAGCTTTTATTGGTTCTTACTTGCATTTCCAGCAGAAGATGTGAGAGGCTGAGCAGAGCTCGAAGGCAGCTTGCTCTAACCTGCCTCGCCATGGGGGATGTGCTTGCTAGGAATCAATGGCATAATCCATTTTGTTCTGTCTTGCAATACACTCTTACAGTTAATCCGCAAGGGCACTGCAGTTTTGGTGCCAAATGAATGCTGGCACAGAAGATGTACATCACCAGCACCTGGGAAATCACCTTTACAAATTCCTAAGCGCATGGTGTTTGGCATCCTTTACAACCCAGAGGTTACACAGAGTTTAGTTACAGCTTTGCTATCAGCGCTGAAGCACCACGGGAATTCGGTTCACAGCCTGATGTAACACAGACAATGACCTTCCTTCCTATAAAATATGAATTATAGTCATCTGTAAGTACATACTAGTAGCCACCATGAAGCAGGAATATGTATGATTAACCACATGAAGGGGACATGCATATTCCTATATATGTATCACGTATATAGGCACTATTCGCATCCTGACATTAATATATTATTGTGTGACAATATTCTTTATTATCCATATCATCAGTCAGGCCCTGATTTCAGTTGCATAAGCTGGTGACCAGATAAGACTGGGAAGAACTCAGCTTTTAACAAAGTAAATAAAAGATGAAGATAAGTGCAAAGGAAATCAATAAAAAGATTAAGACATTTCTATGAGTCGCCCAAATGGGACAGCTACAAAGGAAAGAAGGGATATTTGCCTTTATAATATAGTTAAAGGGAAGATGGTTTCGTGACGTAGTTTTTATTCTTCTCCCAGATTCTGCCTACCTCAAATCCTTTGAACAATGAACTCGCTTGAGCAGTGCAGATATTAAAGCCTCTCTCCCAACAGACATGTCAGAAGACCAGCAGGACTTCAGCAAAACTAGACTCAACTTTCCTGCCCATCTGACAGCAACCGCGGAGCATAAACTACCACAAACATTTGAGACTCTTTCAGGGTTTCTTTCTACACGGCAAAGAAATCCCAGCGCGACAGAATTCGCTTTCTAAAAGCCATCCTTGAAGGGCACCTTAAAATATGCCAGGAGAACGCAAAGCATGGAGCAAAGACCAGACCGCCTTGAAAGGAACCTTCCCGGCCATCGATTCAGCCCTTGCTATTGCTGGCAGCCACATAATGAAACCTATTCATAAAGCTCCATTTGAAACGACGTGGGCTTCTCGCCGTCACCGCTCCTGCTGGAGCCTGTTCCAGGACCTCACTCCTCCAAGCTCCAAGACCTTCTCATTTCCAGGCTCAGTTCACTGATGGCTGTTTTCGTAACTGCTTGGTCACGGGCCAGCCTGGTCCCTTGGTTCTCCTCCCTGCACTGCACATCCCCATGCGGTGCTGCTCTGCTTGGGGAAAGACAATCACATCTGCTCACGAGCTTCCCTGCGCAGACCAGGGTGGGATCTGGGGAGTGTTTGAGGCAAAACATCCCCCATGGCCCCTCTGCAGTTTATGGGGTGATTACAGAGGAGGACTTGGATCTTCTTGCTCTGAATTCCCTACTGAAGGAGTCCTCTTTTCACCAACAGACTTCAGGAATTTGGCTGCCTAAGCTGAAGCAGCCTTTTAATAGCTGTGTCCCCACTGGTGTTGAGTGACCCTTTCTCCAGTCATCCCAGAAACCCTTATCCCAAAGCCACCCTGAGTCCCTCATTCAGACAACTTGCCAAAGGGAGCAGCGAACACCTCCATGTGTTCAATTAGCCTTGACATCAGGAAGGCAAAATATCTCCCTAATAGGCAAGCTCCAGGTTATACCAGTGTTCATAGTGGTACTGTGATGCTGCCCTCAAAGGAGAGCAGATCTCCCGAGATAATGAATAGAGGTAAGCTGTCATGCATGGAAACTGAGAGGAGACAAGACCTTGCAGCTTTCACCTGGATATATGTCTCTACCCAGGTTCTACACTGGGTAGAGGCGTACAGCTGGAGAGAGCAGCATTCATCTCTCCCAGCAACATCACAGCAAAACCTATGTTTTACCTGTCTCCTGCAGGGTTTTACAGCATGACAGGCTCCTGGCAGCACACGACGTCTCCACTGTGATGGTGTGAACAGCACTGTCAGGATCTCCAAGAACAGGAAATAACTGAAGCAGAGACAAAGATCTTCAGGAAATTCTAACAGCTCCAAGAGCAATTTGTGTGCAAACAAAATTGAATTCATTTTCTAGAAGAAAATGTTCTATTTGAATTTATTTTTAATTCATAATTTTCACTCAGGGATTGTTCTAATTGTATGGGGGCTTTCTTATGTTCCCAGTGTTTAATGGCATGAATTCAGTGATAGTGCATAATATGGAATGCCACTCCATGTTAGTGGTAACAGGGAGAACATGATGCATTAGCTGCTACTCCTGCCATGGCAGAATGTGACAGAGCATGTCATACTGGCAATACAGGAGATCATCCAGTTCCAAACCCCTGCCACGGGCAGGGACACCTTCCACTAGAACAGGTTGCTCCAAGCCCCTGTGTCCAACCTGGCCTTGAGCACTGCCAGGGATGGGGCAGCCACAGCTTCTCTGGGCACCCTGTGCCAGCGCCTCAGCACCCTCACAATATAGAACTTCTTCCTTATATCTAACCTGAACTTCCCCTGTTTCAGTTTAAACCCATTCCCCCTATTATAAAAGTATAAAATTATTATTGATAATATTTATACATTTATTTTAATTGTATTATTTTTAATATTTATAAAAATATACTATTATTTCTTTAAATTTATATTAATCAGATTTAATTAATTTAATTTTTTTTTTCCTTCTATCTTCATTTCCAAAGCAGCTGTAAAAAGAGGGAGGAGAAAGATAAGGATGAAGAGACGATAACTGTGAAGGAGCTAAAATTGTTTTCCCAAGGCATCACATGCATCCCTGAACAAAACAGAACTGGTAGCTTCTGCCACCCGAGCTCTGCTGCTGAACTCACCTCTGGTTAGAAGCTGGGAAATGACAGCAAAACCAAGGAATGAGTGAAAAATAGACCATATTATGCAGAGCCCAGTGCACTCTATCCCAACCCTCCTCGCCTGATAGCACTGGTGTTCAAAACCAGAATAACTTTCACAAGTGCTCCAAGTATTTCTCTCCTTCGGTTCCTGCTAACTGCTCCAGAAAATGCATGTTGATGCCACTTTGGGTGACAAATTTAGCCTACTAATGAGTGGTTGCATCACTGTTTGCTAAAGAAAATCACTGCTGCCATTTTTACAGCTCCCAGCCAGTATTTAAGGTGTCACAATATTTTCTTCTGTGTGTGCAGGGCAATCCTTTAGCCCCTTGTGTGCCTGCAAGGGTTTTATATGTAGCTCTGAGGCTGATGCTCTCCCAGGCACAATCAGAAATGGCATAAGCTGCATTCCTGATTTCTCCTGCGTTCCCGCAATAGAACTTGTGGCTTTCCAGGCAGGAAAAACCAAGCTTCCCTTGGAACTCTGCATCTTCAGAAGGTCCTCGCTGGCCATGAAAGCCGCAAGTAGGAAACCCCTGATTGCCATGGATACAGTGCTGGGTCTGTGAAGGGCTTTGAGAGAAAACATGACCGGGAAAGCAAGTATTTACAAGGTCAGAGGAGCAGACACAGCCCCAGCCGCCCCCACCATGAACTGCCCCCAGCATTAAGGATGGAATCTGGCTCCCTCCTCCCAGCAAACCCTTCATTGTCCCGTGGGTGCTGTTGTGAAAGCCATGTCTGCAGCTCTGACCTGAGCCAGGACCCCCACTACATCACCTCTGCCCTGTTTACCCATGGATGCACACTGGGGGAAGCATTGGCTCCTGCTCTGCCACCCTCAGGGCTTTCCTGGGGATACTCAAAATCTCAGTATAAGGGGATTGTCTCCCAACAGAATGTGACCCTCAGCAGGTCCCTGTGATGGCCAGTTAGAGATAAAGGCACAGGGCTGGCGGGCTCCATCTGAGAGGATGCTTCTTGCTTCTGTAGCACTCCAGAAAACAGCCTGATTTTCCCGAGTCTGGAATCTGCAGGGTGGGACCAAAGCGCTTCCCTCTCAGAAGGACATCAGGCAGTTAGGATGAGAGCTGAGAAACCACAGAATCATGGAATAGTTAGGGTTGGAAAGGACCTGAAGTGCATCAGGCAGGGAAAATCCTGGAACTTGTCTAAGCACCAGAGCCTGAGAGAGTTCTCCCTCTGCATTGATTTCCTTTTATCATTTCCCATAAATCAGCCACCTCAACTCTTATGTCCCTTTCTGTTGCTTTTCTCTTAACACACTCCAATCCATCAAACTCTTTATGATGCCAAATGCCCACAGATGAAAGTCCTGTGCCATTCCCAGCTCAACACAGCTCATGAGGAAAAGGACTGAATTCCACAGCAGATTCTGAGTTGGGTGACATTTCTGAACACTTCATAATGGAAAATCTCCACTTCATCCATATGTATTCTGGGGCTGAAACAAAGCTGCTGGGGACTCTTCAGTCTACACCAGGCACACCAGAACCTGCTCTGTAAATCCAGACATCACCAACATAACTTTAAGGACACCCCGTCATCCTTAAATAAAGCATCAGATGTAAATGAGGACTGGTGCGTTGATAGATCATTTTACATAGACATCCAATCTACATATTTGCAGTCACAACAGATTCAAATATTGATACTGATACCCACTATAGCTCTATGATATCTATTAAGTGTATTACCCTCTCCATCAGAAAGCTGTCTGTGACAGAATGCTCTCTCCTGAACCAATACGAGCAAGGCTGGGAGTGGAAGAAGTCATTTAGAAAGAGTGCTCTAAATGTCAAGTCTGTCATCTATGTTATTAATATGTCATGAGTGGACTCTAGGTGATGCTCGCTGTGAGACGAACGTTATAAATGGAACAAGCTGCATGTACAATTAATATATATTCCTCTTGATATATCATTTGTATGTGCTTTCGAGAGGTTGTAAACAAGGAAAGCTTGCTTGAGATGAATGAATTAAAGGAAAGGGAACTGAAGAAAGAAAGAGAAAGGGAGGTGCAGGATTAAACCAGGCTGCCTGCTTCCTAGCAAATAAATGCCAGCAGCCTTTCCCTCCCAAAGACCTGTTGTGCTGCCTTCATATCTCCCCTTCCAGGACCAGGCAGGAGCAGGCAGAGAGAAGGAATGGGCTCTCCACCTAACCACTGCCCCAGGGCACAGGACTATACACACAGCATGAAGAAGGGCTGCATGGAGACCAGGGTGGAAACAGAACTCCTCAGCACTCCTTTTGGCCTCGTTACTGCATGTTTTGCAGGCATCCTTGGGCTTCCTGCAGCTCCAGCTGGGTAATGAGGAGACAGCAAACTTGGCTGGTTACTTCAGACATATGTCCATCATCAGCCACCCCTGGGGGGATCACTCTGCTGTGGGGACAGAGCTGTGCTGGCCACAGTCTAAACGGACACTTCTGGCATGATGTTGGATTACAATAGTCAGTCAGATCTCGTTGAACTTCTTTTGAAGAAAGGGAGTTTAATGCTCTTCTCTCCCTGGATATGACCTGGCTTGTACAGCCCCAGTCAAGACAATTCAACTATAGATTCACAGAACCATGCATTGGAAGGGACCTTAAAGCTCCTCCAGCTCCAACCCCTGCCATGGGCAGGGACACCTTCCACTGGAGCAGTTGCTCCAAGCCCCTGTGTCCAACCTGGCCTTGAACACTGCCAGGGATGGGGCAGCCACAGCCTCTCTGGGCACCCTGTGCCAGCGCCTCAGCACCCTCACAGGGAAGAGCTTCTCCCTAAGAGCTCCTCTCAGTCTCCCTTCTGGCAGTTTAAACCCATTCCCCTGTCCTGTACCTCCATCCCTGTCCAAAGCCCCTCTCCAGGTTTCCTGCAGCCCCTTTAGGCACTGGGGCTGCTCTAAGGTCTCCCCTTCAGGAGCCTTCTCCTCTCCAGGCTGCCCCAGCCCAGCTCTCTCAGCCTGGCTCCAGAGCAGAGCTGCTCCAGCCCTCACAGTGTCAATTACGCTTTGACACATCCTGAAAGTAGTGGAGAAGATGTTACAGCAAAGAAGGTAACTTCTAAAATCACAGTTACGATCCTTGCTTAGAGAAAACATAGAAAAATCTTGGTGGTGACCAGAGACTGCAGAAAGAATGGGATGAGGATGGAAAAGGCTGAATCTGAAAACTTGAAGCACCATTCTGGCCTGTCCCCTGGTAATAGGTGCAGCATAAAAATAGAACAGATAGTCAACACAGTCTAAATAAAAGATGAAAGGCAGGCAATGAATACAAAAGGCAGCCAGCAAAGCACCCAGGTAGCAACACTGTAGTGAACATAGTGCCTATTATATGCAAGTAGTAATTCCAACTCACGAACGGCCTCACCTCCGTCTCATTTCCCAAGCATCCCCATAGAGGTACATCTGAAAGCTGACAGCGTCTGTGCTGTGCCTGCCCCCTGGACAAATTGAAGACTGTAGTCTCCATAGTTAACAGCCTGGCATCTCCCACCAGAGGAAACTCACACCGAATGTGACATGAAAAGCCAGCATGCAGCGCTTGTGCTTTGGATGAGTGACAAAACCACTCCTGACAACCTGACTTTGCACTGCCATTGTGCTTTCCAAGCACACATCCCAGAGGATTTCTCTCTTGATAGGGCCTTCCACATGCTTTTAGGAGAGGCTCAGATCAAAGAGGGCTGTGGAGGACCACTAGCTCTGTGCAAGGAACAGGAGGGGGGAACAACTTCACCACACTGGAAAGCCAGATGAGATGGAACCAGATGAGTCACCAGGAAGTCAGGTGAGATGGACCAGCAGCCTGAGGGTTATGAATCTGGGAAGAGACAAATGCAGACAAAAACTTCCCTTGGCCTAAGCTGCATTCCCAATGAAATCAGAGCAACAGCCCTCGCAGGCCTGGCTGCCTGCTATCCTCTCCTTCCTTTACGGGGAACCTTCTGGGAGCCATCACTGAGGCACGACTCATTTATTCCTCTGTTGACAGGGACTGGTCATTATTTACTGAGGATTCTCAATGCCTCAACAGCATTTGAAACAAGCGGGAAGAACTGCATTTGTAAAGAGGTAGTCAGAGATGACAGAGAAGAAAATTGCTCCTATCTATCATGTTGGCTTCTCTGCTTTGCTCACACGAAGCACTGCTGCTGTTAATGCAGGCTATGGCCCTCCGTGGCTGCAGTGGGGATGGGTTCTATGCTTCTGCCTTCCTTAATTCACGCTTTGCAGCAACACTGTGTTCTTTCTCTCACATTCAAGCACAATTCACTCTGAAGCTGGACTTTGCAGTGAGATGGGATGGAAGTGAGAGGCTTGGGGCAGGAAAGAGCATCAGGCTCACTGCACAAACACGTGTGGGGATGTGCACACACATGTACATACAGACTCCCTTCCAAAACTTGTGCTGTTGCTTGCACAGTCCAGAATCAGCAGCTTTCCATAAATCAAACTTCTTGCAAAGCTCTGTGCAAGGATGGGAGATTTTCAATCAGGTTTGATGAACATCGGAGCTGTTATTTCACACAAACCCCTTCTTTGTGGCAACGCCAATGAGTCATGAAGCAGATACTGTTAATGATGCTACTGCAAAACACTCCCATAAGGATGCAATAAAGAAAGGCTGGTGATAATGGGCATTAAAGAGACATTTTATCAGCTCTCTATTGGGTGGTAGAAAGCTGCTCAAGCAGGACATGGACCTGAGTGCAGCAGCAAGGATCCCACATGTTCTCTTCTTCTGCAGCACCTCTTGCTCCAATCTTCTCCGTGGTTTCTACTGTTGCCACCCTCAGTGCTCTCCTTTTAGTAACTCTCACACCATGCAGGCTTCTCTTCTTCACCTTTTCCATCACTGGGGCCCTTGACTGTCAAGGCACTTTCAGAGATACTGGCTCAAGGACATGGGCATGAGGGGTTCTTGTTCCTATTTGACCGGTTCTTCCACCATTTCCTCACCTCACAGCATTCCAGTAACACATCACTGTTATTAAGGGAGCTGTGTGTTTCATCCCAGCTGAATCCTGACCCGACTGAGCTGCTGACTGCTTACACTCAAGGCAGTGTCTGCAGAGAAGAGCTGAACATCCTAAAGAGACAAGAGCAGACATCAGGAAAGGAAAAGGAAGTCCATAAAGAAGGAGTAACTAAACCAAAACCACAGACTCAAATCTCTAAGGCATATTTATCCACCTCAGTGGTAGTTATTCTGGGCTCACTTCATACTTTCAGGAAACATCACGGCTTTCTTCAGCTGTGTTATTCCAGAAGTCTGATTTAAGTTAAGATGAAGCATTCTGGAGTCCATTTGTTGTCTCTACAGACCATTTAACTGCTTAGAGGTCTGGATTAAATGGAGACATCTAGTTATGGTGAGATGGATCCCAGCCCTGGTTTATCAAGGTGAAGTCTTAATTCCAATGTCTCTCCAAACTACCATTGTAAGAATACATTCATCAAACTGCAATAACTTTGTGTTGCCTTATTGTCCATCTTTCAGTGTCTTTGCTTATCAAGATAGAGCCCTCTGAGCTGATATTTCCTAATACTAATGCAATGGCCAATTTGATGCAGGGGTTTCAGTCTGAATATCAGAAAGACACATAAGGGCAAACCATCCAAATCTTTTATCATCAGAATAGGCCGTGGCTGAACACATGAGCCCAGACTAAAGCAGAATAGCATCAGGGAAAACATAACTTCTTATACCTACCACACTACCGCTGTGGCTGGTGATGAGAAACCATCTATGTCTATCTTCAGCTTGCCTTCACCTATGGCAAATAGCTTTTTCTTCATTTCTAATACTAATGCAGCTTTCTAAACTCTTTTCTTTAAAGCAGCTATTAAGAAGGAAGGGTTAAAGTTTCCCCTTTGTGTCTCGAACACGGTACAGGATAACCAGTAGCTAAATTACAGCGAGTCAGACTAAAGGGCAATGAGTCTTTGCTAGCCTAGCAAAAAATTGCTCAGGTGCACTAATGCATCTTCTTGAGCAATGCCTCCTCCAGTAAAATTCTGCTTGCTGAGGTGGTCCTTAATCAAAGAAGTAGCTATTACCTGTGACAGGACCAGGGATTTGATGGTTTCCCTCATCATCAGCAGGGGAAGAGAAATGCTTTACCAGAGTGCCTAAAAAAAGACTGCAAACCTGAAGATCAAAGGCCTATGAGTAGTGCTGGAAGAAGAGACATCTCCCTCTGAAGAAGTGCCTGAGGAAAGGTGATCAGAAGAGGAGATATTCATGTAGATCATCTTCCAGCAATTCCTTTTCAGGCAGCCCCCAGGCAGATCACTCTTAGCAGGGATCACCCTTTAGAGAACTCTTCCACCTTAATGAGGTTATAATTTAGTGTTGAAAAGAGCTGGGCAGCTCTTTGAGTGCTCATGAGTCATCTGTGGGTTGAGCTGGCCACAGATTCCCATTCTCCTTCCATCCCTGCAGAAAGCCCATATGGAGAAAGAGCCTGGTGGATGCAATACATCAATCAGGTAACATGGTAATAAATAGTCTGAGGTAGGAGTTGTGCATGGCAGTGTGTATGTGTCACACATATCTGAACACTTAAGGGACATCTTCTCTAAGGCTGCTATAACAGCAGTTGCAAGAAGAATGGAGAGACACAGATGGTAATAAGCTATGGTGAGTCCAAAGCATGCATTTAATGATGTTGATTTCATAGGATCATAGAATCCCAGCCTGGTTTCTGTTGGAAGGGACCTTAAAGCTCCTCCAGCTCCAACCCCTGCCATGGGCAGGGACACCTTCCACTGGAGCAGCTTGCTCCAAGCCCCTGTGTCCAACCTGGCCTTGAACACTGCCAGACACAGGGCAGCCACAGCTTCTCTGGGCACCCTGTGCCAGCGCCTCACAGATTTCCCCCCAGAAATAGGCACCAGCAATCTGGATGGGTTTGTTTTTTACAGCTCTTCCTTCAGCATTCCATATATTCCTCCCCAGACCTCCTGGGCAGGCAGACACCAGGGACATGAGTGCCTGACTTCCATGCTATTTCAGAACCAGTGACCTATATACAAGCAGTGGCTGCCAGTCAGAGCTGAGCAGGAGAGGCTCAGCTCGGGTGTTGAGATGCTCACACATGGAGGATTTCTGCCTGGGTCATCAACCACCGTTGGCAGAGCTTGCTGATGCCTTGGTTCCATGACATGGAGGAGGGCATCAGCATGATGCAGTGATGAGGCTGAGAGCTGGCAAGATGCTATGGGTGGGATGGGGTCTGTCCCACACCTGCCACCACCAAGGCTGGAGAAGAGCCTGTCTTAGAAAGGATGCAATCACACAGAGCTTGCTGACACCACAGTTAAGCAAATGGTGCCATTAGCAGATGAGTGGATTTTATTGGGAGCTCTATATGAACCCTCCCCACCAACGCTCACTGCTTTAGCACCCCATGGACGGCTGCTCTTTACTGCTGCTAGAGCTGCTCCCTGAGGTCCTGGCAAGGGAATGGGGTGGGATGTGCTCAAATCCTGCATGCAATCTCTGCCAAACCCATCCTTCTTGAAACAGCCCCTGACAAGGACAAGAGCCCCCAGACATCACTTTGGAGGGTATTTGATCGTTGGAAATGCTGCTAACAGCGTGATCCCATCCTGAGGGCTCTGCAGCCAGTCCTGAAACCCCACTGTGCCCTCATAAGACAGGAACCCTGCCTGCCTTCTCCCCAGCCCAAGCCATGAAGATGCAATCACAGTAGAAACAGAAAAGCAATGTTACATCCAAAGCCATGCTGGAAAGTAAGAGGTGCACCTAAATCTCTGCTACACTGAGCCAGGGGTAGAGCCACGTCCCTCAGCTCCATCAGACAATCTCCTGACACTTGGCAAAGTGTGGGTCACTTTGGGAACCCCCTTAGGGAAGGGGGGGACTTCAGCCTGTTCATAGCCCCCAGAAGCACACACCACAGTGCCTATGAAATCACAGAGCTTCAGATGGATCTAATAAAGAACATGGGGAAAAGACAGAGGCCACAATAAATATAACTGAGCAAAAGGTGACGTTTCATAGCAGGCTCCAACCCTACATGACGGGGGGGACCTGGCAGATATCGGGCTGCAATAGAAATATCACCTTTTGAACAAGATACTTTATCTGCTAAATCAGTTCCCTCTCTTGTCAAATTAAATCCAGAGGCCATTTAATCAGGAAAGTCAAAGCCAGATCCAGTGTCTCGGGGGAAGTTTTATTGGAAGCAGGTTCTGTCTCTGTGAGAAGGAAGGTAATATATATTTGAGACTGCATACTAATGCTAAAGCATTTGTCAGGAGGAGGAAAAAAACATTACAAAGGAAGGAGGGAGCAGTTCCGTTTCCCCCCAGAACATCTACACTGGGCAAATATGAACTGACCCAGTTTTCAGATGTCTTTTTTAAGCAGAGAGGAGTAAACATCGTTAGTGATGTTTCTGACCTAACAGATGAGCTTTGCAAGGCACACCAAAACGATGATGAACTTAAACCAGGAGGGAAACAGGCTGGGATGAGGGGTAATATCCTGACATATCTGTCTTGAGAGGAGGTGTCAATCCCTGCAAGAGGATGTCTTCTTGCCTTGATCCTGTCCAGCAGCACCCGCTGGAAGGGCGCTGGTGGGGAAATGGGAACAGCTCCCAGGTCCCTCTTCTGGAATATGATTTGAGCTCTTCTGTATGGCTGAATCCTTCCATAGGGAGAATAAATCCCAATATAATAAAAGCCAAACAACACTAATAAGGAGGGGGGAAAACAAACAGGAGAATAGACCAGGGCAAAAAGAGTATGACCCACCAAAAGGAAATACACAGGGGAAGATGCTTCGCTGCCTAAAACCCTAACCAGCCCATGGGAAGGAAGCAGCTGAATTTAAAGTGACCATTTTGGAGATAAAGAGGTTGCTAAAATTACTGTTGAACATTATCCAAAAAGGCAGATAATGCCTAGATTACATCCTCAAATTTTTATCGCCTTAAGCTAAAAGAGAACGAGAAGGGGGGGCTGAGCCTCATAGGGAGAGAGATTTGGTTTCCTAGGGCTGTCATGAGCCACATTGACTTGGACTCCAATCTCCGGGATGTTTAATATGTAGATTGACTTAGGCTTTCTCAGTGAGTAATTTAAGAAAACAGCATCTGGAAAGAAGTCTTCAGTAATTTAAACTCGCCGCAAGCAAAGGCAGCAGAAGGTCAGTTTCTTTAACATAGGCGAAAAGTGATGACATGGTATCTGGAAACGGGCCAGGCTTGCACAGTGGAAGAGGATTTCCTGGTTGTATTCCCATCCACCATAACTTGCTGCTTCCCTTTAAAGCACATCTGCTTGTGTGTGTGGAGATGCCCATGCTTCCAGCCACCAGAGTTCTGAGTCTCCAAGGTTTTCTCCTCCTCTCCAGACAGCACTGCCTGACTAAGGGGTACCCCAGCCTAAGAGCAGCATCTACAAGAGAGGAAGGATCCCATCTAGCAAGACAGAAGCAGCGAGGTAATGATTCAAGGAGATGGATTCTCATGGTTGCCTCTCCCAGGAGAAAATCACAATCTCTCCTTCATCCCTTCTTTGTCTGGCTTGTCTGCCCCAGATCAGACCCAATGAAGCAGTTAAGAGAATGCTTCAGTCCCATTGATTTCAAGGGGATTACGCACCCAGCCTGAAATTAAGCATGCTTTAAATGATCCAGGGCCTGGAAACCATGGTTTGCAGTGGGAGAGGAGCATAATGGGCTCCAAATGGAGACAGAAACTATTCGGGAACAAAACCTTTGAGGCTTTCCCCCTGCTAGTGTGAGACTTCTGCTGATGGGCTGAGCAAAGGGCTTTGGGATGCTCTCCTGGTCACAGAGACATGCAATTGCAAAGGTGGTGACAAAACCATGCTATTAAAAACTAGATTAAATCAACTGAAATCGTGTGAGCAGAAGCAATTACAGCTCCAGGTCCAGCTGTACATGCAAAACTATGTCTAGATTAGCTCAGAACTGTGCCTGGATGAGCTCTGCGACTTCTCTGAGGAGGAAAGAAGGAGATACAGCAGCTCTGGCATCAATATGGGTAGCTGGGAAGCCAAAGCCACAGTCTTGTAAAACCAACCTCGAGTCTTCCCATCCAAAAGCCAAATCACAAGCCAGTGATGGCCTGTAACAGTCTTCCAATACCTAAAGGTGGCCCACAAGAAACCTGGAGAGGGGCTTTGGACAACGACCTGCAGGACAGGACAAGGGGGATGGCTTTAACCTGCCAGAAGGGAGACTGAGATGAGCTCTTAGGCAGAAGCTCTTCCCTGGGAGGGTGCTGAGGTGCTGGCACAGGGTGCCCAGAGAAGCTGTGGCTGCCCCATCCCTGGCAGTGTTCAAGGCCAGGTTGGACACAGGGGCTTGGAGCAAGCTGCTCCAGTGGAAGGTGTCCCTGCCTGTGGCAGGGGTTGGAGCTGATGAGCTTTAAGGTCCCTTCCAATCAAAACCATTCCATGGTTCTATGACTATGTTAACAGTGCAGGAACATGCAGAGCTCCCCAACACTCAGCTGAACACCCTCAGAGCCTTACTTTGACCAAATGCGAGTTGTTTGCCAAGGTGCAACAAAAGGCACTTTCCTGACCTCCAAAAAAATCTTCACGAGACACAGATTGGTTTTGCAAACTGAAGAGCAGGAGGACATCAGGGTGGCCTGACTCATTTTAAGTTTTTCTCTGCAAATTGAGCTGCTTTTCCTGGACATTTCCATCAGCTTCCAACCTGGAGTAAAAAATGAGCCTGGGACATTTCCTTCCAAAGATGAAACACTTGGCTAGATGATCAACAATTGAAATCAGAGGCTCGTCATGAGGACTACTACAGAGCTGCAAAGAGGGGTGCTACGAGTACCCACCAAATACAGTCTCCTCTTCTATAGATTTCTTTGTGATCAGCCGCTGGCGCTAAGTAACCACATTTTAGTATTAAAAACACAATTTGTTCCAAACGCAGTGGCTACAGCAATGCCACATCCTATTCTT
Source organism: Myiopsitta monachus (assembly GCA_017639245.1). Taxonomy (NCBI): domain Eukaryota; kingdom Metazoa; phylum Chordata; class Aves; order Psittaciformes; family Psittacidae; genus Myiopsitta; species Myiopsitta monachus. The sequence goes on along the minus strand of CM029917.1, from coordinate 3,068,758 downwards.
AACAACCCCATGATGTACTGACAGCAAGCCAAAGCCTGTTCTCAATTACGAGTGTAAATTCACAGTAACTCAGTACATAACCCTCTGCGAAGGGAGCTAGCAAATGCTCCGAGCTTTTAGAAATCACATTGCAAGGATTCGCATGCACAGAACTGAACAAGCTGTCAATCAGAACATGGGGACCGTGTAGAGCAGGCACTTCGCATCAGCTTGGCATTGGTGAAACCATCAGGAGTCACTGCCCGTGCTCTGGAAGGCACAGATTTGGCAAAGAGAGCTCGTCTGACAGTGTTCTTTTTCTCTTATGCTCCCACCCACGTGCCAAGACACAGCAGCGTAAATGCAGGAGGAAGAATCCAAGCTCTCAGCGTTGTCTCTGCCACCAAGCTGGGGCAAACCCCTTCCTCTTTGCACCCACAAGCCCTGAGCCCTTGGCTGCTCCAGCCGGGCAACACACAGCTGAGCCCCAGCATCAAAAGCCAGAGACAGCAGAACAGAGCCCGGCTGCGCTTGGAAGACAAAGTCCTTGAGAAAATAGCCCCCCCTCAAAGCATGGGGCACACCCGAGCCCCCATCCAGCAGCAGCGCTCGCCCTGCCAGAAACTTCAAATGGAGACATCATCTCCCTTGCGTGACTCCCCCTTTCATGCGCCCGGATGCAGGCGAAACCTCTCGCCAGCAGGACAGTGTCTGGGTGAGGACATGCTGGGGCTTTCCCGGCTGTCACAGAGCTCTCATTGTGGAGGGAATACAATGGAGCCACCACAGAGCACATGGCCAAGGCGAGGGCTTGGGCAGAGCAGAGGCTTTGATGTGCTGAGGAGGAGCTGACTGTGGGGTCCATTAACCCTTAGGGCTCTGCCCAGCTTTAGCTTCTTCCCCTGGTGCCCCTGCAAAAGGGGCCTTCAACTGACGTGGGAGAGCCGGGAACCAGGTGTCTGGATGCTTGGGGTCCCATTCAAGCATACCCATCCTCCCCACCAGGTATTTTACAAGCTGCAGTATTTCTCTGCTTATTTCCCATCCCTCTCCTGAATGACTCAAACATTATACTTGAGAAAACCCCACTTCTTGGGCTCCCCTTACTTATCATTACTGCCCAGTAGCAGACTGCTCTTGAGCTCCAGCCATTGCACCCTTCATCTACCCAATACCCAAAGCCCACTGCCCACCTCCTCCAGCACCGAACCCTTTTATACCATCCACAGGCCATAGACCTCCATTGGACCGCTCCAGCTACATACAAAACATCCCCTGAGGTAAATGAGTCCTTGTTAGCACCATAGAGAAGGAATGTGGTGCTGGGGGAGGAGCTGTTCTAGATGATGGAACTGCTGGAGCAAGTCCAGAGGAGGCCACAAGGATGATCAGGGACTGGAGCACCTCCCGCATGAAGACAGGCTGAGAACATTGGGGCTGTTCAGCCTGAAGAAGAGAAGCTGCATGGAGATCACAGAGCAGCTTCCAGTGTCTGAAGGGGGCTACAAGGATGCTGGAGAGGGGACTCTTCATCAGGGACCTGTAGGGATAGGACAAGGGGTGATGGGTCCAAACTGAAACAGGGGAAGTTCCGGTTAGATAAAGGCACAAGTTCTTCCCTGTGAGGGTGCTGAGGCGCTGGCACAGGGTGCCCAGAGAAGCTGTGGCTGCCCCATCCCTGGCAGCGTTCAAGGCCAGGTTGGACAGAGCTTGGAGCAACCTGCTCTAGCGGAAGGTGTCCCTGCCCATGGCAGGGGATTGGAACTGGATGAGCTTTAAGGTCCTTTCCAATCCAAACCATTCTTTGATTCTATGGTTTTGAGTCATAGAGTACCAGGTGGAATGGACTATGATTAATCGTTGACCAGAGAAGGCTGCAGAAGGGGGCATTTCTTGGAGGGGGACAAGGCAAGGTAGGATCTCATCACATGCATCCTCTCCTGATGTCAGCATCCTCCCTCACACGATGCTTGCAGAACGCACACCATTAGTGGAATCAATAAGTATTTCTGAGGAAGGAAAATGCACTTGGAGTGTGGTTCATCTGTCACTGACTCCAAAATGTATGAAAGCACCAAGTGACTGCGAGGAGCTGACAGACAGTTCCTTTGGGATTACAGGAGCAGACTCCAAAGCAAAGCCCTTTCCAAGGCTTGACATGCGAAAATGCAGTTTAGGGGCCTGATGTTCAAAGATATTTATTCCCCAGGATCCTGGCCAGCAATGAGAGGAACTGCACATGGGTGGCAGGGCTGAGCGTCAGGCCCTGAAGCCATCTGTCTGGGAAGATGCATCTCATTCTGAGCATCTTTATTCCAAGCCTGTGCCAGAGAGCACTTGTTAGTGTGGGTTAAATGCAGGCTTCACCCAACATAGCCAGAAGCCCATCACTGCCATCCAAGTGAGCAGCGCCTTTGCTACTACATCTCCAGAGGAGCGCAGCAGACAGGAGCATCTTGCAAGTCAGTGTTTAAGACAAAGCAGGATCAGCCACATCTCTCTTTATTCCTCTTGTTTTACAAGCATCTGTTGTTTTGGAAACATCTGAAACGGGCACAATTCAACACAAGGCACCCACCCTGTGTAAAGCATCCTCTGTCAAAGGCGGAAATCTCAGACACGTGTCTCAAAAGGACTTGAAAGCTTTTTGCTGTTGTGCTGCTGGTGGTAATTTTGTTTAAAGAAAAAGAAAGGAAGGGACTCCTGGTTTTTGAAGAACTCGCCCAGATGTTTGTGGTTTGGGATCATTTCTTTTCTTGAGTGCCTGGTTAGTCTCATGTCTATTGAAACCTGCTCTGCTCACACAGAACAAGGGGGCTCTGACAGCGTTCAAAGGGATCTGGAGAGCAGCAGTTTACACAAAGCGTTGCTCTGCTTCCCTGCAAGAGAAGGAGGAGGGAGGGAATGTTGGGTAGGAGCTGTAAGGGTGGCTGCTGCAGTAGCTTTGTCTATAGAAACAAAATGCAGTGAAATGGAGCTTTCCAGCAAGAAGTCCTACGACCACACTGGGGCATTTCTGCAGCATAATGTTCCCAAAGTCTTCAACAGGTTTCTGGGTGCAGATAGAAATTGCAGCCCGTGTCCCAGCATGGAAGAGCAAAGATCTTCTCCATGTGTCCCATAAACATTAACTGACTCCTGCCTCCCATCAGGGCATGGTGTAGCTTTCCCAGGTGTCACCTGTCTTATTTGAACACTTACCATAGAGTTACACACTTCGTGTAAGGTGGGGAAGATCAAGGCTTAGGAGAGCAGGGAGAAGAAGTCCAAGAAGCCCGCTAGGCATCAGGATGAACTACAGTGCGCTTAAGAACAGTCACGATGCAATGGCAGGCATAGGAGCCAGGGAAGATGCAGGTTTACAAAATGTTTAAATTCCCCTTCCAAAAATCCATGGAACTCTGGAATTCCACATCCAAAATAGCATCCTCCATCTGATAGATTGAACCACCACAGAAATCCGGGTTTGCTGCATCCTCATAGGGATGCCAGAAGGACTTGGTCGCTACTCAAGTGCCAACCATTACTTCCCAGCGCAGTGATGTGAGGGCATGCACAGCCACCCAGCAGCCTTTAGCTCTCCAGTTCGAGGTAGTCGCTGTTTTCCACCCTGAAATACAGTTTGACCTGAAAGAGCATTTAATTGCAACATTTTCCACCAAGCCAGGACCTGTCAAATGGCAGATCAGAGCTGAGCACAAGCAGACACAGTGCAGTCGCAAGGCAGAAACCAGTTCATTAACCCCAGATTATACAGACTGCAGGAAGTGGTGCTGAGGGAGCTTAGCTATCAAGCAGGTTGGTGAATGCAGTTCTCTTGGCTCAGCGATGTCAGCTCCGACCAGGGGAACTTTGCTACTGCCTTCCCAGCACGTCCATCCATCCCATCCTATTTCGTTCCAAAGAGAAATTTCTTCCCAGAAAGGATGCTCAGGCATTGGAACGGGCTGCCCAGGGCAGTGGTGGAGTCACCATCTCTGGAGGTATTTAAAAGACATGTAAATATGGCACTAAGTTCCATGGGTTAGTGGTGGCCTTGGCAGTGCTGGGGAATGGTTGGACTGGATGAGCTTAAAGGTTTTTTCCAACCTAAATTATTCCATGATTCGATGGCATTGGTATCTCAGGATGCTGATCCAGGCAGTCAAGCTCAGAGGGGGCTGGATGGCTCATAAACCTCCCAGGAACTCAGCAGGAGAAGATGCATAGCCTCTCAAAGGGAAATAAATAGTCTCTGGAACAGCATCCACCAACAGGGAGTATGCAAGGCTAGGGCAGGAGAGAGTGAGGAGAAAAGCTTTCCTGGTTTCTGCATCCATCACGACTCGACATACCTGAAATGGATCCAGGAGAATAGATGTCACTAACTAGGTACATTTGTCACCAGGCTAACAACGAGATATTTTAAATCTTAGCAAGGAGACCTAAATAATTCAATCAACAAGACTGGGGCAGGCGAGAGGACTGAAGGGAGTTGAGTTCACCGCTCTGAGAAAGCCCACCATTATCTAAACCGTCACATCAGCTGGATTAAAATCACAGCTAAAAGCCCAGGTTTGGCAGCAATGGAGATGGGATGGGAGGCTCTAAATCCCTCTGTGGGAGCTGATTGCACAGAAGGGCTGTCAATGGAAATCTTCCAGACCCCAAAAGACTCAGCTTGGGGTCCAACTGCAGGACTTCCCACCCATCAGCCTCTCCTATTAGCACCACTCCTTAGCTGCCACAGGCAAGAGCAAATGCTGTGATTCCTGATGCATGCTAGAGTGATGTTTCTATTAGATTTCCCTCTTTCGCTGAATGGAGGCTTGGTTGGAAATAATTCAATGTTGATGTTGAGGGCTCAGCAAATTTTCCTATGTTTTGGCCTATTCAGTTAGGAAAATCTCGTTTCCTTCCCATTCTTCCTGGTAGCCTTTGAACCTGTCAAGTAATTTCCAGCCAATTTGTTCAAGGCAGAAAAGTTTCAGACCTCCAAACTATGTGAAAAGAGATGGCTGGGGGAGATCCTGCTCATGTCTCACTGGATGGCTGCAGGATGAATTTATCTGGGGTGTTAAGCAGCACTGAGCCATACTGGAAAGCACTATTAGGATTGTACTCAACATCAGGTGAAGTTTTGGTCTGGAAATGCATTTGCCTAAGCACAGAAGCAAGGGAAATAAATCAGAAAGGAAGTATGCCAACCCCAGCTACTGGTGGGGCAGTGAATTTTAACCAGTGAAAACATTTCTTTCCTTCACTCTGAAGTTGCTTTAATAACCTGAGATCTCAAATGAAGGCAAGAAACATGTTTTCTAGTCATCATTAAATCAAGGAAGCATTGCGACATCATGGAAATGGTATCGTAGATGTCAGACTTCACAAACAAGCTTTGATGGAGCATGGAATGAGGAATGGTGGTAGAATTCCCTAATGGAGACCCCTGACTTATGGGGTAGGTGCACATTTCGCTGTTAGCACTATGCGAAGGGGTTAAGTCACAAAACACCCTCTGAGGGCTCAGATGCTATGAACAAGGTGCCGCAAGGATCTTTTGTCCCTTTTAGACATGTGCCTTGCCAAAACAGCAGCTTCCAGCTCGGTAATATCTTCTACAATATTTACCCAGCAGTTGCTTTTCTAGTGGCCATTAAGACAATTCCACTTGGCCACTTCCCCCTCACCTCCTATTTGTTGTCACAATCATGGTTTGGAAAACCACTTGTATTTTATGAGAGCTTAAATCTGGAGTCATCCCCACAGGGCTTCCTTTAAACGTTCTCATCATCTCCCCTTCCCCTACTCTGCAGACTTCCAACATGGGGGAGTTTTCTCCAAGCCCAGGTTAACTTGCTGGGATGTCATTATAAATCCAAAGCAAATAGGCCTGAGATGTTCCTTGTGGGCCTTTTATTCAATGAAATGAGTCTGGCAGCACAGCAGCGGCTTTGCAAATACACTGCAAAGCTTTGAGGTTTGCCTCGAATCATCGGTTGTCTCTTTGCTGCCTGCTCCTTGGAGCTGGAGGAGGGATGGGAAGGTCACTGGATTGTGCCTGCCAAGAAAACGTTTTCTCACAAGTGTTGGATGAGCCCTGTTTAGAATGAGGGTTTGCAGAACCAGGACCCCTTCTGTATCTGTAGGGTCAGCTCTTGGGAGACATTTGGCATCACTGACTTGACATAAACCTACTGCCTCCATGAAAATGGATGGAAATCCCACAATCCCTGGTGCTTCCAGCTGCCTGCAGAAGCCTCTTACAGGTGATTAACCTAAGCATGAGCTGATCTGCAAGGACACACCTGTGAAAGCAGCTCTGTGCCTTGATAGACTCAACAGGTTCTCCTGCCACAAACATCACCCCCAGCAATGACATGGTCAAGCCTTGGGAGCTCTGGAGGTCATTCCCACTGAGCATTTCCGTGCTTCCAGGGAGCAAGCAAGACAGAGAAGCCCAACCATTAGATGAAATGACTAATAGTGGGCAGATACAAGCCAGGACCCATGAGGGTTCATAGAGCTGTCAGAACAGTTTCTGACAATCAGGGGTGCCAAGGAGCCCAGAGAGGTGCGAGCACAGCAGCTGTTCAGAAGCACACGATTCCCTTTTCATCCCTGGCAGTGTTCAAGGCCAGGTTGGATGGGGCTTGGAGCAACCTGCTCTAGTGGAAGGTGTCCCTGTCTGTGGCAGCGGTTTGGAACTGGATGAGCTTAAGGTCCTTTCCAACCATGCTCCCATGGGCCCTCCCTATGGGATGTCCACCTTGGCCTGTAGCCCTGCAGATGGGGTGCAGGGAAGAACCCACAGCTGGATGATGCTGATGAATCTGTCCCTTTCTCTGCCCCTCGTACTCTGGAGAGTACAACTGCTGTAAGGCAAACACTGGCTCCACTCTAGAGATCATTTAGCTGTTAGCTAAGCATGAATAACATCTTTTGCATTTAGTCACTCCTAATGCAGACTAAATGGGAGGCGCTTCTGGGTGCTCCTTCAGCCGCTCTTAGACATGGCTCCTCTCCATTCAATCAACTGCTGCTGTGTTAAATATCCTTGCCCCAAGAGATCCAGGAAGACAGTTGGTTCAGCCTGTGATGAAGGTAGATGAAACCCTCACTCAATTTCTGAGATTCAATTGTGCCAAGATCCATCAATTAACTAAAGACATTGGAGCTTGCTAATGTCAGACTAATTAAGACATGCTTCAAGCACTTCCTATTAGTTATTCTCATGGTTATTAGGTGTGGACAAGATGTATATAAATAGACAGGAGCTCTTTGCTAAAGCAAGAGAGACTGTTGCAAAAGCAAGCTCTGATGGGGTGTTCTGAAATGAAGTCTGAGTGATATTGTTACTTAGCAAAAGAGGGGTTTAATATGACAGAGCATCTTGAAACCTTTCAAGCTATTAAACACAAGTTGGACCTGAGACTAACAGGAATTGGCCTCTGCCCAAAGCACTGTCTGTGCATGTGTTGAACTGAGGCTGGGAGATGAGAGCCTGAAGACCAAAGCATCCACGGAGGCTTCTCCCTGCTGGAAACAAGGATGATTGCACTACCATCTACTATTGCAGCTATGCATCCCAAGCAACTTGCAAACCTGCTGACTGACTTCAACGCCATTTGAGATGGGGTAAGAAGTCTCAGGGAAATGATTTCTTTAGCACTTTAGTGGAAATAGGTCATAAGAAAATGCTTGAAGGGAAAAGCTGCCCTATAGATTTAGCCTTTCTTAGACCCCCACTATTCACATACATGGAAAAGGCTATTGAAGTCCCAGCCACAAGGAGATCTTCCTTCCTCTGGTTAGACCAGAGGATTGATCCATGAGATCTCGAGGAAATGGATGTCTTTCTCCCTGCTCCTGCTGTTGTTTAGCGCAGCTGAAATGCTCAGAGCTGCCTGGCAAGGCTGAAATTCTCACTCCAGTGGAGCAGAACAAAGCATCAGACATGGAGAGGTACTCAGAGAGGACCTTTTCCATAAGAAGATCAGGCTGTGGTGATCAACTGATCCAGCCTCGCATCTTTGCTGAAGCAGTTACACTGGTGGGGTTTTATGGCAGCAGAGCCCAAGGGCAGAGGACCATGAGCTGCTTCTGATACACACCACCCACCAGCACCATGGGCTGGAGAAAAACCTGTGTTTCCCCTTCCCATGGCCCTGAGCCATTCAGCATCCAAGAGCTGCTGTTTAATCAGGCATCTGAAATATCAAATAGAGTCATTTGGAGAAGACTGCCCTGAAGTTAAAAAAGGAACTTATTATGGAGCCTGAAACTGAAGAGAACCAGCCCATGAGCCTCCTCCTGCAAGTATTCCTCTATCCAGCAGAAACCTCAAGGGATCAACTCCCACTAAATTACCCTTCTCTCTGCCAGCCAGAATCTTGTATGCATCACCTCCCACTAAATTACTCTCCTTTCTGGCCAGCCTGAAACCTCAGCAGCTCGCTTCCCCTTTGCCAGCCACAGCTCCCCCTTTAAGCTGAATTTCCATTCCCAGGTTCTTCTCCAAGTGAAAGATCCGTGGGACTCAGTGAAGGAAAACAAGCCTGCAGACTTCCTAGAGATGTCCTGAGTGGCCTTGAGCAGCAGGCTCCTACTAAAACCAGGCATGAGCCCCCAGGCTTTGCTTATGCTGCTCCTTAAAAGCTCCCTCAAATATAGCAAGAACCTGGAGGTTTCTCTTTTCTCCTTTCACAGCTTCCCTGGCACCCTGTGCCAGCGCTTCACCACCCTCACAAAGAATTCCTTCCTTACACCTAATCTAAATCTCCGCTCCTTCAGTATGTTTCTGCTCTGTCCTCTCCTCAGCTCTCCCAGGAAGGACAAAGTTGTATCCTAGCACAGTCAAGGGGCTTCCAAGATGAGGAAGAAGCAGCTTTAAACATCTTGCTTCCCCTCAACCTCCCTATATCTTTGTAAAGTGTTTATTAGGGCAGCCTCCAATACATTTACCATGGGAGATAATCTTTCCCATTTGGGGCTAGAGATGAAGAAAAGTGCCTGTTATCAGCTGACCAGCTCATCCCAGCAGGAGACATCCTATCTCGGGCACATCAAGGCAGATTTCATTATTAAAGAAGCTGTTTGCTTGCCCTGATCTACTGGAGAAAAAATAAAAACCAAAAAGGCAATTTCTTTTGTTCTCTACAAGCAGCAAATCAGTGTTTCTGCTCTGTCTTCATTACCTGCTCAGTAATTGTGCCTGCTGAGTGCCTGGTGAGTCACCATGAAGGACACCAAAAGCTTTCCTTTCCCCTTTTTGCAGCACCATCTGCTTTTGTCTTCTTACAGGCTGATGGAGGCAAGGAAGCATCCACTGCATTAAAGGGGTGTAAATGAACCCTCCGGCTTTATTTTTAATGTGATAAATAGTAAATATCAAATGGCCTTTTGCTTATTTGCCCTCACCATCTGCTGCAGGAGTTGATTTATTGGGAGCAACTTTCTTCATCCACAAAGGTGAGGATTCCCCCTGACACCTCAGCTCCCTGCCCTTCACCTTGCCCAAACTGAGCAAAAAAAGGTGAGATTTGAGGTGTTTCAGAGGTGGTTGGGGAGTAGAATTCATGTTTGCAATATCTATTTTCCCCTTCGTTCCAGGGGCTCCCCAAGCATCCCAAGAGCATTTCTTGGCTCCTCCTCTAGCCATACATTGTCTTTGCAGGGATGCAAATCGCACACAAAAGGCAGATGTGGGATCATATCTCATAATCCAGGGGTTTGACCCAAGCTGCTCAAGGCTCAGGGCTGGGAGAGATGCAACCAGCCACTGAAGGATGGTTGAATTGCCCTGAGGAGGAGCTGGCCTCTTCCCTGATCAGACACTGCTTGTGCTGATGAGAGGCTCTCAGGTGGCTTTTAGAAGGGAGAACCCTGATCAGCTGCGCTGTACCATGGGCTACAAATGAAAACACACACAAACCACCACAGCCTGGCAAGAGAAGATTCCTCCTCTGTCCCCCATCAAACACCCAGGCTCGGAGGGGAGCCACTGTTTGTTCAGCCTCCCAGACAGTTTGTGCTGATTGGAACTCACAGCACAAAACGTTCCAGCGGATGATTCCAGGCCTGAAATAATGGAAAATAATAGCTGAAATAATGAAAAGTTATTAATTAGCCTATTATCAATTTATTATAATTATTAACTGCTGACATCCAGCTCAGCACCAGGCTTGGCTCCAGCTGGTGGGGCTGCAGTTGCAGATGGCAGGAGCCTGCCATGAGGAGAGATGATCTTATCATAGCCCTGCTCCAAGACATGCACCGAGGTGAGCAAGAATGGGGGAAAGGGAAGGAGGTAGAGGGGCTCTTCAGATGCCTCCATTAAAAATAACAGCCCAGGATTGTCATATGTATTAAGTTTTCTGCCCAAGAAGCATACACAGTCTATGCTGTCTTACAGGAGAGGCAGCAGCAGCATAGGAACAGTTTAAGAATGTGAGTAGTGGTACTTCAGAGCAGAAGTAGAAAGCCAGGGGAGATGGGAAGCTTGTGGTTCAAAATCTCTTGGGTGAAGTAGATGCAGGGCACATGCTCATTGTATTGTTACCCCACACCAGCCAGGATCAGGGTTTTGTGTGCGTGGCCACATTGATGTACAGTGCTCCGTCTACCCAAATCACCCTCCACCTTCTCACATTAACCCATGGAGACCTTATAACATCCAGTTTCAGATGTCCCTTCCTAGGGCACCACTCTTCACACAAAACAGCCAAGAAGCACCTCAAAAACAGCCTTCTTTTAGAGCTTTTTCAGATTTGAGCTGTTGAACTCATTGCCTCGAGTGGTTTTGGATTCAGAATGTTGGGCTATTACGGAGGGAAATGCCCTGGGGTATAATAACATGGATTCAGACTGAAATTTGAGCTCCAGACTGGGCACCAGACCTAATGTTTCTGAGCAGGAATTAACCCCTAACTGTTCACAGCTGGGAAGAAGCTTTAAGCTGTAGTTCAGAGAACAGCAGAAGGAACCATTTCTACCCACAGCCTAGGCTGATGCTGTAAGAGAAACTATTGGATTAGAAACATAGGAGATAAATCACTGCCTGTGCCTCAGTTTCCCCGGTATATAACCAAGAGGAAGCTAAAGAAACAGTTCAGCCATAAACTCAGAAACCCTCCTGGTTCACACTCACTGATTCCGAGACCTTACACAGAAAACTCCCTGTTTTCCATCAGTCCCTCCTCTCCCTGAACTACAGCAGCTCCTCAGGGGACTCTGCTGCTATCTGGAGAGCACCCCTGGGTGCCAGGGCACTTGTTATACCCTCTCTTGTGGCCCCACTGTGAAGACCTGCCACAGCCCTAGCTGATGAAATCCTTGTCATTATCCAATTACCTTGCAATTGCTTTTAACTCCTGCTAAATTAAAACAAAATGCAAATAAAGGTGTTAATTCCCAGTGTCCAGAACCAGACAACAAAGCCAGGGATGTTTGTGGAAGACAGGAGATGAGGAAATAAAGAGAAAAACCACATTTCACATAGCCTCAATAAGTCCACATCAGAGCAGCCTCCCTCTGTAACCCACCCTCTGCTGTAGACATTTCCAGAGGAGATGGTGGGGAGGATTCTCTGGCTTCGGAATGCCCCTTTTGTTGGCAGGGAGATGGTGGGGACATGTCTGTCACACAGAGGGTGCCACCCAGAGGGTCTTCAAGCTGCCGTATCCACCCCAGCTTTGCAGAGAAGCTAGCAGGTCTCCAACTTACCCCCTCACCACATGCATGGAATGCAAAGCCACCATGATGTTGCTTGCCAGAGATGCCCTACCTTATGTAGCAAATAGCCTACAATTTAACACAATGATTTGCAGCTGTACGGATCATGTGCTCATAGAGACCACCTCTCACAACCATTAAATAGGCTTCTGTCCTGATATTTAAAGGAAGAGTTGAATAAAGAGCTGATATCCAGCTGGATGGGGTATGGTGGTTATGAGGCTCAGCCAATAGTCTTCCCAAGTATTTCCAATTTGTGCAGCTTTGGTTTTTAAGTGGAATACTAATGACTGCTGCGGTAGGATGCAAGCAGAATTACCCAGCAGTTGCTCTTGCCAGGTAAGTTTACTTAGACCAGACCTACAGAAGAGGTCCCCAGCCTACGCTATAAGAGGAGAAGGATGACGATGATGTCTATCCTTGACACAACCCTTTCCCCAAAATTTAAGCTGTAGAAGATGAAGAGACTTCCTACAACTCAATGGGCCAGCAAGAACTCCCATGTCAGGAAACATTGTCCATGCTGGGAGTGTGGGGCTGCTTGTTTTTTCCTCTGGAAGTCATTGACAGGGATGCAGTTCAGTCTGAGCTTTATTAGAGCCAGCTGTTCCAATTCTCCATTTCCAATGACTTGGTGTTGATGAGAGTGGATTACAGAGAATAATGAGAAAGGCAGAATCAGATTGGAATGTTTGGATTTTATCTGAATGGAGCACTTAAATGGATTTAGCCTTTATTATTATTGTTTTGTTACAGGCAGTAGTAGGGTCCCTATTATTTTTAATTGGCTTTGTTCCTCATTAGATTGAACACAGATTGTCAACCAGCGGAATTCCTTATTGAATACAAATCCAGGCACCAAATGTCCAGGCTCCAGCAGGCCTGAACAAATGCTGATATTTTATTCTGGACCTTTCTATAAGGGGGAAAATATCCCACCAGGGAATTCTCTGGGCTCTCAGACAGGGCACAGGGTGAGTTGTCCTGTTCTCCCACCATGGGGATGGATACAGCCTCAGGAAGAACAGCCCCTGGTTTGCAGAGGGGAGGAAATACTTGTGAGCAGGGCTGGGAATAGGTGAGGGACACGTGCAAATCCCAAAGGTGTGCTCAGCAGCACAAATGCCAATTGTCTTGTAGCAGGTAAATAATGGGAAATGTTTGACTGCTGTAGTAGCTGCTAATATTATCTGCTGATGCTCAGGAAATGCTTTCATGCAGAGCAGGAATAAGCTGCTCTTTGCCTCAAATCCTGTACAATAGACCAAAAATACTCGGAGGCGGCATTCTGGAGCCACTGGCGTCAGCCATGCCCAGATATCCATCACTCCCATCAGGCAGCCCTGTCTTGCAGACCAGGACAAGGAGTTTTATCCGGCTATTCTCTGCTAGGATTGTATCTGTTTGTATATACATTATGTTTTTAAAGGGCTTCCTGTCGTTGAAAAATAGGGAAAGGGGTCCAGGAGCTCCAAAAGATAGGGAGGAACACAGGGAGGATACTTAGGTGAGATGGGCTGTGTCTTCAGGACCTCAGAAGAGATGGGAAAAGATGGGAATGAAGATGTGGAGATTACATAAAGCAGGGCAGAAGGCTCCAAAATAGGACTTTGTGCATACAGAATGAGGCCTGCCAGGGAGCTGGAGGAAAGGGAAGTGGGAGATGACCCACCATGTCCATGTCCTGAGGTGGGAGCAGAGCAGTAGTTGCCTGCTGTCTGGGATGAGGCAGGACAACCCATCACTGCCGTCAGTTAAGCTACCTTGGGAGCAGTAAGTCAGCATTAGCCACACAGTTGGTAAATGCTCTTTATACGGTGTAAGCAGAAAAGCTCATGAAGGATTTGTCCCGGTCACTGCTTGAATGCAGCCAGTACTGGGGTGGTGCCATGTGAGGTCTGGGCATGGGGTACAGCCATAAAGGCATTTGAGCCTCACCTCATTCTTCAATATCTGAACGTTTAGTTTAATGTATGGTCCTGGCAAATCCCATTCCTCCCTGCCCTGACTCCTCTCCAGCACACCCCAAGGCTCATGTAGGAGGTCTTCATCCAACATGGAAGCCCCTAGTGACACTCTTCCACTGCACCCAAATATCCTATAGCATTTGGGCACCTTGGGGAGACTGTTCAGGCTCTGGGAACTGCTGGGACATTTATTATATGCATCGTGTGATGCCAACATCTCTAGAATCCAGAAGCTGATTCCATCCATCATTACAGACTGGTTTGAGTTGAAAGGGACCTTGAAGCTCATTCAGTTCCAACACCCTGCCATGGGCAGGGACACCTTCCACTAGAACAGGTTGCTCCAAGCCCTGTCCAACTTGGTCTTGAAGTCTTCCAGGGATGGGGCATGGCCTAATGCCCTGATGCCATGGTGAGGGGCACTCAGGAGCCTTGATTCTAATCCTAGGCTTCACACAGAAAGCAAGAGCCACCAGTAGGGTGCCTTTGGGTGGTGGTTGCCAAATGGGCTCTCCTTGAGCTGCAATAGCAGCCATGTCCTTGCAGCAGACACATCCTGGGGTCCTGGGACAAGCTGCCTTCTCAAAGCTTCTCTATTGGACACTTGTATAGGCCATGAAGGGTCCACTGATAATGGAAATATTGGGGTTTTTTACAGTATCTTCCCAATTTATTGAGATCACTTGGAATTCCAGCCCTGTCCTTGGATGCACTCGCTGTCCCTTCCAGAGAGGCATTGCCTGCAAATCTAATAATCATCTGTGTTATGCCATCATTCAACTGTTAATGAAAACATTGACTAAACCTGCCCCAGGAGAGACCCTGTGTGGACGCCTGCTCAATCCATCTGTCTGTTTTGACAATGAGCAGCTGACAACCACTCCCCTGGTACCTTACAAACAGGTTTCTCACCCGTCCTACAACAACTGCATGTAGATGAGGGTCCCCTGTGAGACAGCGGCAAAACCTCACTGCCCTGGCCATGTCTGACACAGGCAGGTCCTTGTCTGTGCAGAGAGCAAAGTTTCGGGTCACAAAAGGACATTAGATTGATTTGACACATCAGATCTTGACAAGTCCACCAAGTCTGATGTCCTTGTCATCCTCAGGGTGCTTACAAGCAGTGTGACAGTTTCATCCAGTATTTTCTAGTTTATGAACAAGCCTGGACCTCCCCTCCCTAAGCTTAGGCTAAGCCGTAGTCCTACTTTTACCTCTGAAGTGGGCATCTTTAGCAATGCAGCTTTTTTAGAGCATAGGCACACTGGTTTCTCCATCTGTTGGCTCTTGAAGGCTTTAGGGACAGTTTACCCAGAGCAGCAGTGACAATTCTGTTTCCCTCTATGCTCTTTTCAGCTCAGGATTGGTATCTGAAGATCTTTCCCACTGGACACTCAAGTGTGTATCATGGAGGTCCTCATGCAACTGTAAAATGCCATTTGTGAAGTAAGGAAGGCGTTAGTGCCTTTGGCCCATTAATTTGCGAGGAAAAAAATCTCAATTACAGTGTTGGTTTTGGACATTCTGCTCATGTCACAGAGATTTATGATGTCTGAGTCACAGGGAGCCCCTTTTGCTGCAAAATAAACCCTGCTTTGAACTATTTGGGGTTATCCTACCAAATCCTAGCGGTCTGCAGTAGTGCTGTGGGAAGGGAACATTCCCATAACAACCACTGGGGGTGGGGAATATCCAAGACACGGGGATGGGGATATAATTAGAGGTTGTTCCAAGCCTTCAGCCTGAATACCAACACCTCAGTGCAAGCAGTTATTCACTTGTACTGGCAGCTGGCTGCGGCTGCTGCCAAGGGTGCAGGGGCTGACCACCAGCACAGTGAAATCATTATGGCTGGGGACAGGCTTGGAAACCTGAATGGGTGGCCCTGGTAAATCTGAGACACTTCTGGAGGCAGTGAGAGCTGCTGTGGGGAGCAGGCAGGGGGTGCATAGGGGCTGGGGGACATTGGAGACACCAGATACTTGGATGTGTTTTACCTGGCTCTGAGAGTCAATGGGTGGAGTGAAAGGGAGTGATTTTATAGAATCACAGAATCAACCGGGTTGGAAAAGACCTTTAAGCTCATCCAGTCCAACCATTCCCAGCACTGCCAAGGCCACCACTGACCCATGGCACTGAGGGCCTCATCTACACAGTGTGTGAACACTTGCAGGGACAGTGGCTCCAGCACTGCCCTGGGCAGCAGTTCCAATGCTGAGCACCCTTTGGGGCAGGAATTGTTCCTCAGCTCCATCTGAACCTGCCCTGGCGCAGCTGAGGCAGTTTCCTCTTGTCCCATCCCTCATTCCTTGGGAGTAGAGCCCAGCCCCCTCCTGGCTCCATCCTCCTCTCAGGCAGCTGTAGGGAGCTATCAGGTCCCCCTGAGCCTTCTCTTCTCCAGACTGAATGCCCCAGGTCCCTCAGCCATTCCCCATCACACTGTGCTCCAGATGTGGGGCTCCATCTGCTACCACGACTCAGTGAGGTACTTCTGAGCTGCCTGGCCTCAGACAAAAAATGGGGTTTGTCCAACACAGCAGTCTGGGACCCTTGCTAAAGGTCTAGTGTCGGGTTATATAGAGCAGCAGTTTAACCATCTTTGTACTGGATGAGGCACTTAGTGATGGAGCATGAGAACCTTCAGTCAGAGGCTTATAAGGGAAGCAGGGTCCAGACTGGTAGTAAAAGCCAGCAACACTTCAAAAAACATACCCCAAAGCCAAAGTGATGTTCCCTGAAACTCATGCCAGCAGTACACCACCACCAGGGCTGGGGGCACATTTGGAGCATGGAGCACATCCAGCTCATGGGGCTGTTAACCTCCTGGGGCTTAGCATTTGCCCTTGGCTGCGGCTGACTCTCAAGACAGCATGAAGCCATACAAAACATGCCTTCTGCTGCAAGTTGGGATGCATCCACGGAGGTCTGGCCTCTGCAACACAGGAGCCAGTTAAACACATCCAAGTATCTCCTTGCGGAGGCCAAGAGCATCGCTGCCAAATCTCTCACCACGTTCGCTTCCAGGAATCACTTTGGAAAGGAGAACTGTGAGAAAGGGACACCAGGCCAACAGCTCAGGCTGCTTCCACCTCCTGCCTGGGGAAGGGATGGCTCTCAAAGCTCGGATATCTCCTCCAGCTTGCTGGTGACACTTGTAGGACAAGGGGATACTAGCTTGGCTGGAATGCTCCGTGCTGGTAGAATGCTCCGTGCTGTTAGACGCATCTCTATCACTTGCAGCATCCCTCCACATCCCAACCTCCCCCATGGTCCAGCATAGGCACAATGGGGTGTGCTGGGGTGGTCCCCGCTGCGCTGGCTCCTAAGCATTTCTGCAGAGTTGCCATGGAGACCATTAATTAACCATCATCCCTCGGTATCGAGCCCCGAGAACAAGTGAAACCTTTCCCCTTCACCTTCATTGCAGGCTGGCACAAGGAAAGCCAGGGCCCGGCAGGCTGCAGCAAGAAAGCAGGCAAAACCCTGGGCAGACAACGTTTAAATGACTTTATTTTGATTCCTTTTCTCCTTTTATAAATGGGCACAGCACAGAAAGAATTAAAAAAAATAGACAGTACCATTAACAGTGCTCGATCCATTGGCAAAGATTATTTTTTAGAGTCTTTTTATTATTATTATTATTTTTAAAGTTTTGGCCATTGAGTAAGAACAAAAACAATTGACAAACATTTTCTTTCCTTTTCGTTTTGTTTTTAACAGACACTATGAAGCGGTTTCAGTACTAAACTCTAGGAGAGTTACGTACATACCAAAAATGTTCGCTTTAAGATATGTTTCCTATTAAAAATATTTACATGCATTGTTTTGTCACCCCCTCCCCTATTCCTTGACAGGTAAAACGTTTGTAGTTTTGTCTCATGGGTGAGATTTGCTGTTCTTTTATTGGGAATTTAAATTAGCTCCAAAGAAACAGTGAAGTGGGGCTCGCTTGTTGGGCTTTTCCTTTGATTTCTTGGAATCTTCTGGAAAGGGATATTTTTTTTGGATTTATATCAATGGATTTTTCTTTTTTTGTGGTTTTTTTTTTCTTTTTCTGATTTCTACAAGAACGTTTCATGTTTATTTACAGGAGAACCAATGGGTGGTGATTGATCCTGGTGCTGAGCGTTCAGTGAGAGAGAAGCATGTGATTTTAAAAAGGAGTTCTATCAAACTGCAATGGATATACATTTCCCTAAAGTCAGCAGTTCTGTCTGGTTTGATTGTCAGCTGTACTCTTATGACTTAGACCAGGGGGACCCAGAACAGGGGTAGCTTATGCACTTAAAGTCACTGGTGCCCTTGAGGTCTTTGGAAATGCGGTGGATGAGCTGTCTGGAACGTGGGGTGAAGAAAACCCATCTGGGCATCACAGGAGCATCTCCAGGGGTGTCTTTTCCCAGAAATAAAAATAAGAGTTAAAAAGAAACCTCAAAAGGGAACCCAAGAAAGGTTTGTACACTCCAGACTGAGACTTCTCTATAGGGACTGAGTGTGGATACGTCCGCGGAGCTGCAGGCACAAGGTATGTGGGATAGACCAGAGCGAGCACGGAGGGACTTTGGCTGCTTCACCAGCATCCCAGCTCCGCTTCAGCTCCGGATGGGGATGCAGCCATTGGAAAAGGGCTTCTTATCCCTAGTCCTGGCAGACCCCAACCCAGCGCCGAGGTGACCAGGGTCAGGCCACTGCTATGAAAGGGCAAAGAACAGAAGGAAGGACAGAGCTGGCAGCATGGGGGCAAATCCTGCACCCCACAGCAGAACATGAGGGCTGCAGCGTCCGGCACACGATGCTGGTTGATAAACCCTCCTCCTCCTCAATAGGTGCAGAGTTTACATTGAACCTGTGCACGCGCGTGTGCTTTGCACACACACGTATATACATATATACATACATATTAATTACATACACATATATATACATACATACACAACACACCCATCCCTGTCGCCGCAGGCTCCAGCCCAGCTGAGCAAGTTGGCGAGGTGCCTGGTGAGACGCCAGTTATTCTAATAAACCTTTTAGTGCTGAAAGCTCAATGTCACTTTAGGAGCTGCCAGAGCCTTGCAGAAACCCTCCGAGCCCAGAAACACTCATAAAAAGGGTGTTTGGGGGGAGCTAAGGGGGAAATAATAATGATGATAAAAAAATCCATTCTTTTAGCTAATGGTTTTGTTCCCGTTAAAGCCTCCGTGATGGTGACTCATGGCAGGGGTCGGGTAGCTCTGAGTTATGAGTCCAGGGAGCAGGAGCCAAGGTTAACAGGGAGCAAAGCAGCTCCTACCCAGGGATCTTTGGCACCCACCAGGCAAAATGAGGAGGGAATGGGAACTGTAGAGGTAAAGCAGCACACCACAGCACGCATCTAGCTCGGTGCCATCATCTGCCCTGCAGCAGGATCCCCCCAGTACAGGGATCTGCTGCTTTAGTTTTGAAAGGTCCAAAATCAGCGGGTTTTGAAGAAAAAGGTGTACCTTTCACCCAGCCCTGCAAAACCTGTGTGGGGCTGGGTCCTGCTGCTGGATGGGGCCACCTCCATCCCTGCCCATCCCATCCTTCCTCTATCCAGCTCCTCATTTGGGCTCTTGAGCATGGTTTCTGGTCCTCCCTTCTCTTTGCCCCCCCCCCCCCTTCTGCCTCCCCTTATTTAAGCAGCCCAGGAGTCACTGATCACTTCATCATCCTCCTCCAAGGCATCAGCTGATGCAAATCACAGCAGAGAGAAACTGAAACTCAGCAGAGCTGGGAGAGGAGCCGCTGCCACCTTCCACCCCTTCCAATTGCAGCTTTCCTAAGACTACAGAACTGGCATGGCAAAGAGGCTTCCTTCAGCCCTGGTGTATCACACACACACAGGCATGCAGGAAAGGAATGGAAAAGGAAGTGGGAAAGCCCAGCTCTATGCCCATGTGGATGCTCATATCCTTGAATGCACAGCTGGAAGGATGAACACATCTGGGCATTACCCCAGCTGGGAGACCGCAGCTGTTCATGGGGATGTCACTACAATGGATCTGCACAGGCTGAGTTTGTGCAGAGGGGGATGATGCCAAATCCATCAGGCTTTGGGAGGGGATGATATGGGAAATGGTACCATTGGAGTTGATTTCCCTAATAACTTGCTCTGTGGCCAAATCGACAGCTAAGAAAAGAGGCTTTTGTTCCTCCTCCCTGTGCTTTCTCACTTCTTCCCCATCCATCTTTGCATCAGGAATCCCTTTAAAGCCCCAGAGGTGTGTGTCCATGCAGAAGTGCCTGCCAGAGTGAGCAGCTGTGCCCCACTGCCCCCAGCTTAGGACCATGAGCCACAACACACCCTGTTAATGTGGATACCATACACAGCCTCAGGGATGGCCACGCTGTAGCCCACCACCACCATATTCCTGTTGCAAACCCTGGCAGCATCTCTTAGCTAGAGTTCATTGGGTTTTTACTCATCGCCGTTGCACTGGTAATAAAGAGCTGATGGTATCTGCAATTTGTTTTGGAGATGGGCTTTCCCCCAAAAGCTCAGCTCATGTTCAGCTTCATCCCACTGCCACCACTACAAGGGAGGCTCAAGATCAGCCATCCTCCAGCAAGACAAGGCTTTTGTTCTTCCAAGCATCAACTCCAACCACTAACCCGGTGCTCCTGGGGAGCTGAGGCAACAGGAAAGGCTCCATCGATTTATCAGCAGAAGAAGGTGTGCTCCAATCCCTTAAGATCCTCCTTGAGCTCATATCCCCTCTCCAAGCAGAGAGCAATACAGCAAATGCATGGAAGCAGCAGATATAGGATGAAGTAAGACTTTGGACAATTCTGATCACCAGCTTAATTGCTTTCACCTTATTTTGCGTGTGGCTGTCTTGTACTTTTAATTACTGCAAGAGAAAGCGCTGCCCAGCCTCCTCTCGCCATCCCACTTCCAGCCTTCCTCACTTCTGAAACTGTGATGGATCGAAGTGTCGGGATTACAACTTAACACCAGCTGAGTGAGCCGAGGTTAAGCTTGAGTGAATTAAAAATTGTATTATGGAACGTCAGACTATTAAATGGGGGGAAAAAATGGAATGAAGAAGATTAGGGAAGCAGCTAAGAAAAGCAGCATTTAAAAGATTAAGCTGGGAGGGTTTTTCTTTAATGCAAGCTCAAAGATTAAGTCCACATTTCTCCAAAAGGTGGTGATTTTGGGTGGCCTCGGTTCTTGCCGTGTCCAACTCATTATACCATGAAGAGGCACAAGTTCTGCCACTCCCCAACAGCTAGGGCCCTTTGTGTAGTCCCCCAAAACCCCAAAGCCATCAAATCCATGAGTTCAAACTCTCCCCTTGAAGCAGGTTGGAGAAAGTGGCTCTTAGAGCCAGGTTGGCACCAGCCTTCTTCAGATGTGGGGTCCCCTCTTCACAGCATCCTCATCCTCCACAGCCAGGATGGACCCAAGAAATGGGTACACACACACTCACACACACATGCACACCATTTGCCTTTCAGCTTCACCATCCAAGGCATCCAACAGGACCATCTTTCCCAACTAAAAGAACCAAAACGATGACCATTTTGAGGCTGACATCTCTAAAATGGGGATTTCAGAGCTGGCCTGTGCACAGGGGCTCTGCTCCCTACCCTGAAGTAAAACCAGGTCAGCGTTTTGGATTACAGTCTCTGCATTGGGCACCCCAAGAGAGTGTAGCCCAAACCTCACATCTTCACAACCACAAAGTCCCATCCAGCCATTATAAGCAGTGCAATGAAAATTTACAGGGATTTGATTTCATATATATATATAACTGTGTATGTATGTGAGTATATATATATATATATATCTATCTCTAAAATATGTGTTTGGCCTCTCAAATTCCCTAACATAAAGAAGCACTGCTGTCTTGTAGACTCCATCAGGGTCATAAATCCCTATATCCACTAACACCCTGAGGGGACAAAGTGTCACTGTGTCTGTGTAGGTTAATTCACGATGCGATGGAGGCAAAGCAACTGATTTTTCTCCATTTTCCTGTTTAAATTGCTCTAAGAGCAAAGCCAGGGTCTCCATGGGACACCACTGAGATCACAACCATCATGAAAACAAAGCTCCTTGACTGCACCACAAACAGCGCTTCAGCTAATTAAAAAGCCAACTCATTGAAATAGCTAATCGACTTTTCTGCGCAGAGAGCTTGCTCCAAGAAAATCTAGCCTTTCTAGAAGGCACAGTTGGGCTTTGGGTCAGGCCCTGCTGCTCTGCACCTTAGGTAGCCTCAGGGGGGAAACCACTGCACTTGGGTGGTGATGGCTTCCAGGATCTATTGCTCTCAGGCTCCTGGGTGCCCGGTGGGTTATACTGGAACTTAAGCAACAACAAAAGAAACACAAACCATCAGTCCTGGGTCTTGTAAATGATATGTAGCAGCCAACCTGCCCTGGGGTGGACTAGTGGGAAGCCACTGCTTTGCCTCACCTTCCTCATCTTCTGGGTTCAAGTGGCCTGGCAGGGACCCTCGACAAACCCCAAAGGGGACACGGTATTGCCTTGGCTTTGCATTTCTTATGCTGCGTCTTACACCTTGTAGGGCCTTCTTATCCCATTTGGAGTAACAGGGGAGAGGATTCAGCTTCTCCATTTCCAACTCCTCTCCCCGCCAGCTCCCCACCAAGCTCTGTTGTAAAACCAGTGCTGTCGGTCATACTGCACAAGCTGAGTTTTATTGGTCACAGTGAAAACCCAGCAAAAGCAAGGTCCCTTCTCCATCAAACCCCTCAGTGGCCGGTGACGCACGGCTTCTATAGATTTAAGGTCTCTGGCTGTGCACAGCGATGCAGTGAAGTGAGGCAGTGGCAGGAGGAAAGCAGCAGGAGATACCCAATGCAGCTTCTTGCTGCTCCACAAACTCTCCAAAGAGTTGATCTAAAAGATCATTTCCAGGGTACTGGCCAAGTGTGTGTTTATTTTTGCCTTTCCTCACTCCAAGAGCAAACCCTGGGGCATCAGGTATTCCAGCCCCTTGTGCTTGTTTTCAAGGTTCGAAGCGTATTCGAGAGTCGCGTCCTCTCTTCAAACAGAAGCAGGGAGCAATGAAATTCCTGCAAAGCAACTGACCCCGTTCAAAAAGAAAAGGAGAATTAAAAACAAGAGAGAGGGAAAGAAACCTCCCTCCTTTCCAAAGGGAAAAATAAAGGAAGACAAATCCAAACCAACCCCCCTGCGCCCCAGGGCTGGCAGACGGTGTCTGGATCCCGGAGTCCATTGCGCTGGTGGGAAAAGCCCAGTGACCTCCAGCCGCTGTTGGCAGCCTGAACACCCTGTCCCATGCTCACCAGGGTGCTCCCTGGACATGGGTTCCTTGGAGTTGGCTCCATGCCCCATGCCTCCCACTGCAAAAGGCCAGTGGTACTCGGTCTGAACTCAGCGATGCTCTGGGCACTTGGTTTTCCATCATGCTGAGGATGTGTTTTCTCCTTTAGCTGTTGCAGGTTTTGCTTTTTAAATTCACAGTCTGATCCAAAGAAGAGAGAAAGAAAGAGAAAGAGAGAGACTGGATGAAGTAAAGGAGGAGGGAGAGTTTGGAGCAGGGAGGGAGGGAGCGTGAGGCACGCCAGGCTCTCCTTCTACGCGTAAAACTCCTCCTGCTTGTCAGGCTTCTGGTACGTCACGTTGGCTTGCTTGGGCTCCTCCAGCGTGTAACTGCCCTCATCCTTCTTCTTCATCCGGTAGATGAGCAGCATGACAAGGAAGGCAGCGAAGAGAGCTCCCACCACGCCTCCCACGATCACCGCTGCAACATAGACAAGTAGTACATACATCACTGCTGCCCCAGAATGGCTTTCAGAGCAAATAATGGGGGGGGATCGTTTTGGATTCCAGCTTGGTTTTGTGCTTTGCAACTTTCCTCCTCAAATCTATGGTTAAGAAAACTGAACATTAAAGTGAGGAGCTGATGCAATGGTGTGATTCAAGGAGCTTCAACAAGCTCCCCAAGTGCAGTGATGCTGAACAGTGGGTAGGACCTGAAGGTGGATGACGGGCCCAAGGCAGCCCAGGCACAGAGAGAGGTCCCTTGTGCAAGGAGGGTGCAGAAAGTCCCCCTAAAGAGCCGCTCATCTGGGAGCCTCCCAGCATCTGCCATGCTCAGCTGAAGACCACCAGAACAATAGCTGCTTTGCTGTGCCATTGCCTCCAGCTCTCTTTAGCTGGTAATGGGACACTGACCCTTCTGCCCTATCACTCACATCCCTTGCAGTCGGAGGTGGCCACTTGGTTTTCAGCCAGCACCATAGCACATAGAATCACAGAACCATAGAATCATTTAGGCTGGAAAAGACTTTTAAGCTCATCCCGCCCAACCATTCCCCAGCACTGCCAAGGCTACCACTAACCCATGGCACTGAAGGCCTCTTGTACATGGTGTGTGAACACTTGCCACCTCCAGACTCCATCCTCCTGTCAGACCGTTGTAGGGAGCAATCTTTCCACTAACATCCTGTGTTTTCCCATGAAAACCATCTTAACAAAAGCAAACTGTGCACAGCTCTGTACTCTCCTTGTAAACACATGAACACCCTTGGGAACCCCCCAGCAGAGGCCCTGGAGCGCCTTTTGTGGGCTATCCCACATTTGACATCGCCTCAATGTCCTTCCAAAGCCCAGCCCCAATCCTGGGGCATGGCTATCCCAGCTGTCTGTCCCATCCCTAAAGCCCCCAGCTCTTCCCCACAAGTTCTCACCTATCAACACTTCTTTCCTCTCCAGTATGTTCTTCTGGGGGAGCTGAGCGGCCGAGTTGCCAGAGTCTATCGTGTTGTCCATCAGCCCTGGCTCCATGTTCTTGCCCAGCCCGGGTCCCGATGGGGGTGTCACCACAGCCATCACCTCGTTGCCGAGCTCAGGACGAGTTGTCTCTTCCTCCTCCCTGATCTCAAAGTCCCCGCTGGGGCCGCTGCTGACCGGGACCTCCAGTTCGTTGTCCAGGGCTGTCGTCACCTCCCCTGGCTCCATCTGGGAGAAAGGACAAGATGGAGCAAGGGGACAAGGACCAAGGAGTGGTTCCTGCTTTCAGCAGCTCTGATGTGTCCAGAGGAAGGACATCAAAGCACTGATGACAGCAGGGAACATGGCGATAACGTTGGGGTGTCCCTTCCCTGTGTCACTGATGTGGATGATTACATTGCAGCAAGTAACACAACCCCACATCTTGATGGTCACCAAAAGGCTGAGGCCACTGTGGCTGAGCTGGACCATTCTTGTACGTTTCTATCCCAGGTACCCCAAGATGCACAAAGTCGCACCTGCTCCCTGTAGCTCCCCCTGAAGACAGCCCCACATCCCAGACCCTCATTTGGACTCTGTCCCCAGTGTAGATGGATGGATGAAACATCTCACAGATGCCTCCTTGCTGGGCATGAAGTGATGCAACTGTTTGTGCTACAGCAACAGAGCAAGTGTAAAGATTGATGCCATCAGATGAGCCTCAGGGAGGTCTCTCCCCTCTCCTTTTTCTCCCTTCAACCTGCTAGTGTTGTTGCAGCCCTGTGGCACAGAGCACAAGTGGAAAGATGGGTCCAGCCTTGGCAGGTTAAAGCCATTCCCCTGTCCTGTCCCTGCAGGCCCTGGTCCAAAGCCCCTCTCCATGTTTCCTGCAGCCCCTTTAGGCACTGGAGCTGCTCTAAGGTCTCCCCTTCAGGAGCCTTCTCCTCTCCAGGCTGCCCCAGCCCAGCTCTCTCAGCCTGGCTCCAGAGCAGAGCTGCTCCAGCCCAGACATGATCTATTCATTGTCTCCTGCGTATCCCCATGCCTGCAGCTCACTCAGGGCCAAATCCCCCTTCACATTCCCCCTTGTCCCAGCAGCCTGACCCGCTGCATGTTCACATGCTGCGCTGGACCACACTGAGCATCCCTGAGCAAAACCTCCCTGGGATCCCTCCTTCATGGAGCAAATGGCTCCCTCCACGTCTGCCTCGGGATGTTACAAAGCTCAATGGGCCGAAGCTGGGGCAGGCGAGTAGGAGCCCTCTCCATATCACACTGCCCCTGGCATGAACACATGGCTCAGCGCTTCCCACAAGCAGGCGGTTTTGTGACAGGGATTAATTGAAGGTCAGCGAGAGCCCCGAGCACTGTACATACATCTACATACAGAAAAGAGGGACTAGTTTAGACAAATCACTCCACCTTTCAGTCAAAGCAGTTTTGAAAGGGCCCCTGAGGGGTTCTGAAGAAGAGACGGAGCAGCGCACTAAAGCCCCTGCTCAGGACACCCAACGGGTTGGAAAGGCTCCATCAAGCTGGAATTGTGAGGCACTTGGGCCTCCCAGTGACAGGCTGCAAGGTGGGAAATGGTGCAATGAGCCCAAGCACCAAACCCAAAGCACAAACTCTGGCAAGGCAGAGCTAGGGGTACCAGGAACACATGGCATACCCTGTGTGCAGCCCACCATCTCTTGTGCCAGCCCCATCACCATGCTCTGCCTGTGCTAAACTCCCCCCCCCCTCCCCCTTTAATCTCCCATCTCCATCTCTCGGAATCTTCCAATCTGCAGTGATTGGAAGATCCCAACCTGGCTTTTCCCTCCCTCTGAGCAACAGGCTAAGGACAGATCAAC
Source organism: Myiopsitta monachus (assembly GCA_017639245.1). Lineage (NCBI taxonomy): Eukaryota > Metazoa > Chordata > Aves > Psittaciformes > Psittacidae > Myiopsitta > Myiopsitta monachus. The sequence continues at coordinate 3,042,524 of CM029917.1, read as the reverse complement.
CCCAGAGGCTTCCCATTACCATTGCTTGGCTTCCAACATGGCTCACGAGCCCTTTAGCAGGTGAGAAGGGCTCCTGCCTCCTACCTGGGGGGCTTCTGTGGGTGGCAGCGTGGCAGGACTGGAAGGCAAGGCAGTGCTTTTGTCTGTGGGGTCTGCAGTCCTGGAGGTGGTTGGTTTTGGCAGTGACCTGGGTTTGGCCGTGCTGGTGGGGACAAGCCGCATCGTGGCCTCCTCTGTTGGGGTGCTGGTTACGAGGCTGGACGTGGTGGGTGTCTCCAGGGTGGTGGCCCGGGTGGTGGCTGCCTTGGTGACAAAAGGGAGCAGGAACCTCCTGATGGTGGTGGGCTTGGCAGTGGCCACGGTGGTGCTGGTGGTGGTGGTGGCCGCGGTGGTGGTGGTTGTGCTGGCTGTGGTCGTGATGGTGGTGGTCATGGTGGTAGGGGAGATGCTGGCAGTGGTACTGGTGGTGCTTGGTTTCCAACTGGGGATTACTGGTGTCTCTGTCACCCTGGGGACGTACAGGACGCTGGTGGTCTGCTCGGGAGTGGTGTCCTCAGCAGGGAAGGGTTCAAACGGGGTAGCCATGGGCTGCACCATGGTGGTGGGCAGCACGGCCGCCGTGGTGGGCAGCGCGATGGATGTGTCCGTGGGGAGGCTCACGGCCGTCTCGAGCCCCGACTCCCTCTCAAAATCTGAAACAGAGGGAGAAGATTGAAGGGTGAAACATTTCCAAGGGCTGGAATGTGCCTGGCCTCACCCCCCAGCAATGACAGCAGGGACTGGTTCCAGGCTCAGCTGAAACCAAGCAAATCTGCAGCCTTCCTCTATCTGAAGGGGGCTGACAAAGGTGCTGAAGAGGGACCCTTCATCAGGGACTCTAGCAATAGGACAAGGGGTGATGGGTTTAAGCTTAAACAGGTGAGGTTTAGGTTAGATAGAAGGCAGAAGTTCTTCCCTGTGAGGGTGCTGAGGCGCTGGCACAGGGTGCCCAGAGAAGCTGTGGCTGCCCCATCCCTGGCAGTGTTCAAGGCCAGGTTGGACACCGGGGCTTGGAGCAAGCTGCTCTGGTGAAGGTGTCCCTGCCCGTGGCAGGGGTTGGAGCTGGAGGAGCTTTAAGGTCCCTTCCAACCCAACCCAGGCTGAGATTTTGTGATGCTATGAAATTCTCATGTGTTGGCCAAAGCCCCTCTCTGGGGTCGATGACACCTCTATAACATAGCACGTGCCATTGTACTGGAGAAGGACTAATCCTGCCCCATAGTGCCATACTAAAATGGGAAATGGAGTTACCTGAGCCCAGCTTTGGGACAGTTCCCTTTGCTTTTGCCTAGGAAAGGGCAGGAGGGCAGCTCCGGAGGTGGATAAGGGCAATCCCTTCCTCACATCCCTTGGCAAGCCCCTCTCCAGTCCCCCCAGAGACCCTTCCCCAGGAGCCCCACAGCTACTTACACCCTGAGCCCGAGCCTGAGTAGACATCATCCAGTTCATCATCCCCAAAGGGGTCATCGTCCCCAGAGCCCTCCAGGTCCACGGGCCTCTCGTAGTTCTCATTGCGCCAGCGCTGAGCCTGCAGCCGAATGGAGACACGCATGAGCAGATCCAGCCCCACCAGTGCTTGCACAGACACCCCCAGACAGCCCTCGAGGGATAATGCATGGATTCAACAGGCCAGGGAAGAGCCAGACCATGGGAGCAGAGGCAGCTGAACCACCCAAATCGTGTGGGTTTGTCCCCAAAACAATTCACTGCTGCAGATCCTGCTGACGTGTGGGAGCTCTCATTGACGCCAATGACATCTCCCATGGAAACAAGCCCTCTGGAAAAGGGGAGGAGAAAGTCCAAGCAACTGCTTTTGGAAACTTACGGGGAAATAATCAGTTTCTCCAGCTCATTGTTGTTGGGTTTAGGTGATTTTGGCGTGATTCCTGGCACAGATGTGACAGTAACACACTTCCCAGCTGCAGTAGCTTAGGAAGTCTCCCTATGCAACAATATCAGACTTCACATATTCCACTGCTTCACAGTGCTAAGACTTGAAGAGCCCTTGCTAGTAGGGCTCTTAAACATCTTGTTTTGCAGATCAAAGTGTCTCCTGGTTGTGTTGCAAGGAAACAGTTTGACACTTCATTACAAGCCAAACAAGGAGTCTTTGATCTGCAAGATAGCATCAGATGTTCCAAGATGTAAGAAGGCAGGTTAGTGCTTAAATTTGAAATCAAGGGGTTGAAGGGTCCCCATCACCTCTTGGAGCGTTTTACCTCTTGACAGAAGGTTGGAGTTTCTTTGGTTTCATTCCAGATTGGAACAAAAACCGATCTTGAGGAGTCAGAAGGTCCCATGACATAGAAAATTGGCACTTAACTCAGGTCGTATCCCCACATCTCTCCTCCTGGAGCCCAGCAGCTTGCAAGGGAGAGAAAACCCTCAGCTGGAGCAAGACTGCACTGGGGCTAAAGACACTTCCCAGGGGCTGAGAGGTGATTACGGCCCTGGTGCCCAAGCCAAGGAGAGTCACTGGGTGCTGCAGAGGTACCCCTGCATCATCCAAGGCCCCTCCCCAGGTTTCCTGTAGCCCCTTCAGGCACTGGAGCTACTCTAAGGTCTCTCCTTAAGGAGCCAGGCTGAGAAGCCTCCAGGCTCCGACCTGTAGCACTTGGCTCCCCAACAGGATGCAGATGTTTGGAGCTGGGAGCCTTTCCTCTGGGTCAACCCCAGACCAGCACTGTGTGAACCCCATCACCCCCTCCAGGCTGAGGGAGCAGGATCCATGCCCCAGCCCCGCAGGGATCCATCCCCTGCAGGTGCTGACTGCAGCAGGAACAACTTCACAGCAATAAAACACCTCACAAGGCCAAAACTGGCTCTGTGGAGACAACTCCCCTGATGTGAGAGACGTCTCTCCCACGCCTGCCCCTCACACACCAGCCTGCAGCAGAGCAGAGGGATTCTCAGCCAGGTTTTGTCCTAAGTGGATTCCAGAGGATCGGCATCAATCAGTGCTGTTTATACATAGAACACTGCCAGAGACGGGGCAGTCACAGCTTCTCTGGGCACCCTGTGCCAGCGCCTCAGCACATGCTCATGAAGCTGCAGCATTCCTGCTGCTCAGGAGAGCTGAAATGGGACCTAATGTGGGATGGCAAAGAGTTTCCCTTCTCTTCCTTGTCTGCAAGTCTCTGGAGGCTGCTCCTGAGCTGCTCCTGTATGCAGGGGGAGCTGGTGATACAAAACCATGGCACGCAGCAACGGATGCTGGGCAACCCTTTACTCCAGCATCCTTACATCCTACCGCTAAGGAACCACAGAGCCAGGACCAGGCATGGGGCACCCCCCGAGTGCAGCAAGCACAGCCCCAGCTCATCCAGCTTCACAAGGATTTACTGATAAAGCCTTGTGAGACATCTCCAGGCGTTCCCAGTGCAGAATGGGGGTGTCTGTTCCCCAGACAAGCCCCCATGTGGTACTGACATAACCCTCCTCCCAGCCATGGCTGCCCCAGCTGCGGCCCCGATGGTATTAGGTCAGGCTCCTGCAATAAATCTTGGGAACAGTCGGTGTTTATTTGGATTTACTGCTGCTTAGATCCCTAATGCTCTGCATGCCCCCAGCCCTACACAGCCCCCCTGCAAGGAGCGGGCTGCTCCCCCCTTGCACCATGGGATGAAGGGGAGAGGAGCAGTGCTTTTGCCAGCCCAGGAAATCACAAATCACACAGGACAGCAGCTCCCAGCCTGCGGCTGCCTCCCATCCCTCACAGCCCCCATCGCATCAAAGGCGCAGCTGGCTGGATGTGTCCCAAAAGAGAAACTCCATCCAGACTTTATCCCAGATCCTGCAGGCTCCAGGTCAGAGCGAGGTTGGGAAGAGCCTGCTGGCAGGATCCCTGGGTCTGCTGGATCCGTCCCTTGCTGCCCCTGCTCCCTGGGATAGGGTCACAGAATCAACCGGGTTGGAAAAGCCCTTGCAGCTCATTCAGTCCAACCATTCCCAGCACTGCCAAGGCCACCACTGACCCATGGCACTGAGAGCCTCGTCTCCACGGTGTGAGCACTCTTGCAGGGATGGTGACTGCCAGCCCTGCCCTGGGCAGTTCCAATGCCTGAGCACCCTGTGGGGCCGGAATTGCTCCTCAGCTCCATCTAAACCTGCCCTGGTGCAGCTTGAGGCTGTTTCCCCTTGTCCCATCACTTGCTCCATTTGGAGACTGTCAAAGACTGTCCTGACCCCACTGCATGGTGGTGCTGCTGCTTCAGAGAGCACTGCAAGCCCCAGGAGAGGGTTTCCCATGGATTTCCTTTCTGCCTAGGACTGGAGGGTGACACAAGCCACATCCACCCCTCGACCATGGTTGGGATAGGGGGCCATGCTCGCAGGACTCCCACATCCTCTGTGCAGCCCTTTCTGGGTGCCCAATGCAAAGCTTGGCCAGGTGGACAGGGGCTCCTCGGAGCAGGGAGGAAACCCCAGCATGGGGAGACCAAAGCATGAGGAGACCCCAGTGTGATGCTTACCCTGGCCCCAGTGCTCCCTGCCCCACACCACCCCCAGCTCAAGCCAAGGGACAGCAGCTCCATCCCTGCAGTTACAGCTTCCCAGTCAATGGCTGTTGGCAGGGGGCACTCAACAGCTCAGCACTGCTTGCCCCAGCCAGGCTTCATTAGGGAAATTAAACCAGTCAAGGCAAAGCTGCTGGAGGCACTGGAGCCCAAGATGCCAGCTGGGCCTGGGGGTTGCACCACCTTTGGCTATGTCTAGATCCATGGGAGGCAAAAAGGAGTGGGAAGGTTTAAAATGCCCTGCGAGGTTCTGGCTCTCCACCAGGCCATGCTCAGGACTGTCCTGCAGAAAGGGAGCTGCTTCCATGTGGCTCTGTTCCTCCCAGAAAGGGAGCCACATCCCTGTGGCTCAGCCCATGCCAGCCATGGAGACAGACTGGCATCCATGCCAGGATCCAGCTCTGGCATCATCCAGAGCTCAATCATTTGCCCTTTTTCCAGGCCTCCAACATCCAGAAAGGTCACAGATCTGCTATAAAAGAAGTCCTGGTGCAAAGCAGTCTCCATAGACCATAGACCAGACAGTCAGATTTCAATAAACATCCCTCCAGTGCTCTAAATGACCCAAAATAAGTGCAAGACCCACAGGATGCTCTGGAGATGACATGGTCACTACATCAAACTTGGACGAGAAAAACATCCCCCACTTGATTCCAAAGGACACTTCTGGTCCCATAGCCACCACGAGGCTGAGCGAGATGGGCAGGAGATGATGCCCATGCAGCCCCTTCGATGCCTCTGCTCTGCAGCTTGGTTGAACCAGCCAGGAACAGCAGCCAAGAGGCTGGAGCAGCACAAATCACACCCAGATCCTGTGCTAAGAGCCTTGGAAAGCAAGTGAGAGCTCTGACCCTTTGGCCTGGGACTGCTGGAGCTGAGCAGGGAGATTAAAGAAGCTTCAGTCCCTATCCATCCACTATGCCTATCTCACCCACGCAGCACAGCCCCTGAAAGCTCATGCAGATCTAACCCCTGCCATGGACAGGGACGCCTTCCACTAGAGCAGCTTGCTCCAAGTCCCTGTGTCCTTGAACACTGCCAGGGATGGGGCAGCCGCAGCTTCTCTGGGCACCCTGTGCCAGCGCCTCAGCACCCTCACAGGGAAGAGCTTCTGCCTAAGAGCTCCTCTCAGTCTCCCCTCTGGCAGGTTAAAGCCATTCCCCTGTCCTCTCCCTACAGGCCTTTGTCCAAAGCCCCTCTCCAGGTTTCCTGTAGCCCCTTGAGGCACTGGGGCTGCTCTAAGGTCTCCCCTTCAGGAGCCTTCTCCTCTCCAGGCTGCCCCAGCCCAGCTCTCTCAGCCTGGCTCCAGAGCAGAGCTGCTCCAGCCCTCACAGCATCATTAGGGTGTTACATTTTTCAGGGTGTTCCTGCTCCATGGCAGAGCTAAACCCTAAACCTGCCCTAAACATCAAAACCAAAATGTGCTGCCACTGCAAAAGCAATATTCACTGATGAGCGTCTGGATTTCACATCAGGAGAAGGGAACCTTATAAATTGATTCATCTTTAACCACGGGGAGAGGCTGGTTGGTGAACCTCCCTGGGATGCTCTCAGGCCCTTCACCAGTAGCCATCAGCATAGCAACGGTCGTCATGGAAACCGCCTCCTCCATGGTGACGCATCCATGGCTGGTGCGGGGTGATGGGTGGTGTCCTCCAGCACATCCACAGGATCCTGGTCTGGGGTCTGTTCCCTATGGGGGCTCATGGGGAAGGAGGAATTGAATGACCTGATGGTGTGGGAAGCGGGGTGGGAAGCAGGGTGGGGAGGAAAGTTGCCTCCAAAAGCATGCAGGAGCTCCTGGGGAGTGGTCCTGGTGGGGGCAGAAATCCTGATTCGATTCCCAGCATCCGCTGTCTGTGGGACTTGCAGGGGGTCAGAGCATTACCCCACACCCCAGCAGCCCTGGCTGGGGTGTTCTCCGACTCAGCCTGGGTGTGACTGAAGGCTGTGGATGTTTCTAACCCTCCTGGCTGTGAGAAGCAAGTTTTCCCTGAAGGAATCAGGAAGGACATAAGAAGAGCTGGAATTTGGTGGTTTCTAAGGCAGCTGGGATGCAGGCTTGGTTCATGTCTGGAGGGTAGGCGCATAGTGATGGGGGACACAGTGAGGTGGCAAAGTCCCTTCCCTGGCACGCGTGTAAGGCTCATGGACAGTGTACATGGAGAGCAGAGCTGAGCAATTCCAGAGGCAAAGTGTCCGTATGCATCCTCCCACTGGTCCAACTGCGGTCCCCAGCACCACACATGGGGTTTAACATGAGAAGGCTCCTGTTGTGGGGAGAGCTGCATGGCAAGCTGGGGATGAAGGTGATTTTATCCAATCGTATGGATGTCCATGGCCTCCCAGAGGCCTCCAGCACAACTCTAGGGCATGAGATGGGGCCAATGCAAGGGAAAGGATGCATGTGGAGAGCATCAGCAGGGATGCAGGGACCAGCCTGTTCTACATCCCAACAAGTGGGCAAAGAGAAGGAAGATTGAACCAGTGTGAAGGCAGCCTAGAGAACAGGACAGGGTTGTAAAGGCAGGCACAAGAACTGGCTTGCATCCCATCCCTCCCCATCCCTTGGTGCCAAGCACAGGTTCTTGCCTCTGCATCCCATTCCCTGCCCATCCCACTTGCAAAACAAGCAGCAAAACCAGAAAGGCAAAGTCCCGACATTCTGTTTGCATTTCAGCCCATTGAGACAACCCAAACTCCCTGGTCCCAGTAGCCGACCTGCTGCTCTGCATGCTGCAAGGGCAAGAGAAGAGGACACGATGGGCAGGGACTGGCTTTGGGCAGGGACTGGCTTTGGCCAGGATGGAGAGATGCAAACAGTAATGGTAATGTGTAAGAGCAACAGTGAGCTGAGCTGTGTCATCCAAGGGAGATGCTGACTCTGGCCGTGTTGGAGAGCTCGGAAGGACGCAGCCGGGGTCAGTAATCCATTGGGGGCTGAAAACCATTTTCTCCAGGAAAAACTGAGACCATATCGCAGGAAAAGCATCGATTATTTCTTTGCTATTTTCCGCAGGATATGTTCAATTAATCACCCTTTGAAAGCACTTTTCTGGTGTTTTATATAGCAAACCTCAATAGCTCGTCACAACATGTGATTTAGTGATACTATAAACAGTTGAAATAATATTCACTTGCACATAAAGCTGGAATGAAAACATTGTTTCTGAGCCTTAAAGACTCCACAATTCTTTTCCCACTACAGGCAAAAAAAAAATAAAATCACTGAATTTCCACTCTTGGATCCAAGGCTGCGAGTTAAAAATAAACCTGTTGGAAAGCTGCTCCAGACGGAGCACGGGGACCTGCTGCTTTGGGAAACGACCTCCACGTCCCAGCACGGTCAGCCCCAGCCAACATTTTGCTCGTGGATTCATGCTGGAGGCCACCAAAGCTGCTTGAGATGGAGATGCCCATGGTAAAGCCTGGGCTAGGAGGCAGTTTGGGGCGCAGGATGCTGATGGAAAGCAGGGAGGGGGTGATGCTCCCATCCAACTTGCAAACTGTGGTGTGAGCTCACACAGGCAGCAGCCAGGTCTTTATGTAACTTCATTCTTTCCCCAATTAATGAAGCCCCTGCACAACAGCTGCCTAAACCCCGGCACATTCTGACTTAATAAGCCCGTTAATTTATGCAAGTAAAACAGTCATTAACATTTAGCAAGGAACAGCAATTATTCTGGCTTTGTATCGATTCTCCACTGCCAATGCAGGCAACGCTGAGAAGAGCCAGGCTGAGAGCAGCCACATCGCATAACCTGCCTTTGGACACATGCACTTGTGAGCGTTTAATCATCACATAATGAACTGCCAGGCCCAGGTACCCTAAACCAGGCTCAGCTCTTCCTCCTCCTCCTCGGGATCGTCTGTCTCCACTGTCGTTCTTTATCCCAGTTCTTCAATGGATTAGTGCCAGATCCTACCCCATTACACAGTAAATATCCCCGAGCCAGGGCTGGCATGAAAAACAGCAAACCTCCTGACAAGGTGGATTGTTGCTAACACCTCATCTCCCAGCACTCTGCGCTCTTACCTCCGGGGACATGGAGGAGAAAACAAAACCAAGCACAAAACACAAGTCCCCACCTCCTGCTGCATGGAAAACCCTGGGGAAGAGGCACAGAGGAGCCACGCATCAGCTGGGATTGCATCAGGCAACGAGATGGCTTCTTGGGGTGCTCCCAAGCCCGAAGCACCCCTGGGATCACTGTGTTTGGTTCCTGTTGCATCCTCAGTGGTTCGAAGCGTGGCAGTTCGCCCCACAGCTGTGGGTTTGGCCAGAGCTGATGGAGCACTTGGCTGGGAATGATGCTGTCAGCAAGAGTGGAGCAGGAGGTTCCCCAAGCCTGGATGAGCCAGCACAGGGAAAAGCCAAAGCCAGGCTCTGCAGACCCCTGGTGAGGGGAGAGCCCCATGCCACAGCCTGGAGCACCATGATACCCACTCACTCACATACCAAATTGAGGGTCCCATCCGTTCTTATACCCGAGCATCCTGCATTCCCTGCATTTCCTGGGGGGAAACAGATCACCTGCATGGGATGGAGCAGAACCAGGCTAGGTTGGAGGGCAGGGATGGTCTTGGGCAGCCAGAGTACCTGCACCCCCAGCTCTGCCTCCTGCACCTCTCACTGTGTCTGGCCAGGCTGATCCCTTTTCCACACCAAAGGATTCATAGACTCATTAATTCCCATGGGATTGCACATTGCCATGGCAACGCAGGCAGCCCCAGGAATACCCAGCACGATGCCCACAGCCCCCAGACCACCATCCATGGATGCTCATGGTGGGCTCCATCCACCATTTCCTTCCCAGGGCTCGGGAGCTGCTGCCATCAGCAGGAATTCCTCCCAGTCATTACAGAATTGATTTAATTTGCTCTGCTCCATAATCCTATTGCAGCTTAGCATGCAAAACTGTCTGGAGCTTTTCTCACCTTCCACAAAGGCTCATTTCAGAGCTCCTCTTAGACTCGATGATGAGGAACTGTGGGGACACATGGGTGAGGAAGAACTGGGTGCTGCACCTTTCTGGAGAGCAGCCTCCTCTCCCAGTTACTCTCCTAATTACATCTGAGAGGCCTTTGGTGGGGACCTGAACTAATTATTCCCACTTAACACCTTCATCACCTTCCTGTCTATTGACCATCAAGGGTAAATGAAAATGAATGTCTCTAAAAATAAATGATGAAAATGAATGTCTCTGAAAATAAATGATGAAAATGAGGTTATTTCGGCCTCATAAGGAGGTTTCTCCATTCCCAAGGCCTGTCCTGTTCCTTTTGGGGGGTCACTAGAGACTCCAAGCCCCCATCAGCCCTGGCCACAGCTGAGCAGAAGCCCTGCTGAGAGCTGGGGTGGGGTTTGGCAACAGCTCCAGCTCCTCCACACACCCAAATCTCCCCAGCCAGATGGTTGGGTTGATTACACGCTTCCCAGGTCACCCGAGGGCAACACCAGCATCTCCACAGGCCCACCAGCTCCGAGTGAGGAGCCTCAGATGGGGAAAGAGCTTTGCCCTCCTTTCCACCCTATTTGCTGCCAGTGGGAGCCCATTCACTTCCCTTCTTCATGGCCAGGGAAGGACAGATGCTGCAGACAGAGAAAAGCCAGCACCATGCACGCAGTGCCATGAGCCTCATGGAGCGTTTGTGCATCACCAGGTTCAGTTTTAATCCACAATAAGCAGAAAGGGTGGAATCAAATAGGTGTGGGGATGGTTGGATGCACAGCACCTCAGACACTGGCCTCCTTGTTCTCCACCAGCCACGCTGCACGGCTGGAGCGGGGGAAACCTAATCCCTGCTCCCTCCCTGCTTGGGTTTCTCAGCTCTTCCATGTTAAAGCACTGAGGAGACAGCAACAGCACTAACAAAATATGATGGTGGCGCCAGCCCTCGAGACACAAGGATTTAATGCCCAGTGCATTACAAACAAGGCTGCTATGGAGCAAGGTTTGCATGTGCTGCGCTCCCCACTCCTCCATTTATTCCAAGCCCCTAAACCAGAATGGACACTGGCAAGGGGGGATTAATCCTTGTTGAGACAATCCATGAGGACAAGACCCCAAAGCAAAACCCAGAAGGAAGGGGGAAGAGCACATAGAGTAACTGAGGTACAGGAATAACACTGGGGACATCAGGTTCCGAGTGAGATGCAGTGATTTCCTTGGACTGATGTGCAACTATCACTGGAGGATTGCACCTGATTTCGGGGGTGTTGAGAGAGTTAATCAACCAGCACTTGAAAGACGTGCAAATACCAAATGTTTCTTGACACTTCAATACTCACATTGGTTTGCACCTTAAAAATAGATCAACGCACGATTTGATTCAGAGCGACCAGGTATTAGCGCTGCAAAAGGCGTGTGAAAACCCCAGCTCAGGCTCCTTGCAAACAGTGAGTGGTTCCCAGTGTACGTGGAAGAGCTTCTCGCCTCCAAGAGTTACCCAAGTCCTGCTGTCTTGCCTCATCACTCAGCTCTCCAATGAGAATTAGAGCAGAGTGAGGAGCTCACACTGGACTCCAGGCCCTTGCTGCCATGCCCAGGGAGGAGAGGTGATGCCACAAAGCAGGGAAAGGCCAACAGCCAGACTGGGGTTGCATCCTGGCTCTATCCTGGGCAAGACAGAAACCACCCAATTCATTTCATTTTCCAGCTGCAAAATCAACCTCTCCCTCCAAAAGTGCTCAGGAGCAGGTTGGTGTTTCCCACACGCAGCAGATCACCACTGGAGCAACTCAATTGAGGAAAAAAAAAGGTATTTCCTCTTTCTAATCCACACACAAAGAGCCCTCAACCTATATTTATCCACCCTGAACTTTATCTGCTGCAGTTACTCATCTGGAAGTGCAATCAATCTCCCTTCCAGCAGCACCAGCCCCTTCAGCTTGGTGGCTGCACTCCCCTCCACATCCAGAGGCGCTCAGCAACGAAACCCGGTGTGTGACAATGAAGACACAGCTTTGAAAGCACAACTTTCCCTGCGGAGGAGAGCACCTGCATCTGCTAAAACTCTGCCTCTGCTTTGTGCAAAGGGTCCCAAAGGACCCACTGGCGGCAGGAGCAATGGGACAGGCCCCAGCTATGTGGTCACCCCAAACGCAGCCACCTCCAGGACACCAGGACCTGGTTCCCGATGTGTCCCAACTGGAATAGCTTAGGCTCTGCACCGTGCCACTGAAGGTAAGGTTTCCAAATGAAAGCAAATGCTTCGGATCTGCTGGAGACCAGAACCTTGACCTCAGCGTTGCCCATCTCTGGTTACTGGTCCTTGCCCAGGAAACACTGCAGGGCTCAGCTTACCAAGAAAATAAAAGAGTTGGAGGTTTCAAGCCTTATAAATGAGCAAAGCTCCTGCCAATGGACAAAACCACCCCGTGTTCTCATTGTCCTTACACTGGGAATGGGGGATTTGAAGGCTTTTTGTATGCAGTGGGAAGCGTTTCAAGGTATCCTGCCTGCATGTGATGGGTGGATGTGTGAAAGGGGGTTACGTGACTGGAAGGAGTTGTTCAAATATTTATACAGCCTGAGCCTCCTTGTTTCCTGCCCCCAGACTGAAGTCCTCCTAATGCAATGTAACTAAACAAGACTTTTCCATGCGGCCTTTCCAAGGATAATTGTGGCTGATACAGTGAGGGAATGGCAGCGTTTCAACACCCCCATGGGAATGAAAACCAGTGGCCTTAAGGTAACAGCTACCAAGCACCCCAGCACTTGCAAGAGCCCAAGGGCAACACCATGCCACCAGCAGAGAAGACAGGCTGGGTACTGGGTACTGTGCCCCATATGTGCTGGGTGCTGTGCCCTGGGTGCACCAGCAAGGACAGACACCCAGCCATCAATTCCCTTCTCTTTAGGCAGAGGAAATGTTGTGCTTGCCAAGGAAAGGAGATCTCCAGCAGCTGGAATCTAATGTCCACCATGGATGGAAGAATCCTAGGAACGGCTGAAGGCAAATCCCTGGTGCTTACAGAGCTCAGCATCCCCAGCCTGGGCACCTCAAAGCATCCCGCCTGCGTGGTTGCAATGACCCTAGGGGACAATCACTGTTGTGCACTTACAGCAGGCCCATGCTGGAATGGGGACAGACCCCACAGCCCAGCTGGAGGCTTCTGCATCACCCCTCAAGAGCATTAGCAGGGCAGAAGGAGGCATAGAAAGGGACCACTCTTCATCCCATGGATGCAGGAGCATCCTGGTGTGACACAGACCTCCCTGTGTCTGTTGTAGGGCCAGCATACTCCCTGCCATTCAGGTGGGGAAACTGAGTCACAAAGCAACTGGGCAGCATCTCCCCACAAGCCTGGGAGAGGATCAAGGAGTCCTGGCCTCCATCTCACACAACCTTGTCCTGAGGGAATGTAGAAAGCCAAAAACTGCTGTGTCTGGAGGTGCTGGGGCCATGACCTTTCCAGCAGCATTCCCGATGCACTCACAGCACTGTCCAGCCCTGCTGCGGTGATGGGGCTCCCCAGGAAGCAAAAAAAGGGAGGAAAAACCACCATGAAAAAGCTATTTCCAGCTCTCCAGCCTTTTCTTTCCCTTTTTTTTATCCAGATCTAAAATTGATTAAAATAAACCCAGCGACTTGACTGAGCTGTTTCTATTTAGGATCCGAATAAAGACTCGCGAGCGCAAAAGCTTATCTGCTTTGGAGCTTTTTTTCCCCCAACCATATCAGTTGCTCTAATAAAAGCTTCGGCCTCTCCCCGCCAGCCTCCTCGCACTCACATCCCTTCCACTGTCACGCTTCCACCCCTCCAACTACCACTTCCATTGATTCCTCCTCTGACTGGAGCAAGCGGCCAGGTCCCCCGCTGCTATTGCTTAGCAGAGCAGTGACAAGGTTACGACTCGCCTGGCTGCTGCTAAGTCCAGCCACAAAACCTTTCAAAAGGCAGGGATTTAGGTTAAAAACCCTGCTGCCTTCTCCCTGTTTATTTTCATGGCTGGTGGCGATCTTCCCACCACATTCCCAGCCCTTCACAGGGCTCAAAGCCTGGGTTCCCACCCAGCACCAGGAATGATGCTCCAACCATGAGACATGGTTTGCATGCAAAGGAAGCAGCCAGGCTTGGGTGCAAGCAAGGTGGGAAAGCCAGGCCAGAGCCTTGGATGAAGGCAGCTGCTTGGCTGTGTCCAGGTCCCCTTGGCTACTTAGCTGTGGATGGGGAGAGCAGGAGACCCAGCTCAGTGCTGAGAGCATGTCTGGATGCTCAGACTGGGGATGGGGCACTGTAGCGATAAGGCCAGGCTGGATGGGGCTTGGAGCAAGCTGCTCCAGTGGAAGGTGTCCCTGCCTGTGGCGGGGGTTGGAGCTGGAGGAGCTTTAATGTCCCTTCCAACCGAAACCATTCCATGATTCTATGATACACTGGGGTGCGGCACAGGGGACGGACAGGGGACTGTGTTCCCATGGAATGACTCTCTGTGGGCACCCAGTTCCTAGATTCCAGGCTGAAATGGTGCTGCTCCTGCAAGTCGGGCTCCCAGATCCTCCAGATCCAGGATCTCTCCCTCCCACTGGGGACAGCAGTGACTGGTGCCCCTTCCAGCCTCCCCTTTGTTCAAGGACACACGCGCCTTGATGCAACACAACCCCAGCAGCCGATTCGGCCGCAGGCACCACCCTCACCCAGCATTCGGAAGCAAACCCAAGCTTGCCCTGTGCTCCCTTCCTCTGCCCCATGGCCGGTTCAGCGAGGGACAGGGTGAGGATTAAGGATACGACTAGCGAAGGGATTACCCAGAGCCCTTGCTGGGCACTCAGATCCCGACGGATTGTGGGTGTCATGGGGGGAGGGCAGCATAAAACCTCGTCCCTTTGCATCTGATGGGTTTTTATGGTGCAAGAAAATGGAGGATTGACCTGGGGAGGCTTCAGTGCTGAAGTGACAGCAGGGAGGTGGCAGAAGCAAGCGGCATCCATTGCAACGCTGCCACGGGTGAGCAACCCTTGTCTGACCAATGGGTGAGGAATTTCTATCCCTCTGCCAGTCTTATCCAGGCACCTACACCCCCTTTTCACCCATAAGGAAACTGAGTCACAGAGCACATCCCCAGCATGGCTGGAAGCCACCACTCCATCAACTTCACACCATAAACAACCTCTGAAATGAGCAGGATCTCCCTTACTCTTCCTTACAGACACAAACATCAGCACCCCAAAGAGCACCCCAATCTCCACGTTGCCCCCAGCAGCCTGGAGCTCCCGCTCATCCCACTCCCGCTTCTGCCTTTCCTCGTGCCTGCTGCCCAAAAGGCACAAGGACACGTGTCTGTAGATAAAAAGCCCTATTTTTAGCACCGGGTATCATTAACCTCTGGGATACACCACTACGCGCTGGCATCCCCAAGGACAAGGTTTCAGATTGAGACATCAAACCCAGGGATGGGGAAGGCGCACTGACATCAGCCAGAACAAAAACCAGGGTGCACCTTTGAACGGTGCTGGTGTGAAGAGGGTGTCCCCTCCTCTTCCCATATGAAATGAAGGTTTACACCCTCCAGCTGCACTCACCATGTGGGTTTGGGGCCACATCCCACCCTGGGTGTGGGAAGTGGCAACAGCTCTGCTCTCCCCGTTTCCCAAACTGCACTAGGACCAAGCTGAGCCCCTTGGGCTGAACACTGAACCCCCCAAACCCCACCACCTCCCTTTGTCCCTCCTGTCCCAGTGGCTTTATCTCCATAAGCCGATTGCCGGCGCTGCTGCCGGTGCGGGGCCGCGTGCGGTGAAGGTCCATGGTGCAGGTGAAGCAGCGGCAGGAGCCTGTCTGTGAGGATTAAAGGGAATTACAGCCACTGCTTAACCAGGCAGAGCAAGGCAGGAGTCAAGGTGCAACCTGACAACAGTCCCTTACCAAGAGCATCCTCCCCAGGGTTCCCTGCTGGGAGACGGGTCCCGTCATTGTCCATCTTGCTCCTAACCTTGGCAGGTCTGGTCCAAACCTTCCCTAAACACAGGTAGGAGATGTCCATGGGGTGTTTTCCCTCATAAGAAGGATGTGGAGCTGTTGGAATAAGCCTGAATGAGCGGTATGAAGCCTTCTGACTTGATTGCATGGCCCTTTCTAGGCTTAAAACCTACCAAGTAAGGCATATCTGAAGGTATATCCATTATATATATACAAAACCTACCAACCAAGGTGTATCTGAAGGGGTACCCATTATATCTATACAAAACCTACCAATCAAAGTGTATCTGAAGGTATATCCATTACATATATACAAAACCTACCAATCAAGGTGCATCTGAAAGTATATCCATTATATATATACAAAACTTACCAACCAAGGTATATATATAAAACCTACCAACCTAGTTATATCCATGCCTTGGGATGATGCAGGGGAGATGGAAGCTGCTGGAAATGGGTGGGAGGCAGCGGGGCCAGATCCAGGCCCTCTCCTGCTACATTTCCCACTATGGATTAAAAAAATCCCTGGTTTTCTCTCCCTAATTCCAGCCAGGAAAGGTTTCCACACAGTCTCTGTGCTCCAGCTCCTAATTACAATGCAGAGTGTGCAAAATACAGGTCACCCGGCGCTATTATTACACACCTGGACAGTTTCCATTAATTAAGGAGGGGAAAAAGGGAATCTGTGGAGGGAGATGTGCAACACGGGAGCCTGGAGCAATGGAGGTAAAAATACCCGGCACGGATGACTCATGGGCACTTGGCAAAGTACAACCAGCACCAGGACACCGAGCAGATGGGCTCCAAAGATGGGTTAATGGCACGTCCCCATCTGTGCTTGCTCCATGGGTGATGCCACTGGCCTCCCAGCTGGGGATAATGGGGTATTTGGGGTGTCTTTGTGTGTACAGAGGAGGAGAAGCACAGCGTGAGCAGTGGGTGCTGTGCTGAGGTGGGTGGGTGAGTGAGATGCTCTCCCCAATAGCACATAAATACCCATTGGTTGGAGCAGAGGGAGCTTCTACTCCCACCAGCATTACATAGGGAGCTAATCATAGGCTTCATAATGCAACACCAGGACCCTTCAGAACCCTCTTTCTTCATCCAGATGGGCTCCCAGGAGCAGCATTTGGCTTCACAGGAGCCTCTTTACACCCTTCCTCACTCTTCCCAAGCAACACAAGACCAACTCCGGCTCCCACTTTGGGCTGGGTAATAGCTCAAATGAAGAAATGGGGGTATTATTTCTTTGTGTCCCAATTCTCTGCCCTGAAGCCTCATTTCAGCCGGGTTGAAAGGCTCCCTCCAGCCAAGCAGCAGCTTGTTCCCTGCCTGCTCAGATAACAGCCCTTTGCTAACAATGAATAGGCAAGGAAAAGAGCAATTACCCTTTTCAGAAGCCAGTCAAGCGCAGCCCCAGCCCTCCCGCCCATCCACCAGACTGGGCTGGTCCTAGCACTGAGATGCAGGCAGGGACCAGCAGCACAGATTTGGTCCCTATGACCTGCAAATCCCTTCCTTTACCAGGGAAAAACCCTTCCCTGCAGAGGGGGAAAGGCTTTGGCATGCTCGTGGAGCCGCATCAATGGTGAGAAGGGGACCACAGTGTTTTAGCTCATGTCCCCTCCTTAATTTCCAGTGGAATAGGGAGGACAATGCTTAATTGTGCTACAGGAGGAAGAAAATGATCTCAGAGCTGCTTGTGGAAGGAAAGGTTTGGTCTAGAAATGCCTCCGTGCCAAGAGAAATCACCCACTGACAGAGGCGGGACACGGGAACCGGCCACACCACACCTCAAATCTCTTTTCCATAAGGTTCCCATGGGGAGCAGCCGGGCTCAGCCCTTCCCAGGAGCAGCAGAGGTGGGATGAGCTCAGCACGGTTATTCCGGGGACACTGGGGATAGAGCCCAGGACCATGATCCAGGCTGAAAACCTGTTCTGCCTTCAGGCACGTGATGCTTCTGTCCCAATCAATGACTCAGGAGGCAGAAATCCCCCTTATCCGAGGCCCCCATCGTGTCACTCCCTCCATGGAGAACACCATGGAGTGAGTTGTGCCACTTGTAGGTGATACTGGCACAGGTCAGATGCACCACAACTATTTTATCCTCCCGCTAAAGAGATAAAGGTGAAATCTGGACTCCCCCAAATAGCCCTTTGGGGAGCATGGGAGGGCTTTGGTGAGCCAGGGTGCTGTCTCCATGCCAGGGGATGCTCCACTGAAACCACAGGAGAGGCAGCTGCAGGAGGAAAAGGCCTTTTAATGACCACGAAAAGCAATTGTGGGATTTTTTAACCTTATTTTGTGTTTTAAATGCCACTTCATTTCCCAGGATTGGTTCAATTGTGGTCGTTAAGGTGGTGAGGGGAACGCTGAGCCTCTGAGAATGGGCTGGGGTGAGAAGGGGATGGCTGTAGGGGCAGATCTCAGCCCCTTTGCTCTTAAAGGGAGGATTCTCCAGCCCTACAAACCATCCTCTTTTTCCCACCTCCTCTCCCTCCCATTTGCTGCCTCAGTTTCCCTATTCTCAGCATCATTTTAGGGATGCTGGAAGCATCCATGAAAATAGCAATAAATGCATGAAAACACAGGGAGGTTGTGGGGATGCTTCATTCCTGCCACATTTAAGTGCCATGGGAAGGAGAAAACCTATTGCTACCCTGATGCCATGAAACCCATCACCTACCTGCCCCTGCAACCGCTGCAGTTCAGTTCCTGGAGCCCTGTTGCCCCTCCCAATCCCTTCTCACGCTGAGCCACAGCTAATGAGCCTCCTAATAATGATTAATTGGGAATAGATTAAAGCCTCTTGCAGGCAGCTGGAGGTTGATATCGACTCCTCTTCTCCACCAGCACGTCCCCCAAGCCACTGATGAGAAAATGAAGGACCCCTTTTCCCACGCAGCCCTTTTCCTTATGGCATTTAATTAGGAACAATGCATCGAGGGGGGTGCGGTGCTGACCGCTATGTTGGGGCGTTTGCAAGCCGGGGTGTGCTCAGTGGAAGGAGTCGCTGCCCACCTTCCCTGGAGTTGTCATGGAAATTGTAATGGATGTTGATTAAGATGCTGCACTTGCCAAACGCAAACGTGCCGCAATCTCCAGAGGGACTCCAGCCTGGAGGAGTAATCCAGAGCTGGGTTAAAGGGGAAGCACTGGAGGGACACCCAGCCCTTTGATGGGGATGGAGAGAGAAGAGAGATGCCCCATCTCATCCCAGACAAGCTTTATGCTTCACAAATGCAGCTTCAATGGGATTTTCCTGCCTTATCACTATGAGGAACTAAAAAACCCTAAAATCTGGGGAAGCAGGGAGCTGGGTTGGGATCCCCCAGGCATTACTGCTCAAGTGCCCGCTGCAGACAGGGATGGAGCTCAGCATCCATCCCAGGAGCAGGGGGATGTGCCAGTCGGAGCAGGAGGCGATCCCAAAGTTTCATCCCAAAACCGCAGACCCACGAGCATCCGCTGGTCACTCCAAAGGTGGCAACAGGACTGAACACAGGCACAGGGCCCCAGCACCACTGGGATGTGCCCAATGGAGGGTGAGAGGTTGCTCAGAGCTGCCTGAACCTGCAGTACGTGCAAGCGGCAGGAAATAGGCCGTATTTCCATATGCAGGACGGAGCCTGCAATGCCAGCGTGGCCACGACCTACTTTCCTGCATCCCAGCGGGATGTGGGTGCATTCCATGGCTGCGGCAGGCTTGGCTCAGCCCCCCCCCCCCAAGCAGCCCACCCCCTCGGGAAGAGCAGAAATAGGCTGGGAGTCCCGCTTTTGACGCAAACCCCGCGTTTCACACCCAAACCGGCAGCTCCCGGGGGATGCGACGGCTGCTGGCGCCTCCGGAGCGCTGCCGGCAGTGGGACCTATATGGGAAGGGGCTGATGGGCTCGGAGTTGCCGGTGGGTTTAATCACAGACTCATTGCAACTTGCTTTGGACCCTGAGCAAACTCAGGCCCCGCTTCCCACGCATGTCACATGCTGGGGCTCAGCTCCTCACATCTCCATCTCCTGCTCCTCACTCATTCCATAGCCCACCAGCACAAGGCTCTTCCAGCACCAAGAGACCCCCACGCACCCTGCACATGCTGTTTTTGAGTTTATAAGCCTTTTTGCGCCACTGAACATAACACGAGCAGATTTTACCGGTGCCTCTGGGATGCTCCTTCCCTTAAGGACTGCACAAACTAATTGGTTTCTGTACAAACACGGCTTTTTCCATCAAGTTAACACAAGAAAACCCAAACATAATCCATTGCTGCCGAACATCTTCCCGCTCGCAGGGTTTGCCTGCAGCTTGGAATTGGGGATGGCAACCGGGACTTCCCAAGGGGAGGAATGCCGATACTTATTTCACAGCCTGTTGTTGCCCCCAGCCTGGGCAGAACTCAGCAAATATCCAGGCAGGAAGGAGGGTTCTGCTCCATGTTTCCTACTAGTAGTAAAGATTAAAAGCAGCTTTAGCTTTCTGGTGGAAACTATTCAGGGCTTCCAGTCTCTGCTACTGGAGGATGACTAAGTATTGTAGAGTGAAAATAAAACCTACCTCAACCAGCACTCGGATATAGTCCTGGAAGCAGGTGAGGAATAACCTCACCCAGTGGTTAGTCAATGCACTGTCAAATATACCAGCATCCCCAGAGCAGGATGGTCAAATGTACCAGCATCCCTCTGCAGGGATGGGTACCAGCATCCTTGCGCAGGGATGGGTACCAGCATCCTTGCGCAGGGATGGGTACCAGCATCCTTGCGCAGGGATGGGTACCAGCATCCCTGTGCAGGGATGGGTACCAGCATCCTTGCGCAGGGATGGGTACCAGCATCCCTGGGTGGGACTGTCAAACATACCAGCATCCCACAGCAAATCACCCAATGACACCCAGGACCCAGCCTCACCCTTTCAAACCCTGCAACTTCTCACCCACAACCCAAAACCATCAGACCAGGAGGCAAAATAAATCAGGGTGAGCTCCATCCCAGAGGATTTCAGCAGGAGAAGCCATGAGGCTTTTTTCACCCCATGCCCAGCTTCTCCCCTAGGGAGATATTTCTGGCCCCTGTACAGAGCAAGGAAGAACTTCTGTATACAGTGACCATCTCCCACCACACACCATGTTTTCCTCCAAGCCTCAGCTCCACAAGTCAAGGGATTCCTTGTGCTTGGAAAAGCATTTCCAGTCTTAAATAAGCAGGAAAGCTGGAAAACAAGACCCCGAGAAGCTCTCATAGCCCAGTGGGGGAAGGAAACAGACCTAAAGTTTCAATTTCACTAGAGGAAGGTGTTTTGTTCTAGGCTTCACTGCTGGGGTGATGGCATCAGAAAGCCGCATCCTCACTAAAGCAACCAGAAAATCAAGCCATTTATCAGGCCGAAACACCAACTGACCCTCAGTTTCCAGGTCAACCCAGGCCAGCTTCTCCTCACAACAGGTTCCTTCTGTTATCCCACTTTCCTACAATCCAGGTAACCACCAGCTCCAGGAAAAGGAGGTTTTCCAGGTCCTGCTGCGGCAGGACCCGCGGTGTACCATCACCCAGGTCACCCAGACCTGCTGTTCCTCCTCGGATTCCCCCTCCTGGCCTTTTCCTTCCTCTTTCCCATACGAAGCAAGGTTCAAGCCATGCTGTGCCCAGAGCCACCCATCTGGGGTGGGCAAACCTCAGAGCACTACAACCACAGTGGGTCCTCACCCTCCATCTTCCTGCCTCTAAGCAGCAGCTCTGGTCCTCAGCCAGGTTAAAGTCTTGGCAGAAGGAAAGGAGGAGCCATGAAAAGCCACCAAAGCACTGATTTTTAGGCAGGGAAGTGCGAGGCTTGAGCAAATGAGCGTGTCCCTGCTGCCCGCTGGGGAAATGGGGATCATTTTCCCCTGGAAGACACTGAGTCAAGCAAAGTACCATCAAAATACCCCTTATGGCAGGATTTGGCCTGGTTCTGTAGGAGCGCTGTTTTCCCTCACCTCCTACCCCATCCTCACCCCCACCACAGCCCAGGAAAGGGTCATTCGCACACCATAAATCCCTCTGCACTTGGCCAAAGCATTTGGGGAAGTTCAAGCTCGGGGCTTCCCTAATTAACCACATCCAGAGACATTGAGGCGGCACCAACCCTGCTCCAGCACCGCCATAAACACCAGAAAGAAGAAGGAACCCAATTAACTTCTTGGTGCCCTTTCATTTTAAGTCAAGGCTTTGGACAAGGGCCTGTAGGGACAGGCCAAGGGGAATGGCTTTAACCTGGCAGAGGGGGATTGAGATGAGCTCTTAGGCACAAGTTCTTCCCTGTGAGGGTGCTGAGGCGCTGGCACAGGGTGCCCAGAGAAGCTGTGGCTGCCCCATCCCTGGCAGTGTTCAAGGCCAGGTTGGACACAGGGCTTGGAGCAACTGCTCCAGTGGAAGGTGTCCCTGCCCATGGCAGGGGTTGGAGCTGGATGAGGTTGGGTTATGGGAGGGGGGTTAGACCTTGTCCCATCCTCCAGAGCCGCAGTGGTGGGAGAGGAGGAGGCAGGGAGCCTACAGCCCCAGCTGAGGATGGGAAGCACTCGGAAAAGACCTGGAGTAGCACAAAGCGTGTTGTTGGGTTGGCGATCTTGTTTCCCCCTCTAATTGCTCCGCTATTTTAACAGACAGACATTTCCTTGGCAATTTTCAAGGGCTATAAATGTTTTATGTTCCTTTCCTCTGCGCTCAGACAGCAACTTCTACTGATGCTCAGCATAAGCAAGACCCGGAGCGGAGTAACTCAGTGCTGCCAGGGTGCAAAAGGACCAGGACAGTGGCCCCAGGGAGAGGATCCAGCCATGTATCCACATGGAAAGCCATCATTCTCCACCATGTGTCATCTCCTTCCCCCCCCCCAATTCCTAGAGGGGGATCCCACCACCCATGCAAGATAAGATGTCTTTCCACTGCAGAAAACTATAGATAGTGCCTAAGCCCTTTGGGAGCTTTGCTGCTCTCTGAGATATTTATAGCTGGAGGCAAACTGATCGCACTCACTGGCAGCAGCTGGATTCACACCGGGAGAGGTGGGACCCAGCCCATGCCTGATGCAGGGGAGCGGGTGCTGGGTGAGCATCCAGGCGGTCCCAGAACCACTGGTCCCTTGCACTGCTGCGGGAGAGAAGGTTCGGGATGCTCATCTGCTGGGGAGAGATTCAGAATCATTGAATCCCAGAATGGTTTGGAAGGGAACTCAAAGCTCATCCAGCCCCAACCCCCTGCCACAGACAGGGACACCTTCCACTGGAGCAGCTTGCTCCAAGCCCCTGTGTCCAACCTGGCCTTGAGCACTGCCAGGGATGGGGCAAAGAGGACACAGAGCTGAGAGGCTCCCATCCAAAAACTCAGGCTCTGAACCCAACCTGTTTCACCAACAGCATTTCCCATGGGAAGAGAAACTCACCCCACGCTGCCCTCACCTGCTCTGAGCCTCCAAAGTGGAACAGGAGGGAGGAAATGGTCCCTTCCCCCCAAAGCCTGGCCCCAGCCATGCTCCTTTCACACTGCTGGGAGAGGCCTCAGCCTAATTGCTGGCAGCTTGTCCTGCTCACGTCCTGACTTCAATAGAGCGCATCAGGCAGAACACTCCGGCTGGAGGAGGGAAAATGAGGGAGAGGGATGGGGAGGGGGATGCAGCCACCATTTCCTGAACCAGGGATGCAAAACCCCACTGGCATGAGGATGGGATGAGGGGCAGGTTGGGAGCGTGGGGGCTTTGCCCCCCAAATCCTACCCCATGGAAAGCAATTGATCCCTCCCTTGTCCCAGCATCGCCAGCATTATGAAGCTGCCCGGCATGGATTCAGTCCTGCGTTTCATGCAGGGGTTACAGCACTGGGATGCACAGCCCTCGGGAATTGCTGCAGATGCATTCTTTGCTCCCACTGGAGCTGGCAAGAGAAATGGGGAATTTGGAGCTGGGTCACAAGGAAAAGCCCACATTCGGGTCCCTGGGACCCTCTCCTGTACCAGTGGGTGCTTTAGAGCCAGGATGGCTCCGGCCGCATCCTCAGCATCGCACCAGGCTGGTGGGACCGGCAGCCAAAAAGCTCCTTGGGAAGAAACCAACACAAAACCAAACCAGAAACTCTTTACCACGCACTTGTCAGTCACACAGAGGAGGCCACGGGGTTCATCCCCCCCAGCCCCTATCCTGCTGCTTTTAGCTCAGCACAAAACCCACGTGCACAAAGGCTGGAGGGGACTGACGCTGAGGAGACAGCCCCAAAAAGTCATTGTTTAAACCCAAACCCCCTCTCAACTCTGGTGGGAGGGAGGCAGGACACAAAGCTATTGCTTCATTCAGACCCTGCCTGTTGCCTTCTCTTTACAGCTGGTATAATTCCAATTTCCTCCTGGATTGGGGCTCATTTGGAGCTGGATTGCAGCATGCAGAGCCTGGCCAGGCTTCTTCTTCCTCTTTTCCTCATACCAACTGAAATCCCCACATTGCAGCCTGTTTGTGGGTCTTGTTTCAGCTGCTACAGCTTGAGGTTGGTCATCTGCAGAGTGAGCCCAATCTTTGGTGAACAGAAACAACCCATCGGATGCTGGGGACTGCATTCAGGCGGCTCCACTCACCAGAGCATCCCAGCCAAGGGCAGCTCCAGCAGCTCCAGTGGGTACCCAGGGAGCCCGGTGGGATGATGATGCCCCACAGCCACTAAACCCAACACAGGACCCTATTTCATCCCAGCTCGTTCCACTTGATGCCTCTGATGCCCAGGTCCTCATTGAGCACCCTGATTTCCCCATTAGCAAATACATATGAGCACACTCCCTAATTAACACCAGGCTAATTAACACCAGGCTATCCCACTTGCTCTAGTGGAAGGTGTCGCTGCCCACGGCAGGGGGTTAGGACTGGATGAGCTTTAAGGTCCTTTCCAACCCAAACCAGTCTGGGATTCTGTGATTTATCCTGGAGGAGATGGTGCCAAAGGGAGCAGTGGTGTCAGCTGAGGACCAAAGCACCCCAAAGCCATGGATGGGGACACGCGGATGTGTCCCAGCACCTCCAAAAAAGGGAAGCTCTCACTCGGAGCAGCTCCCATCAGAGCTGCATAAGAACCATCCCGGTTCATCAACAAATACCTGGCAGCTCCGGGTTTTTCCACTGGGCCAGAGCCAGGACTTGGGGAGGTTGAAGCGTCCATCCCTTCCTCCTCCCCATGCTCTCCATAAGCACCTCCTCCTGTGACACTCAGCTCCGGCTCTTAAACACTGTCACCAATGGCAGGAGATTCCCACGCAAACACACATGGAACCATGCATGGAGAAGGAACACTAAAGGCTGGATGATGCTACCGGGCAAAAAGCTTCCAGACTGGGAGGAAAAATGCATTATTCCAGCTTCCTCTGATTAACCTTCATGGAGAGGTTTCCCAGTGGCAGCACTGGACACAACAGACATCCCCAGGACAGAAAACACTTAGAAAAGTTATTAGGAGCCCACTGGACCCGAAGTTGCCTTAAATGAACTGGAAATGGTGGACTTGATACCTAGGTTGGGGTAGGAAAGCTCTTTGCATGCTCTATGCCAGCATCACTCGCTGCCTCTGCAGGGAAAACTGCTCTGGGGTGGGAGAGGAACACAGGAGCTTCTGTTCAGTTCCAGCTTCCCATGCAGAGAATACGAAACCAATCAGATTTTTATCCAAAAAAAAAAAGCTCATTTTGAACCCAAACTCCCACTCCCTTCCCCCAAAACACAGCCCGGGGATGGACTTTTGACATCACTAACACGAGCATCACTTCCACACCGCGCCAAACCCGCGCTTGGGACCACACGCCCTTTGCTCAGCAGCTATGGAGCCCGACCAACGCGGCTCCTGGAGCAGCTTCATTCCCCTCCTCCTCCTCCTCCTCCTCTGGAAAACAGTGTTTTGGCAAACGAACTGTTTTGCCAACAGCCGTGCTCCTGCAATGGGATGCCTCCCCCCGGCCCCAGCCTCCTCTGCCCCAATGGGCCCCACATCGGGGCTGCAGCCATGGGGACAAGTGCCTGTCCCTACATTGAGTTGGTTTGCCCCCTTCTTGCTCCAACAGCCCCTCTTTTGCCTCTGGCTGAGCCCAAGCAGCAGCCCTGAGGTTGTTGGTGTTATTTTTATCCTGAAATGAATAGTTTGAGCCGCGGCCAAGCTGCTCCGAGGGAGGGAGATGCTTTGCATCGTGGCCGCAGAGATGTAAACACACGCCCGGGCAGGAGCAGAACAAACAGAGCCAGGCCCGAGAGAGCTGAAATCGCCTCTTCTGGGATGCTGAAGTGGAAAAGGGAATGTGAGGTTCGGGAAGCATCACTCCCGGGGTGGGGAGCGCAGTGGTACCCATTGCGGTTCACCCCCAAATCGATGCCATCCCTCCCATCTGCTCAATGCATCGCATGCGCTGCCCCAGCAGGGCTCAGAGCTGGTTTAGCCAGGACCAGAATGAACTTCTGGAGTCATTTTTAGCCAGAAGCCTCGAAAGAACAAGCTCTAAAGATGCCTTCACCTTCCCAGAGGAAACAGAAGCATCCCTGTGTCACCCACACAACACCAGGCTCCATCCCATTCCTTCCCAACTGCAACAAGGCCCAAACAAGCACATTTTGGGGAGGGCAGAGGCTGCAGTCAGGCTTAGCTCCTCTGCCTGGATCTGGGCACTTCCATCCCCCTGCCTTGGCTTCCAGCAGCTCCCATCCTGCCCCATGGGGCTGGGCACAAAGAGGGGCCTTTGCTCTGTGCTTTGCTTACAAAGGTCACGGAATGTTCAGGAGCTTTGCACGAGAAACTCCAGCACAATTAAGTGAATTAACTGGGAAGGATGCCACAAAGGCTCCCTGTTCCCTCCTTGCCACCTCTGCTTGTGAAAGGCCCAGGGAGGCGAAGGACCATCGGGTGCTTCCCAAGGGAATCATTGCTCCCATCTTAATGCATCGCATCAAGGGAACACGGAAAAGCACAAAGTGAGGATGGAAAAGCTGGGAAATCCTCTCCAGCAGCCGCTGCTCCTCCCTCCACGCACACGCGTTGTGTCTCCAGGGACATGGATGGGGACGGACAAGCATCTTCTGCTGGGGCTGGGGTGGAAACCAGCAGCACAGCCCCTTTCTGCCCATGAGAGGCTCAGTGGCATCGCCCTTTCCGCAGGATCAATCCTTCTGCAGCAGCTCCTGTGCCAAAGGAGCCTTGCGCAGGCATTCACCAGAGCAGGGAGGATGCTGAGGGCCACAGCTCCAGCGAAGGTACCCCCCTGCACACAGGGGATGCCAAGCCGTGTGCTGAAGGGGGTTTTGCTCCCCATCTCCTGGGCGCTGAGGCTGGGTCTGCAGAGACGCTCAGTGATGGGATCACACATCAGGGAGCAGAAGAAAAGCAAAGAACACACCCAGAGCCACACAGGGAGCGAGGGCACGCTCGGACCTGGCATCCCTGCCCTGCACAGGGAAAGCTGAGCGGGATGAGGACCCCAGATCTAACTCCCTAAAACTCTTCTAAAGCCTTTGAAGGCTCAGGAAGGGAATGGCTCCGTCTCCCAGAGCACAGCCCTGCACTGGGAGGCCCCGTTTTGTACCCGGCTCACGTTGTGCCAGGACGGGCATTCCCCCGGCCTGGCTGCTGTATCCCAGGGCTGCCGCGCGTCTCCCGGATGCTCTCCCAAGGGGAAAAGGAGCTTGATGGACACTTGGGGATTTAACCTCCCCTTTGCCTGCGCCAGTGGCCAAAGGACCCTGCGCCCCTCGAGGTGCTCTGGGATCCTTCTCCTCTTGCTTGTAATGGGAAGGAGGTGGTGCTGAGCACAGCTGGATGGGAACAGCCGGGATGTGCCTACAGACAGGGCTGTAGGGACACCAGGGAGCTCAAATCCAACTACCCCGGGAGCCAGGCTGAGTCCTGGCAAGCTCTTTCCACAGCACACAATGCAACAGCAGCCTCCAAAGCACCGGGATGCTGAAACCCCAACTGCTCCGCAGGGGGAACCTCCACCCCAAACCTCTGCTGCGCCATGGGGTGTCTGTGGGTCCCGCATTCCCCTTCATCCCAATGGATTGAGCCAAGGGTGGGTTTGGAGGGGTTGGAAGGAGCAGGGGATGCCAGGCCACATCCCCCCTCCCCCTGTGGAAAGAAATCCAGGACTGCGTCAGAATCACCTCCCTGCTCCCTACCGAGAGGAGCAGGATGAGGCTGGGCAAAGCCCCAGCAGGGACAGGAACAGGGACACGAGCAGCCAGGAACCAAGGAAAGGTTACAGCTAATCGATGCTCTCAGTAATTAAGGTGATGAGTTGATCCCTAATTAAGGTCACGGCTCGGCCAGCAGCCAGAGCTCAGGCGATGTGTCCATCCACAGCATCCCAAGGGATGCACCCGCTCCCCCAGCACCTCGCCACGGCCCAGTGCATGGGCCTCTCTTGAGGGTTAAAGCTCATCAGCCCCCTGCACTTAATGAATAAGCAGCTTATTAACATGGGCAGCGCTGCCTGCTCTGCCTGTGCTGTCCCCAAACGGACCCCGGACACCACTTGGCCACCAGCATCCCCACCATGGCCCTGCATGAAGGAGGAGGAAGAGGAGGAGGAAGGAGCGACCCCACTGGCCTGGGGGGTGGGAGCAGCCGGATCTCCCAGCTGCACAGAACACTGCCTGCTCTTGGATTCTCAGGTGCCTGATAAGGGGCTGAGCTCACCCCCAGCCATGAGAACAACGGATGCAGGGGCTCCTCTCCACCGAGCTGCCTGGATCCCCAAACAGGACCAGACCTCATCCTCTCAGAGTGGTCCATTGCCGGCTCCGAAGCGATGAGGCAGGAGATGGGGACAGCAGGGATGGGCAGAGGGAGCTCCTTGTTGTTTCCAGACAAAACCAAGCCCACGTGTCCAGGACACTGTTGGGAAAACCCACTGCCAGGAGCGGGAGAGGCAGCTCCTGTCCCACGGAACACCCAAGGGTTAAAGGGAATCATTCCCATGGGACCAAACCCAGCTGCCCCAAACCAAGGCCAAGAGGGATCGAAGCCATCAGAGATGAAAGGGAAGCACTGAGTTCCCGGAGACTTGTTCCCAAACACTCCAGTAATCCCGGTCCGTGCGCTGAGGCCGGGGACACAGTGTCCAGACCCTGCAGGGCAAAGAGTGATCCTCCAGATCCTGCTCCAGAGAAGGGCTCCCTGGCAGGACCAGGGTGTGAGATACCATGGTACAACTGCCCCAGGGGGTCCCCAAATCCATCCCCGTCCCATTTGGGCATTCCCATAACACGGCAGCCAGTTGGGATGCACCAGGTCGGTGCCAAATCGCTGATTCCCACCCAGGTGACCACAGGGAGAAGCCAAAACTGTGTCCAACGAGACCGAGTGATCTAAAAGCATCAGTGAAGAGGAGGGGAGAGGTCTCAGTCCCCTCTGGATGGGGACGCCCTATGTCCCATGGAGCATCCCTCCTGGGGGAAAGCAGCCTCTCCTCTCCCTCAGGCCCCTGTGGTCCCCAGGAGCATCCCAGAATCCCACCAACTGCCACCCTGGCTTTTAACAAGCCCATAACCTTTCCTGCCTAATTATCCTGAACATCTTCCGCTTGTGGCACCATCCACTAACCAGCAACTGGAATTCCCCAAATGGGGAAGGAGGAAAATGAGGGGAGCGAGTACCCACACAGCCCACCCCATGCCCACCAGCGGTGCTGGGGACACCAGCACAGTCCCACTCACCTCTTACCCAGGGATGGAGGGGGAGCTGCCAATGGAGCTCGGGCTTCCCTGGATGAATAGGAAAGGGGAACATTGCAATATTGGGCTGCATAAACCACCCTGCGTGAGCAGCATCACCGGGAGCCCCGGTATCCATCACTGCTCAGGCGAGTGATTCACACGCTTCATGTTCCACAGCACCTCAGCAGCATCCTTGGAAGCACCAAAGCTGCATCTGCCTCTTTGGGAAGGGACTTTGGTTTCCGGGAAAGCCGGGATCACCCTGCAGGTACCAACCCGCAGCACCCCCAAAGCAGACCTCCAGGAGGGTGAGGAAAAGCTTTGGGTCATTGGATGCAGGTCACTGGGGAGCAGCCAGGCCCTGGGACTCCTCTTGAAGAGCAGAGCAGGGGGCAGGCTGCCTCCCCCCACCCCGAGCTCTCCCATTCCCTTCTGGTTGCATGGTGAAGGCATCATCTTTTCCTCCTCCCATGGGGTCCTTCCAATAGGGCATCACCCAGCACCCTGCAAAGCCACCCTGGGTACCCCAAAAGGCTTCCATGAAGAGCGAGGGCAGGCAGGGTGCAGGCAGGGTGCAGGCAGGGGGCTCCCATGGAGGGTTTAAACCATAAACCATGGAGCAACAGTTTTGGAAGTGCCACGAGAAGCCGCAGACGTTTTCCTCTTGGGGAACTCGGAAATCCTCATCCATGAGCAGGGCCGGGAAAACCGGGAAGAACCCGGACAGAGAGGAGCAAACGCTGTGTAGGCAAAGGGAGCAGCAGCAGGGCTGGCGCCTGCCCCCTGCCCATCCCGACAGGGGCTGGAGCTGGGAGAGAGATTCCGGAAGGCAGGAATGGGGGGGGGGGGGGGTGGAAACCCCCTTCCCAAGTTTCTCGTTCAGGACCGGGATGTTCCCTCTCTCCCGTCTCCCAGGGTTGTTCTTAAGGCGCATCCCTACGACCTTCAGATGGACCCCCCCTGCCCCAGCGCTGAGGGGGGGGCTCAGGGAAGCGGGCAGCGGGGGGGGGGGCCGCGGTTTTGGGGGTGCTCTGCGGGCAGCAGCGCGCGGGGCAGAGGGGGGCACCCCCGGGGGGGGCGGTGGGGTCCAGAGCCCCCCTCGGGCACACAGCGCGGTGGCGGCCCCAGGATCTCCCCCCCCCCCCCTCCAGCGCCGGGTGCGAGGTCCCGGCTCAGGGTCCCCCCTCCCCGCACGCTGCCGCTGCCAGACCGCGCCTGTCCACGCACGACGCCGATACCGACCGCGGCACCACGGACGGGTCCCGGTCCCAGCCCCGGTCCCGGTCCACGGCGCGCACGATGCCGACAGCGGTCCCACCGCCCCTAACCCGGTGCCGGTCCCTTCAGGCTCTCCGCGCGGGGTCAGCCCATGCGCGGCGCCCGCGCGAGCCGCAGCCCTCCGCCCGCTGCCGGTACCTCGATCCCCCCCCCCACCCCGGTCGGAGCCATCCCGCGCGCGATAGCGCCGCCGCTCCCACCCTCCTCAGCGCTCCCTTCCCGGTACCGATCGCAGCGCGATCGCGTTGCGGTGCCCGGCGCCGCTCCGCGCGCGGTGCCGATCCCACCCTCCCCGGCGCCCGTCCCAGCCCCATCCCGGTACCCGGGGCCCGGGGCCCGCGGCTCTCACCAGCGCGGCGCGGGCGCTCAGCAGCAGCAGCAGCAGCAGCACCGCGGGGCTCCGCAGCCCCCGGGGCGCCGGCGGCGGCTCCTCCGCGGGCATCTTCCTGCCGCAAGGACGCTGCCGGCGGCTGCAGCGGCGGGAGCGGCGGGGGGCGGGGACGCGCCTTTGTTGCCGCCGCCCGCGGGAGGCGGGGGGGTTGGGGGGGGGGAGGATGGGGGGTGCGGGACGCGCCGCCTCCCAACGCGCCCCCCCCCCCCAACATCCACCACCACCACCCCCCCCCCCGCGCCGCAGGAAGCGCCGGGACCGGACCCAACAAGGGAGGAGCCGGGGGGGGGGGGTAAAGGAGGGGATAGGATGGGGGGGGACCTCGGGCAGATGGAGCTGGGGCAGATGGGGGGGTCGGGGGTAAGTGGGGGGGGTGCTGAGGCAATGGAGGGGCACACGAACGGGAGTGGATGGGGGACACCCTGAGTGCCATAGAGGGGCGGATTGGGGGACCCAGAAGTAGATAGGGGAAGGAGTGGATGGGGGGAACCATGGGGTACCTATGGGGTGACTCTGGGGTGGATGGGATGCACTGGGTGGAGGGAAGGGCTTGGGGCAGGACTGGAGGGGGGCTGGGGCAGATGGGGGGTTCCAGGGGTAGATGGGGTGGTGCTGAGGCAACGGGGGGACTCAGGGGCAGTTGGAGGGCCCAGGAGTAAGGGGGGGGGGGCTGGGGTACACAAAAGGGGGGATCTAGGGCATATGGGGGATGCAGGGGTAGATGTGATGCACTGGGGGAAGTGAAGGAGGGGACTGGGGCAGGCGGGGGGGGGGGTTCCAGAGGTAGATTGGGTGATGCTGAGGCAATGGGGGGATGCAGGAGGATTTGGGGGGCTCAAGAGGCAGATGGGGTATCCTGGGGCATCACCTCAGGGCAGATGGGGGAGAGGAACCCCCTGGGATCCAGCTCCATGGTGGGACCCCCCCCCAGCCCTGCTCCATGGCCCCTCTGTCACCCCTGGGGTACCACAGATCCCCTGGGACCCGCTGCCAGCCCCTGCCTCGGTTTCCCCTTCCAAAACCAGAGGGAAAACAGTGGGATCAGAGCCCGGGGCAGTGACTTCCACGGGGTGACCCTGGGGTGATTGTGGCCTTCAGCCACCCCGATGGGTCCAGGAGGCCGTAGCTGCGGGTGAGCTGGGAACAGACGGGATGGGAACAGACGGGATGGGACGTGAGTCTCTTCTCACCGTGTAACTGCTCCCGATGGCTTTCACACTCGCTTTGAAAGCCTAAAAACGCATCGGGATTGTCATAATCCCCCTCATCGGAATGGAAAACATACCCCAGGGGGAGCAGGGCCCCGCAGAGCTCGCTTAGGAGGGGACATCGGCATAATACCCTATGAGGGTGCTGAGGCGCTGGCACAGGGTGCCCAGAGAAGCTGTGGCTGCCCCATCCCTGGCAGTGCTCAAGGCCAGGTTGGACACAGGGGCTTGGAGCAACTGCTCCAGTGGAAGGTGTCCCTGCCCATGGCAGGGGTTGGAGCTGGAGGAGCTTTAAGGTCCCTTCAGCCCAAACCAGGCTGGGGTTCCATGAGATTCAGTTAAAACCGGAGCCCTGGATGGGGAGCACCTGGGCACATCCCACACGAGCATCCTCCTGCTCCCTTGCAGGAACTGGATGTTTCTGGAACTGGAACAGCAGTTTCTGGAACTGGAACAGCAGTTTCCTTGCTGGGAAACTGGAAGCAGCCTCCCCTTTGGGGGGGCTCTGCCTCGGGAGCCCCACCTGAGTCATCTCTCTCCATTTTAATTGCGCTGTAATTAGCAGGAGCCAAATTAACAATCATTAAATGCCAAAGTGCATCAATAGCATCAGCGGGAAGCGTGGGGGACAGAACCGGGGAGAGGCTTTGGGGGTGCAGAAAGCAGCGGGGGGGGGGGGGGGGGGGGCGGGTCCTGATGGTCCCCGTTGCCGATGCTGTTGCCGGGGCTGCACCGCCCCGCCGTGGCCGCGGCCACCGCTGCAGGGGCCGGATGGAACCCGGAGCCCTGCGGGACCCCACCGAGGGGTAGCACCGGAGGCCAGGCATGGGCAACGGGGGGGAGCTGCCACCGGTCGGTCCCAGCCCATGCTGGGAGCGGGGGACCCGCTTCTGTCAGGTCAGGGTGAGTGCGATGGGTCCCGGATGAGGTGATGGATCCTGGATGCCACGAGGGACTCCGGCTGATGGAAGGGACCTTCCAACGCAGGGAAAAAGAGTGAATAATGGGTGAGGAAGGTGAGGACCGCTGCCGGAGGCTGCTTTCTCCCCACATAAAGGCGACACCCGAGTCCTGGGCAGTGGCACGGGGATGAAACGCGGAGCTGGGGCTGCGCTGAGACAGGGAATGAGGGCACAAAGGGGCATGGCGCAGGCAGCAGGTGAGGACAGCCCCGAGCCCAACACCCGTCCTGGACACGAGCTCAGTGCTTGCTTTGGTTTCCTCACGCCTCCCATGACCCAGGAACCATCGCTGGGTGCTGCCGCAGCATCCCCTCCATGCCTGCCCGAGCAGATCTCTGCTCCCCACATCCTCAAGGTGAAGAAGAGGAAGGAACAGCTCTGCAGGGCCCTGACTCAGCTGCAGCCAGAGCAGCAACACAGAGCAAACCATGAGCAGATGAGAGGTAGCAGGGGATCCTCTCCCTACCCTGCTCTGCAAGAGTCACTGTACTCAAAAGCAGCCAAGAGCTGGCTGCTCATCTCCAGCTTAGGGGATGGAGGCTGAAGGAGCTGCAGCTTCATACAGGCTCCGAGGACAGACTTGCTCAAAGCAAGGGGGATACAAACAGCCAGAACAGGATCCTAGAATGGGTTGAAGGGACCTTAAAGCTCATCCAGCTCCAACCCCTGCCACGGGCAGGGACACCTTCCACTGGAGCAGCTTGCTCCAAGCCCTGTGTCCAACCTGGCCTTGAACACTGCCGGACACAGGGCAGCCACAGCTTCTCTGGGCACCCTGTGCCAGCACCCACATGGGGAACAACTTGTGCCTAAGAGAGCAGAATCCCAGAGGCTCAGGGAAGAGGCACCGACACAGTGCCACTCTGCTCTTCATTTCCAACACGTACCCGGTGCTAAGGGCGGCTGCCACGGGAAGGCTGCTCCTCATAGTGGGAATAGATGCGGGAATGTCGCTGATGGAAAGCGTTGGAAGCAACCAGGGAGCCAGATTCCAAAGTTCTGTATTTTTCAAAATAAAGATCACACGTTGTTTAGAGACAATCTACACAAGAGTTACAAAAAATAGGCGCCCAGGCATAAGCATACACAGGTTTGTTAATTATACACATATGGTTACAAGTGTGCTTGCAAAAAAGTTCATTGGAAATATACACAAGGCTCTGTAAATGTACACCGTGTAGTGTTACAAGTCTATATTCAAACAAGGAAAATTGACAGTATGTTACATTCACTTACAAGTAGACAAAATGCAAAATACAGTTCATCTTCTGTACAAAAAGGGGAGGTGATTCACACTTTACAAGGTGAAAAGGGGCTCTGATTGTAAGGAAAAACCAGGGGGAGCCGGAACTTCTGCACTTCTTGTTTCTTACTGTCACAAAAAGAAGCAAAAAACATTACTTCGTAAGAGTCAAAAAAACCACTATTTGGAACTGAATCGGGGGGGGTGTAGAACATTTAGAAAGGGTCGCTACTGTCCAACGAGGTGACAAAGAAAACCAAGCATCTCTTTTTACTCTTTTTGCTTGTCAACATGAACTAGGCTGTATAAAGAGAACATTTCCTTCCAAAGAAAAAATTTACTTCTGGTTGAAATTACAATTTACAATATACAACACTATATGCTACGACCATAAAAGGTGTGAATATACACTGAAATGCACAGGTTTGGCTAATTCTCTTTTTTTTTTCTTGTTTTCTTACCAAAAAACGGGTTTGATGTCGAGTCAAACTTCTCCACATTTACATTACAGAGGTTTACAAATGTACAATTGTACAGTCAGAAGTATGTTCCACTACTAGGGTACATTATAGATACAGATCAGACATCAAAACAAGAAAATACTACAAATTTTTATATATGTAAAGTCTACACCAAGTATACACTATATATTTATAGAAGCAAGACCAAAGCTGAGTTGGATTTTGTTTTCCTCATGCTAAGTAATCAAATGGTGTCTCTCACCGTTAACAGGACCAGGTACACCCGCCCTTGCGTTAAAACCTGGTGGGGGTGCGCATCCCCTTGTCCCCGGCCACCAGCTAAATAAACTCTCTCCTTCAGCGTGTTCTACTCCACAAAAGAAGAGGAAAAACCAACCAAAAGAGGGGGGGGGGGGGGAAGCAATTAAAAAGTTTCAAAAAACTTCATTCTTTGTTTAAAACTTCAGCGAGTTGATTTCGTTCCACACGTTTATCAACAGCACCCGAGGCGCCCTTGGACTAAGATTCAACCTTTTTGTGTCGGCTCAAGTTTGGACTAAAAAGAGAAGGAAACCAACCCAAGAGGGATTTGCACAAAGTCGCCTCAAGGGCAGCTCAATTAAAACCTGGGGTTTCTCTTGTTTTCTTCAAACCAGCCACCCTGAAAGTTTCCACAATTGGAATATAGATACAACAGTGAACAAAAACGTGGCCTTCCATGTACATTGGATCCCTATGTACAAGTATTCTATACACTGGTAAAACAGCAGGGCAATTAGTTAATTAAAAAAAATAATTAGTACATGTTATGCATAATAAAATTAAAGAAATTTACAAAGGCTTTTCATGTTTTTTTGTGTTTTTTTTTTCTTTTTTTTTTCTCTGTTTGTAGCAACCATTTTAAACCTTTTCTGCCTGTGGACTGGAATCGCGGCGGTTGCTGGTTGGCAGGGCCCAGGGTGCTGCTCCCCGATGCACCCCCTCAGATGATGCCATTTGGGGGACCACAAATAGGCCCCAGGTCCACCCCGTTCTTCATGTAGTATTTCTCCAGCTTGGCCAGGATGTGTTTGCCATAGGTGTACTTGCGCAGGGTGGCGATGTGAGGCCGGATCTGAGAGGTAAAGGAAGAGAGAGTGAAGCTTAAACGACCTGAATTATGGTCATGGCAATCCCGGGTGAGCTCTGGGTGCTGCCTGCTCAGGAGACCAACAGTGCTGACCCATTCCAGTGCTGGGAATATGAACGTGCTGTCTGCTGTAATCACATTAATCAGAGTCACAGAAACACAGAGTGGTTTGTGTTGGAAGGGACCTTAAAGCTCATCCAGTTCCAAACAATGCCACAGGCAGGGACACCTTCCACTAGAGCAGCTTGCTCCAACCTGGGCTTCAACACTGCCAGGGATGGGGCAGCCACAGCTTCTCTCTGGGCACCCTGTGCCAATGCCTCAGCACCCTCACAGGGAAGAGCTTCTGCCTAAGAGCTCATCTCAGTCTCCCCTCTGGCAGGTTAAAGCCGTTCCCCTTGGCCTGGCCCTACAGGCCCTTGGTCAAAGCCCCTCTCCAGGTTTCTTGTAGCCCCTTCAGGCACTGGGAGCTGCTCTAAGGTCTCCCTTTATCAGGCTGCTGACATTCTCCTGGACAGTTTCAGAGGAACGAGACATCGGAGCAATTCATTTTCATCACTACATAAGAAATACCACGCACCACCAGCTTGTTCCCTCAGGAATACATTTACAGTGGAGTTTTTACTGTGCCAGCTCTGCTCCACAGCTGCAGATGGGATGATGAGGAAACAGCCGGAACTGGATGTGCTCCTTGAGCTGCGCAGCACCATTACCCGTGTCAGCCAGGATCAAACAGAACACTCCCAGGGGAAACCCCCCAGAATCAGCCTATTTCACCGGCTCAGCTTCTGTTTAAATTCCTATTTCACTCAGAAGACCCACCTTGTAACAGTCAGAAATCGATGCCCTGGCCACTGCCACATCCCATTTCCAAGGTCTGACTGCTGCTCTGAGGTTAGGGAGAGGAAAGCTCCCCAGGTTCAATCGTTCCTTCTTTGTTCCTCTTCCTTTCTACGACTTTTTTTAACTGACAGAACTGTTAAGATGACTTTTAAGCTTTATCTTTAAGAGATGTCTTTAACACCACCACAAACTCCTGCTTTGTGCAAACAGCCACTTTCACAACCCAAAAGCAACAGCCGATGGGGGCTGGAACTGGATGAGCTTTAAGGTCCCTTCCAACCCAACCCAGGCTGGGATTCCGTGGTACACTCACTTTTCCCAGGCTTCCGTTCAGCTCGTGGCTGAGCAATTCATTTGCAGTCAGTCCTATTTAGCTGTCATCCCAGTTCTATTTTTGACAGCCACACTGATAATCTGATTAGCATTTTATTCAAAAGACTTTGCTTGACAGGGAAGAATATGTCAGTAAAGATCATCTCTGTGTTACTCTTTTAATATACAAATCTCTATATATAGATCAGCAAAGCCACAGGTCATTCTTGCCATGTATTTCCATTATCTTTATAATTTCTTTTGGACTAATACAGATTTTGGTTTCAAAGAACTACTCTGAATGATTCCTAAAGTGAAGAATTAACCTCCCTGAAGATTGTTTTAGCTGCAAGTGTGGTGTTTATACACTGATTAACTGCTTTGTGCAGGGAAAAATCAGCTCCCTCGTGCAGATAATACCCACTTCTTTATACAGAAATCACTTGGTCTGTTTTCCTCAAGGATTCTTAAACGCACTTGATTTCATCGGGATGTGAATACCTGACACTTCTCACAGTTGCTCCTTTGACAAACAAATAAATATGGGTTTCCCAAGCCACTGTCAGTATTTCATTTCCAACAAGAGGTCTAGCTGTAGCTGCTATTCTGTACAGAGTAACAGACCCAAACACATGTGACTGTAGAAAATCAGCTCAGTTCCACTACACATCCAAAAGCCTGGGGTTTCCCATTCATTACAAGTACAAAGACCTGCAAACGTGACCCTTACAAGCAGGAAAATGAAGCTATAATCTGATTTCTAGCACTTCCTGCCCCTGGGGCAGCAGGTGACCAGCAGCAATGGAGGCAGGGCCAGCAGCAATGCCTGCTTGAGTCCAAAATGTCTTCTTTTTTGACAAATATGAAGTCCTGAAACTGTCAGGCTTCAAACCTTGCAGCATAATGCTAAACTGTGGACGTGTTCTAGGCCAGGTTGGACACAGGGGCTTGGAGCAAGCTGCTCTAGTGGAAGGTGTCCATACCCATGGCAGGGGGTTGGAACTGGATGAGCTTTAAGGTCCCATCCAACCCAAACCAGTCTGGGATTCTATGAAGTCCCTCATCAGAACCATAGTCAAACCTGAGCAATAAGGATTTGATCAGGAGCTGCAGGCACAGCAGCAGCACATCAGTGCAGTGTCACAGCTACCCAACTGCCCTAACAGGGCTGAAGGGCAAGGACACAAAGGGAGAACGCTCGTGCTGTGAGTGTGCAGAGGTCTCGCTCAGCTGCACCGAGCTGCTGTCATCCACGAACACTGTCCTCAGTGATGACGAGCGTGTTGCCATCACCAGACCTTCGGAAGCCCATCGCCAGGCTCCAACAGCGCTGCTGTAGTGAATACTGATGGTTTTCAGCAGCATTTGCTAGTGTGGAAGTAGGTTACTAGGTCAGCAGAGATTGCTAGAAGCAACCAGCTTGTTTTAAGTCCAAACGGCATCTCATTATTTCACATTTTCATCTTTCAGCTCCTTACCCAAAGTATATAGATCATACATATCCAGCTTTGAAATAGCCGTCGTTAGGAAATGCTAATGGGAAACGCAATCCTGAAGAGCCCTCTACATCCTTCTCCACTGATGGCAGCTGCTTACCTTGTGCATGACAATCTTCCGCTGAGCTGGCTCTGCCACATCAATCATCTTCTGCACCACGTAGTTGGCGTACTGATCTTTCATCATGGTGTATAAGGCACTGTGAGGGCCGTCGTTCATAGTGCACACCTCATCGATCAACATGGCACGCTCCG
Organism: Myiopsitta monachus; assembly: GCA_017639245.1. Lineage (NCBI taxonomy): Eukaryota > Metazoa > Chordata > Aves > Psittaciformes > Psittacidae > Myiopsitta > Myiopsitta monachus. Next base: position 3,003,769 of record CM029917.1, on the reverse strand, counting down.
TGCGGGAGGCGTGGGTGACGCACTTCTCCACCACGTTGCTGTAACAGAAGGACAATCTGTGGGCATGCAATGTCTCCTCTGGAATTCTCCTCCAACCCCAAAGAGATCTCTTCCTACCAGCACGGGCAGACCATTTGGGGCTCCTCACTACAAGAGAGTGCTGCTAGAGCAGGTCCAGAGAAGGACATCAGAGCTGGTGCAGGGCACAGTGTGATGGGGAACGCCTGAGGGACCTGGGGGTTCAGTCTGGAGAAGAGAAGGCTCAGGGGGACCCGATCGCTCCCTACAACTGCCTGAGAGGAGGATGGAGCCAGGAGGGGGCTGGGCTCTGCTCCCAAGGAATGAGGGATGGGACAAGAGGAATCGGCCTCAAGCTGCACCAGGGCAGGTTTAGATGGAGCTGAGGAACAATTCCTGCCCCAAAAGGTGCTCAGGCACTGGAACTGCCCAGGGCAGGGCTGGAGCCACCGTCCCTGCAAGTGTTCACACACCATGGAGACAAGGCGCTCAGTGCCATGGGCCAGTGGTGGCCTTGGCCATGCTGGGGAACGGTTGGACTGGATGAGCTTAAAGGTCTTTTCCAGCCTGGTTGAGTCTATGATTTTATGTGCTGGCACAGCAGTTCAGCAACGTTGAACAGAAAAGCAGTCCAAGGAGCTTGGGATCCAAGTGGGAATTTGGATAAAGGACTGGTTCAGGTTTTATTTCACCCTAATTTGTACAACTCTGAGTGACGCTATGTTTGAGATCAGCGTCTGTTCTCAACACACCCATCAGAGAAGCAGATGAGTTGTTCTTTGTTTGGTTTTCTCAGTGCTGGACCTTGACAGGAACAGAGTCCCAAGGTCAGAACAGCAGGGAAATGCTTATTCAGGAACTTAAGATCTTAGCAAAGGCAAACAACTTCCAAAATTCCTTAATATACGAGATGACTGGTCTGCGCTCTCCAGGGAGCCAGGTTAAATAGGATACATGAAAGAGGATGAGGAGTTTTCTAGTCTTATCTTCCACATCCCTGGAATCCCAAAATCCCCACAGCTAGAGCTCAGCTCAGGGGACACCCTACACTAGGTTAATGCTCCATGTGGAAAGAAGTTTAGAAAGTAAAAGAGTAAGCAAGTCACGGAGGAGGAATCTGAATAACAACATTAAGAGTGCTCTCTTCTAATTCACTTCCCTTGTGTAAGTGAATTAAATACTGCAAGTATTAAAGCTCTATTTCACTAATCATAAAAAGGGGGGAATGTTGAGCCTTTGAAGAGCTCAGCCTTCATGTTCCAAAGGCCAGATACACACACAAAAGGAATCTACAAACATGGGAAGCACAACTTTGCCTTGACATCCACTAAGGCGGATTTCGCTTCTCCCCAAGTGTAGCTCTGTAGTACCTAGACCAACAATCCCAGACTGCTGCAGCTTCCCTAAGAGGACATCACGTTGCATGTGCCTCCAAAAGGACTGCAAGACTTAGCAAGTAAAAAGCCCAGATTCTTCCATGAGAAGTGAGATGAAAAGGGAATTGCGGCTACACTGATTTCCCGAACTCCCACGTGGCTTGACCCAGCATCCGAGGAGCAGTGAAATGCTCTTATGGCATGTTACTAACCAAGGGATAGTGACCACTTCAAAACCACCAAACCAAAATTAAGCCAACACACAGCAAAAGCCATGACCAAGTTCCAGGACTGGATTAGAGCTGCTCCTTCACATCTCCATCCTCCTTCATGACAAGGAAAACTTACCTTGCCGGTCACTCATCCCACTTTATAAGCAGTTATAAATAGCATTCTGTTGTCAAGCAGAAAGTTCTTTTCACCTCCTGTCACCTCTCTGCACCCCACCCCTAACTCTTGGGCAACCCCAGCATGTGTCCATGCTCCCAAAGGGAGTGGAGACTTTAAGGAACAAATTCATACCTAGCAAATTTATGTTGACTCAACACCAGCACATTGCCTCTAATTTCTGCTACAATCTTGCTCTTATCCTCGGGCCGACCATGTTCTAGTACATGCTGGATAACGTAGTTCCCATACTGATCCTGTTTGAGAGACAGCAGAAGTGTGTGACAAAACGTAGACAGGAACCATTAATATCAAACTAGTTCCCACTGTGCATTAAGACTTACAAGCCTGAACTAAACACTACTTAAAGTATCTACTGTACAAATCACATCAATACTTTCTACTTATACAGCAATGTGAGTTTCACCAGGGCGTAAAAATGCTACAGCTGGGTACAAATTACAGCATCAAAACAATGTCCTTCAGCATGAAATGTCAATACTCTGCTTATTGCAAGTTTCTTTGCTTTCTCCAGGCTCAGACACACCAAATCACACATCCTTGGAGGGTTGTGCCACGGCTCTAGCTATGGCGGACTGTTCTCATGCATGTTCACATTGTGAATGCGTGTGTATTCACATCACAAAGCAAGTGCTCTCCCAGTTGACAGTACCAGAGGCATGACCTGATGGTTCCCCTTCATGCCCAACCTCTTCCCATTTTCCATCTGCTAAATACACAGGTTTCCATGTGCTAAATACCCAGGTTGCATATGGGACAGGCTCATCTGCTGTTATATCCACTGTGCCCCAGTACCAGGATCTGTGCAAAACAAGTCCTCAGGAAGAGGAAAGACAGCCAGGAAGGGGGTCTGCATAAAACCAATGTATTTTAAGAGCTCAAATTACTTGGCACTTTCTTCTCCTACTCCCCTTGGATCTTACCTGCACAGTAATGCCTGGAATGAAGCATTAGGACATGCACCCACTCAATACTTAAGTTCCTTTTCAGTAAGGAAAGCAACTATAACTTTGATACCTGATGGATATTTGCACGCAGCCAAAACAATTAATGATGATGCATTTCTTGTCTGGCTCTTCCTCCCCATTCCCCCTCTCAGGGACAGCATCCCTGTGTTCCTACCAGCATGTCCAGCACCAGCCCCAAAACAGGCTGGCAGGGAGTTTTCCTAATACAAAGCAGTAACGGAGAAACACCTCACAGCACCTGCATTCCCCTTTCCCACACTGACCTGAACGAGCTGCTCGGTGTGTTGGTGAAGTTCCTCCAGGATGGGAAGGGTCTGCTCAGGAAGACAGTGCTCCAGGATCCTCTGGATCACACGGCAGCCATATGGATGCGTCGACAAGGCAAAAACCTGCGTTCAACAAGGAAAGGCAAGCACAAGCAGCAAGACTGCTGTTAGTCTTTGGGAAAACTACAAACCTTTTGGAATTAAGTGAACACATGGTAGGTTTTCCCGGGAATGGGAAATGCTGCCAGTTTTGCAGCTCTGGATAGCATAAACAGGAACTGCGAGCATCTGAGCCCCACTGCCACAGGGCTACCTGGTGATCACATCCCTACCTGTGCTGCAGCTTGCCCTTTCATCAAAGAGGGAAACAAGCGCTAAAGCCTCTTTAGTAATACAAAGAACACCAGGATACCCATGCCTTATTTAACACTGCTCCAGAAGAATAAACCCAGCACGCTTTGCCAGCGACATATTTGAAGCTATGTAAGAAATGGTCTGAACCAGACAAGTTAAAGATGCTCAGCAAAGGACTTCCCTCAACTCTGTGGATTTGTTTAAAAGCCTTAACTGTGCTTAAGGAAGAGACAACAAAGAATCTTTCTCATTTCTAACGGATTACCAAAGCTGTTGCTAAGAACATGACACATTTTATTACTGCTGCACAAAGTCCCATTTGGTTGCTTAAAATGACTGAAAGCAGCAAATCCAAGCACTGAAGTTAAATTGACATTCTACACATTTTTAATAACTACTGAGTAAACTGTGCAGGAAAACAGGACTTGAAGTGCAATTCAACTGCAGGAAGAGAGTCTTGAGGTGACAGGTTTAATCTCCCATATGCAAGTTCAGCTGAAACTGGGGCAGCTGGTCAAAGAAGCACCAGTGCCACCAGCCAAGCCCCCAGAGGTACCTTGGCTTTGCCTAATTCCCTAGTGGAAGGTGCAAAGCTAAACTCTAACCAGCAAATCTGCTGAGCAAGTTTCCAGCTGGAATCCTGCTTGTTCTGACACAGCCAAGCAAGTCCCCACTTTCCCTGCTGTTTCAGCAGCAGCCAAATGAATAAAGCTGGTTCCTGCTATAATAACCTCAGGCTATCCTCACATCCCAGTGGCAAAACCCTCAATACTTCAAAATGCCCCTCTAAAGCCAATTAAGCTGAAGTTGGAAACACCCAAACCAGTGCTTTTGTAATGGAAGAGAAGCTGACTACGGGCAGAATAAAGCCAGCTGCACAACCAAGAGCCAGGACATCAATTCAGGAGAGGATACAAGAAAAAACATGAAAATGAAGCACAAGAAACTGCCCCTTTCTAGATGCAACTCCTGTTTCTCCTCTCAACACAGACCCTAGGCAAGCAGCAGTCCTCTAAGGCATCCTCACAGCCAGGGTTCATACCGGGAGTTTGCCATACCCATCACTAAACCCTGCTCACCACCTTCTCTATGAAGATGGATTAGCAGGAGATTTGCTTTCCCCTCCACCAGTCAGAAATACCTGATTTTCCAGGCAAACAGGATTTTGCAAGGATGCTTTCCTGTGATATACCTGCACAAAAATGGTAAGAGACATGGCCAAGAGATCTCAGGTTCCCTAATGCTGCTGCATTAACCTTTCAACTGACACCTGCTGAAATGCATAATGGTTGAACAAGTTACAGTCACTCTCACACTATTCAAAGCAACACATAAGGATACAAAGAGAAGAGGACAAGGCCTTACCTGTCCCTTAAAGGCATCAATGATGAACTGCAGGGACTGAGGCTGCACACACTCAATGCACTTTTGCACCACGTGATTACCGTTCTGGTCCTTCACACACTTGAGGACGTGGCCATCCAACTCCCGAACCATCTCGTTCTATTGGGGAGAGAAAAGACAAACAGAAAGCACCAGCAGGGCTCACGGCTGAGAAATGCAAAGTGTGCAATGCTGAATGGGGTCATGAATGCGATGAAGGAGGCACCCACGGATTTCCAACTGGAAGTTCTCCAGGTGTTGAGGTGAAGCTCGCTGTGCTACAGAAACCACCAAGGCTACTACGATGAATGGAAGATAAAGCCCTTCTTTCATTAAACATGAGTGTCCTCTTACGAGCATCCAAATCTCGTGATCCACCATGATACTGTTCATCCCCCACTTCCTCCTCTGCCCCCCTCCAAGAGAAAGAACTCTCAAATGCCCAAACTTCATGAACTTTTTTGGGTGTCAGCTTCATGTGTGATTACAGTGGGGTAAGAACTTGCTAGTATTTTACACAGTGAGTTAGTACTGTGAGTTAATGAAGGAATGAGCAGATGAAGTTTAGCTGTGACCAATGGACCACACATGCAGGCCAAAAACTTCACCAGCAGAAAACGGAGAATGACAGTTTTGGGTACTCCAAAAGCGGCTGAGTTCAGATTTGTAGCTGACACAAACCCAGGAGCAGAGAGGCCTCAAAACCACCATTCTGGAGGTAGCCAATGGCAAACCCTGGCCACCACCCTGCTGCTGCAGCAGCAGCTTCGCTCCGGCTCAGCCTACAGGGAATGAGCATTCCTGAAGCCTCATTCAGTTTGTAATGTAATAACCTACATTGAGATTCCTGCATCATGATTCCCAACACCTTTATTAGCTGGCTTGCCTGTGTATTTCTCATCTTAATTCATAGTTCATAAAACCCTTGAGAAACTGCTTTATTAATGAGCGCTGAGTGGGACTCTGGCTATCACCCACATCTCTGCAACACCAGGCCAGGCTCGACAGGAACTCCTGTATGAGGAGGAATTACTCACTGCAGGAAAGCAGAGTATTGACCCACATATCAAAGCAGTGATATCTTAGCGTATATTAAAGGCAAAACCCTGGCACTGCTTCCTTCAAGGGATTTAAAAATATCCTTTAATTCACCATCATTCTCAGTTTCCCCTACATACATAATCTGATTTCAGGGAATTAACAGACAACCAACACCACTGCCAGTTAAGTGGAACAAGGAGATGACAACGAGACCCAGGAATGGTGCCACGTACTTCTCATGCACAGGGAACAGAACAACCATGCCATAAACCAAACCAAAGGAACACCAGCCACAAGAGGAACAGGAGGTCGCAGGTCAGGTACCAAAGGGCAAGGAACGTTAAACATCAAGAAGAAAGTTAAAATTGAGACTTACAATTACCTGCTGGTCTGGGGGAATAAACTCCAGGGCCTTCTGGATCACCCTACAGCCGTACATCTGCAGAGCCAGGGACAGAACATGCCCACGGATACGTTCTGCCAAGGCTAACTTCTGTTCCAGGCTGCCAAACTGTGGAGATGAAAACCAATCACTACCAGCACAGAACTTGGAGAAGAGAAGGCTCCTGAAGGGGAGCCCCCAGAGCAGCTCCAGTGCCTAAAGGGGCTACAGGAAACCTGGAGAGGGGCTTTGGACAAGGGCCTGTAGGGACAGGCCAAGGGCAACGGCTTTAACCTGCCAGAGGGGAGACTGAGATGAGCTCTCAGACACAAGTTCTTCCCTGTGAGGGTGCTGAGGCGCTGGCACAGGGTGCCCAGAGAAGCTGTGGCTGCCCCATCCCTGGCAGTGCTCAAGGCCAGGTTGAACACAGCGGCTTGGAGCAAGCTGCTCCAGTGGAAGGTGTCCCTGCCCGTGGCATGAACTTGGAACTGGATGAGCTTTAAGGTCCCTTCAACCCAAAACTGTGAGTGTTTGAAAACCCTGAAGTGGCCAAGTGTCACAGTAGCCCTCCCTTGCTGTCACACTGCAGTGATAAATTAGAAACACTGCCTATGGAAAAGAAGGAAAATACCCACCACACCCCAATGGATGTGAAGAGGCACAAGCCAGGTGCCTGTTCTATGTCAGTCAGACATGCCCAACATGTGAAACAAACTCCAGAGTCAAAGATGCTGGAGCCACCGGGGTGAGACGTGCCAGCTCTCTAACCCGAGAGGGTCGGTACTGGACAGAAGAACCACGAGGGCTTGGTGGGGAAGGAACAGCCCTGTTTGAAGGAGGAGAGATGCATATCTGCCCAACCTCCTGGGGTGACAACACCACGCTTTGTTCCAGGGGATGCTGTTCACTGGAAAAGTTTCTCTTTTGTTCCTAAACACGAGTACTGACGGCTCAGCACAGCATCCGTGAATGCTCTGCTGGACCTACATCTCCTGGGTACGTGGCTATTTCTTCCTACACCTCCTGCATCTCAAAGCAAAGCGTTCCTTTTCAGATGAATCTTTGCAAGTCCCACATCTCAGTCGCCCCAACAGGAACGATGCAACAGCCCAGACGGAGGAGATGACAGCAGTGCTGACAGATACCCACTGGTTTAGCCAAAAATCAGGCTCATCCAATACCTCGGGACAACACGCGGCAGAGTAAGACTTGCAGGGGAACACGGACTTACTTCAAAGAACTTCTGGATGACATAATTCCCAAACACATCGACCATCAACTGATAGGCTGCCTGGAGGATCTCATTGAACACGAGCTGACGTTCTGCTGGGGTTGCACGCTCCAGTTTCAGCTGAATAAACCTGGAAAACAGGGCTGGTGTGATGCTGCTGGCACATACACCCTCAATACAGTTGTTAATCCAAAGCCTTCCAAGAGCTTCACACACTAAGCTCCTGCAAAGCAAATCCTAAATGCAGTCACCTTATCCAGCAATCTGAGCCCTGAGAATGGTGGCAGCCATGAGGTCTGTGGCCATATGTTGCTATCCCAAAAATCTCCTCATTCCGAGCAAAGTAGATCTCAATAGAGTAGTGCATCAAGGTCTTGTGTCCAGAAAGCTCTTCCTAATGAGTTAAGCTACGCCAGTGGGACTAGCTAGCAAACTGCAAAGCAAGCAAGCTCCTCTTCAGAGGAGGAACTCCTACTATCACCACTGGCACCCAGGCGGTCTTTAAAAAGAAGGCTCAGAGTGTTCCACCACTTGGCTCTTCACACCTCCTTTTCCCTGTTCTGCCTCATTCCTTAAGGATGGGATGCAAACTGCAAACGATGCTGACTCAAAGAGCAGCTTTCCCAAAAGCCTCCCCCACGGCATGAGGTTTTTAAGCCCACCTGGATCCATGCTGATCTTGGGAGAACTCCATGATGTGCCCAGCGATCTCCCTCAGCTGTAAGTTGGGGTAGCGGTTATTGCGGAAGTCCTCAAGGAGCCTGCTCCGGCCAGAGGGCATCACATCCGACATCCCGTAGCGCAGGCGGGAGGAAGGAAAGAGCGTGCTGCTGGGGCTGAAGAGGCTGGAGGCACTGCTGGCGCTGCGGTACTTGGCTTCAGCTCCAGGAGCAGCTGAGATGTAGCGGCCGCTGCCATTTGTGAGCCCTCCTGCAAGGAAACCACGCCAGTTGGACGGAAACCTGGTCCAGCACCAATCCTCAGTGTTCAGTTAGGAACAGCTACAGGTTTCAGTGAAGAACAGACTGGAAGAGCTTCTGGTGTCAAAACTGTCTAAACCAGACAAATGTCAAGCCCAGCACTGGCAGCTTTTCGCTCACTTTTTGTTTCCAGTTCCCCTTTCCTCCATCCTCAGGTTTTTTCCCCACCTACCCTGCTGCTGTGTGAAGGACTGATTTCTCTTTATCAGGCACTGCAGTGAAAGGACAAGGGGGAATGGGTTTAAACTGAAACAGAGGAAGTTAGGTTGGATATGAGGAAGTTCTTCCCTGTGAGCGTGCTGAGGCGCTGGCACAGGGTGCCCAGAGAAGCTGTGGCTGCTCCGTCCCTGGCAGTGTTCAAGGCCAGGCTGAAGAGAGCTTTGGGTGACATGGTCTAGTGTGAGGTGTCCCTGCCCACGGCAGGGAGTTGGAACTAAATCACCTTAAGGTCCTTTCCAATCCAAACCAGTCTGTGATTCTATTATAAGAAGCACACTGGGGATGGGAGTCAGGATTAAAATGAAATAAGGTAAGAAAAAGGCAGCAAGAAAGCAATAAAACCCAAACCCACTATTAAATAGAGGCAAATAACAATAAATGAGAAGCAATAAATAAATATTTTTTAAATCCTGCACCTTCACAGACTCCCTGAAGATGTTCACCCCATTAAAAATCCACCCTCTTACCCAACAGCAGCGATGGGGGAACAGGTAATGATTCACAATGCAGTTAGTGAATTGTGTGAACCGACAGGAACCAGCTTAAACCCTGAAACACCACTTCCTTGCATATCAGCTTTCAGAATTCCAAGCTATAGAGGAGGACTCATCCCTTTCCTGCAGGGCTCGGGATCCCTCTGCTGGTCAAAGACCACAAGGTGCCTCCAGCGAGTACGATGTTCTAGATGGGACAAAGTCCACCCAGGAAAACTGCTGTTATCCCATGGGAACCTGCCAGCTGAGAGGCCAATGGGAGCAGAGAGGGCAAAGCTGGGAAGTCTTGGCAAAAGAGGGGAGACCTTCAGGGCAAACATTGGTGGGGATGACTGAAAGGAAACAGACCTTCTCCTGCAGCTGCACACACTGAAATCAACACTACATAAAAGAAGAGCTGAGTGAGCTGCACTGTGCAGCTCCAGCAGTGCCTGGAGGACGTTCCCATGCAGGAAACACTACTTGAGAATCAAGTATCTGATAACAGCCTAATTATGTTCTCCTGCCTCTGAGCTGGGCAAACATGTCCTGACTTTGATGGAGCTGGTGCCAAACCTGCCCTTTCTCAAGGAGAAGGAGACTTGAGAGCTCCTTGGTCACATCTGTCTCACATTCCCTTACCAATGGTGTGGCCATCATCTTCTCTATCTACCTGAGTAAGAACTCCAGAAAGTGACCAAGTGATAGTCCTCACAAGGATATGCAAAGGAACAATAAATCACTGCACAGGTAAAGGAAAACCAACAGGGACAAGCCCAGCGATGGTGCACATACATTATCCATGGCATTTCAAGAGCTCAGAATTACTACTTGTTTTTTGAAAGCCTGGAGCGAGTCAGAGTCACAGCAATGGAAAAAGAGATCCTGATCACTAGCAAAGAGCTGTCAAGAGGAAGAAATTCAGCCCTCACACTGCTGTCACCCATGAACAATCTCCGAGTTGAGAGGGAAAGCACAGTTTGTACAGAAAACGTCTCCATCAGAGGTCTCCCAAGAAAAACCTTCTGATCTTTGTGGAGATTCAAAACAAACCACTAATTACTCCAGTTTTCTTCCCACGTCTCCCAGTGGAGATGCTGAACATCACCCTGAGAACGAAGAGACGGCAATGGGGACAGGTTTCCCAAATCAAGCTCTTCTGAAACCCACCAGTCAAACACCAAAGGCCAGACACCTCGGAGCAGCTCACGAGGGGAAGGTCCACAGTGATTTCTGGGGCACAACCCATCCATGTCAATGGTAACTCCTCTCTCCTTCCAGTTTGCTCTCAAACAGATCCAACCCTTCTCTGAGCCACTTCTGAAGATTCATTCTTTTATTTGCCTGCGAGGGTAGCAAACTCCTTCTAGTGCTTGATTTGGAGTCTGCTTAGTCTTCAGCATTAATTTATTGTAGCTATTTAACTGTCAGCTTCAGGCCTGTACAGCTGCATAAATAAAGCTAAACCCCTTCCAATTCCATTAAAGCTCTGAACAAGGGAAGATGGTAAATCTAAACTTGATCTTAAAATCATATTTATTACTGCTCCACGCTAACCTTTAGCCAGCATCCAATTTACCACACAAGCATGTAATAAACATGATAAACTGCATTTTATGAGTGCTCACATGCATGGAACACTGTTCCGATAACCAATTTTTGTTAAATCCAGACAGATACATGATAAAACCAAAGAGATTTTTGAGCAAGTACTGGTGCAGACCAAGGAATAACCGAACTTATTTACTTACACTGCTTGAAAACGAACACTTGAGGACGTTCAGGTGAGCACTGCTTTGTTCTTTAACATTTGCTTTATACTACTTTACCACAGGCAAGAGCTCTGGGTCAACTAGAAGCTCTTCCAGAAGATGTAGCCTGCATAAAGTAATGTATCTGACCAGAATTAAGGAAGTCTCTCCCATGCACTAATGTGCTTTTTGGTAACGCCACACTGACGGGAGATCTTCAAACAGCCACACAAAATCCTCAGCCAAGAGTTCTGTGCTGCTCCAAATGCGCTTGCATCTTGTGGTTAGAAGATGTCTTCTAAGCTCACTCCTTATTGAAAACTTAATGGGTATTTTAAACCATCCGACAAGTTTAAGGATCAGCCTTATTTTATTCTGTATCTATTCTCTATCTATTTTAATCCAGGGCAACACACAATAAGTGCTTTGCCAAGACCTGCGCAAGAAGAAGTTTGTTATTCAAACACTTGGGAATGTTACCTGCAATTCAGGGATGGGCAAACAGGAAACTAATAGAGAGGTGGGACCGTGCAAACCTCATGAAGCCTGAAGATAGGCTGACAGAGATGGGTTTGTTCAGCCTGGAGAAGAGAAGGCTCCTTAAGGGGAGACCTTAGAGCAGCTCCAGTGCCTAAACAGGCTACAGAAAACCTGGAGAGGGGCTTTGGACAAGGGCCTGTAGGGACAGGACAAGAGGGTTGGAACTGGCTGAGCTTTAAGTTCCCTTCCGACTCAAACCACTCTGTGATCCTATGGTTCTATGAAACCCTCCTATCTACAGATGAACTGCTGTTAAGAAACAAACACATAACTTAATGATATTAAGTGTCTTTTCCAGCCTAAATGATTTACAATTCTATACCATGGATGCTACGGCTCCTGCTTCAGTGTTTCACCCACTTCTACACAAGCAGAGAACCTGCTGCAGGAGTAAGAGCAGCCCCTCTGCAGCAGGTATCTCACCTACACAGCACTGTAGGGGTGGTCACACCTAGAGCACAGCAGTAACCTGCAGTGCTGCACTGTGGCTCTTACCCAGGTTTAAACTTGAAGATGATCCATGTGAAGATAAGGAAGGTGGTGGAGTCTGCGAGTGGCCAGGTCCTTGGCTGGGCAGAGGCATTCCCACAGGTCCAGGAGAGGAGGAAAACCCAAGGCCGTTATAAAAACTGTGTCCTATAGGTGTCAAACTGCTGGATGTCCTCTTATACAGGTCGCTGCTCCCTGTGAGGGAGTCTCGGCGGGAGCCACTGCCCGTGTTGGAGTTAGCAACTGGAAAGAGGAAGAAAGTCAAGTTAGGTGATGTCAACAAGCTGCTGAGACAGCCAGAGAGCCCTGACAAGGGCACCCATTAGTAGCCACATTGCACCAGGCTGTTTTCCTACAGGTGTTGCATGTGCCCCAATGAAATGTATTCATTAAATCCACAGTTGATCATCAAGCAGAAATCCCCGAGTTAAAAATGAGTTTGAACCCCGGCTTTACTCTTTGGCCATCAGAACTAAATCAAATCCAAAGCGGGATTTGATCTATTCCTATTTACTCAAGAGCATGTACAGCTTCATGTATGCTGGTTTGGAATCCTCCTGTTCACTTTTCACTACATCAGAGACCAGCTCCTGCTTGCATGGAAATCAGAACACACAACCCCAATGGGTTTTGAAGAGTTGTCTCAATATTCAAATGCAAACTCTTTAAATGTGCTGTCAAGTAGAGGAGAAAAAAATCAATTTTTCATTAAAGTCTTGCTTAATAAATAGCAAAACTGTTACCTGTAATGAACCAACCATCTTTCATGGCTGCACAGACGCTCTGGAAGCCAGAACCTCACATTTCTGTTCACTGACTGAGGGAAAACACATTTGTGCATCCTGGCATTGAGCAAACTCCTAACTGACTTCAATGAGTTAAACTGAAACAGAAAAGGTGAATCCTGTTTTTCCCTGAAGCCAAGATGGCTCCAAATCTCAGGCTTAAGACAAATATCCAGACTAACTTGTGCTTAACACTGGGATTTGATGCAGTGACAGGATGTGCCTCAGCCTTTTTGGATGGAGCAGGCTTAAAAGGCATGTTTTAACTTGCCCTTACACTGATGAAAGCAGGAAAGTTCAGGATAATTACTACCTCTGAGCCTAAGCAGTAATTAAAACAATTGTTCTACTTCAGAAAACACAAACCTAAGGAAAAAGAAATACCCAACCCACAGACATCTTTCTGCTTTGGCTTTATTCTGAGAAAAATCTTTGTCTCCAACTGCCTAACAAAGGAATCAAAAGAAACCATGCGTGAAGCATTTCTTGCAACCACAGTAAATGACCTTTTCTTGGTGTATGATAAAAACCTCCCAGAATAAAGCATGGAAAGCACCTCAGGTCAGCTTTTTTGAAGTCATGAGAAGTTACTCAGCCATTATCCTGAGGTAAGAAGAGTTTGCACATGGGTGGATACTGCTCCCAAGCCAATCCCTGTTAGCCCAGTGCCTCCACCAAGCACAGCAGGTAAAGGCAAGGACATTCAAAGCTGGTTTAAAACTTAATCTGTTGCAACAAGGGGATGACCGATCACGTATATAACCAAACGAGCTCATTACTTTGGTACTTCGAATTGTATCATCTACTAAAAGCAGTTTCACCAGCAAGTGCTGCAGATTTTGAAAGCCAAAGTACTGATAAGGGAAAAATCACCATTTAACCTAGACAGATTTAACCTCCATTTCCATTTAATCTCCAGGCTGAGAGAGCTGGGCTTGTTCAGCATGGAGAAGAGAAGGTTCATTAAGGGGAGACCTTAGAGCAGCTCCAGTGCCTCAAGGGGCTCCAGGAAACCTGGAGAGGAGCTTTGGACAAGGGCCTGTAGGCACCTCACTGCATGTAAAGCTGCCTGCACTTCCTTCTTCCGCAGGAAGACCCCTCTGCTCTTACCTGCTGTCCCAAAGCCTCCCAGCGCAGAGCCCAACGTGGCACCAAGAGAGCTGCTGCTCCCAAAGCCCAGGGAAGTGTTGGCAGGTTGGGCAGAGCCCTGAGAAAAGAGCGAGCTGCTCTGGGAATTGCTGCTCAGCGAGTTGTTGCCATAGAAGGAGCTGGAAGCCAGGTTGTTGGTGGGCTGCTGCTGGGGCTGGGGTTGGGGCTGCTGAGTTCCCAGAGGGCGGAATGGTCCATTTGTGGTTCCCGCCAGGCCGCCTGCTGCTCCGTTGGCTGAAGCTGCAGCCGCTGCAACCGCTGCAAAGGAAGAAGCAGAGACTGAAGAAGACCATTTCCACACCAGATTTAGCAGTTAAAACACAGCAGTTGCCCTGTATTTACTAGAAATCTTTCCCTCTCAGGATGCAAACGTCCCTTTTACATCAAACTCCGCACAAAGTGTCTTTACTTCATACCTGAGTGCCACAACTCTTGCACAGAACTACTGAATACAAACAGTGCCTCCTTATTATGACTGCCTGTATTATTAGAGCTGCACGGATGAAACACACAAAACCATTCCCTCTCTCTCAAGATCTAAGGTTCAAATCAATACAGGCACACACTGGGCAATATCCAGTTAAGAAACACAAGTTTTGAAAGAAGCAAAATTGCCCTTTAGTGCCTGAAAGACAACCCGGCAGGGCCAGGAACATCAAGCTCCAGGACTTCTGGGTTTCAGCCAGTTCTAAAGTAAAAGAAAGAGCAAAATAAACAAGAGCTACAAGGAAACAATTAAAAGGCCCATTTCATAATCTGTTACTAACCCTGGCGAAGACTGCTTACACATACAGATTCTGCCTGAAAAAAGCCTTTTAAAGCCTTGAACTCCCAAAGAACCCTAATAAAACACGACCCAACTCCTGGCAAAGGCCAGGCATGTAACATCTTACGCAAGGTGATCATTTGGGAGCTCTACACAGGCTAAAAGCTTTTATTACATGGGAAACTAGATGCCAGCAAAGTCCTATGGAGCCAGGCTGAGAGAGCTGGGCTGGGGCAGCCTGGAGAAGAGAAGGCTCCTGAAGGGGAGACCTTAGAGCAGCTCCAGTGCCTAAAGGGGCTACAGGAAACCTGGAGAGGGGCTTTGGACATGGGCCTGTAGGGACAGGACAGGGGAATGGCTTTAACCTGCCAGAGGGGAGATTGAGATGAGCTCTTAGCCACAAGTTCTTCCCTGGGAGGGTGCTGAGGCACTGGCACAGGGTGCCCAGAGAAGCTGTGGCTGCCCCATCCCTGGCAGTGCTCAAGGCCAGGTTGGACCCAGGGCCTCGGAGCAAGCTGCTCCAGTGGAAGGTGTCCCTGTTCGTGGCAGGGGTTGGAACTGGATGAGCTTTAAGGTCCCTTCCACACCAGGCTGGGATTCTATGAAATTTAAAGAACTGCCATGAAACTGCAAAACGAAAGTTTATGTGGTGCTGCCCGTGTGAGGCTGCTCTGGAGGCTCAGCTCGCAGTGAGCACAGACATGTTCTCACCAACAATCCCCACAAGGGATCTCAGTGAGGGCAAGCGTGTCATCATCGCCAGCAGAGCCCAGAGGGTTCTGGTCACCCTCCTCCCAGGATGGAGCAGAATTCCACCTGATGGGACTGGGACTCACCTGCCTGAGCTGCAGAGGAGCTGATGATGACAGGAGCAGGGGCCACCAGGCGGACAGGGGCCCCCAGACCGTTCCTGGCCCCTGCATTCACCACCAGAGCACCCGTTTGGTCATAGTAAGCAGCAGGAGCCAGCACTGGGTAACCTGAAGAAGCAAATCACAGGGGCAGAGG
Source organism: Myiopsitta monachus (assembly GCA_017639245.1). Classification (NCBI taxonomy): domain Eukaryota; kingdom Metazoa; phylum Chordata; class Aves; order Psittaciformes; family Psittacidae; genus Myiopsitta; species Myiopsitta monachus. Next base: position 2,988,182 of record CM029917.1, on the reverse strand, counting down.
TAAGGTGACAAGCAACACAACACAGGGCAGATCCATCACCTTCAGATGAGTGCGGCGCAATAGTACTGTGAAAGGAAAATCTGCCTGGAAAAAGGCAGCTCCGCTTCTCCTGAAGAGGAACAAACTGTATTAACAGTCTACAACTTCACACTAGTACGGTTTTCAGGGAGAAAAGAGGCTTTTTTTTTTTCCCCTAAACCTACTACAGTAGCATTACCCTGAGTGTAAATTCAGTTATACACATAAAAAAAGGTCCTAGAATACCAAAGCACTCTTTCTTTTCCATTGCAAGTACAATGTGTGCTGAGGCTTTCCATACACACGAACATGCTGCATGTCCAACTCCCCCAGTGAAGTTGCTCAGTGTGCACAGAAGTCAGGGATTCCTGAAGGTATCATACTAATATCGATAAATATAACCTCCTAAATCAAATATGCTGGTTGTACACAAAGACTTGCAGCAGCATACAGGTATTTAGGTACCTTGACATCTAATTCTCCCTGACCATGGCAGGGGGGCAGAACTGGAATGATCTGTAAGGTCCCTTCCAACCCAAACCACTCCGGGATTCTATGATAATTCTACAGCTAAATCAATCCTTCAGGATGAAGTGAAATCTTTCTCCAAGGTGAGAACAAAGAGAATGTTTTCTGTGGATATTTGCTTTGCAAAGAAACCCCCCTAAATCCCAATAGTGAAGCTTTAAGGAGCTCTGCAGATTGCTTGGAAACGTGTCTAGAGTCTGACATTTCACTTCATAACTTAATACAGCAACAACATCCCCATGTAACAACCTTGCGACCCTTCCTGAGGTCAAAATAATCCTGTTCTGTCCCATCTGACCAGCCCGACATACTTGCGTTTGCCCTTTGCCATTACAATAATATGCCATATAATGGAATGCCAAAAGCATGCCTCATGGAGCAGAGGCAGAAGTCACACAGCAGCTCCTCTCTTGCAGAATAATAAATGAGAATAAACCCTCCTTCCTTTTGTTTTCTTTACCTGTGTTTAAGTCACCAGTATTTGCCTCGAAGAAATCAGGCAGGGGAAGGCCCTATCCTGATAAAGTCAAGCCCTTGGCAGGGATGGAGAAAGGAAGCTAATGAACAGGACTAGCATACCTCCGAGGTTTTAAACTAAAGATCCCATAAGCTAACATGATCCGTAAGAAAATCTGAAGGCAACTTTCCACAGCAACTGAGTACACAAACTACTAATGCACCTCCAGCAATGCAGCTGATAACATCTGTGACCCAGACACCTAAACCCTGATTCACCTTAACTACTGCCAGGTTGTGGGGTTTACATTTAACAGCCTCTCAAAAATGCTTTGCAAAGCCAGAAATTAATCCCAAGCCACTAAACCCAGAATGCTGCTGAATGCCAGGTGAATGGGACACCCCCAGAGACACAGACACAGCTTCCTCAGCCCTGCCCTAGCACTGGTGACATGCAGCTCCCCGGAGCCCTACCTGGCATCCCTGCTGCCAGCCCCTGCCCAAAGGCAAGGGCAGAGTTGACAGCTGCAGCAGCCACCAGTGGGTCAGTCTGCTGTCCCTGTTGGTTCTGGTTGGGGGTCAGTGGGCGCTGACTGGCTCCTCCACGGAGAACCTGCAGGAGACAGAGGAACATCACATCAGTGTGGTTGCTTTGGGACCCAGGAGCAAGCCGCAACCACCAGAGACTTGCAGGAGTGTGAGCAGGGATGTAGCTGAAGCTCTTGTACAATGAGCGCGTGACAAGCCCTCCCTTTACCCAAGACAGAGCTGCCTTTGCCACCACCAGCCTTGACACTACCACCATGGTAAGTGCAGAAGACACAGTTGAAGTAATAGACCCCCCTCAGGCTTACTGAGTGCAATCTGGAAGCTCTTCATCATCTGCTCTATCCTTTCTTGGTCCACCTTCAATACTCATCGCTGCTAGGAATCAAGCCATCAGCCCCATCCCCGTAACAGTTGGTCTCCGCCACTGAAACCCCAGCTTGAGCAGAACCCTCAGAAGCCCAAAGTGGGAGCTGGGGCTGGTGACAGGAGGTGACAGGGGTTGTTCCAAGCTGCCAGTCCCCACAGAAAGCAATGACCTAGTGACATGACACTTGCTCATCACTGGAAACAATGACCAAAGATCACACACTGCCTTTTATATGCAGCTCTTGAGGTGTAAGCACAGGCTGCTCTGAGGGGAAGATGGCAAAGTGACCTTTCCTGCAATTACCTGTGACAGGCTGGGCTCGCAAAAGCCTTTTGCTCAAAGTGGTGATGCAAGAGTCTACTGCTGCTTTGCAGAAGCTCTCTTAGTGCACACCCTCCTCATGGGGAGAGGTTCCCATCTGAATGTCAAAGCCCAAGAGCCTTTCACACCCTCTCAATGCTGGTTCACCTGTGTGCAGGAGCTGTGCGCCACACACTCCTGTCTGTGACCTGCCACATGAGGAGATTTGATCATTAACTTCTTAGGAGTAAAGTGCTCTCCTCCTGATCCATGGTCCACAACTGCTGGTGTAAAATATCACTGCTTGTACTATCCAAAAAGGCCTCATAAGACAACCCAACCCTGGTTTTCGCTTTAGTTTTCAAAGCAGAAGCTAATAAATACAGCTGCCAAGTGCTCTCTTCTGTAATTGTACCAGAAGGACCAGGAAGGAAGGTCTGTGTTACCATGGGAAAGGAGCCGCCTCGCTCTTCAGAAGGGTAACGAACCCATTTGGTTTCCAAGCAGGAAGTACCGTGAGACAGAGGCCAACAAAACTGGAGAAAACCAATGTCAGGCAAGGACCAGAGCTTAAAAATACCAGACAGACATGCTGGAGCCATGTCAGAGCTGGCTGGGAAAGAGGAGCCCGAGTCTGGTTCCTGACACCCATCCTATGGGTCCCGCTTTCTCTGAAAGGAGAAAAGCAAAGTATATCCCATTGTGTGTCCAAGGGGATCATAACCAAAGCAAGGGTGGTGGGACACCTCTCATCCTTCTAGCACTTAATCACTTGGTTTAGCAACCATCAGTTTAGTCTGAAAGCTTGGATATGTTTTCATTAAATCTGGAAATCTGAACAGAGGCTTTGAACAAGGGCCTGCAGGCACAGGACAAGGGCAATGGCTTTAACCTGCCAGAGGGGAGACAGAGATGAGCTCTTAGCCACAAGTTCTTCCCTGGGAGGGTGCTGAGGCACTGGCACAGGGTGCCCAGAGAAGCTGTGGCTGCCCCATCCCTGGCAGTGCTCAAGGCCAGGTTGGACACAGGGGCTTGGAGCAAGCTGCCCTAGTGGAAGGTGTCCCTTCCCAAGGCAGGGGGTTCAAACTGGATAAGTTTTACGGTCCCTTCAACCCCAGTCACTCTGTGACTCTATGAACTGTCAGGAGCTGTCACTGAAAGATCAGGGTTCTTCCCAGCTGCTGTGCTCATGATGTGATGTTCTAAGTACCCTGGCCCTTACCTGCTGCTGGCCCTGCTGGGTTTGCTGGGTTGTCTGCTGACTGGCAGAGTTGGTGGCAGCGGCGGCAGCGGCTGCTTGTTGCTGAAAGAGGCTGGCAGGATACACTCCCCAGGGAGTAACTCCATAGTACTGGTGAGGAACAACTGCTGGGCCTGAAACACCAAGGACACGGGTCAGCTTCTGCAGCGTGACAGGAGTTACACAGGAAACAGTCACCACGATACCTGCTCCTATGTTTGGTTTAACAAAGCCTATTTCCAGGTGATCTGCTTTAAACCCTTTGTAAATCGGGGGATTCTGGCCAACTGTATTACTCATTTTTGTGGAGCTCAGAAGTCAGACCTGAAATCGCATCTTTACTTGCTTTTGCCTTTTTGGATGAGATCAGGTTCTGCTACCAGAGATCTTGTAGAACCCTGGGTTTGCTGTTGAGCCCTGGTTTTACAGTGGAGGAACAAAGCTTTATCTCGAACCAAAAGAGAAGGAAAGCACAGAGATACACAAGCCTCTTCTAATCTCAGCTGCCATTCACAGCTCAGTAACATCCATCATTTAACTCCTCAATAAATTAAGAACCCCCTGGAGAGCATCAGTTCCAAGTGTTTAGAAGGTTGTTTCTCCAGCCACTCAGTCCTACTTTGCATCTGCAAACCACCATCAAGGAGGCTGTGTGATCCTGTGTCTTTTCACATCCCTCCTCAAACTTCAGAGGCTTAGAAAAAGGGAAATCATCCCAGAGAGCACCAGAAAAAGCCTGAACTGTTGAAGACTCAGTGTGTTTCATCATGTCTCAGCACAGCACACACCCTTATGGCAGCCTGGAGTAATTCTAGCTGGAGGAAGCAGTGAGCACACTGTGCTCAGTGGTGGAGTCCCTCCCCCAGATAACACATATGCAAATCCAATGACATTCTTTAATATGTCTGTTCTGTATCATTGGGAATGGGCAGCAGAAATGGAGAAGTATTCCATTTACTTTTTCAACCATCCCATGGGCTCCTTCCCCACAGCAGCAGTAACTTACATTACACCGTGTTTAAGGCAGAGTGCCATAGTCATATTTCACACTGAACAATAAACAGGTCTTCAGTGGCTTCAAACCACAGAGTTGTTCATATATGGAGTAAAAATAGCTTTTATTTTAAGAGAGACAGTTGGTATTTGAGTTCTAACCAAGCCACTTCAATATTGCTGTGTCTTACAGACACTGCAAAGGCCCATAGGGTAAGACAAGCGGCTCAAAACTGACAGAGGGGAGATTGAGATGAGCTCTTAGCCACAAGCTCTTCCCTGTGAGGGTCCTGAGGCACTGGCACAGGGTGCCCAGAGAAGCTGTGGCTGCCCTGTGTCTGGCAGTGTTCAAGGCCAGGTTGGACACAGGGGCTTGGAGCAACCTGCTCCAGTGGAAGGCGTTCCTGCTCGTGGCAGGGCCTGGAGCTGGATGAGCTTTAAGGTCCCTTCCAATCCAAACCAGGCTGGGATTCTGTTAAATTCCTATTTCAAGAGTGTAATAATGACTCTCCTTTTATTATTTTGTTTTTATGTGTTACACTTCCCTCACATTTAGGATTCTGCAAGCATCACTGCTGACTAGGCCCAGCTCCATGTACACACAGTGATGTGGGAGATGTCACAAGTAGCCCCTTGCCTCATTGAAGACGCTTCAGCAATACCTCCTGAGCAGCTGGATTTGTATCTCACACTGAAGCTCTACCACAACACCCACCCTGGCGGGGCTTACTGGGCACCATCAGGCACAGACAGCAACTTGCCTGTTCCACTCAGTTTGTCTTGCACCAACAGCCACTTGTTCCTTACCTTCCAACCTGGGAATTCATGAGCAGCGGTAGCTAAAATGGATAACAGCGGCAGGAAATAAACCATCCCCACCATGGCAGTGCCTATCCTGACCTGAGCACCTACAGACACATGGCTCATGGGTGGAGTAGAACCTGTTTAGAGTCAGTCAATGCAGATCAGGTACCAACTGCTCAGGTGCTTCTGCACTCGTTGCTACTGCTCCATTTTATGCAAGTAATAACTCTGTGTTTGCCCTCAGGCTACCAGGATGTTGCTGCAACGCCCTTTATCTGGGCAAAATTTGTGCATCTCTGGTTTATTTTAATCTCAGTTCTAATTATCGAACAAGCACAGTCTAGATGGGCTTTTTTTCCCTAGTTAGAGGTTGCTGATCAGATCTGCAAAAGCCTTAGGTGTTTGAAAGAAGAAAAGACACGGAGGCTTTGAAGTCTGCAGGCAGCTAGGCTTAAAACAGCTGTAAGTCTGGCTCAGCTCATTTGCGCACATGGAGAGGCTCATTATTGAACAGTGTTCTCAGTGAGGGCAAGTGTGTCATCATTGCCAGACTTACCCAAACACCCAGAGTGTTGCTTGACTTCAGGAGATCTTGCACCTGTTTTTACACTTAGTAAAGACGGGCACGCACGAGCAAATAAAAGCCTTTTTGGTGCCTTTGAAATCAAATATTCCCACTACTACGTCTCACGCATCAGCCCCAGACACCCACAAATAGTCCTTGACAGAAACATTAGCAAAACCATGGGTAAGTGTGTTTGTAACAAATCCTGTGCTTTTCATCTCAGCTCTGGCACTCAAGTCTCTTTAAGCTCAAGCCATACCTGCCCCTCCAGCCAAGAATGAGGGCTTGGGGACCACCAGGCCAAAGAGCCTTGAGAACCTCATGTCTGAAAACACACAGCTTCAAACTGTATCTACTATTAGTGACTTGTGACTGCTTCAGAATTACCAGTACAGCAACAGGGGGTACTAATGGAGTGGTGGATTTCCAGGGATGGGGATGAAAACCAACCCATCTCCAATGGCTTCAATGCAGCCTCATGCAAGCCGTGTCCAGTGCCAATCCAGAGCAGAGGCACCTCTGCATGATGCTGTACCCAAGGCAATGGGGAAAAGCCAGCTGGATCTGCTGCCTCAAATACGAGCCCTCAGTGATGTGTGCATGCATCCATACTGGTCCCCAGCTCTGAGCTGGATCAGCAGAATGAAAGAGGCTCCTCAGAGCCCTAAGCTAAGAGCCATGGCAGAGACACATCCAAACCCTCTCCCCTCAGTCCAGGAGTGCTGCTTGTTCCTGTATGCAGCTTAATCCAGCATCCACTTCTCCACAAAGCACAGAAACACTCCGCTACTCGTCCCACATCTCGGAGGGAACCACGCACCCCCTGCTCGTCTCACAAAAGCCAGGATTTCTTTATCTGAGTGACACATCTCTCAACTGATAAAAGGCAATTTCACACCACTTTCTGAAGGCAGCAGTTATCTTCCTCATGTTTTAAACTCACAAGTGATTTCTTCTTGAGCCTAGGGACCCTTTCTCTCTGCATTAAGATTCCTTCTTTAAAATGCTACTATTGTTGGGAGGAAAAGAGCATTGTCACATTGTCACAGGGCTGACACCCAGAGTCATGAGAAAGCTGCTGTAATGGCAGAATCTTAATGACAGAATTATCTCTGCCATAAAACACACACGTTTCCCCTCTGCTCTAAGAGTGGAGCAATAAACTACCAACAACTCTAAACTCATTTCTTCCATCTCATAAACTTCTCCAGGTCTTCCCAATTTTACCCTCCCATACACATCAGGGAGGCATCTGACTCCATATATAACTCTCACCATCTGAATTGTCCCTTCAGTGCTGCACTCATCACAGATGAAGACTTTCAGAACTGCTCAAGTTTAGACAGCAAAGATGCTTATCCTAAAGCAAACATCAACCCCAGCTCTGTTACACTGCCATTTCGAGCTGTCAGGGTCCAAAGCCCAGTGAGATGGATGAAGTAACTCCTATTTCTCCATGGTGTAACGTTGTTAAGTACACTGCAATGAGTTACACATCCTTTTGTTTGGCTTTCTGGAGTCATAAAGTCTAGAAATGATTCAAGTAGAGACCCTGATGCCAAGTTTTGGGATGCTTTAGGTATCCTGGGGTGCGTTATTTCCTAGTTGCAGATACTCAGGCAGCTGCAGCTTCAACACTGCTGAGAAAAAGGAGAAAAAAACAGGCTGTGGCAAACAGACTTCCTGTTTCCTGGATATCTGGCAGCAGTTCCACGTGTCTTTCTATGAAATCAAGACACCGACCTCCTCTGCTAAACTCCAGCTCTGCTTCTGAATGAGCACTGCCTTTAGAAGCACTGAGCTGATGCAAAGAGGCCAACCAGAATCCTCCTACAGTAATCACTTACACAGCCCCTCTTCTGACAGGGACTGGAATTGCTCATGCTCCAGCACCTCTCCCCTGCTAAATCCTGGCTGAAGCTCCTACTCGTATTTGCCACTGAGAGTTCAGGTCATTCATTCACTACCACACATTCATCATCACATGCTAGTTTATCAACTCCTGGACTGTTAGAAATATCTTTGTACTCTAGCTCTTGGCTTTCCTCCATTTAATCACAGTGTTATTTGTTTGCCAACAACATGTTGTTACCTAACGTTAATCCTGCATTGTTATTATGCAATCAGCACGCAACACTCGCAGCAGCCAAGAAGTCCAAAGCCCACAGCTTTCAATTATAATCTTCAATCCTTACATCCATCCATATGATGCATTAAAAAAGCCATCCAAGTGGGTAACAGATGCGGAAATACCATTTCAGAGCTTGACCTGATGCTGGCTCAAAGCTTAAGAGCTAAGCAGTGCTGTGCAAGAGCTCTTCAACACCCCAAAAAGTCACGCACCAAACCCCAGTGCTCTTTGGCAGAGCGACATCCAACGTTTTATGGCTTTGATTTGGTACAAGCCACCCCACAGTGAGTCTAGGAGTTGTAAATGGAGTGTGGCAACAGCGTGCAGGCTCTGCTGAAAACCACCTCTGCTCTGAACTAAGCAGGTTTTACTTCAGGTGTAGGTTTCCTCCCCGGTGGCTCCGGGACAGCAAAGTGTGGTGAAAAAGCTGTTCCTCTGAAAGTACATTCTTCCTTTGTCCTCAAGGCTTAGGCAAGAACTTTATGGGATCTGCAGCACAAGTTCAACGTACAGCGTGTTCTTCACACTGCCTGATAAGCTGTTCTCCTGAGCTGTCATCTCAAGATACAACGATTTTGGCTCTGGCAGCTGGAAAGAGTTCAGAAACTGATACATGAATGTTTGGGAGACAGATCTTGCACGAAGACAAGAGTCACCACGGCTGCCTGCATCTGGCAAACTGCACATTCATGGTGTGAGCCTTGCAGTGGATACAGGATGGTTTTACCTTGAGGACCTAAACCCCATGAATTCTTGATAGCCTCTTGCAGAAGGGAAAGATCCCATTTGCAGGATGCATTGCAGTAAATCAAGTTAAACAATGAGATACAACCTCCATGGAAGGAAAACACATCCTCATCTTTCTAGCATTTAATAAATCTTTTTTCAATGGTATCTCTCACTCCTTTCAGCCACCAAAAAAAAACGAAACATACAGCAACATTGATGTCTGCAAGTGTTTCATTCTGGCTTTGCTCTGGCTGTTTATCCTCAGCAGAGACAGAGCCCACAGGAAGCGTTATACAACAACTACCCCATGTACGCGACAGAAACCAGCATTTCCAACACAAATCCTGTTTCAACTCACTGATAAACCATTCTCTCTCCATGGAAACGTCAATGTACGATGTGTGAAATGTGTTCATTTCACAACCGCATGCTCCAGAGCAGCTCTGGCACAGACATGGAATGAACGGACAAACTGGGAGCATCTCACCTAACGTGGCAGCGGCTGCGAGTCCGGCGGCGTAGGGGTCGGTTCCCGGCGGCGCGGCGCTGATGATGTACGGGTTGGGGACAAAGGCAGCAGGAGCTAAACCTGCTGAAAACATACCTGTCAGTGGAAACAAACTTCACTAGAAGTGCAGCCCTGCCAAAACACCTCTGCCGGGTGAGCACAGAACCTTGGGTTCCTTTAGGATGTGAAGAGTTTGTTACAGGTTGATTTCTATAGGGAATGAGCAGCACCAGATCCTGAATAGAGCAATCTGTGGAGGGTACCATTTACATGAAATAAACCCAACTCCAGTGATGTAATGTCCATTCAGGAAAGCTGAAGTGGTAAAATTCAAATGAGTCCAAAGGAGGCCATGGAAATGCTGAGAGGGCTGAAGCAGCTCTACGCTGGAGCCAGGCTGAGAGAGCTGGGCTGGTTCAGCCTGGAGAAGAGAAGGCTCCTTAAGGGGAGACCTTAGAGCAGCTCCAGTGACTAAAGGGGCTACAGGCAACCTGGAGAGGGGCTTTGGACAGGACAAGGGGGAATGGACCACACAATCCCAGTACTACAATGAATTAGCTGGGAAGGAGCTCAGGATCATACAGGCATGACAAGGAATGAACCCTGCCATGTGGGCATTACATTCCTCTGCAAGGCAACAGTTTAATCATTAGAGAAATCCCAGGGGGGCGGGAGAGGGGTGTGGAAGGGAGGTGAAGGTGAAGGGGAGTAAGGTAAAAAGCCAAACCAGTTTGATTCAGGTCTATCCCTGAGACCCTACAAGCAAACAAGTGCACTCTGCAGAGCGGTAGAGACCCAACACGTCTGTACTAGGCTTTTGGGCAGGAAGAACAACAACTTAAATTGCTTATTGTGCTAAAAACATTTAATCCTACAATAGTTTAATAATCCAGGAACAGCCTTGCTTCAGGGTTATGTGCTTTATTCCTAATCCATATTCCTTTAGTAATATCAACCATGTGTTTGCATGAATTACATCTTTAAGTTAAAGACGGCCCAGGCAGCTGAGCCACAGGACGTGTGTACAGATGCATATGGAGCTGTGCATTGCTGTGCTCACCCCAGCTCATGTCTTACTCACACCACGGATTTCAGAGCACTCTCCTTCCTGAGCAGCCCCCTCAACAAGGGTTAGCCGTCACTCCTGCCAGACACAAATGCTCTGGAGCTTTTAGAGCAGGCAAGAGCTACCTCCAGAATTCTTCAAGTGGATCTTCAAACAATGCACTTCTGCTTGTGTGTCAATTGCCAGTCACAAAAACATAGTGAGGATTGTCCAAAACCCACTCATCCTTTTTCCCTGCTCTTTTCCCAGTGTGCTCTGTTGATTAAAGCCCAGTAAAATGTGGTGTATTACATGCAAGACTTACCTATGTGAGGCTGATGGGCAGCTGCCAAGGCATACTGCTGCTGCTGGGCTGCTGTCAGCTGCTGAACAGCAAGTGCATTCGGTCTTTGGAACAACTGAAGGGACAGAAGCACAAATATGGTCCTTTACTCTTCCTTTTAAAATAATTCCTTTACACTCAATTTGTTTCCACAACTACAAACACTCCTCTTGAAGGGAAAACATTTCAATGGGCATTGAAAAACACCAAACTCTTGAAATCAACTGCCCATGATAAACCCCTGGAAAACAATGTACTTCTGAAGTACAGCTAAACCCCAGTGTCGTGGTTTAAGCCTCACCCAGGCTACACACCCAGCCAGGGTTTTCTCTGCTGTTCTCTGAACATTGCCTGAAAGCCCTTTTATTCCCCAATTCAAACACACAACCCCTAACTCCAGCCTATGGATCACTAGTAGCTGCCACTAGTAGACCACGAGATGTTGATCAACACCAAGCACAGCGAAATCAGAGTCACGGCAGCAGACAACCTGGATGACTCTTCCAGATAGTGGGAATCACAGAATCCCAGACTGGTTTGGGATGGAAGGGAACTCAAAGCTCATCCATTTCCAACCCCCTGTGCCATGGGCAGGGACACCTTCCACTAAAGCAGGTTGCTCCAAGCCCTGTCCAACCTGGCCTTGAACACGAAGAAGCCAGCAGAGCAAGGTGTTTGAGATGATATTCTTGTGATGACTCCAGAGCCACCTAAAGAGCCATCAGGTGGGACAACAGCCTCGGGAGCTCACAAACCCCTTCCCCAAATGCTCCTTTTCCTGCCAGCCTTCCATGCAAGGAGTGCAAATTCCTCCCTGATCGCAGGCAGACACCAGATCTGGGGAGTTTGTGGGTAAGTCATCCAACGGATACAGAACTTTGCCAACACACAGCTCCCTGCAATCTCCAGGAGCAATGGGCAGTGCTCCTGAGAACAGTCATTCCCAAGAACAAAAAAGGAGAGGATTACATCAGTCTTCCAAGTATTTTTGCTTAGGTTTGGATTTTATGTGTTTTTCATTCATCCAGGTCCTTACTACAAACTCACTTCCCAGCTTTCCTTCTACCAAAGGAAACGCTCCCTGATTTAATCCATCAGCAGAGGATGGCTCAGCATTAATTCAAACATTAAGGATCCACAAGTGGAATAACCGCTCTGGAGCTACCCAGAAGCAACATTCCTCCCCACTCAGCTCTGGCTGCCCCATCCCTGGCAGTGTTCAAGGCCAGGTTGGACAGGACTTGGAGCAACCTGCTCTAGTGGATGGTGTCCCTGCCCGTGGCAGGGGTTGGAGCTGGAGGAGCTTTAAGGTCCCTTCCAACACAAACCAGGCTGGGATTCTGCAAATAAAGCATCACTTACAGCATGTGGGGGAGTTAATCCAGGGAATTCCAAGAAGCCAGAACACAAAAGACTGTGTCATAGTTATGGGAACAGTTGTAGATGACACTTCTGTAAGCCAGTTTCTCCTGAAATTGGGACATCTGACATCTCTAATCAGATTACACATGGTTAAGACCTTCCCTTCTTACTATTGCTTTTAGCTGCACTTGCTTGTTAATCCCTTCAAAGTGTGTGACGCTTCCCAACAGACTGGGAAAGGCACTTCTACAGAGGAGATCCTTTCGTTCAGGACATATTTCCTTCTGACATCTGCATACAAAACACCTGGACCGCCAAAAGAAAGAGGCTGCTTTCATCCAAGCTGCAACTGGCAGCAGACTGGATGTCATGTAGTAAGAAAATAGGCATACCTAGGAGCCAAGATACACCAGGTTTACATACATGTGCACTGAGAGGTCACATTAGGCATAAGGGTGAAGCCTTCTCTTTACTACAGCCCTTACGCTTACAAAAGCCTGCTGAGTGCAGATACTGTAGGTGTAAGGAGCTACTGCAACAAGGCTGAGACTTGAAAAGAACAGTTCTGAAATAGCCCAGCCTGCTTATCGGCAACGTGACATGGGGAGGAGCGTGGCACAACAAAGGGATGGGGTGGGCACAGACCTCCACTGCCACCAAACTTCACCATTCAAAGAGATCAGAGAGAACTTCAGCTCCACCAAGCAGAAAGTTGAATTTTTCTTCTTAGGAGGACAGGCTGAGAGCTGGGCTGGTGCAGCCTGGAGAAGAGAAGGCTCCTGAAGGGGAGACCTTAGAGCAGCTCCAGTGCCTGAAGGGGCTGCAGGAAACATGGAGAGGGGCCTTTGGACAAGGGCCTGTAGGGACAGGACAAGGGCAATGGCTTTAACCTGCCAGAGGGGAGACTGAGATGAGCTCTTTGGCAGAAGCTCTTCCCTGGGAGGATGCTGAGGCGCTGGCACAGGGTGCCCAGAGAAGCTGTGGCTGCCCCATCCCTGGCAGTGTTCAAGGCCAGGTTGGACACAGGAGCTTGGAGCAAGCTGCTCTAGTGGAAGGTGTCCCTGCACATGGCAGGTCTCTTCTAACCCAAACCACTTTGTGATTCCATGATTACATGGAGGTGACATTAGCTCTATGTGGATACTGCCATCTTCTTCATACAAAGTAAACCAGACCCCACCACATCCAGAGCTCCATCCTGCAATCCCTCCGGACATGCGCCCAATTCCCAGGCCAGGCTTCCTCTGAGAGTTTCTATTTCCACCAGCTATGTGGAAGTTGTTCAAATGTTAAATCCTAACTTTATAAAGCTGGAAGAAACAAATAAAAACCATCTGAAGTTGCCAATGAGCCTTCACTAAACTAAAAACTACAGACAAAATGCGTATTTCAGGCTTCCCAGTCCTGCAGTTCCTTTCCTACATCTTAACAGTTCTTTCCAAAGCAGTTCCCTTGTTGATCTCTAACACAGAAGTAACTACACATGTTTCATTGCTGGATGTTAATTCTCACAAGGTCCCACACCAACGGAAGACAAAGCCTTGGAACCAGCTCTTCTTTTTGAACTCTTCAGCAGCTCTTTAGTTTAATCATTCAAATAGTGTCCACCATTCCCCTCCTAAATGTGCTGGATAATAAACTAACCCCCCAGGCTCTAACACAGGTATTCCCATTGCTTTAAAGGCTCTGATCACTCTGAGTTGGGCCTTTAGCACACACTTGGCAACGGGCTTTCCTCACTAGGGAATGCCAGCAGGCTGTTATGCTAAAGAAGACTGGGTATTTTAGGGAAGGCAAGCTAGTTATGTCCCTTTACCCTCAGCTGCAACAAAGGGCCTTGCTCTTCTTTGAGAGATATCATAGTTACAATAGGAAAGCAGTAAAAGTTGATGATTGCTGCCCAAACTAGCACGAACAGGAGCGGATTGAGTAGATCATTGGATCTAGGCCCAGCATTCAAGCCAAGCCAAGAGCAAAGCCAGGACTTGGGTTACTGCTCTGGGATGAGAAGCTGCGGCCGCCTGCGTGGAAGAAAGGTCAAACACACTGGGCTGAGATAAAGCTCTGTAGTATTGGACTCTGGCCTCGGGTTTTAAACCCTTCTCAAGTATGAGCAGTTTAAATCCATTATTCCTTGATTGGCTCTGGACTGGTACTGCAGAGATCCCGCAGCAGGGCTGTGACACCAGGCCTGAGCTGCTGTTTGACCTTTAAGTCACTTTAAGGGCTTGAGAGTGGGTTCGGATTTTGTTAAGCAGTTTTGACTCATTTAAAGCTCTTCTCCAAGGGAAACTTACTCAAGGTAAAAATGGTTAATACACAGACAAGCACTGTTGGTAACTGCTGTTTCCTAAGAGTCCTGAAGACTGCAGCTCAGTGGCCATGCTGAGATCTCCTGCCTCGTGCTTCCTACGAGGACACTACAGCTAGCACAGAGACAATGAAGCCATCCCAAATCTTCCTCCATCCCTCTCCCCAAGAGAAGAGCCTGAGTTGGTGCTGACCCCACAATGATGGAAGGTGTCCCTGCCCATGGCAGGGGGGTTGGAACTATGTCTTTAAGGTCCCTCCCAACCCATTCCACGGTTCCCTGACTCTCCTGAGGACTGCAGCAGGATTGGACCAATGGCCAACACGTTACCTGCTGTTGGGAATTGTAGTCGAAGAGCCCCACAGTGGCTGCAGCCGAGTCCACAGGAACTTGAGTGCCCGAATAATCAAACTGAAGAGGCTCCATGCCAACGTGCTCCATGGGATCCAGAGGGACACTCTGGGACTCGATATTGGAGAAGTCCTCCACCGGCTTGGCACCATTAGTACTTGCCAGCTGGGCTAAGCCCTCTGATCCGTTCTGGTTTGGGCCCAGCAGATCGACCTCACTAGCAGAGTTCTGGCAATTCCCAGGTGTACGGCTGCAAGGAGAGATCCATCCATTTAATCACACAGCACTGATTCACAGCGAGACACAAGTACTCACCACATCTGCCTGCAGATGGCATGATAAAGGCGTGGGGGGGAATAAAAGGACACTGAAATAGTTCCCTAAATGAGTCCTACAGAAGAATTTGTCTTTAAACAAACAAACACCCCCTGTCCCCCACCTCAAATTGCTGATACAGTACAAATGTAAAACCAGCCAGGCTCTTTTTATTCCTCACTTGAGAGCCTGCCATTACAAGACAGGATTTCAGGAATGCCATAGCTCTTTGGGAATTCTGAACTATGTAACACCCTGGTGCTGTATCTCACTTGAAACCTCTCTAAACGACCTAACACAAGCCTTGGGCTCCAGTGGGAACCGATTCATCCCGAGGCAGGGACCAGCAGGTTGCACTCCCCAACACTTGGTCTGCTTTTACAGCTTTCCTACATGTCAATGTGAGTGAGTGGGTAAGTGAGCAAGAAATACAGATGCATTGATTACAGCAAGAGCCACCATTTCAAAAGGTTTTAACCCCTTGAGAGCTACAGGGAACAAGCCATAACCCAGCTACAACTTGGACTAGTATATAAGCATAGTCAACCTCTTCAGCTGATAGATCCATAGGAACCCCAGATACGGTAATTAAGGAAAGGTGTGAAACTAAAACAAGATCATGCCATAACTAGAGCTCACAGGTGTTATCCTCCACCTTCCCCGTGCTTCCTTGGGTGCATTAGAACATCCTTACAACACTGTCAAGGACTCAAAGGCTTTTTCACCACAGCACGGAAAATCCTTCAAGGAATATTAAGTGCGTGTGTACTGGGTTTGACTGGGGAAGAGTTCATTTTCTTCCCAGTAGCTGGCATGGGACTTTGCTTGGGATTTGTACTGGAAGCAGAGTTAGAATCACAGAATCAGGGAATGGTCTGGGTTGAGAGGGATCTTAAAGCTAGAGCCCTGTGGTCCTGGAGATGGCCGAAGCCTGCCTGCGATGGAAGTCATGCAGGAATTCCTTGCTTTGCTTTGCATCTGTGCTTTTGCTTTACCTGTTAAACTGCCTTGATCTCAACCCAGGAGTCTTCTCTTTTACCCTTCTGATCCTCTCCCCATCCCACGAGGGAGGAGCGAGTGAGTGGTTACGTGGGGCTTAATTGCCAGTTGAGGCTGAACCACAGCTGATTAACTACTACTTGATGGTGCACGTACCTGAAGTCTTTGACATCTGCGTCGATCCCATTCTGCACAGGCAAACCATTGGTTTTATCCATCACATCCCCCTCCTCCTTCAGATCTCCTAATTTATCGCCATCAAATGTGCCCTTATTCTTCTTATCCCCTTTGTCATTCTCATCACTCTCTGCATCCCTTGGCCCCTGGGCAAAAGAGACAGTATTTGAATAAGCTTCGTTTTCCCATCAATTCTAGTTCCATTCTGAGCTTGTAACAAGTCAAAGGAACGTGTCACCATCCAGTATGTCACTTGCAAACATTAGTTCCTACGAGTAAAAATGGAAAAAAGGTAAAATAGTCCAACATAAAGGAAGAAAGAAGGGAATTAGCTCTCATTCTCTCAGGTTTTATCCACTTAGCTTCTTCCATTTAGCAAGTCAGTGTCTGCTTCGAAATGCTCAAAAATCCCACCCTAAAAGAATGTTAAAGAATACTTCAACAAACCCTCTTTCTAGATGGGATTTGGGCACTTCTAAGTTAACCCAGGGACTTCTCAACATGAGAGCAGGTAGTGAAAGGGTACAAAACAAACTAGAGCCTCTCAAAGTCACTGCCTCAGTGGCTGGAGAAGCCCATGTGTAGGAGCAGAACGGGATCACCTCAGCACTGAGACTTACACGGTGCATTCCAAGGTGAGGCTGATTAAAGAGCATTCAAATCAACCATTAGGTTGGTCACTGGTTCATAGAACCATAAGCACATTTTGGAGGGGGGAAAGGAATGGAAGGGAAAATAAAGGAGAAAATAAAAAGGGATTTCTGTGCTGTTGAGCATTTTGATGGGTGATTTTACATCTGCAGTTTTTCTGCCCTTAACCTCTGTATTTTCTTTCACCTGGGAGAAGAATCAAGGGGGATTATGCCAGGGGCACAGTTGTGACCATCAAAAGGGAGAGGAAAACCGACGTAATTTATGATAAAAACCAGCAAGGGGCATATAAACATATTTATCAGAATGGCTTTGGTGCTGTCACACAGACATTAAACCTTCCATCTGAGGGCAAACTGCTCTGTATGTAACAGGGAAGCAGAACCCTGTATTGACTGAATCCTTTTTCCATCCTCTTAAATTGGAGGGGGGATTTTTGCCTCCAATATTTAGGGAAATAAGGACTGGTTTAAAAGTTATTATCTTCTGATGATGCTTCTTTAAAGGCAGACTTGGCAACGCCAATTATAACTACAGATGTGAAGCCCAGTTCTCCCCCTCACAATGGGATATTCCCTGGGGAGACCCTGGTTGCAGAACTGGTGACCTGACCATCAATGCAATGGAGCAGACACCTCTCTAAGCCCCAATTCTGATGATAAATAGGCTCCTTCCACTGCTTGTCCATTTCTCAAACCCCATCTCTCTTAGGCTCAGGGTTCAACAAGGTTATCAGGTGCCCAGTAATGAGGGACAAGATAAAGAGGATGGATGAAGGAAACCACAAATCAGCTCCCTGAAGAGCTGAGCAGTCCAACAGTGACAAACCTACTCTGCTTTTGTGCTTTGTGACAACCCCTGGTCGAGCTGTGGCCAAGGAGGTGGCGATGTAGCCCCTACTTCACCACAGGGATGGGGCCTGATTGCGCCACCTTTCCCCATCCCTTGAAGCACAGTGACTACCACCACTTCTCCATGGAAATGATATGCCCTTTAAAGTATTCCCACTTGGAGTGGCTTCTGTAGCTACGTTATGTTTCTAGCATCATTACATGGAGCTTTCTGTTCTTCACCAGCAACAAAGCAGCCACACGTTCATTCAGAAGCACAGCAGATGTGCACATTCCCCCCACCATGAGCTCAGGGTCACTGCTGGTGGGGTGATCCAAAGAACCAGGGAGCATCAGGAACCTTCACATCCCTCACACCCATTCCAACCCTGCATTCCAAGTCAATAGCAGTGGGTAAAACTTGCCTTTTTTAAGAGGGCGAGCTAAACAAGAGCAAAATAAAGAAGGAATATCTGCCTTTAGGGATGGATTAACAACCAATCAAACCAAGCAGCAAATGAAGAAAGGAACATAACAGGAACTCAGATGTCAGGATCAGGCACACTTACAAATCCTCCTTTCCTTAGGCAGGAATCTCCAGGAGATGAGCTCAACACATACTCCACCATGCTAACTCCAAGTCCTCCACTCTCTGACCGTGGTGAAAGCACTGAGTTGACTTCACTATTCACATGAAACCCCTGACCAGGTCTTCTCTGCACCATAATTGGTTGGGAAACAGAGTGATCTGGAACAAAAACATGGATAATGCTTATAAGTAGATCCGACTATTTACAGGAGGCAAGTCATCAAATAATTACTCTCTAGGGTCTGAACTGCACTATGAAGCGCCAATGTTGTGACTCTGATGATGCCCATTCGACAAAGCAGGATGGCTGCTTGGTTTTTAACTACTAGAACCTGGAAACCTATAGAGTCTAAAATCAGAGCATTTCAGAGACTTAGGTCTCTAAGTAAAGGTTGTAGTTAAAACCAGGAAGCTGCAGGGCTTAGTTTTAGTACAACTCTTGTATTGGTACAATGAAAACACAATCAGTTTTGGTTTGTCATTTCAAACATCATCCTACCGTTACCCCAGCTCTCTTGCTCAGATGAAGTGCCCTATTCATGCCATGATCAGATCTTCTCCTAGATGCTGTTTCCTCAACAAAATGTTGATGAGAACTTCATTTCCTCTTCTTCATCCCCTATCCTCCTGCATCAGCCCAATTTATCATCCCTGCCAAGGACTGGTGGCTCCAAGTCCTCTGCAAGAACTGGCTGGGCAGGGGAAGGGGAGCAGCTCTGCTCCTGCCTGCTGGGGCTGGCAATGCTCAGAAGCGAAAATAACAGGCAGCAGATACAGTAGCTGCCAGGGGATGGTGGAAGGGACATGCAACGATACTGATACTGAGCTGCCTTATAAAGCAGGCATAAGCTGTGGAGAAGTAATTCTGTTCTGTTATTGGTCCTGGCTACGCTTCCTTGCCCTGTCTCTCAAGCCAGCACAAGCATCTAAAGTGGACTAAGGGACACTTCTGGGGGATAAAGCTAACCAAGAAAAGAGAAAAGGTGGTTTTAACAGGCCAATTCTCCAGCAGTTTTCATCGTGCTGCTGCATAACCACTTAAGAGCACCAGGAACAGTGTTTTTTTTCTTACAAAAACCCAGGTATCATTAGTCTGGAGACGAGAAGGCTCCTGAAGGGGAGACCTTAGAGCAGCTCTACTACCTCAAGGGGCTACAAGAAACCAGGAGAGGGGCTCTGGACAAGGGCCTGTAGGGACAGGCCAAGGGCAATGGCTTTAACCTGCCAGAGGGGAGACTGAGATGAGCTCTTAGCCACAAGTTCTTCCCTGGGAGGGTGCTGAGGCGCTGGCACAGGGTGCCCAGAGAAGCTGTGGCTGCCCCATCCCTGGCAGTGCTCAAGGCCAGGTTGGACACAGGGGCTTGGAGCAAGCTGCTCTAGTGGAAGGTGTCCCTGTTCGTGGCAGGGTCTTGGAGCTGGATGAGCTTTAAGGTCCCTTCCAACCCAAACCATTCCATGGTTCAAAGATTAGTTCCACTGTTCCTGGAGCAAACCCCTCCTCTGGCCAGAGCCACTTCCACAGCCACCTCCATGTTGTGCTTCCTCACTCTGGGGCAGGGACCTTGAGGAACTGCTCAGCCTCTGACTCTTCTCTCCAGTTTAGATGAGCAAAAAGAGAAACTGTGACTCACCAGTGTGGGCCACGGCTCAGCAATGGAGGCTGCGGAGGTGCACAGGATTAATTGTGAATAAACAAAGGAAGAGATGAGACCAAAGGTTTTAACTCATGGAGATTTGGGATCAGCCAGTGTAGGAGTCACCTCCCCCAGATCTCCACCCGCCTGTGCGGTGGCTGGGACCAGCCTCGGCTGAGCACATGGTGAAAGGCTTTATCTCCTGGTCACAGCCCATTTGAAGTGTAAGTGACAAACCCTACCCTGATCACTACTCCAAAACCTTCCCCCTAATTCAAAGCATCACTTCTTTAACCTGAGTAGTTTGGGGGTTTGGTTGGTTTGGCATTTACAAAACTGGGGGGGTTGGGGGTTCTATTTTCTTGTTCTTGAGGTTTTTTTACTCATCTTGTTCTCTAACACCTTTGTTTGAAGTTCATCCCAAGGCAGAAAATACATCAGAAAGTTGAAATTGAAATGTTAAGGGTAATCTAAAGTTTTGACGCAGGTAACAGGGTGCACATATTCACATTCAGCAATTGTTTAATACCTATGGATACGTTAATCACAAACCAAGGTGGGGGTTTCTAGGACATAAAGCAGATGTCTTTGAAAGCTGAGTTGCACATCTGTGTTCAACCCCAACTAAATCAAGTAAATAATGGAGCTACCTGATGTTCCCCAAGCACTGTCTCTCCACTGATCTCCCAGAAATATCCCTTTTGGTCCATCTTTGCTGGAATCATCAGATTCCCAAAACTTTTTACCCGGCAACAGCTGCTGCAATTAAAGAAACACAACAAAAAAGAACACAAAACAAAACAAAGCATGATTAAAAGAAGTAGAAAATGCAAACAGAAACCATAAGCGTCTCCCTTGGGAACATGGATCAATCATTCAACACCAACTGAGACACGCTCCATCATCAAAACACTGATACCCTCCTCTGGAGCCACCCAGCACTGAGGTACCACTTGCATCCCCACATTCCTCTTGCATTCTGAAGGGCTTTATGAAGCCCACACGTGGAAGCACACACATACCATTGACACTGCCCATACCCTCCATACTTGAGAGCTACTTGCAAGTATCAGCAGGAAAAAAAAACCCTGTTCTGATCAGAGAATTCTCAAGTGCTGTGGTTTAACTCCCTTCATTCTATCTTGGCCAAGACCAGGACATTTTGCCTCTCACCTGAGCTGGGATGTGCCTCAATTGCCAACATTTCCAGCACTGATTCTTGCTGTCAAATACTGAGAACACAGAATAACTCAAGAGGTGCCAAGAGCTCTCACTTCCCTCCTGGTTCAATGTCTGCTGAGGGCTCTCCATGCTGGGAAGCTTCATTGTAAGCACTAGGAAAAGTGAACAGTTCTGGACCAACACCCCTGCTGCTCCTATGGGATGAAAGGCAGACGGGGAGACGCACTTACTGAGAACAAGACAAAGTCACTCTGGCTTGGATGAATCCAAGGAAGATGGCTCTGAACTCCAGAAGATGGCACAAAGAACAACATAACCTATTGAGATGTGTTTCTAAAACACCAGCTTCACCAAGGCAGCACATGCTGTGTGGTACCTACATACGGCAAAGGGAATTCCGAGCCCTCAAGTGCCTTAGATGTCAAGCACATGATCTTCAGATGAAATCTTGTGCTGAATGAGATGGGTGCAATTCCGACAGGAAACAGCAGCACAACCACAGCACATGAACCAAATGAACGAGCCTTGCCTGACGTTGGACTAAAACTAAAGGAACTGGAAGATTAACAACTCCTTGTGTCTGTCTGAAACGATCACAGAATGAGACTCATGGGCTCAGGCCATGGCTCTGTGTCTCAGAAGTGTTGGTAACTCTATCCTCCAGCAGCTCATCTGCACAAGCTCAGGCTATGGCAACCAGAGCAAACAGGCTGCTGGATGAAGGCAAAGCAAGCAGATACGATCCAAGAGCTCTGGCTGAAGGCAGACATCAGGAGAGCTGTGCTCACCCTGTACTTGTTAATGCAAGGAAGATCTATTTACTCGGAAATATATCACAAAGCAGGTCTCTATGTACAGGATTAAACCCGAGGTTCAGGTTTGGGTTTAGGGCCAGGTTACACAGAGCACAGGCAGTACAATGAAAGCAACATCAATTTTAGGCCACACCTGAAGAGCAGAATTCCTTTTAAAACCAAAAACCACCAAAAAACCCCCAAACCACTGTCCTGGGTTCAGCTGTAGCAGCCATTCTTCCCCTTCTTAGTACCTGGTGCAGTGCTGTGGTTTCAACACCACCACTGATAACACACCAATGTTCAGTAGTATCTACTCCTATCAAGGACCTTCTCAGTTTCATGCTCTGCAGTAAGGAAGAATGGGAAGGAGAATGCATGGGAAGAATGCATGGGAAGCTGGGAGGAAGCAGAGACCTAACCTTGGATCATCTTTGGGCCTCTTTTCTGGACCTTCTCCAGCCTGTCCACATCTTCTTTGTAGAGTAGGTCCAAAACTGAACCCAGTATTGCAAGTGTGGCCTGACAAGCACTGAGCAGAGGGGGACAACAACATCTTTATCTCTGCTGGTGATGCCTTTATTGACATTCCCCAGCATGCTGGTGGCTTTCCTTACCACAGCTGCACACTGGTCACTCTCATTGAGCTTTACATGTTGCTGCTTCCAGCCAGGCAGATCCCAGCCTATGCTGCACTCCAGGATTGTCCTTTCCCAGTTGCAAGACCGGACACAACACACGCACAGGCAACCCTGGCCACTGTAGGAACAGGGATACCTAAACCAGGACTGCCAATACAGAGGTGCTGCATCTCCCACAACACTTTCAGATCTCAATTAAAGCTATATTAGACACTCAAGGTGTGGAAAGGGACATCCATAGACATGAGGCACAAGGTTCAGACCCAGCCCATGTAGAGCTGCACAAACCAGGAGTACCTGGCAGATAAGAAGAACAAACACTTCACATGTGTGTCCAAAGCACAGCAACAAGTTGTGTTAGGAAGTAGAAAACACAGAGTGAGCTGTTCTTTGTATTCTGGGGGCTCATTTCAATAAATTCTTCTATTTTCCTGACCATCCAAATAGGGTCACCAACACAAAAGACCATCTCCTCCAGCTGGAGGGTGCCTTCACACTCATTTAGCCTGGTTTTGATTCACCTAGCCCTTTCTTCAGGGGGAAAACACATCCACTCACCAGCAGGATCCTGAGGAACTGCCCCCAAACACCTTCCTATGGTTTTGCAGCGAATCACAGACCAGGACTAGAAAAATCTCAACTACTCCCTATCCTGCGCACACACCCCCTTAACTGCACAAACAACTCTGTTGCCTCCAGTTTAACCTTTTCCATCCCGGAAGCATAAAGTTCCCATCTGGAAGCTCTGTAACATCAGCAGAAAGAAAGAGAACAGAAGTGTTTCTTTTCCACACAGATTCCAGCTGTATTTAGATACTGGGGAAGGGGAAAACCAAATGCCAGTATTAACAGATAGCAATGGAGCCCTTGTGCTGTCAAGTTCTGCTCCAACCCAAACTAGAAGGTTAGCAAGCAGCAACCACCTGAATTACTACTGACTCCTGCCCAGGAAATGAAGTTTTCCTCAGGGAAAGTTGTCAGCTCCAGTAGAGAGAGGGAAAAAATGGTATTTTAAGTCAATCTCATCCAGTTCTTCAGGTGGGAAATGAAAGAAGGAACATGCAGCAGTTGGAACTGGACCAGTTTCATTGGTTCCAGTTGTTATTAAAATTGACCCTATCCAGTATGAAAATAATCCGAGCCCTCTTAGAAAGGACTTAAGAGAGTTAGGCCAATATTCAATATACCAGAGTGGGGAGGAGGGGCTGACCTGCACATCCACAAAAGCAACATTACAACCCACAAGTACAGAGCCTGTGCTCGTAGATCCCACCACAATGGGATTAGGAATTAGACAAACGAAGCCAACTGATCCCCTCCAGACAAGGCAACCATGAAGATAAGAGGAGCCATCTGTGCTACTGCAAAGCTCCATTCATCTGCAGCAACAGGTAAGAGGAGGAGCATTCATTTACATATCAGATTTGGGCAGTGCTGCAGGCTTACAAACACCGAGATGTTATCTGCTCCCCAAAATATGCTGCCATGCATATAAAAAAGAAGACAGGGAGCCTGAGCACGCCATGGGGAATGGAGAGGCAACCCCAAGGGTGGCTTCTGCCGGCTCAGGGAGTTCAACTGGCTGGTGGAGGCTCTGACATAAACCGAGGGGCAGCATCCTGCCCCTGGGTCAGGCAATCCCCAGCTCAGACACAGGCTGGGGGAGACTGGATGGAGCAGCCTGAGGAGCAGGACCTGGGGTGTTGGTCAGTGAGAAGCGCCCCATGACCCGGCTTCAGTGTGTGCTTGAGCCCAGAACCCCCCATGTGCACTAAAACCCACAGGGGACAGCACTAGAGAGTGAGAAATGCTCAGCAGATGAAGTGGGAAATACTTCTTGCAGCATTTCAAGTGCATGGTGATGTTCACCATTACCCCTGATATTCATCCTGCAAAATGTTGGGTCCAATCCCTTCCATATTTGAAGGGAAGTACCTACCAGTTACCTCCTGTCTCTCTGTTCTCCTCCTCCTCCCACACTCCTGGGTTAAGTTACAGCTGCTCCTGTATTGCAGACCCAGGCTTATCTCAGAGCATCACCCACCACCAAATCAAGAATGTTGCTGCAGTTCAAAATGCTGTAACTCACTGATGACAAAAACACCTCTCCCAGCCTCTGCACTGGCCATGAGACCCCAGAGACACTGCACCAATGTTCAGTGTTGCAAAGCTGCAGATAAAATGGATTTACATAAAGAAGAGCAGATGCCCAGAGACCAGAGGAGGCCATGGAGATGCTGCGAGGGCTGGAGCAGCTCTGCTCTGGAGCCAGGCTGAGAGAGCTGGGCTGGGGCAGCCTGGAGAAGAGAAGGCTCCTGAAGGGGAGACCTTAGAGCAGCTCCAGTGCCTAAAGGGGCTGCAGGAAACATGGAGAGGGGCTTTGGACAAGGGCCTGTAGGGACAGGACAAGGGCAATGGCTTTAACCTGCCAGAGGGGAGACTGAGATGAGCTCTTAGCCACAAGTTCTTCCCTGGGAGGGTGCTGAGGCGCTGGCACAGGGTGCCCAGAGAAGCTGTGGCTGCCCCATCCCTGGCAGTGTTCAAGGCCAGGTTGGACACAGGGCCTTGGAGCAACCTGCTCCAATGGAAGGTGTCCCTGCTCGTGGCAGAGGCTGGAACTGGATGAGCTTTAAGGACCCTTCCACACGAGTCTGGGATTCTGTGATACCCAGTTCCTCTGTCTTAAAGGCCAGAAAAGAGAGAGAACTTGCATAGACCATGGTAAGCCTCAGAGAAATCATTACTGTGGCACCAAGACCTCACAAGCAGCATGGACACACACTCTGGTCCATGTGCTAAAGCAGCAAAACCAACTGGTCCCTACATCCAACTTCTGAGGCACCACCCTTCTCCTTCACTAACTGCTCTGCACCATTGCTTTTTATTGCTTCCCAGCTCAACATCTGCTGACAAGGAGAGTTTGACACAAAACCAGATTGCATATACCCTGGTGTGGCTTGTAGTGAGGCCCTGCGACGACTCCCTCCATTAGAGCTTCAACCTCCACAGAGCACTCAAAGGAGGGGAGAACAGACAAGAACAGACACCTCTTTCACAAAGCTACTCTCAATATCATCGACTGTGTCCACTATCAGTGGCCCAAATCTCTTCCATTTTAGAGCTGAGCAAAAGGGTTTCCGTGGCTCCTCTTAATCTCACACTTCAAAGTATCACACTTCCAGGCACAAAGAAATTTAGAGGGGTCTGACGCTGGTGCTGGGATTGTGAAGCTGGAAACAAGGCATAGATTAAAGTGGGGGTTTAAGCTATTCTTTGTTTTCCCAGATTAGACTATCTGTTCATCACCAAATATTACCCATCCTGCTGTCAAAATGAAGGTAAGAGATTCAGTTGATAGCCCCCTGTAAAACAAAGCTCTTATGTCTTCAGAGGCACAGACTCCTTATATCACTACAATGACGATGTTGCTTACCAAGAAGTAAGGAAAGGAGAAGATAAAAGGACACACTAAACGATGAAGCACC
This sequence comes from Myiopsitta monachus, assembly GCA_017639245.1. NCBI lineage: Eukaryota > Metazoa > Chordata > Aves > Psittaciformes > Psittacidae > Myiopsitta > Myiopsitta monachus. The sequence continues at coordinate 2,962,285 of CM029917.1, read as the reverse complement.
CTCTTCCTCATCTTGCTCCTCTAGGTTTGCCATTATCACCTCAAAGTATGGAATAACTGACACTTGCTACAGGTTCAGAAGACACAAGATAAAGAAACAAATCAAATTCCCTCTTTTCCTCATTTATTTCAGGCTTAAATGTTTTCTTAGCAGCTTTCTCCATGAGTTTCCTTCATATTCCAGGAGGAGGAGAAGGCACAGAAATTACCTCCTTAGTGCCTTGCTAAAGCTTCTAAACAACAGACAGGGCACGCTGCACAAAATCAAAGCCTGCAGTTGAAGAACATGGTCTATATCCTGCGGGAATCTCTGTTTACACAGCTCCTTAGATCAGCCAGCTGGATCTATGGTGAAATACCTTGGGAAATACAAAGAAAATTCAATGGATAAAGAAAGGAAACTGAGAACTGTGAGAGGAATACAACAAGGGAAACAAGAAGTTGTGAAGAAGAGAAGGTGATGTGCCACCTTTCCTGGAAAACCACACACATTCCCAGTGCCAAAAGGATGCCATCTCCAAACCTTCTGCATCGCAGGTACAAGAAGAAGGTGGGGAAGGTGAGTCAGCAATGGAAGGCAAACCTCATATCCTCCAAAGGCTGGACTTGGTGATCTTAAAGGTCTTTTTCCTATCATGTTGATTCCATGATTTGATATTCTGGAGTGCCTTCAGGCAATGAAGCCAACGAGACCTAACACCACAGGACAAGTGCTGTGCTTACCCTCACCAGGCTTCAAAGAGCCTGGACGCTCTATATCATAACATGAACTTCTTGCCCAAGTGAGGCGTTAAAAAATAGCATGGAGTGAACATTCCCACCCCCGTCATTCCATTGGCATGCTTCACATAGAGGCACCTCAGCTGGCGCTCAGCAGCTTTAGACAGGTTTTTAACGGCATGTTTTCTCCTCTGTAAATCACTTTCATCTACTCTGAAGTCAAGTGTCTCAATATAGGTTAAGATAACCTGGAGAAACACATTTTCGTATCAAGAACTGTCAAGTTAAAATGCAGCTCAGTGTAAAGATCTTCCAGAGAAGGAAGGAAGAAGTTAAGCTGCAAGCACCATGAATTCCCTGAGGTCTTTCACCTGAGAGAGGGCACCTTCCTATGAATCCCACCACACAACAGTCCTGGTTTGCTGTTTTCTCCAATTCAATACATTTGGAGTTCTAGGGATTAGGTTTTATTAACTTAGCTCATAAAGTAATATGAGATAGGATGGACTGAACATGGAGGGGAGAAACTAGTGTGAACTTCACAGACAGGAATGCAAAGTGGAAGGCTCTCCAAAACCACAGCCTCTCTTCAAGCTGACCTGCTGTACATTAACATCCTCCTCCAAGACAGCACTTTCTCATCCACAAGCCTATGAAGGGGCTGACTATAAAGGGAAAGGGAATAAAGAGTTTACAGCACAGCCAAGGCAGTAATGGGCTGTTCAACTCACCCTAAAACCAGGTAAATTCTCTCTTTTCAAAGAAAACCAGAGGCCATCTCCCCCAAACCTGCCACCTCCTTATTGCACAGTGAGGTTACAATAACCCTGCTTGGGTTTGTGCAGTTAGAACTGAAAGGCCATAATCTGACAACTGCTCAGGCCTTTGACCTGCCCAAAGCACTTGGCACTTCTGCAGCCCTTGATTCCGTTGCCCAGCGACTCCCACCGTTGAATACAGCCCTGTTCTTGGTGCCAAGAGCCAAAAGGCAGCCGGGAGTGGAAACAGGGCAGCAGACAACAGCAGCCACCTAACCCCACAGTGTGACAGGGTGTGAGCTCACTGCATCCCAAAATAAACATGCTGCAAGTATTGTACCACTTGTCACAAGCCATGTTTCTAACTGTTCTCTTACAACCACTGGCTTGCTGTTTGATGATGCAGCAGGTGGAGGGCTTAGCTGTTCCTCCTACCAAGATGCAGTCCAGCCTGGCAGGGTCTTGTTTGTTAAAGCACACACACACAGCTTCACAGCCACAATGGAGACCTCTCACATTCAGCAGCATTCCAGCAGCCTCTCCAAGTGTGATTTATTTCCCCCTTCCCCCCCTTAAATTCCACTGTTTTTTCTATAGGCCTTTCACTTACCTCTCCCATAGCCCGTCCTTCCAGAGCAAGCGCTTGAAAATCATGATTCAGTTCATCCATGGAACGTACCTATAGAGAGAAGGGGAAGAAAAGCCCGTGAGGAAATGCTGGATTTAGGGTTTGGTTCAGCGATAATCAGAGTTCATAGCAATTCTTCTGATACAGACCAAGAGTTACATTCCATATTACAGCATAGGACAAGGTTATTGAGCTCCAACAGATGACTTACCTTTAGGACTCCCAGCTATAAAGTATATAGTGTTAGATTTATACACACACAATAAAAGGAAAAACCAGCAATTACTTATAATACACAAAATCTAAAGCCTTTGATAAAGTTTAATGCAAAGATTAACATTGAACAGTAAAGATTTCAGGTGAGGGAGTCAAAGCATAAGCAAGCAAGTCAGTATCTTCCCTTTCAGGTGAGAAATCAATAAGGCTCTTGTATAAACCAGGTAGATTTCTAGTCAGGTTACACTGATATGAAAGAGAAAGACCCAACTCCAGACTTGAGGACAAGCACAGATGTTCAACTCCATGCCAGGACCCAGCCCAAGCTATTGCCCTCCTCAGATAACACCCCTGCATCAAGGCAGTGCTTACTACACCATCCACACACACAGAGCAATACTACACCCCTCCTACTCAATGCTTACACAATCCCTGAAGCCCAACAGATCTGATGCACCTCTCTGCTACAGCAGGGGTGATAGTTTATAGAATATTAGCTATGAGGCATCCACAGCCTCTGGTCATTGCGGCCCCTCACAGGCTCTTCACAGGGGATGATGACCTGTACACAGGGGTTAGTTGTGCCAACATTGGACTCATGGCATGAAGGAGGCCTGAAACACCCAGTGGTGGGTTTATAGGACACACACACCCCCCCAAACTGGTTTAGATAGTTGATTACTACAGAGGCAACACAGAGACCAAGATAAGAAGAATGGTAAAGGACAAAAGGAGGATAAATATGAAAGCGAAGTGCATTCCAGCTGTATAACTGCACACCTAACAGAGCACTGGTATTTCCACTCCTCTCCTCAGGGTCTAAAGGAAGCTGTCCTTAAACATGCCTTTGACGGCAAACTGCCATCCTGACCTCCCTGTTACACAATATAGAGTAGAAACAGGCTGCATTCATCTTCCCAAATATACTTTACCCAGTCACTATCAAAAGCAGACAAAAAATAACACAGAATCATAGAATCACAGGAATGATTTGGGTTGGAAGGGAGCTTAAAGATCATCCAGTCCCAACCCATGCCATGGGCAGGGACACCCCCCACTAGAGCAGCTTGCTCCAAGCCCCTGTGTCCAACCTGGCCTTGAACACTGCCAGGGATGGGGCAGCCACAGCTTCTCTGGGCACCTCAGCACCCTCACAGGGAAGAACACGTGTCTGATACCTGAATTACCCATGAGAGATGGTGAGAGTTGAGGCAACAACTCACACAGACCAAGACCAAAGCTCTCCTTTAACAAGCCACCCCTGGGGGCTGATGTCCCCAGCACCCAAAAGCTGTAACAGAGCAAAGGAGGAGCAGGGAAGCTTTGTGACAGCCCCCATGTGCCCCCAGGAAGCAGCAACAAATCTGAGCACCCGATGGGACACATGGCACTGCAAAGTCCTCTTCATTTTAACCCAGGCACCAACAGGGCCCACGGGGCTGAATGGCACTTGTCAAAAGGAATCCGGCAGTCAGGTACATTAACAGCAACCAGGGCCCCAAACTGTCCTTACAATTACTAAACGGGGATGTGAAGGACCTAACATGAGAGCAACAGTATATTACCTTTCTTCTGGAATAATCCAAGGGGCTTTTCCCACTTAAGAGCTCCCAGCAATGGAGCTGAATTGTAATTTTAAGTAAATATTAATGTCAACAACCAGGTTAATACTGTACCTTATATTAAGCAAATACGGTTGCTAATATGACCTTTATATACAACTTCACACCGCAATACCATAGCACATTTTGAGGTCTTTCGGGGATCACACACCAGCCTTGTGCACTGAGGACTCTTCCCTGATGTAGGATTGATATAAACCTACACAGACACACAGCAAAGCTATCACAGAGCAGCCTTCACTCTTCATCACAAGGGATCTCTTCTTCCCCTTTATGCCAAGTGATGTTTCCCAGTAAGAGAAAGAACAGGTGGAAGTAAACCGAGCAAAACCCTAGCCAAATACACAGGAATAAACCCAAACAGACAGACCAGAAAGTGCTCTGGAGCATAGGCAGCTGAGAAGGAACCAGCTGAGAAATCCTCCAGCTGATGATGGGAAGGAAATGTCTCCACAAGCACAGCAGGAAGCCTGAGGCTTTCTGATTTCTATTTTCTTTCTTGATGTTGAACAACAGATCCAACATCTGCATGTATTAGTGGTAACAGTGACTGAAGAGGGTTTAAGCTATTGCTATGAAGCCAACTATGTTAAAGAGGGCAAGCAAAGCAAACCAGAGGCTGCTTCTGGAAGCCTTGGCTCTCCAGTGTCCCTGCTTCCCCTCTCCCTACTGCCTCACAAGGGCTGCCCCTTCTCCTCCCCCAGCACTTTCTTACGCCAGGATCTATCCAGCCCCATTCTCCCTTCCATCTGAGCACTTATTCTCCCTCTCCCGCAATTCCACTTCTGACCAGGAGGCAAAACCTCCAGGACAGCATCCACAAAACCCAAGGTGGGCCGGGCACTGCAAAGACAGGATTTGGGGAAGCTGGAACACGCAGATGGCTGCTTTCAAGGCTTCTTTGATCTACAGAGAATTACAGGGCAGGTTGCAGGCTGCCACCCTGCCAGCCAAGCAAACCAACTCCAGGTATCCCATGGATCCTACCAGAAGGAATTTTGAGCACCCTGAACTTATCTGCCATCACAGCAAACAAAAGGGCCAGGTGCTGGAGCACAAATCCATGGAAGGGCTCCTTCCTTGGGCTTTGCTGCTGCTGGATGTGCTCCCGGAGCCCTCCATCAATCTCTGCACAAGAGTGACGGGACCACCTCGCTGTTCTGCTTCTCTACTCCTACAGAGTAATGAGGGAAATGCTGTTACCATGATGCTTGTCAGGATAGATCAAAATGTCATAATATCTCAGAATAGCATTTGCGTGTTTCTGTGAGAAAACAAGAGATAAGAGATTCCATCCCCCTGCCATGAACAGAGACACCTTCCACTAGAACAGGTTGTTCCAAGCCCCTGTATCCAGCCTGGCCTTGAACACTGCCACGGATGGGGCAGCCACAGCTTCTCTGGGCACCCTGTGCCAGCGCCTCAGCACCTTCACAGGGAAGAGCTTCTGCCTAAGAGCTCATCTCAGTCTCCCCTCTGGCAGGTTAAAGCCACTCCCCTTGTCCTGTTCCTACAGGCCCTTGGCCAAAGCCCCTCTCCAGGTTTCCTGCAGCCCCTCGAGGCACTGAAGCTGCTCTAAGTTCTCCCCTTCAGGAGCTATCTCTCTCCAGGCAGAATGAGATTTCTCAACAAAAGTCACCATTACTACACCAGGAATCCAGGCATAGTCATGTACTGATTCAGGAAGAACAAGAAACATCAAGAACATTTAGGCTGCTGAGGCTTCTTAGAACAGAGGGGAGAAAAAAAATTATATACATATATCTGTATCTATATATAGTTGGTTGAACACCCTAAATATTTAGTGGCACTTGACTGATGTACTCCCAAGTTTGAAGCTTTCCCAATTAACTAAAGGTTTCCAAACTAGAGAAGGTAACAAATGCCTCCTACTCAGCCGCAAAAGCTGCCGGCGCCCGTCTGCTCTGCAGGGCTCACAGCTCCTTAGTTAAAACACATCTGAGAACATACACACACACACAGATATAGTATCTAGGAGAGGAAAATAGTATTTACCAAGTGAAAACAAGCGCTACACACTGTCAACAACAGGCTCACCACCACTGACTAGACCAGGGTTCAGACATTTTGTTCCACTGACTGTAGCACTATTTCTACTCCTCTCCCATAACAATGGTGGGTAAAGGAAGAATGTGAAAGTACAAGTAGTAGATGGGATGAGGTGGTTTAACTACTATTTTTGTAGTAGATTTACCATTAGAATTGCTACTCCCATTAGCATTGGAAGCAAAAAGCTATTGAAATTACTCGTGGCTCATGCTGGATGTGGCGTTTGGCCAAGGTGGTGAGCGATGCAGCATACAGGAATCAACCCAAGGAAGCCTCTCACATTGATTATGGGTTTCCTCAGAATCTACTCACAGAGGGAAAGGCTTCAGAGAAGCTGTGGCTGCCCCATCCATGGCAGTGTTCAAGGCCAGGTTGGACAGGGCCTGGAACAACCTGCTCTAGTGGAAGGTGTCCCTGCCCATGGCAGCGGGTTGGAACCAGATGAGCTTTAAGGACCCATCCAACCCAAACCACTCTGTGTATCCATGATACATGAACGTGGAATTTAGGTACCCCAGAGATGTCTCAGGCACATACTGGTGTGCAAAATTCCAGAATATCAGATTATGGAAGCAGCAACCTTAGTTTTGGCCTGCTGGAGCTGGTAATACCTTCCGAAAACCACTTTCTGCTTCCCAGGTGCATGTCTGGATCAAGTTTTTGTGCAAGCACCCAGGGCTACACTAAGATCTGACGCACCCGACCACTGGGAGGGCTTTTCCTTTCACTCCCACCCCTACTCTGATCTATCAAGGCTTAAATCCAGAGGGACAAAGGTGTAAGGAAGGAAAAGGCCACATCTCATTCAGTACCTCTCTCACAGAAGAATGGAAGTGGCCCCAGGCCATGCAGGCAATGGGGCAAAGGCCTCATTTGTGGGTTTGATAATAGTCAAGAATCACCCAGTTCAGAATCAAGATCAGAAGCCCAACTTCTGTACAGGGCTAGTAACATGGGCAGATGCTCCCAAGAGAACCAACTGCCCTATAACAGAAGTTACCCTTAAAGGAAGAGGAGAAATGTGATAGCTGAGAGGAGATCACTTGGCAGAGGGAGAGCAACATCTCATGACATGGGCACACAAAAGCTGTTCCTCACTGAGCAGAGAGACCATCAGTCAGAGAAGACAATAAAGAAGTGTCTCAGCAAACACATCAAAGTAAGTTCTAAGATACAGGCACCACCACATTCAGTGCTCTGGAAGAGCTCCTTAAGGAGATTTCCATCAGCAGTTGAGATCAATTGTGCCAGATTTGAGGACAAGGTTACCCTGGATGGAGTATGCTTTCACCCATTTACAAAGACACTCCTTTTATCTCAACCCATCCTGCCGAAGCAGAGAGGTCCACACCAATGCAGCAAAACATGGAAGAGCTGAAAAGGGGAAAGCAAAGTTGGAGAGAGGGGACAAGGATAACAGGCAGGAGCTGTGCTCTAACGCAGCTCTACTCAAAACACGGCTGGGCACAACGTATAAGCTGAAACACCTGAACTCTTCTTGAAGCACTGAAATTTGTAAATTCAATGATGTGAAAATAGCTTTGCTCTTCCTGAGCAAGCACCCAGTGGGAGCCACAGCTCAAAGCCACGCTGGACAGGGCTTGCAGCAACCTGCTCTAGTGGAAGGTGTCCCTGCCCATGGCAGGGGTTGGAACTGGATGAGCTTTAAGGCCCCTTCCAACCCAAACCAGGCTGGGATTCCACGATTCTCATCCTATGATACACCACAGACACATCCCAGAGCCAGCATACCAGGGCACTTGTGCAATTCCAAGTACAGCCAGGTACCTTCCCACTGCCTGTCAGGGACACGAAAACCTATGGATTCCGAGGAAGCAAATTCTTAAGCTACCCTTCTGAAGATTTCAAGGTGGTTTTTCTTCCCTGTCCTATTAGAAGGATTTTCCAGTACCCAAACTTAAATATCCAACTTCACCAATCTACTCATGCTCCTTCTAGCTCAGGAAGGATTTTCAAAGGGCAATATAAAGCAAAAGACCAAATGAAATACTCCAATTCCCCCTCCCCAAGACACTCCTCTACTATGGGGAAAGCTCTGTGAAACAGATCAGCCAAATGAGACATTTCATTCAGGAAAGTTATTATGTTGTAAATCATCTGCGTATTGAGTTAGCACAGCCCTCCCAGTGTCTGCATTAAGAAAAGCCCTAACACTGTGATAGGAGGAAGCAGCCATGAAAACTCAAGAGATTTAATGAAACACACCTCTTAAAACTGTTTTCCAGAGCCCCATTTGCCAACACATGGTGTACATGAAGGACTCTGTGCCTTCAACTCCAGGAGACACCAAGCCAGGTTATCTGGATCCCAGCAGCCCTCACACACTAAATGCTTTCCACGGGCAGATCAGGAAATCTCTGTCCCTAAGAGTCAATTGTCACTCAAATAGGATAGGACAAAGGGTGATGGGTTTAACTTAAACACGGGAAGATTCAGGTTGTGTATGAGGCAAGTTCTTCCCTGTGAGAGTGCTGAGGCTGCTGGCACAGGGTGCCCGGAGAAGCTGCGGCTGCCCCATCCCTGGCAGTGTTCAAGGCCAGGTTGGACAGATCCTTGGTGACATGGCATTCTGCTGGATAAGACAGTGTACACCACAAAGTGACCACACACTAGCTGTATAACATGCAGAGTTTATTAAACAAGCACACTAAAGCAAGCACACTAATGTGAATTAGTTAAACATCTCTCTATATATAGTAAGTACAATAAAGCAAATCAGAGATATAGATATATAAGGAAAGTACCGAAGAAAGTTAGCAATGCGTTAAATCATTACTGTAAAAAGAAAACAGAGATTAAGAAGAAATACATCACCACCACTGAATCATCCTCCAAGCTCACACTTCCAGCTGGGAAGCCCCATTGCAGCCGATGCCAGGAATCTCAGGTAACTGTGAAAGTTCCTATGCGGTGCGTTCACCCATAGGTAAGGCTTCTGTCATGGCCACAAGAGGGTTCTGCTTTTATACCCTTACCAAAACAACTGGCTTTGTGCCAGATCTCTGATTGTTTGCTCATGGGTCTGGGCAGCTTCTCATCATCTCACTGCTGTCCACTTCTGAGAGCACTTGGCCAGGCACCCCAGTGTGGCCAAGTATGAAGGTCATAGAACAGCTGCACACCTATGTTTTCCTGCCTCTTTCCAACACTCACGATGAACACAAACATATATACTCTACCTATGCTGTGGCAAACAACACCCTTTGTTATGCTTTTCAGTCATGAGAGGGAATCAGCTCTCAGCTAGGTTCCCATCCATTACCCAAGGTCTAGGATGAAGTATCCCCTGCCAATGGCAGGGGGCTGGAACTGGATGATCTTAAGGCGCCTTCCAACTCTATTCTATGATTCTGTGTCTGACTTCCAAGCACACACACCAGGGCTCCTGCTCTCTTAGCCTCCAGGTTCTTTCTAGAGGACCTTGCCATGACTTTAAGGCAGTCACAGTGCCTGGCAACAGGCACTAACACTAGTCTAACATCAAATCCAGACGCTTTCACAGCAGCATTGTTTGAGTAGCCACGCTCTAGACAGGCCAGGAGATTTACCTCCTGTCTCCACTTGAATTCAAGTTCCCTGTTAAGAAGTTCCGTGGTCACATTGCCAAAAGGCAAAACTGAGCATAAACCCCAGTTCCAGCCCTGCTGCTCTCACTATTCTTCACCAACTACATGAGAAAAATTCCCCACATTCAACAAGATGATCCCTGTGGAGTTCTATTGTCTCCAATTACTAAACATGTTCCCAGAGCAAGCAGATGCCTAAAATCATTTGCTTCTACTAAACAGCTCCCATACTACCCTCAGTGCAATCCAGACAGTCTGAGCACAGCCACTCACTGCAATTCAGAAGGGACCACACCACAGAGACATTCCCTTCGCTCTGGTTCAAGCACACACATGCCTCCACCAGCCCTGGGAAGCCCTGTCCCAGAAATCCCAGCCAACTTCCCTAAACCCCTGCTCAGTGTTGATAACTTCTCCCAGCTCAACATCTTGACCAGCTTTTTCTTCCCCTTGGGAGCCGTAGATGACTGTTTAGATTTGAAAAGAGATATGCAAGCTTTCATAGAATCATAGAACTATGGAATGGTTTGTATTGGAAGGGTCCTTAAAGCTCATCCAGTTCCAATCCCTGCCATGGGCAGGGACACCTTCCACTAGAACAGGTTGCTCCAAGCCCCTGTGTCCAACCTGGCCTTGAACACTGCCACAGATGGAGCAGCCACAGCTGCTCTGGGCACCCTGTGCCAGCGCCTCAGCACCTCACAGGGAAGAACTTGAGCCTAAGAGCTCATCTCGATCTCCCCTCTGGCAGGTTAAAGCCATTCCCCTTGGCCTGTCTCTACATCCCTTGTCCAAAGCCCCTCTCCAGGTTTCCTGCAGCCCCTTCAGGCACTGGGGCTGCTCTAAGGTCTCCCCTTAAGGAGCCTTCTCTCCTGCAGGCTGACCCAGCCCAGCTCTCTCAGCCTGTCTATAGGAATTTTGTTTAGGAGCTCAGAGATTTCAGCTGGGAAAAAAAAGTCTGATTCCACCATGACTTCAGTGTCTGCAAGAACAAAGAGGAATTTATAATGTATGCTATTTGTGTGGATGGGGGAACTTTGATACCTAAGATGCAGAGTGACAGCAGCATCTTTAATTGCTGAGTTTTATATTAAAACTTGCCTCCCCCCACCTTCTGGCAAAGGGAAAACAGGAAAAGAATGAGCATTTTTCTGCTGTTCACAACAAGAGGATACAACCTATTTCCTTGTGAGCAGAGAAACTTCAGTTTCTTAAGTCATCCCTATTACAGCCACGCACAGCTCCATCCTCAGAGCAGCTCCTCCATGTACCAACAAATGAGAACAGCCAGCACAATGAGAAATGAAATCAAGGACACAGTAAATAAATTCTGACTCACAGCACTTGTAGCTATATAGTAACACATGATGAAATATTATCATTTGGTAAAACTCACTGGAGCACTACCACCAACAGACAGAGAGATGCCTGTCTACATCTATAACAAAGAAGAAACTGGGATTCAACAACTAAAGCATCCCTCTATCTTTAATTACAACTCCCAAGCTCCAGGCAGACATTAACCTGTATTACCCTATAATTAGTTTTTTCTGACTTCCCATTATCTTTTAGCTCCTGAGTTTCTGAACCAGTCTTCAAGGCAACAAGGGCTCTCACTGCATTATCTTTGCAAGTCTAAAATCAAGAGTACAGCAATGGAAGTGTATCCATCAGAAATCAAGACCAAACAGACATCCATAATGATTTCCCACCTCTTGGCTTTAAACCAAACACCAGGACTGAGTGACAGAGACGTTTCAGCCAATGTGCAAACCACCAGGAAGCAAAACAAACAAGGTCCTAATGTTAACTGTATTTATTTTGAGCTTCAGATCACGAAATACACAGGGGGGAAAACCAGAAAGTATCACATTTAGATCTCCTCCATCATTCTCTCTTGCCACAGCTTTTACATTTAGCGACAGAACACTTGGCCAGTTAACAGGAAAATTATACCTCCTCACTTTAAAAGAAATAACTTCATTATATCATTTGTTTCCACATGAGGGAATAAGGACAATACTCTTTTGGCTGCTTAGTTCATATTGCAGGATTTCATACTCTTTTTCTCATAGACAAAAATGAACGTGGATTTCCTTCTTGGCTGATGTACACACCAACACCAGTGAGGTTGCAAAACTCACTGCAACGTTTGCTTTTCAAAGGTCCTGGATGGCAACACTTCCCCCCAGGCAGTGCAACAGAGGAGTGAGAGCTTGTTCCCTTCTACTTGAAATACTAGAGGCAGGAGATACTCATGTGCAGGTTGCCAGAAGCTTTGCTCGCTGCTCTACTGCTTGTGGGAATGACTCCGTGTGAAAATGTGCTTCCACTTAAGTTGTGCTCCCTTAGAAGAGGGAGCACAACTCCTTTGAGGAGTTACTCACAGGTCACAGACAGAAAGCCCGAGTGAGTCATGCACTCATTTAACTCAGCACATCTGACAATGCAACTGCTAAGCAGACTTCTAGTAAACACTACTACAGAGGCACAGGCCAGCCCACTACCCCTTTAAAAACGTCAAGTTGCTGCAAGAAGGTAGCTGTGTGCCTAAAAGCTGTTTCCTGACATTCCTCTAAGTCAGTTCTCAGTTCAGCTAAGCACATGAATAACACCTTCCCCTTCCAATTAGAATAAGAAAAACCCAAACCCAAACCAAACAAGCAAAGAAACCCAGGAAAACACATTACCAGTGACTTCCAGAGCTGTTTTTCAATATTGGGAATGGTAAAAGCCCAACCTCCATGCATTGGCAGTTTTGTAATGCCATTACATAAGAATTATTTAACTACAGCACCAGATCTGAACAGCAGCAGCAGGCACTGCTACACTGGTTCACACATTGGAAAAAAAAATCAAATCAATAAAGGGAATGAGAAACTTTGCAAACATGCGTTTGACTGTCACAGAGTGCTTTGGGCTTTCAACAGCCTCCAAAGCCAAAATGTTTCAGCTTATAGCTACCAAGGCACCACAATCCTGGAAAAAGAAAACAAAAAAGCACAACTGTTGCCATTCCAACCACCCAACAACCAGCTTAAGCATCATTAAAAGCATCTATCACAAGCCCGATGCATTCACATGTTGAGTTTGGAAACAGGGAACTTGGTTTTTACCTGATGTTCTGCATGAATGTTATCCCCAGTAGGCCAGCGATGTTTGCTGTTATTATAGCCGCCTCCACCACTTCCTCCTCCCCCAAGCTGCTCACCATGCTGCCTCTGGAAGAAGTAATCCACCATGGCGTCGTCCTGGGAGCGACCAGCAACTCCAATTGAACCAGGAACAGGACTGGAGTGTGTCCCTGCTGCAAGGGCCTGATTTGCAGCTGGCTGTGGCTGAGCCTGGGACCCTGTTCCAGATGTCAGTACAACAGGCATGTTGGGATTAGCTGTATCTTGAGTGTGCTGCTTCAGGTGGGGGCTGAATGAGTCCTGCCACAGTACTGCTTTTCTCTTCAAAACACACGCAACGCTCATTCCACCAGCACCTATGGAAGGGGATGGGGGGTGGGGGAGATGGAGGGAAAGAGGGAAGGAAAAGATAACATGAAATCCTTACAGCTTCAGCTTTACAGCTTCAATCACACACCCAGCTCGTGACTGGCAGGGAAACATCACGACGCCAAACCCGACTCCTTGTAACATATTCTTTGCTCCATTAACCTAGCAACTAAAATATCACCTAACAATGCATGCCACCCAAAAAAAACCTCACATTTTGTGCTCCAAAGTGTTATCAGCACACACAAGGTTTGTGTAAGGTACCCATTACACTGAAATCAGAATGTCAGTGTGTGCTATGGACACAGCACCCACTGGAGTGCCATGGTTCCCTGGTGGAACACGAATCCCACCCTCAGAGCCTGCTGTGCTTCTTTCCACGTGACACTTTACAGGCCAGATCCTCAGTCAATACATGAGCCCCAATATTACCATGTACTTGTTCAGTCATGCAAAATATTAAGGCATGCCTTTTAAATGCAAACTTAAACCCCTGGATTTCTACAGTTAGTCCCAAGCACAACATGCACCCTTCCTGCACACTCAGCTGCTGGCTCAGGTCAAGAGATGGTAAAACACACCGGCCGGTTTGGTACAAGATTCCCTGGAGACAGAGCAGGTAACCTCCTAGCGCCCGAGATCCTGCAGAACCTTCCAGAGCAGCCAGCAGTGCCAGTCTCATTGGCACCAGGGGAAAGCTGGGTAAGTCACAGAAACCCTCCAACACTGGAAGTACCCCAAACACTTTGCATGCACCCCACATCATCTGTGTGCAGGAGACAGCAGCCAGGCTGGGCTCACAGCACCCTCCTAATTTACTATCCCCCCAATATTCTGATGACATCCCAGCAGCACTAAACCATGGAAGTTTGTTATTTAAGATGTTATCAGCTGATCCTGAGAGCAATGAAGACATTGCACGTGTGAACAGAGAAGTGTTTTCATCTGTTATGCAATGCTCAGCCAGTGCAGAGCACACACACAGACCAAACCTGGGTCTAAAGCCATGCTGTAGTCAGAACTGGTTTAAGATCATCACTAGCTTATGGCTTCAGTTACCAAAACACAACCCCAAAGATACCACACCGGAGTTACACGGATGACACTGGGGCAGGGGGTGTTCTGTACAACACAACACGTTACCCTTGTACCTTGGTGTCTGCAAACCCTGGCCCTGATCCTGATGGCCTGAAAGGCACCTCTGTTTGCTCTCTGCTCATCAGTCATTTTGAACAACACTCAACTACTACAGGCAACTTCCAAGAACAATTTTCTAACAGTGGAAAGAGAAAGTTGACACCAAAAAGAAACAACAATCCAAGTTCTATCTTGGCTCAAACTTTGTCAGGTTTGTCTCACACATTGAGAAGGATGTTAATAGCCACAAGAAAACAACTCGAAGAACTGCAGAGATGAGATTTAACTGCCCCTACACACAGCTTCCACAGCCACGCACACAACTCCAGGAGGTTTCTTATACAAAGACCTTCATAAGTTAAATAACAGCATTCAACAGAACTAACTCCTCCTGTCTTTCCCAACCACTTCATAAACCACTGTGACAACACCTGATATTACTAAACCCTGCTTTTAAGAACACAATACTAAAATGTAATGGCATTTTCCCCTTAGTTTCCCTTTAATAATCATTATCAAAACCCTTCAGTACCATGAAATGAAGGAATAAAGCACCTCCATGCCATCAGAAAAACTCAAAGTAAGCAATTAGTGGGAAGAAATTCACAGATCACCCAGTTGGGGCGTGTATGAACTGCTGACAATGAAACCTGAGCAGCCTCTGCCTAAAGAGGTTGCAAGTTCTCTCTGGGCAGCCTTAAAAACCATAGGAAGATACTATGAACCCACAAGGAGTTTCAGGTATCTGCACATTGTGCCAAGGCCCCTTTTCCACGGGGAATACCACAGCAAACAAAGTTGCGAGAGGCAGGCAGCACAACCACAACGTTGTTTTCCTCCCAAAGAACCTTCTGCTCACCAGCACAAAGTGGTTTCTGCCCTCATTTACACGCAGATCGGTAATAATTGTGTTACTATGAAGACTGGGGGGGTGAGACCGTCGAAAATCTCAGCGCAGGCACTGTGCAGCTCCGCACCAGTGCCTCCTGCTCCCAGACACTTCCTCTTTCGTCTGATCCAGACAAGGCAGCTCCAAAGCAGAGAGGAAAACTTGGCACAGGCGACATTTTGAAAGGGAGCGAAGGGGAAAGGAGCTTTGGGGGCAGTTCAAGTCTAGTTCCAAGCCGGGTTTTTATAGAAATGCCGTGGTAAATGCAGCGGACAGCTGAATCCTGTCATTCAAAGCACACAGAGCATCACAAGCATGTACAGTCACCTACACAACGCACAGTCATTCGCTAACCCGCAGCTGCTAATGGCTCCGAGGAGCCTTTCCAATCCCAAACTCTTCCTCAAAACACAGAATAAACTTTTCCAACCTAAACCAGCTGCTGGGAGGTTTTGTATTTCCAAACAAAGGTTCCCACCCCCCTACCAAGGGTTCAAGGCTGCGATTTTCCTTTTCCCTCGATAAAGACACAGCATGTAAATAAACCTCTCAGTGTTATCATTACAAGCAAAATACTTTAGCTTATGGGATGTTCCACAAGCAACAAAAACTCCGGAGCCATCTCCAAGCAAGTTTGAAGCACGGCCTTGACTAAAGCAGCTTTAATCCACACAGAGCACAACTCCACACTCGGCTCTTCCCTGCTCCTGTTCAATATCCCTCTAAAAATCAGGCAACATCCCAAAATCAAGCCAGCACAAGAGGCGTGTTTCCAAAAGTTCAATCACGAAGGGGAAGGGAGCTGGGGCTGGGTGGGTTATTTGGGAAAGTTGGGCTGGATGGTAAAGCAGAGCCATTGTTCCAGCGCTGTGTGGGCCTAGGAGAACTTCCAGCGTTAAACCTTGTGTTTTCCTTCCAAGCCTGGGGACACGCTGCAGGACACTGGTCACACAGCCACCGACCGAGGTGCTTGAAAGCACCACGAAACCCTTGGGTGATAAATGCTTCCCCCCCTCCCCCCCCCCCGTACCCCACCTCCCTCAGTCTTAATAAAGGAAATTCCTTACTCATGATCTGATTAATAAAATCTCTGCTGAGAACAAAGTTATTAAACACTGACTACAAATATATATATATAAAGCCCAGATTGTTTCTCAGGCTGGGGCAAGAGACAGACTCTTAAAATTACAAGCCTGCAATTAAAAAGAGCCAAACGCTGTTATTACGTGAAAACGAGATAAAAACAAGGAGCAGGGATAAAAAAAACCCACACAAACACAACCCCCCCGGGGTCACCAGCACACCCAAAGTATTGTCTGCATCCCCCTCACCCCCTCCTCCCGAGGCAGCGTCCCTCAACCCCCCCGCCAGGAGACCCCCCCATTAAGGCCGGGGAGGGGAGAACCCACCGCACCCCCCCACCCCAGCGGGCCGGGCCTTCAGGTAACAAAGCCCCGGCCTTTCCCGGCCAGCCGGGCCCGGCGCCCCCCGGGAGAAGGGGGAGCCCCAGGGGAGCCCCGCGGAGGGCCGGGCCCGGGGGGGGGGGGGGGGAAGGGGACGCAGGCGGGGAGCACCGGGATGGGCCCGCGGTTCCCCCCCCCAATAACACCCCGGTCCCTGCCGAGCGGAGGGCGGCGGAGAGCGGCCGTGAGCCGCGGGCCCGCCGCGCCCCCCCTTTCCCGGTAACAATAGGGGCCAGGCCCCGGCCCCCGAGCGCCGACAAGGAGCCGGGCGGGAGCGCCAGACACAGCGCCCCTCCGCCGCTCGCCTTCGGGGAGGCCTGCCGCCGCTCCGCCTCCCCCCTACACCAATATGGCCCCACCGGCGGCTCCGCTGGGGTGCGCGGCGCGACGGGGGCCCGGTCCGGTGCCGATACTCACGGGCGGAGCGGTAGGATGAAGACGGATGCCGGCCCCCCCCAGGCCGCTCGCCGCCTGCCTCTCCCCCTGCCTTTCACTCCGACAACATGGCGGCCCGGCGGGGACGGGCGCCGCGCTGCACGCCGGGAAGGCGAGGCCGCTCCGAGCGATGCCGGCGCTGCCCCGGCCCTGCCCGCCGGCCCCGGCCCCTTCGCACACACCCGGCCCGGGCCCGCAGTGCCGGGGCGGGCGCTTTCCTCCGCGCCCCTTCACACGCTCGGGTTGGGGCCGGGGGGCCGGGGCCCGGACTCCCACCGTGGCCCCGGTGCGGTCGCAGGGCTCGGGCCGCCCGCAGCCCCGCGCTGCCTGGGCCGTGGGGCTGTGGCGGAGCCCCCTCCCCGCTCCCGGGCACCCCGCACCCGCAGGCGGGCGCTGGTTGGAGGTCAGGCAGCGTCCAGCGCCATGCCCCACACAGCAGCACCCACCCGGGTGCCCGCCATGCCGAGGCGCCACAGAGGCACGAAGAGCGGGTCGCCATCGCCCCACTCCTTTACCAGCCCAGCACCAGCCACCAAGCACGATTTTGGGGTGGTTCCCCCCACTTAAACCCTTCCACTCCCCTTCCCCACAAAGCCAGGGCTGTAACGAAACTACAGACCCCAGCGTGCGCTGCTCCGGCAGCGGCCTGGGCACTAAAACACAGCGCTGCACCCTGGGAGCAGTAGTTTCTGCCGTAACACCTCCATGTTAAAGGGGCAGCTCGGCCGGGAGCGGCCGCGGTTCGCTTTGTGCAGCCTCCTCCGTAGAGGTGCTGGGCTCCCGGGTTTTGGGGGGCACTTAACATGTGCGCTCGGTGCTTACATGCGATGCTTTCTCTCCCTCTTGGCCAGGCGAGTGACCCACACGTGGAAACAGGAGGAAGGTGCTGGCGCAGGGAAGCTCCTGGGACATGCCCTTGCATGCGCACGGAAAACAAGCCCAGCGCGGCGGCTGCAGTGTTTCAAAGGGCTTCAGCTGCCAACAGGGTCCCACAAACCACACAGGACACGGGGAGAGGTTTCCCTTTCTCCTGAGCTGCTGTGGGCAAAGCAATCAGGTTGTGGTTTCAGGTGCAAGAAGTTACCTGGGTTTATCACAGTCGTTAAGCGCAAGCAGGGCCGCATCCAGCTGAGAGCTGGCTCTGTGGCTTGCATCCATCTTCTCTCCCAAAGGGCCATGGGTGTCTGTGCCACGCTGCCTCTTCCAGGCACCGGAGCTGTGTGGAAGCAGCCTAACTCCTAACCCCTAGGGACACACAGCTCACGACTGCAGCCTGGGGGGTGCTGAGCACCCCAGGCCAGGTGTGATGGGGTCCTTCAGGATAAGGAGTTAGCTTACAGCTTGTACAGCACCCAAAGCTTTCTTCACCCGGTGCTGGCGTGGCTTATTTGACCTGGCAGAGCCTCCCTGTGATAAACTGCTGGGGCCATGTTGTCCAAATGGGTGTGTAGCCCTTGGCAGGGCCCCCCGCCATGCCCTGAGCACCCCGCAATGGCTGCAGTGTGGATCCTGTGCAATGAGTAGCTCCTGTTAGCGAGGCCTGGCTGCCTCCAGGCTCTTCACCAGGATAGGAATGTCGGCAGGTTCTCCTAGCCAGCGTCCCTAAAGAAGACGCAGCATATTCTGCTGAGCTGCGCTGCCCTGCTCTGAGCAAATGGCCTCAGGGATGCAGTCAGCCCGTCACAAGTGTGAGGCAGGATGAGTTCTCCACCTTCCAGCTGGTAGAGCCCTATACCTGGCTCTGCCATGCCATGGTGGACCATGCGACACCCCCAAATCAGCACCGGTGTGAGCAAAGCCAACCTTTTGGCATAGCAGAGATGTGAACAGTGGGACTGTGTCATCTTGGCACTGGAGCAAATAAATCTGTCCATACGCCCTTCTCCTTCCTGAACATCCCAGGCTCCCACAAGGCATCAGTGTGGACTCCTGGGTGACAAATATTCCAGCTGTGAAGCTTGAGAGGTCGGGAGCTGTTTCTCACACCATGTCTTTACTTGCAGAGCCCAGGGGAAGATGAGCAGGTCCCTGCTTGCTTCTCCTGGCCACGTTTTAGAGTGCTGTGCTTGCAAACGGGCAACCTCAGCACCCCACCTTGCTGGTGGGGCCTCCTGGCCCCCAGCTATCATGCTGGTGGTAGCACAGGAGACCCCAAGCAGTGCTGCCCCTCCGCTGTGAGCCAGAGATAACAGCTACACCGCAGCGGGTTGCAGCATGCACACAGGCTGCTGCTGACACTAGAAACAGGGTTCCTGTTAATTACACTGGGGATAATTACACTTATACCAGTATAATGAGAGGGGGAGGGAAGGAGTCCTCCTGTGGTTGAAGTGTTAGTGGTTAAAACCCATGTATGCCAGTTAGTTTACTCAGTTTAGGAAGAAAGAGGCAGGGAAATGGCCCATGGGGACATGCAGCCCTGTGGCTATGGGACTGAGTTGGAGTTTGGGTCTCACCTCGGGATAAGCCTGATTCTTTTCTCCTCTTGTTTTGCAGCTGGTGCATCCTTTGGGGAGGATGCTCGGT
The DNA here is from genome assembly GCA_017639245.1 of Myiopsitta monachus. Taxonomy (NCBI): domain Eukaryota; kingdom Metazoa; phylum Chordata; class Aves; order Psittaciformes; family Psittacidae; genus Myiopsitta; species Myiopsitta monachus. The sequence continues at coordinate 2,942,732 of CM029917.1, read as the reverse complement.
ACATAAACCCATGCCTTTCCCCCAGGTCCCAGAAAATGGAGGGTACATCACTCCCATCACTTTGGTTTTGCACCCATCATCTTATTTTCAGAGCAGCAGGGGAAATACTTCAAAACAAAACCGATATGAACAATCACCCAGACCGGCCCAGCCATGGTGAGTGTGGGCATTGCACCATTACCCACAGCCATGGTGAGGTCTGGAGGCTTCACTTTGAACCCCTTATCCCCTGGACCAAGCCAGTCCCTCCTTACAGCCACTATCCCCTCCCTGGCCAAGGCTGAGATGTCATTATAGAGTCCGAGCATCTCTCCCTGCTATCCTGTGAAGAATCCCTGTGTCACTGTAAACAGGAAGGGCAGGAAGAAAAACGAGTTGATTTTCTTCCATCCCAACCCAAGCGAAGAAATGGCTGAGGAGCAACAAAGGATTAATTTACCCTGTGCAGAAGCGCTGGCTCCCTCCCGCAGCCGAGGGACCCTGGCGAGTCACAGATGTTAAGGAGTAAAAAAGCCGCTTTCACAACCTCAGACAAAGCCATAGAGACGCTTTTCAGGGACTCGAGTTGATCCATAGATCCGGCTGCCTGGTCCTAGGTGTGCCGACATAAATACGGCTGGTTCCAAGGGAATGGGAGCAAGAACAGGAGCAAGGCCGGTAGGATGCAGTGGGTGAATGGGAACAAAGCTGTTTTCGTGCGCAGAAGGAAGCTTTTGGTTGTAAATTATAAGGAACACATCCCAGGCCTTATTTCCACCCCCTTGGATTTCCTTAGCAAGGATGGATAGTTCTCCAGTGGTCCTGCCAGGCAGGACATGTGGTAGCAACCCAAGAGGACACTGTCCTGAAATTGCATTGCCCAGCAGACCGATGGCATGGCTGGAGCAAAGCAACATCCTGCTCTGGTCCTGCAGCAGAGCCAGTTCTCAACCAGCTGCCTTTTAGCTCCAGAGCCTCAGAAAGGGCTCAAGGATGGGATGGAGCCACTGCAGGCAGCTGCTTGGGCAGGAGAAGCTCCATTTTATTCCTGCAAGTGGGACATGTGCCAGATGTGTTACACCATTCCCTGAGCTCCTGTCCCTGCCCTGTTGCCATGGGACCCCTGTGTTGTTCCTGGCACTGGTGCCTCTTGCTCTGGGTGGTTTGGTTGCATTGCCGGGGCGAGCTGGGGGCAGAGAGGCTCCACTCTCACCCTTTGCCCTTTCTTGCTCAGCAAACCTTCCTGTAGCACCCTGGATTCAAGCAAAAATCACTCAGGATATGAGAGAGAAGAAAGGCAAAAGCATTTCAAGCACCAGATCTGTTGTGGGCTCCTTCCAGCTTGTGCAGGAGGGGACATGGGGGTCCCACGTCCGCATCTCCCTCATCCTTCTGTCCCAGGGCATATCCAGCCTTAACTGGGCCATGGGTACCATGGGAAGAACCTCATCTACAAAGCAGTAATTAAAGGCTAGATCCCAATGTGTGTGCCTCAGGGGGCTGAGCTGAGGTTGCAGAGGCAGACATAATGCTGGTGTTTCCTAAATGTGGGCCCAGGAGTCTGCAGTGGGGGTGATGCTCATCTACACGTGACAACGTGTTGGGGTGTTTTTAGTTAACTAGGAACATAACAGGAAGCACATCTTGAAGGTGCAGCGTGCAGATAGCTGTGCCCTGGGGAGGGCACTGAGACAGCCCAGCAACAGCAACATGTTGTCACCAATGACAAGAGCAAGGTGGACAGCTCAAACCCAAGAAATCAGATGTGGAGAAGCTGAAAGCAAAGGAGAAGTGGGGTTGGGGACTAGGAAGACCTGGCTGACTGACCCCTTGCAAATTCACTGCTCATCCCCTGATAAGCATTGCTGCCCTGTGACTCTGCAGTCCATACTTTCCCAGTAACAATTTGTATTTTCCATTACATATACATATTCCAATAAATAGCTCTGTCTGCAGGGGAAGGATCCGAGGATCTCTATGCTCTCCAGCCCTGTTTGCTCTGGAGATGTTATGAGAAACCCAGAGCTTCCCTCCTGCCGATCTTCCAGTGCTGAGGAAGAACTGATGCAGTGCAAATGAGATACACATAGCTGGTGGAAAGAGATAGCTCCTCACAAAATGCAATCAGGCAACAGGCCTGCAAGAAGATGTCATGTGGACTGGGAAGGCAGCAAGCTTCCAAAGGGCTTAGTCATGTAATTGCCTGTTGAGAAAATCCAGCGTTGATGTACTTAGTGATAACAAACAAGCTGGAAAGCTTACTCAGCCTCCTGCTTCGGAGCTCTGATGGTTAGAAGTTGGGATGAGACGTGGTGTGGGGGATCATCATTGAACCATAGAATGGTTTGAGTTGGGAGGGACTTTAAAGCTCATCCAGCTCCAAACGCTGCCACAGGCAGGAACACCTTCCACTGGAGCAGGTTGCTCCAAGGCCCTGTGTCCAACCTGGCCTTGAACACTGCCAGACACAGGGCAGCCACAGCTTCTCTGGGCACCCTGTGCCAGCGCCTCAGCACCCTCCCAGGGAAGAACTTGGGCCTAAGAGCTCATCTCTGTCTCCCCTCTGGCAGGGTAAAGCCATTGCCCTTGTCCTGTCCCTACAGGCCCTTGTCCAAAGCCCCTCTCCATGTTTCCTGCAGCCCCTTTAGGCACTGGAGCTGCTCTAAGGTCTCCCCTTCAGGAGCCTTCTCCTCTCCAGGCTGCCCCAGCCCAGCTCTCTCAGCCTGGCTCCAGAGCAGAGCTGCTCCAGCCCTCGCAGCATCTCCATGTCCTCCCCTGGCCTCGCTCCAACAGCTTCACGTCCCTCTTGTGCTGCTGCCCCAGAGCTGGATCAGGACTGCAGGGGGGTCTCCCCAGAGCGCAGCAGAGGGGCAGAATCCCCTCCCTGAGCTGCTGCTCACGCTCTGGGGGTGCAGCGCAGCACATGGGGGGGTTCTGGGCTCAAGCACACACTGAAGCCGGGTCATGGGGAGCTTCTCACTGACCAACACCCCAAGTCCTGCTCCTCAGGCTGCCTCATCCATTCCCCAGCCTGCGTCTGTGATGGTGATTGCCCTGACCCAGGGGCAGGACCTTGCACTTGGCCTGGTTGAACTTCATGATGCTCACATGGTCCCAGCTCTCCAGCCTGTCCAGGTCCCTCTGGATCCACCCCCTCCCTCCCATGTATGTTTTCTGCTTTCCTACTGTTCTAAAGTCCAGCTTTTTTTCTGTTACTCTACTGCCAGGGAGGAAATGACCCACCCGGGCAGCAAGGGAAAAGGTGGAATCTCACTGGGACATCAGAAAAGGAAGCTCATGATTACAGGTACAAGCTGGGTGCTGCCGAGCCCACAGGAGTGAGAGGGAGCATTAATAGGGAGGGGAAAAAAGGGGCCAAAAGTAAAAAACCCACCAGATTTTAATCGATTCAAGTGCAGCAGGAAGGGGAATGCCCCAGAGCAGGACAGCATCAGCTGAAACCTTCCTTCGCCTTTTGTAGTTACAGAATAGAAAAGAAATCCTCGTTCACATTACAAATACAGTCCTGTATAAAAACAAGCCAACGGAAAAGGGGGAATAAGGAAACCCAAAAGGTCGCGGCACCAGTGCCCGGCTCCCACCGAGCTCTGGAGGGAGGGCAGCTCCTCTGAATGACTTAGAATGATTCCAGGCTTTTCCTTCTGCTTCCTGCTGGCTTGGAGAAGGGTTTTGGCCAGGCAGGTGTCTGCCCTACCCATCCCACCCCACCCCATCACATCCCGCATCCCACCCCGCAGCAGGTCAGTGAGAGCATCCTTGGTCCTGGAGAGGAAAATCAACCCTGGAATGCTGTTGTCACCAGGGCTGGGCAGCGCTTGGGTCAGGGAAGGCATTTTGGGGATAGGAGGGAATCTGTTGCCTGAAAAATATTGTTTTCCTTGGAAAAAATAAGGGAAAGGGTGGAAAAATTATTGCCTGTAGAGTTCGCAGCTTGGCTGGAGGCGATGGAAGGGCTGGTGGGGGGGATGCAGCCAAATCCAGGGGGATTTGGGCTTGGGCAGCTTCAGCTGTTGGCACTTCCCAGCTGCTTGTTGGGAAACAAAAAAAATATCCCCAAATAACCCCCTGGATGGGAGGACAGACCCCTGGGAGGCAGAATTCACCCCCACACACACTGCTTACAGATGCCAAAGGGGGGTTTGGGACCAGATCCAGAAGACACCACCTCTGGGAAGTAAAGGAGAAGAAGGAGGTTGGGAGGAGCTGGGATGCTTCATGGAACATCCTTTTCCTTCCAGCTTCGTCTGAGACTTCCCAGCTCATCTCCATTCACAAAGCAATCGCTTCCCAATGGATCTCGAACATTCCCCCCTCCCACATCACCATTCCCCACATCCCGATGTCGCCCTGCTTCTGCTGCCAGACCTGATGGGGTGGATTTGCCCCCAGGATCCCACAGGGATGGAGGGACCGGGGGGGATTGCAAGGCCCCAGGGTGCCCTGGGGTGGGCAGAGCGCTGCTGAAGGCACGGTGTCGGCCAGGGAGGTTGTGTTCAGCCACTGCTCAGGCACTTCAAATTAATACAAATTAACCAAACCCAGTAATTAAAAAGGAGAAAACCAACCCAAAACATTCATGAGATGTGTTAAAACAGCCAGAAAGGGGCTGTGTCAAAGCAGTGTCAGTATTGCCAACTTTGAGCAAGACCCCCCCCAAAAGGTGGGAGGGATGGGGGGGCTTGCAGGGGGATTTGAGGTGCTCTGTGTCCCCCATGTCCCCAGGCAGGGGGGCAATTGAGGCAAGATGCTGACAGCCGGATCCAGCTCCTGATGGCAAAGGGAATCATCCCTCATTGAACCCCTCTGACACTGTTCCATCCAGTCAGGGGGCTGGGAAATTCCTTCTGGGAGCAAAACCCCCGTGTTTGGGGCCAGCCCGACTCCCAGACCTGGAATTTTGGGCAAGTGTCCCAACCCTGGAGGATGAAGCTGGTCCCTGTACCCAAAGCACTGTTCATCCCCACGCCTGGTCCCAGTTTGCTCCAAACCAGCTGGGGTTTGTCCCAGTCTCGCTCCAGCCCACTCCTGCCCGGAACACCAGGAAGGGCCCTGCTGCTCCAAGGGAAAACCAGGCTGGGAGAAACAGAAGACAGTGTCCAGTGAGTGATGCCACATCCCTGTGTGTCCCCTTGTCCCATCATGGCGAGGCTTTGGAAGCATGAGGGGGGGACACAGTGCAAGGGGGTCCCCCTGTATCCAGACCCCCCATCCTGCTGTGGGTGCATGGTTCGGGCTCGGAGGCTTCCCGGCTGGATGGACGTGCAGCTCCCGGCTCCATCCTCGGGGGTCTTGCAAGCTGCAGGGAGGGGATGGATGTCTCGGCATCGTGTTCCCCCCATTGCCGGGGGTCGTGTCATTGGGTGTGGGGCAGTTCACTCTCAGGGGGTCCTGTGGCCTCTGGCTCCCACGCTGGGCTGGGGCTGGATCCAGGGCAGTTACCCGGACCTGGGGGGAAAGAGGAGATGTGTTGGGGTGAGACCAGAGGCATGGCATCACAGTCCCAGCCTGGTTTGGGTTGGAAGAGCCCTTAAAGCCCATCCAATAAAGAGCATCACTGGGGCACCTGGCTCAGGGAAGGCGGGACACCCACATCCATCCTCATGATGTGTGTGCTCCCACCCTAGGGGTGCCACCATGCATGTCCCCATCCTGGGAAGCTCCCATCCCACTGTGCCCCATTCACACTGGAGAGCTGTGGTGGTGGTGGGGAAGGACCAGCTCCATACAGTGGGGTGCAGCACCCATGGGTGCTCACCCATGCACTGGGGTGGGCACACAAGAGCCTGTGTGTGCCCAAAGGGAGGGCTGAAGAATATCAGAGATGCATTTGTTCCACCATAGCTCTCTCATTGCAGGCCCTGCCCTTGAGTTTGGGTGGAAGGCTTCGGATATAATTAATTCCTGGCACCCAGCAGGAGGCAAATCCCTTTGGATTTTGCAGCCTTATCTTGTTTCAGCCTTTATCTGGTTAAGCTTAATGGGGAAGGGAGCAGAGAACAGGGAGCTCACTTATCTGCAGAGCTGCTGCTCCTTGTCCAGCCTGTGGGGCTCAGCAAACACAAAGCAGCAAACAAGGGCATGAACTCCCCTAAAACTGCCCAACTGCAGCCCTGATGGACACTGTGGTCTTTATGGTGAGGCCAGGAGGACGCAGACCTCCTTGGGTTATGATGATGCAGACCTCCTTGGGTTATGATGATGCAATGAGGTACCTTGGAGGTGGTCCTGCATCCCTGAGCATCCCCGAGCATTCCCAAGGCTTCCCAGCCCGGCGCAGACTCACGTGTAGAGTGGCTGTAGCTGTAGGTGTGATGTCTTCTGTGGTGCCTGGTAGCCATAGGAGTCAAACCCACCAATGAAGTCGACTGGAGAGAGGGGCAGAGGTGCGAGGTGAGGCGGGGAGTGTGGTGGGGACACTTCCCTGCCTCCCCCCGCACCAACAGCACCCATGGGTAACGCAGCATCCTGGGTTGCAGCAGCACCTTGGGGAGATGCAGCAGCATAGGGAATGCTACATCTCAGCCTGTAATGATGTCCTGGGTCCCTGCAGCATCCCAGAATCACTGAATCCCAGCCTGGTTTGGGTTGGAGGGGACCTTAAAGCTCCTCCAGCTCCACCCCCCGCCACGGGCAGGGACACCTTCCACTAGAGCAGGTTGCTTCAAGCCCCTGTGTCCAACCTGGCCTTGAACACTGCCAGGGATGGGGCAGCCACAGCTCCTCTGGGCACCCTGTGCCAGCGCCTCAGCACCCTCACAGGGAAGAGCTTCTGCCTAAGAGCTCATCTCAGTCTCCCCTCTGGCAGGTTAAAGCCATTCCCCTGTCCTCTCCCTATAGGCCTTTTTCCAAAGCCCCTCTCCAGGTTTCCTGCAGCCCCTTTAGGCACTGGAGCTGCTCTAAGGTCTCCCTGGCGCTTCTCTTTTCCATCCTAGGTCATGGCACCATCCCAGGTCACCACAACATCCTGGGGAAGTGCTGCATCCCAGGTCTTGGCAGCATCACAGGGACATGCAGCAGCCCAGGTCACAGTGGCATTCCAGGGAACTTCCATTGAGAAACAGAGGAAAGGAGCTGGACTGACATGCAGAGATCCCTGTGGCTTTTCCCATCACAACAGCTCTTGCATTGCAGGCTGGACAGAGTGGGTAAAATTACCCTGTCATTGTCTCCAGAGTGGGCATTTAAGGAGAATCATGGGGGAATTACCTCTCCTTTAAGGCCTGTCATTTAGGGAATTGCAGACACCCATGGATCAATGTTCACTATCCTGATTTCCAGCCTGGTGGCTCTTTACCCTGCAGCCAGCAGAGCGCATCAACCACCTATCGAGCCCTTGGGTGCTCACTGGAGGAGCCCTGGTGGCAGATCCCATCCCTTCACCATGGCTGGATGCAGTGGGAACTATGGGGGGACCTCAACATCTGCCCCGATCACCCCATGTGTCCTCAGACCTGAACCCTCCACCAGTACAGCCATGATGGGCACCCCCGGGCTGTGGTGTCTGGGCTGCTGCAGGAGCCACAGCACGACCTATCTCTCCAAACCCAATCCATTCACCCCCATGGAGCAATGTGCTGGACGGGTTCACACAGGGGTGTCCATTAAACAGCAGCGAGCTCAGAAGGGGAAGCAAATTTATCTTCCTGACTTAGTATTCAGCCCGCTCTCAGTTTTGATGCCGTCCATCCATCCATTTCCAAACCTAATATGATATTCCATTGAAAATATGCATTTGAATCCTGGGCTCCAGCAGCATTAATATTAAAAGGGTATCGAATGCAGGAGTTGTTTGAATGCAAACACACTCCAAAGCCAGCGGTGCTGGATAAACCTTTTTTCCAGCTTCTTGGATACAGAAGCAAGTTATTCCTGCCGGCAGTGGCCACTTTCACATGGAGATTCTCCTTTTCCACTATACTGGTTCCCAGCAGGGGGAAAACATGGGGATGCTGCACCCCGGCATCGCCTGGGATGGGCTGGGACCATCCCTGGCTCCGTGGCACCATCCTGATTCCAGGGACGGAGCCGGATGCTGGGGTGGCTTTTGCCATAGGGGCCATTGTGGAGCATCTCTGCCTGGGGTGGCTGCTGGGAGCTGCCAGCTAGCAGGAATTCATTAACAGCAGATGGGCATTTAATGTGGTTGGATGGCTCCAGCCTTCACAGCCTGGTTAATTGGGGTGCTGAATGCTTCCAGGGGGGAGGGGGGTGCTGGGATCAGATTGGAAAGCACAATGTAGTTTCTACAAAAATCAGCCTGTAACTATGCTAAATTGCTGTTCCCTCCCCGTTTTGGGTGAAACCTCTTTGGGTGATGCTGTCCATGGGGATGCTGGCTGGGAAAACCCAATATTTCCCATTCCCTTGTCCCCGAGCATCAGGTGGCTGTCAAAGGGGTTGGCAGGCAATGGATGGAGATGGGAGCAGGGCTCTCCCACAGCGCCCTGGCGCCGGATCCACACCAGGAGGAGCACCCACCATGAATATATCAGGGCACTGAGATGGATCTTTGCCGCGAAGGCAATTCCCTGCCACTGCCATGCTGGAGCAGGGACCTGGAGGAGATGCTCTGAATTGCGGTTAGTGGGGAGCAGCGAGAGTAATGCCAAACCCAAACCTGGCCACACATGGGGGTGAGCTTCCTGGTTTCAATGGGGCCTGGACTTGGGGGACTGGACAGCATCTCAGCCTCTTCGTGGGCTGCTGTGGGGCCAAAGCCCTGCCCCATTCATTGGATGAAACTGGTCCCATTCCTGCACTCAAAGACTGTGAGTGCTGCAGTCCTATGGGAGTGGGAGGTGTCCCTGCCCATGGCAGGGGGGTTGGAACTAGATGATCTTAAGGTCCTTTCCAACCCTAACTATTCTATGCAGCAGCTCAGGGCTCAGCATCCCTGTCCTTGTCCTCTGCCAGCCTTGGCCAGGGTACAGCACACTCCCCAAGGCTGAGGAGGGGGACGCCACTGGTGGCACAGGGTGGCACATCACACCCCAGCCCATCTGCCTCAATGGGAATGGGAAAATGGGGCAAAAACCCCAACTAAAGGTATTCCTCCACCTGTGACCCAGGCATCATTCCCTACCCCTGGCTGAGAGCTGCCACCCCACCAAGACACTGGTTGGTGTCAGCAGAGGCTGTTTTGCAGCTCTCCCACCCCATGGAAGGTATCAGGAGCACTTACAGCTGTCTTCTTCCTCCAGGAACACTTTGCTGACGTAGCAGGCATAGACGAAGCCAAAGAGCTGCAAAACAGAAGCAGTCGGCCACTGGAGTGATGGGTAATGGACCAGCACGGAGCCTGGTGCTGCGAGGGGATGCCTGCAGCATCCCAGTGGCACTGGGAGCATCCTGGGCAGGATTAGTGCCTTCTCTGGGCTGGTGGTGCTGGAGCCCATCTCCAGCAGGTGCTGGTTTGGGATGCAACAAGGCTGGATGGTTTCAGCTGTGCTATGAGGACAAGGGTGGTGGCCCAGGATGGGTGCTGAGCCCCACGCAGCACCTGGAGGGTGCATGGAAGCAGCTCTGGACCCCAGGTCCCTTTCAAACTTTATTTCCTTGCAGCCCCACGGCTTCACGGGAATTTTGGATCCAGGTGTGTCCCCTTCCCACCTCCCCATGGGATGATACAGCTACTGAGACGGGGGGACCATCCCTTGTGCCAAGCAACACATTCCACATCCTCCAGCAACACCTCTGGATGGATTACATTGAGAGCTCCCCAATCCCTGCAGCACCCAGCCCACAGCCTGACAGGTTTTAGGGTGAGCAGCACCCCAGGGTGCTGTCATGGGCTCATTGCCCTTGACGCTATAAACAGGCACTGATGCACAGTGGCACAGTGGGACAACTCCGGCTCTCCCCACTCCGGTCCCTGCCATCACCACCTTCTCTCACTCCATGATTTGGGATTGGGGATGAGGAGGAAAGGAGCAGTCCTTACCGCCAGGAAGATCTGCGTGGCACTGCTCACCACCTCGATGTACTGGTAGTCAAGCAGGCAGCCGCTGACCGTGATGACGTGATGGTCTTCGGGAGCCAGGTTGGAGTTGAGCACCGGCGTCACCAGGCAGCCCGGCCCGTTCTCCATCCACCACGAGCGGTGCAGTGAGGTATTGAAGGTCATGATGAAGTCTCGGTCCTGCGGGAGGGGAGCACAGGAGGAGGCACAGAGCGTGGAGCTCAGCGTCTTTGCAGAGGGATTGGAGAGAAAATGGGGTTTTCCAAGCCAAGGATGCTCCATGAGACCCAACGTTTGTGGCTTCCTCCCATGCTGGTGTCCATACACCAGAGGGGTACGGACATGAACCCATGTTCATAGAACCATGGGACCACCCCACCAGCATGGTCCAGGGATGCAGGGCAACCCCCTCTGCTTCCTCTGGGGGTTTCAGGCTGCATCCTCCATCCCCATCCCCACAGAGCCATGCAGGGATCCCACACATCCCCTCCTTGTAAGCCCATTGCCAGGCTTTGGGGCTCTCCCTGTTTCATCTTCTGCTTCATCTCATTACTGAGGTGCTGGAGCAGGGCCAGAGAAGGGCACTGGAGCTGGTGCAGGGCCTGGAGCACAGTGTGATGGGGAATGGCTGAGGGACCTGGGGGGTTCAGATGGAGAAGAGAAGGCTCAGGGGGGACCTGATCGCTGCCTACAACTGCCTGAGAGGAGGATGGAGCCAGGAGGGGGCTGCACTCTGCTCCCAAGGAACAAGGGATGGGACAAGAGGAACCGGCCTCAGCTGCACCAGGGCAGTTTAGATGGAGCTGAGGAACAATTCCTGCCCCAGAGGGTGCTCAGCATTGGAACTGCCCAGGGCAGGGCTGCAGTCACCGTCCCTGCAGTGTTCACACACCGTGGAGACAAGGCCTCAGTGCCATGGGTCATTGGTGGCCTTGGACAGTGCTGGGAATGGTTGGACTGAATGAGCTGAAAGGGCTTTTCCAACCTGGTTGCTTCTGTGATTCCAGCAGCTCTGAGGTGTCAGTGGTTGGCAGCAGCCTCCCTGCTGCAAGGACACTGCGCTGGCACTGGGGCTGGATAAGGCTCAGGGCTCATCTCTGTCTGTACCCTCCCCATAGCAGGTTCATGCGAGGCCAAGCTCCTGGGCTCCATCCCAGGACACACAATGGCACCTTTGATGCCAATGCCCCTGCCTATGGGTCCAGCAGGGTGCTGCATGGGTTGGGTGGGTTTGGAGAGCACCCATCACATGGAGGGTCCCCCTCAGGTCTGCAGGGGCTGGAAACCCACTGAGCATCCTTGGTAGGAGATCACCAGCCTGCTGCTGCTGGGGGCAGAAAGGATAGAAACATGTGGGGTTGGGTTTCTAAACCCAAAGGATGTGGGTTTAGGTGCTGGGAATCACAAAGAGGGGGAGTTCCGGCATTGCCACATCACTGAGAGATTTCCATGGAGAACAGTGGGAGTGAATCCTCCTTGGCAGCATCCCCCATGCCTGCTGCACATATCCCATGTTTCTGCTTGCTAAAACAGCCTCAAGTGACCTGGAGCTACATATGGGAAGATGGTTTCATCCATCAGGTCCCCCCAAAAGTCCTTCTCCCTACAGTGGGCAGTCACAGAGTGAGCTGGGACCCATGTCCTGAGCGCTCTGGGATGGCATCCTCAGAGCAGCGCACATCCTCAGCATGGGTACCCCAACCACGGGCTGGGGATGCTCAAATCCCCTAACGATGCATCATTACATGAAGCTTTCACTACATGAAGATTTGCTCTTTTTCATGCACAAGCTCTAATTTAACAGCCATGGGAGGGATGGAGAGACACGGAGAGAAAGGGGAGGAAGAGGAGGAGCTTTACCTGCGACAGGCGTCCGACCTCCAGGTAGAAGCAGATGATGAAGGCATTCCAGCCGACCCACAGCACCAGCCACACCGCGTACTGCCGGGAAGAGAAGTGCTCAGGGAATGCCCAATGGGCATCCCCTGCTCCATCCCACCTCCAACCCACTCAATGGATCCCCATTGGATCCACAGCTTTGGATACAGGGCAGAACCTGGGGCTGAGTCGTCCCCAGGGGGGATGATGCTGTACACAGGAGCAGCATCCACGGTGGTACCTACCACCATGAGGTATTTGGATCTGTACTGGATGGTCCCAAAAATGCCCAGGATGACGGCCATGATGTGTAGGAAATTAGCCAGGATGGGGGCCCATTGGTAGCCCAGGAAATCAAAGATCTGCCTCTCCAGCGCCGCCACCTGCAAGAGAGCATGGGAATGGACAGGTATGGAAGTATCGGTCACCACAGCATCCCGGAGGCAAAATGCAGCTGGTGATGAATGGGAATTGCTATGGATAATTAACTGCAATGGGCTGAAACATCCGTGTGATGCCTTGGCTGGTGGGGAGTGAGGGGTTACTTGCAATACCTGGAGCTAGAAGGGGAAAGCAGGAGATGCCAGCTTGTACCCACTAACACCCTCCATGCCTCAGTGTCCCCATTGCTCAGGTCTTGGGCACTGCTAAAGATCACCCTTTGGGATGGCTCTATCCCTGGGATCAGCCTGTCCAGGGGGAAGCCTGTTTGGCTCATGAATGATGTCCTGGGTACCAGCCTTCCCATTTAACACCACTGGGGTTTGATTGCTGCTATCGTTGATAATCCATAAATAAGGACTTGATGCAGCTTAATAAATCACACAACACACAAAATCAGGGCTGGTGGCTTCGGATGGAACCTGCCTTTACCCCAGCACTTATTTACGGCTCTATTTATACTGGCTCAGGCTCTATTACTCTTAATCACAGGATTAGCTCAAAGCAGTGTGATAGCAAAGGTGAGGTGGGAGCACCGGAAGCAGTTGTGAATGGTTTTAAGGTAAAAACTGGAGATTGGACGAGGCTATGGGGTTTTAGGGAGCTTTAGGGGCTCCTGAGGGCTGAGCTGCAGCATCCGTGTCTCCAGCAGCTTTGCAAACCAAAACCCCTCTTACATTTATCTTTGTGACAGCCCAGCCCCATCTCATCGCTCTTTGAGATGCCCCAGATTCACCCAATAAACCCCCCAGGGCCCCAAGTCCTCCCTGCAGCACCATGCCTCAGTTTCCCCTCCCAGGGCAAGGCCCTTTATCCTGGCAGGGAAGCGGGAGCGTATCCTGCAAATCCCAAGAGAAAATGGGCTTTACATCCCCTGCTGTGCCCACCAGCAGCTCCACACAGTGAGCTGGGGTGAGGGGAGCTCCATCCTGGCACTCCCTGAAGCTCCCATAGGAAAATGAGGGCCCGCAGCGTCCCTACCCAGCCACAGCTTCTCTGGGCACCCTGTGCCAGCGCCTCAGCACCCTCACGGGGAAGAGCTTCTGCCTCAGAGCTCATCTCAGTCTCCCCTCTGGCAGTTAAAGCCATTCCCCTTGTCCTCTCCCTACATCCCTCGTCCAAAGCCCCTCTCCAGGTTTCCTGCAGCCCCTTTAGGCACTGGAGCTGCTCTAAGGTCTCCCCTTAAGGAGCCTTCTCAGCAAAGGCAAGGACTGTTGTATCCTATTCCTTACTCTATCACTGGGATCCATGCTGGTAGGACCCCAGTTTCAACTGAAGGCAATGTAAAGCCACAGAGCAGCCCCTGGATCTGTAGTGCCATGACCGATGTTGTTTGCATTGAGCTTAATTCACTTCCACACTATTTAAACTCTCTGAGGAAACAGCCTTTGGAAATACAAGGGGGCTGTAAATCCTTTAAATTGAGGGATGTAAATAATGGATGATAACAGGGAGCGTGGTGCCTGGGGGGTTAGAGCCATCCATCGAGCTGGTGGCTGTTGACAGAGCTGCTCAGCAGGAGCTGGATGCGAAGGCTGAGTTTTGGGTACCAGTAAGTCTCTGAAGTGAGGGAAGAGCCTCAGAGCATCCCATGGAGCTGGAGTGATGGATGGCACCTGGACGGCTCCTTAATTCCAGCCCATTGAGCCAGGAAAAGCTGGGAAGAGCCTGGTAGAACCAAATTCTTCATCCCAAGGAGAAGCAAAATGAGGAGCAAACACCACAGTGTCCCTGAGGATGAGCAAGGGCTCATCTCAGGCTTCAGCTGGGACATCTGGGGGCAGAATGAGGGGTTTGCACAGTTTTACTATGTGGGCAAAACACATTTTGTTTTGGGGGGAGGAAACATCCCTTCTTTGGGGGATGGAAACTCCTGGTTCCATAGGATGTGGCAGGAGCAAACCTGCCCTTGTCCTTCTGAATGTCTTCACCAAACCACCCAGGCAGGGGCAGGGGATGCTCCCCCCTCATTGTTCCTAGAGTCAAAAATAGACAGGAAGAGGCTCTATTCCCCCTCCCAAAAAAGGGATGTTCCCCTCCGCAAAAGCTGTCCCTAAAGAGCCCTGAGCATGCGGCTGCAGTTCTGCCTGCTGTCAGCGCGGCCGGTGCAGGCAGCGCAGGCAGGATGCTCCCGGCTGCCGCTGCCCGCAGCATCTGTGCATCGGGCTGAACTAAAGCCTCTGCCCTCCCCTGGCAGGAGCGGAGCGGTGCCCCCCGATGGGATATTATCCTTCCCCGGGTGATTCCCTCCTGAACACCATATGCCCGAGGCTCGCCGGGATTTAACCTTTCATTTCGCTGTGTTTTGAAGAGATTTGGGGGGGGTTATTCCGCCTTGAATCCAGTCTGAAGGTGCTGCGAGAGCATCACTGCCCCCAGTGCTGAGCCCAGCCTGGGGGGCTGGGGGAGAAATGCCCCGTTCTAGGAGTGTGGGGTAAAAAAGTACTGGGGTTTAGGGAGAAAACACCCCCCAGCAGAGCTGGAAGGCAGGATCCTTCCTCATGTTTCCCACAGCCCAGGCCTGGATGTCCTTGCAGCAGGTCATAGAACCATAGAATCATCACAGCGTGGTTTGGGTTAAAGGGACCTTAAGGCTCATCCAGTAAAGGACATCACTGGGGCAAACTGAAGCTCCTGGGGCTCCCAGATCCTACTCCCATCCCCAGGGGGAACAGCCAAGTCCAGCTCCCATCCTGAAAGGATGCTGCAGGCACCACACCACCCTCAGCACCCTAGTGCAAGCTCTGCCACCGTTCATTTTGAGGCAGTTTATGGCATTTTGCTCATTTTCCCCTTGCCTTCGGAGCTGTTTCCATCATGCGGTCCCATTCCCAGCTCTGCCTGACTCCTCTTTGGAGAATGGCTGCCACTGGAATGAGAGCCCAGCGAGTGAATTGACTATTAAGGAGGTGCAAACACCACTGTGAACCTGGGGACTTCAGTTAATGACTTGGAAACAAGTTCTTGACCTACTTCCAACTTGCAAAAGCCTTCATGAAATCACAGAGAGAAAGAAATTAAAGGGGCCAGAGCCTTGATTGCTCTGTGCTATGGGGTGGAGATGAGCAGGATGCGGCCCCTGGCTTGGAAGATGCTCTGAGATGGAGTGGTACGAGCAAAAAGCGAGGTGAAAGAGGCACAAATTGGAGCCTTCCTCAGCTGTTGCAACCTCAGTGGGTTTTGGGGGGGGTTCTGGCCTTTGCAATGCCCCCTTTTTCCCACTCCCAATGCCGGCATCATGGATTTAGGAGCTGATCGAGCACCTCAGCTCTCCAAGATGCAGCTGCAAATGCTGAGGGCACAGGCAGAGATGGGTGTGTGTGTGTGTGAGATTCCTCTCTACAGCTCCCCAGCACCCACCCAGCACCCAGCACCCATCCCATGGGCTTTCCTTCCTCTTGCCTGTGTTTTCCCACCCCCATTCCCTGTTATTTATTTCATTTCCCTGCATCCGGCAGCGTTGCCATGGGAACACGGTGGCTGGATGCACTTGTCTAGACGCTTCGCCCCAGGAGCCCGCTGCCGGCATCCTGCACCATGGGCTGGGTGCGAGGTCACCCCCTGCATCCCTATGGCTGCATCCCCTCCAAGCTCCTGGCTCCATCCATCCCTGGGAGTTCCCTATGAGGAGGGCTGGGAAATGCAGCTTTGGGGTGGATAATGGGGATGACAGTAACCACCATCATCATGGAATCATCAGATCCCAGACTGGTTTGGGTTGGGAGAGACCTTAAAGCTCATCCAGTTCCACCCCCAACACCTTCCACTAGAACTGGGCCCATCGCTCCCAAACCTGCAAGGTTGGCTCCAATCTCCCCAGCAAGGACCGCAGGGGGTTGTTATCCCTGGAGGAATGTCAACAGGGGTTATCTTTCCCAGCAAACATCACAGCTTACCCCGTGAGGAGGCTGCTTCAGATCTAATGCAATGTCACATCCATTTAACTTCCATCCAGGATTCCATCTCTTATTTCCACTGTCCTATAAGTGCTGAGATGAGACTTTCTGCTTTCTCTCATCTCCCAGCAAGGGAGTCACTTTTCCATGCCAGGGAAAGCCAAGGAAATCCAAGCAGCTCAATTCCCCTATTGCCTGTCAGAGGCTGAAGCCCCAAGATCTCTGGTGCTGGCAGGGAAGGGCTGATCCTGCACTGCCTGGATGCTGTGCCATGCCTCAGTTTACCTGGGAATCAGGCTCAAGTCCCATTGCCCCCACTCAGCACCACACTGAGAGCATTCACTCTCTTGGCCAGCTCCATCAGTGCAGGTCTAATGGAGAAACTGAGGCACAGAGGGATGGTGGAGGAGACCCGAATCCTAAGCCTTGGAGAACGGCTCTGCCTTGAGGACAATGGGTTGGGAGCTGCTCCACAGCCACCGGAGCAGGGCTGGGACTCTTGGGCTGGCTCGGGGAGATGGGATATGGGCTGTGTTGCAACCATCAGCCTACATTAAGCCACAGGAGCCTCCCAGTTCTCCCTGGAGATGCCGAGTGGAGCCGCATCCCTGACCCCAGCACAGAGTCTCCGGTACCTGGACTGGCTGCATCTCTCCAGTGCTGGTTTTCCCATGGGATGCAGTGAGGCAAGGGATGTCCCCCACTGCCCATGGAGGCCCCAACACTCACCCAATGCCTCGTCCTGTGGCTGAGGGGGGAGAAGGAGCCTTGAAGGAACCGGTGCTCCAGCAGGGCACCCATGGGATCCTGGCCTGCTCGGTGTGGGGAGCAGAGCTTGGAGCTGGGGATCTTGGGCTGAAACCTGGGATAATTTGGGCTTAGATCTGGGGATCCTGGGTTTAAATTGGTGGGATCCTTGGCTTAAGTCTGAGGATCTTGGGCTTAAATATAAGGGGCTCTTCATGTGAGATTTGGGGAGTTTGGGGCATGAATTTGGGGAATTTTGGGCTTAAGTCTGTGGGTTGTGGGGCTTAAATCTGGGGGATCTTGACCTTAAATTGGGGAGATCTTGTGTTTAAATTTGGGGGATTGAGACTTAACAATGGGAGATCTTGGGCTTAAATCTGGGGAGTTTGGGGCTTAAATTTGGGGGTTTTGGTGCTTAAATATGGAGGATCTTTGGCTTAAATTTGGGAGGCGCACAGACATGATAAATGGAAGGGGGAACCAGGAGAGATACAGGGAGCCTGACACAGAAACAGCACATTACAGGGGAGGACAAGGAATGGGAGTGAGCAGGAGGGGATGGATCCTGACCGAGATGTCCCCATCCACCCGCGGTGGCCGAGCTGTTTGGACAAGGCTTAAGCCTCAGGCAATTTCGATGCTAATTCTCCCCGCTAAGTTCTTTAGCTGCCATCTGCGAGGAGCAAGAGGTGTTTTCCTCCACATCTGAAATGATGCCTCAAAGACAGCGTTAATATAATCCCATGGGAGAGGAAAGGAGGGGGAAATACATACATATATATAGATATAGATATAAAAATCCAATTTACTGACTTATTTAGTGACACTTTGTGTAATCAATTCTCGCAGGAAAGAAAGGCTGATTAAAGCCAAGCGCATCGCTATGGAAACCGGCATTCCCTCCTCCCACGACCCGCCGGCTGGGAAGGGTGAGGAAATCTGCCTGGTAACAACCCCGTTAATGAGCCAGGGAGCCCAAAGAATCCCTGGGAGCGCCGCTGCCGCGAAAGGAGCAGCCGGGAGCAGCCGGTGGGGAGGCGAAACCGCGCTGAGCTCCCCAAACATTGATTGAGGTGGAAGGGGTTTGGAGGAGGAGGGGATGCTCCTGCATCCATGGGTTGGTACCCAGGGGTGCACCCAGCGAGCCCTGTGAGTGTGGGTGTTTCTTATCCCATTGTTTGGCCTTCAAAGAGAGGACGAACCCATCCTGACACAAAGGTTTAAGAGATTCAGGAGGGAGCTGCCTGCACAAAAGGGGTTTCTATGATAACCCCAGCGGGTTTCCCTCTCCGCAGGGTGATTCCCCAGCCCATGGGCATCACTTCCCGCTGCCTGTGCTCATCTGCCCCCATGGGCCAGAGTTTCTTGGGGAATTGGGGATTTGTTCTTATTTCTCCATTGAATAATGTCCCTCATGGAGGGTTCAGGGGTCTCCTTCTGCCTGGATGCATCCCTCACCCCAGCACCCTGCAAGGAGAAGATGCTTGAGGCACCCACGGGTGCTGCTGAGGCGAGGATAGATGTTCCCATGGGATGAATATAACCCCCCCTTGGGTGGTGGAAAGCAGCTGGGGCTGGCAGTGAGCAGCACAGAAGGGACTCGGCTCTTTCCCCATGCACTTGAGATGCTTTTTGGGGTGCTTTAAGGAGCAAAGGTGTGCTCAGGGCATCATTACTGCTGCTCCTTGGCTATTGAGGGATATAACAACAATACCATCCCATGTTTTCCTTAAATTCCTTCCATTACCACCACTGTCACCATGACCTGGGATGTGAGTGGAGCCTCTCTGCTTCAGCAACGGGACCATGGTCCAGCCCAGGGACCAGAGCATCCAGATTCTGCATCACCCCATCCACCTGCATCCCAGGACTGTCACAAACCGGTGTATCGGAGCATCCAAAGGGATGTGACATCCCACTAAAACCAGACACCTGGATATTTTGAACCATTCCATGGAGCTGCTAAACCTTCCCATTCACCCTGAGGAGGATTTGCTCCGGCTCCTCTCAGTGTGTGCTGTGGCCACCAGTGCGTTAACGCATCCATCAGCAGCAGCATGGCTGGGAGCTCATCAGAGACGCCTCTGACAGCCATAAAAGCCACCTGTATTAATGGCTCTGTCCTCTTTTTATCCCCACCACATCCAGGAGGGGGGTTTGGGGGTTGATTTTACCATCCCTTTCGTTGCTTGGTGGTGGATGGGGAGCATTGGATCCATCCCAGTGCCCACACTGGGGCCTTCCTGCTCTACTTGGCCACATCCTTCAAGGACACCAGGGTGACAACACCACAGCTGGGATGATGCCACCCCAGCCATCCCAAACCCTGCATCCAACAGGGATGTGAGCCCATCCCCCTGGCATCAGGGCCAGCTCTGCATCAGGGAAACCAGGATTTTCCCCAAACCCTTGGGTTTTCTCCCCCTATAACCCCATGGGATGGCTTTGCCAGCTGGGTGATGGGTCCTGCTCCAAGTCACCCCCCCTTCTGGGTACACCCACAGGAGGGATGAGGATTTCCATCTCAAAATCTCTGGGGAAAACCCAACCCCGCAGCTCCCATGGGCTGGACACAGGAGTTGGGGGGACTCCTGGGGTCCTCATGTGGGACACAGGACTGATGCTCCCACCACCTCCTGGAGTTCCCCTGTGGGTCCCCCCTATGCCCCCTGCTCCATGCCCATCTCTGCTGGGTGAGAGACACTCACCTTGGCACTGATCCTGCTTCCCCATCCCTCCCAGCTCTGCTCCGTGTCCCTACCAAGGAAAAGAGGGGGGGATACCCTGGGTGTCCCCCAGGGGCAAAGGGTGAAGGGGATGTGACCATGGCCAGGCTGGGCATGAGGACCCCTGGTCCTTGGGAACCAGCCCCACAGCATCATCCCCACCAAAGCCTGGCTCTGGTACCTCAGAGCTCCCAGCGGCCCCACTGCCATGCCAGGGGGATGCCGCCACCGATACACAGGTGCCACCCCGCCACAAGCCCCACTGAGAGCCACTTCCAGCCCTGGGGAGCAAAGAGGCACCCCCAGACCCCCCCCCCCCAAACCTCGCTGCACTCTCAGCACCCCACCAGCCACCCCCTACACAGAGACTCGATGCCAGCCCTGAGCCACCCCAGTGCCTGTGTCCCCTCCTCCCTGAGCCAAGGGAAAGCGGCGCCAGATGCCACAGAAAGGGGCCAGGAGAGGATGGATTCGCCTGAGAGTCCTGGCAGCTGCCAAAGGGAATTGGCAACCGGATGGTGATGGGCTGGAAGTGGCAGCAGGGGAGGGGACAGCAGGGGCCAGGAGCAGGGGGGGTCCTGGACGTGCAGATGGAGATGCTGTGCCCCTCGGGTAAGGGGACAGTGCTGGTCCCTGAGCCAAAAGAGGGCGGAAAAGAGAAGGATTGAGAGTGCAGGGAGAGAGCCCCAGAGGGGACGGGACAAGGACTCTGAGCGTGACATTTCCTGGCAGGAGCCAAGGCCCCACCATCAATCTGAGCCATTACTGTACAGGAGCAGGAGCAGACAGGGCTTCCCAGGGGCTCCCATTAGCGTCAGCATCCCGCCCTGTGCTGCGCTAGCATCCTCCATCCCGCTCGGAGCATCCTTCATGCTCACCTGGAGCATCCTCTACTCTCACCTCAAGTACCCTCCATGCTCACTTCAAGCAGCATCCACTCCCTGAACGTGAGCACCCTGAACACCCTCGCCTCCCACCTGAGCATCCTCTGTGATGATGCCAAGCATCCTCCACTCCAACCGGAGCAGCCTCTGCTTCCACCAGGGACATTTCCCACTTGGGGCTTGTACCTGGGTGTCCTTCTGGGATGGGACAAGGTGCCAGGCACAGATGCACCATTCCGGTGACAGCAGAGTAGAGGGGATTCTCCTCCACTATTTAAATACAAGCAGGGCTGCTCCCTGCCAGCTTTGCCTTCCCAGTTCTCCAGGCTGCGATGTCCAGAGTTGGACAATTGGAATAAACAGCAGCCTTCAAATGGGGGGGAAGAAAAAAAGCCCCATGCCCAGGGGCCCATCCTGAGCCCTTCCGAGCATCCCTTGGGATTCAGGAAGAATACCTTCGCGCCACTCGACCCTCAATGCTCCATCACTTCCAGCCAAAATACTGCCCCCAGCTCCATGCTGCGATAGGGATAAGGACATCCCAGAGCATCCCAGGAGAATGAGGGATGGGGATACAGCCTGGAATGCTGGGATGAGAGGGGTCTGAAGGTGCCTGCCTGCCTGCTGCTCGGCTGGGCCGGGCGCTGCAGTAATCAATAGCCAATAACCTGCATGGTGCTGAGGAGCTGTGAGGACGTGGGGCTGGTGCTGATGGGAACACCAGGGTCTTGGGGGGTCTTTCAGTGCTGCCGGGGGGCTCCTGGCCATTTCCTTCCCTTTCTATAAGGATATCCCCAAGCCCCCTCCCTGTCATCCCACGGACCAGCAGAGACCAAGCTCCTCAAGACGCTGCTTTGCCGCATCCTCCAACCTCAGCTCTCCCTTCCCAATCCCCTTCTGACGTCCTGGGGATGTATTTTGGGATGGGACACCCGGCTGGCAGGGAGGTGGTCCCAGGGGTGATGCTCACTGCCCCCCCTTCAGTCCACACTTTTCCTCCAGCAATGGTTTTTTTCCTCCTCTTCTTTCTTCCCATTACTGAAACGAGCATCATTGATTTTTTATAGCGCTAATTCTTCTCCTAACAGAAAGCCACCTGGGATCACATCAAATTGCTTATCAGCATCCAAACACTATTATGGCAGCTCAGGCCCTTTCAGCAGCCAAACGAGTGAGCTCAATAAGAAACAGCATCACGTTTGGCTGGATGAGGCTCCTTTTCCCAGACATCAATTAGGCCACCTACTTTTAGGCTTTGCTGATCACATCATGCATCAACCTTCCCTTCCCGTGCTCTCATGGCTCCGCTGTCAGGCCATGTTCATCCTCTTTATTTGCTCTACAACCCAGTGCCCGTTGCTCCCAGCTCCGTTAAGAATGGGCAGGAATGATTGAGGGAGTTCTTCAAGCACTCGTGTTAATACTCTTGGGTGCACATTTGCTGGTCTTGTAAATTTAGACATACTGCACTCGAATCGCAGTTTTAATTGTGAGCAGGAACGTTCCTCCTTCCCAAACGTGCCCATAAACCTTTATAGCTCTGCCTGGGAATAATGCAGCTGCAATGGAGGATGCGCGTCCACTGGGATAGAACAATAGGACCCCAGACTGGGTTGGGTTGGAAGGGACCTCAAAGCTCACCCAGTTCCAGCCCCTGCCACGGGCAGGGACACCTTCCACACCTTCCAAGCTCCTGTGTCCAACCTGGCCTTGAACACTGCCAGCGATGGGGCAGCCACAGCTTCTCTGGGCACCCTGTGCCAGCGCCTCAGCACCCTCCCAGGGAAGAACTTCTGCCTAAGAGCTCATCTCAGCCTCCCCTCTGGCAGGTTAAAGCCATTCCCCTTGTCCTGTCCCTACAGGCCCTTGTCCAAAGCCCCTCTCCAGCTTCCCTGTAGCCCTTTTAGGCGCTGGAGCTGCTCCACAACCACCTGAGCCCATGGTCCCTTCTTGGGTTGTTCATCCGGGTTGATGATGCGGTGGGTTGGAGTTTTTCATGCCCCCAATACACACAATTCCCACCTTGGAGCCATCTCCAGATCCTCAGCACTGCCCATCCCTGGAGCATCCCTATCCCTCCGCACCAGCCCCCATCACCCTGCAGCATCCCTGGGCACGGAGTCATCACAGTACTCATTGTGTCCCATCCCATGGGGTGCAGGGATTCGAGGGTCTCACCATCCCTATGCCACTGCCAGCCCCCCATTGCCATGGCAACCATGCAAATGTGAAAGCTTTCCATAATCATTAGGGAGCAGAGCAGTATAAACAGTGACTGCAGCAGATTACATGCCTATTATGAACAGTCGCACCTTCTGAGTGCTGGTAATTATACCTAATTGTGCATTTAATTGTGTAATTGAAAACCCCCATCTACAGTTCATCCCGGGCTCTGTTCCCCTTTCCCGGTGGTGGAAATGTGGCCAGGGGCAGCTCCGGCTCCGCTGTCCTCAGGTTATCCCTGTGCCGGGAATGGGGCACGATGGGAATGGCGCGAGGACAAAGGATGCCGGTGGATGTTGTAGGTGCCAGAGCTGGAGGGTTGGTGGCCAAAAGCAGGGAGATGGGGACATCATGGAGCACCCGAGAGTGCAGTGGGGTCCTGCTGGGGATAGGGATGTCACACAGGGCTGGTGGGTGCTTCAGGGATACAGGGATGAGACCATCCTTCCTTAAGCCGACCCTGTTAGCTCCTTCTCCAGGCTTGGTGATGGGGGGAATTCACACCCCAAAGGCTCTCAGTGCCCTGTGTGAAGCCCATGGATCAGGGAAGCAGTGTGGGATGGACCCGTGGCAGCTCTCCCTGCACCTCAGCCCTGGGAAGGGATGCCAGTGCCGGTGTGGTACAGCATGGCACGGCGTGGCACAGCACCGCACGCTGCCAGCCGGTGGGCAGCAGGCTCAGCCGGGCAGGAGGTGCCAATGGAGCTTTGCTTTTCCAGCCAATTAAAGGAGAAGGAGAGGAACAAAGAAGGAAAAGAAGCCCCGGTTCGGAGCAAAGCTGAGCTGCATCCCACCCCCGGTGAGCCCTGTGCTGTGATGGGGTCACCACTGTGGGATGGAGGAGACCATCTGAGCAAGCACCGGCTCCTGAGCACAGCCCCAGGGGACAGAGCAGGACAGCCGAATCCAGACAGACCTCAGCTTCCAGCATCCCACATCCCAATATCCCATATCACCACCCACAGGGTTGTAGCAGCACAACTGTCCCGGTCTGCAGCCAACACCATTAGGCTTCAGAGTTAACAAGAGTCACGGCTTGTGGCTCCATGTCCATGCTTGCAGTGGTGGCGTGGTATCGCCACCCGGTTCGTTTCCCATCCAACCACCTCAGCAGCTCTCATCTTCACATAAAGATAAATCCTCCCAACAGCATCCATCCCAGAGAAAGGTTCCCAAAGCCCCCGGAGCCCCCGAGGCTTTCCCAAATGATGGGAAGGACCAGCGAAAACCTGTGGGTTTTGATTTCATCCCATCTCATCAGCGTGAATATCTCCCAGCAGCTCCTCCTGATGTGGGGCAGGGCCGGAGGGCTTCTGGCAAGTGCATCCCTGGGGTTTTCCCAAAGAAAAACCAAACAGAGGCAAAATCCAATCCCTTGGAAATGGCGACCCCGGCGTGCAGCACCACCTCACCGAGTGCTCAAGGAGCACATGGGATATTCGGATGCTCCAAAGCTGCCGTGCCATGGCCCAAACACCGCTTTCCCAAGCCTGGTTCAGGCACAACCACTGCCCCAAGGGCTGCGCTGGGCTCTGCCTGCAGTGTCCTGCCCCTCCAGACCTGCCCTCTCCCTCCCAGCACAGGGGACCTGGCACCCAGTGGGTACCAGCAGCATCCTCTGTCACCACGAGCATCCCCCGTAGGGACACAAGGGACCAGGGGCACATCCCCCGGTTGCAAATACTGGGAAACCAATGGTTCCATGGTGGCACGCAGGGAGCAGCAGGAAGGTGCCTGCAGGAAGGGGGCTCAGCAGTGAGGACCAGCCAGAGGTGATGGTGTCACACAGGGCAGGCTGCTCCGGGAGCACTGGGAGCTGTCATCCCCCACCACAGCAGAGACAGTCGGAGTCAGGCATCATCCCTGCTCCCTATCATCCCCTCCCAACCCTCAGCACCTCCTGGGCTGCACACCCTGACCATGCCACCTCAGGGATGAATATCGGCCTTGGTAGCCAAGGGGACACTGATGGCTCAACCCAGGGCTATGGGTGAGCACCCAGAACCCCCCCCCCCATCCCGGGCAGGGCACCCAGTGGCACCTTTCCCTCCTGGACCACATGGGTGCCCCTGCTGTGGAATGGGGTGCTGAGGGCAGAGGGCATCTCCCCATGGCCAGCAGGATGCAAGCTGCTGCCTCCAGAGCTGGGAGAGCATCCCACAGGCAGGGAGGGGATGAGCTGTAGGATGGCGTGGGCCTGAGGTGGAAGAGCCGCTGGTGAGGGGTATTTATGGAGCCAAGCCTTTGGGAATGCTGGCAGTACCAGGACACACAGGGCAAGGGGTGGAGAGCAAAGCCTGACCCGCATCTGCAGCACCAAGTTCCTCTGGGTGCGAGTAGGAGCTGCTCTCCCAGCTCAGGAGCTCGCACTGGTTCAGTTCTTCCCCTACAATGAATAGGTTAAAATCCCCTGGATCTGGGATATGTCAGGGAATAAACACCAACAAGTGATCGAGAGCCAGGAAACTCCTGCACACTGGAAAACACCCCTCAGGTTTTAAGGGGGAAGGTGAGCAAAGCGCTAAGCAAGGCTTTACAGATTGAATCGGAGGGACAACTGGGGACACAAGAGGCCATTCCCACTGGGAACGGCAGGACTTCAGCCTGCGGTTGAGGACTAGCTTGGAGCATTCCTGCATCCCACCAGGAAAGCCCAGTCCCCCCCATCCGAGAGTGGGGACCCTCCCGCTTGCTGCCTCCCAAAGAATGGAGAATGAACAAGAGCAACGCCAGGAAGAAAGTGCTGGTCAGCAGGATAACACCATCATCCCCGGAGTGCATCCAGAGGGTTTCCATCACTGCCTCCATCCACCCCATCACCCCCAATGCCTGGGGACACCAGGGCTGACCACCCTGCCTTCCTCACCACAGTGAGCCCCAGCATGGCCATGGGGCAAGTTGTAGGGAGCTGATCCTCTGTTACTGAACCACCCAGGTGGGATAACCCATCACAACCTGGTTTTAGTGGAAAACCCCCCAAGCGCCCCATGCGCTCCCATCACCACCTCCGCTGTGGGCAGCCTGATGAGGGACTGACCCCCAGGCAGCAGCCAGCACATCACCTAATGCTTATGAAGGCCAACGAGCCCATTAAACCCTTCCTTTCCCTCTGCTCCCACCATCGCAGCATCCCCCCCGCCGCGGGCAGACGGGTCCCACTTGGAAGCAGGAGAGTTTCCAAAGTGCTGGCAGTGATTCCAAGTTTCCCCCTTGCCCCAGCTCGGGGGACCAACAGCCCAAGAAACATCCTTGGAGTGACCAGGATGGGAAACCGCCGGCGGGAGCGAAGAGGATGCAGTTGGAAACAAAGCTCACACCTGCTGGAGACGCATCCCCAGGCGCTGACAGCGCAGGGAACCGGTTCCCATCCATCTTCCCCAGCCGTGACTCCAGCCAGCGCTGGATTGAGGCAGGGGATGAGGGGGGCACCTCATTCCTCACTGAGTATTAATTCTCCTTGGGGTATGGGGGGGGCCTGGGTGTCAGTGAAGCATCCCCAGGCCGGTCCCACAGCAAGGTCACCGCCGACACGGCGCGGGTAGCGGTGACAGCAGCGTTCGCACAAAGCACGACCCGGCATGCTGATGAGCGCGGGCGGCCCCTCGCCTTACCAGCTGCAGGCAGCAGAATCCCACCAGCGTGCATCGCCCATTGCATCTCCCCATGGTTTCCCAGCCGGAGCCGCGGATTTTCCCCCGCCGTGGCCTCGCGTCGCCGTCCTCCGGCTCCTCACCGGCAGAGCCGACACCCGGCGAGCATCAGCGGGGCACCAGCAGCATGTCCCGCTCCGCAGCCCCCGGGCAGCCCCGCTACTTTCTTCACAGCAGCCCCGCCATCTCCCGCATCCTGCCAGGGCAGCGCAGAGCCGGGCTGCGCTCAGAAAGGGGCATCGCCCCCCATTCTCCGCCTTTCCCCCCCCCCCCAAACCAACCGCGCTCCCCCCCCCCACCCCGAGCCCGCTACAGCCCCATCCCTTAGCGCAGAGCCCCCGGGGCCGCGCAGCCCCCGCCGCCCATCCCCGGAGCCCGCAGCTCTATTGTCTCTCCCGCACAGCCCCGGGGGCGGGCGGGGAGGTGGCGGCGGGGTGGGGTCGGGGGCGCGCCGGGCAGGGCGGGGCGCGGCAGCCGGAACAACGCCAGACGCGCTCCCCAGCGGGGCCCGGCGGGCGGAGCGGCCGGGAGGGGCGGAGGGGAGGCCGGGCGCGGTGCGCCGCCACGAGCCCTTGGCGGCTTCCGGGGGCGCCGGGCGGCGCGGACCCTTCGCTGCGGTGCGCGGCTGCCGGTGGCGCCCTCCTTCCCTTAGCCCAATATTTGTCTTTTTAATGGCAGGTTTCTATTCTATTATTTCCCCCCTTTCCGGAGCCAGGTGGGGATGGGTTAAGCGCCGGCGATGCGAATGCACAAGGGCTGCCGAGCTGCTGCCCTCCCCTTCCCCTCGGCCCTGCGGCCCTTGGGCGGTGCCTGCGCCCGCAGCCGCGTCCTTTGGGGTGGTGGTGCCGGGGCAGCAGCGAGGCTCGCGGGGAGGAGGAAGCCCTCAGCCCCGCACACGCGGCTCCAGGCCCGGGAGCACCCTCGGGGCAGAGGGGAGGCAGCATCCACCGGGCTCCAGGGGCTGTGCTCCTGGAGGGCTCACACCCGGCAGAGCCGGCAGGGTCCGGCTCCAACCCGCCACCCGCCCTGCTCGCCTTTGTTCTGCTTTCACAGCGCAGGGGGATCGGAGAGTGCACATCCTCCGAGGAACAGCCGGGATGCTGCGTTAGGGACCTCCTGCTGAAGTGCCCCCGGCAGAAGGACTCGGGAACGCTTTGCTGCTTTTCCCTTCCATGATTTCTTAATCCTCAGCTCTGGTTTTTATAAGGAAGCATCTCCTGAACCAGCCCCACACACTATTAGGTGCCAGAGCTGCTCTGCACCGGATCCGAGGGGCTGCAAACCTTACAGGTACATTAATGGGCAAGTGTCACCTGGCCATGGTCCAGCCAAGGGCCCAACCCATCCCCATGTGCTGCTGGGGCCTGGAGCTTTTCCTTCATCCTCCATAGTGCGAATTTCTCTCCTTCCCTGTGTGTGGCTTCCGGGAATGCAAAAAAACATGCAGGGGGTTCACCAAGGGATGCTCTGGAGCAAGGGAGCTGCAGAGGTGGTTGCACCCAGGCTGAATCAGACACTGTCTGAAACACGGGGACCTCTGCATTTCTTCTCCAGGTCCTCACCAAGAGCCTGCGCGGGATCCCATCACCCTCATCCCATGGGGAGAGGTGTCCCGTGCTGCTGCGGGTTATCTGGATGCATAAAGGCCCAGCATCGAGCTTGTGGGTTCCTCTGGGATTCAAGCACAGCAGAAACCCAAAGCAGAGGGACTGGTTTCACCCCATGGGTCAAAACAAGGCCCAAGCACCCCACAGCATCTCCTTGGCAATGGCCAAACTGGCTCAGCTCAGCCGGCTCCTAAAAATGCCAGGAAAAGGCAAAAAGAGCCATGATGGAAACCCACAAAACCCAATCCAATGGCTCCCGAGCTGGTGGAGCTCCATGAGGAATCAATTGTAGATTAGAAAAGGTCAATACATGTCAAGTGCTTCCCTAGGAGGCGAGGAGAAGACTTCATCTATGTTGCAGGGTGGGAAATGAGCCCACGTTTGGCTTTTGTTCCCTTTTCTTTTGCAATAAAGCACCCCAATGACCTTATCACTCCCTAACATCCTATCCTGCCTGACAGGAGGATGGAGCCAGGAAGGGGCTGGGCTCTGCTCCCGAGGAACAAGGGATGGGGCAAAAGGAAACACCAGAGGAGGCTTAGATAGAGATTAGTGGTGGGGACCCCAAACCTGGGCATCAGTCTCCTGCCAGCACAGCCGTCACCAGCCCTCACCCAGCACCTCTGCTGCTGGCCTTGACCTGAACCCATCCTCCTCCTCCTCACCTCACCTGGGACAGCCCCAACCCACAGTGGCACCGAGCCTGAGGGACCCCTCGTGCCACCCCATGGGGGGCATGCTCCAGCTCCCAGCCCCAGGAGAAGGCTCACGATGGAGCAAAGCAGCAAAGACCTCTCTATTTAACCGATTCCTCCCCGATTTTAACCTCATGAGGCCCCAGGCTGCAAATCCCCCTCGGTTCCTTGGATCACTGTTAATGGATCCCTGTTCCTCTGGCTCACGTTGAATTGACAGAGAAATTAAAATGCATTCACACCATTCTCCCTCCGTTGTCATCTTATCTGGGTGTCTCGCGAGCAGCCTGGCACATTACAGAACCCATCAGCATTGAGCCTTTGTAGCTCGCAAAATTCATAATTAACAAAAAACTTCCATTCACTTGTTCATGTAATTTAATTAGTTTCCCATTAAATAGACACTAAAGTATCATCTATTTCCCAACAGAGCAAATAATTGTTTTCTATCCTCTTAGAAGTTATCGCTTGCTTATTGTAACTATCACAATTCATTAGGAGCCCCCGAGCAGCAAGGGGAGAAGGACTGGAGGAAGGACAGGGAGGTAATGAAAGGCAGTGGCAGGGCCAAGGGTGCCCTTGGCTGAGCCAGGACTTCCCAGTGATGCCCTGTTGTGCCCAGCACCCAGCACAGGATCAGCCCACTTCTGGGTACCGCATCTGCATCCAGCCCGGATCTCCTGATGGTGCTGGCGTTGCTGAAGGGTCCAGAACCTAGGATGGGGATGAGGACGCAGGGGGTCCCTGCCAGCTCTCCATTCCCCATAGGAAGCCAGGGAAGCTCTATCGCACATAGGCCGTTTATCTGGATCCCAGGAAAGATTTCATTTACACTGGGAATCTCTCAAGCACAGACCTCCCTTGGAGGAACGAACCTGTTTAAGAAAACAATTTGCTCTGTGCTTGGATTATGCCTTTAACAGTTGGCTGCTGCGATGCCCCTGGAGCCGGCGCAGCTCCGGTGTGGGATGGGAGCCAAGAGGGGCCCAAGGCAAGGACTGGGAACCCTGGGACAGGGAACTGGTAGGAAAAGCAGCCCAACCCCCTGGAGCTGTAGTACCTGGTATAGAGCATCACCCTGACGCCAAGGCCTGGTGCTGGCCCTGTCAGTCTGGGGGCTGTGAGTACATGGGGGTAAACAGGGGTACACATATGAAAATGCACATGCAGGTGAGTGTGCATGGATACATGCATGTTTGCACCTGTGTGCATGCGTGCTTGTGCATGAATGTGTGTGTGCTGCACCCCCAGAGCGTGAGCAGCAATTCAGGGAGAGGATTCTGCCCCTCTGCTGTGCTCTGCGGGGAGCCCCCTGCAGTCCTGATCCAGCTCTGGGGCAGCAGCACAAGAGGGACGTGGAGCTGCTGGAGCGAGTCCAGAGGAGGCCATGGAGATGCTGCGAGGGCTGGAGCAGCTCTGCTCTGGAGCCAGGCTGAGAGAGCTGGGCTGGGGCAGCCTGGAGAGGAGAAGGCTCCTGAAGGGGAGACCTTAGAGCAGCTCCAGTGCCTAAAGGGGCTGCAGGAAACCTGGAGAGGGGCTTTGGCCAAGGGCCTGTAGGGACAGGACAAGGGGAATGGCTTTAACCTGCCAGAGGGGAGATTGAGATGAGCTCTTAGGCAGAAGCTCTTCCCTGTGAGGGTCCCTTCCGACCCAAACCATGCTGTGGTTCTATGGAGTTAACATCTGTGGTTTCCCTGGGGTGCAGACAAGTGCTGATTTAGCGCTGGACAGTGAAGAGTAAACCAGAACAATAAATCCCCCACACACAGTTCTTGCAAAAAGCCATCTATTTCAGTTTTCACCGTATAAAAAACCCAAGAGAAATGGACACGGAATATACAAACCACATGTGGACCTCGAACAACTTTTACCAATTTCAAGTGAGCTGGGGAAGGGTTTAATCATCTGTGGTACAGCCAAAACCAAATTCCTTTCAATTCCTACTTTTCCTTCCTGCCCACAGAAGGGAGGTTGGAAGGAAGCTGTACAGTGACATTACAGCCCGAGGAGGGCAGCTTGTCACATCGAGCTGCTTCAACGGTTTCCCAGTGCCATGAGTGTGAGGGGGTCTGGCACCAGCAAGAGGCCACGTCAATCCCACCTCTGTAAACCAAGGATCATGGATCCCATCTCCCTCTTGGCTTCACTGGATCTCCCCCATGTACAGCCTTTTGTCACTGGATGCAGAGAGAACTGAAGGAGAGAGATGGGAAAAGGGGGATATGTTAAGCACAACAGTTTGGGATCTCCACAAAACACACACAGCTGGAATTGAACTCATTTCAC
Source organism: Myiopsitta monachus (assembly GCA_017639245.1). Taxonomy (NCBI): domain Eukaryota; kingdom Metazoa; phylum Chordata; class Aves; order Psittaciformes; family Psittacidae; genus Myiopsitta; species Myiopsitta monachus. Next base: position 2,911,741 of record CM029917.1, on the reverse strand, counting down.
TTGCTGCTTGTGAGCTATAAAGCCAAATTGCATTTGCTCCCCAAAACCACCCCATGGAATTGCTCTTCTGACCACTGTACACCATGGCTGCCATTCGACCAGCCAAAGACAGGCATAACCACACACTGCCTGCGATGTCCTGAGCATTAAAGCAGTAAAGAGAGGTGTATGAACACGCTGGTAGTGCTCTGGAGCATCCCAAGGGGCTGTTTTCAGGGCCGGGACGCTGCCTGGGGCCTGCATGCCGCTAGAGGGCACAGGCTGTCTAGGGAAGCCTCAATGGTGGTGGTAACGATCCAGAACAGGGTAAAGGCAGCTGGAGCCCAGCTCCGAAGCACCACCTGCACCTCGAAAAGGCTCTTCAGAGGATTCAATACACAAGACCGAGCCAGAAGCGCTGCTCCTGACACTGACAACGGCTTCATGTGAGCCCAGGAGAGGTTTGGTTGTCTCTACGTGAACTCACGCACTGGTGTGTGTCAGCTGAGCATAGAATCAGGCTGGGTTGGGCTGGAAGGGAGCTTAAGGCAGCCTGCTCTAGTGGAAGGTGTCCCTGCCCATGGCAGGGGGTACTGGATGAGCTTTAAGGTTCCTTCCAAGCCAAACCACTCTGTTATTCCATATTTGTGTGATACGCAGGGCTCTGGGCCACATGTAATTGTGGGGCTGTTTCCCAGAGGATGAGCAGTTCAACCAGCCCTGAAACTATTGCCTCTTCTGACTTCAGGTGGAGAGCACTTACTAATGGGTTCCTCTGGATGGAAAGCCAGCTCATTCACTGACCCAGCATGGCCTGGCAGCTTGTACAGAATCCTCCTGGATGTGGTGTCCCACACGTACACAAACCTACAAGAGAGGCACTGTGAGTGCATTGAGGAGCGAAAGCAACTGCCAACAGCTCATCCCTGCATCGGCTCAGCACCCGGCCTGACACAGGTCCAGCTCCTGGTGTGGAAACCTCCAGGGGAGGTTTAGATGGAGCTGAGGAACAATTCCTTCCCCAAAGGGTGCTCAGGCATTGGAACTGCCCAGGGCAGTGCTGGAGTCACCATCCCCCCTGCAAGTGTTCACACACCGTGCAGATGAGGCCCTCAGTGCCACAGGTTAGTGGTGGCCTTGGCAGTGCTGGGAATGGTTGGACTGGATGAGCATAAAGGTCTTTTCTAACCCAGTTGATTCTGTGGTTCTAATCACTGAGGAGTTATTTTGTACACAGACAAATGGCACATTTATTTAACCTTGCTTCGCTTTCCCAGCAGGAACTCCTCAAAACCAAACTGAAAAGCTCAGAGATGGCAGAAGGATTTGTACAGCCTTGTCTAACCTGCCCTGGGACCTGCCTGCCTGCTCTTCCCCATGGAACAGCACCGCAGAGCTGCTGTCAGACCTCAGAGCTACACCAGCATCTGCAGAACTAACCCAATGGCCCAGTGCTTGGAAGGGACACAGGCGTCCCTCCACCATGTGCTGCAAAGGAGTCACAGCTCAGCCACTTGCTGTGACAGCTGCCCCATTATATCTGGCCAGTGAGAGCTAAAGTTCTGCCTCTCCTCTATCAGAAACTCATTAATCTGCTGATTACTGCTCCAAGTCCTGGCCTCCAGCCTGCAGGAATTCCTGTCTCCATGGCACTGAGGGTGTGTCTGGATTTGATCCAGTGGCAGTTGGTATCCTTCACAGTGACCTTCAGTGTCTGGCATGGACCCTCTGCTGGCTTCTTCCCTCTGCCCCTTCCAGTCCTCAGCTGCCTTAGTTTACAGGATATCTCATTTTAAAGTCTAATATGTGCTAATTAGCCAGATCTTTAGTTCTTGTTACTCATGAATTAAAGTAAGGATCAAGAGTGATCCTTGGAACACCACTGGTGCCTTCTGCAAGCTGCCACACAGCAATTTAACCGGTATTTGTGGTCCTCAGCAGTACAGCCCCCACACTACACACACTTCCCAGACTCCCTGTGTCCTGAAGAGGCTCACAAGCACCTGCTAATATGACCACATGGGTCCTAGTCCAACATCAACCATGCTCCTGTCATCTGCTGCTCCTGAGGAGGGATCCCGTGGTTGAACATAAGCAGTAATGCAGATCTCTCGTCAGCTTTTGACAACAAGAAGATTTTACAACTATATGGCGCTCCTCCACTGCCACAGAGGCAACAGAAACACATCAGTGTAGTAACGAGGGCAGTCAACGTGATCCGATTCATTCCAGGAGCACCTGGATTCATGGTAACAGGGAAGGCAGCAGCAACTCACCTGTCAGCCTGAGCCCCCCGCAATTTTACTCCCATCCGGGGACCAAGAGCACCTCAGAAGGTTCTAAAATGAAAGAAGCAGCACAGATGTGTTTGCAAAGGAAGATTTAACCTTCTGCTCTACTTAAGATCACCACGAGACTTTCAACATCACGAGCACCACTTTAATGAGCCCGATGAGATGGTAATTACAGATTTTGGTTTATGGCTGGCACCATCCAGCACCTTCTTATTTTACACCAAGTAGGTAGTAAATGTAGAAAATACTTAATTTACATCTAATTATAGTGAAGCGAGCAAAGAAATCTAGTTACTGCAGTTTTAACTGGAATCCCACTTTGTGCATTCATCTTTCTTTGAGTTCTTATTAAAGCCTTTCTGGTTTAAACTTGAAGAAACAATTTGGAGCGCAGTTAATAGCAGCAGCGCTTCACAAACACCACGTTCTGCTCTGCAGGACACTCACCTTCTCAAAGTTGTGCACGTTGCCCTGGAAGATCTTCACACATCTCTCCTTAGGGGCGAAGGGCCGCACGTCCCAGATGCGAACTGCAACACAGAGCTCACAGTCACCAGCTGAAGGTGGCACAGGGCGGCTTCAGGAATGCTTCTCTCCCTAAGACGTGCTGCTAATGAGCAAAGCTCTTTGTTCTCTCCATAGAATCCCGGACTGGTTTGGGTTGGAAAGGACCTTAAAGCTCATCCAGTTCCAACCCCTGTCACGGGCAGGGACACCTTCCACTAGAGCAGCTTGCTCCAAGCCCCTGTGTCCAACCTGGCCTTGAACACTGCCAGCGATGGGGCAGCCACAGCTTCTCTGGGCACCCTGTGCCAGCGCCTCAGCACCCTCATAGTGAAATTTTAGCTAGTATCTCCCCCGAAGCAAAGGGAAAGGAGCAGCTTCCCCCTGCAGAAAGCTCTGGTGTGAAAGGTAAAACACAGACGTTTATAATCACACCAAGACCCCACCAGCAGGAGGGGGAAAATCCAAACCAACACTTACACAAATGAGGCACCATCTGTTTACATGAACCTTCTCTTTGTTCTAGCACTCCATGACCACAGTGCTGAGCAGCTTCACCAAACCCCCCCCAGGAGACAGTCTGGAATCTGCTGTCATTCCCACTGCAGGGAAAGAGCCAAACCTCCCTGACAAGAGCCAGGCTGAGGCTGTGTTCAACTGTCTGTGCAAACGTGTGCCACAGTATGTCCTCCCTGCCCTTTGGAGCCGTGACAAACCCTCCACTGCAGCTGCTCCCTCCCTGCAAAGGACACGACTGTCACCGGTGTAACAAGAATTCCAGCTTTATCTCTGGAGCCAGACTCCCTTCAGCTTATCCCCATGGCTGGATCTTGTGTTTCGACATCACACAAGCTGAGCTGTTCCTAAACGTGGTGCAAAGCTGGTGCAAGAGAGCAGCACTTGGCTGCTGTGCCCTTACAGCAGGTAGGATGTACCTGTGTTGTCCATGGCGTTGGAGAGCAGGTAGGAGCCTTCTGAGCTCAGGCTGAGGCCGGTCACTGAGTCTGCGTGTCCTCTCATTGTGTAAGTGAGCTTGTTCTGGCGCAGGTCCCACACCTTCACACACAACAGAACCACAGTTTAGCAACAAGACAGCCAGGACTGTTGGAACTGATGGTTACAAAGTGTTTCACACAGGTATTGATCCCAGCAAACATCAGCTTTTGATTCCAGCTGGGGAGGTCTGAACGGCTAAGAGACTAGAATTTTATGTGTCTATTAGGAAAAGTGGAATTTGCCCCTTAGAACACATTCAGCCACCAAGGAGTTTAATGTCAGCAGCCCCACACATGCAGGAATCCCTCTCCATCTGGCTAGAGCTCCCCCAGCTCCCAAATTCCACTGACTGACGGCACAGAGCAGTTGTTCAATCCCCCAAATTCCACTGTTCTCTCCCAAAGCGGAGCAGTGGGAACAGTTCTCCTGCTGATGCCACACTCGGTGATGGCTCTGTGACAAGCACACGCTCCCCACACCTAGGTGAGGCTGGAGCCTGAGCCTAAAGGGCCAGGAAGACAGATTAAACCATGCAGTATCAGGAGAATCTCAGTCACCAGCTGAATGAAACCCTGACCTGGTTCTTAAATAAGAACTTTCCACACTAGCAGGTGACAAAGTGAGCTGCAAACTGGAGTAGAGGTCATAGACTGCGGATGCGTCACCACATTTTCTTTAGTTTACCTCATATATGGCTCTAGAGCCTCCAGGCCAGGCACAGGCTGCCAGAAGAGCAGCATCCCGTGTCTGCTGCAGTGGGTGACAGCAGCGCTGGGACACCTGGCCAGGAATGCCAGGGCTGCCCAGGCTGTCACATGGCAAAGAGCCCTGGAGCAACTCCCTCAGAGCTTATTGGCCCTAAGTCAACAGCGAGGTCAGACACAGGAGCTCCACGTGGTTCTTGTGACTGTAAAATGAACCAACAGGCTTCCACATTTGACCTTGAGGAATGGAAGATGTGATGGGATGGAAAAGGTGTGCGTGGTTGGAAAAGCAGGCGAGGATAAGGGTGTTCACCTTAATGTCGTTGTCGATGCCTCCGGATATGATCTGATCACTGGTGTCATTGAACGTCACAGCCAGGACCTGGTATGTGTTCTGGAATGTCTGGACAGCAGCTTTTTTCCTGATGTCCCACAGCTGAAAAGACACAGCACTTGTAATAAAAGGTGCACAGAGATATTTAATGACAAAATGACAGGCAGTTGCATGGATTTATAGAATCGTAGAATGGTTTGGGTTGGAAAGAACCTTAAGATCACCCAGTTCCTATCCCCTGCCACATGTGGCAGAGGCTCAGAATGCTCTCCTGAAAGTCTCTCTTTAGATCTCAGGAGGTCTCTATAATGCCCCCAAGAATGACAGTAATAAAGGAGCAATCAAATTTGATTTCAATGTTTTAATTTCTGAAGACTAAGTTGTTAGCTAATGGAATGAGAACAGTGATGAAAGGCTGGATTTAGCCCACTTAAATAGGAAAATCCCCCAAAATCTTTCAGAGATCCCATCTTTCAGCCCGGACTATCCCCTCCCACCACACACTGACCTTCACTGTCCCATCATCACTGCCTGTGCAGACGAGCTGGGGCCCTCGCCTCGCTGGGTAGCAGGAGTTCACGAAGGATGTGTGGCCCTTCAGCCTCTTCACCCTCTCTCCAGTCTCACTGTCCCACACAGCCACTGTTTTGTCTGTGGATGCTGAGAAGAGCATGCTGCAAAGGAGAGCCACTGTGAGGATCCCAATTTCAGGAACGCTTCTCCCTTACCACCTTTTTAACTCTAAAGTTGTGTGGTCAAAAGTGGGAATAAGCCACTGGAGAAGAATCTCCTCAATACACCAAGACAAAGGTCCTCTTCAGAAGAGGCTGACTGATGGTGGGGCAGTTACACTGGAGGCACCCCTGTTTCTAGATACATAGACAATGGTTTTCTGCATTCTCAAAACACTACCTGGAAGGAAAACTGAGTGGTAATGGCTTAGATGCAACAGTGGAATGGTCTTTAAAGCTAACAGATATCCTCTGAATACCAAGACTGGACTGTTTCAGGCTTACACAGATAACTCACTCGTGTTCCTTCCCAGTGCCTCCCAGATGACCAATATTAACTTTCCTCTGCTCCTCCAGACCAAAATCAAGGGTACTAGTGGTGACTCCACATCCTTTGCTCAAGCCCAAGCTGGCACCATTCCTTGTCTGGGAAAGCCACACCACAAGCATTGGCCATATGAACAAGCAGGGGATGTGGTGGGACTCCAGCCAGCAGAAAGCACCTTCAGAAAGAGCTGTGACTGAGGCCAAGCGCCACCAGCACCAATTTACCTGCCATCAGTGTTGTAATGCAGCTCCATAACTGCCCCGCTGTGTCCCTTCAGGGTGGCGTAGTTATCACAGTCCCCGTAGACGTTCCACAGCACTGGGGGAAAGAGAGGGAATTGGGAAGAACAGGAAACATGGAAACACCTCCCTGATGCAAAGGGCTGGTCTCCAGGAATTCAGCTAAATGAGCACTGTATCATCACCACAATCATCACCACCAGGGATGAACAGCAACCAAGAGGCATTACGTGAGTCCCAGGAGGACAGAGCTGATTTATGGGTCTAGATCAAGCTGAATTTATGAAGAAAATAATCTTCACCTCAGCAACCCACAGCATTAAAGGCTGTGTTTCTGCAGCGTGCTGCAGGCACAGACTGGGGCACACCAGGCTATGAGCCCCATCTGAGTGTCCTGGTTTCAGCTGGGATAGAGAATCCTCGAATAGCTTGGGTTGGAAGGGAACTCCGAAGCTCATCCAGTTCCAGCTGTCATGGGAAGGAACATCTTCAACGAGATCAGGTTGCCCAGAACCACATCCAGCCTGGCCCTGAATGGCTCCAACTTGCGCAGTGTTTTGCCACTCTCATTGTAAAGAATTCTTTCCTTACATCCAGCCTGCATCCCCCCTCTATTAGTTTAAACCCATCACCCCCATCATCCTATCACAACAGACCCTGCTAAGAAGTCTCTCCCCATCTTTCCTATAGGCCTCTTTTGAAAACATGAAAGGCCACAATAAGGTCATTCCTGGAGCCTTCTCTTCTCCAGGCTGCCCCAGCCCAGCTCTCTCAGCCTGGCTCCAGAGCAGAGCTGCTCCAGCACTCGCAGCATCTCCTGTGCCCTCCTCTGCACTCGCTCCAACAGCTCCACGTCCCTCTTGTGCTGTTGTCCCAGAGCTGGATCAGGACTGCAAAGGGGGGTCTCCCCAGAGCACAGCAGAGGGGGAGAATCCCCTCCCTGACCTGCTGCATGGCTCCTTTCTCACACTCCTAAGCGGAAGCTCAGGACCCAGAAAGCTGAGGGCTCCACCCCAGCAGCCTGATGTACAAGCCCCAACCCCACGGAACCAGCACTGGCTGGGACCCCTGTGCCCGGTACTCACAGATGAGCCTGTCAAAGCCAGCAGAGGCGAGTGTGTTGCCATTGGGGTGGAACTTGCAGCAGTACACCTCCCCCTCGTGCCCCGAGAGCAACATGATGGGTGCCTGCAGCGAGGAGCAGCGTGGGGGGCCCTGTGGAGGCAACGGGGAGAGGGTGAGAGCGATAAGAATCACAGAATCAACCAGGTTGGAAAAGCCCTTTCAGCTCATTCAGTCCAACCATTCCCAGCACTGCCAAGGCCACCAATGACCCATGGCACTGAGGGCCTCGTCTCCATGGTGTGTGAACAGTTGCAGGGACAGTGGCTCCAGCCCTGCCCTGGGCAGCAGTTCCAATGCTGAGCATCCCTCTGGGGCAGGAATCGTTCCTCAGCTCCATCTAAACCTGCCCTGGTGCAGCTGAGGCCGGTTCCTCTTATTCCATCCCTTGGTCCTTGGGAACAGAACCCAGTCTCCTCCTGGCTCCATCCTCCTCTCAGGCAGTTGTAGGCAGCGATCAGGTCCCCCCTGAGCCTTCTCTTCTCCATCTGAACCCCCCAGGTCCCTCAGCCGTTCCCATCACACTGTGCTCCAGGCCCTGCACCAGCTCCAGTGCCCTTCTCTGGCCTCGCTCCAGCACCTCAATGTCTCTCTTGTAGCGAGGGGCCCAGAGCTGAACTCAGAACTCGAGATGCAGCCTCCCCAGTGCTCAGTGCAGGGGCACAATCCCTGCCCTGGCCCTGATGCCGCGCTGGCGCTGACCCAGGCCAGGATGCTGGTGGCTCCTTGGCTGCCTGGGCACCAGCTGCTCATGTCCAGCTCCACCAATCCAGGCCTGGAGCTCTGCACCATCCCAGACCCACGGCTCCTCCCGAGCCCCAACATCGCCTCTCCTCCCCCCCGTTACCCCCTCACGCCGTACCGCCTGCAGCAGGGCCCCAGGCGGGGGCTGTCCTCCGCCGCCGCCGCCGCCGCCCCCCGCGCCCGGCAGCTCATGGCGGGGCCGCTTGGCCGGCACGGGCACGACCGGGAGCTCGGCGCCGGGCGGCGGGGAGGCCCCGGGGGCGGTACCGGGGGGCGCGACGGGGCCCGGAGCGGGGCCGGGGCCGGGGCCACCGGCGGGGACCTTCCGCTTCTGCTGCTCGATCATCGCCGCCCGCAGCGCGCCCGCCCGCGCCGCTATTGGTCAGCCGCGCCGCGTCCCGCCGCGCTGATTGGCGGAAGGCGGCGGGATGGCCCGCCCCCTCCCTCAGGCGCGCGTCCGGCGCGTAGCTGACGGCTGAGAGGCGCGGAGGGCGTTCCGCGCACGGATTGGCTGATGGGGAGGGATCCGCTTAACACGGGTAACGCTGAGTGGGTAAAAGCTGACACCCGGCAGCATTGCGCCTGGCGATTGGAGGAGGTTGGGGTTCCTCAGGGGGAGGGGAGGTGTGTGTGGAGGGGTAACATGGCGGCGGGCGGGCGCTGAGGGGACCCACGGGCACCGCGGCCTCCGCCACGGCCCCGGGCTCACACCGCGCTCACACCGCGCTCACACCGCCTCCCGCCCGCGGCCCCGGGCTCACACCGCGCTCACACCGCCTCCCGCCCGCGGCCCCGGGCTCACACCGCGCTCACACCGCCTCCCGCCCGCGGCCTCGGCTCCCCGCGCCGGTGAGAGCCGCCGAGCGCACGCGGTACCGGGCAGGGCCGGCCGCAGCGCTGTGACGCCCGGGGTTTGGTGCTGGTTGTAGCTGAAGTCGAGACGAAACGGAGCGGTAGGGCAAGGGGTGGTGGGGTCGAACTTACACAGCTCAGATTCAGGTTGGAGATAACGGAGAAGCTCTTCTCTGTGAGGGTGCTGAGGCGCTGGCATAGGGTGCCCAGAGAAGCTGTGGCTGCCCCATCCCTGGCAGTGCTCAAGGCCAGGTTGGACACGGGGGCTTGGAGCAACCTGCTATAGTGGAAGGTGGCCCTGCCCACTGAATGGAGCTGGATGAGCTTTAAAGTCCCTCCCAAGCCAGTCTATGAAATAACCACTGTTGCCTGTGAATAAGCCTGCCTGCAGGTGCTTTCATGTATTAACTATTTCTTCCCAGGGTATCTCCCTGCACCCCGGTGATGGATGTGCTATGCCCTAAGTGAATTCAGCTGCTCTGGGGCAGCTGGAGTGACTTTCACCTGGACAGTACAAGGCTGCAGCCATGGAGGTGCTGCCCGAGCTCTACTCCATCTTCCAGGGAGAGGTACTGAGGGCATTGCCCATTGTCAGGGTGCCAGGGGAAGGGCAGGCTGTGGCTTCTTCATCTCTTGGTCTAGTGGAAGTTGTCCTTGCCTGTGCCACGGGGTTGGAACTGAGGTCCCTTCCAACCCAAACCAGGTTGATGTCCTTGCCTGTGCCAGGGGGTTGGAACTGAATGAGCTTTGAGGTCCCTTCCAACCCAAACCAGGCTGAGTCTATCATATATATATATATATATATATATATAAAATAGATCATATATATGCATACAGGGTGCTCATCTGACTCACATGGAGTGCTTGGCTGACTATACCCACTCCCAAGTTACCCAGCACTGCCCTAACCTGCTCTGATATCTAAACCTGAAGGAAAGCAGGAGAGCCATGTGGGCTTCTTATGCCTGCTCTAAGCTGTGTTTTGAAAGTGGGTGTTTTGTCAAGGGCTTTGTGTCACTTTTCTCCCCAGGTTGCTGCAGTGACAGAATATGGAGCCTTCATTAAAATCCCAGGCTGCAGGAAGCAAGGTTTGTTTCTCTGCTGTTGTTCAGCTGTAGTTTCATGTTGGGGTGTGTAGCAGTTGTCTGTGACTTTAAAGGCTCGCTGGTTTTTAGCCGGAGCTCAGAAAAAGGTATTTTTTTCCAATTTGGGAAGAAATTGGGCATCTCAGAAGGTATTTGCAATCTGATGGTGTGTTTGCATGAACACTACAGTGGCTCAGAAGGCTTTTTGATAACATCAGGATGTTCTAGAGAATCATTTGAAGGTATTGGACAAACTATAGTGATCTCTTGCAGTTTGCTGCTTTGCCCAACTGAGTTCTTTGATGTCTGATGTAATTGAGTTAAATAAAAATGGCTGAAGTGAAGCTCGAATACAAAACTAACAGGAAAAGCTGATTTCCAGATCCTTCTATGTGGAGAAACCTGCATAGGAAGTAAACTCCTTTTACAGAAGAAACAGTGCCTGGTGGTTGTTGTGTGAGGTGCTGGCACACACAGCCCCTCTCTGCCCATGGCAGGGGGTTGGAACTGGATGATCTTAAGGTCCTTTCTAACCCAAAGCAGTCTGTGATTCTTTGAAATAGGCTCTTTATTCCCAAGTGCCCGGGGTGGGGACAGGCAGGCAGGGAGAGCTGTGACTGTCTGCTTTGCCTTATGGGCACCTATTATTTTGAGAGCAAACACATTGCTTTGGAGGATCTGCTTCTCTGGGTTAAGTAGGAGCAGTTCTTGATGAGCTTTGCCCTGTGTTATTGCTACAAGTACTTGATTCTCACGTGCTTAATGTACTGGAGGAAGGAAATGGTTTGTTTTGCTTAAGGGAGCCACAGTTTCTCTGTGGTCTCCAAAGGGGTTTGGTTGTGCACCTCTGAGGCATGATCAACTGATCAGTTAATCAAAAAATTATTGAGCACCCCCTCAATGTTTGTCTGTTGATAAATTCTCTACCTGTTCTGCTGTACTAATGTCCATTATAAAACACTCTCGGAAATGAAGACAGGATGAGCTGAAGATGAAATGGGCAGACTGTAGGTCTAGAAGGTGAAAACTGAGCTTCAGTGGAGACTTGGCTTAATTTTTCTTCCTTCTTGTCTTCCAAACCCATGCTCAGGCCTTGTCCATAGGACCCACATGTCTTCCTGCCGTGTGGATAAACCCTCAGAGATAGTAGATGTTGGAGACAAAGTGTGGGTGAAGCTGATTGGGAAAGAGGTAATGTTCATTCTTGTTTCCTCAGTGCTCTGTAGATGCAATATCCTGCAAATCCACTGAGAGCTGTACTCAGGGGCTGTGTTTCTGGTGCTGCTGTTGGTGTTTGAGGGCCTCTGTTTTGCACACAGGTGGATTCTCTTTATCTCCAGACATGACTTTGGGCACAAGGCTGTGGTGACTTGCAACAGAACATGGACTTAATCAAAGCTTTTGCCTTAAAATTCCCTGGAAGTGTTCACATGCTGTGTAGCTGAGGCCTTCAGTGCCATGGGTTAGTGGTGGCCTTGGCAGTGCTGTGGAATGGTTGGACTTGATCAGCTTAAAGATCTTTTCCAACCTGGTTGATTCCGTGATTCTATTATTCCATATTTGAGCTTGTCTTATCACTGAAGTAGCTGCTGAACAGAACAAATGCACTTTGGTGCAGTATCCCTTGTGATGCTGTTCTTTGCTAACCAGACTTCTCAATAGGCCTTCAGACGCAGTGCATTAATTAACAACATTGTCATGAATCCTCTCTTTCAGGTGAAGGATGACAAGCTGAAGCTTTCCCTCTCCATGAAGGTTGTTAACCAAGGCACAGGAAAAGACCTCGATCCAAACAATGTTTCCCTTGAGTAGGTAAATCTATTGAGCAGGATCTGACATAGCAGCCAGGTCCCTTCTGCCTTGTCCTCCTGCCATACCCCTTCTAGAGTTCCCCTCCTTTGGAGAGTGGGGGGCCCTCCCTCAGCCTGGTGATGTCTGGCTGGAGGGTTGGCTGAAGGCAATCCCTTTGGTTACACTGCCTAGAGGCAGGAGTTGGAAAAGGCTGCAGCAAGTTCCAGCCCTTCACACTGCAGCGGGATTTTCATTCCTGTGTCCATGATGGTCATTAACTTGTGCAGGAAGAAGAGTTGCTCCAGCTGGGCATTTGTCCTCACTTCACATACTAAGAAATCAAATTGTAACTGATTGTTTCAGAGCTTCTTTGTCTACTTTTTATTGTTCTTTTCTTGTGTTTTGATGACATTTCTTGCAGGTCAGAATCACAGCCTGGTTTGGGTTGGAAGGCACCTTAAAGCTCATCAAGTTCCACCCCCCTGCCAGTGGGCAGGGACACCTTCCACTGGAGCAGCTTGCTCCAAGCCCTGTCCAACCTGGCCTTGAACACTGCCAGGGATGGGGCAGCCACAGCTTCTCTGGGCACCCTGTGCCAGCGCCTCAGCACCCTCACAGGGAAGAGCTTCTCCCTAAGAGCTCATCTCAGTCTTCCCTCTGGCAGTTTAAGGCTACTCCCCCTTGTCCTGTCCCTTACAGGCCTTTGTCCAAAGCCCCTTGTAAAAACCAAAATCACTTTATTTTCACACTGAGCCAGTTACAGGTGTGTGTTCACATACCAAATACAGATGTTAGCGTAAAGGACATATCATAGCTCCCTGTGTTTGCTCTGTGCAGAGAGCACTCAGTTTACCTCAGAAGCAGGTGATGGGCAATACACTGTTAAGAGTGTGGTGTGTTGTAATGAGCATTGCTCAGCTCCATTCTTTGGTTTAACAAGTGGGACTTCTAGAGCAACGTTTGAAAACACCTGTGTTTAGGTTGTGTCCATGTAACTCTATTTGTTTAGAGATGAGAGTGGACTGAAAATGGAACTGTCCTTCCCTTTCCAGTCAGGATGAGAGGAGAAGACGCACATTCAGGGACTACACGAGTCAGAAGATCACACTGGAAGCTGTCCTGAACACTGTGTGCAAGAAGTGTGGCTGCAAAGGTACGTTTATGGGCTGCCTTGTTCCAGCCAGGTAGTGACCTGTAGGCTGGATTGCATCCACATCCTCCTCATGGTGCGTGTAAGGGCTGAGGTTTGCTTCCATGGGCCTTAGAGAGCTCTGTTTTCTGTCTCTTTGTTATGAAAAGGAAAGACTTGGCTGAACTTCTGTACGAGGTTTGTTTCTCAAAGTCACATTTGAGCTTCCTGTAGAGAACTTTCCTACTGAGTGCAGGTCCATACAGGTTCTCTTCTCGCAAGATTTGTGTTAATGCCTCTTGTTAATGAGGCCTTGTTCTAGTTTGGCCTTTGAAGAAATACACATGTGCCTTCACCACAGGAGCCACAGTGGAACTAGTTAATGCTGTTCTGGAGAGCGTTAGTAACAATCTGGTTCTCTGCAGTGGTGGGTAACTTATCTTTACAATGCATTTTAAAGAATCCCCTAAACTTTAAGCTGGATTCTACGTGTTTCCAGTCTGGTTTTTAACAATGATGTCCCCTCTAAGGGATGGGCAGATGCAGCTTCCACTGCAACTGTGTGGAGGGCAACTTTGATGTCTCCAGAGTAGAAGAGATTGAAGCAGAATGAGCTGCTCTCCTCATTGCCTGTGGCTTTGGTCTTATTACAGGTGTCTGTCACACCAATTTACTCTTTCCCATCCACCTTTCCTGTTTAAGCCCTTGCACAGACACGTTTCTACCACTTGCCCTGTTCAGACAAGAGCATCTTAGTGTTTTGCCTGACTAATCTTTCCAGAATGACCTGGGTTGTGTTTGCTCCTGGCTTGTTTGATCAGGGCATGTTAAACTAGCTGAGAGGCTGGGTCAAAACATGGCTTCTCTGATTGTGATTTAATAAGATGATCATTGGCAGCACTTCAGGTGTCTGAAATAGAGTTTTAACAAAAGAATAATAATAAAAAAGAGATGGCTTTCTCCTTCAAACTCTCTTTTCCAGGTCATTTTGCCAAGGAGTGTTATGTGCAGCCTGGAGGTACCAAATACAGCCTCATTCCAGAAGAGGAGGAAGAGGAGGTGGCGGCAGCAGGACATGAAAGACAGAAAAAGACCAGCCTGGCTGATGAGCCTTCAAAGAAAAGGAAAAAGGTACGAGGTGCCCTGCTGCTGGCCTGGAAAAATGAGCCACATTCGTCCTGTGTGACTACATCTGAGTTGCTACAGCACCGTGGCTGTGAGCAGCTGGTGCTGGGCTGAGGAGGTGGCTCAGTTCTGGAGGAAAGCAGCAAGCTCTACAGTCCTTTGGGTAATTCTCATACTTTCGCCCTTTATTCTTGTTAAACCATCTTTAAAGTGGTTTTATGCTGTAACACAGAGTCCTCAGAAGGTATCTTAGTGAGAAAAGGATTATTTTTACCCTGCTTTTTGTGAGGCTCTATAGAAATTGCTCCAGTTCCCTGAATCTATTTCCCAGTTTATCCTCTCTTCTCTCTCCTCTTGCCTTGCCCTGCCCTGTCTTTAACCTGCACTGGCTGTCCCCTGCAGCGGGTGGCCTGACCCAGGCAGTGCCATGTGCTCTGGGCTTATCTGCCCCCACGGTGGGGGAAAAGCACCAGTTGTGTTTGCACAGGTAGCACGCTCCATTTCCAGGCTCTGCAGCAATTCTTGTCCATGGGAAAATGTCAAGAGATAAGAGACCTTTTATGTCCAGTGTTTGAGCTCTGCCTTCAGAGCTGGTATAAAGCGTAGGGGAAACCTGAATCCAAACCAGGTCAGTGTGTTTGTACAGTGTCGAGTATTCCAGCTTTAGACTTCAGTAAACAAACTGTTTCATCAACCCCTTCACAGCTTGAGTCCAACTTTCAATTACACTTCCAAAGCCCGCCTTCCTTTCTTCTTTCCTTTTTTCTAGCTCTGTGACCTGTCTGTATCCCTGGAGAGAGACAACAGGCAGAAGAGGATGTGGATTTGGGTTTTACAGGAGAGGGACAAGGACAGTGTTAGCAATTGCATAGTCAGGACTAACTTCTGAGGGTTTAGTTCTCCCAGCCTCCCTGTGGAGTTAAGCCAGGACTGCACCCAGCAGGAGAGACTGCAGATGGGGGAATGGAGGAGTCTGTTTTGATGGCAGGACTCCGACCAGTTCAGAGTGACCGACACTGGTGGCTGAAGCCTCGCATGCAGTGACGTTATTCACTGGTAATGTGGTTTCTGGCACTTTGGCACACTCTTACTGGAGAGAGGAGGGGTAGCTGGGGCTGTCTGGGGTTGTAGATGGTGGCTGTGCCGGGGGAGAGTCACGTGTGCATTGACTTCCTAGCCCTGTGCCAATCCTGTTCCTGCTCTACAGTCGGTACAAAACTGAAGTTTGTATTAATTTTGTGCCTATTTTGCAGTTGTTGTTTGCTCAGTACTGCTCTGGATCCAGTAGCCGTAACAGGATCACCCTTGATTGTAGATCCTGTTGCCTGGTCCCATCCCAAGCTGTTCCTTAAAGCTCATCCAGTTCCAATCCCCTGCCGTGTGCAGGGACACCTTCCACTAGAGCAGCTTGCTCCAAGCCCTGTTCAGCCTGGCCTGTAGCACTGCTTGTGTAACTGTTACTTAAATGTTATGGGGGGAGAAGTGACACTGAGGTGTGCAAACAGGCTCCTTGTTGTACCAGTGCCTGTCCACTGGGGTGGGGATTCCTGGTAGAGTCTCTCCCTGCTGAGACAACAGGAGATCTGGGTCGCTATCCTGAATTTGTTACTAGTTGGTGGGGATGGGGGTTGGATTAACAGCTTTCCTTTCAATCCTGCTGCTTCCTTTGATCCTCTTCCCTTCTCAAGGAGGAGATCAAAAGTTTTCTGATGTTTTCCAGTGCTGCTTTGAGCTTTCTAGAGGCAGGATGTGGGATCCTCGATGTGAATAGCTCCCTTGTTGTCTTGAGTGCCTGCTGTGAGCTTGTCTGGGAGCCTCCATGTGCTTCCCTGTTTGCCTGGATCCCCAGGGGAGTTACACACAGTAGAAATAGCTCATTCTACCTAGTGCAAATTGCCTCATCCCATCCAGTGCTGTAATACGAATGTAGAGCTTTATTTTCAAATTAGTAGATGGGGAACTGCTCTCAACCAATATCCTTTCAATGTCATGGCAAAGGCATGAACACTTTTGGCTGCTCACAATCAACACTTTTGCCTTCCTTGATCTGATCTTTCCTTGCAGCTTCTGGGTGCTCTTTCCCCTCCCCACAGACATACTCTGGCATCATAGAATCATAAAATGGTTTGTGTTGAAAGGGACCTTAAAGCTCATCCAGTTCTAACTCCTGCCGCAGACAGGGACACCTTCCACTTCTTAGTGGAACTAAGAACTTCTGCTTAAGATCTCATCTCAATCTCCCCTCTGGCAGGTTAAAGCCATTCCCCTTGTCCTGTCCCTACAGGCCCTTGGCCAACGCCCCTTTCCAGGTTTCTTGTAGCCCCTGTAGGCACTGGAGCTGCTCTAAGGCCTCCCCTTAAGGAGCCTTCTCTTCTCCAGCCTGGACCAGCCCAGCTCTCTCAGCCTGGCTCCAGCAGCATGTGGCTCTATCCTTTCACTTTACTCCTTGGGTCCCAGGGTGAAGGAGCTCCCATGGGAACCAGCAGCGTGCCTGTGCTGAGCTGGTGTGGGAGGCAGGCGTGCTGAGAGACATGAACCCTTCCCATTCCTCTTCCTTCTCTTGTCCTTCAAGAGCAGATCTGCAGTGTCAACCGTTAGAGTAACCCCTTTAGTTTAACTTCTACAAAGCCTCCCATCTTCTGCTCACATACATTGATCGACTCATCCCTGGGGTAGTTTGGAGATGGTTGTTGGAACTGTGTAGTAAATGGGACCTGTGATGCCTTCTGGCAGACTTGCTGCTCCTCCTCCCACATGGAAAAGGCTTCCAGGCATTCTCCTTGTAGATGTTGTCTCTTCATGTCAAAACCACACCTCGCTTTGTTGTTTGCTCAGTGACCTGTGGCTCATCAAGCCTCAGCCCATACTCCCTTGTAGCTGATGCTTGTTTTACCAGTTCTTACATGGCATTAGCTCAGGGCCCAGCTCTTCACACACTGTGCTGTTTTCTTACTGTCTTCTGTGCTTCCATGAACTCTGCACTTTATTCAATGCACTAGAGTGGGTTCTGTTCATCAGATCAATTCTGACTGGAATTCCAGCACAGGGTGCACTTAATACCTTCAGATTCTTGTTTGGAATTAAACTGGGGGGTGGATTTCTGCCTTTTTGCTTGTTCTCTCTAAGTATAAACCCTCCTGGAAGGATCACTGGGACCTCTGGAGATGCACAGAGAGGTACCTGGAAATCCATTCCACTTTTTCATAAGGACACAGGCACAAAGTCTCTGAATGAGGCCATAGGTCCACAAAAGGGTCTGACAAAAAAAGGTTTAAATGTTTTGGAGAGCTCTGGACCCTCCAGTCTTATCTCAAATACCTTTACAAGGAATGAACTGTTGGAATGTTCTCTGAGCATAGCTTGGGGCACCTTGCCTTGTAAAGGGCAGGAGACTGGTGGGTGTTGTGGTCCCCTTTAGCTCCAGCTTTTTAAATGTAAGTGGAGCAGTAGGAGATCTGCAGCACAGCCCCAGGCTGCGGGAGATTGGATGGAGCAGCCTGAGGAGGAGGACTTGGGGGTGTTGGGTGAGGAGAAGCTCCCTATGACCCGGCTTCAGTGTGTGCTTGAGCCCAGAACCCCCCATGTGCTGGGCTGCACCCCCAGAGCGTGAGCAGCAGCTCAGGGAGGGGATTCTGCCCTTCTGCTGCACTGTGGGGAGACCCCCCCCCCGTGCAGTCCTGATCCAGCTGGGCTGGATGCTAGCACTGCTGATATCCGTAGAATAGTTGTCCAAAGCCCCTCTCCAGCCTTCTTGTAGGGCCCCTTTGCCCTCTTGCCTGCTGGTTTGCTTCCTGCAGTATCTATAGTCCAGTGCACGCTCATGTGCTGTGGTACTTCCATTGCTGCACTAAAAGGGCTTTTCCTGTGCTGCCGTGAGCACTTAGGCTGTAAGAAGTCCTCAGAAAGGGGACAGGGAATGGGTTGTGTTTTCAGCCAGCACAATGTCCACGTGTGTCCTTCCATTCCCCCTGTAATCCTGAAGGAACATGTGTGACATCCTGTCCTGTCTGCAGCCTTCCCATGCTGAGACAGTTTCCCAAGCTCCGGAATGGAACTCTTGCAGTTGCTAAGGTCTTGTCAAACTTTCTCACCATGTGCACAGGCTGGAAAAGCTTGAGAAAATTCTCCTTGCTGCATCCCTTTCTCTGGAAGATTTAACTCTTTACCAGCCTCTTCTTCTCAAGACTGTTACAACTTCCTTCTGCCCTTCATCTGGGGGTGGGGGACTTTGTAATGTGGTCTTGTCCCATGGAAAAATGTTGGCGCTCCAGTTTTGGTGACATCCATGACCATGGTGCTGTTGTGGAACTGCACAAACCTGTTCCCTGCCAGGGGTTTGTTAGGTGTGGAGTGAGCTCCCCACTGCTCTCCCTCCTGGAGTCCCAGAGGCCTCTTTGCTCCGCGTGCAGCTCTGTCCGTGTGTTGTCTCTCCTCTTCCACCTCCCTAAAAGAGTCATTCTGTTTCATGTTAAATAAGCTGCTACCCCTCTCCTCTCCTTTTTGTGGTCCCTCACTGATGGCCACTGTGACTCTTATGATCACTACACCAGGAAAAGCCTTGGTAGGACAGATGAAAAGCCAAGCTTACCACCACCACCAGCTCTAACTGCAAGAGAGTGAATGATGGGGTGTTCAGAGCATGGCTCTGCACAGGTTTTGGGGAGCAGCACAATGGGAGACAGACCTGGTCAAGTGCCAGTCCCAAACATAAAACACAACCGTGTTCTACATTCCCCTGCAGAGCAGAGTGTAATGGGAGAAGCCTGGAGCCCCAAGCCAAACACTCTGCTTCCTTTCCTTGCCAAGAGTCCCCAGTAACCTCAAGGGTTACCCTTGGGCTTGCAGAGTGTTACTGGGAGAGGTTTGCTCTGTCACCCATGCCTTGGCAGGGATGCTGGGGCTGTGCCCTCATTTCACAGGGAAGCAGAAAGAAGCACGTGCAAGGACATAGTTCATGCCAGTCTTAGGACAAGGAGTCCTCAGGGAGGCCATCTCCTTGACTGAGGACACCACAGCCCCCAGGAGCTAAGCCAAGGGAGAGAGAATGAACCTGTGATTACATGAGGGAACAGTGGCAAAGAGCCAGATGCATGAGAGACCTGAGCAGCCCAGAATAATTGGGGTGGGCAACTGTTTCCACCTGCTCCAGCACCACCAGATAAGCAGAGGGCTGGCTATGGGGGGTAAAGGTCTGACATCAGTTTCCACTGAATCATCAAATGGTTTGTGTTGGAAGGGAGCCTTAAAGCTCCTCCAGCTCCAACTCCTGCCACTGGGCAGGGACACCTTCCACTGGAGCAGCTTGCTCCAAGCCCCTGTGTCCAACCTGGCCTTGAACACTACCAGGGATGGGGCAGCCACAGCTTCTCTGGGCACCCTGTGCCAGCGCCTCAGCACCCTCCCAGGGAAGAGCTTCTCCCTAAGAGCTCATCTCAATCTCCCCTCTGGCAGGTTAAAGCCATTGCCCTTGGTCTGTCCCTACATCCCTGTCCAAAGCCCCTCTCCAGGTTTTTGTGAGCCTCTTTAATGCACTGGAGCTGCTCTAAGGTCTCCCCTTCAGGAGCCTTCTCCTCTCCATGCTGCCCCAGCCCAGCTTCTCTCAGCCTGGCTCCAGAGCAGAGCTGCTCCAGCCCTCACAGCATCCCCGTGGCCTCCTCTGGACTCACTCCAGCAGCTCCACGTCCCGCTTGTGCTGTTGTCCCAGAGCTGGATCAGGACTGCAGGGGGGCTCTCCCCAGAGCGCAGCAGAGGGGCAGGAATCCCCTCCCTGAGCTGCTGCTCACACTCTGGGGGTGCAGCGCAGCACATAGGGGGTTCTGGGCTCAAGCACACACTGAAGCCGGGTCATGGGGAGCTTCTCACCCAGCATGCCAAGTCCTCATCCTCAGGGCTGCTCCATCCAGTCTCTGCCCAACCTGTAACGATGCTTTACTGATTGAGGCATTGAAGTGAATATCCTGCACTTCCCCCACCTCTTGGCACAGGTTCGGCCAACTGATGACTGCTGTAACAGAACTCAGCCCTCCAGATGGTGGTGGCGGGTGCGGAGGGCAGTGCCATGGCTCCTTGCTCATGCTCTGCTTTTACCTTCAGCTGTAGTGCTGCTGTGCCATCTCGACTGCAGGTTATGTTCTTACAACAGGCTAGAGGAGATTTGTCCAAGAAGGAGAAAGGATGTGTAGGGGGAAAGGAGCTGGGCTGTGACTGGGGCTAAAGCTGCATCTAGTGCAGCTCACAGTGGTTTGTGTATCACTGGCATCTGATTCAGGGGGATCAGATTCTCTCCCCAGTCCTGTTTGCTAATCAAATACCCACAACTTGCAATGCTGCACCATTAAATAGTCTTCATCTGCTTTGGGAAGCGCTGCCCGATGCCATTCCAGTGGGAGGTGTGTACCATGGTGCTCATCTTGGAGTAATCTCCACCTGGGAGTCAGATGCCTCCACATGGAGGTTTTAGATCCATTTCCGGCTTCCTCAGGAGCTTTATTCCAGCACCAGCCATTCTCATCCTGCATCTAAGTGTCATCTCTTGAGCTCTGCTTAACTTTTGCTTCGAGGCTTTGCAGAAGCACAGCTCAGAGGCTCAGTGCTGCTCAGCCGGGGAAGGGAGAGGCTGTGCAATCTGCCTGGAGGTTGTGCAAGGGCTTGCACAAAACCCTCACCCCAGGGAGCCTCTGACTGGCACTGCCTGGGCTTGGGCTTTCCCGAAAGAGGAAGGGTGTGTTGGGTGTGCTCCAGCACGTCTGCACATTGCACTGCCTGGTCTGGAGCTGCTGGAGGTTGGGGATGGTGCTCACACCCATGTGGCTGCCGTACAGACCCGTTTTGTTGGCCAAAAGGCTTCATCCTGCCAACCTCTGTTAATAAGAACAGCCTCAAATGACAGAGTAGGCTCTGCCTGTGGAGCAGGGGCTCTCTTCTTGTGACCTAAGGGGCAGTTTTCAGGCTGGGATTTACACCTTGACACCTTCCTCTGCTCACTGCAGCTGGGCAGAGCAGTAGCTGAATCCAGCCTCATGGGTCAGAGCTGAGAGCACATCCCAGGTGGGAATGGGCTTGCCCCTGTCACAGCTTGTCATGGCTCATTGCAGTGTGTCTCACTGCCCTGGTGAGCAGAGGTGACAGGTTTCCCACCTTCACTTGTTCTCCTTCATTCTCTAGGAGAAGAAGAAGAGAAAGAAGCGCAAGCATCAGCCCTCCTCCTCATCATCATCCTCCTCCTCCTCAGCCTCAGACAACTCAGACACAGACAGCGATGGGGCTCAGCCAGCCAGCAAGAGGAGAAAGCACTCCAGAAAGGGCAGCAAGGCCCAGAAGAAGAAGAAGCAGAAGAAGCATAAGAAGAAGGCCTGAGGCTGAGCAGACTGATGGGGTACCAGCGGTGTGAGCCCCTGATGTGCACCACGAGGCGTGAGCAGAACTGAACAGCACAGCCACCATTAAATAGCCTCCATCTGCTTTGGGATGCTCTGCCCGATGCCTTTCCAGTGGGAGTTGTGTACCACAGTGCTCACCTCGGAGTAATCTCCATACACCCCTTCCTCAGCACCAGTCCTGGCTGCAGCCTTGTGTCCCACTGGTGCTGCTGGTGCTGGCAGCTCCCTGGACGTGGGGCCTGCATGACACCATGCCCATTCATTGTGAAAGGTGGAGCAGCTCAGCCGTGTGTCCTGTGTCTTCCCAGTGCGGTGCCTCTTGGCTTTAGGCTTATAAACCTTCCTCTGGCCTCACTCATGTTGGCTGCAAACATTGGGAGTGGAAAAGTAAGGAGCAAAGAGGTGAATGGAGATATTTTAAGTAAACATTAACTGTGGTGTGTTGGCACCATGGTAAGGGATGGAAAATAAACCTCTCCAGCCTCCAGCTGCACTTTGTGCCTGGTCTTGTCCTTTGTGTGTTCTACACTTGGTCTCGGGCAGTGAAAGAGTCGGGGTAGGGGTGTGGGAGGGGGTGAGACCTGTGTTGAAGGGGTTGTTGGAAGTCCTGGCTGCTTTGTGAGGTTCCCTGCAGTGGGAAGGGAGGGTTTAATGAGGTGAGAACCCTTCTGGTGGGGAGGATGAGCATTGTAACTGGAGCTGAAGGCCCGGGGAAGGGGTGGCAGAGCTGGGTCACTGTACCAGTGACCACAGTAGGTCCCCTGTGTGTCCCAGCCAGGCAGATGTGCCACATGGGTGCTGTTGCTCCCGGAGGTGGGAATGGGGCTGGATGGAGCTCAGCCATTGGCATGGCAGGACGCAGGGCAGCTGCTCCTTTTCCCGGTGCTTCCTCCCCCACTTCCCCACAGCCAAGTCCCCTTTGGGGCTGGTTCCTTCCCAAACCCACACCTGAGGTGCCAGTGGCCTCAGTTCCTGTCTCAGCGCAGCTTTGGGATGTGGAATGATGGCTCTCACTGGGATGGAACATGCTGGGATCCCAGAGGAGCAATGCCAGAGCTGCGGTGGGAATAAACCCAATATTCCCCCTGGAGAAGCACGTTTCTACGCATGACCATCTCTGATTCTCACAGCTCAAGAGGACGGGCTGAGGCCACTACAGGGATTGAGGCTCCTTAACCCCATCAGTGCCGGGGCTGGTTTAACCCCCCCATTCCCTACGGCTGGAGCCTGCAGATGAGCACAAGCCAAACCCCCTCTTCCCAAGGTGCTGCTCCCGGAGCTGTAAGAACAAGACCTTTATTCATCCTTCACGTGGCTTTTCCCCTTACCAATAAAAAACAAAAGCCCTGACCCACGAGACCGGCCCCAGCAGCCCCCGAGCAATGGGGACAGGGGCAGCGGGTGGCCCCACGGCGTGATGGGCTCCAGGACCCCGGTGTGGGGCGACGGCTGAGACGTGGGGTGAGCGAATGTGGCACCAGGTGACAGGCAGGGAGCTGGGGATGGCATCTATGTGGCCTTCTCGTAGACGCGGGTGGACACAACGTTGCCCATGGTGAGAGTCTGGTGGTAGAAATGGGGGCGTTAGTTGTGATGCTGGGGCAGCTCCTGCCTGCCCTGTGCCTGGGCTGAACCCTTCTGCATAGAACCCCAGCCTGGTTTGGGTTGGAAGGGACCTTAAGGCTCACCCAGTTCCAACCCCTGCCACAGGCAGGGACACCTTCCACTGGAGCAGCTTGCTCCAAGCCCCTGTGCCCAACCTGGCCTTGAACACTGCCACGGATGGGGCAGCCACAGCTTCTCTGGGCATCCTGTGCCAGCGCCTCAGCACCCTCACAGGGAAGAACTTGTGCCTAAGAGCTCATCTCAATCTCCCCTCTGGCAGGTTAAAGCCATTCCCCTTGGCCTGTCCCTACAGGCCCTTGTCCAAAGCCCCTCTCCAGGTTACCTTAGCCCCCCCCCTCCTCTTTTTTAAAGCATGAGTGCACCCCTTAACTTACACCATTCCCATTATGGCTTTTAAATAGATTATGCATCATGATTTTGCTTCCTGTGTCCCCAAAGCAGTTTTTCTCCCTGGTTTTCCCACTAATCCACCCATTCTCAATACCCTTACCGCTTGTTCTCCTTTCAAAGCCATTTCTATTTCCTTACCAGAATTAACTTCCCATCCTTCAGCTCCCGCACCAGCGATGTCTCCTTCCCATCCCACTTCTGCACGTGGACCAGTTTGCCTCCATCCAGCTGTGACCAAGGACTGAGGGGAGAGAACGAGACCCACCATTACCAAGGGCAGGTATGAGGGCAGGTGCTAGGAGAGGTGTTAGAGGAGGTATCAGGGCAGGTACCGGGCAGGTACCAGGGCTCTGATCCGAACCAAAAGGGCCTGGGAAGGGTTTTGGAGGGGCTGACCCAGCAAACATCTGCTCTCCGGGGCTGCTGTTTGCACAGCTGCTGCTGCTGATTCAGCACCCAAACCCTGCCAGTGCCAAGGTTACTGTGAGCCTGGGGCTGTGCCAGGGCAGGCTCCAGCACCAGGGCTGCCAGGGCTACATCCTGCCCTGTGCCCCACACCAGCTCCTCCAGAGACCCTCAGGTCCCGCATGGCTCTGGTTCCTCCTCCCCAGGGCTCAGGTCTCCCCATGGTGTTATGCCCCCCCAGGCTCTCTGCACACCTCGGGATCCCCACAGCTCATATTCTTGCACAGGGCCCCACGGTCCTGGACCCACACATCTGAGTGCCCCATAGTGTGGCAGCCCCACGGCCCCATTGATGCAGCCCCATGGCTCGGGCAGCCTCCTGTGCCCTTTGGCCACCAGCCGAGGAGCAGCCGAAGGGCACGTCCTGGGCTGTGGCAGGGGCTGGTGCCAGTCACATGCTCTGCTGCTCCAAGCATAGTTTCCACCAGCTCCAGCCAGTGTAAGCAGGGATCCACTGTGGACATGGATCTGCTGCCCTATATCCCCCAGCACCCATCCCATTTCAGCCCATCTTCACCCCGTGCCCAGCTCTTGCACTCACTGCTTTGGGGCTGGGGAAGGGGATTTGTGTCCAATGAGCTTCAATTCCCCCCCCCCCCCCCAAGATGCCTCCTGGGCTGGGAGGCACAGGGCTGCCCCATGCACAATGTATGTAACGGTGCATGGGATCAGCTGCTGGAACTAGGAAACAGCAAGGGATAATGCAAGGGGAGAGGCCAGGGAAGGAGCCTGGACCCTTCTTTGGGGTGGTTTTTCCTTGCTGTTAGGGGGAGGAACAGCCCCACTGGGTTCAGCATCATCCATCTGCTCCATCCCTGCTGCAGCTCTGCCCAGAGGGGGCTCAACACCGAGCTCTGTACCCCAAGTCTCTGTCCTGGAGCAGGGACGACGCTCGCTGCCACCCCAAGCATCCCTTTGCCTACTCTTGAGCAAGCCCAGCCCTTGCACAACCTTCCTGCCCTGCCGGGACACCCCAGCTGAAAACGGGGTGAATGAGACCGGGTTTGAACCCCAACCCTGGAACAAAGAGGGTTCATCCTTCCATCGGTAACAAGGCTGGAGCCAGCAGAGCCATGCGGTGACGGGCGGATCCCACTGATCCCACCTGGGGGTCAGGGCTCACCTTGACGTGCCTGTCGTCCGCTGTGGTCTCATCGAACTCCTCGCCCAGCTTGAAGCTGATCTCCGTGCTCTTGAAGGTGCTCTGGGTCTTCACCGTCACCTTGTCCCCATCCAGCTCGATGATGGTGGTGGGCTTGGTGAGCCCGGCCATCTGCCGCGTGGCAAAGCCCACGCCTGAGGGTGCAGGGCGTAGGGGTGAGGGTGCGCGGAGGATGCGGCACCACCCTCCAGCATCACCTCATGGTTGTGGGGGGTGAACCCCGAAACTGCCCACCCGTGGTCCTGGCGACCCCCAGTGTTTTCCGGCTGCGCTGGGGGAGGGCTCTGGGATAGGAACAATGGGGAAAAGGGCCGGGAATGCTGCCATTGCAGCACCCAGCTCCAGGGTTGCGCTTGGGGTGGGGGGGGTGGGTGTCACCCGTGTCACCCCCTCATGGACCGCTCTGTGGTGTGGGATGCACAGAGGTGATGCGGCTTTGGGGCGGGGGCGCGTGAAGGTTGGGGGGGTCCTGAGCAGCTCCCAGCACCCCCCCAATCACCAAGGGCAGAGAATAATGAACCCCCCCCCCCCAACCCAACCCCCAGACCCCCCATAAACCACCCCCCCATTGCGGCGCCCCCCCCCCCCCAACCACAGCCCCATGTGCTTGGATGTAAACCACACAGAGGGCGACGCCCGGCTCCAACCCCCCCCCGGGACTCACCCAACGCCTTCATGTACTCATCGAAATTGGTCGTTTCCACCAACTTCCAGGTGCCCACGAACGCATCCACCATGGTGCGGGGTTGGGGGGGGGGTGTGTGCTCACAACGCAGCGGCTTCAGCAGCGCCCAACCCGCAGCTCCCGCCCGGTGGTGCCGCCGCCTTAAATAACGTCCCCATCACATGATTGGAAAGAGCGGACCCGCGCTCCAGAAATACTCCTCCTCGGCAGCGCTGCCAGCGCCCACCCCGCCGGGCGCAGCCATGGGGCGAGCGCGGCCCCGGGTCCGGTCGGGTCTCGGCGCATTGGGGTGGTCCAAGGGAGAGGGGAGATGGGGAAAGCGAGGAGGGGAATGGGGGGGTTGTGTGTGTGTGTGTGTGTGTGTGTGCGTGCGCAGCCCGAGGAGGGGTTGTTTGTGGTGGGTGTCCCTCAGGGTGATGGGTGCTGAGGTGGGGACCCCCGCTCCGTGTGTGTGTGTGTGTGTGTGTGTGTGCGGGGACGCGCGTGCGCCCAGGGGTGCTCCGTGTGTCGGGGGGCACTGGGGACAAGGCAGCAGTGGGGCCACGGGACCCACAGATGTCGTGTCCACCCCCCACCCCACCCCCCCCGTGTGTCCCCTTGCTTCGGGCTCTGGGGGCAGTGGGGTCCATCCATCAGGACTCCATCACCAGCATTGAGGGGGCGCCGCTTTCGGGGTGGGGTGGCCTCACCCCCGTGGCCGCAGCGTGTTCCCCAATCTTGGGCACAGCGGGGTCAGAAGGGGGTGAGGGAGGGCCCCGGGGACACCTCCTCCCTCTCTCTGGCCCCAAGGTGTCATTGCAGGCGCCCAAAAATAGCCAGAGCTCGTGTTCAGCCTCGTCCCACTGCTCTGCCTGTGATGGACCCCGTGCGGTGGGGAGATGGGGACAGAGCCCGTGGGGTTGGTGACATGGGGGGGGTGACCCGGGGTGTCCCATGTGCCCACACACACCCCCAGCCGCCCCCTGCAGCAGTGGGACCATGGGATGTGGACGGGCACATGTCGGACACAGGGACACCCATTGAAAGGGACACCCATGACGGACACCATGTATGTGGGTACCAATGTACATGAGTGGCTCTGAGCATGAATATGCGTGTGCACGAACACGAATGCACAGGGCTGCCCATGCCCATGGATACCTACCCATAGGAGCACCCATGCATAGGAGCACCCACATGCATGGATAATCACACACAACAGCACATCCCCATGCAGACATCCCCTGCATGGACAGCCATGCACATGGACATCCATGCACACATACACCCACACACATGTGCCCGTGAACATAGGTAGCCACACACATGGACACCCGCTTGCATGCTTGAGCACCCATGCACATGAGCACCCATGCACATGGACACACCCACAGGAGCACCCGTGCACGTGGGCACCCATACACACATTCCCACCACACACATGAGCACCCATGTGCATTAATACGCATGCCCATGCACATGGACACCCACCCATGGCAGCATCCATACACGTGGACATCCATGCACGTGAATGTACATGCATATGAACATTCCATGTGGACATCCATGCACATGGACAGTCATGCACATGGGCATCCATGCATATAAGCATACATGCACATGAACATGCATGCAAATGAACACACATGCACATGGGCATCCGTGTACATGAACATGCATTCACATGAACATACATGAACATTAACATACATGCACATGAACATCCATGCACATGGCTGCCCGCGCCCATGAACACCTACCCCCAGGAGCACCCATACACATGGCCACCCATGCACGCACATGCACAATGTGTGCACAACACCCATGCCCATGGATGCACAAAGGTGCTCCCACGTGGGTGCTCCATGCGCAGAGGCACCCATGCACACAGGTACCCATGAACAAGGGTCCCCATGTACACACACACATGGATCCACACACGTGGCTATGTCCAGGCTGGCTGGACACGGTGACCCCACACACGGCCCCACACCAGTGACCCTGACCCGGTCACCCCCAGGGTGGTGGCCGGAGTGGACCTGGGCTTTGGGCTCCCTTTGCTGGTCCCACAGCGACAGCTATAGGTGACCGTGGTGATGGAGACGGGTCGGGCTCCAGCTTCCCCCCAGCAAACCCCAGCCTGGGCGGGATCCAGCCTCCCACGTCCTTCCCAGCCCCTCGGTGCCCGGGCGGGGGGGTCCCCATCCCACTCTCCAGCAGGTTTTGGGGAGCAGCGCCTGGGAAAGCCTGGCTCCATCTCACACACACCCCACCCCCTTCCAAAGCGCCGCAGGACCCGTTTGCTGCTGTTCCCCCTCCTGGGTTTTCCCCAGGGAATACAAAGGGATCCCTGGGCTCTGGGCATGGGCACCCATGGGTGGCTCTGGCACAGGGGGGATGCTCAAAACAGCGTCACCCTGCTCATACACACCCCCCAAAATCACCAGCATCCTACTGTCCATGGAGCCGAGACCCCCAAGCATAGGGCAGGGACCACCCTGGGATGCTCTGCTCCTTGGTGGGAACCCTCAGCAAGGTGCTGACTGCCTTTACTTAAGGGCCGGAGGGGGGGATGTTGGGGTTGTGCCCCCCCCCCTTCCCCTCCTTGGAAAAGGCCCCCGCATCACACGGGAAGAAAGGCGAGGAGACAGAGGTGGTACCCAAAACATCACAGTGAACACCACACTCAGCTAGAAACACCACAGGCTGCTCCTGCGGCCAGGAGGACCCCCCCAGAGAGCCCCCTGTGCTCGGCTCTGCCCAGTGTCCCAGGACAAACACATTCCTCCCTCGAGTCCTCGCCCCGGGTGGGAATTGCCCCTTGGGAATCATCCCGGCAGGTCCCCGTGCGATGCTCGCCCCATGGCGGGGGGATGATGCCCGATGGCAGCACCAAGGAGAACCCAGCGGACTCCGGCCGTGCCAGGGAAGCCGGGCTGATGCTCCACAGCCTCCTCCTTCCTCCGCTGGTCAGCAATGGCCCCCCTGGAGCGGGGTTAGGACGTGTCCTTCAGCTCGGGGCTGGGGGGCTGCGGAGGGGGCACCTCCGCTGAGGGCGACTGCATCTCCTGAGCGCTGCCTGTGGGGAGAGGCAAGGGATGAGAGCGGAACACGACCCACACAGTGTGTGTGCGCTGGGCTGCACCCCCAGAGCGTGAGCAGCACGGGGAGGGGACCCTGCCCCTCTGCTGCGCTCTGGGGAGACCCCACTGGGGTCCTGCGTCCTGTTCTGGTGTCCCCAGCGTAACGAGGACATGGAGCTGTTGGAGCAAGGCCGGAGGAGGCCACGAGGATGAGCAGGGGCTGGAGCAGCTCCCGTATGGAGCCAGGCTGAGACCATTGGGGCTCTTCAGCCTGGAGAAGAGAAGCTGTGTGGAGACCTCCAGTGCCTGAAGGGGGCTACAAGGATGCTGGAGAGGGGCTCTTCATGAGGGGATGTAGGGACAGGACAAGGGGTGATGGGTTCAGTCTGAAGCAGAGAAAGTTCAGGTTGGATACAAGGCAGAAGCTCTTCCCTGTGAGGGTGCTGAGGCGCTGGCACAAGGTGCCCAGAGAAGCTGTGGCTGCCCCGTCCCTGGCAGTGCTCAAGGCCAGGTTGGACACAGGGGCTTGGAGCAACTGCTCCAGTGGAAGGTGTCCCTGCCCATGGCAGGGGTTGGAACTGGAGGAGCTTTAAGGTCCCTTCAGTCCCACCCAATCTGTGGTTCTATGATGAGCGGCCCCAGTTCGTGCCCTCCCCGCGCCATCCTCCATGGTCCTCATCACCCACCTGCGCTCAGGGACATCTCTGCCAGCTTGAGGGGCAGGTCAGAGGGGCTGACACCGGCCGGAGAGCCCAGGATGTCGGGCAGGGCATTGCGCCGGCCCGTCCTCCCGGAGGATGCGAAGTCCAGCACGGGTTCCACCTCGGTCATGTTAACCCTGCAGAGACACATCCCTGCCCATCAGCCCTGGGAGCACTGAGGATGAGCTTTAAGGTCCCTCACAGCCCAAACCATTCCATGACCATGGAGAAATGGGGTCCCACCAACCCCCCCATCCCAGGCAGCCTTACCGGGCACCCTCCAGCCTGGCCTGGTGCTGTGCCTCCCCTGTGCCCAGGGTCCTGCTCTGCTCCCTGGCTTGGTGGTTCCTCCTCCCAGCGTCTCACAGGCAGTGAGGGACCCCCCAGTAGATGGGGACCACCCGGCTGGGTCCTTCAGGCTCCAACCTGAGGGGAGGCAGAGCAGGGGTCAGCAATGGGGCTGTGCAGGAGGGAGCCGTGTCCCCATGGGTGGTAGCCAGAGCTCCCAGCACCCTGCTCCCTGCAGGGCTGCAGCAAACCGGGCTGTGAATGGCAGGGATCCCTTCCTGGAGAGATGGAGAAGAGGGAGGGGGACGTGGAGGTGGGATGTGAGGGTGGCACAGGGTGCCCAGAGAAGCTGTGGCTTCCCCATCCCTGGCAGTGTTCAAGGCCAGGTTGGACACAGGGCCTTGGAGCAACTGCTCCAGTGGAAGGTGTCCCTGCCCATGGCAGGGGTTGGAGCTGGAGGAGCTTTAAGGTCCCTTCCAACATGAACCAGTCTGTGCTTCCATGATTCTATGTCAGCAAGGCAGGCTGAGAGGGCACTGTAGCATGTGCTTGTGCATGCATGGCATCCCCTGACACGTATGTGCATGTGTGTGCGCACCAGCATGCATGTGCACCCCATGTCAGTGCGAGGGCTCCTGTTAAGTGCCACGGCTGTCACCCCCTGGTCACAGAGGTTCCCATCACACATCACATGTCCAAGTTCACGTCCTTCATATGGCACCAATTGTAACCACCCTGACCCTGGGCACCAGGACACAGGCAGGACACATGTAGCATCCA
This sequence comes from Myiopsitta monachus, assembly GCA_017639245.1. Taxonomy (NCBI): domain Eukaryota; kingdom Metazoa; phylum Chordata; class Aves; order Psittaciformes; family Psittacidae; genus Myiopsitta; species Myiopsitta monachus. The sequence continues at coordinate 2,881,246 of CM029917.1, read as the reverse complement.
TGTGGGTGCTGGAGCAGCCACCATGTCCCACTGTCATCCATTGGGAACAGGGTCTGGGCTGACACCCCGTGTGCGTGATGGTGCACACACACGTGTACACTCAGGTTCACAAACACAGTCATGTATGCACACATTCAACTACACCTATGCACTTGTATACACGTATACACACATGGATGCTCACATGCACACACACATCCAGCAGGGTGGGAGGCCCACAGAGCAGGATCAAAGCCACTTCCCAGCAGCTCCAGCTGGCCCGGGAGCTGCAGAACTAGCAATAAGGAGTCTTCAAGGCCAGGCTGTGTCCATCCTGCAGCTCCAGGGACATGGGGTTGGGGTACCAGGGGTGCAGGCGGGGGTTCCATCCTGTACATTCCCCAAACCTCCATGCAGAGAGATCAGAAAAGGTGCTGGGACCCCGCAGGGGTTGTCATGTGTGGGGATCCTGAGCACTGCTGGGTGCAGCACCACTGTCACAAGGAACCCGTCGTGCTGTCCCCATCCCACTGCATCCCTTGTTCCCATGGGAGCCTGCCCCGTGCAGTGTGGTCCCAAAGCCAACCCTGCCTGTGTAGGGATTTCCCTCTACGCGGGGACTGTTTCTGTGGGGCTTAATATGGTCTCATCTTAAAATAGCTCCTGGAGTCACATGGAAGGTCCTCGGGGCCGCCGGCTCCTGCTTTAATGCCCCTAATGGGATATAGGAGGTTGGGGCAGAAATAAACCTTAATCCTTCCTGGAGATGGGCTGTGGTGGAAGATCCTGGGAAGAGGTGGAGGGAGGACATGGCACAGGGATACATCCTATCCCTTTGGTCAATTCCCCTGGGAATCGAGCCAGCCCCCACTGCCCCCAAACCTTGGGTATCTTCAAGCACCACAACGTCCTCCCAGCGCAAAAGAGCTCCCATTCCCAGGGTGCTGAGGAGCCCTGATGCTTTCGTGCCACAGAGATGAGAGCCATGGACAAGCGCTGAGCAGCTTGGGTTGGCCTCGGGATGCTCAGCAGCATCATTTGGCTGCAGCAATGACCAAGCACAATAGGAGAAGGTGACAGACGCCAGGCACATGAACCAGGCCTGCTCCGGGGTGTTTGGGACCAGGGAGATGGGACAACGATGGCTGGGAAGTTTTGCTAAGGATTCATTTCCCCATAGGATTTGCTTCTTCAGCTTCCAAATGGCTGGTGTGTCCTTGGCTCATCTGAAGCGTGGGTTTGGGCTGTTTCATGTCCACAGCTTGCTTTATAAGGGGGGTTCTTCATGCTCCCTCAGTTCAGTGTGGTTCAGTGGGGTCTGTGCTGAGCGTCTCCAACCACAGGCTGGGAAATGGTGCAGCCCACCATGAGCCCTCCGAAAATCCACCACGAGCCCAAGACATCCGTGTTATTAAGGGATGATGAACGGGATGAAACATGGGAAGGATTTACCGAGGCGTAGCTGTAACACTGAATTAAATGAGGCCGCAAGCCGGGAAGGAAAGAGCTGCCCTGGATCAGAAGGGGATGAGAGCATCATCCAGTGATGAGTCCGCATGTGAGGCAAATCCAACAGGGCTGATTTAAGCAGAGAGCGCCAGGCACCAGGCAGAGCAAACAGCCCCTGGAGCTGGGAACAGCAGATGGCAATGATTAAACACAGGATAAAGTCTGGAGAGCTGAGGGATCCCCCATGGAGGCAGCAGGTTGGGACCCTGTGGGTTCATCTCCAGGGATGCGGCTGCAGGCACAGGAGGTGCTCAGCAGCACCCGCTGCCATGTGGCAATGGGCTTTGTCAGCTGTCAGCAGCCCATAAACAGCGCCCAGGATCTAGGTGAGAGGGAAAGATGGGAATAAATATTGTCCCAAACTCATCGTCGCCAGGGCATGGATGGAAAAGGCCCCAGGAATGTTGGCTGGTGTTGGAATATTGATGCAGAAGAACACAGAGAACAGGTTTTGCATCAAGCCCACCAGTGAGGTGGTCTCAATCCAAGAAGCCTCCTGTCAATGGATGAAGCCCATGGGGGATGCTGACACCCCATTGCCTGCCCTTGGCAGCAAAACCTCTCTGACCACGGACTGCACTTTTGTCCCTAAACCTCCAGCTTTCCAAGGGGAAGAGCTGGGATCCTGCCTGGTGCCTTTCCAGGGATGGTGGCACAGTCTGGAGCAAACCTGTGCCCGGATGCACACTGAGCATCACTGAGGTCTCACACTAGCCTGACCTGCATCCCCTCTTCTCCATAGCTCCTGCTTGTGCTTGGTTTGCCTCATCCATCCTGGGCCATGCTGAAGTGTCTCTTCCTCCCCTCTATCATCCTGACATCCCTCTCATCATCCTCACATCCCTCTTCACCCCTTCCCCTGCTCCCTCCCTGGTCCCCATCACTGCTTTGTGAGTGGGCAAGATCAGGCCTAAGCTCAGTGACCAGGTCTAAGCTCAGCCCCGTTGCTGCTCATACCCCAATCCTGAATTATTCCACCCAAACCTCTCCCAGGGTTACAGGGATGCTTTCAAAGATCTTCCTGCCCTTAGATTCTCCCTCCATTTCCTTTTAGATGCCTTAGAGATAACTTATTTTTAAGGATCTTTCCTCCAGCTGTAGGACTTAAAGTCTCTTTTTCACCCTAAAACCTTGGATGCATCTGAGCTAACGCCAGCCTAGATGGGGCGGGTTGGATGGAGCTTGGAGCAAGTTGCTCTAGTGGAAGGTGTCCCTACCCGTGGCAGGGGTTGGAACTGGAGGACCTTCAGGTCCCTTCCAACCCAAAGCATTCCATGACTTTAGACCAAACATACACACTTCCCTGTCTCTGCAGTGGGGCTCATCCACGCTTCTTGGATATTGGTACCTAAATTCCCATTCAAGGCAAAGAGTGTGAATGAAGGAGTCCAAAATGAGACACTGACAACCTTCATTCCCCATGATCCCTGGATGCCAACAGTGAGATGAGCCCCAGAGGTGGCTTTTGCTGCTGACATCCATAGGATGGAGTCTCTGGGAGGAACGAAGGATGGTTCTTGCTCTGTCAGTCCCTGTCTCATCATGCACAGGAATGACGGCAGAGTTCAGCTCTGCTTAATAGCCTCCCGAGAGCAAACAAATTCCAACCTGAGCCTCTCCAGACAGGATTCCAGGCCGCTTGCAGGAGCTGTCGCTCTGGTTTATAACACTGCAAACACAAATCAGAGCAAGTCCTGCTCGAGGGTAAGAGTGAAACCAGCCCAGGTGCTCGCTGCCATCCCAACCCAAAGCTTCCCCCAGCATCTGCAGGACAAACCCAACGCTTCCAACCCAAATGTGGTGCTCACCACTGTGTCCCACATCATGGCTTGGCTCCCCCAAAGGGCAGTGACCACAGGGAAGATCCCTTTTCGATCCTGCAGACCCAGATTGGGCCAGGAAACAGCGCTTCAGAGGACTCAGCAGTTTAATCCCAACTCTGCCCTGCTGAGCAGAGCATCTCCTGCAAGTCCCTGCATGGATAAGATAGAGGCATCTTTTCCTGTGGGAGCAGCATTCCAGGAAGATGCCAAAAGCACTGGGGAAACCTGAATGTGTGGTGCCCTCTGGACCATCCTGGTTTCATCCCTGGACAAGCCTGAGTTGCTCTCATTGAAGAGGAAAGCACTAAAGGCTCAGCAGGGGTGGCAGTGCAGCATCACTGCTGGGCCTTGCTGGGCACTTATCCTGTGTCCAAAAGCTCCTCCTCTCCATCCCTCTGGAACCTGGAGCTCCCAGCCCAGTGCACATCACTGCTTCCCATGCTGCCCCATCTCCCCTCAGATCCCAGTTCTCCCCTGGGAAATTAGGAGGGGAGAATGTTCCTTCTCTTTGTGCTAACAGGAAGCACCTCTGGCTTTTAGCGACCTAAAGAGCAGGGTCCCTGCTCCCTGGCTGATGAGAGCTGCAAGATCCCTGTGCAGAGGTGCAGGCAGAGATGGAGGAAGGATCCCCATCACATCCAATGGAGGGATGGAAGGAGGGATCCTACCTCATCCTAGGGAAGGATCCCACCGCATCCCAGGGAGGGATGGAGACATCCCAGGGAGAGATGGAGGGAGTAATCCCAGCAAGTCCCAGGGAAGGATGGAGGAAGGGATTGCACCACATCCCAGGAAGTGATGGAGGCTGCTCCAGCCACTCCCAGATCAGCCTGCACTCATGCCCATCGCTGCCCACACCCCAGCAGTTCATCACCTTCAATTGGTGTGGTGGGAGAAGAATCTCTCCGGGGGGGGGTTCAGGTGCCCATTGGGGACCACACAAAGGTGCTGGGTGGGAGGGCTGAGCCCATCTCCCCAATATTCCTCATGCTCTCAGGCCCATATTCTGCACTTGGGTCCTTATGGAGCCCAAGGGGGAGGTGGAACAGTCCCATTCACATGGTGGTGATGGAAACCCATGTGCAGCCCCATAGAGAGGACCTGGAACTGCAGGTAAAGCAGTGCTTGCTCCAGTAGCCAAGGGAGATAAGCAGGAGCTTCCCCCGCCACACAGCTCCATTGCAGAGCAGGTGATCTAATGGGAGGTAATTGCTGTGATTGAGCCCTGGCTAATACAGTTCCCACCTTAACCCTGAGTTGGCTGCTCCCTGGCAGCACAAACTGCGATTTGGCACAGTAAAAGTGTCACCCACATCTCAGCCGCTTCCATTCTCCATCACTTCCAGGCTCCCTCCTCCCCACATGGCTTTTCATCAGCTGCTCCAGCCTCAGCATCCTGGTTGGGAGCCAATGGGCCCGATCCGAGGCGCTGGGGACAGGGCCAGCCTGGATGCTCCTGGGTGTGGAGCATGTGGGTGGCAGTGGGATTTGTGCCAGGGGAAACCCAAGGAGATGTGAGGATGCGGCGACAGGGGCTGTGGGGTGCAGGGGCCTGATGGGTGCCACTGTGTTCATTCTGGGTTATGCTGGGTGACACGAGCCACCAGACATCTCTGATAGGCAGCTGGATGGCCCTTGGCTCACAATGCATTGCAGGAGCCTCTTGTTCCATCACAAGGTCCCTTTACTCTATCACTTTACTCCTTTACTCCATCACTTTACTCCTTTACTCCTGGTCAGCACCAGGAGAGGAGCTTGGTCCAGCTGGGTACGATGGGGAAGGCAGCTTCCCTAAGGAAGCAGCATGGAATGCAGAGGATGCTTCCAGCCCTACCAGGACACATGCATGCTCCCCCAGATCCTGAATTTTGGGAGCAAAGCCAGCTGAGGCTTCCCAGGCCATGTGCAGCACTGTGCTTCCCCCCAGGGCTCCTCTCCTTCCCACTGCAGCTCATCCAAGCAGGGATGTAGAAACCTCCCCAGTGTCCTGCTCCCAAGGCAGCATCCTCTCCTGAGGATGTATCTCCCTCGTGGTGAGGCATCACATAGAGGTGATCCAGATGTTTCCTCCCATCCCTGCATGGATGCCAGGAGCAACATCGGGATTCCCTTATGCGGTGGCTGTCACCAGACCTTCCTCATCACCCAGGGACACCCATCTGGCCTCTGGGGAGCTGCTGAGGAAGGGACTGAAAGCCAAGGAGGGAACAAATCCATGCAGGTATCCTGGGATCAGAGGTAGGGATTGGAATCCCCAGCCTGGATGGAGCAGAGCTGTATCCATCACCCCTTGGCTGAGTCAGGCAGTAGAACCTCCTGCCCAAGGAGCCAAGGACAGAGCAGAGCTGTGGGCAGCACCATCCCCATCCTTCATGGTGCCATGTGCCCACAAAGGACTGGAGCACTCAGCTCAACCCCAAGGCAGCAACCAGGAGACTCCAACAGACTCCCATCGAGCATCCTCCTGCTCCCAGCCACCTTCTCGACCTCCTCCAAGCATCCCGGTCCTGGAACCAACACCGTGAGTCCCCCAGCATAAAGGAGTGAGGAGATCCCTGCTCTGTCACCACCTTCCCCTCCAAAACCTCCTGCTTCGGGGGGAAGATGCTGCTGAGTACATGAAGAGTGGAGGTGGTGGTCATGCTCTCACACCCCATTATACCTCCCCCTTCTTCTGCCTGGCCATGATGAGTGGGGAGACGCTGAGGGGACCCAGGGTGACAGCCAGAGCTGTGATGTCCCTTGATGGACAGCCCCAAGGTCACAGGCTGTGGTACTCGAGGTTAGCACAGAGCATCCTGCCTCTGCCTCCTACCTTGGGGTCCCCGCCACCCAGCCAGGGGACAGGAGCGACGGCGGGGACCAAAGGGACGCGATCCAAGCCTCTGCAGGGGCATCCTGCCAAAGGAATGCCCTGAAGGCAGCGGGGAGGGGTTGTCCCTGGTGAAGCCCTTTCATCCCGAGAGGATGCTGCGGGAGGAGCGGCAGTGCTCAGCCCGTGCTGGGTCTCACTCCCTGGGACACCCCCCCCCCCCCCCCCCAGCTCCCCAGGCTTGAAATCAGCTGGGAAGCTCAAATCTGGGAAGGTGAGGGCGGGAGCTGGGGGGGGTGGGGTGGGGTTGGGGGAATGGAGATGAGGATGGGACAGGGTGGAAGGTGGCAGGGGCAATGGTGACCCTAGGATCTGCCAGGGAGAAGGGAGCAGGGGCTGAGGGCCCAGGATGGGACAGAGGTGCCACCATGGGGGTTGATCTGAAATACCCACCGCAGAGGGATGACCCTGATCCTCCCCAGAGCCACCTACCCCCCAGTGGGATGGTCACAGACCACCCCCCCAGGCCCTTGAGTACCCCCTCAGCACCAAGCCTGATGTAAAGTTTCCTCCCCCTAAGCCCCATCTGCACCCTAAAGCCACCACCGGCTCCCGAGCCTCCTCCTGCCTTTGCTGTGATGTGCTGCCATGGGGGTACCCAGGCTGGGCACCCAGTCCCCATGGTGAGCACCCAATCCTCAGCACCCACAAGCACAGAGCATCCACCACCACGGCCCAGGTCGTTGGTGTAACCACGTCACCAGCACCCACCACCCGTCAGCTGCTCACCTGGGCTCCGCTGGAGCCGGTGCCACCGTCGATACCAGAACCAGTACCGGTGCTGCTGCCGGTGATGATGTTGATGCCGATGCAGGCGCTGATGCTGATGCCGGTGTTGACGCCGGTGCCGCCGCCGGTGCCGATGCTGACAGCGGTGTCAGCGCTGCCGCCGGTGCCGGTGGGTGCCCGCAGGAGCGATGCTCTGCGCTCCGGCTCGCAGGCGGCCCTGGGGGCACCGGGGCCGAGCCGCCGCCGCCGCTCCCGCCGCTCCCGGCCCACGCTCCGTGCGGGGGGGACCCACCCGCCGCCCCCCCCGCCGCCGCCGCCGCCGCGCCCCGCCCGCCGGTGCCGCCCCGCCGTGTCCTCCCGTGTCCCTCCCGCGCTGTGACTCCCCCCCCACGGTGCCATCACCCCCCCCACCACCTCCCCGGAGGCTCCGTACGAGACCCCCGGCGCATTCAGCCCGGGCTGGGGGCTCGGAGCGCGGTGCTGGCAGCAGCTCCGCTCGGGGATGGGGCGCTGAGCCCCCGGCTCCTGATGTATTCGGGTCTGCGGATGAAGGCCCCATGGGGGGGTGACGGGGGTTCCACTTGGGGCAGCTTGGTCCTCACCCCACCCCACCCCCCCGCGCGTTTATTGCAGCTCCACGATCGAAATGTTAGGAATTATAATTAATAAGGGGATGCAGCCCTGGGAAGGGGGGAGGGGGGGGGGGGGGGGGGAGAGCCTGGATCCTGCTGGAAAATCCACCTGAGCATGCCCCAGCCCATGTTTTGCTCGACGCAAGGACATGAGCAGCACAGAGTGTGTGTGATGAGGGGTCCCCTCCCGCACCTCTGAGCTGGGTGGGAGGAGTGAGGAGGGGAGAGCAGCCTGAGCATGAACTGAGATCCACCCAAATCTGTACCCATCCCCTCTGCTGCCATTGCCTGTGCATGCAACTGGGGCTGGGGAGAGCCTCCAAACGTCCCCTCCTGGCTCTCAGGGTGGATGTGCAAGGCCAGGCTGGATGGGGCTTGGAGCAAGCTGCTCTGGTGGAAGGTGTCCCTGTCCGTAGGCAAGGGGTTGGAACAGGATGGGCTTTAAGGTCTCTTCCAACCCAACCCAACACAACCCACTCCATGTTTACATGATCTGCGGCCAACCTCCTCTCCCTGCTGATGGTGAGGGATGATGCTGAGCATCCGCAGCAAGGTGCCCATCTTGTCCCTTCCCTGGGGGACTCAGGCACCACTCCTGGTCCCTGGGGAGGGGCAGAGCTTGTTGACCCATGAAGGGCGATGCTCTCCTGACCTCCATCCCTGTGGAGGGGTGAGACACATGGAACCAGCCAGGATCGGGTCCCCCTGTACCCCAAGAGCTCGGTGGGGCGGGAGCCAGCAGCCGGGGGGGGGATGCATTCATTCTGCTGCTGGTGACGGGCGCTGGCAGCTCCCGCAGGGACCAAGCCTTCACCAGATTCTATTTTTAGCTCCTCACGCTCCGTTTTCTCCTTGACTGTCTCCCCTCTCCGGAGCAGTCTTGGGCCGAGCATCAGGGATGTTTATCCTGCCTGGCACCAGATCGGATGTGACACTGCCGGTCATGGAGGGGGGGGGCCACATCCCTCTGATCCAGGACATGTGTGGGAGCAAGGGGAGGGATGTTGGAGGGACATGGAGGGAGAGAAGGGAAGCTCAGGGTGGTTGGGGAGGGTCATGATGGAGCACCCTGCACTGGGTCCCCCTTTCTTCACCCTCCGGGTGACCCCAAGGGATGCTCTGCCCTGGGACATCTCTGGTGCAGTCCCTGCATCCACCTTGGAATGCTTCCGTCTGCAGATGATCCCTTGAGAACGGCTGGGCTAGGGGAGCTGGGCAAACTGAGGCACACAAGAGGCGTGTGAGTCCCCATGTGCATCACTGGTGCTGAAAAGCCTCCACAAACCTGCCTGCACCCAGGACATGGTGAGCATCAGGGCCCAAACTCCAGCTTGGGTACAAGCCCCAGCAATGCAAAAGAAGTGGGAAGGGAAGGATTATTCCCTTATCAGGCAGCACTCACTGGGTATTGGTGTGGGGCTGTGCCTGGTGCTGTACCCACATGGAGCAAAGGTTGCTTTGCTACTCTGTTCCTTCAGGCTTTGCAGATGTCGGGAGCCTCTTGCCAGAATACTCCTGGGAGGGACCTCAAATACCCCATCCATGCCCTCCCCAGCATCGGGAGAGCCCTGCTTTATCCATCACGGAGGTGAAGTCTGTGAGGATGCGCTCAGACCCCTCCCTGCACTCCACCTGCTTTAAATCCTACTTTGTCCTAAGAAAGGGGTCCAGAGCAGAGGGAAAATGGGCTGGGAGAATCTCTTCTGCTCCCAGTGCTGCTGCTGAGCTGCGTTACCCCACTGGTCATCAAACCCCACTGACCCTCGAGCTGCTGACAGGGATGGAGGCAGCATCCACCTGCCCCAGGCTGCAGCAGAGGAGGATCAAGCTCTCCTGCTCACTGCTGTGGGCTCTGATCTCAGCTCAAAGTCATCTCTGAGGAGAGCAGCACTTTGCTGTTCCTCTTTTAGATGTATCTTCCTAATTCCCAACCCCTTTAAGACCCTGGTTTCTGGCTGGGTACGGAGGTGACGTGGAGGAAAGGCTATTCCTGAGCTGAGCTCGGCCCTGGGCTGCGTCAGTCCCTCCAGTTAAGGTGCTATTTCGGGACATGGGTCACAGGGTTTGGGGACCTGCAGGTTATTCCCTGGCTGGGGACAGGGACTTTCCATGAGGATGGGCAGGACCCAGGCTCTGGGGCTATGAATCAGCCCCATAGTGATGGGGGTGGCTCCTATAGGATGCTGCAGAAATCATGGTTAGCCCTGGAGAATAACCATCCTCCCTGTGAGATCCCAGAGGCCAAAGGCAGGGAGAGCATTTGGTTGCCTGGAGGATTTAAAACTAGAGGGGAAATGCCAGCAAACACCTCCCAGGGATGCAATTTGTCACCAGGCAGGGTGGAGATGGAAGTCTGGCCATCGCCATGCTGCCTCAGCGGGAGATGTAAGGTTCCAGCACATAGCAGTGCCCTTCCCAAGCATCCTCATGTATCCCGGTACTCAGCCATCTGGATGTGAGCTGGCTGCACCGTCCTTTGCAGGGACATGGATTATGCAGCACCATCTCCCTGTGGGTATGACATGAGGGAGGTGATGGAGACCTTCCCCACACTGTGCCCATGCATCCCTTCGATGACAGGGCACAGCACAGGAGCTGCTTCTCCTATTCCTGTAGGTCAGAGCAGCTTGAATACGTGCAAAGGGTTGCACAGGTCTTAGCAACTCATCTGCAACCTGGCAGTTCCCAGCAGAACGCAAAAATCCACCCAAAATAACAACATCTTCCCATTATTTCATTGCAGCAGAAGCTCTTTCCTGCCTCAAACCATGATGGGTCTCCTGGCCACAGCCTGGGGTTCATCCAGTTCATCACAGGAGCTGTGGTTCCACCAACAGCATCCCCATCCCATGTGCCTCTCTTGGGGCCCAGACATGGAATGATTCACATCACCTGCCCCAATGGACAGGTAAATTGTTCCTGAGACAAAATAGCCACAGGTTTGGAAGCCACTTTACTATGTATTGACTCTCATATTGGCTTCAATCTGATGTTTCTAGGCAGCAGTCTGCTTTACATAGGCAGGAGTGGAGCCCAGGCGAGGTCAGGGATGTGGGGAAGAGCTTCGGGGTAAACCAGGAAGGTTTGGGAAGAGCTGGGATGTGGTGGGATTTGCCCAGGTTTTGCTGTAAGAGCCCTGATCGGGATGATGAGGGAAGCTTTGGAAGAAAGGTGTGTTGGGATTAACAGAGCATAAAGAAAGAGTCCCAAAAAGATGTCTTTATGGGAAAGAAAAAGCAGCTCGAATCTATTGTTCACGCTCCAGTAACTTCCAGATGCCTGGATAGGGATACAGGGAGCCTCACAAACACCTCATCCACCCTGCCATTGCTCCCTGCCCATGAAGGGGGATGCCTGCCCCAAAAGCCTTATGATTTACCAACCCCTCCAGATTTGAGGCCACATCCTCCCACCGCAGACCCTCCCTGTGCAGCTCAACACCAGGATGCTGCGAAGCAGCCAAATCAGCCCCAAATCACTGCTGCCAATGCACCAATTGGGTGGCTATGCAGAAGTCATCCCCCAATGCCCCCTTGCAGGGGGCTGCTGCAGCTCTGCCTTCAGCTCCAGCTCCAGCGGGGATTTGTACAAAGCTCCCGGCGCCTGGAATGGGCTTTTTTTATCCCTGGCTGCTCTTACGCTGACATTCTTCGCTCTGCCACTGGCTCCGGCACTGCTCGCTAACCCCTTTTACAGGCAGCTAAATATAGCCCAGGCAGCTAAGCAAAATCTGCTGCTCGGCAGGGCCACGTGGGGCTCGGCAGCACTGCTGCAGTATGGCCTGGCTGGGGGGTCTGCCAGCACCGGGGGGGGACACACACAATAAGGTCCTTGCTGGTGGCATCTTTCCCCCCTGCGGTGTCTCATCTGCATCCAGGTGAGCATCACCGCTGCTTGGATGCTCCCAATGGCATCCCAGCGCTCCTCTCCGCCTCTCAGCCTGGGGTTTCCTGTGGTTCTTCCACCCGATCTTGGGTACTTAATGCTGGGGAACATCTGGAGTTCATCAGCATCCCTGATCCTATAGAACCACCATGCAAAGCCCCAGGGTGCTGCTGTGCTTAACAAAGAACAGCCACGTGGCTCCAGTCGTCCCCATGAGCATTGTGTGAAGCTCTCGATGTAGGGAGCAAACCCCAAACCAGATGAGGCACCATGTGGGGTCACCCACACCCCAATAGGGTCTGGCAAGGGGGGGACACAGCTCCCATGGGTGCAGCTTGGCCTCTGCCTTGCCTGTCAAAGGCAGATATTTCCTCCAGAGCCATGAACTCATTAGGGAGACACTGATTTAATTGTCTGCACACTGCGCTTGTGGGTCTTTTCCTTTGGGTTTAAGCAGCAATGAATCCTGGAGGGATCTAATTGGATCCCTATGGCTCATTAGCCATTTCTCTGGGAGGAAGGATTGTTAAAGCTGAAGAAAGGCTGGAAAACCTGCCTGCATTACATGCAGCTTTCCATGGGCATCCCTAGTGTGCAATCCCCATGGCATTTCCCCAGCCAGGCTGTGGCACCAGGAATGCCCTGTCAGTCAGAGGACATGGGAGATGCATGGCATGGGTTCAAGGAGGCTCGTGCTGGAGTTTGGAGGAAGGATGGAGCCTTTCAGGGGACAAATTGAGGGGTTCAAATCCAGAGCTGGGGTGAGGATGGAGACAGAAGCACCCAGCAGTGTGGGGATGCAGGCTGGGAGCAGAAGAACCATGTCCTCCTGCACCATGGATCAAGGGCACCTTCAGACCAAGGTCTCACACTGCTGCTTCCTCCCCCAGCCTCCGTTCACTCGCATCCTGGTACATAGGGAAGGAATTTAGCTCACAGTGGAGTCAACTCCCAAAATTTTCCAGCCCATGAGGGACGCAGCGGTTGTGACAGTGCAGAAAGCTCAGCAGGACACAGCCATCCATCACCAGCCAGGCATCTGGCCACCGCCATAAGGCAGACAAACAGCATCTGTCCAAGCTCAGCAGGGAGATGCCAAAGGTTTTCCAGCCCAGGGTAAATCCAGCTTCAGGGATGGAGGTGGAGAATGGCTTCTCAGCATTTCACTCTTCTGGCTGGGAGAAGACCCCAGCCTGCTGGCTGACAAGTGATGGTTCTGGTGATGGCTCATTACAAACCCCATCACCGTGTCAACTCCACATCACCCCACCAGCCTTTAAGATATCTCAATCTGGCAAAAGGTCCTTGAAGAGAATCCCAGATGCTCAAGCACAGAAGGTCCTGCAGGTGCCTGAATGTCCCTCCTGAAAATCAGGATCACAGAATGGTTTGAGTTGGGAGAGACCTTAAAGCTCATCCAGTTCCAACCCCTGCCACAGGCAGGGACACCTTCCACTAGACCAGGTTGCTCCAAGCCCCTGTGTCCAACCTGGCCTTGAACACTTCCCTTTCATTTCCATTGGATTTGAATCCTGACCTGAACATCCTCTCTGCCTGTAACCAAAGGCCAAGCAATCACCCATTGCTGGTGCTCTGTGTGATCAGTACAGAAGAGCTTAGTGGAAAATGAATTCCCTCACTCAAAGGCATCCTTGGACGAGGGGGCGGGGGGAGATGCTTCAATCTCAGGACTTCTGTGTTTGTCCTTCCCATCCCAGTTGGCTTTCTCCCCATTCCCCTTCTCATCTGTGGGCTGAAAACCCCAAGAGAGGCAGCACAGTGAGAGCAAGCACTGCTGTCTGTAACAGGGGGAACCTTCATTCCTGGCCTCCTCACCGCTCCCATGACAAGCAGCACCCCGACATCTCGGAGCAGCTCCCCATAGCACCCAAAGCACAAGGCTGTGATGTGCTTGCTGGCAGTTGGTGGCCAAGGGAAGGGGTCTGGGTACCCAGGAGCGGGGTCCAGCCCCCAGGGCACTGGAGGTAGGACAAGCCCATGGACCAGGGGTTTGTCCAACCCCACAAAGGCACCTTACACCATGCCTGTGTTTGCGCTAGGTGATGCTCGGAGGATGCTTGGTGGGTTTAGCTGCTTTTCCAAACACAGGCTCGATTATTAATTATTATTAATTACTGTAATGTGGGTTTAGCCATGAGCAGCATCGCTGGGGCTCAGCAGGAACCCTTCTGCCTGCACCCACGGCTAAGCTGCTGTTGTCCCAGATACAGTCACGAGACCATTTGTTGTCCCCCCAAGTCCCTGGGTGGGAGGACAGCCCTGGCAACCTGTGCTGGGCCCTGTCACCACCAGTCTGGTGCCACCCCCAGCTCTTATATCACCTCCCCGCAGGCAGACAATGGTACCCTCACCCCTAATGTACCAGGCACTGGGCGCAGGAGGGGAAGAGGGTGACTCCTCGTGCCGAGAGGATGCTGAGTGATGCAGAGAAAGAGCGGAGGGGGATGCAGAGCAAAAGAAAAGGTGATTTTTAGGGGTATACGGGAAAGGATGCTCCCAGCCCTGCTGAGCAATGGGACATGGGTTGGGGGCTTCTGTTGCAAGGGGGAGCTGGAGACAAGGCACCATCCCCAGTGTCTGGACTCATACCGGCGCTGCCATCTGACGGCGTCACCGAAGGGGACGAGGAGACACTGGGGGAAGGATTGATCCCCCCAGGGACTGCGGGTGTCTGCTTCTGCCGTGACAGGGGGCTCCTGGAATCACAGGAGCCATCTCTTCACATCCCCACAAGGCACAGAGGGACAGCAGGACCAAAGGGACAAACATCCTTGTGGCTGCTTTGCTTTCCCATGAGGACAGAGGCAGAAGGACCCTCCCGCAGCGGGTGCCGCAGGGCTCCCATATCCAGCCAGGAAGAGACAGGAGCTGCCAGATCCCCCGCTCCATGCAGGGGCCGTGCCTGGAGCCAGCCCATCGTGTCCCTGCGAGCACTGCCAGACCTGTGCCTGCAGGCATCCACTCCGGGCAGGTCCCCAGTGCACACCCCTGCCTGGACCAGCAACCTGAGCTGGGCTGGGATCACAGAGCAGCGCCAGGCTCTGACCTCTCCTGCTTCTGAGAGCTCAACGCGTGCCAGCTGATGAGAGGCCAAGCCATGGGGCTTCCGTGCTGGAGCGAGCAGCGTGGCACCCTCCTCTTCCTCAAGGACACAGGGGGCAGGTTGGCTCCCCCCATTCCCATAGCCCCCAGTGCTGCTGTGTACTCATGTCCTCTCCCTGCTGTCTAAATTTAGGGTCTGGAAGCAGCTAACACATCCCATCTCAACCCCTGCATTACGCATGCCAGCAGCAGCAACACTCGCCTGTCCGGATGGATGTGCCAGGAAGAGCTGGGAAACCCGCTGCTGGCCCAGCCCCAGCTCCCACCCTTGGTTCTACGTGGAAGGATGCCCCTTGGAGCCCCTCATCTGGGGTCTGGCCCCACAGAGGGAGTGGGTCCATTCTGGTGGGTCTGCTGGAGATGGAGGGTGCGTTGTCAGAGCCAGCAAGAAGGGCTGCTATAGGTGAGGAAAGGAAGAAGAGGGAAAATAAGGGTCCATTGCCGGGATGCACCCATGAGTGCTGAGGGAGGTGGCACGTGTCACTGTGAGGCTAGCCTGTGAATGATCATGGTAACTGGGAGAAGAGCCCAAAGGCTGGAGGAAAGCAAACGTCACTTCTGTCTTCAAGAAGGGCAAGGAAGGACCTTGGGAACCCAGGGAGCTATGGGCTAATCAGCTTCACTTTGATCCCTGGGAAGGTGGTGGAGCAGCTGATCCTGGAAACCCTTTGCAGGCACATTAAGGATGAGAAGTCAGCATGGGGAGGCCATGCTTGACCAACTCGATAGACTTGTGCAATCAAAGGGCTGGATTTGTAAGCAAGGGGAGAGCAGAGGATATTGCCTGCCTGGACTTTAGGAAGGCCTTTGGCACTGTCTGCCCTAAGATCCTCGCAAAGAAAGTGTTGATGCCAATGGACCGAGGCGAGGTGGGACAAACAGTGGCTGCATGGCCAGGCCCAGGGATGGTGGGTGACCAGTGGCACCACGTCTAGCTGGAGGCTGGTCACTGGTGGGGTACCCCAGCGGTCTGTACTGGGTCCGGGCCTGTTTAACATCTTCATTAACGATCTGGATGATGGGGCAGCATCAGCTGAGTGATGACACTGAACTGGGAAGGGCGGCTGATGGAGCAGAGGGTTGTGCTGCCATCCAGAGACCTGGATCATCAGGCTGGAGGAATGAGAGAATAGGAACATCACAAGGTTTAACACGGAGAAAGGCAAAAGTCCTGCCCCTGGGAAGAGGAATCCCAGCACCAGCACATGGAAAGCAGCTCTGCAGAAAAGGACCTGGGGGGTCCTGGTGGATGAAAGATTGGACATGAGAAGGCAATGTGTGCTTGATCCCAGAACCCCCCCGTGTGCTCAGCTGCACCCCAGAGCATGAGCAGCAGTTCAGGGAGGGGATCCTGCCCCTCTGCTGCGCTGTGTTGGATATAAGGCAGAAGCTCTTCCCTGTGAGGGTGCTGCGGCGCTGGCACAGGGTGCCCAGAGAAGCTGCGGCTGCCCCGTCCAAGGCCAGGTTGGACACAGGGGCTTGGAGCACCCTGCTCCAGCGGAAGGGGTCCCTGCCCGTGGCACGCGTTGGAGCTGGAGGAGCTTTAAGGTCCCTTCCAACCCAAACCATTCCACCATTCTTTGACACCCCCATCCCGGCACATCCCAGAGCCGCGCTCGCGCTGCGGGAGGGTCCCCCCGGCGCTGCCCGGCGAAGGAGGCTCCGGGACTGCCGCTTGCGGGGGGGGTGTTCACGGGTGCCAGGACCCGCCCCGGGGGAGGCGCGGCGGGAGCGACGGGACCTGGGCGGAGCCAGCGGCGGGAGCGGGGACCGGAGCGGGGTCCGCGGCCGCGCCATGGGGGCCTGCCTGGGCGTCTGCTCCCTGCTCAGCTGCGTGAGTGCCCCCGGCCGGGGCAGCGGGGGGGACCGGGAGGGGACCGGGAGGACGCGCAGGGGGGAGCGGGGCTGCGCCGGCTCCGAGCGCCGCAGCGGCGGGCGCGGCCCGGGGCGGGGTAATCGCTGTCGTTGCGGCTGCGGGTGTGGGGGGAGGCCCGGGGAGGTCTGGGGGTGCCCCCGGGGATGGGCTCCGGTACAGCAGAAGGGGTGGAGGAGACTCAGGAGGGTACAAGGGGAGCCCGGATGGTGCCCCCGCTGTAGCGGGGGGGGATGCAGGGGATACCCGGGGGATGCCGGGACCCCTGTAGGGATGCACCTCTGTGAACACGGGGGATGCAGGGGACCCCCGAGGGGATGCAGATCTGTGTACACGGAGGATACAGGGAACATGCGGGGAGATGCACCCTCTGTACATGGGGGTATACAGGGGACCCCCGGGAGGGATGCAGGGGACCCCTGCGGGGATGGAGGCCTGTGAACACGGGGCATGCAGGGACACCTGTGTACATGGTGGGATACGAGTGACCCCCGGAGCAGGCATCTCACCGCACCCAGGAGAGTCCAAGGGAGACCCAAAGGGTTCACCCCAGATAACTGGGGCTTGTGAGTGTCATGGTTGAGGGAAGTATGGAGTCTGAAGGTGCGTGGAGTGGTGGAGCCCGGTGCACTTGGGGGTATGGGGAGCTGGAGGAGTGATGCCCTGCTGCACTGGGGGGAGTCAGGGGGTCCTGGCCCCTCTTCCCTAGTACACTGGGGGGGGCGAGTCCTGCTGCACCCATGCGGTGCTGAGGGGCTGGGTCCTGCCAGGGGATGCAGTAAGAGCAGGAGCTCGGAGGTGGGGGGCTCTGTGTGTGCCATGGCCCAGGGCAGGGTGCATGACTCAAGGTGCTGTGCCCAGTGACGCAGGCAGTTCCGTGGCTGGTGTTGCCTTTCCTGTTGTTGCCTCACCTGCGGGCACAGGGCCAGGGCTGCAGAACCAACCCCGGAGCCTGGAAACATGGGAACGGGGGCGGTTGTGCAACTTGACCTCAAAGCTGTGGACGTTTAACCAACAGGAGCCTTTGAAACTCCGGATGGGATGCGGGGGTGGGCCTGCAGGACCTGTCTGTGACACATGGCCAATAGTTTTCCTTATGGGCAGGTATTGGAAAAGCCGGGAGTTCCTCTGGAGCAGGGCTGGGGAGGTTTCTGGCCTAATTCTGGATGTTTGTCCCCCAAAAAGCTATTCTGGTTCAGGCCATAGAATCACAGAGTGGTTGGGGTTGGAGGGGATCGTAAAGCTCCTCTAGTTCCAACCTTCTGCCATAGGCAAAGAATTGCTATATAGGGCAGGGACTTGCTATGTAGGTTTAATTCTCCTGCTCCTTCAAGTGCAGCTGGTTCATTCATGGCATGTTTTAGCTCAATTCTGAACTGAAAAACCACAAGAAGGAAAATAACCAAACCAAAACCAAACACCACCACCCCCCCCCCGAAATCTGTGTGGTTTTTAACAGGAGAATCTGAGCTAACTCCTGGTCAAGCCTGCATCATTTGGGTCAAACAGTACGGGGTTGCCCAGCCACCTCTTCAAACCTTTCTCTACAAGCTCTTCCTGAGTGAAACTTGGCAGCAAACACCAACTATTTCCCTTTCTCTGCCTCCACCTATTTGCCAGACTCTGCCCATCACTGCCATGAGTGGAATGGTCACCCCTGGGTGCCTTCCTTACGGGATGGGGTTGGTGTTATGGTGTTGGTCCCATAACACCTCCTTATGGGACGGGGTTGGTGATGCCAGCAGAAGGCAATGGCAATGGCAGTCCTGGGGGTTCATGCAGCCCTCTGGTATGGTTTGGGCACCTCATGGAGGCTGTCAGCCTCATTGTACCAGCACAAAGCCAGGCGTGAGAGCCACCAGCCTGTGCCTGACCCCGTGGGCTCAGTACTGATTAACGTGCTGGTCATTAAGTGACCTGGAGATAAGAACTGGTTGCTCTGCATTGCTTTGAGTTGATTCAGGCTCTGCAGCCCTGGGTTTGCCAGGGTGAAGGCAGGTTGTAGGAGATGTGTTGTTGGGGTGAGGTTGTTGATTTGGTGTAGTTGGGGTGTTGCTGTTGGGGGGGGCGGTGTTGGGTTCATGTTGTGTTTCCTTGGCTGGGTGAACAGGGCTTGTCCATCTCCATCCATGCTCTGCAGGCAGTGGGAGCACAGCAGCCCTTAGGTGTGAGTGGCGCTGGAGGTGAGCTGGGTTCCCTGAGGAAGCCAATGGTGGAACTGGAGAGGTCAGCCTTTCATCTGCAATGCCTGGAACCTGGAGCTTCCTCATTACCACAGGCTGGCTTTTGCCATACTGCTGTTAGGATGGCTTTGGAAGTCTTTAAAGGAGGTGAATGAGTGCGTGGCCAGTGCTGCCTTAACAGGGCAGGATTGCCCTTGCTCTTAACCCATTGATTTTGAAAGAAAAAGGCTGAAATCAAGAGCAGCATGTGGCAAAGGCTTCCTTTGCAAAGCAGCTTAGAGGGGAGATGGATATCCAAGGAAGTATGAACAAGCTTGACCACACAGCGTGATGGCTCAGTGACCAGAGGGACCTGCATCAAACTGGAGAGACGGGACCTTGGAGCAGCTCCAGCGCCCAAAGAGGCTGCGGGAAACCAGGAGAGGGGCTTTGGACAAGGGATGTAGGGACAGGTTAAGGGAATGGCTTTAACCTGCCAGAGGGGAGATTGAGATGAGCTCTTAGGCAGAAGCTCTTCCCTGGGAGGGTGCTGAGGCGCTGGCACAGGGTGCCCAGAGAAGCTGTGGCTGCCCCATCCCTGGCAGTGTTCAAGGCCAGGTTGGACACAGGGGCTTGGAGCAACTGCTCCAGTGGAAGGTGTCCCTGCCCATGGCAGGGGTTGGAGCTGGAGGAGCTTTAAGGTCCCTTCCAACCCAAACCATTCCATGATTCTATGACTGTATGAAATAGGTGGGTGAATATCCAAGTTGGGGAGCAGAAAAGAAGGCAAAAGATGTCTCCCGGACTCCTGGTGTCATTTTCCAAGTTGGGTGGGTATTGGAGTGTACCTGTTCCTGCAGCATTTCTGGTTGTCAGCAGCCTTTTGGTGGGATCTGGGACCATTCCCATGAGGTCCTCCAGGTGGCAATGCTGGTGAGGAGCTCTAAGCAATGGTGTGGATCCCTGGGCGGATCTCCATATGGTCCAACCTGAGCATGTGTTTTTGGGGCTGATCTTGACCCCTCTGACACAGGATGCTCTTGTTGCAGGTGTCCTGTCTCTGTGGCTCTGCACCATGTCTGCTCTGCGGCTGCTGCCCCTCGGCCAAGAACTCCACCATCTCCCGCCTCATCTTCACCTTCTTCCTCTTCCTCGGCACCCTCGTGTCCATCATTATGATAATCCCTGGTGTAGAGAAGGAGCTGCACAAGGTAAATGACTCCTGGAGGTTGCTGGGCTTGGTCACTATGGGGACGAAGTTTAGCTCATGGTGGGCTCATGAGGCTGAATGAGAAAGTGAAGTTTTGGGGCACGATGTTGCTTCTGTTCCCTTTTTTCTCAGCATCTCACTGGGAGAGGTGTCACTGGCCCTGATTTTCCACGCAGGGGAAGATGCAGTGGGATAATTTCATGCATTTCCACGTTTTCCCAGATCTCTCCCACGAAAGTTTCCTACATCCCATTTTTTGGGTTCAACTGGCCAAGTGACTTGGAAGTCACAGAATCGTGGAACAGTTTGGGTTGGAAGGGACCTTAAAACTTTTCCTGGGATGACTGATGGCTTTAGCTGTGTCACTCCACTGCTGTCCCCAAGCAGGCCAACCGCAGGCTTTATGGGTGGCATCAGAGCAGTCATGGGCTTCCACTGATGGCACCGGGGATCGTGATGGGTGCAGGATGCTGGGGTGATGCTCACCCTCCCATCACCATTGCAGCTCCCTGGCTTCTGTGAAGGCAGCGGGTCAGTGTTGGGGGTCCAGACCCACGTTGACTGCAGCAGCTTCCTGGGCCTCAAGGCTGTGTACCGCATGGGCTTCGCCATGGCCGCCTTCTTCTTCTTCTTTGCCATCCTCATGGTGTGTGTGCGCAGCAGCAAGGACCCACGGGCCGCTGTGCAGAACGGGTGAGCCCTCGTCCCTGGGGGGGGGGATGGACCAGACCCCCTCTTCCCTGGGAGCTGGGTTCCAGCTCCAGACTGTGCCTCCTCTCTCCACCCACAGCTTCTGGTTCTTTAAGTTCCTGCTGCTGGTGGGGATCACAGTGGGGGCCTTCTACATCCCTGATGGTGCCTTCACCTCAGGTGAGGAGCTGCCCCTGCTCTCCTGGCATCGCTGGTTATCCCTCAGCCGGAGCTGGGCTCAGCATCCCCTCTGTTGTGTTCCGCTGTGCCCAAGTCCCCAGTACCCTGCTCTTAACTGGGTTTTCTCTTCTCTCAAGTCTGGTTTTACTTCGGTGTGGTTGGCTCCTTCCTCTTCATCCTCATCCAGCTCCTCCTCCTCATTGACTTCGCCCACTCCTGGAGCCAGCTGTGGCTGCGCAATGCAGGCGAGAGTAACGCCAAGGGCTGGTATGCAGGTGGGTATGGGTGGCACCATGCAGGGTTTAGGGATGGGGAAGCTCCTCCTGGAGCTGGCTGTGTTGAGCTGGTGGGGATGGGGGGCTCTGCTCCAGCCCCTTTCCTGTTTGGTTCCTCCCCCCAGCCCTCTGCACCGTCACTTTCATCTTCTATGCTGCCTCCATCGCGGCCGTAGTGCTGCTCTACATCTACTACACCAAGCCCGAGGGCTGCACGGAGGGCAAGGTCCTCATCAGCATCAACCTCATCCTCTGCCTCATTGTCTCTGCTGTGTCCATACTGCCCAAGATCCAGGTTAGGTGATGGGGAGGGCACCTTGGAGGCTGGTGGCCATGTCACTGTACAGGACCAGCTCTGAGCACCCATGGTTGTGTTTGCAGGAGGCTCAGCCACACTCGGGGCTGCTGCAGGCATCGCTCATCACCCTCTACACCATCTACATCACCTGGACTGCCTTGGCCAATGTACCAAGTAAGCAGAATGCGGCCTTCGTTTGGGAGGGAGATACATGGGGCACCCACTGGGGTGGCTGCTGTGGCCTTCTGGGTCTCTGTGTGCTGGGGAAAGGTGCTGAACCCCCTGTATGTCCCCCCCAGTGCCGGCCTGTAACCCCACACTGCTGGTGAGGAACAGCACCAGCTCAGCGGCAGCCACCCAGCCACTGACAACCTGGTGGGATGCCCCAAGCATCGTGGGGCTCATAATCTTCATCCTCTGCACCCTCTTCATCAGGTGAGGACGTGGCTGGTGCCCCTGGGGACTGCATTGTCCCTCTGCCGTCCCGGAGCAGGGGACACAGGGAGGCTCTTAGGGAATAGGTGGTGCTGGAGCAGGGGTCACAGCTCAGCATCTGTGAACCTCCTGTCCCTGCAGCATCCGCTCCTCTGACCACCCCGAGGTGAACAAGCTGATGCTGACAGAGGAGAGCACGGCCGGGGTGCGTGGTGAGGCTGCAGAGCATGGGGATCATCGTGCCTATGACAATGAGCAGGATGGGGTGTCCTACAACTACACCTTCTTCCACCTCTGCCTCCTCCTCGCTGCCCTCTACATCATGATGACCCTCACCAACTGGTACAGGTGGGCAGAACAACCCCTTCTCCCCATGTCCTCCCTGCTCCTGCACTGGGCAGAGCTGGGTGCTGAGGTCCATCTATGTGAGAACCCACTTCACGTGCACCATTATCAAGGATCATGCTTAGTGCTCCCTATGGCAGGTTGTGCCTGGGCTCACCGGCTCCCTGCTGCAGCCTGGGATCCCTTGGGATGATGTGTGGGGAGCTAGGACCCAGCCCTGGGGGTGCTGTAGCTGCGCCGGTGGGGTCACATCCCTTGGACAAGTTGTGGAGAGCCACAAGATGCAGCTTCTCTGCTCTCCCCTCCGTGTTCTTTGTGTTGCACCCATGGCTTGGTGCTCACAGCATCCACCCCTCCCCAGCACAGTGACTGCTTGGGATGGGCAGGGAGATGCCACCCGCTGCACCACGGTGATGGGCACTGCTGTTTGGGATTTCAGGCCGGATGAGAGCTTGCGGGTGCTGTCGAGCCCCTGGACCGCTGTGTGGGTGAAGATCAGCTCCAGCTGGGCCGGGCTCCTGCTCTACCTCTGGACCTTGGTGGCTCCGCTGGTGCTGCTGGACCGCGACTTCAGCTGAGGTGGCCCCGGGCATCCTGCTGCTGGGTTGGAGCCATTGTGCCCTTGTCCCTCGAGGCTGGGGACAGCCCCAGCGATGCTGGGTTGTGCCTTCTTGGAGGTCTTTTGGTTTCGTTTGGAAGGGATGAAGTGCCAAGCACTGAAATTCAGCAATGGCTGAGGAAGACTTGAGGATGGGTTTGGAGCTTTTCTCATCTCTTTCCATGCTTCTCTCGTGCCTTTGGAGGTGCTCCATCCCCTCCTCTTCCAGCGGACACCCCGCCTTGCCTTGGGAGGGTTTGGTGTCATCAGCTCACTTGGAGCTCCAGGACCGTGGTGCCTTTTGGAGGGGGTCTGGGGACCTCCCATGTGCCAGGACCCAGGACCTGGCGTTCCATCCCCAAAGAGCCTGGATGAGAATGGGCCTCAGGGGTTTGTGGCTGGAGGCAGATGTCCCACGGCATCCCCCAGCCATGGTGATGGCCCCGGCTCCTCCAGGGCTCTCCTGCCCATCCATCCCATGGGAGGACAGTCCCTGCTCCTCACTGGAGCACAGGTTGGGTTTCCTTGGTAATAAAGTCTTGTTTGGAATAAACCCATCAGATGTGGCCTTACTGGGGTCTTTCCTGGCATGTGCTGGGAGGTGGAGAAAGGGTGAAGGATTAAACAGTCCTGACATGGGGGGTGGGCACTGGTGCTGCCCTGGGGGTGCAGACTGGGGGGGCATCACTGTGTCACAGCAGCCTGGAGCCTTGGACCCTGCTGCCAGCCTGGGGTACCCTGAGCGCTGCAGGGCGGGGGGTGGTGGTGATGCTGCAGAGCGCAGCATGGGGTGCACACCACGGTGGGGCTGCGCACGGATAGGGGTGCACAAGATAGGGGTGCACACAGCACAGGGGGGTGCACACAGCACAGGGGGGTGCACACGGTGCCCATGGGCACATGGGGCCCGGGGGTAGCGCTGTGGTGGGCACACACTGTGCTGGGGTGCATCTCACATACTGGGCTGTGTCCCATGCAGGGTGAACCATGCCAGAAGGTCCCTGGGTGCATGCACACTGTGCCGGGGGTCCCTCGGTGCGTGCTCCCTGTGCCGGGGGGTCCCTGTCCTGCAGCAGCCCAGCGGCGAGAGGGGCCCTCTGCACCCCCCAGGAGCAGGCGGGGACAGACAAGGACAGCACTGAGCCACGAGGGGGCGCTGGCGGCACACGCTGCGGTGCACCCAGCGCCCTGCATCATGCACCCTGCACCCTGGACCATGCATATTGTGTCTCTAAGCTGTATTCTGCACCCTGCATCATGCACCCTGCACGTTGCATCATGGACCCTGCATCATGCACCCTGCTCCATGCACCAAGAACTCTGCATTCTGCACCCGGCATCTTGCACCCTCCACCCTGCAACCTGCATTCTGCACCCTGTACCTCGCATCATGGACCCTGCACCCTGGACCATGCATGTTGTATCTCTAAGCTGTACTCTGCACCCTGCATCATGGACCCTACTCCCTGCATTCTGCACCCTGCACGTTGCATCATGGACCCTGCACTCTGCATTCTGCACCCTGCTCCCTGCATCATGCACCCTCCTCCATGCACCCAGAAGTCTGCATTCTGCACCCAGCATCCTGCACCCTCCACCCTGCATCATAGACCCTGCACTCTGCATCCTGCACTCTGCGCCATGCATTCTGCACCCTGCATCATGCATTTTGCACACTGCACCCTGGACCATGCATATTGTATCTCTAAGCTGTACACTGCACCCTGCATCCTGCTCCGTGTGTAGTGCAACTTGAGCCTGGCAGCCTGCACCCGGTACTCTGCATCATTCAACCTGCCCCCAGCGCACTGTGTCCTGCATCCTGCACCATCTGTCCCAAGCTCCTCTCCAGGTTTCCTGCAGCCCCTTTAGGCACTGGAGCTGCTCTGAGGTCTCCCCTTCAGGAGCCTTCTCCTCTCCAGGCTGCCCCAGCCCAGCTCTCTCAGCCTGGCTCCAGAGCAGAGCTGCTCCAGCCCTCGCAGCATCTCTGTGACCTCCCCTGCACTCACTCCAACAGCTTCACGTTCCTCTTGTGTTGGCTTTAATTAGCTCTAATGTGGCTTTAATTGCTCTAAATTGCTCTCTCTGGGGAGGGGGCATCTCAGAATGATGGATATGGGGGGAAAGAACATGGGAACATTGGGCAGCCCAGACAAAGCCAGGCACCGGTTTGCTTTGCAACCGGGAAGGCACGAATTGAACTGAATTTAAAGCCAGGGGTGGGGATGGAGTCGTCCTGGAGCTGCTCGGATGGGTCATGAAGGGGTTTAGGACCCCCCAGCAGCACCCAGAATCCCAAATGTGAAGAGAGGGACAGGCCAAGGGGAATGGCTTTAACCTGCCCGAGGGGAGGCTGAGATGAGCTCTTAGGCAGAAGCTCTTCCCTGTGAGGGTGCTGAGGCGCTGGCAGAGGCTGCCCAGAGAAGCTGTGGCTGCCCCATAGTGTTCAGTGTTCAAGGCCAGGTTGGACACAGGGGTTTGGAGCAAGCTGCTCTATGGAAGGTGTCCCTGCCCATGGCAGGGGTTGGAACCGGATGAGCTTTGAGGTCCCTTCAACCCAGCCCAGGCTGTGACTCGGTGATGCACACCCGGGGCAGCGGCAGCCCCGGCTGTGGCTCGGAAGAGGAGGGGAAAGCGTTTACATAATTCATTGCAAGGAGGCACCCGGGGGAATCCACACTGGACCCGCAGCATTCCCAGCGCCCCGCCGCGCTCCACGGGCCGCATCTGGAGCCATCAGTGCCTCCCAGGCGCAGCACAGAGCGGCTCTAATTAATTGCGGAGCACCGCCAGCGCTCGGCCTCCAAAGATAGCGCCGGGAGGCAGCGGCTGCATCACCCAGTGCTGGCCCCTGGCGTTTAGTTCAGGGGGTCTCTTCTCTTTCCCGGGATGCATAACCGGACTCCCCTGGGGCGGGAGGATGCTGGGGTTAAAGCAGGAAGAGGAATAAGCCAAGCAGGGTGGTGAAATCAGGGCTGCTTGGCCGGGCTGGTGGGCAAGCATCACCTGTGAGGGCTCCTCAGTGTGTGTTTGAGCACTGTGGCCACAGGCAGGCTCAGGGCTGAGCCCTGCCCTGGGGAAGGGGTGAGAGGGACCCCTCCAATGGGAGCAAACCCACAGTACAATGGGGAGCAAGCACCCCAACACCACTCAGCCCTCAATATTCCTGCTTTGATCGGCAGATGCATGGACCAAGCGTCCCCTGGGCTGAGGTTTGCTGCTGCTCGAGGCACTGGGGATGCTCCAGGGACCTGTCCCTGTGGTCAGGTAATCACTGCACTAGGTGCAATGGGCAATGGTTTGTGCCCTTGTCCTTGCATGTGGCCATGGGGACGCCTCAACCCACCCAGAACCCCAGAGCAGGCAGTGACCATGCTGCCTCCCCACTGGTGTCTGGAGCTGCTTCCTCTGCCCTCAGCAGTGCTCTGAAGAGCAAAAGGGATGTGAAGGAAGGCAGGGATTCGGAAGGAAAGAAATGAACCCATCAAGCTTGAACCCTGCTGCTAGGGAAACATCTGCATCTATAAATACCACTGATGGGAGTGGGAACAGGCTGTATCCCTGCAGCTCCCTAAGGCAGCGGAGCAGCCTTGCCCTGGCTAACCCCATTCCAACACGTGCTGCTGTAGCACACATGGGTTGCTGCAGCTTTGTGGGTGTTGTTCTGGGGTAAAAAATCCCCAAAACCTGGTCTTCAAAAAGAAAAGGAGATAAATAAGTGTTGTCTTGTTTGCAGCTGGGTCACAGCATGGGTGAGCATGGCCCCAGGGATGTGAGCTGAGCAGCAGGGATGTCCCGATGCTCCTCGCTGGGACGTGATGTCCCGCTGCTGGTCCTCACCCTGCTGCTACCCTTCCAGTGACCTTCTCCATCCCTCCAGTCTGGCTCACGTATGTTCAGAGAGGCACAGAGTCACTTCTTCACCATGCATTAAGTCCCCTGGACAGGGAGATGCTTATCCAGATGGGACAACAATGAGCTCCTGGTTGGATCCATCCCTGGAAGTGCTCAAGGCCAGGTTGGACAGGGCTTGGAGCAAGCTGCTCTAGTGGAGGGTGTCCCTGCCTGTGGCAGGGGTTGGAGCTGAGTGAGCTTTAAGGTCCTTCAGAGCTTTAAGGTCCTTCAACCCAAACCTCTCTGGGATTCTATGATCCCTGCCCTGCTCAGGCTTTCTCAGGAGGGTTTTGCTCTGCAATCACTGACAAGGTTGCTCACACTGGGACGATGTCCCCCACTGTCCAGCCAGGGACAGGAAGGGGTTGTCACCACTGTCACCATATGCGTTAGTTGGGGTTTCTCATTAGGGATGCTGTTAAGACAGTGATTTCCCACACCCTGTACAAAGCTCAGCAGCTAACAGCGGCCATTCCCCCAAGCCATGCAGCACTGCCGTTGTGCTTTTTTCCTAGCATCATCTGTGTTATCTGTGCTCTGCTCAGGGCCAAAAGCCTGCAAGCATCCCTTCAAATGCAGCATCAGTTTGGCTCGGGGGAGCAGGGGACTGAGCCCCATTCTTCGAAGGTCCCAGGGGAAGAGTGAGGAGTGGAATCAGTTGCTTTGACAGATACTTGCACCATTGGCTCTTTCAGCAGGGTCCCATTTCCACTCTGGCTTCCCTCCTCCCCAGCCACCAGGGACACGTCACTGTCCCAGCTTTGCAAGGACTCCGCTTATTCCCAGTCCTGGAAGAACCCCATCCTGAGAGCATCCTCCCACCCGTCACGTAGGGATGCTGCAGATGGCCAGAGGCGCTGGGGACCCTCGGAGCTGGCGCGGGTGCTGGTGGTGGAGGCAGCAGTGTGGGAAGCACAGGCTGCCCTCACATCACCCTCCTTCATGGGGGCTCCTCAGGAACAGCTCTGGTTTGGTTTTTCCTTTCCTGCTTTGTTATCCCCCTCTAACAACAAGGACTTTTCATGAGCTGCCTCCCTCCCCCTATTTCCTCTCTGACTCATTCCCTGCTGCCCTTGCAGCAGGGATGTGCAGCTCCCCACGTCCCATAGCATCCTCTCCCTTTGGCTGGGTGATCCAGAGTAGCAACAGGACAGCACAGCCCAGGAGGGGCAATCCCTGCGTGAGGGACAATGAGGGGTTTGATGCAATAAAGTGATCATTTTTTTCCCTTTTGTACTAATTCCACCAATGAATTTCAATACAAGAACATGACCCATCAGTGAGCCCAGAACCCCCCATGTGCTGCGCTGCACCCCCAGAGTGTGAGCAGCAGCTCAGGGAGGGGATTCTGCCCCTCTGCTGTGCTCTGAGGAGACCCCCCTGCAGTCCTGATCCAGCCCTGGGGCAGCAGCACAAGAGGGACGAGGAGCTGCTGGAGTGAGTCCAGAGGAGGCCATGGAGATGCTGCGAGGGCTGGAGCAGCTCTGCTCTGGAGCCAGGCTGAGAGAGCTGGGCTGGGGCAGCCTGGAGAGGAGAAGGCTCCTGAAGGGGAGACCTTAGAGCAGCTCCAGTACCTAAAGGGGCTGCAGGAAACCTGGAGAGGGGCTTTGGACAAGGGCCCATAAGGACAGGCCAAGGGGAATGGCTTTAACCTGCCAGAGGGGAGACTGAGATGAGCTCTGAGGCAGAAGCTCTTCCCTGTGAGGGGTGCTCAGGCGCTGGCACAGGGTGCCCAGAGAAGCTGTGGCTGCCCCATCCGTGTCAGTGTTCAAGGCCAGGTTGGACACAGGGGCTCAGAGCAAGCTGCTCCAGTGGAAGGTGTCCCTGCCCGTGGCAGGAGTTGGAACTGGAGGAGCTTTAAGCTCCCTTCAACACAAACCATTCCATGATTCCATGATCCCTCCATCCCAGGGACATCCCAGAGCAAAGGAGGCTGAGTGGAGAATGAGAAGCAGGAGGGGCTGGGAGGGACATGGGAAGGAATCCTTAAGGATTCACATAGTCCATAGTTGGGCTCATTAAGGGCTGTTAAAAACCTGACAGTGCAAAAGACCATAAAGACACCACTTAGAAAAACTTTGTAAATGCCAAGTGCTGTTAAATGAGCTGAGGCAATAGAGAAATCGACCCTTCTTAGAATAAGAAAGGGGTTTTCTGTGTACTGGGACTGTCAAGAAGCAGCAGGATGGATCCTGAAGGCTGGATGAACCCAGCAGTGCTCTCTAATGTGAGTGCACACCTCACAATGGGGTGTCTTCATGAAAGCTGGGGTGCAGCTGGACACCCCAGGCTTTCTTATGGGCAGCTCCTGGGTCTGTCTGAGGTCACAACCAAATCATTCCCGTATCTTCTTTTGTCTTTCTCAGGAATGTGGCTGCAAGGTCTTTGTTCCCCACAGAATTCCAAGTTCTGAAGCACTTTGAATGTACAATTTGAGGGTGAATCATAGTTTTGCTTTAAATAAAACCCCTTCCATCCTTAAGAACGTGTTCGTCATCGATTGTGTGACTTCTGTGATTGAGCAGTGCTTAGAAGAAATAAAACAGCCAATAATTATCCTTTACCTCCACCCAGGAGTGCTTGGTTGAGGAAGACACAATGAGAGAGGCAACGTTTGTGGGAAGAAATAAGGTGGGTTTTACTAAATGAATGATAGAGCTGGAAAATAAGGCCTGGCTTATAGCCACAGATCGGAGTGTCCATGGATAGCAGCAAGTTTGGCCATCCTGTCTTCTCTCCGTGCTATCTAATCTAATGATGGCTGTGACTCAGCCCTGCAGTCTTGCCTCCCTTCCATCTCCACGTAGGCAGAGCTGTCACAGCCCTGTTACACCGGGACAATAAAAGCCATGTTATTATCTGCCAGGTGCATGGATTTGTTAAGGGATTTTTGGAACAGGTCTAGACAAAGGGGGAAAACATCCCATTTCCTTCATCTCCCACCTTCTACTGGGTCATTTTCCTGCTAACTCTTTGGGATGCTGCACCCAGAGACCAGGAGAGCCTTGGGTGGTCCCTGCAGCCAGCGGTGCTCTGCTGCTGTCTCCTGTCGCATGTGCTTTGGTGGCTTCTTCTCCACTCGATGTCACCATCCTTTATAGGCAGTAAGCAGCAGTATGAAGAGCTTGCCTTGTAAGTCAGAAAGGTTCCTGCAGTGCTTGTGGGATGCGGGGCTCAGCAGTGAGTCACAGAATCAACCGGGTTGAGAAGTCCTTTAAGCTCATCCAGTCCAACCATTCCCAGCACTACCAAGGCCACCACTGACCCATGGCACTGAGGCCTCTTCTCCACGGTGTGTGAACACTGCAGGGACGGTGACTGCAGCCCTGCCCTGAGCAGTTCCAATGCTGAGCACCCTTTGGGGCAGGAATTGCTCCTCAGCTCCATCTAAACCTGCCCTGGTGCAGCTTGAGGCCGGTTTCTCTTGTCCCATCCCTTGTTCCTTGGGAACAGAGCCCAGCCCCCTCCTGGCTCCATCCTCCTGTCAGGTAGAGAGCTATAAGGCATCACTATGTTCAGGCTGCAGGAAACAGACCCTGGGAGCCAGGCTCTGGGAATCACACCCATAGGAGACCCTTATGCACAATGCTCTGATGGGAAGAACCTGGTTTTTCATTCATCTTCCCATTCCGTACTCCTTTCTTTGAACAGAGCCAAGAAAATGACTGAAGTGTCTTTGAAAAGTGCCTGGAATATGAACTGAAGCGACAGCAATATATTAGGTGCAAGCCCGGTGGCCAGTAGGCTTGAGAGAGCAGGGATTTACCATGGACACCTGGCTGGGAGCAGGGAAAGAGCAGCCTGGAGATCTCCTTGCATCCTGCATGGGGAGGCAGGAGATGCTCTGCGTGGGCCAGACCCCGTTTGCTTGACTGTCACTTGGGACAAGTTAGCAACAAAGCCAAAGAAATCTGTGCTTGCAAGCTGAGGGAACTCAGCTCTTGTACTGGGAACATGTGGAGGAGTGAGCAATGTCTGTGATCCCAGGGGCAGGGGGTGGCAAACGGAGTCTGTGCAAACCTATGGTGTGTTCCTTGGAAGAAAAGGTCATGGGGACCCTCTGGAGAGAGCAGAGATCCCCCCCAAGGAAAGGAATGACAGCATGTATTTGGCAGCACCCCGCTCCAACTGTGGAAGGCTCTGGAGCTTATTTAGTTAAGAGGAGGCCAAGATGGGACTTAACAGCAGCCCACAACTCTTTGAAGGGCAGATAGAAATGATGGATGATGGAGCCAAACTCTTCTTGGTACCGGTGGACAGCACCAAGTTGTGACTTGGCAGGTCCAGAAGGTCCTTCACTGTGAGGATGCTGCAGCCCTGATGGGGGTATCTCCATCCTTGGAGGTTTTCAAAGGTTGGCCAAAGCCACGGCCAATGAAATGGGGAGAAACCCTGTATTTGAGTGACTTGCTTGACCTCCCCATTCCCTATTAGTGGCCCTAGAACAGCAGGTTTCCACGTGGTTTAAAACAACCTGGGACAAGCACAGATTTCCTATAAACAGGACTTTGCACCCTCATTTCAGTGACTCTCGGCCAAGTTTTCCCTGTGGAAGGGATAAGGAAGAAAGGACACAGCTATTTTCCTGGGAGATGAACCGAAAGCTTGACGTCTCTATATCCTGTCGATCTCCATATATATCTTTCTCTTCCCATACTGATCTACCCACATGCAATCTGCCACTCTGCAAGCTATCTAGGTTCCCATGAAGTCCCTGGGGTGATAGCGAAGGAGCTGTTCCAGTTTATGAGCGTGCTGAGAGCCTCTTTTATAGCTGGGTTTAAATCTTTGCTGCTCCTTTTCCCTTCCCGACTCCCCACATCCTCCAGGGAGACTGGGGGAATCTTTCCAACCAGGGAGGAATTTTCCACCTAAACACTTTTCTGACCTAAAATCACTTCTTATCTTTCCAGCAGAAAACACTATTTCCACAGAAAATGAGTTCTCACTCAACAAATAAAACCCTTGAGTTCTCAGCTTCCACCAAAGAGACGGCCTTTATCCTGCTCGCTGAGCGCCAATGAGTATTTTTAATCAAAAGCCTTTCTTTTCCCCCTCCTTGCAAATAAACTTCCCCATTATCTCTCCTGAGGGGCCCATTCCCAGAGCTTCCAACCCCCCCAGATGAAGGTTGGGAGCCAGCAGCACATCAGCTTCCTGCAGAGCTGCTCTGCTTCTTAAAACCACCAACACTAAGAAGGAAAGCCAAGGAAGCCGTCAGGCCCAGCCAGCAAGACTTGGCTGCCAGGGATGGTTGAATGCTGAACACACTTCTGACGATGATGTTGGCAGCTCTGCTTCCCTGGGCTTTGCGGACCCATCCTTGGCAATGCTGGTGCTGCTTAATAGCAAACACGTGGGCACCACGGCCCCTTCCCCTTCCAGTGCTGGGGTGAGGAGCAGAGGTAGAGGGCAGTGATGCTGCATCGCTCTCCTCTGCTGGAGCAGCTCATCCCGGGGTGCAGGACCAGGGCTGGAGCAGCTCATCCAGGGCTGGGAGCAGCTTGGAGTTGTTTCCCTTGCAGAGGGGCATTTGCTCCTTCAGTGCTGCCTCATTTTTGCCCACAGGCACAAAAGCTGCTCCTATCCCAACAAATGCCTTGAAAAATCACAGATTCACGGAATGATTCAGGTTGGAAAGGACCTTTAGGATCACTTTGTTCCAACCTACATCATCTAGTTCCAAATCCCCTGAGGAGCTGCTGTGGGGCTTGTACAGCCCCTGGGGCCATTCAAGGAGGGATGGTCGAGGTGAAACCTAGCCACTGCTTTCGTAGCACAAGGGCTGGCACTCTCCATGGGTTGTGTTCTATGGATGCACCAGGGAGGGTCTTATTGCTGAATCCTTCCATTGTGGTGTGACAGAAAGGACCATTTCCAATGCCTTTTGCTCACTCTTTTCCCCAGCCTGGCTGGTCAGTGCTGAGGCTGCTGTGCTCCATATGCCTTATCCTGCAGACCCAAATCTTCTTGGCAGGAGGTCTCTTATCTGCTACAAACCAGGGACAACACAGGGCTTACTGCACTCCTTGACAGGCTCTTCAAAGGCAAACCAAGCCCTCAACCCTAAATCCATCTTTACATGCGTGGTTGTCCAGAGTGTAAAAGCTCCTGCTCACTTTCCTCTGATCTGGAGCCAGGTAACCTTCTTTCCCTAGCACACCACTTGTGATGCACCTGATAGAGGCATTTACTGGCAGTGTTTGAAGGAGAAAAGCTGTAAGTGAGTTTCAGAGGTGAATTTGCAAAGAAAACCCTGACTACAGGAATGGGGCAGAGGAGTGCACCCTGCAAATGGGGGTATGGGGAAAAGCATGTCTCTGAGGTGTGCAGCAGTGCATGGAGCTAGGACTGGGACGTGGAGGACGTGTTCTCCGGCACTGTCAGCCTATCCGCACTTCCACACTAGGGTGAGCTCAGGCACGGAGACAAGGAGCTGTACTCATACTGCTGAGACCCTGGGGAGCCACTGGGGCTTTATCCAGTTAGGATTTTACTTGGAAAACAGCTTAAGCAAAAAGCAGAGATGTCCCTGCCCTCAGCTGGGAGCTGCAGATTGTGGTGCTACCAACCAGCCTGAGAGCAACGGCCGCTCCTTGCACCTTAGTGCTGGATGAGGACGTGGCAGAGGGTTTTCCAAGAGAGGAACCTGTACGTGAGAGTATTTGGAAGAATGCCTTTCTCTACTTGTCCCATTCTTATAGGAATTGTGCTTATATTCCATGGGATCCCGCATTCCAATTCCTGAGCTGTCCCTTCTCTCCGGGTAGCGCTTGGGAAGGGAGAAAGCCAAGGCTGTAAATGATGGAGAATGCAGAACAACTCGGGCTTGGTGGCACACAGGGAGATCACAGCTTTACTCCTGGAGGATTGGAAAGGAGGATTGGAAAAAGGAGAATTGGAAATTCCCAGGCTGTGGCAGGCAGCTCCCCTTTGGCAAAGTGCTGTAGAGTGATGTGTCCGTGGGAGGTGGGAGCGATGCCCAACAATAAGTAGGGAGAAATGGGCTTGCAGTCACAAGGACTTGAATGATATCCACATAGGAGCCTTTCCCAGAGCATGGAGCTTTGGTGGTTTCCCTTTGCATACACAAACCAAGGAAGCAGCAAGACTTTGGAGCCTAAAGAAGAGCAGGTTTTTCTCTGCTGTGGTATAAGTGCTCTGGAGAGGGCTCTCAGCTGCCCTGCCCTCTCTGAGCGCTTTCAGACCCCAGGGACAGCAATGATTCACTTCAACGCATCAGAGCCTGCCCCTTTGGACCTGTGTTCGGTGATTCAGCAGGGTCTTGGGCTCTGTAAACCCCTTCTCATGCCACATCAGGTGCATTTTATCCTTAAAAACATCCATTGCCTCTGCTCCCCACCTGCAAGATAAACCTCTTCTTGCATCTTGTCTAAGTAGGATGCTGGGTCCATCTTCTGCTGCCACCCAGGCTTGAATTACACCCCTGAACATGGGATGGCAGTGATCATAAAATCACAGCAGTGATACATCAGCAGAGAAGACAGCTCAGAAACATCTGCAGGACATGTCTTATAGGCATATAATATGGGACTGATTATTTGATTGGAAGCACAGAGATAATATGTTTAAAGGGTTGTAAAATCTGACCTGAATTGCTTTTTGATTGTTATTGCAAGGGGATTGAAGTTTGGAGTTGGTGATAGAAAAACAGAAGTAACATAATCAGTAACAAACATCTCTGTGGTGAGGTTTCTTTTATTGCTTCATAATCTGAAACAGAAACTGTTTGTGGGATCTGCTGCGATCACGATGGATAAATACACAGAACGTCTGCTCCAGACGCTTTGAGACGAATATGCTGGATCTGATGCAAAGCAAGGAGCAGCCTCCAACGCCTGAAGTTTGTTGATTTCTCTCTGCTGTTATTTCTAGTTAAAGTGTCATCTCACTTGAATTTCCTATCAAAACTCCTTTAGATGGTGTGGGAAACTCAGCCCCATCAGGATGTGTCTCGCACAGTGTGCTCCATGTAAGGTAGCAAGGCCCAGCAGTGGGAGCGCCCGTCTCGTGGCTTTCCCGCAGACAGCTGCTGGAAATGGGCACTTTTCAAGGTCTATTTTCTTTTCCTCTTTGGCTTTCCCCATCCCTTTCAGCTCCTCTTGGTCTGTGGTACTCCCAGGTTCATACCTGTGGATGAGCCAGCAGGCACCTGTGGAGCCTCGAGGGTGCTGAGCCGTGCTGAGCTGACCACAGCCATCCAAGCAACAGCGCTTGGGATGGCTGTGCAGAGCCCCTCCACTCTCCAGACCCTGCCAACAGGATGTATCTCTGCAAACCCAAAGCAACCCTACAGAAATAGTTGTTTCTGTCGGGTCACATTGCTGTGAGGGAGGTGCAGGTCGCATCCTATATCAGAATCACATCCCACATCCTACAGCAGAAATCAATGAGATCCCTTCTTTCTTACTCCTAATCACCTCTCTGGGGTAATCCCACTCTGTTCTGGAGCTCTTCTTGCTGAGGAACAGGAGCTGCTCAAAAAGACACCAGGTCCCTGCCTCTGCCATAGGATGGACCATGCCGTGGGCACTTGCCACCTCACGTGCAAGAGCAAGAAATGAGCCCTTAGAAACATGAATTTAACAGAAATATGCCTTTCCTTCAGATGTTTGTTTTCATGACCCAGTGGGTCAAACAGCCCAAAAGTACAGAGATGTTTTCTCAGTGGGCTTCGATTTGAAGCAATCCAAGAATGATGGGAATCTTTTTCGATGTCTCGGTCCTGGGCTAACAATGCAGGACACGGGCGAAGGTCTGCGTGAAGCATCCACCCTCCACATCTGTTTGGTTTTAATCAGAGATTTATTATGAACAAAGGCAGCTCTTGGAAGAGTTGCACTTCTCCGACATGCCTGCCTGGCCTGCTGGACCAGATGGACAGAAATAGTTTCACATATTAGTCAAATCCTGGATGGCTGCTCCCCATAAAATACAGGCATGAGGAGAATGGACATCACATTGTCCATGATTTATAGACAACTGCAGAGAGTAAATTCTAACCTTGTATGGGGATGTTAGCCACTTAACTTCCAGTATTGATCTCCAAGCCAAGAGACTGAACCACCGGGTTTTTGCAGCCCCAAAGCCAGTAGTGGTAAAGGTTTATAGCATCCCTGGTGAATTTTGCTGCACATTGAAAGGGAAAACTGCTCTGAGGAGCAGAATAGCAGTTTAAATTGTTCCGCTGAAAAGCAGGGGATGTCTTTCCTGGGCTGCAGATCCAGGGCTTTGCTTCTCACTACCTGGCCTTGAACAAGAAATACTTCACAACGCAAATTTCTCCTCCTGCGCTCCTAGCTAAGGGGAGATTAATGGCATTCCCAATTATTCCTTACAAAAGGAAAAGCTGTTTCCTCCAAGATCAGTGAGAATTCCCGTATCTCCTCAAGTGAAGTAAGAGCGTGTGATGAATTGGGTGAAGCACTAATCTAAACCTGGTGATCTCAAAGGTCTTTTCCAACCTATGACCCCTGTGCAGGTCTGTCTGCATCTCTGACAAGCAATGAACCCATCAGTTGTGCAACCACGGCGTGCGCTCCAACTGGATGTGTTATCTCTCCCTCTCCCTCATTGTTTCCTGATTTTAAGGACCACCCAGATCAAGGGTTCCCTTCCAAAGCACTTGGCCTCCACGTCAAAATCACATGCTCTCCCCTGGCCTCTGAACACAGGTTCTCCTTGCTGGCTCCAATCGCTGATGTTTCATCCCAGTGAGGGCTGGGAGCAAGTGTTGAACCCTGTTGATGCTCTGCCATGGCTGGGACTGGAGGAGATGGAGCAGGGATTACAAATGTCAGGCTCTCCCCTTTCCAGTCACTTCCGAGGTCTTTTCTTCCTGGTGGTGTGAGGTGTGCTGCAGCCTGCATAGACAGCCAGCGTGGCTTCAGCCGGGACACACAGGGTGACATGCTCTTCCTCTGCAGCTCCTGCTGCTTTCCCCTGTTGGGGCACATGTTGGGGCTGGGGCTTAGCAGGTCCCATCTCCTCTTCGTAGAACCATGGGGTGGTTTGGGTTGGAAGGGACCTTAAAGCTCACCCAGTTCCAGCCCCTACCACAGGCAGGGACACCTTCCACTGGAGCAGCTTGCTCCGAGCCCCTGTATCCAACCTGGCCTTGAGCACTGCCAGGGATGGGGCAGCCACAGCTTCTCTGGGCACCCTGTGCCAGCGCCTCAGCACCCTCACAGGGAAGAACTTCTCCCTAAGAGCTCATCTCAGTCTCCTCTCTGGCAGGTTAAAGCCATTGCCCCTGTCCTGTCCCTACAGGCCCTTGTCCAAAGTCCTCATCAGCCTGGCTGCATCCCCCAACCACAGGTAAGACCCAAACCTCCTCCACTGCCAAATCTGAGACTTCCCTCCCCTCCCATCAGGGTGTTCTTCCTAAATTACCCTAAATCCCCCTTCCCCAGTATCCAGCCACGTGGGGAACAGTTTATTCCCTTCTCCCTGCAGCAACTTCTCGCATAGCTGAGGGCTGTTATCACGTCTCCCTCCATCGCCTCTAGACTAAACAAGCCCAGTTCCCTCAGCCTCTCCCCACAGGTCGTGTTTTTGAGACCTCTGATCACGTTCCCTGATCTCCTCTGGACTGTCTCCTGCTGATCATCATTTCTCTTTAAAGGCAGCGCCCGTTGCATGTGGTTCTGACTATGGACACAAAGCAGAGGGATTATGCTGCATTTCTTACGGACAGCATTTGGATTTATACCTCCATCATCTCCCCCAGCACACAGTGCTGAGAGGTCACAAGTGGACAGATAATAGATCTAGGCAGAAACAATACAACCCCCATCCCCTGGGAGAGGATCAGGAGAAACTTAACGCTTTTCTCATAGAAAATCCAGATTCTGAGAATTTTGGGCTGAAAACCAACAGGATTTTTTTGCTTTCTCCTTTAATTCCAGAAATGTTCCTCATGCATCGTTCTGGACCTTGCTTTGTGCTCTCTGGCCAAATCCTATTCCCTGGACACTCCATTGCCTGCCTTTATACTGTTCCACCATGGAGGAGTCTCCATCTACCCCAAGCCCTCAGTGTTAAAATCCTTTGGCAAAAATCATCCTTTTTTATACAAAGAAAGCAATTGTGATCCAAAATACCCCCCTCAGTGTCCCTATGGTGTCGATAAACCCACCGCAGAAGACCCAAGGCTCAGCAGCAGAGAGCCAGATGCACTGAATGATTATTGCAGCAGGTCTCATACCTCTTTGATGACAGAGGGATGCGCTGAGCTCAGAGCTGAATGCCCAGAGTGGAGGAGATGCAAAGGTGGGAGGGACAAGAGCATCCCCATTTAGACCCGTGTCCAACAGCATGAGCTCAATGTGCTGTTTGGCCCCTGGTTTGGGAGCGTAAAATGACACAAGAAGTAACGGTTTCAGCTCTGCCACTTGTCCAAAGAGCTTGGGAAGGCCAACGGGACAGGACTGGGCCAGGGCTTAGATGGAAACACAACCCCCATTATTAACCAGCAGCTCATCCCATCCCACCTCCCAAAATGCAACCAAACGGGAAGCAGCCTCTCCAGGAGCTCCTGCTGTAAATCCACCAGAAGCTGTATTTCCTAAGCGAGGGGCTTTTACAGTCCTTACAGTAAGTAATAAAACTTGAGGAGGATTTTCTTGTGGTTACACACTGAGGTCTGTTTTGGCCAAGCAAAGTGGGCTCTGCTCTGTCCTCCGGATGAAGTGGAACAGGATTGATGGTTATTTATGTTTCGGTTTAAGCGTTACCCAGAAGGTAGCATTAGTCATAAAGTCTCCTGCACGGCTACCCTTGTTTTCCTGGTGTTCCTCTTCCTGCCTTTAGCTGGATTCTCTTTGCCGTTGGCTATCAAACATTACTGCACATACATCACACAATGTCAGGGTCTGGCAGGGTTTCTGGTTTGGCTTCTCTCCTCTCTACAGCTGCTTGGAGAGCTCGCTTTGCTGGAAGGAGGGTGGTCTGTGCCTCCCGTCCTTTGAAGTCCAAGGAGCCCCCAGATGCGTGCTCAGACTCTGATGTGGTTTCGGCTTGTCCACGTTCAAATGTCAGCTGGGTTGTGGCTGCCAAACTACCCTACATGAGCCTTTGCACTGGGAGGGAAAGAGCAGGAACGCAACTCCCAGCTTAGGTGCTTGAGCCTCAGACTCTACCTGTAGCCAAGGGAGAGAAAAAGGACCCCCAGAGAGCCTTTCCCCCCTACCCAAAGCATGAAAAGTGAATCTCATGATGGATCATTCACACTTTTGCCTTTACCTGGAGGGAGCTGAGTGGGGCTGGCTCCGATGTAGGCAACCAGATCCTTGCTCTGTGCCTCTTCCATTTCATTTCATCTTCCTGACCACAGTTTCTGCTTCTGGCTGCAACTGCACCACTATTGAGGTAGTTTCAGGTCGTTCTTCTCTCTTGCTGGCCACAGCAGACTCTGTTCTTGAATTCGCTCTCAGAGCTGCCCCCCATGCAAGTGTGCCCATGTAGGACCTCTCTTTAAACAATGCCACCACCTCTTCTGGTGGGTGCAACCATGTCTTTTCTTCAGCCTCAGGTTTGCTCATAAAAATCATAGAATCCCAAAGTGGTTTCTGTTGGAAGGGACCTTAAAGCTCACCCAGCTCCAACCCCCACTATGGACAGGGACACCTTCCACTAGAGCAGCTTGCTCCAAGCCCCATCCAACCTGGCTTTGAACACTGCCAGGGATGGGGCAGCAGCAGCTTCTTTGTGCCTCACCGCTCAGGATGACTGATGGGGACATGGGGCTGTGTCCCAGACACTCCAGGAGCTCTGGTGCATGAGCTTAAACCCTCCTATAAAGACTGGGTTGCACTTGGTTGACTCAAGTGTGGCGAGAGTGAGTACAATCAGTGCTGGGGATGCACAGATTGGAACTTCCCCTCTGTGCCTTGTGGAAAGCTGCTGCCTGTGGGTAGAATGTTCCTTCCCAGTGAATGGTCTCCTTTTGGCTACACCAGAGCCTGGCATTGTCTGGAAGAGAGCAGCAGGGCTGGCTTTTTAATGCTGCTAATGAAGAGTGATCCCTGCCTGACCCTCACATCACAAGTCTTGGCATGGTAGGTCTGGCTGCACTTTACAGGGCAAAGAGGAGAGCCTGAAGTTTATTGCCCTGTTTGGATTCCATGCCTCCAGATGAAAAACAAGCCACTTAAAATGATAAAAGTGCCTGCTTTTTATTTACTGGAGTGGCAACAGAACTGGGAGCTACATCTCTCTTGTAGGCTGTGCTCATGCAGATCAGACACAGCCTTTCTTGACATAAAGCAACTGCTTTTTGCAGGAGAGGTTTGAAAGGTGCTGCAGAAATACCTGACTGCCTTCTAGTGCTCTGCCTCTGCAGCTGAAGTAGATCCATCCTTGAGTCCTTCTCTCCCGGCCCTGCTCCCATGGTAGCATCCCTACACTATGCGGGAGAGAAGCAGGATTGAGGGGAAGGATGAGATCGGTGGCGACCGTCCCAGAGGAGCAGCCACACAGAGGCAGGCATGTGATGGAAAGGATGGGAAGTAACAAGGTGTGGTGCAAAGGATCAGGCTGATGTCTGGATGGGGCGGAGAGGGTCTGAGACAGGGAGAAACTCCAAAACACTGAGGGATATGAAGGGAAAGAAGGTGAGGAAGGAATGGTGGTGACCTGACCTAGAGAAAGGAGAAGAGGGAACCGCAGAGAATGGACACCAAAGCCACAGTGAAGGAGGACAAAACCCCCCTCACCCCAGTCAGTGGGGTGGGACAGGAGAGAATGGGTGACACCACGAGGTTGGGAGGAGCAGCTCCTCCTGCAGCCCCAGCCCCACAACTCCTCCTGGTCAGTCAGAGAGTAGGGAGGGCAGGAGGGCAGCAGTGGGTCTGACAAACAGAGTGAATGCCGTTGGCAGGGTTGAGCCAAACCTTGGTTTGGGAGTTTAACGGCTTATCCTACATGAGACACTGCTTCAGCTTTGTCGACTTGCGAAAAGTCCCTTTTTTAATGGCTTCCAGGCTCCCACATCCTCCTGATTTCAATGTGTTACAGGCAGTGAGATCCGCAGTGCCCCAGGGGTGGGGGTGCAGGAACAGGCAAGGTGAAGGTGTCTGAGCAATGAGCACTTCACAAGGCAGCTCACCCCCCGCTATCCCTGCACGTGTTCGCCTGATGCAGATGTCTCTGTACATGTGCTCTCTACAGCATTACATCACTGCAGTGGAACAGCAGCAGGTAGCAATGCAGCACACTGCAACCCAGGACCCGGGCAGGCTTCTTGCTTCTCCCTCCAAAATAAACCGCAACAGCACCTTAGTGGGAAACGGGAAGTTTTGAGTGGGGTTTTGAGCAGCCCCATCACTTCAACACTTGTGCCACGGTCCTTTAAGGAGGATATGGCCATCAGATTTAGGAATCTGGGTGGGCACATGCATTGCAGTGATGGTATCCCACAGTGTAGTCTTCCGCTGTGATTTAGAGGATGCTGTGGGAGAAACACAAGGATCTGTTCAGCCTGCCATCCTTGGATGGAGAACAAGCTGTCATGGCAACCGTATCAGTGTCAGGACGTAGGTTGCAAAAAGGTGTCACCCCCATGGATCCAAGGGAGACTGATGGAAGCTTGGATCCAGATGCAGGGAATGGGCTGTCCTCACTGGATGTGGCAGTGAGTGGATACTCACCCCATGGGCCAGAAAACGAAGGTGGCAACATATGAGACTATTTATGTACCATCCTTGGCCATACAGTGATCATAAGGGGCCAGTCCAAGAGGTTAGGTGTGCTGAACTTGGGAACAGGAGGAACTCCATTAGTACCTGAATGGCATTTGGGTCCAGAGCTCTGAACTGCAACATCTGTGTTGTTCTACACATCACCCTGGTTGCAGAGAAGGTTGTTTATCTGTTAATAGACACTTCATTATCAAAGTGATGTGATAAATTGGAGCAAATTCCTCCAGGGATTTTTGCAGACATAGCTTTGCAAAGGAGGCTGAAAGGACCAAATGTGCTTAGGATTTACAGAAGGACAAGATGCTGCCTGTCAGGTAGAAATGCTAACAGCCCTGATGGAGAAGCAATGATTTGGATGGTTTCGGAAGTAAAACTTGGGATAAATGCAGGCAAATTACAATTTAGGCTGGATCTTGCAAAGCCTAAAAGGATGCATCAGAAAAAAATCACAGAGGTGTCTTAAATGGGAACTCAATGGAGGAGCAACCAGGGACTTTTAAAGGCAATAAAAGGACTGATTTATTTCCAGAGGAGTTCAATGGCTATCACCATCTATTTGCTTTCTGCAATCTCGAATGCAGTTGCAATAACCGTTCTGTTGGACAAAGGGCTTGGCCATGCTTCTAGAGCACTATTGTTCCACCACACTTTTACCCTATGAATTTCAGGCAGGCAAATCATTCGCTACGTGCGGGTTATTACAACACCGAGCCCCCTTTTTCCTGTTCCCGTGCTGCAAGCGCAGAGCAGTCGATGTGATTTTCTTCACTCTCCATTTATTTGGCAAGCGCAAACAAAACCCTTGTGTCACCCTCAAGGTTCTTCCCTGATTATTCACAAGGTGTGTGTCAGGCAGAATGTGCAACTGCTTTGCTGAAATCAATGACATTACCTCTGAATTTTGGCCAGCATCCCAAAATCAGCTCTAAAGGCATTTTCCGGCGTGACATTTTGGCATCCTTTTGCAGGTATTTGCTGTCTGCAAAGGACAGTCCTATTCATACAAATAAAACAAGCCCTGCTTCTGCAGATGTGTATGTACAAGGAATTGCAAGCACGGGTGATGCGTTCAAAGAGGATTGATTTCAGAAATCACTGAAAGATTTATGATTCTGCACTGTTTGTCTGAGCATCTACTTGCAACCTGAGAACAGGAATGCTGCCATGCTGTGCTCAAGACATGGTCCTTTTCAAGTGTGTGATTATATTACAGCTCTGGGCCGTGCTTGCATGGACAGGTTAGCATGATGGAGGAGGCTGTGCACTGAATGTGAGGCTCACACCCACTGGGAGAAACCGGAGAACGTGTTGGAGCTCAGGGTTTGGATTCAAAATGGGTTTGTCAAGTTAGGGAAATGGTCCTAAAAACCAGACCTCAGTTCAGCAGGGACAAGTGCCAGGCACCATAGAGATGCACTCCCACCAGTAAGGCATAGAAAGAACTTTCTGGGCAGCAGATGCAGAGGAAAAGGGGAAATAGAAAAGTGGGAGCTGGTGGATTGTAACCTGAGCACAAATGGAGATGGGATTGAAGAGGAAAATAAACCAAAGAGAGAGGATGTGAACAATAAAACAAGTGTGGAGAACACAACCTGCAGGGAAGGAGTGGGGGAACGGGAGCTGCTGATGCCCAAGTGCAGATGGGATGCCCAACAGCCTTCAAACACATCAAGTGTCTGCTGAAGGGAGGGAGGAGCAGCCTGCAGCCAAGATGAGGCAAAGAAGATTCAGACCCCTTCAGGACAAACTTGAACAGCAAACAGATACCAGGGAGAAACCTACACCTGAAAACTCCTCCCGGTCCCTTCTTGGCTGATTTTTGCCTATGTTTGTGCAAGCTGATTTGAGCATCAAAGCTGCTGGGACATGGTGCAGTAAAAGGCAGCACAGTCCTACCCCAACAGCAGTGAATTCCTCCCTGGATATGTCAGGCAGTAGGCTCAGACTTTCCACTGCAGCCTAATCCGTGCCCAGCCTGCTCCGGGTGCAGCTGCCTCTCTGAGATTAGCTCCTGGATCATGCCCTGACCTTTGCCTCCCCTCCCATGGCTGTTTTTGTTTACTTACTAAAATGAACTTAAATCCCTACGTCTTTGAGCACCTTCGTGCATTTAGAGTCATGCAGTACCTGGTGAGTGACACCAGTAACTACGAATGCTGCTGCAAGGGCTGGAAAGGCTGCTTTCAATTGCTCAATAGCTTCAACTCAGAGGGAAAACAGGCATCCACCAGGAAATCTGCATTGCATGGATCAGGAACCGGCCATTCCTGCCAAATTCTCCAGCACGGTGGGAACAATTCATTTTGATAGGCCAGTAAATATCATGTCTTGGGTTTATTGGAGGAGGTTTTAGGGCTATGAGAAGTTTGGTGAAGCTACAGTTCACTAAGGGATGAGTTAAAAAGAAAACAAGACAGTAGTGCACAGGGTTAAACCTCTGGGAAAGCATGTGCTACAGCCTGGGAAAGGATCTCACTGGCTTGGAAATGGACCTCTTTGATTTTCATGTCCTGTTCTGTATTCTCAGGGGGAAAGGAGGTGTTCAGGTCCCTGCAGAAAAGGATTAGGTCCATCTTGAGTCTTTATTTCCTCCTGCTTGCCTTAATTGAAGGTTATTTC
This sequence comes from Myiopsitta monachus, assembly GCA_017639245.1. Taxonomy (NCBI): domain Eukaryota; kingdom Metazoa; phylum Chordata; class Aves; order Psittaciformes; family Psittacidae; genus Myiopsitta; species Myiopsitta monachus. The sequence goes on along the minus strand of CM029917.1, from coordinate 2,837,395 downwards.
TGCCTTTTGGTTGAGAATGGCTTCAGTTTGAATTCATTTTTAAAGTGAAAGCTTATAGCATCTCTAAAGAACTGCCCCATCTATAAAGGCCCACCAGCAGCGTTGGGAACAGTCTGACTCTGGCACGAACTTGTGTGCTGTTGCAAAGACACCTCTGCCCTGTGTGTCTGTTTTGTCCAGCTCAGCAGAGCTGCACCAGGGCAGGGGCTACATCACTGTGCAGTATTTGGGACGTGGGGGGTTCTAGAGCCCTGGTAGACCCAGAGCATCCTGGAAATCAAGAGCACTTTCTTATAGGATCTTGCAAGGTTTGATTTTCCCCTTAGGTGGAGACCAGGGTGGGTTGACAGCTTCTTACTGCAAACTATGGCTGAATCTGAGCAGTAGGACTACGGCTCAGTACCGGAGCCAGCAGCAAGCTGTGGATGTTCAAGTCTGCCTTGCGTTGGAAATCACTATCCTCATGAAGGTCTAATTTCTTCAGCCACACGAGTGGGTTTCTGGTCGTGCCAACTGGAACAGCTTCACAGCAGCAACTGCCCTGAAGTTGCTGCTTTTTCTTTCCCTCTCATTCCCCTTCAAGGAAGAAACATCCAGTAGAGCACTTTGATCTCCTGGGCCATGGGACTTCTGGCTCTGCAGCCCATCTGGTAGGCTCCAAGTGGGGTTTGTGTGGGTCAGAGGGTTTCCCATTGTCCTGCAGTAATCACCAGGCTTTGCTGCAGGGCACCTTGCCATTTTCCCTCCCTCTTCTTTGTTTCCCAACTTGAATATATAATAAGCATCCCAGCAATCAGGTCAGCGTACTGTGCTCAGGATGCGGCTCTGCATCATAGGCTGCCATCGCACCACTCGTGTTCATCTCAATGTCACACCCGCCTTGGTCTCAGCTTGATCTTCCAAGCTTCCCAGCCTTGATCTTATCCTTGACCACTACATGGCAGAGTCTTTCCCCTCCAGGAATAGACACTTTAATCCATTCCATGAACAAAAGCTGGATGAGGGACGCAGAGACTACGTTTACTCCTGAAATAATAGTGTTGATTTGTGCAGCTGAGAAGGTTGCCCTGAAGCCAGGGATCTGCTGCCTTTTCTCCCAGAGAGCAGTGATGCTCTTTGTGGCTCTGGAAATCAGATCAACCAGATGGATTGGAGGTGACAAATACGCCTGGAGGAATCAGGTAGAGAACGGGCTCAGGACAGCAGGGCAGACAGCGGAAAGAGGGAAACAGCTTCACGTATTTGCAGCTGATCCTCAGCTCTTTCTCTGTCTCCAATGGGATCTTGCTCATGGATGCTCGGGGAGGTGGGTCCCACCCAACACCCACTTAGAGCTTCCTGAACTTCCCCAGGGCTCTGCTGTGGTGCTTCCCATACAGCATCACCCAGAGGGCTCTGAAGCATCCCCCACAAGCACCGTCTGCTGCCCTCCCTGGTTCGCATCACTGCACAGGAATAGCGGCTCACCCCAGGGATGTGACCGCAGCGGTGGGAGCGGAGCTGCTGCAGACACTCACATTCCCAAAGCCCTGGGAGAGTGAGACCAGACCTTCCCCTCGGGAGGGAAACGCCGGCACAACACAAGCCCTTGGATTGCTTTGTTCAGAGCAAGGAAAAACAAACATTTTACTTCTTAATTAACATCCTTCAACCCTCAAACGTGCCAAGCAATTATTCCTGCTATATGTCACTCAGTCTAATGACTAGTTAATAATAAAAAGCCATGTTGGTCTGCAGCCTTCAAAGCCAGGAAGCAGATTTGAGAGTTAATCTCCTTTCACAACAAGCTTCAAAACATGTCTGTGTTTATTCTGGGACATAACCATTGGGAACGAATAGGCCTCGACAAGGCCGAGCAATCTTTTGCTGTATGGGATTTTTTTAATATATCGTTATTAAGAAAAGTGAATAATAGAGGAAAATGCTTTGAAATGATGGCTGGAAGGTTGGTAGCAGGCAGGGCTTTGAGCCAGCTGAGCCTGGACTGTCTCTGCAAGCAAAAGCCCTTCAGCTGCAGAGCACTGGTTAAAGGCTGTGCCGCCCTCACCCCGCCATGAGGCTCTCCTGCCTCCTTTAGCCTTTTGCCATCCACTTGGTCTCATTTGGAGCTCAGCTTCAAACCCATCAGGCTTGCCCACAAAACCAACTTCATGCCCATAGCCTCAGTTGCTCACGATGCTGGGGTGGTTTAACATAAGCAATGCTGAACTTCTGCCAGGCTTTTAGCTGTTCTCCTAGCTGCCATGGCCCGAGGTCATGCATCCTTCCTGGGAATGATGGCCTTAAGTCTGCTCTTGGTGGCAGGCTGGAGGCTGGAGGGTCTCTGGACTATCTGCACCATCCCTTTCCCATACCCAGCTAATCCAGGCTGCCCAAGGCTCACTCCAGCTGTTCCTGGCCCATGGAGATGTGGATGCGGACTGTGGGGGAGCATGCCTTGGTCCCGTCCTGACACGCAGTCAGGATGTGGGCAGCCAAGCATCCGGAGCCAGAAGCTGAGAAGCTGCCCAATGTGGACAACCAGGAGCATCAAAGTGCTGTGATTCACCCTAGGGAGAGGTCTCTCTCCGGTAATTGCATTTCTCTCTTCAAGGACTCCTGCGCTCCTTTCCCAGATCTCTGTATCCCCACACCCTTTCCCAGTGTAACAGGCAATGGGGGAATGGGGAAACAGCCCAAAGTGCTTGAGACATCAAAGTGGGGGAGCGCTGTAACTCATGATGTCTCTGTGAGGCAGGCTCAGAGAGAACAAGAAAAATCCCATCTCCAGAAGGATGTGGCAACATGAGCAAGGTGAGGGGAGGAACACTTTGGGGAGACATGGAGCAATTATTAAGCATCTGTCTTTCCAAATGAGGGATCAGATGTTCAAAGGCAGCAAAGGAGTTGAGAAAGACAAGGAAGTGACCAGAAATAATAAAGAAATGCAGTTGCACTGAGCAGAAAGCTCAGGTCTGGACATGCTACCACAGAAAACAAGGTGGGAAAGACAGAAAAGCCCAAACCAGCATAGGGGAGATGGTTTCCCACAGCCTGGGGAATGAATCAAGGCTCTAGCCCTAGTTCAGTCTGCCTCTGGAGGTGCCTTCCCTCTGGCTGTGAGCCACTTACAGCCAAAGGGTGTTTTACTGTGTAACTTTAGGTGGGAATGAGGCACCTGAATACCTTCTTGGTCTGTGTTAAGTCTCACTGGGTCTTGGCACCTCTGCTAAGAAATTGTTGGCTCCATCCCTTATGGAGGAGTGATGCAGATGGAGACTTTCCACTTTGGGGTGCTTGTGCGCTGCAGAATGGGTATCCCCAACAGTTTCCTCAACAGCCTCCTTGGGAGGGCTGTACAAAGGTTAACACCATTCCCAGCTGGCAGGCTTTTCCAATCCTGGGACAAGTCTGTAATAAGGACAGCTTCCACTCGTGGCAAGTGGAACAAGAACCACCACGGGAATACCAGTGTCTCCGGTGGGAATTGTGTCCCCCTCCTCAGATTTTGTCAGGAATTCATTGAAAATAGATGTGTGGGGTTTGTTGTAATGGGGGTTGCCATGACGACTGCTACAGCTACTCACTAAACCACTGGGGAGGGCTCACACTGTCACTGGGGCCATCTGTCCCTCCCGTGCAGGGTCATGATGAAGCCATGTACCAACCTCTCCATGCCAAATCTTCCTTGAAACCTCAAGTGATAAAAGTGCTTGGTGCAATTTATCACAAAGCTCCTCTCCTGAATCACTGTTTCTTTTCTCTGCCCTGACATGATAATTTCCTCTCTATCGGTGCAAATTAAATTCTAATGAGGAAGCTTCGCATTTCAATGTGATAGAGAGCTTTTCTTCTCTAGGATGCAAAGAAGCATCTCACCCATTGTGGAGGGAGGAGAAGGGATTAAATAGGAATCAAGGCCAACGAGACAAGAGCTGGCTTTCCTTGCCTGTGCCTCTGATGCTGCTTCCCAGCACTAGAGGTGCAGGAGCCCTTTCGGCAGCCTCAGGAGAAGCAGTTTTGCTAAGGTGTCTTATTGTTATTTGCCTTAATGCTATGGTGTTACGTAGTCTGGTTCCTCTCTGAGCTGAGACCACAAAAACCCTCAGAGAATGGAGGTGGTGAGCAGTTCCTGGAAAGGTATCCAGGATACTGGGCAGGGCTGGATCGCCCTGGGGGGGGAAACAGAGGTGAGTGCAGGCACTTCCTTGCTGGGAAACTGGGGCTGCTCTACCTCTCTAAGTGGTTTGGGGTGATGTGTCACGCCATGGTCCTTGCCTCCACATCCCCCAAGCCCCATAGGGGAGGAAGGGGATGCCTCCACCGATGCGACTGGATCCAGAGGATATTTTCAGGTGTGCTACAAAGAGGGCACATGCCGCATCTCAGCAATGCGGACTGTCCTTTCGGTTCTGTCATCATTGTCATGCAGTCCATCTGATGGGTGAAGGCCTGGGAACCCCTTGGCACGGAGCAAGGGGCTGTGTCAGTGCCTCTCTGCGTGTGGGAGAGATCCTTGGCAGGGTATTAGATGGGGAGAGATGCTGGGTCTGGGGGCTTCCCTGCCCCAAGGGTCCATGCACTGATACTGGTGCAGCTGGGGCAGGAGTGAGACGAGCACTAGCGTGGAAATCTGCTCTCTGCATCAGCAGGAGCAAATCCCAGACCCACAGGAGAAAACCACAGGGATAACTTCAAAGGAGACCCCCAGCTGAAGCTCAGCACAGTGATGACTTTCCATTTAGATCCTCTGTGGAGCGGGAGAGTCCTGCTCATGGCACAGGGGGTCTGGGGTATTCCAGGTTCAACTCCAAACACCTCATTTCCAGGGTCACTGCAAGCTGCTGAAACTTCCTCTGGCACAAATTCCCCCTCAGAAGAAGGGAAGGGACACAAAGCCCAGAGCTTCATCCGTGAGCAGGAGGCTCAACCTCTACATCCTTGGGGCAGCTGGGACCCTGCCTGCAGCCTGACAAACCCTGTTTGAATTTGACATTCAGTGTAAAGTCAGGAGCAGGCAGAGAGTCGACTCCGACCAAAACTGAACTGGTATTAGCTTGACCCCTGTAATGTGAATCTGCTGTGCCCGCGTGATGCTTCTGCATCAGAATAAGCTCTGACATCTGCTGTGGTCCAGGGCCAAAGCCACCCTCGGTGGGAACAGCAGGGCTTTATTTGACTCAGTGCCCTTTACTCCAGGGTTGCTTTCAGCTCCGGGAATGCTGCTGCCCCCACAGCGTTCTTTACGGGATGCCTGTCTGTAGTTGTAGCTGTGCTTTTTTGGATGGCAGCTCCTATCCTAGGCTTTGGAAGCTGCTTATATTGAGCCTTGGAGACAAAAATGAAGCCAAAAGATACCAGGCGGGAAGGAAAAGATTAGAGGCCCTGGAAGAAGGTGGTCAGGCTGAGCCATTGTTTTTCTAGGACTGCGGATTCCAAGTAATCTCAATTGTAAACAGAGTTTCATAGGGAAAAAAAGCCAAGTATGTGATTGAACTCTGCCCCTCCTTGGGATGTGCAGCTGCGGGGCTGTCCCAGAGAGCTCTCCCTGGGAGGAAATCAGGAGTTGTTCTGGAGAAGTTGCTTAGGAAGACCTGGATCTGAGTGTTGCAGTGTCCTCAGCCCTGCCCTGATGCTGGGGAGACTGATAGGACTTTGGTGACTTGAGGAGCATCAAACTCCTCAAAGCTGCCAAAGGGACAGTTAAGTACGATGCCCTGTTGTATCACAACACACTGTTAGTCCCTTTGTGCCATAGGAACCATCTGATCTCCATGAGGCACTTAATCCGTATGATTTACAGAACACCATGGCTGATAAGGTCATCAGAGTGAGAGAGGAATAAAGCTCTGCTGCACCAGTATGTGCCATGGCTGCGTGTGCTGAACACAACATAGGTATGGGACAACGCTGGCATTACCCTGAGAGCCACAGACAAGCCAAAACCCACTGACCTTGCATGTGATATATTTAGTGTGAGCCAGGAGAGGTCAATTTAAGCAGTAATAAACTTCTGCATGATGGCCCCATGCACCTGATTTGTAGAAAAGCCAAGCAAACCAATGCAGAAGAAAAGGAACTGAGGGGAACAAGGGCGGGAGAACAAGAGTGCAAAGACATCAAATGAAAGCTATGTACTGCGCACATGATGAGTGCAGAGGAAGGGTTTAATGGAGGACACTTCCAGAACTCAGTGTCCTCCTGTTTTATCTTTCGGGAATGTCATTTCCAAGATTGCAAACAGAAACTTTCAGTGACTTCAAAAGACCCTTTTTGCTATCTCCAGAGTGGAGTTCCTCTTCCATGGGTGGTATGGGGGTGGAAGGACTTCCTGTTGCTTTTCCTCAAGTGTTGTGATTTCCAGGAAAAGAAAGCAGAGCCAGGACCTCTGCTCATGTTGGATGCTCTCCATGACCTCATGCACACCGATGGTGCAACTTCTTAGGACAAGAATAAATGAGGAGCAATTCGCTCTCTTTCTGTGCTCAGTCCCAGGGGGGAAATCCCCTGGCTGGGGTGATGCTGACACATTTAACCAAGACACATTGATTCATGCTCAGCCTCGAACTTGGAAATGAAAACGTGCTTTGGCATTCCTCTTGGAAAGGCTTTGGACACACAGAGCTCTGCGCAAGAGCGTTCCCTGTGTTCCTGAAGGCAAGCTCCTGTGCATGGCTATTGCAGGAGCAGAGCAATATACTGGGTTTTCACAGGAGTACTAAGCGAAGATTCCAGCCTTGTTCCATGAGACCTGGACCCAGAGCAGTAACCTGGCGGGAGAAGAAGGGCTTTGCTCATGTGGAGCCAGAGTGCTGGTGTGACGTAGAATAGCTCTGGTGAAGGACCAGCATGAACTCACTCATGTAATAGGTAGTTCTGCAGTTCAGCAAAGAGCTGGGCTGATGGGAAAGAGTACAGAACAAGAAGGACCATGGGCTGAGATGTCTGAAAATGAGAAGGTGGAGGGAAGACACAGCAACAATTTCCAATACACAAAGGGCTACCAGAAAGAGAAGGGGTGGAACGTGACCAGGGCAGATAGGACAAGACACAATAGGTGCGATGTGCAGAAGGGAGGCTGGGAGTTAAAGTTTAGGAATAGAATCTAACAGTGCGGGTTTGTGGACGCGGGAATTGCCCGGGGTGGCTGGGGAAGCCCCATCACCACCGAGCCTGAAGGCCAGAACAATGTCTCTCAGAAACAGGCAGTCACAGACAAACCCTCCTCTGACAGGCAGGATGAATGAAATGCCATTTTCAAGATCTTAATCAGGTTTCTTTGGTTGCCTGCTAATCCCTGTATTTGGCAAAACTCACAGAACAGAGTTAATAATAGCACTGGAGAGAATGGTTGGTTATTTTACCTTATTTGGTGGATAACAGCAAAGCTTTCTTTGTGACAAGGAGGAAACCCTGCTAGGAACACAAGGGGCTCAGTCGTGTCTGCATTTGTTGATTCAGGAAAGAGCCCAGACTGGGGATCCTGATTTCCTCCTTGGTTCTCCGTGTCCTCCTGTATGGGAGCCACAGTTTAAGCCAGTGGTGTCATCCCCTTGTTGTCCTTGGCCTTTACAGGTTTTGTTTAGCTGTGCAACCTCAGCCACACAAGTGGGGCTCACCTCTTTCTGTGTAAAAAAGGAGATCTACCAGCCTGGATCTCACCGGAGAAATCAGTATCTTTAAAGCATTTCAAGACTCTCAAGCAGTAGATGCAGAAATACCAAGAAGGTGAGTAGGGTTGCAGGCAGGGAGAGCCCTTGTGTTCACTGCGGGCACCTGCCATGGAGGAAAGAAAGAACCACATGAGGCATCCAAGGCCATCTCTCAGAAGCAACGACCAGACATCCCCTTTTGAACCCCAAAAGCCCCTGCACAGCAGCAGAACACATCAGACTTGGGCGCTTTGGTTCAGAATACAGGTTACATAAAGGAGCAATCAAGACAGCTGAGAGGTGCTGTCAGTACCTAGGTATATCTCATCTATCTTCACTGGTGGAACATCACCGTGCACGGAAGTGTCCCCAGCTTTAGGAAAGGCTGTGCACAGTATATACAATTAAATTTCCAGGACCTTATCAGGGTGTCAGTGATATCAGTGTAAATCAGGGCTATGGAGCTATGAAGGCATGAAATGAGATCAGAACGAGCCCTAGAGCTTTCTCCCATGCTCAAGCCCTATCTCTGGCTCCCCATCATACTTCCAGCGAGATCTCGCTTGCAGAGCATGTTCTCATTGGCATAGTGCCACCATCGGACATTCTGCTGGAATCAGCCATCCAGCAACTCATTACTTCCAAATCATTACATTACTTCTCTCTAATCCAATCAGTCACATAAGCACAGAACAATCCATTCGGCTTTCTCCTGGTGGGTATTTAAGCAGGCGGCTTCATATTCATTTACTGATGTCCAGAGAATTATCTTTGGAGTGACACTCAGGCAGCCTGCTTAGGTAGATGAAGGCAGACAGTAAGTTGATGGCACAGTATAGATATAAGGTCAGCTGCAACATGCACCTTAAAATTCAGGGGTTTTATTGTCATTTTCTTGCCTTCTCCATTTCTGAAGGGTCTTTCTCCTTCAACTTCTGGTTGTGAGGCACACACTGCTCTTCTGCCTGGCTTGAACGGCTCTTGCACCTCACGCAGGGCATGATAGTGTGGGATGCACGTGGCATGACAGCAAATGTGCCCAGATGCTTGTGTGAGGGGAGCCAAAGCCCGTAGCTCTGGCTGGAAGTCAGCCCAGCTGTGCGTGCAGCTGGATGGACCTCTGCTTGCTGTGTCTCCAGCGTAACCAAGCTGGGGATGCAGAGGGAAGAGGCCACACAGGGCTTTCTCCATCATCCCAGTGCACCCTTGCCAGCGGGAGGTCCAACTGCATGCGGCATGATGTGGGGGTACCCCAGCATCCAGTCAGGCTGCAATGCTGCTTCTACCACTCCAGTTAGTACATCTCTACTTGTGTTATCCCTATGGTGCAGCAGAAACACATCCAAAGGCTGGTCCAGCATCAGGTGGTGGATACCAAGCCCTGGTTTTGAGCCTGTGAATGTCTTTGTAGCCTTTAGCAAGGGGACTGTTGGCCTGGGCTAACATTACACAGGGCTTTCTTGCCCTTCCCCACATCCTGTGTAACCCCCAAATAGACCCCCCACTTTTGCTAGCCGGTTTAACAGTATCTGTTTTCACCAGATGCTCCCCATTTCACTGCCTTGTTCCAGTGTATCTGCAGTCCTTCCTTGACCATGTCCCTCAGCAGCAGCTCAAAGAGGATTCTTCAGGCAACGGCAACAGAGGGAAACGGAGTTGAATGGCTCCCAGCCTGAGCATGGAGCTGCTGGAAAGCCTCCAAGTACAACCAGGAGGCTGCGAGTGCTGAAGGTTTGAGGGGCGCAGAAGGCAGCTGGAAACATTCACAAAGGGAAAGAAATGCATTTGGGGCCGCTGACAGCAGAGAGCCCGCCTCTAACTCAGCAAATCCCAAAGGCACAAACCAGGAGGGAAACAAATCTGGGGAACCATCGCCCTTTCTCCCTGTTCACCCCCCAAGCACCCGCACCTTCCTCCTGTTGAGGGCATACCCTTGATCCGACCCTGCATTCCTTTTGCTGTGCTCTTACATAAAACTCTGCCTGACAGTTTGTAAGGAGGCAGAGCTGTGCTCCATAGCCACAAGGCCAGGGTATAATGAGCTTTCAGCTGATTGTAACTAAGTGGAAAGGCACAATTAAAGCCCATTAGCTACCATGACATCACCAGCTTGGAGGAAATGCTCTGTGCAGGGCAGAAAGGGGGCAGGATGCAGAATGGCCACGCAGTAGTCTGCAGTGATGCCCAGGGAAGCACAGGGCCCTGGGATGTGAGTTCTGTTTGTGTGAGGACATCAGTGAAAGCCCATTTCCAAACCCAAACTCAATACTTCTTACACATACTCTGTGTGCTGGAGATGTGCATGGATTTTACCAACTCTGATGGATCAGAGAGGTTACGACGCCCCTCATCTGCGCTGCCAAACGTTCACCCCATAACTCACGAACCAGGAAGAAATCAGAGCAAACCCAATGTGTCCTCCTGATGGAGCAAGACAGATCCTGCCGGGCTCCCTTCCCAGGCGGGCAGAGGCAGTTGGCAGCAGGACAGGACCCAGCCACTCCGTGTCAGCGCAGGCTGCTGGCACCCGGCTGTGTGCTGCAACCAAGCAGCAGCACAGAGACCCGCGGGGATTTCTTGACCCTTGGCTGTCCTCATCTCTCCTATGAGAGCGAGTTGGTTTTCTCCTGGGGTCATGTTCCTCCAGGGCAAAGGGGGACAGTGCTGCCAGGGGGATGCCGCTTGGGTTGTGCTGGCAAAACAGTGCTGCTCCATCAAGAAACTGCGGGAGCTGTTGGCACTTTTGGAGCTGTCAGGATTCCTAAGCAGCAGCCTGGGACCGATCTGAAGCAAGGCTGCTGCCTGCTGTTGTCCTCAAGGCATGGGAGTGCGGCAGGGCTGGCATTGCAGGGTATGAGCATCCCGAGTGCAACAGGCACACACACAGCATGGGGCTGAGGGTTGCCTTAAATAGTCATGAAAGCTAAGAAAGGGTTTGGGTTGTTTTCTTTCATGGATGCATGCTGATTCCTTCACCTCATTCACACTGAGGAGCTGCCCTCCTGGGTCACGAGGGGGGTTTTGCAACTGTGAATGTATTTGTCTTCTTTCCTTCCTTCCTCCCTTCTTTTCATCCTCCCTTTACCAAATGCAGTGGAACCCCCTTGTGAGCAGCCCTGGCTCTGGCCTCCATGGGGAATGGCAGAAAGGCAGGAGATTACCCTACCAGCTGGGAAGATTTTCTTCCCCACCATGGAAAGATGATCTAAGTTTTGCAATCCAGCAAAGCTCAGGGCTGAGCGCAGCGAGCCAAACCCCATGTAAATCAAAGGGAGTTTCCCCTTGTTTCCATAGGGCCCAAGATTTCACCCCAAGAATACCTGCTGTCGGTGCAAAGGTTCGGAGCTCTGATGGGTTTTCATCAGCCTCATGGGAGATTTGCAGCTTCTCCCAGGCTGAAAACAGGCTCTTCCCACACCTCTGCCACCAGGGCTCTGGGTGCAGGGAGGTGCAGTGCCGATGGGCTGGAATTACTTACCAGGGGCAGTAATACAGCACTTTTCTTGCTGATCTCCTCAATCCTCCCCTGGCATGTGTACAATGGATGTGCTCAGTGCAGGGCTGGAGATCTGAGCCTGCCAACTCTTGTTCCTAAATCTGGTTAACCATGTTGCCCTGTTTAAGTAATTAATCACCTTCTCAGCTGCTAGAAACCTTCTGCAGGGATTTTAGTGTCCATTTTTAGATGAGGGAGCACAAAAGAGCCAAAAATACTCAGGTGGGATAACACTGCACTGGTCTCAAGGAACAGGAGTAGGGATACCTGCTGGGTACTCTTCCTCCTGTCCCACCAGTGGAGTTTGCTGTACAAGCAGCACTTTCCGCATCACATGGAAGATGCCACAAGCTGGGCAGGGAGGAAGAATCCAACATCAAACCCTTCAGATGCCATCAGCTCCTAGCTGTGAAATGCCTGTTGCTCCTGAAGGATTTCTGAGGTCCCATTCATTAGGGAGGAACGTTGTATCATCCCCTTTCACAGAGCAGTGTGGACTTAGCGCAGGAAAACGTTCAAATTTCTCTTGTATGGGTATGACCCTTCTCACCCCTGAGCCATGGGCAGCAAACACAGAAAAGGAGGACACATTAAACCCAAAATCTGACCCGTTGTTAAGGAATCATTATAAACCAAGATGTCGCTTGCATTTATGGGAAGGCATTCAATGCCTTTGGCAGGAATGAGTCTCTGCTGGGCAGTGAAGATCATTCATCTTCAAAAGTAAAAAAAAGCCCACAAGATTCCTTAAAACCGAATTCTTACCATGTGCATGGAGCATAGAATTAGAAAACCACACTTCTTGGAAAGCTGAAAGGAAGGTCAGCATTCCCCAGGGAAGGGCTCCTGTTACACGTGAGTGAAATCAGCAGGAAATGGAGTTATCTGATAGCAAAGCAAGCTTCAGGAAAGCAAAGGTTGTTAATAAGCGTGTAGGAGCAGCAGGACGGATGCGTCCCCAGCTCTGCTGTGGGTGACTTGGAAAAGCTATTTCACTTCTGCCTTTCAGCATCCTCATCACTCTGAATAGCAGCTGCTTCACAGGGACTGGATGTAACCAGTGCTTGCAAAGGTCAGTGAGATTCTGGGATCCAAGGTGTGTGAAGGCAGATGGACAAAGTCGTTTCCTCTGAAGGGCTACCTGAAGGGAAGGAGGGAAGTGGGGAAAGGCAGGAAAGGGTTTGCCTCTTATTTACTGACTGGGGAGAGGTGCCATGGAGCCTCCTGGAGCTGCCTCTGCCTTGCATGACCCCAGTGGCTGATGCCATGGGTGTGACATGAAGCTCTCTGGGGACAGTCCGAGAGGTGGTTTGGTCCCATTTACACTGCTTATATGGAGCAGCTCAATGGGAAAACCATCCTGCCAGCCATTCCTGGGTTTCCTCTTGTAGGCAACCGGCTCCTTGGCTCTAGAAAGGAAAGGGCAGAGCAGGATGCAAAGTGGGATAAGACAACATGGAGTGAAAAGACACCCCTGGATCTGGACACACTTTAAATCAGGCAGCCATGTCTGAGTCCCCTCCTTGGGCACCTCCTACTAAAATCCCAGTGGCCCCTTGTGATTCCTGCAACTCCCCATACAGCGCTGGGGGTCCTAACGCATCCAGAGATCCTTGCTTTTCAAGCAGTGCAAATACCCAGTGAACACCAGGCTGCTCAGTTCCAAGAGATGTTTTATGTTGAAGTCCTGCTTTCAAATGGGTTAGAAACAGTTAATGATTAAAAGATGTTCTGACCACATTACAGACGTGTCTGTGTTGGGCATGTTTTACGCGCTCATCTGAGAACGGCATTAGAGATCCTTTATAGGGAGGTTTTGCCCTGTTGGATTCTATCAGAAACACTAACAAATAATTATCCCTGTTTATTAACACTTTGTAAATTTATTAACACTTTGTAAAACAGCTATAAATGGAACCTTAACGTATAGCATGGCCCGGAGCAGCCACCTAAATAAAAAGGCATTCAAATTCCCAGTCACTTCTGCAGACGTTGGCAGTGGTGTTTGTGAGGCTGTGGCACGGGGCCAGATGTTGTCAGGGCTGCTCTGGATTTTCTCTGATATACAGCACAGGGCTTGATGAATGCTGCTTTCTTTCTGAATTCCAAAATATTTTGTTTTGCAGGAGAGGGTTTGGAAAACCAGGATTTCTTCTTCGGCACCGAGATAGAATGAAATAGCAAAAGCCGCTTTTGCTCAGCACCATCACTGCTGTTGGGGTTGAATGCCCGCACTGTATTCAAGTCCTTAACTTGGGGCTTTAGCCTCACACAGGGCAAGATTGGAGTGGGATCCCTGCCTGAGCGGGGGCAGCAAGATATAGCTCAAAGTTGATTATTGAAAATAGGAGAGAGCTGGAATGGCTTTGTAAGCTGAGCCCAAGTTATGCAACGACTGAATTACATGTCAGGCTTCATCTCTTGCAGTTGGCATTTCCTTAACAGTCAAGCTTGAGCCTGCAAAGGTCTGAGCTCTGTGGCCTGGGAGATTCTTGGGAGCTGTGGGAATGCTCAGCTCCATAGGAGCCAAATAATTCATCTCTCCTCACTTCCCTTGCAATCCCAGCCGGGAGCCCTCTCATGAGTGCAAGCACGCAGGCAGCACTGGGCTGTGCTCAGTGGGGCGTCACAAAGAGGCTGATTTTCTCTTGCCAAATCATTGCGATTCGAACAGGTTATTCTGCTGGAAGACAGGCGAGAAGCTGATCCACAGGAGGAGAGGCACCGTCCCATCGGCAAATCACGTGCCAGATGCTTGTCTCTGCTCCAGTTCAAACATTGACCCTCCTCTTTCATCCTTTGTCTTTCTTAGTTCAGTTTCGTCCTTCTCTGGTGGTTCAGACTCACTAATTCCATGTGTTCAGTGGTGGGTTTTGTCTCGGGGGCTGAGATGAGCAGGTTATGAGCGGAAAAGCATCCAGTGATTGTCCAAAGATACGGCATTTTTGTGTTGCGGTATGAAGCAGAGAATTGCTTCTATTTATAGAGAAAATAGTGCACAATTCCTAAACAGTGTTTTGCAAATTTACATTCCCATGAAGTCTCCTTTCCTGCAGGCATTCCACATGGATACATCACTATAATTTAGAAGCCTGTTGACCCTACTCCTTTTATGTTGCTTTGTCATCCTTTTGCCCCCTTGTTCCAAAAGCAGGAATTTCCTGCCAGCGCCTGCAGAGCAGGGCCAGCAATGAGTGTTCCTGAGCTTTAACACAGAAATCACGTTTTCTGACCCAGCTTCTCGCCTCATCTCAGCCATTTCCAGCTCCCCGTCCTTGCTCAGCAGCCTCGGTGCACAGCTACATTAACAATTAATAATGGAGCAGAAGCAAGGATTAAAATGGACAATAGATCTGTTTTAATTGGACAGGAATGTTGCCAGGTAACCTCCTTCCCATTTTCTGCCTGCACTCTTCATTGCTCCTTCAGGCTTTCCCCTGGGTGAGGGCAGCCCTTTTTCCATTAGGGTGTTCATCTTGGAGGCTTGTTCCATCAAGGTGTCATCTATGCATTGGATTAAGGCTGAGCCAACACAACATGCACCTGACAAAGCTTGGGAACACAGAGCTGAAGCACAGAGAAGGGCTTTATTACTGTGGTAATGCAGAAAAGCATCTGGAAACCTTGAAACCTGCCCAGGCTGGGGCTATGGTTACGGCAGCAGGAAGCATCACGGGTTGGGAAGCGGCAGATGGTCCATCATCCTGACAGCAGCAGCTCTGCAGGCTGCAGCCGGAGAGCTTTGGCCCGCAATATAAGCCCTGTGAGATGCCTAAAGCTTCTTGAGTGAGGCAGAGCATCCCGGCTCCCTCTTGGCTTCAACAGAGACAGCAGCAGCGGGTCAGTCTCTGAACCTCAGCGTGTGGCCTTAAGTATGTGAATTGGGTCACCACCTTCAGTGGGACAGTCGGCACACCAACATGGTGCATGCAGGCTTGCTCCAGCCACGACTGGAGCCCAAATGTGTTGGTGCAATTAATGCCAGCACTATATGCAAGCATGAATAAAACATCTCTTCATCAGTGGATATTGCCATATACACACAAGAAAACCTCTTATCAGCGGATATCAACACCAGAACCTTCCCTGCCAAAAACCCAGGTCCCAACCACTCAGGTTACATAAAACATCCCACCCATGGAATTTAGTCCAGTCACCAAACACAGTGGGATGTGAGAGCAGGGGGGTTAAAGAGAGCAGGTTTACCCCTCCGGTGAAAAGTGGCCCAGGGTCTGCCCCTTTGGATGTGGCCCTCCTTTCTTTACTCACTTTGCAGATCCCATCTGTGACGTGGGAGCAATTAAGAGTAATTAATGCAAGATGATGGTTGTGGACCATCATTAGCATTTAGCTCAGATGGGAATACAGCCTGAGCAGCTTCTAGGAAATAACTTCACCCATTTTCTGTCCAATTCATTTTCGTGTATTTCAAATGTCAGGTTATTGGCAGCAAAGAAACGGGGTAATTATGCCCTGGGAAAGTTGGAATTTAGCACTGAGCTACTCCATAAGACAATGGGCCAAAGCAAGGTGCTGAATGGCAAGTGGGTTGCTCAGACCAGGCTTCATCACCTCTCATTTTACATCCTGTTGTAAAAAAAGAACCTTTTCCTTCAACAGAACAGACAAGGGGAGAGTAAGAAACCCAACTCCACCAATGTAATTCTCTGCAGTGCATAACGAGAAGGAAAACAATAGACATTTCTTGGAAATTCCTTATTTTACTGATACCCATAATTGCCATTGCAGAATTGCTGGGTTTTTCTTTCTAGTTAGGCATTTTCCCTGGGTTATAAATACATCTTTAAAGTGCCAGATCATAAAGTTTACAAGTTATGTGAGGGCCGACTCACTGCATAATTACCTTGGGTTTGCTCTCGGGCATTGCTGTCTTCAAGTGTTATTCTGCAAGGTCTCGCGGGCAGCAGGACCCAGCCAGAAAAAGAGAAAGAAAAGCAAGAAAGAAGAGGTGTCCTGGTATTCGGTGGCTCAGTTCCGACATAAACACTGCGGGGATCAGGCAGACGTGCTGGAACGCTGCAGGACTCGGGGTCAGAGTGAAAATCCCCTGGTTTCCACATTCATACACCCCAAACCACAAAACTGCAAGTTTCCCATCTTCAGCTTGAAAACCTCAGAGCTCTTGGAGCCAAGACTGGGACAATTGACAAATAGGAACTCCAAGCAAGAGCTGCTGCAGGAAGGCTGGCCAGCAAAGAGAGAGAGAAGCATTTCCAAATAGAGAAATGTGCAAAAGCTTCGCTGCTGAAGACAGGGATAATACTTGCGACGCTATCCAAACTGTATGTGCCACTCAGCACCCTCTCCTTTATCACAGTTATTTTAGTGGTGTTGAACCAGGGCTAAAACTAAGGCTAAAATTCCTTATTTTGCTTTCCAGACAAGGCTGTTCCCCCAGTCTTCACTAGATGTGTCCTTCTACACGTCACCCATAATGCAGAGGCATCATTAGATACAGCATTTGCTGGTCACTGCTCACTTTTCCATCCTCACTTGTTCATCATTTTCACGTGTAAATACATGTATTTAATAATTAGGTATTTTATAAAACAAATGGAATCCCACCTCCTAACAGAAATCCCATGTGAAATTTCAGACAGAATAGGCACATTATAGTACAGTTATAATAGGCAGAGCTTTACCTATCAGAATTTGTGAGCAGTTTTAGCCATGAGGATGCCACATGCTCTGTCACTAAGAAATTGTATGAGGCTTGGTATAAACAGAGTGTTTTTACCTGGTATAATGGATCACGTCTATAGGAAGAGCAGCTGTACAGAGATGCATAAGAGATCTCCACAGTGCTATTAAATAACAACATGACCATGAAATCAAAATCAAGCATAGCACGTCGGAGCCTGCTGCAGCACCTATTAAAACAAAGGGAAACTCTTCATTAAGTACAGTGGATGGGGACACCGACCCTTTATCTCATCCCACACTGAGGAAGTGCTTAATTTTATGAACAGGTTTAAGTGCTGTCAACTTCAGTGGGACATTAGCACATGCTTAAGTGTCTCTGTAGCAGATAAATGGGTGTAAGCAGAGGCTTAACTCCTGCTAAACTGGGGCCTTGGAATGATGTTTCTGGGAGAAAGAAGTATGTTGGTCTTGCAAAACAGCAGGATCCTTTTGATGTCTTTATATCTTCCAAAGGCACCCCACGGTGGAGAGGTTCTATTAGGTTTGACATGTTAGAGCTGTTATGGGGCTGAAGAAGCTTGGGTTTGGTCCTAATGAGGCCTTTTAAATGAAAAGCAAATGCTTAGTTTCACGTTTTATGTCACAGAACTGCTCGGAGGTTGGAAAGAGACCCGTGAATCATAATTTGAGAGTTGCAGAATAGGATTTCATGCTTCCCAACTGGAGTTTTAGAGCTCTCTGGTGTAAGGCAATGCTGCTATTTTTATTTACACTTTAAAATAATAGTGAGGCTTTGGGGAGTGAAGACGTTTTTCAACATTTTCAGAGCCTTCTTTGCAGCTTCCACAAATCAGTTTTGCAGACTCCATTCTGCAGCACAGATCCTAATGGGAAGCACAAAAAGCGTCTCCTTTAATCCCTGCCTGAGCAATAATCTCCTGTACCTTTGGGGCCGCATCCTCAGCACCCTCCCCTTGCTTTGTTAACACATTCTGGTAAAGTTTTTAAGCTCAGAGAAACTTATTCATTAGTCATTTTGGCTTAATATCCCTGTTCTTCCTGATTTGGGGTGGTGCATAAGCGAGGAACGGTACACAGAGTCCATCCAACAGCTTGAGCTAAATAAAGCTCCTATGGAGCTGCAGTGGATCCCCAAGAGCAGCAGCGAGCGATGTGCATCAAACAGGCACCTCTGATGGACAAAACAGCCCTGTTCAAGCAGAAGAAACATGCGCAGGTCTTTGGGTAGACTGGATTTTGGACAGGGAAACTGCCCTTGCCTCCTTTGTTAGAGGCTTTATCCACATGATTTTTCTGCTTTCTGTTGGTGGGATATTATTCTTTCAGGCAGAAAAGTGCTAAGGGAGCAATGATCCAGGGATCTGCTGGGGGAAATGGGCATCTTGTGGACATTCCTTTCCCCACTGAGCTTGCGGCACATTTCATTGCATAAATATCATGTAACCTATTAATATCCAAGTTATAGTCCTGCTGCTTCTTTGCTTAACTACAAACACCTCATTCTCTTCACCATATGGAATCACAGAAACAGAATAGTTGATTTATATTGTTCAAAATTGGACTTAGGACTTAACTTCTGCTGGATACTGCAGGGGATAGTCTCTTGACTGTATATGCATTCCCATCCAGGGGGAAATGTAATTTGGTCTCTGGTAAATGCCCAAATGAATGGAAATTCTGCTAGAAGATTTAAGATGCTATAGGGTTATTTTTTGTTTTAATTTGTAAATAGAGACATCTTAAAGTGCTCTTAAAGCTGCTTTGCAACAAGTAAGAAAGAGACTTTAAGAGACCACAGTTCCAGGATGTCAGCCTTAGCACTCTAAATACAATTAATAAGTCCCACAATTATAGACATCTTCCTGCTTGAAGAGCAAGTGGGAGCCACTCATCATTCTGAAATCCATTAGCAGCGATGCTTAAGGGCCTTTTCATCCCAGCACAGCAGGGCTGTAGCACCCTAATTCAGACAGTAAAGCTTGGCTTTACACCTGCAATGGCACTGCAGGAGGACTGGGAGCTGCCCTCCTAATTCACTCTAAATGAGCTGGATCAGTGGCCAAACTGATGTTCCAGCCTGCGGGTGTCCTTACAGGTCGAGGTACCACTTCAGCCTGAATTTTTCCTGGCATCATTTTAAGGGCTCAAAAGCTGGATGTGTGAAATGACACAAAACCTGGTTTTCAGGAAACCTTTCACACAGAGGGAAGCAGAGCTCCTGTAAGATCAAAAAGGGGTTTACTTTAGAGCTGTCTCTGCCTTCTTGTTACTCTCCTGGAATAGAAGCAAAGAGATTAATGGTACAGATGACATCATTTCCCATCATATATGATCTGCTGTAGGTCGAAGTATTCATTAAATAGATAATTCAGGCACTGTGGATTTGACAGGACCATTTTAGGAGCAAAGATGTTTTGGTCCCTGTGCTGTTCAGACATGTGCAAGTGAAATACATGCAATGCTTTGCATCATCAAATAACACCACAATGGGTTTGGCTTTGTATCTTCTTCCAAAAAAGCAAAAAACAAGCCCTACATTTTTCACATCCTCTGTGTTTGTGTATTTGTGCAGTATGGTCACTGTCCAGGAGTACGACTGCTACGAGTCATTGAATAGAATCACAGAATCGTTTAGGGTGGAAAAGACCTTTAAGACCGTTGAGGCCAACTGTTAACCCAACACTGCCAAGTTCACCACTAAACCATGTCCCTAAGCGTATGTTTTCTCTCCTGCAACACTTCAACCTACAATATTAAACCACAATCGCATACTATAGATGCTAAAATGTGGCCAAAAACATTCTTACTGAAGATGATGCACCAGCTGGGAGAAGGCAAAGCGAATGTGCTTTAGAGAGATCTTGAAGTCATGAGGTTGGGCACATCCTCCTTGTATTGAACACTAGAAGAGCACTTAGCAAGTGTTGAGTGACTAACCCTCCCAAAACCCCCAGCAAGGAGGGTATTAGCAGACCACATTGTCAGACAAGGGCTCAATCCTTCTCTCCCTTACATCCTCAAGTCACCACTACTTGTGGGGGATTGCTATTGATCTTCAGCAGCAGGAGGAGGATTAGGAGTCAAAAGATGAGATGGAGAAGGGGGATGCGTGAACTCTCTGTAGGGCAAGGATGAGATGCAGAATGCCCAAGCTCCTGGTTGCGTGGGGCTTGCTCAGCCCTGTTGGCTCCAGGGAGGCTGAGGAAAGCTCCCCTGTGAAAAATATATCTTCATTCTGCACACCCGGAATATATTTCCATTGAGTGGTGCCAGTGTAAATGTGGCATTTCCTTTGGGAAATGATGTCTTCCTCCATCCCAGGGGCTCTGCACATACACTCCAGCATGTCATTAACAACAGCAAATGAATGCCAGCACGTAAGAAGGCAGGGGAACAGATTGCAGGTGAAATACTGGTTCCACTGATTTCCACTCCACCCAGTGACTGTCCCATAGCAATGGCTTGTGGCCTAAGATTGCACCATTTTAATGTAGCAATGTGGACCTTTCTTAATGCTTGGATTATGTGTAACCCATCTCCTAGCTGGAGAAAATACAGAAGTGATGAAAGGGGCACATGGGATGCATGGTGGCTTGGTACCATGGTGTAAATCAGAGCTTCACATGAGCAATCCTGCTCTGTGGGGAAGCTCCATCCTGAGTTCTAGATGGCTGGGTCATCCCTCCTTTCTCCTAGAGGGAATAAAGACCGTGAGGTTTGCTTCATGTTCTGTTCACCTTCAGTCTCGAGGAGTTACTGGAGCCCTTGTAGAGCTGTCACAGATTTATAGGGCAGACTAACATCATAAACCAGCCCTGCATAAGTTTATCTTTGAATGGGTTTCAGACCACAAGAATTTCCAAGCCCTGCTGCTCCAGCGGCTCGGGCGGGTATCAGGGTTTGGGTTTTGTTTTTAAAAGCTTGTTCAGAATTAAAAGCATTTTGATGCCAATTTAAATAGGGAGTGGAAGATAAAATTCCAGCCAAAATATGCTACGTCTCTGTATTCCCCAAAATAGGTTGGTTCTTCTAAAAGCAAAGGCTACGTATTAAACCAGATAGACTTGTGCGGAGAATGCTTTCTCCCTGCTCCAGACTAAACATTTCAATACACTGAGATTGTTTCTATATGAATTCCTGTTCAAGATTAATGTTAAGTCAAAAAGATAATCTCATAGTGCACCAGAGGGTGAAACACAATCTGAATTTAACCTCTGCAATGAAGAGTGCATTGGAATGGTTATTTTGGGGGTATATCTTAATTAAATGTTACTTCGCCACTTGTTACAGCTGAACCAGGTTGGGTTTTGGATTTTGCAGCCACAGCTTGGCAGCAAGAGGGCTGCTACTGAGGTTACCCCCAAATCCCCATCCCAAAGAATGCCTCTGGTTTTATCGAGCACCAGTTGGGACTCCCGCATGGAAACACAGCAGCAGTTTGATGAGTTTCTGAGACCTTTTGGCAAAGAGCTGAGCTGCTCATAGGAGGCCTCAGTGCTGCTCTTGTGGGGCTGGTTTTGCATTGTTCTCATCTGTGAACATTATAAACCATGCAACTCCTAATGCCAGCAGGGCTCAGGTGCTTCCCTCTAAATCCATTTTGAGGCAAACCAGAGCAGCAGAAATCAATAATTTCTCTCAAGGAAATGTAAAGGACCAATTTCATGACTTTGGAAGTCTCCAGGGCCCTGTGCTGAGCAAAGCCTGGCTACCCAGGAGACCCCCAGCTCTGCCCAGGGAACTGCAAGCTGTAATCTACTGCTCCTCTTCCATTAATCATGTTTTGGGAGGGCTGTTCCTAATCAAAATCCTTCCTTTTGGTTGAAGCCTGGGTATTGCTTGTGGGGGAGCCCCAGCCTCCATAGATGAAATCAGTGTTCTTGCTGTGGGCAAGCTGGGCTTTTGCAGCTGCTTGTGAACTGCTCTGGCCAAGATTGAGCAGCTCTGGGCTGAAGGAGAATGTCTCGATGTAAATGTAAATACAAGCAATCAGATCAGCTCCAGGCTGGGGCAATTGTGTCTTGTTATTTTCTTGCCCTGAGCAGAAAAAGCTCCACGGAACAGCGTGAATGTGCACAGTGGGATTCAGCTTGCAGAGGTGCTGTGTTACAGAGGGATAGGAAACACTGCTTTAGTGTGTTTGACCTCCTTCTGAAATACAAGAGCTCAGAAGTGTCACAGGAGTGGGCAGCAGCCTCCTTAATCTGCTCCTAGAAACCAGGGAGGTGACAACGCAACATATGCCCGCAGCATCGAAACATGCTCAATCCTCATCGTTTTCGATCCCGAGATGCAGAAGTTAAACATATCCCTTACCTCGAATGACCTTTGCAGGAGGCTGATTCATTTGCATTTTGATGCACTGGCATTTTCCAAACCAAAGAGACAGAAGAATTTTTATCACCTTCAACAACCCTGTTGCCAGGGGCAACGCTCAGGAATGTACTCAGCAGCATCAATCCCAGCTTGCAGCAGAGGGCGGTGTTTGTGTGTGAAAAATGCATATTTATAGGGAAATTATACAATCTCTCTTAAGCCCTGGGCAAAACGTGGGGCCTGAGTCTATCATCCTGCTAACAGCCATGGCAACGGCATCAATCAAACGCACATTAATCTGGTTGCAAATTCCCTTCCTCTGCCCGGGTGTTAGTGGGGAAGCGCTGGTGGTGTGCTTTAACTTCCACTGGCTGAGCCTTGTCCCAAAGGACTTGTGATTAAAAAATATATCTCCTGCTGCACCGCTGCTATCCCCCTCGATAACACAGCCTTCGCTGGCTCCAGCTCCTCGGATGCTGCCTGCTCTGTCCTAAAAGGAAAGCTATACAGGGAAAAAGAGCCCATGAAATACTTGCTAGGGTTGCTTAGATGAGAAAACCAAACCAGTGAAACTCTTGATGTCCATTTCCTCAGCTGACCTTTCCCAATGCCGGTCATCCAGCTTCAACCGTGTTTTGCTCATGGTCCTGTTGGCTTTCTATTAGCATAGATGTAGAAGTTATCCAACTTTTGGTGTCCATTTTAAAGGGAGAATGAGACAGTGCTTGGGGGGACTCCTTGACTCCTGCCCCTGCTCTTGCTAACCCCTGGGGAGACCTTCAGGACATCTGGACCTGTCACTTCCACCATGGTTGTAAAGATGAGGCTGATTCCTGATTCTTAAGGCATTTCTCATAGTGGAAAGCAGAGTCCTGCCCACTCGATGGGTGCTCACCCATCTCCCTATCAGGAAGCCTGGGAAGGGAGGTAGGAGCCAGACTGTTAAATTTCATGTTTCTGCACTGGAGAGGAAACTCTCTGACAAATCAGACAAGAAAATGACACATTGCAAGAAACAGTGAAGCCGCCGGTAGGCTGCTGTGTCCCCATTTCACTTCTTAGCACTTGTGATTTAATCCCCTGGCTTTGTAAGAGGGAGGAAAAGTAAGAGTCCTGCCTCATGCAGAGGAAACCAGCAGGACCACTGAAATCTCCCCTTGCCACACGTTCACTTCAGGCTGTGTTTTATGGAGACTCAATCACATGAAATCTCTTATTAAGAGGAAAGGCACCATCTCCACCCCATAATTTCCTTTCACACTGTGCTTCAGCTGGGGAACTGGGAACGGCTGATATATAGGAACTTATCTGGCTTTTGTAGTATCAGTTGCAGCACAGATCTTGCCCCTGTTACAGGCCCTTATCTACGTGATAGGGCCCTGAGTGACAGGACCGGAGCACAAAGAGGTTTTACCTTGTGGCTACGTGCAGTAAACTCAGTAGTTAGCTGTGACCTACAACAGCACTGAGCTCACTATCTATTTTTTGTTGAGTAAACATCTTGAATCACTCCATTATGTTAAGTGGGAACCTTTATAGTTACGTGGTGTTTTGGTTTTAAATAAGCTTACTTGAATGAAAGGGTAGAAGATGGCGGGGTGATAAAAAGGGTGCCAGGAAAACCAGAACCTTCTTAGAATAAGCAGGGAAAAAAAAACCATGAGGGAGGAAAGAGCATAAAACTGGTAGCTCAAGCACTGAATGGTCTATAAATAGCAATAAAGTCAGATTGGGGAGTCAAGTACCAAATGGACTTTCATTGCTGCTGACAATTAGTCTCTTGCAGCGTCCCTGGTTATGGAAGGAACTTCATGATACACCAAACAAGCCTCTCTCTGTCTATAAATACCCACTGACTTACAGGCTGCAGTGTCCAGCGCTGTGTGGTTTGCCTGTCTGGACATCAGGTGTCAATGCAGCCTTCAGTGCTCTTTATTCTGGTACCATCTGGGCTCTGAAAGGAGGAAGTCATCAGCACTACGGGCATCAGAGCCTGAAGATGTAAAGTGAGTCCAGTGGCAGTAAAAGCTGCTGAAAGCAAAGATGGACTCTGCTCTTTTTCCAGAAAGCTCTGCAGATGAAGGTGGTCATTGAGAAGATCAGGTTTTCTTGCTAGCCTGAATCGAACAGTGTTTTGGGGGAGATGAGAACAGTTCAGCCACTGCTCCAGGTGAAGGGGTTATCCTGATTCACCTGGGAAAATCCAGGTGTGGGAAACACAGAGACATTGAGACTCAAATTATCCCTGGATAATAACTCCCCCTTTGTAAACAGCATCATCTACTGTTACAAGCACTTGAAGGTGCTTGTTGGTTTAATAGGGAGGTTTTCCAAGAGCTCAGCATCATATGGCTGAAGGAAGCAACCTGCTTTGCTTTACCCATCATCAGCACTGCAGCTGTAACAGGCTGTGCACTTCAATGTGTATTTATCACTTCTTTATTATGATCTTTTTAATAACTGCACCTGCAAGGAAGTTATTCCGTATTTTCGGCCCTGCTCTGTTGCCAGCAGCAGT
This sequence comes from Myiopsitta monachus, assembly GCA_017639245.1. Taxonomy (NCBI): domain Eukaryota; kingdom Metazoa; phylum Chordata; class Aves; order Psittaciformes; family Psittacidae; genus Myiopsitta; species Myiopsitta monachus. Next base: position 2,812,749 of record CM029917.1, on the reverse strand, counting down.
GTTTTCCCCCCTGACATGCTCTCAGCTCCCTATGTCCAAAGCGTGACTGACGTGACAGGGCACCAAGTGATGCAGTAGCGACCACAGGTCTGTCCCCAGAGGAGAGGAGGCTTTGAGCTTTCTCTATCCTTCTCTCAGGGCACTTCTGTCACGGAATGACAAAGGAGTCATCAGCTGACAGTGAAGTTTGGTGGTACATGTCAAACGTGGTTGTATTCCCTAAGGGTCCCTGATGTTTTTCATCAGACAAACTAAAATCCTGGGTCAGGATAGAGATGTGCTGGTAGGAGACCCACGATGAAATCTTCCCTATAGCTGGCTATCAACATTATTGGAATGCTCACAGGTACTGGTTTATCGTGCTCGTTTATTGACTTCTTCTTTCTCAAATGCTTTTGAGCAATTGAGGAAGTGATAACTGATGTGTGGATTTCCCTTCTTCTGGTCATGCACACTTCCACTAAATTCCTAAAGGACTCTTTTTTTTTCTCTAATGCAAAGTGTAAAGTCATTGGATTTAGGTGTAGCTACGTTCAGAAACATAGGGCAAAATCATATAACAGCATCGGATGCATATTGAAAAAGGATATGAAGTGTTACTGGAAACTCCCAGGGAAAAAACACAAGTTCATTTTGTAATGCGGCGTATTTGATGAATGGGTGTCGTGATCTCCGAATAACTCATAGAAAATCTAAAACAATCGCTACACATCACAGCTGCTTAAAACACTTCTTTTAACTTCTTCCACCTTGCTAATGTGCAGTGAGGAAGGAAGAAACTACCAAAGGGCACTGATGCAAACTAGCTGAGGGTTTTGGTGAGAATCTTTAACCAAAGGGGCTTTAGAGGCTGTGAATTAAACTTAAAACCATTCTGGATGCATCCTTTGGGCTTCTTTTTGTTATTGAGTGGCCATGACATAACAAAGGCTTAATATTCAGGCTGATCTTCCTGAACCGTATTGCAGAATATCTCCTGTATAGAGGGCCAGGCTGAAGAGGTTCAGTGCCATCACGAGCAAACTGCCTGGGCAGGAAGGTCTGATTTCTGTCATTTCAAGGAATATATTGCAACCCTGCTCCTGTCCCATGGAGCCTGGCTTCTGGAGGTCTGTAAGAGCCATTGTGAAGACAGGCTGAGAACACTGGGGCTGTTCAGCCTGGAGAAGAGAAGCTGCGTGGAGACCTCAGAGCAGCTTCCAGTGCTTGAAGGGGGCTACAGGGATGCTGGAGAGGGGCTCTTCATCAGTGACAGGTAGCGATAGCACAAGGGGTGATGGGTTCAAACTGGAACAGGGGAAGTTCAGGTTGGAGATAAAGGAGAAGCACTTCCCTGTGAGGGTGCTGAGGCGCTGGCACAGGGTGCTCAGAGAAGCTGTGGCTGCCCCATCCCTGGCAGTGCTCAAGGCCAGGTTGGACACAGGGGCTTGGAGCAACCTGCTCTAGTGGAAGGTGTCCCTGCCTGTTGCAGTGGTTGGAAGTGGATGAGCTTTAGGGTCCCTTCCAACCCAAACCACTCTATGATTCTATGATTTCCCATGTGAATCCTGCAGTGCCTCACAGGATGCGAGTTCGCCCTTTCCCATACAGGATCTCCCCCCAAGATATTTGCCCATTTTGCACTGGAAGAGGAGAAACACAATTCCCTTGATCCTCTGGTCCAATTTAACATGTGAAAAATAAACTTTGTGTGAAAAAATGGAACCTTTTCCTTTCTTTACTTCTTTTCAAACATCATCAGTGAGGTTTTTGAGTGATCCTCTACCAGGAACAAGAGAAGGGAGAAACCTATGGCTAGAGCTTTAGTTACTTGTGATAGCAAAGTACTAGACTTCATATCTCAGGAAAGTCCCCTCAAGTCTTGTCACCAGAAAGAAACCATACATCTTCAAGGGAGGCTTTTCTTGGCAGCTTTGTAGAAGCACTGAATGGACTGGAAAACCCTGAGTGATTTATTTCTCTCCTCGTGCTACTACTTGCTGTTTGAATCAAGAGAACAGTCTCCCTGCTGCTCAAGCTACAACCCAGCATCATTAATAAATAGCACTGGTAAGCAAGTGAAGTGGGTAAATTGTCAGCTCCCCTTTGTAAGCTGCCCTGATTAGAATATCTATTAGTATAAAGTGTATTTTTATGGTTAACCCACTGTGCTAAATATAAACCTATCTTAAGCTTTTTGTAGCCACCAAATAGAACTACCTGGTGCATCTGTTTAGTAAACTGCAAAACCTGAAGGGTTTGGCAATCATTGTTATTTATTTTGTGCATTTTAAACCTTTCCTTTGACAAAGAGGCAGGCACTGGTGGGCTCTGGTTCACAGCAATAGACCCCTCAGCACTTCAACATAGCTGCAGAGTGCTGAATAATGGGATGTTAAGAAAATTGCCTTTTTCACATTGTAATGTGCAGTGCCATAACTCAGTTTTTACCCTGTATGCTCTAGGGCCAGAAGATTTGGAATGCTCATCAGATACTGGAAGGTTGCTCTGAGGTCTCTACGCAGCCTTCTCTTCTCCAGGCTGAACAGCCCCAACTTTCTCAGCCTATCTCCATACAGGAGGTGCTCCAGACCCCTGATCATCCTCGTGGCCTCCTCTGGACTTGTTCCAACAGTTCCATGTCCTTTTTATATTGAGGACACCAGAACTGCGCACAATACTCCAAGTGAGGTCTCATGCTGGGAGGGGACTCTTCATTAGGGACTGTAGCGAGAGGACAAGGGCGAATGGGTTCAAACTTAAACAGGGGAAGTTTAGATTGGATATGAGGAAGAAATTCTTTACTGTGAGGGTGCTGAGGCACTGGAATGGGTTGCCCAGGGAAGCTGTGAATGCTCCATCACTGGCAGTGTTCAAGGCCAGGTTGGACAGAGCCTTGGGTGCCATGGTTTAGTGGGAGGTGTCCCTGCCCATGGCAGGGGGTTGGAACTGGATGATCTTAAGTTTCCAACCTGACTATTCTATGATTCTATGAAAGATGATACATTTAAAATGGGCAAAACCTGCACTTCAGATGTCTCCACCTGCTCAGCTTACATTGAGTGATTTAATGCATTCCTCCACCCGCTACCCAAGAGAATGATGTGACCCTAAAAGCACCTGTGCAGAGAAAAGGTAAACCTCTTTCAATCTCTCCCTGCTCACTGAGGACAGGGTGTTTCTCATTACTGCATTAGGGACAGGCCTATATTAGGGTAGCAGAAGCACCTGAGCTGATTTTGATTGTGTGGAGGCTGGGACTTGGATGGGAGCATGAGGTGAGCCCTGCTGCCTTCTGGAAGGTGAGTGATCCCCCAGTTTTCCTCTTGCGCTGGTGTATTAAGTCTATGACGTGCTTTGAACAGAGTCTATGGACTGAGCTCTGCTCTCGCTTGGCTGTGTATGTGCTGCAGTGGTACAGATCGGCTGATGTCCCAACCTTTCTGTACCCTGAGCTGCCCTCTGTGTTCTGCCTCTTCTTACTTGTGGTGGTGTCCTTCCTGCTGCTGGCTTCTGCCTTTTCTTAAGCTATGGAAGGTGACAGCTCTTGCAGCTTTGTGACTTGTACAACTTTGTCTGTGTTTCTCTGCTCCTGCAAGCATGTGGCTGTGGGGAGCATCAGCTTGCAGAAAAGCTGTACATGGGTTCTTTACTATAACCTTGGGGGTAAGAGCTTACTGAGCTGGCTTGGGTTACCCTCAGGGGCTCTGAAGCTGTGAGGAAGAAGAACCAAATGCTTTTTGGAGTTCATATTTCCTGGCTGCTTGCACTTGGTAGTGCCAGAGCATCATTCCCACCTTCCATCTCCTCTTCTTGTTTCAAGGAGGGCTGTTCTTGGCCCTTCTCCAGACCTATGGAGCAACCCATCAGCTGAAGGGCTGGTGGGAAGTGGCATCCTTTGATTTCCCAGCTTGTGCATGGTTGCTTTTCTCCATATAGGTCTCTAGTGAGCTCTGTGGGGGTTGCAGGAATGGGTGGGTGCTGTGCTGGTGGAACCCTAAGTGAATGAGCTTGTCCGCGCCTTCGTTGGCAGGGAAGGCAGAGCTGCAGTGGTCTCTGCAGGAAGCAGTGTGAGCTCAGGGCTTGCAGGCATGCTGCTGATAGTGTGGCAGGAAGCAAAAACAGCCACATTGGCTCTGTCTTAGCCTGAAATTCCCAGATGCCAGCAACTTCTTGAGATACGACTCCTAAATTTGCACTAAAAACAACCAGAAATGCTGACACCCAGAGCCTGCTGATCTCGCTGCTTAAAGCACACTTGGACTTCTTTTCTCCCTTCTCTCTCCTAAAGAGCTAATGCTTGATTCAGGGAGCTGGGTCCGTCTCCATTCCTGAATCATCACTAGCATTGTTGCCCACACCAGCTGCAGAACTTCATGATGTGCCTTACCCAGTTTATGTTTGCCTATCTTTGAACTTGCAAGGCTGGAAGGGAGAAGCACTGAACCTCCTCTTTGTGGACTGAGGATTATCCTGCCCAGTATGTCATGAAATTCCAGAGTGGTTTGGGTTGAAGGGACCTTAAAGCTCATCCAGTTCCAAACCCCTGCCATGGGCAGGGAGCCTTCCACTAGAGCAGGTTGCTCCAAGCAAAAGCTATCTGCCACTGTTGAAAGGATCAGCTGCTGCAGATCTGATGAGAGAGCACTTGGAGATAAAGGAGTCATCAGAGGGCTGGAAAACTGCACTTAAAAAGATGAGGAATAATTAATCTATAATAAAGACTTTTTGTGCATGCCATCAGTCTTCAAACTGGGAGATGTTGCTGCATACAAAGGGTAAGGGTGTGCTGTATGTGATCTAACCCTCATGGCAGGGCTTGAATTGATTAGAAATGGTTGTTAGGTTTTAGGAATATACTTTCTATAACTCCTATTACAGAAGTAGGAAGGCATCTAATGCAAGAAGTGGATGCTGAAGTGTCCTTATTTCTGTATTGCTTATATTTGGAAAACTCAAGCCTAATCCCAAACTTTCTGAATGCACCGCTTAATGCTGCCCCTTTTGATGTCGGGTGGGTCTTCTGCTTCATCCTGTTTAGTGAGGGCTGTACCCAGTGGCCCTGCATGTGCCCCTTGGCCAGAGCTTGTTTTGCCAACACTCCATAGTGGGTTTGTGTGCCTTTGGGAGATCTGCTGCTTCCAACCAAATCTGTGGACAAATCACAGCTTACTATGAGGGCCAGAATTTCCCGTCTGGAAAATGGAGATGATAACAGAAGGAGAAGAAGAGAAATCATTAATATTTTATAAAGCATTCAAACACTATAGCAATGAGTGCCATAGAAAAGCCTCTGAGGAAATAAACAACTTTCTGTCTTCAGAGCAGATGTTGAAATAATTACAGTAAATAAGGCACAAGGCCACACACTGAACAGCGAGAGCAGAATGGGCTGTTGAACCTCTGCTTGCTGCCTGCACAGCATCTCCCCAGCACGCTGAGTGCAGGCGGAGAGGCCTGAGAAAGGAAGAGGCATCTCAGAAGCATTGCAGCAAAAGGAGGTTTAAGTTTGGGCAGAACCACCTGGTTTTATCGTTTTCAAGCTTTGGACACCTTGACTTTGCCATCCTGGTAATAGTGTAATACGCGCTATAAGGTAGACTCTGGGGGAAAGAGGTGAGACTGTGAAGCTACAATGAACTCTGTTGGCTTTAAAAAGCAACTGGCACCTGTAGCTGGAAAGATAGGATGCATTCTTATAATTAAGAGATGGTATGTATGTTCAAAATTGACACCTGACTGCTGAGTAATCTTTGTGCCTTGTGAAGTCCTGCTCTAACATGTATATTCGTACTCATAGAAAAGTCTTGGGCATCCAGACAGCATGAAATAATTATTGTACAAGTGACAGAAGTGAATGGGTTTTATATTTATGTCTCTAGGAACACTTTGAATAAGCTGTGAATGTTTCTACTGTTTCCCTGCCTCTTTCCCTCATCCCAAAGTTCATCCATAGTGAAGGCTGTAACCCCCTATGCTGGCAGATTAGATGGGGTGAGCCCTGCTGTGGTCCAGCACTACAAATAGGAACTTCTTTCCAAATCTTACCCTTCCTATGCCACAGCAGCTTGCACAAGCTCTGTCTTGATGTGTAGCAACTGTGTAATATTGCTGATGTTATGAACTCTCAATATGGGGGGTGCAGTATGTGTGGCGTTGGAAGCTTGCAGAGAGCCTACAACTTCTTTCAAATGGTGCCTGTAGTGATGTTTTGCATTAGCAGCTTGTTTAAGGACAAAAGTACTTGTACATTTATAGATTTTATAAAGCTGGCCAAGGTCCCCCCAGCTAGAAATTCGTATCATTGAGGTGCCTTTTAGTTCCAGTAGGTTCATGGCAGAAGGTGAAGTGATGAAATTGACTTGCAGCAGTATTGCTGATTCTCTGCATTGCATTCACTATGTGAGAGTTGTTCTGGCTTAGCAATGTGGTTTATCTAGAGAGAGAAGAGAGTTGTCTGAACAGCACAATGAGATACCCTTTCCTAATGGTTGAGACCCAAGGACTTAAACCCTTTGTAGTACTCTTGTTGCAGTAACGCCTTTATGGGGTCCATTGTGTCCCTTACAGGGTTCTTGGTGTGACCCGCCTTAGTGTTGGCGTGGTCACTTCATGCTGGTGCTGTTGATGACAACCAGACAGACCCAGAATGGTTAAACTCTTGCTGCTTTTTCCATGTGTTGGCGTAGCATTTGTCCACCTGCATCTACTCAAATGCTGTTCTTCACCAGTTTTTATGCCTCCCTTTGTAGAGACACAATTCCCTGTGGCTTATATCCACATTCTGAATTTAGCTGCAACGTGGATGTGAGGAAGTGTGATTGTATAAACCTTGTTTCCTTAGGAAACCTTGCTAATGAAGAGCACTGCGATGTCTAGCAGTTCATAAAGTACAAACCCTCATTTTAATTCTGCCTTTCACCACAGTTGGAAGGACTTACTCAGACACTGCAATGCACACCCGCGTGTCGGGGCACGACAGAGCCTTGGGCTCTCAGCTTCTGCAATGGCAAGTAATAACGAAGAGCAGCAGCACGGGTACTTTGAGATTCACCTCCTGGGGATCTCTGCTCCATAAACATAAAAATGAAGACACAGTCCAAAACCATCAAAAAATCCAGAAGTTCTATAATTAAACCAGTACTAATCTAGCTCTTGCTTACTGGTTGGGCTTGGACCTGGCTCTCTGTGCTGCTGCCATTATGCATGTATATATGCATGTATATATATATTGCTAGCACCCATTTTCTTTTCCAGCACCTGCCTCTCTTCTGCCTTGGCCACCCCAGTGCAAGTGCTGCAGACTCACTCAGCTGATGCTCAACTGCCTGCATGGGATGGCCAAGGCCTTGTGGCTCAGATTCCTGCCTGTCCCTGCGTTAACCTCAGCGTGCTGAGCTCCACTGTTGCGTCTTTGTCCACATGTGAACTTGTGTTTTCCTTGTTAACCTGGAAAAGCATGAAGGAGGAGGGTTGTGTCCCAGCTGGGTTGCTCGTCTCCCTGCTTTAGATGCAGCTGATGCCTTTGCTGTGAGGAAACCTTTCCTCTGAGCTCTTGAAACTGCTTTAGAAAATGTCTCTAGTTCTTTCGCTTTAGCCCCATCTATCTCCATTTCCAACTGAGATGTCCTGAAGTCACAGTTGGTTAATTTTCCCTGAAGCTTTCTCCATTAATACTTGAAGGACCTTTGAGCAAGGTGACAGATTTACAGCGTGGAACACGCAATGCCTGTCTGAGAATTGCTCTTAATTCAGATTTGACTGTACTAATGGACACTGTGTACAGATATCATAGAATCTCAGCCTGGTTTGGGTTGAAAGGACCTTAAAGCTCCTCCAGTTCCAACCCCTGCCATGGACAGGGACATCTTCCACTAGAGCAGCTTGTTCCAAGCCCCTGTGTCCAACCTGGCCTTGAACACTGCCAGGGATGGGGCAGCCACAGCTTCTCTGTCTCTCACCACTGTGAGATACACTGTACAGGTTTTGAATGTTTTCTCACTATTTTAACCCACATAAAAATGGTCTTAATAAGTGACATTGGCATTATTGGAATCTTCTACAGTATCATGTAGGGCTTTGTGCATTGGCTTTGTTAGGGTAATTAACACTTTGAATGTGCATGCATCAGATGGTGGTTGAATAGGAGGATTCACTTAACCCCTCAGCCTCCACAGCACACCCCTCTGTGTGCCCTGGAATGCCATTGCCAGGAAACATCAGGTGAATTTCTCTTTTCCGGGGTGTGCTTTGCAGCTCAGTGTGGTACTTAGTCAAAAGCACAGAGTTCATGCTCAGCTCTCCATGTGTGGAAGTAGGCAATGGCAAGGCTGATGATTGTTAATGCTTTATATCGATCCATGATTGAGTCTCTTTTTTTCAGTGTCTTTGTGCCACATCTGCACCTTCCACCATGGTGGGCTGAAGGGTTTCAGCAGTAAGCGCATCCTCTGGCTTATCCAGAGGACATTCCATGAGGAAAACCCTGTGGAGTGGCAGAGGGTTGGGGAACCTGATGAGGGCACCCAGCACGGAGTGAGACTGTGCCATGTGTTCTTGCAACGAGCTATGGAAGAGGTTTTGTTGTCCTTTCGTGGAATGATAGTGGTAGCTATGTCAGAGGTGAAAAGCTTGCTCTTGCCCCGATGCGGCCCATCCTCTGCGCAGGATGCTCAGCTTCTCCAGGACTTCACCCAAACCACAGGAAGCCTTGCCCGGGTTGTGGAGAGTGGAGTGTGCATTGAGCAGCTCCCATGCACGATGGGCCTGGTGGCATGAGCCAACTCTCGCTGTCCTTTCCTCCAGGTTTATGAGCAAATTGAAGCAAACTCTTGTTTTTCTCTCTTGCTTGGCTCAGGCCTTTCAAGGGGTGGGTTTGTATGAATTTGAGAAGTGATTTGCATGCTTTCGTTTTCCTTGCTCTCACAAGTCCCAACAGATCCCTTCCCCTCTCTCTCTTTAGACATCTGTTACTGGATTTCTCATTCTGTCCATACCGAGTTTCCGGTCTGCTGCATGAGTCTCTGGAACCTGCAGGGTGTTCCCAGCAAAGCATTGGGAAACCAAAAGTGTGACCTTGTCCTGCCAGCATCCGCTCTGGCTGGGCTCACAGCATTGCACCATTTGGTGGGGTCTGACTTTCTGCTGTTCCTTTTGATCTTCATTAATAATGGCTGAAAATAGCACGAGGAGCCCTCCTCCTTCCTCTTCTTGTTCATCTTATTGCTCTTATAGAAAGTTGAGGCTCCTGTTGCAATATGTCATGAGGTTATCTTGTATTTATTCATTGTATGGCTGTAACCATCTCTGCATAAGAGGAGGCACTGTCTTTTAAATAGGGATGACATGAGCTATGCATGGTCTGCCCCAAGATTTATGTAAATATGTGTATTTTTATGCCAATTTACAGTCAACTGTCTGTCTTGTTAGGAGGAATAAGTGGCAAGTCTGGCTACAAGCCAGACATCCTGTGCCTGCTCCATTTGCAGGGAAAGGGCTCCAGTGGATGCTGTGCCAGGGTAGATGTGTGATGCTGGGGCAGGGGCATCACCTCACTGCTGGTGTAAGTGCTTGGGGTGAGAGCTTCTGGTTCGTGGGATGGGAGCAGTAGATGAAACCCTGGTCTGGGGAATCATTTCCTCATTGCACTTCCCCCTCTGCCTGTTGCTGGGGTTTGTCTTGGCTCTGTCCCTGCACTGGGATGTTCTGTGTTCATGTCTCGGCTGTCATTCCCATCCACCAGCTGTCACCAGCCCCAGGATGCCAAAACACCCAAACTGCCCAGCCTGGAGGGCTCCGAGGGAGGAGGGGAGATGAGGATCTGCCTCTCATCATCCCACCCTGCTGTTAATTTTTCCTAGACATCCCCCTTATCAGCCCTTCGCGCCTCTGAGCATCGTTACAGCGATGGAAAAAGAAGCGGCCAAGAAATCCGAGGCATGTTGGTGTGAGCTGCTGCAGGAAGCTCTGAATTACGTGTGAAGCTGGAAGTCTTGCAGCTGCCTTAGACATGTGGAAAAAAAAACCCTTTTCATAAACATTGCTGGATGCTTTGGCGTTTTAAATGAGGATAATAATAGAAGATGAGAAGCAAATCTGAGGACTGGGGGTGCTGCTGTAATTGGGAATCCTGAAAATGTGCTTTAAGTTAGAGTTTGCATCCACTATTTTAAACAACTGCTATGGAAGGATCTGTGGATGGGACCTCTTTATGACATTAAAGATATCTCTCGAGTGATAAGAGCCATCTTAAGGATGGGAAGGCAGCTCAAGCTTCCTGCGTACCTATGTCCATACATCTATTGTATCTGTGGGGTTTTTGGTCTCTCTAAATGAGCACTGGGGGAACTTCTGACTTGATTCCCAATAGAAGTTGTTTGGGGTTTTTACTCCCCAAAACCTTTTGCTTTTGTCACTTTTGTTTTCGACTGAATATTTGGGAGGATGTTTGCTTTATTTGGATTTCTTCATCCAAAACTGAGCAAAAGGATAGGAATTACAAAACTGAGTGCGTTTGTTCCAGTCTACAATTGAAAACACATAGGGGAAGGATGGACTCTGCTGCCTCCCAAGTCTTGGAGGTTTCAAAGCCATTTTGTTACCCAAAAGTCTTGGAAAATCCCAGTGGAGGCTGGGAACTGAGCTCCTCTGTTCAGCGCTACTTTGCTACTTAGTTCTGTTAGGTACTTTAAAAACTCCTGTTAGGTTCTTCATAGGCATCTTGGGGCGCATGAAAGATCACGTATTTGAAAGATCACGTTAACCTCTAAGAGTCACCTTACTGCTATTAACACACCTCTTGTGGAAGGCACTTAGTTTTCTATGCAAAATGTGCTTTGATAATGCATTATTTCTCTTTCCAGCATATTTTAATTTGATTTCCTTCAATGCCAAGCAAACAGAAATGCTTGGTTTATGGCATTTCCACTGAATTCCAATCGCAGCTCCAAGACAGTTGGACTTAAATTATTAACTAGTGAAGATGCCATGTATTTCCTACAATATACATATGAAATAAAAAAATTAGGACTTCAAATATAGCTTCTGACAAAGAGAATCTGAGGTGTAATTGCCTGACAACACTTAGAGATTATTTTGTGTTCTCTAGGTAGCAAAAAAGCACCAAGTTTACTGTGAAGGCTAAATTACCATATAGTCATTGCTACCCCAGACAGCATTGGGCTGTCTTCAGGAAAATAGCTAGAACTAGATAAAAATCAGTTTTTCAAGTGCATCTTTCTTGTGGTTTTAAATGATGCTCAAAATCGTTGTGTTAATTAAATCTGCTCCCAGTTTGGTGTAAATTAAAGGGCAGGGAATGTAATTCTTGCCTAAATTTCAGTTGTGTTGTGCTAACAAAGCATAACAGCCACTCCAGAGCAGAGAATGAGGTAAACAAATATAATAATATGGGGTGCTTGCAATGCACTTCCAAGGAAACTGACCTTTGTAGCCAGCCTCTGGGTAAAAGAGAAATCCAAGCTTGGAATCTGCCCTCGCCAGCCAGTATAGAGGTTTTGTTCCTCTTTCCCCCCAGATTTCAGCAGTCCAGGTGAGGTACTTGTGTGTGTGAGTGAGCCCAAGCTTTGGGAAACCTAAAATCACTGAAGGCCACTTGGGTACGTCATGGAGGTGGATTTGTGATAATCCAGGAAGGACAATAGAATGCAGTGATTTGATTAAGTCCTTGGTGTGACTTCATCAGGGAGGGAGATATTATCAATGTGTCAGGTTTGTGGGCTGGTGGAGAGATGATCCTTAAAGTTCTGGAAGCAGGATGGGTCTGGCCCAGTGTGCTCTTTCAGGCAGGAATGGCTGGACAGGGTGCTGGGCCATCTAGCCTTTCTTTTCTAAGAAAGGGTGGATGAGGTGATCCTTGAGGTCCCTTTCAAGATGGTATTCTATGGGTCTATGATTCAGCGCTTATGCTTCTGATCTGATGGGCACTTGGAGAAGGTGCTCTATCCACCACCCTTGCAACAGCGGGGTAGACCTCTCCATCCCAGCCTATGCACCAGCCAGCTGGGAGCTGGGCTTCGCTGTGCCTCCCCCTTGCTGGGTGTGCAGAAAAGCCTTCCCTGCTGCTCTTTTGTCTTGCTCGTAGTTAGCTGGATCTTCTCTGCTCCTGTGATATCTTCCCTCTGGCCACTGCAGGGCTTTGGAAAGGGCAGGTCCAAAGATGCTGGGTTGCCTACATTTACTTATTTAGGGGGTTAAATTAAATGCAGATCCAGTCCTTTCCTGTGCCTGTACAGCAGAGAATAGAAAGCCATGTTTCCTTACCGAAGCCTGGGTCCTTTAAATATGAACTCTTGGGCGCAGCTAGAATACTGGTTTCTGTGCATTGGAGGTACTGCAGGCATGGCTCCGAAGCTGTTCCCATTCTACATTAAAACACAGTCATCTGCCAGGAGTCCTTGTACTTCTGCCAGACCACTGAACTGGCCCATACAGGACAATTCTGGGACAGTTCTTCTGTACCTCATAAAACCCTGTTAATACAGATGTTAGACTATCCCTACCTTTCCTTTTTGTGGCATTTCTAAGGACCTCAATTGTATCAATGGCTATGTGAATGTATGCTGTGTGATATGAAAGGGGAAAAAATAGTCCAGTGGGGACCAGAAGGAAACTGAATTACATCCTGCTTGGGCTATAAGTGAAAATTAAACTGCAGTTCCCCCAGGTGAAAGGCCAGCAAAGTGACTGCGCAGCTGAGCAGGGCTGGGCTCTCTTCCTCTGCTTCTCACACCTCTTCTGCCTGGAGTCCTTACAAGGCAACGCAATTTGCATTCCCATTATTATAGCTAGACCCATGGTGATGTGGTCTTTGTGTCTTTGTCATTGCTGGTTTTGGGATGATGAACTGCTGGAGTATAATTGGGACCCAAATGGTGAGGGGAGTGTGGAAAAACAGTAGCTGTGACATTCAGACTCTGGAATTGATTATTCTAAGTGTTGGTGAAAGGTACCAGATAGCCTGAGAGAAGCCCTGTGTGTACCCTCCAATTCAAGTGCCCTATCTCTGGTCTGGAAGAGCAAGAGTGTCCCTGAGAGGCCCCATTGTGTAGAAAACCATGTATTTTCCCTGTCTGTGCTCACTGGGGGGGCCATTTAGCAGCAGGCCTGGCTCCTGGGAGGGTGAGCACTGAGGACCACCAGATTCCGCTGATCAAATCGATGTTCAATAGCTATAACATTATGGTTTCCAAACAACTTGATGACAGGATGAAGTGTTACCCATAAATAAATGATGAGCAAAGACTCCATTTGTCTTTCCAATGCAACTTCTCTAAACTGTAACACTAGTGTAAAAGAATAAAACAATCGTAGAATCAAGTGGGTTGGAGAAGACCTGTAAGATCAAGCCCAGCCATTCCCCAGCACTGCCAAAACCATGTCACTGAGGGCCTCATCTACGTGGTTTGTGAACACTTGCAGGGATGGTGACTCCAGCACTGCCCTGGGCAGCCTGTTCCAATGCCTGAATAGCCTTTAGGTGAAGAAATAACCACCTGTGTATGACACATTTGCACTCTGCAGGCTGTTTGTATTGCTGCATTGCAGAGACAGCGCATGTAGAAGGAAGAGCTGGGTTGGTTTTAAGCATGTGCACCAGCAAATTGCTAACCAGGGCTGAGCATGTTTGTGGTTGCTGGTATGGGAGCCACAGAGAAACCAGACTATGTTTTCAGGGCTATGTTTTCTTGCTTAATGGCTAGCATCCTTGCACTTGTTAATTGGAGAACCTCACACCACAGCTCTCTACTCCTGAGAATATGGACGTGTTTTGTGGTGCTTGATTTTAATTAGTAATCTGGTTTTAAAAACCTGAACCGTAGCATAAAGAGGCATAAATATAGCATAAAGAGACATTCCTGAAGTTCATTAAGTAAAAAAAAAGAGATCATTAAAGCACCTTTCCTACAGGAGAGCCTCTTAATTTCAGAGATGGAGCAGATACAGAGGGTATGCTGTCTTACTTCCCTCACACCTCCTGGTAAATTAATGTTTCAGAGCCCTGCAGACTTCATGGCTTCTGGGAGTACAAACAAGCTCAAATCATTATTTCAGGTTAGGAGAAAAGCTGTATGCTGGAAATGAAAATACTTCCTCTGTGGTTTGCATCTAACTTGGAACTTATGTTTCTCCTGACATCCATAAAAACAGAGGCTCCAGTTACTGTATGTAAATAGCAGTATTAAAACCCAGAGCAGTTTAACTAAATTACTCTGTTAAATGGAGAGCTTCTTATTTCTCTTGAGAAGCGTAAGGCAGAGACCCGTCTCCACAGGTACCAAACCTCCCTGGAGAAAGAATTAAACCCTTCTGCTCAAACTCAGGAGTTTGAAGGTCAATTTCTGCCCCAAACTCTGGGACATCCCGAAACTCAGCTGAAAAGCAGGAATAGCATATGGAACACCTCAAGGACTGGGACAGTCTTCCCAGGGAAGTGGTGGAGTTCACCCTCCCTGAAGGGATTTAAAAAGCATGTAGATGTGGCACCTGGGGACGTGACTTAGTGGTGAGCTTGGCAGTGCCAGGTTAAAGGTTGGACTTGATGATCTTAAAGATCTATTCCAACTGAAAGGATTCAATGATTCTATTCTATGAAATGGAGGAGGCTGAGGAATGGAGAGGGAACCAAGATGGGTAAAGCCCTGCTTTAAGTGACTGCAGAAAAATGTACTGAAACAGAGCGTAGTCATTAAACCAACTCTAGCTTTAAAATACCTGAAATCTTTTGGAGTCTGCATTAATATTTGCTGGCAGCATCTTTTATTGCAATAGGAAATCAGTTTAGTGATGATTTGGAAAGGAAGAGGATTTTGCTGGAAGATACAGATTGTCTTGACTTGCACATGTGCTGCCAGTCATAACTTCTGCAGAATGGGAGCAAAATGCAATTTGATGAGTGTACTGGTGTTCTAATTCACTTTTTCACCCACTGGGTGGCTGTCCTAGTGTGTGAAAAGGAGGGCCCAAGAGGAGAAACAGGGTTCTGCAAGAGACCTGGGGCCAGACCATGTATTCTTATGTCCCATGGTGATAGAGGAGAAGTATGGGTTAGGGAGGAGAGAAATTGCTCAGTAAGAGGCTGAGTTTTGAGCTGTCATTGAGGCCATTAGATCTTCTAGTCTACCCAGCAGGTAAAAAGCCATTATGGAACACTCAGTGCTGTCTTCATAGAATCCCAGGGTGGTCTGAATTGGAAGGGACCTTAAGGCTCATCCAGCTCCAACCCCTGCCACAGGCAGGGACACCTTCCACTGGAGCAGCTTGCTCCAAGCCCTGTCCAACCTGGTCTTGAACACTGCCAGCGATGGGGCAGCCACAGCTTCTCTGGGCACCCTGTGCCAGCGCCTCAGCACCCTTGCAGAGAATCACCCTTTAGTCTTGGGGCTAAATACATTACCTGGCCTTGCAGGAGATGATTGTTGTCTTCCTCTGCCCTCAGAGCTGTAGGGCCATCAGCTAGCAATACCTGTGCACAAACAACTGCACAATAATTGGCATCCATGAAGGCTTTTGCAGCAAATATGTTTTTCCACCACAGGTTAGGAGGCCACATTAAAAGCTGATGCTGCCCTAAAGGAGGAATTGAGACCAAATGGCCCAGGGTAGGGAATGAGGTTGGCCTCTGCCCGGTTCAGATGTGCAGACATAAATCAATTTATACCAGTTGGGAAGCTGGAACCTCAGATGAAAGCATGTCCTTTGATTAGGTGATAAATACCTAAGTGATCCCAGCAAAAGTCCAGCCTTGCTGTGTGTGCTGATGGTCAGACTGGCTGCAAAAAACATGTATTAATGTTTCAGAAGAAGTCCCAAAAATGTGAATCTGAGAAGCCCAAAAGGCAGATGAAAGGAAAGCAGAGCTTGGCACTCAGAATAGCTCAGTGTTTCTGGGTGCGGAGCTGGGAGCAGCAAGTGTGATCCAGTGGCCTTGATTGTGAAACAGCCACCTGCTGCACACTGAGTCACTGAATAACACGCATTCTATACATATACATATGCGTATGCATAGCTATATATACACACAGGCATGCCTGTGTATTTTATATGTATATAAAATTGCCTCTGCTGAAAAATGTGTTGTCATGAAACATATGAGAAATGGCAACATGCCATTGAGTTAGGAGCAAGGATGTCCCAGGCTGTGCTTGGGATGCTCTGCTGAGGATGGGAATCATCGCACACAGCAGCCTGCATCCCGCAGTGCAGATGGCTCCTGCCAGACCCTTTGGCTTTGCATGATCAACACAAAGCCCCAGGGCTCACAAGCAGCCTGTGCAAGGTTTTGCCACCCTGCTGGTGCTTCAAATACAAGCCTGAAGGAGAAAGAAGCTGGGGCTGTGGGCTCTACACCCAGGACCATCACAGCCTCCCTGGCTGACCACAGCCAGGTTTTTATGCACCATTTCAGTGCATCTTCACGATGCTCAGTGCTTCATGTACCTGGAAAGAGACACAGGCATTTGCTGGTGCTCTGAGATGACTGGGCAGAGGACACACATCAGCTGCTGGGATCCAGTTATTAATAGTTTCAGGAATTGCTATTAATACACTTGGAGCTGTAGTCCTGTGACATGTGATAACACACAAAGCTTTAAACAGGTTTGAATTTCAGCCTTAGAAGTAATTTGAATTCAATTATTCATTTAAAAACTGTAGGACCTGTTAAGTGGTTGCCCATCAGGCAGAGCCAACAGTTCTCCAGTTCCTCCTCTTTCCCACAGTTGCTGCTGCTTTTCCAAGGAGCCACGAGTGCTTCATCCCCCTAAAGCCAATGTGTGGCAGCTTTGGGTGCTCAGAGACCAGAGCTTCAGCCTAATTGGAAGTTTCTGATGTGTGTATTTGGTGTTTAGAGAGGAGCAAAGCCCTGGTGCAGCCGTGCCAGCTCTGGGAAAGATGAAGCTCAAAGGAACAGTAAGGGGAAAATGAGTCTTTTAGTGCGTGTGTGTGCGCGCAGGACCTTCCAGGGGCTGTGTATAGGCAGTCAAGCTTTGAAGTGCCTTGATGATGGCTCTTTGCTTCTCACTGAGCTTTTGTAACTTCAGTGGTTTTAAAACTTCATTGTAGTTACGTTTATTAGAGGAAGAACTGCAGTGAAGTGGTTTGAGCAGGTAAGGGGGAGGATGGTGTCTGAATAGGAACTATAAGCAGCTGATGCAGGACCACTCTGCAGTCCGGATCCAGCTCTGGGGCAACAACACGAGAGGGATATGGAGCTGCTGGGGGGAGTCCAGAGGAGGCCACGGAGGTGCTGCGAGGGCTGGAGCAGCTCTGCTCTGGAGCCAGGCTGAGAGAGCTGCGCTGGGGCAGCCTGGAGAGGAGAGCTTGTGTGAGTTTATTGATGACACAAATGGCGGGGGTGGCAGCACCCAGCCCCTTCCCTTCTGTTATTTATTGAACAGTTAAAAGTTTTTATTTCAACACACAACAACCCCTGCCCTGAAGCACTTTTCCCTTTTTGCAGGAGGTCACTGAATGGGGTTTCCTCTTGTAGAGCTAATACTCTAGAGAAGTTCATGCAATTGGAAACCAAACATTACAGTGACCAGTGTTGAGAAATGGAAGGTGTGATGGTAACCTGCAGGGGATTGCATTTGAAGCTGGGAAAATTCTTGTTTAATTGTTATTTTTACTCAGGGAGATGAATTGCATTATGAGCCATTATTTTACTGTGAGACCATTTGTGTCAAGCTCATCTGTGGTTGTGCCTCTAAAACCTCTCATGCTCAGGACTCAGTATTGCAAATTCACTGTGTTAATCCTGGTGAAATGCCTTATCCAGCAGGTGTGAAGGGATGCTTGGGGGATAAGCTGCAGCTTTCCATGTGAAACAGCCCCACTTGTTTCTTTTTCTCCAGCTTTTTGGGGTGCTTTAGGGTTATTTAGCATTTGGATCAGGTCAATGGTCAGTTTATAGTGGGGTGGTCCAGGACAACTCAGAAGCAAATGTGCTTGTACAAGACTGTGTAGCCACCATAGGCAATTATCTATTGCTTCTGTTACTCTTAAATCTTCATCCAGTGTTAAGTGGTAAAAAGCCATCAGCTCCCACTGATTTCCAACTGAACAGATGTGTTTTGCTTTTGGTTTTAATTAATCCAAGGTGGGAAAGAGGGGATGGCAGAGAAAGTATGTGCAGAGATTGTATGTGAGGATTTAAAACGTCTTCTTGGAGAGAGCCTCCACTTTGAAAAGAGCTTATTCCTAACCTAAACCAGCTGCTACTGCACTTTAGGAAGGGAGAAAAGTGAATGAAAACCTCCTGCTTTGGAAGATCAGAAGGTTGGGGTAGATGATGTCAGTTCAATTTTATTAAGTAAACCCCAAGGTTTTCTTGGCTGCTGAGCTCTGGTTTTTGGACACAGGATTGGGTCAATATTTGGATGGGTAACCTCTAAGGGAATCTCCACTACCTCATTAAGCATTCCCTGTGACATTAAGTGCAAAGGAGTGGAGAGGATGGATCATAAAACTCACCGTCATATTGCAAAGAAATAATTGTAAGAGCATGAACTCTTTGGATTTCTGTACCTCATACAGGCAGAGTGCCTGTAGTAGGCTCCATAATACATCTTTCCTAGTGACTGTGGCAGTCCGGACATCTGACCACAGCTCAGTAGTAGCTGTGGTTGCAAAGACCTACCAGTTTGCAGGGCCCAGGTTTCTTTCAGGCTGCTTAGACCCTCTTCACTGGTACATGTGCACTGTTAGAGAAAGCTTTTCACTGTGTCACAAACAAGTTGCACTTGGCCTGCCTTTAGAAGTGAATTTTGCGAAGAGCAGTGGCAGCGTAAGTAGGTCTCTTGTCTGGGTGCATTTTATGAACCTTGCTACTGTGCCTCACTTATGGGGATGCCTGTTTTCACCTGCCAGCGCCAGATCTGATGGTTGATTTATTGTACCAAGATGCTGGAGTTGGGAACAGTAGTGAGCAGCGGCGCACACCAACCTGTAAGGGTCTGCCTGGAGCCGGAATAGCACATTGGTCCTCAGTCTGGCTCCAGAGAACCTTTGTACACCTTATACCCCATCAGAAAAGAAACATGGTTTTTTTCATGCTTTTCTGCTAGATTTCCTTTCTTCTGGTTTGTGGTTTTCCTTCTCCTTTTGTGGTGGAGGGAGCTGAAGCACCAACTTGAATGTCTCCTGTTAATTGTGATTCGACCTCTTCCGATGAACAGTGCTGTATAAATACTATTACTTGGCAAATGAACCCCCCAAAAGGCTCTGTTTGAAAAGTTATTCACAGCAAGTACTCTCACAAACTCCACAGACTGCCTGATTCAAAATGACACGCGTGATTTCTGCAGGCAAGAGTACTTCCACAGGGATGTGGACAGGGAAAATGCTGTAGCCCACTGCATCTCCATGAAGTGCTAATGATCCCTGAAAGGACAGCAAGGCTGAAAACACTTCGCATGAGGAAAGCATCCCAGACTTGTCCAAGAGCTGGCTGTGGCTTCTGTGCTTCTGTCTTGTTTTCCCCTCCTCTACGTGCCACTGACCTTTGTGAAGTTCTCTTCAGGTATAAGAATGCCATAGAAGACACAATAGGAGCAGTTTCCATCTGTAGTATAGGTAGTATTTGATTTTGATGTGTTTCTCTGAGAAGTGAGTCCTCAGCTTCCCCAGGCCTGTCAGAGAAACCCAACAAAAAGCTCAGATTTTGGAGTGAGTTTGGCTTTCATCTTCTCTGATCTCCAAAGTGCCCATTAATTTGACAGTGATTTAGTCAGCAGAGAGGAATCAAGCCACGGGCCTCAACATTTTCTTACTAAAAGATGCATAAATACATTTGGTAGACACTTTAGAATTATATCCATGGATTATGTCAATGGAACTAACAATTACTCTCAGTAAATTTCGCTTCTGTCAGAGGTACTTGAATAAATTTCATAGCTGGATGCATTTAAAAATACTTAGTAATGCTTATAGCAGCATTGGAAATAAAAATGTGGGTAATAAATTATCATTTCCTCTCGTTTCAAACATGTATCATTTGCAAATATCCCATACAAGAGGCTAGAGTGAATATGGCATTTGCAAATGAAACATTTGTGTCAGAGCTAAGGGTATGATGCAGTCTGAAACCTCATTTTCATGGGCAAGCTGCTTTAGGACTCTTGCTGAAGAACCTACATTGGATGGTTGGCTGGCTGGTTTTTATGTTTTGTCTGCTTGATACAGCTTTTAATTTAATGGGAATATTTCCTTAACCCAAGCAGGATGTTATGCGGAACAACAAGTGCTGGACACAAAGGAAACCGTGTGAAATCTCACCTGAAATGTTTAACTGTAGTGTTATTTTGTTCCTCCTAAACCAAACAACCCAGCTGAATTGTTTATCTTTGGCCCATGCAGAAGGAAAGCGGATGCCCAATATGGTTTAAATCTTTTGCTTATACCAAGAATCTGTCCTCTGAAAAACTCACTGAAGAAAACAAGGCCTTTCAGCTGGGCCCTGCATCAGTGGAGTCCAATTGCTTTGTCTTAGCTGCAGGTTTGGGTTTGGCTTGGCTTTGGTTTCACCATTAGGCCGGTTGCTTCCCGTGCCACAGGCGATGTTTATTTCTCACAATCTTGTTGAAATCTTTTTTTTTTCTTCTTGTTCCGTTGTGGGGTTTGAAGCATTTCTCACCTGGATATAGATACCAGGGATTAACTTAAGCCTTCTACTACGAATGGTGTTTATAAAGCCATGGAGGAGCCATGCTCATGCTCCTGGTTTGTTAAAGATGGTGGGGGCTGCACATCTTCCTGCCTGCAGATGGCTGTAGCTCATGATGGGGCTTTGCTGTGACCCCAAACCCTGATGTGTGCAGGCAGGTGACCATGGCTCAGCTGGTCAAAGCCCTCTCTGATGCAGCGCCAAAGCTCTCCTGCAGGCTTCTTGCAAAGAGACCAGGCTTCGTCTCGTAGCTCCTTGCCTTTACTCTTGTAGGAGAGAAACTTTGAAGGCGATGCCAGACTTCCAGGCTAAATTCAGCCCTTGGCTGTGTTATCTCCATTGGATCTTGTGCCAATATTGCCCTTGAAACAGCTCTTCTCCTCTCAGCTTGCATTTTGCTAGGTCAAACAAACTGTCCTCTTTTAGGCTTCCCTTGTACTCTATGATCTCCATTGCTTCAGTGATCATTATGGTTTCTCTGCTTCTTTGCTAGAAATCAGTTCTCTGAGAGATGGTTAAAAGGGTTTCGGGTGAGGTCACATCAGAGCCTTGTGCAGCCTGGATATCTCCTGTTGAATGTATCTTCCCAGATATGTTTTAACATGGAATTTTCTTTTCCTGCTTCCTACTGGCTTCCTTCACATTTTGGTGCATTGAGTCCTTCCCAGAGCCTGTTTCTCTAACCAAAGTTCTTCCCCCTGCCTTCCTTTTCTTGTGAACTTTCTCACTCTGCACCATAAGGCTCCATCCCAGTATTAGTTCTCTGGTCTTCAGAGTTCACTTCTCCCTGCGTGCTATTTCGTTTTCCTTCATTGATGACTCTTCCTTGCTTCACCAGGGATTTCACTCGGAATCCTCCTGCTTTGCATTATGGGAATATTACATGAAAGTGGTTTGCAGACCGATTCTAGAGCAGTTCCAGTGGTGATCCTGGTTTAATACTCCTACTATTGAAGGCTGTGGGAGACTTCCTGGTGACCAGTTTCATATGCCCTTTACAGTTCTGGTCATCAACATTCCAGATGGATGCATGTCATTATAACTAATACAAGTCATTATAACTAATATTCTAGTCCAGTTTCAGAAGACCGTGATGCTGTGTGCCACAAAGCAAGGTGAGACTAGTCAGCAGCATGAGCTCAGCTTCATCTGATGCTTTCAACAAGGAAGATAGAACATGAAGTCCTAGATGTTGCAGTGATGTTTGTGTCCTGTTTCATCTATGCTTTCCCACTGGTCATCCTGCCTTTGCCCTCTCTCCTCTTGAAATCTGAAGTATTGTTCAGTTGAGAGCATACCTGGATTTTATTTAATCCTGATATTACTCATAGTGTCCTATTTTCTCACTTTAATTTTATGTGGAGGAAACATTGTCATTTTAACTGGTTGCTTTAATTTCCTTTGCAGACTATTTCAGTTTGACTTGTGCTGGGTTTTGCTTAGAGCATCGTTGCTCAACTTCGAAGATGAAACTTTCCTTGGGATTGTTTCTCTTCCTCTTTACGTTCTCTCTGCCTACTCCTATTATCTTTTGAGAAAGATTTAATTATCCAGTTAGTCTGGAGCTTTTCTTCATTATTTTTTTACCACCTCCAGTTTTCCCAAGATGCAAATTCCTACTAATTTTGCACCCAAAAGGAAAAGAAGTTGCAATCATCTTCTCTGTTCACACCCCTTAGCTTACCTATACTGATTTTGCTAAATTCCTTTCATTTGTAAGAGTTTTTCTCCTTGACTCAAAGGTGTAATTTACAGTTTTGATAGTTGTATCATTGCAATGAACTTGATAAGTTTAGCCAAGATTCACTATTCACATTCTCTTCCATTGGGCATCTGGGATTGGAAATGCCCATGGCAACTGGCCATTGCTTCCCTGGTGGGATCTTCAGGCAGAGAGGACAGGTGCAGCTCAGAATGCACCATTGCTCTTGCTGCTGGTCTGAAAGGTACTTGTTGATTAGTGAGGGCTATCATATATAAGGTACTTTGCTGCTGCCAGAAGCTTTGCTTGCTTCCTGTCCTCATAGCTAATGCAAGCAAAACTTAGGTTGAGACCATCAAAATTGATTTGCAGGAATATGAGGAGCTATTAGGTCTGTTATATTACTGAAGATACTTATGTAGTGAAACATGTATGTGCATCAGGGTGCATGTAACTGATGCTGTAAATCATGTTCTGGTTCCTATGTAGAACTAAAGCTTAATTAGTAGCTGCTAAAGGTCACCAGAACAGCCTTGTTTCGTAGGTGCATCACACTCCTTAGCTGTCAGATAACAAGCCAGATTCACTTCTGCACATGTGTTGGTCCTAATTTCTAATTCCCTGCTCTTGTTGTTCATACCAGGCTCCTCTTGGCGCTGAGCCTCTCTCCATCACATCACTCAGGACTTTAGTTGTGCAGCTTGGAAGTGAGGGCTAACAGCATGTCTGGGCAGGCTTTCTGCAAGGTGATAGGAAGGATTGCCCTCTTGGTAAAGAAGAGGAAAATATTCTGCAGTAAAACAGTGAAAAAGGGGAAAAATATTCTGTAGTAAAACAACGAATAGCTTTGACACAGGTTTCAGTCCTGGAATATCACAGAGAGCAAAACCTGAAGAATGGGTGACCTGGGTCATTATTTGGGAGTAGGATGAGCAGTGAGTGATGCCTCCAGGACAGGACAAAGACAATGGTGCCATTTAGGACCAGGCTGGACATGATTCTGGACAATCTAATCCAGTTGAATATGCCCCTGATCATTGCAGTGGGGTTGGACTGGATGAGCTTTGAAGATCCCTTCTAACCCAAACTATTCTATGATTCTAAGTTACCCTACTCCAGCCCTCTGGGACCAGCTCAGGCCAGCATGTGCCATTTCCCCTGAGTGTGATGGTCTGGAGTTATTTAACTTAATTGGTTTTGCAATGGATGTTTTCATTAATTTCTTCCCAGTGACTGCTTCTACAAGAAGCCTGTCTGTTTAGCTGGAAATAAAAGTTATCCCCTGGTAAAACTGGTAATCACAGGCTTTCCCAAAGCCTAAATTTGGATCGTTTGTATGAATTAAAGACATAGTATTTTGGTTTTGCCATGCTATGGGTGCCATTGCTATATTGTCATGCTAAAGGTGTTAAAGGATTTCCTAAGGACTGGCCATATCTTTCAGTGGGCCAGCTGGTAAGACTGATAAAGGGCGAGGCTTAAGACGTGTTGGTCCATTTATTTCAGTTCCAGCCAGCTCAGTTGGTCTAATAAAAAGATACAAATTCTTACACGCTTGAATTCTCTTGAGTGCTGGTCACTTCTTGGTACTACTGTAAAATGCATGCTTTACCTATATGAATGCTCAGTGTTACCTGCTTATCTCGGGTAAAATCTACCATCACAGCATTTACTCAACCATTTAATCCTTTCTGTGTGCTCCTACCTTCTCCTACCATTTAGCTCATTGCTGAACGCATTTTCTGCAGGGTTAATGAAACAAATCCTTCGAACTTGTGAGTTATTTCTGTCTGATTTGGCGCAGGGCTCTCTCTTGCTGTCTTTCCAGTGAAATTGGTTATACAAATTATCAAGGGTTACACTATGGAAGAAGTTTGATTAAGTTAATTAGAAATTCAGAACTTGGCCTTTGGCCAAAATGTAATTTACTTTCCTTAAGCTCAACTTGAAATGAAATCTTCTTGCAGATTTTAATGAAGAAATTCACAAGTTTTCTCTTATTTTCTGCTCTTTATGAAGAAACCCAATGAATTAAATGGGTACAAGTGTATCAATAAGAAAATAAAGCACGGACAAACTCTAAAATCAGGGTGGGGACTGCTGCCCTGGATGTACAGTGGAGAGCTGTCTTTGATGGGTGTTTATAGCCTGAGGTGAGTTAGCTTAGAGTAGTTGCAAGCCTTGTAATCCTTCAGTGGGTTATAGATATAGAGGAGGGTCCAGTGTCTGTGCTGGTAGCAGTGGACCTGCCACAGGCATCTGGGCATCTATGCCTGCTTGTTTCTCCAGCATGACTTTGTCCAGATGAGGTCTCCTCAAGTTAAGCCTGGACTGGGTTCAGAGGAAAGCACCAGCCAGGGACCATCCTTAGGTTGTAATTTAAACCTGCAGCATGGCCTGCTTCAGTCTCTAAGCTGTTTCTGGCTTTGTTACTAAGGGATGCTGAAGTCTCCGACCATCCTTCCTCATGGTTGGACCTGGATACACCCACATACCCATGAGACCAGGATCTAAGCACTGCTGGTGAGCATCCCCCCGAGATACTGCAACCCTGAGCTGGCAACACAACCCCACTCTGGGTAAACATTAAAGTGCATGGTGTGCAGAAATGCACTGGACCCCAGTTTCCCATACCCAGCGAGTAACCCACCTCTGCTGCTGTGCCAGATATAAGCTTACCTCTGAAGCAGAGCAGAGTTTGCATCTCTACCTACAAAGGAGTTTTGGTAATGTCTGGATCTCCCTTTTTCTCCAGAGGCAGTTTCTGCCCTAGGGTTTAGTGCTTGGCAAGCAGTTTCCCTGCTGCAGAAAGCTAGCACAAGCCAGGAGGCTGAACTGTGCGGAAGGATGGAAAGGCAAACACTGCAACTTGCGCTGGCTCTCGCTCCAGTGCAGCAACAGAAGATAACGGTCCCCTTCTGGGCTTAAACAAAATCCAACAGCCAAGCACCCAAACCAAGCTATTGAGAGGCCAGGCTTTTTCCGAGCTTTTAATACTAGATCTTTCTTGGTGATGGCTCTTTGGGATCAATGATAACTCCAGACCCAGCTGAGACACCAGCACCATGGACTATCCAGCCCAGTGCTTATAGCAGAGCTCATAGAACCTGTGGACTCTTTTCATGCTAACTTGTAATACAGCTCTGCACGCTGCTTACCCTCTTTGGAGTGTTTTTGAACAGATGATTCTGTGATAATGCAGTGAGGAATCATTGTCTGCTGTGTGTTTTGATGGCCATAAGGAAAGCGCAACCAAAATGAATGATTTGTTGTTACTTCTTTGTAATCATCACTGTGAATCCAAGACAGGGGACCGGTACTCTTGGTGATAAGGGGGGGAAAGGGATGTAGAGCCCCAGGTATGTACTGCAAGGCTGGCTGCCTTCTGTCATGCTTAAGCCCCCTTTGGGACTGGCAAGCAATACACTCACTATTCCACCTAAATGATTTATCGCCACCCCTTGGCTTTTTTTCTTACTCTTCTGCCCATTCCCTATTTTAATTATGAATTTTTTTTCTCCCTGGGCACTAAAACCTCTTGGATTTTGCCTTTTGGCTCAGTTATTTCAGGAACTCATTAAACGCTGAGGTCACGTGTCCATTATTTGAAAGTGCAAACAACTCTTTAGCTGTGCCATGGGAGAGACTTCATGGTGAATTACTGTAGTTAAGTAGTAGCTTAACAGCTTGAGACTCCTCTAACATTAGGCAGGGTGTTTTAGACCTTTAATGCATGGCAGATTATGATGCTTCCTGTACTGAATGGGATGAGGTTATTGTCTGTGGTTGGGTTAATATGGATTCTTGTAGAGGGATAACACAATCTTGTATGTGCTTTAGAGGAATTAGATAATGTTCTGTTTGATGAGGACAAGGAATGACTTAAAGGGAGGGGATGGCCCTGCCAACAATAAGCAAAGCCCACCCTATTGCTTAGCAACTCTTGTCTAACAGGATTCAGGCTAGAGCTGATGTTGAATCATGATGTGATCCCTCAAACTTCAAATCTCACTGTAACATCATTCCTTGACAATCCTTTCTTCTGAAGAAGCTGGCTCCTCTCATCCTTCCCAATGGTTGAGATCATCAGAACCTTTAGTGCAACTGGGAGTATTAAAGAGCCCCATAACTTGCCCTGAGAACCATTGAAGTCAGTGGTGAGACAGCGGAGATGAGGAATCAATACTGCAGGGTTCTGGCAGCAGCTTCATGGAGACCAAGGGGGAAGCTAATGCCTGCATCCCTGAATGTCACTGGGGTGATGGATGCTGAGGTGTAAGATATTGCTGTTTAGTGACCAAAACAACGTGAGAACAAGAACACTCTCAAGAGCTTTTATAGCTGTCCTTCCTGTGCTTTGGTGTTCCTTATAGCACAATGGCAGGTTGGATTATTTTTACACCAGTTGCTTAGTTAATTGGGCAAAAATGTGCCTGATCTGAAAAGCACCAGGTTGGGAGCTCAGTAAAGCCAGGAAAAACACTCCCAAATGTCAACTCATTTTTCTAATCTGAAACTTGAATCTTCCGGTGTTGGATTGTAACTTTGGATCAATGGAACTAGACAGAATTATACAATGATTGGGGTTGGAAAGGACCTGAAGATCATCCAGTTCTATCGCCCTACCATGGGCAGGGGTGCCTCACACCAGGCCATGTCACCCAAGGCTCTGTCCAGCCTGGCCTTGAACACTGCCAGAATAGTCCAAATATTGCAGATGCTTGTTGTTCTTTAATCAGTCACAGTTAATGTGTGTTCATCTGGGTGCAAAGGCAAGCTCTTGTATACATGTATATATAATGTGTGTCCTTTTAAATATGTACTCTAAAATGAGGACAGATGATGTAATGGGAATCTCGGGCAAATGTGTGTACTCTGCAGATAGTTTGCTGCAGCAAAGAACTACCGTCCTTTGTAGAAATAGGAGAGAAGAATTAAAACCTTAAAACACCTCTACTGCAAATGGTGAGGTTGGTAATGAAATAGGCTTAGCTTTACTCAGTGATCCTTATTGCCTCTTATTAGACTGGTAAGACTTCTCTGTTCAGTACCTCCCCAGGGGTACTTTTGCAGCCCCATTCTGAGCTCCTGGCAATCCCTGGGGCACCCACTAGGGCTGGCTGCAGGGCAGGGTGTTAGTGATGGGGAAACGGATACAGGGGCTCCCAGCCCTGTGCAAACTCCATAAACTGCTTGTGCACAAGCTCTTATACTTTTTGTTACTAATGAATTATGGGTTTTTTTCTATGAGGGAGTCCTCAGCATCTTTATCCATTCCATCCCACTCTGCTCCTGTGCAAATTCCTCAGCTGCAGTGAGCAATGTGAGTGCTGAGAGGCGATGGATCAAAATCCAGCCTCTTGGTTAAGGCAAAGGCACTCGAGGCTCTGGCAGCACTTGCAGCCCTGTGGTCTGTTCCCCTGGTTACAACTTATCCCTTCTCCCTGTACATGCTGTTATCTCCTGCATCTTCCTAAACCACAGTATGCAATCCAAATGCAATGCCTTATGTAGTGGCACCAGGAATCCTATTTGGTTTGCTGTATTAGGTCCCAGGAAGGCAGCGAAAGCGAAGCCATGCTTTGCCTTTGGATCTTCATTAGTAGTTATTATTAAGTGAAAGAAGAAAAGCAGAAGAATAAACTCATACCTTGCCTTTTTGATCCCAAAAGCATTAGTGAAGCTAGCAATTAAAAGCAAATGCAGCTTTCCGCTTCCAGTCGAGTACGTTTGATAAGTAGGGTAAATAAAAAGGGGCAAACAAATATGGAGTCTTGCATGCTTCTCCTATTTTTCACAGAATGCCCATTAGATATCAGACCCATAAATTCCCATGTAAGGAGCTCAGACTCATCCTGCTGAGCAATGTGCATTGTACTGTGCACTGTAGGTACATAGCACTGCGGTTATACACTGCGCAGTGCATGGGGGAAAGGGGTAGACTGCGCTTTGGGAATATTCCCAGAGTTCTGGATAAGCTCTAAACTGGCCTCAGCGCCTCTGTCCTCCTCTACCTACTGGCTTAGGGTTAAACAGGGTACTATTATCAAGAGAAAAGTACCCACAAGGAAGCGTCAGGATAGTTTTGAAGCACGTTTTCAACTCTGTGACTTTTATCTGTGACTGTTTTCACGGGAGAAAAAGGAGGAAGGAGCAGTGGAGTGAATGATTTTGACCTCTAAATTACAGCCAGTGGCTCGGTGTGCTAGCAGCACATGTCGCCTCAAAAAGAAGCGGAAATTTGATGCTTTGTTTCGGCTTATCCCACTACTGCCTCCTCTTCTCATTGACTGCAACCAGGTCCCCTGCCTGGCCACGCAGCAGGATGGTTTTGCAGCCCTGCTAGTTCCCAGCACCAGCATGGAGCCCAACTAATAAGCCCCACAGAACTTATTAGGTCAGGTTTTGTGGCGTGTGTCACCTCTAATGAGGGTGTGCTTCACTGCATAGGGAGCAGTGAACTAATGCACCCATTGGGACTGGGGTCTCCCAGGTTTCAGACCCTGCTCAGTGTGTGAAGATGTGGCTGATTTGTAATGCAGGTCTTATCCATTGCTATTCAAGACGTCCTTCCTGCTGATATTGATTTATAACAGGTTTTGAACTACTTAGGAAAGCTTCAGAACACTGGAGGAAAGTAGAATTCATATCACCATTAAGATTAAAGGGGGAAACAAAGATCTGAGGTAATTGGTACAAAGCACCTATATGGATGCTGTATGAATGTGGTTTTCTGGACGAAAGGGTGATGCAACTTCATAAGTGGCACATATGGAAAGGATGAAAACCTCGTCAGCTAATTGGTTTCAGGATGGGTTTATTGCTGTGTGTTTCCGGGGTGAATCAGGGGTGGTTGTGGTCTTGCTGCAGCTTTTGTGCCACCTTCTAGAAGGTGCTTTTCTGAAGGATCACCTAAAAATTGTGTGGGGTCCGAGGGGAGTTTGAACAGCCACGAGTGAAGATTATGCCTCAAAACATCAAAGGTGTTCCTCTTATCCTTCCTTATAGAATCATAGAGTAGTTTGATTTGGAAAGGACTTTAAGATCATCCTGTTCCTACCCCCTGCTATGGGCAGTGACATCTCACACTGCACCAATGTCACCCAAGGCTCTGTTCAACCTGGCCTTCAATACTGCCAGGGATGGAGCATTTGCCTCTTCTTTGTACATCCTGTGCCAGTGCCTCATCACCCTCACAGTAAAGAACTTCTCTATATCTAACCTGAACTTCCCCTGTTTAAGTTTAAACCCATCACCCCTTGTCCTATCGCTACAGTCCCTGATGAAGAGTCCCTCTTGGTTTCACTACCAGTCATGTAGGAGATTAGATGTCAACTTGACAGACTTCAATAAACTCTGCCATGAATTTTAAGCACAGCTATTTTTGTGTGTGACTTACAGGTGTGGAAAGCAAGGTCCATGAAGCAGGTTGCTTCTCAAGGTCTATGTGGTAGATTATGGTGGCACATGGACATCTGGGCTCATGTGAGGGTGATGATGCTGGTTAGGGGCACAATGGCAATGTGGTGATACTGCTTCTATAGCTCCTTTAATTCACCCAGGTTCTCATGCACGGAGCTGCATGGCATCCTTGCAGACCTACCATGATAGGCCTGGGTCATCACCTACATGAAGTACAGGCTGGTGTAGGTGAAGAAACGTCTTGTTGTGTGGCTTCCTCTTGAAAGGAAGGAACTTCCTCTTGGAAGGGGGAGAACAGCAAGAAGAACCGTGTCCTTTACTCTGGTCTTGAAACAGTAGGGTTTTTTTTGTGTAATAGACTGATTATCTCACTTTCTTCCCTCTTACTGCACTTGTTTTAATGCCTACAGTGACACACAGTGGTGATGAGCATCTGCTGTGCCAAAGCACTTGCCTTGACACAGGGAAGTAGAGGACATTGTGGATGGTGGGAGTGGTGACTGCCAAGCTCCCCTCGCTGGAGCACATTGCCTTGGGCTGGATCCACTCACCGACGACTTGGGCTTCAGGGTGCTTGTCAGATGGACAGATAAGAAAGCTTTGGAGCTTTTGGCTCTTTCATCCCATACTATTGCCCATTTACTACCAATTCTTTCCACAATGAGTAGATAACGGCGGGTTTCATAAGCTGCTTTGCGCCATAAACGCCGCACTCAAATCCTCTTCAGTTTTTGTGACAATGCAAATTTTCTCATCCAGTGTAAGCAGCCACAAACTAAAAGCTGGCTTTTGGCTGTTGTATTTCCCTTATGCTCTTCATGCACCCAGCAGGAAAATCTGGCTCGGTTTCTCCTTAGGAGAACATTTTTCAGTCTCACTGGATGTGTTCACCTCTCAGTTCTACGTGGTGTGCTTGCAGAGGAGGTAGATGACAGTTTTCATCAGGATTATTCCTTTCTGCGATTCCATTGCTCATTTCCCAAGAGTTTTGGACTTTTTTTCCCTTGCTTTAAGAAGGAAAACGATCAGATGATGAGTCTTGGGCTGTCTTCCTACTTCAGCCGTTGCTCCACGCTGGGAAACTTCAGGCAGGCTCCTCTTTCCAAACCCCAGATTCTCCAGCTATTAAGATGATAAAGAAATAGGCTGATAAATCTTGTTGGGAAGGTCTGGAGGTGGGAGACAAGCTGTAAACAAATGCACTGGCTTTGGAAATGGGAGGGGGGGAAAAGGAAAGCATCTCTTTACCATGCACCGTCCCTGCGGGCAGCTTACGGTACCTGCGATGCGCTCACGGAGCTAGTGCTGCGGTGGGTGTTAGCGTGGCCCCTCGACTTGTCCGGGTGCAGAGGGAGGTGCCTCCATGGAGCAGAGCAGATGTGCTCGGTCTCCGTCATCCGGAAAACGCTTCTTGCTGGCAGCGCAACGCAGCCGTGCGGGTCAAGG
Organism: Myiopsitta monachus; assembly: GCA_017639245.1. Classification (NCBI taxonomy): domain Eukaryota; kingdom Metazoa; phylum Chordata; class Aves; order Psittaciformes; family Psittacidae; genus Myiopsitta; species Myiopsitta monachus. Next base: position 2,781,517 of record CM029917.1, on the reverse strand, counting down.
TCAAGTTGCTGGCAGCCTGCATCCCTGCGGAGCCGAGCCAGAGCGGCGTAAAAACCCCGACCCAACCACCGAAAACCCTTTTCCCTCCAGTTGTGATGGGCAGCCCTGTGCCCCCCGCCCCGGGCTGTGCTTGGGGGACCCGGGGGGACCGAGTGGCCGCGGGCAGGCACCGATGCTGGGTTGCTCCTGACATTTCCGCCTGCGAGTGCCCAGCCAATTGGCGAGGCTGGAGCAGCGACACATGAAATACGATGATTTTCTGCTGAAGAGGAGGAGGAGGGGGGAGAGGGCGGGAGGACCGCTTGCTCCCTATGGTTTGCATGCCGGGGGCTGCAGAAAGGACTGGCCACAGAGGAGTGCCGTACGTGGAGCCGCAGCACCCCCGGGGATGGCCCCTTGCTCTCTGCTCCCTGACCAGGAGGATGCCATTGCCACCAAGGTGGGCCGGGTGCAGCTGCCACCAGGAGAGGTGTTGGGGGACGCCGCCGTGGGGTGCCAAGCTTGGGAGCCCATCGCCCCTTCATCCCCCCTGGAAGAGCTGGCTCTACGTTGTCCTGTGGGAGCTGAGCCGTGCATGGGGCCACCGGTGCTTTGCGGTGCTGGTTGTTGGAGGGCTGAGTTTTTCGGGGGGGGGGGCTTTGGTTCGGTTTGCTAAAATAAAACCACCCCGAAATCCTCCTCCTGGAAGAGCGCTTTATTGCCGTGCCAGGGCTGCTCGGCTCAAACTTTGCAGCCTGATCCTTAGTTTGATGGGAAGCACTTGACAGAGCTGCTCTCTGCATGTCATTAACCCTCTCACACCACCGCCTGGGCCGGAAACTGTTAATCCCTAAAATTCAGTTGCGAGTTAACCCTGCTGAGGAGCGTCCCTCCGGCACCCTGAATCGCATCCAGCAGCTGTTCATTTCTATAATGACTGTGCATTTATCCCAGAGCTGGGTGGCAAGTTTTCCATGTATTATCCTCCCAAAGAGGGGGGGGGGGGGGGGGAAGAATCCTATTAAAGCAAATAATCATACAACAGTCTTCCTGAGGACAGGCTCCCCGTGCAAACCGCACCTCCCCCTGCTCCCTCCGTGCCGCCGCCGCTGCTTTAGTAATCTATTTGCGCCGTGAGTGACAGTCCTCCAGAAGTGATAATTGGTGCACTGTAGCTTTAAAAGGTTAAAACCCTTTTCAAAAAGGCCTAGACTCATAGTGGGAAAAGACAAGAGAGGCTTTGGCTGGCTTTGGAGCCCGAAACCAGCTGCTGATTAGAGTCTGCGTCTTCGGGCTGAATTTATTCCATATTTTTCAGCAGCAGGGATTCGAGGAGGAAGCTTCCGTTTGGGTTTCTTGATCGTGGTTTATTTTTATTCAGAGGAATAACAGAGGAAGGATTTGTTCCGGCTGGAGCATGCTCACAACCTGCAAGACCTCCCATTATTAAACTGCCTACTTTGGGCTTTCAGATACATGTGTTTTGGGGTTTCTTTTTTTTATTATTATTATTAGCGTTATTATTATTCGGCAGCATCTCCGCTTTATTTTTGAATAATTTATTTCGAAAGGAAGCTGCTCTCGTAATGAGCTTTCTCCTTCCTCACTTGAAACAGGTGCTAATGAAAGAATGCAAATAGCACCGGCTGAGCCGAACATTTCCTAAAGAAGGGAACAGCCACCGACCCAAACCGCTCCGGGATCTGCCTGCTGCCACCCAGCAAAGGTAGGCACCGGGGCTTTTGTGGGTTTCTTCTCTCTGTTCTCTGCGTGTGCATTCGCCAATGGTTTATCCGATTCCCTCCCTCCCTTGCTGCGGGTGCACAACCGGACGGCGAGATTCCATTTTGCCTCCCGAAAGGTGTCAGGTTGCCACCGAGACGCTCGCCTCCTGCGCGCCGAGTGTGCATATATAGCTCTATATCTATCTCTATATGTGTGTGTATCCCCTGGGTGGCCTCGCTGCCTGCCGAGCATGGCGATGGATGAGCAAGCTCCCCGAGCCCGAGGTAACCTCAGCGGTGTCAATCAGCCCAGGGCCAGCCTGTAACCCTGTCCCCGCCACACTCGCAGCGACTTTGCTCCTTGCTCCTGCTTAATTAGCCCTGGCTGTCATATGAATTTAGCGCCGCTTGACAGCAACTTCATTCTCTCCCAACGTGCATAGATGATTGTTATGATTTTATTGCCTTCCCCCCACACCCCCATCCCTTGCTGATGGGAGGCGGATGCCGTGTGTGGTATTGATGTGGATGATGGACATGGGAGTGCAGAGGAGCATGCACCTCCACCGGGCATCCTGCTCGGTGGGAAAAGGGACGTGTTGCTCCATGGCGAGCCTGGTCCTCCTGGGGTGATGCTGGGTGCCTGTGCTGAGGCCCTGCTCTGCATCCCTATCCTGCTTTAGACTCCCTGTGGAGCAGAAGCAGCTGTTACCTGGTGTTACAGCTTGTATAAACACCGCTTAAAATAACATCCCGACCCTTGTTTTAGCAGCTAGATCCTTGCCTAGTGCTGAAGCCCCGTTCTCCTGCACAAAGCCTGGGAGATGGCTTTTCTTTAGCACCCTGCCTACTTGTATGCATGTGCTTGGATGCGGGCAGCGCTGAGTGGTATCCTCCGAGGTTTGTCCTTTCCCGAGGAGCTCGAGTTTTCCGCCGTGCTGGGAGGCAGGTGGAGGAGCCCCATGCGGTACCTGGCTACAGGCTCCCACTTGGGCTCCAGGTTTTCTGCCGTATTCCCACAACTGGGCTTGCAGCAGGGACTGCAGTGGCCTCTCCAAGGGCCAAATCCAGCCTTTGCTGGGATCCAGCTCCTTCTGCCTCAATATGAGCATCCAAGGGCAGAAATCAGCCCTTTTTCTTTAAGTCTGCATTTCTGTTTCAGTTGGTTTAAGTGTGTTTGAGCAGTATCTTTATTTTCTCTGTGTGCAGGATGATTTGTAGAGGGTTTTTTTTTTGCCTGACTGTGAAGGAAAGGATCAGCAGAAAGTTTCCCTCAATTAATTGTGCAATCTGAGGGTGGGCAGCACATGAAATAAAACACTGATTTTATATAAACAACCCCTTGAGGCTTCCTAGAAAGAGAACTTTGAATATCTCACCTGACAGAGAGTAATCAAAGCTGAACATGCAGTCTGGGCTGTTCCCCTCCTTTCCAGAAGCAACTAATCTATAACTAGGAGTTTCGTATGGGGTATATGCAGGAGAAGGGGATTAAATCCTGCTTTGGAGCCAGCAGCAAGGGAATACTTCTCTAAGCCTGGTCTTGCCTGGGTGCAGTGGGTTGTCCCCTGCCTTCCTCTGTTAGAAAAGGCAAATTTGGATGCTGATGGGTGCTTTGAGATGCAAAGAAAACAGATGTTTCCCCAGAGCTCGCACTCTCTTGTACCGAGGCAGTGATGCTCCGCTTGCACCGGGGCTGTGTGTCCCTGTGGGGAGGGGGGTTTCTGGTCTTCACACTGTGCCAAAGGAGGAGTGTGCCCAGTGCTGGGGGGCTTTTATCTCCTGGAGGTTGTAAATCCTCTCTGTCTTCTTTTTTGCCTCTTCTCGGCCAGCTCGCTCGCTCAGCAGGGCTTCTGCAGAGCAGTGCCATGTGGGAGCTCGCTGCTCATCTCAGCTCCTGAGCTCTTGCTCTGCTCAGGCTGGTGGCGAAACGTTTTGGATGAGGAAGCCCAAGCAGGTGGTACCTGAGGAGGGGAGGATGGGAAGGTGGCATTTTTCCTATCAAATATCTCCTGTACGGAGAAACATAGGGTTAGGGACACCTTTCATGCGTTACCCAGCCCAAACCTTCCTCCTGGCAGTTTGAGCAGGACACAGCAGATTTTGTCTCTGCATCACTCTGTTGTTTATCATTTCATCACCTCCCGAGGAAGGGAAATGCAACTGTTGCTCTCCAAGGCTACGGGACCTGGGTCATCCAGCAGCATCGTGCTTGCAAAGGATGCTGTTCATAACTTTGCTTGAAACAGTTGTAAAACTCTTATGAATATACATGATGTGCATGGTCGTGGCTTTCAAATGGCTCTGCAGCATCTCGCCTCATTTCTGGTCAAGACTGTGGCTGTCCTGTTCAGTCGAGCTATGTACATGAGGATGTTTGCTGGGAATTGAGATAGCTGTTGATGGGCCAAGAAGTTTTCTGGACCCCTGGATGAGCCCAGGCTTTAAACGTCTCCTCATCGGTGCACTTTAAATTCTGGGTTTCCTCCTGGCCCTGCACGGGCCCAGCAATTACCAGAAATCTCAGCTATCTCTGTTCATCATGCAGAGCTGGTGAGGAAGGGATGGGTGCCAGGAGAGCAGGAACAGAGTATTGACCTAAACCCATCATTTTTAATTGGACCAGCTGGGAATGAGTCTTCCTGCCTTGTGCTGGTAGGAGCACAGACCACTCTAGACTTGTTCAGGGCTAAAAAATACCTCCTTTCTCCATGTAAAGCCTAATATCTGCAGCTGGCTCGGTGCAGGGAGATGCATAAGGTGGGTTGGTTGGATGCACTGAGGGACAGTACATCCCAGCACGCTGTTGGACAGTTTAAAGGTGCATGTTGTTATCCAAAGGGGATCTTCCATACAGTCTGAGAGGGCTGGGTGTTGCTTACCCATATTTAACCCTATCCCTGCCCTTCCTGCAAAAGGGATGTCAGAGAATTCACAGGCCAAATCTCTTCATTTAGTTCTTTCAAAAGCTCAGACTTTCATGCCAGGAATGGAAAGGCAGCAGCGATGTAAGTCATGGAGTTGCTCAACTCTGAGCTCGGTGGTTAACTGGGGGGGGGGGGGGGGGGGGGAAGCAGCGTGGTCTTCTTTGTTCCCATTTAACTTTTCTGCATCTTACTTTTTTTTCCATGTGGGAAATGGAGAGGAGGGAACCGTTTGGCCAAGAGCTCAGTGTGAGTCCCTGGCAGATTGAAAACCCAAGTAATAAGTTTTGACTCTAAGCTCCGACTGGAGACAGCAGGTTTTTTCTGTCAGATGATTATTTGCTGGGTGGACACCAGTGCCATAGGGAAATGCATGGAAGAACGTATATTTAACTGTACAGATAATCCCTGTTGCTAGCTGTGTTCTGTTGCAACTGATCCTTGCTGTGAGACGCAAGAGCAATCCCAGCGCCTGGGAGCATGGGTGCTCCGGGGTATTTGGAGGCGAACGCCACAACCAGCTGCTGTTACCAAAGACTTGAATGATTTATTGAGGCACGTTGCATGCAGTGTGGACAGCTCAGGCTCTCAGAGGGCTGCGTGTGAAAGCCCTCGTGGCCAAGGGACATGGGATGCTGCTGGTGTCCCCTGGGAGCAGAGGGAGCCCCAGAAATAGCTGCTGGGATGGTCCCCAGGAGGAGCCCAGCTGCAGGTCCCAGCCTGAGGCTGCTCTGGATGGGTTGCTGTAACTCAGGATGCTCTGATGACCCTGACCCTAATGGTCCTGGCTGGTTTGCTTCCTGCAGCTGGGAGAGGAGGATCCCACAGCCCTGCTGCTCCAGGGCTACTTGCACGCTCCCTGTGTTGGAATCCCATGGGTCATGAGACCCTGAGATTGATTGTGCGCCCCTTGAAGAGCACAGATTTTCAGTGCAGTGCAGAGATTGTCCCTGCTTCGCCTGGCATGTGCCGTCTCGTCACTCTGGCAGCTCTTGACGTGGGACACATGGGCATCTTTGAACTGAGCTTGGTCAATAAAATCCTGCTGGAGGAGACAGCCACAGGTGGCTGGACCATTTCCTGTGTCCCTTGAGGAAGGGCCCAGGGTTGCTGCTGACTCATAGCCCCTGTTTGGGGGCTGCCAGCAGAACTAAATGAGTAAACCCTGATGTAACAAGTGATCTGCTGAGAATAAGTCACTGCCGAATGTATTGTTCTGTTAAAGTGCGAGTGAGAAAGGTGAGTACTGCTCACGGTGATGTCAGGGATGATCGCAGAGTCCTTCAAAACACACCTCTGCTACAAACAAAACTTCTAACCCACTTCTTCCAGTTGCCTTTAGAGCTGAAGCACATTTTGTATATCCTGGTGGGTGTTACCTCTGAGCGATGGGTTTGAAATCAAAAGGTCTAATATGTTAGAAATAACCAAAGGAAAAATCAATCGAGATGCAATAGAAGCTCATATGGTCTTTTAAATAAAAGCTCATGTGCAAAAGAGCAGACTCCTGGGATGGGCTCAGCTGCGGCAGCATTATCCCATCCTGCTCTGGTCCCTCTAACCTGCATCCATCCTACGTCATCTATGTTTCAAAGGCTTTTCCAGCCCTCACCAGACAGCTCCCCTTTGCCTGTGCTGTTTTAGTCCGTGAAAATGCAATTTATCATCCCTCATCTCCCTCCTTATGGCCTTTAACTGATTCTGTGTTGCTTATCAGAGTCATTGCAATCCTGTAGGTTACAGAATTTTTCCCATCCACCCCAGTTTTGGTTGCTTTAACTCATATCTTATTTTTTATGTGTGTGATCCTGGCATCATAGTGAACTTTATGGAAGAGCATAAAGTGCTGAGCCAACCAGGTTGAATTGGTTTTAGTGGCTGTTCAAAAGCAATTTGGCCAGCTTACTTCTGAAAGCTCTTTGCTGCAATGAATCTGTTGCTAGCAATGAATCCTCCAGATGACCCCGTGTGGCAGGGACATCTCCAGCAAATGCAGGCAACATCTACCTTACTGATAGTTGCATTTGATGATGGCTTTGATTAATTCAAAGCAATTTTATGCGGTGGAAGAAGTCTTCTCCCTGGTGAGTGAAGGAAATGTGCTGTGCACACAGGGCAGAATGAAGGGGAACGCTTTGAGTGGCTTTGTGCCTCCAAACAAGCTGTGGTGCCATGCCAAGGGAAAGCAGTGAAGGAGGTGGCTGTGTGGGTCAGACCATCCACTGCAGGGGGTGAAAACTGGTCCCAGGCCAGCTTTAACAGAGGAGGTGTGTTAGAGGTTGTGTGGGGCGCAAGGTACATGGAGCTGTAGGCTGAACATGAACCTCAGGCTTAGATAAATAAGGTAGCGAATGGAAGATGTTGCTGTTATAGGCAAGGGAGTTGTTTTTTGGAGGGATGAATATATACCTGGCTTGGTTGATGGTGAAAGACTTGTTTCTCAGCTGGGGCAGAAATTGTATTACATTACTCCTCAGTTCTGCTGTGGATTAAGCATCAGCGGGATTGAGTTTTCCTTTGTGAAACCACGGGGACCTGGAAGCAAAAGTCCTGTTGAAAGTTGTGCTTCTAAATCACATAGAATATGAAATGACCTGCCTTCCTCCAGCAAATGCCTGCTTGTGTGTCCATGTATCGAGGCATGTGTACATACCCAGTGCAGGGGCATGGCTGATGGTTGGTTGATGCTACCCAGGGTCTCTTGTGTTTCCCTGCACTACAGGCTGTTTAAGAGAAGAAAGATTCCTTTTTTTGTGCTTTTACATAAATCTATCACTTTGTTAGGTAAAAAAATGTGTTCTTTGGTTTCATTTCCTTGTTGGCACCTCAGCAAACGCCAGTGCTGTGGGTAGCTGTGTAGCACGGGCATAGCTGGAAGTGCTTGTGCTGTCTGGGGAGAGTCCAGTGTTACTGGGCCCCGGTCTTGGTGGAGATTTCAGGGTGTTTTGTCATACAGATGGGGTGATATAATCAGCAAGAAGGTGCCCTTCTGTGAACTGGGCAAAGGCAGTGAACTTGGGCAGTCCAGAGCTTGGTTGGCCATGGCCATGAAGCAGAAGGCTGGGCTGTGTTCATGGGGATGCTTCAGGGATGAGCTCCATGCTCATTTCATCTTTTATTGTATTTTATATTGTATTTATTTATATTGTATATATTTATATTGTATTTATTGTATTTTATATTGTATTTTATGCTCTGATTTCAGTACCCCTTTGCCAACTGGCAGGGATCAATAATGTAAATAAGGCATTATGGTAATGTAAGTAACACCAGAACTCTAAAGTGTCCAGGAAAACTTGCATAGGGAATACCAGGAAAGTACCCAAATTCCCAATAGCAAATTTAGCCGGAATTAAGCTACATGATGAATGCAGGAATGCAACAAGTTATGATAAAGCGAAAGAAAAGCTCTGTGATTTGTATGCCTGCAGCTGGCAGGACCTGTGTTTCTTTTGCCATTGGAATTTTGGGGTGCAGAGGGAGCATGCTCCTTCCTGGGTACATCAGCCCATGGCTTCCGGAGTTGCCTTGCAATTCCAGCACTGTCTCCTGGTGTGATGTTATCACTTATGAGGAGTTTGCAAATCATCTGATAATCCTCAGGGAGGAAGGACTCAAAGGAAGCTGTAGTTAGTCTGTATCCATAGTTATTCTGTACTTTGGGGATGCTGCTGACACATTTGAGGCCTGACCCCATCCCTGAGCAGTCTGTTGCTCCTTACAGAGGAAAAGGTTGGGTAAATTGAAAACCAAGGGGCTAATTTTCTAGCTAAGTGCACACGATGGGCTTCTGTTGCTGCTTCTGTCATTGGTTATGTATTGTTTTTCTCAGCCATTTGGATTTTGCTCAATGTTTGCCATTGCAAAAACTGCTTCGGACCTGATGCTGGCTGAGGAAGCATAGTTCCAGGTCAAAAATAAAAGGATATTGGGATAAAAATCTTGATAATGGGAAAAAAAAACTTCTTTGGTTCTTCCATGACTGAATAATGATCAAATGAACTTGATACTCAAGAGCAAACTGCAAAGGTGGAGGGAGGGGAGAGGCCGCCTACATTAATATCGCATAAAGGTTGCGAAGTTAAGCAATCAAAAGACGGCATAAGAAAGCGTTAGGTTGAATATGTAATCATAACTTCCCTTTGTGTGTGCGCTGTTTGTCAGGGAGAATGCAATCTTGTGTTATTTACAACTTTCAATAAATAGATATTTAAGATAAGCTCGATCATGTAATTAAAGACTTCTGACACATGGCCAGATGCTCTGCCTTTATGTTTGTGTAAATGAGAGCAGAGGGTGGCTGTGTACCACAGTGCCTCTGCTCAAGTGGCTAAAAAAAGGCTCTTTGTCCCAGTGTAACTGCATTTGCTGCATCTAGATGGGATGGAGGGATGGAACCGTCCTCTCCACAGGGCAGAAATGGGAACTGAGAACTGTAGTGATGCTAGTGGTTAAAGAAGACTGGATGCGTTTTTGCAGCTGTTTGCGAAAGGTGTGCTCTTGAGCAGGAAAGTTGCCTGATTTCCTAGGAAGTGTTTCGGGAAGGAAATTCAAGCTTCCCGAGGGATGGGTGATGATTCCATCCTTGTGATTGGATGCTGCGCTCCTGGGAGTCAGGGCTGAGCTTTGCTCTGGGCTCCTCATCTCACAGGCTGGGGCTAAAGCTTTGGTTTGGGGCTGAATTTGCCCCAGCAGCCCTCCCATGCCCTCGCAGAGCTGGAGCTGGAGAAAGGTCTCACTGGGGTGGGAATCACAGAGCCCATGGTGTAGGGTTGGAGCAAGACTGCAGAGGTTGCAGCATGGAGGAAGGTGCTCTGGGATTTGGGGGATGCTTTGAGCCCAGCTGTACCTGCTGAGAAGGTCTTAAGGAAGTAAAAGTGTTCCTTGAAACTGAGAGCTCTGCACTCAGCTGAGATGGGTGGTTAACTTGAAGTGTGGGCTGAAGTGTGCTCCTTGCAGAAACACTACTGCAGTGGGTATAATTTAGTGCTGTGAAGATGCAAATGAGAGTGGAGCCCCTCCTGGCCTCCTGGAAGAGCCTTTCTGGCCCTTCCTATATAGAAGTATTGCTCAAAGCAATCACCTGTGTAGCCCGTGGGGTCTCGTTATTGAGCTTCTCCAGCACCACATGGGCACTTTGGATTTCATGTCCCCAGAGATACCCGTGGGTTTGCAGATGGGTGTAATCTTAAGAGATGTAGGACAAGGGATACTGCAGTTTGGTGGTACAAAGTTTGGGTGGTTGTGTGTCATTTCATGATACATTTTTCTTTTGTTTTTCTTTTTAAAGAAGGCAGACTTCTTGGTACTATAACTATGACATGATGCCCCCCCCAAACTTGCACCAATAGAAATCCTCTATAAACTCACCGTTTGTAGACTTGCTACTGATTGACTTTGACTCTTGGTGCGGCAATCACAGTATTTGACTCCTGTGTACAATCTTACTCCATTTGCACCAGCCATGAAATGGTCCAGCCAGCTCCCAACAATCAACCAACTGGCTTTTTGGGGAATGTTTTTTAGCAGCCTAAACCTTTTTAAAACCTTAAAGCTGCCTAAGCAGCTTAAACCAATCTAAAGCCTTAGATCATTTTAAACAGCTTGTGCCAATATAAGGACTTAGATTATTTTAAATACCTTAAACAGATCTAAAGCTTTAGAGGAAGAATTTGGCCAGGCTCAGATTTGGTTGATTATTTGATTGATTTCATAGGTATGTTGGTCACCAGTGGGTGACTTTGCCCAACCACTCCTTCATTGGAAGATGCCCTGAGTTTCTTTTTCTTATGACTTTCACACTTTGGATGTTTGATGCTTTGACATGTGAACATGGCAGTAAAAATCTGAACGTGTAACCTTCAGTCCTGCTGCTTAGGTAACGATCATCTACCTTCTTTCTGTACGTGGCCCCAGGTTATTTTGGCTAAATACATGTCTAATTTGCAGGAGAAAATGAATTCTGTTGCACTAGTTGAGGGTTTTCAAAGAATCATGAGTACCTCAACTGCCCTTTGCAGTCTGGAGTCTTATAAATTGCTTATATAGCTTTGAAAATCCCATCTTAAGATGTGGTAGCTTAATTAAACCTCTTTAAAAATGTACATAAACAGAGGAATGAGTCCAGACTGTGACTTAGGTTAATTTGGACATTCTCTACTTATTGCCTGCTCCTCACTACCACATCCTCATGGTGTTAATGGAGAGTCTAACTCTTTCTTCATTTTGCAAGGGAAAATCATAAGGAATTGAGGCTCAGAACTGGAGGGTTTTGGTTTTTCATCAAATTAAATTAATGGAGCAACTGTACAAAGACACAGGCAGGGAAATGTTCCACTTGAACTCCTTCACTGAGCAAAAGAGCCGATGCGCTTCCCTCCTGCTGAACTCTTGGATGCCATTTGCACTCTTCCTCGACCCGAGCTGCAGGCCCTGGGGAGTGATGAACCAACCTTTCACCAGGTCGGGCTGTGACTTTGCTCCAGTCCCACTCACTCCTTTGGCAGTGCAGAGGGAAATTCATCTTTATCATTAGCACTGTGGCAAGTGGAGTTTGCATTAAAACAGACTGGGTTTTGTGGTGGTGCATTGTGCAAAGTGGGGTTAACCTTCAGCTCTCTTCTCTGGTACTGCATATAATGTAGTAGTAGAACAGACCAAAATAAATGAGAGATGAAAACGTGGCAGTTCAGAGGAAAGAATAACTTGGAGCAAAGCTGCTGTCTCCATCCGTTGGCCTCATGGGCTCTGTCACATGCAATAGCTGATTTTCAATCCATCCTACGTATCATAAATTCATGGAGTGGTTTGGGTTGGAAGGGACCTTAATGCTCATCCAATTCCAACCCCCCTGCCATGAGCAGGACCATCTTCCACTAGAGCAGGTCGCTCCAAGCCCCTGTCCAACCTGGCCTTGAACACTGCCAGAGATGGAGTATTTATCACTTCTTTGGGTGACCTGTATCAGTAAAAGTGCTGCATACAGATCTCTGACATTACAGTGTTTTAGTTTAGGGTTTCACATAGGGGAGAACTGTTTTAACTTGCAGGAAACTTTAGAAAAATAAAAGAAAGTTTCAGTTTTAGGTACCCGGCTGCTTGTTGAGGCTCGGGTGTTAGATCCCTACCACAGGTTATTCACGGTGCAGCTGCTAATAAGTTCTGGTCTCCTCCATTTTATTCACTTAATAAATTAATGTATTTATTACTCAAAGAAGTAGTAGGTGAGGGCTTGCTTGAAGGTGAATTGCTTTCTTTCAGCCTGCCAAACTCTGAATTCTCTTGTAGATAGGATCGTTCATACTTAGAACAACAAGCCTGAATTCTGCCTTAGTATCTGTGAGAAGATCTAGTGGAAAAATCTGGGATTTTCAACTGCCAATTTTATTTCAATTTTAAGGAAATAAATAAATAAACCCCCCACAGAATAAAATCCATTCAAAGTTTCCTGGGGGTTGCACAGTGCTTGTGGTCCAAGCTGGCTCCTTGAGCTCACCATGGGTGCAGCTCTCTAGTACATAAGTAATAAAGTTCTTTTCCTTGCTTAGAATATCTGACCCAAGTTGTTCAGGATTAAGTTTACTAGAAATGTAAACACGTTGCAGCCGGGTAAACCACAGTGGAATCAGGGTAGAGAGCAGAGCAGCCTTTCAAATCTGTGTTTCTTTCCTTTCTGACTGACTTCCCCACTCTATAACCTGGTGACCAGGACTGGGTTTTCTTCTGCAGTTGTCCTACGAGGCTGTGCATCTCTGCACCTGCAACCTTGATGCCTTTTCTACTTGGAAGGGACTGTGGTGAGATGGTTATTGTTGGGTTTTCTCCTCTGGTGGGAGAGCTGGGCAGGAGTGAGCTTACTTTTGGAGGTGGTTTGGTGTATTTCATCCCTCTGTGGAAACCCACGATACTTCCTCGCTAGTGACAACTTGTGCAATGAGCTTTTTTTACCCAACTTAGAGATTTTTCTCTGCAGGACACCCTGGGTTTGGACCTTTCCCGTCACTGCATCGTAGAAATAAACCAGAAGTATGCTGTTTGTTCCATTGTCTTTCACAGATGGAGGAGGGAAGAGCCACCAAGCAGCGCTAAAGCAAGAAGGGACTCTTCATCAGGGGCTGTAGTGATAGAACAAGGGGCAGTGGGTTCAGACTTAAACAGGGGAGATTTAGGTTGGATATAAGGAGGAAGTTCTTCCCTGTGAGGGTGCTGAGGCCCTGGCATAGGGTACCCAGAGAAGCTATGGCTGCTCTATCCCTGGCAGTGTTTAAGGCCAGGTTGGATGGGGCTTGGAGCAAGCTGCTCTAGTGGAAGGTGTTGGAACTGGAGGAGCTTTAAGGTCCCTTCCAACTCAAACCAGTCTTTGATTTAGTATAGACAGTGTGGTGCTCTGTTTGTGTCACCCCAGGGCTTCTTGCCAACCCTGTGTCCCCCCTTTACTTTGCTGGGGGCCATGGAGCTGCCAGGCAGGACCCTGAACCTGGCACTGAATGCAGATGGATTGGGTATGTCACAGTTGCTCAGCCACCATGAGATGTGGAGAATAATTCTGAGTATATGGAGTTGTAGCAGAGCCCAACTGCTTGATGTAGGCAGGCGAGGTGAGAGCTTTCCACGTTTCCTTTCTCCCCACTTTGTTCACACTTCAGCAGACTGCAGCAGTACAAACAAGTCGATGTTAATCCACCCAGCAACTGCATCTCCCTTGGAAGGGGCCCTGGTTTCCAAAAGCATCACCATCCAGGACAGCATTTAAGCATGTGCTTGCCTGTAAGCGTGTGTTTAATTGACATCCTGGGTAATGTTGTACTTAATCATGTTTTTAAATGGTTTTCTGACTCAAGGCCAGCGTTGGCATCCTGCGGGTTGCACCGCCAGGTGAAGAGCTACTGGTGGTGGATGTGGCATCCCAGCCCTGAGTAGCGTGGACTGGCATTAGGCAAATTATTACTATTAAGGAAATGAGCAATGTGTAGGGAAGGAAGCTTGGAGCTCCCCGGGAAAGAGAAATCTGTTGTTTAATGGGGTGAAGTGAAAGGGAGCTGTGAAAGGGTGCTAAAGCATGCAGGGTTTGTAGCATCAAAGGGTTTATAACATGGGTAGATTTGGGTGAGGATTAATGAGCCTTTTCAGCTCTTAGCAACTTGCTGAAACTCCTCAGCCTCATTTGTTTGGGGACTTAGCAGCACAGGGTTTCCTTCAGACTTCTTAGAAAGCTGAGCACTGTCTGTGTGTGCCCAGGCACAGGCATGCGGAGAAGCGCGTGAGATGTGGAGCTGAGGGCTTGCACTTGCCTGGGCACTCACCACACAAATCTGTGCAGAGCAGTGCAATGCAGAGGCCGAATCGCCAGTATTAGCTGAAGTTCTGTTTTCTCCATATGAAAACCTGGGAAGCTGCGTGGTCTGTACTAGGAGCAACAGCAGGGTGTCCCAGAGAGCTGCTGTGGGGCCTGGGCTGAAAACACCCATGTCTGTACCTCAGCCACCCTGGCAGGATGCATCCTTCCTTCCTTCTCTTGCAGACAGCTTTGCTGAAGGCTGTTTGCAGCCCAAATACAACTTCATGCAAAAACTGCTGATGCTGCAGCAGAGCTGTGCATCAAGCTCTTAGGAAAGTGTCTCCTGGTGTGGGGTCATGCCAGGAGATGTCTCCAAGGCCTGGTCTGAGTCACAGCATCATGCTCTTTCTCTGGGATGCCTGTTGACTCCATAAGATCTATACTTTCTTGAAGCTAAGCAAAACTCAGTGTTGCATCCAGGCTGCAAAGCTTGTAAGATGCAGGGCCAGGTGAGATCTTCTGGCACCCTCTCAAGAAGATGCGAGCACTGAAAAAGTAAGCTGCTGCCACGATGCACAAAGATGTGTTAAATCTTTGTTGCCTTGTCCTCCTCTTTGTGTGGAGGAGAACGGTGCATTTTATGGCTGGCCAGGTTCTATGAGGCCAAATATATTTGGTCAATGTACTAGAAGGGTTGCCAAAAGTGGGGACTAGCCTCAATGGCATTTGGACGTTGGGTATTAGAGGTAATGAATTCCTAATGTTACTGGGCCAGAGATGAGAGTGAGTTGGCTCAAATGAATGGAAGGTTTGGGCATGTCAAGAATTCAGGTGGAGGTTTTTTAAGCGGGGGGTTGGTGTGTGAACTAAATTGCAGGGGGAACAATTAAGATCAATTACTTTAAAAGGTGCTTGGACATAAGGACAAGATTATAGCTGATAACTTCAAATCATTGCACTTGCATTTGATGTCAGGCAAAGGCATAGACTTGGGAGTATGTGGATAGCTGAAGTCGGAGGGGAAGCTGGCTGCATCTTTTCTTTACGCTGTGTCATAAAACTGGGACAAAGAGGTCACTTTATCACTAGTGGTCAGCACATTTAGAGGTGATGAAAAGAAATAGCCAGTGTGCAGGAAGCAGCGCAGGAGAAAAGATGAGAGGGAGATGTTCCCATTTATATGAGGTCAAGTCTGGTCCCAGGCACCTCTCCGTGTTGTGGTTTGGGTCACAAAGTGGAGATTCACCAGTTCGTTGGTGAGGTTAAATGACTTGCTGTGGAAGTCACGGAGGATTTTCCTCTTTCAAGAGGGTGTATGGGAATCACAGAATCCTGGAACACCAGGTCGGAAAGGGCCTCAAGAATCACCAGGTCCAACCTTTCTAGGCGAAGCATGACCTAGACTGGATGTCCTGCACCTTGTCCTGCTCATACACGAAATCCCACCGCGTTCTCACAGGAACAGGGTGAGAGGGATTATGTCCATTTTACAGCTGAAGAACTGGGATGACAGAACATGAAATGTTGGAGCTGCAGAGGAGTTAGGGAGAAGGGTCTGCACTTGCACCCCAGATCTGCAACTGGGTTTTTTAACTCAAAAGATCCCCTTAACCTTTCCATGGAAGCAGGGCATAAGCTGTCCCTTTTTATTTTGCTGTTGGTCTCCATAATGGGAGTTTAATACTTTCTGGGCTCTCTGCAACAGAAAACTGTAGGAATAGCTCCCTGTACATGAAATAAAGGGATATTCTGCCTCTTTTGGCACAGTGAAAACGGGTTGTCTTCTGCAGCTCTGCCTTTGCAAGCTTTCCTTAGGGAGGTGCCTACGATCCTTTAATTATTGACCGTGTAATGCAGGGCAGGGTGACATTATTTGTCAGTAACACAATACCAGGGGAGCTGCCCTCCCCTCTCTCTCATTTCCCAATGAGCAAACTGAGCCCCATGCAGTGCTGTGTTCCACCACCCCTTTCCTTTACGTCTTCCCATGCCCGTGCGTTGCATCCCTCCCATCATGTGAGCAATTACGTGAGGTTTAGCAAACGAGGCTCTTGCCTCCGCAGGGTGACTTTGCTATGAGGCAGCCTCCCTCATAAGGAGAAGTTATGTTGGTGGAGCTTGACTGTATCACCTCTGCTGTGAGGCTGCAGGGGTGGTTGTGTGGATGTTGTCCATGTCCCTGTGCTTTGTGACAACAAACTAGAGAAGGCTCTGAGCATGCAGCTGAGTTGCCTTTTCGTTCATGTGTGAACTGAGCCTTGGAGATAAGCGCATGTCCTATCGATTATGAGGAGACGCCTTGTGCTTAGTCACAGGCAGGAGGCTGGAGCACACATGGGTGCTGCACTGGTAGAGCTGAGGTGCGAGAGGACACCTATCTCCATTACTGGTGATGGGGATCTTCAGGAGATGAGTTCGTAGGTGGTGGGTTGGGTATGTTCAGTGGGGTTTAGTGTCTCTCCGTGCTGGCCAAAGCACCCTCATAGCAGGAGGGTGTTTCCTAAACCCTTTCATGCCGGTAGTTTTGCCCACATGTAAAAAGAGTCAGTGAAAACACAAAGTTGATGTTTAAGCTTTCAGGGTTCAAAGAGAGCGATGCTCTTCTGCATCATGCACAGACATTACTGTTTCCTTAAGGTTTCCAGGGCAGCGTTGCCTGAAGGTCAGATCAGCCCCTTGGCTTTGCAGCCTATCCAGACGTGTGGTCACAGAAACCTCTTTGCTCCCATGAAACAGGACTTAAACCATGAGCTGTAATGAAAAGAAAAACAGGAAAGGGTTGCAGGACCATAAATAGTAGGACACTGAGGGAAGAGATGAGTGTGCAGAAGGATGGAGGAAGTGGAGGAGTGTTGTCCTCTGCAGAATGAAAAAGTAAAAACAACCGTCAGACCCATGGGGTTATCACAGAAATTCTGGAGAGTAGAAAAAGTCCAAAATAGTTCCATTTCCTGAAAACTTCCAGGTAAAAGATTTTGCCCTTTGTGTTCCTGTGCCCAGAAATATGCTTTTCACTTGGATTTTTACTAAAATACCAATGTGTTTTAGACAACTTATATTTTTCTGGGCAACTTCCTTCTAAGCCCACAAGCAGCTAATGCTTGCTTTCTCATCCTTTGTGGCACATCATCCTACATAATATAACACCAAATACTGTTGCTTGTTCTTGCAAATGCTGTAGTGTTCCTGGTATCTTACTAAGCTCTTGGCTTTCACTTTTGTGACACTGCCAGGGGAGTAATAGCAATTCTTTTTAAAAGAGGCCTTTTCTTTTAAATATCTAATGCTGTTTCCAAGTGTTCTCTGTTATAGCGCACTTTTTCTCATTTACCTTTGTAAAATGAGGTAGAATTATAGAATACCGGACTGGTTTGGAAGGGGCCTTAAAGCCCATCCTGCTCCAGCTCCCTGTCATGGGTAGGGATACCTCCCACTAGTAGGTAATGACCTGCCAGAGCAGAATGGTATATATATATTCTTATACAAAGCTTAAAATTACCGTTTTTCCCATAGTTTCAGGCCGGAACAGAGGAGCACAAACATTCTGAAGTTCTTTCTGTAACATCCAGAGAACTCACTGTATTTTTGTGCTGGAGTTGTTCAAAGGACATAACCACAACAGGCTTGTTGCAAGAGCAAGTCAAATCGATGCGGTGCGCTGAACAAGTTGTGGCTTAAAGAAGCTGCAGTCAAACCAGGTAGGGGCATATATATATATGTTTTAAGTACAATTGCTTGCTCTGTCCTCCAGCTCACCCTGAGTGAGCGCTCCTGAGCGACGCCTCACCAGCAGCTCCTTGCTGAAGGGTGCATGTGGAAGGAGCTCACGCTCCCTGCAAGGCACAGCATGTACGGCACCAATTACAACTTCTCCACGCATGCAAATGGGGAGCAGCAGTTAAGCCTTCGACTGCTGCCTGCTGCCAGTGGGCATGAACCTCCTTCCTGGCAAATAGGGCTTGAGCATCTGCAGGACTAAAGAGCTAGAAAAGAAGCCCCGGGGAAAACCCCTTTCCCTCCCTCTTTTTAATTTTCATTATGTGTTTTTTGCAGAGATTTGCAAGACAAAAGCGTTTGCTTTGCATTGGGCACTTTGGTTTGTGTCTCTGGGTTAGCTGGAAACACACCTGCCATTTTACTGCTTCCTGCAGCAGATGCAAATAGAGCATCCTCGCAGGAAAATGTTGCATCCCTTAAAATAAACCCGGCTGCTCGGTGGTGCGGATTGTCTCTGGTTTTGTGCTGGAATGCGTCTGCAAAAACAGAAAGCCACAGGATAAAAATACGGTTGTCCAGTGGTAACAGAGAGGGTTTTCCATGAACGAGTGCGTGCAGACTGCTGCTGTTTATTACACTGCAGCACAGGGTGTTTGGGGGGTGGTGGGTTTCTTGGTTTTCCTCTCTCCTTCCTCCTTTCCCTCCCTGTCTCGCTTCACAGAGCTTGCCTGGCTCTGTGCCTGCAAACCACACCGCGGACTGGGACGGGCAGCAGCGCTGCTTTTGGCTTTCTCTTGACCAGGGGTCTATTGCACAGCAGCAGCGGGTACCGGCTGCTCCCCACCTCCACGGGGTTGCCTTGCTGCTGGTGCCTCCATCTTTTTTCTTTCCCTTATTCAGCCTAAAAGCCCTAATAGGAAAGTTAAGGCTAACTTGAATGTGTGAGAAATTGTCTTGCTTTTGGTTTTCTCACCCCAGGACCAGAGTATGTGTGGTACGTGGAGACCTCAAAACCTGCCTGATGCTGAGGTTTCACTCTCAATTCATCAGGTGACTGCAAAAATGAATAAGGTTTCTTTCAAGGGTAGGCAGACCAAGAGAAGTGCCTCCTTTATTGCAACCGCTGCAGTGATGCAGCCGTGGGGTGCACAGTGGGGCACTGGGCGCATGTGGACTTGAGAGGGGGAAGTTCTGCACATCTTCTCTACTTAGCAGTAGGACAAGGGGTGATGGGTTTAAACTGAAAGGGGGGAAGTTCAGGTTGGAGATAAGGCAGAAGCTCTTCCCTGTGAGGGTGCTGAGGCGCTGGCATAGGGTGCCCAGAGAAGCTGTGGCTGCCCCATCCCTGGCAGTGTTCAAGGCCAGGTTGAACAGAGCCTTGGATGACATGGTCTAGCTTGAGGTGTCCCTGCCCATGGCAAGGGATTGCAACTGGATGAACTTACGGTCCTTTCCAACCCTAACTATTCTATGGTTCTACGAAAGGTCTCCAAGCATCAGCTGCTGACCCAGCTATGTATTAGCAGTGCAGGGCTTGCTCTTTTCTGTTGCGGTGGCAGCTAGATGCGGATTTACTGTCGTTTGCGGTGGGCAGTTTGCAGGATGTGGATGTGGGGAGAGGTGTGTAGATGCTCAGGGTTTATCGCCTAAGTAATAAGTGGCTGAGTCACAGAAGAAGCTTTGCTATCTTTAAAATCAGAGGTAGGATTTGCTGCCAGCACTGTTACAAGACAGCAAGCTGATAAAGCTGAGAGAACCTACACAGAGGTCACAGTGGTTGTTTGGATGTGTTGGATGGATTTGGTTTTTGTTCTGGTTGAAATAACTTCTGGTCATCATGTGATGCAATGGTTGGTATGGGTGGATTTGTATGGGGTGAAGGGTGGATCTGCCAGGAACAGAGAAGTTTGTTGAAGGTGTTGTCAAATGGCAAGTGAGAGGAGCAGAAAGGCCAGGGAGAGAGGGCAAAGAGCCCCATGGGCCTGGGGTATCTGGGGTATGGCACATGGAGGACAGCCTATAGGGGACTCTGCAGGCAGGACAACTTAGGGACAGCACTGAAAAGGGAGAGTTAAGGGGATCTTGGTAAAGAAGTGACTGAGCAGCGCAACTATAATTGATGTAAATTACTGCTTAGAGAGGCTTGAGTTTTAGCAGAGGTTGGAAACTCCTGAAGGAAAATTGTGTACGGGACCAAGCTCTTTAGAGACACCAGGGAGGAGACCTGATCCCGGGATTCCATGGTGGGGATGGGCTGGGGGGGCTGCTGGCTGGGCTCCCTGGGATGAGCCGGTTGTGCAAAGGGGAGCTTGCAGGTGTGACTGTCACAGTGCCTGTTCTCACAGCACGTGTTTGTCTTGGCTCCGAGTGTAGCAGGGGGGTACCCGGGCATGCCTCCCCATGCTGACAGGAATTCCCCTCAAGGTTTGCTGGGTTCAGGTGTCTTTTCCCCAGGACTGCTGTTGGATTGCTGCAGCTTGCTGCTGTTTCCCCCCCCGTCTGTCCTTGCTTTCAGTTGGCAGCATCCCATCCCTGCCTGTATGCTCAGTCCTGCTGCGCAGATGTGCGCTGGCTCTGTGGCTCCATATTGGATATGGGGAGGAGGGTACAGCACGAACACTGCTCCCTTATGTTGGGGTAACCCTTAAGAAACTGAACTGACTGCCCTTAGCTTGCACTGGGGTAACTAGAAGCCAGATCTGTTTGCTATCACTCATTCACAATGCTGGGCAATCTGCTGGAAGGTGAGGGGCTTGTCCCTGGGCGATTGTGAGGCACAGAGCAAGCCCACTTATACTCTTCCTTACAGCTACATCTATGGCACAGGATCTTCAGCAGTGCCACGTTCCCTTTTAATGCCTGCTGACCATTAGGAAATTCAGTTGATTGGAGTAAAAGGCATCCCTGATGCAAGGGTTTGGCCCTCCAGGGATACTGCTGTGTGATGGACTTTCAGGGTCCTTCCTGTTTCCCTTTGAGGAAACTCCTGTTCTGTAAGTTCAGTTTGCATCTTGTTCCCTGAAAGAGCTCAGAGAAGCAGCTCTGTTTCATATATCCTTTCCCATTTGCTTTGTGTTTTCTTGGCTAGGGAGCTGTGAACTTAGTCCTGTAGGTATTGAAATAGAGCACCTCACAAACAGCTATCACCTTGACTCCTGCTCACTCTTTATTCCAACAGTGGTTAACTCTGATCTTTTTGGTTTCTTGGTAGAGACTTGCAGACATCACCTTCAACACCTGCATTTCAGGATCATGCAAAGTCTATGATTCTAAGGTAGATGGGCAATGTGTAGTCCTGGTGATTGGTGCACTGTGTGGAGTGGCAGCCCGGTCCCTGCCTGATACAAGAGCATCACTGCCCCCCTTCCTTATGAAGCCATCCACGTTTGCATCAGCTGTATTTGTTTCCAGATCATATTGACATCTCAGTCTCCTAAATCTACTCAGTATCCTAGCAGACCTGCTCAGCGAAGTGGTCACAAGCAGCTCTCCATGCTCCTAGGGACTCAGTGCTCTGCTGCATAATTTGCAAGAGCAAGCAATGCCAAACTCTCAGCTCAGGGAAGATCAGAGGCTTTTAATTCTTTTAATCATGTGCTTTCCTTGCCTTATGAAAACACCTCTGTGCTGCTCTTGCTAATAGCAGGAATCCTAGGAAAACACAGAGAGGGATCTGCAGTAAAGATCAAGCTACCGTCAGCTTGCCCAGACAGCTCTGCTCTCCTAGCAGAACAAACCTCTCCAGTGGGACTCCAGTAACATCACCAGAGGTAATTGTGGGCAGATGCATCACCTGGATATGATGTCACTGCACTGGGCTAATGTTATTTTGTTCAATGCAAGCGAAGGAGGTTGATGAAATGGCTTAGGAGCAGTAGTACACAGCATCAAGATCTTGACCAGGCTGGTGTATGCAGCCAGCTGGAAGAGATCCCCTCTTTGGGCAGCATGACACTCCCTGTCCTTTCTCAACATGCTGATTCCTGTTATTGTGAACTACCTGCTTGAGGCTCTAAGGAGCTGCTTGGCACAGCCTGGCCTGGAGCTTGCCATGTTTTCCCTCACCTCATTTGCTGGACTCATACAGAGTTTCCCCCCGTGCATTACATGAGCCTGGGAGCCTCCTCCTGCCTGGAGCCTTAATATAGTGTGAGATGCAACTGAGGGGATGCAGGACTGTGGTAGATCTTATCCACTACTTTCAAGCTGAGACTTGAGCATCGGTAGCCTCTGAGATCTGGCCAGTGTGGCCTCAACGTGTGTAATGTCAGCTGGAAGCAGAGGAGGAATTCAGGCTCTGGTCCATCTCCCACGGTGTTCCACAAGGTAGGGTTGCTAGACATCCATGTAACGTGAGATTTCTTGTATTTCAGACTGTGAGTTGTATTGGAAACTTACGGGATGCTATCCTTCCTGTATTTCCTGCACTGTCTTAATACGGGATGTGAGAAATCCCACTATCACCTGCCCCTCTCCCAGATGTATTTCTCAGTATCTTCCTCATTGTCCATCTTTTCCCCAGAACTTTGTATTTGGACATCAAGCTGTAAGGACAAAGTGACCACTGGAACATCTTGGAGGTTTTCACTTTTATCCTGGCTTTCTTCAGGCCTTCAACAGACAACCAAACAGCATCACAGTTACTGCTAAGGTGAAAGTCTAAGTGATGTCTCTCAGATTATTATCGTATTTTACTACCTAATAAAACATAAGATAAACCCTGGTTATCCCAATTGCTCAGTGAGAGCTGATTTTTCAGACAAGGGAAACACTTCCGGGCTCAGCTCTCCAGGGTGTTGGAAGTGTTTGGCATAGAATAGTTAGGGTTGGAAGGGACCTTAAAATCATGCAGTTCCAACTCCTGCCACGGGCAGGAACACCTCCCACTCAACCATGGCACCCAAGACTCTGTCCAACCCGGCCTTGAACACTGCCAGCGATGGAGCATTCGCAACTTCCCTGGGCAACCCATTCCAGTGCCTGTTATAGTGTTGCATGGAGATCTATACACCCAAAAGAACAAAGATCTGTTTATGGAGGATTAACAAGGTAAGAGAGGGTGCAAAGTTCCTCTAAAGATCAGTCGTGGTCTGAGCTTCCCTGTTGGTACTGGAGCAAGTAGGAGGAATACCCTTAAGGAGATGTGTGGGCAGAACATTGAGTGCCTTCATGGGTGGAAGGGAATATTGTGATGAGACAGGAAGCTGCTTTTGTACAGTTCTGATTCCCCATGATCAAGAAGATGAATTCAAATGAGGATATATGTGACCACCAGCCATTACAGTGATGAGAAGAGAGTAATTTCCTTACCAAGAGGAGATTAAGGGTGTATCTACATCATTGTAATGAAAGACAGCCTTGTCTAAGAGTTCATAGTCCAGCAGAAAGCACAGTAGTGAACTTACAATGATGGAGTTGAATTTGGGACTTTCCAAATTCATCATATAAATGATGAAACATGCACTAAATAGAAACAGTGACAGACTTCAGTGCTAGTCAGAATGCAGAGCAGTGATTCATGACATCTAGGAGCATCTGCCTGCTGGACAGGCCAAACCTCCAACCAGCCATGGTGGTGCTCATGTCCCAGCTAATCCTGGGGTAGTTGCAGGGATATGCCCCTCTATGCTGTACTTTTCTAGTGCTGCAGGAGGTGTTGAAGGAAAATCTGAGCTCAGCTTTGAATTTTAACAAGTTTCATTTAAAAAATTGATTCTATTGAGAACTGCCTTTTATTTTATTAGAAAAATGAGACAAGGTGTGACACTTGTAGAGTCTGGGACAGCTCCATGCCAGAGCCAAGAACCTGGGTGCTGGAGTCTCCTTTCTGGGCTTCCCAGCCTGTGAGAGTTATGTTCTCTGTTCGGTTGCAGGGATGCCAAATACACCCAGCTGCTGGCTTTCTGTTGCTGTGCTGCAAAATAACATGCTGCCACTATGCTTTAGGCTAACCTCAATTACTTGCTTGTTATCAGGGTGGAGATCAAAGTACATCATTTAAAGAACAAATGCAGTAAATACCTTGAATTTATGTATTGACTTTTTGGGGAAAGGGGATTGTCACAACAAGCTCAAGCTAATCTTTTGGATTTTGCCTAAAGAACTGGGAAGAGTGATGTAAGTGTTACCTGAGGTGTCTCCATTTGCATGATGCAGCGTGATTTTATGAGGATACCTCTGCCTGCTGTGTAATTCCTGATTCCAAGCCTTGGCATTGCTCTGGGATCTCTGTGTAGTCAGAATATCCTCAGGTCTCTGGGTACGATGGGAGTTGAGTCAGTGCTCTTTTCATCTTGCGAGTGCTGACTTAGATGGGAGTGATTTATTTTTCTGCTCTAGGTTTATTTTTAGTATCTCCTGAAAAGGTGCATACCTCGAAAAGAAAAAGCAAAGGTGCTGTTGGGAAGTCTGTTGCTGAGCTGATTACCCAGGTTCATCTGGTCCTTCCTCTTAAAGTATTTCTTTCACTATGGAGCAGCTTTGCTCCATGAAGATGCGTTGTGTCTTTAGAGGAAAATGTGTCGATGAAGACTCATTCAGACTAAAATATTTGCCATTTCAGTGCAGTCTGGAAGTGAGGAAGAAGCAGGGGTCGGAGGAAGAGAAGATCCGTCAGAAGCTTCCCCCATCCCATCCAATAGCAAGGTTTTTGTCTTCCCTGATGGAAGAGTTGCCCTCATTAGATCAGATTAAGCATAGTAGTATGGAAAAGATACACATAACCAGGATGGATTTAGAGTGAATAGAGTAGAAGTTATTTGCTGTTGTAATTCTAGCAGGGTGCCCTGTATATAAATTACATCTTCTGTAATTTAAATGTGTTAATGAAACTATGCAAGTTAAAGCTTACCCTCACAAGAAGAATCACTGCATAGAGTTGGGGTTTGTGGATCTTCTGAACAGCTTGAAAGACACCTTTTTTTCTTTAAAACAAGTTATGCTGCAGCCCTGATGCTTTAATTACATTGAAACTACTGGGCTTGCATATGGTGAGGATTGTTATTGAGGCGTCTCCACAGTGAATTCACTTCTCTCCTTCAGTGGAAGCTTCTGAATATAAAAGTGATAGCCTTGGCATGTGAGCTTCATCCTATATGCGCTTGCATAAACAGAAACCTCTTTATAAGAGTTTAAATGGTCTGGTTTCAGGTTTTCAGTGCAAGCTGGTCGGAGAGCCTCTATGTGTCTTGATGGACAAGAAAAGTTCTTTGCCAAATGAAAGCATGGATGCTTTTCAATGTTTCCCTAGTTTTCTTAAGAAAATTGAACAGTCAGCCCTGCAGATATCTGTGGTATTGTCCCATCTTCAGTCTTGTGTTCCCACATTGAGTGTTTAGGGCACAGGAGGTGATTGCAGCCATCAACAGGTACCTTTTACCAACACTGCGGAGTATCCTGCTTTGCCTTGAGGCCAAGCAGTGAAGCTACAGGAGGAGATGGCTCTGATGGTGCTGCAGCCCTCAACAGCCTTTACACTGCCAGCTCTCGGGGCTGCCAGTCTGTGGCTGCTCCATGCCTGCTTTCCAGTGGGATTGAAAGGTTGGCGGTAAATAATTGCTATTTTGAGCTCTTTCCCTTTTGCCTTTGTAGCAGATGGGGAAAAGGTGAGGAGCAATGAACTCATCTGTCGCTGCTCTTCTGAGAGCAGTCATTTATCCCAATTTCTCTCCTGTGGAAAAGTCCCAAAGTCTGCAGAAATCCCAGCTCGAGGAACAACTGGCTCCAGGTCCTACTGGTGGGGCTTGAAATGGAGCTGTGTGGAGAGGAAACAAGTTTGGAGGACTCGCCCTTTACTGAATTCATGGACCTTCTGTTTGCAGAAAACCTGGGAATCCCCAGAGTCCTCCTGACATATTGCTGAGCAGCATTCCTCAGGAGGAGCCTTAGAAAAAGAGACCCCTTCAAGCAGAGTTCGTTCAATTTGGGTAGCTCTTTCCATTAGGATGAAGACAGAGGTCTTGTGTTTGGCACCAAAAAGCTGGATTATTCACATTTTCCGTCTGAAAGCAAGAGTGGAACAAGGCAAAAAGCTCTGGCTGATGCCGAGGAGTGTTCAGGTGTCCTGCAGGCCAGTGTGTAAAAGGAAAGATCACCCTTTCACCCTGTTTCTTTCCTCAACTCCACTGCAAATCACAGTCCTGATCTGGGTCCTCGAGAGCCAGCTATGTTGGAAATTGAATCTCTGCTTGTGCTCTTTCTAAGAAGCAGAAGAATCAAAGAGCAGCATGAACCTGAGAAGGTTGGAGATTGAGGCCCCTTCCACCAAGGAACCGTGCAGATAGCATTCGTTCCGCTCAGGTTGCCAGTGCTCAAGACAAAATGGAAAGTCTTCAGTCTGTTAGAATAATTCTTTACATAATGGAGGTGTGCATGAACAGAGGAAGAAATCACAGCTCCATACAGTGCTTTTCTGAAGAACACCCATGTACAATGGCTGCGGGCCTGTAGGCACCCCACGTAAATGGAAAGATTTTTGTACCAGGGAATGCACCCTGTGTGTAGCATGCGTAGTCTGAAGAAGAAATGACCCCGTGGAGGCACTCTGCACTTCATTTGGGTATCTAGTGCATTAGCACATAAAGAAAACTGCATGTTGGTATTGCAGTTTTCAGTCCGCAAGTGGAAGAAGCGGACTTCAAATCAGAACAGAACGGCAAACCCAACTTAGGTGACCAGGGGAGCTTTAATGCAGTTTCATGGAGATTGGAGAGATTCTTGTCACTTTATCCAGAGGAAAAATTAGCCTTGAGGTAATAAAAGCAGCAAGCTTCTCCCAGCTGGAAAATATCCCTTCCACTAAAGCATTGAAAATAAGGGCCAAGGATACAGCAAGCAGTTATCAGATTTTTCCATTTCTGCAAAGCTTTTTACAAGAGATTCTGCTCTTTTTGGGCCTCCCCTTCATCTCCTTCTGACGGAAACTTTGCTGGCTGAAGCTTCACTCCTTTAAAAGTTTTATGTAGAGTCTTGGTGCCAGATGCTGCTCACCAGCTCTGCGCTTGCAGCCTGGCCTGCAGTTGCTCTCTCACAGTTTGGCTTGTTTGTTCCCTATTCTGCCAGGTTGGTTAATTCAACTCTGCCCAGCTCTTGCAGAAATAGAAAACAGAAGTACATGTGGATGTCTGAATGCAATCTGTGTGTGGAGGGTGGATGTGTTTTGGCATTGCCAAATGGAGTTGTTGCATTTTGGCTAGAATAGACTCTTAATTTCAGAGTGTTTAATAGGGAATAAGTAACCCACGTAATCATCACTGCATCCCTGTTTTTTCCCCCCTCTGTCTCTCTGGATATGAAGAAGCACCCACTTGCCTTAGGGAGATCTTTGCCTCAGATGCTGGACCACCTGGAGACAGCTCTCCAAGGGTCCCACTTACACAGCCCAGCCCTGGGCCAGGATAGAGCCTGGGGTGACATCTGTGTCACCTCATCTCGACATCCAGCATGGGGGGGCCAAATGATAGGAAACAGGGGGGTGTTGTTTGTTCGCCTGCTCCAAATTTGTCAGCTTGGGCTGCTGCTCTAAGTGTATAAATGTGTTCTGGTTTATTTGAGTAGCAGATTTGTTTTTCTTTATTGGCTTAAAAATAAACTGCGCAGCCTATACTACTTAAGCCACTAGCCAGGCTGCTTGCTCAACCACTGGAGAGCCCTTCTTCTGTACTGTTAATTCAAACTGTGCTTTAGTTGGTGTGCTTTGCCTTATTTTATTACACACACACACACACAGAGCTATGATTTTTGGTTGTTGTTTTCTCTGCCATATAGACATTCTCTGTGCTTGCTTAAATTGCCATGGGTATTCCAGCCAAGGCTAATGCACTAATACCTGTTTCATGGTGATGCTTATGCAAATGTTATGTGTTCTTCTTGAATTAACATAAAAATGAATAATTGCCAAGATATAATAATTGTATCTGGTAAATCCACTCCCAGCACTGGGTGAGGTGAGGTTTTCTGACCTTCAAACCAACTTGCATCTAGACCTTTCTCATCAAGAAAGAACAAAATACCCCATTGCTAGAAATCACACATCTCCATTTGTTTTGGGAATATTATTTCCCCTTTAATACTATGTATTCTTCTGGTTTATTTGCTTCGGCATAACTCTCCATTCCACTGTGGAGATGGGGCAGCAGCTCAGCTGCAGAAAGGCTGCTTAGTCCAAAGCATCAAGGAGGTGACCTCTTGGTTTAGTCCATCACTTTCCTCACCCAAGTGTGTTTCTGGAGAAACATCCTGGTGGCACTTAAGTCCATAATTCCATGGATGTGTGGTGAGCTGTTGATGGGGTTGCTGCTTCGACCTCAGTGCTGGGAAGCAAAGGGTTTACTTTTTGGTCAGGGAATCAGCTCTGGGTATGGACCTTGGAAGAATACTTCGTGTACACCTTTACTCTGCAGTATTTCATGTCAAGGGAGCATTGTCAGGGCTCACAGGGAGGAAGCTCAGGCCCTGCAGCTCCTCTGGGTGGGTTCATTTTCTTTGGATACCCGTGGTGCAAGTGATGGCTCTGAGAAGCGTTGAATGCTCACACAGGAGCTTTCAAACCACATCCACTGCTGGCTTTGGCTGGATCCGAAGCAGCAAATAAAATATGGGGGAGAGAGAAACTTTCACACCTTGTAGCCAGCCAGCCTCAACCGAGCAGTCAGCTCCACTGTTGGCTTTTCTGCATCCAGATAAACCATGGGACTGGGTTAAAGGAACAACTTTCCACCCCTTTGCTCTCTGTAGGACTTGAGGAAACAAAAAACTGATGCTCTCCATGCAGTTTTCCCACTTTCAAAATTGCATTAATGATGTTTGCCTGCGTTCATAAACTGTTTTGTGCTCCAAGAATAGACATGTTATGTCAGTGCTGTGCATTGTCATTATTTATTATCTCGGAGCTAATGGGATGCAACACAGAAAGCGCGGCGTGATTTCGGAAGCTGAAGGCTGTTTCCTCATGACAATGTGAATGATTGCAGCTTTTTGAGGCACTGTGAGATGTGGAATTTGTCCTTTGCAGCATGCTGATGAGGAATCCTTCGTTGTTCCTTCAAGTGAGGCTCACCAGGGGTAGGTGTTTCGTGTGAGTCTGGAAGGACACTGGAGAAATCTGAGGAAAGAGATGGCGTAGATTTGTGGTTTCAGCAATGTTAAGAAATTGTTGGCATGTTGGGAATAGCATTTCAGGGCGTAAGTGCATGAGAAAGGCAGTAGGGCGATACTCGAGTTACAGAACCATTTCAGCCTTGAAAAGCCTGTGCTACCTGGCATTCACTGGAACAGCATTTTGAATCCAGGAAGAAAGTGTGAATGACTGAATTTTATATCCTCCCTTCCCTTCTTTCTCTCCCAGCTCTTCCTCAAAGCGGGCCAGCACATGTATAGTGGAGCAGCCGCGTGGGCTCTACCTTGGCTCTATCATCTTGTTGCATCTCAGAAACTGAGCAGTGCTAGTCTTGGTCTGGTCTGTGAGCAGGAGACATCCAGTTATCTCCAGAGGATTGGGGTTTGGGGGAGACAGCCTCGTGTTGCCAGCAAAGGTGCCAAGTTTTGGTTGACCTGGCCAGCAAAAGAGCCAAGGAGAAGACACGAGGGTTTTTTTGTAGTCATTGAAGTTAAAAGTTAAGCAAAAACCTTGTTGTGAGCCCAAAGGTCTGGCCACTGTCTCATCTGGGTGCGCTCCACTTGACCTTATTCCAGGTTGCCATCTTTTAACACAAAGGTCCTTCAGCTGAGCACAAATGGCTGCATCCCATACTCCGAGGGAGATGCTTTTCCCTTAGATTTAGAGGCTTCATTTTGAAGTTAATAGTTCTGTGAAGCTCTTTCAGAAGTACTTCTGTCCTTCCACTCTAGGGCCTCCTCTGCCACCAGGTTGGTCCCAACTCCTTTTACACCACAAACTGGCTTTAGATCTTTCAATGAAAGAAAACACCCAACTATGTGTTAAAAAAAATCCTCTCCTCCCTAATTTCAGATAATGAAATACATCCTTGTGTAATCAGGCATTCCAACAGGACACTCTTATTAAATGTGGATGGGGACGAGTCTCCAGAGTTTGAACCATTGCATAGTTATTTAAAAAGGACGACAAAAAAGAACCTGTGGCCAGCAGAAATATTGTGCCATACATCCTGGCTGACCTGCTGTTGTCTATCAAGGTATGGTTGAGCTCTCGGATATGAGAACTTTTCAAAGGAAAACACATGGATCCCACCTCTTTTGTATTAATATTTCCTGAGTGCTTTTCCTTTCAAGTGTTTCTGTTTTCAGTGGTGCCTTTTTCAAATTAAAAAGGCTTCCCAAGCCTTTAAACACAGCATGTGTCCAAAGGGTGGAAAATTCCCTTTGAAGAGTCACAGTGCTTAAAAAAAGCCAGAAGGGGAGGTAAAAAGAGGAGCAAATGCTGGCTGGTGTGGTGTGAGGGGCAGCTCAGGGCTTTCAAACAGAGCATTTCTGATTAGATATGGGCTTTGCTGTGCTGGTGTTACACATTATCCAGATAAAGATGAATATGCATGCAGGCATACTTTGAAATATGTGTGTGATCTGTATTAATCTAGTTTGGTGTTAACAGGAGGAGTCGGGCGTTCATGCTGTTTGCATCTGAGGTGAGATGTAAAATAGCTGAGGCTGGTTTCTCTGGAAGGTTTCATGTGAACATGAGGACACCTGACAGCACTGCCATTGTGGAGAAGGGAGGGAAGAAAGGGGAAATAATCGCTACCAAATATAGAATCCCAGACTGGTTTAGGCTGGAAGGGACATTAAAGCTCATCCAGTTCCAACCTCCTGCGATGGGCAGGGACACCTTCCACTACAGCAGGTTGGATAGAGTCCCGTCCAACCTGGCTTTGAACACTGCCAGGGATGGGGCAGCCACAGCTTCTCTTTCTGATACAATTGCTCTTCCATGTCCCTTGAACACTGGTCTCCCTATTGCTGGTTTAAAGGAAATGCAAAGTGGTTTGGGGACAGAATACGTTGGTCAGGCTCACACACTGGCCTGGCTGTGCTCTCCTGCGCCCTCCGATCCCCCTGTCCGCTTGTGGGCACTGGAACTGCAGGATCAGGTCCAGCTCTGTGATTGCCAAGAGCTTTATTTTGAGTTTTGTGCAGGGTTTCTGCAAATGAACAGGGATTAGGAAATATTTTGCATTACAACTTGCCAAAACCCTCTGTTAGCCTGCAACTGCTCTCTGCAAGCAGTGCTCTGTGTGTGGCTGTAGCCTTTTACTGTGGCTGCCCTGAGCATCCCAGGTTGGTGGTGGAGGACCAGGTCTTGGCAATGCTCTGATGTGGAGGGTGCCTGGAGAGTTGCAGTCTCCATGTAGCCCCTGAACCAAACAGGATGAGGTTCACATAAAGAGCCATTCCTCCTTCCTTAAGTTCGCAGGGAGCTTCAGGCTGCAGCAGTGAGGGAAGAGACTGGTGCAACAGCTCGCAAATCCCGGCTGGCCTCTAATTGGTGA
The DNA here is from genome assembly GCA_017639245.1 of Myiopsitta monachus. NCBI lineage: Eukaryota > Metazoa > Chordata > Aves > Psittaciformes > Psittacidae > Myiopsitta > Myiopsitta monachus. Next base: position 2,750,433 of record CM029917.1, on the reverse strand, counting down.
GGAGCTGTTATGTCCTTTTTAATCTGGGCAGAACTTTCCTGGAAACCAGCTTAAATGGTTATTTGTAGTCAGTCATTATCTGATTATCCCAATGCTGATTGATGGGCAGGGACCGGGGTGAGCATCTGACCCTGAAGCTGCAGCAGCATGCAGTGTAGGGAAAACCTGCGTAAAGGACAGTTTGATGTCTCTTAGGCTGTATTAGCCAGCAACTAAATATCTCTGTGTCACTGAAACAGCTTTCAGGTTTGAAGTGGATACTGGTAGACTGCTTGGGTTATTTCTCTGTGCTCACTATCCCTCTTTTTCCTCTGCCTTGTGTTGCTCATGTAGTTGCAGGGCAAAGCCTTTCTCAGGGGTTTGAAGTCAGCAGGTAGGCTGCTGTTAAATTATTGTCTAAGATAGCGAAGTTCAGGGCAGGAGCTGTAGAAACATTGGGAGGATTGAAGCAAGTCAGAAGTCTGTGGGATGATTTTTCTTGTAACAGGCACCTAATTAGTAGGAGAAGAGAAAAAGAAAAACCTTTTGGCTTGGTGTGACTTCTTTTATGAAGATCTCAGTGCATTTTAAGACATCCTGTGTCTCATGTATGCATGCCCCATGACACCAGCATTGCAGGCACCTCCACAGGAAAGGAGACTGAGAAAAGATGTCTTGTCCACTGGTTCACAACTGGAAAGAAAACCCAGGGTTTGATTCCCTGTTCCCTTCCTTTTCCGCGGGTTGACAGTTCTTTACTCTCCATCTGCTCAGCACTGGACTGCAATCTTAGTGCATAAATTGTCCTTAAACCTCGCCAGATGCTCGATCAAAGGTGGAGAGAGAGTACACAGGTTAAAAGCCAGGAAGAGACCTGCAGAAAGCAGATGCAAAGCTGAAGTGTCAGAGGTAACATTGTGTTGGATAACATGCTCTGTAGCTGCAATGCACAGCTGGTAGCAGGAAGTACAGGGAGAAAAATACATTCCTTTGCTGCTTGCCCTTTGCGACTTGGGGTACCAGGACAGTCGATTCTGCTCTTGCTTCCTATTTATTGGTCAGATCAGAAAGTTAAATCATAGGCGTGGGATGTGTTTCGTTAAATGCACCCAGCAGGTTTAGTTGGCTTCTGGGAATCCCTCTGAACGCGAACTTGAACTCTGAGGGATGAAGCTGTTGGCCTTGGAGGAGGTGAATAAAGGGCTCTACTTGCTGTATCTTAGCTGGTCTTTGCATGGTTCTTGTCCTCTGAGGCTGTGCTGCTTTGTCTTCCCAGGCTGTTTCCTGGTGCTTAGAGAAGAGAAGGCCACAACCATGCTCTGAGAAGAGATTTGTGCTATAATGAGAATCCTTTGCTTTTATTAGCGCTGTTTGCATAGACTCAGAGCACGTGGAAGATAAGAGGCTTAAGCTGTTAAGTGCAGAGAAATGTAAGGTAATAATGAGGCTATAGAGGAAACCCTTGGTGGCTGTGCTGAGCTGGGGGCAGAGCCCTGAACCCTTCAGCTTAGCTGCAGTGCCAGACCAGGGGTGCAAAGCCACGTGGATTTTTGGAATTTCCCCTGTCCTCCGGGATGTGCAGCACTGGCTTTTGCCTGAACTGCTGCCTGCTATTCCACCTCTTTGCTTCTGCCTTACTCCCACTGTATTTATAGCCTTCGCTCCTAATTTCTTCCTGTCTAGCATGGGGTTTATTGCCCATCTGGCTTTATAAGGTGGTAGAAGGATGCCGAAGTACCTTCAGAGAGCAGGTGGAGTGTTTAATGCTGTCTTCAGTCTCTCTCTGCTGGTGCTTCAGCACACTATGGGAGTCTGTGCGGGTTGGATATTGCTGATATGAGACGGACAGATTTTCTTATAATGCCAGTTTTTTAAAGACTTGTTTAGATGCCCAACTGAGAGCTCTTCATGGGGACATTCCTCCTTGGAATATGCCATTCTGCAAAGCCAATACATGCTATGTTATATATTTTTTACATATATACGTATAATATGTCTATATTTATACGTATGATTGCCCCACTGATGGAGCACCCTGTAGATTAGTAGGAAATGTAGTTATTAGCTCTTGATAAGCAGCCGCTTTTGATCCCAGCTGTTTTTAAATTAAACATCGATGTGAAATGCAGCTGTTCATTCAAAGAACACTTTTTCCTTCTTTGCAAAACGCAACATTTTCAGTGGTGTTCCAGCCCTGTAGCTCAGCGCAAGGCAAAAATTCTTTCTAAGGTCCTATTTTCATTCCTATTTAATTCTCTAACAAACATATCTTATTCCAAATGAAGGCGGACTTAGTTTGGGAACTGTTAGCAAAGGTGAGATGTGGTCTTTAGGAATGGGGGAAGGGCTTTCTGGCTTCAAAAGCATTTTTAGATCTTGGTGCTTTTGTGCTTTACAAAAAAGCAACCAACCCCAAACCAAGCGTAATTTTCTGTGTCCAGCTGTGGCTTGATTTGAGGCTTTCCAAAAGCTTGAGGCCGCAGCAGTTGTTCAAAAGTTGTTTTGAGGCTCTGCGAGTAAATCAGAAGTTGCTGTGAGAAAGTCATGCGCTGCGGAAAATACTGGGACTAACTATTCAGGAGGGACTAAATTCCATGGCTGACACCCAAGTGTTATTCTGGTACGACCCTAAACAGCATAAGCTGCCTGAGTGGATGCTCTTATGGTAGTCTTCCCTGATGGAAAGCAACCAGCAGTGGTTTTGGAGAGGGTTTTTATAGGCCACCAGTGATGTTACAAGCAGTTGTTGATTTTGATTGTTAACCAGTGTGCCAAAACAGTAACTGTTCACTGCTTTGATTTAAAACAGTGGTGCTGCTTCTGATAAATCAATTGTGTTTGTATTACTGGTCATCTGGGTTTTTTCTCTCTTGCTGTTCCTTTTCACTCCCCAAATACACTGCAGGGAGGTGAGCAGCACCCATGCTGGGCTGGAAGTTCTGAAATAGCTGAAAACGTGCGAGCAATCCCTCATCATCTCAATTTTCTGCTTGTTGGTGGAACATTTCATAGCTCCTGGCATCTGAGCAAATGAATGGAGGGTTCCCATTGATGTGCTCAAAATATCAAAGCGTTTCAGAGAAATCCCTCATTATAAAATTTAACATCACAGGCTGGTTTGGATGGGAAGGAGAAGTTTTCCTCTCCTCTATGTGGCGAGTGTGAGCTCAAAGGCAAAGGCTGGTGCGACCTGGCACATCACAGAGGTGTGTGTGAAGCAGTTCTGCAGACAGCAGGTTATCCAGGATGTGCTGTTCCACTTTTGTTGCTTATTGCTGGTGGGGCTGTGCCAGCTTTAATTCCCCCTGGAGCCGGGCTGCTGAAGAAAAAGCCAACAGCTCGTCCTCCCTCTCGGATAACTGTAGAACTGGACATGCTCCTCATTATCCCTGCATTTAAGCACAGCATGATCATTTGCAGGTGAACATCTCCCTTCACGTGGCATGCCTTGGGTCTGTCCCTGCACAGATGCAGTCCAAGTAGCAATTTCAAAAGCAATGATCGTATTAGCTCACAAAGGCAGCCTGCTCAGGCACCTCCAAGGACAAAAGGGGTGTCATCATCTGTTGAGAATACCAGCCACACCATGCGTGGCATGGACACTGATGCCACTAGAACTATTGGTTCTAGTATTTCTGCGCAAAAGGAAGGTCATAGATTCCTCTGTGATGTAGTAGTACACTACTAACCCCAGTTAACAGCAGTGTAAGTGATCACACTGGATCCAGGCAGATGAAATCATGCCTTCAAATTCTTCCAGCTGGGATAAGGCTGGATAACAGGAATGCCAGAGCTGCTTCAGGCATTGAACCAGTGATGGCTTAAAGGTGAAAATCCTAAGGTCTTATTCCTAAGGCATCAAAACAGTATCCATTCCTTGCAGCTAGAAGCGTTGAAAGCTGGTCCTATGCATATTGGACATCAAAACGCCCAACACTGACTTCTTTCTCTCTTTTGCGTACATCTCACGCGATGGGGGAAGCTGCGGTCGCAACCTGCAGAACTATTTTTGGAAGGAATCTCAGTTCATTAAACCTGCAACTCTGTTTTGTTAAGGGGAGAGGGAGACGGGGCACTTTGCTACAGTTTATTTGACCTAGTTAAGGAAAATATCAAGTCGCCTCAGGCAGGTAATTAATTTGTACCTACTTCCTCCCGCTTGCGGCGCTTGTGCGCAGCCAGTGTCTTCTGCAGGTGAAGATGATCGGCTTCACGCCTTGCAGGAAGCCTGCCCAGATATGCAGCTGCTGTGTGGTATGTTAGGTAGATCCTATATCTGAAAGGAAAGGCAGCAGGTCTGCAAGAAAGCTCCAGATGGTATTTATTCGAGACCTCAGCAGTTGACTTGGGATGATATAAAGCTTTCCCTGTTGCTTTCTCTTTGGCAGAAGCACTGCCTTTCCATGTCATTCCCAGACTGACTGTCAGGGATGGATTCAAGGGTACTTCTGTTGTTAGAGAGCCCTGTCTGCACAGGAGATGCCAAGCAAGTGTGTCTCCTTGCAAGCTCCTTCTGTGTTGCGCAGTCCTAACTCACCAGGACCAGCAGCCTGGGGAGAAGATGGTGGTGCTGGCATCTGTTTCTGTCCCTGTGCTGGGATGGGTTATCATGGGCTCTAAGGTGACACCAACCTCACCAGCTGATATTAGATTTGAATCTGAACAAAGACACGATACAGACGTGACAGCTCCTCTAAGATAACGGGAATGGGGGATATTCTTTATATCCCCCCCCCCCCCCCAGTGTTTCTCCAGTGAGACAATCTGGTTCAGTCTTAAAACTGCAGCATCCTTTATTTTTTAGTAGAGAACAAGCCAGATTAAACTCAGTTCTTTAATTTATGTGTGCATGAAAAAGGGCCTGATGGACATGGAAGGAGAAGTAACATTTGTTCTGATGCATGTTTTGATCATTTCAGGTGTCGGTGTTGGGAAGCACGTGGCCGTTTTTCTGGACTTCTGAGATTTGTTGTGCTTTGGGTAAAAGCATCGCTGCTGATGTGACTTGCTGCAGAAGAGGGTGGGGGTGGACATAGTGGGATGCATCAGTGAAGACAGGAGCAGGCAGATGTCCTGGGGTTGGAAGGTCATTACCAAAACCCAGTAAGGAGGGGAGTAATGGACCAAGCCATGATGCTGAGCAGGAAAGCCCAGAGAGCTCTGAGAAACTGCAGCTGAGTTTAGATTCGGATGCAAATTGCCTCAATAAAGAGTTTTTCTAGCAAAGTGAACTCCAGAACAGGACTTTTCTTGGGGAGGTTCCTGCACTCTGAACCCAGCTCTGCTGGCAGCAGGCAGGAGGGAAATTCCCAACCTCCCCAGCAATGGGAATGGGAGCCTGCTGAGGCAAGCGCTGCTGCTGGAGGTCGTTTGGACTCTTTCAGGAGATGATTATTTGCATTTAGTTCTATTAATTTCCTCTCCTAAAATATGCCCCATGGGCCTCAGAATTGTTGTGGCTGTTCAGCCCTGGGTTTTGTTGAAGCCTTTTCAGTGCTGGGAGGATGCTGGAGAGTAAATTTCACTAGTTGGACATTGTCGCAATCATGCTACTTAGATTTATGAATCAGTGCTTCTCATTCCTGCTTCTATTACTGGGCTTTTCTTTCCTCCCAACGCCCCCTTCCTAACATCTTTCAGTTGTTTCCAAACAGCTGGCTGGCTGGCGGCACCACCAGTTGGTAGGATGAGGAAAAGGAGTAAATCAGAGCTTCATAACTCCTGAAAACGGCTTGAAAGCTGTGAGGTTTTACGCATAATATGGTTTGAGATTGAGGCTTGATTACTTATTTAGTTATTTAAATTGTATCTCGGGGGGTTTAAGGATTTAGGTTGCAACTTTTTTTTGGGCTGCTGCTGTGGAAGGAAACTGAAACTCCCACCGAGTGCCGGAATCTGGGCCTTTGAGGGAAATAGTGTCAGGATATCTGGGGTAAACTGCTGAGTTTGCAACATTTAGATAAATCTCTAGTGAAGCAGGTTAGGCATCTGAAAGACGGGGTTCTAATCTGGTTTCTGCTGGTGGGATCACTTTCCTATGTGTCCTTGTTAGTGAGATCCTGCGGGATTTTACCCCTGGCTGAATGGATTCAGCCTGACAGGGAGGAATTATCACACTCAGCACCTTGCTCTGAACACCTCTGTCATGTAGAGGAAACACTCAAGCATGTAGGTGCACATGTTTATATGCACTCGTATATGTCTGTATACACATTTATCCAAGTCTGTACAGGGATGGGATGCCGTGTAATTGTACACACTGGCATGTAGCACTGTTTTCCAGTTTATCCCAGTAGGATGCTGTCTTTGGACAGGTATAAATGGGGACAGATAGTGCAGGTTAGCCCAGAGCGATGCACTCAAGGCTGAGATTCAGCATGCAAAATGAGAAAGCCCGATGTCGTGATCCTCCGTCAGAGAGGATACTTCTTTGGGAGGGCAGAGCTTTCAGCTCCATATTGTAAAGGGCTTATAGGTGTTCAGCTCAGCTTGTAAAATGCCTTGGCCCAGGCGGATATGAGTCCAGACCCATGGGTTTTTTGGTCGCCGGGGTGATGCCTGTAGGACTGCTCCAAACCAGCTTGTGACTGGCTCTGGAACTCCACGTGGAGCACTGTGGTTTTATTTGGGTTGGTTTCAGTCACAGGTAAAGCTATTGGGCTGCATTAGAATGAACTCACAGTGAACTGCGTGGGTAGGCTCGGCTGAATTGCCTGTTTCATTCAAATCCTTATGGCTGAAAAGAAGCGCACTGTGTTCAAGTGTCAAGAGGGGCCAGCGCTGAGCAATTCGTGTTGCAGCTCTGCCTTGGTGAAGGCAAGACCGGGGGTGAAGTTAGGATGTTAAAAAGTGGGGCTGAAATTGCTTGTAAACCAGCAAAATGAATATTTTCTGTTTCACTTGCAGCAGAAAGCAGGGGTTTGGTTATTTTTTTAGTACGAAATCTGTTGAAGATGAAAAGCACTTAAAAATCTAGGGTTTAAATATAAGAAATCCTCTGCTCATGTGGGAATTACCATAACCCCGTACAGATGGCACAGCTGAAAAGCATCCCAGGCATGTGCCTCGGTCTTGATTTACTCTGTGGGTGCTGAGGACGGCTGATGAAGTGCCAAGGACCAGTGTGATGGCTGTGAAAGGTTATGGGAGAGGTGATCACTGCAGTGAGTTCAGCCCTGTCTGCTGTGCCACGTGTGCCAGCCTTCCTTCCTCCATCCGTACTTGGATGCTGTGGAGGGGGGTGGAAAAGAAAAACCATGGCTCTGAGGCAGATTTGGTAACATTTGCATCTTGTCTCTGTTGGTACACATCTCCAGGCCAGGAAATGTGCTTTCCTTGGAAGTCTTTATTGAACCGCAGGATCTGATAGCGCAGGGCTGGGCGCCCAGGGTGCAGACTGGGCTCTCGCCACGGAGCAGAAGTGGTGGCAATAGTGTGAGTTTGCTTTGTGTTTCTTAAGGATTGCAGAGAGAGGCATTGCAACCCCTCTTTGAAGTGCAGCAAGAAGATTTTAATTGGCCTAATTAGTGCAGGGAAGGAAGGTATAGAATAAGTAGGGTTAAGAGCTGAAAAATGGCTTTTAATTTTGAGTGCTGTGATTTTTGTACTTGCCTGAAATTACCCATGACTTCTCAGCTGTCAAATACTTGTGCCGTGATAAAGAACGAAGCCATCCGAAATCAGAAGCCACTTGTGAAAATACAAGCCTTAATCTCTGTGCTTAATCCCCTTGTGTGACGCAGATACCGTTGCTCACCCACCCACCAGCTTGCGACCGACTGTCTTTTTAATCTGGGGTGTCTTGAGAGCTGATTTGTGGCAACTCTACCCCACTTCAAACCCTTGAAAAGCAGAAACCCGCGACCACTTCATCTCTAAGCCCTGCTTCTGGCTTTTGTGCTGGTAATAACCCAGAGCAGCATCGGGGAAGCCTGGGGATTAACGTTAATGCTTGTGTAGTGATTTGAAAACAAGGGCTCTGCTCTACAGAGGAGCAGTTGTCTCCTCTAGTAAAAGAAAAAAGGATTAACTCCTTTCCTGAAAGCATATTAGTTTAGCCAAAACAGCATCAATGCACCTCAAACATGGCATGGGTGGTGTAATGAAGTGTGCAAGCGGCTGAGTGACCTGCTGCTCCTTTTTTCAGTCAAGTGTTTCGGGGCTTCTGGAAGCAAAGGTTTTGCTGGCGGCCCTTAGGGAGGTGGGGGTGCAGGCAATATCTGGAGTCAGAAACCACTGGAATATGGGTTTCTATTTAAAATATAGTAGTGGTAATAATAAACAGTTAATTGGACCAGGTTTTCGAAGGACCACTGCTTGAATCCTCATATGGTGACCTTGGGAAAAGTATTTATACCCCTTACAGATCAACCATCTTTTCACTGGAAAATGTATAGGAATATTCTTTGACCAAGACCTGAGATTTTGGAGAGGGGTTATTTAACATTTGTTAAGGTCTAAGAAATATAGGAGCTCTCCACAAAAGGTTGGGTTTGCTGATCTGTGGCGTATTTAGCTTTCCCAGGAAACTTAGAGCTAACATTTGCTTTTGGTGTCCTTCTATGACCTCCCCACACACACCACATCAGGCCAACAATATTGCTGCAGTATATTCTTGATTCTTAATAAATTCTTATCTCCCTAAAGCCTGTGACTGGGCAGAAGAAAGCTTTGCCTTGAAGCCAGGGCTGGTTCAGTCCATGGGGTTTATGCATTTCTAGGTCTCTCCTGGGTTTGCCAGTAGGTTCAGGGCGCAGCAGTGTGCAACACAGAACTCTTTCTGTAATAAGGTCATTTAACATCCAAGGGAGGAGAAGAGCTTTTAATCCTTACTAGATCTGGCTGGGCTGGATTCAGACTGGAATTAACAAAACCTTGAGGCATCCAGTTTCATCTGCAGTGCTAATTTAAAGGAAGAAGGGGAGATAATTCATGGCTAGAAAGGATGCTGGAGAGCTGCATGGTTGAGAAGTCTAGTTCAGGAACTGCAAAATTAACTTCTAGTTTGTGATGCATGAATAGATCACAATTATAACATACACATGCATGGACATTATATGTATATGTAGTACATATTATATATAATATAATACATTATAGCATATGAAATCATATAATCATTAAGCTTGGAAAAGACTTCTGAGATCAAGTCCAACCATAAACTTAGCACTGCCAAGTCCATCATTTGAACCAGGTTCATTTCAGCTTTAGCTCTTGTTATATATAATGTATGCTATTATATCTGATATAATATTGTTATATATAACATGTCATTTTATTGCTTCTGTAACTCATTATACATATGTAAGTATGTATGCATAAAATCAGATATATATAACACATATGCACTCCTGAGGTGAGCCCCTGGCTCTGAACAGAAATCAAGACTGGTTGCAAGATTCATGGTCCCAGGCAGCACCCTCAGTACTGTTTGTTTTGGACATCTCTTGTCATGTTACGTATCTAAACCCTGTTTACAGCAGTGTCTTTGAACAGCCTTGCAGTTCCTTATTTTTAGATGGGGTGCATTACGGTAAGGGCAAGGATTTACAGGTTGTGGCCAAAAAGAAGTGTCCTGAATGGCACCCGAGTCATGGTTAAAAGGATGAAATCAAACCCCATCTTGGCTTTAAAACAAACAGAAAGTGGTATGGCAGTGCAAAATAGAAAGAGGTTTGCAGGACCTAGCTCCTGTCCAGATGGTGCACTGCGGGGTCAGTCCCTCCTTGTGAGGAGCAGTGATTTAAATCGGTGCGTAGCAGGCTGTAACTGTGGAAATAAAATGATTTTAATTTCTGGAATCATTACCATTATGTCATATCAATTCTGTGTAGAACAATCAACATCTGAATCTGATGGGACATTCTGCAGTTGCTATTGGTAACGTTCACTGCTCCTTCTAAAAACACAGAGTCTGGGGGAAGGATGTCAGCGCTGAAAGCTGAGTGGTTAGCACAGAATTGCTGTTTATTTTCCAGGATGCATTTTATTTGGGGGGTCATTTAAGGATAATAACAGACAGTGATTGATCAGGGTCAAAGTGGCTCCATCTGGTTTAGGAATCTGTCTCGTTTGCTCTGCCTTTCCAGGTAGCTTTCCTGGTTAATGTTGAGAAGCTGAATTCTATCCTTAAAATAGAATATTATATTTGTGAAAATGCCGCAAAATCCCCCGTGGTTTCAGCGTGGATACATGTTAGTGATGCGCTAACATTGCTAATTGCAAACCTCTCCTCTTAACAGCCTTTTTTGCATGCATTATGTTTTTTATGAATCCTTAAAAGACTTCTTTTCTAATGTCTTATGGCATAAATGACTCATCTCACCTGACATGAATAGTGAGAAAATCGGAGCCTGCTCCTTTTTTTCCTGCCTCCTTTTCTTCTGATTTCAGAATGCATAATTTCTCTGCTGTGCTTAAAGTCTCATCATCCTTTCAATTACTTCATAAGAATAAGAAAAAAAAACAACCCAAAACACTGTCAGGTGGGGAAGAGTAGGGTGATGAAGGACAACACAGGGGGGTCCTTTTAGTACTTAGGGGCTGCTTGCGGGGTTTAAGGTCAGGTTTTGGGGCATGCTTGTGTTTAGTATTCATGCATTTCCCTGCCGCACACCCCTTGCTTCTTATTTGCATTTCAGTTGCCTGCCAAAACAGGACAGGGCTGAAATGAAACTATAAAACCGCTGAATTAATCACTATAGATCAGGATTTTCTACACGAGCCTTTTGCATCAGCATGATGAGTTCAGCTCTGCTGTGAGTGACAACAGCACCTTCCCTGTGGGATGACGCTGCTGGTGTGAAACCATCAGATGCCCGAAGGATGCTGTGGGGAGTCAGCAAGTTTCAAGTTTCTTTGCCTTCCTCTCATAAGTGCCTCAAATTTATTCCCAGCCTGTCGAAATGCTGCCCTTTGCTGACAAAGGCTGATTTAGAGAGGAATGTTCTTTGGAATATTCATAGCAAGGCTGTCGCTAATCAGTGCTTTTACAGAAGTGCTGCTGGGCTCTATGTGTGCTGGTTTTGGGACCAGAGGGTGTGTTGTGAAAGTGTGTGTGGGGAAATGCAGCTCTTTGGGCACTGCTGGGCTTCATCCTCTGTGCAAGCAGGAAGGTTTTACAAGTCCCCTCACCCCCAGGCTGCTGTCATTGCAGGGTGCAATGACTTTGGAGCAGATTTTTATTGCAATATGAAACGTATTTCTGGAGCACGGTGCAATCATCGTCTTGGCTTTCATGTTCTTCCACAAGCACAGGGCTTGGAAAATCCACTTGGAATCTTCAGGTACAAAGAGGAAGGTGAAGGTACCAATGCTGATGCGCTCCCCTAAGGTTTTTACTTTTATGGATGCTGCTGCATGTAATCATAGAATCGGAGAATGGTTTGGGTTGGAAGAGACCTTCAAAGATCCTCTAGGCTATGGGCAGGGACGTTTTCCACTAGTTCAGGTTGCTCCAAGCCACACAATCATACCTGAGAGCAAGTGTTGCAAAGATCTTTCCCTGTGACAGCAGATACTGGGAGCAGGAGCTACCAGGATGCTGAAGTTGGAGCCTTAAGCCCTCCACAGGCAGGAAGAGGGATGGACATTCAGCAAGCAGGATCTCTGCGTAGGAGTGATTACTATTTCACCTATTTGCAGAGCTGTCAGTGATTAAGAATGTTACTGATGGCAAGTTATCTATAAATGTTTAAAGCATTGGGTCTGTTTGCATTAAAGCACTCTCTTTTATTCCCACTGCTCCTGGATATGTCACACTGAATTTATGCTTGCAGCAGTGTCAATGGCTTTACTCTTCTACTGTTACTCTACCTGTTAATACAGTTTTCCATGGAAACATGTCAAATGTTGTGCTATTCTGACCCCCTTGTTTGCCCCTTTGCTTTGCACTTGTTAATGAAGTGCATCCTTTGAGCTTATTAATAAAGCTGCAATGAGTAGTTCCAGCACCTCCAACAGCAGCAACACCAGATCCAAATTAAAGTTTTGGAGGTGGAAAGTGTCTTACCACCCATTCTGTAGGTGGAAACAGAGCTGTAAGGAGGAGGACAGTGGCCTCTGTAGGGTCGAATGAGCACTGAGGCTTTGAGAAAATGAATTTACAACCACTGAGCTGGTATTCTGAGTGTCAGACATGGTTTGCACTGTGCAAATACATGCATTTGAACTCCCTGATTGTGGGGAAGGACTCTCACTCTTTTGTGCTGCTTGTTTCAGTCTCCTCAGTGAACGGATATTATAGTGATCTTAATAGTATAGTTGCATGTCTTTACCTCAGAGAAGGACTGATGTGACCCTGTTGTCCTGGCATCACCTTGGCATTGGTGAAATGGAGTTACTTTGCCATCAGGTGCTTAACTGGCAATTGCTTTTCCCCCTGATGTTGAGCCGCATGTAGGTTTTTACCCTCCAGTTTATTTCATGTGAGATGAAGACACCCACAGAAACACTTCCCTCTTCCCACATAGTCAAGTGGTCCCAGGTCAAGTGTGTAGCAAATTGTTGGCTTGTGTGATGATGTCGTGCTTAAACCACGACAGATGACTTTCACCAACTTGATTGCAGATACTATGCTCAATTAAAAGGTTTTGCGGTAGTAAATAATGCAGAGGGAAAGCAAGTAAGATGTTTGCTGACCCCTGCAATGGATTCTGTCTCATTTCCAACAGACTCTTGCGTTGAGGTCTCCTGGCTTTCAAACTAAATTAAAAAAAGGCTTCAGAGTGAGCTACTTATTAGGCATCAGAGGCTCTACGTTGGACAGAGCTATTACGAATGCCCCGATATTGCAGGACAAGCTTTGACTAGCTTTCCACACCTATTAGACATCAGAGAATCTACATGGGAGGGGATGCTTCATTGAAGAGTGCATTTTCTACTGCCTAATAAATGCAAATAAGCTTTTTGGCAGGTTAGGGCATGCAAAATATTGCTCTCCTCCTGAATTAGCGATCTTAAGAAATTACTGCAGCCATTATAGTGGGGTCCAAGATAGGGTCACTCTTCTTTGCCTCTTGCCCTGTTCCCATGAAGTTAGTAGCAAAACCTCAATCTGAGCTGCTGTCTCCTGGCCTGATGTGATAGTAATGAACTCGATGGTTGGGGAGTTAAAGGGGATATGTGGGTAGGAAGACACACATGTATTCAGAAATCAAGCATTGGTGGAGGATGCAATGGAGTGTTGAGCAGAGCTGTGCAGGACTGGGCTTCATCCCTTCTGCTCTCCACAGAATCACTTCTTGCAAGCAAACAGTAGAATACCTTATGGAAAATTTGGGATCTTTGGACAGAGATGCAGAGCACTCCTTTGCACTGTTTTACAGTGTGTTTTATGGTTAGAAGCTATGGAAGAGCTGAAAATAAAATAATTGAAGCTACCTGTAGGGAGTAAGCCATGACAGAGTGTGGAATGTAGACCTGGCCATTAAGCATTTACAGAAAAGCCAAGAGCAGTAACTACTAAATATGCAAACAGTGAAATGTCCTGTATCCCCTCATGTTGGGGGCTATCTGTTCTGGGGTGAGGGGTGAAGGTACATGAAGGAGTGATGAGCAGAGGGGCGAGAGCTCTGCTGCATCTGCTCTTGCTTTTTTAACATGGAGAGTAATGAAGGAAGGTGATAGTGGGGTATTTACCTGTCTTAGTTTTCCTAATTAACTCCTGGCTAATGAGAGGAGCAAGATAATTTTGTTTCTCACTCTTCGGGTGGATGATAATGTAAGCAGCAGGTCCTGGCTGCTAGAAGGGGGGAATCAAGAGCCTGTTGGTTGCAATCCCACTGCGATCCAGTGCTAGCCCAGAGGATTAGGCTAGTTTTTGGGAGAACTGGAGTAAGCCCAAGGAAAACTGCACCTTGCTTCAAACCAGGCAGCAGGCCTAGAAAAGCCTGGTAGAGTTTGTGTCTCTTGAAAGCACGTGGTGTCACTCGAGTTGTGGGCAACTTGAGGCATGAAGTCAAGAGCTGGTAACGTGTTCTGTATCCCAGCTTTGACACTCAGTAAAACACCCCCAGTGTTTAATGGGGGGTGGAAGAAGTGTCATTTTGCAAAACTTGGAGTTGTTTTTCTCACTGAAATGATCAACTGCTGTGAAATGTCTTTAAGGTCTGAGTATCATCAAGGGTTTGCCATATTTGAAGTCAAACAACCCAAATGAACTTTCGCTACCTACTCAAAGTACTATATGTACCTTGTGACCGATTGGCGTCACAGAGGGTGGGTGAAGAGCGAGGGTTTGCCTCTTCTGGGACGAGTAGAAAGTTTCATAGTCATAGAATGGTTTGGATTGGAAGGGACCTTAAAGCTCATCCAGTTCCAACCCCTGCCACGTGCATGGATACCTTCCACTAGACCAGGTTGCTCAAGACCTTGTCCAACCCGGTCTTGGGCACTTCATGCATTGAATGCTGGAGGAGGCACCCATGGAAGGTCCTTTGTGGTTTGTGATCAGCACTCTCTACAGCCTTCCTGCTGGGCAGTGTCATGTAGGTTTCGGGTTAGTTCTGGGTACTTTTGCCGATCAGGCTGGTGCTCTGAGGCTCAAAACTTGCACTGATTCTTTGGTTAAGTATCTTTGTATACTTTATCATGAAACTACCTGAACAGGACTGCAAGGCTAAAATTGCTGCGGAGTGTTCTGTTCTTATACCTTTCACAACTTTGTTTTATACTTTGTTTTGTAATTTTCCCTCGTTAAGAACTTTGATGAAAGTGTCCATTTGCAGTTATGAATTAACTATTTATTAATTCACTCAGGAGGATTTGAGCATCTGATACAATTAGCTGTGCCAAGGTCTTTCAGAAGAGCTGCCAGTCTAGGACATAAGGTCGGGGAGCCTGTGAGGGTGCCAAGCTTTATCAGACAAAATTAGCAACTTGTTCTCACAACCTGGACAGCAAAACCCTTTTATTCCTTTGCTTTTGTCTATTTTTTTTTTTTTCTAAAGGACTGACTCTAATTAAAGAAGTGCATCCTCGTGTGCTGGAGAATGAGCAGTCATTATGGGAAGAGGTTTTGGATTAGCACAGCCTCCAAAATGTGATGCTGAGTGGGTTTTGCTGGGGCAGATTGTGATTGAATTGTTTATATAAAGGGGCAGGATGGTCTTACAAGGAAAGATTTTGGGACCCCTAAAGGCTGTACCCTCATCTCTTGCCAGGACTTGGGACAGCTTGGCTGCATGGAGCCTGGTCCATGAGTGCCTCCTGTAGAAGAACAGCAGCCACTTGATGGGTTTACTGACAGGGAACAATTAAGTTTTATGTGTCATAATTTACCTCCAATGATGAATTCTGTATCAGCAGAGATGAGGAGTGAGGATTTGTCTTGTCCTATCTATGATCATAGAATCGTAGTATAGTTTGGGTTGGAAGAGACCTTTGAAGGTTATCTAGTCTAAACCCCTGCAATGAGTAGGGACATCTTCCACTACATCAGGTTGCCCAGGACCACATCCAGCCTGGCCTTGAGTGTCTCCAGGGATGGTGCGTCCACAACCTCTGTGGGCAACCTGTGCCAGTGTTTTACCACACTCACTGTAATAAAATTCTTCCTCACAACCAGCCTGAATCTTCTCTCTTTTAGTTTATAACCATCATCCGTCATCCTATCACAACAGGCCCTAAGTAGTCTCTCCCCGTCTTTCTTATAGACCCCTTTTAGGAACTGAAAGGCTGCAGTAAGGTCTTCCCAGAGTCTTCTCTCCAGGCTGAGCAAGCCCAACTCTCTCAGCCTTTCCTCAGCGATGCTGAATAGGCCAGTCAGCTCTACACTTGGGTTTCCACATTACTCAAAAGTCTATGAGGCCACTAATGTAGAGATGGAAACCCCTTCCAGGCGACTGCAGGCTGTTCCACAGGCATTGCCATTTGTCCCTTACCCGCTGGGTTGGGAGCCACATCTCTTGTCTTACTGCTGTGTCTTCTGGAGGGGACGGCTAACACACCTCATTGCATGTGTGCAAGACAAGCACCCAAACCCCAGCTCTGTAGGAGTGGTTGGTGCCTGTCCTGCTTTAGCCTGGTTGCTGCCAGCAGCTCTGTGTGCCAGGCGCTTTGCCATCCTGTGCCAGCAGCACAAGATGTACCTGACTGCAGCCGTCCTTACTCTGCATTTCACTGGGGTTATTTTGGTTTACCTCATTTCTGTCACTTTTCCATAAAACCTTCTTTCCTCTTTCCTGGAGACAGCAAATTGAATCCTCAGCTCCAAAGGCTCTGGCAGATGTAGGCTCCAGGAAGCTTCAGGTTTTATCCTCCTGCTACTCAAATAAGTTGGAATAAAGGGTAGAAAAGGGTGAATTAGGTCTGTAGGGCTTCAGCGGTCAAACCCGTCAGTTTTGACTGTCAGAAGACTTTTACATTGAAGAAAGCGACTGCTGACTTTCCAGTTCAGCCTGGCTGTGGACCTAAACTCATGCTCGCTTTCCCCGCTATTCTGTTCATCCTCTCACATTGTTAGAGCTGGCTCGGGGCAGCCTGGCGCTCCTGCACATGAAATCAGATCCGCACGTATTCCCTCCCAGCGAGGGACCCGAGCGAGGTGTCTGGTGTCCCAGGGCAATCCGCCTCTCCTTTTCATCCAACCTTTCCAGCTTTCTGATTGCTGCCCAGGGGCCCTTCCCGGCCAGCCGGGGCTGTCCCGTGCTGCGGGATGCAGCTCGGCAGCTGGGATGATTCACCAGCTGGAACTATCCTCACTGTGGAGGGCGAGAGATTTAGAGGCTGTTTAAAGATCTGTTTCCTACTGAAGTTTGTCCAAAAGAGCAAACCATCGCCAGGCTGCAAAGCAGGCAGAGGGAAGCTCGGATGCTCTCTTTTCAGTCCAGACCAGAGGGGAAACCAGCTCATCCCCTGCTCTGAGGCGTACAGCCCTGGCTCCCGTGGGTCACCACAAGCTGTCGTCTTCTGGGGGCTGGTGGGTGGCCGGTGGGAAGGGTGCCTGTGATAGAACCACCTAAGTTGGAAAAGCCCTTTAAGAATATCAAGTCCGATCTCTGCTTGTCCCCCTCTAATGGGGACTGGCTGCGAGCATCACCCGGTGTTTTCCATGCATGCAGATATGCAAGGATTGAGCAGCACCCCAGAGAAAAACAACTTCTCTTTGTGTCACAGGGTCTCAGACTGTGTTGGATATCAGAGAAGCAGGGTGAAGCCTTCTGGTTTCCCACCCTATGCACCGGCAGGTTGCTGAGCTGCTTTCAGAGGCGTTGCTTTTGCCTTTTGTTATTGGAAGGTTGTTTCCTTCTTCTCCACAACCTTTTCTACAAGTGCCTCATGCCTTGCGTAAGCAACCAATGGATTTGTTGAGTGAGCTGTGTTAATTCATAGTGTTCAGAATAGAAATATCCCCTTTTATAGGGTTTCAAACCACCCACTGCCAGCGGGTGCTGTCACTGTGCCTGAGCTTGGCCACAGGCAGCCTGCATCTCCTGCTCCCTTCCCTGGACTGGCTCCATCCATCTCTCCCCTCCTCTAAACATATCTATTCCCTCCTTTCCCATTGAAGTGTTGGACAATTATTACTACTGTCCGGCCATTATTGGTTTTGTTTCTCCATCTGCCTGTCATTTTTGTAGGAGCCGTGCTGGTTTTAATTAATGGGAAGTTGTTGTTGTATTCGCTGTTTGACACTCTTTTTTTCTTTGCAAATGGTTTTGATTTCTTCTCTTAGTGAGCCATTTCAAGCCAGCCTTTTTCAGCACAAACCCTACTCAGCTTAAGGTAGTAGTTTTGGGGGGCTAAGCATGAGCACTTACACTCAGCCTTGGCAATAAATGTCTTTATTTTGCTCTTGGCTGTATTCAGCTGCCTGAGGGTGGGAAACTCTCTGTGGGTTAGCATTGAAGCAGCAGCAAGACCTGTGTTTTGGGGCCTTTAGATTTTGCCTGGAGGGCTGCTTGTGCTAGCTGGTCACTCTTCAAGGCCTGCTGTGGGCATGGTTGGGGAGCAGGACCCTGTTGCTGGACCCCCATACCAGACACCTTCACTGTGCCCTGGCTCATTCCCTGCCCTCCTTCACATGTTAGAGCCTGGGGAAGATGCTGCCTGGAAATCACCTTAAGGAGATGCAGTCATCTGGGGTTTAATCCTGCACAAAGCACCTTGTCCTGCACAAAACACCCAGTTTCTTACCCTAGTGCAGGATGAAGTCTTTGAAGGTTGAACGCTTTTCACCAGATACCTCTGTGGCTTTGCCCAGGGCATGATGGGGTTGGTGTTTCATTAGTCCCTGCAGGGACAGGGCTGCAGCCCAAGGGTACCCAGACCCCTCTGCCCACCTGCTCTTACTGAAGCCCCCGAGCTGAAGGTGCTCGGTGCTTGGCTGGTCAGTCCCAGGCTGTGAACTGGATGTGTTGTAAAAGCAGCAATTGGCCTCCGAATTTTCTGCTCTTGTCCAGGATCCGAGTCATTAACTTCCACACTTACTGGAAGCAGTGCTCATTATTGCAACGTTTAATGAAATCATAAGCCAAAACAAAATATTGACAAGAAAATTGTTTCAATACTAAAGGAAAAACTGTAGCACATTGTTAGGGATAAAGTTTGCTACAGCTTCAGTTAAATGCTTGCTTGATTCTTCTGTATCGTGACTTTTCTGCATAGTCCCTTATCTTTTTGCCTTGGCTCCTGCATGGAGGTAGGCATTCTTTTGTCTCGCACTGTCTTTGGGAATAGATCCTTTAATATTAGATGCCAGAGAGGGACTCTCCATCAGGGACTGTAAAGATAGGACAAGGGAGGATGAGTTTACACTTAAACAGGGGAGATTTAGGTTAGATATAAGGGAGAAGTTGTTCCCTGTGAGGGTGCTGAGGCGCTGGCACAGGGTGCCCAGAGAAGCTGTGGCTGCCCCATCCCTGGCAGTGTTCAAGGCCGGGTTGGACACAGGGGCTTGGAGCAAGCTGCTCCAGTGGAAGGGGTCCCTGTCCACCTCAGGAGGTTGGAACTGGATGAGCTTTAAGGTTCCTTCCAACCTCAACCAAGCTGGGATTCTATGACAATTTTGAAAAGAGGACAGCAGCATCATCTTTAAGCATGTTTGGAGAGGTGATGCTGAACACTGTGCTGCTGGAGAGCTGTGAAAGTCAGTTGCTGATGAGGCCTCTGAGAAATACGCTGCTAGATGTTAATTATCCTGATCATTATTGGTCTTTATTTCTGTGTTCAAGTCAGATTTCTCTACTAGCAACTGCAGACTTGGCAGTGGTTTGTTTATTCAAGTAGAGGTAATTGTATTTAGTGTTAAGCCTCCTGCAGTCTTTCTGTTTGCCTCCCTAATTTAATCTGCTTGTCTGTATCCATCTACCTGGGGACATCAACAGATTGTGGCTCTAGGAGTTGTGGGGTTTCAAACTCCCACTGAGGCCAATATGGACCCAGAGCCCCTGGCCCATTACTGGCATCACTCAGAAAAGGTCTGAACTTGCATTCAGGGCACAGAATGGGCACACAGGTGGAGGATCAGCTATGCTGATACGGTGCAGGACCAGCAGTCATTGCCTGCAAGAAAAGGTGTGGATCTTCAAAGTAGAACAGATCCAGAACCAGATAGAGATATCTGGGCAGGTTTTGGGCAGATTCACGAATCAAGGATGGAAGCCATGACTGCTGTTGGTTGCAAGAAGTGCACAAACTAAAAGAATTATGGGCTGTGGTTCTGCAGTAATTCCCAGTGGACTGCAAGGGCCAGCAGGATGGCCATGATGTTTAGCACTTGCATGGTGCACAGCTTGTGGGTGAACTGACTTTGTGCTGATAGGGAGGAGACAGACAAAGGGACAGTTGCTGTAGTGGTGACAGAAACAAAATTGCCCAAAGCTTTAAGCAACTTTGAGCCAGGAGAGTGAGCTCTGGTTAGATGAGTGCTGTCCATCAAGATGCAGCTTCAGAGTGGTACCTGGCTCCCCATGGTCAATTCACTGCATGGATAGTGGGGGCTTTTCCAGCAGATGGCTCAAGCTGGAGGGAGATCTCAAGCAGAGATTATGTATTTGCTGTTTCTTTATGGATCAGTTCACTCACCCATACCATAGTATGACCCACTGATAGCTGCCTGGGGAATGCTTTTCGTGGTATTTGTGGTGGGGGTAATTGTGTGCCAGAGATAGCAGGAGGTTTTTAAGCACATATTACCTTTCATCGGCTCTGTAGTAAGAAACTGCATCCTGAGTGTTAGATTTTGATAACCCTTTGTTGCTGTTGATATTACTCTTAATGTCACTGGTTGGGTCCTGGCATGCTCAGTGGCATTTAGATGGCGCCGGCTTTGGTGCCATCCATCCTGAGTAATGTTGGCTCAAGAGAGCTGATTAAGACCCCATTTAGCACAATGTGAATGATTAAATGCTACTCAGTTTGAAGGGAAAAATAAAAAGCTAAATCAGAGCCTTGCCTTCATTGAAAGTTCAGTGATAATGATTCTGTTACAAGCTTTGAGTCTTTATGCTGAAGGAAGTTGCATAAATGGGCTTTCCTGTTCAAATTGAGCTTGAATTTATGTTGGCAATGTGAGTTTTGAATAAATGTTACCTATTCTGTGCGCACAAGGATTTTTAAATTGGCTTCACTAGCAAAAATGCTTGTAGCTGTTACATCCTTTGCCTCTGCAATGGCAACATGCTTCATCTACGGGCACTGGAGCTGCTGCTTTATGTTATAGACCGAGCTGTCTCTTAAGGTTTTATGATTTTCAGTCAGTTTGGTTGCCCTGATAGTAACGAGAGTGTGAACTGACTTGCAGATCTGGTTGTAAATGAGCAATGAGGATGTGCAAGGTGGAGCGAAGAACCCAGCTTGGCCCTTAGCTCCTGGAGGGAGATCTACAGCCCCAGGATTACAAGGAGAAAACCTTTTATCCTCATAAACTTGGATTAAATATGTTTGATTCAAAACCAAAGAAATGGTAACAGCTTCCGCAGTGCGTTTTTGCAGTTACTTTTTGGAGTAAAAGCAGGATTGGGCTTGGAAGCCTGTTTCCAGCCTGCTGCGGAGAGGGGGTTAAGATTCCCCAAGATGGGAATTTGTACTTTCCAAGATGTTCATTCTGTCACCATTTTTATTAGCATGAAAATTTGGTGCAAAACCGCTTTCTATAAACCCCATGAAGCCTGCACGGGTGAGAAGTCTGCGCTCCTGAGCATTTTTCTTGGAGGCAGCTGCTTCCTGAAGGCATTGCGCTTGGAGTCTTTGCCCTTTATGCTGAAGAACTGCATTTACCCTGAGAAATCCGTGTCTTTTACGAGGCTTTACTGTTTGACTGGACTGCTTGAAATAACTTTGTGTAGTGCTTTTCAAATGGTCAGATCCATTTGTGTGAAAAGCTTACTTGTAATATTTTTTTAGCCATTCTTTAGGGTGATTTCCACATTTTGAAATGCCAAACCAAAATCGATTTTCTTCCTATAATACAGAATTCAATAGTACAGTATTCTACAGAAAGGAATGATGATAAAGTCAGGCTCCAGGGAGCATAAAGGGGGTGAGAATAACCAAAGAGGAGGATTGAAGTGTGTACAAGATCCATGTGGAAGACGTGAAAGTTTGAGAAGCACAATGTGGCTACATTTCTAGAGTTTATAAACATGACTTGTGTGGCAAGGTTGTTGGGAAGCTCTTTTTCTTCTTCGTTTACAACAGGATTTCTTTATTTCACTGTTCTGAAGTGCCTTATGTTGTGAGTATAGCAACCCTTGCAAGATGTATACATGAAATTGTTAAGTTTTATGTATAAGTCATACCTGTGAGATCAACCCTTTCATGAATCATTTATCTCAGGCTGCTTGGCACTCTGTATACTTTATTTTGAATTCATAGAAGGTTTTTCCCAATGAGTTATAAATCTATAAGATAAAATAAAAGAAGCCATTCAATGCCAACAGATAAACCCTTATGAGAATAATAAAGGAGCATCTGTCATGCAGTGCTCTGCTGAATGCTGCCAGCAAGGAGGTGGTGACAGCCCTTTACCTGTCACCACGGAGAGGGTGACACTCGATTTTCCTCTTTCCTTTCTCTTTTTCTTTGCCCTTTCCCAGCAGGATGGGTGGCAAAACCATCGTGTCCTCTCCCCTACTCCATCCTCTGCCTCAGACACCCCAGCGCTGCGGCTTCTGTGTGTCATCACTCCAGCACTGCTGTGGTTTCTTTGCTGTTCCCTGCTCCCATCCATCCACAGCGGCAAATACCCTGCTCCCTTCAATCACAGCCTGGCCTGTGGAGCAAGAGCAGAATTAAATGCTGTGTTTTTAACAGCTTTCCAGCCTGTTGTGTAGCTGTTTTCTTTGGAGGCCTTTAATTGTTGCATGCTAGAAGATTCAAATGTTTCGATGCTGTTGGTAATTATTAAATAATGATTAGAAATAGGGTTATTTGCAAACTAGCTGTCCATTGTAGTTCTTCTCCCTGTGGGCTGCATGTTTGACTCTGTTTCTCGTTAATTCTTCTGACACTGGAGGCAAGCAATGTGGTACGGGGTTTGCCATATCGAGCTTGGGGATGTGGGACTGGGACAACAGCCCCTCAAAAGCCTGTTTCAGATGGAGCCATGCAGGCCAGAAAAGCAGTTCTTCTATTTCTGGTTTGCCCCTTCCACTGCTGGCTGCTCTCTACGCTCAGAGCAGTTACTCTCTCCGTGGGGACTGTGCTCTTAAATCCAAGGAGCACTCTTGTCCCAAGGGATGGGAATCCCAGTTCTACTACAGAGCATTTTGCAAGGGATTTGGGACTTAACCTCAGTGTAAATACTGTCCTTTCAGTGCACCAGCAAGGCGGCACGGCTGCATTACAGAACCCGTCAGTCTGGGTTATTTAGGTTAATTCTGTGGGTGCATCAGTTCAGCCAGAAGAAGTGAATAAATGCAGGACTGTTGTTTCCCTGACAGAAGCTGAGGAGGATTTCAGACAGAGACTCTGGTTTGCTTTGAAAGCTGAATCAAATTAACGGTGCTGCTTTGTGATGGGGATGAGGCAGCCCTGGAGGGAAGAGGCTTTCTGGATGCTGCAATGGTGGGACTGGGAGGTGATGGCAGAGGAGGCCCCCCTGAAGGTTGGCTCCTCAATGCCATGCAAGGAATCATGGATGCCTTCAGAAAGATGTTCAATTAAACAGCCTGCTGTGCTACATGGAGAGAGCTGATCTGGGCACAAGGCAGAGGTGTGATTGCATGTAGCTCATGTCTGATGCCACGTCCTGGTCCAGCACTGGGACCTCCCCACAGCAGTGGAAGCAGATGGGTACTACTGCTGGGTAGATGCTGGTAGTTTTACACTTTAGTTTACTGTGGGGAAGTTTTCCTGTAAATCCAGGCACATACATAACCCTTTAATAATGTCTGAGGTTTTCAGCTCCCTGTTGTGCCAAGTCAATGACTTTGCGCATTTGTCATAAGTTGGATAAACAACTTGAAAAATGTTATTTTGTTTGCTTTTGATTGAATCGTTACTGTTTACCTCTTCATCCTGCTCTTAAAACTTATACAAATTGGCTTTGTATTATTCAGGTCTTAATTTGCACTGCGCCTCTCCTCTTACTTTCTGTATCCATGGATTTCAGTGAATAGATGTCATAGAATCACAGAATGGCTTGGGTTGGAAAGGACCTGAAGATCTTCCAGTTCCAATGCCCTGCATGGGCAGGGATGCTTCGCACTAGACCATGTAGGCCAAGGCTCTGTCCAGTCTGGCCTTGAACAATGCCAGGGATGAAGCATTAACCACTTGTCTGGGCACTCTGTGCCAGCACCTCAGCCCCCTCACAGTAAAGAACTTCTTTATATCTAACCTGAACTTCCCCTATTTCAGTTTGAACCCATTCCCCCTTGTCCTATCACTGCAGTCCCTGGTGAGGAGTCCCCTCTGGCTTTTTAGGTGCTTTTTGCGAATTGTACCTTACGTTTGAGCAGGTACCTCCTGGAGTGAGGAGCGGTTGGCCTGGAAGTGTTGTTTGCTTCCTTTGACCCATACTCTTACAGCTCCAGCAATGTTTTACCCACTCAGAGTTCTCCAGAATGGTGTAATTGGAGTCCCCAGGTTCAGAAGCGTGTTCACTTGCTATAGCAGCGATGTCTGCCTGCTAGGCTGGAGGAGGGGGGCCATAACCCAACCTCCCTAAGGCTATCTCCTAACCTATTCCCTATTCACGGTTCAATTTAGAGAGATTGAGCTGGACTGGGGATATAAGTTGTCATTGAACAAGATCTGGTAAAATTAGGAAGGCATTTTTAACCTCTTAAACACTACTTGTCCATAGGTATTCCTTATTTCTTTAAGCTACTCCCTGCACTGATCCAGCAATGTGTAAGCATCAACCTAGATGCTACTAATTATGCTGGGGTTTCTTAAAGATAGAAGGAAAACCCAGCTATGATTCTGCCTTCCTAATTTTATGTGATATTTGTTTCTTTTCCTTTTTATCTGTTATATTCCAAAATTAATGTGCAGGAATGGGAAGAAACATTAAATGCTCGGTGCTCCTCACCGATGTGAGCAATAGGGCAGGGTTTGAGTTATGTCATGTAACACTTAGGATTCAATTTAATACAAAGTAATTTAATAAGTTAAGTGTTTAGCAGCACAATTAATAGTCTGAAAGAAAAGATAAATGGCGCACTAGATGAAGTTCCAAATGTGACAAAGCTAGGAAGTATTGCAAACAACAATAATGGCAGGGAAATAATGTAATGAAACCCCCAAACCCAGCAATCAAGGTAAAAAACAGCAACAGGAGTCTCAAACTGAAGGAATGTCAGATAATGCCACTGGATTGAAAATCATAGAATCGAAGAACAGTTAGAGTTGGAAAGGACCTGAAGATCGTTTAGTTCCAACCCCCAAACATACTCATTGCAAAGGAGAGGAGCACTTGATAGGTGGCAACACCGGAGAATCTGAGGTTTAACAGGCAATAAATCAGATCTCTGCTTAGGATCATAGAATAGTTAGGGTTGGAAAGGATCTGAAGATCAGCCAGTTCCAACCCCTGCCACGGGCAGGGGCCCCTCACACTAAACTGTGTCGCCGGAGGTTCTGTCCAGCCTGGCGTTGAACACTGCCAGGGATGGAGCGTTCACCACTTCCTGGGCAACCTGATCCAGTTGATTTTCCTCCTGTGACCATGGCTTGGTTGAGCTCCTCAGCTGTGCTAAGCTGGTCTGTCCATTTGAACCCTTGCTTTTCTCACATAGAGGTGGGAGAAGAGTTGGCATCAGAACCACAATTAACACTTTCTGGTTTACTCCTCCTTTCTCCTCCATCATTTTTGAATGGGGGGGGGGGCAGGAAGGGAGGGGTGCTGCAAAATCAACTCCAGTTCGTCCCAGATTACATTCGCTCCCGAAGATGAGATCACCAGTAGTAGTAATGTCGGAAGGTTTCCTATCAGAGGTTTCCCTATAAAACTCTTCACAGCTAAAGGGAATCAGAAACGCTGATATAATGAAAACCTTAATGCTCTAGAGGGCAATCAGGTTGTGGGTTTTTGTGGGTTCTCCCCACCCCCAATTTCTACACTGAAATGTGTAGTGGCAATTGCTTCCATGCAACCAGGAGGCTGAGCTCGGCTGTTAAATGACTTGTAAGAACTCTTGTCTTGCTGGTTCCCACTTGCTTTATTGATGGTAGTGCCCTTGCAAGAGCTGGGTGGATTCAGAGGGGCAATTTGAAAGATAATTTCAGCTTTTTATCTTGGATTAATCTAAATTAAATCACAAAGCAAGCTGATCGTGGGTATGCCAACGCAGGGCATCCCCAAGCATCCCCCTGACCAAGTGCCCCTGCTCCATGCCGTGCCTGCTCTCGCAGCAGTCAGGTGCTCCTGCAGAGAGGACCCCCCGAGATGTTCAGAAAGGGATTGGTGAAGACTGTCATCTTTGAGACACCCGTACCAGGGATGTTTGGGTTTCCAGGCAGATCTGCACAATTAAGGCATTGTGCAGCGGCTCCCGTTAAAAATGAGCAGCCCTAAAGCTTCCACCAAAAGAATACCGTAGAGCTTTAGAAATGTCTGTAATATTCACAACAAAGGCTGGTTTGACGCTGGTCATTTCACACCTCCTTGTACAAGTCTTCTGTGTGCTGATCTGAACAATATATCCATTTCTGGCTGGAGAGGAGATGGGGCAAGTTTTATCACACAGCATTGCTGTCAGTGTGATGTTCTGTGGTCCGGGTACTCATTTGCCTGAGCAACATAAATCTGTGTTGGGAAGAAAAGGAAAAAAAATTAAGTTTTTTTCTGGATGCTCTTTTCCTCATTTTTCCCATTTTCCAGCAGGGCCACGTTTCGCCCCCAGGCTGTGGAAACCCCCCTGGCTTCATCTGAGGTGTGGGGTGCCAGTGTGATGGGAGGGTCTGGTAGCTCCAGGTTTGCAAAGGGGACCTGGGGGAAGAGGAGCAGGGGGCCAGGCTGGGAGACCTGGAGTAGCTTCTCCTCAGCAAGAAAGTCTCTAGATTTCCTGCCTCTGACTCAAATGCATCTGTGAGATGAGCAGCTGTGAAGAGGGGCATTGGGATGCCCGTCCCCAGTGAGTGCACCCTGTGGCACCCAGGGCAGAGGGTCTTTTGCTTTATGGCAGAGCAGCTCTGACCCATCAGAAGCCTTCAGCTGTGTCACCGGTGTAGTGATGCCACCACCCTCCCTCCGGCTTTTCTCCTCTTTCTCTTCCTTAAAATTTCCCACAGATGTTGGACAGGAGCATCTTTTCTGGAGCTGCTGTTTTTGAGTCCTTCTGCTCAGACTTGAAGCTGTTGAGGGCAAAACGAGGCTTAGGGGATTTTTCCTTTTCCATTTCTAATTTCTCTGTGTCTGTGACAATCACTTTGTGCATGTGCTTTAATTGACTTATATTCAGGTCCATTTGCCGCACATGTGCCAGAGTATTGCAGTACCAGGTGAGGCAGGTGGAAAGAACCCAGAGTGTTAATTCTAATGCTGGAAATAGCTTCATTAAAAAGTTCAGCAGAGATCTTCAAATGCTTTGAGAATAGCCCATCTGTCAACTGGAAGATGTACCTGTCTGGGGAGTCACAGAGAGAGACCAGGCTGGTAGTGAGGGCACTGATTTTGATTTATCATTATTTTTCAGACCTTAAACACCTCTTGGATGCTTTCCAGTCTCTGCCCTAGAGACCCCCAGCCCCAAGGCCAGAGCACAGGGGTCAGATGATGAAGTAAGCCTTCACTTCTGCTTCCAATCAAAATATACCCGGCATAAATTATCATTTTAAAAGAGAAAGGAGTAGATTTGGGTTCTAATCCTGGGTGTGAGTGATTGCCGGTAGTGCAAAGTGTACCCGGTGCCAGAGGATGCCCTGGGTAGCTGTGACCTGAGAGGTGATCCTGGTGGATGTGGATAAGTTGTGAGGATCACTTGGGGGCTGTTTTGCGAATTCAACTGGCTTTTTTTTTAAATGCTCTGCTGGAATTCCAGTTGTAAAATGAAGAGGGAATTTTATTCTTTAGAAAGGCCCAATTGCATCTGCCCCATCCTCTGAGAGGAGATGCTCCTCCTGGGAGGAGTGCATAGATGGAACTTTTCCCTTAGGAGCCTGTTTAGAGCTGGTGGGGCATGGAAAGAGGATGGCAGAAAGATCAGAGTGCAATTTAGCATCTTTTCATCCTTCTCCAGTGCTGGCATGTGTCGTAGCTTGTATCTGGCCAGAGACTGCAGCCTTTTGTGCTGTGCTATAGTGAAGTGTGAGTGCCATTCCTGCACTCCAGCCTGCTCCTTGGCTTTCACTCTGGAGTGTGAAGAACAAGGGCTTGGTTATTACTGTCTGATAAATGTTACACTCTAGCTGCTAGCAAATCACACACAGTGTTCTTCCTCTCCTCACATGTTTCGTTGAGAGGCATACCTTACACTTTGGAGAGAGCTGGGGAAAATTGCAGCGTGTTTATTGCATAAAGATGCTTTCAAGTAAATTCTAGTTCAGAAGGGGAAGGTCTTTGGATTCTTGACTGTGTAATAAATCTTTCTTGAAGGACGAAGCAGGCTCTGGGCAGAAGTCAGAGGACTGGCCTTCTGGTAAGCATTTATGTGTGAGATTCTTCTTCGCGACGACCAATAGAGCAAAGGGGAGTCTCATTCATTGCAGATACCAAGTCTGATCTGACTTGTGTGTGCTACATGTTCCTCTCCTGAATGCTGCTGCTTCTCCACCAGCCTCCTGGAGTCCCTTGTTACTGGTATTTGCAATGGGGCACATGGAGCATCTCCAGGTTTCCTTCCTGGTCATTGAAATGCTGTGAGCAGAGCTGCTTGTTGTGACCTGGTTGTGGGCATGTTCTTTGAAACTCTATTTGCGTAATGGTGGCTTTGAACTCTGCATTTGCTTCCTAAGACCTTGAGTTACTTGAGCACTGTGAGGGCCAAATGCTGAATGGTAGCATCCATTCACCTCTAATCCCTGTGAATTTCCACAGGGGTATGGTGGAATCCTTCTTTCTGTCCATCCTACCATGCCTGCTGTTAGTGCTGACTAAATAGGTGATTGATTTCTGATGCAGTTGCCTTTTAATTTTGGGATCAGGAGAATATTAGCAGTGATTTTACACTGCCATCATCACCTTCTTGCCAATGGACTGTGGGGTGATGCTGTCTTCTGGCAATAGGGATTTTGATGTGATAAACATCATGGATATCATCTTCTGGGATAAAGAATATCCCACCATTCTGAGCATAAATACCATTCCTTGTCCATATGTATCTTCAGTAAAACAAAGTGGTGCTCTTTTACCCTCTAATAGAGTTACAGGAGGTGTGAGCTATCCCTCTTCCTTGCTGCTCTCTAATTACAGTTGTGTTTTCTCTCCAGCACCTTAGAAGCTGTCAAACTACATAGCAAGACCCTTGCTCTTCAGATGTGAATTTATTTCTTCCTTCCAGCGTCATCTCTTTGCCTTTGGACTGGCCAGTTTTGAACAGACAATACTTTCAAGCCCAGAGGCTTTCTTGAGCCATTCTGATGACGCTGAGCTGCTATTAAGGCTTTTCTTTTTTTGTTTAATCTTATTCTTTACCACAATGCGATTTTCTTTTGCTAACACAATTCGCACAGAATCATGTCCTGCAAAAAGCATAGTCTGGGTTGGGTGCTTCAGAGGCTGAGTGTTTCTGTGGCTTTGTTTCAGGCTGCCTCACCGCCATGGTTTAGCAAAGAAGATTTGGTGTCTGTTTGCCGGGGGTTTAATGAGTGGGCTTTCAGGAGGACAATCAGCAAACAGATTGCAGGGGCTGTCTGGAAATGTGCTGCTTGGGGAGAGACAACTTTTAAACGGCTCTTCAGCACCTTAAAAAAATGTATAGTGAGCAGTGTGCCATCGAGTTGTGTCCTGCTTTTGTGGATTGAATTCTCAGCTCTCCTCTAACTGCCCATAAAGTGGAGTGGAAGCTTCTGCTTCAGTGTTAATAAGCAAACAAGCAAATCATGAACCGGAAAGGATGTAAGAGAGGCTACTTACTTATAGATCTGAATTTTAAAGCCAGTCTCCCTCCTTTAAGCCTCTCCACTGAGTTTTGCACTCCAACGGTTCAGTACCTGAGCTGTAGTTGCTCCGCAGCTCTGGAATTACTCATCAGTGCAAATTAACACCGTCTTCCCAGAAGCACTCTGCCATCAGCAGCAACATCCACAATGAAGCTTAATGTCCCAAAAGCAAAAGCACAGCAAATGGTGTGATGTCCCTCTTGGTCTGTTTTAGGGACGTGCCTACATGTGCAGGACAAAGTGAGGCTGATGCTGGTCTTCCTTGTACAGGGAATTTGATATTAAACCAGGGTGAAATTACGGAAAGGGATTGAGCCATGTGGGTAAAATCTAACACAAGCCAAGGTGAGAAGAGCAAAGCCACTAAATAAAAACCTGTTGCTGTCAAACACTGCAAACAACTAATTGGAAGGCGATAAATAACAGGAGTAACCTGAAATCCTGAGGTTAGGAGGCTGGGTTGTTGCTACAAGTGTGAAGGGGGCCTACAGGGATGAGAGAGAGGGACTCTTCATCAGGGACTGCAGTGGTAAGACCAGGGTGATGAGCTCGAACTGGAACAGGGGAGATTAAAGTTGAATATGAGGAAGACGTTCTCCCCTGTGAGGGTGCTGAGGTGCTGGCACAGGATGCCCGGAGAAGCTGTGGCTGCCCCATCCCTGGCAGTGTTCAAGGCCAGGTTGGACACAGGGGCTTGGAGCACCCTGCTCTAGTGGAAGGTCTAGGGGGTTGGAACCGGATGAGCTTTAGGGTCCCTTCCAACCCAAATCATTCTGTGATACTTGTCCATTGCGAGGATGCCCTTGCAAAGGGGTAATGCAGCTCTGCTGAAGCTCTCTCCTGTAAGTAGCAGCTGTAGGTCACGTACTGCACTTGTGCTTTGTATGATCTCCTTTTGGAAAGGCGGTCTAAATTATGCCTGGCATTTCTGCAAGATTTAGACTACATTCAAAGCAAGTTTTGACTGTTGCTGCACACTATTTCTGTCAGCTGTTCTGTGCTGCTTGTTCCAGTAGTGCAAGCTGCTTCATCTCTAGCTTAAGGCTTTCAGTTAATTTTTCCATGCATTCCCACTGTTTTGTTTTCCCCTCTGTCTACTTTAGACACCTTAACCTAAGGGGAAAAGCTGTAATGTCATCCAGCTTGTACTTTAGTGTTGAGGAATAGTGACCACAGGACACAAGAGCTCCCTCCAGCAGAACAGCTCGTAGTAATAAAGTACCTGGTGTGGGCTGTGACTGTATCCCTGTGTTATGAGGGATTTGCATCACAAAAGGGCAAAAGAAAACAGCAAATAATACAGTTAATGTCAAGGCAAAATGAACTCTGTAAATTACTTTGAGGCACTTTAGCTGCTTCTTTCAACAAATGAGATTTTCAAGTGCTTAAAACTCTTCTGCAAGGTCAGTGGCTGGAGGTTTGTCTGTCTTGAGATGTGCTTTGAGCTGCCAAGTCATCCAGTGCCCCTCTGAAACGTGAGCACTGGAATCTGGGGTCATTCATGACATTTTTGGTGTAGTGGTAGCAAGAAGGGTGAATCCCAGTGACAGCATTTTGCATCAAAGAGATGTCATGAATTCCTTCCTTTTAGGGTGACTGCATTGGGAAATGGTTTTCACCTGATCCTGGGTAGGGTTTAACAACTCAGGAGCTATCAAAAGATTCTCCTTTGCAAAGCTGAGCCTCTCCTCTGCTGCAGTTTGGTCCAGCACTGGGTACAAAAGTGTTAATCGCAGAGGAGGAAGACTTTTTTCTCCTCTCCCCCCACTGCAGCTTTTAAGTTTGGAAAGCATGTGCCTTGATTTTAATATAAAGTAGCCATTGATGTGAGATGCCGTGAATAAAAGGCGCTTTTCTTTTTTCTTTGGCATTGAGTCATTGTACAGTTAGTTTTGTGGCAGTGCATTTGTGAATGCATTTGTGTGTGTGTGTGTGTGTGTGTGTGTGAAAGGGGGTGTAGAAAAAGGCACTAGCAGCACACTAGCAGAATAGCTTTATTTAAAAACCATTAGATTTTGCTCTATCTGGCGTCTTAATGCTCACTCTGAGCATCAGTCAACATCTCCTTTGGATTTTTCACTCTGGGGTATCTTCAGTTATAGTAGTGCATGTCTGATAGGACACACTTATGCACACAGATATGAGAGAGATAAATTTCTTCTCTGCTGCTCTATGCTAATAGCACCAAACCCTCTCACAGCATCACTGAAAGCTGCATTGTTTTGGACTTTTGCTCGGGAATGCCATATAATTACAGTGGTTTGTCCCATTGCCCTCGTTTAATAAAAGTAATAACAGTAATTGTGCTTTTCACCTATTGATCTCAAAGTGGATCACAAACTATGGGTGAATGCAGTCTTTCCTGATGATGGAGCAGAGACTTAGGGTGGAGGAGTCTTGTGTAGCTCTAGGGATGGGTGATGATAGGTGAGATGTCCTACCCTGATTCTGCAGCAGAAGAGCTATATCTTATTAAACAATGAATCAAAGTGATAACATTTAGCTTAAGTAACTGACTCTGGCTGTGCTGCAGCTGTACTAAATCCCAAGCTGCTGCTCCATTTCTCCAGGCACATCTCTTTCCATGACAGCCACCTAGGGGCTTTCTTCCAGTGGCAAGCTTCCAGGAAGGCAGTGCTCAATACAACATGAGAAAGCGTTTTTTTTTTCTGGGGGAAAAGGAGGTCCTTTTAGGGACAGAAAGGGAGCACCCTTTGACCATCACTCCCCATTCATTTGGCTTGCCCCTGCCTCTTTCACACAACCTGTAACATTCTTTTGCAGTCCGATTGCATGGTTGCAATGAACTTAGAGCCTCCACATCCTTTGCAGGCACGTTTGACATCAAGATGTTCATGTATCTGCCTGCCTAGCTAGTTTCTGTTGGTCTCTCTGGCTCTCTGCCTGCCATGAAATATTGAGGCTTAATGGAAGCTTTGCAGGTGATGGCTAAATGGGCTTAACTTTGACACTTTTTTCAGCAGGACTAAGGTGTTGGTTTGGCTGGCTGATGCTATAACATTTCTGGTTTAATGTTATCAGCAATTTTTGTGATGATTTCACAGCTCAAAAATGTCAACACTGCTACTATTTCGACTCAGTGTGGAGAAACGCGTGTTAAATACTGAGGCCATGTGGCATCCATTCATTCCTATTAACTGCCCAGTGCAAAACCTTACGGCTGCTGACCACTTCCTGTCTATCTGAAACCATTCCTGTACAGTGTCAGAAAGCCAGAAGTGCTTGGAGTGACTTCCCTGGTCTCCTTAGGACTCTGTGGGTGTCGCCTGCAGTAGCAATGGGTAGCTTGTCAGTCTAAAATGCTTCTGTAAAGCTCATTTCCATCCTGTTGATGGATGGCACTATACCAGTGTATGTCTGCAAACAGTGTGATCAGGTGCTTGTGCACTTAACTTTGCAAAACTGCAACTTTTAAGCCCATCTTGGGGCATATGTGCAACTTGGAAGGGAAGTTCCCTTGAGGATAGTATTCCCTGTGGCTGTCGGCCAAGTGGCTGGGAAAAGCTTTGTGCCTTGATGCCCATTACACCCATTTCTGGCTGGGTAGGGGAGAAAAGCACATTTGAGCCAAAATATGCCCTATAATCCTCTCACCAGCTGGTCTGAGCTCTATGGTTTATGTTAGGGGTTGTGGAAATGAAGCATTTGACTTTAAGCCACCAATAGCCTTAGAAAATAAGCATGGCTCTAAACTGTCTGATGATGCTGGACTGTTTCTTACATCCCCACATCATTTTCACCCATTCTCTGGGTTTTCCTGGAGGGTTTCTCAACATGATCTGCGTATGGCCAAGTTCTGACAGCCCAATGCACTGGAATGATCTAATACAGGAGTCAATTCATAGAATAGTTAGGGTTGGAAAGGACCTTAAGATCATCCAGTTCCAACCCCCCTGCCATGAGCAGGGACACCTCCCACTAAACCATGGCACCCAAGGCTCTGTCCAACCTGGCCTTGAACATCGCCAGAGATGGAGCATTCACAACCTCCCTGGGCAACCCATTCCAGTGCCTCACCACCCTTACAGTAAAGAACTTCTTCCTTATATCCAATCTAAACTTCCCCTGTTTAAGTTTGAACCCATTACCCCTCATCCTCTCACTACAGTCCCTAATGAAGAGTTCATCCCTACCATCCCTATAGGCCCCCTTCAGATACTGGAAGGCTGCTATGAGGTCTCTACGCAGCCTTCTCTTCTCCAGGCTATGGGAAATACATGCTTAGGGAAAGCTAAAATTAAGTAAGGACAGGTAACGTAATGGGGTTTGGTATTGAGAAAGGTGCCCTCAGCTTGGTGACAGGCCTTTAATAAACGAGCTGGGATAGTAACAGAACGTGCTCAGTTTATTTGCACAAGAAAATAAAATAGTTTTAGAGAAGTTTGCTGGTCTGATGCCTCAGTGGAAGGATCCATAATTGCGGGTTAACTGGGCTAGTAAACAGACCCTTGTGCAGCTCAGCTGTAATTAAGGGTGCGTGGGTCAGGCTGTTTAATTGCTGTCTGCTGGCTTGGAATAGAAACCTCTCCACCACTCTGCTTCTGATTAAGAAAACAAATTGTCAGCCACTGAGCTGCGCGATGTCCTGGGGTAGGATGCGCTTGCACCGATGCACAGGGTTAGGGGAGCATCCTTGGTTCCTCTCTGTTCATCCAGTGGGGAGGAAACCAACTGAACTCCCAAAGGAAATGTCGTGTGAGCCAATTACACTCTTGCTGAAAGATTAAATTAGAAAGTAGAGAGTTGGGAACGTGGGGGTTCATGGTCCATCCTGAGTCGCTCCTCCATCATAAAATCATAGAACAGTTAGGGTTGGAAAGGACCTTAAGATCATGAAGTTCCAACCCTCCTGCCATGGGCAAGGGACACCTCACATTAAACCATGGCA
Source organism: Myiopsitta monachus (assembly GCA_017639245.1). Lineage (NCBI taxonomy): Eukaryota > Metazoa > Chordata > Aves > Psittaciformes > Psittacidae > Myiopsitta > Myiopsitta monachus. The sequence continues at coordinate 2,716,058 of CM029917.1, read as the reverse complement.
CCCAAGGCTCGTAACATTGCTTGGTGCACCTGAGCATCTTTAGAATCCCAGATTGGTTTGGGTTGGAAAGGACCTTAAGTTCAACCAGTTCCAATCCCCCTGCCATGGGCAGGGACACTTTCCACTAGACTAGGATGTTCCGGGCCATGGCCAACCTGGCCTTCAACTATGGCTGCTGTTCCCTGGTGCTCCTCAGGACAAGCAGCATTTACACAGTGTTTCATGTGTACCTTAAATATGGATGCTATTGTGCTATAGAAATCTGGAAAAAGTGAATGTTTTCCTACTGAGATTCCAAGCAGGAATTTAAAGAGGAAACATAGTTATTAGCCTGCTTGTCATGCTGAATTTTACAATCTGATGGCAGTAAAGGCTTTTTGAGACTGCTGATACCTGATTTGATGTGATTTGGAGATGGTGCAGTTTATTGCTGAATCTGTAAATGAAGAAAAATAAAAGAGAAAGAAAGGATGGGAGGATACCTGTATGCTTCCTTCTTCTGCCTGCCAGACTGATTTTAACACTCTCCTCATTATTCTCATCTCCTTCTGAAGCAGTATTTTTTACTGTGTTTCTCCATATAATTTAGGGGCTTTCTGGAATTTTGCGATGTCCATTCAGAGCCTCCTTAATCCATGTTTCTCTGGTGGTGTGTAGGAAAATCAGACGGAAAGAATCTGGAATAATGAATTCATTAGGCCACTGTGGTGCACAGAGGACATCACAGCATAGCCATCATCTCCTACTACTGTAACCCTCATATACTCTACACTTTCATTGCCCTTGCTCTCACTGCCTTACAGCCAGATTCACCAGTGTGGTCTGGCTGCTCTGGATGTTTGTGATGCAAAGCAATTACAAGCCTGGCTGGGTTTATAGCTCCATTGTGTCTCTGGGATAGCGTGGCTTGGCTGGGGCAGGCTGGTGAATCTGCTTCTTAGGCTGCACAGCCTTTGGAGGGGAGACTTGTTATGTGCACTCACGCTCTTCTAATGATGGTGATAGATGAGATTACAGAGTGCAGCTGGGTCTCAAGATTCCTTCTGACCCTTGAGCTGAGAATTCCTGTTTAGAGCAGCTCTCCAACAACCTGGGAAACCCCCCAGCTTTGCAGTATGAAATACTCCAGGACTAATGAGACAGTCTGAGTTTTAGCACCTCTGACTTGAATTTTGCTGCCCTACACAATGTGTTGCTTTTCAAGAAAGTGCTGTTTATAGCTTGAATAGAACAGGAGCTTCGAGAGCAAGCTATTTCCTTGCTTAATGTACACACTGCAACTGCCAAACTATTCCATAGCTCGAACTGTGTAGACTTGAAAAACTACCAGAGGAAGAAAATTTTCCAGCTGAGGAATAGAAGCTGTTTGGTTTTTGCCCCTCCCTTGATGGGTTTGTGTCTGGGCATGATTTCAGTCCTTCCTTCCTGTTTAGTGGACCAAATGTTCAAGTGGGTGTGAAACCTGCAAGGAAGAAAAGCGAGCGGAGAGCAAAGTAAATGTGGTGTTGCTTGTGTGACACTGTGTGGTAATGTCTCAGCATAGCCACCTCTAGGAAAAGCTCCTGGTGGCAGCAGTAGGGCACTGAGGAGTGTTTTCAAAGACACTTGGCTGGGTTGGGAGGTGTCTATGAAGATGTTCCTTCAGTCTGTATGAGGAAAAATATGTATAAAGCAAATCCCTTTCAGGCTTTAATGGGCTGGGTGCTCCCTGCCCCAGATTGCTTTTTTTTGGCTGTGTTTGTCCAGAATACTGGCCAGGGTTCTGCAGACCATGTCTCACAGAGGGGCTAGGGACTCTGCTCCTCTTCAGCTAATGGGGCACCTTCATGAAGCGCATATGTTGTATGTGCAGGGTTGGATGTCCTAACGTGGAATAAAGCAACTTTTTTGAGGTATGTTTTTCCCTTGGACAAATGTTAGATAAGTGGCTTACAGGCGATGCTTTAAATGTCAGTATGCAGTGTTGTAAGAGGCAAGGTATACTCAAAGTTTCCTTCTCTGCTGTTTGTACTCCCACAAATGCACATGAAAGAGAAAGCAGGAGAATAAGTCTGTATGCAGCATTGTCAGGGGCTGTGAGGTCCTAAAAGCAGCCTGCGTTGTGGCAGTGGGGAGCAGGAAGGTCCATCCTTTGCCTCCCTGGCTGTGGGTGGTAAGTCTTCCTGAAGGAGACAGTGCTGCAATCCAAGGAGTTTAAATTTCTTATAATTTAGTTTAAATTTCTTATAAGAAATTTAAATGATTTCTCTCCTCATTCTTTTATCACTGGGAAGGTATTAAACTAAAATAAGATTTTTGTTGGATTTTGCCATGTCTGCCTCTTTCCTACAAAAGCCTTTCAACCTTTGCTCAAGGTACGGTAACTGTTGTGCATAGGAAAGAGCCCCAAGGAATAGTAGGCTAAATATCAACCTAATAGAACTCCAACTTTGCATAACCAGCAAGTCAAATCAGAACTAAGCTGGGATTAGTGCTTTTTGCTTGTGCCACACTGTTTGTTTTCTTTGAAGACTGTGCTTTAAAAAATACTGAGTGCTCAGCATGGGAAACTCCTTCAGAGCCACTTCTTTAAAGTTCTACTTATTAATTTCTTGTTAAATCTCTGTGTCCTCATTATGGATGTTTTGCTGATACATCATCATGCATTCTGTTAGTTTCACAGCTCCATCACATACCTTCTATCATTCAGTTCATTGCCTTTATTGTAGACTGCTCAAATCCTAAATTAGGGGTAACCATACATTTTTCCTCTCTGCTGATACTTCCGGTTTCTCTGACAGACAGTTCTCATGTCTTTTTGTCTAAGTAGAGCCTAAATAGGGTTTTCTTAGGTACAGTTAATTACTACATCTGTAATTAAAGGAGTAAACTGAATGGACCAAATTCTACCACAAGCTTTATCTTATACTCTACTGAGAAATCTGCTGCTCTTTACCCATTTTCCAAGCACACACATGTTGCTGATTCATAGATGAAAATATTTGTTGTTAAATGGGTGATTATTTTCAGGATTTTTTTTACTTTCATCTCTGTAGGTGGTCCAGCAGCTCCTTCTAGTCATCAGATAGGCAGTAACTTTGCAGACCTCCTCTGTCGTGTGTGCCACAGAAATGAGAGAGATTCGTGTTAGGTTCAGTAACGTATCTCCTACTCTTTGGGCCAATCTGGTGCGCATATGCTCTTGGAGGAAAGGTCTGAGTCTTCCTGGAGCCACTGTGGCATGAGGAGCCCTTCCTTTGTCAAACCTCCATAAGAAGAGCTGCCAAGCAAGTGGTGGTTTTGGGCAGGTCCTTCAAGAACCAATGAAGAGGAGTAGGTTTGTTGAGAATCAGGCTTCAGTGAATTCCACAGCAGAAATATCTCATGGGATGTATAAAATAAGTGTGATGAATATAAATACTATAATTAGTGGTATTGCTTCAGGCTCTCTGCAACCTTAAACAGATCTTCCGATACATCAGCCTGCGCGGGAGGTGAATTGACTGGGCTTGGTTTGCATGACCTGGGTTGTACCTTCAGTGCTCTGGAGAACACAATCACAGAGTGTCTCTCTGGTGTCTATGCTCTTGGTTACATCTGTCTTTTACCACAGATGTACTTCTTCTCCGCCAGTAAACTTCTCTCTTTTTGGGAACATGTTGTGAGAGATATCCTGCCTGGAATCTCAGATGCTTTGATAACACAAGTGTTAATTAATCCTACAAACACTGTCATTAGCTTTTCATCTGGCTCTCCCAATCAGTCCCTAGCAATACCAGAGTCTGCTCTGTGCTCCCCTTACTTTTTTCTCATACCACTTCATTTTCATTCCCAAGGGCTGTGTAAGGTTATGACTGACCTGAGCAGCATCTCTTCAGATGGGAATTTTCAATAGACCTTGTGCCTTGAGTCTTGGTCTTCTTTCTTCCTATGATCCTCACAATATATCAGTGCAGTTCTAAAGGACTTGGAAGTGTGTTTTGGGCTAGTAGAGCACAGATGGCCTCCTTCTTAGTGCAGATCTCCCAAGGCCTGTTGGGTGTTGTTCCTGCCCATCTGCTCCCCTTTGGCAAGGACAATGTAGCCCTTTGTCCTTCTCTAAATAATGGTTGTTGATGGATGCCAAAAGGAAAAAAGCCCACCCTGGCCTTCCAGCTTCTCTAGGACTGACATCTCCAAACCCAGTATGGGGCTTGCCCCTCCTGTTCTGCCTTGAGGTGTTCCCGAGAGCCTTAGTCCTACGGTTGCACCACTGAAGCTGATGCTCAGTTCAGGCCTCATCTGTGTGCACAGCGGAATAGTAGCAAATATCCCCTCCAGAATGTTTTGAGGTGTTACTTTCGCCCCTTCCACATCTTTTATGGGGTGTTGTGCAGGTTTTGTTGATTCCTGACTGCATTGCCACAAACGCCATTCCTGGTAAACTATTCTTTTGCCTTCTGTGAGCCTCTGATCGCTCAGGTGGCTGAACAAGGTCCTCTGCTGCATCCTTTGATATTCCCTGTTTATCTTATGGAAATGAGTCCTCCTGAAATGGACTGCTTCTTTGTCTTGCCATGTTTCCCAGCTGTCTTTCTGGATGATTGTTATTTCCCATTGCCCCTGGGGCTGTTCAAAGGCTTCTTTGGAGCCTGAAATCCCTGCCCATGTCTCCTAGCGGACAAAGCCAGAAGACTGTACCTGATGGGTTGTTGTGATTTGCTCTGAATTTTGACGCCTGGTGCGTGTTCTCCCAGGCTGGCCTTGTGTGTAACCCAAGCTGGAGCACTCTGGGCCAACACTGTGTTTTCTTTCTTTATTCCTTTTCCTTTATCCTTTCTTTGTGTTCTGCTTGATTTGATATTCAGTCCTCACTCGATTCTCTTTGGCTGCTCCTTCCGAATAAGCAAAAACAGGTTCAGGAAGCTTGTGACTGGGTTTTTTCAGGTAAATACGTTGTTTTCCTCATTTGGAAAGTGTGACTTGAGCTTTATAAATAAAGCTGAGCTCTGTTTGCTGAGTGGTGACAATGGAAAGGCCTGGTAATCACAGGAATAGTTCAGCTGTCCTTAAAAGTATTTACTCAGTAAAGGTAAGTTTTGTGGCTTTGTGAATGTGCAGTATTTTCATGGGAACAAATTTGAGTCTAAAGCATTAAAACCATAAATTAAAATAGATACGGGTACGGGATGGTGGCCTCTAGATACCAGAGGTAGCTCAGTAGAAGTTTAGGATTGCAAGTTGTTCCTGCTGATGGAGAGTGGATTATACCTGCTAAAACTCACTGTAACCCTGTTTTGGGATGCAGATTTCAGTTCGAACCCCTGCTACGGGCAGGGATGCCTTTGCTAAAGGCCCTGCCCAACCTGGCCTTGAACACTGTCAGAGCAGTGTTTAGAACAAGCTGCAGCTTCAGAGCAAAGCTTTCTCATACGTTCACATCCTAGCTTAGTTTTAATACTCTCAGTAGGAGGAAGAACTTGGTGAGCAGGGCACAAGGTAAATGTGATAAGGTCAACTTGATGGAGAACACTTCATCTGTCAGCTGCTCTACTTGAACTTCTATACACATCTCACACTGCACAGTCCCTCTTTGTTATAGGGTAAAATTGGTTACTGGAAAATGGTGTTTCCATGCAGAGCAAATGTCACGTCTTGCTGGGTCATGCTAACCTCAGTGTAAGCTGATGCTGATATTTCCCTCTTCCTTGCTCCTTCTGTCCACACTATTTCAGTCAATGTTCCACCCAAAGCAACAGTTTGCTTCCAGCTTTGCATCAATCAGGTTGTTGCATGTGGGTCATATATTCTCTAGCTATTTTGGGGGAAACCCCCCAAGAGTTAAAACATATTCCAGTTCAGTAATCCACAAGGGATATTTACTACCCCTTAAAGGAAAAAACAACCACACAAATACAATAGAAAAGAGGGCAACCTCCTCCTGAAAACCAGACTCACCCTACCTGTTCCAGGTGGCTGGTTGGGAATCCAGCCCTCTGCACCCTGATGGTGACTGTGAGCAGGGAATGTGCAGCAGTGCAAAGGGGATAGGCAAGGAAAAGCTCTCCAGCTGACTTCAGAGGCTTCTGATTAAAAAGCTTAATAGGAAGCAAAGAAAATGAAATAGCAAATTCAAAGGGCATTAAAGAAAGCCCCGGGTGACGTTTCAAACGGATGCCCTTTCCACCCAGATCTTGTAGGAAAAGTTTTTCTGCATGTCCTGGTTTGATACTTGTTTTTCATCGCAGCCAGAGCTGGGTTTTCCATCAAGCGTCATCCTAACAGGGCCTGAAGGTACCAACCCCAGAACCTACTCAGTGAAAAAGACCCAGCACATGTTCCCAGGCACTTAGTCCCGAGGTATACAAACAGAAGGGGGGGCTTGTTTGGTTTGCTTTTCCACTTCTTTTAAACCAGCGGGCCAGCAGGCATCTGCGTTTCATCCTGAATATTGTCTGTTTGTTTGGAGAATTTGGTATGGCTTAAAGTCCAAGTTTTCCTTGGATCAAGTCTTTCGGGTTTGGTTTGATTTATTTCCAGTGACACTACTGAAACGTAGCTTCCTTTTTTCTTTCCCCCATCCCTGCCGACTTGCTAAGTTAAAATAAACGTTCTGTTTTGATGTATTTCTGTATTTATTTGAGTTACCGCAGAGGCAAGAATGTGGAGTGAGGAAACTCTGATTGAATTTCAAGTGTATTCAGATTAACTAGGACAGGTGCCAGGCAGCTTTGGTACCCTTGTTGCTTGGGATGTTTGACTTGTGTTTTTAAGCTAGTTTTTCACATTGTGCTTGGAGGCCTCAGCAAAGTGAGTTTCATTAAGGCCAGGTCTCCATCTGAGCAGTGCAGTCAAGTTCAACAGGACTTAAGTGCAGGTGAAATGAGCCTTTGGCACTGCAGTGAAGCAAAAGCACTCTTAATAAACCAGATCAAGACAGTGATGGTCTTGTTGAGCGTGGAAGTGTTTTTTTATTGTCAAGTGTGTTGCTAAAATGGGAAGGATCCTGATTGTATTTCATCCATTCTCAGGTGTTTCAGCTTGGATGAACAGTGTGCCCATGTGGTACACAAAGCAAAAGCACTCTGGACGCTGTGGATTTAGGGAACTTGATCAAATTCATGCACAGAATGTAGTTCCTATGCTGGGAATGTAACCCATCCTACACACCCGTCCTTTGCAGTCACTGTGCACACAGTGAAGGGGAACAATTGTGAGTTTATAAATGGCAGTGAACAAAGATGACCCATTTTGTCCCCAGTTGCACTGCTTTAGATAAAAAGGGCTGTAGCTCTTGGATGCTGCTGATCTGCAGCATGTGGTGCATGTCCTGTGTCCCATCAAGGTGCAGAGGCTGCTCTCCGGCTTGCTGCAGTGTGTGAGCAGGTTTTAGAACCATAGAAAGTTTTGGTTGGAAAGGACTGAACTTGAGATCATCCTTATATCTAACCTGAACTTCGCCTGTTTCAGCTTAAACCCATCCGCCCTTGTCCTATCACTGCAGTCCCTCATGAAGAGTCCCCCTCCAGCATCCTTGTAGCCCCCTTTACATACTGGAAGGCTGCTCTGTGGTCTCCACACAGCTTCTCTTCTCCACACTGAATAGCCTGTCACCCACTTGGGGCATAGCTGGTGTCCCTGCTCCATCCATGCTCTCCAGTGTTGGTCACGCTGTTCTTCCAGTCCAGGGGTGTGCAGAGGCAGAGGGGCTGGTTTGGAAGGTGGCCACAGGAGAGCCCAGCACGGATGTACTGCAGAGCTCGCAGGGAAGGCGTAATTGTTGCAGAGTAAATTACCATGAGTGTTGCCTTTAACCTAAACAGCGAGGTTTGCTGGTTTTGGCAGCTGGACATGAAACCAGTTTGGAGCTGCAAGCCCGTGTTACAGAGCTCCTGCCTCTCTGCTTGCTCGTGACGCGAGGCATTCGGGTTTTGCTGCAGGCAAGAGCTTCTCCTTTTCCTTTGCTGCTGCTTGCTTCTGCCCACATATTACCATGCAGAGTGTGCAGCAAGCTTGCAGGAGTAGTGAGGAGGGATAATATGAAAGAGTTTTGGTTTGGGTGCTGAATCTGATTTCAGTTTGGGGAGCCAGCCTGTGGTGCTGGAGTGAGCAGGGGGCCTCTGATGTTATTTAGCTGAATAATGCTATGCCAGGACAAGGAGTGAGGGGTGTTTTTTAGGAGGATATGCTGTGAATAATAACATGTTGCCCGCATTTAGTGTCTATGAATTAAAAACCCCATTTTGCATGTTAATGGATTCATGCAGCAATGAAGAAGTGAAAACGTAGAAGTAGGCTTGGTGAACAAATCTATACAGGAAACAACTGCATAATATAGATCAAAAAGTGGATAATGACATTTATCCCCATTAGGAGTTACAGCAAATTTGCGCATGTGAAAAAGAACTTGGAAGGAGTTCATCGACTTTACTCGAAGCCTCAAAATTCAGAGGGGGAGTTTAGGGATGTGGCACTTGAACTTTGTGCTTACGTTCCTAAAACAGACACCTTTGGATGGTCACCAAGCTGCAGGAGCCACCAATAGCTGCTTGTTCCTTACATTTTAAATAGCAGCCCTATACAAAGAAGTTAATGGGGAAAAAAAGGAAATAAATTCAATATATATTATTATTCCTTCCAATAGACATTATTATATGTCTTTCCTCCTGAAGGACACCCTCTCTTCAGGAAAGTCCCATCACAAACCTCTGAGTAACAGGAGCTGCAAACTATAAGCAAGCTGACTGTTTGCTGCCTGCACTATTTCCAGCTATACGTCGTGTGCTTCCCTTTTTAATGCACTTCCCCAAGCAAAAGGTTGGACTGTCTGTAGGAAGGACCTGCGGGACGTTTTCCTGTAATATGCTTCCCAGAGGTACCATTGCACCTTCTTTTTGGGTGAACAGAGCTGGGTAGAGAAGGCTTTCTCCGAGCTGGGACAGAGTGGAGCTCAAGCTTTTACTCATATTTCATGGACCAGGAACTCTTTCAAGCAAGATTTTCCCAAAGCCTTTCCCTTCAAATCCAAGATGTTCGTTACAGCCATCTGCGAACACCTCTGCAGCGGCAGGACCTTGGGTCTGTGCGAGGAAAGCCTGAATAAACTCTGCTTTTCACTTGGCTTTTCCCCCAGACCTGGGCTGACCCCCTAGGAACTGCCTGTGAAAGCTCCTGGGGGGTTTTGTGGTCCTGGTTTCCTAATTTTCGATGGTCATGTCTCACTGAGCCCATGTGGTCCATGGAGATAAATGCTTGGGGAATCGGTCTGGATTCCCTCCACCCCATCTGTCATTTGCCCAGTGTTTTCACAGCAGGGAAGAGTGAATGTGCTCGCAGGGGGATATTGTAGGTAATTCCTGATGGCAATAGTGTGCAATATCTTTCTATTCGGAGGAGAAGAGGAGCAGGTCTTTGACATTGAAATCCACTGGCAGCCATGGGCTCACTTCCCTGTGTTACCACAGTCAATGCATCTCATGGATCTACAGAATGGCAGATAATGAACAGTGTTAAGAGCATCATAGGATACATGCAGGTCATAAATATTTTGATCACTAGTGCTGGGGAAAGTAGATTTTCATAGGGAATTCGAAGAAAAAGTGGGGATTGCCTTACAGGATTTAACTTGCTTTAAAAATCCACCTGTAAATGCTGTTTGCACATAGGGTTATTTCTGTTTAGCATCTTTGTGGTAAGAATTCTTTTTATGATCACGGAAGATAGTGCAGCCCCGGACAGGACAGGGCTAAGTCTGAGATGTGTCCTGGTGGTACTTTGTTATTTGAATAGAGAAGCTGCTCCTCCAGCTTGAGAGAAATGTTCTCTCTATGTATTCTTTCTGCAGGCACCTGATTGATTTCTTCAGGGTGAGCCTTGCTATGGTTATAAACACAGATTGAATCTCTCTCAGAAACAGAAATAGGTGGTTGATTTGCTCAAGTTCTCTCTTGAATAATTTCTTTGTTTCCTCCCAAGATCTGTTCACAAAGGTTGTGGCTTACAAACCCGACCGACTTTGCTTTGAGGAAAGGCTTGAGAACAGGGTTTGCTGAAACCTCTCAGTGGGTGTATGTCTTCCTTAGGAAGCGCTTCCTCAGTGATGAAGTCACAGTGATTGTGGTCACTGGTTCACTCGTTCTGGTCCTGTTTTGGAGACTCAGGCATGACAGATTCGGGGGGAAAGATTGGGGTGCTTTCACAGCTGGTCAGCCTGGGGAAGAGAAGCTGCATTGAGTCCTCAGAGCAGCTTCCAGTGTCTGAAGGGGGCTACAAGGATGCTGGGGAGGGACTCTTCATCAGGGACTGTAGTGATAGGACAAGGGGTTCAAACTGAAACAGGGAAGTTCAGGTTAGATCTTAGGCACAAGTTCTTCCCCTGTGAGGGTGCTGAGGTGCTGGCATGGAGTGCCCAGAGAAGCAGTGGCTGCCCCATCCCTGGCAGTGTTCAAGGCCAGGTTGGACACAGGGGCTTGGAGCAAGCTGCTCCTAGTGGAAGGGGTCCCTGCCCGTGGCAGGGGGTTGGAACTGGATGAGCTTTAAGGTCCCTTCCAACCCAAACCAGTCTATGACAAAGGAATGTGTTTTCCAGAGGTTTTTCTAGAGGATTATAAATCTATAGGCTTGAAATGAGTGTCTGCAGCGGTCCTGCAGCATCTTGGGAGCAATCAGCTGGTTTTTAAGGTGAAAATCCCATAAAATATCCACTTTTTTTGCTCTGGTCTCATGATTTCTCACCTGATGTCTAACACATGTGCTGCTCGTGTTACTTATCTGCAGCGCAGTGCTGTCCCAGAGCCTCAGGCAGGGTTCCAGGTCCATGGAACCTCCTGCAGTGTTTGGGAGACTCGTTTTTTCCTGTGCCCGTCTCATGCTCCCTGTGTGGCTCTGGCATCCACTGTGGCTCTGCGTGCCCATATGCCAGGCCCAGCTGGTTGGTGGATCTGAGATCTTCCATGACCTCTGCATGGGTGCTTGGGGCTGGAGGGAGCAGCGTTGCTCAGCGTCAAGGGCAGATCTGTGATGTGTGCTGCATCCTGCACGTCCTGGTGGCTTGGAAATGATTTTTGCATCTTCATTTTATCAGAGTCCTCTGATAATGCCCCAAGGGTGAGGACTGATCACTTGGCACAGGGCTGCAAGAAAAGAGCCGTGTTTCAAGGCCAATTTGGAAGGGGCTTGGGGCAAGCTGCTCTAGTGGAAGGTGTCCCTGCCCGTGGCAGGCGGCTGGAGCTGAATAATCTAAAGGTCCCTTCCAGTACAAGCCATTCTATGATTCTGGTTTGCACTGTTGGCACTGATGTGTGATCAGTAGCACTGTGAACCCAGGCACTCCTAGAGCTATCCTTTTGGAGGCAGACACATCATCTAATCTGCTTTGAAAATCACTTTCTCTCCTGTTCCTACAGGAAGCAATAAAAATTTTACTCTTTATATGGACTCTACTATTTATTACTACTCTGCTCTTGCTTTATTGCTACTCTGTTCTTGCTTTTATAAGGGGACAATGTCGATAAGGTAGAGTGCTGGAAGCCTGGGATATTTAGATGCAGAATAATTAATATCTGTTTTTCTCATTGACAAGTTATTTTATTCTAAGAAGCCTTTGAAGAAGGTGTGGGCCTTGCACTTATCTGAGATGAATATCTCACTCTTCACTGTACCAATAAATATTTTCTCTATCTTAAACCTATCTCCAACTAGTTTGAAGCTCTTTCTGATTCTCATATGGCAGGCTTTGTTTAGAGACAGCTCTGTATTGGTATTAACTGCCGCATTAATGGAGCCAGAACTGTATCTTCAGGTGCTTATGGGTATTTTTGCTAGAAATCGCAGACCTCTTCTGTCTAAAGCGTATAAGTGAGATGAATTTTGTAATATTTCCCTGAATTTCACCCTAAAAGCTGCCTATGCTGCTCTTCAGGTAATTACGTGCTATTTTGGATCTCATCTTAATTCCTTTATTGGATCTAACTCTTAGCTGGCTTGCACTAATCAGCCTTAGTCAACAGATACATGGGTGGGAGAAAATGGTTGCTCAGGTGTGATAAGTGTGACAGCCCTGTCTGACAGATAATAATATCATATATGATATAATAATATATATAATGTATGAAATAATAATAATAATAATAATAGACATTAGGGAGGTATAGAATAGCTCTTTGCAGGTTATAGATAAGTAGGATTCTAATCCCCAAAGGTGCATAAGGTGCCTTTTAGAAAACAACTGATGACAGCTTGCAACGTAAATCAGTCTGTAGTCTTTGACCCCCAAAAGAGTAAATGACAGGGGAAGATGTGGGCCTGAGGATCTGTGTTATCCCAGCAAGCCCAAATTCTCATCCCAAAACATCTTTTATAGGCAAGTCTAGATTTTCATCCCAAAATATCTTTTATAAGCACCGAAGGATCCCCTGAAGGATGTCAACTGGCAATTTCGTTCCGAGCAAATATTCTAAATAGAAAGGGAATAAGTAAATACACTCTATTGACACAAGGGCATCTTTGTTGAGTAGTTTTCATGTCGACTGGCAAGCCGCCTACGTTATGCCAATTTACAGTTGTACCGACAGCGAGCAAGTCAAGCCTCCCTGCAAGTAGCAGCAGCCACGGTAAACTTCGGAGCTGAAAAGGCCAGTGTAGTCTATGTGCTGGGCTTTGTTGCCTCTCCTCAACGTAACATGGAGAACAGAAGGTCCTTGGCACGGGTTTAGGACACTTTGAGCCTGTGCGTGAGGCGTCCATGCCTTGTGTGTGTTTGTTGGGGCTTGCTGACTTCTTTGCTCTAAAACACTGGCTTTCCGTATATTCGTTTTCATTTGAAAACACTCCCCCCTGCATGAATTTTCCAATAAAGATGTGGACCCTCTGCAAAGAATTTAGGCTGAAGAAGCCTAAATGGATGCTTCAAGTGTCATAGGAGGCTGTTGGGTTGCACATCACCGGAGCTCCTTCAAGCAGTTTATTACACCTTTCCACTTAAGCAAGCAATAGATAGATGGAAGCAAATATTTAGCTGCTTTTTATGTGTGTTTTTCTGCCGATTTTGCCAGTGATGTGTGAATTGTGTTCTGCCTGTTTTGACTTTTGCATCTGGCTTTGTCTGTGTTGATACTATTACATTTTATTTATAGCACAGTGTACCTTTAGCACAAAGTTGCACAGACGTTGTCTAATGTCTGAAAGATAAGGATTGTTTTCAGAAAGAGTTCTTCATTTTCACCCATCCTCAGTTTTTCTCTCCATGTTAATCCTGCTGTGCATGATAGATATGTTTGGGAACAAGCTGTATCTTGCCTGCTTAACAGTTAAATCATCTTTAAAATGTGACTTTATGGAAATGTCACATCGACATTCATCAGATATTAGGACTCTCCAACAGATTTTGATTTGCCAACTTCAACTAAAGTAAATTTTATTGATGAAATACTGATACTTAGTCCCACCAGCTCGATGGACCCAGTAATGCCCCGGGAGATGACTTACTGGGTTGTGGTTCAGTAGCCTCATTTCATACCTAATGCTCAGAGCTGTTGAGCACCTCCAAATCCTAATGCATGTGGTTTCTGAAAATCAAGCTGTATGTCTTTACTGCTGGGCAAGTCTTGTGCCTTGCTCACAACCTTTCTAGAGACTTTTGGGTATCAGAAAGGTAGAATTTGTCTCAGAGAGTCTTTATTCCACAGTTACAAAAATCTGGTCAAGAAAGAATAAAACTCATCTCTCACCAACTTAGAGTTTAAATATGGTTTGGGCTTGCTGGGATCCTGCGTGTTCAGAGCTGCTGTAACTTCTCAAGGCAGAGCTGCACTTGCACCTTCCCCTCGCCTGGGGCATGGTGGTATTTTCATCTCTTCAGTTACTAGTTTTGATGCCATAAGAGGAAAATTCAGAAGGAGACACACCAGAGGCTTCTTATCTCCTACAAATGGTCTCATTAACAGAAAACCATGTAAAAGAAAAAGAAAAAAATCTGATTCTTAAATGTTCCCTTGGAATGATGTACTCCCAGTTTTGTGAAGCGTTGGGAACCTCGGAAGATAAGACAGCGCAGCAGATTAAATCACAGCATCTTGCACTGAGTATGAATGTTTGCCATCTCCAGCGATGTGTCACCTCCTCCAGTGATGCAGCAAAGTGGTGTGTGTAGTTAAACTGCTCCCCCCTCCCTTTGTTTTGCTCCTCCCTCTTGGTTGGGAAGCAGACACATGATGACTTGCTCTATATCTTGGCTGTGGCACGTTTGCCATTTGTGATACGAGAGTGATTTAAGCAAGAGTTGATCTGTGCTTCTTTCCTGGTTAGGAATTGCAGCAGGTCATCCCTCCCCTGGCTGCTCCCTCACCTCTCCCCTGCCTCCCACCCTGTCTTCTTGTAAAGTGTCCTGAGCATCAGAAAGTTGTTAATTTTCTTTAGAGGATTATTCTATGCAACATAGGTTGTGGAGAATTTACAGTCTTGTGCTGAAAAACTAATCTTTTATATATATATATGCATATATATAGATAAAGAGGTCAAAAAGAGAGTAAAGTCAGTCACACAGAAAGCTCCAGGAGTTTTTGCAGTGATTTGTCTTTGCACAGATTTTTACTCAGCATGGCCAGTTGTTATCCCATGGAAAGCAATCTCAATTGTGAATGAAGATTTTTTTTCTGGTGGCAAATGGATATATTAGAACAAAAATCCTAAAGAAATTGAATTGGGAAAAGTGGATATAAATCCTCAAAGTTCACCAGAGGTCTCTGCCTTTAAATCTCATGAGACTTATGGGAAAGGGAACCAGGCTTCTCTGAATCTTTGCTGTCCAAACCCACCTTCTCTGCACCCCCTGTTTTGTTGGTCCTAAGCAGGATCATTCCTTGGTACGAAGCGGTCTTCAACAAGGACAAATAACTTTCAGCGCGTCTATAGATGAGGGAGGTGAGGGAGTTAGGTGCATAATACCCTTGTACTGCAGTACTTATGCTGCAATTTAACTTCTCCTAGGCAATTCTAAAATAGCTTTCCATTCTTGTATTACATCAAAGGAGATGTGTTTGACCATTAAAAATTAACAGCAAAAGGATTAGCATTCTTACTTAATTCAAGGCCTAACCGAGGCATAAAGCTAACTCAGCAAAACTAGGAAACTAGTTGGTATCTCTCGTTTTAA
The DNA here is from genome assembly GCA_017639245.1 of Myiopsitta monachus. Classification (NCBI taxonomy): domain Eukaryota; kingdom Metazoa; phylum Chordata; class Aves; order Psittaciformes; family Psittacidae; genus Myiopsitta; species Myiopsitta monachus. The sequence goes on along the minus strand of CM029917.1, from coordinate 2,700,949 downwards.
AATCAGAAATCGTATCTTTCATTTCCAAATCTAGCATGTAACCTTTGCGCTAAGCCCAAATGTTCAGCAAATAGTATTTTCACTACAGATGGAGCCCTCAGGTGACTGTTCCAGCCAAGTATGAATGAGTTATTTGACCAAGAAGTCCCATCTTTACATAAAATTTACTGATTTTCTGGATTTATAAATATCTTTGCATTTTGAAAAGGCAGCACATTTATACTGTGGGGATGTGCTCTTGTGTTAACTTCATTGCATTACCCAGGTTGTGTTAGATAATGGCAAATTCTCTGTCCCATGGACAAGCAGTGTACTTTCATTACATTGCATTTAGCATTAAGTAAGTATAAATCAAGTGCCCCATCGCTTATTTAGAAGGCAGAGCATTTCAAGCCTTCACAGTACATTCCTTCCTGGAACTGTGACTGTACGATTTTGTACTATAGGAAAATGGAAAGCAGACCGGATTAGGCAAGACTTGGTGGCTTACCTGTGAAATAGAAACTCTAATGAGAGCCTGGAAATATTTCCTTCCACCTGTATGCTGGTTTCTTTGGTGTGACAAAAGCAATATAGCCTCAGAGCATTTTGTTGGCTGAGTGGAAAGCACCGTGTCTGTAGACTTTTGATGTACGCCAGAAATTAAACCAATGTATCAAGGCGATAGTGCTTCCAGCCCAGCATTTATGAATGTGCTTTGATTTATCTTTATTTCTGCCCCTCCCAGCATTCATCGCTGCTCATCAGAAAATATTTATGCATCTCTCTTACTTGTTTTTCCAGGTAGCTTGAGGTGAAGCATGATAAAGTGGTGATAATTAAAATGCAAAGGTTTCTTCCAGAGAAATGGTAAAACCCTTAATGGCTTCATGCAAACCTATCTAGCATCTGATTTGGCCTCAGAATTCTGGTGTTGGATTACTTGGCCTCATGCAATGTTTCCTCCAAGCCAGATAGGATGGGGGTGAGCTTGGGATGGGAGGAGGGAAGCTCACATGCTTTTGTCTTTGCAAGGAGTGGGCAAATGGAGAGTGGCTACTTCCTGAAAGCTGGAAGTATCTCAATGGAAGAATAAAAATCATGCCAAACTGTGTAGTGCAGGGAAGTGGCCAATAAAGGATGATGCATTTTTTGGATACTTCCAGAATCATGTTCCTGCTTTGAATTTCTGGCTACAGAGGAGCTTCTCTCAACCATTCTCCCACACAGCTCTAGGCTCTGCAATCCCTGCCTGACTACTCCCATTTCTGGTTCTGCATCTGTGCCTACATGAGGGGAATCCCACTGTCCTAGAGACACCTTCACTTTCCAAAAACATATTCACTGCAAAATCATGGATGTGGGTCAGTTCCTTTCTCAGAGGGAGAGCATTTGAGGACCAGAGGTGAAGCCTACACTTTGAGAGCCCTGTTTGCTAGCTGAAGACCTACCTGAGCCCCAAGCATCACTTGAGGGCAGAGCACTTACTCCTCCTTTGTGTTGGTTTAGACTATCAGGAACTTAGGCAGGTTTCCCATTTTGGGGGTGTTGGATGGCTCTGCTGAGCAGAGATGCTTATCAATCCAGCTGTGTGGATCTGTGCAAGAGGAGAGAAAAGACAGCAGGTCTTCCTCAGCAGAAGCTGGCATTGTTTCATTGGCTCTCTGTGCGTAGGCTTTTTTAATTCATTCTGTTTTCTTAGTTCTTTTAGTAATTTGGTTTTTGTTTGTTTGTTTCAGGTGGTTTTGTTGGCTGTTTGTTTCTTGGGTGCTTAAATAATTCACGTTGGAACAGTCCCAGGGCAAAGCTCTGGTCAGATCAGAAACTCTTCGGGTATCTCTTATAGCATGGATGGAGGGAGAGCGCTGCCCTTCCAGAGGGAGAATTCACACCCATCAAAAGGGAGTTGGTGAGGTTAAATAACCCTGGCTACCAGTGCTGGGAGAGGAATATCGGTGAAAATGAGGGGCCCTGGTGCCAAAAGCCTTGTCTTCATTTTCAGCACAGAGGCTCTCTACTACGAGCGAACTGAAGATGTGTCCTATACATGACCTTAGAATCCAGCAAACATTTTGAAGCAGCTGTGGCAATATTTGTGTGGCTCAGCCTTTCATCAGGACATCCCGGGTAAAATATACAGCTTTGGCAAAGAGCAGAATGTGGGGTTTTAGCAATGAGGGAAATTCAAAGATCTCTTGAACCAGGCTGTGACTGAGCCTTTGGTTTCCTCTCGAAGAAGGCAATTTGCAGAGTTATAGAGGCTCGTGTTTCTGTGTAGTTGAACACAGGAGTTTCCACTGTAAGTCTGATGTTGCTCTCCTTAGCTGCCACCTCTAAATCTCTCCAGAAAGTGGTAGGTACTTAGTATTTCCTATGTAGGATCTTGATCAACTGATAAAGTTTTGTTGTTGAAGCCTACCTATAAATAACTGACACTTTAGCATGCCCATGCTATCTTTTCTTTCCTTGTGTTTTTAAGACATGTCTCAGATGGCCCAGCCTGAAGTTCGTCATTGTCTTCCCTTTGAAGGAGCAGCTCACAAGAGGCAGAAGGAGTTATATAGGTTATTTTTCATATATATATATATATACACATGCATATATATATCTTGTATATATATAAGAAATATATATATATGTTTCATATATGTATGAAACGTATGTGTGTATTTATCTATATTTCCTGGGAACACCAATAAATGCCAGAGGAGATTTCCTCAGATCAATCCATCAAACAGACTTTGACCTTGCAAGAGCAAACGCAGGAATGACAGGTTAGGGTTGAGGGTGCTGGAAAGGGCCTTGAAAACAGAGACAAGCAGTTCTTGCTTGATGCTATAAAGAGGGAGGAGGTGGAAGGTGAGATGCTCGAAGTGGCAGTCCAGCAGCAGAATATTGGATGACGAGATGGCATTTGTCAAGGGCAAAAGCATACTGTGATTGTGACAGTCAAGATGATGAGACTTTTCACTGCGTGAATGCATAGAAAGGCTGTGCCTTTGGTGTGTGATGCAGAGAAAATGAACAAGAATTCATTGTAGTTGGATATAGGTTCTTGGAGGAATGTGAGTATCAATTCTGAGGGGACAGTTATAGGTCATAGTGTGGGTCATGGTAGTGTTAATGGAGATGAACTGAGTGGGGACATGAGAGCAAACAACAGCCTGAGATACAGCAGACTAGCTCTGTCCAGGATTGTTGTTCTGGCACTGTAAGCACCAGGTTGCAAAGACTGATGTCAGTTATCTGCCTTCCTCCCTGGTACCCGAGAGGTCTGTGTATAGAACTGATTTTATTTGTTTTAATCAAATTATACATGAAGCCAACTCCATGAAATTGAGGAAATCGGCTGGAAGCCAGTGGGTCAATGAAAGAAGGAAAAGAAAGAGAAAAAGGGGTAAAAGATGTGGCAAAAGATGTCCCCTTTCTCATCCAGCCCACAGATCCTGTTGCTTCCAGAGCTCTCGGGTGCAATAGTACAGGCAGCTCTTCCAGTATCACTCCTTGCATCAGTAGTGGCAAAGACTTCAGTGGTGTTCCTGAGCCTGGCTATGGGCGATGGGAAATGCTGTGCAGCTCCCATGGGCTACTGACTCTGGGGTCAGTGAGACTTCTGCAGAGCAGAATGCTGGGTGGACCTGGCTGGCTCAAGGGAGACAGGCCAGTCCTGTAGCATCGTGCTGAGACTTCAGCATGAGGATCAGCCTGTAGTTTAGAAGGGCTTCATTGCTAAATGAACATCAGAGCTGCCTTAATGTTGCTCTTCTGTTACTGATGCAGCTTTTTTCTGTTACCTTAACAATGCTTTTCTTTCCTTTCTTTTTCTCTCTTTATATTTTTTTCTTTATTTTAATGAGTAACTTGCACATAAAAAAAACACCCAAAAGCATCTGAGTTTCAGATGTGCCTCAAAATGATGTCAGTTAGAGATCACATCTTGTGAACTTCCCTTCTCACTTACCACATCCTGGTGGGGTTTTCTGTGTCCCATCTCAAGTCAAACATTTCTTACAGGAGGTAAATATAGCCGAGAACCTACTTGTGATGAAATGCGTGGGCCCAAGCAGCCGCCTTTGGGGGCGTAAGCATTTTCTAATTATAGCAGGTCCAGCTTCCTTTTCTCTCCCCTTCACATGTCATTATGTAAAACTCATTCTTCTAGGTTGTCTTCCCTGAAACAGGACCTCAGTGGATGTGTGTACACAGATGAGAAGAGAGTGTTGAAATCGGGTTCTGGCCCGCTGGGACTCGGACCAGCATAAATCAGATGACAAGGGCAGCCTTTGTTTCATTTTGTCCTGGGCAGCCCCAGGGTGGGGAAGGTGAACACTGGAGCTATTTTCTGCAAGAATTTCGAGTAGGTTCTTTAGGAATTGGTTAAATACAGCAATTGGATGCCTGTGGGCTGGAGGTTGGGAATACAAAGAGGATGAATTGCACTTAGCTTAATCGCTAAACTTTCATCTCCTGCTTCTTCCCATACGTCTCCCCTGTATCTCCCGCACAACGTGACAGTTGTAGTTCAGCCACTCTTAGGTGGGTTTATCGTGATTTTTTTAAAGGGAGGAGACAGGTTGCCAGATAAGGCTCCTCTTGTGTTATTTCTGTGCCCTAGAAGGTCACCAGAGCTGGTTTGACTCTTGAAGTGAAGGGGTCAAGGGGAGGAGGGCAGCTGGGTTTGATCTGCTCTGTGTGATATCTCAGCCTAGATTTTTCTGTTGAAGACCTGAGCAAAATCAGTTGTGTAGGCCCAGGCTTGCTGCATACGTGGTACTGAAGTTTTCATTGAAAAGAGCGCTAAAAAAGACAATTTTAGTGGATGTGCTGCTGTTACCATCCCTCACAACATGCACGTAGTGGTCAGAGGCTAACTGTGGTCCTCTGTCCATTCCACTGGTGTGAACATGTGATGGGACTGGCTGTCACCATTACAGTTTGAAGTGCAGTGAAGCCTTTGCCAGCCCTTGAGGTGAGGGAGTAGGAGATATGCCAGGAAAAGCTTTGGGCTTGAGGGGTGCAAAAGGGAGAAGGACTGGGCGTTCCAAAGCAAACACATGTGAGAATTGCCCATGACCAGGACAGACCACTGCACGGATGCCAAGTTATTTGATAACTGCTGTTATAGAGGGTACAAGATTATGCGATGATATACTGAAGCACTTGCAAGATAATTCATCCTGTAACACTGCCTTGTAAGCAGAGTGAATGGTTCTGGCTGAACAAATAAAGAGTGTGCTTTGTAGCCCTGCAGTGTTCTCTGAGATAATATTCCTGGGTTATACAGGTCTATTGATTTATTTCTTTGTTTTTATGGACTAATGTTTGTGGCAGACAGATGCTGAGATACTGATATTGCAGATGGGAGGTGATGTATCTCCTGCAGAACCTTTAGGTGCTTTTTTGGTTTAGTGTTTAAAATGTTTTTTATTGCAGCTCAGCCTTTTATTCTAATTATCTTCCCAGTGTTGTCAGTGGAGAGCAGACACTGGAGGTTACAAGTGTCATATACCATGAGGACAGGAAGAAGGAAGGGTGACAGCAAGGACAGAGAAGTCCTTTGCAACCAGAGTGGCCACTGGGAATGGATCTGGAACAACAGCAGTCATTTAGTGACAACTTTTTCTTCCTGCCAAAGTGATGACATGAGAGAGTGACAGGCAGAGTGACATTGGTCAGGGCTTGGGATAGTCTCTGAAGTTCTCTTTTATGGGCCCATCCTTCTCAGAACAGGAGTCTCCATTAGGATGTATTCTCCTCCTACCCATGGGTCATGTGAAGACATAATCCTTTGACTTGTGTTTCTGTACATGACTTTATTACCATGGAGTGAATGTGATTCACAAAAGGCATTGCTGGTAGGAAAACCCAGCCTGGTGAAGTTGCTTGGAGCCCAGCCTCCAGAGGAGACACAGCAGAGATCTGCCTCATGCTTTCAGTGCAAGGGGGGAGAGGATAAGAAAGGCAGGTAAATACCTTTTTACCCAGTCATGTTCCTTCCTGTGGCTAAGTTTTCTCTCCTCAGTCCATCGCTGTCAACCATCTTAGTGTGTGGATTTCCAAATGAGTGGAGTGGTTGTATTTTTATATATATATGTATATATAAAATACATATAATGTCACGCTGAGCAAGTCACTCCTTGCAGTCATGAGAAAATCCAAGTAACTGGGATGTTCAACACACCCAGAACTAACAGTACATGGTATTTTCTTCCTTATAGGGTTTACAGTTGAGCCACCTTTCTCTGCTTCTGCTGTAAGGGATTAAAGGAATGAATATTGGGTCTTTATGCTTCCCACTCTCCACAGCTGTGTTTAAAGTGCATGGAATCATTGTAATTCATAAAAAAGCTGAAACCAGACCACTGAAACCAGTCAGTATTTGTTATCTAACCCAAGAGCCTGTAACATTCTTCTGGGTCCTGCTGTTTTGGAAAGCTGGAGCCATATGAAGAAGCTGCTGAGATGCAATTACTGAAGCAGGCAGAGCTGCTGTCCTGTGAGGTTCCCAGGTCCCCAAAGGGGCTCTTTTGGTACATTAACACTCATGGAAGGTGTTTGCAGCAAGGGCTATAGAAGGCAAGGAAGCAGCTTAATTCTTGAGGCTGATTTGTTCGTGGAAAGACGTCTGCATCACAGCAGAAACCCTGTTCTCCTTCCAGGAGACAGAGGCTTTGGCTTGCTCTCTGTTGATGGAGCCTACATGGAGCTGCAGATCATAGTCACAGATTTTCCCTAGGACCAAAGGGAAGACGGGTGTGGAGGGTTCCTCTGGGTGCTGTTGCCAACAGGCTCTTGACTGCTTTGGCCCATTATTCCACAGTTTTGAAGAAATCAGGCATTTTGCAAAAATATGGGCGCCTTCTCCTTCCTTCCTGTAACTTTTAGGTGGGCTCTCTAAATCCAGAGAAAGAAGTATTATTCCGCTGCATGATTTTTGCTTTATAGGCTTTGGAGCTGAAAGCTTCTCCTTTCAGTCAGGAGATGGGTAAGGAGGATTACTCAGTGTTATTCATGTTTTCTGTCTGAGAGCAAGGGATACTCCTTTGCAGAAATGATTGTGAAAGATTTCTCTCACCCCTCCAAATCTGATGTAATAAAGTCAGAGCTAGAAAGATCTCCTCTCTTTTTCCCCTAGCGTAGCATGATATATTTTCTGGGAACAAATGTCTCATGTGCCTCTGCAATGGAAATGACCTCATTTTCAGAAAATGCCTGTGGATGGTGTGATTATGACACTGTACAGTGCTACTGCTCTCCTACCGAGGTGCAAAACCTTTGCTGCTTTGGGAGGCAGCCCTATGGAAAAATGACCCCGACTCTATTATTATTATCCCGACTCTACTATTGATGTATATCTTGTATGGGTAAAACACTTGGAAGACTGTGCTCAACATGGCCGAGCCGTACTGGTAAGGAGGTACAGTGCTCAGCTTGGAGAGGTTGTGTGTTTTGTGATTCACGCTGCAGCCAGTCCAAGATGAAGTCATCCAGGCCTTCCTTTGCTGTGCTCTGAATCAGCTTATTCTCATAAATCACTTTCAGGTTCCTCCATGAAATGCCCTGGGTGTGTATTAGTGAGAGAAGCAATGATTTCTCCCATATATATACTGTAATGATCTGTGAATAAAGCAGTTTATAGCTGGAAGCTAAGCTTGCTGCAGACACCAGTTATTTTTGATGCTAATGGTGGAAGAATTAGTCCTTATTGTATACCTGTCATTGAGGTATATCAACAATATCACTGTTTTGAAGCATTATGAAAGAACCAGCTCACCATGAAATTCTTGATTTGAGGGCTATAGGATAAATTCCTATCGTTTGCTCCTCTGCTATTTAATGAATCACCTGAGCCAGAAACTGATACGAAATGTCATCGGTCATAATAAATATATCACAAGGTTAGTGGGGAAAACCCCTCTGAATTTCACCAGTGCTGGGTTTTATACAGCCCTATGGAGGCATGCTTACTCCTCCAGGTTTCTCGTTGTCAATAATAAAGAGGAAGCACAGTTAGTCAGTGAACTATCGGAAGTGATCGAGCAAAATACTAACTTCAGTAGAAATTACTCAGTGGGACAGAGCAATAATCATTCCAGACTCTTGAAGGCACGTAAAATGGGTGCAATGCTGCTGCCAAACCCATACAAACCTGTTGAAATAAGAGAGAGAACTGGGACATGGTACATCCCGTAACTGTAGCAGGAGTTGCAAGGAGACAGTAGAGAATTATAGAGCAGCACAAGGGGTAGCATCCAGAAAACTGGATGAAAGAGCTGCAAAAAGACCCAAAGTCTTCCCCCGCAGGACTCCTGCTGCTTTTCTGCCTTTTTTAATTTTTAAGGGAATCAATACACTGTGCAGGCAGAGAGCAGAGCTTAGATCAGCTTCCAAAAAATCTCTGATGAGGCCTCTCACAATGATGCTCTTAGAGAAATCTAGTTATGGACAGAGATGATTTTATACCATTAGATGACGAAGTAGAAGCTGAAATTCTCCTTGGGCAGTACAAGAGTGCAGTCTGCATTTGTCCTGTGGGAGGGTAGGGTTCATGATGGCCCAGGCCTTTGCAGGGGGAGACTTGGACCACTCAGCACAAAGTTCCGCACGTCACTGAAGAAAGCAAACAAAGGCAGCGGTTGTGCAAAAATCAGCATGGAAAAGAAGAATTGGTTTCATCAAAGCATTTGAGAAATACGGCTGTGTTCTCGCTGAGCTGACACTTGTGAACACCGAGTCTCTGCTAGGCAGGCTTTTAGGCTATGGCTAAAAAAAGACTGAGATTTACCTCTGAAGAAAGAATAAAAGTGTTTTAGCAAAAGGGGAAACAAGAAAGGTGATTTTGTAGGATATATTAAGCAACAAGTGGTAAAGAAGAGGCCAACCTAAGTTTCCTATTGAGGCCTTTGTGCAATACAGGAACAAAGTCAAAGCCTTAAAGACTGAAAAAGCAATTTTAAGCCACGTGACTGGCACAGCACAGCTTTGTTGAACATCTGCTTGGAGACACAGGCATGAGATGTTAGTTGACTGTGTTCATACTACTTCAGCTAAGATTAGCTAATTGTCAGCTAACATTAAAGTGCTGTAGGAGTGTCAGCATTTGTGCTTATGGAGGTAGACTGAACACCAAATGCTGGGAAGTAGCTTCCTCCAGACACAGTGTTCGGGAATGGATCATTCCTTTGAAGGAACTTATTTTCTCTACTAGAGCAGACACTTAAGATACCCTTTTCTGATTAGTTATGATTTGGTGAACCTCTCAGTTGAGGCGCTGTTTCTCAGCAGTGGTTTCTATTGCTCCATGAATATTGGATTGAATTTTTTTTCTCCGAACTTTTAGGCAAACCCATGAGCTGCAGAGGAGGAGAATGAGGGTTTCCCACTTCCAAAAGCCACCATTTTTTTCATTAGGAAGTGGTAGTTTTACAAAATCTAAGCATAGAGTTTGTATCAAAAGCAAATCTGCAGACGGTGCTTCTGAGCAATATCAAACCTGTGGTTTGGGACAGGTTACATTTCATCAAATCACTGATTGTATTTCGCCCTTGCATTGCAATTACCTAATCTCTTCTTTCTTGTGGCTCTCAGAGAGAAACAAATGAACAGCATCTAGCAATGCATGTGCTGAGACAATCCTTTTATACAATAATCTAAATGGACTATGAATTAATAATGCTCCTGATCTCTGCTGTAGTTCCATTTAGGTTCTGCACCAATACACTTGGCCCACTGCATTATGTGTCCTAGGCTGAAAATTCCTTTCTCTTTAGGTTTTCTATAAGTTTACTATTCTGTTGGGGTAAGTTGGTCTGCCCAGTGCAGCAGGGGTGCTATTTCATTGAAATGGGAGAGATTTCCTGTACCTCCTGCTTTTCCTTCCTTCCTTCCTTCCTTCTCCTTGCAGCCCATGCTTCCTGGCACAAAGCATGGAAGGGCTCAGCACTGCACTGAGCACGTGGCATTGGAGTTGTTTTTGGCATGTTGCTTTTGGATGTACCCTGTGGAGTGTTTGCATCTTCATTGTGTCTTGGTGGGAGGGATGGAAAGGATTTGACTGGGAGTAACCAACAGCATGAGTCATAGAACCATGGCATAGTTTGGGTTGAAGGGACCTTAAAGCTCACCCAGTTGCAACCCCCTGCCACGGGCAGGAACACCTTCCACTAGAGCAGGTTGCTCCAAGCACTGTCCAACCTGGCCTTGAACACTGCCAGGGATGGGGCAGGAATGGAGTCAAAGAAAGTTGTGTTTCTCTCTGGCTTTCAGCCCTGAGCCCTGCATGTGAGTCTGTTAGTGATGAAGATGCTCCTTAGGGAAGTAATTTGAATAACAGATTGGAGAAAATCTAAAATAAGAGCTCTAAAGTGCAGCCCTCCCCAGCGAATGGCCTGTATTAGCATTCCTCACTTATGCAACAAAGCTGTTTCTTGTGTCTGTCCAAAACCTCACATGTGCACCAAAGTACCAGCAAGACATTTTTGCATGGTTTAGCTTGGTTTCTTAAGGAGTCTTGAGAAGTCACTCTGTCTCTCAGGCTTTCCCTAATATCATTTCTGCTGGCCAATTCTACTTCATCAGAGAACGCAATTCCTATGAAAACTGGCACCAGGATAGAGCAGAAAGATCCAAGTGGATGCTGCTATTAGTGACAGGACATTTATAGCTCAGCTTCTTGATCACCGCAGCAGGCAATGACCTTGCAGACAAAAGCATGTCCCCAGTGTTGACCCAGCTGGCATGTGTGGCTCCAAATCAGTCACACTCTCTGATATAACCTCATTGATAAGAACATAAGGATTTTGAGGAGCTAGGGAAGGAAGTAGGTACCATAGGATGCAAATCTATTGGAAACAAGCCTTCATGTGTGCTTCTGCATATGGAGTAAGTGGTTTAGACTTGGATTTTTGAGTCAACTCGCGCGACTTTCAGGTCTAGTTTTGAAACCTCCCTTTGGGGAAGCTTTGGTCGACTATGGGCCTCACTGATTTTCTCAGTGAGTGAATAAAACCTGGTTAAATATGTATTCATGCCTAGAGGCCTTAAGCTAATGAGGCTTTTACTGGACATGAGTAGTGTTGACATCAGGGGAGCCTAACGGGGACCTCTGTCAGGTTCATCCTTGTGGACAGCACTGAAGAAGCAGCCCTGGTCATCCCAGCCTTTCAGCGCAGACTGGCCTGTGTCTGCACTGCTTTTGGGTGGGCTGGCTGCATCCGTCCTGCAATAGTTTTCATTTTCTTCAGCCTTCAGGGCACTTCTAAAGCCCTGAGACATCGTTTTCATTTATTGGTGGGATTTTGTGGCTTGAAAGAGGAGAGTGCTGCTTCTGAGCTGAACCTGATGTGGGAAGCGAGTAGTTGGGAGCTGAAAAACTCCCTATGCCCCAAAATGAGTTTTAAAGTGGTCTTTGTCCCTGTGGTTTGCTGAAGGGACCAACCAACCTGCTTGGTAGTTCACAGCTGTGCAGCTTCTGGCCCTGCACCTCCCTGACTCTGCTCTCCCCCTTCACTCGATTCCTCTTCACCTTTCTGTTCTGTTCCTCCACTTTCTGCCTGGCAGCTCTGCCTCTGCCCCTGACCACAGGCAGATTTTGGCAGCAGCCCCATGTCTGGATGGTGTTCCTGAGGCTGAGCACTGAGCACTGACCAGTACAGCTCCCCAGTGCATCCGCACATCTATTAGAGCTGCTGCAGCAGCAGCAAGAGCTTTCCACCAGCTGGAAAAGCCAGGGAACTATTTCCTGTACAGTCCCACTGGCATTCATATACAGAGTAGGTCTTGTCCCCAGTTTGACAACCATCTTTTTTCAAACCCCACTGGTTCCTCTATTCCCCTCCCCACAGCTCTGCTCAAACAGCTGAGTTACAGAGACTCTCCTCTTTTCCCTGCCACTGCCTCGGCCATCTCCAGCCCTGCTTCTTTTCCTCCTGCCAGCAGAAAGACTTTCCTAGACTTGTTCTTGGTTATTTTTAGGATGTTCTGACTGATTTCTCTTCAAACATTCCCCCCACCCCCTTCCCAAAGTTTGAGGTGCAGTGATTTCCCCCAGCACACGCTGCTGCTGACCAGGAGTGGCTTGCAAAGAAATTTTGACCCAGCAATTCCCATCTCTTTTGGTGTCCTGCAAAGTTAGAGGCTCTTTTGCGAGCATCAGAGCTGGTTTTGTCATGTGCCTTCTGAGGGAGCTGCACAATGAGGAGGAGATCTCTGAAAAGCAGCAGGCACTGAGTGATTGTGAAATGGTCCCTGGCAAATGAACCCAAGACTTGCAGAGATAAACACAGGAGCTCTGGCCGTGCTGGCTAAAAACGTCATCTGTGGTGCTTGCTGTCTTCAGTATTTCACTGAAGAGAGGTTTTATAAGTACGCTGAGGAAAAAAATTATGTGTGTGTGCATGTATATATATAACATCACTGTATCTCAATATATCACTATATATATCATAATATATATATTTCCATTTCATTTTCTGTTCACACACAGGCTTGGGTGTAGTTCTAGGCATCTTTATGTAGTTCAACTTTAATCAAGTTGCTCATCTGCCTGTACAATGGCACAGTGACTCTGCCCTTGTCAGAAACTGATGAGATGTATCATGCTAAAGCCACAGAAGGGACTGATCGGAAGATGACAGGCATAGGATAGATGCTGTTATCACTAGATGACCTGATCCAGCAATGTGGATCCTGACAGCTGCTCACAGCAGAGAGAATTTCACTCTTTGCTCATGCTCTGAGACAAACAGATGTAAGTGTATTTAAGCTTGTAATCTTTTCATTGCTGAAGTGGTTGAAGGCCTTTCTACTGTTGCTGGGCTCAAACAGATCCTTTTGGGAAGGGAATCTAGAGGTACCATTACATGACTGATAAATCTGAAGTCTTGGTAACATCCCCACCACATCTCTTTTATTGATGTGAACAGCAGAGCATTGGGGCAGTGTTAACTATAGACAGCAGGATACAGCAAATAAGAGCAGCTATGTGAAAGAAGGAAATACACAGGCCTCACTTAACACTGCTCTCCTTTATTTAATAATCAGCCTTTTGACTGTGGAAGAGAATGCCTCAAAAGTGCCAACAGAGAATTTCAGCTCTTGGGGAAGCAAGAAGGCAAACAAAGCAAGCCTTGAGGAGCTAGTTAAGGGCGTTCGTCATCAGATCCAGCTTCATCTGCCTGTTCTCTGGCTTGAAACCTGTGCAGGTGACCAGTCCCTAAAGCCCTAGATTGAATTTCCATCTGCAGGAGAGCATGGTTGTACAGGGGCTTACCTACAGGTTTGAGACCTGCGTGAAACCCCTTGGCTAGAAAGGGAGATAGCTGTAACCTAGAGCAAAAAGGCCATATGGCAAGTCAACCAAGTAGGGAGGGCAAAAGCTATAGAAAGAGGGTTTTCTCTCTTCAAATCCAAAACTTGTCAACCTCAGTTCCTTGAGATGTTTTCTGGATTGTATGTCAATCATAGCAGTCTGAAAACGTTCCTCCTTTCCCTGTAGAAGCATCAAATGTAATGCAGCCATGTGCATAGTGCCAGAACGTGGCCACTTATATATATCAACACAAGAAAAACATGTACAGCACATTCAGGGTCTCATTGCTTACACTGGTGAGCCATCCCTTGTGTGAAGGGACTCAGATGAACCAGCATCCATAGTGCAAAGTGAAAGACTAGACACACTGTGCGCGCATCTGAGGGTATGTATTCATAGCCCAGTTTACAGAGATGGCGACTCAAGAGCATTATACAAGTAATCATTCAGAATGCAAATAATGATGTCTATATGGCGAGTGCTTTAAAATCCTGCAGGAATACGTCTCAAAGGCATTTTCACTGTGGAGAGCATTCCCCCTCCCAGTGCCTATGGGGCTAAACTTGAGGTCAAGAACACTTAGCCAAAAGAATGTATCTTTCCCTGAGCAAAGTTCCTGCCACCAGCACGTGAGCTGTCTGTGAAACGCAGCACGTGTTCAGCCATACGGAGGCACTGGGCGACATGCACAAGTGTGCGGTGCTGGGGCTATGCCTGCAGGCATATGAGAACTTGATTTCCTTGATCTGAAGGAGTGACACTTCTGTTCCAGTTAAAGTTACACAAGATATTTTTTCTGATAGAGGCTCTTCTTTTCGTAGCAAAAAGCAAAACATGGAAAGTGATTTTCTTACTGGTTTGGTATGGATTTGTGCTGATTCACCCAGGGTAAAGCAAATTACAGGGGCTACTTTTGAGGAAAGGGCAGAAGAAAGGCCTCGGCTGCTGAGCAGTTTTTAATCTTGTTCACAAAGAAAAGACATAAGTAATTGGGATCTGGATTTTGCCTCTTTGCACCACTGCTCAGCACTATGGCGCAATGTCAGTTAGGTATGGCTTTCTGTTTTATCCTTCATTTGTACAAGCTGCAGGATTTTTGGTAAGTTTTTCCATTAGCTTCTCATTCCCAAGATGCTGCAGTTTGGGGAGTGAGACCACATGCAACCGTAGCTGTCATGACTCTGGCTGAGGATGATAATAATTGCAGTATTTGATCCTTGTGAAACTTGGGTCGTTGTCTATTCCCATAGTGTTTCCCCTGGCACGTATGCTCAGGAAAATACTTTCTGGCACTGATTTCTATTAGATCGTGGAATAATCTTCCAAAGGAAGTGGCAGAAGGCCAATTGTTGATCCAATTAAAACAATGGTTAGAGATTAACCCCTTAACAGTTGCAAACCACATATGTAGCTCATTAAGCACAGAAAAGCAAAGTATTTGACACTACAAAGGTTAAAGCAACCTTAAACTGGGGGAATCCTTCTTCATAATTCTTAGGGAATTAATATTCTCCCCCGATGCTCTGCTGATCTGTTGTTAGTGGCAAAAAGGCTTGTAAATGGAGAAAATGCTTGTGTTGGCTGCCTGTTACGTAAGCTAACATCAAACTTTGCATGGAAAGGGTGCTTAATAGAGATCTATTGCCATATATATACATTGTTTTTAAAAAAGGAGCTGTCTTTGTGACAATGGGGCAAAGTCCAAGGCCTGATTAGATGGGTTTTGTCTCTTCCCGCCCCCCCATCCCTGTATAGGCAAGCTCTGATTACTGGGAGCGATATCTCACTGTGAATGAATGGCATAGAGGGAGCTGCAAAGACAAAGAGCTGGCTTTGTCTGCTGATGAATTAAGATAGCATGTGTGTGGCTGGGTGGCTGGTGAATAGCACAGACTTCCTTCATCCTCCTGTCACTGAGCTTTTCTTGTGTTTTCATTTAAAAAAAAATAGAGAAGGGCTTAATCCCATGAACAATGAATTGAGAGCAAATTAGGGGGCTTAGAGAGAAAATGCTACAGCAATATCTTAATGGTGACTAAGACGCTGTCAAAACCCTTGAAGGAAGCAGAATCTTGGTCTTATGCTACTTTAAAAAACCTATAGAAAAAGCTGCTACTATTATGGTAATCATATACTTTCCTCTGGTTTCACTCTCTGTTATATCCAGAAACATTGAGAGCATCCTGGATTCTCCCAAGTGAGAGAATACACCCGCAAGTGGGTATGCTTCAGGAAATGATAAGATTTGTGTTGGATCAGCGATTCACACCAATCCTCTCATGTCTTGCTGTGCCCGAGCTCTCTCCCTGCGCTTTTCCAGGTGGTCTCTGCCAGATGCCAAGTTTTTGCTGCATGCAGGGTGGCATTTCTCCACCCCTCTGCTCCTATGCTACAAGCAGGGTTACAGCCTCCAGGGGCAGCTGGGGATGGATTCAGGACGTGTGAGCAAGGTTGAGTCCTGCCAGGAGCCTGGGATGGGGACTGGGTAAAGCAGCTCTCAAACCAAACAAGATCAACTTGCTTCTCAAAGGTGCAAAGCATTTATAATGTGGTGCAAGCAACAAAAAGAGGCTGACCTGTCCATGCTTCTCTCTTGGCTTGCAAACATCCCACCTCCACTCTCTTCCTGACTTTCTTGCCTGCCAGGCTGAATCCTTTTTCTCGGATGGGTGTCCTGTCCACATCTGCTTTGCTTTCCACATTTCCTTTAGGGAAGAGCCTGGGAGGAAGCCACCCCTTGTGATGCGAACTCCTCTGAGACCAGGTCTGCTTTCACTGCATTGTTTTTTATCTTCCCTGTTGACGCTCCAACAGCCCCATTGCTGTTTCCTTTGACAAGCGGGGATGCATTCAGAGAGGCACAGACCCCACATGGTGGGATGATGTGGGCATTACAAGCATTTTCCCACATTATGACTTCTCTGTTCGGAGCTATTATTCCCTACTATTAGTCCAGGAAAGGAACATCTTATTCCATGAGGAGACCTGCTAGACATGATGTCACAACTTGGTCTGAGAATGGGCTCACCATTGCATACTCTTATTTTCTGTTTTTCTCAAGATTTCCCAACAGCTGTTTTTATTTGGCCTCAGGTTCTGCACCAAACCCGAAATCTGCATTTGCAGCCTGTTGCACTTTGAGTTTCAGAGTCAAGGGCTCGATTGGTCATGTGAGTCTTTGGATTATGTTCTTGTCTGACTATGAGTTAGATGCTGCCTGTGCTACCACTCAAAACTGCAGCACTCAAGGGCAAGCAGAGATAGCAAGACGCATTTAGCCAAGGGGTGGATAAAAGGTAGTTTTCATCTACTGGTCCCAGCTATGCTGGTAATTTACCTGGGTTTGGTTTTCTATTGGACCACTTCTAGCCCTGGATATTGCAGCGTGTGTGATAAAAGCTGGAGTGGTTGGAATTTCTCAGATTCTAAAAAATGTGCATGTGTGAAGTTAGTTAATATAGTTAAGGAGTCTTTATTCATTTATTTAGTAACGTGTTTACTTAACTACTGGAAATTTAATAAGTGGTTGCATGTGCTTTGGAAAGCTTCCATACCTTCCCTCCTAAGAAGGGAATGAAATAGCCTGAGCACATAAATCCCTTCTTATACTTTGTACAAGGGTCATCCAGCCATTCATCCAAACACGTCCCTCTCTCCCCCATGCCAGCAGACACAATGTATGGATGCACTTTGCAGTCACTGGCAAGATATAGGTTGGCAGCTTTGTTTCTCACCCTGGGTGTTACGTTTCCAGAGCAGATGCAATTGCAGAAGATGGCAGAGCCCATCAGATACGCTGCTCATGCTGGAAGCTGTGCTCAAGTTTTTGTGGGAGAGAATGTGGAAAAGTTGAACTCTAGCTTAAACCCCCACAAAACTTGACATTTCTTCCATGTCTTGTCTTGGTCCTTTGAGTCAGAGCTTGCCACCTCCCAGCATGGGTGCAGTCTCCCATGGCCATACTCGGCTTTGCTCTTGTCCTTCCTGCAGCGCTCGTGATGTTTCTTGCTCCCTCACCTGCCACCAGTGCTGCTTTCTGCAGAATAAAAGGCAGCACTGTATTGAGTCCACCTCCTTTGCTATGGAAATAGCTTGTGGCCTTCTCGCTGCAGAGCAAGGGAGGATCAAAAGAGAGGGAAGAGAAAAGGGAAATGCTTTGCTCCATTGGGATGTCATCTTCTGACCTGGCCTTTACTCTTAAAGAAAAATGGGGAATTTAGCCAAAAATAACAAGCTTGAAACTGGGAAAACAACCTGAATGCTTCCTTCTTTTGACCTCATGCTTGGTAACAGTATAATTAATGTTTAATGCATATATAAACCAATCTGTGGGTCCTCTTTTGCATACTTTAACCAATCAGGCCAAAAAAGAAGCCAAAACCAGAAAATATTGGCATGATTATTGTGTGTCCAGTCAGAGTACATTGGGTAATATGCTGTAGTAGACTTCTGCTATCTCAGGCTTTTATTTGACATAGGAGTTATTGTGTTCAGAAAATGATGCTGGAGCTCAGGACAATTAAGTACAAGAGGGGAGATTCATAAGCCTGATTCTCACTTGAGTTCTGAGTGGAAATTAAACCCAGAAAATCCTAGTTTTCCACCATGATCTATGGGGCACAAGGAAAACCTCCTCAGCACTGTCAAGGCAGCTTTCTGTCCTGTGTGATGGGATAGAGTGCTTCATGATATCCCTTGGGATCTCAGCTCCAGAAGCCTATTCACAGTATCACAGGTTACACCAAAGGCATGAGAGTAGCAATGACCTACCCTGCACCTGGGACTGAAGGGATGGACTTGAAATCAAGCAAGAACACGAGTTTGGGCCATGATCATGGCAGGAACTTTCTATATATTGAAACATCAGTTCTTTGGGTTATGTAAAAGTAGATGGGAATGCAGCCGTGTTTGGGATGCACTTGGTGTTTGGCGTGTGAATGATGGCTGCAGGCTCAGTGTCAGGATGTGTGCGTGCACGTGCTTGCAGTTCTTGTGTTGCATATTTTTGCAGGGGAATGACAGGAATTCTTCATGCTTTTTCCCCTGTCGCATTCTCAAGAGGACAGGAAAGGTAAAAAATGAATGAAATAAGACAAGACTTTTGCTCAGCCTGCCTGAATCTCAACACATCTTGTTTGTAGTCAGTTGACAACAGCTTAGTTGTAGAGATGATAATAGGGTTTAACAGAAGACTTGTCTTTGGTGTTGAACGTAGAATCATAGCATAATTTGGGTTGGAAAGGAGCTTCAAAATCACCTATGGACCTGCCTTGACAAAAGCAACTTCTGATCAGTTGGTATGTTTCATGTAAAGCAAAACGGAGGTAAAAAGCCCTCGGTTTTTCACAGTCCTTTATGGACCTTTCTAAACTGAACCTGGACGCTAAATTGAAAATCAGTTTTTTCCTCATTGAAACCACAAAGCGAAATGAAGGATTTAGAAAATGGTCCTTAATAGGAAATTTATTAAGATGCAAGATGGAAAAAATCCAGTGTAATTTTCACCTCTCAAGAGGAATATGTAGTTAGAATAAAAAAAAAATCTTTTTCCCTTGCAAACTTTGCAAATTTGCTCTGCAGTCATCAGCAAAGGGATTTTATTCCCGTATCATGGAGCACTCATTATTCTATCTGTCGCAAGAAGCTTCTCATCTGCATGTCACTGAACAGCAGTGTCAGTCCCTGCCGCTGCAGCTGGCAGACACATTGCCAAGCTGAAATGTTCTCCTGAGCTGATGCAAGCTTCAAAAGCAGAGCCTGGGTACTTCATTATTCCCACTGCTGTGGAGCATGCCATGGCATTTTCCATTCTTGCAGAACCGCGTCCAGTAACACAAACAGGACTAAGAACTGCGCTTACATTTGAAGGAGGGATGGGAATGAGAAGTATTTCATGGAAATGCACTGAATTAATACTGCTGTGAAGTCTAGGGCTTGTTGCCAAGGAATTTTGGGGTGGTTTGAATTTATTCCCACTGTGCCACAGAGAACGCTTGGCCTTGCTTACGAAGCTTGATTCTTGGCTCAACAAAGCTCCGCAAATGGGTAAAACAGGGTGAGTTGCCACTGCTTTAATGTACTTCCAGGTGCATTAGCCCTGAAAGCTGTGCGAGTTTGCTGGTTTCTTGGGCTTCCTTGTCTGGTAAAGTCATGTCCTGTTGTTCTCTGCGGTGAAACTGAGTTTGAACCTGCGCTGCAAGTGTAAGGAAAAACCTTTGTGGGGGCAGTGAGCATGAATTTGCCAGCATGCAGCTCTTGCACGATGAGAAGAGTATCAAGCGATTAACTAGCACATGGGAGCTGATGCACTGTTGGCTAGACAACTGGTGCTGATTCATTAGACTCTAATTACAAGTTATTTTTACCCATCCTCCCATCTTTACAAAGGGCTGCTTGGAGAGCAGTGTTGAAAGTCTTCCTTCATCCAGGCTTTGATAAAAGTCAGATGGAAGCCTGTCTGTCCTCCTTTGTGTTTATTTCTTTGGAAGAAATACAAACCCGCTCTGCAGATGAAAGGGGCACTGCTGGGTTACTGAGAGCGGCTTCTTTGACTTTGAGCTCGGGCTGGGATGAAGTGGAGGGCAGGAAGTGCGCGCTGGCCATGTCTGCTCCATGAGTGTTTCCCAGGGAAAGTCCAAGTTTCACTTGAGATTAGTGGGGGGTTGATCAATGCAAATTGGATATTGGACACAGGGTGTCAGGTCACTGGTTTTGCTTTCAGCATTCTTCATGTGTGATTCCGGAGTAATTTATTAGCTGTCTCTCCATCCCTTTTACTTTATTACCTATATTTATGCATCAGGTATAATTAAGAGAGGGTCTGTGCCCAAAGTGACACATTACTGTCCTGTTTATAGCAGCAAGAAGTATGCTCAAGAGGAAGCATTTAAATCCCATATTAGTGCCCTTACTCTCAAGGGCCAGGCTGCTTTCTAAAGAAGGCTGTTGAATTTTCCTCTCCACACAGCTTAATACTCTTTCACTATGTGCTGTCCCTAGTGATAAACTGCCATCTTAAAAATTCCTGGCCTTCTCGGATAAAGCCTTATGTCTGAGGAGGAAACAGGATCTTGGTAACCCTGAGATCTGCGCTGTATGGTTGGAAATGACCTGCTTCCCATCCTTATCTTGGGGGCAGCACTTCCTCACATCCTTTCACATCCAGCATGCCCAAAGGCCACGATAACAGACTAATGTGGTGCACCAGGAGTACATAAAACAAGTTTTGGTGAGGAAGATGCCTGAACATCAGATTTAAATGAAAAATAGTAAGCATTATCTTTTATTTCAGCTCATCCTTTCCCTTCCTGAGGTCTGAGGAGTATGGGGTGAGTAGATCCAGGTCCTGAGGAATGTTGGTGCAGGAAGCATGTCCAACACAAGAGTAAAAGGTGCAAACCATAGAGAGCTTGTTTTCCTACATGTAGAAGATAGGTCTGTTGAGAAATCTGTCTTGGTGAGCTGGCTTGGAAAGAGGTCTGCAAGGCTGTTGTGGCTGGTTCAAGCTCAGCATCAAGCAGAGCACAGAGCAGCCAGGATTGTCCTGCTGCACAGTGTCTCCTTCTTTCCTGACTTATGTGCGTCAGGAAGTCAGAAAACCATCACAGAGCAGGGAAGAGCTGGTCAACCCAAGGCATGACCCACTGAACTATTTCTGGAGAGCCCCAGGTCAGGCAGATGAGTGTGAGCACAAGAACTTCACATGACTTGAGGAGGCCTCTCAGTTTGGGATTGCTCTTAGTCCACAGGCCATAATTTATAGATGATGATACCTTGGCTCTGCCAAGTTTCCTTAAGCTTTTGCCTGAAGATGGAAGGGATGTGGACAGTTTATGACATCTGTGAACTCCATCTGGAGCACACTCTTTTTTCTTTCCTCTCCCTGTCTTTCTGAGGAGCAGGAGTAGAAGTGGTGGAGAGCATCTGTGTAAGGGTGGTAGAGTGATGAGCCAGACAGGTTGTGCTGGTGAAATGGAGAGGTCCACCTGGGGCACTTTGGCTGGGTGGGAAGCAGAGCTTTAGGAGAGAAGAAGGAACTGGGGATGAGGACTCCCCAAAGTGCACTGACCACAGGCAGTACAGGAGACCCTAGGGTAGATCTGGGTCCAGCTGGTGCTGGGCAGAGTGGGACTTGGTGGCTTGGACAAAGAGGAAAGTACAGCAAATACTGAGAATATGTAACCTTACTTGGAGTTAATACAAAATTAAGAACAAACCTTCTAACCCCATTAAGTAGTTCTGCAGAGAAAGCATGGTGCAGGCTTTTTATTAGCTTTTGGAAGAGCACACAGCCAGACATTTGGCAAGAGGTTCCAGAAAATCACTAGGTAAATGCAAACTGCAGGTCCTGAGTTAAAACCCCTCAGTTCTCCCGTTCTTCCAAGCTCCAGGAAAGGTCGTTTGGTGCTGAAAAGAAAGAACTCACAAATGAGTCTTCTACCCTCAAGTAATGGGGCCCCCTAATGTGGCTTCTGCAAGCTTTTAGTGCAGGAAATGTTTCCTTTCATGCTCATTTGATGCAGTCCATAACTTTTGGTGTGCTGAAGGTTACAAAGGGGAAGGAGACCAAGAGCCCTCTCCTGGCACAGACTGAAAGGACAGCTGGAAAAATAGCTCAGGCTAATGGACTCAGATGGGGAGGTGAAAGGAAGGCATGAACACTGAAGTAGAACTGAATGGCAAGCCACACTATTTATAGCCAAATATAAATATACTCCAGGCATCAATCTGGAGAGTGTGTTCTGGGTAGGCCCATGTTAAAGGTGTGCAACATGGAAAGTGGGTTGGTCTTGTGGCTTCCCTCCAGACTGCCCCTATCCAGCCGAGCACGGTCAGTGTGAGGGGGATGAGGTTTGCAGGGTTGATGGTAGGCTGGCATGCTGTCAAGAAGACTTGAAAACATTTGCATAAACAGCTCAGCAAAGTACCTTTGAAAGAGGTTTTTGGAAGGCAGATCAAGAGCTACCTTCACAGTTAACTGGACTTCCTTCCCAATGTTAGCAGCGGCCCCGGGGGGAAGCACAGTGGGGATTGCTCTTATCTCCAGACCCCAGTCCCCACAGAGACCTGCAAACTGAGCTCAGCTGCTGATTCCCATCTCACAGACATCAGTATTGAGCAAATAATAGGCTACGGTGTTGCGGGATTTTGCCCTACTCTTCTTTTGAACTCCTTTTTTAGCGTTTTCCCATGGGCTCAGGTTATCTCATGGGCTGTACTTGCAAAGCAGTAGGGACAAGCTCGGGGCTATGCTTGCAGGTGGGTCTGAGCTGTAGGAGCGTTTCTTGGAATGCTTTTTACAGAACTCAGTAATATCTTAGTGTTGCGCCTGGGATTCATGGCATGGCCAAGCTCTCTTCCATCCATGCATGTGTCGCTTATGATCTGGAAGCCCCTGGTTACCATGGCATGTCTGTGGTCTGCTCCCACACCAGTCTGTCCCCAGGACGTTACATTGCTGTGGTGCTTTGACAAAGCCACTTGGAAAGCTTGGGTCACTGGAGGGTATTCCTGATCTGGCCTGCTCTATATTCTGTTTTATGCTCTACAAACACTACCTGAGGTTCAGACTGTTGTATAATTCAAATCCCGTCTATGCTTACGGATCACCCATAGATCTAATATACTTTACATATACGTAAACCCTTTAGATATGACCCATGTAGTATGAGCTCTGATGTGCCCCCTGTTTTGTAGCTCTCCTTTAAAAGCCAAAGCATGCATGAAGGTGTTTATAAATTAAATCTTTCCATCTTGAAAATGACCCAAAGGCGTTTGATGTCTCAGTGTTGGGAAAACCTTCAGACTGTCTAGCACTTGCAGCATGCCTGTGCATGTGCAGAGCTGCAAAATGCCTCGTCCGCCATCGAGATGGAAGCACAGCACTCAGGGCTCTTGGGGTTTGCAGGAAAGGGAGCAGAGGATGTCAGGCCTCCAGACTTCAAGCTTAAAGAGGGGAGATTTAGGTTAGAGATAAAGAAGAAATTCTTCCCTGTGAGGGTGCTGAGGTGCTGGCGCAGGGTGCCCAGAGAAGCTGTGTCTGCCCCATCCCTGGCAGTGTTGGATAGGGTTTGGAGCAAGCTGCTCTAGTGGAAGGTGTCCCTGCCCATGGCATTGGGTTGGGATCGGATGAGCATTAGGTCCTTTCCAAACCATTCTATGAATCACATCCCCTCCTCCCATAAAAAGGAGGCTAGGAAGGAGAGGTGACTGTGTCACCTGGGCAGAGGTGATGGCCTCAGCCTCCTTGCAAAGAAATAAGCCCTGACCCTTGTATCTGCACTGCCAGCATCCCCAAGCTGCTGCTGGTGCAGATGGCAGCTCCACCGCTCCGCTTCTCCCTCCCTGGCATGTGTGTTTGTTCTCCAAGTTACAGTAGTTTGCAAGGCCAGAGGTCCTGGAAAATGTGAGGTTTTGTGAACAAAAATCAATGTGTTGTCAAAGGAAATAAACAAACAAGGAGGGATGCTCTCCTGATGGCCTGGGAGGGCTGGGAGAGGGCCAAAGCCGCGCCATCGAGCACCCGAGCCACATAGCTTTGGTCTGATGTGTTGTATGGGCTATGGCTTCCTGCTGGCAAAGAGACCGTGCACTGCGAGTATTAGGTTACAACTTGTCATACAATTTTGGTGAAATCCATGCATATTACAGATGTCTCTGTTACAGTATTACCCCTCCAGATCCTATAGACATTCTTCAGTGCTCCTTTGGGGCATCATCTGTGCTGCTAGTTCCCATAACAACTTGTGAATTCATCATTCCAAAGCTGCTTTTTAGAAAAAAAGAAAGATCAGCCCAAATTCTCTTGTCTTTTGTCAGCTACTGAAGCATTCGGCTCCCTGGCAGCCTGCCGCTTCTGTTCTCCTCCTCTCTTTTTCTTGTTGTTCATGAAAAGAACCCCAAGCATATACTTAGAAGGGTCACTGCAATTCTTTATAAAGAATAAGCATGTTACCTATGCAGCATTATAGATGCTGGGCTCAGTAAACATTTAAAATGGAAAGACTGGTAGATTAAAAGATTTTAATGCTTTGGGCGCTGATTTAGTTGATGTATTAGTCTCTTTAGCATCTCTCTGACAGGTCTATTTAGAGCTTCCTTTTCGTCTGGCCTTCCTCAGGCAATGACACTCATTACTCTCTGCCTGTCAGTCAAAAGGAGTTATAATAGAGCTTAAATGGGTCTCCTGACACGATGCCCTGGTAACAGTAAAGGAGCGATAAATACCAACAATAACTCTCCTACCTGTGGGTGCCCTGGGAGCGGGCAGGCAGCATCCCCCAGCTGCCCTGGGTGCAGGGACCACTTCCCATCCCTGCCCTGGCGTGTTCCGTTCAGGGGAGAACAGTTTCTTCCTGGGAGTTTAAGAGTGATGGGAAAGAATTTGAGGCTTCTGAGGGACATGAAAAGGCTGATTTAAACACTGAGGCAAGGAAAATCATGATTGTGGTGAACTAAGATCGGTATTGTTGAGAGTATGGAGCTAAAACACAGTTACTGAACACAGGAAGATGAGATTTGACACAGGGGAGGGTATTTTAGTGTAAGTGTGAAAAACCCTCCGGCGTCCTCAGGGAGAAAGCCAGTTTTTACAGTGAACTTTTGATAAGTGAATGTTTATGGACCACACTGAACACATTAGCATGGAATGAAAATTATTTAACTGGTCAATGATGAACATATCCATTATTTTCAGCTCCCAAGTTCTTTGCCCTCACTAAGGTTTTCTTGCTCAGGTATTTATCACGTATTCTAATCAACCGTCTTATTCTTCTTTGGTACTTAAGGATGGTCTTATTTAGGTGTGTAAGTCACTCCTTTTCTCCTTTTTTCAAGGAGTGCACAAAAATGCAGTGAAAACTGCTGTAACTTTACACACGCAGATAACATCACATACAGTAACATCAGACATGACTTTGAAGCTGTAGGTAGACACTATTCTGCAGATGTTGACACCCAAGTAATCGGACTTACATCGTACACTTGGTCACATCATACCAGGCCGACTGCTTGGAAATGCAGAGGCTATGGACAGAATCTGAGCTCTGTGAAGGTGATGACTGTTCTAAATTAGTAGCCTCACTTGAGTTGAATGCAATGGTCAGTCTGTGCAGTTAAAGAGTTAACAGCCCAAAGAGAGAAAGCCTGAGTCTGTCTGAGGACCATTTATCCACCCATGTGTCAGTCATCGGCATTCCTCTCTGCTGAGCAGAGCCTGGGTTGGGTGCTTTTAAGGACAATGAACTATTGCTTAGGAGGAGCAATATTCCCATTTGAATTAGATTATCTGACAATTTAAGTGCAATTGCTTGAAAACATCATTAAAGAAACATTAAGATATTCCAGATAATAGGTCAGACTTGTCTGATATCACATAGCACAGGCCTCGATTTCTTGGCTTGATCCACCTTGTTCATCAGCCATCCAGGAGCACAGCAAGGCAGAAGTCCTATAAAGCTTACACCAAAAGGTACATTTACACGTATGTAAAACCCGGCTCCTGTGCAGAACAGAACAAATGAAGCTGGTGGAGGCAGACGTCATTTTGGCATTTCTCAACTTCGCAAATAAACATTCTTTAATTAAAGCTCGTCTCTCACTTCCGACGGTTTTTAGAACAAGCAAACAGAGGCAGAGCTGTGTCAGCTGCAGAACAGGAACCTGCTCTTTACTGCTTATGGAGCATGCTGCGCCACTGCTGCTGCACTGGTAACTGGTTGCACCAGTGCCTTGCCCCCTCTACATAGAAACATAGCATGGTTTGGGTTGGAAGGAGACCTTAAAGCTCATCCAGTTCCAGCCCCTGGCATGGGCAGGGACACCTTCCACTGGAGCAGTTGCTCCAAGCCCCTGTGTCCAACCTGGCCTTGAGCACTGCCGGGGATGGGGCAGCCACAGCTTCTCTGGGCACCCTGTGCAAGTGCCTCAGCACCCTCACAGGGAAGAGCTTCTGCCTAAGAGCTCATCTCAATCTCCCCTCTGGCAGGTTAAAGCCATTCCCCTTGGCCTGTCCCTACAGGCGTTTGTCCAAAGCCCCTCTCCAGGTTTCTTGTAGCCCCTTTAGGCATTGGAAGCTCCTCTAAAGTCTCTCCTGAACCTTCTCTTCTCCAGGCTGAGCAAGCCCACCATGATCTGTCTCTCTGGAACAGTTTATGGGGGTACCCAACTCAAGTTTGTTAATTAGCTTAAGCAGATCTTTACCAGGCACCACAGCCCTGGTAAAACTCAACACTCCTTATGGGGAGGTGGTCTAGAAGAGAAACAGCATAGAGCAAATCTGGCTCCTATGATAAGCAGGATGTATCTGGCTGTGTGAGATTTGCCAGATTTAATCAGAGTCTCGGGCCCTGTTCCCAGCTGTGCCAGAGCTGATCTTATGCAACTCTCTGCTATCTTATTTGTACGAGTTTTCTATTATATTTGCCTCGCTCATAGGATCAATAAGAGGCATTGCTCAATATTGTAGCCAAAATATGGAAATCATGGCATTATCATGGGTTGTCAGAAGAGCTGGGATTCGAGCACATGAAAGAGTGCTCCTATAGTCCAGTGTTCCTTTCTTAAGGGGCTGTTGCAGTTGTTGCAAGCAGGGCATGATCAGTTGCGCTACCCATTAGTAAGGTGCATGGGTAGCAGCAGGGACTCAGTGCCCCAAATTCAGATGTAGGAGACAAAGAGGGATTGGCGATTTTAGCCCCAAGCAAGTGCAGATGCGTGGGTAGCTTGGCAAAATGGAGTGAATTTCCATGGGAGTCCTAAAGATCTCCTTCTCGAATCCGGGACTTCTGCCATCCACACAAATTTCTAGTCAGGGGGGCAGCTGAGAGGGGTTTTTAGGGAAGGGGTTGGACAGCACGATTATTTTTACTTGGGGTAAGACATTTGATTTTTCATTTGCTTTTTAAGTCTTGTTGCTGAAATTATTAGCCTGATAGGACTGGGTTGATCTGTACTAATTTAAGTGTCTGAAATAATGTTATAAATGAGCTGTGTTTCCATGAGTAAGATTCCCATTCATCATTGCAAGGTTTATTTCATGGAAGTGAAATCATTACCATGAAGCAACTGGTCTGCTTTGAAAACACTGCAATCATTTAGCGATCATGACTGAAAACAACGAGTTGCTCGAACAGCCAGTGTAGATGAGCTCAGCACATGAAGAGTTTGGCTTTTATTTACACGTTGCAAGGGGAACGTGTTGTTAAGAGACTAACACAGCGAGATCAGCCTTTGAAGAGTGTCTCCCCTTTCATTCATGTGATTTATTCCAGCGACCAGCCAGGCTCGGGTGGGTTACACCTCTGTAAACCTGCCATAGTGGAAATGACAGTTCCCTGATTCTTTTTTTCCCCATTGAAATCATCAGCTGTAACCTCAGTTTTACCCTCTCAACTCTCATTTAGTCTCAAGTATTGCCCCTGGGAAATTTCAGTTTTAGGTTTTCAAAGGTTACCTAAAGTATCAAGGTATTGGATTCTATTCCATGAGTGGGTTTGGGGGGAGCGGGGAAGAAGCGTGATCAGTACCTTGTGTCCTCTGGAGTTCCATGAAGAAATCTTCCCAGGGAATAATTTAGCCTCTGATTTTGCAAAGTGTTTGGCATGCTCAGTGTTAGCTGGAAGTGCTCAGGATCTCACAGATAGCGGGGCTGGATGGGAACTTGGCTGTTCCACAGCTTTGTTCGGCATTTTCAATGCCGCTGCATAATACTTAACAAAACTGGGCTTTGGCCAGTGTTTGTGACTTGGGATAGGGCTATTCCCAGCCTGAGCCAGACACCCCAGAGATGATTGGATTTAAGTGCTTTGTTCCTCTTGAAGAATTGCGTATCTCTTCGTTCTTCTCCCATTACCAACTGGCTTGGTTGAGAGAGACTCTTCATGGCTCCCAAAAGGTTGACTTTGGGGTTGTCATTAGTTTGAGATGTTGTTGGCAGGAGGTTCTAGGAGTTACCGCCAAGAAACATGTTTAGGCATTTGGATTACTCTTGTAAATTTTAATTAATCACTTTGCTGCTGTATAAGGCAGCACTGTAACACATACTTCATGCTCAAGTATTCCATTTCTTACAGCAACTTTGCACCGCGGGTTCAAAAATAAAGCTGCAGGGTAACAAATGTCTACATTCAAGACAGCTTTATTTGTAAAGAGTTTTTCTAAGTGCTCTTTGTGCCTGGAGGGTCGCAGGGCAGGGCTGCACTT
Source organism: Myiopsitta monachus (assembly GCA_017639245.1). Taxonomy (NCBI): domain Eukaryota; kingdom Metazoa; phylum Chordata; class Aves; order Psittaciformes; family Psittacidae; genus Myiopsitta; species Myiopsitta monachus. The sequence goes on along the minus strand of CM029917.1, from coordinate 2,672,460 downwards.
AGATGTGCCTTAGTGATGTTACCTCGGTACTGTCCAGTTAGCAGGGTAGTGAAGGGTGCTCTGCCTCTGCCCCTGCAGACATCCATCCCTCCAGACGGCCCTGCAGAAATGTTGTAATCTTCTGGCACTCTCCAGATAGCTAAAATTACCTGGTCAGCTGTGTGCAATAGTAGCCTGGCTCCTAACGAGAAGCCTGTGGCCGGGGGGTTCTGTTTTATAGGAGATGGGGTCCAGACTTCTCAGAGGTTGCCTGACATGCTCAGTCTTTGGTTTTGTTTGACAGAAGGGTAAGCATAAGCATTTAAAACACCAAGCGTCAAACAAGAGTAAGAGCTGAGGCTGGTTTACTTCTCTGGTCACCTCTGCAAATTGCAAGCTGGCACCCAGAGGTGTGAGGAGGCTCTGAGCAGCAAAGAGCAGCCTGTCCATGGAGCAGCCCCTGCACAGTTGTCTGCAGTACTACAAAAACAAGCTACCAGAGAGAAAAGACGCATTGTTCATCCATGTATTTTGTAGTCCAGTGGTCTGCATGTGTGCAGTGGTTTTTCCAAACAGATTCTCAAGCACCCACAGGGATCATAGAATCGTGGAATGGTTTGGGTTGGAAGTGATCTTTAAACTCATCGTCTAGTTCTAACCCGCTGCTACAGGCAGGGACACCTTCCACTGGGGCAGCTTGCTCCAAGCCTGTCCAACCTGGTCTTGAACACTGCCAAGGGTTGGGGCAGCCACATCTTTGGGCACCCTGTGCCAGAGCCTCAGCACCCTCACAGTAAAGAATTTCTTCCTTATACCCAACTTAAATCTCCCCTGTTGCAGTTTTTTTGTGCTCTGTTCTTATTTGTACAAAGGCGAAATGGTTGTTCTTGCACTTATTTAGGGGTTTTATATATATATATACACACACATATATGTATCTATTTTATCTATATCTGCTTGAGAGGTTGATGGGGTCATTGACAGAGGCTCAGCGCATCCTTCCAGAGGTGGAGCAACATAAGGGCTGTCTTTTGCAGCATGACAAAGATGCGATTATCTAAAACGATTTTTTATATAAATATACGTATGTATTTTATGTGAAAACTGTGCTTTGCAGCCAGCTCGTTACTCACTTACTTGTCTTCTGGGACAGCGCACCCTGTCCTGCTTAGCGCTGCTGTAGCTGCCTGCTCCATTCCACATCCCAGAGCCTGCTACTCCAGCCTATTGATTGACATCTCTGTCTCCAGCTCTGATCTCATGTCTTGACCATCTGCTTCTTCTGGTGGTCTCTGGAGGGTCTGCCAATCAGCAAAGCAGGCTCAAAACTCACAGGCAAATGGGTTAGATTATTTTTGGACCTTCCTTGCAGCCATCTGTTTGGGAGGGAGCCATGAGCTTGTCTTACCCAGCTGGGTTAAGGTGCTGTGGCAGCCTGCGAGGAAGCAAACAGGATAAAGAAAATTACCCTCTTCTTAAGGAGCTGAATCAGCTGCGAGACGGCGCTGAGCTCTCAGCCAGCAACTGGCACCAGCAGTCAGGGATCAGGATATTTCCCTGTCCCTGTTGGAGCTGGCTGCTGCCTTCAGACGACACCAGGCAAAGCAGCAAGTTTGATGCGACTTCGGAGCTGACTTGTGTTGCCCGTGACAACCTGGGTTTGAGTCTGTTTTACATGCAGACGCACACACACGTGCATATGTTGCTATAACAACCAGCCAGGACTTGTACAAAATGTTGGACTCTGTTTTCCAGGTTGCAAAGCGCCGAAGTTTTGCGGCAATCCAGGAGGCAAACAGCTGCCTTCAGTCTCTCCCCTGCCCCCCCAGCCTAAATAAAGCACTAAATCAAGTATGCTAGGCAAAATGTCTGGGTTAATTATGTAAAGAGACTCTGTAATGCCTTAGTAGGAAAAGAGAAGCATGCGGGGCTCTGTGCTCTTCTGCTCTGTGAAACAGGCAGCTCCCAGGAGTGAAGGCTGAGATTTAAATGCTGGGTTTGGTGTCCCCAGGACATAGCGATTAAATTATGCGACCAGTAAAGCCACTGGTGTCACCAGGCAGCACCAAACCACAGCTCGTGGGCGAAGATCATGACTTTTGCAGCCTCTGACCCAATGTTAATGCTGTAACCTGCAGGGCAGCAACCAGGTAAGGGTTAGGAGCAAGGGGTGTGAACAGCAAAGAGCCTGTATTAGCCATGGGAAGCCTTTCCCTATAGCTGCATGCTCTGGTTAAGATACTTACGGCAATGGAATCTGTCTCCTATAGCAGGCCTATACCAATACTCTGTATTTATCCCTTTTTCTCTGAGTGATGGGGACACTGAACAGTGCTGCCTTCCTAAAAAAAGAGGTTTCCCGCAGGGAAAGGGGAAAGCAAGAGAAGCACAGATTCCAGACAGCGTGTTTCACAGGATACGTGTGTGTGTGTGATAGCCCCTGTGTGCTGCTCTTCATCTTGCATGCATCTGAAAGTGAGCCTTGCCCATGAAACAGGGGGGGAGCTCTGGTTTGTCCTTGTAGGCAGCACTTGGTCATCCTGTGCTGTCTGTGGTGCAGCCTAGGGCTCCATCCTGCCGTGCAGGAGGTGGCAATCTCCCTTGTACCACAAATGAAGTCGCACAGAGGTTGCAGAAGGTCACTTGGGGCAGAACTCAGAATAGAGAGCAGGACCTTATATGGGGAATTTGGGGCTCTCTTGGTTTCTGCTCCACCTCGGCGCATCCATCCGCTGCTCTACCTTGGGTCCTCACGGCTGTGTGCGATCCTAGGCACGAGGCAGTGCAATGCCGCTTCATCAATTGTTGTTAAACTTGCTGGCAAAACTCATGTCCTGGCACTCCAAAAAGTGGCACGCAATGCTTCATGTGTTGATGCAGTGGACAAAGTTTGTGCTGGATTGTCATATTCTAAATATGGATGCGATACATGGTCAGTACCAGGCGGTTGGTTTATATCTCCTGGCATCAACTGTGCTTTTAAATGTCTATGATGGCTCTTCAACGATTTCAGCACTTCCAGTGGGTTTATGTTGCAAAACGCTGTCTGCAGACATGGACATGGGATGCTAATAGGTGTTTCATGGTCATGTTTTGTTGGTGATGGTCTCTGGTTAACACCTGAGACTTAATGATGATTACAGACTGTGTCGAGCAATGTCTGAACAACTGCGGGGGGTACTTCGCCCATATGTAGAGATGGGGTCCCATAAAAGTCAGAATTTGATGTAAACTTGCATTATTCCTGGAATTGGTTTGATTTTCCAACATGTGCCAAAATCTGTCATGGCTGACTGGGTACCTCAGAACCTATGTGAGAGAATAGAGACCTTTTCCAAGATCAGCAGCCTAAATCCAATTCAGACTACAGATTATGCTTATTTTGTGGCTTGAGGATGGCTTGTATCACCAGAAACCATCATATTTTGCTAAGAGTGATGGCTTCAAGAGAAGCCTTGACCTGTGTTGGTCCTGCAGACTGACCTCCCGTCAGCGGTGCGCTGGTACGGCCGTGCTAGTGGGAAGCTTGTCCTCAGAGACAACTCCCTTTGCCAGGTCAAAGCTAAACTCAGCTCTGACGTACAGCTTCTTCATTAGCTCATTAAACGCTTTGCATAAGATACACAGGAGCTGGCAGCGAGGCAGAGGAAATCAAAGCCGCTCGCACTTTGTTCACCTGCAGTCAAAGTCAGGAAACCTTCCCGCAATGATTCATCCCAAGCTACAGGCTCTGGAGCCCTCGTTTGCCTTCTTCGGAGCTGCTCCACGGACAGGGACAGGCTGCTGAGCTGAAAGGAAGCATTTTAGCTGCAAAACTGTGCAAGGCAGCGTGTGCTATTTCTGGAGTGTGCTGTAATGTATGTGTCTAGCCCGGCTCACTCCAGCAACGGCCAAATGTTTTTCAAGCAGTAAAGAAGGTAAAATAGAGCAACACTGTGCTGCAGCCAAGATTTTCCATGTGTTCCCTGAGCAGAGCCTGCAGGACCCCGCACTTGTGCTCGCAGACACATCATTATGTGCATCGGTGACCAGAAGGACGGAGCCAGGGCACCGGGGACCACAGCTCGGCAGCCAGTTACAGTGTGCTATGGCACAGCCTGTGGCAGCACAGGCAGCTCGTGTGCTCTCGGACTGTGACCAGCACTTGATCCTCACTTGCTCCACCTCTTTGGCAGCCTGCTGTATAATTCCTGCCCTTTGGGGGAGGCGAGAAAGGCATGATGCCAACCAAGGGGAATGGAGGGATGGACCCTAGATGATGATTGGGGTCACCCGTCTATCCCCCTTTCCTGGACACTGCTTCTTGAAGGAAAGAAAAGGGACAGAAGGATAGAAACCAGCACAAACATGGGCTGAGGACTGTGTAGAAGTAACACAGGGTGGGATCTGTCTGGATCAGGCAGAGCTTGGCACATTTTCACACGCACACATGGCAGCAGTGCCTAGCCATAGCAGAGAGGCAGGTATAGATGTCTCCTTGTTTCCCTTCTGGAAGCTGGCAGGTATATGGGACTCTGTGATACCACTGAGCGAGTGGTCTTTGTATTTGCACATGGAGTTTTATACTGTGCGGAATGAGAGGGCAGTGAGTGTTTTCTGGTGTTTTATGAACGCTGCTGGCTCCCTGCGAGCAGCATGGGGGCAGGTGTGGAACACGAGGGAGATCTGAGCTGGGACTTTATGGAGCTCTGCAAAGCCTTCAGTAAATTCATGTTTGAGAAAGGGACAACAAAGCCCCTTAACGGGATTCAGCAGCGAATGGGATGTTTGTTTATCACACGTGCTTCAGGCATTAATTGAGCCGTGTCCATGGTGCTGTGTTCTGATGCTAAAGCCAACATTTATTCACAACCTCTATGGGTTGTTAACCGGATTTTGCAGTGCTTTTTGGACTTTCACCCTTGTTAAATGAAAACAACATTTTGTTGTAGTACAGTTGCAAGGTTAACATATAAATGTAGCTTTTTTGGGGGGGCTGGAACTATTGGGCAGGGTGTTTTGTAAGCTTTTTGTTCCCAGGGATTGAGAAGCATTCTCAATGTTCATATTCAGCCCTGTCCTGCTATTGCATTTACTTGTACATAAATGCAAGTAAATACATAGATATGTTTATATTACATAGATTGCAGTTGCGTATTTGCATTATATTATATTACATATTTATATTAATATTATATATTACTTTATTACTTATTATAATATATTATATATGCTAACATATATAAATATGTTCCCATGTGTGCTTTTGCAATAACCTTTTAGGGAGTTTTCTGTCACTTCATACTAGCTCTGCATCTGCATGTGTGTGCCAACACGCTTTCAGAAGCAGCCACTAATGAGGATGCGGGTTTAACATTACCTAATCTAATTGCTGGTAGAAAAAGGCCTGGTGGGGAAGATGTTATGAAGAATTGCTGGATGGCCTAACAGTGTTAGTTCCATTCAATCCTCAGTCTGACCTGCCTGTAGTTATTTCCTCCTGTGTAATGAGAAAAATGAATTTAAAGAGACAATAAGAGCAGCTGGATGTGGATGTGAAGGGAGTGGAAGAAGTGTGGTGAGGACATGCTGAGGGCATGGGAGCTGTGTGGGCTCTGCATTGGTGTCAGGGCAGCTCTGTCTGGCCATGACTGGGAAGCTGCAGCTCTCCCTGCCCTGATTTCCGCATGAGTGAAACGGGGCTCATCACTCGTAGAATCATAGAATGATTAGGGATGGAAAGGACCTTAAGATCATCCAGTTCCAAGTCCTCCTACTTCCAACTCACTTTCTTGCCTCATATTATGAGAATTAATGGTTGCAGCTGTCCCCATGCATGGGGCCACTGCCCTTGGGGCTGAAGGCACTTTTGTTAGAGGTCCCCAACAGCAGCTTCCTCATGCTGCCTTTTGTCCTGCATCCAGGACATGCATCCAGGATGCGTTATGGCACACTTTGTTCTTTAGCTCTGCTTTAAGCCAGTCTCAGCCTTTCGAACGTTACTTTTCCTGGGTACCTTCCCATAGCCCGTTGTGATTTTTAATTTCCTATAAAGGCTGAGCCCCACCAGCCCCAGGGCTGGAAGCAAAGGGTCAGTCCCAGGCTGTGCTCAGAGCAGCCCACCCTGCTGCAGGCTGGGGCAGTGCTCAGGTTTATTGGCCAGCTCTGAAGTAGTCAGGACAGGGTCCAGCTTGCATTCGGGCTCTGATTTGAGGAGAACTAGAAAGTCCATCACCAGGCAGCCTCCTGTGCCTTGCCTTGTGCAGCTGGAAATGACCACTTCACATATGAAAATAAATCTCCCCACTGACGTTCTTAAAAATCATTTGCTCTCGTGTCCTGGTGCCATGTGAGAAGAGGACAGCATAGAGAAAATGCCAAGAGTTAAGGCCAAAACACAAGCAGGATGGATTGTAGATAAGGAGTAAAAGGGCAACTAAAGAAAAGCCTTATTGTCTCAATGGGAGCAAGTAGAGAAATGTCTGAGTTGCTACCACAGTTGGAGAAGATGTGTCTGTGGTATAAATGGCATACATTTCAAACTGCCTTATTACTATTAAGGTCCCGTGTTTTCTTCCCCAGGCTCCCTTTCCCAGGTCACCGTATGAACACCTGAGTCTCCTCAAGGTATCAGAGATGAACCCATAGCAGCTTGTCCACAGGTAAGAGCCTCAGCCATTGCTCCAGTGCCTGCTCTGATGATTTGGGAGACATGGATGGGGACCACAGAGCCTGCGGCCCCAGTGTTTTGGGGCTTAAACCCATGTCCGTGCTGCCTGATGCTGTGATGGGACGTTTACTTTCTGACAGGGGCTCTGCAGGTTTTGTGCTCCTCCAAAGCGATAGTGGCCACAGGGGGTTGCAACTCCTAGAGCAGACATACAGTGACCGAGCTTTTAAAAGGATGTTTTGAGGGGTGAGGGCTGATCCAGGCTGCCAATCCTGGGGGTTTGTTGCTTTATTTCTGCTTACACCACGCTGGTGATTTTGTTGTAGCTGCCCAGCCAGAGCAGCCTGTGCTCCTGTACTGCTGCTTGCTCTAATGTCCTGAAAGCGGTTGATGTGGGTTGCAGTGCCAGGGTGGAGGTCACCCCTCCTGCTGTGGGGTTTTCTTTCTGGCTCCTTATCCAGGGGCTGCCTAATATGAAAGAGTTAGAAACAGAAGCAACTGTTGGGTTTCTCCCCTTGTAGCTGAACAACATAATCAGCAAGTATCCAAATCCCATTCTCCCTGCTCACCCTTTTCCTTTGCAGTGGGAAGTCTCTTCATTCGCTGATGAAAATTCACCTTCCTCAGGGATGCTGCTTGCCCAATTTTGGTGAAGTTTGTTGAAATACAATATTGGTCATGGAGCTCTTGGGGAACCCTCCAGAAGATGTTGTGCTGCTGGGCATGGGCACTGACCACCAGCATGTTGTAGATGCTCAGCTCAGGGTCTGACACCTGTGTTGGGTGGATTTTAAGGGCTGGGAGTCACTTGGCTGATATGAGACAGATGAAAGCTGTCCTTGTGTGAAAAATGGGTTTGTCAGCCCCCCGCTTTGGAGCATGGAGCTTTATGTATAGGGATGCACATCCCATGGCACTGCTGTCTGCAGGCGGGTTCACAGTGCCGGGGGCATATTGCAGATCAGCAGACTGTGGGTTTTTTTCAGAGTTAAAATGCAGTGGTGTAGGACGGACAGCACAGCAGCCTTCCCTGGGGATGCGAAGGGGCTGGGGGAGGCAGTGATGCTGCCCATGCAGAAGACACAGCCCTTTTCTCAGGGGGAAGCTGTTGGCTTGGAAATAAAGTGAGAGCAGGCAGGGGAAGAGCAGAGCATCCCAGAGAGTGGCAGCCGCTGCCCCGCTGTGACACAGCCAGGCCTTTTGTCTCATCCACCAGTGTTAATTGAAGGGGACAGGTCTTGCACCCTGGGAGCAGCAGGTAGCGGCGCTCCAGTAGGAGCTCAGAGCCGGCTCCATCAGTAAATACTTCTTACTTGGCTGCAGTCAGAGCTCATTATCTCACTGACCTTTAATTTCACAAGTGTTTCCAGGTTGGACGGGGCTTGGAGCAACCTGCTCTAGTGGAAGGTGTCCCTGCCCATGGCAGGGGGTTGGAACAGGATGGGCTTTAAGGTCCCTTCCAACCCAAACCAGGCTGGGATTCTATGATTTCTTGCAATGTGTTTTTTCACCCTGGTCCAGCTTCTGACCTCCATTGCCAGAGGCAGCAGGATAATGAATCCATGTGCTGTGTTGTCTAGCCACTTCGCATCCCTCCCTCCCTCCCTCCCCCCTCCGTCTCTGTCCTTTCTGGCAATCTGTCATTTTTAGTTTTGGTACAAGTCCAGGAGCTGAGTAAAAAGTACTTGGGCAGCTGGAGGGAGAAACAATGGGTTTGAAATACGCTTTAACGTGTTTGTAAACAACTGCACTTCATCAGGGTCCCTGCCCGGCACACTGGCAGCAGACAGAGCTGATGAGACTCTTCTGAGATCAGAATTAATTAGAGTGCATGGAAATGGTGCAATACAGACCACGATGCAGTGGGGAATAGCTCCTGTTCTGTGGTCCACGTCTGTTCATTTATGCTGTGCTCGTCGCTGTGGCTGCTGAGCACCTGAGATTGCTCTTCCCTGAGCTGTGGCAGGAAAGAAATTGAGTAGAGAAAGCTAAAAATGCTGGGAGGATTGTGTTGCACTTTGAGGATGCTCTATGGTGTGTCTGGTAGGATGTTGTGTTTGTTGGAAATCATGTATCAGGGAAGATCAGCAGAGGGAATACTGCTGCTGTCCTGTCAGAATATCCCCTTTTCTTCTGAACTTCCCACAGCTTGTTCCAGGTGAAAAAATCCTAGTTTTGTGGTTTCTTTCAGGGAGTGAAAAAATCCTTCACTGAGGATGATTTGAGGAGGGAAGTATAGGGAAGTGGGCAAAACAGCTGTAGTTGGAGCGTATGGACTGGACGACACCAGGTATCGTGGATTGTGATGAATAAAAACTGGACTTGCAGGTGTCTGCTTCCCACCCTGTTGCTGAGGGCTGTGAGTGGAGTGGGGCTGACCTCAGGAGGTGACTGTTTATACCTGCAGGAGCCTTTCCAGTGGGGAGATACTGGAGGAACAGAATCGAAGTGCTTTGAAATCAGCCCCTTTGAAGCATCATGACTCTGCTCACGAAGCTGGTCCGTGGCTGCTCCCGCTTGGGGGACGGATGCAGCCGGTCTCTACCTCTTCTGTGAGTAAGAGTGTAATTGCAGACACTGGCACGGTGGCTTGGAACGGGAGCTCATTAATTAATTCAGGACATGCTGGGATTACATTTTATTAAACCTTGGAATCAGAGTAGACCTGATGAAATGTAAGCAAAGGTTGGGAAGGGAAAGGAGGGCTGTGTGCCACACGTGCTGCCTGCCAGCACGACTGCCATTGCGCCTTTCACTGCTGCAGTACCAAGGGCATGCTCAGGTTATATATAGATATATGCATATATATATATATGTGTGTGTGTACATATGGACACACACATATATACCTGGTTTTACTCCAGCCAGTGTGATCAGGGGAGGCTCTGCTTTCCTTATCCAGTTGCTCTGGATTTCTGCATGCAAGCTTACTGAGCCATCCCTCTCTCCTGCAGCAGGTCATAAACCAGGGACCTCTGGCCATGTGCTCCCAAACTGGAGTCAAGAGGAGGTTTCTTTTGCCTTGCCCCTGTTTAAAAGGGGTAAATTAAACTGTTCCGTTTCAAACTTAAACAGGGGAGATTGAGGTGAGCTCTTAGGCACAAGTTCTTCCCTATGAGGGTGCTGAGGCGCTGGCACAGGGTGCCCAGAGAAGCTGTGGCTGCCCCATCCCTGGCAGTGTTCAGGGCCAGGCTGGATGGGGCTTGGAGCAAGCTGTTCTAGTGGAAGGTGTCCCTGCCCGTGGCAGGGGTTGGAACTGGAGGAGCTTTAAGTTCCCTTCCAACACAAACCACTCTGTGATTCTATGATTCTATGATCCTGTGCTGATAAAAGCTTCAGGCTTGTATGTGCTGGCACTACTTGACACCGCTAGACTTTCCAGGATTAACTCACTTTTTTGGACGGGTAAACAAGTGTGTATGTGGGGTGTATGCAAAACCATTGGCTCTCCAACAAGAGGTGCAGCACAGGACCCAGCCTTTGCAGGGAGGTTGTTTTGCCTGACGAATCTCCAGCATCCCACACGAGCCGCCTTTTCTCCTGACAGCTTTGGGAATATACTCCACACTAATTTCAGCTCTCCCTCCAAGGTGGGTATCTCGGGGGTTTGGGCACAATGAATGCCTTATTCATAAAACTACAAACATTGTAAGAAGAAGAGGGGGGTAGAAAGTGTCCCACCCTAAAATGTTTCTGATCTCCAAGCAGCTGTAATTTGGGCTCGCTTGGAGAACAAGCTGAGGTAGTGTTCATTTTAACAGCCAGGAAAGGGCTGTCTGTTTATATTTAGGGCCTTGTAGATTTGCACAGTATATGCAGGTGGCACATTAAAACGTGTGGATGATTTCTTACCAGGATAAGACTGTGTTTTTACTGGACTGCCGTTAATCCTGTGCGAAGGCTAAGTAAGGAAGGATTGAAAAGTCTGTTCTAACAGGTTCTGGGGTTAAGGTTTGTACCCTTTGGAGTGTTGTTTTGAGCTTAATCTTGGTGAATTTGTCCCATGCACCTTCCTACATCCCAGAACACACATTTTGAAGAGCAGGTTGGTTGCTGCAGACAGTAGTCCATAGGGCATTTGTATTAGGATCACTGAGTTCTCACCAGGTAAGTGTTAGGAGACTGATGCAATGAAAATAAGTAGGTGGGTATAGAGCATCTTCCAGCAGTGAGGTGTGTAATGGTCCAGGATCTCAGTCAATTTGATGGTTGCAGCTCTGCATGAGCTTTGTCTGAAGAAGGCTGTGTCTCTAATCTACCTTCAGCCCTGCTCATCATCCCATTGGCTCAGGAGCTGAAGAACCCACAGCAAGAAAAGATGCTGAAGTTCTCTTGCTGATGTTAGGGAGCTGAAAGCCTGGTCCAGCCACACATCATTCTTCTGCCACCCCTCAGAAATCCTCCTTGGCTACTAATCTTGCTCTGATCATCACGGAATCATAGAATCACAGAATGGCTTAGGTTTGAAAGACCTTAAAGATGATCTAGTTGACCCCCCTGCCACGGGCAGAGACACCTTCCACTGGAGCAGCTTGCTCCCAGCCCCTGTGTCCAACCTGGCCTTGAGCACTGCCAGGGATGGGGCAGCCACAGCTTCTCTGGGCACCCTGTGCCAGTGCCTCAGCACCCTCACAGGGAAGAGCTTCTGCCTAAGAGCTCATCTCAATCTCCCCTCTGGCAGGTTAAAGCCATTGTCCTTGTCCTGTCCCTGCAGGCCCTTGGCCAAAGCCCCTCTCCAGGTTTCTTGTAGCCCCTTTAGGTATTGGAAGGCTGCTATATGTTCTCCCCTTAATTCATACGGTCTCCTCCCTCTCTGCTTTTTCATGGGGAAATCCAGGTGCTCATTGGTATTTGCAAAGCTTACCAAGATCCCAGGGCTGAGGAGGTTTGCAAAGAGCAGGGTGCAGCTATTGCCATCGGTTGTCTGGGTCTCCTGGCGAGTGCCCGGGCTCTGAGGTTTGTTCACAGATCCAAAGTTAGAAAGCTGTTGATGTTCTTTTTCATTCACAGTTACAAGAAGCTCTGTTCGACTGAATTGAAATGAGGTTCAAAGTGGGTGTAAGAGATGGGTGGAGCTCAGTGCAGAGAAAAGCTATTACATTTTAATTCTATGTACCTGTAACATACCATGGCAGGTTATGGTTTGGGAGATGAAGTAGCATAAAGTGAAATCCAGGTTCTGTTTGCACTAAAACAATTCCATGTGTGTTTGGGTACTTTGCTGTGGTAACCAGAGGGCCTATATTTAGAATCTTTCCCAAGATGTTGCTTTCTACTACATGGAGTTGCTTGGGCAGCTGAGGCACTAAGTTGTCCCAGGGGATTTCAAGCTCAAATGAGTATTAATTCCGAAAAATTCCAAAGGATTGTGCTCTTAAAAGTCGATTAGATGTTGTGCAAGGTCTTCCTGGCTGCAAGTCCTGCCTGGACTTCATGTTGGGCATCCGGGAGATCCCAAATTCCAGCATCTAGCTATGGAAAGGGGCTTCTTTTATTTGGACAGAGCCTGACTGCAGGATTAAACTGATGATATTGTGATGGCAACTTGTCTCAGCAGCTAAACAGAGTGATCCCAAAATACATGTTAGTGCTCTTGAACATGGTAGTTTTGGTCCTCAGCCAGTGAAGCGCCTCCGAGTCTAATCTAGCAAAGCTCAGCTTTCTGTTTCTAGCAGAGATTCATTGTGGAAGAGAACAAGCCCACAGGTTCAGCTGTGAATTGTGTGCGCCTCTTCTACCCTATCTTGTTCATCTGAAGGTCCTTCAGCTTTTACTGGGCTCACACTGCGATGTCTGGATGCTCCAGTTTTCACTTGAAAGTTATTTAGAACATTCAGGTTGAAACATTTCTTAGGGAAGTTATGTTCCATTAGGTATATATCCACAAAGAACAGAAGCATCCCTACTCAAAGGAGCCCCAAACAGCACCAACAGAGCAAGGCAAGCTTCTTTTCAAATGTCATTCTTCACGTTTTATTGTCTTTCATCCGTAATCATTTAAATACACAGCAGCACAGCAACTGCACTTCATCCACAGCATGCTGCTGAATGCACCGTGTTTTGTGAGAGATTGATTCTCTCTTGAATGCTTTCCAATGATGTTCTGCAGAATGTTTCCATGTGTATTGTAACAAGACAAATCTCTGTCATGGGTTGTAGACATGAGACAATTCTCTCTACGTGGATTTTGTACCAGAACAATCTGTGCCTGCTTAAGGGCTCACAGAACCAGTCAGGGTTGAAGGGACCTCTGGAGATCATCATGTCCAACCCCACTGCCAAGGCAGGGCCACCCAGAGCAGGTCACACAGAAAGGTGTCCATGGTGGGGTTTGAATCTCTCCAGAGATTCAATGGATTCACAACCCCACTGGGCAGCCTGTCCCAGTGCTCTGACACCCTCAGTATAAAGAAGTTCTTCCTCATGTTGAAGTGAAACTTCTTGTGTTTCAGCTCATGGCCATTGCTCCTTGTCCTGTTGCTGGGCACCACTGAAGAGAGTCTGCCACCATCTTTCTGGTGCCTGCCTTTGAGATACTGATCTGCATTGATGAGATCCCCTCTCAGGCTGCTCTTCCGAAGACCAAGCAGGCTCAGCTCCTGCAATCTCTCCTCATAAGGGAGATGCTTCAGACCCCTGAGCATCTTTGTGCTCATCCATTAGAAATGCAGTAACTAAAAATATGTGAGGAATGTCTATACGCTGTCAGATTCAGAGGAAAAGGTATCGTTACATATCTACTTTGATAACATGTGGGCTATCAAAGAAGGGTGATAGGGAGCTGGGACAGTTTGGCCTGATGGAGGCTCCGGATTGGCATAAAAGTTTTTAATGCATTTCACTATTTGAACCTTGAGAAAATGAAGCACCACAGCTTAAAGTTATCTGTGAGCAAGGGGTCATCTTCAGTCCATGTGAACAACATCGCTGTTAAGGGAAGCATATGGGTGATAGATTTGCCTCTGTATAACACATCAAGTGTGTGTTAAACTAATGTGGGTATCATGCAGTGAACATCCTAAAGTGGAAAATGATATGCTGCTGTTAGCATATGTAACATGGGAGCTCTCAGCTGTTGAAACCTTTTACTTTTAACAAGATACATCTAATGTGTTCTCATCTTGAGTTATATTTCAGACTTATGCTCTACTCTGTAGCCATAGAAGCAATTATAATATTATTTGCTTAGTTCCAATTCCTATGTTGTTTATATGAAGAATAATAAGTCTTCTTACAGCCAAGGAGGTAGTTAGCAGTTTTTAACGTTTGGGGTTTGCTTTAATCCCATGTGATCATAGTTAGGCATTTAATCCTGCAAGATGAAGCAACACAAAGAGATACTCAAGTTTTCAGAGCGAGTTTACAGCTCAATTTCATGTTGACATAGAGAAACAAAATGCCCTTATTTTTTTTTCTTGGTTGTTTTCTTATTTCTTCTCTTATTATTATACCACAGAAGCAAAATTAAGTAGATGAGTAAATAGCATCTTCCAGCAGTGAGGTCAGTAGGTTCATTTTCTTATTTGTTCTGGGTATAGAAAAGAACATCACAGTCTGTACAGTGTGAATGTTAAACCCAAGAGGTTAGTATGGACCTGGTCATGTACAGAGAAAGTCAACGAGTAGCATTTTAGAGTGAATCTGAAATCTGTGCACGTATTTAAATCTTCATCGGTATTAGGTCCAGTGTCATTTCGTGGTGATGGGGGAGCCGATGAGAAACTGTGGGTGGTACAGCATGGGAGAGAGGCTGACATGAAACCTCTCCCCATGTATGACTGTTCTTTGGCAGTGGAAAACCAACTGTACATGTATTAACCCAGCTCACAGTATGGGGAAAACTTGTCTGAAAGCTATTAGGCATGGGCACTCCTGGTATGACAGCACGGTTTATACTACAGTGATCTGGAAGCAATAACATTTTGTCATCTGCTGGTTGTGGTAGCACGACAGCCAACGTGAAGTATTTGTTTTAAGAATGTCAATGCATAAACTCATTTTTTCCCTAAACCATGCAGGGAGCGTTACTGAGATGAGTGTGGAACAACAGACATTTTCAGTTTCATTGGCATTAATTGAGATGGATGTGAAAGGGTTCTATAAATCAGTGCAACCTCCAGAAAGGGTGACTCACTTTGAAGACGAATCCCAGTGGCAATATATCCAATGCACAGAAATTCAATCAATACAATAAGCATAATGTAAAGGTATAGAGGATATGCTAGTCTTGTTATTTAACCTGCTCTGAAAATGCAAGAGCATGTGTCCTCTAATGAGATTAGATATTACATTAAAAAACACTAAGCCTGTTAACACAGTGCATAATTAAGCCCTGGAATTCATTGCCAAGGAAAATCTTTGAGTGGATCTTAATAACATTTAAAAAAGAGACAGACATGTCTATTATTAATCAAAGCAGGCACAGATCTGCTCTGGGAGAGGTATAAAAATGCGAGGCTGCTTAAGAAATGGTGCAACATGTGCAAGTCAAACACTGCCTGCCGAGCAAGGGAGCTTTGGGTTTCTCTTTTCTTCTCACTGTTGGGTTGATTTGTACCTGCCTTTGAAGTGCTGTGAGCAGCGGAGATGGCCGCAGAGCTGTGAGGTCCAGGGGAAGGTCCTGCATCTCCAACCAGGAGATTTAGGAGATGCTCAGACAAGTGGTGGGTCAGCTGAGGCACTTTTGAGGGCATCTGTGACACTTAAGGTCACCGTACCCCTTGGCAGCGTGAGAACCAAAGGTGCTGAGTGTTCCAGTGACGTGCCTTTGTGTGGTTTTGGGGTGTTTTGCCTGTAAACAGCCAGATGTGGGGCTTGGGGGGGGGGGGGGGGGCAGGGGGGCATTGGTCACTGCGTGTCCAAGCTGCAGTTGTTTCACTTTGGAGCTTTTAAAGGAAAGCTCAAGGAGTGAGCAGGGCAATAACGCTGTCTGCCAGCAACCTCAGAGCATTCCTGGGCTTTCACAAAGCCCACTTTGTGCTAGGGTTAAACCAAGTGAAATCCACAGGGAAGGAAAATGGGATGAATCTCGTCTAACTCAATGGGTGTCCTCTATCTGCATTGTGTCCAAGAAGAGCTTTATTCCTTGATTCTTTTCCTCCTTAATCAGCTTCATGTCACTGTAAATCTATGGGGTGATGCACAGTGACCTGCTGATGGTTTCTCTCATGCCAGCTCATGATCTGCTGGGCACTAACATTTCATGCTTGATGAGGTTGTGCCTGTCTAGGTCCTGTTCTGCACTGTAAGGGTAGGAGCTTTGTTCCAAGGGGAGACAGAGGCATGATTTTGATCTCAAGCTTTAGTCTGGCCCATGCCAGCCTTTCCTGGTTCTGGCAGTGGAAGGATGAAGTCCCTTCTCACCTCAACCATGCTGTTTACGTGTTGTGAAGGATGTTCCTTTTATATGTAGGTACACAGGAACAAGTCAGGGATTAAAAATAACAGTCCAGTGACTCTGCTGCTGGTACATAACCTCTTGAGAGCCAGGCTTTATGTGCCTGCTTCTCATGCTGATGCTGTGACATGGGACAGGGAATGAGGAGTGTCAGAGCCACCTTGCAGGAGCCAAACTGGGGCAGTAAATCTCAGCTTTCCATTTGCTGCTTTCCCTCCACATCTCAATTTCTCAATGGCCTACTCAGTTTCCACTCTCTGTCATCCCTCTGGGCTTGGCTGTGCTGCTGCTTCCCACTGCTTGCTGACCTCTTAGACAATAAACCCCAAAAGGGCAATTCACCTTTATGCGCCTTGCAGAAACGGTAGTGAACAGAGACCTGGGAGATGCCTGGCTCTTGCTTGCTACTGATGTGGCCTCTGGGAGGTGATGTGCAGATTTACCAGCTGTAGAAAAGTAAGTTTTCAAGCTAAAGATCTCTATTTAACCTTTTCCCTGAAGCTTGTATTACTTCCAGTAATCCACACTCAAAGGAGTGGGGGGATTCCCACAACCCCCCTGACTCAAGCTACTGGTCCCAGGTCTCTGGCCTATTTGCGAGCCAGCCCTCTGCAAGAGCGCCGGAAGAAGCCTGCTTCATGCTTGCTCCTCCTCCTCTTCCTCCCTGGCTGTGGCAGTCATGGGAATGGCAGGAGGCCAGCAAGCACTTACACACTGCAGCTCTTTACACTTGATCATGAGCCTTGGTCTGGGAAAGTAAGAACATCCTTCAAGTTAATTATGTGTTTCAGCACCCTCCCTAAGCAGCCATGGTTTTTTAATCGAGACCCTCAGTTGCAGGTGAGAAGAGACAGGAGGGGAACGTCACTGACTTCACCCTGCAGGTTTCAAGCTGATTGTATGCCAAAACATCATTAATTTCTGCATATCAGAAATGAAGCCTATGCTGTCTGTGCTTGGTGCTGAGATATGCAGGTCTCACTGCACAGCTCTATTAGCTCAATTTACCTTTCTCTTCCAAGACAGTTTTAGCACTAATTGACCAGAATTCAAACCAGCTTTCTCTCCTGGTAATGTGGGTTCATTGCTTATAATTGACCTGCTCTTCTGGCAGTGAAGAGAGCTCTATCAGCCAGCATGTACTATGTGACTGTAGCCTGTAATTACTTAGACTTAAGCCCTTGAAGGAAAATCTTAGGTGTTTCCTCTGCTGAGTTGGAACTGTAAAATAATATATAGGAAAGACAAATTTCCAAGCTAGTCTTTTGAATGTCTACGCAGAGTCGGGGAAGGAGGCTTAGCACTTCTGGGCTGGTGGTGGAATGTGGCTTTCTGGAGGTTATGGTTTCAGATCTCCTGGAAAGAAAGCCAAAGGAAGCAATTTTTATGTCACTCTCCCAGAGCTATTGGTTGCAATGGGTGACACAGAGGTACCCATTGCATGGGTGACACAGTTTTGCCATTTTAAAAGCACACTTCAGAACAGAAACCCCGATGCTGAGGTGTTCCAGTTGATCGCGGTCCTGTGCAGCAATGCAGCCTCAGCCACTCACACGCCATCTCCACACATACCCCTCTCCAGCAGCTGGTAGCCAGTGTTTCCTGTGGTCTCCCCTGCAGAGACATGCACCCCGCTGGCTGCCAGGACTGTCACCTACTTGACAACTATTCTGCCTTGGTGTTTGCTAGTGATCACACACCGAGCCCTGCTCCCAGGCCAGCTGCTGCACCCAGCCTCCATACACACAGACCTGCTGACAGTGTCTCCACCCAGGAAAGTACTTAGAAATGAAGTTTAATAGAAGATAGGACAGGCTGTGCTGGACAAGTGCACTCACCAGCACTGCTTACGCAGGGGTGGCCCTTTTTATCTTATGCCTCTAGTTTACCACATACGTTCATCCCAAAACCATCTTGATCCCTCCCTTTCCCAACTGTGGTTCCTTCCCTAAACATCCTATTGTAAGTCTTGTGCAATCCCCAAATGCCCTTTCCCTGCACCCTATGTGTCTGACACCCCCTGAGTCCCAAAGGAATTCCCATTGACTCATCTCAATGGGTTACACAACCATACCCTGGGGCTTGTAGCTCTCCTGGGAGGAGCTGGACAGAGTGTCCCTTCTCCTGAGCCCATCATTTTGGTCTCCACCTGCCATTGTGCCTTGTGCTCCTCTGGGCTTGTGGAGGTGGACCTGGGATGGGCTGATGGGCCTGGGAGGAGCTGGGCAGGGCTTTATTTGGTTTCCTTGCCTCCTGTGGGCTCTCTGTCCTCCTTTGTGGGTGTGCAGGTGAGGTTCTTATTGCACAACCTAATATAGCCCACAGAAGTGGCCAGAGATGGTCATGGCCGTGTTCTGGCACAAGCTTGCACGGCAGTCTCCACCAGAAGGTGATGTCTCCCACCTTTCCTGATGGGAGGTGAGGGAGACATCAAACCTCTAGTCTAAGTTAACATCATAAAACTTAATCCAGTATGGAGGTGGCTGCCCATCAGCAATTCTCCTACAGCACCTCTCTTATCTCTATCAGTGAACATTTTGTGCTTCATGCTGAATTTGGGGGCTGCCTATGCCTAGTGGGTGGTGTTCGAGCAGATGCCTTCCCTTTGGATGAAGACACAGATCAGGTATGAGCAAAGTGTCTAGTTCAAAGGCTTGGGGCATTTCTGAGTACGTGTGGGTGCCTGCATGTGAGCACCTAGAGAGATCTGAGGTGCTACGTGGCCTCTTGTCGAGTTGAGGCATCTGCAAGGCTAAGGAGCTTGGAGCTCGTTGGCACTTCTGGATCACTTTCCTTAATGCACACGCCACATCAGATGCCAAAGCCAGTCAAAGATGCCAAAGCAGATGCAAAACCATCTGGACTTCACCTAAATCTCCAAGATTTTCTTATTCTGCTATTATCCAGCATAGAGCATTGGCTGATCTCCAGGAGAAGTCTTTTTCTATTCTCTTGCCTTAGAGGTGAGCAGTAACATAACTTGTGTCATATAGCCATGAGGGAGAGAAGAAAATTGAGAGAGTGGGAAACATACCTCACTGCTTAAATCAACCTCTCTGGGATTCTTTTTAGAAGATAGGAAAAATGACAACCCAATTTATAACAGCCCTTTTCTGCCTTGAAATTCACTGTGCGCCTGTCCTGTCTCTCTGCATCTAGAAATAAATCATCAAGAGCTTCAGCAATGTGCTCATAGAAATGGACTCTTTTATTTGGCCACCATATGCATTTGACAGCTCTTCAGGCAGCGCTGCCTCTCTCTGGTTTCTTCTCCAGACTCCCAGAGCTCAAAGCATTGATTTTCCATTTAGGCGTTGCGAATTTTCTCTTGGTTGGGGTCTCTAAGGGGTTGCAGAAGGGGATGGCAGCAGCGTCCTTCATATTGCAGACTTCTGTTTTGGGGAGTTATAATGGGAGATGTAACCAGGGTGAGCAGATGAGTTGTTGTAAAAGCTTCATCCTCCAAAACGAGCAGGATGTGCATTGAATACACGAGTCCTAAGTTCACAAAAGCTGGTGTAATAGCGAATTGTTGAAGCATCACCCAGCTGCTGTGTAGGCCAGGGCTGGCTCCGGTTTTCCCCAAGGCACGGGAGCACAGACGTAGAAAATGCTTTTCTCTCTTTCCACCGCAAAAAAAAAGAGAAGAGTTTAAACCAAAGCATCAAGATTTGTCCTTCTTACCTCATGTGACAGAAGAGGCAATCTAGATGCAAAGAGACAGGGCTATCAAGACTTTAATTTCTCGTTCTCTCCTCAGCAAAATAACCCAAGCTAATCTGTTGGTTAATTTTACACCCTCGACACAATGCTCCCTGGAGCATGAACTTTAAGTAGTTGTAAACCAAAAGTTCTGTAAGAAAGAATCACAGTTAGGAGAGTTTGTGGTTTTAGACAGAGAAAATGTAGGACAGGACACTGTGTGCTGTGAGGGTGAGGATCAGGGTGGCTTGCCTGTCCCCAGGCTTGGGCACTCTCTGTTCTCACAGGGACAGAGGAGGAATTTTTCTGCCCTCGGAAATTTCCCTGGGGCAGGAAAATTGGCATTCACAGAAACAGAGACTTTGTGCAGGAATAGCCCGGTTCTGACTCTGATTTTCTCAATCTGGAAATAAATCCATGGCCGAGGCTCCCAGGAAGTCCTCTGCGGAGTCAGGCTTAGCTGGTCCTGCGTGTGGGACAGCCTTGTTCTTGGTGGTTCTTTGATGCATGGAAAACCCTCATCATTCTTTTTCTCCAATTAATAACTGTTTATATAAGAGAGATCCAGTTCCTGATGTGGAGAGGATTGTGACCCACCTCAAACCTGCCAGGTTATTAGGATGCTTACCTGGATGAAGAAAATCGGATCTCATCTGAGCTCTTCTCCTTGTAGCTGAGCACTTCAAGCAGTGAATTAATTCGAGCCAAGTGACAGGGTTTTCCTTCTGATTTCATTTTTCTAATTAACAAACGTGAAAGATCCTCACTGCATCTCAAGGCAGGGCAGGGAAATATCTCAAAGACATACACACACACACACATACCCAAGAAAACCTGTCTGTCAGCATCCCTACTATGGATATAAACCTAGGCGAGCTTTCCCCATCTTCCTCTCACACCATCTGCTCTGAGCAGGAGACTCTGATGGCAAAGCAGCACCTGCATTTACTTGTTTCCTTTGTCCTGGAGGTGGCAGCTTGCAGGTACAGCTTGGTAAGGAGTCCAGGTAATCCCCCTGCTCAAGGCTGTGTTCCAGTTTTCTGGAGTTTCAGTGCCATTCTCTGCATTCCCAGAAATCCTCCTTCTTCTGCCTAGTGCATTGACATACCGTGTTTATAAGGAATGAATCCCCAAATCATTTCTATGACCAATACACCCCCTTCGTGTGAACCTGAATGCAGGAGAGAGAATATAGGACGGCAGGAAAAGATAAAAATCAGAGAAAAATATCTTCACATGCAAAGCAAGTTTATCAGGAGCTGTGCTGGTGGTTATGGAAACTCCCTTCGTCCTTAACAAGATGTGTATCCGTGTTGTTTACAGGATAGCCAGCCTAAAACCACCCCAGTAAGCAGTTGCATTAAGACAGCTGGGATCTTGCCTGTGGACTGTTGACTTACAAGTTGTCAAAACTAAGTTTGGAAGGGTATTAGCAAACTTCTGCATGGATTAGAAATATCCTGCCTCATCCTTGGTGCTGCATTGGAGGAAACGACGTTCACAGATGGCTGGGATCTATCCCTGTGTGCCAGAGTAGCCCATACACAACTCAGAGGGTCTTAAAGGAGGTTAAACTTCACCTGAATTTACTCCAGCGCCAGTTAGGCTGCAGCCACATACACAGACATGGTCTTGACTCCTTGGTCACGTTGGGACATGTCAACTCATTACTGGCTGCATGTAGACTCCCAAATGGCCCAAGCACATTGCAGCTATTTTCCCCTGTTTGTGCAGTTCTGGGTTTTCATCATGATCCTGATGAAGTTTAACCAACTGATGGAGGAGACCTGTCCTTTCTTCCCTTGCTCTGTCTTCTTGAGCGCAGTTTGATGGTACAACCACGTACCTTCTGGCCACCTCTGGGTAAGGAATACAGGAACGCATAGACCTTGGTGTGACCAAGAATGGCAGCTCAGCATCTGGAACCACAAACACTGCACTGCTGATTTTATGGTTTCCTGCAATGTGTTGGCTCAGAGTGTTTGGGGTTTTCTGATACCTTCATTTCCCATGTGTTTATTTGAATTTATTTCTGTATGTGATATGAAGTCCTAATTTCCTACGTTTATAAGTTCTAAGTTACTGTATCTTATTTTGAAAGGGTCTTTTTGATGAATTTCCTTGTCTAAAATGTGTATTTTGTTGGTATGGTGTTCATTAGTGAATGATATCCAACTGAATGTATGAATAATGCATAATAACCGCAGTGAGGGTAGTCAGGTGACATTTCTAGTGGTTTGATGAAGTGTAAACTGATGCATGCTCATGCACTCACATACACACATCCTTTTAAAAGCACACTACTGGAGTTTTGGGGCAGTGTGAGCAGCAGGGTTGAGACTCCTCTCATCTCTCTCCAGTTGAGAAGTCATCCACTCTCCCTTTGCAGTCACTAGAAAGGACAAAAAGTGTTTCAGGGCATGATTCACCTACTACTTCAGCTGTGTATCTTGCAATGAAGTGAAACAACTCTAGGACTTCCTCCATAAAAGGAGGTGTGGAGGTATTTACTTTGTAGAAAGCTAAAGTTGGGTGAGACAAATTCCAGCCAGGAAGCACGCTGCAGAAGACGGGCATTAATATATTTTTATTAGCAATAGCTTAGAGGCCTGTGCTGCCAAGAATAGCAGATAGGGAAAAGGTGTGCAGGGTTAAACCCCCCAGCCCTTTTTTCTCCGTACTTTAAAGGCTTCCTCCGTGTGACCAAGCAACACACAAAGGTGCCAGACAAAGAGACAAGGCTGCTGGGAGCCTGGAAGTCCCCAGTGATCAAAGTACCAGGTAGCCACAAAGTTTTTAAGGAGCAGTGCCAAGGGAGCAATGAGAACTGCTGCTACGCTGCTGCTGCCCCTGCCCGTTCGTTTCAGCCACTGGTGAACACATGGTCACAGTAAATAAGAGATTTGTCAGTTCCTGTAACAGCTCCGTTTCAGAGATGTTAGGTTAGATCTTAGGCTGAAGCTCTTCCCTGTGAGGGTGCTGAGGTGCTGGCACAGGGTGCCCAGAGAAGCTGTGGCTGCCCCATCCCTAGCAGTGCCCAAGGCCAGGTTGGACACAGGGGCTTGGAGCAAGCTGCTCCAGTGGAAGGAAGGTGCCCATGGTAGGGGTTGGAACTGAATGAGCTCTAAGGTCCCTTCAACCAAATCAAACTGGGATTCTGTGATTCTAAGTAGCCAATGTACCACATGTGAACACATTGATTAGGTACAACGGTCATTCTTAAATAATGAAGTTGCTTAATTATGTCTTTCTTAGTGTAGCCTATGTTTAAGATTTTACTGAATATTATATTTACTTTTTACTGAAGTTGAACTTCAGTAACATTAGTTGTTGAACAGTTGAACTTCAACATTACTGTGCTGTGAGGCCACTTAGGACAAAGACAAGCTTGCTGCAGAAACTAGTTTTGCACCAGTTCTAACGTTATTATTCAGTGGTTGCATACTTCCACACGTAAGGAACAAATGCTGTAAATCTGGAGAAGCTGTGCTGAGTGCAGCTTCTTGTACATCAAAGAACTGAAATCTCTGCTTTACAAATGCAAAAGGGAAAAAAACCCAACTGACTCTTAACTATAAAGTTATGGTTGTTGCCTGAATGATGCTTTTATTCCCTTTTTCGGTGGTGTTAGGCTGCTGCCTGTTCTCCCTTGAGCTTCCATCAAAAGATGCTGTCAGTTAGTGCCCCCCCCCCCTTTGCATTTAGCCACAGATGCAAAACTTATGATGCTTTATTATTGAAGTTTGTTAAAAGGACACAGTTCACTAATAAAACTATTTTGGTTTTCTATTGCTAATTCTGACTTGAAAGAGAGAATATGAGCTGACAAAACGACGCAGTTGCTTTAGCAAGGAGAAGCTTAAATGAGGTAATGCAATTAATGCAAAGAGAGCAGAAGCTTCTGGTAGAGCACTGGTCATGGGAAATAGCTCTTCCAATAAAATTCATTCAGGAGTTATTACCTTGCTTCAGGGTATAAGGGGATTTGTGGAGCTTCAGTCCAAACAGACGCTGCTGCCCTCAAAGTTTCAGGGGTTTCTAATTGCTGCCCAATATGTTGGATTTGGAAGAACTATAACCTGCTCGAGGTGACCCTGCCCGGGCAAGGAGGCTGGGCTACATGATCTCCAGAGCTCCCATCCAACCTGAATGTGGTCACAGTGACCCTGTGATTCAGTGAATTAAAAGCTGTTTGTTTCTCCTTAGGTCCTAGAGGAGGCAGTTTTAGGGAACGTGTGACTGTTTTGTCTTTAGAAGAAGGATCTGTCGTTGTCCAGCCTTATCCAAGCCTTGTACTCATCCATCTCATGATACAGCCCTACTTAAGACTGCATTTCAGGATTAATCAAGTTTTTCTCTAGTGAGGATGTATTATTCAATGTTTCTACTGTCATCCACTATTTTACTTCTTCCTGGCTGAGTCCATGGCCATGTGCAACATAAACTGTCCCATTTAAATACCACTGAGAATCCGGGGCCAAATTCAGCTTCAGAATTACTCCATTGAAATGAATGGGTAAATTGTTGGGAAAACTTTCCTGTTTGTCGGTGTGTATTCTAATGATACAGAGCAGCTATCCAGAGGTCTGGGTGCCCAGGAGAAATCTCTACAAATAATAAATCATAGGATTACAGAGTGGTTTGGGTTGGAAAGGACTGTAAGAGCTCAGCGTTCCAAGCCCTGTCCTACCTGAATTTCTCCCTTATCTCCAACCTGAACTTCCCCTGTTTCAGTTTGAACCCATCACTCCTTGTCCTATCGCTCCAGTCCCTGATGAAGAGCCCCTCCCCAGCATCCTTGTAGCCCCCTTCAGACACTTGAAGCTGCTCTGAGGTCTCCTCACAGCTCCTCTTCTTGAAGCTTAACAGCCTCAATTTTCTTAGTCTGCCTTTGTATGGGAGGTGCTCCAGGCCCTCATCCTTGTGGCCTCCTCTGGACTTGCTCCAACATCTCCATGTCCTTCTTATGGTGGGGACACCAGAACTGCACACAGTACAAAATCAACGTGTCGGTTCAGCTGGAGCAAAGGAGATAGTCCTGTAACTGAGCTGAGTCCCTCAGCCCCAGCAGAGGCTTCCCCCTCAGCCTGTAAGGTGAATTGGGCTGAGTAGGGTAACCTGAGAGCAGACTGTTACAGGAGTAGTGTGTGAGCAAGTGCCAAAGGTCCAAGGCAGGGCAGGCTGCCCACACTGCCACCTCCTCCTTGGCCTCTGCTGCAGGAGGGTTCCTGCAGCTGCAGTGGGATGCTGCCCTGGAGGGGTGGAAGAAGCAGCAGCTTCACATGGGGTTTTCCTCTAAAACAAAGCAATGGCAGCATTTGGGTTAATCCTGGCTGTAATTCCACAAGTGCAGAGGATACACAACACATTGGTGATCTGCTGAGACACCAAAGTGCAAAGGCTGCAAGTGGAGCTTCCGCATCTGAGCACCGGTGGGTTGGAATGTGCAACTCAAACCCTGGAGCTCATATAAGAACACAAAGCCTGTCACATTCCCCAAATGTGGCATTGAAACAACACATCTCACCCAGCAAAACATGTGCTTCCTGTGAGCTCCTGCAGCCTCTATGGCACCAGCTTTGCTTTTACTCTTGTCCTCCTTGACATGGTGCTCTCCCTGCCTGGGAATTCATAGCGAGGACATCCTTTGGCCCTCCATGTTTAAGGGGAAACAAATATTTGCATGGGGCAGTTGGTCATTTCACAGTCAAGAGTGATTCTGATGACTTGGAAAGTGTTGTCAGGGTCAAAATGAAGGAGAAACAGGTTTGAGGCAGCGTGACTGAATTTTGATGGCTATTTCTATAGCTTCTTTTGTCTATAAGGCTAATAAATCCTTGTGGACTACATACATATGGTATTCCTAAAAAGAAAATCAGTGAGATCAGGGATCAGCAGCTGATTTTACAAATAGGCATTTAGGATATTTGAGATGAGCAATTTCTAATAGGACTTTTGAGCTCTACTAGGTAGAATTGAGAAGACTTTATCCACAAGAGCTGACGATGGCGATTTGTGACCATTTGACTTCTTATAAGCAAAATGGAACATTTATTTTTGCACAGTTTCCTAAAGGGAAGCTGACTCCTGTGGATCCAGAGCAATTGAAAATACATGGTAAAAATGCTTATTTAGTTTATAAATTAATGCTTGCGATGTATACGCACTCCTGCTAGATGTGGACCTCATCTGTAACACCTTGTTTCACATGTGTTACTGTGGTTATTGGGGTGTTTCCTGTGTATTGGGCTATTTCAGTGGTTTCCAACCTTTTTCTTGGTTTGGAAATCCTACGTTTTTACGGGGGGTGCATCGTTTGTGTAGCAAATTCCAGCTTCCAGGGGCTGGATTTGCTTTGCTTTGTTACAACTGACAAAAACCTTACGAGCCGCCGCTGATCCCCAGGGCTCCCCAGGCACACTGGAAATGCCTGGCCTAAAATGAAGAGAAAGGTTGTCCAGGGAAACAAAAGGGAAGGATAAAAATGGGCTGGGGAGTCACTGTGTCCCATCCTCCAGTGCAGACTGGGCTGGCAACTGAGAGAGTTTGGGCTGATAGGATCATAGAATGGTTAGGGTTGGAAAAGACCTTCAGATCATCTAGCTCCAACCCCCAAAGCTCTGTAGAACCCCCAAGTTCTGAAGACGCTATCTCCTGTCTCCTGGGGCATTGCAGAACTGGGGGAGCTGAGTGGGAAGCTGCTCAGGTGCTCGTGCAAACATGTTAAAATAGGGTAAGTTGGTGCTTCAAGAAATGGATGTGATTTGTTCCAGTACAATAAGCATAGCTTAAGGCCATTTGATCTCCATAGGTACACGTACGGTGAAGGGAGAAGTCCCAGGTTTCTGGCTGACCTTCTCCCAGGGAGATGCTGAGCAGAGCCTGGGAGGCAGGGGGGGAGCTGGTAGGTCAGGTAACCCCTGGATGCTGGGAATGAGAGCAGAAGGAAGGGGCACAGGCAGCCAGAGATTCCACAGCTCCAAGGCAAGGGTCTGTGCCACCGCCCGGAGCTGGCAGGGATGGTTTGGAAGCAGGAAGCACGTCAGCCTGGCTACTTTACTCATTAATTCCTGCTGTGCCAAAATGCGGCAGCATCCCTCCCTGAGCGCTTTTCCCCGTGGTGGAATACATGTGCTCGCTCGGATTACTCATGGTTGGCTGCGATTTCTATTCGCAACATATTGTTTGACAAATGTCAATTCTGCAGAAAAAGCATTTAAATGATTTCTTCGAGACAAAGTTTCAGATTTAACATTGAGCAGATGCTCTGTCTAAAATTAGCATAATGATTCCTCATGCCTGTTACTTACCAGGACATGTGTCTTTAATGGAAGTGTTGGAATAATAATGAAACTTTGCAGTGATTTTTTTTGGGGGGTGGATAATTGAAGATTCTCCCGCATGCTTTTGAAATGTTTAACAAGCACAGGGACCTTTTGCATTAAGGAACGCTCTTATTCCCATTTTGCAGATGTGGAAACCGAGACACAGAGCTCCTGCAGTGCCTGAGGTCCAGGATGGAAGCAAGCTGGGGATAGCAGAGCCACAACAGGGGGTGAGAGGGAGGAACTGAAGCCAAACCAGTGCTACCCTTCAATGGGGATTTGCTGACGAGCTGGCAAAAAAAGGGATATGGGCTTCCTGGGGTCAGACTTCCAAATAAGCTCACCTCAGGAAAGGTGCCTGGTGGGATTCCCAAAAGCAGGGGGAGCTCACGGCTTGCCATTGGTGCTGACTGAGCCTAAAACATCTGAAGATCTTATTTCGCTTTTAGGGTTTTGCAGTTCAGGTTATAAAAGGTTGTTAAATGTGTCTGCAATGTGTTTGATTCACTGGTTGTGGCTACTCTAGCTTTCCCAAGGGGAAAGGATGACATGAAAACCATATTCCCTGTCCCCTATTCAATCGGGAGTGTGATTGCTCATACTTGGGCATAGGGGCTTTAAGAAAAACTAAATACACAACAGCATTTGTAAGCCCCCCGACAGGTGAAGTGACTTGTTGATAGCTGCACAGCAAATCAGTGCAAGAGCTCATGTGAAAATCCCTGATTCCTTTGCCTTCCAATACCTAAAGGGGCTACAAGAAACCTGGAGAGGGGCTTTGGCCAAGGGCCTGCAGGGACAGGACAGGGGCAATGGCTTTAACCTGCCAGAGGGGAGACTGAGATGAGCTCTTAGGCAGAAGCTCTTCCCTGGGAGGGTGCTGAGGCGCTGGCACAGGGTGCCCAGAGAAGCTGTGGCTGCCCCATCCCTGGCAGTGTTCAAGGCCAGGTTGGACACAGGGGCTTGGAGCAAGCTGCTCCAGTGGAAGGTGTCCCTGCCCATGGCAGGGGTTGGAACTGGAGGAGCTTTAAGGTCCCTTCCAGCACAAACCAGGCTGTGGTTCTGATTCTCACACTGTAGCAAAGGGTCCTTTGGGGGAACCTCCTTTCCCATTGGGTTACTCAAACAGCAGCTCGAACCGTCACATACATGGAAAAGCTGAAAGTCCTGACCATGCTTTTGGCTTCTCTTAATGCATTTTGGCAGCAGGGAAGAGAGGAGCGAGTTAGGGACCAGCTGGAAGCGTGCAGAGCACCAAGGGTGCTCCAAGGAGGAGCACAGCGTTGGGAACTCCTCCACAGCAGCAGGGATGGTGGAAAAAGTAATAGAGCTCCAAAAAGAGAAGTGGGAACAGATTCAAAGAGGCCTTTTCAGGCAGTGGGTAATTTGTGCACACCCTGGGCCACACTGAGGTGAACAGGAGTGGGGTGAAGGCAGCTTAACCAGACTAAGCACCAAGGGGAGGAAAAGAGGCTGAGCTTTAAATGAGGAGGGAGATGTGGTTGCTTAAACCAGACCTGAGGACAGCCCATTTCCTGACTAAATGTTGGGTTCTAACAAAGGATTTCCACAGAACTGCCCTCATGGCCTGAACTTAACCCTGTGCATTCCTGACCCTGCAGTGGGAAGAGGAGTCTCAAGGGAGCCTGATCCTTCCTTTTCCCATCCAAGGAAAACCATTCTCTTCCACCCAGGAAAACCCACCAGGACCAAGCAAACACCTTTGTGTTGATTGCCCTGAATGGTTGTGTTTGTTCTGCTCAGGGGAGAAATTAGTTTGACCTTTTTGGGTGTTGGAACACAGAGCTCAACACCTGTGACTGTGAAAAGGATGTTTGGGTGTTTGACGGGATGAGCACAGTGAAGGAGGCTGGTTAAAATCATTAAAACCTTGAATGCGCCCATGTTTGATGTTCTGTGGTGCACTTTTAAAGCAATGTTAGCACTTTGCTGGTGTTTTCCTGAATTCCTGGGGCTGTGTCTTCCAAGGAAGAGAGAGTTTATCACAGCAGAGGTGCTAAAGCCTCTCACAGTCACACCAGGCTGGAAAGTGATATTTCAGTAAGTCCTTCTCACAGCCAGCTCTCAGTTCATCCCCATATGCAGAAGCAGGAAGGAAGACAGTGGATGTCAGCCGGAGATGATCTGCCTGGCTGGCCTAGTAAAATCAGAACCATCATGAGGCTGCTGATGAAATCCTCGGCTGGTTTGGGTTGGAAGGGACCTGAAAGATCTGAAGCTCTTATACAGTAACTGAGATGAAGCTGATTTTTCCCCACTGTGGCATGGACTAAATGGGACATTGCTTTGGTGGCTGCTTTTGCTTCTGATTAGGGGTCCCCTGTGTCCATGCTACTGTGAGCTCTATTTCATCTACTACGTGCCTGTCCATATCCTCAAGCTGGATGCTTGCTGTATCCAGTCCCTTCTGTAGCCACAGTCCCCAGGTCATTGTGAGTTGTGTTAGCTGCCCTTGAAGTGACAAACCTGCTTTTACTGCTCCTGGCCCATACGAGCTGGGCTGTGCAGAGCTCCGGATGCGCTCTGCTCTCCATGGCCAGCAGCAAACTGGATGTGCAGCTGGGGCTGGAACCCAGTGCCTGAGATGGAGCAGCTCAGTAATTGCAGCCAGCTCGATGTGAGAATACACCCAATTTCAGTGTTTATCAAGTGAGGTTTGGGAGGGTAGAGGCTGTTCCGCATGCACTGGTTGAGAGTCCTTGCGGGCCAGTTAGCATATCCAGTGTCTGACTGCATCCGTACAATTCCTAAAGGACCTTAAGCAACTGCACCTGCTGACACCAAGTGACTCAGGCTGAGCCTGGAGCAGCTTGGGAGCAAAATTAAACAAATAAAACCATGGAGCATTTTTACATCAGGCTCTAATTCTCATTTCTGCCTGAAATGAGAGGAGCTGAAATTGGGTGTGAAACCGGCCTATTGAGGGAATTGAAGCGCATGTGTTACGTGGTATTTGTGTTACAAAAGCATTCAGGGGATGCAGTTGACATAGAGCTTGCTCTGTGGCTGGTTGGAGATGGGCCAGGCGGGTGTTTCGATAGCGGGTTTCCAATCATTAATTCTCCTGATGAGTAATGCACTGTTTGCTGAGCAAAGTGACAACTCTGTTGATGTTCACCCCAAAAGGCACATCCTGTGAAGCCTCTCATTTGGCTGCCAGTGTAATTAATTCCATCACAGAGACTTCGCATCATTATTATTTCATCATTAGGTGACTTTCCTTTTGGCCTAACCCTGACTTTATAAAGTCTGCCGTCAGATAGGAACATAGGCTTGGTAATCGTGGAGCTTTTGAGGGCTTGGGGTGTTTTCTTTAAAAATAGGGGTTTTTTTTTGTGCTGCCTGCCTTAGAAAAGAAGGGCTGAGATGCAGTTTTGGCTAAGACAGCTCTGGGGTACAGCTACTTCTGCTTTCTTCTAACCCCCTCCTAGCCTGCTGCTTCCCAGCTGTCTGGCCTGGGGTTGTCTGGCTCTGTCCTCTGAGCTCATCTCAGGCTGCCCAGAGGAGGGATCCCGGTGGGAGCCAGGACAAACAGCGCTGGAAGCCTTGGGCCATCATCCCGTGGAAGTGGGACAGGGCTCTGCGGATCTCGGGATCCCTCCTGCCTGATCGTTTTGCCTTGCCTGCAGCAGAATGAAGGAGCACTTTGTCTTTCTCCCTTTTAGGGCAAGGGCTCGGGCTTTCAGAGGGTTACAGCAGCGATAACTTATGGGAAAAAAAATAAAACAAAAAAAGGGACAAAAAGAGGAAAAGGAGAAAAAAGAAATTTGGCTGCTTTGGGGGTAATCGGGGCCGTTCGAGAGGGTGCCGGACCCTGTCCCCCCTTCCAGTCCCTGCCGCAGCCGCGGCGGGACGAGGACGGGTCCCCTCTGATACCCTCCTTCCCCGATTGCGGGTCCCCTCCCTCTTCCCAATGCCGAGGGAAGCGGCTCGGGCTGCCCCCAGGTTCCCCTTCCCAGACTGGGGGATTGCCGGGACAGATCGGGAGGGGATGAGGAGGAGGAGGAGGATGTGGTGGAGGAAGGCGGTGAGGGAGGGATGGAGGGAGAGGGGAGGGAGGCGGCGGGGCGAGCGAGCCGCGCCGGCAGCACCGCGCCGGCAGCACCGTGCCGGCAGCGAGCTCCCTCCACCAGGCCGGGGCTGCCTCCTTCCCCCCTGGGCTCCGGAACACCGGCTCCTGCAGGCAAGAAGCCGCTTTTGTGATGGAAAGCGCTGGGAGGGGGGAAACAACGCGGACCACGACCACCTCCGACCCGCTCCTGCGGTCCAGCCCGGCGGAGCCTCGGTTCCCCCATCCCCACTTGGGGCTGCGGGGACCGGGCAGCCGCAACAGCTCCTCCCGCAGCATCCGGGGGCCGCAGGATTCCCTTGCCCGCTCCGACAGCCCCGGCAGCTGCTTGACAACAGGAAACAATGTGTAGTGAATGGAAAAAGGGGGTGGCGCCGGCTGAACAACTTCCCTTTACATCACTGCCCAAATAAGGAGCTTTAAACTCACCTTTTCTGTTGCAGCCCGGCAGAAGATCCCCCCGGAGCCCCCGGTCCCCACCGCCCGGCGGGCAGAGCCATGGGAGAGCCGCGGCTGCCGAGCGGGGGGCGAGCGCAGGTAACGGACCCGCTCCTGCTTCCAGGCTGCGGGACGGGGAGGGGGGTACGAGCTCTACTCCATAGATATGCATTGTTAATTATTCCTTGTATCTGCCGTGGAGAGGGAAGAGCAGCCGGTGAGGTGTAATTACGAGCACTTGTAGCAGGCGGGCACAGGATGAGGTCACCGCAGTGAGTAACGCGGAGTTACTGGATGTCGGGTTACTCCACAGTGTAAACACCGAGGGGTTGTTTCTCTTGATCCGGCGCCAGGCAGCCCGGGTGCCTGCCCTGGCATTGGCATGAACTGTTCCGCTCCTAATTGGCGGCCACCTCTAATTAATGTCCTGCGAGCTGGGGACTCCGACTGGCTGCACCATGGGGCAGGGGTGAGCTGTCTGTTCGTCTGTCTGGGACGGATTTCCTCCTTATCGCTCGTACAGGAAAGCCAGCGGGCAGTAGAGGGGTTGTTCCCGGGCCACACCTGATGCGAGGGACAAGTTGTGTGAGTGAATTCCCTGTGCTAGCTCCTGGCAAACCAATCCAGAGCCCAAATGACCTGCTGGGCTGCTGCAAGGAGGCCAGAGGGGCTGGATGCAGGGAAGGAGGAAGACTCCTCCAGTACCTGGGGCTGACCCTCTGCGTGCTTTGTCCTTTTCAAGTGTTTCTCGCTGCTGCTGAGCACCTGCACATCAACATATAATGAGGCAGCTTTAAAAATGCATTAAGTCTGAGTAAATGAGCGCTAACGATTTAAGCTTCTTAATCCTCCTCGATGGAAACGAATAACGTTTTGGATGCACCCAGAGGTGTGATCAGAGATGCAGGCACACGCTGAGCCGCTCTATGCAAACGTGGGGATGGTTATTCCGGGAAAAGGCACCATGCCTTATTTTATTTCACTTTTCCTCCTTGTTCTGTAGCTAATCCCCACTATCGGGAAAGCACCAGGCACTTTTACCCAGTTCCACTCTGGCAAGTGGAAATGTCTGGGGCAGCTGACATGGTGATTTATGGTGCGAGCAATAGAATCCAAGTCCTGCTCCGCTGCTTGAGGATAACCTGTTGCTTACAGGCGTTTAGTTTCCCTGGTGTTGAAAGATGAGTTCTGTCAGCGTGCAGAGCCAGGTTTAACCTGCGCTGTCTGGATGTCCTGATAGTCCCTTTGTCAGAAATCTCATCTGTTACTCTATTTGGCTTCAGGGCTCCTCGAGGAAGCTGTTTGTGCTTGTTGGGGATGGTCATGCTTTTCTCAGTGCTTCAGGAACTTCTCATTCTGGTTCTTGTAGGAGAGCTTTCACAATGCTGTCAGAGTGTGTTTCCCTGATAAGAATAGGTGGGATTTGTGTGGGGTGGGATGTCGTGATTATCACCTGGCTTTCCCATCTCTGGAAGTGCTCAAGGCTAGGTTGGACGGGGCTTGGAGCAACCTGGTCTAGTGGAAGGTATCCCTGCCTGTGGCAACTTTAAGGTCCTTTCCAACCAAACCAGTCCGATTCTGTGATTCCATGAGGAGGCTCCAAAGCCCATCGCAATGCATCTTGTTGTCCCCATCCCCTTCCTGCCTCCCCCTTCTTAGCAGACAGGTCAAACTGAAGGGCTCCTAGAAATATGATTTATTTCATCCCTAGAGAATTAACCTTCAGTGGAGGATGCAGAGGTACTGTGTAGACGATGGGGTTTGATGTGTGCTGTCCTGACTTGCTTCTGAGAAGATAAGCCACATGCCTCCACGGCTTGCCATCGGGCTTCTCGGTCTGGTGAAAGATTCACTGCAGTCTTTATTAAGGAAATGAAAAAGAAAATATGTTGAGGACTTGTGTAAACTGTGTGTCACAGAAAAAAACTTGGAGAAGTTACTGGTGGATCAGTTGATGAACGTGTTGCCACCAAACTGCATGTGGCAGGTCTGAGCTTTGCGTCCCCTGGGGCACATTCAGCACGCAAAGTGCTGTGCAGCCCCTAGAAACGCCTTTGAGGAGCCCTCTCCTCTCCTGGAGAGCTCTTGCAGCCTGAAGGAAAGGGACTTGTCACTGTGGCTGTCTATTTTCACCCCAAAACACAGCGGGCACTTCAAATTTGTCTGTGTCAGACATCATTTGTTCCAGAAACGTGTGCACGTCCCTCATGCAGCTTCCGTACTGCACAAGGGGCAAGGTTTCTTCCCCCCTTGCCCTGATAAGTGGCACAAGAAAGGAGAGCTAGGACCACAGGCTCTGCTCATTTGGTTTTCCTGACTGAGCAAAAGCACGTTGTTGCAGCTGGGGTGGAGGAAAGAGCGGCGGGGGGGGGGTGTGTGTGTGTGAGCAAACTCAGAAATGTTTGCAGTTTGCTCTTGAAAAATAGCCGTCAATAGAATAGCTCAGTGTTCAGCTGGGGCAGTCTGCAGCGTGTGTGAGCGTGATCGGATGTGGGGGACTACCGAGGGATCCGGTGGGGTGAGTCCCTGGAGAAACGCTCTCGCAAATCAGATTTACTCTGAAGTTCCCAACAAAAGCGCTGTTGAGAAACCTTTCCCGGGCTGCGGGGAT
The DNA here is from genome assembly GCA_017639245.1 of Myiopsitta monachus. Classification (NCBI taxonomy): domain Eukaryota; kingdom Metazoa; phylum Chordata; class Aves; order Psittaciformes; family Psittacidae; genus Myiopsitta; species Myiopsitta monachus. The sequence continues at coordinate 2,638,269 of CM029917.1, read as the reverse complement.
AAGGCAGCACTGACATGGGTGGGTTAGCAGTGGTCGGAGGGAGCCGGGAAGCGTATCCCGGCTGGGGAAATCACCGCCGCCGGCCTGTTGATTGGGTGGCAAGTCATTAATGAGGGGCTCCTGGGAACTCCCTTGCTCGACGTCACTGGCAAAGTCCCTTGGCCCCGTCGGGTAGCTCCTTCTGCCTTAGGAAAGCTGGCTTCCCCCCGGCTCCCCTCCTCACCGAGGCTCCTGCTGGCTCCGTTCGGAGGAGCTCTCCCGGCGTAGCTTCTGGCCACGTTTGGCTGCACGTGCTGGATGCAGAAGGGGTTTCAGCGGACTCGCCGTCCCCTAAAGCACTTTAAAGCGGTTGATTTCTTGGCAAAGGGGGTTCAAACTTAGGGGGAAACCCCCAAAACCCTCTGGAAAACAAAACAATCGATTTAAAATGTGCATTCAACATTATTGCCTCTGACTTTAAAGGAGCTGCTTGTTAGTAGGTCTTGATAGCTCTGCTGGGCTCGGCAGGCAGTGGGGCCAGCTGGGATGCAGGGATGTTGTGCTTTCCATCCTGCCCATTGCACTTTGCTGAATTCTCCCCCCCCTTTGGCTTGTTAATCTGCTCCGATTTCTCACTGGTGCTCCCTCTCCTGGGCTCTTCCGAGACCACCGTGCATGAGGACAGTTGCGATTAGTGCTCCCGCTGTGCCATGACTTGAATGCAACAAAATGGGCTTTCCCAGGCCGGCTTTGCACAGTCAGCTGGGATCTCAGTGCCTATAATCGGTGCAGTAATCAGAACGGAGATTTTTATCCTGCCAGGCTCTAATTACATGCCTGCATAAGGTGAACCTTTTAATGAGCGTCAAAAGGCGCATTGTGTGTCAGGGAGGGCCCGTGTTCAAGGGACTAAGGGATTATTCAGTCATTCAAAAAACATTTGCTGAAAGTAAATGTGCAATAAATCTTCCTTATCCTCTCCACCGCCTCATTTTCTTTGCAAAGCCCTGAACCAAGCCCAACCCCTCCTCCTTAGGAAGTCCGGGCTGTGTTTAGCCCATGTAGCACTGGTTCTTCCATACTACCCGCACTTCCGAGCTTTCTGAACAGGGATTGCACGTGCAGGAGAGCAAGGTGAGGAAACCAGTGTCAGAGCGCAGTGAGATGAGCAGAGGCATCCCTGAGCCTTAACCATGTGGAAATCCTCTGAGAAGCCTTTTCCTTTAGAGGAACAGTATCTAAACCATTTAAATACATCTAAATAGTGTTTTTGTAGCCCTTTTGTTTTCCCAGTTGTACGGAAAATTCAGTCTGGGGACACTTCTGGGAAGTGCTCAGCCGCTTTGAAGTGGGGATAGCTAAGAGGAAAACATGAGTGAGATCAAGTTTTCCTACCTTCCCAAAATGGACTTGCTGTAAGCACGGACTGCTTGTTCCTCATTGCCTTGACACCCGTGTACCATCTCGCGTAGGCACAAAGCCTTGCAGGGCTGTAGGAGCGAGCAGGGGGGTCAGCCACTGGCACAAGCTCAGAGCAGAGCATCTTCAGCATGGGGGGAAACTTCATCATACATTGATGATATGAAAATCTTTCTTGTGCAAATGAGGTTTTCAGTTTCAGCAGCTCCTCAGTCTCCAGATCCTAAGTTGCCTTTTCCACGCCACTTATCCAGACCTTTCCTTCTTCCATCCTCAGACTTTGGAGGGTCGCCTGCTCATTAAACCATTATTCAGGCTTTGCAGCCCTGAGAGGCTGTGGGGTTTCAATTATTTCTGCTTCTCCATTAGACCTACGGATTTTAGGCAGGAAGGCAAGGTGTGTCAGAAATTGGCTGAAACCAGCCAAATTCAGACCTAGGATTTGGGTTTCTCTGCTAATGTGGTCTCAGATGCATCAGGACCTGGAGAGGTTTGCTGAGCCTTCATTTGGTGGTGCAGTGTAGAGGGGAAACCTCAGGAGAATCCAGTGGAATTGAGCCTGGCCCTTTTCCCAGCAAACCTGGTTCCCTGAATTCTTTACTGCCATACTCCTACATCCAGATTGAAATCCAGCCTCTGCGTTGCTTAGATGGTCTCTCCTCAAGGGCAGTTCATTACTTTGCAGAACTCGAAAGGCACAAAACAGACAAAACTCTTGATTCTATAACCACTTTCTGTCATTTTTCATAGAATTACTAGTATTTAGTATGAATTTAAGTCTCAGATATACATGGACTGGCCTTCTTTGTCTTCACTCGTTTGATTATTCTCTTGATAGCACTGTCTATCATCAACATCATAACAAACTGTGAGCCAGTGATGATAAAGGGACCCAAGGGGTGTTGTGAGCTGATTGTATTCCTGATTCGGGTCTTGGGGTAAAAAGCCAACTAGATAAGTCTATGACGGGGCTCCTGCACCCCAAAAGTAACCTGGTAAGATAAATGCTGGGGGTTAAATGCTGTAGAGGTCTGTGTCTCACTGCAGCTGCCGTCTCCATCCCTTTCATCTGGTGAAGGTGAATGTGTGGTTGTTATTTAGGTAGTGGGGTTCACAAAATAGATTGTGAAACTCAGGGCTTCCAGGAGCTTTCAGGGGGTTTAGGAGGAACACCGTGGGCTTTTGGCTGGTTCCTCCTGCCCCAAGCTGCTGGGAGATGCCCCGGAAAAGGTGTTGGATGGAAAGGCTCTCCCCATTCCCTGCTGTTCAGGGTTGAGGCAGTGAGGACTGAAGGGATGCAGTGAGTGACCTGGGGCCGGTGCAGAGGGTTTGTCACTAACAGCAGTGTGTTTCAGAGTTTTCCATGAGGCATAGCTTGCTCTTTAAATAGCTGCCCACAGGTTTCCTGTGTTCTCTCCTGCCCTTTATTCAGTTTTTTTGGGTTTGTTGCCTTCTGGGGCGATTCACTAATGTAAAGCTATAGGAAAACTGAAGATGGGGCTAAAAATGAGTTGAATAGAAATGAAAAATAAAGAAGTTTCAGTACATTCACGTGTTTTGGAATGCACTGGGATGTGCTGTGACTCTGTAACGGGCTGGTTTGCAGTTGCCACCCTATTGCCACAGGGGAGTAAATTTGATAAACACCTATGGAGGCAGCACAGCCACACCAGGTTGTATGAGCTGCAGAGGAACCAGTTAAGGGTGATGAGCTGGCTGGCTGTGAGGAAGGATGGAGAGGTGATGGCTGTTCCTTGAGGGGATGATGAGTATTGTGTGGTGTTTGTGGAGTGGCTCTCCTTAGAAGAGCTGTTCACAGCAGTTATTCTTTGTACATGTGAAAGCTGCTAAGGGATTACTCAAATTTGAGGTCTCTTGGCATCCCATCTGGAGTGCTGGTCTGAATGGGGAGGTTTCTGTTGCAGGGGATGTCAGGGCTGGTAGGGACAGGTCAAAGCATTCCTGTGTGTGTTTGAACCCACTAAAAATGCATTGGGCTTTTGCACATTTTTAAGAGGAAAATAGAGTTTTGGTCATGTCTGAAAGAAAAATGCCTTCATTTTGAAGACTTGGAATGCTTGACTTTGGAACAGAACAATGCAAGGAGAGGTCAGGCTAGAACCAAGTGTGAAAATAGAGTTGTAGGTACCTGCAGAAGACTGTGAAGCTTTTCAGAGCTGGAAGTTGAGCTGGGTGTTTAATTGCCTGCCCAAAACTTGCCCGTAGTGCTCAGGTGTTTCCTTCATGACTTTCTCTGGCTAAAATTAACAAAACCTAAAGATAAACCACTCTTCCCCCCTATTTCACCACTGTTTACGTGAGAAAACTGGCTGGGACACAACAGGGTGACCACTGTAGTCTGGAATAAGTGTAGGCTTCTTCTGGAAGTGAGGAGCTCTGCTGGATGCTATCCTGCAAGTGTTTCTGGCCAATGTCCTTCTGTGGAAAAGTGCATGCCTCAGTTCCCACTTCTGTAAAACGGGGTTAAAAATACCCTCTCACCCTCCCTCCCTCCCTGCCAGGAGCATTGCCACACTCTGTCCTCAGCAGCTTGTAAAACACCACAGAGTTTTTTCCACCAGTGTGAAAAACGCTAAATAAAGGTATATTGATACTATTTTAGATAATCTATGCTAGAATGAATGACTACAAATACCTATGAAAACATACTATGGTAAAGATGTGCTGTTAGGTGAGCACTCTAGGCTGAGGAAGTGACTGCTTTTGAGCACTGATGGCCCAGCAGCCACTCCGAAAGTTGCCCAAATGGGTAAAAGAGACCCAAGAATCACCTAAGATCTTCCTCACATCATACGAGTACAGCTGCCAGCAGCACAGGCTGGATCTTCACATCTGATAGCATCCTACAGTAATGACTCAGTGTCTAATGAGTTTACTGCTGTGGTTTGTATCATTACGAAGGTAATCCTTTTAATTCAAGGAGCGTTTATTAAAACCAAACCCTTGCTGCTTTTGCAACCCTGCTCTGAATGACGCCGTTTGCATTCAGTTGAGTGAGGAAGGCTGAAACCATTGCTGCCGAAGTGAAGGATTTTTTTCATAACCCTAAGCAGTGCTGCTGCTCTGCTGAAGAAAAAGCCTGCAGTGTTGGTTTTGTTATGCATTATGCAGGGTTTAGGTCTTTAAAGAAGTTAAGGGAGAGTCCCAGATGAGGACTTGGTTGCCTTCTATTCTCCATGGAATGCAGTTGCCTTTCACTTCTGCCTGTAACTCATTGCCGTAGACGTGGTCTGCTGCCTGTGTGGTTTGATCTGTCATCCACCTGTGGGGATTTGCTGCACAGTTAGCAAATACTTTGTGTTCGTATTTGCATTCATCAGAATTCAAACTTATTCTGAAGCCTGGAAATGGATTGCCAAGATGTTAAACCAGCAGTTAAATCTTTCTAAGTAAACAGGTGTAAAGGCAGAAATGAAGTGTGGGACTATAACAGAAAGCCTCAAATCCCACTTCTTCTGAGCTGGAAATCTTTGCTGGCAGTCAGGGCTGTATCTTGCTGGTCCTGGGAGCCTTCTGGTTGTGGATGTGTCAGTCATGTTAAGCACAAAACCTGTCAGAAAAGAATCTAAGCTGGGCATCGTTGGCTAGTTTTTATTTGGGATTTTTTCTTTCTGAACCCATTTTGTCCATCTTAGAGCGATACCTTCCCAAGTGAACAGTAATTTGGTCATGTGGAATCATAAAATCACAGCATGGTTTGGGTTTGAAGGGACCTTAAAGATCATCCAGTTCCAACCCCATGGGCAGGGACACCTTCCACTAGACCAGTGGGCACTGGCATAGGTTGCCCAGAGAAGCTGTGGCTGCCCCATCCGTGGCAGTGTTCAAGGCCAGGCTGGACACAGGGGCTTGGAGCAAGCTGCTCTAGTGGAAGGTGTCCCTGCCCATGGCAGGGGTTGGAGCTGGATGAGCTTTAAGGTCCCTTCCAACCACAACCAGTATGGGATTCTATGGTTCTATGTCAATCCAGTCCCAGCAGCGGCAGCGACAGCCAAAGCCTCCATCTGCCCACATACTGAGAGCAGGCTGCCCACAGCCCGAGTGGGGAGAGCAGCGTGGGAGCCCCCTGACAACACACCCAGAGTTTCATGTGAATGGGAACTGCAGCTTTGCATGCCTCAGACCTCAGATAACTGAATGAACGTGAGTCCTGAAGTGGGGGGGGGGACACACGTGTGATGCAGAGAAGCTCCGGTGCTTGGTACTTTCCTGCTTTTGCACCAGGTTGGTGGCAGAACTCAGTCTGCCTTTCACAGGACAGGACACCCCATCTGGAGGGGTCATTCTGTCCCACCTTGCTGGGTAACATATTTTGCACCTTGTACTCATGAGAGCTGCTTTTGGAATGTGGTATTTGGGTAGACTGGTTTCTATCTCCATTCAAGAGTATGCTGTTGCATGCCTGTGTGTAGAAGGTACCTGCCCATGTCCAATCCCCAAGACTTAAAAAGTGATATATTGATTCAGTTTCCATCTCTGCTTGCATTTGCACTGCGGTGGCTACTCGGTGCTTGGGCTGTCACGGGGAGGACTCGTCCCCAGTGCCAATGAGCCCGTTTGTGCTCTGGGTGTGTGCATGTGTGAGAGCAGGCGCAGGGGATGTTTTCCATTGAACGGTGTTATTTCTGGCGCTGCTGCTTTTTCTGTAATCACTGTGGAAACTGTTATGCTTGGGGGTTCATCAAGGAAACACTGTGAAGTTCTTCAAGGGAGAAATATATTAAGCAAGTGGCTGTGATACTGGTTTCATAAGGGCTCACTTTAGTTGGGAACAGTGTATTCAGGAGATTTTTATTGGCTGTGTTTCTAATGGAGCTGAGAAACAGCTGAAGTGAAATGGCAGAGAAGAGCACCCAGGATACTGGAAAAGGGGAGGTTTGGTGCTTGAATCCTGGTGCTGTGCTGTCTGATGGTGCTTACAGGAAAAAAAATAACATCAGTTAGCTTTTATTGTGAAGAGGAAAGAAATTTGAAGACAGCTGGGATGATCTTAGAGAAATACGAGAAGTTACAGATGAATGCATATGGTGATCGGGGGTTTTAGACCTATTTACGGGTGTCCTACTCCATTGCAGCAACAAATGGCTCCATTAGCCATCAGTAGACTGGCGTGGCTTCACTGCATGGCTGAGGCTGGATTTGGGATTATGATGTGCCATGGTGCCTGGATATGGGAGCATCTCCTGTGCACTATGCACAGGGTGGGAAAGGCGGTGGGAAAGCCCCTGTACCTGCTTTTGCTGGAGGAGCCACCTCCAGATAGGAGCTGCTCCACGAAGACCGGAGTTTCTGTGCCACAGCTTCATGTGCAGTGAGGTGCAGCTGACATGCAGGGGTGTTGGGTGAGGCAAAGCTTCCCATGACCCAGCTTCAGTGTGCGCTTGAGCCCAGAACCCCCCGTGTGCTGGGCTGCACCCCCAGAGCGTGAGCAGCAGCTCAGGGAGGGGATTCTGTGCCTCTGCTGCGCTCTGGGGGGACCCCTCTGCAGTCCTGATCCAGCTCTGGGGCAGGGGATGGAACTGGATGAGCTTTAAGGTCCCTTCCAACCCAAACCAGGCTAGGATTCCATGATCTGGGGGGAAAAGTGTACCATATATTACTGCAGGGATTGGATCTCGTGCAGCTGAAGTGTGCACTTCCTATGCTGTGCAGCCTGTGCACCCAAGGCTGTTGTAGTCCCGTGTCCAAAGGGAGCTGTGAGGATGTTCATCCTACTGCTGCAGCTCCCCACCAGTGCTGGCTGTCTTCTCCTGTAATGTAGCAGAGTGATACTCGTGGACTGTCCTTAACCAAGTAGCATGGCATTCCCCCAGATAACATGACATTTCTCTATGGATATGTGTCATGGGTTCAGCAGTAGCAGTCATTTTTCTCCATCTTGGTAGCTGGTGCAGCACTGTGTTTTTGATTTTGGGCCTTGGAGCTGTGCTGATAACAGCAGTGTTTGCAGTTACTGCTTGGTAGGGTTTTGGTTTGACCAAGGACTTTCTGAGCCTCATGCTCTGCCAGGGAGGAGGGGAGCTGGGAGGAAGCAGAGACAGACACCTGACCCAAACTGACCAAAGAGGTTATTCCATACCACAGCGCATCATGCCCAGGATGTAAACCGGAGGAGCAGAGACCCGGAAGGGTGCAGTGGTGCATTGGGGGGTTCGCTGTTGGGGGTGCACTGGCTGGGTCAGGCTTGGTGAGCAGTTGTATTCTCTTTCCTTGTATTTCTCTTGTATTATTACTGGTGGTAGCAGCAGTGATTTGTGTCATACCTTAGTTACTAAACTGTTCTTATCTCAACCTGTGTGAGTTTCATTCTTTCGATTCTCCTCCCCATTCCCCCAGGACTGGGGGAAGAAAGAGAGAGAAGTGAATGAGTGAGAAAACTGCATGGGTGAGGGGCTTAAACCACGACAATACTGGAAACAACGCTGTTCACGAATTGGGAAGCAGCTTCTGTGGATCTTTAAAAGCTCATTTTGTAGGTGCAGTACAAAGCAGACTGGTCCTGGGTGCTTGCATGAGGTTGTGAAGAACTGGCGTTCTGTGCAAACATTAACTATTAACCCTCACTAAATTACAGTTTGAATGATTGAATTTCCCCAATTCCTTCTTTCATGTAGGAATAAACCTCTTATTTCTCCTCTGTGCTTCACATACTGGGGTGTCATTATTCCTTGTCAAGGAGCTGATCTAACCCAGTCCAGAAATTGGATTATGCCACTGCTGCTTCTTGAAGCACAAGGACCTGACATGCTCAATCACATCAGTTCACCTTGCTCAGCAGCCTGTCTCTGGAGAATGCAACAAGCTTTGCAATGCATCTCCCATGGGATAAACTTCTGCCATTCTGGAGGTTCTTGTTCAGTATCAGTAATCACTTATTCATAATCAGAACATCACCATCACATACCAGAAATTGCATGTATCAGGACAAACTGGCCATGTGGTCCCAGCTTCAGGGAGCTTGCCATCACAGGGAGACAGCGCATGGACAGGAGGAAAACAAAGGGTTATAGTGGCCAGGAGGTGAGGTGAGTTCGCCAGCTTTCATGTCTGCCATATACTTTATTTGTGGTGCTTGAGAGTGCTCCTTTTCATTCGTTATTTGTGGAGAGGCTGATACCGGAAAGAGGAAGGGAGGTTTTGTCTATGCTATACATATTTGATGTTTTGCATTTTAATAATTACCTTAATAATTTACTCCAACTCGCCTCTCACTTTATTTTGGGATCTCTGGAGGCATTCTGTTTGCTTAACACTCTGAAAGTCTTCACAGCATTCAGCAAATGATTTATGACTATTGATTTGTATGGCACCCAGTACGAGCTTCATGGCAGCGGCGTGCAGAAATTATGGTTCTGCCAGGACCACTTCACCCACCATTGAAATAGAGCCTCCTCTGATTAACAGGAGAGCAGGGAGTGAGATGGACAGATCCATACAATATGATGACCTCAGCAATTAATTATTTATTGAGCTTTTAATTCTGCATTCATCATTCCAGCTCTGTCTCCCCTGACTTTCCAGAGGAGTTGCACAGGGAGGTAAAGCATCAGCAGATACCTTTAGGAGGGAGGTTTGCAGCTTTGCTTAGAGCAGCTCAGCAGTGCCTGTGTTAACCTCTGAGGCTCTGGAGAGGAGCTAATATCTACCTTGCCCCTGGGTGTTTCAGGTCTTCAGAGACCCTTAGTCTTAAGCCTTTATTTAAGAGCTGTGTTTTCCTCAGTACTGCAAGCTGTTAGGCAGATGACAGTGTTAATCCATCCGGGCCCTGGAGCTGGTGTGCGCATAAGCCTCTGTTTCCTCCTGCTGTGGACAGAGAGGGGTTGCCATTGTTGTAGTTAGCATCTCATGTCGCATGGAAACTCTGCTTTCCTTGGGTCTTGTGCTTCGGGGCTCCCAGCAGATGTCTGCAGGTATCAGGAGGGCGTTTTTTTCTAAGCACACAAGCAGCTGAGGATGCTTTGTCTTGCTTTTTAGCTTTCCCTCATCTTTTGGAAGGATTAAGGGTGGCCTCAACTGGTAGAAGGACACTGAGGTTTGGGATAATCTGGTGCTATCAAGCATCAGCTTTTGTGGATGTGACTGTTTCCTTCCGTGGCTTTACTGTTTTGCTCATGGATTCGGGATTGCTGGGTCCATGACTCAGGAGATATCTCATGATACTCATGGGTTTTTCTTCTTCCTTTACTGCCAGCAGCATTTGTGGGACCGGACCTCTGCACACCTGATCACTTCAAGAACCTCTGGGATAGTTGGCTTGTGTGTAAGCCCCAGAACTGCTGAGTCTCCTATACTTGTACTTTTAGTTACTGTTTTTTATGGAAGCCACTGGAAAAATATGCGGGACAGGAGAAAAGATGGCTCTTCTACTCCCATCCAGCCCCTAGCTGAAACTATGCAAGCTATGGGCATGGTGGAGCGTATGGAGCAGCAGAATGGGACTGAGAAGACCCAGTCCCTCTGCTTCATCCACTACAAACAGTGGGTATGTCAGTCCATCCAGCTCCCTGATGTCTCCCACTGCTATGATGGGAGCAAGTAATTCATTGTTTTAGGTTAAAAAAAGACACAAATTATTGAGGAATCTTCATTATTTGGACAGATCCTGCCTCCAGTTTGGGATTGTTCCATGATATGGGAAACGAAACATCACATAAAGAGCTTTTTGTAGTAAAAGTGCTTTCCTCCCAAGCTGGACAAGTGAACTGTTGAGTCTGGTTCTTCCTATCCCCTGTTCCCAAAGGGATGCTGTGTGACCCTCCATGAGTCCAAGCATTAAAACACATTCCATGCACTGGGCTCACCCTACAGTCAACTTCAGGCTGGTTCAGAGCAGGCGTCAGTGCCGGGAACAGCACCGTGGGGCCCCTGCATCAGATCACCAACCCTCTTACCACGCACTTTCTTTTCCTCTTTTGGGGCTCCAGTACGTTATTGACAAGCTGGGCTCATTTGCTCCCACAGACCCACTTTTCAGACTGTTCCGTTCAGTGCTGTGGGGAGAAGCTGATGGGAATCGCCACCATAAAATGTTAATTAAATGCCAGGCAATAATTTGCAGCGAGTAAATTGCAGTGCCTGCAGTACGCTGCTGACAGCTGCTCACGGACCCACAGGGCCATTAGTGACTTTGAGAACCAGGAGAAAAACACAGGTCCACTTACCTTGGTTTCTACTTTTTCAGTCCAGGGCAGAGAGACCGATTATGTTTAATATTTTATAGCAGTGCATTTTTGCCATCCTTCCGGTGAGTCATTTTCCCACGAGAAATGTGTGTTATTTAACCCCTTTCACGGATTTATAGGTGGATTGTAAATCTTCGGCAGAAATGGTCTTTTATATGCTGTGTTCATGCCACTGCATTGCTGCACAGTGCCAGGAAGCAAAAGCTGCTTTAATATTCAGCCATCTGCAGGCTTGGGGGAAGGCATAGACATCCCAAAATCATAGAATCACAGAGTGCTTTGGGTTGAAGGGACCTTAAAGCTCATCCAGGGGACCAAGTTGCTCCATGTCCTACCCAGCCTGGCCTTGAACACTGCCAGGGATGGGGCAGCCACAGCTTCTCTGGGCACCCTCTGCCAGCGCCTCAGCACCCTCATAGTGAAAATCACTTGGAGGTGTAGACTTAGGTTTGAAGCTCTTACCCAGGCTTCAGTCCTCTTTGTGGTGGTGTTTTCCTCCATGTCTGAGGAAATGCTGCTGGAGCCCTAAATGGAGACAATGATAATCTGCATCCTGGAAAAGAGTTTCCAGCCCAATAGCATGAGGATGTTTCTCCACCCTTGCGATGTTTCAAGTGATGGGATGACTCTTAGTGGAGGGATTTCCAAATGTTCATTCAACTCTTCCCTTTTCCCATTTTGCCCCATCCCATGAAGGTGTATGGGCTTGTGCAGGTACCTGTGGACTCTCGCTTTTCAGCATGCTTGCAGTTTTGCAACCCCCAAAACAGTCTACAGTGACTTTGCTAAATGGTATCTTGAAGCCTTTCCAGGTAACTCGCTAATTGTCTTGGGGCATTCCTTGTGTTTTCTCTATGTTTCTGACCAAAGAACCTGGACCTGTGCACAATTCTATATATTGTTGTACTGATTTTAGCAGACCTCCTGCTATGCAACCTCATGGGTTTGAGGACAAAAATATACACTGCGTTTCATTTAAATAACTGTAATGGAAACTTTCTATGGAAAGAAGGTACCCCAAAAAGCCCCTGAAAGAACAAAGTAATCGCCTTACAGAATTACTTCCTTTTGCTGCATTGTTTTCCATTTGCATCAGCCGTTTGTCTCCTTTGGGCTGTGCAGTTGTGGTTCTTTGGTGTGTCATCCAGCAAAAGTCGAGCAGAGCTTCTGTGCTCAGAAGAGAATCGCTACTTTTATTTTCCCTCTCCCATAAAGGCAACCCCCCCCCCCCCAAGCTGTGTTTTGTACAAACTGAGTCTGTGACATGGGTGGAATTGAGAAATCACAATTAATCTTGGGCACTGTGCTCAAGGTTACGCTTTTGTGTTGTCCTTCAGATGAAAAGGTTGAAGGAAGTGAGTGGTAGCACAGAAATTGCTAATCTGTGGGAGCTTCTTGGCCAGGGAGATGAGAATGCTGCGGCATTTCAGCATGTGCAGTGCAGTGGTGCGCTTCTGTTAGAGCTCATCTTGTTGTAGGGTGGCTTTATCAGGCCTTACAACCGTCAGAAGATTCTGGTTCCTGCTCTGGACCTCAGTCTTAATGTGAGTGCAAAGACCACTGCAGGGAACTGCAGGAGGTGTCATCTCTCCCTTCGCTGCTGATGGAGTGAGAAGGGTGCTGTGATCTTTCTGGTTGCTCACTCTTGGAAGGAGCCTGGACATTTGTATTTTGGAGGTTGGAGAATGAAACTCTTCATTTTGCACTGATAAAGCAAAGGTTTTTATCCTACTAAGTCACTAGTATATATGTTTGGCCATCTTATTTTTTTACTGAAACAACAGCCTAGAGGATGGTTTCTGCTCAGGGATGGAGGCCTAGCGTTCTACAGAGAGATCCTGTTTGCTTTTTTACACTCTTTTCTATAACTGATTACATCCTAAACTTAAGCCCCATGCACTCCTGGTTCAATCTTAGTTCATAGCCTCACTCCACTTCCTTTAGTTTGGTAGAGTACTTTTGCTTGCAGAAGTGTCAAAAAGCTAAAGTCCCCAACACTTCCCCATACTTGTGACTCTCTTTGCTCCTCTTAATGATCTCTAAAGGCACAGGCCATGCTTTTTAGCTTCTACAATATTGAAGTACAATAAAACCAATGAGCATCAGAAATGTGCTACATGAATAGTTTTTCTGTTGTTCTTGGTAGCTGTTGATAGGACTGTAGGAAAGATGAATGAGTAGCTGTAGAGATTGCCATAGACACTATGTCATGCTTGACAGCAGAGTTCTTTTCAGAACATTGTGTTTATATGTTTATAACTTGGGAAAGAGGGGGCTGCCAATATCTTAAGGGTCTTCGAATTAAGACATCACAGTGCTTGTGATGCTCAACCTGTTTGCTGCATTGTCTGGGCTGGAGAGGTGGTTTCAGTACCACCTTTTTGCTGCAACTCTTGGTTTGAACTTGCAGTTCAAACCAGTTCAAGCCTGATGAGTAATAGCCCAGATGAGAAAGACAAGACCTTCTGGTCTTGGTCATACAAAAAGCTGCCTGGAAGTTCATAGCTTAATTGATAGTTATCAACCTTATAAGACTACCATAGAATACCAGAATGGTTTGGATTGGAAAGGACCTGAAAGCTCATCCAGTTCCAACCGCCTGCCACAGGCAGGGACACCTTCCACTAGAGCAGCTTGCTCAAATATGGAGTATAGAGCCTGATAAAGGTCAAAAGTGTGTATTTGGAGGAGAATCCAGGGAAGTTTTCTTCTCAGCTACTAATGTCTGATTTCAGAGCACCACAAACTGCTGGACTTATTTTTCCTTTCTATACTAGCTTGTGACTTGCAGTATCTTATGCTAAAAGTGCTGTCTTGATCACCTCAGACCACAGCTTCTGGCTTCTGCATGGCTTCTTGCTTCCTGCCTAGGAACGTGAAAATAAACGGTGATGGCTGGTTTAGAAGAGGCTCATGGGAAACAAGGAACCAGCTTAGGGAGGTTGCCTTCTTCCCCAGAGCAAGAGATCTATACTAAAGGCAAGCTGCTTTCACCTGGAAGCACCAGCTCCTCACTGGGTCAACAGAGGTAGCCCAACCTGGCTGTGTGGTCATCCGTCATGATGTGGCTTTAGTTTAATTCCCTGGAAGATGACAAGAAAGTCCTGGTTAGGCATGATCTTAATCTTGACACTGATGTTAATTAATCCTGATTCATTGTTATATGAGTATGAGGCCAGGCAGGAAATGAGCAAAAAGCATTACTGAGAAAAAAAATAGCTCTGATTTCACACTTGAGGGTGTGGGGAGGGAGAGCTTTGAAGATGCTGTGTTCTTGCTGCAGTATAATATATTAACTTTCTGGGTTTTGGCTCATGAAGTACTCTTTTCCCTCGTCCTTAGAAGATTCGGATGTAATTAAGCTCAGAAGCAATGGCCCTTTCCAGCTCTTTCCTGTCAGCAGGGTGAAATAGCACATCAGTGGTGGATTTGATTTTTCTTCTTCTAAGTGGGTAAATAGCCAGTACAGAAATTTAGTCCCTCAGTGCTGTTACCTCCTGAGATCCGCAGCTTTGCTGGTACCTGTTCTCAGCTGCTGGATCAAGACTCTGGATGCTTTCAGTTGCTCATTTAAATAACTATTTCTTGTCCTGCAGGTCTGCACCTAAATCTCCCCTGTTTAAGTTTAAACCCATCACCCCTTATCCTATCACTACAGTCCCTGATGAAGAGTCCCTCTTCAGCATCCTTGTAGCCCCCTGCAGACACTGGAAGCTGCTCTGAGGTCTCCATTCGGCTTCTCTTCTCCAGGCTGAAGAGCCTCAAACTTCTTAGCCCTGTCCATAGTCATTGCGAAGGAGATGTGCCAGCTGTCTCCACGCTAGGCTAGTTGTGTGATTTACAAAGTTGGTTTCAATCCAAAATGGAGATTTTTCATCTAAATGGTTTTGCAAGCTTATATACAACAAAAAAGGAGAAGCAGCAAGGCCCTTCCCTGCCTGGAGAGGATGGCTGGAGCAGTGAGCTGCCCAGTGTACCTCAGTGCCACCACATAGTGTAAAGTCACAGGAGCAATGACCCTCCTCTACCTTAGTGAGCACAGCTTGGCTGGGATATGAATTTTTAATCTGTGTTCAAACTGCTTTCACAGAGTCATTGCTTGGAGATAGAACATCCATCCTCATTGGAGAGGGTGATAACAGCTACTTTATCTCAGGTGCCTGGACTGCTGCTTCTCATCCCTTTTCGCTTTTAATCTGATATTCTCTGTTCAAAACTGAGAAGGGGCAGATGCCCCCCAGTTAAGATTGATGTTACTTATCAATAGAGATCTGCCTGTTATTTCATAGGATGCTCCTGAACTAAATTGGGGTAAAGCCTGGAGCTTCAGTTTGTCAAAGACAGTGCAAAAAGAAGTCTGTTGAGATGTTTATGCACCAACAAGGGAGCAAGACCAGCATATTCCCACTGGCATTTCAGCTGCTGTGATTAGAGATGCTCTGAAGGAGCCTTGGCGGTAGAGGAGTGATGCAGCAGTAATACCCTGCTAAAGCCACGGTAGTTTTGCACTGGTTAGCGTCACTGTCTGCTTCTGAAATGCTCTCTTTACTGTTATTGCTTTTATTACTATTATTATTATTATCTTCCTATTAAAATGAAAATTCTCTTCTGATGAGGCCATCTGTAATACCTGTTCTAGCCCTGAATTTTCCTAGCTTGTCTATAGCCAGGTGGCAGCCAGGGCTTGATGATGCTTCAGTGCGCCCTGTTTTGGTCTCTTGAGAGCACTGGTGAAGATCTCAGCAGACACCGGAGGCTGCCTGTTCACTGGGTGTGCAGAGGGAAGACTGTGGCTGGACCATGCTGTCCCTGTGCCTCTCAAGGGAAGCTGTGAGACCCTTTGCCAGCCCAGGATGAGGTGCCTGTTGCAGCCGCCACTGTAGCATCAGCATCCTACCAGACTGGGACAGCACCTCATTACACATCAATTTTTGCGCTCAGTGGAAATTGCTGCCAATATTTGCTTTCACTCCTCAGCCATCACACTCCTGCCCTCCAGCCCCATCGGTATTCTGGGCAGGTTAATTCTAAAGAGAAATTAGTACTGTGAGCATTTCTGTTGCAGTATTTCACCTGCTAATGGATATTTTGCATGTCGTGGGAAGGCAGAGCAAAGCTGTTCTGAGATCCTGTTATGCACTGCCACAAGCAGTGAATCCACAAATAGCTGAGTGAGACCTCTATTGAATATACTTTAATATTTCTCTAAGCAGAGGTTACACCACTGGACAGGGCTTTTCTTTTATTGTGGCACATCCTCTGTATGGCATTGACACATGGCTTGGTCTCTTCAGGTCTCTTTCTAATCCATAATCCTGACATAATGATACTCTTTCCCCTACCTGGTCTGCTTAGGTAGTGATAGATAGTCTGCATACGATAGACAGCAGTGGGGAAAGATGGGCTCCCTGTGTGGATAATGAGGTGGATGAGGCTTCAACTCTCATAATGTACTTCTTCCCTTAGTCAGGAAGCTCTTCCTAGTGTCTAACCTGTGTTCCCTGGTGCAGTTTAAGACTATGACATCAAGTGCTGCTCTTGACAAGCCAAGAGGATCGTTTATTCCTTTCTGCTCTGACCCTGTTGATGTGTTTGGAGACCATTATGATGCCTCCCTGTTGTCTTTACTCGTCAATCCAGATGAATGTGATTTTGTTTCACTGAATTTTCCAGTCTGTGCTTTCTCAGTCTCTGATCATTCTCGCTCTCTGCACTGGGACTTTCTCTAGAGCTTAATGGAAATGCGGTGTCCAACATCAGAACTCCAGTTGTGCTACATAAATGAGAAGTTCCTTGGTGAAAAGTTCACCTCTCTCTGTATTGCAGTGAGATGTTTGGGTTTATTGCAGTAACCTGACTGTGTTCGGCTCCTGTTCAGTTTGTGATCCGTGGTAATCCTGAGACCCTTTTCCCCCCCAGGAAGCCCCAACTTCGTGAGCTGACAATAATTTCCCTCGCCATTGATGATTCCTGTCTTAGCACTGTTCATCCATCGTTCCTGAATTGTCTTTCTCCTTGTTTTTTTCCAGACCATTTCTACAATTTATCAAGATCATTTTGAATCCTAATCCTGGCCTCCGAAGTACTTGCAGCCTGTCCCAGCCTGGTATCAGCAGCAATTGTAGTAAGCATACTATGTTCCGTCACTCAAATCAATCTTAAAGATATCACATTGTGCTAGAGCTAGGACACCTTGGGCACCCCCTCAATATGTCTTCCTCTTTGGCAGTGCACGTTGTGGCAGCATCCTGCAATGCTGTGTTTGCCTTGCATGCCTTGCAAAAGCTACAAAAGGCAATGCAACTCCCTGGGATGATGAGATTTGCATCCCAAAGCAAGAGATTTCATCAGCCCTCTTGAAGATTTGTAATGAGAAATTTGCCATAGAATCGTAGAATTCCAGACTGGTTTGGATTGAAAGGGGCCTTAAAGCTCATCCAGTTCCACCCCCATGCCATGGGCAGGGACACCTTCCACTAGATCAAGTTGTTCCAGGCGGCATCCAACCTGGCCTTGATGGCAGCTCCTCACATAATTAACAGGGTGTATCTACCTTTTCTCTAGTTTGAAAGAGTAGAAGCTGTGCTTCCTTTGGAAATAGGCAACTTTCCCCCATCTATTTGTTACAGTTTGGGTTTTGCCTTTGTTCTCGATGGAAAACCCACCTTCTGTTCACACCCTTTTGCAAATACTTCTTTAACAAAGAGTGTTTGGGGCTGAGATCCAGAGGGAATGAAAGTAAATGCAGTTTGTTTCATGCCTCACTAGCCAAGGAGGCAGCTGTGGGTGATGGTGGGGGTGTTTTGGACCTGCTGTAGGGTGGCAGCAGGCCTGTGTCCAAGTTGATGTCTATGTCCTTTGCTTGGATTTTCACCCTCTTGCTCAAACACTGCATTTCTGTGTCAGTGGACTATCACATAGGTTCATTTTGGTGCAGGTGGCAAAAGGTGTAGTATCCCAAGATTTAGGAATTTCTACGGGGTCTGATAAATGCAGCTTTATAGACCAAGCTCATATATATAATGCAAGGAGCAGAGCCAGCTGCTCCCCACGGAGACCAAAAATATAGTGGACAACCACTGCTTATGTCCCTGTCACTGTTGAACAAATAAGAAATGAAAACAAAAATGGGTGGATGGACCCCAAAGGAAATTAGTTGCAAATGAACTCAAACGAGAATTAGTTTCTTGGTTTTCCCTCTCAAGAGGAAGTGTGAAGCTGGGGTTTGTTGGTAACTGCACGTAAAGGTATGCATGTTTGTCAGAATAGCTCTCGCTTTCAAACCTCATCTGCTCTGTGACATTTGCTGTTTCTGGAAATCTAAGATGAAATGGGAAACCATAACTTCTACCTGCCATTCTCCTTGGAATTCAGAGATACTGGCGGTGAATTAGGATTTCCAGCACCTCTGCCAGTAGGGCCAGAAATACTGTTCCCATGTTGCAAAGGGGTAAACTGAGGCAGAGGAGGCTGGTATCGTGCTGGGCTCATAGAGTGAGCCGGATGAGGAATGCTGCTTCTCATCCTCTCCTCTGTGACCTCTGTGTCTTTGCCAAAGTTAGAAGAATTTGAGAAGAAATTAAGTGCTGTGAACAAAAACTTGCAATTTGATATTTTCAAGGACTTTACCTACATAAAACTGATTTACTTTAGAGGAAAAAGCCTTCAATATCCCTGTAGAGAGTACATAATGTGAATGATTTCGTATTTATTCATTGCATTTCACTGAGTGCATGAAATCTCTCCTGACCATAATGTAATTATATTTTGGATGTGCTATCTAGTATGGTGGTGTTAAAAGCAGGTGCACAAAGGGAATTCTTTCTGGAGAGAAGGGAAAAAAACTTCTGGTACCAGTAAATGATTCCTACTACTGCGATAATCCTAATCAGATTAATTAGGATTAATTTAGCTGTCTGGCTTTTAATTATGTGAAATAAAAGCACATCTAAGGAGTTTTGTTTGAAATCTTGATGAGTTTTATTAATAGTTTTGACTTGTTTCACATGGGGCTGTGTATAAACCTCAGGCTGGTTGGGCTTTCAGGGATAATTGTGTTGCATCCAGCCTTTAGAGCCAGCCATTAGTTCTCCATCTCCTCTTGCATGTTGTGTTGTCGGTAAATCCATCTGCTGTCACCTTTCCATATTGCCCACCTGGAGTTGATCCAGCTACCCCTGTGCTAATGTCTTTGAACATGTTTCTTCTCACAGCTTCTTTTTTGAGGATTGACCCAAATTTCTGCTCATGCACAGCCTAGTTCTGCTCCTCATCCTCTGGTATGGCCAAAACCCTCATCTGCAGAGCACCCTTGCCCCATCCCACACTTGGCTTTCCCTCTCTGGAGCAGTCCCTCTGTAATTTTCCACTTGAGTCTCACCAGAAGCCATATATTTTCTCACTTTTATATGCCACTGACTTTTCCCATCACATATTTCCCTGTTGTTTTTTTTTTTTCTCTTACTGTTTTCCATTTTTGAAAAGCTGTTCAGATATTCACAAAACAAA
Source organism: Myiopsitta monachus (assembly GCA_017639245.1). Lineage (NCBI taxonomy): Eukaryota > Metazoa > Chordata > Aves > Psittaciformes > Psittacidae > Myiopsitta > Myiopsitta monachus. The sequence continues at coordinate 2,619,160 of CM029917.1, read as the reverse complement.
ACTGCATGGCATTGCATATGTCCCTGCCCATATGTATCCGTGTATAGCGAAGGTTGCAGAACAGTAGCTGTCAGAGGAGGTAATTTTCCATCAGATTCATCCGTCTATTCTCATTTTATATTCATTCCTTGAAAGCTTCAATCAAAATATTAAGATGGCTTTGAGTTTTGCAAGTCTGAAAGACCAGAAGATTTTCCCTGTGTGGATGCTATGACCATTACTCTACATCTTTATCAGTTAAATCATAGAATAGTTTGGGTTGGAAAGGACCTTCAAAGACCACCTAGTCCAAACCCCCTGCAATGAGCAGGGACATCTTCAACAAGACCAGGTTGCCCAAAACCACATCCAGCCTGGCCTTGAATGTCTCCAGGGATGGTGCATCCACCATCCCTCTGGGCAACCTATGCCAGTATTTCAACGCCCTCATTGTAAACAATTTCTTCCTCACATCCAGCCTGAATCTTCCCTTTTAGCGTAAGACCATCACTCCTCATCCTGTCGCAGCAGGCACTGCTAAGAAGTACCTCCCCATCTTTCCTATAGGCCCCTTTTAAGAACTGTGCAGAAGTATTTGCTGTTGGCACAGATTTCATTATCTGCAATGGTTTCTGGTGGGTACCTGAGGATGGGATGTCCTCTCAAGTCCTTGTGTCAGCTGGAGCCTATTTCAAGGGAAAGGCACCCTATGGTGCTGGTGTAGTGATGCACCCTGCTGACAAGGGCTGTTTTCCTTTCCTTTTCCATTACTTTACTCGTGCAGAAGAGTGTACTGCACTGCCAGATCAGGATATATCAAGTCTTTGCATGGTTTCACAGCAGCAACCAAGAGTTCACATTGCATCAGCATCTGTTTCACACCCAGGGTTGGCTATCAGAAACCAAAATCCTTCCCCAAAATACACACAGCTCTTTCTCTTCACTTTTTTTAGGGGGAAATATGCTTTTATTTCAAAAATCTTCATTATCTCACCCCTTTACATTCCTCTCTTTAATCCTGGTATCTCATTGAGGTGTTAAGACCCGTTTTGTACTCCCCATCTTCCTTTTGTATTCAGTCTTTTCTCTTAGCTTGGTGGTATGCAGTAATCCTGGTGCAGGGTGTGAAGTGGCTTCCTGCAGAGGAGAGTGTATCGTTCTTTTATGTCATCCTTTACCAAAGTAGAGAGGAGATGATTTTTCACAAGGTAACACACGCTCTATTTTAAGGTGCTTCTAAAAATGAAATTGGTGTTGTGGCAGCAATGTTTTATATTTTAATGGGGGATGTTTTCTTAGGGGATGATTCATAGAGAGATGAGCTTTCCTACTTTTACCCTGGGGTGAAACAACAGAGGTGAGTTGCTGATTGTACAGAAAGGTGTACTTGGCCATGAGGACTTCTCTGATTAGCTCTACAGTTGCTGGCTTTGCCTCTAAGGCTGAAATGTCACATTAAGCACTGAACAAGGTTTTTCTTCTGGAGGTGTCTGGTAGCTAATACAGCACATTCTGTGTGTGGACAGTGTCCCACAGTGCTTTGGAGAGTTGATGCATTGTCACATCAAATGAGAAATAATGACTAAGGGAAGTAATGAGGAATGGGATGGTTCCTCAGGAAATAAGGTGGAGATTTAAAACTTGTTGCATGTGCTTGGAGCTGCGGGGGAGAAGTAGAAGAGCAAGAGATATTGGGTGAGGAGGTGGAGCAGGGCATTACAGAAGTATCTACAGAGCAGAAGACGACTCTGCCTTCCCGCACTGTCAGTGAATATCCCAACGTCTTGAGGGAAACAGTTTCCTTGCTGGGGAGACACAGACGAGAGCTATTACTTAAAGTGATGACTGTACTGGTATCCTTGTGTACCATAAATGGCCAAGAACTCCTGGCCATGTGGAGATGTGCACGTCTTGCTGCTAAACAACAGGAAAGCAGATCAAAGAAATGCAAGGTTGTATGATGATGTACATAAACCCACAGTCAGATCTTGTTCTCTTTGAGGTCAAAGCCCACTTGGTGTCAGAGAATCGGGAGCTAGTCTGTAATCTTCCACCTTCTCTCCTTCTCATATGAATTTCAGAGCTCTGAACCCTCAAAACATCTTGCTTCCTAGAGCTTTCTATGGTGGCATTAACCTGCAGCACGTTGCAATGAAGTAGTGATCCTCTTGTCTTCCTGGAAGAAGTGATGAGGATCCACCACACAAGTCAAGGGAAAGATTGTGGCATGGGAAGTGGGAGAAAAATATCATTGCTTGCTTAAAGCATGGTTCTTTAGAATGGAAAAAGAGAAGCTTATCATGATGAAGGGAGGCAAAACAGCCCGTCTGGGCTAAGCTCCGATACCGGCTTGTCTTGCAACACTTCTTCAGGATCCTGTGTTTCAGTTGCAATGCAGGAACGATGCACTTCTATATTTGTGGGGCCGTCTAGGATTCGCTGGTGTTGCACTTGGGATCCTGGGCTAAAACAAGCTGTTAGAAATGTGTTAAGTTTCAAACTGGCAGTAGGGATAGGAGCAGAGAGTCACATTGGGCCTAATTCTGATTATATTTACTGTGCGTTTCAGGAATGGCTGCCTCAAAGACAGGAGTTACCCCAGTGCAGAAACAGTTAAAGAAAATCAGAACTGTTACCAAGGCAAAAGCGTGCAAGGCAGGACCTTTGCTGGGGCTGAGCAGAGGCGTATTGTTTTTACTTGCAAGGATACGGTCTTCTTAACCTGGTGTTTCCTTCATCTGTCTTCATTAAGAAAATGACAATTGGAGTGCAAATGAAATACCCCAGGGAAATCAACCCCCTTCAACTGTTGATTAGATCTGCCCAGCACTACAGTGCAGCCCTTTCAGACAAGTTTGCTCCTTTCGTTGCCTTGCGGTGGTGGGAACGAGATCATCTGCAGAGCATCAAAGCCAGTGAGCGGGTGAGATAATGAAACCAGTGAAGAAGTGGGAAAAGCCCCGATCTCCCCTGCCTGTGCTGAAGAGGTTTAATTAGCTCACTTGATATGGGGGAGTGTCAGTGGCAACGTTTGTGCCCCCAGTGCTGCTTGGTCAGGGGTTGAAGCAGTGCAGGGACTGGGGGAAGTCCCGCTGCCGCTGCCAAAGTGTTAATCCCAACATAAGCGTCCCATTCTCTTTTGGAGAGGAGTTTCTCCGTGGCAGCCTGCAGGGCCGTCGGGTAAGACACGGGATTGTGTGTTCTGGCAATGTGAAATAAACACCCTTTCATATAATAGCATTCATTGAGCATTGTGCCTGGGAACTCATCATGACACAAGTCAGCTCGAGGCTGGGGAAGCTTCCTCCTTTTGCAGCTCAGCAAAATATTTAGACAGTGTCTTCTAGTAAACCAGTTCCTCCATGCTGCTGGGGGAAGCAGCTCTGGAGCTGGTCTTAGTGTCTGAGCTTGCTTTGAGTCCCTCCTAAACCATGGAGTGCCACTCAGCTCGGTTCAATCTGCCAGCCCGATGGAGCAGCTACCAAATTTGCTTCCCTCTTAGGTTTACTTTTTAAATTGCTATAATAGCCCTGCAGATTTATTGTTGCTTTAAGGAACTGGAACAGAGCTTTAAAAACAACAGCCCACATACCCAGTCCTCTAGCCGGGCACTGGGGAGCTAAGAGGCAAACTGCAGGGGCTGATGGTTGCGTTGTGTTGAACTTTGAGTCTTGGGTGCTGTGCACTCTGTGGCTATGAAGCCCTTCAGTTGCTAAGAATAAAATAATCTTTTTTTTTTCTTTTTTTCCCTTGTTTTCAGTATTTAAGAATAACATTTAAAAAATCTTGGTGCTGCAGAAAAAAACCACTACGAATTTTGTCATTGGTGGATAGCCAGATGTGGGTAGTGGAATGTCAACTAGCTTGCAAAGGATAGAAGTATGCCTTTTTTATTCCCCTTTGACTTTCAGCACCGTAGTGTCTCCAGGAGCAGAGAAAATAGTGATGGGTTTTGGCTCCCACAGTGTCACAGTCAGCCTCTGCAGCCCTCTAAACCAGTTGCAGCCAGTCAGTTTGTGTAAGATGTATAGGAGGCTGATTGAAAAGAGGCACATTTCCAAGAATCCCCTGTGTTTTGGTTTGTGTAAGGTCTACAGTTTAAAATATGTTTCTCTTACCCCAAATAGATCTCAAATGGTAATTGTAGGTGGGGAATTACAACACCTATGGCTGGTTTTAGGAAGGGCCCACAAAGACGCGTTCTTGGCTTGTGATGGTCAGGGTATTTCTCATTGAGGTTTAGGCAATGAACCTCGACAAAGTAAGCGTAGAAAAAAGGAACAGAATCTTAGAAGAGAAGAAATCGATCACTGGAACATCTTAGCTGAGCACTGCTGCTTCCGCCACCGTTTGTAGTCTTTAAATCAAGACTGTTTCTGCTTTCTTGAGCTACTGGAGCTCAAGGACAAGTAATAAGCTTGACGCAGAAATGTCTGAGAGGTTCTGCAGCCTGTGTTTGGGAGGAGGTCAGGCTTTGTCATTTATCATGCTGTCTCCTGGTCTTAACATATGAGGATCTCTGAAGACCCTTTTAATCTTCCTGGAAATGCTTATTCCAAAATATCAAGGGCCTTTACAGTCTGTTTTCCTGCAATCCTGTATCTTGCAGTACTCCCCAAATGTGAGCATGAATGTTGTTTGCTGTTCAGTCTTGGGCTCAGAATAGGAACTCCCAAAGTCAAATGCTAGTCTAACTGAGCACCAGCTCATTGGTGTTAGGATGTGGCATCACAGAGTAGCCCATGGAGTCCTCAAGCCCTCACAGGTCATAGTATTTGGTTTGTGAGCTGTGCAACAGCTCACTGTGAAAACAAATAAACTCTTGTGCATTTATCATGCAGTTCATATAGCCATAATTTAACACTTTTTGCATCCAAGCTTCAGCTTCCCTCTTGTTTTGAATGGTCTTTTTTACTATTAGTGATATTTCTGGGGACCCTTCTCTTAAATTCCAGTTTTGGTTGTAAGAAAGCCACACCCTTTGGCTATGGGCAGGAACAGCATCTTCCAAACTGACTTTTAGGAGAAAAGGAAGAAAAAAAGGCATGTTTCTCTTATTTTGGGGGTGTGGTCAGATTGCTACTTGTGTGCCCAAGCTTCCCCTCTCTGCAACCAAAGCAGGGCTGTATTTATGGCTCTGCTCCCCCCGTAATCCTGTTGTTCATGAGTGAATGCAAAAGGCTCAAAGAGGAGCATTTTGCAAAGCAGAAAACCAAAGTCATAATTTCATGTTTCTCAGAAGAGTGCTCCTACCCAAATGGCCAATTCATTGCTTGGCTTCCTTCAGCTTTGGACCCTCTTGGTTTTGGGTGAGCAGGTCTGGTACGCGATGGGGCTTTGTGAAGCCCGAAGGATGATTCAGCATTTTCCACCCCAGGCTCAGGTCAGGCAATTGGTTCTACACCATTCTTGCAGCACCACCTTCTGGTGTGCAGCCCAGCACGGTGGAGGAGCAGGTGGGTGATGCAGCAGGTGTGCTGGGAGGTGTGCAGGGAGATGCTCTTCACTCGCTGCAACCTTGAAGTGGAGGAGAGAATCTCCTGGGTAGCTAGTGGTCAGCCGAAGAGGTGGTGGAGGAGCTGGGGGGAAATCTCTGCAACCTTCATGGCTTGTTTCTCTGCAGGGTTTCCGAGCCCTCAGGGTGCTGTAAGTTGCGCACCAGTATGCAGAGTGCACAGGAGGCGTGGGACCACATCCTGTCTCCCGCTGCGGGGCACACCCCACGCGCCCAGAGTGCAGGCTGCAACCAAAAGGAAGCATGCAGGGAGGATTACTGCTCTGCAGGCTGCTGTGCAAAGCAAGGGGCGAGCAGCAGAGAAAGCCACAGATCTCGTAGCTACCTGCCCTTTCACATCGAGCCGCAGGGGAGTTCTCTCCTGCTGCGCCTCATTTGCCCACCCCGACGGCGTGAGAGTCGCGTATTTAATGACTTGCTCTTGCAGAAGTTGTAGTGTTATTGACTCGCAACAGGGCTGCTGTGGCTGAAAGCTCAACTGGGTGTTTCCCACTATGTCAATTGGTCTATTTAAAGACAGGAACTCTTCCTCCAAACCTGGTCTTGCTGTTTCTTGCATTAACAGGAGATCTCCGCGTTCCCCTCTTTAACAAGACGTGACTGGAGCTGTCTCTTCAGGGGCATGCAAAAACCTCATCCAACACCTTTTCTAAACCTGTCCCCTACTGTTTTATGCTTGTCCTGACATTACTGCTCTGTTCAGCTGCTGAGCAGATGAAAGACAGCCTCTGCTATCTGCTGCCTACAGCCAGTGAGTGGTGTCTGCAGTGACAGCAGTCATAAACCAGACCTACACCAGTAAATGGTCGGCTCCATTCCTGTCAAGGCCTGTAGCTATTCTTTTTGTTTGCCTGCGAATGCTCAGGCATAAAACGGGAATGCTGGCCCCTTAATAGATTTATTTTCTTTATATATATATATATATTAACCTTTCCTGAAGAGGTTGGAGGCAATTCCAGGCTTGTCTCATCTACAGACATTGTTTTGCAGATTGAGGGGAAGGTAGGGAGAGAAGTCTTGTTATAACACCTGGCGCTTCTGTAGTAGTTTTTGCAGGCAGTCCTTGGACACAGCAAAACCAGCTTGTTATGGATAACTGAGATGGGCTTTGTGTTAAGGTGGAGGTAGTTGTGGCTTGCTTTCAGTAGCCCTGTAAAGAAAGAGTTGCTGGTTTAGTGCTGGGCTTTGTAGATGGTGTTTTGAAAAATCTGGTTGTTTCTCTGGGAGATGCCAGCAGAGCTCATTGGGAATCCACATGTGCAGAGTGTGAGATGTAACCAAAGCATCTGGACAAAAATCGGGGTGTCGGTACTCTCATAAACGCCTCCTATTATTTCTCACGCTGATAAGGCTTGGTCAGGAGGAGGGGTGAATGTGGGTGAGAATCCATTTAGCCAGAAGATGTTAGTTTTAAGGTTTTGTTTGGTTCTTTTAAAGTAGCCACTTCATCAAACATTCGGATGTACATAGCTGGTTGTGATCTTTGACCAGAGAATTTCTTGCTTGCGTTCAAACACTGAGGTGTTTGGGGGTCTCTTAACTGTTTAACCAGTTCACCTTCAGTCAGATTTTTTGAGGCATTCTTCCTCTTGAGGCTTTGCAAAGCAGGAGGCACACGAGTGATTTCTGGCTCGAGGTTCTCTGCAGGTTTAATGGCTGTTATTTTAGTATCTTAGAAAAAAGCAACCTGCTTTGAAAGAATAAAAAAACCAAAATCGGAAGTGTTGATGAAAATCTTGGTCCATTTTTTCTTGCCAAATACAAAATTTCTTTAAAATATCACCAAATAAACATTTTGAAGCCTAACTAATTGCTGTTGAGCCCTAAGTGCTAAGCAGAAGGAATATGATCTCAGATTTCCTGCCTGACTGTGCACAAGGATAGATCCACCTTCTTTGCTAGGGATGTGGACCATGCTTTGAAAAACATGTATTTGCTTGGAAATCTTCCCTATTTGACCTCCATATCATTGCCTGAATGCCATTCCAACTCAAAGCCCTGATGAGCTTAGTTGTGAAGTGTCGAAAGATATTTTAGAAGGGTCTCTGCTCAGCAGTGTGAGCTCATTTCTAATTAAACAGAAGCTCACATTTTATTTCATTAGAATCATTGTAATAAAGGTACACGTAATTGGCTGATTCTTAGTTCATTAGCTATTAAAAACAAATTCCAGAAGTCTATTAGGATTAGAAAGTGGAGCTTTGTGTCACTGAAGTGATTGTGTTCTCCTGATCTATATTAAGATGTCAGTTTTGCTTACGGCTTTGATATGTTAGGATAATTTATCTGGTCAGTGGATATGACAGCAGCATGTATTGCTGTAGCGATAGGACAAGGGGTGATGGGCTTAAACTTAAGGGAAGTTCAGATTAGAGATGAGGAAGAAGTTCTTCCTTGTGAGGGTAGTGAGGCCCTCATTTGCCCAAAGCAGTGGTAAGTGCTCCATCGCTGGCAGTGTTCAAGGCCAGGTTGGACAGAGCCTTGGGCAGCGTGGTCTAGTGTGAGGCACTACAGTCCCTTGGAAGCAGGTGCTAGATGCAAATATTCAGTCTTGCTGCAGCCCTGTGTAGCAGCCAGGGATGGGGAATTTTTGATTGATACTTTAATAGAAGAGTGGAGATGAGACTCTCTGGTGCAGAGGATGATCCTGTTTGGGGTGGTGAAGATGTGGAAAACCCTGCTCTGCATTTTTTTCTCTCATTCCCTAAGTGAGTGCCAGTGCTCTGGATTCCTGAGGAGCAGGTTTATGATGGGAAAAAACAGACTAGATGGACACAGAGCCCATGGGGTCCCTGTGTAAATATTTGCATTCATCTACAAGAACAATCTGTTAGTAAGAGGCCAATCACCTGGAAATTAACCAGAACACATTCTGGTTCTCATTAAATGCTGCTCCGTTTCACTGAAGGTATATTTTTGTATGTGCATACAAGAGAGTTCTGTAAAGCTTGCGATGGCAAGGAAGCAAACACTGCCCAGACTTGATTCCTTTCTTCCTACAAAGCTGACAATGTTCCCTCCAAACTCAGTCATGGTTTTTCTTTCTTTCCTCTTAAACAAATGTAGACCTCGATTTCAAATGAGTTCTGTGGTTTTTGTGACTTGCTTGGCCTCTACTGGCAGTATGAGAGCTCAAAAATGGGACATCTCCCTCTGAGCCCCGATGCTTTTGGTGTGAGGAGCACCAGGGTCTTCCAGCAGTGACGTGTCTTCACACCCTTTGTAGCTGCTTGCACAGGGCTGTGTAGCTTGTCATTTGGACTCAGGGATGCTCAGATCTGTGTGTGTGTGCACAGACATCTGCAGGATAGATATTACCCTTTCAAAGGGAGGTCTGGGGGCACGTTGCTGCAGAGGAGGAGTTGTATGAGCTGCACCATCTCTAGCAGCTGGTTCTGCTTCCATCTGCTCAGCTCAATGCACGGTGTTTCAGCAGCTCCACGTTGCCTTGAGAAAACATATACCTTGAGAAAAGTTGTGTCAGTGAAACTGCCTCTTGTACCAATTCCCTTGCCACATAAGGGAAGATGCAGCAAAGTCTTTATTGAGGAAGCTCCTCAGGATGAGGACGGCATTGGGGACACACAGGTGCTTGCTCTGTGTGTGTAATCTGCTCTTTTCCCCACCATTTCAGTTATGTGACAAAATAGAAATGACTTTCAGTATATGGTCCCAATGAGTCAAGGCTGTTTCTGTAAATAGGAGATTGCCAGCCTGGTGATAGGATCAGAAACTCTGGTTTTGCTTGTAGAAAATAAAGGGACCATTTTCTTCTCTTTTCTCTGTCTTTTCATTGAGGATAGGAAAAACCCCATTGTCTTGGGTCCTGAATCAGTGAGGGAGTTTTTCCTTTTGGAAATATTTTCACTGAGGTTCCATGGCATTTTTCACTGTCACTTTCAGTATTTCTTTGTATTTGGCTAAATAAGATACAGCCTGGTATAATACAGTGTTGTGTATTGCTGTTGTGTTCAGAAAGTAACACGCTACTTAGGAAGATCTGATGTATTTTTGGTTTTCTCGTCAGGGGCTGTGCTCAGACACAGTAATTCCCCCATCTGCATCCTACTTTTGCATCATCCTAACTCAGAGAATTAATGATGTATTTGTATTCTTTAGTATGTTCTACCCTTAGAGCACTTAGGAACTTGGTTAACTCAGTGCCTCACTTCCAATGCTAGAATACCATGGATGGAGAGAGGGCAGCTGGGTGAGAGCATGCAGCAGCCTTGCACAGTACTTGCACAGAGGCAGGCAGCAAAGACAAACCTCCTGTCCAGCAGTGTGGGAATTTCAGGCTGTGGTTGCCCAGAAGGGTTTATGGGATCCTTAATGATCAGTCTTCAGATTTCAGTCACAAACTACCATCAGCCTCCCAGCCTGGGGGCAGTGGCGTAGCTGCTCCTCCTGTTTAGGGCAGCCTGGATTTCCCTGCAGACCTCCTAGCAAACTGCCAACATCCTCCAGATCCTGATGTAGCCAGTGAGGTCTGGTGAGGCGATGACCTGAAGTGATGCGATATTCTCACAGCAGCAGCAGGGATTACTCACCTGGCAGGTAATGATCTGGGGCACTGGAGCTGCTCTAAGTTTTACCCTCAAGGAGCCTTCCCTTCTCCAGGCTACCCCAGCCCAGCTCTCTCAACCTGGCTCCAGAGCAGAGCTGCTCCAGCCCTTGCAGCATCTCTGTGGCCTCCTCTGGACTCGCTCCAACAGCCCCACATCCCTCCCTAGTTGATTGAGCATTGTGAGTTGTTGCACAGTTCAATGTCTAGATGGATATGAACACAGGTGCAAATACATTCAGGAGTGGATGCTTCATTGCCCCAATTTGCTAAGCCTGTATAAAGAGAGGGAGCCTTATTGTGGGCTTGGACTATAATTCTGCAGGAGGGTAAATGATAATGCAGCTTGCAGCCACCAGAAAGCTCCACTCCCAGTGAGAGATGTTTGCATGGAGATGTTTTCCATAGCATTCCTTTTTCTTGCTTCTCTATTCAGTGCAAACTGGAAGCTTTTTGTGATGTCAGCATGAAAGATCACTTTGTCATTTTAGTGAGTTTATACAATAATCTTGGAGTCTGTTTTAATTTTATTTGGCTTAAGTTTCATTGCATTTTGCTTAATTGCTTCTGCTTTATTGTGGATGAGACAAAAAGCAGTTTATGTAATAGCTCAAAGAGTAAAACTATCAAGGAGCAAAAATGGAATTTGCATGTTAAAAGTTTCTTTTAATTGGTTTCATTGTCTTCAAATTCCTCATTTGGTTTTGCTCAGTCCTACAAACCTGCTGTGCCCTGCAGGCAACATCAGTGACCCAGCTCTGTCCTGCAAGTACATCCTGAGAGCGGGCAGAAGGATGTGCTCTCCATGATGCAGGATGTTACACAGCACATACTTGCACATGGTCAAGGCAGCACCTTCCTGCCTGAATGCTCTTGCAGTCCTTCTTTCCTGGTCACTTCTGCAATCAGCCACAAGTAGCCTGTCTTATGTTTGTTAAATACACCAAAATTCCTCATTTTCCCTGTTGTGGAATGGCTTCAACCTCTGCAATAACCAACTGCATCCTTATGAAGCAAAACCCTATAGGAGTTATGTAGTCTGCTGTGGGGTCTAAATCATGGGTGGTAAAATCTTTATATGGAGCACTGGAGAATACTCTGCAAGGAATGGAAATGAATTTCATTGTTACACGCAGTCATGACTTCCTTGCTGCTGCTGCCTCTTTTCTGTCATTCAGTACTCTTTTGCATAGTGATTAACTGAGCATCGAATTTAGTAGCTGCAGGCTTGCCTGCTGGGTAACCCTTACTCCATTAATTGTCCTCCTGAAGAAAACAAGAGAAGAGGCTCCAAATTGGAACCTTTTGGACAGCACAGTCCAGATGTGCAAGCAGGAGCCGGGACCTGGCACTTGCTGTGTGTCATTGCAGGCTGAAACGAAACACAGTGCCGAGACAAACTTGTTTCCATTTTGGTAGTTGATTTGGGGTCCATTTTTTTCCCCCCACTGAGTGCTAAATTCACTGCTGAGCAACTGTGATGCACATCAAAGACAGATGAGGCACTCTGCCTGCTGCGTAGTTCTGGGTCTGGTGTGTATTTGCATAGGGCTTGATAAATGTGTGCAGCGAGCCCAGACACCTACGTATGCAAAACAGCAACTTCATGACCCATGCTCTGGTCTGCAGACCAACCTTGCTGCAAGGGGGCCATGGGTCTGGGTAGGATCTCCTCCTCATCGCAGCAGCTGCTTACAGGTCTTTTCAAACTGGAGCCTCCTATGAGAAGACAGCACTGAGTGCGATGCCTTAAAGTTGGGCTGTTATCTGTTTCTTAACATTTTGTCAGCCTGACCCCCATTGTGGTTCATCTATCTTTGTTCAACTTCCCGTAGTGCACTTCCTTCTGCTTCGTGCCAGCCCTTGAGTTCACCAGACAGTGCGGGGAGTCAGTTCCTCAGGGCAGGAGAAGCAGGGTAGTGACTAGCTGCAGATGCAAACCTCCACGCTCCAACTTCAGAGCAACTGAGACAACTCTTACATCAGTAAATAAAAGGCACCAGGATCAATTTTCTGACCCTGAGGTCCAGTGACATGGAAGGACCTTGCTCCAGCTCAGTGTGTAGGCTTTGCGTCTGCTCTCTGCAGAAGGCTGAGCTTCATCTTGAAGCAAGATTCTGCTTCTCATTCAGCAAAATAATGTGACACTCCCTATATCTGCCTGGGTTTTGCGTTATACCTCCACTCTCCATTGTCCACTTAGCTTTTGCACCAGGCAGATGAAGACATGAGCAGGCAGTGTGCAGTGACCATTGTGCATGGCCATCCAGAAGTGGCTGTGTGCATCCACTGTAGAAAGGCAAGGCAGTCTCTGAGATGAGGTTCATCAGTAAGCCAGGGGAGAGTCAAGGGGAAACCATTTTCAGCTGATCTCTACAAAGCTTGCTGCCCATGAGACCAGGGAGTGTGGTATTGACTCAAACCTCATTCCCCACTGATTCACCCCGCAATTATGAGATTGAGCACAAGTCATAAACTCCATCTGAACTGTGGTTGTCCCTTCCTTTCTTTTTTTTTCCACTCCTGTGGTTTGAAACTATGTACAAACGTTTTGGAAGGTTTCTCAATACATGAGTTTAACCATAAGTCTCAGCAGGGGGAACATATTATTGGGGAAAGGCAATTACTGCTTTAGCTGTATGCAAGACATGTTACCTTGGAAAGAATCACCATCTCACCGATAACTGGCTTCCCACTCTTGGTTTGGCAGGTCTGGAGTGTTCAATTCAGATGGATTTTGAAAGTACCATTATGCAGCAGTAGTTTCAAAACTAATGACTCTCTTACGCCAATGAGTATGTGAGAAGTGAAAGCAGCAGAGATTTCTGCAATCCTGAGGAGGAGATGTGACAGTGATGCACAGTCCCTCTTCATAGTCACAAGCGTTGAATGGTTCTTGGGGGTCGGCTTGAACACTGAGAGAGAACTTGGGTTTCTTGAGTTTTGGTAGCAAGAAAACAGGATTAGTTTCATTAACAATGTAAAAAACACCCAACAAACCCTCTGGAATATGAGTGGTATATTGGCATGCCTTTCATGTCTGCGGCAGCCTGGCTTCAAATCCCTGCTGCTCTTAATGATGGAGATGGAGCAGCCAAGAACTGGTCCAGGCAGCGAGCATGAGGCTGTGTGCAAGAGCTTGATCTGCCTTCAAACTGTTACCAAAGGATGCAGAGCTGAGTGTTGACCTTCAAGGTAGAAAGAAACTGCTGTGTCTTCTGCATTTGTGTTAGCATGAGGAAGGGAGCTCTCAGCGGCTGCTTGCCATATCTGGGTTCATGGTCTGGAGATCCCTGCTGTGCTGGGGATGCTTCCTAGGCTGCACAGTGCTTGTTGCTTCGTTTTTGTTTTCCCTTCTAGTTTCAATGGTGATATTTCTGGGAATATTTAGCTCTAAAATATGCAGATTTTGCAATAATTACTCTGTTCCGACACAAACGCTTTTTTGGAGAAACTGTTTTAAGTTATGAATTAGATTAACCCGTTGCACATGCCTTGCTAGCAAAATGAGAGTTGCTTTTGTTTGTTTGCTTTCCTCGTGGTGCAGCTATGGGTGCCCTTTGGTGCCTGGAAAGGTGAGAAAGGAAGTTGCTGATACAATGTGGAGTATAAGGGAAAGTTAACAAGCACAGCATCCCATCCTAGACTTTTCAATGAGCAGAGAAAGTCCCCTGGATGTCTTCCCATCTGTTTCTAGTTACATAGATCCCTGTTTATCTCTGTGAGTCTCCCTCTTCCCGTAGTATCCGAGGGTCTGACAGACATTAATGGATGACTCACAGCACATCTGTGAAATAAGGAAGTATCCCTAGTTTAGAAACAGGGACTAACTCGTCCCACAGATGATCTGACTTGCCCAGTTTCACACAGGAAATGTGTAACTGATGTGGGAATTGAACCCAAGTCCCTGGACTTTAGCGCTGGATTTGCCTTCTTCTCCCTGCAGGTCCACAGCAACTCGGCGGATGTTGCACGTGTGAAATGGGTTTAAGGATCATGTTGGTAAATGCAGGAATTTGTAGTTTTAAAACAAACCGTTGCTGTTTCTTAAAAAAAACTCCACTTTTTTATTATTTTTTAATCATTTATTTTCTAACAATCACTTTCCACTGAGAATAAAGCTCTGAGCCTCCAACAGTAAGAGGGATGTGGAGCGAGTCCACAGAGATGCTGCAGGGGCTGGAGTAACTCTGTTCGGCAGCCAGGCTGAGAGGGCTGGGCTGGGTCAGCCTGGAGAAGACAGGCTTCTTAAGGGGAGAACTTAGAGCAGCTCCAGTGCCTAAAGGGGCTGCAGGAAACCTGGAGATGGGCTTTGGACAAGGGATGGTAGGGACAGGACAAGGGGAATGGCTTTAACCTGCCAGAGGGGAGATTGAGATGAGCTCTTAGGCACAAGTTCTTCCCTGTGAGGGTGCTGAGGCGCTGGCACAGGGTGCCCAGAGAAGCTGTGGCTGCCCCATCCCTGGCAGTGTTCAAGGCCAGGTTGGACACAGGGGCTTGGAGCAAGCTGCTCCAGTGGAAGGTGTCCCTGCCCATGGCAGGCAGTTGGAACTGGATGAGCTTTAAGGTCCCTTCAACCCTTAATGTTCTATGATTCTATGAAGTATGGAGGAGCTGAGTGATTTACTTTAAACTAAATACAAAGCTAATGACTGAATATGAGCTTTGGAGGATGGGCTGCAGCGCCTGTCTGCTGATCTGAATACGCAATATCTGAGCTGCCATGAAATCCATGTGAGAGTGTGGAGCTGTTGCCTTGTCTGCTCTGCATCTGGCTATGGCTGACCCCGGCCAGGCTGTGGTTTCCCTTGCAGTCTTGGCCAGGAGGAGGAATACCCCGTGGCGATGTGTTTACTATGAGCGTGCGCATCACCGCTGGGATAAATGTGCCAGAGGAGGTGCATGCAGTCACCAAGGGCTTCTCCAGCTGTTGGGACTGAGTTTGTGTACTGTTTCGGTTACCAAGCAATCCTCTCCATCAGGGCACCTGATGTAAGTCCTGTATGCTCACTGCTGAGATGGCATTTTAATGTATGCGCATTACAACTCCAACGGGCTGTTTCTTTTACAGACTGAATTAAATCGTGAGCAAACAAAAGGGAGACACCATCAAAATTACAGACTACCAAGCCCACTGTAAGTAATCTGTTTTCTTCCCTAGTGGCTTACCCTGGATGTGTGCACTGCTTTTTGCAGTGAACTCAACCTGGCAACAGAACCTGCATTTCTCTTTGGTTTACTTTGCTTTTCTTTGATGAACTTATGCCTGGCTGTAGTAGTGGTTTGTATTACTGAGTCGAATTACAAGAGGTAATGACAGGAGATCTACTACTGCTGCCCACTGTTTGCATTGTAAATCCCTCTGAGTCATAAATCACTTTGAATGTCTAAAGTGGCATTTGAACAACAGTTCAAAGCTACAGTTGAGAGCTGGTTGCAAGGACCATGATCTCCAGGTAGCAGAATGCCCTTTATCTTCCACCCCATGCTTTGGCCATCACGTTACCTGCTTACATAAAGCATGGGATTGCAGGATTTTTGGAAGAACTGAGGAACATAGTGAGTGTCTTTTCAGTGATGTTCCCACCAGGAGCTCCCATGTCAGGTGCAGCCTCCAGCACTTCTCTTCCCACTGACGGGGGGTCTTAGTCCCAAATCCAGTGTTAAAAAGCTTGTTTGGGTGGATGGCTGCATAGAGGTTCTGATAGTCACAGAGGGACCAACCTAAGGCTTGACACTGAGGCTCTTCCTCAAACTCTTTAGGTGGATTTAGTTGAGGTTTGGGATTGGGAGAGTCTGTGTACTTGGGCCTCTACGAAGGAATTAATTTCAGCTGTAATTAGGCAATTCAAAATACCTGCACTTGTGACTTTCTAAAAAACCATTTCATCTCAGGCTTTAGGGTCAAATTTTGTCCCCTTAAAATCAAAAGGAATTTTGTCATTGATCTCACTCTTTATTTCTACCACTGTGAACGTAACAGGCATTTCTGTTCATGTTCACTCAGTTGCATCTCAAGTAAACCCCTAAGAAATGATGTCTGAATAGAAATAATAGCTGGAATGCCCAGTTTCAGCGCCTGTACTTTGGATTTGGCCACAGACATGCAATGTTAGCAGCTGGAAAGTATGTGCCATAAAATTCATGGGACTTTTTCCTTAAAGCTTTGTCTCTAGGAGTGAGGTAGTATTTGGACTAGATTCCTGAGGAAATGGTTGGACTTGATGATCCTGAAGGTCCTTTCCAGCCTATCTAATTCTGTGATTCTTGTGTTGTGCCAAAGCTGTGTGCTGCCTTGCTGTATGTTAGGCTGCTGCTGTGCTGTTCTACAGAGAGCCCAGTGCAGAGTGCATGTAAAGTGAAAGCGGTAAGCAAAACTAGTAGATGCACAACACAACAGGAGGGAGAAGAAGCTACTCAGGTCATGAGGGGGAGGAGAGGAAAGTAAAAGCAAAAGATATGCCTTTTCTGAGAAACGAAGGGAAGAATTGGTAAAACCTAATGAATATTAAAAGGCTGAATCTGAGGATAGGTTTTGACCAAGATGAAAAGAATAGAAACTGGAAGGACAATAAGGAAGAAAAGAAGCGTAGGTTTTCCCACCAGCGTTAGTCCCACTGCATTTCCAGAAGGAGCCAGCTCTATGGAGCCTGACCCACACCAGTCCCTTCCCTCTGCCAGCTGATGAGATCCATCAGGCAAGAGGGAGAGCAGCAGGAACACTGTCTCTAATGTGATTTAATGCAGTGAGACACTTAGCTGCCCTAGGCTGTATCTGAGCTGGGCAGAGCGGCATAAGGCATCTTGTTCCCTTCTTCTATGATGCTTCTAAGTCCACAGGGAAGAAAGATGGACATCTTAGCAGGGCCTGTTGTGGTAGGACGAGGGGTGATGGTTTTAAACTATGAGAGGGATATTCAGGCTGGATGTGAGAAAGAAACTCTTTACAATGAGGGTGGTGAAACACTGGCACAGGTTGTCCAGACAGGTGGTGGATGCACCATCCCCTGGAGACATTCAAGGCCAGGCTGGATGTGGTTCTGGGCAACCTGATTTAGATGAAGATGTCTCTGCTCATTGCAGGGGGTTTGGACTAGGTGGCTTTTGAAGATCCCGTCCAACCCAAACCAGTCTGTGGTTCTGTGACTTCATTTTTTTCTGCCACTTTATTTTGCACTGTTAAATTTTCCTTAGGGATATATCAATCTGGAGTAACCATATCCAGCCAGAAGAATGATCTCTTGCCATTCCCATTCCAGGGACCATTTCCAGTAATGTCAAAAATATGTGGAAAGTAACGTGGATGGTTTCAGAATGGCTGTGCTCACTGCTGCAAGCAGCAGGTGTGCTTGTTTGTTGACCAGTCCTCTAAATGTGAACTTCTGTGCAGATTTCCTAACAAAATCAGCTGGGTCCCATGTGTTCATCAGAAGAGGCTGAGAACTGGTCTGAATATTTGGAATGATAACTAATCATAGAATCCCAGACTGGTTTGTGTTGGAAGGTTCCAGTTCCAGCCTGCTGCCACGGGCAGGGACACCTTCCACTAGGAGCAGCTTTCTCCAAGCCCCTGTGTCCAACCTGGCCTTGAACACTGCCAGGGATGGGGCAGCCACAGCTTCTCTGGGCACCCTGTGCCAGCGCCTCAGCACCCTCACAGGGAAGAACTTCTTCCTTATATCTAACCTAAATCTCCCCTGTTTCAGTTTGAACCCATCACCCCTTGTCCTGTTACTACAGTCCCTCATGAAGAATCCCTCTCTGGCATCCTTGTAGGCTCTCTGTTAAATTACACTTCCATGTCTCTCTTTTCTCATTGAATATAGAGAGTCTACAGGGTTTAGGAATGAATAAAGAGTGGGTGATCCTTGGAGGACTTCATGTTGACCATAACCAACCTCTTCTGCTGCCTCTTCACTGTTTCACTTCAAGATGAATTTGGGCCACTGTGGAGTTAAAATCTCAGTCCCCTGCTCTTCCCTGCTATGTTTCAGCCCCATCCACATCCATGCACACTTCCACTGCATGGGACAAGATCAAGGCAGCAGGACTTTGAGCCATTTCCCATAATTAAACCAATGCAATTCTGTTATAGCAAGGCACTGCACCCTAAGGCAGATAATAGCTTTGTAAAGCTGATAGTTCTTTTCTCACTGCAAATTACATATATCAATTTTCTTTGCTTAAAAGCACCATCCATATTTTCCTCAGGAATATCCCACCCATTTTCTATTCCGCTTCTTGGTGATGCTGTCTTATTTCAGTGGAATCAGGAGTATTTCCTCCCCGAGTATCTCTGTAATAGCTGTATTTGCTGACAAGGGAGGTAGGTTTAATAGAGCCTCCCATTCAAATTCATTGTAAGAGGGGTTCCCATTTATAGACATCCCGCCGGTATGAAATACATCCTTTACAAGTTGGGTTTACCATTGTTTGGTGACAAAAGGCAGGAAATTAAAGAGGCAACATCTCAGTATAAGAGTGCGTCTGCTTTCTATTTACCTGCTATTGTTGTAAATGACACTGAAGATTGTTGCAAGCTGAAGAGTGGGTTTTATGCAGGAAAGATTTGCATTTTATTTGTCGGTGAATGTATGTGCTGCATTAGGTAGTGCTTTGTATTGAGTCAGCTTTACTTTGGTGTTTGTATGGGGGGGAAATATAATTACGAAACCTGTAAACCCATCAGTGTTTGCAGGAAATTAGAAGGAATTCAGGTTTGAAACCATTTAAAGACATATTTCAAAAGTGTCTGTGTTTCAAGTTACTGTCTTTGGTTACTGTTGCAGAGCCAGGTTATGTGTTCATTGAACTAAGTATGAGTCTCTGAGGTTTGACTTGGTACAATTTATGTTTAGATTACCATTAAAATTAATGTCTCGTGAATGGCAGGCATTCAATCAGTGACTCTGATTTACTTTTGTGCAAAATATTTACTGTTACCCTCTATAGAAGTAGCAGCATTTCATTGCTTAAAGACAAACGCTGAAGTAATTTTTTTCTGTTTGTTTTCTTTTGGATGTAATTACAGAAATGTGGGAAATACTTTTCCAAGACTTTTGAAGTCAAAAGTGGAACAGAAGGAAGACACAGGGGGACACACACCGTTCAGTGTTATTTTCCTTGCCCAGGAAAAAAAAAGATCATTGTGAGATGAGCACTAAAGTCTCAAGTTTTCAAAGGTTTGCATAACAAACAAGAGACACATTGTGGGTTGCATCTTGACTTTGAAGGCTTGCCACTGTCAACTGAAATAAAATGGCAAGGTTTAAAGCCTTAACCAAGTTCACAAGGAAAATATTTGGACTAAAAGTTTTGGAAAGTTTTCTCTCTTTGAAGTAGTTTGTCATGTGTTACCAATGTGAACTTTATTGACCTTGAAACATTTTTTTTTTTGACTCAAATAGCAACTAGTGACACTTTAGTAAAATCTTGACTCAACAACCATCTCCTGGCGGCTCTGGCTTCGTAGCAAATGCAGGCAAAACAGGGAATCTACAGAAGAGACCTTTATTATTCGTAAATGAAGCCTGCCAAAACCTCCCCGAAATAGCATTCAGAGACCCTTTTAAGGTCATGGATCCTGAACAAAGCCAGAAGAGCACAAAAAAGGCTGAGGAAAGTCCAAGAAAGAGGCTTCCCAAAGGAGAGGCTTTCCAAGCCAGTATTTCATCCACAGCTACGTACCAGGGCAGCTCTGCTCCTTCACAAGGAACCCCTCTCCGAGATATCATATCGCAGCAGCACTTTTCTGGTTCTTTGCCGATTCCAAGAGAGGAGTCTCAGGAGAAGACTGGACATCAGAAGCAGCCTAAGCCTTCCTCTTTTGAACATCCTCCCCACGTTTCGCAGCTTCAGCAGCACGCGCTGTCACCAGCATTTATGTCTCCTGGGAAACCAGAGCATGTCCTTGAAGGTCCCACATGGCAGCTAGTTGATCCAGTCAGACCAGGTCCTTCTGGCTCCTTTTCATCATCCGGGCTTCACTCTCACCACGGCCAGCTTTTACCTTCCCATTCACCGATCATTCCCGGAGAGGACATGCCGTCTGTTCAAAAGGTCTATATCCCTCGCCCTTCACAGGTTTCCTTAAAACAGGCTGAGGAAGTGCACAAGAAGGAAAAGAAACCTCAGAAGCCAGGCAAATATATTTGCCAGTACTGCAGCAGGCCTTGTGCGAAGCCAAGTGTGCTCCAAAAACACATCAGGTCACACACGGGTGAGAGGCCATACCCTTGCATTCCATGTGGCTTTTCTTTTAAGACTAAGAGCAATTTGTATAAGCATAGGAAATCTCATGCTCATCGAATAAAAGCTGGGCTGGCCTCGGGGATCGGAGCAGAGATGTATCCATCCAGCTTGGAAATGGAAAGGATTGGTGGGGAGGACTTTGAAGAGCCAACAGAAGGAGAAAGCACAGATTCAGAGGAGGAAACGGGTGCGATGTCAGGCCATTCAATAGAGATCTCACCCAGGCAGAAGCACACACTCTTGTCCAGTAGTTTGCTGAGTGGAGGGAGCCAAGGCTCCAGCCATGACCGGTGTTCATTGTCTCATTCCAGTATGTCTCAGTCTCTTGAAGACAGCACCCAGTTTGCGGAGCCATCATCAGACCATCCTCTGAGCCATAAATCCGAAGATACCCATACTATAAAGCAGAAGCTTGCACTCCGCTTGAGCGAACGGAAGAAGGTCATAGATGAACAAGCTTTCCTAAGCCCTGGGAGCAAAGGGAGTACTGAATCAGGCTACTTCTCCAGATCAGAAAGTGCAGAGCAGCAGATCAGCCCCCCAAATACTAATGCAAAATCTTATGCAGAAATCATTTTTGGGAAATGCGGTAGAATTGGGCAAAGGAGTTCAGCATTAGGTGCAAACACATCCCAGGGGTTTCCCCACCTGTCTAGTGAAGAGAAACCTAGTATGGTACCGTTATCTGTGCCTAGAACGCAGGTTATTGAACACATCACTAAGCTAATTACAATTAATGAAGCCGTTGTAGATACCAGTGAAATAGATAGCGTTAAGCCTAGAAGAAGCTCTTTATCTAGACGTAGCAGCATTGAATCTCCAAAGTCTGGTGTATATAGAGAACCGTTTCAGTTTGATATCAAGTCTGGTTCCAGTAGCCAGTTGGATGCAGCGAAAGTTTTGACATCCCACGGTGAAAAAGTTAAGCCTGAACAATCATTGTTGTCACTTCAGCAATCCCACAGTGCCACAGAGACAGTGCCTCTCCTAAGAAGCCACTCAATGCCTTCTGCTGCATGCACTATAAGCTCCCCACATACCTTTAGAGGTAGCTATTCATTTGATGATCACATCATGGAGCCTGAAGTCTTAAGCCGCAGTCAAGCGTTTTCTTCCCATCCCCGAATGCTAAAACGACAACCAGCTATTGAGCTACCTCTGGGGGTAGAATACGTCTCAGAGGAGGTTAGCTCTGCAAACAAAGAAACTGTTTCCAAACCTCCCGAGGAGCCTGAAACCAAGGAAAGCGATCTTACCAAAAAGTCTCGGAAGGGTCCGAAAGTTAAAGGGTTCATGTACGAGTGTAACGTATGTGGTGCTCGGTATAAGAAAAGGGACAATTATGAAGCGCATAAGAAATACTACTGTTCAGAACTGCAGCTCTCAAAGCCTCGTTCTTCCACTTCCCATACCTCTTCAGAGACTGAGAAAAGTGTTGCAGATCCTGACACGTGGCCCCAGATGATGCATTACAAGCTAGGGAGCAGTTTGGAGCTCACCCCGCTCCGAAAGAGGCGAAAGGAAAAGAGTCTCGGTGATGACGAGGAGCCTCCAGCTTTTGAGCTGTCTGAGGCTCCCTCCTCCAGTACTGCACCAGGGACTCAGTTTGCAAACCCAGCATCATCTGATGTCGCGTTAAATCTAACCCGTGAATCCATTCAGTCACCAGCAGATCCGGGTAAATCCGCACCTTCCGATGTCAGTGCCAGCTTCCATTCCAGGAGTACCAAACCGGCTTCAAGTGCAGAGGGCAAAGAGAGAAGAACAACCTGCAAAGGAGATCTCTGTTATCCAGCATACAAGCTCCTTTGAGAAGTCTGACTCTATCGAGCAAGCGAGCAGCTTAGAAGAAGACAAACCCTTGCCACAGTACTCGTCTCAGCCGACACCCCAGCACAGCCGACCGCCTCATTCTCTGCAGCCCAGGCTGGTACGCCAGCCCAACATCCAGGTCCCAGAGATTCTGGTCACGGAAGAGCCCGACAGACCAGAAATGGAGCCAGAGCCGCCTCCGAAAGAGCCAGAGAAAACAGAGGAATTTCAGTGGCCGCAGAGGAGCCAGACCCTTTCTCAGCTCCCAGCAGAGAAACTTCCACCAAAAAAGAAGAGGCTGCGGCTGGCAGAAATGGCTCAGTCCTCCGGAGAGTCCAGTTTTGAATCCGTCTCCCTCACCCGAAGCCCAAGTCAAGAAAGCAGCATATCCCACGGCTCCAGCCACTCTGTCTCATTTGATCGTGAAGATCATGGCAAGCCAGAGTCAACGAGCCAGCCCTCTGAATCCCACCCAAAGCCTCCTGGTGTTGGCTCACATATGTTGATGGTACCAAGCCATCATCACCATTCCAGGGAAATGCGGAGATCTGCTTCTGAGCAGACACCGAATGTGTCCCATCCTTCCCAGATGTCAGAGACCCGCAGTAAATCATTTGACTATGGGAGCTTGTCGTCCACTCCTGCCTCAACCCCTGGCTCCTCATCCTCCTCAGCTCCACAGGAGCGAAGGAAATGCTTTCTAGTTAGGCAAGCATCCCTCACTAGGCACCCAGAGCATGAGCCAGACTCAGCCCCGACAGGCCGGCCAGAGACAGAAGATCCAATTCCTTCTACAAGTAAATCTCCTTCAACAAGTTTGCCCCAGCAGCCAACATCTTCATCCCCTTTGCCCTCTCACGGTACTTACCCAAGTGAAAAGAGTCAGCCAAAAGACAGCCCTCAGCCAGCGTACACCCAGCCATACACAGAAGCTCTGCAAGTGTTTCATCCTGTACCACAGCTGACACTGCATGAAAAGCAGTTCATGCCCCCACAGGTTTCCATCTTTCCCTACCAGCACCTCCTGCCGCAGCCAGGGCAGTCTGCAGAGCTCTTTGCTGCACACACAATGTCTGACATCCTCTCTGCTCAGTTCACCATGCCTCAGATTCCTCCTTCCATATTTCAGACCCCACCACTGCCTCTCCCGCAAACACTCATCCACCCAGGCCCGCTTCATATAGCTCCTCCGCTGATGTCTCACCCAGCTGAGGTGCCATTCAGGCAGCATCCTTCATTCCTGCCGGTTCATTATCCTGTCTCCTCACCAATACCTTCAGCCTTTTTTCTGCCTCTTCAGTCTCAGTTTGCTCTCCAGTTGCCAGGTGAAGCTGGTGGACATTTACCGCAGATCAAATCCAGTTTGTTTTCAACAGCAGGAGCCTCCACTCTTTCCCCATGCACGGAATATGACTCGGACAGTAGGTTGCATCCTCTGACCCGCACAACAAGTCCTTCGGTGACTGTATCCGCATCTCAGCTCGTTGTTCCTACACGGTCAGACCCAGTGGTGTCACTTGTTGTTCCTGTTCGCATACAGACAAATATGCCGTCCTATGGGAGTGCAATGTACACAACACTGTCCCAGATTCTGGTCACTCAATCCCAGTGCAGTTCCTCTTCTATTGTACTCCCCAAATTTGATGATCACCACCCAAGGGTACCCTGGTCTGTAGCACTGATGTTCATGGACTAGGTTTTGATCTGGCACAGATGATCACAGAGGATCAAAGAAGCATTTTCCAGAGCCCATATCTGAGAGTGCCCTTACCCTTACCAGAACGGAAAGGGTATATGCCACTCACCTCCCCATCAGACAGTGTCCTTGGACTGGAAGGAGGCACATCAACAGTTGGCGGAAGCAAAAGAATGCTCTCTCCAGCTGGTAGCTTAGAGCTGACCATGGAAACACAACAGCAGAAGAGAGTGAAAGAGGAGGAAGTGTCTGAAGCAGAAGAGAAGTTGGAAGTGGTAAAGCCACCCAGGTGCAATAGAGGAAGGGAAAAAGCAGGATAAGTCTCACTTGCTTGCAGAAAGCCAAGGGAGGGTCGAGGTTGAAACACTGCCTAGTTTGTCCTCAGAGCAGTCAGAGCCAAAGGAAATCCCAAGTTCTTCACAGCAAGCTGTGTCCCGTTCAGGTTCTCCAAGTTTTGAGGCACTGGAAGAGTATAAGCAGCCAGCTGGCAAGCAGTTCCTCAGCAAGGCACCTTTGCAACCCGTGAAGAAAGAAGACTCCAAAGAACTGGTGGAGCAGTCTCCACCAAACCCTCCAAGCACTGCACCTCTGTCTGAGGTCACTCATAGTACAATGAAGTCTCGAGAAGGTACAGATACGAAGAAGGTACTTCAGTTCCCCAGTCTCCACACAACCACTAATGTCAGTTGGTGCTATTTAAACTACATAAAGCCAAATCATATCCAGCAAGCTGATCGAAGGTCTTCAGTGTATGCCAGCTGGTGTATTAGCTTGTATAATCCTAACCTTCCAGGTATATCCACTAAAGCAGCCCTATCCCTCCTGAGGTCCAAGCAGAAGGTGAGCAAGGAAACCTACACCATGGCTACTGCTCCACGTCCAGAGGCAGGCAGGCTTGTCCCGTCCAGCTCCAGGAAGCCAAAAATGACCGAGGTAATGCAATCCTATATATTTCTCCTCATCCATTTGGATTCTTGGGAAGAGGGGGACGAGGGACGGGGAATTGCTATTCTTAGTTTAATAGGAGTTTATTCATCCCTCTCTCAGTTTGGTAAGCACTTGTTCTCAGTGAAGCTTTTAGAATGAAGAAGCTAAAACCCACTGTTATATATAACATAAAAGGCAAGCCTGCTCCAAGGCAATGTGCCATATTTCTGTTCTCCAGTTTCTACTTGCCTTGTAATCAAACGAGCATGTAGGAATCACCACTGCACCGTGAACTGCCACTGCTCAAGCACAAAGGATTAGACTTGATTTGCATTTGTCTTGATATTTCAAATAGCTTTACAACTTCTTTTTTTATTCCTTTTTTTTTTTCCTAACTGCTGTTATAATTCCCTACATTTTGCATGTTATAAATGAAAAAGGATTACCTTGGGGAAATGGGATTCTGTCTGGTTGTGCATCTACTGATCTCACATTAATGAACATGGAGAGGCATGCTTAAAAGTAGTTAAAAATATTAAAGGGAGATTTGCAAGTGTATTTAGGCCCCCAAAGAGGCATAAAGGCATGCAGTGACATTCATGAAAGTGCCTCAGTAGTTTAGACATGGAGTCCAGTTAAAACACCCATGTCATTTGGTCCATTTATGTTAATATCCTTAGCTGTGCTACCTGCTTTTGTGGGTATCTAAGGATATTTTAGACCTGGCCTTTAGAGTTAAGGGGAGCAAGTCAAACAGCTATGCAGGGGCAGAGCTCACCAAAGGCATTGGCCATAAAGGCACAGAAGTCTTTACGACACTTCTGGTAGCTGCCTAGTGTTATCTATCTCATTTTGAGGCAGACTTTTCCCCTCTTGGTTAATGCTGAACCATACAGATCCCTTTAATCCAGATCATGTTCAAGCAGATTAGCAAACAGAATTGCTCTAAAGATTTTGCAGTTTGATATTCATCTCAAGTCAATTTATATCAATAGATTATTCATTTTATTTCTGTATTATGAAATGAATGCTAAATATTAAATTTATCATAATTGCTGCTGCAGCTGCTGCTCATAAGTGCATCTTAAAATACACAGTAGAGTCACTTTGACTCAATAAATCTTTATTTCTATTCAGCATTTCCATCGTTCTTCTGCAGAAATCCAAAAGACAGAATTTCTAGGGACACAGGGGCAACAACCACACTAGTGCTTGATATTATGCACTCTTCTTCAAAGGACTTTATCTGAATGGTGTCGTACCATCCTTGATTGCATTCTCTAACAGAAGTGCCTGTGCTCCTCTGAGCTTTGCTCTTTGACATGGTGCTAAAGTGCACACCAAGCGTGTGCTTCAGAGGTACAAGACCCTCATACCCTGAAGTTAAAGGTTAAGTTCTAGACAGGAATGGTTCAGCCCTTAGTCATCAAAATACATAGTTCACTGCATGCATTTGCCCAAAAGACTCAGAAACCTTTTAGACGAAACTCTATAAGCTGACTGGTGGTGAAAGCTAAGGTTTTCGTGGTACAATCTGCAAGAGAGTTTGTCTTGCCAAATTCACCTAGGAAGTGGTGTAAGCTACATGCAAATATTAATACCTGCTGCTTAAAGGAGTGAGACTTCCAGAAATGATGTTAATTGCAATGGAGATAAATGGACCTCATGCCAAGCAGAGAAATAACTTTTGATTAGATGATCAGTGGGAGTGAAGTCCTCAGTTTAGTTTTTAAAGTACACATGACTGGCACAGGTTAGCAAGGAGCATTGCCTGTTGCTCAGGAAGATGCGATTAACAAGAGCTGCATAGAAGTAGCATGAATCCAAGGTTGAAAGTTTAACCTTCAGTTAACTCCGCTCTTAGCTATTTCTCTTCAGTATTTTCTTCTTTATGTAACTATAAGTTGTCAGTTGACACAACAGAAAATGTAAACCAGCTCTAATATTTTGTATCATTATGCATGCAGCAAGCTACCAGCAAACAGTAGTACTGTGTATACTGTCTACGTACTTGGCTTGGTTTTTTAAGTTACCAGTGGCATTTATTGAGCAGATCAATTCTGAAGTGACTGTAGGCTCCAGCGTGCATGTAGGGATGGATGATTGCACTGTATCGGGCTTGCACACTTTGTAAATTACACAAGATTGTAAAGGGGGATAGTAGTGACTGTATGATTTTGGCTCTCTCTGGTGCCTTTCATCTGTCTATGTTTTGTGCTTTCAAAAGTTGCAATAAATAAACCTCATGCTACATCTAGAAAGTCAATTGTTTTGTATTCCTCAGTAAATCAGGAGCTGAACTGGGAAGGTTTTCACTAGCATTGTCACCAGCGTGTAGCTCATATCAGGAGGTGGAGTCACAATGGCCAAGGTTTAATCTTTGAAGGTCCTCAGTGTGTCACCTGCCCCTGATTTTCTCCAAGCACAGACATCTCCATGCCCAGAGATACCAGCTTGAGACTGTTACTGCTGTTAAATTGTTAAAGTGGTTCCTGGCACTGTTTTGTCGGGGGCTGATGTTCTTTTCCCAAGCAATTCCAGGGCACTTTTAGGGAGATAAGACAGGGATCTATATACCCTTCCTAGATGCAGGGGGCATCTAGGAAGGGTATATGGGTCTGATGGTGTGGGTGTGGGCTAATCTGTGCAAGCTGGACTCAAGGGCAAAGAGTAGTCATGGGTGCTTTTAGGGCTCTAAGGTGAGCTCCTGAAATTGCTGGACAAATTTGACATATTTAACCTCAGTTTTGCAAAGCTACACTTGAGTGAGTCCATCCCTCCTCCTCCTGCTGCGAATGATGGTGTGAACCGCAGCAGGCTGCTGGGGAGCCTGGGTTATATCCCACTGAACTTTGCATGTCTCAGTTTGAGCTAGGCACTCTTTGGCTTCTATAACCATGGGAGACAAAGAGGCACCTCTTGGGTGATTCATTCCCCGCTTGAGATAAGTGTCTAAGGTGGGGTAGGTGAATCACCCTTCAGAGCTGCTGGTCTTTCCAGCAACTGTAGAGGCAAGGGTGACCAGCTCTCCTTTAGACTTCTGCCAGTTCGTTGGCTACATTCAGACCAAAATCCCTCTAATAACCTTGGTCTCTCAAATGCCTTCAGACTGTTTCCATGAATTATATATAAAGGGAGGATATGAGTAATTTAATTGCACTTGAAAGGTATTCTTGCACATGCATAAAGAGTAACCTGGGTGAAAAGCAATTCGCTTTCCTCTTTTGGAGCTTTGGATAACCCTGTTATTTGTACTTTTATGTTGAGGGAGGGCAACATCCAGATTTCATTCCAGGCATGGAAGAGCTCCCCTTTGCATCTTACAGAACTAGAGAAGCAGCTGTATATACGTCCATATACTGTAACAAATAACGTTAAATATGACAGATGAGATGTCAGTGCATGACTTAAACCTTGTTCTAAACAAGGGGTGGCAATTTAAACAGTGGAAAAGCAAATTTTACCCTGGGAGCATCTGGGGAGGTTGAGGATTATTTTCTCCCTTTGGTTTTGTGGCTCTCTCTGTACTGCACCCATGGCAACAGGGTTTCAGGGAAAGGAAATCACCCGAGAGTTTGACTGTCAAGTGATTTATATCACGTTTAGATGGCTAAAGTCCAGAGTTGTGTGAATGTGTGCATATGTGGGGGAAACCCAAAGATTGAGGTTAAATATATGAGTTCTACAGATGCCTCCTCTCTAGACCTTAGTAGATGTAGATATTAGAGAGAGGATTATCCAAGGGTGGAGCAGTGGATTTGGGGACAGAGGCCCATGGCTCCGCCACATGCTCACAGTGACCCAGCCAAGACCTTTTATGCCTCAGTTTTCCAGCTGGCAAGAGCTGGATAATATTGAACCACCATATACCAGGGGTGATTTAAAAACCTGTAAGCAGTCACAGTAAATACAACCAGCAGGGCTCAAAATCCAGAAGCAGATGCCCCGTATGTTAAGAGGGTGTCCTAATTACTGCACTTAGCTGTCAGGAGCAGCATGTGCGGTAGGTTGCTGGCTCTTTCTGGGACTGTTTGGTCTGTGTCTGTCTTGGAGTGATTTTGTATGTAATCATTGATTGTTTTGCTCTTTTGGGGAGATAGGTTCATTTGCCTTCGCTCCTTTCTAATGAAGGTCGAAAAGATGTAACTAGAGCTGAGAAGGAGGAGGATAAAAGAGGAAAATCAGAAGAAGAGGCTCTTGTAACCAAAAGAGGAGAGCCAGTCCGGATCAAGATCTTTGAAGGAGGGTAAGTGTCTCCTTTCGTTTCTCTTTTTGTGTCACAGTTGGATAGGAGTTACTGATAACAATGATGGCAAGTCAGTGAAGGTGCCATGTGGAGGTGAGCAGAAGTGGTGGATTTCAGCTTACTTTCTACAGCCACTGTAAAAACCTGACCCTTAAGATCTGGAGATACTTCAGACTGCATTAGTTTCCTTTTATTTTTGGGTTGTCTTTAACTTAGCAAGCACCTCAATCTCTTTTCTGAGTGGGTGATTGGGCGAAGATGGCTGAAGAACACAGATCCTACCTTCTAGTTGTCTCTGATGTGGCAGAGGCGTACTCCAAATCATCTCAATCTTTCCAGAGCTTTCTGAAAATGATGTTCCCAATGGTTGTTACTGTTGCAAGGAGGATTTGGGGAGCTCTTTTCTGATACCCGGGTTTTGGTTGGGGGAGGAAAGAAGGATTATATTCATGTGGGTTTTAATCCCACCCAACCAAAGTAGCTCAAACCAGAATAGATGCAAGCTCTAAATTTGATGTATATCTGAATTCTCTGCTCCAGGTAATTCCGAGTACTCTTCAGTAATTCCGCATTGTTCTTATACTGCTGTTTATTGTCTCAAAAATGAAAACCCAGCTCATAAGTAGTGTGTCTGTAGGATACAATTAAAGTTCATCCTTCCTGTGTGTTGCAGAAGGGGCAAAGGGCTGAAAGAAATCCCTGCCAAGATTCATCAGTTCTGCTCTTGTCATTGGGTGGTCTTGGTTTTTGTGTGCTGGAAAAAGGCTTTAATTAGTCAGTGGTTGTGCTTTTCTGTTGTTACCGGTTGATGTTTGCTTTTATTTTCAAGTATTTCATTAGCAGATGATCAAACTAGCTAACCAAAAGAGTGAAATAGTGCTTTGGGAAAGGAAACCTGCTTGTTTGTTCAGAACTCACCTCTCACCCAGAAGCAGGCACTGTGTATCCAGCTCAGGTTTAGATGCTTGTCAGCAGCGAGTTGTGAATGCAAAGAGCCAAAGTAGTGGCAATCTTTAATGGTTATGGGCTGAAGTGATTTGGGGAGCGAGCAGGGGATGGCAGGGAAGCAAGAGGATGAGAAACAGGTTTGATGTGTTGCCATCACCCTCCTGTAGCAAGTAAGACCTATGGGACTAACTGAGAACTGGGTTTTATTGCCTTAAAGCCCATGAGAAGCCTCTGTTCCCCTTGACTGGGTTGTCCTGGAACTGCTGCCATTTCAGGGGACTCTTGGCCTCCTTCTTGGATGTAATTAAAGAGGCTCAGCATTAACATGAATGCAAATCACCCTGCCCCTTGCAGAGCAGGGGTTTTGGGGAGAGGTGCAGCGGTGCTCAGTGCGAACTGCTCCCCAGCTGTCCCCACTGAGACAAGCCATGTCTCCACATCCTCGTGAGCCTGTCTGCATCCCTCAGCCCAGCACAACGGATGCGGAGTCACATTTGCTAAACGACGGAGACAAAATAAAGCAACTTTTCCAACACGTTCTGTGTAAGCATCAGGGAACGCATTAGTCATCCTGAACGTATGCTTGTGTTTTATTTTAAAGTTCCTGTAGCACCGACTTAAGGCCACCATCCTTCTGGATGTGAGACAGAATATAGTAGCTGTTTAATGCCAAGCACAGGCACTAATGTAACACACCAGGTTGCAGAAACTCATTTTATAGCTACATTACATGGCACATGCACCGCTAAGAGGTGAGGCAGGACAGGCACAGGCGGCTCCCTGGAGGTGCTGGGTGCATACCTGGTGGTCCATGCCTAGTTCCCACAAGGATTCTGATGTCGGCTTGTTCAGGCTCAGCAGTTTGTGGCTGAGAGGATGTTTTCTTGCAGTAAAGGCACATTCTTGCAGATGAATCCACAGGGTGCCTGGTGCTTTGTGCAAGATGGTAAATGGATCTGACCCCTCCTGGCAATCTCTTGGAAAGGCTTCTCAAAAAGCGCATCCATTCTCAGGACATGATTTCACTGTCTTTCTTTTTTTCCTCCCATAAAAATTTCCTCCTTGTCTCGTTTTTCCCCTTATTCATTGGTTTCACATGATCTGCTGCTGGCTCTATCCATCCTTCCAGTGGGATTCAGTCGGTTTCGAATCTTTTGGAGCCATCCCATGCTTTGTTGCCTCAACCAAGGAGGGAGATTATAAAGTAATTCAAGTGTTTCCACTAAAGGTGAACTTGCTGCAGGCCTTTAGCTCCTTCTTCCCCTCAGTTTTTCTTTTGAGCTCTTTCCCTTCTCACTGCCATTTTCAACACTTGCTTTTCCCTCTGCACAGTATTCTTGCTTCCTCAGTCCCATAGCTGCCTTGCCTCCACTGCTACATTGCTTAGAGCTCTTAGAGGGAAAGTGTAAAGATCACTCCACATGTCATTTCAGCAATGTCTTTTTACCTGTAGTCCTGAAATTCCATAAGGTTGGATACACCTCCATTGCAACCAGCGTTCACCCCCTGCCCCCATGAGCATCCCTTGCACTTGATTGCAAGTGGGAGTCATTCCCCACACAAGCTGGATGCCGCACAGTCTCATTAGGTTGTGTTTGGGAGAGCCATGCCATTAAGCAGCCAGGTCAGCGTTTGTACTCCCGAAGGGGCTAATAATGTTATCCATTGGACTTGTCCTGAGGGATGTTGTGGTGGTTTTGAGTGGTGAAAATGATCTTTGAAGGTCAAGCTGGCCAGCACTGCTTCAGGAGTAGAGCTGTGATTCGTAGGTGGCCCTGTGTCACCTTCATCAATCCACTCTGGTACTTTGGAGGCACCAGGCCCATTCTGGAATCTTACATCATGAAACTGTAGATTGGTATTGACCTGATTAAAGAGTGAGGTCTGTGATGGTATCATGGTCTTCTCAGAGAGATGTTGACTGTTTACTGTGCATTAGCATTACCATGATGAAATCGATAGTAGAGGGGTAGCTACAGTCAATATATGTTCTTCTATTTCACAGTCAAACTCGCTGTGCTCTTATGGCGCCCATCAGTTGTCTTATTGCACTAGTTGGTTGCAACTAGTAGGGAAAGCAGTACCAAGATACGGAAGGTTGAAGACCGCTAACCTTAACCGACATCTCCAAACCAGTGTCATGTAAAATGGAAACTCCATCAAAAAGAAAGCTGTCTTTTGGAAAACTGTTCCATTATCTTCCCTTTTAGGGAACAAACACTTATGGCCACAAGACCTAAGTATCCTTGCATTCACACCTTAAAAAATACTTCCTTTTCACACCATCCCATGTGTACGAATCCACATACAATGCTCGTAGTGCTGTTGTAACCCAGCCTGCTTCAGTAAGAACAATGAGCCATTGGAGTGATCCCCCCAGGGAAGTGATGGACTTCCCAGCACTGAACACTGTTAAGATTCAGCTGGACAGGGTGCTGGGACATCTAGTCTAGGTCATGCTTTGCAAAGAATAGTTGGACCACATGATGCTTTAGGTCCCTCCAACCTTATATTCTATGGTTCTATGGTACTACAGTACAAATAACTGGGGGTTTGTGTTAAGTTTGACCATTGCATTCCCTAGAGAGCCCCAGCGGTGTTGGATTGCCCTTTGCCTCCATGCTGTGGGGCTGCTTACAGACTTCTAGGCAGGAAGAGGATGGAGCAGTACAACTGCCTCACTTAGCCTGTCTAGCGAGAGACTTTCCCCTGGGTTGAAGGAAAACGGAGAAGCCTTGGGACTGTTTTATCAGACTGGGACATGTCTGCTAATTACTGGATGCATAAGGAAAAAGAACCTTTGGGGGGCCCCTTGGCTGTATGCAAACCTCCCTTCCCCCAGCTCTCCTCCCAGTTCTTGCTGTTGTGGACTCACTGGGATCTGTGGTCAGCTTCTCTGGGGTGATCTCACTCCATTTCTATGACCGGCCACAGAAACTGCAGCTCCCACCACCCGCTGACACGCACCTCATGGAAAATCCCTGGCACAGCAATGTGAGAGTTTTATTACCCTGGAGAAAGCCTCTCTGTTAAACAAGCAAAGTTTCTCAGCGTGTAACTCCAAACCCCTGCATCAGACCCGGTTCGTTCAGGGGATTTCCTTTCCTGCTTAGCTGAGTTCTAAGAATTCACCATGTTTATTTTGAAAGGAGTCATTTATCCCAAAGACACTCACTTGAGCATGAACATTATCAGGAGAGGAAGTAGTATTAAGCAGTAATATTTGATTCCGTACTGGATAGAAGTAAAGAATTCCTGTAATTTGTATTTTTGAGAGAAAGGGATTTTCCTAAGGCTGCTTTGCACTAATGGGTGGAATCGGTGTTAAAACTTTTCCATTGGGGTTAGTGGTGCCAGACTGACCACTCAGCATTAATTGGAGCATCTAGTGGGGTCTGGTTGGATTTCCCCTTTTTTGAGAAGTGCTGAGCAGGCATTGCTGTGTTCCATTTGGGCAGCCCTGCTGCTGCACAGCCCTTCTCAGAAGCTGGTTCTGCCTGTGCCAAGCTGCTGCCTGAAACTTGATTTTCAAGTCTCAAGCATCAGCTTGTGCACAGGTGTTTATCCTGCTTCGGTAAAGGATCTTTAAAGAAATCGTGTTTCTTATATGTGGAATTTGTTGGTTTGGATAGGGCTTTACAGCAAACGGAGAGAAGAGCTTTCATGCCACTGGCTTGGAGACTGCAGATCTGAGAACAATTAACCAGCTTGTGCTGGGGATGCTGGAGAAAACTGAAGGGTTTTTTAATGCTCATATGAAATAGGACGTGTGTCAGATGCAGGCAGCAAGCCAAGAATCCCCACCAGAGTAGCCAGTCTGCATTCCCCTCTCAGAGGTTGCCTTTCTGCTGGTCCATGCGCATGGGGTTTGCGTATAGCCCAAAGGGTTGTGATGATCACCAGAATCCATCCTTGTGGTACTGGGGCTGCATCCAGGCACTGTGCTCCATATGGGGGGAAGGACGAGCCTCATTTCTCATGCCCATTAGAAGAACATAAGGTCTCTTTTGAGCACCATACGTTTACACTCTTTTTTTTATCATAGCACAAGCAAAGCACATTTTCTGCTTAAAAAGCCAGCAATCCAAAGGAGACAAGACACAGGGTGGCAATTTGAGGGAGGGATGGATTTGTGAATTTTACCAAGGCTGACAAGTTAAGAAGAGAAATTGTTTGAGGAGACAGGTTTTCAGGCAGTGAGAAAGGCTGCGTGAAAGATCCACTCAGGAATAGCAGCAGAGGAAAATAACAACTAGAGAAAAGATAGTCTCCAAATGAAAGGAATATGCGCTTTTTGCTTTGAAAATCATTGCATTGTTACGTGCTTAAAAGCTAAGATTAAAACCAGGTTCAATTTGACTTCAAGCAAATGCTTTTTTCTCCCCATGTCTTCATGGAAAGTTGGCTTATTATTTTTTCCTTTTAATTTTGGGTGTAATTAAACCCCAGGATTTTTCCCTGGCAACTCGGGGAGCAGCCAGCCCGAAAAATCAGTTCTTTTCAGTGGTCTTTTCAGGAAATCTTTCGGATTTGGAGCAGCAAGGTAGATTACAGGACACAGCGCACAGAAGAGGAGGAAAGGGCCATGATTTAGGTAGATTCAGCGCAAAGAGCAGCAAAGCAAAGGTGTAACTCTCTTGGCTCCAACTTTGGTCACCTCATCCTATGCGCTTGGTTCGAGCTGTGTTAGATAAGAGCCGGTGTGCCTGGGAGAGCTGACAGACAGATTTCCTTTTGGGGGGAAGTGTGGGCCGGCTCTGTAACAGTGCCAGTTCCCGAACCTGCCACTCAGCAGATGGAGCTGCTTGCCAAGAGCTCCTGTTGTGAGTAACCTTGTATAATATCGAAGTAACCTCGGGTTATTAACTTTAAAACAGGTTATTAATTTCTGGTGGGAGCAGCTTCTGGTTGTAACGCTTCACAACGCAACCAATTCTGGTTGTAATGCACTACTGAAGCATCTTGCAAGATGCCAAATGTTCTATCTTTATGACAGAGCTCGGAGCTTGAAACACTTTATTTTTTCCTTGCTTTTATGACAGTACATGCAACCTGTGAGTTGCTGCCTTCCCTGAACAGTTCTCAAAGGTCTGTGCAATACCGATCAGCATCTTTCACGATCAGTCTGCTCTTGGCTACTTCATTTGCTTTCTCCCTATGGATGTGGGTACAAATAACACCATTAAATCCTGCATGTTTCTGTCAACTAAGCATGGACCCAGTCTCAGTTATCATCCTAACCCTGATATTTGCAACACATGGACCCCTGTCCTCTTCGTGCTTTGGGTGTGGTGATGAGTGTCCATCCCTGCACCACCTCCACCTTGGCTTCAAAATGCAGGATATCCCCTTGTGCCTACAGCTCAGAGCTTTCCTTTAATACCGGCTGTGTTTGTGCTGAGTGTTCCTGAACATTCTGTTCCCTGGCCTCCTGAACATATCCCAGGCACAGCCAGTGTGCTGGTGAGAGCAGAGAAGTGACTTGGGATGGTGGGCTCATGACTCACAGTGACTCTTGGATAAGTCATCCTCTGTGCTCTTCAATTTCCTTCTTTTCGAGGGGGGATGTACAAACTCACCTACTGCTAAGCTTGCTTTTATTATGCCTTTAAAATGTCTTAATATTCCTCAGTGGGAATTGTTAATGTTTCCTGTCCTGAACATCTCATCACTTCACTTGACAAATTGGGCTCATTCTGCAGCTAATTCCTGTTTTCCCAGGAAATCTGACAAACACAGAAGGCTAGGTTGTTGTTTGCTTTTCTTCCTTATTTTTGCCTGCTTTCTTTCTTGCCACGTCCTGCTGGCAGCACTCGTGATGCAGCTTGATGCTAAGTTCCCACAGACAATTGTTAAAGATTCCTTCCCATCTGACCTCATGTGGGATGCTCAGCTTTCTGCAGGGATTTCTTTCCTCCCAAGTGAAGATCCCTGTGAGCATCCAGGCAGCCCATGGGCTTCCCCAGTGTGACATGGTTATGGTGGGGCAGAGGCTGACTGTGGTCCTCAGGGGGAGGATGTTGCTCTTCCTAAGCCCAGCATCCCCGGTGATATTTTCCCAGCCTCTCATTCCACTCACCATAACTTTCATCCTCCCTGTATTACACAAAGACAAGAATTCCAATTTGCTAGTTCAAATAATGAAAAATACATATTTAATAAACAATATCAAGCAAGAAGATGTCTCTCCTCCCTTGCACAGGTGCCTTGGGTACCTGGCTAGGGCAAAAAAGTGTATGCGGGCTGAGACAGGGATAAAGATTGGGAGGATGATGCTGTCATGCCAGGTGGGCAGAGCCTGAGGATGTAACCTGTGTGCTGGCACGTGTTTTATACCAAAGAGTTTCAAAACAAAATGGACAAACAGCATTTGGACCAAAAAGTGCCAGTGGGTGTTGTATAGGTGCAGGGTTGTTGGCAGAGCAGAGCTGTGCATCAGAGATAGGAGAAGACATGACATCTAAGAGCAGATGAAAGGACAGAAAGAGTATTTCACAGTGCCTTGATCACACAGATGAGGGGAAGCCAGTGGAAAGGAAGAGTGTGATCTCATCAGGCAGACAATTTAGGCAGCTGAATAGGGATGGAGAGAGGCAGAAATTGGTTAGAAGGGAAGACATTATCCAAGCAGGAGGGGGTGAGGCTGGAAGATCCGAGCTCTCATAGCAAAGATGAGGGTGTGGGATGGAGAAAAATGGTGCAAGCTGCTGGCAGTAAAGAAATGAAGAGAAGGTTGAGGGTGAGAGATTATCTCAGGATAGGGAAAATGACACACTCGTAGGAATGGATGCATGCAGGTACTCTGTGTGTGTGTGCATTTCCAAGGCTGTATATGCCCTCAGTTTCCTAAGAGTAAGCATTTCTTTACAGTTCAATAAAAGGCAACACTTTCTGTTGTCAGGGGCTTGAAAACGATGATGTAAAAGGATCTGTGTGAACTCCTGAAGTAAGTCCATCGTCACCTGGGCTGTCCTCCTGCATCTTGGATTCACAGGCATGACACAATGTCTTATTCTGAGCTGTTGTTCAATATGGGCCAAATGTCTGGAATAATAAGCTCTCCCTGTTAGCAGACTATTTTATGGGCTTGTGGCAAACATCAAGATTACAGGGTTTTGATTTTATTGATTCAGTGACACAATCTCTCCTATTAGTTTAGTGGAAAATCTGAGAAGGCAAACGTTTTTACCAGCTTTACTTCGGATTAGCCAGTTCTTAACAGCTGCACATCTGGGCAGCCTGTCCTATACAGAAGCGTAATTTATAGAGGCCCTTTGATAGAGTCCAAGTACTGTGCAATCAATTAGAAACCTGGTGTTCCAGTAGACGGACTCAGACCTGACTGCCTAATACTCGATCCATATTCCACGAGGTAAACGGCAGGAAGGTGACTCAGAGAATGTATTTCTGAACTGGCTTTTAGGGACTTCCTTTTCTGACCCTTTCTAGTGGTGAAAGCATTGCTTGTGAGGGTCCAGGTCCCTTCTCAAGGAAGATGTTAATCTGATTCCTGTTTGGTGGCTTTTCCCAAATGTAGCAGTTGATTTTCAATTCTCTTCAGTATCGACTACCATCTGTTGAATCTTAGATAGATGATGGATGGGATGTGAAATTATTTGGAACATTCTGCATGCTGGAAATGGTGGAGGTCTGAGATTAAAATGTGCCTAGACTCGATTTTCAAGAAATGACAGGCATTTGGGAGCATGAATCCCATGAAATCTGTGCACTGACCATAGATTTTCCCTAGAGAAGGTCCATGTCGCTGAGTCTGGGAATTAAGCACTCCCCACCCCCAGTTTGGATTCCACAGTTTACTTTTGGAACAAGTTTTACTTTTTCTGCATAATTTAGAAGTGAGCACACAAGTCAGACCAATGGTGATAACGGTTGTAAGAACTGAGGAAAGCCTTAAGAAATGGGACTTAAATGAGAGCCAGAGTCTGCATTTAAGAAAGATTTTCCAGTTCTTCCCTGTTTGTTGCTGGAAGGAGAGTGCCTTAGCTTGTATGCTTTGTCCTGATATAGCCCATGATGTAACTGGATCACTGATGGTTGTGAATATCAGGGCTCGTCTGCACAGCAGAGGGAGGTGCAGTGCCGTGGAAGGAAGGTGAGATCATTCCTTCTCATGGGATGCTGCTGGGCTTGCTCAAGGCACGAGAGGTTTAAGAGGCTGTGGGACATGGCAAGAGCAGATGGAAAGAAGACCAGCAGGACGGATCCAACTGCAAGGACTTGGTGGGCAGGACCATATAGAAACTTTTCTTTGAGTACTCCATCTTCCCAAGTTGCTTTTCCTCATTTAAAAGTCTTATTTACAGCTTTTGTATGATAAAACCTGTCTACCTATGGTTTAGTTTAGTCTTCTTTTGA
Organism: Myiopsitta monachus; assembly: GCA_017639245.1. Classification (NCBI taxonomy): domain Eukaryota; kingdom Metazoa; phylum Chordata; class Aves; order Psittaciformes; family Psittacidae; genus Myiopsitta; species Myiopsitta monachus. Next base: position 2,580,846 of record CM029917.1, on the reverse strand, counting down.
GGAGGAGCTCACCAAGGGCATGGTGCATGCAGATGCATCTGAAACCTGTAGTCAGTCTGAGTCTCATGATCTCAGATCTTCATGATCTTAGATCACAAAGTGCTCTAAGGCAGCTGCCAGCCCAGCTCTGTTTCTCCAGGATGGAGGAGTCGGAAAAGCTGTGATTACTCACTGCAAGTGTTTAAAGTCATTTCCCTGTCCTGAAGGACCTGTTACTGCTCGGGCAGTTACACAGAACCAATTGAATGAAAAGGGATGGTGGAATGCAGTTTCCCTCTTTAGAACCATGTGAGAAATTGATGCCTATGTGTTGAAAAAACAGAATGCAGACTGTAACTTCATGCTTCTTTGCATGTAGTACTCAGACAAAAGGCAGTGGAACCTAATGAGGTATTTTTGCTGCTTGTGCTGGTGTTGAGATAAGACTGAAGAATTAAGAACTAGAAGAAGGGGAGATTACAGGTAGGGTCTTGGCTAACTGTCCTGACGATGTTCACATGCTGTCTCTGGTAGGCATTCCGTCTCTTGGAAGTTGGTGTGTTTCTGAATGCTTGGCTGCTCTTATCTCTCTGTTTTATTCAGAACATGGTATGTCAAACATAGGGGAATAATCAGATACATATAACGAAGCTTTTATGAAGCTTTCTGGTCTGTGGGTGCTTTGGGTTCTTGCAGACCCCGGACATGACTGGTCTGGTTTGTGTAACCCTTGATTGGGTGAGCAGCACAGTAGCGGTGCTTTCAGGGAGAAACTATTCCTTGCAGATGTTTAAGCTCAGCAGTTCAAGCAGCGGTTTTCAACGTTTGTGGATTTCTTGCCATTCTTAGTTAAACAAACGATTTGGTGGCAGAATTCTGTGGTTTGCAAGGTTGCAGGAGGCTGAGCACTTACCCTGCTCTTCTGAGATTCAGCTGTGTGTATTTCAGTCCCCTTACATGACCAAGGCAGGCTTCCAAGCATGGGGTTGTCTGCAGAGTGTTGGTCTGAAGAGTGCCAGAGCAGCCTGTGCCTGCAAGCTGGTTTTGATAAAATAAGAACCTTTCCCAAATGTGAACTGAGCAAAGCCCTTTCCTACTATGAATACAGCCCTCAGCTTGGCAGGAGAGCTGCTGGGGGGTGAGAGACCTGGAGGCTGTCAGGTCACTGGGGTTGGTCACTGGGAAGGTAGATAGAAGACTCCCCGCCTTTGGGGGGAGTCTTTAGGTTGAAGATTGATCAGATTTTCCCAGGAATTAAAAAAGGCCAAGTAATGTTTGGCGGGTGCTGACTCAGGCAGCGTACAAAGAAGGGGGGGAAGTCGTGTGCATGGCGCTGTTATTGCCTTGGCTTGTGGATGTTTTCCTTTCCCATAATAGTGCAGTGTTGAGAACAGCAGTGAGACCTCCTGCGTATGTGAGAATGCAGGGTCACAGTACAAATAAAGGATAATTAGTCCATTTATCCAGGTTGTGAATGGCTTTGAGTTTCAGAGTTGAAACCTGCTCACTGTGCTGCAAAGTGTCATTAATAGCAATAATTTAGTACTAATTCAGGTCTTCACATGTTGAATCTTGAGTTAAATTTGTTGAACTGAAAGCTGAGCTCATCATTCAAAGAAGGTCTTAGTCACCTGAGGTGCTGAGTAATGGGCAGAGCTCATTGCGGTCAGTAAGAACTCTGGGTATTTGTGCTTGGACATTTATGTGGATGCCACTGTAGGTTAGATACAAGGAAGAACTTCTTCCCTGTGAGGGTGCTGAGGCGCTGGCACAGGGTGCCCAGAGAAGCTGTGGCTGCCCCATCCGTGGCAATGTTCAAGGCCAGGTTGGACACAGGTGCTTGGAGCAAGCTGCTCCAGTAGAAGGGATCCCTGCCCATGGCAGGGGGTTGGAGGTGAATGAGCTTAAAGCTCCTGTCCAACACAAATCATTCCATGATTCTGTGAGTTTAATAAGCTCACTCACAGCATCCAAGAAAGAAAACTGTGACCCTACTGCATATTTGCACCATTAACCTTGATGGTAAATTAAGAAAGTGCTAATACATTGCAAAGGGCACTTGCAGGTGTCAGCAGCATGTAACAATAGCAGAGCTCTGGGAGATGCCAGTCCTGTACTGGGAACATTTGCCATCTGCAGCTTGACTTTACCAGCAGAGAAAGCCATGGTCATTTCCGACCCTGTGCTGCTGGGCTCTGGGGCATGGCTGCTGTGCAGCTCAGCAGCATTCCAGGGCACCTCGGCATGAAACATGCTTGGGTCTCTCTGCTGAAACTTAGCGAGGTTTTATTTCTTGCTGTGAAGAGCAGCAACCTAAAATAGCTTCTAACTCTGCCCCCCTCCTCCAGAAGAGGACTTCCCGGGCCTCCTTCTCCTGCACAGCCCAGAAATGCTGGAGAGCAGAGGACGTGTCAGCAGTAACAGCAGCCAGTTCTTTCTGCACAGCCTCTGCAGCCTTCCCGCTGTCTGTTAAGAAGTGTGAGTCGTGTCACCAGAACCACTGAAGCCTCCAGCAGCCGAGGTCACATCTGGAACAGTGGGTTTATGAACTGCCCCTGGGATCAGATGGCTTCAAGTTCCTCTGCAGATGGCTCCGTCAAGGGAACTCCCAGCTGGATGGTGATCCCACGAGTGCTGGTGGTTGTTGGCAGCCTCCTACCAATGCGTGTTTATCTAAGAGAGGGGAAGATGAGTGGTTTTTGAGGAGGAGCAGCCTCAGATTCTTGCAGGGTTTAGTGTCACCTCGCCTTCAGACAGCAGCACGTCTTCCAGCTGGAAGCAAGCCTACATGTCCTATATGAAGACATGTACATGAGAGACCCCCAGAAGCCTGCACGTCCCTCCCTGGCTTGGCCAAAGGGCCACAATCGTGGGATAAGCAAGGCTGGTTTTTAACTTTCTAGAGATAAAGATGAATACGTTTTGATCTCAGCAAAACTGAGCATGATACACTGGTGCAGTCAACAGACTCCCTTGCACGTATGCAAAATCCGGAGAGAAAGAGTCCTGGGCAGGGATTTAGGTGATGTTTCAGTCTTTTTTTTCTTTTAAAGGGAAATATCCTGCAGTATTAGTGCAGAAAGGGGTTTCCTGAAATGGGTAAAACACACTCTGAGTAGGTTGGGTCCTGTCTGCAAGGCATGTGCTGTTGAGCTTGTCAAGATCCACTTCCAGGTGGCAGCTCATCCCAAAGGAGGGACTGGAGATCTTGTCCTCATTCATTGGGGTTATTCTGGCTCCCTGGAGGGCAGCAGCTTCTCCAGTGGCAAGAGAGGGCTGTTACATTCAGGCCGTGTTCACACGTCACCGGTTCTTCATGCGCAACGCTTATATACAACCTTTCCTGTCCATATATAGGAGCACAATTCATCAGAGACTCATCTAATTCCTTTCTTATATCCTATTCTGCATGCTGACAGTGGTAATCTGGGTCTGTGTCAGTCCGTTTTGGCCAACAGAATGAAAAAGTAATTTCTCTAGTGCTTTGTCCACATAGAGGCCTCTTTGCATCCTCTTGCATTGCCTGCTCACTCCCTGTCATGCCAAACACAAGCTGGGGTCACTAACATGACTCTCTGCAGTTCAGCACCACCCTGCCTGTTGTCACCTCCTGCCTCGGAATGGTGACAGTGCTCTCCACTCCCCATGTGTTATGTTTCCAAACCTTTCTTCCCTGCTGGAAAAAGCACTCTGACATCTGCCAACCTTTTTCCTCCTTCAACTCACCTCTATTCTGAGATGTCTATAGAAATGATGACAACATTTAGGCTGCTGTGCCAGGATATCCCAGGGTACCACACTGTCCAATGCTGTCCTGTTGTTTTCCCATACTATCCACTGGTGTCCATCTGCTGTGTATCCGTATATCTTTGGGGCAGGAACTCTATAGGGTGCAAACCGTTTCTGTTATTGTATGTGCAGTGCCTGCAGAGTGGGCTTGCAGGCACATGTTAAGACAAATAATGGGGTTCCAGTCTTGGAAGATTGTCCTCTTTTATGTATGCAAGGTAGGGGACCTGCAGCATTGGGGAGCAAAGTCACTGTGCGCAGAAGTGGGGCTGGCAGGGCTGAAGAGGAGTCATTCTGACCTGCAAAGGGAAGCTAATGAGAGCAGCCAGTCTGCAGTGCAGAGACATGATCCATAGGAGCTCAGCTGCAATTACCGGCTTCTTTCTCCTATGAGCTACCAGAAAACTGCCACTCTGTGACAGCTTTCAGCCACTATTGCTTTGGGCTGGATGTTGAACTAGAGATTCAAAGCGAAAGCCTTCCAGTGTCATCAGCAGACCTTGGGGCTCTCAGGGAACTTCTTTTATATGTGTTTTTCTTCCTGCTGAAACACTGCCCTCCTCCGCTAAACCTTATGATCTTCCCCCATTTGCACACGCAAACATGGGCATGTGTTTCTCTGTGTGTGTTTTCTGTGAGATTTCCGTGGAGAACTTTCCAAGGAGGGATTATTCCACAGCCCCTTTCAGCCCACAAGGGAGGTGGCCAGACCCACGGCATTTTCCATCAGTGACTTGGGAGCTGGTCTCCTCCTCCCACCAGCTCCTCATTCTTTGGAGAGAAACCCATGCTACCGGTGTGTCTCGGTGCTGGCTATGGAGCGCCTGCATCCCTGCCTTCCTCATTTCCCAGCTGCTTTGCTGCTTGTGTCTCTGATCTCACCCACGAGCGTGGCATAACGTCTGGGAACAGACGGACCAGCACGATCCCATGGCCCTGGCGGGAATGCAGAGGGTTGTGTTGCATCCTTTAAATGTGGGGGCTCCCTGTCAGAGTGGTGAGACCTGCATCGGTCGCTTGTGCGCAGGGATGGTCCCGTGAGAACGGCTGTGCTACTGGGGCTTAGGAAAACATTGGTGTGTCGTAGATCTGTTATCTGAAGCTGTAAAACTCTATCTGTAGAAATGGTTTCTAAAACGAGCAGGATGTGAGTGAGGCTCATATTTAGGGACTTCTAAAAGAAGTTACTTGTGGCATGCACAGATACTGCTGAACCTACTAAAGAGTGTGCTTTGGCACCATTATGTTTTTTATTGTTATAATCATTATACACTGAATCTTCTGCACTACAGTTATCTAATGCGCCATCTAAAAGCAGATGCCTAAGAAAGAGGTGTGGTGGTGTGGTGGTTTTTTCCTTTCTTCTTTTTAAGTTCAGTTGCAGAAGAATGACTGGGAAAATAGCATTATGGGTTTTCCAGATTTTTTCCTCAATAATTGTGGTATCTAATGTGCTTTGCTTCCAAGTTAAAAGACGAGGGTTTTGAACTGTGGGTCCTGCAAGCACCCCTTTGGCTCTGCTCACCTCCTCACACATCATCATGGGTAATGAAGGCTCTACCCCTGGTTACCTTTGTGCTGCCCTGTTGCCTTCAGTTGCTTTGCATATATGATCGGAGCTGCCTAAATCACTGCGTTGATGATGTGCTAGAGAGAGCAGGATCCAGCTCCCTCTCTCTGGGCTCTCTTGGGTTTTGCAGCAACAGCCAAAGGGGAAATCACAAGCTTTTTTCAGTTGCTGAAGTCAGAAATACTAACTCTGGGGATGCCCTGGGGAGGAGCAGTGAGATGGGAAGGGGCACTTTCCGAGTCACTCCTCGTCCTGCATTTAGTGGCCCTGGGAAGCCATGGAGCAGCTGAATCTTGGCTGAAGAACTGCATGGCTGATGGAGGATGGTCCTTAGGGATGTGTGATTTTGTACAGATTTGGGAATAGGAGTCACTGAACTCCATTCAGAGTGCCTGAGCTGGAGGAGCAGGCTGCCCAGCTGGCAAGAATTCAATTGCTTAGTCAGTAATTCATTTATGATGCATGGACCCAGTTCATACTTTCTGAATCAAGCCTCCACTAGACCCTGCCTATAGCCCATGTCCAGACCCTTGCACTGCCTTGAGGGCACGCTGGATTGGGGCCAGTATTTTGCCTGTAGAAACACTAAAAGAGCATCTTGATGCTCATCAATTCAGCAGGACTGATGACTTACTGCCTCTTGCCAGGTGTTTCCCAACACAGGTTGGTGATTCCTCATCATTAGGGATGAATAGGGCTTAAAATCCTGCTAGTCCAGATGAGTGCCTGAGGGTCAAGACTCTTCACTCCAGCTCATCTGGAATCTCTTACCTGTCTGGAGTCTGACATTTGATAGGACAAAAGTTTTTTGTGCAGTTCCTGGTGTTTCTGCTGTGCAGTTGGAATATTGGTGCATGAGGTCTCCTTGGGATTAGTCCTCATTTCCTTGCTTGGCCTTGACAGGAGGCAGGAAGCAGAGGAAATAAGAAATAATTGAAACAGTTCTTATAAATTGGTTTGCCTCGGATTCAGTTTGAAGAATGGGTAAAGGCCTGGGACAATCTGAGGCTCGCATTTCCTTGAAGCGTCTAGGTACTGGAGGGCTGAATGAGGGTTGACATGATGGTCTCCTTGTGGGGATTAATCTAAGACCAATCTCTTAGATCCTCTGGGTTGTCAAGATATCATAATAACCTAAGTGGCTGTGGGTATTTTGTCAGTGGTATTTATATCTGGAGATCAGAAATTCATCAGCCATCAGTACCCAGTAGTGCTAAGGGCAAGAGCAGTGCAGAAAGTGATACTTCCTGAGTATTTTTGTTAGTGGTTCTCAAATTGTCTCTGTTATGCCTCTGTGTACAGTTTTGTTACCTTTGGGAAGAAAAGGGACCAGGCAGCTGGACTTGCTTTTGTTTACTACTTCTCAATATAGCCAGAAGCTTTTTTTCTTCCATGCTATAGAAATAAATCTAGTCTGTTATTATTATTTATTGTTATTACTTATTAAAAGCTTTCACTGGGGAGTTGGGCCTCACTTAGGGGAGTGTCAGGCCCAGTGGAACCAGTCTATTCCCCTCCGCCTTCCAGCAGCCGGCGTGTGGCAGAGCCAAGGTCTATAACTCAGAAGAGTCCTGGCAAGAATCTCCCAGGATACTCCTAGCAAAGAGAGGTGCTCTGACACCTTGAGGTCAGCCACAGGTTAATACACTGCAGGAAACCTTGAAGAGTCAGCTGATGATGCTAGTCTCATCCGTAGCACCTTCTCACTCAAGTCTTTCTGAAGGGCTTGAGACTCCAAAGGGGACCATTTCTCCTGCAAAAAACACCTTTCTGCTTCCAACCAGCTCCCTGGCTTCTGCTGAAGCTTTGCATGGGATTGGCAGTGAGATTGTCTGGGTTGTCTTGTGAAGACATTTGGAAATCAAGCATTTGTCTTGAAGAATTTCTTCCATAATGTGCAGGATATCGGGTTCATGTCCAAGATTCTTTGAAATCAAGGCACTTCCTGTTATTTCAAAGCAGAACCAGGCGGCTGTTTGGATGAGGTTTGTGTTATTGTTCATGGTAGGCAGTCTTAGACGTTCAGTTTTTATTGTGCCAACAGTTCATGGATGGGTATTCATGTCACTAGTGAAGAAGTGAATGAAACTCAATACTCCCTGCAGGGCTCTTGCTAGAGCTGCTGGAAGCCTTCTACACTTGGAGGAGAAGTGTTTGGGTTTCTATTGCTAAGTAACTAAAGGATGGGGATAAAACCGGTTCCAGAGCAGCACCCCCTTCTCAGGCCCCCATACACCTCTGTAGTCTCTTCACACAGAGTAGAGAGGGAGACTGCATTTCCTGAGAACCTCTCCAGTGTGTAATGGTGGAGGCGGGGGAACTTGAGAGGAAGTTTTCTTTCCCCATTCTTATTGTTTTTACGGATTCCTCCTGTGATGCTCCCAAAGCCTATCGCTGACTGAGCAGTGGGAATGAAGATGCAGGAGGTCCCTGTAAAAGCATCCTTGCCAAGTCTGTCAGAAATCAGCTTACATGTGAGGAAGATGAGCTGAAGCCCCATGAGACAACAAGAGGGAAACAGCTGTGGCAAAGCAGACATCCATCAGTGAATGGGTCTAGCCTGAACCATTTCTGTGGCTCATTTGTATAGAAGAATGGGTCCTTCTTATTCTGTCTGTGCATATGTAACAGTAACATGATTAGCATTAATGAAGTCGACTTATACTAAAGGGAAGCTGGAAGTAACCAGTGATCGCTGCATTGCATTGCAGCCTTCTCTGAGAGAAAGCAGTAGCATCACCACTGCTTGCAGGGAGCTTTTGAACTCTGCTCAAGTGAGTAAGCTGCACCAGAAAACACCTTTTCTTCATCTTGTGAAATACTTCACAAGTTTTACTCAACAGAGAATGGATGAGTATTCCTTTCTGTCACTTGGAGTACTTAGGAGATTTAAATAGGGGGCCTGGCCAAACAGCAAGGGGTCACAAGGATGCTATTAGGACAGGGCATCCATTGCCATCAGCACCCAGGACGCTAGCAATGAAAGTATTTGGCCAGTGGAAATGTCTTGAAGTTGTTAATGCTATTAAATTACCAGGTTCTGTAGCTTTGACCTCAGTTCATAGCTCACCTACAGTAGCGAATGCCAGAGAGCTCTTCATTGTCCGTTTAAGTGATTAGAAATGTTCATAATCCTGCTATCCTTGCCTGTGTTCAAGGCCTGGTTGGATGAGACTTTGAGCAACGTGGTCTAGGGGAGCTGCAGAGACAAGGTCATTTTCCCCCCTAACAAATCTATTACAAAATGCATCTATTGATGTTAAAAAAGTTATAAAGCTTGGGAAATATCATACCTCATCTCTTCCAAAACTTGTCAACATTGAAAACAAAATCTTAGAGAGCAGATAAGACTTTAGGTTGATTGGAGAAACTTACATGTAGCTCTTCCTACTTTTTAATTAATGGAGTGTGCAACTTCGATTTATTTATACATAATTTTAAATTCCTACTATATACTGAAATAAGAAAAGGTGCATAAGACATAGTGTCAAGACACATTAGTCCTGAGGCAAGACTGGTGTGCAGACTTGATAACAGCAGCTGACATCTCCAAGAGGCGTCTAAGCCATGAAAGGAAACCCAGTACAGAAGTGCCTTGAGTCCAGAGTGATTTAATCAGTCCAGTTTGGGGTAGGCTGATGGACTTCCTGGCACAAAGCTCCAGCAGCATGGGCAGACAGCCCTGCCCAGTCCATTGCACCAGTGTGGAAATGCTGGTTCTGGCTGTGCTCACTGGTCCAGGTAAAATGATCTCTGGCATCATTTTGGTGAAAGGTTTGAACTTAGAGCCAAAAATCTGTCAATGCATAAGCTTAGTCTGTGCAATTCTTTTAATTCTTGTTTAACTCTTCTTTGTTATTACTGAGAACTTCTTTGTTATTACCTGCTTTGTTAGCATTGCAGCTCTCCAGTTGGCAAGCAGGTTATTTCTAGGACGTGAAATAAGCTTAGGAAGTCTCAATCTGCAGTGAATATCGTTGATCTCAGTCTCAGTTTCTTTGCTGCTTCTTGTCCTGCTTAGTGATGCTTAAAATGGTTTTCCAATGCACCATTCTGTGCCCCTCTTCATACACCCACTGCAAAGAAGTAGATAATCACATGAGGATCTGGGCTTGGAGTGCCTCACTCCAGAGCAGTAGCAGAACAATGCAGTTAAATTTCCCTTGTGTGGTGTTCATCTTAATTACTGTTTTTCGTTCTGTGCAGAAATTTGGCTTTTTTAACACAACACTGTTTTAATCTAAAAATGTGCAGCATGGCTTTTGCTTTTTTATTTCTTAGCAAAGAAACAACCAGCCTCATTAGGTATCAGCTTTATCGGTCTCACCACAAAAGCCGTTAGCATGCTCGCTGAGCATAAAATATGTTTTCTATGTTAAAGACCTTACAAAACTGGCAGCTGCACTACAGATTTATTGTAAAAGCCAGTAAACGGCTCTTTTATTTTTCCTGCTTACCTACCAGTCATTCCAATGACCGTGGATGGGACAGCTCCATTTGTGGGTCAGTGATCTCCAAAAGCAGAGGAATGGCTTGCAGAAGATTAAGCAATAATCAGAAACAATGTAAATATAATTTTGGCCAGAATACTGGGGGAAAAAAGAATCCAATCCAACCTCTTGTTAAGTGTCAGTTGAGTTTGTTTCTCAAATGAAATGATGAAATACCACTTCTTAATAATTTCAAACCAAGTGATGTGGCAATGGAGAGCATACGGGGGCAGCAGTGATTTTTCCCTGTACCTGTCCCCAGGACTCACTGGCATGTTCCTTTGAGGTATAAGTTGTAAATGGGATATTTATTCACTTCTAATAGGCTGGAGAACAAGAAGGCTTATATCAGATGTGGTGACAGAAGAGAATATGCATGTCTTTCACATAGTCACTGAAGTCCATGTTACCCACCTTGTCCTATGGCAGGAATATTAAGCTTTTCTCACCTTGGCTGGTGCTGGGTAAGCAGGGCCAGTCTGATACCAGCACTCCTCTCTGCTGCATCTTAATGACATGGCATCTGGCAAAAACTAAACCTGGGTCAAAAATGGAGCAATCAAAGCACTGTGAACCTCTCAGAATGGACCGGGAGCATGCAGAGAGCTCAGGGAGGAGACAACCATGTCCAGGAGACAGGTAGCTTTAGGAAGAAATCCTCTAAAACTGAATGTTCTGGACCAGCCCATGCATCAGGCCCAAGAGGTGTTGAGCATCCTGTTATATCCCAGTTGGACCTGGAGAGGATTGAAAATTAATCCACAAAGGGAACAAACTTTGAGGCACAGGAAGGTGCCACTCCAGAAGCGACACCTTCTGTTTTGCCAGAATATGTCTATTGACAGACTCCACTGACTGTTTTATCACAGATCTACTTCATTCTGTAGTGTGTGCATTTCAGCAGTCAGTAAATGGCCTAGAGTCTGAAGCATTGGTAGTATTTGCCCATGTGATAACCAGCTCAAATCAAGATTACTGTAAGGAATGGGCTTGACTTTGGAAAGGACCAGCAAATTATGTAGAAAAAAGGCTGCTTGAAATAAATGTGGAGGTAGATATAATGTGATGGTATCCAACCTGAACAGCAGGGTGTCATGCGTACCCTAAAAGCTTGCTGTTGTTAAAAACGGGTGGCTTTTTATACAGAAATGCACCAACAAAATGCTTTTACATCTCAAATACCAAATCCTCATAATGATAATTTCTTTGACTGTTTGTGACACTGTTAAGGTCTAGAGTATATTGGTAGCAGCTTCAAAATAGAGAAGGAGGATAGATCATGGAGCTAACAGCCATGCAACAAGAGTAGTGGGCAGAACGCATTGATGTGGGCACTTGCTTCTTACTTTGGATATTTCTGTTCAATAAATAATTCTTGAGTTGTAACTAACCTAAATCCAAACCAGTTTCTTCAAGAGTCTGATGATCTGTTTAGGACTGACAAGTGTTAAAGACCCAAACATGCTTCCAAAAATACAGGTACTGCAGGGAGTGCTGTGAAATAAAGCCCTGGAGTGAGGCCATTAAACACAGTCGCTCGTCCTTGACAGGACAAGCAACAGAAGGACAAGAAGGCAGCCTGTAATTACACCAGTGATGGCATCCAGAATCATTCATAGCAGTTAGAAGAACGGTTGCAGGAAGAGCTGTTTTGAGAACGAGAAGTGTCTGTGTCAGACAAGAGTCACTTAGTGCCAGACGGAGTCATTAATGTCAGGTTCTCCGGAAATTGTTTAATCAATTCTGATGGGGGCAGAGAAGGAAGAAACAGAATTGAGACAGGACATCCATGGGGATTCCCATGCGAGACTTTCTCCATGAATATTTTATGAATCAGCTGGATGAGTTTATGGCAGTTGGCTTATCCTATTTGTATTTGCTCTTCAAAAGAAGAAGGTGGCATTGGAGCAGTGCCCTGGGAACAGCGTGCATGCTTACCTGGATGGACTTTTGAATTGCAACCTAGCCTGTTTGACTGGTGCTGGGAAAAATGCCTAGCCTTGTGGTAGCAGTCACACAGCATTCGTTTATTCTAAAAACATAGAAGGAAATCTTTGGGAATAGGCAGGTAGAGGTGGGAGGCAGAAGTGACGTTTTGTGATCTTCCTGTCATTGCAAAACACTGCAGAAGCTCATTATTTTCTATTTTCTTTCCCATTTATGCCACTGTGGTGGTGGGAGAGGTGTTCAGATTGCATGAGCTCTGTAATAAGTGACTTTTGTGTGGCGTTTTCCGAGGGTAGGGACACAAGGCCTGATCATTACACAAATGAGACCGTGGGATTTTTTGCATTACCTCTCTGCTCTCACAATTGGATTTAATGAAAGGGAAGCCCAGAAGGGACTGATTAGCCTGTGCACACAATCAATACACTTCCGCATTTCTTCATGCTTAGGTGGCTAAAGCTGACCACCTGGCAGGGCCAATGCAAGCGCTTTCGCCTTTCAGCGACTGTACTTTCATTTCTTCAGTATGGTTTCATCTCTAATTGCATTTTGGTAATCCAACCCAGGTTTCCAGCTGCAGACAGCACCGCAGGACTATTTACATTGATTTCTTTTTTCTGAAATAGATGTGTTTTTATAGTGGTTTGCAATGACAATTAAATGATTAAAGCTTAGAGAGGATGAAGCTGCATAACAGCCGCTAGAACCATAATGAGGATAGCTGTAATTTTACTTCTAATAGGCTAGAAGAGGTCTGATGCCACAACCTAAAATTGAATCAAGCTTTCACTCAAGCATAATATTCAGAGAAGTAATATAAAACGGCACTGGGTTTGCAGTTCTACATCCATATACAACATTTGCGGCTATTGTGTGCTTCCTGTGTATTGGATGAATTTAATTGAAGGAAGTCCCATGGTCTGTCTCGGACATACCACGCTGCTTGAGGGCCAGCTTCAGGAGGATCAGATACAGCTGTTGGTGGAGCAGTCCTCCTGGTGCAGACCAGCCCATGTAGTCCCGAATCCTCTTGTCCCTGTAGCAAACACTTCTTTAATCAAAGCAGGCTCTACCAGCAAAAGGATATGCTTTTGCTGATGGAGAAACGCCATTAGAAGTCATTCTCTGGCCTGTGTTTTTATGTTAGTAAAAGCTTCTTGTGTGGGTTTGGGTTGTTTATGCATATTTTCTGTACTGCTTTTCACTCTGGCTGTTTGTCTACCTCTGTGTGCGTTACAGAGGTGTCAACAGTTTTGACAGCCCTTCCAGGAAATTTGCACCGAGAAGCTGTCTCCAGCAAAAGGTGCTTTAGAGGCTGCCATGCAGCAGGTGTTATTCTGCTTAAATCCATGGCGTGGTTTTGTGCAGGGTGGACCTACTTGAAGACACTGCCCATCCTTTTTTATATTTAGCTTAAATTTTCCACTTCTCGGTTTCACCCTGGAGTTCTTAGGATAAATGCCAATAATGACTCTCTCTCCATCCTGACCATCCTGTACATCTTTCCAGATCATTAGTCTATCCTTGACCTTTTACTGTCTGTGGTTCAATATGATGCTTGAGTCATTCATTTTTTTGTACGCTTTCCTCCAAAATTCACCTTTGCATCCATCCCGTTCACCCGAGAGGTTGTTTCCCTCCCATTTTCTCTGGTTTTCTGCACCACTTGAATTTTGAAAGGCAAAAACCTGGACCAAAATGCCACAGGTGTGATCAGAGGGATTTCCTTTGCCTTAATCTTCCTACACTGACCTCCCCATGTTCTGGCGGTCTGGCTGCCTTGTCACATGGCAGTGCTGTAGGAAACATGTCCTGTGGCATTTTTCAATGATGGCTGTGCCAGTGTTCATTTCTTTGTAGGCAGGCTGAAGAATCACTGATCTGCTTTCGGACAGTGCCCTGGCCACCCATGGTGGTAGCATCACTTCTGAAACAGCTGGCATGTCCCACGCAGCCCCAGTGCCACCAAGGTCGTGCTGACAGAGCTATGATCACAAGGAGCACACTGTGGGGATACACCCACTTTATTGTTTCCCATTCAAAGAAATGTGGAAAATTGCCTTAGGTAAAATCTGAGCTGTGGGGACCCACCAGGGATATTATAAAAAGCAAAAAGGGCAACTTAGGCATGAGCTGTCCTGTATGATCTTTATTTTTTTGCAGTGCCATAAAATTCTTCCTCCTATCTGTTTAGATTCCCGCAGTGAGGAAATGAACAGGATGCATTTATTCCTGAAGTTGCCTTTAGAATTTCTTGCTAGAATTGACATGCATTTTGCCATCAGGGTCATTGGCATTGCTGGCAAGTCAAGGGGTTGTTTTGCTGTATGGGACACCAGCACTGCCACTGGTTTCCATGCAGGCAGACATGCTGTCCTGTTTTATGTGTGTGCTAGTGACTGTATGAATGGTGAGCCTGTCCTCCAGTCAATGGCTAACCTCGCAACACAACGCGGGGTTACAGGCAAGAAACCTGACTGTTCATTGATCTTCACTTCTTTTTACCTAAAATACCAGATAAAGGTAAGCAACGTCTCCCCCTTTGAGGTCCTATACTTTGGTGAGGCTGAAGATGTTTCATAGAATGAAACAGGTTGGAAAAGACCCTTAAGCTCATCCAGTCCATCCGTTCCCCACCACTCCCAAGGCCACCACTAACCTGTATCACTGAGGGCCCTTGTCTACAGGGTTTGTGAACACTTCAGTGACAGTGATTCCAACGCTTCCCTGTGCAAAATGCTTTAAAGGGTTTACCTGAATAAGTATGATGTGCTTTTGATATGACCTGGTCTAGGAATAGCACTATTCAGTGCTCACATAACTTTACCTGTTCGGGTCACTATGCAAGATTAGTCAACTCTGGTAGATTCTGAAAATGGCAAAAGGTTGTCCTTGCCTGGTACCTCTCCTGACACCGGCAGATGGTGTTTCCATCTGCTAACATTGCATTCTTCTTCAGTGCTTTCCAACTACTTCATAAAGGTATTTCCTGGTAAATGACAAATAGTTGGTGTCCTGCACTGTACATCAATGGGACATAAGCATGAAATGTCAGTAAGTCCAGAACTGGTAATACAGAGAAAAAGATCATAAAAGTGTGTTTGTGAAGCGGTTCCCACTTTATGCAGTAAATTAAATCACAAAAACGAGTTATTGACCTATGTATTTCTACCAGTATTCATTGCTTGGTCATGAGAACTGTTACAGAGCCTAGGGCCTGGAAAGCACTTCTGGGCTTGGAACAAAAGTTCCTCTTCTGTGCTTGGCATGGAATCTTCACAAGGGACTTGGGTTTATAGATAATCCTCACTGTCATTTCTGTATAAAAAACCCACTGCAGACAAGTTTTAACACACTGCCCCCCAGCCAGGATGTGATCTGACTCACTTCATGTGGAGACGCAGTGTCCCACTTCAGTGGGAAGGTATGGCAAGATCTCCTCTTTGGTGCCAGTCCTGGGGGGCTGTCATATTTTCAAGGCATTGCCTGGGGCACTTGAACACATTGAGGAATGTCTCCTTGCTCCTGCCCTCCCGACAGGTCCTTCGCTTCCCAGCAGGTCCCTCAAGCCCCACTGATGTCCTCTCAGTGTGACAGGGCTGGGGAGGATGGACAGAAGAAGCCCTCATCATGTTGATTTACACGCAGGCAGGCTCGTATTCTCACCAGGGTGACTTTCAGAGCCCAGGAACACTCCTCCAACTGTTAATCCCAAGTGCAAGTGGAAGGGAAAGCAGTAAATCCTGGCTTTAGTTTGCTTCATCTAGGGGGTACTTCCTCTGCAAAGACCTGAATCACACCTGGGTCCTCCCATACCCATACCCAGCTGTTTGTCTGTCTTCTTGTATACTTCTTCAGAAGAATTGTTTGTCTTGGTGCAATATCCCTGTCTGGTAACCTGGGATACTAGAAGGTTTTATGATGCTTTTAGAAACCTGGAAATGGCATTGTCTGCTCTGGGTTTTGTAAAGAAATCCTTTTGTTTGTTCTGCTGTAGCTTGGCTTGAGTTAAGGGAGATTTTATCGTAACTGTCTGGCCTTGAAGACAGATCACCTCTGTGTGTGGTGATCCCTATGTAGGCTGCAGTCTTGCAGGGTCTCCCACCCTGTGTTTCCCTGCGTATGCTAAGGACTTCTGCGTCACATGCAGCTTCAGAGTGGGTATTGCAAGAAGTACTCTAATCATCTAGTAGTGAGCTGCGAGAAAGGCAATCAACTTGATAGCAAGTAGTGACGTTATAGTAGTTATGCATTTATCAGCAATAGGGCATATTTTGCAGGTGGCATAAAACATAGATTAGTTAACACCAGGGCAGACTATCAGGAACTTCCGAAGGTCTGAGCCAAGCCAGATGAGCAGGGAGCTTGAGACAAAATGTGCCATCAATAAAACCAGAAGACTTACACCAAAGGCAACAACTGGAGCTACTTGGTTCACTTGACAGTAAACTAAATGCAGTGGCTCAGGAAAGGGATCAGATATCTGATTCCTGTTACTAGGTACCAGAAATCCAAAAAGCAAACAAGTGAGTGTAACAAATGTCAAAACCAGTCAAGGAAATACTTGTTCGGTTGCTGCAGAACTTAGTAGGGGTGTTCGTTACCATAATACATCATCGAGCTTCACATTCTGGAAATCCACAAAATAAGGCTGCCTGTGTGTGACCTGCAAATAATGTAAATGCAGCTGCTGTGCTGAGGCTGTAATGAGCAAGGTCACATCAGCAAAGGTTTAGCAGGGCAAGGTGAATTCCTGGTGGTTGTCGAAAGCAGGAGAGAAGGGGTGATTCAGCCCAACTGTGTGAAGCAATGAGTCCCCCAGAAACCTGCTCTCCCTTCCTGCCTGTGAACCACCAGACTTCCTTCCCTCTCCGCTCTCCAAGGTTTTATCGTGTGGTTTTCAGCCACATGAGGATTTTGGATGTGGCTCACAGCACTGAGAAAGAAATAAAAAGAAGTGTCTGTGGCTAAAAAGGGTAGTCAGATACTTGTAACATCAAATACTAAGAACTAAGCCTCCTAAAGCCTGCAAAGGAATAAATGCTTCATGGTTTTACGTTTTAACTAAGTTTAAGGGAAAGAGCTGAGACAAAGCTTTCTCCAGGTTCATGTTTTCCCATTGTTGGGTTTCTTGTGACTCCTGGCAGTGATGGCCTGTTCTGGGGCCATCAGGTCTCAGAATCTGGTGCTGCCTGTGCTGGTACTGATGCTGCCATGGCTCTGCCAGTTCCTCATGCTCTGAAAAGCGTTTGTAGTGGTTGCACAGAATTCAACAGATGTGCAGAACCCAGCAAAGAACGGCTCCAAAAATGCAACAAATAACGGAATTTATATCTTTTTGTATGTCTGTTTGAAAGAGCTATTTCCCAAATTAGCCTCTGAGCTCATAATGGCCAGTTAACCTCCTGGGTTTCAAATCATCTCAGTATTAGATGGGAGCTGTGACACTGTAGGAGGTGTAAGTTGCTAACTACAGGATTATGAATTCCACAGTGCTCTGGAAGAGAAGCCCAGATTTGCTGACACAAACTCCAACTGTGGCTATTAGAAGGATCTGGTTACAGCAAACGTTACGGAGCAGGAAGATCCTTTGTCCAGGGTAAATCTTCACATGAAGTGAGCTGTCATTGATTTGTCTTTCTGATGCAAATCATATGAGCATATTAGATCCAGAGAGAAACCAGCGTCATGTTGAAGTAATTATCTCCATAAACATATTATGGCCTTCAATGCAGACAGATGGCATTTGCAGCAGCCTTCTCTCTGTTATGGCAGGATTACTTCCCTTGCTTTCTTCTCCTTGTTCGGTTTGGTATTATTTTAGGTTACCTTTCTTTTTCTCTCCTCTCCTCTCCCTTGGTGTTTTACACACGCTCTCAGGGAGCTGTAGAAAAATCTCTGTGCTGAGGGATGGCTCAGGCTCACAGAGTGGCAGATAAACTGCAATGTCTGATTTCAGATCAAACCACGTGGCCCATTTTATCCAGGAAAAGCCAGCCCTGATAGTGTTAATGAGGCTGACGAAGAGACTGTTGGACACAAAGGACTTGCTTAGAGACTGCCAAGTGAGAGTGTAATTAAAGGTAGAGTAAGTACAAGGCTGATAAAGGAGCAGTTTCATTTTTAAATGGCAAGGTGATTAACATCATAATGACAGAAAGAAAGGAGAGCCAGAAGGAAGCCTCAAATCCAGATTTGAACAGAAGAGAAATCAGAATTCCTGGGTTCCTTTTGCTCCTTTAGCATCAAGTCACTGTCTGAATGAAGAAGGGACATTGGCCATCCCTAACAACTCATTGCGTGAATCCGTATGGTTAAATGGAGATAGCTGGACATGCTGGGGTGGGGGCTTGGCAGTCAGTGTGTGCTCTTCTGATACTATCTCAGTCCCCTCTGGCCAAATAATGAGAACCTTGTGATGAAGGGGTCTTGGTGCTGGTTCTTGGGGTTTTTTTTTGGGGGGGGGAAAGGTATGGGGTAGATGCCGTTGCTGTGGTTTCAGTTACAAAAGATAGAATACAATATTTGGGCTACCAGATGATGCTGGTTATGGTCTAGGAAAATTCTGCTGACACTGAAGGACAGAAATACAAGCTGTTCCCCCACATGCGGCTTTACTGGGAAGACACTAAAAGGTGACTGATGGTGGTGCTTTAGAAGACCTGATTTTTAAATGTAGATGTTTGGAGATTGCTTTCAGGCATAATTCATCCTGGATAGAAAAATGAGTTGCAAGAAGTACCATGCTTCAAAACTTTGGCTTCTTAGAAATCTGAGGGGACCAATTTCATGTTACCTTACTCTTCTTGTGGTGCAAGTACAGGAAATTACAGACTCCATTTGCTAAACAGCAGGAGGCTAAACGATTTGTCTCAGTCTCACCAATATTTTTCAACCCCCCATCATGGAGCCTTCCCTATACACTAATGCATGGACAGAAAGTAAATGAATATACAATGTGAAGGAAGGATGACCTATCTCATTCTCTTGGGTAAACCTAAGTCATGGTACTGTGCCAAAGAGAAAGGAGCCTGGCGTCTGCAGTGTTCCCATCTAGTGTTAGCACAGTGTATTTAAAAAATGGATGTTTTCTTCTCTTTGTGTCCATTCTGGGTGTCTCATTCTAGCAGAGGCCTGTGCAGGGACCACAGTTTGCAGCGTGGTATTACAGTCTTCTCAGATGGCTTTTATTGTCACAATAGGTGGGAGTGGTTGTATCATGAGAGGTTTAACTAGGATGTGTGTTCTGTGATGCTCAGTACTCTGCATAGTACAGCGACAGACTGTGCACACTCCAAAACACAGCTAGGCTGACAGAGAAATGATTCATGCAGCCAGGCTGGACTGTGAGATATCTTATTCAGACTTTTATGAGTGCCTCAGCTTGTGTTTGAGGATAGGGAAAACCAGGACATTTGCTTATCTCAGACTTTGGGCTATTTGTCTGTACAGAGAAGCAGGACCTAAGAACATGTTCCAGAAGAGGAATTAGGCATCTGGGCAAAAGCTTTTGAAGCTAGTTTGAATTGAGCCTGATCACCCTGAGCTAGCACATGCGGAACGGGAGCGGTGGCGTCCGTAACGCGTTGAATTAATCCAGGGAAGTTGTGACAACTTTTGAGGTGGGAATCTTCTTTTTTTTATCATGACACCTGTTGCTCATAGGTACAAATCAAACGAAGAGTATGTGTATGTGCGAGGCCGTGGAAGAGGGAAGTATGTATGTGAGGAGTGTGGAATTCGCTGCAAGAAACCCAGCATGCTGAAGAAACACATTCGCACGCACACAGACGTCAGGCCATATGTCTGCAAGTACTGTAACTTTGCTTTTAAAACCAAAGGTAAGAGACAGTCAGCTCCTAGCTCCTCTGCTCAGTATATTGACTTACAAGCCTTCTTGGGGGTGCTGGTGAAGGGGAAGGGAAAGCCTTCCCAGGGTCTGGAAAAGCCCAGGAGCCGGAGGGAGGGGGTGAGGGAGTCTCAAATTGGCTGCCATTGTCAGAAGATGACCAGTGGAAAGCACTGGCTGCAGCACAGCATCTGTGCCATCCCATCTGTGCTTCTTAAAGGGAATGATCCTGAAATACAGCTTCACTGGCAGGGATTTACAAACCAAACCACCTCAGAATGAGAGCAGTTGCTCCTGGGTACAGGCAACATGCTCTGACTGAGCACCTGGAGACAGTCTTTGGGTGGCTTTTTATGCTCTTCAGATCTGTTTGCGCTGCACATTTTCATCCTTCGCAGTTGCATGTAGCTTCCACATTTTCTGTATCATATCAGTAGGCTTCTTCTCTTAAAACCTCCATTCCAGGACATCTAGTCATTAATGATCCACGATTTCACTACCACAAGATGCTCTTGGCAAGTAACCTTCATCATTGCCTCAGTGAGTGTGTGAGTGAATTCTATCAGGAATGTGCAAAACCACGTGTAGAAAAAAGTCTATTCCAAGAGACTGTGGGGAAAGATTTCGAAAGTGCCGGAGGTGCCCGGGTCCCCTTAACTTCTTATGTGAATTTGGTAGATCTCCCCTCCATCTTTGGTTGCAGCAAGTCTTGCAATAAAGATGTTGAGTTCAGTTTCTTGATTCTAGTTCGACGTGAATATGAAATGTTCATTATCTGTAGCTCCATCATTGCAAAACTCAGAAGATGACACAGCTGGGATTGTCAATTACTCAAGAAGAGCATCGACCCCCCAAAAATGGTGCTACCCAAGGAAGTGGCACAGCATAGATGTGGGGAGGAAGCTCTGGGTGTGTATGGAACATGGCACATGTGCTTACCCTGACATGCCAATGGGGGCATGTCCATGCTAAACAAGTGACCCAGATGCCAGGTGGTTCAGGGTGATCAGTGTCTGGAGCTGATGACTTTGCTGGTAAAGCTGGTGGGTGATTTTGGGAACCAGCATGTTGGTAAACACGAAGTGTATGGGAGCATGGGGAAGTGATACAGAGGCCAAATTCTCGTCAGACACATGCAGCAGATCTGAGCAGCGGTTCTTTCTCTCCCTCCCAGCCTGGAGCTATTTCTGGTTCATTTTCTTTCTCTTTCCCTCTTGCTTTTGTTACTTTGTTCTGAGGTTTTCCTTCGAGAGGTGGATCCATTCACCCTCTCCAGTCACTCACCTTGCTTTCCACCATGCTTCTGTTAGGCTTTTATTCAGGATGCTGCAATCAAACCATCCTTTTCACCATTTCTCTAGCTGCTTTGCTGATCATCTCTGCTTCCTTGAAGCACACAAACTGTCAGCACTGATTGCTGATTGCACATTGCAAATAGACACTTGCCTCCAAGGGACTTCCCTTCTTCAGCTTTGCAGGAAACTTGCACGAGGAAGGCAGCGTGGAAATGCTTCCTTCAAAAGCAAACCCCAGTGTTAGGATTTAAATGCAAAACTATACATTTGCCTATGGATGCATGAGTGGGGAAGAGCTTCCACAGATCAGTGATTTCAGGACATATAGCTGGATGATGGTTACTTGGAACTGCATGGAGATGACTCTTTGCTGGAAAGGGGTAACAGTCAGAGCCCTGGCTGTGACCTATGGGCATGCTTATACTCCACATGACTTTGCAGATGTTTGTTTTGCTGATGGAGATATAGGGGTCTTTGGAAGAGTTACTGGAAAGGAAGAAAAAGATCAACTTTCTGTACTGATAGAATCCTCAGTTAAAGTCCAGTTAGAGAACCACTGCTGTTGGCAACAGAGCACAAAACAGAGGGCCAGGGTTTGCAGAGCTGGATGGTTCACAGCTTCTTTTGCAGATGTCTAGAACTGGTTTGTTTGTGCCCTGATTCATTCGGACCCTCCTTCCTGGTGGGCAGTTTTGCAACCGCAGTTAGTTGCAGAATGGAGAAGGTGGAGCTCTCACTACTGGGCTAACTTGCAAAAAACACAAGCTGAGTCAAGGCTCTTCTACAAATCAGCTTTCCCAAGTTAATTTTAGCCTTCAGCATAAACTCAAGGGGGATATCTGTGGAGCTGTCTTCATTTGGGCTGTGGTAGGTATCTCCAGCATGATCTAATGCTCTGAACTCTCAAGTAGGCTGGAAGCAGTTAAGCATTTGTTTCATTATTATTTTTAATGAGGATCTTTATCTGGTTAAAATGTACCTCTCCCCCTCCTCTCCCCATCCTGGAAACTCCATGTCAGTGTTCCAACAACTGGGAAAACTTCTGCAAAAGAAAGAGCTTTAAATATTTCCCCCCTTTTTGCTAATTACCCTGTTTGTCTGCTTTTTGGGCACTTCCATCCCTGTAAGCAGAGCTGTTCTTTTGGGTTACAGAACTGCAGGGAAATTCTTCTTCCTTTTTGTTCTTGTTTTAAAGCAAATCCCTGGGATGTTCATGTGCTCACTGAGCTGATGGGAACAGCAGCCTTGGAAATTTGGTTTGTAGAGATTTATTTGATTTTACGTTTCTGGACCAGATAGAAACGTGCCTCTTTAATGAGGTGTCTCTACCTCCACTGTAGTAGCGCTCTCCTAAGAGGTTTGTTACCATGGCCTCCAAGAGGTTGTTTAAAAGAAGTTAAGCAGCTTCTTCATTCTTTTCCTACCAGGAAGGAAATGAAGAAAAACTTGCAGTTTCACAAGTCTCCCTTTCAAGAAGGTCGGGGAGAGCTTTTCCCTTGACCACCTTCCCAGAGGGAATGCAGGAACCACCAGCTTTCCCTTGCCACTCCTCTCCAGAACCTTGAGGGAAGTGCACTCTTGGGTGACTTGGGGATGTGGGTCAGTGTTGACACATTCATTCCCCTCCTGTGCAGACATTATCCATTTCCACAGCTATTTTCTGTTCTCGTTCAGACTCAAATCAGCTTCTCATGTCCTGATTACTTAAGATTGCTTTACGTTCCTCGACAAAGTGTATGGAGCAGCTCACTGTGTGAATGCTTTTGCCTTTGCTTGGAGGTCAGAAGGGACAAGGAACTTCGTCTTAATTTAAAAGGTGCTTGTGTAAAGGACATCAGTGCCTGTTGGCTGAAGATATGCATTTGATAGTCTGGTCCACTCACAGTTTCCAGACACCAGACTCCTCCATGTCCTCAGCCATAGTCTTCCTTTAATAAATTAGTTTTCGGTTCCTTAAATCAGCACATGACAGGCACTGAGGTTATTGAACATGTTAATGTATTAAATGCATTACCCCCTCAGCCCTTAAAGACAAGGTTATGGCTGCTCAGTTTATTATTATTACTGCTCCAGCAGACTCAGCGCTCTGCTGAGCCTCCTCTGGAAACTACAGAGCCGGTCCAACTGGCTGGAAGCTCCAGAAGAATTAACTGCTGTTATAGCAGTGCAGATTGAGATAGAGATTTGCAGATTGCCCCTACACTGTGTGTGCTGGGGCCCTTCCTCAGCGGCTGGGAAGAGGGAAAGGGTCTGAGCATCCCTGTGGATCCACTGCTGGGAGGAGACTTCGTCAACCCCTGCTCCTCGGGGTGTCACAAGCCTCCAATGCGATGAGGACAGAGTTATCCTCAGGAATGTGCTGCCTGCTCCCTTACGCAATGTGGCGTGAGACGTGTTGCTGGGAACAGAAAATGACCCAGTGGTCCAGGCAGGACATGGAACACTGCGAGCAAAAGGGCTCTTTAACTTCCCAGGGAAAGGTAAAAAGCAACAAGGAATGAGGGCTGGAAGTAAAAGACTGGCAGATTCGAGTGAAATATTAGCTGTTATTTGTTTTAAACAGTGCAGCTATAAAGGCTCAGCACAAGTCTCAATGGGAAATATGCTAATTCCCTGTATTTTGAAATCTGCAAATCCAGCCTGGGCACCTTTCTGGAAGATTAGTCTTTGGCTAACACAAGCTGATAGGCTTGATCCAGAAGACGGCTAACATTTTATAGCCTCTATTAATAGAGGCAGGCAGGCAGATCTTCAGATTCTCTGCTGTAATATCTAAGTCAATAAGAATAAAAGATAATAATAGTGTGTTTTTTTAAATTGAAATCTTTTGCCCAATAAGTTATATAAATTAAAGCTTTCCTTCTCATAGAGTCTCACCTGGGAGCACTATCTCCATGCCAAGACCTAAATCAAGGCCTGTCGCACATAAAACCGATTTCAGGGGTGTATCTGGGATGAAGTGCATTGGCCTGTGGCTGGTTCTCTGTGTGTGAGTGTGTCTCACAGGCAAAATGGGAGTCTGCTACTCGTAGAGAAGCTGTTGCTCTCCTTGCATGGTATTTTAAAAGAGGTGTATGAAAACCCTTCATCCTGCAGCGCTGTGAATGTCTGTACCACAGCATCACCTTGGATGCTGAGATCATGCAGCTGGTCATTTGTTGGGGGCTTTTTGTTGGTGTTAATTGTTCACATTTAAGAGGAGAAATAGGAATTATGGTGCACGTCCGGGATAGACAGAATCATTTTTTCCAAGGATCTTCATGTTTCTGTCCCCTATGTTTTGCTTTAATATTTGAAAAATGTGATCATGGGTGCTCTGAAAAATTCACTTCCCTCTTTAAATTTAACTGGGAAATGACTTCTGGTCCCTATGAAGCTGCTCTAAGTCCTTTTGGAACACTAGAATTCCAGCTTTCTCAAAACAACACAAGTACTTAAGCTGCTTTAAGTCCACAATAAAACCTCACAACATTGAAGAGCTTAAGCAGCCGCTATTGCGTAGTTACAAGCAGGGGTAATGAGAGTGCTGTGCTGGTACTGCGTGTCCTCCAATGCAGCCGTGGTTGGGATGGGGTCATGATTTCCACTGGTTCCTGCCTTTATTTAAATATAGCCAGTGTATTTTAAATCTGGAAGTTTCTGGTAAACAGCCGTTAGTGAGGACCACTCACCTGCTTGGGATACTGTTCTGCTATTGAAATCCAGCTTTCCCTCCTGTTAGTTTCTCTCTTGCTCCACCAAGTATGTTTTTCCCACTGTTTCCAAGGAAACAATGCTCAGTGGGTTTGGTTCTTCTTTTTTAAGTTGGGAGCCAGAACTCTTTAAGGCAGCAAGAAGCTTTGAGTCCTTCCTTGTAGGATTCCTATCCAGCTTTTACTTAGGCAAAGTGGTGTTTGATTTTACTGGAAACTTGCCGAAGGACTTTAGCATTTAATCCTGCCAGCATTAATTAAGGGGTCTAAAAACACAAACTGTAAGAAGAACCCTGATAAGATAAATATGATTGTCCTCCAAATTGCTCCCAAGGTAATAACTCAACTTCTCAGATGGTGTAAATGAGCTTCAAGCTTTTAACTTCCTTAAAATGATGCAAGCTTAGGGCAGATGAGAATCCAGTCTGCCGAGTCTCCATTCCCTAAAAGGATAGCAGCATCCCTGTTTTGTTGGGATTTCTTCATAGCGTGCATGCAGCAAGCTGGACATGGATAGACTGTGCACCAAGGGGATTTGCACTGAGAGCTTTGCAGGCTTATCTTGTTCCTTGGCACATGTGGGTATTGCTTTATCAGACCAAATGAGAATGAAGGAAGATGGGAAGCAGAGTAGAAAAAAGTGGAAGGGGAAGGAAAGCAACGCTTGCTATGAATTGGTCCTTTGGTATTTTGCACAAGCTCATTGGTACGGGGGGTTTGGCATTGCCTATGCAGGCGGCCTGGGTGGGGAAGGCAGAGGAGAAGCCATGGCCTTGCCTTGCACAAGGACAGTTGCCACCAGTGAAAGACGATAAGGAGGGAAGTGACAGTGATGGCTTGTCAAGTCAAGCTATTGCTCAGGGTGGAGCTGAGTCACAGCAGAGGTGCAGTGAAGGGATGGGCACAGAGCTGCAGGCTGCAGAAGTGTCTGCCCAAGCCCTTCAGCAGCAAAAGGGTAGAGTGTGCGTTTGCTGCCAATGGCACTGGAGCACAGGTAGCAGGGAGGAATTGTGTGCATAAACATCCTTCAGACATCCAAAGTGGCCAACGTGGCCGCTGGATGCCCCTGAGGACCAGAGTTGTTCCCTTGAGTATGGGGAGGTCCCAGTCTTGCCCAAATCATTGCATCCACCAACCCCTCAAGTAATTGATGTTGCACCCGTCCAGTTTAGCCAAACCAGACGCATGTAACACTGGATTGATGAGCTTGCTTTGAGGATGATGATAGCACCAAAAAGCCTGGTGAACCTCCCCTCCCTGCTTTTCCCACCGTGGGGCTTACAGCTGAATTCCTGAGGTGCCACAGACCACAGGTTAACCAACACCCCCCTTCTCACACCAGGCATTTACTTGGGCTTGTTTTCTGTGTTTATTGTCACTGGAGGGAATCCAGTGAGGGATTTTGCTGTGGTAACTGCACAAAGATGGGTCGTTTTTGCCAGCCAAGATGTGATGTGTGTGATGGACAGGCAGCAGCAGGGTTTGATTGCAACAGACTGAGTCAGTTTGCCTTTTTGCTTGTTAGGTCCAAAATTGAATTCCAGTTCCATGAGGCCACAATTTGGATTCATTGTTTTTGGTGAAGCATTTTTTCACTTTAAAACAATGGTGACTCACTGGGATCGGAGGTGTCCACGAGAGCATGATCTTGTCTGGATCTGTGGATGTGAACCAGAATCCAGACCTGATTTACTGGATCTTGTGTCCATCTGCCTTATCAGAACTGGACACAAAGTTCTGAGTGTCTTTGGGTCCAGAACAAAACCCCTGGTCCAAAGTGGAGAAAGCGAGGTCTGATTCGGAGCAAGGGCCTGAGCCAAGCTACCCTCATCCTCACACCTGAATGTCCTAACCATGGGCCTAAGGGTATTTAGACATGAAGTTGAAAAATGATACATCTCTCTTATTGGAGCTGCTGTGCTGCATTTAAATTATTAAATATCCTTTGAATCCACATCCTAGATGGGTGCCAGCTACACAAGGATATATAGTCAGCCTTTGTCTCTCTTGGTCTTTCCTGTTGGAGCTATTCCATTTTGTACAAAATGGGCTAAATAAATAATTCATAGGCAAAAGAGAAACTCAACTTGGTAGCTGGATGGTTATGGCCCTCTTCTGACATGGGAGGGCATCACGGGTAATTCTCTGCTCCAGTGAATGGTTGCTTATGTATTTGTACTATCCAGAGCAGCGGGAGGAGAGGTTGATAGAGGCCCTCTTATATTCCCGCCCAGCTCAGGGACTGGGAGGCTGAGGGTACCAGCCAAGGGACCTCAGTCCTCAGTGAAGGTTAGAATAAAGTGTGAGAATCCTTTTTCTCCTCTTAGTTTTTGGTGAGAGAAGCAAGCCTTGTGCTCAGCCCTGCTCTCAGGTGTTGGCTGACAGACAGGCTCGTGGCCCATCAATATTGCTGCTGTGAGCTTGGAACGCTCAGCCAGCTCCTGGGGCTGTGCTGGGGTATGAAACAGCCCTTGGTGGAGCTTCAGCAAGAGCCCAGGTTTCTTCTCATCACCAGCTCAGCCCATAAGGAAAAATGGGAGAGGAAAGGGAAAAATAGGACATACTTGCTTTTTTCTCCTACCCTTTGTGTTTCTCTGCATTCCACCTTCCTACCTTTTCCCCCTCAACAAAGGTTCCCCTTTGCTCAGCGTTTCCCTTGGATACTAACAGGGTTAATAGCTGTCTAATTAACCTGCCTGTGATTTGGGAGTTAGAGAGGTGCCACTGTGCCCATGAGTTATCCCATCACACTGTCTTGGAGCAGTAACCGATGCCCCCACACCCCAGTGGATGAAGCCTCAGTGCTGCCAGACCCTGGTGCATGGGGCTTCCCAGGGTGCTCAGGACTCCTCCTGCCCCAGGGAGCAGAGAACTTTAACCTGATACTGCCTGTCAGCGCATCAGAGCCATCCTGCGGGGGGCAGAGGGTGGTTGTGGGGTTTTTTCCCTGTTTCTGGCATCTCAAGGACTCATTTTGGGAGTAGCAGTTTGCCCTGCGATGCTAAGGAGCTCCTCACCTCCAGGCAGGTAACCCTATGTGCTGGGATGAGGTGGGAGGTGATGCTAGATTGAGACGTGTTTCTCTTCCCTACTTCCCTGCCATTCTTCATTGCTGCACCATCACAGCTGAAAGCAAGCCAGGACTTCTCTGCCTCCAAACCCTAATGTGTACCACAACTGTTTTTTCAGGTTGCACAACACCTGAAACGTCTCACAAGCCCTGCCAGCACCTCCTCTTCCATCCCAGTGCAGAAGCACAGGAATGAAAGGGAGGGCTTAGTCCTGTGTCACAGGGGATTTGCAATGGATAGTGGTTTGGGGAGAGTCAGAGGCCTCCTTTGTCTGGTTCAGAGCCAAATTATGAACTTGGAACTGCTGAGCTTGCAAACTGGGGGAAAAAAGAGCCATATTGAGCAAAATATGTTTTCTGCTTCTTTTCAGGGAATCTGACTAAACACATGAAGTCAAAGGCCCACAGCAAAAAATGTCAGGAGATGGGCGTGTTGGTATCTTCACTGGTGGATCTGGAAGCCGAAGAAGGTAAAATCTTGCACATTATGAACCTGCTCTTGCTGCTAAGAGAGGGCAGCATCCACTCAGGCAGGAGGTGTGCTCCATAGATCATCCTTTCAAAGATGGGGGAGTGGTTTTGTTCACTCAGCACACGCCAGGGAATTTCTGCTTGCAAGGGGTGGGTTATGGGGCCATCCTGGGACGCTGCATCCATGGGCAACGTGAGCCTGTGTCTCCCTGCTGAGGGTTGTGGATGTTTGTCTGAAGTCTTTTGGCTGGCTGTGGACAAGAGTGAAGAGCAGGGAGCATCCTTAGCTTGATCCAGCGCTCTGCATATGGGCTATACACATAAGAATAAATAGCACATCTGTGGCATGAGATGGTGCTGCTTGGTATTTTTGGTATATCTCTGGCAGGGAGTTCAGGGGCTCCCTGATGTGCTTTGTGTCTCTCCTGGCCATAAAAGCAGCAAAACAAGACCCATCCGTAAGGATGCATTGCATAAGGCTGTGAACCTCGACTTTGCTGCAAGCACAGTGTGGTGGGTGGAGGAGAAGAATCAGTCCCAGCACCTCAATTGGGATGTGACAGCATATTTTACTGGAGCTGAAGTGATGAGCATGAGCATGGGGATGACGCTTTGGTGCATGGCCCGTGCAGGCTGTGGTGATGTTCTTGCAGAGGGGATGCGCTCCAGCAATATAGGAGTATTACTGATTTGGGGGATACCTTACTCCGGAAGGGGCCTCTGCAGAAGGACTTTTCCATAAGGATCATCTTCTAGGGACCGGCCCATCTTCCTGTATTGGGCTGATCCCAGAAGACTCCAAACTACCAGTGCAAACCTGGGCTGCGTCTGGAGGGACTGGTGCATGCAGGAGCTGTTTCCATCTCTGCAGGCAGGCCCAGCTTGGACCCTGCACCACTGCTGAAGACCTCAGCATACCAGGCTGGGGTGTGAGCAGCTGCTTCCAGCATCCCTCACTCTCATGGGTCTTTTCTGTGGGTAGGATGAAGGTGAATCACCCAGGTCAGAAATCATCTGGAAGGTTTCTCAGTAGGGAAAGAGCCGGCAAAGCTGAAATAAGATATTGCTTTGACATTTAATGGCATTATTCCGAGTGCTTTGCAAGAAGATATATTTACCCTGACTCACCTGCTTATTTCTTTCACCTACTTCTGCACAAATGCACACACACACACACGAAGCCTGCCCAAGGCTCTGTAAATGCAGGAGTCTGCCTGCTCTTTGAGCAGGATGCATGACCCTCTTCTTTAGTAATTTCCACCCTGGTTTATAGTATCTGCAGCTGAATTTCCCTGAAGTCATCCCAAGCACATCTCCGGGGATGCTGGGCAGCATTAGGCAGGAGTGTGGTGGCCGTGAGCACTTCTGCCTCCATCCGAAATGCTGGGAGGGGAAGGTGAGGAAGATTTCCAAGCTGGGAGATGAAGGAGCATGGGGAAGTCTTCTGTACACTGAGTTGTTTGAGCTAGGAAAGGATCTTTTACCCAAATTATTGGAAGCTGCAGCCCAACAGCTGTGAAAGGCTCAGTTATGTGTCCCTGGGGAGCAATTAGATGTTTTGACGATTGTTATTCTGTTTCCTTTAGCAAGACCCTGAGTATTCAGGCCTGCAGCAGCAGCACAGGAATGATGGGGAAGAAGCTTTAGGGAGAGCAGATCTCAGCTCCTCGTGAAGTTTGAGTCATCTGCATTTGTGCTCAGCGGGTCGTTTGTGCTTGTAGGAAACACTGCACAGGCTATGGAGGGAAGGGAGGCTCTGGGAGCACAGGTCTGCCTCTGTCACAGTGCCTTTATTCCTGGATAAACCAGTGCCACGGAGCAGGGTGGTGTTTTCTGTTTGCATTGCGTTGCAGGCTGGGCATGACACCATTGACCCTTCCTGGCTGCCACCCCAGAAACCCCAGTATGAAAGCAGCTCTTGTGGCTGCCTTTAGCATTTCACCACCCCCCGTTTCCTGTTTCACCCCCACTCTGTCTCACCCCAAACCATGTTGATTCCCCCATCGCTGGGATTCGTTCTGCCGCAGCCCGCAAGGGTTTGTTGACAATGGGTTAAAATGAACTGCACAAAACACCCGGCGCCAGGGTTATTTTTGTAAAGTGAACATCAGCTGAGCAAGTTCTGGAGCCAGGAGCCAGGGAATGTTAACTCAGCAGGAACAACAAACAGCGCTTATCACCCCGCTCCCCTGCTGGGGTCAAGTCAATCAGAGGCTTTATTGGGAAAGGGGCTGGTTCCTGGGACATGGGCAGTGCCGCATGCTCCCGGCTTCAGAGGTAATTAAAAGTCATGAAGTGTCTTTCCCTATGGTGGGAATGGGGTTTGCTCTCTTGTGGTGCAGGTGATTCACAGGCCTGGGGGGCCTGGGCACTCTCTGAGGTGCTTTAAGTCTCAGGTTTGGGATGTTGAAACTCACAAATGCAGTGTGCTATATCCTTGGGGTATCTCCATGCTCATTAATTACGCTGTGCTTGTGGCCTACAAGGATGCTGGAGAGGGACTGTTCATCAGGGACTGTAGTGATAGGACAAGAGGGAATGGGTTTAAACTGAAACAGGGGGGATTTAGGTTAGATATAAGGAAGAAATTCTTCCCTCTGAGGGTGATGAGGTGCTGGCCCAGGGTGCCCAGAGAAGCTGTGGCTGCCCCATCCCTGGCAGTGTTCAAGGCCAGGTTGGATGGGGCTTGGAGCAAGCTGCTCCAGTGGAAGGTGTCCCTGTCTGTGGCAGCAGTTGGAGCTGGATGAGCTTTAAATTCACTTCCAACACAAACCATTCCATGATTCTATGACATCTGCAGGCACCAGCAGAGCATCATCTCAACTTAAACTGAGGAGCAAACAACTGTGTCTCAGGGGATCGCCCACACTTCCATAAAAGTGCTGAGCGCAGTTTAGGAATTAGCATTCCTGCAGAAGACATTGGATGTGGCCAGGGGACAAGGAGATGGAAGAAACAAAGAGCCCGATGGCATTGCCAGACACCTGTGTCCCCTTTCACAGTGCCTTTCATGGCATGTGCAGGGACTGACAAAGGGCTCTCCCATCTAACCAAGGCTAAGAATAACCTGGCCACCAGTATGCTCTGTGCCTCAGGGGATGGCTTTCTTCCCTTTAAAGCTGCTTGAACTCCTGGCTCTCCTCCAGCTCTTCAGAGCAACCTTCTGATCAGTCAGAGACGTGCTGTACTTGGTTGTGGCCTTTACGAAGGGTGGCATGGCCAAAAGAAAACCTGGTCAGGGATTTTGCAGTAGCAGCCCCAAGGGAAAAGCATTGGTGCGGTGTGAGCAGTGGGAGGCTGCTCCCATGTGGGGTTGCTGGAGAGCTCTTCTAGCCCAGGAACTCACTTGAAAGAATTGATTAACTGATGGTCTCCAGAGAGGTCTCCCTGCTGTTGTACCACTCATCAGCGATGCCTCTGTAGCTCAAAGCCAGATAAGGAAAGAGGAAAGTGGCTCCTGAAATGTCGGTTGCACAACTCTGGAAAGAACAACTGTTATTTTAAAGCTTTCCATTACAGCCAATTAGAACTAATGAATCCTATTAATTCAGTTTTGCTTTTGAATACCTGCAAATCACAAGTCCTATTTATGTTACACGTAATTGCAAGTTTCTGAGGACAGAGCTGCAAGGGCTCACTGCACCGGGCCAGGGGAATGCTTTCATTCATCATTTCCTTCAGTCATTCATCCCCACATTCATACAGGGTTAATAGTAGTGTACTCAGCAAGGGTGTTGAAAGCCTGCTTATGGGAGCACTCTGCTTGTGAAAACAGAGGTCCGGTAGGTGATGAAGCTGAGCTGGTCTCAGCCTTTGGCCTTATGGGAAGAGTCAGTCTAAGCAAAAGCCCAAGAAAGGTCTGCCTTGCATCCCCAGCTCAGCTGGGAAGGATGGGATCATTAGCTGGGGGCCTGTTTTTATGGCCACCATCAAGTCATTGGTCCCTGACTGCTTGCAGCTGAACATGTGGTGGCTGGACACCTCCTAAGCCCAGCAAGGAAGGGCCCTACATGAACTGCAGAGGAGAGGAACCCATTAGCTTTCATTAGGGACTCCCCTCCTGCTGCTGCTGCTGGCTGTGTGGCTGCTCTCTGGAATGTGTTGTGCTGTCTGGACTCCATTGCATTATGCAAGCAATCCTTGTAATTGTAGACTTAAAGGAAATATACAGTCCCCATTTCCTCCCATTGATGAAGACCATTTGTGTTTGTGTAAAGGGGACAGTCTGCCAGGAAGGAATGCAGAAAGGTGGAAACGGGAAGGCCTGGTATTGGAGGATGTTTCCTTTCTTCCCTTCCAGCTTCTTTATCACCTGGTTAATGCTAACACTGGGACCTGGGTTGGAGCAATCCCAGGCACAGCTACAGGTTGGGCAGAGAAGAGATTCAGAGCAGCCCTGCGGAGAAGGGCTTGGGGGTGTTGGTTGATGAAAAAATGAACATGAGGCGGCTGCAGTGTGTGCTCCCAGCCCAGAAACCAACCGGATCCTGGGCTGCATCAAAAGGAGCGTGACCAGCAGGTCATGGGGGTGATCCTGCCCCTCTACTTTGCTCTCGTGAGACCTCGCTTGGAGTATTGTGTGCAGTTCTGGTGTCCTCAGCATAAGAAGGACATGAAACTGTTGGAACAAGTCCAGAGGAGGCCACGAGGATGATCAGGGACTGGAGCACCTCCCGTATGAAGATAGGATGAGAAAGTTGGGGCTGTTCATCCTGGAGAAGAGAAGGCTGTGTGGAGACCTCAGAGCAGCCTTCCAGTATCTGAAGGGGGCCTATAGGGATGCTGGGGAGGGACTGTTCGTTAGGGACTGTAGTGATAGGACATGGGGTAACGGGTTCAAACTGAAACAGGGGAAGTTTAGACCAGATATGAGGAAGAAATTCTTTACTGTAAGAGTGGTGAGGCACTGGAATGGGTTGCCCAGGGAAGTTGTGAATGCTCCATTGCTGGCGGTGTTCAAGGCTGGATTGGACAGAGCCTTGGGTGCCATGGTTTAGTGTGAGGTGTCTCTGCCCATGGCAGGAGGGTTGGAACTGCATGATCTTAAGGTCCTTTCCAGCCCTGACTATTCTATGATTCTATGATGCTATGATTCTGCTGAGATTTCAGCTATTCTGCCTCAGCAGTAAGGAGGCCCATTACTCACAAATGCCAAGTAAATACTAAATAAAGCAGCCGAGAAGATGGTCAGAAGATGGCATTTTGTACTGGAATGGTTGAGGCTATTTGGATGAATGAGAAAATAACGTAGAAATGGCAGAAAGGTGCATGAGAAATAAGAGCTCAAGGCTGCATCACACATCCCCTGTTCTCAGAGCAGTGGCTTGCAAAGAGCCTTTCTCTGTGTAACCATGGTGTATTTTCTGTCTTCTTTGCAGAGAGGCTTAAAACAGAGCCTAGAAAGGACTATTTTAATTAAATAATAATAATAATAATAGCAAAAAGGAAGACTATTTCCATGTATCACAAACTAGAGCAGGGAGATCGCTGTGCTTTCCTTTGGGGGCAGGCTGGGAGGGAGCAGCAGTTCCTAAAGCTCCCTGGATTATTTTAAACTAGAGTTGTATTTCACTTGATTGTTTCTATTTCTATTTAAGGGGCAGGAGAAAGTGAGGGGTGTTACTATAAAAGGAGATTTGAGTATCATCCTTCACTCCTGCATTGTTTGCGCTTGGTGTGATTGCACAAGTAGGTTTGGTAGAATAACCTCAGAATAACACGCATGTAATGAAATGCAACCCTCAAGCAAAGCCATCAACAGGGCACATTTTCACTAGCTCCCTCTCTCCTTCCTCCTCCATGTCTCCCTCTTTGTCTTCTTCTGATTTGCCCTTTCTTAGCCCATTAGCTCAGGAAGATGTATTTCAGAGCCCAGAGCTGAGCTCTCTTTCTGCCTGCAAGAAGCGCGTTAGGATGCCAAAGCCAATTCCCTTTGGGCTGTCCTAGGTCTCACTGAAATGTTTCCCTCGGTGGCAAATGCAAACAAGTCCCCAGTGCAGAGCTGCCTTCACGTTTCCCTCACCCCACACTTCTGCCCTTGCTCTCTGACCTGGCCAGTGCCTGTCTGCTGTGTGACTGCGGCCTAAAAAGGAGACCACACAGGACAAGGCTCTCAGAGCCACTCAGCGGAGGCTGAGGCTATAGCTGCCTGTTCATCCGCAACCCCAAAGCCCAGGGACAAGCTCATAGCTCCAGTAGTGAAATGCATTCCTTTGCCAAGCGAGAAATATGCACAGTTCACCCTACACTGGGAGAGCTGGTTGTTTGGAATAATATTTGTTCTGAACTCAGTTCCTTTGGGAGTTTGCAAGCAATCCGCCACTGGATCCTGGATCCAGCAAACACCATCATCACACAAGCATTTCACAAAGTCAGCCTCTTGGTGGAGAGCTGATGGCTTTGACTCAATGCTGTAGGAGTTCTGAAGTATTTCTCGCTTTGTGGACTAGTTGTAGATACTTTTGAAAAGGGGTGGGGAGCAAATGGGATTCATTTCAGGCTGTCTCTTTTATGGATAATGGTAAAATAGATGTCTTATTTCAGTGGTAATGCCTGATACTTTCGTGAGCATTAATTACCAAGCCCCTGCTATTCGGAGTAAGCAAAATGAGACTTTTTAT
Source organism: Myiopsitta monachus (assembly GCA_017639245.1). Lineage (NCBI taxonomy): Eukaryota > Metazoa > Chordata > Aves > Psittaciformes > Psittacidae > Myiopsitta > Myiopsitta monachus. The sequence goes on along the minus strand of CM029917.1, from coordinate 2,546,074 downwards.
CCTTAGATCACAGTGACTTCTCACTGTGTGGCCATGTCCCCTTCAGCAAGCCACTCTGCCTGCTGCAGGCAGGTGTGATCCAGCCTCAGCATTAGCTCTGTTTAATTTCCCCTCTGGCTCGTCCTGCTGACAGATGGCAGCTCTGAATGGAAAACCATTTCAGTGTTCATCAGAGGAGAAACAGTGTCCTAGCCTGAACTGACAGGGAAAAGCGGCCAGCAGCGCTGCAATTAGTTGCACGGCTTCATGCAGGTGTCAGAGCGGCATCCAGGCACTCTCCTTCCTTCCAAAGCTAGGATAAAGTGTGTGCCAGCAGCGTTGTACCCATTGCCTTGATGTATGGCACAAACAGGTTGAGAAACGGGCGTCTTATGAGCCGTGGGGGCTTGCAGGAAGCCTCCTGGCAGTGCGATTTTGTTGAGCTACAGTGACATCCAGTGGCTGTTCCCGATGGACCTCTCCAGGCTGAGCTTGCACTTCTCCCAGAATCAGCGCGCATCTGGCATGGGGAAATGCAGGTTTTCATTAGCCAGAGCAGGGCAGTGGGTGATGCTGCAGCAATCTGCTTGGGAGAGCGGTACCAATCTCTGACAGCTTCTGCTGGTCCTTCAAAGTAGAAGGGAGATGCTGGGTTTTCACCTGCACACTTCAAACCCTTTAGATTTTGCTTTCAGTAGACTCCTCACCATTTAAAAGCTCTTATTAACAAAGCATCCCAGGGCAAGGCCTTGCACAGCCAGACTCCAAACTCCTCTGTCACAAAGCAGCATCTGCATCCTAGTTGGGATTTATCAAAAGATGGGAAAATCCACAGAGGTTTTTTCAATCGTGTTGTTTGCTTTTCAAGAAGTTGTCCTACTAATGTTTAACTTCCATTTAATCTAGGCAGGAAAAGGCCCAACATGTGGAGAATGGGAGGGGTTATCCCAGCAACTTCCCTGTGCTTTGGCAGCTGTAGATATTTTGTAGGCATCATTGCAACCAATAGTCAGAAGAAGCTATGAAATACCCAGGTCCTCTCTCCTCTTGTCCCCTTAGAACTTCTGAGCAGATTTAGCACAAAAGTATTCCCTGTATGTGTGTTTTTACGCTCTTTGTTTTCTGTTTGCCCATTCCTTCAGGAACCAGTGAAGACCTATTCCAGGACTCTGAGGGGCGGGAGGGATCTGAGCCAATTGAGGAACACCAGTTTTCAGACCTTGAGGAATCTGACGAGGATGATGACAATGAAGATGAGGAAGATGAGGAGGAAGAGGAGAGTCAAGATGAGCCACCTTTAAAGTTGCCGGAAGGCAAACATACCACCCTCCTGATGCACTCTTCCGGTGGCTCTCCATCTTCTCAAGAGGAAGGCACTGAAACGGCATTGTCCTTAGCCCAAGAAACTGTTTCCAGCAGCAAAAAAGCAGGTGAAGGCCAGCAGGCCTCCTCCTCAGGGCTGGAAACAAAGTGGTCAGCAGACAGCAGTGACGTTGCTGTGTGCCACAGCTTCTTGAGTCTCCACAGACCAGCTTTGACCTCCACCGAACAATTGGCTTCTGCTGAAAGGGAGTCTGTCACAAGGCCACAGATGGCCTTAGTTATGGACCTGGCAACCTCAAAAGACACCTCCCCAAGAAAGAGGTGGTCTCCGAGCCAGGACTCTGGCAGAGGTGGTGGCAGCAGCAGACCAATGCTAGCCAGAAAGCACTTATTAACCAAAAATGAAACTTCACCGAAACGGTTCTCACCAACTGCAGAACTGTCTTCTCTGAGGTGCCTGTCCCCAGGGAGAGGGTTGTCTCCTTGCCAACGCGTCTCTCCCAGGAGGGAGGCATCTCCACTGCGATGTGTGTCACCAAGACTCGAGCTGTCGCCCAGCAGGCATCTTTCCCCCAGAAGAGAGCTGTCCCCAAGAACATACCTTCCACCAGAAGGAGAGGTCTCCCCTGTGAGGCACTCATCGCCAAGCAGAGAGATGTCATCAGTCAGATATTTATCGATGAAGAAAGTCGTGTCTCCAGGCTGTTGCGAGTCGTCAAGGTATCCATCCCCCGGGAAAGAGGACTTGCCTGGTACTAGCAAATCAGCAGCAGATGACCAAGTTCAAAGCTCATATCAAGCCCAGCACGGGATATTATCTTCGATGCCTCTACCTCACAGGTTCTTTGGCAAAAACATACAGCTCTATGAGTCCAAGCTGGTAAGTTCAAGCCCCTCTTGACTTCTAGTCCCTGCAGTACATTCTCTGGTATGTTTTTTAATGAAGGTTGCAATGCAGAAGTGCATAGTGACTCTGATTGTGGCTGATGTCACAGGTAATCCAGAGAAAAGTGACAATGGACAGCAATGGGTTTTGCGCCCATTTGGTCCTGCCTATCTCAGTTGAAGAGAAATAAAATTGCTCCTTCTTCAAGGGGTTATTTACGATCCTGACCCAACCGGTCTCCTGCTGAGCCAAGCAGTAAAGATGACCTTAATAATGACTAGTTGTCACTAAAAAGCTTTTTTCCCCTCAGATTTTCATACCCATTTCTGAGATTTCACCATCTGGGGAAAAGCTGTGGCTGTTTTTCTCTGGTCAGTGAAACCACTGAACAAGCTCTGAACTGGCCATTGCGCTCTCCTGCTGGCTCCTGGGCTATGTACATGCACAACCAACTGTGTTAGATGAACTGGTGAGGAATGCTTGTTTGGCCATCTCTGATTCCATCTCACTTCTCTCTTCAGCACAGAGAGGTGAATCCCACTGGGTCCAGAAAATGATTTAATCTCTCTGCTGGACTCATCAAATCCTATGGGTAAAGGAAAATTCCATGTTCCTCCCACTGCTCCAGGCAAATTAGATGTTGGGTTTGGTGGGACATTTCTTGTTTCTGCAGAAGTGCCTGGATCTGCAGTAATTCATGCTGATGAACATGAGATTCAGTTGCTGGGGTTGCTCTGCTGTGAAAGTGGCGTGAGGAGAGACTCAAGCCCTTATGGGCTGCACTGGGAAGAGAGAGGCCTTTATAAAAGCCCTGGAGAACCTGTAACGGCAGATGCTGGCCTGGGTCTTCTCCAGAAAGCCACGCTGCCCTGTGTGCATTTCTTCCATGTCTATGATAATGTACCTTCTTCTGGTGCTGCCTTCCCTCTGCTTTCCACTTTGAGTATTTGTCTTACCTTCTCAGAGAAAATCCCTCAGTTTAAGTTCAAACTTTTGCTTACTTTAATGCTCTTTTCCTTTCTTATCTATTAACTTTTCCTGTCTTGTGGTAAATCTCTGGGCTGTGGAAACCCCGGTCCCTCAACTCTGAAGCATCTCTATAAGGAAAACTGAGCACTGCTACTATTTGTAGCAAATCCCCTAAGCTCCCTAGTCAACAGTAGAAGTATGGTGTACCCCTGCTTATCTGCCCATTCACACCTTGTAACTTATACTCTCACACCTTTTCGCTCCATTTTCCTGTTCCTTTTATTTGCACAGTCATCACTGTTGCTTTTCTCATGTGCCTCCAAAGCAATGATAGACTTGAAGAGGAAACTTTCCATTTATCAGCGAGGTGAACAGCTGGGCTTTCCTTGCAGAATTGTATCCCTGATAAGGCTACAAGAAAGATCAGAGGTGGATTTATCAGATCCAAAACCATGAGATGGTCTCAGCTTAGCTTTTGTAAAGCTTTCTGTCGAGACTCTGCATCAGGCCTGACCATGACCATCTTCCCACTGCCTCTTGCAGTAGGTAGTCTCTTAGGCTGGTGGCTGTTGCATCACTAAGACAATTTGTTTTGGGGTTTCCCAGCATCCCATAGTGAATCTATCAAGGCTTCGTGTGGATAAGTGAGATTTAGCAAGCGTTTGGGCTTGTAACTGCTGAACAAGTATGCACTATCTTCAGTGGCTCTTGCTTTCTCTCCCTTGTGTTCTCTTTCGCTGCTTTCCTCTGTCGCCTCTTCATAGAGATCCAGCCCACAGGGTCAATCAGTTCTCCGTAACCCTACAAAGACACATACCCTCCAGTGAATCTTCAACTTTTAAAGCTAACCCCATCTTAATGGAAAGTTTATTTCAACTTCTGTTGCTTCCTCTTCTTGGGAGTCCTGTTTAGGGGTTTAGTTATAACCTCATCACTAATTAATCCATTTCTGTTTAGCCACATATCTCTCCATGATGTACATTAGGAAACTATGTGAAGCACCGAGAGAGAAAGAGGAAAAGGTAAAATGATAGGGTCTTAACACTTGATTTCTACAGACCACACCATGAGGGTGGTGGTGGGGACCACACTGATGGGTGTGCTTTGTGTCAAATGAGAGTTAATGCTATGTCACCCTCTGTACAAACCATCCTTCAATTAGCAGCTGTAAGGCTGTGATCCTAATAAAAATAGATAACATTATTATGGGCTCTCAGAGCACTGAAAGAGATCCAAAGCAGCTTGGACAGCAGGAACCACTGGCATCCTCTGCCAGGCTTTCAGAGGCAACTCTGATAGTAGCACAAGGGGTGATGGTTTTAAATTGAAAGAGGGTAGATTCAGACCAGATATCATATCTGTCTTCTTATTCTGAGGGTGGTGAAACACTGGCACAGGCTGCCCAGAGAGGTGGTAGATGTTCCATCCCCAGAAACAAATATTCAAGGTTGGGTTGGATGGGGCTCTGAGCAACCTGGTCTAGTTGAGGATGTCGCTGCTCATGGCAGGGGGGCGTGACTATGTGGCCTTTAAAGGTCCCTTCCAATCCATTCTATGATTTTATAATGATCCAAGGCTGAACCAAAGCCCTGGATCTGTGCCCCAACAGAGCTTGGGCATATTTATACCCAGAAGGCAAATGCTGTGGGTTGTGTTGCTCCTTACCTTAAAGGTTTGGGGCTCCAAATCTTCTTTGATTGATTAATCTCCCTCAAATAGAGTCAAATACTAAACACCCCAATCCTTGTAGTGAACATTAATGATGCTAATGCTGTAACTTGTACATTGCACTGATTCAGCTGTTTCTTTTCCCTCTTTGGTGCAGAAGATAGAAACAAGAAGCCCAGCATGCTCACCTGGCATCACGCAGCCTGTCTGCTCCAGACCCTTGCAGGCACCTCATGAAATACACGTCCACGCTCCCAGCCGAGGGGAGGAGAATGTCTTCAGCCATCTCCCGTTGCATTCACAGCAGCTCACAAGGACCCCATATCCTATGATTCCCATTGGGGGCATCCAGATGGTCCAGGCGAGGCCAAGCACCCACCCCAGCTTGGTGCCCAGTTCAGTTGTGTCGCTGCAAGTGGGATACTTTGCCTATGGTGGCAGCAGCTTTGCAGAGTTCAGCCAGGCTCCTAAAAGGGACGAGGAACCGCAGGTCCCACAGGAGCCATCATCAGCATCCGTGTCCCCGGTTGCAAAGGTTTCTAAATACACACTGTCCCCAGAGCTTATAAGCAGTGATTACTTGGAAGAGAAAACGAGGACTAGTGAGCTTCAGCAAAAGACAGACCAGGAGGAATACAGGGTAAAAATGTTCGCTGAATCTAGCCACGCGGAGCAGGCAGGCGGCTTGGCATCCCCAGCCAGCCCCAGCATAACCCACGAGCACTCTCCAAAGCCTTTGACAAGCGGGGAAGAACCCTTGACAAAACCGGGCAAGAAGCAATCTGGCAGCTCGAGCACTTCTTATGAATCACCCTGCACTTTCATCTCAGATGTCCCCTCTCAGCCGTTGGACCGAAGCAGCAGCACCGGCTGCCTCTCAGAGCCCTCATCGAGCCATCCGCACGCCCAGCCCTTCTCCAGCCGGAGGAGAAACCTCTCTGGAGAGCCCAGTCACCAAGGGGGAACCTCCAGGAAGAGCAGCCCACACCCAGAGCACGCAGATTTAGGTCAAACTCAAAAGAAGGTGGATGAAAACACGGGAAGTACTTAAGCCTCCACCATCTGTTCCACCTTTAGGCTTCCAATGTAAAATCAACAGACATTTGCAACACTATTTCCTTTAGTATAATCATCGCTATAAGAAGCACTCTAGTGAATGACCAAACCCATGGAAGATTCCTGGTTTTCTTTGTCCCAGTCTGGTATTATCTCCACATGTATGCAGTTACTTGTGCCTTTTTCTATACCTTTTGTTGCTTGAAATGTACAAAACTGTCTGAGGCTGTGAATATTTTTTTACAGTTTTTTGGAAAGGGGTTTGTTAGACCTTTGTCTTTTTTTGCCATTTCGGTGTGCGTAATGATGGGCCTGAGAGGTGCAGAAAGGAAAGGGTTAAGCATTTTAAGAGGAAGGAAATGCACTGAAAACAAACAAACAAAACAGAAAAACTTTTTTATATTGATTAAATGATTAAAAAAAAGAAAAAAAAAAACCCAACCAAACCAAACCCTTGCTCCTGTGTACAGAAGTTTATGATTCGTATTTATTACATGCTTTATTTAATTCTCCCAAAGTGCTTGGTTTTTTTCCCGCATCCCTCTGTTTGCCTATGGTTGTGCTTTAAACAGTTGACACTGCTTTACATTTGAGAAACGTGTTTACCCTGAGCTTGTAAATGAAACTAGCACTTCCTTGAGTAGGGGAGGTTCCTTCGCAGGGAGAGAAATTGCCACTCAAAAGAGAAAGCGAATCTTGAGCATCCCTCCTCCCTCCTGCAGAACCCATCAAAGCACTTTCCTAAAAAGGGACAGAAAAATAAGGTTCTTCTGCAAAGATTTACCTGCAAGAACACAGGGATGTATCGAATGTAGACCCAGTGCCAGGAACGGTGTCTCTCGCTGGACGAGCCGGCCTCCTGCTTGCTTTAATCCTCCCACCCCACGCGCGCGGCCGCCCTTCAAAGTCCTGCCCGTGCCTGACCCCCTTCTTCTGTGGGGTTTGGAGCCCTCTGTAAACACCCTCCCTCGGTTTAAACAAAGAAGTTAATCTCAGCCTTGCAACCATTTTTCCTCTGTCATTTTTCAGTCACGGACAAGCTCCCCCTATCCCCGCCTTGCTCCTGCTGGTTTGGCTTCATTGAGCCCTAGGGATGCAGGACAAGTTTGTGCTCTGCTCGTTTGCACGCCTGAGGTTCCGTAGCTCATGAGTAACTCCGTGGCTTCTTTTCACTTTATTTATTTAAGCGGAACGTCGCCAGCGCAGTCCTTCTGGTGCAGATGGGCCCCTTTTTGGTGTTTCGGAAGCAACCAGTGATGATGCTGAGCGGTTGATGTTTGCAATCAGCTTCTTGTGCATGCACAGGAACTTATGGCAGAGCAGATTTTTAACCATGACCATCCGTAGCAGAGCAATGGCCTCTACTGCCAATAGATACGATACCAAATACAGAGAGACCCGACGGAGCCATTCCTCTCTGTCATGTTAATACACTTTTTAAGATACAACTGTTCCATGTATGTTTGCCCTAGCAGACAGCAGGCTCTTTACTAATTCAGAGGGTTTTCTGGCCTATGGAATCTGTACAAACCTCTTTTTTGGGGGGGTTTATTTTAGCAGAAAAAGCTATCACTATTTAAGCAGTGGAGCGGTTCTCTCTGTCGGAGCTGCTCTGGTTTATCGGGTACGTGATACACTTTTTAACTAAAAATAAAAATAATTAAAAAAAAAGAAATCAAAGAACCCCATTACTGAGAACATCCCCCTTTGCCAGACCTGGTGAGCAATGAACTGTTCCCGTTCCACGGGCAAATAATCGACCTTTTTTAATGATCTTCTGTGATTTTTTTGGGGGTTTCCTTCTGTTCTTTTCAAGGGAATTAAGTACAAAAGAAGATATCATGGAAATAACATTAAGGCTGTGACACTGACCAAAACAATGTCCAGAACCCATTTATACCTTAATTAGCACTTTCATCAAGTTGCCCTTTTCCCCATCTCTGCTTCTTTGTCCCCAAGCCTGGAAGCTGGTCCTGCTTTCAAGCCCGGCCAGATCCCAGGGCAGGAGCAGGGCCTGAGAGTTCAGTTCAGTGAAGCAGCTCTGTTGAATGAAACTCTTAAGCACCAGCTTAAATCCCATTCAGGTTTTGAGCATGTGCTTCATATCAAGATGACTCAGAGTGGACTACTCAGTGTGAGCATCCCTGGGAACCATCCACCACTTGTTACTTCCCTGGCTTATGCCACTTTGCCCTCTCCCTTACAACTGTCACACTCTTAACATTATTCCAAGGTAGCTTTTTGTATTTAATTTTTATCTATATATTTATATATATTGAAATTGTACATAAAGAAAAATAATGCAGCAGTTGTGCACTCAGAGTCCTGGTTTTGTTTAGGTGCATTTGACATGAGCTTTGGGCTAGATCAAATTTGCTCGGCTTCTTTCTGTAACTCTGTTTAAATCCTTGATCTGCTGATACTTTAGATGGTGGGGTGGGGGTTTTTTTCCTCTGTCATTTCTGGACAGAGGATGGGAAAAAAGCCCCACAAACCCCTGAGGTCATTCCATTGGTTTCTTGCTTTTGTGGTTTATTGTTATTACTTAAAGCTCTTCCAGCAAATCAAGATGAGTTGAAGCTTTCTGCATCGCAGCTGCAGAGCATCCAGAGTGGCAGCCACTAGTGCGTGTGACCATCTGGATGCCTTTGCCCACAGATCCCATACCAACCCCCTGGTAGTCCTGGACTGGGCGCATGCAGGGAGAGCTGAAAACTCAGGAGATGGGCAAACCTCCCATCTGGGTCTCAACCCAGTTTGGTTTCTCAGCAGAGTGGCTGCGGGCACAGCAGGGGAGGCTCTGGCTGGGGTGAAATGGTGCTTCATGCTGTACCTAACAGGCGCAATATGGCCTATTGGATAGGCAAAAAGGATCACAAATATGTATACATATATTTAAGGGCTAATTCTAACACTGACAGCTCAGAGCTCCATGGGAAGAGTGTCCTCTGCACCGGCACCAGCATCTTGTCTGTGGGCAGAGTGAATGCCCCTGAGGGCAGCCCCAGCCCTGCTGTGAAACCATAGTGTGACCTTGTGCAGCTCGTGTCTCCCCTCTGCCTCATATTCAGCCAAGGAGCACAGTGATGCAGCTCCACTGATTGTCACAGAGTTGTGTGTTGGCGCAGGGGTGAAGACCCAGCCATCACTGGTGGCTGCCATTCCAACCTGGAGCACCCATTGGCTTCCCCATGCCACCCTTGGTGAAAGCTCTTTGGAGGTCACAGCTTTTAATATCACTCTGGGTGTCTGTTCTGTCTGCAAAGTAAGGATGATAAATCCTGCTTTACTTTCCACAGGGGCTGCAGGGGTGGTTAAGTTTATATCAGTACAGACAGTTTGCAGAGCAATTAGCGGTATTATTTGCAAGAGAATGTATTAATAATGCAAATAAGGAAATTAAAAAACCAGATCCCAGCCCTTCCTTTTCATCAGCACATGGAAATAAAACCCCCTGCTTTCCTTATGGCAGAGATTCTTAAATTTGTAGTCCATGAGGGCACATGGCCTCCAGAGACTGGCTGCTCCTCTTTGTTATGTAGCTGGTTAATCAGCCAAAACCCTACTCTGATATTTCCTTCCCTGGTAAGCTGTTTGTGTAGCTCTCATGAATGCAGGTACTCAATGGCAAACGGATGCTCTGGCATCCAAGAAATCATTCTGCACCGAGGACTTGGCCCATGTTCTTAACTCCTTGAAGCAGTCACGTTAACTACCAAGCCTTATAGCCAGAGCTAATAAAGCACTTGTACGTTGGCTTAAGCTTAAGCACTTCTGGAGTTTCATAACTTCTTTGTGCTTAAGCATGAATTCAGCTTCTTTTATAAAGGCTACAGAGCTTGGTATCTTGCAGACCATGGGTGGAGGAGAGGGAGGCACTTGGCTCCCCAAAACGACCCCGTGCCTTGAAACAGATCTCTGTCAGCTCCAGTTATTCACCACTTGTTGGCTGGGTACCCAGGAACTGCAGCAGGAAACCCTTAAAAGTAATGATGAAGTAGCTGTGACTTTACAGCTTATGACTGAGAAATGTGTTTCACCACCTGCTCCTAAGGGGTGACTTTTACAACACTGGTGTTTATAAAGCTCTATGCCTTAGGCTAATGCTTGGGCTCACTGGTCAAAGCCAAGCTCTGCAGAGCCCTGGGGTTGGATGTGACAGGAGGTGCCTGCTGGCAGAGCTGGGGGATGCCTACCTGCAGTCAGTAAAGCACCCAACCACCCTTCAGTCACTGCCCATCAGCTCCACCGGAGGAATATCAGCCCCAACTGGCCATATCCCGTTGCTTTCCTGTCACCTCCAGCAACAAACCTGCAAACCAGTTGGTTTTTCCTTAAGGCAGCTTTCAGTGTTACCCAGATTTTGGTTTCAGTTCACAGAATCAGCACCTGAACAAGCAATATACTCGGGCACGCATTAAGATGATTCCAATTTTCGTGCAAAATCCTGGACAATTTGATCTAGCCCTTTCCTGCTGTTCTCGCAAGAGCTTTTCATTTCCTGATTTGGCTTCATCATGTGCTTTTTTCTTTTCTTTTGAAATATCTCCATCTATTGCACAGTATTTACAAAGAAAACCATATTGTAAATTATTTACAAAAAAAAATAATTTAAAAAATCATTAAAAAAAAGAAGAAAAAAACATCAGTCCTGATGGCATAACCCCCCCAATCTGTTTCCATTCCTGAGATATGATGGCACTTGAGATCACTTTAGTAAATGTAATGTAAAAAATAAGAATAATAAGAATAATAATAATGTGTAACGCAAATTTAATATACATGGTCTCATGTAAGATAAATATTTGCCTTTTTTTCTAAAAGGTGTATGTATTCTGTAAGTGGAATAGTCTGTAGAAAGTTTCTATATGTTCTTCAAATGGCAATACATTCCAAAAACGGTACTGTAAATATGTACAGCGTCCAATGGGGTTTGGTAGTTTTGCCTGTAATTTTATTTGAACTCCGGTTTCTACACTTGCATCTCGCGATGTCTGTATGGTTATAGCAGTGCAAAAAAAACCCAAGAAACGCAGGTAAAAGCACAGTCTGATGTAAAAACAAAAACCCAACCACAAAAAAAAAGAAAACACAAAAAAACCAAACAAAAAAGCAGAAAAAAACACAAAACAGAACAAAAAAAAAAGGCGAAAAATAAGAGAAAATCCTCAGTATTTGATGTTTGTGACCCTTCTGTAAATGACATCTGTACTGTGAATGAGACGTTTTTACAAGTATAACATTGCCTTTACTACAGCTCAGATTGACTGCTCGGTCTGAGCCTATTTTTAAAAAAATAGCATGTTGGAATAAATTTTGAAGTCCCAACATACGAGCACGTGCACGCCTGGAGGTCTTTAATTCTCACCTTGTGCAGCACAGCCAGGGACCCGGCTTGGAAAACCACGGAGGCGAAGCTGGGTAAACCAGTGTGAGGTTTGGAGAAGGGCCTAACAGGACAAGGGCAATGGCTTTAACCTGCCAGAGGGGAGACTGAGATGAGCTCTTAGGCAGAAGCTCTTCCCTGTGAGGGTGCTGAGGCGCTGGCACAGGGTGCCCAGAGAAGCTGTGGCTGCCCCATCCCTGGCAGTGTTCAAGGCCAGGTTGGACACAGGGGCTTGGAGCAACTGCTCCAGTGGAAGGTATCCCTGCCCGTAGCAGGGGATTGGAACTGGATGAGCTCTAAGGTCCCTTCCAACCCAAACCAGTCTCTGATGGATGTCTGCAGACAAGTTCAGGGGGCCGGTGGAGGGAGGCTCTGCAAAGAGATCAGGGAAGGAAATCATCCAGTTTCATCTGTGACCATGCAGTTAGGGCTGCATCAGCCCACAAACAGCTGCTCCCTGCTCAAATATCAGAGCCTGAACAGTGCTTCTCCGGCACTGATTTTTGAGCATGGTGGCTGCTGCTTGATGACAGGGATGAGGGAAGGGGTGGGGAACCTCATCTGCTCCCCATTTAGTCTCACAAAAGCCACATTTGTGCATGAAAAGGAGGAAGAGGGTTGCAAACCTCTACCTCTGTCCTCTCTTGAGGTCTGGATGGCAGCAATCACTGGGTTTGAATTTGTGCAGCACTGAGGAAGAAGGAGTATACCAACCCTCAGCATTCAGAGGGGAGATCAGGTCCCCGTTCCTTGCCTCAGTTTCCCCGACTACAGACAGCAATCATGGCCTCATAAGGCTATGAGAAAACTCCAGTGGTTAAGACATATGCAAAAGCAAGGCCTAAAGATGCACGACTTTGGGTATCATCTCCCCAGGGGTTCTCCAGTGTTGGAAAGGCTTAGAGAGCTTTGGGTGGTGGGTGCTATGCTCTGCATCCCTCTGCTCCAGGGGGGTCCCACTCTTGCTGTTGTTCCTGCTCTGAGAGTCTGCTCAGTGCAGTAGAAGTGGATCTAGCATTTTGGTCCATGCATCCGAAGTGCCTCTCTGGGTCTAGGGAGATGCATGAGGCTTGAGGAAGACTGAGTCTTTTACTACCCTAAAACCACTTTGTATTTTCCTTTATGGTGGTGGAAGGCAATGAGTCCTGGCTGGAGGCCGCAGGATGGTGACATTTATTCCAGCTACTCTGCCAGCCCCTCCGGTGTGTGCTTTAACCACTGAATGGAGGAATGAGTTTTCCTTTCAGGAAAACAGTGCTTCCAACCAGAGCTGCTTTACAGGCAGCCAGAGCTGTCTGCAGAGCGCTGCAGCTAAACCCCACTGATCTCCCAAACCTGGAAAAAATCTGGTTTACACAGATCTGCAGAATGGCTCCAATGGATCAGGTGTCCCAAGAAATTCCTTCTCCCTAAAGAGTCTCTCTATTCTAGACAGAGAGACCAGGCACTTCCTCCCCTGGGGAGGTGAACGGGGTATCAAAATACAGCATGCTACTGATGATACTGATGCTACAGGCTGGTTGCCCCTGAGAAATGCAGCTGCTGACAGCCATGTGAAGTGGGGAAGGTTGTGATGATGCTGCAGGAAGTTCAAACCAGTGATTCACTCTGGGAGGCTGGAATGTCTGATTCCAATGTGAAACAGTCTTTCGTTTTTCCCAGGTTCAGCCTCTCAGCAGCTCGGGAGCTTGACTTGAGAACCTGGTGAGATTAATTCATGTTATAACCAGGCCTTTCTGTGCATCATAGGCATAAAAGCACCTCCAGAAGTCTTCACTCCTGGACCTCTCGTATGGCTTTTGGCTGAAGAAGGAACCAGATTGCCCAGCTGAGGGGCCGGTTTTAGCTGCAGTGTGTTGGAAGATGTACCCCAGCATCACAATTGGGAAGAGCTTGTGTGGAGAATGAGCTGGATGGCATCAGCAGGACAGAATCAGTTTACCTGCTGTCAATCACAGAGCTGCACCTCAGGGAACAGCTGGCATGGGAGGAATAACAGAGGGGGAAAGGACTGGGAAGAGGATGAAGTAATGCCTCTGGAGAGATGCAGCAGGACTGAAGCTGAGGCAGGATGGAGGTGGGCACAGTGAGATCCAGCCCTGATAGCAAGTGTCTGATTGGTTTCTGGGTTTGCTTTTCCACCAGCATCAGCGCAAAGGGCTACGAATGCTCCCCTGAGGGATGGAGCTGGCAGACCTTGATGGAAAGGAGCTGGGAAAGAGAGGCTGGGAGGTGCTGAGGAAGGAGCGTGTTGGTCTTCAGTTCTGGCATACAGCATCCACGGTGGATGGAACTCACACAGAGTTTGTGTGGAGTGAATGAGGAGTAGGCAAACCTCAGATCTCAGTTGCTTTGTCTTGGTGCTCTGTTTCCTACATACCTCTGAGTGCAGCAGCATCCCCTTGCTCTGAGCAGGCTGGTCTTGAGTGGTTTTAACCTGTTGCTGGGCACAGAATTCGAGAAGGAGAAGTACTTTTAGAGACCTTGGATGTGACAGGTTTTCTGGAGCACAGGATGGATGCTCAGTGCCTCTGGTGCCTTCAGGAGCAGCTCTGGCTGTGCCTGTGGTCCTGGTTTCCCTCTGAGAAGCACATCCTAAGCCACAGGGGCTCTTTAATCTGCACTGAGCTGGCCTTGTTTGACCGTGTCTGCCTCAGGGTCATCTGTGTCATACAGGGAGGAGAGGAGATCAGGGGCTGAGAAGGTCAGGGGACCTGGCTCTGGGGATGCTGGGACTTCGGTGAGATGATGGGGAGGAGGGATTACTGGGGCAGGCACAGATGTGCACTGTAGATGTACACGCTGCCTCGCCGTGGGGTGCTGAGCAGGGATGTGGCCCTTTTTCATCTGCCCCACGTCCCCATGCTGTGGGAAGGAGACAAAAGGAAGGACATGGGCGAGCACAGTGGGAGCAGGGTGGTGTCAGCAAGTGCATGAGATGAGGCTGCACTTCTGCTGAGGAACAGGCCCCAGGCGAAGTGTATGGATGAGGCAAGAGCCACCATCCCTCTGCCTGGGGGGAAGCTCTGCCTCTCCTAAGCGCAGCCAGATGGTCTGGGGCCTGGAGCTGGTGCTTTCTCCCATGGGGAGGTGTTTTTGCTGGAAGGACTGTTGTGGCCACCACAGGCTGATGCTTGTTGTTATGACAACAGGAGGAGGCTGCTGTGTGCAAGGAGGAAAGGAAGCGAAAGGGATGGTGGTGGAGAAGGTCTTGACCAGCAAAGGGTCAGGCAGAGGCAAGGGGTTAGCATGCACAGTGCAGGGATGGAAGACACTCCCAGGGATGCTGCCACCACGGAGCATCAGGAAGGGCTGTGTTTGTGCCTTCTCCCATGGCTCACAGTACTGTTGTGCACAAGAAGGGTGTGGGCATGCCTGTGATGCTGCGTGCCAGCAGCCTAACCCTCCCCAGCATCATTCATACGGATGGTGGGACCTGCGCAGTGGCCAGAAAGTGCAAAAATAACGCCTGCTATAACAGTGTGCTGATGGTTGCAGCAGATCACTCCTGGGGAGCACTGGCAGGCAAAGCATGACTTCATCTCCTCACAGACAGCTCTTGGATGCTTAATGAGACAAAATATCACCTCATACTAAATGTTGTGTCCTGCTGGAGGCACCAGTGCCCCCTCCCAGCCTCTCCTGCCCAAAATGGGGTCAGCACAAGATGCAGGTCGCCCTTGGGTTAAGTTCACAGAGGCAGCCTGTGCTTCTCATTTTGAACAGGTGCCTCGTAACATGCAAGCATTTGTAAAGCCACAGCTCCTGCACCCAGATGATGAAGTGAAAACCTTGGCTCTCCCCAACAGAAAAATGCAAACAACGGCGTCCTCTGGGTTATGGTGGAAAACTCAGGACTGTGGCCCCCTTTTGTGTTTGCCAAGAGGGATTAACACCCGTGAGAGATTCATGACACTGCCACTGCCTTCCTGTGAGACCTGGTCACATCCCTTAGGAATGTGGGCCTGACTGTTCTAAAGGGAACAAAGTTTTCAAGACCAGACCAGATAAAGGCCAGGATAACCTGGTCTGACCTCCTAAGCTGGTCCTGCTCTCAACTCCCTTTCAACCTCAATTATCCTATGGTCCCAAGTATGTCCATCAATGTGTGAGGAATGGGTTGTAGCCTTCCTGCTGCTCAGAAGCTATGGGGAAGGCAACACCAGCCAGACATTGCTTCAGCACCCTTGTGCTCAGGAGCTGGGGGATCTGTGGGTAAACCACATCCAACTGCCACTGCTACAGTGTGGAAAGGATGGAACTTGCCCTTATGGCACACCTTTAACGAGGCAACCAGCATCATGGCTGCTGCCCGACACTCAGTGCCAGCAGGCAGGAGGCAAGAGTTGGGAGGAGATAAGGGTTACAGGGAAGGGAGATTGGAGATGCATGAGGAAGCGGGTTACCCAGGATGGATGGAGGAGGGATGGGAGAAGCCTCCAAAGTGTTACTGAGTGGTAGAGTACAACTTCTTGAGGTAGACCTGCATGTGAGCATCCAGGTTGTTCCTCCTCTGGGACAGATAGACCAGAAAGTCTCCTCCCAGCTCATTTTCTCTGCCTTCCTGACTCTTGGTGAATGTCTGTGTAGTTATCACCCTCTTTTTGAACTCCTCCTTCAGAAACAAACCCCCCCAGACTCTCATGCAGCACCAAGACTCGATCCTTTCAGTTCTTCTCTCGCAACCCAGCAAACAGCATGAGACTCACAGGCTGCTCACGGCAGAAAAAGTGATGGTTATTGCTAACAGCAAACCTCTTCCTGGGGTTTGGGCATCTGACTGGAGACCTAATAAGCGCTGAATTGGTGTGTGATTTAATGAGTGGAACTTCAACACTGCTGTTTCAACACCCAATTCACTCATCTGGACTAATAACTGCAATGGGTGGCAGGGTTTTTTCTTCCTTTCTAGCGCTTTGTTATTTACTCAGTTGCTTTACAGCTCCTAATGTAATAAGTGTAATAACCCAGGGGTACTGCTTCAGGAAGGAGGAGAAACTGTGAAATCCTACGGTCTCTCCAATGAACTGCTTTGTTGGACACTGCAGCTCCTGCTAGAACATTGTAAGCCTCTTTATGCCATTGGTAAGAGATCTGGAGCACGGTGCAGCATCAGAGACTCTCCTCTCCCTCTGCCTCCCCATCCAGGGATGTGCATGAGGGAGCAATGACCTTACCCTAGCCCCGTTCCTTCCTGTGGGTTTAAATTATGGCCACAAACCCCACTCTGCCTTCCAGCAAGGCTGAGCCATAAATCCCAGTGAGTGACTTTTAGGTCTAGAGGACTTTTTGCGGGGCGATAATCAAGGACAGAAGTTTGCAGGATCCTCCCAGGGCCAGGCCGACAGCTCTGGGTGAGAGGCAGGGAGCCCAAAGCACATTAAGGTTCTTAATCTCCAGTCTGCCCAGCAAGCAGGATGAATGTCTTTCTGCCCTTGCACCGCACTGACAGCTTCCGCACTGCTGGCTCAACAAGAATTATCCATTTGCTCTTTTGCTGGTTTCATCCCACCTGAAGAACCCTTCAGGTCATGCAGCTCACTGGGTCTCCGTGGATATGTCTCAGCTCTATCAGCTGGGAGAAGCCAGAACTGAGCTGTCTCCCATGGATGACCCTCTTCAGGCATGAGCTCTCTCAGAGCTGTTGCATTCAGCCATGCTGGAAGCACAATCCTCCGTGTTTGTAATAACCACCATCCTTCCCCTTCCACATTTCTCATCCCTGGGTTTCAAAGCACTTTCGCAGGCATTAAAGAGCTGTTCCTCAGAACCCTGGAGGCTGCAGCTAAACCGAGCTTGCTCTGAAACGTTCCTGCTGTTGCTGTGATACCAGGGAGAGCTCGCTCCAGCCTCTAGCCCTTTTATTACAGCCTCAACTAGCTCAGAGGTTAGGTCATTTTACAGATAAAGAACCAAGCCAGAGATGCGACTCTGCTTGGATCTTACCGTTAGCCACTGGCAGAACAAGGGATGCTGCTTGGGATTCATCATCTCAGTTAGGCAAACTCACACCCTTGTTTTGTGCACTTAAACCATTCTTCCCTCCCCTTCCCAGGCTTATTCATCCTTTGGGCACTGGCCGTGCTCTTTGCAAATGTGCAGTGTTGAAAGTATTATGGTGCTCTGTAGCTTGTCCATTCATCAGGCAGTTCTGCAGAAGGGGAAAATCCTAATAAACCTGCAGCAGGTTCCCCTGCTGCTGATTAACATTTGATCTATTTTCCTTTGGTTTTAAATGGGAAAATAGCAGTGATCCTCGCTTGTGCTCCAAAAAGCCACATTCCTGGCTCATGAGCTATTCCCAAAAGACAGCTCTGAGAGCATCCAAGGCAAGAAGGCAGCTCGGTTTTCCTGCCTGCACAATGAAAAGGGGCTGCGTTTCCCATTTTGGGCTTCTGAGAATTGAAGCCAGCAAAACTTGCAGCCAGACCTTGATTTTAGAGGTGGGCAGGCAGGGACCTGCCTGGGCTCCAGGCCACGGGGCTGGGCTAAGCTGGGTAGCAGTGCAAGCTATCGCCGGTCCTGGGGCGCATAGAGGGGCCCATGTTGGGGCTCCAGAAGCAGCAGAAGCTTCACTCATAGCCCGCTCTGCATGGGGAAAGAGAAAGGCTTTGGTGATCTGCATTGGCATGGAGGGATAGTGAAGGGCTGAGCTGCTGGTGTTACATCTGCGCAAGGAAAAAGAGCACAGTGCAGAGGGGACCAGGCTTAGCCCATGCACATGCACATGGCACATGCTGCAGGTCTGGTTATGGTCTCACTACAGCAGCCTCGAGCTGTGCTTCAGCCACAGGATGCCTGGAACTAATGTGTGCAGTCTGAAAGTCCTGAGCATGGTGTCAGGGCAAACTGCAGTAGTGTGGGGCTCTGCACCCCTCTGGGGTCTGTAAGCATCATGGTGAGGTCTGGGTTCACAAGCCTTTCTGTAACTCCAGGATATCCTAAGAAAGAAATCCCCTGTCCTGCAGCTGAATATCCCAACTGGGTCCCCACAAACCTTTCATCCAGTGGCAGCCTGACGTTGCTGGCCAGATCTGAGTCACTCCAGATGCAGTGATGGCTGCCCATGATGATGTGCCATGTCCCCAGTCAGCCGTGGCACTCAGGCAGATGGAATCTGCACTTGGGTTTCTCAGGCTGGGACCCACTGAGATCTGGGTTCCTGCCAAAGGCTTCCTTCATTCTCTTCATTCTCCTCTTTGCTTGACTAGAGATGCTCACAGCCCTCTCCAAACACCCTCTGTGGTCCTTAGGACATTCAGTGCCAAACCCAGTGAGGTACCTGACCCACTATCATCCCTTGTTCCCACCTTCAGCCAACCCTTGAGCAGCATCACCTTAGCAGTACATTCCATTTTCTCACCTGCCCTGCAGTGCAGAACAGCCAAAATCCAACCAGTCCTGGCCATCAGGGACAGGGTGTGCAGTCTGCATGGACATGGCTGTGTGTGCCCTCCAGCCTCATCATCGCTGCTTGTCTAATGGCTGGATGGTCTTACAGTGGTGATAAGGGAATAGAATTGCTGACAGATGGTACTAAAATGAGCTTCAGGAGTGGAACAGTGAGAAGATGGGACTAGCAGGGGTGTGGGGGCTTGTGCCAATCCCAGCCCCTCTCCTCGCACCCGCATCGGGCAGGTACGTTCAGCAAAGATTTCTCTTTAAGAGAAATCAATGATTTTTCTCAAGCGCTCCTGTCTCTCTTATGAAATTGCCTCAGGAGCTGTCAGTCAAACCCTGCGAGTCACAGTCCTGCTGCCAAGCATTTGGGCAAGTGAGCATTTTGTGCTCGTGATGCTTGGGAAGGAGCCAGAATCACCGTCAGCCCCCACGGGGGTGGCACTGGGAGCAGGGCTCTCTGGAGGTGTCCCCATGGCTCAGCAGTGGGGCTGTGAGCAGGGCCATGAGGAAGAGCATCGCCCTGGAGAAGAAAAGACCCTCATGGGCTTAGCTGCTCCCGCAGGCATCCCTGAGCCTGGCATGCACAGAAGGGAAGGGTTGAGGCCAAATAGAAGAAAGGATTAGGTCTTGGGGCTCACTGTAGCCCAGGCCACATCTTCACAGCATGCAGCTGTGAAGATGACCTCGTGGGGTCTGGTTCTTCTGCCCTTATTCACAGTGCCCTGGCACTGTGCTATGGACTCAGGAAGCCCCCAGACCCTCTCCTCATTGATAAATATATTCCTTCAAGCCAAACTGGACCTTTTACAGCTCCTTTAGCCCAGCAGTGACCCCCAGCTGTGCCCAGCCTGGACTTCCTCTGGTCATGTCATCTGGGCGGCCAGGCTGGGAGCGGGGGAACAGGAGGGGGGAGATGCCCCTTTCTGCTGCCTCTGCCTTACAGCCACACCATAGGGCAGCTCCCTGGCATGCACTGTCGATCAGAGGGTCAAAGCAAGCTTTCTGTTGACCTAACACAAGGCTCTTTGATGTTGGTTACACCACAGGGAAGATCACCGTGCATGAAACACCCTTCGCAGCATCCTTAGCCACATAAGGGGTAGCTGATCCCCCAGATGATTGACAGGAAGACAAAAAAGCTGGGATGTAAGGTCAGAGGCAGAGGCAAGGCTTTGGCACCGAGCAGGGATGCTCAGGACCATGCTGGTGAGGCATGAGGTGCACCAGCTCCCAGCGTTGCATCAGCCGCAGCCTGCAGCCAGCTCCCAACTTGGCACAGTGGGAAGGCGAATTATGCATGTCCAAGGAGTGCCATCTAGTGGGGCTTTGTTTTATCATCCATATTCCCTTTAAAAAGCTGCGCTTCCTTAAAACACAGTGCTGTGCATAGGTTTGATGCATAACGGAGAGGGGAAAGCAAAACTAATGAATGCAAATCCTCCCCATCGCACACTCTCCCAGCAGCTCCTTTCCAACTGTGCTTCTGCATCTCCCTTCCTGGCGTAATGTCTGCATATTCCTGGCACGTTCTCAATCTTGATTTAGAGTGGAAGCTCCACAAGGAAAATACTGCGTGTTTTCACTTGTTTTTAAAGGGCCCTGTAAGTCAGTGGTACTACAGGGTGGACAAGTATTGTAAGATCTAGATCCTCTTGTGAGAGACCCTACAGAAACAACTCCATCTTCTCTAAACTGATTAGAACGTATATACATGCATGTACGTGTCTGACTACTTGTGACAGAGGGAGAGAAAGAGCAAGAGTGTGTGTGCACTTGCTGAAGTTCAGATTTGCATTTCTTTGGAAGCACAAAGTGTGTCACTGCAAGCACAGGTATGTGTGGGTGCCTCCCAAGCCACAAACATGGCTTTCTCCAAGGATCATATGTGTGTTTTTCCATGCTGGTGGCACTAAACATGAAATGCACTGCAGAATTTGGCTCCTTGCAGCCTGACTATGCTCTGTGCTGCCTGTCTCTCCATCAACACCAAAAGCCCTGCACCTGATCCTTGTGCTCATGGGTATTCCACTGGGGGTTGTTGGAAGGGTCGCTGTGAAAATCTCTCAAGTGCTTTCACAGCCTAATTGTGTCCTCAGAAGTTCCTATAAGTCATGGAAGATGCTGGACAAAACTGAGAGAAACTGCTTGGAAACCACAAGTCTGAAAGTAGGAGACCAACAACAGAGACAAGGGGAGACCAATGATAAATGAATTAGAGATGGAAAGGGCCACTGCTGTGCTAAGGGACAGGTTTAAAACTGCAGGAAACAGCCCTTTGGAGGCCATGTAAGCTGTGATCAGGATCTCACTGGACTCCCGTCTTCCTTTATCATGCACAGCCTCCCAGTCCTTCCCACCCAGCAACTGGTCTGACACCAGCTCTGGAGGCTGCTGTTCTCTTCTGGCTGCTATGGAGAAGCTGGAAGATGCTCCTTCAAAGAAATGCTGGAGAAGTGATGCGAGGGTGCAGCTGCCAGGGGTTGATCCGCCCCCTGACCAGTGATGGGTGATGCTCTCTGCATCTGAGTGACCACCTAATCAGTTCACCCTGTACCAGGAACATAATGCAATACTGTCTTGAAACAAAATCTCACAGAGCAGTGGGGAGAGGCTTCAGCTACTGAAACTTCCTTAGGTTTGAAACCTAATTATTTTTGTGGTAGAATAAGGATGGGATGCCACTGGAGCCTCACTATGCTTGTGCATTAAATAGAAAGTAGGACATTGTGTTCTAATCACTGTATGTACGTATTCTAAATATATGGATCATCACGCCCATACGGTATAGTACATCTACATATACTACACACATATCACAAACACATAGACACACATATATACACATGCATATGAAGTATCATTTCTGGTATTTTAACAATACATACAGCAGAATAACTGCTAGACTGAATTATTCTGCCTACTCTAGAAGTACGGGGGATGGCTGATGTATTCTGGCTGTGAAGAGATATAAGAACTGGCAGCAAAGGTGCTTCCCCTTCCACCCTTTATTTGTTCTTATAGTCTGATCAACTGAAGTCTTCAAAATCAGTTAAAAATCAGCTTATCAAAATCTATTGTTGAAAACTGACCCTAAATTTGTATTTCCTTCTAAACTAAAATGATAATGGTGGGGCTGCCAGAGAAGTGTTGTCTGCTACCTTCTGTGAGTCCAGTGTCAGAGGTCTGTCAGAGGTCAGCCCTCGAGAGCATTGATCATATTTGACTCATTCCTTACTCAAATCAACACCCAAAAAATGACTTGTCTGAGGAAGGTCTGAGTAAAGCCCTGAGAAGATGACAACGTAACGTGAGAGATACCTAGCTATCTCCCTAGCACACTTATCATCAGGATAGCTGAAGACTACCTCTGCATCATCACTACACTCAGGAATGCCTGCCTGCAGCATCAGACCCAAGGTATGGCTGTGTGGCACCAGGGGCTGCCCATGGGGTAGCTTGGTAATGCTTTGGAGGGTTGATCCAGGTCAACATGAGCGGTCCTCTCTGTGCTATTTCTCTGTTCCACCTCCTACCCAGGATGGCCCCATGCAAAGGAAAGAGAGAGAAAGGATTAATGAGATCTCCAACCCAGCTGGAGGTTTGGATTCCCAAGTGGGATCATTGGGCTTGGAAACATTTATCTTGGCTCTGGGTTTTGTCTCCATACTTTTGGCTGCCAGTGGTCCCTTTTCTTTGCTGTAATTAATCCTCAGATAGTCTTGGTGCCTGGAGGAGCCTCACTGTGAAAAGGCTCCATGATTATTCACAGCATCAGCCTGTCGCTCCACTCAGGCAATTGCTGTTCCTGTTTCCCCTGTAGTGGAAGAAAAGAGCAGTTATTTCATTTATCCCAAGTGAGTTCCCCTTCTGAATGAGGCTGATGATAACGACACCATGGATCAGTGCAGATCGAGGAGCACAGCCACATACTGCAGGTGCAAGTCACCAACAGCCTATGACCAGAACTGCTTTGGGATGGACCAGCAACATCTTGAAAGGTCTTCAGCTGAAATTAGAAATGATCCTGCCTGTTGTTAACATTACATCCAGGAGTAATTGCTCAGTGGGATGCCATAATCCAAAAGGCAAAGTTCCTGCTGCTGGGATTAAGGACTTCATGGTGTACTCCATCCATGGTGGACCCATAGCCATTGTCATGCTCCACCATTGCCTCTCCAGGAGGTCTGGGCTTGCAGGGGGGTTTGCATGTAAGGCTGGCTCAGGCTGCTGGGCACATGCCATAACCTGACACGCTGTTTATCTAAAACATATTCCAACTTGAACCAGTGTGCTCTCAAGAGACCTTGGCCACAGCCAATATGGAAGCAGCAAAGGGGCCCCACTGGGAATTTGGCCCAAACAAAAGAGTCAAAGTTGTTGATGGCAATCCAAGAATTTTAATGGATTCTGCCAACACGCACGCCCCCTCAGCACCGAAGGGGCTTTGTGCTGGCCCATGTGCATGGAATCACGCCCTGGGGGCCTGCTAGTGTTGTGAACTGTTGGCATGCTCGGCACCCTGCACCGCAGCTTAGATGGGAACATGGTGGAGGGGCCCAGCTTGGTACCAGCTGCCAGCATGTGCTCCCATGGGGAACTCCCATGTACACTGTAGAGCACCCAGACGTGATCTGCAGAGAGCAGGGACACATTGGCTATGTGTGACTGGTTGTTCCCTGGATCAACCAGGCTGGGGAAAGCTGCTCCCAGACCTACGGAGAATGAATTCATCAGAGGTGGCTAATTAACATCTATGGTCCTTTTATACCAACATCCTCATGACCTTGTGAGTGCAAGAGAGCAATGCACATGATGTGTGCAACAGGGACCTGGTAGTCGAACTCAGTATAAGAAAGGTTTGCAGCCATTTTGCATAGGCACAGATGATCCAGCTCAGCCCTCAGGCTACCTGCCACCTCTCCTCATTGAGGTGGGGATGATGGAGTGGGGCACTGAGCCCAGATTCACTGTCTCTGATCAACTTCCTTGACTCATCCTTGCTCAGTGGTGGGAGGCTCCAGCTGCTGCTGCACTTTCTGCCCCTCAAAAAGGCACAGGAAGAAAGTACCCTCATCTGAGGGCCGCTTGGTTGAGGGAATGAAGCAGCTCAGGGGGAAAATAGATCTTGCTAATCTGTATAGAGTGGGTATGTTTGTACTGGGTTAGTATAAGCAGGCTCTGTGCACAGGATATTTTTCTCCAGTCTCCCCTGAGACAGATGGGATGTGGTGAGCTCGATGGTGCTTTTCGAACAGCCTTTGTCAGGTTGCTTCTGGTGCCAGGCCAGAACACAGAGAAATGAAAAAGAACAGGAAAGTGAACCCGACTTCTGAAAAAGCTCTGATTGATTGATTGGCTTTTCCTTGACAGGGGACACAAGAAGCTTCACTGCTTCCCTCCAGTGCAATTTTGCTGCTCTCCCACTGCTTCTCTTCTTGCACACAAACCACTGCTGGGCCAGATGGATGGAAACAGCTCAGAAGCTGCCTGGCTTTCCATAGAGGATTGCCTGGAGCCCTGCTCCTTGTCCTGAGGCTGGGATACCTGGAAGTGCCAATGTGTCAGGTAGCTCCTAACAGGAAAGTGAAGCCTGTAGCTCTGGCATGTTGAAGCCGTGCGGTGTTGAAGCCTCTTTTAGCCTGCCTTACATCACCATGATAGAGCAAGCAAACAAAATGAATGTAATCAAGAGAGGCGAACGTGACAAGAGCGATAACTCACATGCCACTCTGCTTGCTCACCCAGAGTAAGTTAGGCAGAAGCTATATATAGAAGCGAGATTGCTAATAACTGGCACGGGAAAGCCTTCAGCGTCTCCATTCAATTCATTTACACCTCCCACAAAGAAGACAAAGAGAGCCTCTTTGAAGGAATGCCAACCTGCTGCCATCTGAGTCAGTCACTCTCAGCCACAGCCCCTGGTGCAGCCCTCACTACCCGATGTCGTGCACGTCCAGGGCTGGATTCACAGCTCAGCTAACTCGAGGCAGACTGCTGAACCAAGGTCATGGCTGTGTTGCTAGAACCAGCATCTGGCCTCTCCATCTCTCCACCATTATCAAGATCCCCAAATTCTTTGGCTCAGTGAGAAGCTGGTATGGGAGAAGATGATTTACCTTTGAGTTTAGAACTCACTTCTCTGGTCAGCCTTCACAGGCTCCTTGGTAAAGGTGACCACCAGCAAACTAACCCCAGCAATCAGTAGCACATTAACTGAATCATAGAGTGGTTTGGATTGGAATAGACCTTAAAGCTCATCCAGTTCCAACCCCCTGCCATAGGCAGGAGCACCTTCTATTAGAGCAGGTTGATCCAAGCCCCATCCAACCTGGCCTCGAACACTGTAGGGATGGGGCACGAAAAGATGTCAAAAAAGAGGACCTGTTTTAAGCATCTGGGCATTTTTTGCATGGCAGTATTTTCTTTGCTGTATAAGTAATAACTATTGTATGTTAAAATAGCTTTCCGCAGTTGATTGGTAGTAAATGAATGTTTGAGACCTAAGAATAAGTTTTACCCATACACCATCATCTATGGACCTCTGGAACTGTCAGTGCAAGGCTCAGGTTGGGTATTAGGTCAGGTATGGCAAAGGCTTGACACCTTTCTGCCGATGTGCTATTCCAGGCTCTTTGTTGCTGGAGCAGGAAAGCTCAGCTGAAGATGCACAACCAGCCTGTGAC
This sequence comes from Myiopsitta monachus, assembly GCA_017639245.1. Taxonomy (NCBI): domain Eukaryota; kingdom Metazoa; phylum Chordata; class Aves; order Psittaciformes; family Psittacidae; genus Myiopsitta; species Myiopsitta monachus. The sequence goes on along the minus strand of CM029917.1, from coordinate 2,520,723 downwards.
AGCCACAATGTGTGCTGCAATGGTGACAGCAAAGCAAGCTGAGGTGCCCCTATTACTGAGCAAGCAGTCAGATGCGAACTTATTTTTGATCCTTGAGAACAAAGCTGGGATTAAACCTGGAGGCATAAAACTGATAGGTCCATCCTGACAGCACTGCTTGAAAGGCAACAAGGAGGGAAGCGTGAGAGATCTCCTGGTCCTGTGCCTAATAGGAAGGCAATTAATATTGGAGCTGTGATCAGTGCTGGGTACACATGTCCTGGTGATTTTGGACAGGACTTGACCTGTGAAGTTACTTGAGGCTTTATGCAGTTTGCCTAATTTAGATGTCAAATTCAAGTGCTACCCTCTGGAAATTCCCCATGCTTTGCCTCAGGGATGGTCAGGAGAGACAGACGGCCTAGAGTAACCGTGTCAGTCAGGAGAGAGGCCAATGACTTGGAGAATGTGCAGAAAATCAGCCAAGCCTCCTAATTCTGCTATTTCTTTCTCTCTGGACAGCACATTGCCCAAGGGATTCCAGATGTGTCCCCCTGCCCACTGAGAATACAGGGATGCTACTGGAAATGGCAGCTGTCTCCATCAGCTAGGAGTCAGCCTTGCTCCTGTTTGAAGGTGGTGGGTGCCTGCCACATCCTCCATCATCAGGATGAACTGTGCTCCCTCTCAAAACCCTGTACCTTGTTTGCAGACATGGCCATAACTTCTGTGAGGTGCTGATTTAGGGAATGTTTTATGGTGCCAGCCCCTGTACAGGTGAGAGGAGCTGCCGACGGTGACGGATTGAGGTGATGAGGGCAATGCTGGAGAGAAGGAAGTGCTGACGGAGAGAAAACTGAAATCTGTCCAGAGACTAACAAAGGTGTGAAGCTGGAGCCACTCCAAGGAGCCAAGGGAGAGGCCACTGGGTTGAACGTTGTTTTCTCTGACCCTTTGCCAATACATTTCCCAGATCATGACAGATGATTTGGGGTTTCAGTTGCAGCGTGCACTTCTCCTCTGTCTGGTCCCTCACGCTTCCCCACCTGACTGACTGCACTGAGGAGAGCCGTGGGCTGATCAATATCGTGGCCAGGCAGCTCCCCTGAGGGACAAAGCGTGACCGCATTCCGGGGAATGACAACTGTCCCAACAGCAGGCTGCAAATAGGAGCAAAGAAAACATTGGACATGCATTTATGAGACTCCCAGTGGGCTTCTGCCTCCTTTGGGCATCTCCTGGTGACTGATACTTATCTTCCTGAAGATTCCTTCCGTTATAGCTGCTGTTCTGAGCTTCTCATGACCTCAGGCATTAATGAGGCTTGGACTGGAGCAGGTCCCATTTATCACCCTCCAAAGAATTCCCCCCTACTGTAATTCAATGAGCTGAGGAGAAGCGGTATCTTGAGACAGATTCATACCCCACAGTTTGCATTCCAGTGGGCAGGGGAGACCTCACACGGTGCTCATGTGAGACAGGAATACCTGCAGGAACAGAGCTTTCATCTTGGGGTGAGTGTTGCACATGTACAGAGTGACTGCTTGGGCCATGGCAAGAACACAAGCCAAGAAATGCTCTCTTTCCCAGGCTGGAGAGTGATCAGGTACAGGATTCATCCACATGAGCATGTGCTTTTGAAAAGCAGATGTCTATGTCCAGCCTTTGATTCAGTGGCGTGTAGGAAGAATGTTCAGATGATGGAGGCAGGTCAGAGAAAAGCTTGCCAGAGGTACCTGAAGTCCTACAGAGGCACTCACCAGATGTAGTGGTCTGTTTCTCCTGCTCAAGGGATAATGCCCAACCTAACTGACCTTCATATGCATTAATAACTGTAGCTGCTGCTGGACAGGAATTCAGAACCTGGAAACCTGCTCACCAAGGTAGAAGAGGCACAGCAAAGGCAAACAGCAAAGGCGTTTTCTACACATGGCATTATCCACATTCACACGAGGGAAAAGGCTGCTGAGTAAGAATCAGATTGAGATTTGCCACTTTGTAGAAGGCTGAAGCTGGACAGTGATGATTGAACTGGCCCCCTCTGACTTCAATAGATGGGAATGGAGGTCACCGCTCCCTTCCCCCTCCATTAGGCGTTTGCTGTGCATGATCATAAAGAGTTTATTGCTGGTTGTATTGCTTTTATGGTCCAGATCCTCATCTCCCAGCACCCAGAGTAAGACTCTTGCACACATTTTCACATGAACAAGCCATCTACTAAGGAGCTGAAGCCACTGCCAGAGGTAGAAATGTTCACTGGCACCCATGTATGAGAAAATGCACTGGGAGGAGGACGGTTTAGGCTATTCCAGGCTGTGTAAGTGGAAAGAGGTTCACAGATGGCTTCCAGGGGCAGGTGAGAATCTTAATGGCCATGTTAACACTGAGACTAGTCACAATTATCAAAGCTCGTTGTAGACAAACCCTATTAAGACATAAAGGCCCAGGCTCATCCCTGTTTGGTTACATTTCCATTTGACATTCTCACCACCCTAGCTTGTGCCCTGTGGTAAAGGACAGTTCTACCAGCCCCTTGTTGAAGCTCGGAGGATGAGCCACTCTCCAGCAGTGCTGTGACAGACCAGAGAGGTGAAATCAGTGCTCTGATTTCCTGGGCAACCTTTACTGATGACAGTAGTGGTAACTGCACAAAAGCCAGGTATGTACATTCACAGACCTGAAAGCTCATTTTACAGGGACTGCAGGAAACAGATTGCGGAGCAGCAGCTATAAGTGAGTAATTCCATTTTAGGAAACAACCTGATACGTTACTCATTCTTTGTGAGAATGGCAAACAAAACCTTTAAGTCAGTGTGATAACAACAGTGTCCTGCCTTTGAGCCTCCTGGGCACTCACTGCTGTAGGGACATGACTTTTCATGTCCGTGTGTGCTGCCCATCGCACAGCAGCAGAGGCAAATCCTTCATGCAGTCACAGACCTGTGTCTTCTGCAATCCACTGAGATCACCATGGCTTTGAGCAGGTATTGTGCCTGTACAGTGCATTCACTTTCTCTATGAAGAACTCCATGCTAGAGGAGTTGAGGATGTGGGTAAATTGAGGATCATGGTAACCAGCTGGCCGGGGAGGTCACAGCCCAGACCAGCCTGTTTTCCTATGCTCAGCAGACACCTGGGAGTGATGCACAGGATTTCACATCCTCCCTCAGCAGTTAGATGGAAGCTCTGCACATGGATCATTCCTTCATCTTGTCATCAAAAGCAGCATTATGTCAGATAGATATAATAGTTGAACCAAAGTCAGCTGCAAGTTCATTTCCATGCCTTCTTTGACATATATCTCCATGATATAACCCAGCATCTGACAGCACGCAGTGGTGCCAGATTATCTTCCTTCTACCTCCATGTTACAGGGATATTACCGGCTCCGGCACAGGCAGGTCAGTGATGGTATTTAGGGTCTGTGACCTCAGACATTTAACCTCATTGTAACCTCAGACATTAAGATGCTTGGCTACTACCACGGTGCTGAAGGGTTGAACACTGCTTAGAAACGACAAGAAATGAAGTGTGTGTCTCAAATCTTGCTGCTCACTGACCATAGGGATGCAGGAAGTCTACGGGGAAATTCCTCTTCTCAAAGGCACAGCTCTGCTCTTTAAGTAGACACCATTTATTTCAAATACAGGACAAAGGCTGCTTTTGGACAGGACTTTGTGAAGAGCCATTTTCTAGCTTTAGAAAGCAATTCAGGGGTCCAAAGACTCACTTAAGCGCTTGGTGACCAGAAGACGAATTCACATCTCTTTCATCCCTAACAGCAGATTACAACCTGGGTTAAAACTAAAGTGATGAAAGGGTACAGCGTTCTTTGATCCTCCTGCACACCTTATCTGCAGACTTTGCACCTCTACAGCCTGTTTGCAAAATCCCACCTTCAGAGTCTTCCTTCTCCTCCTCCTCCTCCTTGCACGACATTGGTGCTGAGGGTCGCAGCTGAGCCCTTTGCTGTCTTTGCCTCACTGCTGGGCCCCTGTGAGCCATGTTCAGGCAGCATGGTGGGGAATCCATGCACATAGGTGAGTGCGACTGCTGTGGGTAATCAATTCTCCCAGTTGCACATTGTTTTCATTCCTTGCCTACACGCGCTTCCCAGAGAGCTGATTATGTCACTCATTAACCTTCCAGGCCTCTTGATTTTCTTTATTCAACGAGCCGGCTTTTGTCAGGCCAGCACGTTCATATTTCGGCTGAGCTTCAAGAACAAAGAGTCCCCACTCATTCCTTTCTGCTTAGTCACACCCCAGTCACGTAGAAAGCTATTACCAAAATTGGTCCAGAAAGGATGCCAACCGCAACGCGCCAGCCCAGCTGCATGTGGTGGGATTTGCATATCAGTGAGCTGGGGAGAAGGCTCAGCACAGGCAGCTCTTACCGCAGAAGATGTTTTTGTTCATTTCAGTGAGTGAGTGTAAAGTCACAGCCTTTTCCAAAACAGTGCAGATAATCCTCCCATCTGGCCTGTCCTCCCAGAAGCTTTTATCCTCTCTCAGCGCTTATGTCAAGGCCAAACTAAGCTGGCACCTCAGTGGATTAAAACCCATTTTTTTTTTTGGTGGGATTGACCACATGGAGGTATTTGCTTCCTGGCAGTTGAGGAGCATGGTGCCATGAAAGCATCCCAGGTCCCTTTTCACCCCTACGTGCTGCAGAGCATCACATCGGAATGGTGCTGCCGTGCAGTTGGCTGCTCAAGATCTTCTGCATGACTGCCCAATTCTAGCCAAGATTAAGACAGGCAGCACGTGTTACAGCAGTGGGGCTGCAAGCTGGGGAGATATTCACATCTAACAGGACATGAACCACCCTTGCTCCATAATATATAGTGAGGTTTCCACAGTGGTGATTCCTAGGTAGCATCACTGCAGCAGCTATAGATATTCCTCCCAGAGAAAGTCAGGTCATCATCTCCAGGCTGCATTCCCACCCCTTCTCTAAAATCATGGAGGAAGTTCCTCCAGATAATTAGTTTCTTCTGAGTTAGGATTGACATTTTCCAGTTTTCCCTTAGAGTACACAGACTAAGAGACTTCCCTTCAAGCCATGTAAGCTGAGAGTCTCACAACACTGCATGAATCCAGAGCCCAGGATTTTGAGGAAAATTTTCATAAGATCTGTAATCAACCTCTTATGGCTGGTGCTGATGCATTTCTGAGGTCACTATCCCACAAAACAGTGCTGTACTGCTTGTTCTGCTTGCACAGGGTAGCATATTAGAGAAGCTGAAGTGCTCCTAGTTATACCCAGCGCTGATGGCTAGATTCAGAAGACCATGGTCTAAACCCAAGGTGAACACAGGATATTACAGAGCCCTGCATATAACATCTCCATGGCTGCGGAAGTCATGACAAATGGTCTCAGGAACAAAGTCATTCTCAGCCTTTGATTTGGTGGGGGAACACCTTTATGCTCCCTTAGAACATCATGCCACCTTATCCATGTACGTAGTCTATTCTTGCTGCAACATGGCCATGGAGGAACCTTCACCACTGACATTGCGCCTTTGGCTTCTGATTGCAAACCCCTTTAGAACAGCCCAAGACACAAAGCACTGTGAAACAACGAAGGGCTGGGTGCAACATGCCCTTCTCAGGCAAGCCCTTGTGCCTGTGTAAGTTTGTGCCTTAGGGTTGCTTTGCAGAGCTGGGTGGGGTATGCTCCTGGTTGCAGCTTCTCTGCCTGCAGGAATGTGTGCTCTCCATGAACTGTCATCTGAATAGTTATTGTTAAAAGTGCCTAATGTTAACTAAGATTTGTGTTACATCATCTGTCTGTAGCGTATATACCCCTTCCTTAGATGGCGTCTGTCACCACGTAGATAAATAAGATGCCTCCTAAGGCTGCCACAACTCATAATTTTCACACCTCTCTCATTATGCCATTAACCTAGGGCAGATCATCCTCCTAGTATTTCTGCTTATCCCTCTGACATAGCTAGACCAAGGCTCTGCTGTATCATGTCCAGGCAATCATAGCACAATGAGGCATCTGCTGCTGCATGCAATTAGCTGTGCAAAGCAGCCTGTCTTGCTGGCACTGAATTACAAAGGTTTGAGCCTAAAAACATGGTTATTTGAGCAACTGCAAAAGCAGGGCAGAGGATGACTGAGCCAGAGCTCAGCCTCCAAAGTGTTAAACAGCCCCTCTTGGCTCAGAATTTTTAAGGGCAAATGTTAATGGTAGGTTCAATACCTGCTCCTGATGGAGTACTTCTGCTCTCGCTATGCATAGGCAACAGCATTAGGTCCTGCTGACCTAGTACTCTTACCCTATAGTTGGAACTGCAAAGGGGAAGATGTGCCCATCTTTCCTCCAGAAATCAACTCAAGGAGTAGTAACAGCCAATCACCTTCAGTTTGCAGCCCAATCATGCATTGCCTTCTACAAAGACCAACTTCATCCTAAGCATCTGCTTGTGTTTTCTTGTGGCCCTCACAAGACTGACTTCTTACTGTCTCTAACTCTGTGAGGACAGATCTGTCCTCCACAACCAGCCAACCCTGCATTACACCTGCAAACACCAATCTCCCTTTCAGGGATATGGAAGCAAATGGGTGCTATCATGTATGGAGCACTGCATTCATTGTGGTGTTCAATGTCTACGGAGATGTTAGATTTCAATTTAGAGACAGAGGCAGCCAACTTATGCTTGCTTCATTGCAGATTATTGCAGAGGGAGCACACTCACACACTTCTCTCATGAAAACTACTTTTGTTCTTTCTTGTTTTGTTCTCTTACACAATAAAAAATCCTTCTGGCTCAAAGCACCTTTGCTCACCGCGTATAGAGAAACACGCGTTTTGCCAACAACTCTCCTGAAGAGACACCCTGCAGGGATATCCTGTCTACACTTTTCCTATCATTAAGCAGAGTGTGGAAGTCTGTATTTGGGGAGCTATCAAACACCCACTCTGTTTGCCACTTTGCCAATGTTATCAGTGTTTGTCCCTGCTGTGTTTTGCGTCCTTCGATGTGCTGCTGAATTCCTTTCCAAAATGTCATAAAACGATGGGGACAACTCTGTTGTTTGAGGAAAGAGGAGAACAGGCTGAGTGCAGTGGAGAATGTTTATGCCATGGGGATGTGCACGTACCTCGTGTAGGATGTCTGCCATGCAGCAGCAGAAATATGAGTGTCAAAAGGGCTGGGGTGTAGACTGGTTTGTGTGTACTCCTTTAGAGGAATGTCAGCACCCAGGAACCTAAAGTACCTACAGTGTTAGGTGGCAGCTCAGGTTTTAGGTTTCTCCAGGATGCCTACATGCTAGGCTTGAGCACTTAATCCCCTTTGGATTTAGCTCTTTGGACATGGTGAGCTGCTTGTGCACAAGCCCTGGAGAGGACTCTTAAACTAGGCGTTCCCTACTTTCTGTTTTTTTGGCAAGACCTGATCCATTAGACGTGTGCAGGGCTTGCCAAACCCACACAAAAGACAGCAGAGACAAGCCCTCAGACATGTGTGTGTACTAGTAGACTCAAAGTCCAGTGGTTACAGCACTTTCCTGAGCCATGGAAGAGGCCAAGTGTGAATAACTTTACCTGCTTTATGCTGGGGCTGTTAAACACAGAGACCCCTTTTGGTGGGAGACAGTGAAGTTATCTGGGATGGGATTTTCATATATTTCCTTATATCCTGTAGCAGCTAATAAAATACTGGCTAAAGAAGAATCTTGGAAGTAAGTGGGCTACTGAGTAGAGTAAGAAGAGAGGGAGAGACCTTTTTCTCCCAGGACCCCATTTATCATGGGAAACGCCTGACCAGTTCTCAAATTAAACCTCTGGGGAAGGTTCACAGTTAATACTCCTCCTGGCTGCCCTATTTGCATTTCCCTTCTTTATATTTGCCACTAATTTAGGCAGCTTTTTGCTCAAACTGATGCAAAAAATCACCTCTGGGCCATCCAGATGGTCTGGGACAAGCCTGTTCAGCCATTCCTTTGCTAACCACTGCAGACCATGTTGAACTGGTGTCTATGTCTGGGGCTGAGCTTTACCCATCGGAAGAGCTTTAGTACATTCAGCTGGGCCATAAGTGGACAGTAGATGAATTAAGGTGGGTGGCACAGGTTTGGGCTTGCTCCCACTGATAGCAGGATGTACCCTCAGTGGTCAGAGAAAGGAATTTGCCTGGGAGGGGCTAAGAAGGTCTTTCTTCATGACACCATGAAACCCTCTCTTCCCCAGCGTCTTCCCAGGGCTGAGCTTCTCCATCAGCTGGTGAGACCCGAAGGTCTGCAGGCAACGCTGGCAGGAGGAATGCTGATCTGTACATGGTTCATGCCATAGAAAACCATCCCATAAACACAGCAGAGGCTATTTTGGGGAATCCTTGAGGCATAAATAGTAACAGCTCCGGGGGAGCTGAGTCCTCTTACCTCCTCCACTGCTCATCTACCTTGTTTGCTCCTAGATTTTCTATTATCTCCAGCAACAAAGAAAATGGTATGTGGCATCGAAGACATGTCAGACACAACTAACGCATGGCCTTCAGAGCAAAATCACTCAATGGCAACATTGTGCTCCCTGTTCAGCAGCTCCTTCTGAAGCTGGTCTTTGAGCAGGGGCTGAAGGGCTCAGAACCATCACAGACAGCCAAGGAGTTTCTAGAATAAATAGACAAAACAGCCAGTGGCAAGGAAAGGGACAAAACTTCTCTTCTCTTTTCTCTTCTCTTCTCTTCTCTTCTCTTCTCTTCTCTTCTCTTCTCTTCTCTTCTCTTCTCTTCTCTTCTCTTCTCTTCTCTCTCTTCTCTTTGCTCTGCTCTTCATTTATTTATTGGGAAATCAAGACAAAGTGACTATTAGAAATGCAACTACTTTGGTTAACTTACAAACACAGCTAGTACTGTTAAACATCCCTTACAAGTACACTGATTGCACTGAAGCCAACAAATTAACAGTAATGTTATCAAAATTAATCATAGCTATGAATATGCAGTATCCCATGTCTACAGTTTTGTAATGTAATACCTACTTAAATTTCTACTTATTCACTTAAGTTCAACTTAAATTCAACTATTCAACTTAAATTCACTTTTCAAAGTGAAACCTCTGCTTCGAATATATTAAAATGCTTTTTAAGAAACCCAAAACTTGCAACTATTTGCTCAAAATCATACATTTCTGTGACCTGAGATAGTACTGCTTCTGTGATTTTCTATTTTTTTAATGTGAAAGTCTCAGTAGTTTTATGTCACTTTATTTTGGAGCAAGAAATTGCAGAATTTCTCATAAAGCAGAAAATCTGGTCTCTACCCTCAGCTCTGTTCCCTCTGGACTTGCAGTCAGATACCAATAGTTGTAGCATAAACCAGCCTGTAAGAATGAAGCTTCATGGCAAGCTGGTTAACCAGTAACTGAAATTATGGTTACATCTGTCCAAGGGTAGAGACATACAGCAAAAAGACACTGTTAGCAGAGACTGATCCCTTGCCAAGTTTGTGTTGTGATTCCTCGGCACCTAATTACTCCTACTTTAATTAAACTTTCTTGTAAAACTTTCGTTGTTTCCTTCCCTAAATGATGTGCTACTGCAGACTGGAGCCTCTCATCTCCTACCAAACCTGCAGATTGAGCTGGATGGAAATTATGACCTTCTTGGTTTGCTGGAAATGTTTCTGGGTTGGTTTCTTTTTTTCCCCCAATCAAGTGGTTTGGACTTCTTTGAAAAACAAAATGTTTTTAAAAGTTTCAAGTCAGATTAAAAGGCTGCATTTGGACAGGAGACTTTTTTTTCCATTGCAATCCTGAGTCCCTGAATAAAGAAAATCAACTCAACTCAATAGTTTACAACAAACTCCAAGACTGAGAACTGAAATAATAGTATTGAGTGGAATAAACTGATTCAAAAGCTCTGCATTTCCTACTCTACCCATAAGTTGGGGGGAAATTGAGATATTCTCAGTGTTCACATTTTTCAGTGTTCCAGCACTGCACTTCTGGTTGGAAAACCTTTGTAAGCTCTTCAGCTACTGTCACTGGGCTTGTACATTGTTCAGAACAACGGGATCTGTCCTCTAGGTGGCACAAATCAATACATCAATACATCAATAAACCATATCAATAATTAATAATTAACCACACGTACAAATGCTGAGGTTTAAAGGGCAATACACTTGCATCTTCTTTGTTTGCCTTGGGTTTCTTCAAGTCAAAATTAACTTCTGACTTATTCTCTGTATGAATTTCCATCTCTAAACAATCTTTGCAGCTTTCTTACCCAAATGCTAACCCACACATCTTCCCCAAAAGAATGACCTAGAAAGAGAGATATGGAATGGGCATAAGCTGCTGGCTAGGCCAAATAAAACCTAGTTGTTAAAGGGGACTTCAAGCCCACGTGTTATATGCTGATATCTGGATACTGAATATTGCTATCTGAGACCTGGAACACCTTGGCACTTGCAGAAAGCAGCTGCTGTAGAAAAGGGGTATTTGTGCCTGTCCCAGTGGTAGGAACCCCACTGAACTTGTCTCAGCTGGAAGGAGTTATGTTGCACAAGCTGTTCTCATGCACTTGCTGCAAAGGATTGGTATCATAAAGCAGTTAGCGATAGAAGACAGCTCCAGGTGGTGATTAATTGCATTACACCTATTGTAATTATAAATTCCAGGTCACTCATCAGTTCTGGAAATCTGAAGGAGTTCAACCATCAGGGTGGAGTAAACGCAGACATCCATATTAAAGTGTTCCAATGAACACCCAACGTACAAGGAATGTCTCCATGGGGCTGTCTAAACACACACTGTGCTTTGCTTTTCTTTTCTTGCCCTTTGGGCACAGAAAATATGTAATCAGGCAGGCACACAGGGCAGATCTGTAATTGCCATTCAGTTTAACTCTATGAAAAAAACCTTTCTTACCTGCAAACATTTCCCTTTGCTGCAACTTTTCCATCCATAGAAAAAGAGTGAACATCCTTTGCTTCCCAGGGAGTGAGGAAGGAATAGGAAGAGTTCACAGCCTTTAGAGGCCCTACATTTATGAAAGAAGGAATAGCTCATGCTGAAAAGATTCAGCAAACTCCTTGGTGTGGGAGATTTGCAAGTTCTCAGCAGTGCCGCTCTCTGCAAGGGCTCCCACAGCAGGATGGAAAGGTGTCATCAGGAGCACATTTATTATGACTTTAAAATAACAACTGCTAAACCCAGACTAGATGAGGTCTGTGGTCTGTGGCAGTAACCAGCAGAAGGTGCTAAAGAGGAAGGTGGACAAATCTTGCCATAAGGGATAAAGGTACGGCCTGCTCCTGCTGTAGGTTTCATACAGTCGGAGAGCCCTGATGCCTGAAGTTGAATGTCCCTTCCGAAGCTGATCACACATCCACATATTCACAATATCCCAAGTTTATCTAGTGCCTTCCTGGATTTAATCTGAAGTGGTGTCCTAGAGACAAATCTTGCCTCCTCCCTCTATTATTTTACTAAAGGACTAGTTAGACCTTACTATAAAATTAAGTACACTTGTGTAACAGAGCGATAATCATCTTAGATTACAGACAGACAGCTGAGTACATTTCAAAGGTCTCTGAGACATTCAGTTGGGATTTTCCCCTTTGAAATCTCCTGAGGATCACACCTCTCTCACTGCCCTTAAGCTTTCATTAGCAGCTTCCTGAATTGCGGAGCAGCAGAGGCCTCCTTCTGCCTGACAGACATCCCAAGGCAATGCCATAACCCTGTATACCAACCCTGCCCAGCTCAAATGACTTCTGAGACCTCTAGTTAAAGCAGAGAAGAACTGGAGAGGAGGAACATGATTTTATTCGATGCCTGCCCTCCTCTGCTGTCCCGCTATAAATTCAAATTCTCAGGCAGAAAAGTGCTACTGTGCCTATGGCTTTGTTTCTTCTGCCTGCAGCACAGGTCTGAGATCATTCATTCCTGCAGTTCTCTAGCAAGGATGCCAGGCAAATATCAGCTGTGTTAGAACACCCTGACTCAAGGCACACGCAAGGTAAGCAAAGGTCAGCACCCTCCAAGGGGTCAATACAGCCACGAGGACAGACACTGTCTGGATGATGCTGTAACCAAGCTGGCTCTCCTGGATGTGAGAGGTGGTCCATGCAAAAGCTGCTGCAAGCTGCCTCCTTCCCACCTCACTGCAAAGGATGGAGACAGTAAGTCCCAGGTTGCAGGGCACAGACTTCACCTTCCTGTCTGACCTTCTCACACCACTTTCCTGGGGAGATTTCTGCCTCATATCTGTGACAGGGGAGATGGAGGCAGCAGCACAGCTATAGCAAATTCCAGTGGCAGTCCCAATGCCTGGGGCCAGGCTGCTTCCCTCTGTGGGGACGCTGGTTTTCTCTGAAAACTCCTAGAATGGGGAAAACAAACACAGATCTGGAAAGTGGGGGACAAGAATAAACAACCCTCCATTGTATATTCAGGCACTGGTAATGCAAACCACAGACCAGCAGAGAGCAGGGACAAATCTGTTATCAGGAAACCATGCAAACACTCATGTCTTAATGCTCCTTTTCTTTAGGTCTCCCATTTCATGGCTCAGACTCACTGAAGTTCTTTTTGCTGTTGAAAGACTAATCCCATGGCCAACTCGGCCAAGCAGTACCACCTGCCCATATGCTAACACCAACCTTCATATAACAAAAGAAATGACAGCCCAGAGATGGTTTGCTCTGCAGAGAAACTGACTGGGGTTTTACAGAGCACATCCTGGAGATCTGTAGGTAGTCCGGATTTTCAGTAATAGCCCAATGATGATTGAAAGCTGTTCCAAGCTGTGAGGATTGCATGACTATCCCAGTCCTCTCATGGAGATGGTCCCTGACAAAAGGAAGGAGCCAAAGGTAAATTCAGGAACTGCTTCAGAAAATGCCTGCATGCTGCAAATGAGCTTCAGGTCACTCTCCAAAGAGCTGACTTCAAGCCAAAATAAGAGAGTGTGATCTGGAGGATGCCCTCATATTGCTTATGTCATTTAGTAGCCTTAAACTTGGTTGAAATTCTCCAAACACCACTGTTTGTGCAAAGCTGTTTCTCCTAAGCTCCTTGCCATCCTCAGAAGCTTAGGAACAGCAAGGGCAACGCTCCATACTGTGTTGGCTCAAAGCCCTAGATAGCCATCAAGACTTTGCCCCTTTGCCCTTGGAAGTACCCAGGCCCTTGGGTACACCCTTCTTCACTGTGTGAAATCCATTCTTCAGGCAGCCTGTGCTCAGCTCCCAGCACCACCACTGAAATTCCATGGAGTCAGCAGAAAGGAGTGATTTATAGCAACTGATGAATTGATCCGGGGGTAGGGAGCTAAGAGACGGATCTCCCAAAGGAAGCTTCATTTGCCAATGTCTCTTTCCTATACTTCCTAACAGGGACTCAGTGGGGGATGACCAATTGTGGAGAAATTTTGATAACGTCCCAGAGCAAGAACGATGATTATTTACTGGGCTTCCACCCACCATGGGGAATTCTGGCTTGTGACATCACCCCATTGTTCCTGCTGGTGCCAAGAACATGCTGGGATCCCGTCTTCTCAATGGTTAAAGCACTTTCCTGTTTGCCCGTTCCTTGTTTCCAAAAACACGTTTCATGAATGCTGCACGGGATGTCTCTTTTCTTGAGCTGTTTTGTCCCTTTCGTCATGTCTGCCTGGAACTCTTCACAATGAAGTGAACAATGTATTCCTACAGTCAGCAACAAAAGGGAAAAAATAACTGCAGGAGGCAAAGCCCATCTTTGGCATTTAGGACCCTGTGTTTGCATTTGTTCCTTCTTTGGAAGCTGTGTTTGTGTAGCATGGACTCGTCCCTCTGCTCCAGGCTGTTGTTTTTCTTAGAGATTTTAGTGTGGTGACAGTGCCAGGAGGGTTGGCCCTGGGAAGCAATGGCCACTACTCTATATCAGGGCAGCAGAGGCATTGTAGGAGCAGTGCAGCTTATCTGTGTCTAGGTCAAGGAGAGCCATCACTCCCAGGCTGAGTTGACCCCCCCAGCCCATAGCACAAGGGGAGATTGAACATTCAGCCTAAAATGAGCAGCTACTCTTGAAAGCATCAGTTAGATACCAGAATAACACTCTGTGGGGGTGGTGGTTGCTGGGGCCTCTCTCTGGATATTCTTCTTCACAAGCCTAAAGGCAGATTACTTTTGAAGAAATCACTGTATTTTTCACACAGAAATTCTATAGCTCTGGACAAAGCTCTCAGAGCAGGGTCATTTCAAAGCAGTCCTGGTCAATGCAATCCCAACCCTGCCTCATCTCTTCAGGGTTTTGACATCCCTGCAACAAGCAGAGACTTTCATCCATAGCTCCACATCCTTTAAGATCTTTGAAGGGTTGGTGCCAAACAGCCATACATGTGCTGGTCAGGTTTGTGCCTGCTCAACACAGTTGGGTATTTCCTGGAGAATAAAATTAGTTCCAACTCCATTCAGTACGAAGACACGAATGAGAGGGTGTAACATTTGTTCCACTTTCTACAATGGTGTAAATCTCTTGGGATTTATGAGACATTAAGAAAAGAAGGGAGAGATCTTGGATGAAAGGTCTGGATTTTAAAGGTGTTTTTGCACCTGGCATTAAAGGCTAATACCTGGGCATTGTCTTCTTCTAGGCACACAGTAAGAGATCTTCACAGACAGGTACGTGTAGCTTCAGGCACCTCTTGGAAATGTAAGCTAAGAGCAAAGCTATGGCCACAAAAGGAGTCGGGTAAAGGAAATACCGTGAACCCAAATCTCCAAAACCTCAGGTTAACTTGAGACTCTTATTTCTTCCTGGAGGCATGAAGTCTGTGTGTGACAGAGGTCTCTGTGTGACAAAGTTCTCTGCTGATCCTTTCAGTAAATGAATCCTGGAAAGCCATATTAATGTGACTCTGGCTCATGCTTTGTGCACTGGCAGCACCTTTGCTATGAAAACACCCCTTCTTTAAGCAAAATTATGTCATTTGTTTCCCATTATTTATTTCCTCTGGGTGGGTAACTATGGCTGTGTTACCTTCCCCACGTCGAGGGTATCTTCTTTCACCCTGCACTGACCAGAATGAGGATCACAGAAACTGGAGCCAAGAGAGATTTATTGTATCATTGAACTGGCATCTGGAATGTCACATAGTATGCGAGCTCTGACATAACTCTGAACCTTGGCACAGCTGGAATATGGGCTGAAACAGGTAATGCTGCTATTGTATTTCCCTATTTTCTTTAGAGTGTCTGTTGCATTGGTATAGAGGTTAAAAACTTCCCTCTGCTGGTTTGCCTATCACACTGAAGCTTCATTTTATTGGTTATATTTGTACTTTCTTATTATTTCAAAATAAAGTTGTTGCTATTCCTGATTTTCTCTTCCCAACACATCCTCTCTTTGCTATTTTAGTTGCATTCCCATATGTACGTTTTTCATCTGCTCTGACCTCTTGTGCCCCCACACTTCATCCTTACTCAGTCAATGCAGCCCTTGACAGTATCTGTGCTCTCATGTGCCATCACCATCTGAGCTGTTTGTGAGCAGAGCAACAATTTCCCCTCAGCATATTTTCATATCCCACTGTGAGGTTTCCCCTGCACGTATCATCTTCTGCATGCATTTCACGTGAATACAGAGAGGGATTCACACTGTTGTTATGTCTGAGTGCATGGTAAACTCTCATCATTTCTTGCAGGAGTGCACCCGCGACCCAGTTTACTTCCATGAGACGCTGCGTAGAGAAGCCATTGCTCAGATGAAAGCAGTTTTACACACTCTGGCTCTTATTTCTCTTTCTCTCATTTCTTATTTCTCTTTCCATTCCTCATGCACGTGTTACTCTTTACATGAAGCCTCACCCGGACTGTAATTGTCATCATTTTGCCTCTGTTCATGACAACAGTGCAATAAAACCCTAAACTGCTCATGGTAAACAAATAAAAATACACTCCCTTTTTCTAAGAAGCCTTTAAATCCATCATATGAAAGTAAAACGCAGTAGTTTTTTTGTCGGCTCTTCTATGCTTGCTCTTCTAACCTGCTCACGCTCCAAGGCGTACTCTGCTCCCAGGATTTGTGAAGTCAAGAGTTGCCTTTCTGAGCTTCGGTTGACATGGGGTGCCTGGAAGCTGTTATCCCCCCAACACTCCTCCATGGGATGGTTTCCTGCTTCTGCATGATACACACATGATGGGCAAGATGAAGATGCTTTGACTACCTCCTTGTTCCTGCTGGGAGGTGACATCAATATTTTATATGATTCATATCCTAAAAATGCCCTGATAATGTTGAGAATGCCATCATTAATGCTGAAACAAAATCAGACAGTGGCCGGTGAGTTTTACTGCAAGAAATTTTAGTGCTCGACCTAGCAAAAGACTTTAAATGGATTTAATTAAAAAAGAGGGAGAGAGGAAGCAGAGACTTCCATTTAACAGATGCATTCTCTTGAGCTGAGTAACAATTTCACTTGAACTTAACTGGACTTGGATTCTGCTTGGTTTACCCTGGTTAAACCAGCCTATGCAGAGCAGGCTAGCCCACCACGCTGCCTGGTTCCACTCGCCCCTTTTTGCCACGCCTGCTGCAAGAAAGCCGAGGGGGGACCCGGGAGGACCATCGGCGGCCAGCGGGACACGCTTCCTGTACCCCTCCCGCTCCATCGGCCGGCGGCGGCTACAGACTAACCCATGGCTTCACCTGCCTTCGGCGGGTTCCGAACCCCCCAAACAGAGCATACGGAGCCCTCCGCTCTACGCTGCACCCACTCTCCATCGCAGCCCCCAAAGGGCAGCATTCCCCCTCACGCCGCTTCTCTCTGCCCCATAGGAGGACCCACGCGCGATTCACGAAGGCTGCGGGGTGTGTGTGCCCACTGAGGACAGGTCTACCCATAGGGGAGGCCAGGTCTACCTGCTCCAAGTGCCTGCACCCCCCACGCGCGCCAGCAAGCCGCTCCACGCTGCGGGGCGGAGCGGGGCCATGACGCGGCTGCGGCCGCGCTATAAAGCACCTGCCCGGCGCCCGCGGCTCCAGATGCATCGCGGCGGCTCCGGTAAAGCACCGCTGAGGAGAAGCGTCGGGAGAGTCGCGCTTGGAAGTGGGAACAAGAAAGAGGAAAACCCGAGGGAAACGTCTCCAAAACTTCCATCTCCTTCGAGCGCAGCCCCACGCCGGTGAGACCCGCGCCATGCCCAGCCACCCCGCCGGCGCCCTGCTGCTGGCGCTCGCCCTCTGCGCCCTCCTGGAAGACGGTGAGCCCCGGGCTGGGGGGGGCTCGGTGCACCGGGGATGCCTGCCCTGCTGGGGCCACCCCTCTGCGCCCCTCGGCTCGGGGAACGGGGCTGCGAGTGTGCCGGAGGGTGCCCGGGGTCTGCCCCGAGGCTGGCGGCGGGGCGAGGGGCATTGCCAGGCGCCTTTGCTCCTGCTGCCGGGGCTGTGCAAGTCCTGTAGGAGCCAAATGGGTGAAGGCTGCACCTCCTGTAAAACCGCCCGGCACGTTGAAATCGCCGTAAGCCTTACGGGAGGTGTAATTGCAGAGATGACAGACGGACGGGCACTCCAGCGTTCTGCACCGAGCCTGCAACTCATCCCTTCCTCCTTCTGCTGCAGGTATGGGCCACCCTCCGCTGGAGTCCCCCCTGGCTGCGCACCCGAGGACCAAGCGATGTTCCTGCAATAGCTGGCTGGATAAGGAATGCATCTACTTCTGTCATTTGGATATCATCTGGGTCAACACACCTGGGTGAGCAGGGACACAGCTTTTTATTGGGGTGGGGGACGGGACGACTCCCAGTGAGTGACTGTGCTTTCTGTTGGAGGATGGGGTTAGGTGGGAGGAATGTGGGAAAGGGTCCTGGTTCTGGGAGGCTCTTGTAGCACCTGCTTTGGAGAGCACTGCAAGTCCAGTCTGCCCTAAAATCCAGATAGGGACAAGCTGTGCTTCCGCTCAGGAGTTTCAGTACAACACACAGGGCAGTGGAGTGAAAGCCCAGGGCGCTGCTTCCTCCAGGGCTCATCTTTTTCTGACCTTTTCTGTGCCTCTGCAAGGCAAAAACAACTCTGAGGTGTTAAGAGCTGCAAGTCAGAAAGTTTCTCTACCCACTTGCGCACTGTAACCCTGGCTGCTGACTGCCAGCATTGTTAATGAGACAGTGGTGGGCTGGCACTAACATCCTGTGGCTGCCAAGTACTGCCCTCAGGAATGCTAAAGCAGCTTTCCGAGCTGTTTCAGACCAATGGCCATCACACTGTAGCAAAACACATGTACTCAGGTGTGGTTATAATCATGCTTACTAACGTGCAATTACAACTCGCTGCTTGCTCGGAGAATAGTTGCAGACACTGCCAATCCTAAACCCTCTGGGAGAGTAGATCACTATCAGAGAGAGAGTGGGGGAATGTGCTAACAGCTCTGAAAGCATGCTGTGATCAGAAGAACCTGTTATGGCCCCGAGACATCTTCATTTGTACCATGTCCTGTGTGTTAAAAACCATGGAGGTGGGGAGGGAAAGCAGTGATGTGTCAGTGCTTAAGGAGCTGGCTGCTTGCTGCTGGTGGACTGCTTTGCCACACTGCCAGCTCACCCAGCACTTGTGGTGACCCTTGCAATGGGTGGTGGGCCACTGCAAGGAGAGAAAATTCCACCTGCAACCCAGCACATACTGGTAATCTCCCTGGGAGGGGTAGGGTGGAGAAAACAGTAGGTGGGAGAGGAGCTGGAGTTTAAAGGCTTTAGATCTATCAGTGGCCTTTTCACCTTATGTCTATAGATGAGTCTTTTATTATCCTGGCGCTGGCTTGGCTGCCTCCCAGGACTGTGCTATAAACCTGTGGCTAATAAAGAGGTTGGTTGCATAGCTGATGCCTTCTGTTTTTAACAGGCACACCGCTCCCTATGGCTTGGGGAACCCTCCAAAGCGGCGCAAGAGATCGCTCAGCAGGTGTGAATGCTCGCACTCGAGGGACAGCATCTGCTGCTGCCTTCTGCCAGGGGAAGCCTGGGTAAGCCAAGGGGGTCCTGGGGATGTCCCTGGGGGCTGCTCAGGAGGGGTGCAAGCAGAGTTTAGGAGCTGGAGGAGCTCTACGTCCTCCCTGGGGATGGCTGTGCAGCTCTTAGCAAACAGCTGGAACTTGTCTAGTGGCTTTCATACCCCTCCCAAGAGGCCCTGGCAAAGTGTCGCTAGGGTGTTCCTGTTGTACAACAGTCTCTTTACTGGGTGATATGAAGCAATGCTGCCTCCATCTGCTGTCAGGAGGTTGAGGAAGTGTGGGGTGCGAAGAGGGGAGCCAGGAGAGGGGCAGGTAGAGGGTGTCAAACTTTGGGATACCACTGTCTCCTGCATGGCTTAGGTGGGAAAAGCTGCAGGAGAGGAGGACTGATGTGAGCTGGGGTGTGAAAGTCAAATAACATCTGTAGCCAGCTCTCTTCATAGTGCATGTGGGCTTTCGGTTGTCTTGCTTCAGCCAGCGGCATAGAGGAGTGCTTACACTGTAGGGAGGTGGGGAGCAAAGTCATTGTAGAGACCTGTCACTAATTTCATAGCAAGGCCATAGCTAAAATCCCCAATCATTAAATATGACTGTGAATAGAGTGAGGTCTGACAGAAGAGGATGGCAGTAACAGCGAGCTATGAATAGCTCTTAAAAAGCTGCAATTAACCCTTCAAAAACATTAATTCAGCTGTCTTAGTCTGTCACACTCCCCCTGGCACGTACTGTAGCATGGCTGGATGCAAGTGGCTCATGCATTTCCTCTTGCTTATTAGGTACCTTCAGAGTCTGAAGCTCCCAGTGAGCTCTGGAGCATCAATGAAGTCTCCACAGAGCACTGGTGTGAGGCCTTCCCATCATGGCCTGCTGAGAGCTCTCAGGTAAGCATGCCACTTAACCCCACTCTGAACATCCCTCATGAGCGCTTTAAGATCTTTGGAGACCCCAGGCTGTGGGTACCACTTGGATTTGGCCTGACTTCACCCTCTTGTCTCCCTTTAAATGAATAGACTTGGCTGATTTTGCTCTCTAGAATTGAAAGCTAACAGCTGAGGGAGCCAGGGTTGGTTATGTCTTCCCAAAACTAGAGGAATATCACATAAAATGTGATTCCTGACTGGAGCTGGAAGTTCCTCTGAAATGGAATGGGTGACATACAAGAAGGGGAGGGGCAGCATCAGGTAGGAACTAATTGAGTGGGGAGCAACTTCAAAGCAGAAGCTTTTCTCACATCAGTGAGTTGTTGAACTTGAATGAGTTAAAGGGAGTTGACACATTGAAGGACACATTGATCTATTGGTAGCAGTTAAATCAGATGCAATGGGAACACTTTCTGAAAAGCGGAACTGGGGAAGCATCACTGGGGTCATACCCTGCTGCAGGGCTCCTTGGATCCTCTGTCACCATTGGAAAGGGGATACTGGGCTGGATGGATCTCTGCTATGGCTTAATACAGCTGCAGCTAGAAATTCTCCTTCCTCCTTCCCCATCTTCTGCCTCAGAATGTGTCTTGGCAAGGGGTATATAAATGTCATACTAACAGGATGTTGCTGTGTAGTAGAGAAAGAAACTGGAGAATGACCATCGTGCCTCTTCTCTGCTTCCAGGGATCTTGCCATCTCCAGCCTGCAGTTCAGCAAGCATCAGCAGCGTTCCCGGAGGAGCGCACAGCCAACAGTTTTGCCTTGGAAAAAAAACATCTGGAAGAAGAAGAGATAAGAAAGAGGTGCATACCAAGTTCACCAGAAGAATCTGGGAGTCCTGTGGGTGCCACTAACTCCGCTGCCGGTAGTTAGAGCTTGAAGGAAAGGCCATGAGTGGAAGGGGGAAGAAGTGGAAGTCCCCATGCTCCTGTTGCGTGAACCAGTACTGAATGCACTCCAGAGACTGTTGTAAAGGGAAAACTCTCTATACAGTCATAGAAGTGTCATGGAGCTGAATTGTGCCTTTTTGGATCAGGCAAGGGTCTTGCTGGAGGAGTGCTAGCTTAACTGTGCTCCGGAGTCTTAGGCAGAGGATCAGCCCATGCTGGGCAGTTGAATCACATAGAAATCAGGTGGCTCCATGCACTTCTGGACCTGGCAGCACTGAACCCATATCTCTGGCCTGGTCTGCTCTGCCTTTGAACCATGTCCAAGCATGGTTCAAGCTTGGCCCCAGTCAGCATTGATTTGGCTGGTCATTGTAGATGGGGATAAGCTGCCTCCAGTGTGAGCCCACCTTTGCACTTTCTTCTCCTACTTTCCAGGCAGTGTGATGTGTGTGTGAATGAGACTCCCTTGGTAAAACAGCTCCCAGTTTTTATTAAAACAAGTGTATCATCTAAAAGCCTGAAAGCCAACTGAGCAGTCAGTGGCATTCCTTGGCTGAGGGCTTCATTGAAGGTCCGTCCTTAAGTGACTCCTCTTTAGGAGGAGGATAGCTTGCTTACACTGGAGCTTGCATCAAATCCAAGCATGATCCCTGCCACCCAGCACAGCAGCAGGGGAGAGGCTGAAGCAGAGCTGCATTTCTTTAGGATCCCCATGCATGTAGTCTGGGGGAGGGAGCCCCACTGGGTCTGAGCAGGTCTGGATGAGCTCCCTGTGTCATCTCCTTGGACATACCCTTAGCAGGGTAGAGTAAGTCCAGCTTTTAACCTGATATCCCAGCTTTCTCTCAGCTCTGCCTGAAAGGAGAGGCTAGGGGCAGAGAAGATGGGTGGTGGGAAAATAGCATGCAAAGGCTTGCTTGCTTCTTTGCTTAGATCAGGTCTTGGAGTCAGACTCTATATAATTGATGACCAGCATGTCACTATAAGAAGCATAACCTGAACAGAGAATGCATTAGGCAAGGGGCAGCCAGGTGGGATTGATGTGGAGAAAAGGATTGGGAAGAGTGCACAGGACTGTCTGCACAGCTTTAGAAGAAAGGCTGGGATTTAAACCCATGCCAGAGTTATGGCTGCTTCCCAGGCCATGGAGCAGCACGGAGCTGCTGGCCCAAAGGGAAGGAATAACTTGGAATAAGCACTAAGCTCAGGACCTAGGAACTGATTATATACACAAACCCATCTCAAGGCTCTAGAGCTGTACCATGAATGCACTTTTGTTTGCCTGGGCAGATTAACTTGTGTTATAAATTGTGGCTGCAGATCCAGCTAGTGCAGGGAAATAATTGCTCTCCTGGAATCACTATTGGGTCCCCCTTGCTGCCCAATCCAGTATTACACACGAGCATTTTAAAAGGCTGCTTGAAGTTGGTGGTGGACCAAAATCTGTGGCTGTTGCAAGTATAGTCCCATTGGACATTCAAAATACTTCTTTGATTTTTGCTTTAAGCACTAGAGGGGGTAAAAATGAGACCAACTGATTGTATTGTAAATGACAGAGCAGACTCATCGTTTGGACCCCAAAGCTGCAGAGCATCTTTTCTGTATTTGACCTTCTGAAGGTTTGAGGCATTCTACAAAAAGAATAATCCTTAAAGGGTTTGTTCCAGAGGACACTTTGCACATGGTTAATGTGAGCCTAGTAATTTAAAATGAAACTACTGCTGTAAAGTACTATGTATATTTCCTTGTGTGTGCAACTGTCTCATCTTTAAGCGGCTTATTGCACACATGCCATATGTAGCATTCTGAAATCTGTGTATTTATTTAAATCTATTGGGGTTTTTTAGACAGTAATTTGCAAAATATAATTTGTAATAAATAATGACAAAAATTGTTATCATTTTTCTTCCTTATTTGGTGGCTGGGTGGTGATGGATGAAGTGAAAGAAATCCAGGTGCCCAAGAGCACTGTGAAAGTGATTGAGACAGCAGAGCTGGGGGAAAGGGGGGAGGCTGCGTAGTCTTATGGATGGTCCTGAGCAAGTTTGCCTTCAGTCACAGAAGAGCCTTAGTGAGCTCTTGGTCTCGGAGGACAAAGCATCCCTGTTTGGGCAGGTTGAGGCCCAGATGGTTGGACAGGTGGGCAGCACAAGGGGAGCATCACATGTGCTGTAGGTAGGACCATAGGAAACGCTCCCCGGCCCTCCTGCAGCATGTGGGCTTGAAGGAAGACGTCTAAGCAGGGAGAGAATTTAATCCATTTTTGATGGTTTGGTGATTTGATTTTTTTTCTGGTCCTAAGATCAGTGAGCAGAGGAAACTTGTAGCTGGGGCTGAATGATGGAATATCTTCCAGGGCAGGCTGTCCACATTCACTTGGGGAAGCTCTGGACTCACCGCTGAGTGCTACAGAAGGAAATATGGGAAGTCAACACCTGGAAAATAAGTTTAAAATATAAGACATCCAGAAAGTCCCCCAAGACCCTGATCCAAAACCTCAGATCCTTGCTGGGATCTCCCATAAGGCCCCTCAGGTGTCCCCCAAGAGCTGAGGAACAATCCGAGCCTGAGAGTAACCCCATGGTGTTGCCTGGAACAAAGCCAACATCTGTGCAAAGCTCAGCCCTTCGGGCACAGTTTTAATTACAAGAGCTAATTAGGTATCACCCAAGGGAAGGAGAAAGGGGAGATGCTTAAGAGCATCTTAATTAGGGGCGGAATGGAGAAGAGAGGACTGTTCTTATTCTGGGGTTATTGGATTCAGTGATAAAGATGAGCTGAAGTGGGCTGAAGGAGGATATTTTATAAATTCTCACACGTAACAGGAAAGAACAGAATAATAAAACTTGACTGAGGAGGAAAATCCAGGAAAACAAGGAAATTCCAAAGCCAGGTCTACGTGTGATGTGGGATCTTTCCTAAGATGCAACTGTTTGAGCAGTCCTTTTTATGACTGACTGTTCCCATAAAAGTGGACCCCTTGTGCCCTGCATGTTACTCTGCATGTTTTCTGTAGCTGGAGTTCCTGAAGAAGAGCCATGGCAGGACATGGAATGTGTCAGTGGGCAGTTCTAGCCAACAAAATAGTGCTTGATTAAACTTTGGTGTTTAAAGTTGTCAAATCTAATCCAAGTATCCTTAGACATGAAGATTATTGACTTGCCTGGTTGTCTTCAGCTGGCTGGAGTGAGGAACAAGTGTACCTACAGTGGATGTCAGCTCCATAATTCATGCCTTCTGCCGCAGGCTGGTGAGCATTCTGTGGTCAGCTACATCCCACATCTTCAGGATCTCCTTGCTGTAGGGCAAGGAAAGCCACAGGTTCTTCGGATGCCTTGCCCAGATCTAGGCATCACAGTAGCTGACCACAACTGCTCTTATCTGATCCAGGCAACAGTGAAGTATAAAACACTTAAGTCCCTCCCATGGGAGCTGGGCTCAACTTTAACCATTAATCGTTTCCCTTCAGAGAGGATTGGTGAGAAAGCTGAGGCAGGTGGAGCTGGCATGAAACTGTTTGGGGAAGCACATCTGTCACACCTGTTACACCTTCCTCTGATGCTCAGCAGGACCATTATACTGTCTATGACCCTGCTTGAAGTCCTGTCCTCAACCTCACACCTCTTCACTGATGAGTAACTGAGTGCTCCTCACTGAATTCCCTGAGGGAATGATTCTTCAAGTGGCGAGGTTGGACTTAATCTGCAGTAGGGCAACTCTGGTGCTGATCCCTCCTGTCCCCGCAAGCATTGACTTTGGTGCTAGACTAAACCCTGGTGGGAAGAATGAGCTGGTAGGGTCAGTGAGGAATGGGGTTTCTGATGGTTTTGTGACTTCAGCTGGGTCAGATGAGTCCAGAGCTGAAAGATGAAGCTGCGTGAGCAGCTGAACATCCAGCTGAGACTGAAATATGGGAGGCCACCAGGACTATCGAGCTTTTGCAGGTGGAATGTACCAGAGGCTAGAAAATCATCTTTCCTCCCAAAGACAGAAACCTGCCTTCAGCATATCCATGCGTTCACTCTATTATGACCTTTATAGCACATTATTTGCAATATGTATTAACCAACTCAATAAGTCACCCTGATGGCTTTTATTTTTCTTTTCGGTTTCAATACATGCCATGAAAACCTCCAAGACTTCATTTCAGCAGCGAGACCATAACAGTTTAGACAAGCTCTGAAATGGTGAATAAGCCTCTCCCTGGAGATTTGATGGCAAATCCGAGGTATGCCTCTGTGACTTTATTATTGAAACAGAATTATCTCCCTCCAGCTCCCTTGGGGGGGGAGGAGGAGGAGGGAGCACACATGGAGCAATTAAGACAAATGTCTTTGACCTTCAGCAACTTAATCAGCTGCCAGTGCTCTTCCTAATAGCGTGCTAATGGTTAAGTTCTTCTGAATGCCATAAAAAGTGCTATAACTGGAGGCTACAATAAAGTGCTGATCAACCCATCAAGTGAGTCAATCCAAAAGTAATATCTGTCTTTGTAATGACTGTAATAAAACCTATGCCAAAGCCAGGCGATGACGTGAATGAGAATGCTGCTTAATTATGCTGGGCTGCAATGCTGGGTGAATTTGCCACACTTGGGCAGAGTTGCTTTTGGGTGACATTCCCACTCCTGTGTAGGAAAGCCAAACTTTGTATGTGTGTAGCCAGTGCTCCAAGGACAGTCCTAAGAGATCTGGGCAGGTGAGATCTCCATCCAACTGACTAGAGTTTCTGTGCTGCTGAATTTGGGCTGGAGCTGTTCCTCCTGGGAGTCACTGCACTGACAAAAAGCAGGATGGAGACATGACTGTGATTCCCTTTTGAGAGGTTGGGGTGGGAAGAGGAGAAAAGGTGTTTATAAATTCATACATATGTGCATATATATGTTTACATATGTATTACATATTACAATGTTACATATCCTGATGTTAAAGTAATCTTACATTTAATGCCATGGTATTGAGACAGGGCAAAAGGTTACTGAAGCACCCAACACAGCACCATGGGATGAGGTAGACAAATGCTGAGCTAAAAAGAGATACATATAATGAAGCAGAAAACATCCCTGGCAGAGGGAGAAGGGTGAATCTGGGTGAACCAGAGAGACCCTTCCTGGGACTGGAGATGGAGCTGAGGGGCTTTCAGAAGTTGGACACCGTCCCATGAAGAAGGCAATGATAAGTATCCTGCAAAGGAATAACAGGAGCAGAGGGACTGGAGGATCCTCTCATGCATGCTGCCTCTTCTTGATCTCCCTGTGAGCTGAAGGCACTCAGCACCCCCAGGCAGTTGCTCACCTCTACCAGGATGGAGCATGACCCACCCTCGGCTTTCGTTATGACCCTCACACCCTTTACAAACCCAATTCTGCCTGTCTTGCCCTTTGCAAAGCACAGGTGAATAACAGGGTCAGTGGGCAGTGAGTAAACCAGCACTGGAATCTTAAACCTCACTGTTTTGGGAATTGTCCTTCTGCCCAGACAACAGCGGAATCGGATGGAGCATGAAGGGATGGCGGATGCTGGAAGCCAAGGCACCTGCTGCTACCGATGGAAGGATGGCAGTTCTGTTCCTACAAAACAAAGCCATGTTTTGGGATCCCTTTGAGCACAAAGCTGCTCTCCAGGATGCGAAGAAGCAGGAACCTAATTCACAAACCCAGCATGGAGCTGGTGGAAAACATGCTGCAGCCTTTCAAGGAACTGTGGAGCGGATTCCTCCCCCATCAGTAAAGAAAACAGGATGCAGGCCACATTCCTGCTCACATAGACAAGGCTCTCCGCACCAGCACAAACACATTTTCTCAGTTCCAATTAAACACTGGCTTTCTATCACCTTTGCTGCTGATAAGGGTCTGATTAATGGAAGAATTGTCTTTTTTTTTTATTAAAGCCTCTGGTGCTAATTGTTTTTTCCCTCTCCCACTTCTTGTTTAAAAGGCGCTTTCGAGGAGGGCTGCTGATTGTGCTGGAAGTTGTATGGGAACACTTAGTCTCTTCCTGGTTTTGTTTTTGGGGCTAACTGCTGCCACTGAGACTAGCAGGTCCAATAGACAAATCACCTCTGCGGATAACCGGCAAAATCCTGCCCTTGTACCTCCCGATAAACAAGTGCAGATTCATGTGTTTGTTCATGACACAGAAAGCAGCCAGAACAATGATTTGGTGACTTTTTGCCAGTGTTGTTTCCTCTAGAGAGCCGACTTCCCTTGTGGAGCCTCAGGTGCATAGCAACAGCTCAGCAAAACAAAAGCCAACCACTGCAAGCCATTAGAAAAATATTATCCCGGTCCGAAGGGTGAGGCTCGCCTTCCCATCCGTGCTTTGGTGCTGGGATCAGCTCCAGTGCCAACCCTTCCAGTGCCAGGGTGATTAGCCAACCATTCTCCTCCAGGTAAAGCTGCCGGAGCACTACAAGAGGTGGCTTCTGCTCCAAGTCCATGGGAGACGGTGCAATGATGAGCACATGTCATACTTTAGGAGAAGGGATGGAGCCTTAATGTGGTTTCTTTGGTCATCAAATCACCTCTGCTCTCTGCCTTCCATGGAGTAATGTCAGGTGGGAATGGCTCCATCATCATCTTCATTGTCCAGCCTCTCAAGTGCAGAGCTGAGATCCTGAGAGCCCCCTAAGATGTGATCAGGGAGCCGACACTGTTGCTCATGCCTCAGCCCTGGAGCAGGTAAGAAGTGAGGCCCTACACTCTATGGTTCCTACACAGCTGACACCACCTGGAGTACGGAGTCCAGCTCTGGAGTCCTCAGTACAGAAAAGACATGAACCTGTTAGAGAGGGTCCAGAGGAGGGCCACAAAGATGACCAGGCCAGGCTGGATGTGGTTTTGGGCAAACTGTTATAGATGAAGGTGTCCCTTCTCATTGCAGGGAGATTGGAGTAGATGGCCTTTGAAGGTACCTTCCATCCCAACCCATGCTATGATTCTATGACTCAGTGACACCAAGACACATGATACTCAGCCTCTGAAGTGTCCTTGAGCATCTCTCTTGCCTGTGCTGGAGCAGTGCAGGTCTGCATTGTTACTCCTATACTGGGGAAGCTCGCTAGGAGATGGTGTTGAAATGACTTGATAAAGCAGAAATGCCTGAGACCCTGAGCTTCTCTCCTAGACATGCCAACAGAGGGGAAGCACAGCCAAGGAGCTCGGAGGGACAGGATGTGAAGGAGACCAGAAAAATCAGTGCCTGATAAAGCAAATGGAAACTGTGAGCAAAGAAGGACTCAGCGAGTCTGGGCCAGTGGGGTTGAATGTGTCTGAGTTAATGGGGAAATGTTCTGATAAAAGCCCTGTCTAGCGCAGGGCAGGCTGCTGTGGTGCTCTCCAGGCTGGTCTCACCTGCAGGAAGCTTTCAGAGCTCACTGTGCTGCTGTGCCCACCGGCGCATTAGCTGTGTGCCTGCTGTATGCAGGCGGGTGTAACACACCCCACCACATCAGTTTCTCAAGCTGTGCAGTGTTCCTCTGTGATTGCTCCCCTGCATTGGGGGAGATGGATGACTGCCTCTCCCAGCCAGGCTGCCCATTTCCTTTCCTCTTCTATTTCCACATTGCCCTGACTGAAGCTTTCCACACTTTCTCTTTTCTTTCCCCATCTCCAACCCACAGCTCTGGTCCCATGCTCTGCTTTTCCTTGCCCTTTCTTTATCTTTCTTCCTTTTTGCTGTTATAACTATGCCATGATTATTTCCATTTTTAACTTTCATCTTTTCCTCTCTGCTCTTCCTTGCTCTTCTATTCTGCTTTCCACAGTTGGTTAGTTTTCAGATTGAAGTCAAGAGGACATCAGAGTGAGAAAAGGGAGATGAGTGAGAGATGTCAAGACAGGAGACATGGAGAAATGAAAGAGAAAGAAACAGCATGAAAGGCAACTCAATGTCAGCTTACGCTTATGGGGTAAGCAATGAAATGAATTAGTCATAGTGTCTACATCCATACTGCTAAGGGCACCAGCCCCACAAGCAGATTCTCACCCCCTGGCTAAGTGGAGATGAGCAGCTCATGTCCCACTGCTCAGGGGGGGTTCCTCCAGGACACGGTGCCTGGTCCAAACAGCTCTCAGTATGGCTCTTCTCTGAGCTTTGTGGAAATGCTATTGTTTTTGTAGTGGTTTCTCAGATCATAAAGATGGCTTTGTCACAGCGTGATGTTTCTGTAGCACAATGGTGAGGACTATGCGCTGTGTGTTTTCAAAGCCAGCGGGAGGGCATGAGGGAGAGCTTGTAGGCACCCAGTCTGCTGGGAGAGATTGGGATGGAGAACAGCCTGATCCATGGTGCCTGCAGGGAGCCATCCCTGGAGCACATTGTCCCCACAATCACATCTGCTTTGCTTCAGAGAGGGTGATCTGATGCGTCTGACAGCACAGACAGAGCTGGTATAAACCAGCTGGATGCAGCACTGGAGGGATGCTCTGATGAAGAGCCGTGTAAACAGGAGTCCTCTAAGCAGAAAGGGGAAGGTGACACCAAGCTATTCCTGGCTCTGGGTGGTGTGTGGTGCACAGGAGCCTGCTTGCTGGAAAGAGACCTCTGGGCTGTGGACAGGAAACTTGGAGATGTAGGCTTCTCACAGAGATGTCTGAAAGAGACTTGACCAAAGCCTCCTTGAGGTAAAGACAAGCACTGAGTCCAGCACAGAACACTGAAAGGACTTGTGACAGCCTTAAAACCTGAGGGCAGGTATGGGATTTTGCTTCCTCATTGCCAGCATCTTTCTCCCAGCATCACAGGACAGGGAGCTGCCAGGTGTTTTCCCCATGGACACTTTGGACAAGGTGCTGCTGCTTTTTTTGGAGGACAGCGAAACGGTCCAGGTCCAAGCTCGAAACACAGCTCCCCCTCCACCAATGTACTCTAAGCATAGACATGCAAAACCTGAATTGTAGTATCATCATTCTTCCTAAAGAAACTAAAGAATCAGCACAGCTGATTCCAGTTCTGAATACTCAGAAACAGCCCATGATGGGTCTTTGAGTCCAGGCAGAGCTCTCCTCCTCTTTCTCTTATCACTAACTAATACCAAGGGTGCAGGAGACCATGAAAAACCAGCACAAATAGCACACCACTTTGGTGGCTGCCTGCTCCCCACTGAGCATCTGCATGGACTTGTCCAAATTCCCTCATACAGAGGAACAGAGGCATCTGAAGGTGCAAAGAAGACACAAAGCTGTTCTTGCAAATTCACATCATTTTGGCTTCAGAGAGATGAGCTGGAGGGCTGTAGTGGGGGGCAATCGAAGAGCTTCTAGGGCTGTGACTCCATGGAACACAGGCATAAAGCTTGAGAGGAGGTATGGAATTTGGGAAAAGAGCAGTCTACTTAGGTAAAGGATGCTGCAAAAGTTGTAAATACTGAGAAATACAGTTCAGCTACCATTGTATCGGTCATATCCCTAGAGGGGTAACTAGAGTACTTTTTCACTAAGCTCAGAAATGTAAAGGGTCACAAATCTGTAGGAAAATGACTTCAGTCTAACACTGACTTCAGCATCTGGCCATATAGAAGGATGTCAGTGTGGGTCTTTTTTAATTGCTTTTTTTGATGTTGAGCCAGCAAATCTCATGTTTGAAGCGTGCTTTTCAACAGAGGCAGCAGGAGCATACTTTAATCTTTGTGAAAAGAACGTGGTCTCACATCACGCCATGACTCTAGGAGTTGGAGGTTTAAGGAAGATGTCAAATACAAGTTGGAACACTGATTGCTACATCCTGGTCTTGGGGAGGGATACCCCTTTCCACTTAGAATCTTGGAGCCTTAGTCCAAAGGAGCAGCTATTTGTATTTATCTGCAAAAGAAACATGATTTAATCCCTTAATAAGACCTGCAGCACTGGATGTGTTTTGATGTGCTGGATGTCTAATGCCCCACTGGCTGAACTGTGGTTGATCTGCCCTCTAATAGCAGGGTTAGAAGAGAGTGGATGAGTGTGGGCAAGTTGGAACAACACCTCTACATCTGATGCTTTCTTCAAGGGCTGCTCTCTCTGTGTCACCTTTGAATTTTAGCCAGTTTGCTTCTAGACTGTGATTTAAATATTGTTGCTAATGCTTATGGAGGGTGAGAATATTTTGATATTTAAAGCATGCCTTCAGGCTGGGAATAACACTTGCCATCCCGAAAGAAGGAGCAGCAGGGCCTGGAGACCTGGCAATGAATGGTAGATATTTGCCAGCCATCAGAGTTGTCTGGTGCTCCTTGAGATTGTGCTTATAGCACAATCACCTGAACTGATGACCCTGTAGCACTCTTTCAACAGACCCCTTTGTTAATGGGTGGCAGCACAGAACATCACCTCATACACCCTGGTGAGTACTTCAAAGCTTCCCTGAGTTAGCTATTGCCTTTGAAGTGGAGAGAGGCACCTTGGATGGGACTGGTGGCAGCACAAGGTTGCAGAGTCATGTCTATAGGAGATGCCCAGGCAGGGACTGTGAGTGTTCTGTATAAGACAGGTTCAGGGCTGCTCAGAGATGCCACTGGAAGGTGTATTTGGACCCTGAAATGGCTGTCTGTGATTCTTTGCCCAGCCAATGCTTTTCTCTGCTTAAGTGGGCTCCTTCTTGTGCTTTCTCCAGCAGCATGAGACCCTGGTTAGATCACTGAGTTGTGAAGACATGGGAATGCTGCTGGTCATAGGCAGGAGGTACGTAGGGAGACTTCTACCTGAAACCTTTGTCCTCTAGGATATCTCAAGGGCCTAAGATCAAATAAGGCTTTGCTGGAGCACCTTCTGCATTTTCCTACCTATTACCACCCATTAGGTCCTGCCCATCAATATTTGCATGACTTTCTGGACTTCATTTGTTGCCTCTACCTGGGAGAAAGAGGTTCTTAAAAGCCCGGTTGGAAATCCTAAATCAGAACAGCTTTCTCTTCAGCCTCAGAGATAGGCAATCAGCTGTTTTGTGCTCAGCTTCCTCTAATGTCCATGTCTTCAGAGGCAGAAGAGGGATGCTGTTGCTGGCAGCATGAGAAGCCTGGTGCTGCTGTGTTGGAGGCCACTCTGAAACTGATAGGACAGTTTGAAACCATGTTTTGCTTATGACTGTAATCAGCCAGGAATGAAGCAACAGTCAGCACTATATCCTTCTGCTGCCCTACCTATAACATTGATTTAGAAAATGGTCTGGTATTTAAAGAAGTAATTCTGAGAGCAAGGGATGGTGTTTGAAGGAAATTTATTATGGTTTATGGCTAGACAAGCACTGTAACTCTTGTCCTGCTTGGAGGTGATGAATGATTAACTTGGTTTGCCTCCCTGTAGCATGAACAAGTTTTATGCGGTTTTTTAACTATATTTGTTATTTGAAAAGCAAGGCACCTGCTCCTTAGAATGTAGCCACGTGCTATTGCTAACAGCAAGCTGAGAGGGACCTTCTGCTCACATAAATAAGCCTCGCGTTCTTGGCTTTTGCATTTATTGCAGAGGATCTCAGTTTGAACATCATTTGCAAGCAGTAATGAGTTAGTCATGGTGGAAAGCAGAACACTGATACCTTTGAGTCCTGGCTGCTGATATTCGTAACATCCAAACTAGGCTTCACAAATACAAAGCACTTTAATTTCACCTGAAAAGTTTCAAATGTGTTTAATGAGCCTTTCTTTTACTGCCTTAAAACCTTTGCCATCACCAGGGAAGGAGCCATCAGTGACTGTTCCCTCTAATGCTCTTTGTGTCTTGTCTCACTCTGAAGTAACATAAGAACATTATCCTCTTTTCTCTGTGGCTGTTTTGTAAGTGATATTTGGGGATCTAACTACTCTGAGTCTAGTACTTTGACTGACTTATACCCTCTCATATACACATACATATCAAACGTAGACTCCCGACATATGGATTATCTAAGTGTTAAGACAAGAGTATTTATGCTGTCCTCTCCACCCTTTGCATTGGTTTATGGCCACATGATTTAGAGAAAAGTTCATTGAAACAGTGTAAGACAGTTTCAAGTGTAGACAATAATTATTATAGAATGTTTGGCCACATTAATATGTGTGTAATGGGGATAGAGAAAGAAGGGAAAGCCGAAGAAAATGAAAGTTTCAAACCTCTTTACAAGGCTGTAGCAGCTTTCTTTATAGATCATAACATCATCATTTGATGGTCCCACACCTCAGCATCATGTGTCTGAAGTGAAGGGTGAGTGGTTCAGAAGCAGCAGTGTTTATATGAAATGTGCGCTTGAGATGTTTTGGGCTTCAACCCTGTGCTCTACAGAGCCTCTTGCCATTCTGCCAGCCTCCAAAACAGGTAAAACCAGAATAACTTCTACAGGGAGCATCTAGTCAGAGGCATCTGCTCGCAGGAGAAGGAAAATGCTCCTGATGGTCCCCAGTTCTATTACCGGTCTCACATGAAATAGTGCTCTTACACCAAGAATACCAGGTCTACCTCGGAAAGCAGGGGGGGTCGTGGTGAGATGTTGCAAGAGCATAAGAAATGCATTCCCACTACACAGGTTTGTGGGATGCTAAGCTTTAACCCTTTCCCAGAGTAAGGATGGAAATCTGTCAGTTGTGGAATGTGCCAAGATTCTGGGTAATCTATTTGGAGAAGAGGGGGTATCCAAAGAGACCCGTTTGGCAATATATTTTGTGGCTAAAAAGTAATGTACAGATGTAATTTTGGAGCAAGGTTTGTCTGCAAGGAGACGAGCCTGGCTTTGGGAAAAAGAGTTTTCTCTTTGATAAGCGAGCTGAAGAGTTGGCTTGATGCCATGAGTAGGTCCTTGAACACAAGGAGATGTTTTATAAGAACACCTTTTTGCCCTTGTTGACAAAACATGCTGGCATTCTGTCTTTGGTTTTCATGTTTTATGACAGGGTGGAGATGGGCAATCCCTCCTGGAGGAAATGGGTTTTCTTGCTTTGTCTTTGGCAAAACAGTGATTCTGATCTAATCTCATGCTTCAGGGCTGATCCGTGACTTTTGCTGGTGGGTTGTTAATTCTGTTAAAACTTCTCTAAAGCATCCCAGATGAGACAGGTTTTTGTACAAAGATGGGACAGGGACACTCCAGCACCACCTTACGTGCCCAAGGTCCCATGTTACCACTGGATTTGGAGTAAGAAAACTTTTCTAAGATTTAATTGGCCGGTTCATGTGTTTCCTTCAGTTATTCTGAAGTATAAGGAGAGACATCAGTTTCTGGGATCATCTCTCACCCGAACAATATCCTGCTGTCAGAGAGGCATGAGCATCTGGCCCTTCATCTTCCTAGTCTTCTCTGGGTCATAGACTTAGACATGGCTCAGCACAGATATCTACCTAGCTAAAGTCTTTGGGTTTGCTAGCTGTTCTTATTGAGGAAATGTTGATTTAACCCTCTCAGAAATTAGCATTACGCAGGACAGTTCTGCTTTGAAGTGGTTACCAGCCTAGTTAGAAGTAAATGCTGGGTGTGGTATGTATCTGCAAGGCAATAGTGTCATTCTGTTTCCTGGGGATCGAACCTTTAATAAGGGGAGTTTCCCTTATGCAGGGGCAGGTATGAGGCAGCTGCTGTTTTGGGTAGGTAAATGGGATGTAAAGCGTGGAGAACATGGTAAAATACTGCCTTTTGTAAAGGCCATTTCACACTTACAGGCACAGAGCTAGAAGGGCCCCTGCATCTTCATAGGAGACATTATGGTTGAGAGATTTGAGCAAAAGTTTCCTGTTACTATTCAATACTGAATTGCAATTGCAAAACCATCTCTGGTTCCTGTTGTTAGTGGTCTGCAGTGATGCACACTTGTATCTCTAGGGTCTACAAATGTTCAATGAAACAGTTCACATGCGATGGTGAAAAGTGCACCAATGGGCTATGTATAGCTCCATGGATCACGGCTTTCCCTGAAGACATAGAAATATTCCTGATTTATTCAATTTTTTTTTTTTAGCCTTGCCCCACCACCACTCTATTTGGTAAAAGAGTTGCCACCGGAGGTAGAGCTCCAGCTCATTCCTGTTGCAAAGTACCATGTTGGTAATGCTTAAGAGATGCTCTCAGTCTATTCTGGAGGGGGTGCTTACTCATTTTCATGAGTGCAAAGCTGGTCCCTGGGCATTTGTGTTGGCAGTAGTGCTGTAACACCTTGCCTTTTGGCATTAGTTATGTAAGGATCTAAATATGCTGGACTGACTCACGTCGCTGTCTGAAAAGAGCTGCTCAAACACGAACAACGCGGTGAGTTACCCTCAGCAATAGGTGCAGAGGAGACACATCTCCCAACAGCACCCACTTGGTGGCTGCTTCTGTTGAAGACCCATGGGACTCATCTTCCCTCTTCTTCCCCACTGCCATCTGTCAAATGATGTTAGACCTCCTCTGGAGCTTATCAGTTGTGCCACTGAATCCTCTAGCACTCAGGTTGGGTCTTTACTGCGGGATATCCCAAGCCTTCCTTTCTTTCTAGGAAACATGCATCCCATCTCTCAGTCCCAGACCTTAGCTGTTCTCCAATGAGTCTGTGACAATAGTGTCTAATGCAGCTCTATTAACGTAGTGTTAATGCAACTCTTTTATATGCTGATATTCTCCCATGTTCAAGGAGAAAAAAGTAAACCATTAAGCAAAAGACCCCAAAATAGCTGATAAAATGAAGGATAATTATTATATTATTCAAACACATACTTTTATTTTTAAGCTTCCTATGTTGGCTCCACATGTGGACAGTAATGAACGTTTTGGGTGAATGCCATTCTGCATTTACCTCGTGACTCTGACACCATTCTGGGCGGCATCGTGTATGATCTTGAGAAGAAAGTGAACAATGAGAGGTTTGCAGATCACACGGAATTACTGAGGTCAGTCAAGACCTTGGAAGAATGGGAAAAACTCCAGGTGGACCTGCCAAAGGCAGGTGAATGAGGAGATTGGTGTTGGATGAAAGGTGAGATGGATAACTGCCAGATTAGGAGGAATAATTTGAGCTTTTTATGTATGTGGCTGGGG
This sequence comes from Myiopsitta monachus, assembly GCA_017639245.1. Classification (NCBI taxonomy): domain Eukaryota; kingdom Metazoa; phylum Chordata; class Aves; order Psittaciformes; family Psittacidae; genus Myiopsitta; species Myiopsitta monachus. The sequence continues at coordinate 2,485,038 of CM029917.1, read as the reverse complement.
AAGGAAAAGCTTCATGTGGTCAGTTACAAGACATCTCCACTCAATTAATGGGATGTTGGGCATAAAGAGTGAGATGGAAAAATATGCTGAAAATATGCTGATATGATTAGATAAATCACTGCTGCTCTCTCACTGGTGATATGCTCTGCAGTTTGTCACCATATTTAAGGGGGGGAAAAAATCACGATTTCAGAGACAAGCAATGAAGATAAGTGACCTGAGGAAATTTCTGTAAGAGGAAATGTTGAAAAGCCCCTTCCCTGCCTCTCTCTGGTACATGCTACAGTCTCCATTTATCTTTTTTTCCTTTGCCTGCAAGTCATTTTATTCTCTTTCTGCTTTCCATTATTTTGATTAAGCACTTCTGGGGGCTCTGATGGATGAAAGACTCTATGTAAAGTGCACTGGACCAGTTTTGCCCCTTCGGTTCCTGCTTTTCCTTAATTGTACTCTTAGCCCTTTGTTTGGGTACCCACTTAGTTCATTTGTCAGGATGTTGGAAAGTGGCCTTTTCTTTGAAAGTTTTTTTTTTTTCAGCTAATTTTAGTTTGTTTTATTACATGCACATTGTCCAAGAAAGTGATTTATAATACTGCATTGCCTTCATGGCTTGCTGAAAAGCTTTGGCTTTATGAAGCCTTTCCCAGAAGTAGCAGCTTTCTTCAAAAGTTTGATGTATTAGTATTCTTTTCTAATTCAAAACCAGAGTGTCAGAAGCCTGCAAGTTGTCTTGTAATGTGGAAATGCTGTTACTTTGAGAACTTAAAGAAACCGTAACTTGGCCTTTTCACATCTAGTGGCTTCCATGTAAGATTTCGACAGCTTTTTGCATCCCATAAAATGAAAAACAATCATTTATTGCTTAATCCAAGCCATTTTCAGCTAACTCCAGCTAATGCAGTTGTGCAATGACAGGCCTTTAGCAACTGCTGCATCCTATGAGGAGATCCCTCAGCAGGCAATTACAGGAAGGGATGTGCACTATGGGGCTGAAAATGTCTTCCTAATCCTGGAAATAAAGACAAGCTTTTTCTGCTAAAGGACTTTAAGATCCCATATACCTCCTGCTTTATCCATGCCTTGTCTTCCTCCAGTTATGTTGTTTCAGCAAGGCTGAAGGATCAATTATATTAGGTTCTGTTAAAATTGCTACAATGAAAGAGTAGGAAATGATTTCACTTGGGTTTCTGTGTTGAAATATTCTTGTTCCATGTCTTTCCAGTCTGCCAATAGCATGAATTTCTAGCATCTTCCTGAATAAGTCTGGAAGCCTTACACAGTTACGTGATATTTTTCATGGATATTTTATACACGCAGTTTCATCACCATCTTGCACCAATGATGCGGGAGATGTGGTCATTGGTTGACATTCTGTCAGCAGAAACTGAGCTGAGTGCTCTGAATTCCACCTTTTTGTTGAAATGTGGTCTCTTTAAACTATCAGCTGCAGGCCTAGGGGCAAAGTCAGCTTCATCCCTGCTCCAGCTCAGCCCTTCTCTGGAAAGTGTAAACCCGCATCTCCAGGGGAAGATGCTCAATTGGCAAATGTGTATTTCCAGTCTGAGGTCAGGAGGGCCTCTAAAGAGGCAAAAGACTCCTAAATAAAGGATTCTACTTCATAGAATCACAGAGATTCCCTAACCTCTTTCAGGCACATCTCAGTCCCTGCTCACCACAGAGCTGTTCCAGCTCCACTGCTTGCAGTGACCTTCCCTTGGCACTGGGACGGGTGGCAGGACAATTACAGCTGTGCTCCATGGTCCTGGATGGAGGTGTCCTCTCTTTCCTGCGTGAAACTCAGTCTGCATTTTTCCATCAGATCCTCTGTGTGGACATGCTTAAAACCCTTTAAGAGCACAAGCTATTTCCCTGGTTGGCAGCAAACATAAGGAATTGTTCACTGTATCTATTGGCTTCCTAAAAACAGGAAATGTTCTTTCCTTAGTGCTGCTTTCTAGTAGGGGTGATTTGTTCCGAGCACTGTGCCTCTTCTTCCTAAGGTGAGATTTTGTCATGGCACACGCTGTCTTGTTTGCATGAAGTAGACAGCATGTCTCAAGGTAACTGATACAAACAGAAAGGGTAAGTACAGTATGGGGATCAGTGGGGTGTTATATCTCAGCTTCTGGAAACAACCAAGATCATTCACTGCGAAACACAAGCAGTGAATTAGTTATCACTTTCTAAAGTCATTCCTTAGTTTGGTGCTTCATCTTCAGTGAAAAGGCAGAAGAAACACTCTCTGGAGTCTCTTCACCTTCTTTTGCTGCTGGCTTTTGCTTCCACATATAGACACATCTGCATATATGGATTAGCGTTTTCTCTTTGATCACATGCAGTTTCATGTGTGTGTCTGACTCTTATAATGCAGAAAAGGAGCACTTGCAGGGACAGTGCTGGTTTGGAAGTGAGTCAAGGGGTGCTTTTCATCAGCAGGCAATAGCTTTTCTGGAAGCAGTAGGAGAGGAATCAATGCATAAAGTTTCTTGTTTACTTAATCATGCTCCTATTCTATCTTTCCTGGGAGATTTATGAGTCTCCGAATATTGGACAAACACCAATAATAGTTACACATTTTTAGCATCTGAATGCTTTGCTTTGCCTGGCTTTATAAGGAACAAGTCCAGACAAGGTGGTCCTCCACAAAATGGTTTACTGGGACAGCATTCTGGCCTGCAGCCACGGCACCTTGGGCAGTGATCTTATCAGACCTCCTAAACAGAGCAGGGTTGGGCCTGTTTGTTACTTCAGTGGAAGACCTCCGAGGAGAACCTGGGTGTTGCAAGATGTGGTATCAATTGTTCTCTGGGCGATGATATCCCTGGAGAGGAATGAACCCGCACTCCAGGCTACAGTGCTGCTGAAACAGCACCACTTCGGGAGATGCAAAGCCCATCTCAACTGAGGAAGAAAAGCAGAAGGAATAAACAAAATCAGATCTGTATTCTCAGTGGTATTCAAGGAAGTTAGGGAGGAACTAACCATTGATTTCCAAGCAGATCTGGGTAGCTAAATACTCCAGTTTCCTTTGGGAATCCCAGCCCAACTGTGTCTTTGAAGTGTACAGTTGATTTGGAAGGAGATACCAGCAAGGGCTTGCTTGTTTCTTATTTTAGCCAGCTTTGATATGTGGGCTGAACTTTACCTTAACTTACAGTCCTCTGGAAGTGCTCTCATTCCATTTTCTATTGAGTACTGACTTGCCTGGCAGGTTTGATGTGATTTCAGATAACCTTCTGCTGAAAACAACCACATTCATAATGATGACACTTTTTGCCTTGACATGACTGTGCCTTTGGACTTGATTAAGGTGACTAAACATAGACTTCTAGTGACCTTTGAAACACCTTAGGGTATCTGAGACATCTGCATAGCGTGGCAGATATGATGAGTCTACAGAAGGCCTATTTACTCTTCTTAGCTGGCTTTTGGTGGATGGGTGGGCTGCCCCTTACCCTTGTGAGTGGGGCTAGATTCCTGCATGTAGATTACCTGAGCTATGTGCCCATGTCCACAGTTTTTAGGGCTAGAGTGGACTAGCATGTCTTCAGGATGAGATTCAGCTCTTAGCTAAGCAACTAAATGTAGGTGTCCACGTCTAAGATGTTATACCTCAGCAAGCAGTCTAAGGTCCAGTTACAACCGATGGAGAGCTAGTAGGTCAATCAGTTGAGTCCAGAGTGATACAGTACACCCTAAATAGACACCAGGTGATCAGCTGTATTTATCTTTAGACTCCATTGACCAAAGATTCAACTCATTCTGCAGATAAGTGGCTACTGACATTTCAAATTAACGAATTTCATAGAATCCCAGACTGCTTTGGGTTGGAAGGGATCTTACGGCTCATCCAGTTCCAACCCCTCCCACAGGCAGGGACACCTTCCATTAGAGCAGGTTGCTCACAGCCCCTGTGTCCAACCTGGCCTTGAACACTGCCAGGGATGGGGCAGCCACAGCTTCTCTGGGCACCCTGTGCCAGCGCCTCAGCAACCTCACAGGGAAGAATCTTGTGTCTGAGAGCTCATCTCAATATTTGATTTTAAAAAATATTTAACTTCTTTTAAAATTTAAATTTAAAAAGATGCTGTGATATTATTTTCTTACTCTTTTTTCCTATTTTGAATTTAAGTATTTTGGGGTAAGGGCTTTTCTTACCATGTGCATGCACAGATCTCATTAGCTTGCTATGGCCTCAATTGTTATGTTTTGCATCTAACAAATACTAATCTTTGCTGTGTGCATTCCAGCTACATAAAAGACTCAATTGTTGGTTCTTTCTGCCACTTCCCTTAGGAGACTATTGCATATTCTGTTTGCTCTCATTTGATGCATAATTCTGGCTGATTATTCTTGATGGTGTTGCGTGGCTAATTACCATTCTCATAACTTGTTTTCCAGCATCATAACATTTTTCCTATTTGTGTCTTTGCATCTGATAGCAAGCCATTATCACCCTAAGAATTCACATTGTTGTTAGAGTGTGATATAGTGGGACAGTGAAGAAGTTTTTGCTAGCCGGTGGTAACATTACATTTTCTTTTCTTACAAAGCATTTAGTCTCAAGCTCACTGTTGTTAACTAGCAACTTTCCTTGGGCTCTGGCTTTGCAGTGGGGATAAACCCAAGACCATCCAAAATATATAAGGATGTAAATGTATTGGAACTTATTAACAATCCTCTCCCTTGCCTCTTAAGCCCAAGTTGCAGGGAAAAAAACCAACAGACAATAAAACATGGAAAATTTTAAGACTTTCTTCACTGTCCTGTTATGAACTCCCTCATCTTCATTCCCTACTTGGGAATTGTCTAACTGGGGTTTCTCCCTAAGTGCCCTGCAGCATCCTTCTGAAAACTGAGACAGTTACAAATAAAGGCGGAACTGAATCTTAAAATAGCATCACCATACAGAGAACATGGGTTTTTCTCCACCCTGTTATCTTAAGCCTCAACACCTTGTATTTCATGTGCTTCTGCAGTTAATAGGGTTTCATTCTGCAGATCCCATCAGAAAACAATGCTCGTGAGTATGTGGTGGGAGTAGCTAGACTGGGGTAAAGAAGTTTTCATGAAGAGGAATTTGCTCCAAGTGTATTTGCAGTGAATTTGAACTTATTTTTGCATTCAGCATGTATCGAACTGAGAAGTTTGACCAAATAATAAGAAGAAATTGAAAAAAATGAATAGATTAGCAAATGGTTTGTGGTACTAAGCTAACCGGTAACAACGTTCTGCTGGTGCCAGCCATCTGAAGCCACTGGTGCTCAACCTTACCCACTTTTTGGGGGGCGATTAGTGAGATCTAGAGTCTAAGGTGAGTTCCTCTGGATCAGCAACTGAAATAATAGAAAAATGTGCCTAGAAACCCAACCCAAACTCATTGTACTGAGATTTTCCAGCTTGTGATATTCACCTCTTTCCAGAACCTGCTAGAAGTTCATGTGTCTGGTATGAGAAGGAATCAGTAACGTGTACCAAAGTATATCTTTGGGGAAATTCTGTTTATACAAGGAAGAGGAGCACCACTTCATTTCCTAGAAGGCATTTGGAACAAAAAACCTTTCCAGTAAATGCCAGTTGTCAGAGTTCCCTTGATCCTACTTCTCTTCAAGGCCATCTTTCAGAATACATCCCTTTTCTGTTTACTTTTCCACTATTCTTGGAGGTTTCTCTTTGCGCATAGACAACTAGAGAAATAATTTCCTAGCCCCTTCATTTGCCAACATCTTTCACAAATGCTTAATGCTGCCCAGATCCCACCATGCAGTCAGATGATTTGGATTACTTTTTCTCCATCTCCTTAGATTGTTCCCCATGATAACAGGGGTTGATAAGGCCACTGATTTAACTTGAACTTTGGTCAGTGATAACAGATTCATCTTCTGGCCCAATAGGGTATAAATATGAAAATAAATGAGTTAATTTTCTGTGGAGTCTAAGCTATGAACACTATTGCTCAAGCCTCTTCCATCAGGACCCTACTTATTGAGGTAATACTAGACCTTCTACACAGGTAAGAAGCATTTTCTGGAAGTTTAGAAGTAGTGACAGTAAGAGACTCTAGGCTGAGAGGGTATCCTTCATGTCTTTATATCAAGACAGATATGAGCCTCTTTTGTATTGTCCTTAAAATAACCCTTTATCATGAAGATGCAGCTAATAATAATCATGAAAAATGGGGCTAACCTGGACAAAAATGTGCATTGTATCCTGTATATTTTGAAGGGACATTTATCTACTTTATTGCAAGGTCACATGAAAGTTCAGAACATTTTCCTTATAAAGCAGAAAGCCTTAGTGAAAGCAGTTTGATGATCTTCACTTAAGCCTCAGCAGAGCCCAGTTGTGTAACTTACAAACACTTTAGCCCTTTCTTTGTCCAAAGTGTTCTGGCTGGGTGTGGAGAGTTGCATAAATCCATCTCCACAATGAACACTTCATCATCTGGCTAGAGACTCTTGGGAAGTTCTGGTCATTGAAGAGTGATGTAATCACTATGGATGCATCACCTGGCTGTCATCATCCTTATGGTCCTTTTATTGTGGTCTCATCCTTTGCTGATGCCCACAGCTTGCCTCTCCAACCTTGTTCAGATATTCTGTGACGAACTAGATTTTCATAAGACTCCTAATAAGCAAGAGAGTGTGATCCATAAATGGGAAAGCCTTTATTTTTATTATTATTATGATTATTATTTTCAAGCAATTGAAGAATTTGGAAGTTCTCAGAGATGAGAACACTCTTTACACAGACTCCTTTAAGCCATGTTCTTTGACTCATTCTTGGCTTTCTTTTGGATGGAAAAGAAGTCCCTCACTATTGTCCCAAGAGCTGTTGAACCCTCTTAGAGCAGACATAGAGAGAGCTACAGAGCAGCAATGAAGATGTTGAGTGTGAACATATAGAATGAACAGCTGATGGAGACCAAGCTGTGACAGTGTAAATTGGTGTCAGAAAAAGGGGTATCAGGAATGTCCAGGGATATCACATTTGGGACCTTCTGATAAAGTCACAGATTCTTTTAATGCTGAGGCAGAGGGAGGTGGTGCAGTATGTGTTCAAACAGTGCTGTATAACTGAAAAGGAAAGTTTCCTATCTTATCTGGGATTAGACTAAGGAATTCACATATCCTCAGGCTAAGGAGGGCACTCCCACAGTGTACCTTGTGCTACTAGTGGTGTTATAAATAGGCACTGGATTTTCATCTCACTGGCATCCAGGCATGGAGGGCTTTCGGCAGGAACACGAGGCACAAGAGGTAGATATTTTGCAGTAGAGGTTTCAGTGTGCTGGTCCAGCTTGTTCTGAGTGCAGTCTAAAATCCACAGAGCTTGTCACAGAGGGGTGGGAGTTAGGTTTGCATATGATCATAGAGATACTCAGGAAAATGTCTGGCATGGAAGGGTTGAGATGGATCCTGGAACCAGGCTCCATGTGGTCCCCAGCCTTAGAGTCATCATAGAATCATGAAACGGTTTGGAATTGGAAGGGACCTTAAAGCTTCCAACCCTCTGCCATGGGCAGGGACACCTTGCACTGGAGCAGCTTGCTCCAAGCCTCTGTGTCCAACCTGGCCTTGAGCACTGCCAGGGATGGGGCAACCACAGCTTCTCTGGGCACCCTGTGCCAGCGCCTCAGCACTCTCACAGGGAAGAACTTGTGCCTGAGAGCTCATCTCAGTCTCCTCTCTGGCAGGTTAAAGCCATTGCCCTTGGCCTGTCCCCACAGGCCCTTGTCCAAAGCCCCTCTCGAGGTTTCCTGGAGCCCCTTTAGGCACTGGAGCTGCTCTGAGGTCTCCCCTTCAGGAGCCTTCTCCTCTCCAGGCTGCCCCAGCCCAGCTCTCTCAGCCTGGCCCCAGAGCAGAGCTGCTCCAGCCCTCACAGCATCTCCATGGCCTCCTCTGCACTCACTCCAACAGCTCCATGTCCCTTTTGTGTTGCTGCCCCAGAGCTGGATCAGGACGGCAGAGGGGTCTCCCCAAAGCTCAGCAGTGGGCAGAATCCCCTCCCTGGACCTGCTGCTGGGGCACAGAGCAGGGAGCTCAGTTTCAGAATCTTACCCCTTTTATTTCCTTTCTTGAGGGACAGTCAACATATAAAAAGTGAAAATGCTGCCAGGCTTTGGATAACTTCTTCTTTGGGCTTTCCTTTTATTAAGGCTTTGAACTAGCTTGCCAGGAAACAGGTTTGTGGGTAGAGGTGCTAATTGGCAGAGGTGGGCAGGCGGTGACAAAGCTGAAAGGATGGATTCTTTTGCAGGATGCAAAAGGCAAACAAAGCATTAGGGAATTGCAGCTTCACAAGATGAAAAGTGCGCTGATAGGAAGGTTGGTTGGTACTTCTGAAAAGCCATGGTTAGGGAATTGTTAATTACTGAAGGTTTAACTGGGTCAGTGGGGGAAAGTAGGCCTGATAAGAAACCCCTCATACAGGAGTGTTTTGATGTTTGGATGCATCTGTTTATTTTCATCAGCAGTATAGATAAGATAACTTCAGGCTGTATTGTAAAGCAGGTTAAAACAGTTTAGTAAACATAGTTATTTATATGCATGAACATACTTGCATAGAAACATTCATATGGTAACCCGTATATTAGCATACACTTCAATTTGGGAGATTTTTCAGTCGTGATTACAGTCTTCCTCATTAGAGAGGTCTTTTATCACTGAAAGACAAATTTTCCAGACAAATCACTGTAATTATACCTATGAGATAAACTAGTGGGGTTTTGGGCAAAGCAGGTCCCTCGGCCCCTGTCTCACTGCTCTGAGGGAGTCCAGCCAAGCTGCTGAGGCAGCCAGAAGGCTAAAAAGGAATTGGATGGGAAATCGAATTATTTATCTTCTCGTTTCTCAGTAGGGACCATACCAACAAGGGGTTCTGGTGAGTTTGGATGTCTCTATTCACCTTCTGCCTTCCTCTGGATTTGCTGTTGGGTGAAATCACATAGATGATGCCTACGCTATTTATTCCCTTTTTCCCCTTTCTTTATGTTTCCTGATAGAGCAAAACAGGAAAATTTCCAGTGCAGGTGAACTGTACCCATTTTTTCTTTCTTTTTTTCTGAGTGGAGGCTGGATGAAGAACAGCACTAGGGTTTTTTACATGTGAACTAAGCAAAACGAGAAGCTGAAGTTCCCTGGACCACCAATCATGGGGAGAGAGGTGGGTAAGTCAGTCCAAGGATATTCGTAGCATCAAATGCCTACAAAACCAGCAAGTAGCTGGTACATCCTGGATGCACCACTAGTTAAAAGCAGAGGAGCGTGGACCTGCATCACTTGTTCACTCCAGAGATTGCCCCAATGTCTATCTCAGCCTGCAAGTGTGAGCGTTGGCCTATGATCTTACCTCCACCCCATGTCAGTAGTGTTACCTTAACGAGGGGAGATTCCAGACACTGTAAAGGCAGTGATTACCTGTGCAAACACGGGCATTTCCCCTTGGTTTGTCTGCAGACTGCAGGCTCCTCGAGCTCTGGAATCTTTCGGACTAAAGTTTCCAGGATACACCCGGTCGTCTTGTTTTCCTCTGTTAGAGAACCAAGGATACATCACTTGTGGGTTTGGAAGATTTCTGCCTGAAATCTAGGTTAAGTTTGGAAGTGAAATCCACAGCAAAATGAAGAGGGCTCTGAGGGAGAGGTACATCTGCATCAACAGAACCTGTGGGCACAGTCCTGCATATGTCATTCCTGATTTAGGTGAAGGACTGGTGAGCTCCCACCTGCTTCCCAAGGCTGTGCATGGCTGGTTGTAAGTTTATCTGAAGTTCGGCATGTTTATATCTTTACTTACTAATTGACTTCAGCACTGATAGTCTAATCTCAGCTTTTCCTTTTTTTCCCTTTTATACATTTCACTGACACCTTCTCCTGGAAATAGTTTCCATCTGATTTTCTCCAAAAGAAGAATCAGTTAGCACAGAGCCCTTGATATTTCAGGCACTCTTTAGGGTAAGAGTGATAGGCACTTGCTACTAGACCCCAACCTGACAGTAGGTCATGAACTAGGGTGCCTTTAAAGAAGAACATGTAGCATTTGCCCTCACCCTTGCACGTCAGCACTGCATCCCCAGCATAAATGAGAAGGGAGCTGTAGGTCATTGTGTACAGGTAGAAAGCCAAAAGTCACTCCAAACCTGGAAGGGTGCATGTGATGGGGCTGTAGGTTGGGAACAGGGTGCGTAAGCACATGCTTACACCAACAGGTAGAACAGCTCTGGAATACGCTTGCTTTTACGGAGGTGGGGACCAGTGTCCACAGTGCCCTGCACTCCCTGACCCTCTGCGTTTCCCTGCTTGCAGCAGCATCAAGGTACATTACACGTGTTTGGGCAAGCTTTCTAGATCAATGCTTCGCAGTCCACGCTTCGCTGAAGGCATTGTAGGTCTGTTTGCATGTTGCCATAATGGATTTTTCCCAGGGTCTGGGCTTGGGTGTGGGAGAACTGCCCAGGGTTCACTTACCTGTGTGTGTTGTGGGTTACTGAGTACATTTCGAGGTGTACAGGGCTCGTGTTTTTAATTCAGGTTGTTTTCCTTGCAAAGCAAACTTCATCTTTGGGCACCATCAGTCTCATGCTTTAGAGCAAAAGGAAAATGACAGCTATGACCAATAAGACACAGCATGCTTCTTGGCAGAGCGTGAAGCCCAGCAACACCGACAGTGCCAGGAAGTTTAAGGAACACACGTTATTTCCCTGAACACGGCATTCAGGTACTGGGGGGAGGGAAAGAAGGACCATGTTCCTGCCCTTCCACTGCTGACAGAACATCCCGTTCCTCCTTTGTCATTTTACACAAAAGTAAGTTGAGGACTGAGACGTTTTGCCCAGCAGAGATGGGCCAAGGATCTGTTTTTCCTGAGCCTCATGCCCTGGACTCCAATAGTTAATGCAATGCGGTGCTTTCAAAGGTTTCCTTTATTTCCTGCCTGACAGACAGAGGGGAGGAACTTGGTCTGCCAGTGAAGGAGAAAGATGTTTTCCTACAGTGCTCCAATCCAGCTCCATCCACACCCTCTGCTCAGAAGGACAATTGTCCCCAAGAGCATCACAAAATCACACCATCCACATGAAAATAAGGAAAATGATGAAAATTGTTTTCCCATTTCTCTCCACCAGCAGAAGTCAGTGAAGAAACTGCTGTGTGCCCTCCAGGGGAGAAGCTTGGTGTCAGGAGAGATTTCCACTGCAGGGGTCATTTTTTATCATCACTGCAGAGTGCATTGGTCAGCACAACATGTCCATTGCACAGTGCTGAGCTCAGGAGAACTCACCCTGATGACAGATGAATGGGGGGCTGAATTCTCCCTAGCTTTCCCCAGCATGTCAGGAAGAAGACTGGAGTAGATGTGTGTTGCGGTCAGTTGCCACGGTGCGTGAAGACAGACAGAAGGATGTGTAGGGAGCATAACGTATCAGCATCTTCCATGGGATGGCAAATGGGAAAGGAAGGCTCCAGAGACTTTCCGAATTTTCAAGCTTGGCAGTAAATCCACTTCTTAAACTTCATGAATACAGATATGTGATAACCCCTGGGGGCAAACACTGCAAATTCCTGAGATCAGGGCCTTGGGAAGCAGTAGAGCAATGCAGCCAGATGCTGCATGCCATGGACCCCTTGGCTGGCTGCCTCAGGCACCCCAGTAAGCAACATGCCCATCCCTGCCAAAGAACGTAAGCCCTATGTGCTTGTGCTTTGTACACATGACCCAGGAGCAACATTCCCACTGCCAGGCTACCATCAGGAGCCCTTTTAGTTAAAAAAAAATAGAAACATGAAACAATAGCCTTGTGTTTTCTTTGGATTTTCAATCCACGCAGTGCAGTCAGCAGCACAAGCCATGGCTGGCAGCAAGTGCTGCCTGCTCACCGTCCTGTCCCTCCCCAGCAACAGCCTGAGTCATGGCTGTGGTCACAGACAGTGACACAATGCCATTGTCATCCAAAGAATGCAGTGTTTTCCTGCTCTGCACAAATATTTGGTACAGTGCATTTTCCATGCTCTCCAGAGGCAACACTGTCCGGATTCCTGCTGTAAGTGCCCCCAGGAGCACTGCTGACTAATAGTCTCATTTCTCTCCTCATGTTCCTCTAAGGTCCCAGCCTTGTTCATACTGCACATAAAGCTCTGAGTCAAGGCTGGTGAGGTGGATTGCCTCAGAACAGCACGTGTACTGAAGTACTTAACAGCACTTAATCTCTTAAGGTACAATTCAATGAGGTCACACCACTGGAGCCAGGTTATGGTTAAGGGTCTGGCCTGGAGGAGCTGGCTTGAACATATACAACCAATAGCAGGTAGAGAGTTTGTCCCCCCTGCTCCCGAGATGGTCATGGGGTGACTCGTCCTCTCTTGCCATTGCCTCCTGAAGTGATGAGACTCACCCAGCTCAGACAAGAGCCATGCTGCAGGCGCACCAACCCCTGCAAAAGCCTCCTTTAATCACCAGCCTCTGTGTGCACCTCAGGGGACTGCAGCCTCACAGCCTCTACAGTCCTGTCCGCTCTACTTAGCTTGGAAATGAAATTGCAATTACTCACTAATGCTGCAGTCCTGCCTTCCTCCTGTTGCAGAGCTGACAGCAAAGTGCAGGGTTAGCGTTTTCTCTTCCTGCCAGGTAGTTACCAGGGCAATTTAAAATCAAATTGCTTGGGAATATACAGGATAAATCCAAATGTGAATCTCTGGAAATGGAAAAGACGCCGTTCCACAAAAAGTCTTTGTTTCACGTGTTTTATGACGAGGCTGCTACAAGGCTGCTCCCTGCGGTGAGCTCAAGTCTTGAATTAACACTGAGGGCTGGAGAAGCGGTGGTGACTGCGTAACCTTACACACTCCATAGGTGAAAAGCACGTCTTCAATGTGACAGCACTCAGGGCCTTGCTGGAGTAGGGTTGTGTGGTGCAAGGTAACATTGCTCCCCATCAGGTAGATGTAAACTGTCTCTGTCTGTAGGAGATGTGTTTGTGAGAGGAATTAATGTGAAAAATGAGGTGATTGACAGGTTTTGCAGAAATGCGTTGGCTGGATTTTGGGTTTCGTCAACCACGTTTAAACCAGGATAAAAGGAAGAGTCAACATTGTTCCTATCATAATAATCTACACAAGGTGTATTTCCTCCCCTGATGGAACATTCGCATGTGTCACTGACAGTGCGGCAGGGTAAGCCCGGCTGGATCTGACCACCCAGCCTGGTAATAGCAACTGGTGGATGCAGCTAAACCTGCGCCTTCAGTGGACGGCAAAAACCCTGCACGTTGCAAAAGCCAGTTGTGAAGTAGCGGATGTTTTGGAGCAGAGAGGTGATGCAGAAGACTTCCTTCCTCAACTCTGAAGGCAAATAATTTGTATCCTGATTACAAATTATGAGGGTTTGTAGACTGCAGGGTCAGAAGGACCAGTACGATTATGTCATCTGACCTGCCCAAATAGGACAGTCTTGGAATGACACTTGATGATTCCCATGCCAAGGCCCTTAAAGACTTAGACACACAGGGTTATCTGCCACTGACTCAGTAGCCTGTGAGGTTATTCCAGTACATAACCTGTTTTTTCTGCTCAAAATACACAGCTCATTTCCAGTCTGTATTTTGCCTGCAAGACCTTTGTTGAGAGAGACCACGCCAGATTTATGATCACCTGCTCTATGAAGGAAGCAACAGTGGGATTGTGCTATGTTGCCCTCTTTCCACATCACCTCCTCCCACCTCACTGCCAACAAGCTGCCTGTGGCAGGGGGCTGGAACTTGAAGATCTTAAGGTCCTTTCCAACACTAACTATTCCATGATCCTATGATTCTAAGCTGGTATGAGGAAAAGAGGATACTTCTTAGGAAACCTGGGAAGACTTGTGGAGCCGGGGCATCGCAGTCCCACCAGTGCTGTGCAGGTGTCACAAGGGAAGGTCGTTTATGATCCAAAACCTGAAGCTTTGACCACTGCGGGATGTAAACCTGTTTGAAACTTGTATCCGAATTTCTCCACTGTTTAAATACTGAAACCCTCTGGAGGCTGCAGACCACAGAGATCTGTATCAGCGCAGAGTACGCCAACCCCTAATATAACTGCGATGCATCCTGCCCTGTGATTGCGCCGGTCTGCCTTTGGCAGCCACCTTTCCTGGTTAACTACAAATAACACACAACAGCTTCTGCAAACATGAATAAAGCCACTCAGCACCCCAGGAGAGAAGTATTTATCATTACTAATTAGGCAGTTTATCATTTATGTTGTGGTCAGACCCAGAGGCCCCTGGTCAGGAATGTGGGTCTCATAGCTCACAGCTCAAATGCAATCACTGCCCAAAGCCCCTGCGGTCCAAGATGAGCAGAGATACCAGCTGCATGCAGAGACCAAAGAGGTGCCTTGCAGGATAACAGCAGGACAAATTCTCATGGGTTTACTCTTCTGGAAAGTGGAGCACATAAATAGCGAGTCTGTAGCCAGATGTTAGTGCGGAATACAGCCCCCAAACCCTGCCCCTCAGCCTCTCTGGCATCCAGTGTGCAGGCACCGTGTCTCAGGGTCTTTGCTGCTTTTACTAGCGGACTGGAGACATGGTTTCCATTCCCAGTTCAAGACACTGGAGGCTGTTCTCCGTGCCTGTAAAGCAGGAATCTAACGCAGTTTCCTGTCTCACAGGTGTGCAGCACTTCTTAACCCCACACAGTAGGACGTGCGAGTGATAAGAAAGAGCTGGAGACTTCCCAAGCACTGTTATTACATTAATATGTTGCATTCATGAAGCAGTCTATCTCCCATCCCTTGAGGTGTTCATCATACATGGCTGAGAAGTGGGGCTAAAGGGCTCTTCAAACTCAGACAGCAGACCCATGTCAGGGCCAGGAGCACCCCAAAGGCAGCCCATGAAGATGACTTGTATCTATCACAGCTCAGGATGCAACATGGGCATGGGGCTTTGCAGCGAGAGATGCACAGGCAATGCAAGAAGTCCACCAAGAGAGGATTTATAGCACATCCAGAGATCTCAAGGCGTGACTCAGGTTTTGCCTTGACTTAAGAGGATGCATGTTGCCCTGTTTTACCCAGGGAGAGCAGAGTACAATGTCAGCCTCATCAACGTTACCCAGCGGCACTGTGCTAGGACAGGTAGCACATGCGTGGCAGCTCAGGGTGCATTTGCAGGCTTGCATACAGCCTGGGGATGCTGCCAGTGATTTGCACGACCACGTTTACGCAACTTCTCAGCTCTGCCAGCGTTAGCCCTGCTGACATGGGTGACATGTCAACATGTGGACAAGTCCTGGGTGGAGAGAAGAAAGCAAAGCCAGCCAGGCGCTCCGGGGGCTGAGCTAGCAAAGGGTGGCAAGGAGATAGCAGTAGGACAAGGGCAAGTGAGTCAGGCTGTATGGCCAGCAGGGATAAGTAGGGATAAGCACGCATGAGGAGCTGCTCATCCTGCCCTTCTGCCTGGCTCCCTGCTTGCTGTGCAGCTGAGAGTCCCTTTAAATCACCCCCTGCCCTTTGTCAATGGGCTCCTCAGGTGAATCCCCCCCAGAACACGCCGCTGTTACATTGGCAAACATCCTCCTTTTCCAGAGGTGCAAGCACTGCCTCATAGGCTCAGCCCGACAGGTCCTTCCCAGGCTGGTGCAATCAGAAGGGGCATGGGCTGGCGAGCAGCACCTCTGGCACCTCTTCAATGCAGGACACAATGAGGATTAATCACAGCCTGTCAGAGAGGCTGCTGTATTTTTCCTCCATTCTTATTTGCGTGCTAGCACTTGGAAAACAGGATGGCGATGTTTTCCTGCCACACATTCCCCGAGACTAAACAAAAGAGGCTGGATTCCCAGCCTCCCCCCAGCCCCTTGCTCTCTGGTAACTGCCGAGCTTTCAGGAATCACTTGGGGAGTGCAATAGTGGGGTGGGGATTTCAAAGATCTGCCCCTTGGGCTGGCTGCATAGGAGGGGTGGCCACTGATCTGAGCAAAAAGCCTCAGACATTCTTGATGAGGGCGAAGGTTTTCCATCTTAATGTGAAGGAAAAATGCATTGCCCGAAGAAAGATGTGTGCACAGTCTGCCTGGCTGGCAACAGCCGTGCCGGTTTGCTCTCATTAAGATTTATTACTCCTTGTTTGTCAAGGTCTCATTAGTTTTAAGTCTCACCATGTGAGATGCTTTACAGTGTAGTACAAGAGAGAAACCATGCTATTACAGTCTAAAGAGGGAGGAAGTGTTCATTTCTAATAATGTAACCTTCAGCATCACCCAGTTGTGACTTAAGTGCTGAGTCCTTGTGCCAACATCTAAAATGGGAGCTGCGCTCAAATGGGAATGGAACTCTGCCCTCAAGTTTTGAAAACCCAGGTCTTTTCTCTGCCTGTTGCAATGATTATCCCTCATCCCAGTTTCAATAGGATGCACTGGGTTTCTACTTTATACCTGATGCTTCATGTGCTTAAATAGCTGCTTTCTCCAACCTCAGATGAACTTCTCAGAGTAAGCAATAGTTGATGCTTATGCAGCTTTTGTGGAACTTTTTAGAAGGTCTTAAAATGTCCCCTGACTTGGGAAAATGAACGATAGAAAAACCAGTTCTGAACTGATTTAGGAAACTTTACCCCACAGGTAGAGTTTCTGCAGAAGCCGACTCCGTGCATAGATCTGGTGAGACTTTCCCCATCACCAGGAGCCAGAGGCAGCTTCTGGGAGAGCAGGGACCAGGGAAAAAGAGAAAAGATGAAGAGAGAAACGCTGTTTGATGCCTTCGAGAGAAGCTCTGCATAGCTGCAGAGGTTTGACGATATCTCCATTCCAACTCACAGGAAACCATTTTCCATCGATAGACCATCCTTCTCATCTGTTCCTATCAATTTGGAATAGTTTTGTTGCCAGGCACTTTGATTCAGAGGGCAAAGGCTCAACCTCATCCCAGCATTAAATTCCAGATATGTCTAATTCCAAGGAAGCAATCACGATGTGGGGCTGATTCTTGTTTCTCAGCCATGCTTTCACTTGTCAGAGATGCCATCCCTAGAGCTGAAATGCCTTCAAGAATTCAGGCTGCTCATGCAAAGTTTTCAGGCAGCTGATAAAAGAATATTTCTTTCTTTTTAGAAAAGAAACCCCTGCTTTCTGAAGTAGAATCATGACATATGTATTTGTAAACCCAAAACTGCTTTCCCCTTTGCAGGGCTTGGGGAAAATGTTGAGGAAGTGCATTTCAGGTCTGACTTTTGATGTCCTCCAAGGCATGATGTGGGGACTGTGCTCACTCCTTCAACAGCGAATGTCGGAACAGAGTCAGGATGAAAACAGGCTGGGCCGTTGGCTTGTAGAAAGCCAGGCTAACCACAGGCAAGTGAATTCATTCTGCTCCTGCACTATGGTTCAGCTTTTATCACTTCATTTTACCTCTGGGCTTGGGCCTGGATGTTCTGTCCCTGGGGTACTAAAATGAACCCCCCCAGCTGAACCCCCCCCCCCCCCCAGCATAATCTCACTGGATTCAGGCCTGAAACCTTATTCTAGTTTATGAGATAAGAGCTTATTAAAGAGCGTGAAAGTAACCTTGAAAAAGAGGATTTCAAATCTGTGGTGCAAAGTCCTGAGATTTGAACACTGAGAAAGCTGGTTGGTTGCTTCACGTTCTTTGATGATGCTTATCTCTGTTATCCCCAGTAATTGTCATACGGGAGCCTCACTGCATCAGGGACCTGGTGTTCCCAGGAAAAATGGGCAGGGCTGAGTGGAAATTGTTTGCATATATATTTTTTTACTGTGTAAATAACTCAAGCGAGGAATAAACTGCATTATCTGTAAAAATATCTCAAGATCTTGAGGCAGGGATGGTATCTCTGGCTTTGTGTCCAAAAAACGCCCCCCATAACATGCACCTTAGAACCCTGGCGCACCGCAAACCGCAGCTTTCGCCAGCAGCAAAGCCGCAGAGCACCTGCGCTGCAACGGAGCAGGAGCATCCAGGAATGTTATAAGGGAGAAACCTCACCTGGAAATGGCAACAACAACAAGTCCCGAACTTACCCTCTCTTTCCGCTCCCCCCGACATTCCTCAACAGAGCTCATAACTTGGAGACTCTAAGTATGTTATAAATGAATAAAACCCTGCAATAGTGCCCGAGGAATGGCAGGAAAGCACATGCTGTCATGATCGGAGCACTTGCATCGCATGCTCATTACGCAACCCCCAAGGAATTTGGCAGCGCTGCTCTAGAAATAGGGCAAATGATCACGTTTCCCCACCACCTCCTTCCCCAGTTCTCCCTCCTTCAGTTTGCTGCGATTGAAAGTCTAATTTCCAAACCCTCCCAAACAAGGCAAAAAAGAGGAACCACCTTCACAAAGTCTTTATTGTACCTCAAGGAAATAGTTTTGTTTTTAAAGAAAAACCTGCACTAAACACTCAGTAGTATTTTGCTGCAGTGTTTAAGAAGTGCTTCCAAACTATGGTAGAAACTGGTATTAGGCTTGCTTGGCCCCACTTTGCCTCTAGGCAAAGACTTGGCCCAGAATAATTTAACATTCCTATCATTGTGATAACTCAGCACTGCATAAACACAAGGGCATTTGTTCTATGTCACTCATATTGAGCTGGGAAGCAATTTTCCTACTTGATGGAGGAAAAATGGAGACAGAAGCAGCACCGGTGCACTTCAAGTTGGTGTTAAACAGATGTCAAGTCCTTCAGGCATGCTCCAGTCCACTTCCACACAATCAGCCTCGACAGCTCTGTGCTTTTGCATTTCCAGGTCTGGATAAAGGGAAAATGAATGGCATTCAAACCCTGCCAGTGTAGAGTGGTGATGAGAGGGCGACCAACACCTCCAGAGCTCTCTGAATGTAGGCGATCATCTGTTCACCAGCTTCCTCCTTTCTTTTTGGGGTGGCAGCAAGGTTTCTCTGACATCCAGCACTGAGTGCATGTGGGGGAGCATCTTTCTCAAGCTCTGTGAACTGAAGAACCATCATTAGTCTAGATCTAACTACTGCAGAAAGAATAATAATGCAGTCAGAGTTCTGCCTTACAGAGAAAGTCACTCCAACAGTAACACAGAACTAAAATTGCAACACACATTTCTTACTTTGACCTTTCTATTGGAGACAGGCACCCCCTCCCATTGCTCCTCTGGGTCTTGAAGTCAGTAACTTCAGACAGTGGTGAGAGACAGTCTTAGAGTGTGAGACCCCATAGTATTCAGCATCCAGAGGCCTTTTTCAGGAGGAACTTGTTGTTCATGCTGCTGCTTTCTTCTTTTTCTCTCTAGGATCCACTAGGAGACATTTTTCTGACTTCATTAACATGCTAACAGCTAACATTTATGTGTTTGCTGTTAAGCTAACATGTAACATTTGTTTCCACCCAAACTCAATGTATATGGTATCTTTCACACACATTAGATGCTACCTTCTTGTTTTCTTTCTTGTCCTTAAAAACAGTTTTCTCTGGCTACGGACCTGCATTTTTTTAACTGACCAATGATGAGTTTCTCATAGCTGTGGGGTCTCCTGTGCCAGGCTCTGCACCACCTCTTATCATCCCACGTCTTATCACCCCACCTCTATGCTGCATCCCATGACTCCATGTCTCAGGCCCCCTGCTGTCACGCTTAGCTTGTATTTCTCTACTTTGACTATTTGTCTGAGAGCCATAAACTTCTCATTATGCCTTGAATAAGCACTTGTTAATGCTGCCTATAAAAACCCCTTTGATTGTACCACACAAAGGCAGCAAAACTAAAACACTGTAGACTTAGACACGCGGCCAATCAGCTAAAGCGAAGTCACAGCAAAGCCCGGTGAAAGAAAGGTCCAAAAGGGTCAGGAAAAGTTCAGATAAAGCAATCCTGACCACCCTGAGGTCCTGCAGGCTCAGTACAATCCCTGCAGTGTTCAAGGCCAGGTTGGACACAGGGGCTTGAGGCAACCTGCTCCAATGGAAGGCGTCCCTGCCCATGTCTGGGGGTTGGAACTGGATGAGCCTTAAGGTCCTTCCAACCCAAGCCGTTTTATGATGATTCTATGCTGTGTTACAGAGCTACCCTGTTACAGTAGGCAGCATCTCAGTGCGAGAGTACTGAGCAGTGGCAAAGAGGTTACAAGAACCCAGCATTTGTGCCTGCTGCTTTGTTTCTGCTGCTGGTGGTTCAGGATTTGGTTCTGCAGGTTCTCAGGAGACTGAGAACATCCCAGTGAGAGCTCAGAGAGGAGCATCACACAGTGACCAATAGGTAGAAGGGTCTGTGTGGACATAGAACCATAGAATCAATAGTTAAGGCTGGAAAGGACCTTAAGCAGAGTCCACAATATATTTGCAGTATGCAGCAGTGAGGGGTCCACCCTGTAGCACGGGAAGATGTGGAGAGCATGGAGGCCCTTGGAATCATTGGTGATTAAAGGAATGCATTCTCCAACACAACCTCTTCTTCAGTAGGCTTCGGTTCAAGCTTCTCCATCATCTTTACATCATCTCTGAATGAAAGCCAAGGAAAGCAAACAAGGCCTATGTTGCTTTTTGCAGAAGTCAGCCATGTACCTGGCAGCTGGTAACAGCACTGTTTGTATCTGTAGGAGAAGTTTAACCTGCCCCCAGACTCCAAAAACGCACCTTGACATGCTTGGCACCCCCATGTGAAACTATCTGGTGTTCTCAAAGCTTGGGTTCAGACTGGCCCCCAGGAATATTGAGCTCAAGACTTTGGGCATCCTCAGACAGGCCATGAAGGGCTGTAAAGTAATCAGGAGTCAGGTTTTGTCCAAAAGCATCTCTCCGCCATGCTGTCTTAATGCCAATACTAGAAACAAGCATATTTAAATTAGCTATATCCCTAAATCTAGTTGCCTAACACATGTATTAACTCCACCGTGTTCCCAAGTGACTTTCATCAAGCTACTATTTCTCTTCTGTCTGCCCATCGCTAGCATCACATCTACACAACTACCACACCTCCCTGCTCAGTGAGGAACTGCAAAAAGCAGAAGTACCAGCTCCCAGACTGACAGAGCAGCTCATTTTCCATTCACTTCGCTGCCATGTAAGACAGAGCCATGTTTCTGTGTGGATCTAGAGGGCTGATCATTAGCTTTTCTACTCTGTGTACAAAATGAAGGTCTCAGACCAATGCTGCAGACTCCCAGCCATGTCCAGGGTTATACCTGGAGTGGCCAAGCTGTTTGCTGTAGTTCTGAGTTCCCTGCACTTCATTTTCAGTCAGTATTCAGCTGCATCCAGGAAAAATGGCTTTCCAGACACTGGGTCACTATGTTCAGAGATGTTCTTCTTGGCCACGGCACCCTGTCCCCTTGTAGCTGCTCGGTACAGTAGTCACCATGTGAACTTCCTCTCTTCACCATCACCCAGATGCTTCTGCTCATTTGTTGCAAACTGGATGTCAATATTTAACACAATCTGGAATACTCCTGGCTTTTCTTGACAGATTTCCCCCAGCCTGTGCAGTGGGAGTGGAGCTTCTCTGCTGGGATGGAGCTGCACAGTGCAGCAGCTCGGTTAAGGGCTGGTTTTACAGCCCCTTTTCTTGGAGATGATCTCGTTTCTCACTTAGAAATAACCACAGGGAGTTACCCAGAGCATCCACCTCAGAGATGAGGCCAAACCCACCTCCAGCAGAGGAGGCAGGTGATGGCAGGGAGTGCCTAACACTGTTATAAGGAAATGCACTGTCACGTTCATCTGGTCCAACAAACACCGTCCCTTATCACAGCAAATCCTTTATACAGCACTGTAACTAAACACAGTGCCTTAAAACCCAATAAGAAACATGACCCTGCCCTGAAGAACCAGCAGCCTAGACACCCACTTCATTAGTTCATGCATTAATATAAAACCAGCTGGTGAGCGGATGCTGAAACGTGCTGACAACAAGCATTTCTCAGACTTGAAGGTAGGACCTGGTCAGCACTGGCTGGGGACACAAGAAAAGGGTACAGTGGTGCTTGGCTGTGAGGGGTAAAAGTCCCACAGGCATCAACCATCAGTCAAGGAGAGGCCCCAGGTACCTTTGCCAGCAGCATCCAAGGACCCTCCACTGTCTGCAGTGGGATGAGCTTTAAGGTCCCTTCCAACCCAAACCATTCTATCATTCTATGTGTACACAGGTGGAGAAACTGAGGCGCAGAGCAACAGCAACAACAGTCAGTAGCACCTACACAGAGCAACAATTTATAGTGCAGATCCCCCAGGTCCTCTCTGTCACTCGCAACCTTTCTTCTTGGTGAGGAGGAAAGCTGAACTTGTGCAGCCCAAGCCCTTTGCGCTTCTTCCCCAAACAGCAAGCTGAGAGGGAGCAAAACCTAGCAGCGTTCATCAAAACTGCCCGTTTACATACATGGGAGAGGTTGTGATTGCTATCTGGGCACACTCATCAGGGAAAGGCATCTCAAGACAGATACCGCGGGAGACTTCCTGGTAAATTGCAGCATCGCAGAGGAGTCTGCAGCTACTTGTACTCAGCCATCATCGGAGCAAAGAACGCTCCAGTTCCTGGCTGGGACCTGAGCTGATAATTGCTCACAAAAATTAAGGTTGGGTAATTCCTCCTGAAATTAATTGCCTTGCTCAGGTGCCTCAGGGCAGCTACCACAGAAAGGTTAGAAACTGTATAACCATTTCCCTGTTCAGGATGAGCACCAGGAAACAGGTCACAAAAGTCCACCTTTGTCACAGAGCTTGTAGCTTCCTGGGTTTCCCTTCTCTGGAAAAAATGTGAAGCTTTTCAGGTGTTCCTGAAGCAGCGATGAGGGTCATAGAATCATAGCATAGTTAGGGTTGGAAAGGACCTTAAGATCATCCAGTTCCAACCCCCCTGCCATGGGCAGGGGCACTTCCCACTAAACCATGGCACCCAAGGCTCCTGAGGATTTGCAAGTGTTTAAGGACACTCCTATGCTCTGCCACATCTGACATTGACAGGTCAGTTCTCTCAGGAGCTCACTCTCCTCTTTTTAACACTTTTTATTAAGCAGCCACTAAATTAAATTAAGAGGTTCGGAATATTCACAGTGATCTTCAGTCTTCAATGAATTTCAAGGCTTGCATTCGGTTACCTCCTCTCTCTCAGACTATGCAGCTGACTCTGGGTAAAATCCTTTATTTCCCCCATCCCTGGAAGTGTTCAAGGTCAGGTTGGACAGGGCCTGGAGCAGCCTGCTCTAGTGGAAGGTGTCCCTGCCCATGGCAGGGCGTCAGAACTGGATGAGCTTTAAGCTCCATTCCAACCCAAAGCACTCTATGATTCTCTCTCTTCCTTCATGCACACAAAGTGGAAGATGCATCTGAAAGCAATCAGCTCCTGGGCTCCAAGGAAAAGCCCACACAGTTGATAGAACAGTGCACGAAGTTGGTTTGACTGATATTTGGATATATCCTATGGCATCTCGAATTGGAATCAATTTGGACCCTAGCTGGGAACTTTGGTGGGGGAGAGATAGGGAGGAATCCCAAGGGCTGCTTGCTTCAGAGAAAGCAGAGGCACATGAAGAACATCAGGGGAACCAGTCACCTGCCTGTCTGTGTTCGCGTGTGAATACCTCCTCTTCTTCAGTGCTTTTGCATGAAGAGTATCTTTCGTATTTCAGGAAAACTCAGGTATTCATAAGCCTAAGAAAACGTTTGTGGTCAGATGCTGAGCTCAGTAAGAACAGGCGCCAGCTCTAATTGCTGTGATTCATTGCAGGTACCTGGTCCTCTCTTCAGCAAACTCCAGTTCCCTCTGGTCCTCCAGCATCCTGACTTACAAATGCACTTCAGAGAGAGCAGGAAACTGAAGATCATCAAATAAACCCAGCGGGAGAATGGACGTCAGCTCTTCTGGTTTGCCCTTGTTTTTCTTGCTCCTGTTTTTGGCTTAACCCAGGGTTAATCACCAACGGTTCCAAATTCCGCCTGTGAAGAGGGGAAAGGGAAATGAGCAGGAGGGCTTTGCATGCTGCCTTGAGCCCCTTGCTGCTTCACGAGTTGCCTTTCCACATTGGGAGATGGAGGCTGCATGAGAGACATGAGAGCTGCCAAGGCCAAGAACCAGTGCTCTTATTCAGAGCACACAAAAGCACTTTGCATTGTTCTCATTTCCCCTCATATGCATAATAAAAGCTGTCTGAGAGCATGATGACTGAAACAATTTTCTGCCATAGCTGAAAGTCCATCATTTGGCCCACTTTCAGAAAAAGGAACCCTACTAAAAACATGCTGGATGGTGATATGCAAACAGCTTCATTGTGCCATTCCTTCGCCCAGGATGATGCTCATTAATTCATACATCCTACAGAGCAGTCCCGAGGCCATGCAGGGGCATTTTGCCGTTCTACAACCATGATGTTCCCATAAAACTTGGTTCTCTAGGCTGAAACCAATGGAACTGCACGTTCAGAAACTCCAACTAAACCAGTGAGACCACGGCGTCTAATTGGTTTTCTCAGGTTTAAATATCAGTTCCTGCATATCGAGGAATCTTCTTACCTATTACAGAAAATGGAGCACATCTTGCCAGGACTTTTGAGGCAGGAGAGAAGATGCTGCACCTTCTGAATAAGTCAGAGGATTCAGAGAAGAAATCTTCAGTGTGCCAGTGAGGTGCCAGATCTCCCTCTTCAGGTTCCTGGTCTTACCTCTGAAAAGGCACAGGCTATCAGACAAATATCATTCACACTGAGCAATAGCGTTTTCAGGAAGGAGAGGAACGTTATTTTTTACAAAAAGCACTAATTGGTTTGCTCTGGGACTTTGGAAGCCTGCCCTGGAGAAGGCTTGCAGGACAAAGTGCAGGGCAAAAATGGGAGATAAATGCATTTTATCACTATGGAATCATGTAATAGATAGAAGCATTCCTACCTTTGCTCCACTGCACCCTGCACTTCTGTTTCTTTCTATAGGATTTGCACCTTCCCACAGCTTTAACTACTCCCCAGTGCCCAATTTTGCAAAACAGCTCAAATTCTATGTATTTCCTTATCTTTCTACAGGATTTGTTTAGAACCTGCAGACGATTGTCCCAGGTAGGTAGGTGTGTGTCCATTGATCTAGACAGTAAGGCTGCAGGTTTCATTGTGAAGGAGCCCTGCAATTACCCAGTACACCATGAGGCCTGAGTGCCTCCTCTTTCTCTTTCACTTGCGCTTTGTAGAAAAGCTTATTTCTGACAGCATGTAGGTAACCCTGGGCTGGGATAACCCCTGGGAGCTGTGATAGCTCAGGGAATCACCCTGTAGGAGGTACAACACCCCACTGTGGTAATCGGATTTGTGCAAGAGCTATCCCAACCCTGGAGAATGGAAGGATGTTGGAAGCCAACAGTGAAATCCTGTTTCAAGTCTTGCAACATGTCCTCCTGTTATAGATGAGTATTAAACCTGGAATGCTTCAAGATGACACCCAGCAAAGAAGAAAGTGGGTGGAAAAAGAGATGGGGGAATTCCCAGCCTGAATGCTGGTGTCCAGATGCTCTCAAGCCATCAGTGGAGATGGTGCCTGCAGATAGTTACCCTGGGGCCAGATGATGTCTGAGGAAGCGAGTTCTGGCTCGCTCCTCTCCTTTTACCCCAAACCAGCAGTTTGAAAGAGGGAAGCTGCACAAGGCCATCGAGATGGTGCTTCACACCAGGATCACTGCTCACGCACGAGTTCTGACCCAGGCGAAGCCTTGCTAGGCTCATGCAAGCTCCAGTTACACTGAGGGAGGCACTACCATCATACAGAGAGCTGCACAGAGCAGCCCCATGGACGCGAACGGGAGTGGTTCTGTTGCTGTAAGGAGCTGTGTGTCAGCTCCCACAAGCTAGCCAGGCCTACGTGGGAGACCACCAAGGGAAGCTGTGGTGCTGGAGGGTGAGAAGCTGCGTTCTGGCATGTCAGCCTGTGAGTCAGAGCTAAGTCGATGTATTTTGGATCTGGAAAGAGGCTGTGACGGGTTACAGTCTCCGAAGACCCCTGGCTATATTTTGATATAAAGGTACCCAATTAATGTTATCCTGAATTCCAGCAGAGGTTACTGTATCTGTCTGACAATTCTGCCCCAAGGCTCCACTGGGAGCCAAGGCCAGGCTGCACTTTTGAAATGACAGCATGAAGTAGTAGAGCAGGAAAAGGTGCTCTGCCTTTTGATATCAGTGGGGGATCTGGCTCCAAACTTATTTGTCTTTTCCTGAACTATGTAGATTATCTGTGCCCTGCTCAGCAGCAACTGTATCCTGGCCCAGAAGTCCGTATCAGTCCTGAATGAGATAAATCAGTGATTTATGCATTAGAAATCTTGAAATATAGGGTAGAAACATTTCATTGTCATTATTGACTATTTGTTGGAATGATTGGGTTACCTCAACATCTTTGCTGGGTGTCATGTTGCTCATTGTGATTGTTCAGGGAATGTCCCGTTACTGAGGTTGAAACTGCATCTTCTGAGTTAGCTACCTATGGAGCTTGGTTGGGATTTGCAGCCACGACAACTCCTGCTCTGGCTGTATGTAGCCTTGCTAATACACCTATGTGACCTCCTGCAATCACAGTGCCACCAGGTCTCACCGCTTTCAATGTCAGCCAGCTTGGATTAGCAAGGACTTAACGTCTAAGGGGGCTGAAGACATTGACAAAGACACTGTGCAAGACATATGTTACTGTAAGAAGCTGAAGTTTTCTCCTGTGATATTGACTCTTCACAATGTGCACCGGGAATAGAGTCTGGGCTCTTCTTTCTTTTCCTGGAAGCTCTATTTCTCATGGCAGTTTGGAAAAGCAGCAAATTAACTGTAATCATGGTTTGCGTGCCAAAGGGGAGTGAACTGCACTCAGAAGAGAAACAGCTTAATTAGGGTGCCCTTGGCAGAGGCAGGACTCAGTTCTGGATATACTCTGAAAAGTAATTATGATTAACAGTTGACTTTCAAGGGTGGAAGGATTGGAGGGTCAGTCTAGGACTCAAGTTCACAGCACACAAGACTGTAAAGAGACCTTATGTAGGATAAGGGAAAAGTCCTCCAAGGCAGATGCGTTTAATGTCTGGGAACGAGGCAGATGGGGAAGGCGACAGTGAATCCCTCTTTAGCTTCCAACACTGGAAACGAAAATGAAAAGCATTCCTTAAGGAAAAGGTTATGCTTCTTCCCAGGCAGGTAGAAGAAGTCCCAGACTGAGCAAGAGCTCTGCTGCGTGCCAGCCAGCACAGGGCACCCAGACCTTGCCTGCAGATGAGGCATAGCCCCTCATCCTCCAGTGCTGCAGTAGGTGTGAGGTTATGGTGCCTTAACAACCCTCTGATGGGCTGTTCTCTAAACCACTGAGGAGCAGCACGTGCCTTCCCAGCAACTTGCTCTCCCATTGCTTGTTCAAAGTTCTGGTATGTGGGAAACACATTTTAAGCCTCTGAAGTTATTTGAAGCAAATAACTTAGACAAAGTAAATGTACGAAAAGACTAACAGAAAACTGTTAATAGAATTGAGCCTGGAATCTGGTGGCAGGAAAAAATTCCTGGATGTGTTGACACGGGAAAGGCACCGTCCATGAACTCAGCTGTGGTTGTGCAGGCACCTACCAATATTCTCTTGGGTGTTCCTCCAATTTACTTTGACAACCTGAAAGTCCTGCGCCAGGAACATGTTAACTCTGCATCCAGCACTGCAAGTCTGCAGGTCTTTGGTCTGCCCGGGGTGAAGGATGAGAGCAAAAGACTGTTAATCCAGCAGGGCAGGGCAGGGAGTGACAGCCTGGAAATTGCAGATCTGTGCTGAGCAGATGGGTTGTGAGGAGCCTCAGATGAATTTGCCTTCATTTCTCTTCCTACTATAGACAGTTATGACTTGGACTGACCATATTCTACTGCAGCTTCATCATAAACAGCTCAAAGGACAAGAGTGGAGACATTTCACTGCTGTGCAATTCAAGGGTGAAAGCAAAATCATTCTTGTGCACTGAACTTCAGACTTTCGCATATCATGCACAATGGAGAGGCTGTCAATCAGAAACCTCTTTCAGTGTGGACCTTTTGTTGCCAGACTTTATTCTGTGTTCAGGGCTTTCCAGCATTTACCACACAAGCCTTGAATGGACTTGGTGGTTGCTATTTTGGAAGTTAAGGGTGGGAAAACTACACCACACTCAAGACATCATTTGGAAGATGTCAGCAGTGGTTGCCCAGAGAAGAGTATTCGGATTTGTCTATCACACTGCCATAAAAGTAGGATGAGGGAGAAATAAACAGACAGAGATGGAGGGAAGGTTAATGATTTTGATAGTATGAGAGTGGGAGTAACTACAGGTTACTCTGGGGATTAGAGAAAATAAAGTTTTGTTATGAAGTGTAATGAGAAATTAAATATCGCAATTCAAGCTTCTATTGCATTGGAAATGGATTAATGCATTGAACTCTGCCATTAAGATCCCACAGCCTCTAAGGAGATGGGCAGCAGCAGACCATGCAGAGAGGCATAGTTGTGTACTGATTCTTATGGGCTGTGCACTGGCAGAGGCACTGCAGTCACTGTCAGTGGTGCAGAGAGTGCTCAGAGGTAACAGTGGGATTGCTGTCAGACACCTAATGAAACCTTCCCAACAGGAGGAAGAGGTGGAAGAGATGGATGTAAGACGTTTAGGGAAAGATGACATAGTGGAGAGCAGCAGCTGGGAGGGAGAATATCTGGTCCCACGCATGAGATGAATGCCTTCAGCAGCAGTTCAATGAATCACTGACCGCGGCACATTTCAAAGGGCTATGAAATACCTGCAGGCAGAAAAGCTGAGATAATGGTGAAGGTGACTGCCCGAGCAAATGTCACCTTCTGCTCTGGGGAAGAGCTCATCAGTGCAGGATTAGGACAGAAAGATCCTTTTCGATGGCACCATTGCCCATTAAGTTTGTGGCCTCTTGCAATGGCCTTGGCCAGAGCAAGAACTAAGATGCTGGACCAGACAGACTAATGAGCAATTGTTAGCTCAACGATGAAGTCTGAAGTATGGCACCTGAAGCAAAACAGGCAGTTTGCCTGTGAGACAGACACACACAGACAGTGCTTTAATGAGCAGATGTTAGAAATCCATCTGAGGTACCTCATGAGGATACCCTGTCAGCTCGCAAGGCTGAAGAAGTGTAAATGCAGCTATAAAATGAGTTCAGGCTTGATAGACACCGCTGCCAGGCAGACTCATGTGGAAGGGGAGAACAAGAAGGAGACCTCCTGCTTTCTTGTTCCAACCTGCGGGGACCTAAATATAGAGAGCTCTGACAAGCCTGCCGCCACTCCCCGTACTGTCAGCTGCACTTGGCAATCCCCACCTCACCCTCCCGGCGCTCAAGGAGGGCAACTTGCAGGGAAAGTGATGGGAATTGCCTGTGTTCACTCTTTAGCAAGTGGAGCTCCACATTCTGCACCTATCTCTGGTCCTCAGCGCCATTTCGCGGCAGCAGGATTAGTGTGATGCTGAGGTGGGTGGCAGATATACCTCTGAAACAGGGGTAGTAGCTGTTAGAAGAGGACAGTGGGGAAGTACTTCCAATTCAACCTGCTCTAGTGGAAGGTGTCCCTTCCCAGGGCAGGCGGTTGGAACTGAATGATTTTTAAGGTCCCTTCTAACCCAAATCAGACTACGATTCTATAACTTCAGGAACAGGTTTTAAAGGTGAAGTGCAGGGAACAGAAGGATCTTCAGTAAAAACCCAAGGCAAAACCATTTCTTGCTCTGACTGATTGTTCAAATGAATCTGGTGCTACTGCATGGCCAAAAATCAGCCAATCCACAAGATACAGGGGAAGCTGAGTGACCTGCTATTCCCATGAAAGATGCAGCTCTGTTTGCACCCTACTTGCACTTACAATAGGAGAAACCAGCAATTGACTGGAGAGGTTGAATGTATCTGTGAATGTCAGCATAGCACTGTCCAGGGCATTCCCTACAGTGGTCAAAATGCATTTATTTTCTATATATCAATCTGTTCCATGGTTCTAGAAGCAAATAAACCCATGATGTTTGCAGGTATCAGGTTGTGTGTAAGACCTTGTGATGTCTGCAGTGCATGAATGCACATTTATTTAGCCCATCTGGAAACCTGTAGCAGGTTTCAAAGCTAATGCTGTAGGTGTCAAGAGGGTTATGAACCAACCTGGTCAGTGATGCATGTTGAAAGTTGGGACCCCCTGAGAAGCATGGAGTATTTCTTGGCTTGGTGGCACGACAAATGGTGGTCACAGCTGCCTCTCCTACCGCTCTTCATATTCATTATGTAAGGAGTGAGCCTCATCCTGATACTGTTCTGAGGGTGAAAAGGCTGTTTGCTTGAGATGGTGAGTCTGAAAGTTTACTTGGTGCATTTGCTACTTTAGCTGCTCTGTCTGGCTGTTGGCCATTTGTACTAAGAGATTTCTTGATTCTTATGTGTCACTTCAATGCAAGCTAGATACTTTCCTTGCAGAGGACAACTGACTAGTTTGCTCCTGGTAGATTGTTCAGGTGTAAGATGAATGGAGAAGGAGCATCTCTGCAAAGCTGAAGCTTGTCTTCACTGAATTTAGATGTCTATACTGTAGAAATCTGTGTTTGCATCAGTCCTTGCACTTAGAGAATAGAAATTGTCTCTTCCAAGACTTGATCCTGTTTTAGGTGTCTGCTGCAGAGTGTCTCATGCTCTCAGTGTCCCTGCTTCTTAGTACAGGAGATGCAACTCAATTGAATCTCATGCTTTAGCACACCTATTCTCAAGTCTTCACGACATTATTGTACAATTCCATTTGGAAATACCCAGATGATAGAGGTGACTTGTTCCAGCCATCCTTGAGAAGATTATTCTGGTCTCATTTCAGTGCTTCCTGATACACCAGAGGAATGCAGAGTAGGGGCTGTTTGACATGAACATCTCATAGGTAAGGATGATCTGATGTTTCTGATTGTATCTCTTAAGCTCGTTACCCTTGGGGAGCACAATTGCACGCTGCAGAGGCAGCTGTTCTCAGAGCTTCCTTTCTTTGCATTCAGTGGATGCTTCTGTCAAATTATCAAATTAACCCCTATTGTTTTGCAGCTAGAGCTGCTCCATAGCTCTTGAACTCTGCCCCTGGCAAAGGCTTTCAGTCATTCAACTCAAACCCAATCTCTATCAGCTGATTCTTTCAATAACTCTGCCTTTTGGCCAGTTGCATTATTTGCTCTTATCCGAAACTCACAATTTGTCTGAAATTGAATCAAACTTCTCTACTTTAGTTCTGCCTGAATATCTACAGCTCTGCACCATGCTGGAGACTCCTCTGAAAGCTGATTCCCTGCAATGACAGTGCAGAATAGAGTCCTGCTTTTGCCATCCTTGTGAGCCACCACAAGGATAGATTCTCTTCAGGCACAAACTAAAAACACCACAGAGATATCCAAATCATTGCTCAGGGTGAACACAGATGGCCTGAGGCTCATGGTCAACTACTTCAGCTGGCCCACAGGAAGGCATCAAATCTGGATCTAATTCCCCTTCATTACCACTACTGCAAGTCCATGGCTGAGCTGACTCCAACTCGTCTGAACTTCCCACATTTCCCAGTGACTTTGGGGTAAAAGTTACCTTCCCCCAGTCACCTACATACCTCAGCTTTACATTTAGAAGTGACATCAATGCTTACAAAACCCAGGACTATCAGAACGAGTAGGACTTATCCCATTCCAGTCTCCGAACAAGTTATGACATGCCAGAGGATGACAGTAGCTGTCTGTGGATACACTCCTAGTCCATGACAAATGCAAGGAATGCAGCTTCTTTCATGGTGGGTTAAACTAAGTCACATTGCCTTGGATTTGCTGTGGGCTAAGAACATATATGAACGCTTTTCACAGCTCAGTGCATGCACTGCATCTTGTTAAGCCATAGTAACTTGATCACACTTGCACAATCCCCAGGCACCATAAAATCACTCTTTTCATGCAGTGCAAGTGCTGGCTGCCTGCTGTGGGCTGTATGGTCCCGTGCATTAGCCACAGATAAATCACTTCGTCTCATGCTCAATAAGGAAGGAAAAGGAATGAAATGTGTTTTGTATAGTGAGCCAGGCTTTGGAAAGTAACAAATGGAGTCCCAGGGAGAGATGAATGTGGAAGAGTAAAGTCATTTCTGCATGTGTACAGAAATTGATTATATTAGGATTCCCGCTGAAGACAAGGTTTTCTGTGTCTGGAGGAGGAAGGCGATTGAGAACAGCAGGACTCTTACTCCAAAGGATGCACTCTTCAATCCCTAGATTTTCCCCCATGTGCACGCAGGAGTCCCCAGAGCAGAGCTGCTCCAGCCCTCGCAGCATCCCCACGGCCTCCTCTGGACTTGCTTCAAGCAGCTCCATGTCTTTCTTATGTTAGGATGATTCCCAAGAGTGAATTACCACTGACAAAACTAAAGGGAAGATGAAAATAGCTACTTCCTGCTGCACTCCTATGGCTACATGAGTTGCCCCGTAGAAGCAGAGGTCCCCCTTTTTCCAGTTATGCATCAAGCGTTAGAAGCTGAAAGCTTCTCTCAGCACCCTTTTCTGTTCAGGTACAGGCAGAGATGATGTCCCAGATGACAGGGCATACAGAAGCAAGTCTCAGCAGGCAACATCATGGTGTTTCCCATCCCAAAGTTTCTCAGGGAAAGTTTACTCATTGGCTCATGTTCACTTGAAGGAAATTCATGCAAATAAACCAGTGCAAAACCTTAGTGAAAAGGAAGATTATATTTATTTTAAGCAGAAAATGATTTCATTCTCTCCCATTCCCAGCACCAAGACACCTATCCAAGGGGTCTGGTCAGGGCTGCCTGCATGTGGCATAAAGGACAAGGGCTACTGGCTTTTGAGCCACTAGTGTCTGCTCTTTCTAGATTGATGACAACAAACTGGCTTTTGGTCACATCTTTTATGCTATTTACGAGCCAACAGTTCTTACTCCATGATCTTTGTCTCCAAATCTTGTGCACCTCACCCTCCTTAAATCTGAGGCAGGCTTGCTGCCCTTCGGTTGCAGCTCCTATTTTCAGGTATGATCATGGCTAGTGAGTGTCTTCTGTTGAGATGACAAGCAGGGGAATGTCACAATCGAAACACTGCACCTTGTTGCCATCTTCCAGTTATTGACCAGCCTTCCATCCTTCACCCAATGACTCCTGAGTGTTTACCAGTGCGATTGCTGTTCATGGTGCCCTTGTTTATCGACAAATGCCATGTTTCTAACCCTTGATCCAATGTTTCTTCTGGTGCTTCTTCAGAGACGTTTTGATTTCTGTTCAGAGCATTTGATTTCAGAACATTTCATCATGCTCAGGACTGTGGGAACTCTTCTGCTGCAAATCCTGACATAATCCCGCAAACTTGTGGGGCTTTTGATACAAATGCAAAATGACAAACCCTCCTCTGCAGCTTCCTCCCAGCAGCAGGTGAACTGATCTATTGGTCTTCCTGAAACCCAAACCTTGCTTTGTCATCAAGGCTGCAAGAGAGGAAGGTCAGAGAGCCTCAGAGCTTCTACTGTGAGCTGCTTTGCCCATTGTACAGTTACAGAAAATGTGGGTGGTGCAGAATCACCTTCCCCTAAAAGCAACCTGACCAGCCTCTGCTCAAACAGAACTAAGACTTAAAGAGGAAGGGAAGTTCTCAGTCTGACGTGCCTGTCTGCAGAAGGAGACCTCAGGCTCATAAGCATTGAGATGCACTGGCTGAAAAGTGAGCATCTGTAGGGTACTAGCACGTCCTTCTAGATTATCAGGTCCATTGCTGTAGCTATCACTAAATAAATACCTTAGTATCAGTAGATAACGTGTGGCTGGGCTGCTTCTTGCATCAGAGTGCCCTAGTTTGGTTGTGCGTGCAGGCTTGGCACATGGGTGCCTGCTGGAATGGGAATGTGTTTGAATTCATCTTTATCTGTCTACCAGATCACTGTAGTTTTGTACAGGCATTAACAAGGGTTCTGTTGGAGGGCCTCACCTTAAGATAACAAGGCATTAAAAGGTCTGATCAGGGATGGAGAGCAAATACTGTGCAGGGTGAACATTTGCAGAGCACTGGAGCTGGGAGCAATGGTCCTTCTGTGGGCAAACTTTGCCCTGGTAAATCTGAACTTGCCAAGCAGAGCTCAGGACCAGCCCTGGGTTCCGTGTGTCATTTACCATCAGATCTGGACTTGGTGCAGGCAGCGACTGACAGCTGCAGGAGAAACTCTGGGTGTGAGCTCAGCAGGTTTCTTCTCGAGGCTGCCAGCTGAGTGATCACCACTTCATGGAGCCCAAATGCAAAGTCAGTGTGTGACACACCGTGCCAGATACTCCTGAGGAGAGGCATTGCTGCGTAGAGAGCCAGGTTCATGACTGCTGCACACCTCACAGCTCCTTCTGTAGAAGTGCCAAGCGCCTGTGAGTTTTCTCTCTTGATGGGTGCTGAAGTGTCTGACTGCCTCCCTGTCTTCAAGGTACCATGGAGCCAAGCTGGTTTTGGAGCCTGTCTGTAGGTTCAGGTGCTGATTCCTCCAGGCATTCATGGGAAACACAAATAAAGGCATATTACTGAGTGCATCATTTCTGAAGCTACTCTAAGGAGACAGGGCATAAAGGGAAATCATAATAGGGCATAAAGGGATAAAGGAAAAGAAGTCTGAAGCTGAATATCTTAATCAAAATATACCTCTGGAAGGCCTGCCTGAGCCCACAGTACTGCAGGGCGGCAAGTGCTTTGGTGCAAGAACTGGGGGAAATGAAGAAGGAAGATGTTAAGAAGTAGGTATTGCCTCTGAAGATGGAGATAGAGATAGGCTGCCCAGTGTGACAGTTCTGACTAATACTTGTCCAAGGCTTTTCAATAGGAGCAGAAAATATCCATCTGTAAGGGTTCTCCAAGGTCTTGCCAGCCCAGAAGTATGTGGTGGAGACTTCAGCCACTCTCACAGCCTAGCTGAGATACAAGAGTTATTAAGGAAATTCCTTCATTTCATATGTAAAAGTAATGATGTGTTTTATTGTTTTATATTTCTGTAACTTTGTTCCAATATTGTAAATCGATGCTTTCAGGTAAACACATTCTTCAGCCTCCAAATCTCTGCTGGTGATCGATAAAGCTGACACAGCCTCACTTTCTGGTAAGCAAGCACTGCACTTGTGAGGGTGTGGTGGCTCCTACACCTCACACTAAATTCCCCTGTAATCACCAGGCTCTCAGCAACTTTCATATGGAAAACTGAAGAGCAACAGGGATCCCTCCCGTGTTTCTTGGACCACCTTGGAGCTGTCTGATGGATGGAGTGACTGGTATCACTGTAAGCTCCTTGTCAGGGGCCATGAGAGCAGGATTGGACCCTGGCGTTCCTGTAGCAGCTTCTGGCATTCATCTCACTGCTCCTGGCCTGTGTTGGGACACAAAAAGATGCTGTTGGCTTTGAAGTCACAGCTTTATCATCTTAGAGTGAAAAGCCTTGATTGGAGATTGCTTCCTCTCCCAGCCATTATGAGTTGGCTGTATTTTTTCAGCATTTACCCTTAATTTCAAGAAAACTGGATGTAAGTGCACATCTCGATGTAAGTTCTGTGCATCTGGAAATCATTGTATGTTCCCACACTCACCAAGATGGTGCCATCTCTTCTCCAGCTCAGGACTAGATGCAGTTCAAATTAGCAATTAAAATACATCACATTAACATAAATGTGAGAGAACAGTTCTGCAGATTTGATGTGCCATCATTGCAGTCGGATTTGGAGCTGACTTCTTCATAAGGGAGCAGTAGGAACTTTGAGGATTAAAAAAAGTGAAAGATAGACCCCAGGAATATGTTTCATTTACAGTGGAAATCAAGAATCTGACCAGGGCAGCATATGAGAATGAATACCTAGGGCTGATATCAGTAACCCAGCTGTTCCTTTTTATGGGCGAGCTGCAGGAACCCAACTCAACCTTGACTACAGTGTCAGTTTGCATTAGGTACCCACAAAAGTCATTTCCTCAGGGATCTCAGGATCACATAATGCTCCAGGTACTATACAAAGTCAGGAAATGTTCTAGATTAAGTTGAAATATTCAAAATACACTATGTAATTGTCCCCTGTCTCGTTGGCTGTATTCTTATCATGACTCAGAGTAACACACTGAACACGTAAATTAAAATCCAGGTTATGCAGGACCACAGCTGAACAAGAAAGACTGTGGAATAGATAAGATTTGGTTAATTAATGTGTGCAAATCATGCCACTTATGAGATACAAAAAACCAGCTTAGACTCAGAAACTCTATTATTGCTATCACCAAGAGCCTGGCCTTCCCAAGGTTAAACTCACCCATGCTGCAGAACCAAGTGTCTAATGAGGACTGGAAGCAGATTGCAATGGAGTTAAGGGCAGAAGGAGCTCTGTCACTGAGAGGAGCTCCTCTTCCTTTGTCACATCACTGGTGTTAGACGATCTCACACAAGACAAGCAGATATACCTAATTTGTTAACTGCAGTTGGAATTAATTTGCTGTCTGTGCTTTTGGAAAGTCCCAACTTATTTTTCTCTTCTGACACGTCTGACATTTTTCCTGCTATTCTGTTTCCTGTTCGTGTTACTTAGCCTAATTTGAGTCAAAATGCAGCCTACGCTATTGGCAGATATAACATTTCTAGTTTTTGAGCATCTGTCCTATCCTTTTAATTTACATTTAACTTACACTCCTCTAAGGCTTGAAGTGTAAAGGTCACAGTCATTACCTACAGCAAACCCATTTATAGGTGGTGTGAACAACTGGGGAGTTTACGCCTCAGGCTGCTGCCATAGTGCAGGTATAGTCCTGCTGTGTACCTCTGTCCTGTGTAACAGAGAAAATGACGCCGTGCATTGATGACTTTGAGAGGGTCGGATACATTCCCAGTACCACCGTTAGCCCAAGTAGAAGCATCCCAGTAGCAGAATGAACTCTGATCTCTTTAATGTCAGGTTTTAAAAGAGGTTTCTGGGTGTGGGCAAATTTGCAGGAGGGTAAAGGAGGAGTATATACATGGAAATACTTTGGTATGGGTTGTGCAATGAAGGTCCTATGATTAGCAATGGTAAGTGCATGGCTTGCTAAGGGATGGACACTTTCTAGAGGTTATTACAGCTGCCAATGGTCCATGGCCACTCCAGAGCTGAGGACAAGAGTAAGTACAGTGTTACTTGGTGTCAGTCTACACAAGTGCATGTCAATACTCTTCCTGTGCTCTGCTACCTTTGAAAGGACACCTGAGCACACAGGTGAGGGCAGCATCTATGCCACAGCATTGACACACTGTTATCCTTTAGACCAGGATATGTATCTCCCAGGGTTAAAGCAGTTTATGGCGCTCAGCAATCATGTGGTGCATGCACTGAGACAGCCTCAGCGGCTGCATCTGTGGGCCCAGAAGATGCCACCCAGCTGGCATCAATGACCAGTAGAGAGAAACTATACAGTACAGAGAAACTATAGAGAGACGAGACTCCTGTTGCTCTTCAGGTTACTTGAGGCCTCTGCCTGGTCCTGGTCTGCCTGCTTTCTCCTGTCTTGGGCTTGTGTTTAACAGACCAAGCTGTTCAGACCCCAGTCAGCTTTATAGAAGCTCCTGAGCACTCAGCCAAGAGGTTCTTGATGATTGCCTGGAGTTCTTAGAAACTGTGCTCCAGAAGACTGGCTGGGGACGTGAAGACCCTGAGTTCAGCAAACATGGAGCAGGGAATATTTGCAGTGACTTTGCGGAGACATTGGGCTGATGTCCATTGGGAGTGTTGTCCAGGCTGCATGTGATTAAATTATGGGTTGTGCATGCTGTTTCTCAAGCAGGATTTCTTCCTGTGTTGCTGATCTGATCAGACCAAGCCACATGCCATAAGGCATGATTCATCTCCCACTGTATATAGGTACAATACTTTTAGATCAGTTAGCATTTTGATGTAAGGATGAAGGATCTACTTACCAGTGTCCAGAAACTCCTGTTAGTATTTTAGTAGCTTAGCATTCCTTCAAAGAAGTGACAGAGAAGAAATGTTGTTGTTGCCCTACATATGTTTGGAATAAAATATGTTGTTAAACATTCTGTGTTGAGGTAATAGAGCAAATTCTAGCATTTTACAAACACTGTTTTCTTTAACTGGAAGACTTTTCATTTAAACTGTGTTTTGAAGGAAAAATTGAAGTGAGCTCATGGGCTTCTTGTGATGGTAGAGTAACAGCAATTCCCATTTGGCTTGAGGACTCCTGGAGTGCATCTGTAACACCACTTGACTCATTAATTTCAACAGGCTGGGTCTCAAACTGGCGCTGATGTGCTGTCTGTTCCTTCTCCTCTTCTGCCATACAGCCCTTGGGAGTTCACTGTCTCCTCATTTTTAATGGCATCTTTGGTTTCCTGTTTTTGAAGGCTGTAGAAATGGGACTCCACAGTGACCAAACCTCTGATGTGCTGGAGCCCTTCATCTCCTGCTGAAGTTCATGCAACCTCTGCCAGTATTGGGCCCCCATCTAATTCTGCATAACCACCTGGAAGCGACTAGCAGATGATTTGCAGTTTGTTCCTCAGTTCTTATATTTGTCTAGAACAGGGGTTTTCTGGACTGATTTGAGTTTCTTGCACCAAGTCATAAAATCATGGAATTATAAAATCATTTAAGTTGCATAAGAACTTCAAGATCATCAAGTCCAACTGTTAACCTGGCACTGCCAAGGCCACCACTAAACCAAGTCCCTAAGTGCCACATCTCCATGTCTTTTAAATACCTCCAGGGACAGTGACTCCACCACTTCACTGGGCAGCCTGTTCCAATGCTTGATAACCCTTTCAGTGAAGGATTTTTTCCTAATCTCCCATCTAAACCTCCCCTGGCACAACTTCAGGCCATTTCCTCTTGTCCTATTTATTGCTTGATACCTGGGAGAAGAGACCAATCCTCACCTCCTGACTCCATCCTCCTGTCAGGCAGTTGTAGAGAGCAATAAGGTCCCCCCTTAAGCCTTCTCTTCTCCAGGCTACTTGTCTTCAGCAGCGTGCAAATGGGAAACAAAGGTGATCTGTCCCTGGGGCTACCAGAGCCCAAACAGGCGCATGGCACAGCCTGAAGGTGTCTGCAGTCACTGCAGTGGCTCAGCCTCTTGATCTACACTTTCCACCTCTGTGGTGTTTTCACCTTTATTTTAAACAAGCTTTCACCTTTATTTAAACCATGGTGCCTCCAGGCATGCAGAGTTGAAATGACAACTGACAGAGGGTCTTTATCCCCGCAGCAACTTCAACCAACAGTGTGAACTTCTCGGAGCAGCATCCCATGAGCTGGCAGGGCAGTGGTGCCAATGGCAGAAGGGCAGCGAGCAGCTCATTGCTGGCTGGAGATCCCTTCCTCCCGCCTGCAGGTCCCTGGCTCCTCTCTCCTACCAGACAGGCTGTGGAGCGTGACACAGTGACCAGGAGCACTGGAGCTCTCACTTGCCAGTGGCACCTGCCCAAAAGAATTAATTAGAGTCACTCTGTGGCTGCCTTGGAGGAGTCACTGCCGAGCACCCTGCCAAGAGCAGTGGGGCTTCAGACAAAGAGGACGCTGTTTGGGTAACTCGCGGATGCCAAATGTGTTCATTATCTGTCTCTCAGTATCAGATAAGCGTCTGGAAGAATTGGTCCGCAGCCATGGGGATGGTGCTTCCTGGAAGTGTCAGATGGCCTGACAAGGGCAGAGAAAGCCCTGGGGAATTGCTGCACAATGAAGAGAGGAGACACATTGAATGCAAGGCCAAGATTGTGCCAAGGACCACTGTATTCGAAGCCCACAGTAATAGAACCTTTCTCCCCTCTTGCTGCCCCACAGCAGGAGTCTCAACAGCTGGTGTATCCTGCCCCTGTTCCAAGGGGAGGGAACATGCTGTCCTCTCCACCTCACCTCCCGCACATATCCACTGAAAGAAAAGGGCAGGCCAGAGCAATGCATGTTCCCAACCTGCATCTTTTTATTACATTATCTTATCAGCCCTGGGGCTCACAGATGACAATACCCAGTAGCCTGCAGCCATGGCTGCTTGGCTGGATTACAGGCAATAGTTTTCTGTGAGTTACTGAGCCCACAAAGGCAAAGAAATATAAGGATTGTCCCAAAAGCTAAGCACCCACTGCATATAACTACAAAGGAGGGCGTTTAAGCATCTCATGAATGCTCAGCATCAGCAGCTGTTGTTTGAAGCCTGCATGTATTCCGCATGAATGGTTGCCCTGTGGTTGAGCAACTGGTTAAGCATCTGGAGTCCTGGACTCCCACCTCTGCTCCGTCCACATCTATTTGTCCTCTCTGTCAAATGAGATGGCATTTCCTTTGTCTGTCTAGTCATTTGGGTGTGGACTAGAAGAAACTGGGATTCTTCAAAGAAACTGTAGCTGTTGAAAAGCGTTAGCCTGTCAAAAAACAGTTTCTTAGCTCCAGGACTGTGTCTCTGGTAGGGTGTGGAGGGGATTAGTCACCCCAAAATAACCCAGGGTTTAGGGCATCAGCAAAGGCTGAGGCACATCAGGTTCAAGTCACAGCTGAGCTTCATTTAAAGCAGGAACTGGAATTTGATCTTCTTCATGACTGAGGAACATCCTAACCACAGGGCTCTTCTGCAAAGGACTTGTGCAAACCGTTTCCAGAGATCTCAGTTGTCCTAAGTACATATTAAAAACCAACCCTCAATTGTTTCAGGGCTTCTTTTTTTCCCTGAATAGAACTCTTGCTTTCTGTCCCCCTCTTGAACGGATGCTTCTTTGCTGTATGTACATACTGTTCCAGCCATAATGGTATCCCTTCTGCTGAGTGGAGTCCCAATGCATAAGATAGAGTAGGTATGTGATGATCAGGCCAGATGAGGTGCTCCCTCCAGTTACAAGGCTGGCCTCCATGTTCCCTGGCTTAAAGTACCAAAAGTACTGGCTTAAGTGCCAAAGACTTATCCAATTCTTCTGATGGTGAAAGAGTGCAGAAGCTGAACTGGCAATTAGTCACTAATCCTGGAAAGTGGAATTGAGGCTATGATAAACATGGCTGAATTCTTAATAACGATGTATTAAATGAATAAAGGAAAGCAAACAGCACTGGGTGTGCGGGGAGTCGGTGCTCTACCAACACGCACACCGTACGCTTTCCGTTTCCGGCTTATGTCTCCTGTACTAATACATATTCATGAAAAGGTGGGTCTATGCAAATAACCCCCCAAAAGGCACGCTTTTTCTAACGCATGCTCTTTTTTATCTTCTAGAATCTTCTCCACTTTTCTGCTTCTTTCCAAGCCGTCTTCTCCTTTCTGCCCATGCACCCTAGGTATTTGCTAGAACACCATGTCAAGGTATAAAAACTATGTACAGTGTATTTTTACCCATTGACCTGTGATTATACAAGGAAAGGTCATAGAACTACCCCTTATTTCCATGAATCAGAGGTACACATCTCACAAGGCTGATGTGCAGGTCTTTATGGAGCAAATTCCCCGTTTCACATGGAAAATGTGATTTGTCTGGAGGAGAATGTACAAGAGATTTTCTGGTCCCCCTGCACTTGCCATGCTTTCCCATCTTTTTCATTTTATATATCATTTTATATAGTAATTAAACTCCATTTTTTGCCTGTGCTAAACACCATGGTTTCCACCTCTGGGATTGACCCACTTATCAACTGTACTGGCCAGAGCTTGCTTCTTGGGCACTGGGGTAGCTGTGATATTGATTCCCAGGACAAGGTGACCTACCTGAGACTACCGTGAGAAGCCAGCAACAGTTGGCTTTGTCTTCACTTTTGACTTGGCTGCCCCCTTTGAATCAGTCTCATTGTCAGGGAGAGACCTTCTGATAGACCCAACCATTTTAAACTGTGATGTCGCTGGGGGATAGCACTGCCAGTCTTTATGAACAGTTCAGGAGGTTCACCATCAGTCTCCTGAATCCTTTTAAAGTGGAGTTCTCATGCCTACTGAACAATGATGCATCATTAACTCAGTCACTGAGCCCAAACCACACCTCGAGCAAAAACCTGAGTGAGCAGATAGGCTTGTAACGCAGCACATTCCTGTCTGAATTTCACGTCTGCTCCACTGTCTGAAGGAGGAAGTGAATTCCACAGCTGCTGGCCCTGCGGAAAATGCTCTTCTCCAGCCACCCACATCCACAGCCAAGTTTTTCAGACATGAGGGGCTTGAGATGCCTGATTTCTGGGAAGTGCTATTCATCTGGCTGTGAGAAACTTGTTTGCTCTGTAAAATCTCAGGTCAGGCAACCAGAAATGGACCTTCCAGTCATGCATGTAAACCTTAGCTGAACCCAGGGTGTTGTTACCCAGCATTTTCCGAGATGCTATCAACTGATGGTCTCCAAAAAAGCTCAGCTTATATCATAGACAGGAAGTTTTGTGCAAATTCCTTTTAGACAATGTACTTCCAATGCAAAACATCTTCCAGCCTTGTACTGACTATAAATCCCCACATGCCCTTTAACTACTGTCAATTACAGTGCAGCAGACATGCTTGGTATTCACTCATAGTGGAGTTTCTTTAGTGAGAACAACATTCTCTGGGACTGTAAAAGGAATCACTCGACTGATGTTAATAAACTGACAGATTAGAAATTGGAGGAAATAAGAGGCTGAGGCACTGCTGCTGAAAATGCTTACAAGACTGGAATAGCTTTGCACATTGTGTCAATCTAGTCAGTTAACTGGAAGGAAGAATCCAATTTATTCTGAGGCCCAACATGATGAATAAGTCATTTCCCCTGATGGTAGCAAGAAAAACTCCTTGAAACACACTGGACAATTCAAAGAGAGCCTCTCAGCAGTGAGTAGTGAGTGTGGAGGAAAAAAGAAGGGAAAAAAAGAAAAGGTTCCATTTTGAGAGTGATTCTCTCCTCTTTGTTAAGGAATTTCATTTTATCTTTACATTTAGAAGCCTGTAAGTCAGGATCTTTTTTCTTATTCCCATGAAGAAAAGTATCTGTGCTAAAAGCAAATGGGCCTGAATCATTTCATTCAGTGTGGAGCTTTTGTATTTCAAATTGAGAGGCACTTATAACAATATTCTGTGAATAGTGATGCCAACATGCACATGGTGGATCCAAGATTGAGAATTTCCTTCATGAACCCTCAGAAGATGGCCATTTGCTTGATAAAATTTACTAGAAGGAAATAGCTTTTAACCCTTAGTGCTTGTTCCCATCAAATAGTTGATAGGTGGAAGAGAAAATAGAGCTGCTGGCTTTAAATACCACTGCTCTCCGAACATGATGTTTGTAACAATGGGGCTGACATGAGCATGACATGTGATCCTGCCTTTTTAGGGCGTTGAGAAATGGTGACCTCTTCAAAGATCTATGTCAAACACCAGGTTTGGCCTTTGAATAAGTACTTCACCATCCCCCTGAGCATCATATGCGATTTGTCAATCACATTCCTATGTTCCGTGACACCCATGCTCCCCCTGAGGGGGCTGACAGGCTCTATATGCTCTCTCCACCTTGGCTTGCATCCTGCAGACAAAGGGAAGTGGGCTATCCCAAATACCCAAATGCCCTTGAACATTAGGAAGTTTTAGTCCTGGATCCAGATGGATCATATGCCTGAGGGTTAGGGTACTAGTCACTGGGTGTAGAGATCAGTTTATTCAAGAGGTTAGCAGTGACAAAAATACAGTAACTTCTGTGGCAAAGCTTGGGAGCAGAGGTAGGTCTGCTGAAAGAATAACCTACTGCAGAGAGAAATAGCACTAACCTTGACCTATTGGAGAAAGACGTGTCAGAACAGAACATGGGGATTCCCTTGAATCACCATGTAAAGCAAGTCCTGCCTTCCCCAGTCCCTTAACAGCATGCCTACATAGCACAGTGTGATCATGAGCACCCTAGACACAGAGGCTGTGTTAGCCCAGCCGAGTAACCTGGTTAGTCCTTTTTCTCCAGGGTAGAACCCTGTGCTGAGCTAACAGAGCCAGCTGCCCATGCACAACACACTTCAGAGATTATTTGAACGACCTGATCTGTTTCATGCCACAGAAATTATGCAGACTTTTTAATGAATTACTGTTGCTTCTGGGCCTTGTCTAGTGGAAGGTGTCCCTGCCCACTGCAGGGGATTGGAACTGAACGATCGTAAGGTCCTTTCCAACCCAAACCATTCTGTGATTCTATGATTATATGCCTGGAAGTACCACAGCAAGCAGAAATGCAGTGAGGACTGGAGTACGCATGAATCAGGCAGAGCCTCTGAGGGGAAGGAGGGTGAGTTCCAGTTTTAGCTCATCTGTAGTTTAGGCTGTTTCACACAGATGAAAAGGAAACACTGTGAAGTACCTAGGGCCAATCTCCTGCAGTGTTCGTGACTGTTCCTGATGTGCAGCCTTCCTGCTGCTCCTGCACACCTTGAAGTCTGATCTTGCTTACGAATGAGCACCCAGCCCTATGCACCAGCATGAAGTCCTGGCAACCTCAGGGGTGCACAGACGTGTTCACTCATGCACACTCAAGGGAGTTTTCATCACATCCATTCAATGCTTCAAACTGTGTTTTCTCCAGAATGACTGGCCCGGGTCTTTCTGTGTAGAACAAGCTTTAGCTCTGTTGCAAGTGCTGCTCCTCACCCATGGTCATACAAACGGGAGGAAGAGCTGTTTTTATATGCATAGTTTATCCCCTTTTTATCACTTTAGTGTCCTTCAGATACATCAGCATTCAAGTTATTGATGTATTATATAATGTAACCTTAGCTTCAGGCATTATCTGTCCTCATTCTATTTTTAACAGCCAACCTGATCATTACATGTTATTTCCTGAACTAAAGGCTCAGGCCTCTCTGCTGTCATAT
Source organism: Myiopsitta monachus (assembly GCA_017639245.1). Taxonomy (NCBI): domain Eukaryota; kingdom Metazoa; phylum Chordata; class Aves; order Psittaciformes; family Psittacidae; genus Myiopsitta; species Myiopsitta monachus. The sequence goes on along the minus strand of CM029917.1, from coordinate 2,440,272 downwards.
TTGCATGCATTCTGTAATCTGCACTTGAAAGATAGAGCCATTAACCCAAGTTCTGATGATTTCATGATTAACGTTGAAGAATTATGGGCAATGCATCACACTGCACCTCACATTACAAATACAGGCACATTTTTCCCCATACCAGAGTTAAACACGTATATTTAGTGCATCAGCCCTGATGGCAGCTCTCAGCCATACCAAAAGATTCAATCTAAGCAGGAATATTTTAAAGCATTAGTACCACCAATCTTTGTGGATGAGACATGTTTTTCTGCACAAACGTTGTATGCTACAGGCAATTGTTACAGGGAGCAGATTAGACTCTAAAGAAATGACTTATGCTCATGCAACTGGTTGCAAAATACCATAGTGACCTAGCAAATGCTCACCCCAAACTGGGAGCAATTGATTGAAAAGGTAATTAGATAAAGTAAGCTGAGAATGAAATTGGGAAGTTATTTAAGAGGAGATCATTGAAACCACTTAAACCCAACAAATTCTCAATTGAGTGAGGCGCTGGCACAGGGTGCCCAGAGAAGCTGTGGCTGCCCCATCCCTGGCAGTGTTCAAGGCCAGGTTGGACGCAGGGGCTTGGAGCAAGCTGCTCCAGCGGAAGGTGTCCCTGCCTGTGGCAGAAGGTTGGAACTGGATGGGCTTTAAGGTCCCTTCCAACCAAAACCAGTCCTGTGATTCTATGATTCTATGAAGAAACAGGCCATTATGGACAGAAACATTTTCTCACTGGCATGGAGAAGCCTGCAATTAAAGTACCATATTACTGATAAATAAAGAAGAAATAGCAGTGAATGAATATCCATGGCATGATCTACATACATATAAAAACAAAATGCTGAAAAAAGCTAAAGGTAGTGGGGAAAAAAACCATTTGTAGGAAACAAACTGATTTAAATTACATACACACACACACACAAAAAGCTAAATCTCTGAAATTCCTCCTGCTGCATAACTGGAATACATTCAACCCATTTTAATGCACACAGATATGATCCAGGAATTGCAAGCTATGGTTGGGACAATACAAGAGATAAGTTATTCCTGCGCTGATGGATCAGAAAAGTATAGTGGGGAGACTTTAACTCCAGACACAACACAGGTGGGACTCATATGGAAAAATGAGGTGGAATTCCTTTCCTGTTAGGAAAAGTGTCTTCAGAGTAGGTATCTCCGTGTGCTAAACTCCCCTGGGAGTCAACAGAGATTTGGTCAGTGCTGTTGATGGAGTCCAGAGGGTGACCCATCCCTTTCCAAAGCACTCATACCTTTGCCAGATGAATTGTTCCCGGGGCAGACAGCATGGATTAATCAGCCTTGTATGAGGGGTAAGCAGACACTCTGTGGACTGGGAGCAAAAAATCCCCCATGGCTACAGACACACCTTGGTGGATGGGAATTTAGAAGAGATGCTGCCCCTACTGCTGCCGTCCTGCTTCTAGCACTGATGTGCATAATTCAAAGAGTCCTGGAAAACAGACTGCACACAGATGAGAACCAGAGAGAAAGACTTTAGGATCAGAGTAAATTAATTCATTCTAAGGAGAGGCTTGAGAAAGCTCATTTCTTGTAAATTAACATTCGTTTGATCACGAAGGTTGGATAAATTCAATAGACAGAACTACTGTGGGGAAACCATTTTTTCAAGAAAGGAACCATGCCTGAAAGCTGAAATATGATAAATTCAAATGAGGAGGAAGCAGTAAATTGTTGTGCTTGTGTGGTTTAGAAGATTCCTGTAGAAACCTTGGCACCATGTATTAAAGGCAATGTAAAGCCACAGTAAGTGCAAATAAATGCAATACCATTGAGAAGGCGCACCACCTAAAGAGAAAAGAATGTGTGGGGGTGGGGGGCAGAGAGGACTGAGAAATGCAAATTCTTTAGGGCAATTGGGCAGGCTCATTATTGGAGATACATCACAACGTTATGCATGTTGTATGATCATGCACAGAACCATCAAAGCTGAAGGTACAGCAAAGTGAGCGACCTTCATCCTTCACTGGGCAGGGCACAGAAGATGCATCAGCTAGGTCTGAATCAGTTTTGCATTTTTTAGGCTCTTCTAATTGCATTCCATTGCATTTCCCATGTATCAACAAACCTTATGCAAACAGTATCAGGCAACAAACCTTACTGCCAAGTTAGGGGAAGTCATACTCTATCTAATCACTGTTGTGTTTAAATACTTTCGTCTTGAAGAGCTAAGTATTAGGTAGCATAGGTGTGGGTGTAGGTGCTTGTGTATGAGTGAATTAAGGAAGAAAAGCTGTCAATCTTAAAGCATCTTGTTTGGGGACGTGCAGGGGAGATTATCAGACTTCTTTTCACTACAAACAAAATATTTCTGGGATCACAGAGATATTTAGAGGGAAAACTTGTAAGAGAGGTGGCATTTAGACCTCTCACACATGCTCATACTGTCACTGTGCACCAATTGGAAAGCGAAGTCAGAATTACTCTGTTTTTAGGGCTGGCACTGTCAGAAGCAGGCACCTAAAGCTGGACTTAGGGAAGCATTGGCTCTAGTTCAGTCATGGGAACAGTTTTAATTACCTGCATCATTTTCCAATAAAATATCAGGGAGGAACTGAGGAGCAGGACACAGCTCTCGAGTCCTCAAGGTCCTATGGGACCTGTTAGCAGCTTTCTGACTCCCTGACTCCCACATTCTCGAATGCTCAGTAGGAGAGCTGGAAGGGAACTTAGGCAAAAACCTCTCCTAGTCCAGTAATTGCTCTCTAGGCAAACAATGCGCTTGTCAGTGTGTCACCACAGATTTCCAATGCAGAATAAGGAGAAGATAATAATTTATTATCAGAACAATTCCACTTGTCTGCCTGATGTCATTTTCCAGCAATATTTACAGCTGAAGAATGTGTATTTGCTCTGTGGTTTTTGTTGTAACATTCTGTACATCAAAATATAAATAGACTGTGGGATAAAAGGAGCTACGTATGAGTGCAGCAGTGACTGATGAAGAGTGGATTTCAAACTGGTAGGAGCCAGTGGAGGCAGGCATGGCAGTGTCTCATGTCACTGTCTCCCCTCTGAAGCATCCTAGTGCATCCCAGAGGCTGCCACACTCAGTCAACAAGAAACTGCTCTCATTCTTGTTTTAATGAGAGGAGGTTTTTTCAGTTATTAAAAGCTCCAGAGCTTCTAGCCCAGCTCTTGATCCCATTTGGAGACCACGCTCCCATGCTGGATAATTCTTCTCTCCTGAGCAAGCACAGAGCAGGCAAAGCCTGGTCCCAGCTTCCCTTCCTGCCACAGCTGGAAGGTGAGGCCGGAGCAGGATGAATCTTGGCACATCCTATCAGGTGAAGAGGTTCTTGGTGGCTGCAGTCCTAGGCAGGCTGGACTGCCTCCAAACTGAAGCACTTTTTGCTGAGCTGCCAAGAAAAACCTTGGTGAAACATAAGGATCCGAGTCCAGGAGGGAGCCTCATCTGCAAGAATAACTCCTTAGGGAGCAGGGTTTGGGATCTCCAGGCCTGCTGCCCATCTGTTAGATAGGAATGACTCCCCCAGAGAGCAAGCAGAGGCACCTCCTGGGAGCAGAGGCATGTGGAGCTCCGGGCACACGTGTTACTACAGTAGCACCAAGGGGCCCAGCTCAGCATCTTGCTGCAGTCGGGTAATTGTGCCCACGAGCCAGGAGGTTGCTGGAAGCAGCATTATTACCCAGGTATGCTGGCTGCTGTAGCCAGGAGGTAAGGCGCAGTAGCATTAGTTCAGTGAGAAGGTATGATTAAGTCACACAGCTTTATGAGAAATTAACAGAGCCTTGAGTGAGTCATGACTGCAAATGAAATGCATCTGAACGGAGGAAGAGACAGCAAGGCACTGCCTCTGGAGCCCAGGTCTCCAGCAGAGTATTAACTGAGAGAAAGGTAAACTGAAGCTGAGATACCAAGAGAAAGTACAGCTACAAGAGGTCAATAACTTTGATTAAATGTCTGAGCTCAGCAATGATGTTAACTTTAACTTTAGGCACACTACAAGCTCTCTTCTTTAGCAGCCACATGGAAAACAAGAAGGGTTCCATAGTCCATTCAATAACTGACAAGGGTGGTCTCACCAATGGCATAAGAAAGCTGTCCTTGCTTCATGTGCTAAAGAACTGCACTGTACTCATAAGCTGCAGGATGCTGCCATACTGCCACTATTGCTTTTGTGGTTATGGCTGTAATGATTAATTAGTGAGGTTCCTCAAACAGAGGGGTGGCCAGCTTCCATCCTTTAATACAAGAATCTCAGCCTTCTCCAGCCCATGGGTTAAAGTGCTGGGCAAGTATCATGCTGTGGGCTCAGCTGTAGTTGGCTTTTGCTGCCAAGCTGGGTTTTAAGTGGTGGCAAATTCATTGTGGTCATAATCCTGTGGTTATGAGTAACAGCAGAGGATCTTGTGGGCAACATACTGAGAACTTATTACTTCAGACCAAGCTTAGGAGGTGTTTCTGCAACATAGTCTTGCTCAGCCTGAAGAAATGGCATCACCTGTGACAGCCTGTGGTCTCTGTGTAAAAGCCGGGGGTTTCTGACAACGGCTGATCAACCTGACTGCTCACCCATTGCCAGTGCTTCCCAGCTTTGACTGTTAGCTTCCAGCCACTGGAAATCTGATGTGCAGAGTCATCTGCTCTAATGCGTCACCAGCCACACCAAACATCATCTCCAACAGACCAAGGTCTGGAGTTTGCTGGCAGCTGAACCTTCTCACATGGAAGAAGTCACTGGAAAGTGTCTCAGAGTTACTTACAAAATAAATCTTCGGAAAGACTTTTGAAAGCCTACCCCAGCAGCATCGATGTGAACCAACTGATGTGGGTTGTGCTTCAAAGAACCATGACACAAGATCTTAATAACCTTGGGACCCCTCCAGCATTGTTGGGTAACTGATTCAGCGTAATCTTATAAAACTTGCGTATGCTTACGTGAGTACCTTGGCACAAGAATCAAACCCCTGGCTGCTCTGCTCCCATGACACATGCGATCCCTACCAGAGCTCAGGGGCCGCAGAATCACACTGCAGAGGAATGGTCCTAAATGAAAGAGTCCAAAGGAGTGAAGGTCAAGTGGAATTGTTGAGTAGAGGGTGTATAATAACTGGAAGAGAGAGCTTTACAGAAGGAAAAGGGAAAGAAAGAGAGCCATCCACTGAGAACAAGCTCAGCAGCACTGAAGAAACTTGAGGTTGTTCCCTGTTCTGTTGATATTATTTTTCCTAGAATGATCTCAGAGCAGCTTGACAAATAGAAGCCTCACTGCTGGAGGGATGACCATCTGTCTGCCACTCCCTGCCCTCCTGCCTGCGCTCTTTTTCCATTAGCACTGGTGCCTTCGGGGCCTCTTAAAAAGGAGGCAAATAAATTACTTAACCACAGCATGGACCTGGTCAGCAGAAGCATTCAGAGGCATCTCCAAAGACACTCCCATGGCTCTCAGCTATGTCATTCAATGGGAAGGACCCATTTTGTAGGCACAGTGATAGCATCTACCCCTTCTCTGCTCTTCCCTCTAGGTCTCAATGCTTTACTTAAGGTGTAAGATATCAGCAATGTTCCTCTTGCAAGACATGAGCCTGAGGCAGCAACTTGTGTGAAGTCACCTGGTGAGGCAGACACCAGCAGGTTATAGGAGGGGGTCTCTGATAGTGTGAGCTTCAGCTGCTGAGGCCACACCATGGAGCAGCTCAAAGGAGCAGAGGTCTCTTTGTGTCATTCTTGTGGCAATGTATGGTTAAGGAGAGAGTGTTCGTGGTTTGCTCTGTCATGATGGGGGAAGGAGGAGGGAGTTTCCTTCCTTCTCCCTTTTTCCAGAGAGACTGCTTGCAAGATGGAGGCAAATCCTCTTTTCCTGCGCATCTCTGGGCCTGGGCAAAGATGAAGTCAGCAGAGACCGATCCCTTCCTCTCCTACATCTGGGATCACTTCTGAAGGCAGGTACCAAAGTGTCACAGTGTCTGGCTTCTTCAGCCGTGTTGTACACGGCCCGTAGTTTCCTGGTAGAGCAGAGAAAGCAGAGAAACTCAAGCCGAGCCCAAACTGTGCTCCCTATTTATATAGTGGAAAATGTTTCTAGGAGAGAGGATATGGGATGGGAACTTCATAGGTGAACTGCTAGGAAGCCCCATGACCTTCCTTGGAGCTCCACACAAAGAGGAGTTAGCCAGTTAGGATGCTGTTCTGTGTCTCAGAGGTACTCAGACATGAAATGCTCCCAGGGTGCTTGGCCTAGATTTCCTTTACACCTTCAGCTCCCAGCAGGCAGCGTATTGAGGTCTCTTCTGAAGATGTGATGATGTGCCAGGAACCTCAGTGAGCTTTTGTGTATAACATAATGAGGACAGGATCACCTCTGGTTAAACATCAGTAGTACAGAGCTAAAGTAGTTCAGCAACAGGCAGGATTTATAAAGAGAATCCAGTGGTATCCTTCAGAACCTGCTCTGGACAAAAGCATCCCGCATAATTTAGTAGATAGTGACCTCCTTACTTCAATTTTCTTTCTTCACCAGTGTTTCAAAGAGAGTTCTAGCTCAATTCCAGACTTAAAAACCCCATAGGATCTCATCTGTAGTAAATTCTGAGGGTCTGCAGAGTCTTCGTAAGTCCACAAGAACACGACTGACTTCACCCTTACTAAAGTCTCTGGGACATTCCCTGCATCAGCCCCGGTCTCCTCCTGCCCAGACATCCCTGCAGGTCTCAATGGATGCTTTGCTTCCATACGACACTGCCCTCTCATGGAACAGCCGAGACGTGTCATTCCTGAATTTCCCTGTGAAATGGGGGGATATAACCAAGGTGGGATGCGTGTTTTGGAAATGGAGGGGTTCTTGCGGAGATGCCGTCAAGAAAGGTGATTTCTATGGCAGGAGGCCCATGTCCTTACTACTTCACCTACCTTTTGTTCTGAGAACAAGGGAGACCAGATGACCAGGATCACAAGGATGGGAGATAACAGCTGATACACACCTAGGGGTGATACCAGCCGAGGATCATTTGAAACATGGAAATTATTGAAGAAAAATGGCCATATCCTGGAAAACAGAGGTAAAGGCTGGCTAATTTGCCAGCAGGGCATTTCTGGGAATGATGGCTCCCCTGTTCCAAGAAAAATACTTCTGTGCCAGGCATCTGGAGATCTCTGGCCACAGAATCAATGGTGTAGACAATGGCATGTAACAACTGATCAGGAAGTTGGTGCAGAGATATCCTAAGGTCCCTTGTCACCTGAATTATCCTATGTTTCTATGAACTGTGGCCACTGTTCCTGAACTGCAAGCCTGGGATGTACATTGCCACCACAGTGGCTTCACACTGCTGGTGTTGTAACTACTCTCTGTGGGTAGTGGTTCACCTGCCTGATGTTTGAGAAAGTGGGAGGAGGATCTGCTGTAGTGCGGAATGGAGGAGCAGGGGCAGGGTGGTACCTTGATGCTTAAGAGACAGCAAGGAGGGACAAGAAGTAAAAGCAATTTGGCTTCTAGGTTCCAGTTAATGAATAGTTGGGTCTTGGGTGTTCATAAGGCTGTTTTCTTTTGCTAAGGCAAAACAGAGGAAAGGGGAGGAAAAAAGACTCCTTCCACCCAGGGCATGTCATCACTCTGCCTTTGAATGGGAAGTGTTCAAGATGCTCAAGTTCCCAAGAAACTCTTGCAGCCGCCAACAAAGCGGCCTCTGCTATCAAAGGCAAAGGCTCCAATTGCTGCCTTGGCTGTCAGCTTTTGCAGCTTCACATATGAGGGGAACATCAGCTGCTCAGAAGACAGGTTTTATTAAGGCTTTCAGGCTGGGCGTCTTTGACAGCCTCCTCCTGCTGGGGCTCCTATTTTTTATTGATGTAATGGGAAAGCTTTTTCCCTTCAGATGTCTTTTTAATGTCTTCTGTCTCATTCTATCTTGGAGTCAGAGAAATGAGAGATGGAAAACACCTATGAGGTCATGAGACCTCTGCCTGTCCTCACCGGTACTGAATCAAGACAGGCAGATCCATTACATTCCTGTTGTATTTCATGCGTTGGCCACAAGTCCTGTGCTTGCAGAAAATAGTTAATTTAGGCACAAGCCAAAATATCTTCCCCTTTCATCTTAGTGTTTGTTTCCAAACAGTTATTAAAACTTCCAGCATGATGGGCTCCTTTTTCTTGTTTCAGAGCATCTTGTAACAAGGCAGCTGAACCTCTTCTGTGCTGTCAGATGCTGTCCCTGCTTTGGTTCCCATATACATCACTGCCTCACACTTTTGCTCAGCTATGAATGCAGGTGCCATTGGAGGAGTCCACCCAAGAGCACATCTTACCCACACCTACTTATACCACATATAGACATTTCCCTACATATCAGCTCTCTTGGCCCATAAATCTCTCTCACCCAGAGAAAATCTCTCTTGTGCCCTATTCTCCAGCATCAGTTTAATAAAATATAACCAGCTTTACAGATGCTTAAATGGGTTTTGCACTCCTAAAAGCTGAGAGCAAGCAGGGCTGCCTGGCCTGGCCTGATGTCTTGTTAAGGTTATGTACTGCTTGGCAAATGAGATTTCTGCCTGAAGCGTATCAAATTGCCAGGGAGCAGTGACTTTGTCAGGGAGATTCACAAATGCCCATCTGAGAGGATGCTCCAGTTCCAATGTCATTGAGAAGGCTTTCTAAAATGTATATTCTTTCCAACCTCGTGGTGCAGCAGTTATAGCAGATGTCTCCTTCATCACCTTGTATGATTTTCTCCCCCCATACGATGACGAAACTCTTGGGTGCCTTCTTATGCACCAATACACATCAGGAGTAAGTGCACTGAAACCAGTTAAACCTCAGCAGTGCCAGGAAGAGTGTGGAAAATGTGCTTTTTCTCAGCTGACTGAAAATACTTCTTGGCTCCATATGGACCTTCTGGAAGCATTTCTATCCCTATTTCATTGAGGGACACCTCAATGAGTAGCATGGTGACAGCCTGCGAGTCCAGCATGTGACCCAAGGAGAGGACAATGCTTTGGGGTATGCTGACTCTGCTTGGTTGATGCATAAGATCATGCTGATATCATTCACCAGTTCTGATCCTGAAGTTTTTGGTAGTGTAGCCATGTGCTTTACAATCACAGTGAGGTCTCATGTCCCTGATAGTGAAGAAGTTCCTTTGTGTAAGGGATTTATCATCTGGGAAGTAAGCTCCTAAATATTAGGCACAGATCAGGCTACGAGCGCTTCTCTTGATATTCAAGGAAAAATAAATAAGCAGCTTGTGTCTGGAAGGCAGTGTGTTTAGGTAGTTATTACTGATGCTTATATATGCATTTAAAACACCCCTACCTTTCCTGAGCACAAGCCTCATACCTGCCCCCTTCCCATGCAACCTACACCAATATGGTTAGTTTTGCACCTTGCATCTCAGTGTGACAAATCCTGCCTAACCCTTCAGCAGTGCTGGAATAACATTGGGTGTCTGCAGCAAGGTGTTGGGCAGGACCCAGCCTTCTGTTTGGTAACAGCCAAATGGGTCAAATCAGGTAATTTTACAGTTGAGCTCAAAGGTGAGGTTGTAAAGGAAACCTTTGGCCGTGCCAAGATGAGGACCCAAGAGCCATGTCTTTCAGGACTGTGTCTAGACAGCAACATGCCTCACATGCAGTTATAAACTCTTTTCTGCAGAGGATATGCAAAGAATCTGGAAAAATGAAAGCCAAAGCATTTAAGGGTGAGCTCTCAATGTTCCCTGTCCCAGTGCCACAGCTTTGCTGGGTGCAGACAGAGAGAATCACAGAAGCATGAAATCACAGACTGGTTGGAAAGGACCTTAAAGCTCATCCAGTTCCAGCTCCCTGCAGGGACACCTTCTGATAGGCCAGGTTGCTCCAAGCCCTGTCCAACCTGGCCTTGAACACTTGAATTGTGTCAACAATCGTCAGGAGGGAGCAAAGTAATGTATTTTCTGCACTCCACCCCCACACCCTCAGAGGACTCGTGTCAGCTCAGAGGAAGGCTGTGTGCACCCTTAGGACCAACACAGGGATGCCCAATCTAAATTGCCCTTCCCTGTCCTCCTCCACTCACGTCTCACTGGGACGCTTGCCCTGCCCACCCTCTCCCATCCCGGCTCAGTGCTTGCTCTGGGGAAAAAACTGGGATTCTTCCAGAGGGTTATCCAAGACCTGAGCAACATTCCCATTCTGCGCTGCCTCTGCCCCTGCTGGTCCCCGTGCTGACTGCAACAGCAGGCAGAGGGTGAGGTACCTGACTTGCAGCCTGTGGGATGCAGTACCCCCCGGGGTGAGATGCAATACCCTGCCAGGGCTGGACTCTGCACCGTGTGCTCCTTAGATAATGCTCTGAGCAGGTCCCAGCATCATTTTGGATACCACGCATGTGAATGAGTAACTAAAAATACCGATACATTCCAATGTGAGATAATTTCAGATGGCAGATCCAACTGGTATTTTAAAAGCTGAAGCCAACAGTGCTGGAAGGTACACATTTGCCATCAGGCGAGAAGGGACTGGAGTCTGCTGCCTGCACTCCCACAGAGCACAGGGAAAGCAAAAAAACACTTCAAAATCTCTTTCCAAGGAGATATTTTGCTGCTGCCTATAGATAAACCTCCATATTTTCCAAGGCTTGTTCTGAAGCACAGACATGCTGAATGTTGTTTTCAGTGTGCAAATTACACGCAGCTTCCAGTTTAACTTGAAAATACATATACTTTGCTGAAGGAAACAGATACAAATTGTTGTTTAAGGACCTCATCAAATAACCATCCACCACCTGGATGCACAGTTGAACATGTATAGACATGTGCCATCCACAAAAGCAGTCGCATATGCTACCCTACATAGTTCACCAATGTAGGCATAGGCACACAGACATTCATGGGTTCACCACACATTTCAGCAGACACTTGTCATGAGTTGACACACCAGAGGAGAGTACTTACACATACACTGGGACTTGTGCATAGCTACATCTCTGTCAGCTGCATCCTTTGCTTGAATAAGAACTTTCTTGATGCCAGACTGCCAGGTTGTTTTGCTTGATTACCAAAATATGCATTGCAGTGTTCCATGCACTGGCTGGCATCGTTACCAGGGCCTGGCCCAGGCTGACACCATGGCATGCACTGACATAAGGAAACCTGCACAGTCCATCACCTCCTTGTGCAGGAACCTCTGGCACAACTGCCAGTGATGGGAAACATGGTCCTGCATCCCTAATGCAACACCACTGTGGATGCGTCGCTTCCCATTGCACAGAGCACCTGCTGTAGTGGATGGTGCCCCTGACAGTGACAGGGGCTTGGACCTGGATGAGCTTTAAGGTCCTTTCCAACCCAAACCAAACTGTGATTCTATGATATATGATTTAAGTGTTGAGGGATCTGAGTGATTTGGTATCAGAAGTCAAGATACCCAGACCTTACCTTCGGGGGACTCCCATACACTGCTGGTGATGAACATGTCAACATCCTGCGGCATGCAGAGCAAAGAGCCTGCTCTGGAGTAACCGTGTACCATGTGTGCATATACCCACAGTGTGGAAGAGGAGAAAGAAGGTGGGGATCAGCCAGGGCAGCTTTCTCTTCAGCAGGAGGGGGTGGAGTTCACACTTCACACCTGATAAGATTGTGCTCATTAGCGGCCAGAGTGGCTGGTATGCCCTGTGTTCACTCCCCTGCTCACTCCCTGGTAACTCCCTGATAGCCCTTGCCCTTTGTCTCTCCCCTTTCCTCCATTTTCACTGGGGAAAGTGTGTCAGCGTTCTTCCTTCCTCGCCCAACAAGAGTGCTGAGAAATTCTGTTCTCCTTAACCCCACTGTGCCTTCCCTGGCCCATTGCTGATGTTCAGGCTCTGGTCTGGATAACTCATCTCTGCCCGAATGTCCACTGCTGGGCTCTCAGTCCCCTGGTGCTTCAGGTTGCTCAACCCTTTTCTCATACCTTCAGAGATCAATAAAGGTCAGTTGTGTAGCAAAAGAAAAAACACTATTCTAAAATGAAAAACATATTCTGCAGCACATATAGGAAAACACTGGAAGTTATTAGCGCTAAAGATGCCCCAAACACTCCCATACCCAACATTCAAATGAGACCTGGTCTAGCCTGTCAGCATCCCTCGCTTTTCAACACTTTCTGGCAGATGGTGCTGGCCCCCGAAGGCCTCTGATGTCCCCAGGGAGCTCATCAGCTCATCACTGTCCAACAAGAGCTGTCAGCAGTGACCACCCTCAGCACCCTGAGAGCCGCTTTCCCCCACGTTGCTGTGAGTCACATCTGGATGTGTCACGCACCGGCTAATGACAAGGAAGCGAAGGGGACTGTCTGCACAAGGTGGATGCAGGGAGAGTTCAAAGGAAGGCTGAATATTGTATTGCAAGTATAAAATAGCTGCTGTAAACAGTGCATTGTGATTTCCAGCAGCCACAGAGTGGTTAGGGTCCTATTGGGGTATCCAGATTGTCAGGGCCCTGAGGACATTAATCGGCCTTCATCACTAGAATGGTTTGGGTTGGAAGGGACCTCAGACCTGTCATAGGCAGGAGTGCCTTTCACTAGACCAGGCTTGCACACTGCAGGAGTGCTGATCTCCAGCTCATCCACAGCCATGGGTCAGCCTGGACACAAGGAAGGTCCTTTTCAGGGATGCTGGCAGCGCTGGGGTCTCAGCCTTGGCTCTCAGGGAGGTCCTCGGCGCAGCTCAGTCAGCACAGGGAGGACATTGCATCCTGTCCCAACTCATAAGCCGTTCTGCTCTGTGCGGTTGTTGTTGATTAAGCAAATTTGCTTAAAGAACCCCACATTGCTCTTTTTTATTATTTAATCTGAGAAGGAAGAAACCCAGCTTTTGGCCTTATCTGTCTTACGTTGGTTTCAATCTAATAGGGTTTACAGATGGATCTTCCCGTGAGAGATGAAATTGAAGTGACTGAGAAACCAAGGCCAAAACACACGCTTAGAATACCGTCAGGCATATCTGAATGTATGGTCTCTATTTGCTGTGCCTACCTGTTCTCTTCAGTTAGGACAGTGGATGCATGAAATAGAATTTCTTTGACAGTCTCCCCCAACGAACTCTGCTCTGAAGACAGGAGATAGTTTTTTAAGCTCGCCAGGACCGGAGCCTGCTACTCCCCGTAATCCCAGCAGTGACCCTGCTCAGACCCATGTGTGCAAAGAAAGGGCAAGCTGCAGCATCATAGAGGAACTTGCCTGGGATGAGACAGCTTGAACCTCTTGTTTGCATCCCCACTTTGTTCTCAGTGGCACGGAAGGATCATGTGTGCTATTTTTTGCTACCTCTTTATGACCCTTTGAAAAAGGTTTTGGATTGTACATCCAGAAAAAGAGAGGGGTAAATGTAGCTTAGCCCTCAATCATTTCTCTCTGTCAATGACACCTTTAATCTGTCATTCTTGTGTTTAAACTGTTTCTTATAGCTACCTGAAGGAATATGAATAATCCTCTGGTATTTCTATAACCTCCTTCTGACCCACTTGCTAATTTTACCCAAGGGCTTCATCTTCCTTGCATGATGTGGATTACCAGGGCTGTAATTGTCAGGGGCTGGCAACTTGTTCAGCCGGGGGCAGTCCCATCATGCTGACACAGATGTAAAAGTATGAGATCTTCCTTGTCTGCTTTTCAAGTGTGAAATGTCTCACCACGTCCCTCATGCTGGTTTTGCCTGGTGTCCAACTTGGCAGCCTTCTTCTCTCCCTGTTCCACCACTGCCTGTCCCATGTGCAATGGAAGCCTGTGCTGCTGCTGTGGCTGGAAGTGACCACCATGCAGAGTGTTCGAAGCATGATTTCAGACTGCTTCCCGCTCTCACCAGCACTGTGGGTCCTGTGGAGATGTGAGAAAATTGTCAGTCATCTGATAAGTGAATGCTGCTCACTTGTATGCCAAAGCGACAGTGACAGTGTCCTCCAGGCTACCTGCAGTCCACTGGTGGGAAAACAGTGATGCTTACTGAATTTGGGGATGCGACTTTATAACCTCCATGGGGTGGTAGATGCTGAAAATATGAATATGGTACATGTTACATTCCTGCAATTAATCCAACACAGTCACTTTTATGCATTTTGTAGTGACTGAGGAGCTTCTTTCTTACCAGTCATGTTGGTGTGCTTCCAGTTCCAAAGATCCCAGCCGTGAACTCTGCTGTGGCCCTGTTGTGGCAAATGCTGAAAGGTCTGAGGCATGGAAGACAACTTCACTGTGCAAATTCACATGTCTGATGTTGGCTTTGGCAGCTGGGCTTGTTTAATGAACTGCTTATAGACTTATAAATGCAACACAAAGCAGCGCCCACTCACGCTGATATTTGGCTCATTAATTTTGCTTGCCACAGTATTCTATTGCTGTGATCCCTTAGCAGATAGAACCCTTCAGAAGAATCCCACCTGCCTGTTGTACTCTAAAAATGAAGCACACATCTACTGCAATCGCGTGAGAGGAGAAGTCTTGCAGAGCTGAGTGAAACGCCAGCAAGAGCAGAAGTTTGGAGGAACAATCTGTTCCATCTGCATCTGTCGTAACGGAGAGGTTTGATCATCTCGTGTAATCATGAGAAATTGGATCTGGCCTGATTGTTTCTTTAGAGCTCTGTAGCCAAGTAATTTAGCCTGTTGGAATATTGACTGACATTCACTGCTCGATCTTGATTTCTAGGAAATCATTTGTTACTCGTAACTACTTGATGATTATTGGGAGTAAAATGATGTTCTCTGGAGAAAGGTGCCAGATTTCAGCACCACCAGAAATGTTACCTTTCCTGTTAGGATTTGGAGTGCAAATCATCAGAAATCCTATTTCACTCCAATATACTAAAGGCAGATCTTCCCTACATGTTCAGATGGACCTTTATCCCAGTAAGTGGATCATTCAGCAACACCACCCTGGCGCAGTCAAACACCAAGATGAAAGTTGAAATCACTTTAGCACAAGTGATTTGGTTTTGATATTGACAAAAGCAAAAGGTTAAGCAGCGGTATCTGACTCAGAAACCAGCAAGTAATTCACACTGTGGACATGTTCACTGTGAAACAAGTCTGCCTTGTTTCTCTCTAGCTTAATCCACTTTTAATGGGAATTAAACTACACAAAGCGAGGTTTTTAGGGAGGTGTGATATCTTTCCTGTGATATATGGGCAGAAAAAGAGCTTGTCAGCTATTGGACACAAGGGCTTCCTTCACGTCTGCTTCCATGTCTGAAAGGTTGTCTGAATTTTCTAATGCTGCTTTTGGTCTAACTGAAGATATTATTTGTCTTGACAAACCTTGCCTATCTTGTACTTGGCAACCTTCTTATCTGTAGAACAACTTGCATTTAACAAGAGCAAGAAATACGGGCATCCATGTCTGGCATTCCTAAGAATAATAACTGCACTTTCTAGACAAATATATTTTGGATAAAGGACTTTGCTTGGCCAAAGTCTGGTACTCTCTAGACAAGACCAGCAAACCTTCTGCGGTGGCTTTGTGAAAACATTCCTAATCAGCAGAGATTAGCAGTCAGCACATTCTTTGTTCAGATACCAAATCTGGGTTGTCAGTGTGCCCATTCATGGCGTGTGGGAGCTCTGCTTGTGGCGTGCTAACAAGACTGTGCCCAAGCACGCTCCTTCTGAAGCTTTCTAGAGATCAGCAGCTGTTTAGAACCATGATTTAAAACCCAATTACAGGCTGTGTAAAATCCCTCTTACTTAACTCAATGATGTGTAATGGGCTCAGCTTGGATTTCTTTTGTTTATCTGGGGTTTTTTTGTAATATCATCCTCTTTAAAATCTGTTTAAATCCATTTTCAACAAAGACCCTCTGTCTGAGGGGACGCAGAAGATGCTGGAGTACAGGGAATGGCTTGGTTCACCCAGGGAAGCTATGGGAGGTCTCAAAGCTCATTTGGTGTCAGGAATCACCAGGCAGGTTTGGTTTGAGGCCGTGCCCTGATTCATCCAACTGCAGCATGGAAGTGCTCTTCAGAGGGGATGCACCCAGGGAAAGGATACCTGCCTTTGGTTTAGTCTGGCTTGTCTGGGTAACACAAATAAAGCCCTGTCAGCCTCAGAGCTGGCCTTGGAGATGGCCAGAGAGCCCTCAAAGCTACAACCTTCTAGCTGTCTCCAGAACAGAAAGGAGAGAAAGGACCCAGAGGAGCTTTGAAGGTCTTTAGAGCCTGGAGATCTCATGTATGAGGGGCTGATATCCATGTTGGAGTGCTGACGTGTATTTTTATGTTGAAGCTGTGCTATTGTCTTGGTGGAAATTGGTGTTGTAAGGAATGACTGGGATATGTCTGCTTTCCTCTTCTATTTTCTTTTTAATCCTCACAGTTTTATAACATGGAAACAACAGAGCACTTGGCCTTTCGCACTGCAGGAGTTGAGAGCTGAAATGTAGAAGACAAGAAGTTGCTTATGAGATATTTCTCTTGTAAAATATTTATCTCTTGTGCTGCCCATTTTGCCCAATGCAGCACTAAATTAAGCATTTAATGCATCAAGGCAAATCACAAGTAGCAGAGAGAACCTGTACTGCAAGTGGAGAAGCCTTCCCCATTGTATTTCAGCGCTATGAGCTAGTTCAGAGACTTCCTTCTCACACCAGCCATCCACCCAGAAATGGAAATGTCTCAGGGCCACAGACACATAGTAAGAACGAGGGTGTTTTAGGGAAATTAAATGCTAAATCAATTAGATAGGCTTAGCTGATTTCCTAGGGCTAAACATGGAAAGAGAGAAAACAAAATGGTTTTAATGACTTAACTGAGCAAACATAACAAGAAAGTGATGAAATGTGAGAAAGATAAGACAGAATAAATAGAGAGAACTAACAGGAGCTTGCTATGCAAGAGCAGCATTGCTCTAGGGAGTAGCCTATTACTCATACTGTCAAAGGTCCAGTATGTGATGTGGCATCCGATCGTGTAACACCAAGGGGTTTGTTCTGCTCCAGAATGCAATCCCCAAGCAAGAGAATAGCCACATTAGAAGCAACATTTGCATTTGCAAATTATCTTTACCATTTGCATGTTCGATCTGGTAGTAAATCCACATAATTACTTGGATAAGAATGCTTTGGCAGGTCAGACCCACTTCCCATAACCATGATATAATGGCATTAGCCTTGTTTCTGTTTTTAAATAGGCTTACATGAGTATCTGGCTTGGCTTTTCTCCAAGAGAAAGCCAAAGTAAGTAACCAAGACAATCAAGCCCAGTAAGTCAACTTCACTCACCTAGAGTGGAAATCCCAGAGAAAAACTCTGCTCTAGTGACTTTAATTGAATACATGGTGACAGATGGAAGTATTGGTGAAGGTAGTTAGGCAGCTTATCATATAGCAGAGGGGAAAAGTCATCAAGGGTGACAGTCCATTAAAAACTGCTGGACCATGAGCCCGAAAATACTATTATCTGGTGTGTCCTCACTCTTCCATTCAGTATTAATCACCTCAACTCTAAACCAATGAAATAGATGTAGAAAATGTCCAGTGAGGGGTGACATTGGCACCATGGCTGGAGCCAGAACAGCTGGCTGCACAAAGACCCTTCAAAGCCTGGGACCAGGGAATTGGGAGAATATAACCCAAGTATATTAGGAGTTATCCACAAAATAGCAAATATAAGAGAAAACCACCCAGCTACCTGCTCCCTACTTGCCTGGCAGAACAAGAGCAGCAGGACATCAGTCCAGTATTTCAAGTCGGTCTCTTCAAGTGCAGCATGATGCCACCTTCCTGCCTAATCAATGCCAAAGTGAGCATCACCTGGGGATGCCAGGTCATCACATCTCTAGCACCTTCAGTTGGGAGCAGACACCCAGCCTGGCTTGTGCTCTCCATGCACATCACAAGCAGCCTGGAGCAGCAGAGGAGAGGCCTTTTTCTTCACTGCTCTCAGTGGATTTCTTCTCAGGTTGGTGATGTCACTCTGAACTAAGACAACCTCTCCCCATCAGTTCCATGTATGTTGATGCTGTCATTAGGATGAGCTTAGTATTTCCTTCCCTCCTGTGCAATAAAATGAAATCCCTCTTGCATTTACGCAAGGGGTGTTAAAAGTTACAGTTAAAGTGACTACCCAGGGAGAGACCAGAAGGTACAGATGATGAGATGCCTCCTACCATGCAATTAACTAAGAAAAATCAGAGCCAGTGTTTGTCTGATTAGCTGTGGTTCCTCCTGGGCTATTTGAAGGATGGCGCAGCCAAGACCAATGGTTGTTTCTGCTCTAGCTTAAAAGTCCTAATGAATGTGTGAGTCCAAGTAAATGAAAGGACTTTTCTATAGGGAAATTGCATTTCCATCCCGCATGGCTGGGATCCAGCTAAATCCCACTCCCATTGAGACAAATGCTGATGGGAGGTTTGAAAAGAGTCGGCGGATTTCTTCGGTGTAAGTGGGCCCCTTAGTAAGGCTCCTTCAGGCCATGAGTCATTGCTACCACGTTATTATTATCATCATTATACTATTATTATCACTGTTAGGAATCCACAAGCAAGTCATGAGCTGGAAGCTCCCGGTCAGAAGTGTGCCTCTTGTTCATGGGGGAAGGCTGTTTTGTCAGCTGTGTTTTTCTTTAGATGTGTGCGTTCATGGAGGGGTGCCTGGCTTCGTCTGTGAGACAAGAATAGACCATGTCTTCCACCCAGAGTGCTGGTCATGCTATCTACAGGCAGCAAATTACCCAGTAATTCATCTTGGAATTACTCAGTAATTTGAAAGATAATTACTAGGTAACCTGCAACAACCTGCCCTGGATACTGCATGGACAGTATTTGTATGACATTTGCTATATAATTAAAGAGCAGGTCGCTAGCTGGATGTGCTCCAGGAAATAAAAGGATACCTGAAGTGTGACTAAGAGGAATGCAGAGTTAATGTTTAGTGTATTTAATAAAAATATTGTATGTGTCATCTTCCTTGATTTCAGGCCAAATCCAAACCATTTCCAGTCTGCCCTCTGCAGCTGCCTGACTGAAAACCACATTTCCATTAACCGTACCTCTGAGAACCAACAACTTCTTCAGGAGGCCTCTTGAAGGGAGACATCAAGGGAATCACCTCAGCATTCCCTACCTCTCATTACTGGGGAGTTCCCTGCCTCCAGCTCCACAAGCTGAAATCATGGAAAATATCACAGCTCCTGCAGGGTCCTTTCTGTGAATGCTTCCCCTGGAGTCCTTGTTTTGTGTTTTATAAGCTCTGAAAAGCCAGCCACGACTTCACACTGCTGAAAAATGCCCAGGGCAGATATTTCTGTCATTTGTGTCTGCAGATACTGGGAGACATGTTCTGTGTACCGAGGGTTGGGGAACCCTGGTACCTATTCCATCCCTGATGCGCATTCCCTTGCATTAGGAAGAAGATGCCTTTGTAAGGTGTGTAACGTGGCAAAAAGTCCATCACACACCACAGGGGCCTTTGCAGAGCTGTCCTTGTCACCAAGGAGTGCAAGCAGCTATGGGAGATGACTTCTAGAGAATTGCCCAAAGCTGAAATACCATCCAAGGCATCCTGGTGCAAAGGTTTTCTTAATTGCTGGCCACATCTTCTTTCCGCCCTGCTTCATTTATAGGCAGTATTTGATCAAGTAGCTTCTACTGAAGTTAATGGTACTTTTGCCTTAATTAAAACCTAAATGAGGATTCTCAGCTGGTCTTGGTTCAGCTAATCTGTACATAGCACCCCAGCTTTGTGTGATGCTTTACAGTGAAGCTGCAAAATCCCTGCTGGGAGGTAACTGCTTTGGAAAACCAAAGGCAGAGGGGGCACCATGGAGCATGGCTGCTCTGAGTCAATGAGCAGAAGCAGTCCACAATTGAGCTTATCCAGGGGTGAGCTTGACCATGGTCTGGAGATGCCAGATGTGCCCGTGTGGCTCTTGCTGGTTAAATGACAAAATGAAACCTCATGCAGGAGGCAATGCAAGCACTGCAAGTAGTCACTGCTACTCCCTTTCACAGGAGAAGTCGTCTGCCTGGCCTCAGGAAGGAGGGCGCCCAGCCAGGAGCAGAATGCTGTTTGCTTGGCCCCAAGCTGCCCTTGGCACTAGCTGGGACTTTCACTGCAACAGAAAGAACCAGCAATAACACGTCTTGAGCTCAGCAACACGCAGAGTCCAAATCCTTGGTATGTTGCAAGCAAAACCCACCATTCACAAGTGCAAAACCCACCGTTCACAAGTGCCTCCACCCCAAGTACAGCTTTGGGTTACACAGAGGATGCCAACAGCCCCAGGACACCCAACTTCAGCTCTGCAGAGAGCTGGGCTTCACACAGGATCCCAGCCTGCTGGTTCAGGCTCTGTGAGGTGTCAAACCTGGAGCAATGAGAGACAGTGGAGGCGAAGATGCAATTCTGATGTTGACATGCAGCACAAAAGCTCATTGACCCACATTAGATGGGTATGTTGGAAACCTCATGTCTGCACTGGCATCGTTCAGCACTTGCTGATCTAATTCTGGTAAGTGTCCCTGCTCCTGCTGGCTGGTGACCATCCTCCAGATGAGGAAACCAGCTCAGTAATCAAGACTTTGTCCGTGAAGAGCGTCAGTTCTCGAGCAGGTCAGGACAGCAGGAGGCCATATAAATGGAGGTGGCGTTTGGAAAGGTCAGAAGCAGCTTAGTGAACAAAAGCCATTGCTGGGAGAAATCAGGAAGAGAAAGCAAACATCTTTGGGATTGTCAGTTGCTGTGTGTAATGGTGGCAATGACATCTGAAAGCCGAGACCAGGGAGGCAGCCAGGGTGAAATTCAGCTGTGCTAGGGGGAAATGCCTCCTGCTCCTCTCTGGGAGATGTTATCTGGGCCAAGAACAGACACCCAAAACCCATTAGGTAAGGTTTCTGTTTGTTTCCCGACACAGCTGATGTGACACACTGGCTTGGGATTCATGCCTTGGGAAATGCTCTGTCAGTGCTACGGGCATCCCCAAAACTGGCTGAGGTCCAGATACCGCAAGGACTTCATTTCACTGGGGAGGACAAGCAGTCTCACATCTCTTCCGTCTACAGCAGCTGGCTCCCACCATGAGCCTCAACGCACTCAGCCTGCAGTGAGCTCCACCCAACAGGAAGGATTTATGCTTTCTGCCTTCCTTGCTGGGCTTTGCTGGGGAGGTTCTTCCCTTTTCTGTGCTTTAGTTCCTCCAGTAGTGAATGGGGATGAGCTCTGCAGCTGTGGGTTGCTTGGTTTGCAGGAGTGATCTCTGAATTCTCCTCTGAGGCTTTGTTTCATTCCCCTCTCCCCATCACTGAATACCAAAGTCATTTTGGGCTGATTGCTCCTTGTATATGAACAACCCCCAGCTCTCACTGCAGTCCTATAAGAACAGTCTGGATGCTTGTTTTTATATCCCCTTCTGGTGTCAAAGAAAGCAGGAAAGATATAAACATGCTGTTAAAGTTAACAAATAACCCCAACCCTGCTGCCTGCTAAGGTTTTGGTGGAAAAACCTTGATTTGTCCAAATACAGTAGAAATGCCCTTCTCCTCAGCTTGCACAGCCTGGTACGTGGCTCCTGAGAGAGAAGAATGTGTTATCTCTGGTTCCTGCTCCTTCCTCTTCGCTGGTTGCTGAGCACAACCCATCCACCTTCCATCTCTGCCTGCTTACAAGTCATCCCCAGGCCTGGGCAAACTCTGCTGCAAGGGTCGGTGCTATGCTTGACTGTGCTCCTCTTTAGCAGTGAAAAAGTGGTTATCCTGGTGGCTTTGTATTCTGGCCTCAGAAAGCCAAACTCAGCAGCTCTGAGTGGCTTTTCCCTGTCCTAAAAATACCTGGAAAGAAAGGATGTTGGCAAGAAGACTCAGCAGAAGTCTCCACAAAGAACAGGAGCCATGAACAGGCACTGATGGTGATGAGCCTTTTGCAAGGACAAATGACAAGTTAAAATGTGATCGATGGTTTAGAGCACATTAATGCTTGTGAGGATATGTGTATGTACATGTGTATGACCTGGGGGTTTTCTGTCGTCTTTCTCCTCTGTCACAGCATGGTGTTTTAATCCATGTGGTTAAATGAGTTTTGAGATTGCTAAAGGCACACTTCACCAATCGAAAGGAAAGTAAGAAATGGATATGAAATCCTGCCCTGGGGTGAGAATTACATCCCTGCTTTTGTACAATGTGTAATTAACCAGTGGAACTCATTTCTGTGATATATTATTGAGGCAAATCACTGTAGTAAGCTTCAAATAATGATTAGACAGTAGTGGGGAACGGGAAGTTTCACAGAGCAATAAAGACTTCAGTTCCTGCTGCTTGGAGTGAAATAGATCCCAGCTTCCTTGCATCAGGGCAGCTGGGAGAAAGAAACTGCAAGGCATCTTTGCCGTGAGTGACCATAGCACAGGCTGCGTGGACCAGCAGCTGAGCTCCCTTGAGATCAGGACCTTTTGCTTCCCTCTAAACTGGCATCCTCATCTTTTTGTATCTCCATTTTTGCAAGTTAAATGGTAAGAGTATCTGTCATCCCATTTTGTAGTAGTTTAAATTCAGCAGTGCAAAAAGTTATGATCAGACAGTAAAAACTCCTCCATGGCCCACATGTTAGTGTAAAACTGCTCAGATCTCTGCAGTTTACCCTTCTGGTTCAGACCTGGGGACCAAACTATTATAAATCAGATAAATGGATTTCAGGTAGCCCCTGTGGCTTCTGCATTGGTGTCTAGGATTGCATGCTTACTTCAAATGGCGTGAGCCAGTACAAGGACCAGGGCTCGAAGAACGAGTATGATAAGTATTACTGCTTTTTAAATAGCCTATCCAATATCTGCCATGATAAGACTTAAATAGCCACGTAAGGCAAGCTGAGCACAATGAATTGGTCTCTGTGTGTGCGCATGTGTGTCTTTGCACAACCACCAAAAGCTTATTTGCACTCAGCAGACAGCTGGCTCATTGATGGTGAGGCGTATCTGCCTCTGTCCCACTTGGCAGCCCTGTGGTGTGTTCTTTGCTTTCCTTTTTAAGATCACAAATCACGTTCCCAAGTGAAATCTCTCTTAAGGAAACAATTGAGAATCAAGGCTGTTGTGCCAGAAATCACACAGCCCTTGGAGCCGATGCACATGCAAGAAATCCTGC
The DNA here is from genome assembly GCA_017639245.1 of Myiopsitta monachus. Taxonomy (NCBI): domain Eukaryota; kingdom Metazoa; phylum Chordata; class Aves; order Psittaciformes; family Psittacidae; genus Myiopsitta; species Myiopsitta monachus. The sequence goes on along the minus strand of CM029917.1, from coordinate 2,417,178 downwards.
CTACACTTCAGCTATAGCTGCCCTTGTTCTTGAGCATCACCTTCTGGAGAGGATTCAAAGACCTCATCACACAGAGGACAAAGGCCCCATGGCAAAGAGTGAAGCAAAGCATGTTACAGACATTAGCAGGGTCAGAAGGAAGGTTGAGAGGAGTTGGCAGAGCAGGGATTTAGCACAGCAGCTACAGAAGCTCGTCAGATTATGGTCCTGCTGCTAGAGAGAAGGAAGCCAACAGAAAGTGGAGGGGAATGGCCAAAGAATACAAGTGTGCTGACTGGGAGGAAAAGGAGAAATCCAGGTCTGCAAGGGACGTGCCCAGTGGCCTCCGTGACTTCAGAACTGCGGAGCAGAAATCACTGACTTGGCTAAACACTTTGTCCCTCGTGAATTCTAACAGCACATGGCTTCTTTGCAAGCAGGGCAGATCTGAGCATGAGCAAAGAGCAGTGCATTCCTTTTTCAGAGAACAGAAAGCTCAACAGCATCCTTAAAGCATCCTGGTTCCTGAGTGTGTTTCACTGTCAGAGCATTGAATGTAATAGCTTGTTTGCAGCTGGGACTAAACACACACACACCCCCCTTCCATCCACACACACCCACTGCCTTGTGAGCAAAGCCCTGGCTTGGTGAGTCGCGACAGTGAGAATCGCTGGTGCCTCATCCCTGCTGCTTCCAGGCCTGGCCTTTGTCACCTACATCCTCCATCCTGCGGTTCTCTCTGCTGCTTCTCTGTGCTGGAAACTGGGAACATCTGTGTGAGATCTTCCCCTGGAGAGGACAAAACCCAAAGATAGAGACTGTCCTGCAGGAGGGGGGCTCTATTCTGGGACAAAGACTGGGAGATCCTTAGGCTCTGAGCTCCTTGTGCTGGTGAGTTTTGAGCAGTGAACAGGGAGACTGAAGTCCTCTCCTTGAGCTGCACCTGAGTCTTGAGCTCAGTTCAGAGCAATGTACTTGAATAAGCAGGCTCAAGGAGCCGTGTCTAGGCAGCTTACAGAGAGGATGGTGTGACTTGTTTGCTGCCTGTGGACCAAAGCATTTGCTCATTAAACACTCTGCAATCCATCAGGCATAAGAGAAACAAGACCCAGAGAGGGTGGAGCTGGGAAAAATACCAACCTGGAGCAGGCACCAGGCCCACCTTTTGGTAGAGAGAGGAACTTCATGTCTTTAACAATTTGGGGTTTGAACATAGAATTTTGGAAAAGCACTTTGATTTAAACTCAGACATTGCCCAGGGAGCAGGAAGGACCTCGGGGCAGTTGGAGTACTCAGGAGGTCGGAAATGATGCTCAAAATCTTCAGCCTGACCTCATCTTGGAAGAGAAAACCACACCTAGGGCAATATCTGCTGGTCCTGTGGCATGGTGATGTGCTGGGAGCAGATCACCCAGGTTCATGGTGTGAGGGCACAAATGTGCAGGGGTTTTTCTCCAGCTTAGGTATAGCTGTGCTGAATTGAGCTCCTCAGGAAAGTTTCTGTCCCTTATAGAATCATAGAATCACAGAATATTTAGGGTTGGAAAGGACCTGAAGATCATCCAGTTCCAACCCCCCTGCCATGGGAAGGAACACCTCACGCTAAACCATGCCCCCCAAAGCTCTGTCCAACCTGGTCTTGAACACCGCCAGCGATGGAGCATTCACAGCTTCCCTGGGCAACCCATTCCAGTGCCTCACCACCCTTACAGTAAAGAATTTCTTCCTCATATCCAGTCTAAACTTCCCCTGTTTCAGTTTGAACCCGTTACCCCTTGTCCTATCACTACAGTCCGTAATGAAGAGTCCCTCCCCAGCATCCCTATAGGCCCCCTTCAGATACTGGAAGGCTGCTCTGAGGTCTTCACGCAGCCTTCTCCAGGCTGAACAGCCCCAAGGATATACTGAGCTGCTAATGATTTGGGAGTGACTAATTAATCCCTGGCTATAGGAGAGAAGGAGGCAGCAGAGAGCACTGAAGCCACCATCAGCAGAGCCTGCTGAAACCCAGTCCAACCTATCTTCTCCCTTGCCATTGGCAGCTCCTGATCTTCAGGATGTCCCTGGTAAAAGCGTTTTCACGTGTGTGTGAACATGGAAGCAGCCAGATCCCTGTTTGATGACAGAGATGGTGGTGGCTCCCAGCCAGCAGGCAACCTGGCTCATGAGCACTGCTCTGCTGCTGGACTCCTTGCACTGAGAGTTCTTCTTTGACTCTTCTAATGCCAAGATACTTCAGCCCACGGGTTGCTCACAGCCATCTTGGTGTCGGTCCATCAATCAGAGAGCTTCAAGGTAGGAGGAGATTAAATCATGTTCCTTCCTGCAGTTCAGCTGCTAACTGAAGGGCTGGGAGGCAGGGGAGTAGGTCCGAAGAGAGGGCCCCAGCTGGCCAGGGTTCAGGACATTTTTCCACAAGGAATGTGGGACCTTGGGCAAACCCTCTGCGTGTTCTGCTTCTATGTCTGTGAAAGAGCTGCAGTCATTTCCTGCCATTGGCTGTCAGCTGAACCAAAGGGGGAACCAAAGTTGGTGGCTTTGGATCAAAACTTCTCCCAGATCTTGTGGAGAGCTTCCACAGATCCCAAAGCACTGTCCATGAACAAGGAACTCCACAGCCCCTCAAGCTCTTCCTCCTTCTCTGCAAGGCATGAAATAGAAATGACTTTGTTTACTTGCCACATTTAAGTCTCGTTCCCCCCTTAGCTTCCTGCTTGTTCAGACTGTTCTCTCTTTATCTTCCCAGACGATCTCCATTGCCTTTGTTTGGCTTCCAGAAAATCCCTGTTCTAACTGGGCAGGAGGAAAAGCAAATTCAATGGCTTCCTCTCACAAAGGAGGAGCTTTGAGAAGGCAAAGCCCAGAGCAATGCAGCATGTTTTGCTCATGCCACAAGCCGCATGACTGGGTAGCGTTCAAACCTACCTGCGCTATCACACATTTGCTCTTTCAAGTGGGAGAAAGAAATCAGACCCACTAAAGACTTGCCAGTGTGTAACCATGATGCTTGCATGTATTTTTCAGAAGAAGAATAACTTTTCTATCCGTTCTTCTGAGTGACTGAGCAGCCCAGAAACAGATCCACAAATCCCATCAGGTCCTTCCCATCTGAAGAGCATCACCAGCAGCTCACCACACCAAGCACTGCACTAAACACAGCACCAGACACTTGTTACCTCTGCAGTGGCAATTCATGAGTGCTGGGACTCACTCCTGCCTGCTGGCTGTCTTCTATTGAAGAGGTTCATTAATCAGAGCCATTCTGCCCAGAGAAATGAGGTCTCTCCAAAACTGTCTCCTGGGCTTAGTTGGGAGTTGAGGCTTTATGCTGCCTTTATGCAGCCACCTTGGTTGGGGCTAAGTGAGGTACCTGTGTAGCCTTGCTGCAAAAGGGCACTCCCAAGCATGAGTTCTTTACTGTTACTCACTGGTCTCAATGCTCCTTGCCTGTATCTTCTTTCTCCTTTAAACCGTGAACTTGGCTTGTCTCTGACTCCTGCAGTCAGTGCTCTTCTCCTTGTCTAAACTGTCCAGGGACAAACTATCCTTCTTACCCTTCAGCCCTCCTTGTTGCAACATCTTGTCTCCCACCATACCATCAACATTTCATAGAATCATAGAGTCATAGGATGGTTTGGGTTGGAAGGGAGCTTAAAGCTCATCCAGTTCCAACCCCATGCCACGGACAGGGACACCTTCCACTAGACCCAGTTGCTCAAATTTCACTCCATCACTAATGAAAAGAGCTGAGTCAATGGTGGGGATAGATCCTAGGACTGCTCTGTGGGCAGAGAAGGGAGTAGGATCTATAAAGATTGCCTTGCTGGAGGGTCGGTGGGTGGTTGGAGGCCAGGAAGATCTTCAGGGGGTGTTTTGACATTGTAGTGTTTTCCTACATTCCTCCTAATCACTGCCACGTGCCTTGTGCTTTCCTGAGACATTCATTAACACTGTGCTCTAGTCCAAATAAACACTCATCTCCATTTGCCCCTCCCTGGACCCTTACATCTTTCTGTCTGTGAAATTCAGCAGACAAGGAGAGCTCAAGCCCTCTGCTCTGTGATGTCTGAAGGGAAGGCTTTGGCTTGCCTGTTAGCCCAAAGGAAAGAAATAATGAGAGAACTTAACAGAGTAAAATGTGTTGAGGGATCTGAAGTGAGATACTTTGTAATACAGAATAAAATCGGGGCAAAATTACCATCTTAATTGTATTAATGTTGCCAATTATAGACCAGAACCCGTGTTACTCAGCGGGAGCGTTCTGGGATAGAAGGAAAGACAAATTATCTGCAAGCTCCTTATTTTGTCTTTGTGAATTAGCACCCCAAGGTGCTTAATTGAATCTCTAGTCCTGATCAGTGAACATTGCGCAGGGAGTGAAAGGCCCCACAGGCCTGCTCTGCTTTGCCCCAATTCACAGAAACACTCATTTGCTTTTCTTCTTCTTTTTTCTTCTGTTTCACGAAATCAATGAAAAAATGGGAAAAAGCCGAATTGGAAAAGAGAAGCTGGGTCTAAGTCATTTCCTTTCTGCCCAGGACAGATTTGGAATCATTTGCGGGGTGCACGCATAGCAGCATGTAGGTCGTGCCATCCCTCTGAGCAGCAATGAAATGGGAAAAAGGAGCTGGGAGCCCTATTCAGAGCACAGATCCCCTTGCTATCTCTCCTGGTCACCCTCCCATGGGGGGCACCCTGCTAACGGGGACTGGAAATTATAGGGAGAAAGTGTAGGACAACATGGTGCAGGATGGGACACGCCAGACCAAGGGCATTACTGCCACCAAAATGATCATAAGAGTTGAAATGCTGCCCTTGGCCAAGTTCTGTGAGCTGTGGAGTTTGCTGCTGGTTCTGTATTGAGTATTTTATCCAGTGAAAACAGAGGGGATGGAATTGTCCATTGCTCTGAGCCAGTACCAGGGATAAGCACAAGTTTATCCTGTTCATGGAAGTGCACCCAATGCCCCATATACTTTTGGGTCTCCTCACAAGTGTTCATTTAGGCAGTGTTTAGTTTAGAGCAATGTATTTAGAGAAAATTCCCCAAAGGACAGTCTATGTTGATCAATTCTTTTAATTTCATCGATTTCTATTTTGTGTATTTCCAGGATTATTTGAGTTTAAAGTCTTTGAGTTTGTTTGTTCTCTTTTTTGGTAAAGCAAGGAAGCAGCCTCTGGTGATTTTTCCTGCACTGTAACGGATTGGACCTTCAGTCACTGAAACATTTACAGTTTATTGAAGGCTGTTTCAGTTAATGGAAACCCCATGATTCTGGGTCAGCCTATTCTTGTATTGCTTAAAAATGGTAATGATTGGAATGAAAAAAAAAACCCAGATGTAATAGGTTTAGAGAGCCAAATTCCCTGTATTTTACTTTGAAAAGATGAGTTGGTTCTGATCCTGTGAAAAGTGAAGAGGGGAGATTTGGGATTGAAAGGAACTGAGAGTTCTGATGTGGGCTTGTTTCCATTATGGGGATTTCCTCCTTTCACCCACAGGGTCTTAAGTCCATCTAGGAAATCACTGCACATCTGCCATAGCTGCCGTTGCCAGAAGGAAGCCTGGGCTCTGCTTAGCTTGGAGAGGCTGTTCCCCTGCATAGAGAGGATTGCTTTACAGTTGTGCAAAGATCATTTCCATTCCCGCTTTTCATGTTCCCTCCGTGTCCTCATGTGCCTTGTGCGCTGTGTCAGTTTAAGGAGCAGGGATCACTGCTCTGAGTACAGAATTCAGCACGTCATGGTCCTCTTAGGCAGATTCTGAAGGTTCATTTACAGTAGTAAAAATGAAGTGTTCAGCAGCTTCTTATTGAATGCCAAGGAAAAAATGACCTACAGGAGAACTCTGATGGGGATTCCTAGGGAGGAAGGAGATGATCTGCTGGAGCTGAGCTCCTTCAGCCTGGCTACAATCACATCTGTGAGCTCTGCTGAGGAAAAGGAGGCTGTGTAAACAGGCAAGAGGGAGAGTCACTGAAGTCAAAATAAATGCTGTGAAATTCTTTCCATTGTATCTCACTGAATACAGAAGCTTGGATGATGAAGCCATGAATTCCAGAGCAGGGGCACCTGGAACAGGGCCTGTGAGGAAGGGGAAAAAATATTGTAAAACATAATGATCAAACAGTAGGGGAGAGCAAGCACCATGCAAACATCAAAAGTCATGGCAATTGTTTTGGATGAGAATGTTTTTAAGAGTCCCTGTTTATGTTGGACAGGAGAGTTTGCTTTGAACAATGGATGAACTTCTGCAAAACAGGCAAAATCCCCTCTCCTCACCACCAGGAGTTTCTTTTCTTGGAAAAATAGATGGATGTATTTATAAAACCAGTGCAAAATAGAAAGGTGTCTTCTTGTTTTACTGTCTTCCTTGGGTCTTCCTCCCACACTGTTCATGCTGGACTGTTGGAAGTAGGACTGGATGAGATGCAGGGTCAGTTTGCCCTGGAAATGTCTGTGTGTTAGCTGTGTGAATGAACTCATTGGATTCCTGTATCTCCATGTTCGTGCACAGACACAGACACATATAATTGGGCTCCAGGGCTTTCTGCTGTGCCATGAAGCTTACCTGAGGCACTCTTGGATTAATCCCATTCACCTGACCCTGAACTATTGATATATGGGAGCTCGAGCCCTGTTTTGATGCTTATTTCTAATACTATGAAGGTGTCCAGGATACTTCAGACCTGTGACTGCTCTCTTGTACACATCACACAGAAAGACAGCAACATTGTGCTGTGTTCCAGCATATACAGCCCCCAAACTGGACCTGGCTGTGGCACTTCCTATGGGAAATAATGCCCATCTTCACCTCTGCAAGGACCTCCTTACCTCCTACCCCAGTGCAAACACTGTGGGTGGTTGGGACAGCTTGATGGCCCTGCAGGACATGGCCTGTTTAAGAGGCCTTTGCCCTTTAGCCCCTGGACAATGCCTAGCTGTTCCTGGAGTGCCCCATACATTCCAGGACGCACTGGGCCTCACAAGTTAAATATTTAGTCTTTCCTGAATCCAAATACTTCCTGAGCTCCTGGTTTTGTTGTTTTCACTCATTCAGCTTTGTTTCGCTTGATTAGAGCGGTGGGGTTTGTAGATAGGGACTCTATTCTTGGCAGAAAGTGGAGTATTATTAACATTCCTTATCGCGGGAGTGTATATTATTGTGTGACATTGCACAGAGTAACCTTAAAATAAAAGCCCTCTTCTGCCACTCTGGGCATTGTTTTGACTGCCAGCCACCTCCACAGGGCTGGGAGCAGAGACACTGCTCCCCAGGTTATCTCCTTTCCTAAATCTGTGCCATTCACTCACAAAAGGACGCATCTTTCAGTCTATTTGTGGCAGCAAAGGAGCACTGCGCGATTTGGAGCCTGGGTTCCAGCAAGCCAGGGGTTAAAGCCAATTTGGCTCCTCCAGCTGCAGGCTTGCTCAGGAGGAGGGGTATAAATCAAGGGCTTAGAGAGATAAGCAGTTTGCATATCACTTCAAAGAGAGCAGCATCATCCAGAGCGTCTCCTAATTCCTGTGTCACCTTTCTTTAACATTTCTTTACCATTTTCCCCGAGCAGGAACTTTGGCAAGGACACGGCACGAAGCTTTCAGGCATCAACTGGAACGGTTGCAGTTGCCTCTGCAGTTTTCTATCTAGATTGGCAAAAATGCCCATGCAGGAAGGATGAAGCAGGCTTCGTGGTTTTCAGGTTTCCCCCTTGAGTTTTGGTACAATCCCTAAGTTATAAGCTTCACATTAAAAAGAAAAGGTCTATCTTTTCCTATCACAAAGTAACTGTGGTTCAGACTCGTCATCTACCCTGGCAGAAAACTGCGTCCAAGTAAAAGCCAGCAGCACAGGCAACAAATAGCTCATGCACATCTAGCCCATGTCTAACTAAGGCTATTTAAATGCTAACGTTATTAAACAAGAGTAATTTCTCTTTCTGCCTCCTTTCCGTGGAAAAGAAGAAGGAGGAAAATGAAATGCCTTACTAGAGGAGCTGGGAGTGTGAATGTGCCAGCAGCAGGATCTGCTCAGCCACGTTAGGATGCAGGAATTTCTCCTCCTGTTTTTCTGGGTCAGTGTACAGCTTGACAGATTCCTATTTATATTATAAATTGGTTGTCCCACAATATCCAGAACGTGCAAGCCAGTCGAGTCAGTGCTATTGGAGCTGCCTTGCTATTTGTCTAGCCTTAATGCTGTACTGTAACAGGCTTTGCATTCAATACAAGTGCAACCTACCTGGGAACATTTCTACTCCAGCTCTGTCTTACCTCATCCTGACAAGCTAATTACAATACATGGTAGAAAAATATCTCAATCAGACTGTCACCCGCCTCAGCAGCCTCACTTTTGCCTAGAACTGTGAAACTGGAGAGTTGCCTCTTTTGGATGGTGAAGGAACGGAGCCAAGAGCAAGCTGCAGCAGAAAACACTGCAGGAAGCTGATCTCCATCCTCAGATCCATCCTTTCTCATTGTGCTGCTGTTTGTCGGTAAGGAATAAGATGCAGGTGGAGTTAACAGGGGAAAGAGCCTTCTCCCAACCTCAAAGCCAATCCAAAGGAAGGTGTTTCTTTGGTTATTTTCAGAGAAGCTAAAACTGCTTGAGGGTCAAAAATGGAGAATTTCTCCTGCACTCCTTTTCTGGATTATCAAGAATTTAGGTCATGTACAGAACACCACCACAACACCCCAGAGGCAGGTAAAGGAGCACGCTGCAGCCTGCATGCTGGGAATGTGGTTGAAATGGCCTTGAAGGAGCGTAAGGATTGTTGTGTACAAGCCTGAAAGGCACTTTCTTAGCGTAGCTGCTGGTGCAACTTGCTGCCAGATCTCTAGACACAGGCCCCGGAGAAGCAGGAAAAGGCTTCAAGGCAGCACTAGTGAGCCCTGGAGCCTTTGTGATGGGTAGGTTACTGCCATTGCATGCCTGAGGACAGCGAAGGTGCTGTGAACCATCTCAGTGTGACCAGATATCAGGAACTCCAGCATGGAAGCATGTACTTCAATCAGCACTGTCCCTGCAAGGCAACTGGACCTACCATAGCATCATGGAATTATAGAACCATAGAATCCCATACTGGTTGTGGTTGGAAGGGACCTTAAAGCTCCTCCAGTTCCAACCCCCTGCCATGGGCAAGGACACCTTCCGCTAGAGCAGGTTGCTCCAAGCCCGTGTCCAACCTGGCCTTGAACACTGCCAGGGATGGGGCAGCCACAGCTTCTCTGGGCACCCTGTGCCAGCGCCTCAGCACCCTCACACGGAAGAGCTTCTGCCTAAGAGCTCATCCCAATCTCCCCTCTTTCAGCTTCTTATCTCAGAAGAGGGAAGTCCACACTGGTCAGCTTGGCTGCCAGGCTGAAACACAAGGTAGACAACGACACCTGAAGGCAGCAGGCTCCAGCGCCTTGCAATCTTGGCAGTGTTTTCACTTAGTCATCGGAGTGTGTTTACAAGTCTCTCCCACTATTCTCTTCCTGCCAGCAGCTGACAAGCGCGTCTAGTTAAGCTTAACAGAAGTATGTTTAATAATTAGCAGAGCTCAGGAAGACCTTGCTTGGAGCTCTGTTGCATGTGGAGGTGTTAATAAGAGCACATGAGGAATGAGAAATGTTTGGCACTTGCAGCAGCTGGAGGATGCTTCCACCCTCATTCCACCATCAGCATCTCCCCGCGGCTCTGGGCTGATGTCATCAGTGCCCAGAGGCTCCTTTTGGCCCCTGCTTCACCATCTGCCTTTCCATTCCTGGGAGTGAGGGATGCTGAGGACAGCAAAACAGTCTCCATTGTGTGGAGGGTCCATCCACCTCCTCTCCACCTCAGCCACTGAGCCTTCTGCCCTTGCTCATGCTGGCTCAGCCTCATGCTCTTTGCAGGCAGGAACAGGCAGCATCCAATCACGTCCTGACATGGATTGCCCACTTTCCTAGCAGGCATCCTCTCCTCTGGTTGCTCAGGTGTGTATGCCCTGAGCCTGTCCTCCCCACCTCATGGTTGCGGCTGGCCATGGGAGAGCTGGCCTTCCCCTCTCCCCCTGCTCTCCCTTTCCTCATTCCTACTCACTCAGCCCTCTGGAAATGTTCCTCACCAGGGCAGTTCACAAGCTCCATAGGTCTGGATTGCAGCTCTCAGTGCTGGTGTCTAGTCCGTCCATCTCTTTCTTGGCTCATTTTCATCTCAGCTTCATCTATTCTTCATTTCAGACCATACTTCTATCATGTATCATACTATCATGTATCATTTTATCATACTTTTATCATACCACAGCCTTCCTCATTTCCAGACCATTCCAGACTGGCTCCTTCTATTTATGTACATTTGCTGCCAACCTTCACTCTCCTTCACACTTCCCTTTGCTTTGCTTTTATGGCCTTTTATGATGTTTATGTTACATCAAGGCCCTTTCCCTTTTTATTCCCTTCCTGCTCCTGGATAATTATTGTTCTATCCATGGCTTTTACTGCCTGCCTTTATCATGAATGTTTCTGTGTGTGACAGGAGTGTCTGCAGCACATAACCTCTATCCGCAAGCTGCTAGGCAGCTCAGATATGGGTCAAGACTAAGTATGCTTTGCTGATGGATTCTGCCCATTACCTGGTGGAGCTTCCCTGGGCAGACCCTGAGACCTTTCCTTAAAGCTGCTATAACCTTCCTGACTTGGCCTCTTCTGAAAGCCAATGGCCACCACTTTCAGGTGCCTTCTTGTCCGTCACAGTCAGGGTCTGGGAGAGGTGACAACATCCCCTGCTTTTATTGCTTCATCAGCAGAGGACCATGGGGATGAGGTGAAAAGGAGGAGAAGTCCTCAGAGGATTCCCCCAGAGCAAAGAGGAAGTGGTTTTTCTCTTTCTTTGGTTGTTTGTGGCTATAGGGCATTAGCACAGGCAGGGGTGCCTGTCTCCCATTTCACAGAATCATAGAATAGTTAGGGTTGTAAAGGACCTTAAGGTCACTCATTTCCAACCCCCATGTCCAAGGAGAGGTGAGCTGGAAGGCTGGACCCTAATAGACTGGGATGTAGATTTTCTGGGTGGACAGAGGGAAACATCTGACAGCCCTCCCTGGCCTACACAGGGCTATGAGAGCCCCACAATGGATCCCCCAGTCCCAGGGAGGACTGAGGAGCCCAAAAGCTGTTAAGCCCTCATTCTGCCCCAATGGCATGGCAGAGGGCGCAGTCAGCAGAACCTCGCGGCTCTCCCCCGTGTGCTCCCCCCTGCCAGTGGGTACCAGCCAAACCCATGTTCTTCTTTCTCTCTCACGTTGAAGCTTTTCCCCTTGCAGCTGCTGGAGTCATTTAATTAAATGGTGATGCCGTGGAGCTGGCTCCTCTCCAAGGGCAGGAGCAGCAGCTTCACCTCCAGGGCAGGCAGGCTCCCTGGGAGCAGTTCGCACCGCGCCAGCAATGCTGCACTTGACTCATACATCTCCTGATGACAGGTTTAAAGGAGACCCAGCCCTGCAGGAGAGCTGCAGAGCAGCAGGAGCACCCTCTGCACGGAGCCCTGGCATCCCTGGAGGCTTCAGGCACCGTAGGGATGAGTTCGAGGTGATGCTGCGCTCTCCGGAGATGCTCTGAGCTCCCCTCTGTGTCTGGATCCAGCCTGCAACCAGCAAACTGTGTCAGCTGCAGGGCAGATTCTTCTACAGGAGTGGAGCTGCTGCCCAGGAGAAATGGGAATGAAATGGGGGTGATTTGGTGCCTTCAGTAGGGCTGGGGCAGAGCCAGGAAAAGCGAGCAATAAACCGTGGAGCAGAAGGGAGTCAGCTGAGTGCTGACTTGATTTTGTGTCCTTTTCTTTCCCTCTTCTCCCCTCTCAGCATGTCCGGGCAGCAGCCACATTTCTCTAAGGACAGGGAGAAATCACTGCTCTCATCCAGGCTCCAGGCTGAGACAGTCTCCATGTCCAGAGCACCCACCCCTCTCCTAACCAAAATACCCCTCATGCAATCACCTCTCAATCACAATAGTCATGGCTTCCCCCAGTGACTTTCTCCCAGCCTCTTGCAGGGACCTCTGCATGCCATGTACAGACAGCCCTGCATCACAGAGCTCTGCACCACCCTGCACACCCCAGCAGCCTGTCCTCTGCCAGCCCACAGGCACTCAGTCCCCCATCCTGCCAGCTGCAGCCAGGTCATAGCCCAGATGTGTCCCTGCCCATGGCAGGGGGTTGGAACTGGATGATCTTTAATGTCCCTCTTAACCCAAACCAGTCTGTGATTCTATCACTCTATAACTGCCATGTGCTCCATCACCCCAGCATCCCCCACAGAGGGCCCTGGAGCGATCAGAGGATGTGTAGCATTTCTACCCCCTCCTCTCCGCTGCTTCCCCTATTTCTGCTTCTCCCAGAGGCAACCTGTGAACAAATGCAAACCCCAAGGAAAGTCTCAGATCTTTCAAAATGAAAGAAAACCTCTCTGGAAGAGAAAGACGCACAGAGGCACAGCTGCTGCCAGCAGGGAGCTGCTCCTCGCATCCAGCATCTCTGTCTGAAGGCAGATCGCAGCAAGAATAAATGCTGGCCTTGTGAGTAGCAGGCTGCTGCCGGCGCTGGCACATCACCAGCGTCGCAGGTCAAGCAGGGCTGGGAGGGCAGACAAGTGAAACCTTCCCCTGCTATTTCACTATGAGAGCTGTTTTCCATGAACTCCTTAGAAAGCATACCCTCTAGTTTATCCCACCTCAACCCACCTTCAGGAGAGATGAGCTCCTGGAGGAGCTCCCATCAAGAACCAGACAGAGACAAAGCCCATGAGGGGCAAACTTCTGTTAAAACCTGAAATGTGAGTGTATCCTGGTGGCAAACATATTGCCATTATCACACCAGGAATGCTGGGGCCTGGGAGAAATGAACTTGCTGAGATGCCCTGGGCACAGCTGCATGCCCGAGGCAGATGAGTCCCATGGCTCCCCAGAGTGCCTGTGCTTGAGGCAGGATACAGAAATCATGACAAGTCTGTCTGCAGCACCAGGAGCAGACATAGGGAGAAATGTCAGGATATTTCCACAGCTCTGGGAAGAATCAACCTCTTAAATCACGACCTAGTCCCTGACAGGATAGTGCAGTCCCACGGAGAAGGGATTGGGGGTGTTGGTCGATGAGAATCTGAACATGAACCAGTTTCAGTGTGTACTCACAGCCCAGAAACAGGCTGAGAAAGTTGGGGCTGTTCAGTCTGGAGAAGGGAAGCTGCGTGGAGACCTTAGAGCATCTGAAGGGAGCTACAAGGATGCTGGGGAGGGACTCTTCATTAGGAACTGTAGGGACAGGACAAGGGGTGATGGGTTCAGACTTAAACAGAGGAAGTTCACTACACACTAGACCATGTCATCCAAGGCTCTGTCCAACCCGGCCTTGAACACTGCCAGGGATGGGGCAGCCACAGCTTCTCTGGGCACCCTGTGCCAGCGCCTCAGCACCCTCACAGGGAAGACCTTCTGCCTAAGAGCTCATTTCAGTCTCCTCTCTGTCAGCTTAGATCCCCCTTTTTGATGGTATCACAAAATCTGTGCTTTCCTGTATTGGTGCTGATAGGGAACGACAAAGATGGGGGTGAAACCAGCTACCAGACCTTTAGGTAATCTTTTGAGAAGAACATACCATGCAAATAATTCAATAAGAACTTCTCTCTTCTTCAGAATTCAATGACACTTACAACGTAGAGCACCAGATAATCTGGCCTACAGTGGATATTAGTGCCTGAATGGATTTCCTTGCAGAGGATTGTGTTGATTGCACTATAGAAGAATTAGCCTTAGTTTTAGACTTATAAAAATATTACCTGTAAGAACAAATACATCTTAGAGATAGGCTCATGTCGAAAACTTGGGGTCAGAATTCACTGTGGTTAAGGTGGGATCCTCTTCCCACCACTAGGCAAGCTGAGAGTAAAGGGAAGGGCTAAGAGCGAGCAAAAGGGAACTAGACCATGTAGAAGATGTCCCAGAAAGAACTGAGGGTTCATTTGAATCAGTATTAATCTGTCATGGCAGAAGCCTGGCAAGAAAAAGCAAGAATTTAACTGAACATAACAAATCTGATGTGCACAGAAGTTGCATGTTGATGTATCAATAACAATAGTTCAATACATTGGTCTCAGCCATTCTCTTACAGGTCCAAGATTTGATGTTTTCTCCCCAAAGAAACCTGCCCACGGACCTGATCTGAAAGTATTTCACACCTTTGTGTAAGTACATGGCCCAGGATCAGTGGGGACTGGCTGTTTGGTGAGACCTCTGTAAAGAAGCTTGTTCAGAGCAGAAGGTATCTCAAGTCATTCTTTATGTGCTTGCTGAAACCCATGGCTGGCCAACGCTCTTCTAAATACTATGCTGAAGTTTGAAACACATGGCTCGTTTCAACTCCGGCTCCCATTTGCCTTAACAGGAGAAAACAGCTGGAGAATCCCATAATCCTTCAGGTAATCCATGTCTAATTCATTGCCTGAGAAGTTGTTTCGGTAGTTAATTACTCCTGAGATGTTAAAAATCTACATCTTATTTTAGCTGGGATTTGTCTAGTTTCATGTCACCCAGGGCAGCATCTTGAATTACGTGGGCTGGATGTACTGCAGAGTGCTCTGCTATGAAATATTTACTCTGACCTTAGCATCAAATATATATTCAGCAATGTTAAGGTCAGGATTGTCACCTCTTGATCTTTGCTTTGACATACCCAAAGTACACTCTCTCTGCTTTTTATGCATGGTGAAAGAGATGCTCAGAAGGAAGCAGAGCGAATACGTAGAGGGGAAAAGAAGATCTCATTGAATGAGCATCATTAATATTGCAAAATCAAATGCTCAGATGTTGGAAGCTTTAGGTTGCCTTTCTGAAGGAGCTGGCCATCAAAGATGTATTAGCATAGCTTAGAGAACCAGGTTGTGCCCAGGATTGTGAGAACTGTCTGAAAAGCAGAATTCATTCCCGTACAAAGAGTTTTGAAGTCTCTTTTCTGATTTGGAACAAACCATTCAGAAAAGTGACATGGGTCAAGAGATCTGCCTCAGGAGAGCTACGGATGCAAATGTCTGCATGGCCTTTCTCCTTGTCCCTACAGGTGTCATTGAAACCAAGGCACTGTCCCAAATAAATCTTCATTTTCCAATGAAAAAGATGCCTTGACTGGGTGAGACGGGGAGAAAGCCTTGAAGTGAAAATCTCCCATCGGCTCAAGTATCCACCATGGGTCATTATTAGCAATTCTTTCACTGCAATGTATCTCATCAAATTGGCCTGGCAGTCACATGGCCAAAAACCATAGAATCCCAAACTGGTTTGGGTTGGAAGGGACCTTAAAGCTCCTCCAGTTCCAACGCCCTGCCACGGGCAGGGACATCTTCCACTAGAGCAGGTTGCTCCAAGGCCTGTCCACCCTGGCCTTGCTAGATTTTACTAAATCCAGAGTAACTAGCCTGAAACTGAGACAGACAGATGCCTTGGCACCATGGTGATGGTTGCCTTAGAAATAAACAAACACCCAAGGTAGATGGATAGATTTCTGCCTGTGTAGCGGGGAGCTGACTCGGGCCCGGTGCTTGCTGCATGGCACATTGATTTCCAGTCTCATCCACGGGCTTCTTCTATCTCTTAGGCAACTGTTTGTGCTTATTTCTATTCCTGCCAAGATGTAAAAACAACAGCCTGCAAAGTTATCTTGCCTGGTTATCTTTATTGTTTGCATAGCACAGATTTCCCTCGACGCAAAGTGTGGGGGGTTTATTTTCCCTTGAAAACAGCCTGGACTTGGTTTAGGGAACAGAGGAACATATCCAGCACTGAAATACATTTATGAAGCTTGTTAACCTCCAGCTTCATTGCTCTGTCCCAGTGACCTTTCTGTCATCACTGTGGAGCCCTGTTATTCATGACTGTAAACCTAGGCCGTTTCTTCAGTGACCTGAGCAGGGTTTGCTTTGAAGTCAGATTTCCTATTTCACTGGCATGGATTTCTTTTGGTCTGAATTGGAAAGAGAACAAAAACACAGGAAAAGGTCCCACATCAGGGTAAATAAAATACTTCATTTTGATATAATCTGGATGTTTGGGCCCTACTGCAATTCTGTGCTTCATCATAAGAGGAAATTCCAGCAACTCCGGAGTCCTCTGACCTCCCTGAAATGCTTTGGTTCAATCTTTTTATCTAATGCTGAAATTTGTCAATAGCAGCACTTCTCTGGAGGAAAAATTCTACTCTGATGAACAGGCATTTTCCAAGAGAGATATACCCCATCCGCAAACATTGCCCAACCCTAATAATGGTGCTTCAGAGGATGTTATTATTCAAGCCCAGCTTTCCAGGCAGCAGATGTCTGTCACTAGCCTCTAGATAATTTGGATGGATGATCAAAGAAATGCAGGAATGACTCGTGCACAGCACATTTCGAGAGGATCAGATGCTTAGTGAAAGCCTCATACTCCAGGGCAAGGTCCAAGAGGGCCAGGCCTCTTACCAGGCTATAATAAGGGGGAAAATTCCCTGACAAAATAGTGGATGAATGTCAACCATTGTTGCTTCATTTTGTAATCCATGGTCCAACAAACTGTGCATAATCTCATGGTGAATATAATCTGATGCTGATCTAAGAGTTCTCCCGGTGCAGCCTCAATGAAGCCTTCTCCTCTTTCTGTTATCATGTCTTATCTTGGCAAAGAACAGCTTCAGCATTTGTTCGCTGACGTCCGGTGCCGTTCTCTGTTTCTCCCGATGCCTCATGTTTCCTGTTTCATGGGCTAAGCTCTGATGTGTGCCTCTCTTGTCGTATGCAATTAAAATCTGGAGCCAAGCAGCCAATTTCCATGGGCATCATCATATTTTGCTCTTCCAGTGATGCTTCATCAGAGGATCTCAGAACATTTTGCAACCATTCATTAATAAGCCAGCCACCTGTCTTGGAAGACAGGCAGAATTATCCCTTAACTGCAAGTAAGTAAAATAAGGACACAGACGTTAGCTGGGTTACCAGAAACCATAAAAAGCCTTTGTCCTTGCATGACCCTGTGCTTTGTAACTGGTATCTTGACAGAGGTTTTTGGAGCCTTATGCAGATGCAGCAGCTGACAGTCAAATAAATGTCTAGTTTGTCTTCCCATGTTTCTTACTCCTGTTTTGCCATCTTATACCTTGGGGAGAGCATTAGACCTTTGATGAGATGCTCTCCCTGTCCATCAGGCCTGCTATAACCAACCTGCAAACATTTCCTCAGCCTCAGCAGCAAAAGGGTGAGTGACCCTGCAGATGCTTTACATGGACAGGGAGCCAGTTATTGAGCCACACAGTGCACCCACTGTCTGGCATGGGTTTCGGTCCCTGAGGGCTCTGAGGTGGCTTGAAGAAGCGTGTATTTAGCTGTGCTAAGAGCCTTCCTTTTCCTTCTTCCACTCAATCTCTGCTTTGGACAGACCACCAAATGATGATCATAAATATCGATGGATAATTAGAGATTCCTTTATCTTCCAAGTTCCAAAGGTGTAGATAAGATGAACCTTTCAAGCTGCTGTGCCTCTACCTTCCCCCTGGGAGGTCTCCTGCACTGGTCATTGGTGCATGAGACACCACTGGGCTTGGCAGCCAGTCCCCTTCAGTAATTCATCTCAAATATTCCTAGTGCTGCTTTAGATTGATGATGTTTTCCCCTTTCCTTTCTCTCTATATTGTCAACTTAACTGCTCTGACTTATAAAGCTGTTAATCTTTCACACACATGCTTACGTTAAGCAGCTTAAGAGCACTGCAAACACTTTATCCTCATAAAGATTGAACTGCCCTGATATGAAACTTGTAGCTCTGGAATAGAACAAAATTTACGTACGCAAATAAAAGCTGAAGGTCAGGGACAGGCAGAGAGGCTGTAAATATTTCTGGGCCCATATTTCAGAAGGTTTGAAAAGAGGAGATGGGTTGATTGGCTTCAAGCTGCTTCTGTGCCCTGAGTCAGCAGGAGATGAGAGGAGAGGGAAGAAGGTGGATTTCTTGCACCGGAGGAGGTGACCAGGACAGGCAGCTGCTTCTAGTCCCATTGCAAACATCTCAAGTGAAGTCAAGAGAGATTCCTTTCTTCTCCATTTCTGAAAGGGAGCTAACTGCCTTTGACGGCAGGAGAGGCAGGTTTGAAATGGCCCTGGCTGAATGTCTGGCAGCTGTTTGGCTGTAGCTGCATGGGGTTTGCAACTTCTGCTCCCTCTTACATTGTTCAAGAGAAGCAGTGGTGAATCCAGGCAGCCCTTGGTGATGCAAGGATTAGTGATAGGCTTGGCTTGACCTTGGTGCAGTGCTATCACAGTGGCTGGGCACAGTTCAAGTGCAGATCAGGCTGCCTTTGTGTTAGGTGCTGCAGAAGCAGGTCTGCTGTTATCTGGTCCTGCTGCACCTCAAAGACAAGCCCCAGGCAGCAGAGTAAAGGACTCTGGACACCTCTAATAGCTATGAGAAAATGCCTGTACACACTGTGATCCACGAGCTCAGAGAAGTGATTTATGTGCGCTGGGCTGGTATGCTGCATTTAATTCATAGAAACATATCATAGATTCATGTAATTCATCATTCATTCATAATTCATTATATCTGGTCCTCATCACGATACCACAAGGCCTTTTGGACCATGCATGGAATATGCTGCACCCACTGAGTCACTCTGGCTGTGGGCTCTGTGTGCACTGGGAGTTCAGTCCTAATGATATTTCCATCCCAGTTCCAGCTCTGTAGAGCGGAAGGGGAATAATATAAAGATCAACTCTAAGTGAAGGATTTAGGAACAGGGTGGCTTCAACAATAGCATAACCTGGCCCTGCCAGGCCATAGAGTACACAATGACTAAAACTATTGGACCTTCTGATAACTTTGCTTGATAAACAGCTTTCCTGCCTATACAAGCTTGATGCCATTCCTGTGTGTTGGAAATACAGAGGGAGCCCTGGCATAAATAGTAACTAGGCCAGTACATCCCTCTTTTTCTCTCCAATCTTATTTACTGGATCTCCCTGAACTTCTCTGGCAGTGATTTCTCTCTCCTCTTTTCCCTTCCTGCATGGGGAAAGAAGTGGCTGTGAAGCCCACTTGCCTGGGGAGCTGCAGTGAAACAGTTAACCTTTCCCAGGGCTTGTGATGGGGATGCAATTTATAATTGTATTTTCCAAGAGAGCTATAAACTTGTCTCCTATCAGTTTTCTGGCTGAGGCAGGGAGTCATCAAGAGTTGCATCAGGGATGAGGTATAATTCAACCAATTATAGCTGGCAGGTTATGCTGCACTTGTAAAGTACGGATTTTAAAGCCTGCAATTGCTGATAAACAGTATTGCAGGCAGAGCAGAGCAAAAGCTGTTCTCACTGAATAGGCAAATTGTATCATTTAACCCTTTCCTCCCAGGGGACCAGTTGTGTCGCTGCCAGTGATGCTTTTGCACCTCTCTGCAGCACTTGTCATGGGTACATTGGGCTGTGCAGGGGTTTGGGCTGTGTGGGCATCAGCGGAGAGGCTGCTTGCACTGGAAGGCAGAGGTGGGGCTAGAGTACATGGAGCAGGCTGTGAATCAATGGGCTGGGAAAGGCCATCTGCAAAGGAGGTGATTTCCCACCCTGAATGTCTGCAGGAGAGGAGTGTTCAGCCCAATGCATTCAGCCCATGGATGCTGCCAGGCCATGCAGCACAGAGGAGTTCTCAGGAAGCGTGTGCCCTCTGCCTCCATCAGTAAATGCTTTGCCTTTTTATACTCCATTTAGATCCGAAAGGGTAATTGTTTCCCTGTAGCAGAATTAATTGTAATCTCACTATTAGATAATTGTCCTTTCATCTGAGTGCGGCTGCTTCTGAATTACAGGGTTGCATCACCAGCGAGGGGGGTGGCTGGGAGGCAGCAGCAGCCTTCTGCAGCAGGAAGGTGTCCAACTGGATTCAAACTTCAATAAGGGAGAGGAAAGGTTGCTGGAATTCCAAATAATTCCCTTTTCCTGCTGCTCCAGCCCTCCAAGACCCCTCTTTGGCCAGAGCTAATTGATGCCCCTCAGAGCCACCACAGCCAGCGCCCCACAGGAGATGTGAGGATAAGGAAGCAGCAGCCCAGCTGGGTACCAGACACAGCGAAGTGTGCAAACACGAGTGGTATTAAGTTCCCTTGTGAAGGAAGGGGGTGTTAAGCAGAGCTAAGGAGATGAACCTCCTGTTAACGCCATCCCCAGCTGCCCGTCCTCAACAGCCCTTGGAAAACCATTCCTCTTTCCCAACCCACCCTGCGGCTCCGCACCTGGAGCTGGAGGGACATTTTGGGAGCAAGGCCACTAGAGGGCATTCTGGGATTCCCACTGACAGCCTGGCAGAGGCAGCGCCTCGCTCTCCTCCGGGCTTCCTCTGGCTCCCTCCGGGTCTCCCGTTGCAGTCAACCTGCTCCGCTGCTTGGGAAAGAGCGAGGGATCTGCCCCTTTTGTAATCCTTGTTCTGGCTGGTGGTTGGTACCTCAGCCAGCTCCTGCTTCTGGTGCTCCTCTGTGGGGAAGAGGATTCATTCGAGGCCAGAGCTCAGTAGCAAATGCAGTTACCAGTGCAGGAGGGACGTTACTGATACCCCTGAGAGATGCGTCCTTAACAGTGATGGAAATTCCACATCTTCCCCAGGCAATCTGTACCAGTGCTTCCTTATCCATCCTGCTAGATGGGTTTTCCAGGTACTACAGTGAATCTTATGCAGCTGAAGTTCATGTCTTCCTGCCTTACCCACCCCAGGCATGGAGAACACATTATTCTCTTTCCTGTAGCAATCCTTTACATCCTTGCAGACTGATCCTGTGCTTTCCTTTCCCTAAGATAAACATGTCACCTTTCCTCTCTTTCTTTGGCGGATATCTTTCCATGCCTCTGATCATTCTGGCTGCTGCCTTTTGGGTGCTCTCCAACTGAGCCTCGTCAGATGTGCCTGCAGGAAGTGTTAGCACATCTCATGCTGCTGGTCACCCCACTCCAGTCAGGTCTTTCACTGCAGAGCTGCTGCCAGGTCAATGTTTCCCACCCCAAACCTTTTATTCTTAGTTCCTGCCTCATTCCACATTTGTTCCTTTTCAACAGGGATAAAACAGCATTGTTCCTGCATTCCCTAAGGTTTCTTACTGGTGAGGAGCTTGGCCAGTGGAACCCATGGTGTGACCCTCTGCTCTACTGGGGCCCTGAGAACACAATGTCTTGTCTTGGCCCAAATAGAATCATAGAATGGTTTGGGTTGGAAAGGACCTTAAGGTCAACCAGCTCCAACCCCCTGCCATGGGCAGGGACATCTCACGCTAGACCATGTCACCCAAGGCTGTGTCCAGCCTGACCTTGAACTCTGCCAGGGATGGAGCATTCACCACTTCTCTGGGCAGCCCATTCCAGTGCCTCACCACCCTTACAGTAAAGAACTTCTTCCTTACATCTAACCTGAACTTTCCCTGCTTCAGACTGAGCCCATCACCCTTGTCCTATCACTACAGTCCCTGATGAAGAGTCCCTCTCCAGCATCCCTGCAGGCCCCCTTCAGATGATGTGAATCAACCAGACACACATGGTACCAAACCCATGTCTGTGCAGCCACTGGTGTTCTCTGCTGTGCTAACGCAGGGAAATGATATCTGCTATTGTGAGCTTAGAGAAGAAAGGTCTCTGTGTTTGAATAAATAAAAATAACATCAAATGGTGCTGCAAGTCCTTTTCATTTAATACTCCCAAGTATCCGAGATTAGGCATTTCCCATAAAACCTTCATGTTTTCAGTCATTTTAGGAAATGACAGTGTAACAATAACAACGTGGCAATGGCTTTATAATAGGACAATAGCAAACACATCTTACACATGAGCAAAAGCTGGGGGTTTTTTTGCCAGTGAAGTTGCAGTGAATTGAGCCATAAAACAAACAAACAAAACGAGATAAAAGCAGGGTTGTTTTCCTGAAGACTTGCTTAAGTCAAAAGCAAATTACTGGGTTCAGCAAGAGAGCTCCTGGAGGATACTCTGAAGTGTGGGCTACCTTCATCGGTATCTTCTGGCTTCAGAATCTTTGAAGCAATGAGGTGATTTATTACTGACTCAGAGATCTATTATTGACTCCTGATTTATTTATTATCCAATGAGAGGATTTATTATTGACTCATAGAATCATTTAGGTTGGAAAAGACCGCCAAATCCAACTGTTAATCCAGCACTGCCTAATCCACCACTAAACCATGTCCCTGAGCACCACGTCTACACGTCTTACAAATCCCTCCAGGGGTGGTGACCCCACCACTGCCCTGGACAGCCTGTTGGAACCACCAGGTACTTACACTGGCAGTAATTTTACGTATGATGTCCCCAGTACAACATAGAGGAACCAAAGGACCCCCTGACTCAACCGTACTGAGCTCTGTTAGTGGGAAGTACTTATCAGGTCAAAGAGCTGCTCCAGTCTGAAAGGGGAAGAACACGTGGTTGGGGGTTAGCACTGGAGATGTGTCCTGTCCCCAGGCAGGGATTTGACTGCTCCTACATTCCCACACACTTGCAGCTATTTACAGCACAACCCGCAGTGCACAGCTTCAGCAGATGCACGTTTCCTTGGCCCCTGGCAAGTGATTGCATTAAGTGCTGCTCACACAAGCGATTCCAGTAGGGTCCTGACCCAGCTCTGATCTCCACCATCTGGACCAGGAGTCACCAGCTCATTAGACACACACAGATCAGATGCTTCCAGGTTTGACACCAGACGATCCGCGCTCTGAGCCACACGCTTTGAAAAGCTCTGTTGGTGCCACAGGGATGTTCAGGCTGCTCTGAGCACCTGGTAATACTGATCCCTCTTAACACGGACACCAGGATGTCAGAGCACTGCCTCTGCTGTCTCAGGAGCTGCACTGATGCAGGAGAGATGTGGGACAGGATGTCCTGGGCTGGTGTCACCTCCTGGCCGTCGATTCCACTGCAATCACCATGGTGGGGTTTGAACACCCAGCTTTTCAGCTGCTGTAGTGTTCCCAGGGCAGAGCAGTGTCCTGGCAGGGACTCCTGACTGGCACCAGCATCAGTGAAGAGTCAGTGGTCCAGTAAGTCACACAGGGGCCAGAGTCTCCATACTAGTTTGGATGGGAGAACTGAACAACTGTCCAAACTACATTCCTATAAAGCCTTCATATGCCAAATCCACCTCTGCACTCTTCCTCACTGACCTAGAAGCATCTGTCTCAAGCAGCTGTGGCTGAGGTGTCCCCAGATGTAGCCTGGTCTCTGGTTTCTCTTCTTCAACATGGCATGAAGAGGGCTACCTGAGCGAAACCCATTCCGATGCTCAGCCTCAGCTTGTGCTAGCTTCACTCTGCCCACCACAGCCTACGCTGTGTTGTGGTGGCTCATGAAAGGAGAGTATATATTTGTATCCTTCCAAAGTAAATCAGCAGCTGAGCTTACTTGCTTAGAGCTGGGTACAACTCAGAGAAGGACCATGCTTACCCACCTGATTGAAGTCTTGGCTGTCAGGTAACGTGAAAACCACTTGTCAAGGCAGCAGGAAAGAGCTTTTCCACTGGCCAAATGGACCTCTCTCAAGATGCAGGGGGGGTTCATGTGCTGGGATCATACAGGAAAACAAATTAAGTCTCAGGTCTTCTGTTTCCTCATTCTTCGAGTTCCTATGAGTCCACAGCAGGCTCAGTTCAGTTCCTCCATGTAGTGACAGTGAGGCAAAGCAAAGCACTGAAGTGAGATGACAGACAAGAATGAAAGGACAGATCAAAGTCCACTGGGAGTCAGGAAACAATTTGAAGGCCAAGAGGATGCAAACCTGAAGGCAGGAAAGAGAAGATCAGTGCAAGTGTACGGTGAGGCCTGAATGAAAGAAGGCCAGCAAAGAGTGAGCCAGGCAGAGTGGCATCAGGTCTGGTGGGTCAGGCACAACCTGTGCACTCTGAGGAGCAGATTACATGGCAACAGCCACTGATATGACAGGCATCAGAGGAGACTATCCATCTGTGAGAGGGCTTGGCAGAGGCTCACCATTCCATTAAACGTCTGCTAGACTGGAACGAGATCAAAGGGAATGCTGCTGCTGCAGAAGGTATCCGGTATGAGAGGACAGGGTAAGCACTTGATAGTGACTGACAACACTAGCCGACATGCAGCCACATAGAGCGTGACAGAGCTGATGCTTCACGGTTTGTACAGGGTCAGAGCATCACTGTATACCCTGCTTCTTCCCACTTGTATGAAACAGGAATGTTACTGCAGCTTCCTGCTCCAGCCAGCCTAGAGTCTATTTTGGCAACTGGTGCAGGTACAGCTGAGATGTGCAGATGCACACTATGGTCCTGTGCAAATATCACTGTCATTTTCTTTAGGGGTTTGGTTAATTCTACTTAGTTTTCTCATTTCTTTTAAAATCAAAACCCATCAGGCTTCTGAACGCTGGGGAAATCAAGGTACCCAACACACATCACTAAACCATGTTGATTTGAACAGTGGATGCAAATAGAGGGCACAACTGCAATACAGAGGTCTTTTCTTAGAGAAACAGGAAGTCAAGGCTGGAGATAGTGCAACGTTTGTCATCTTGCAGGTTCACAAGCAAGGACCGGACACCAAAAGCTTCCATAAGCACCCAAGCATTTTTGTTCAACCTGAAGAGCCAACACCAAGTGGTGGTCGCAGCCCTGCCTGGGGGTCTGCCCTGCTCCTCCTCTGGCAAGGTTTCTCATTTAGGGCTCTGGATGGATGTGGAGGTCAGCAAAGTCGACAAAGGGCTTTGGCTGACTCCTGTGGGTCTGTTGGCTTGGGACGGGTGTTGATTCTCTGCATGTGCTTTATTGTCTTGCTGTAAGGTCAGTTCAATATCTCTCATGTGCTGGCTGGGCCACTGCCAAGAAGTAATGTAGCAAGACAAGGACAATGCTGAGATGAAGAGAAGTGGATGAGCTCAGTACTCTCAATGTTAATTATCAGGCGTGATTGGCCTTGCAAAAATCTCCCCAGGCCTGGAGCCACATTTTCTCACTTGCTTTTAATCATGATGGTGATGGAGAAATGAATGGCATCTACCGGGGCGCAGCTCCTCAGAGGGATGTAAGTGCATAGTTACAATTACCTTGTGATGCTCACACGTGTTTGGGATGTGTGGTCCCTTTCCCTTGACCTTATCTCTACCCTTATGCAAAGTGAGCTTTGTGAGAGCCAAGTGCTTCAGCCACCAGTTGCCTCAGCTGGGCTGGCCTGAGTAGGACCTGTGGGGCTAAAGAAGAGCTGTGTGCCACAAACTGGGATTTTTCCCATTTTGCTTGGATTGCTTTATTTTACTCCCATAACCCATTAAGAGAGCCACTGGTCTGTTGGAAGGGGAAATCACATTGCTGGCATCTCCCCCATGCACTAGTAAGTGCTCACTGTGGCACTGAGCCCTCCCTGGCGGTGCACGCAGGAGCTGCCAGGCTGTTTTCCTTGCACTGCACCTGTAGGAATGGGATTCACTTCCTCCCTGGAGGCAGCCTGTGAGATCAGGCTTTGGGTGTGAGACGACAAAGTCATCAGTCTGACAGAGACGTGATTTTCTTTCTCTCCCTTTCTCCAGCAAGCCCAGTGTTGTGCTTTTTTGCAGTCTGCCCTTTTCTCATTTTATCACTTTTTTACCTCTGAAGCTCGATACATCCTTCCACAGTGGGGCCTGTTCCAAGTATCTTCAGTGCATCCTGGCAATGAAGCTGACAGCCCAAACAACTCTCTAGAAGTTAGGGAGGTTTCTTTAAGTCAGTACCTACTGTGCCAGCAAAGCCCTGAGCTCACCATCACAGGCAGTGCATAACAGTAACACTCTTAACAAAAGATGGATTTGTGCAGGCAAGGTTTTGACTTGAGAGAATTGGCTTGTTCTGAAGCAAGGTCTGTGGCACCCTGCGAATACACAAGGATCTTAAAACACTCCACTAATGGACAAGGACCTTCAAACACCCCAGAGGCACTGAAACCACTGCATGGTGATGAGAGCCCCTCTGATAATTCACAGCTCAGTGTCCATAGCTGAGGACTAGCATCGAGTTGGGCTATTCTTTCCCATGCTCAAGGCCAGCCTCATCCAGACTATCTGTGCTCATACGACAGCTCTGAGCTCAGCACTGGGGACACGGGTAGGACAGGGAGATGATGATCAAAGTGTGCAGTGGGATGGAGAGGTGTGGGAGAGAGCAGTGATTGCGGAGGGGGAGCGGGGACCACTAGAGGGAAGCATGAAGCCGCTCACGCTAATGGCTTCCGAGGAGAGCCTAAGAACTGGCAACAAAAGAAAAGGAGCCGCGGGCATGGGGACAGAGTCATCTCCTGGGGTGCTGCTGCTTTGTGAGCATCTCCTGTAGGCCCTGGGCAGGTCCAGCTAAGAAGGAAGGAGTGCAAATGCAATCAGCTGCCTCCAAACGGTCCAAGTCCTTCCTGTCTCCCCAAGAGGAGACAGTGGGATCTCACCATCCCCTCTAGATCCTGGAGGCTCCCTCGGAGCAATGCTGTATCTCCCTGACTTAGCATGTGATTAAACACGTGGTAAAAGGGGAGAAACTTCATGGGGCTGGTCCCTGGCATTATAAATTGCTGTGAGGATGAACTGAGCCTGGCTGGGTCAATGTGGCGTCCAATGGCGGAGAACAGTGATGAATCAATTCTCTCATCCCATCCCAGAGGATTGCCCAATGGGAGCCAAGGATCCTGTCAAGAAAGGTCAGCTCCTTAGGGGTAGGAGAAAGGGACAGGAACACAGACAACCCAAGGGATGACTGCTCTCATACACTGAGTCCCCAGTCAGGTTCTGGTGCATATTTGGGTGCTCAGCACAATGGCAAGCCAAGCTTCCCACCCCTTACCCCCAGGGATGCAACTGTCCTGCAGGCTGAAGGTGCCAAACCTTCTATATACACACAAGAAAGCATGCGTTTGACTAATGCTGCTTCTGACTCTGTTTCCAGCCACCCCATGAGCCAGATTATCCTCTGATGGGTCTCCACTTTCCATAGGCATCTAGAATAGCATGCTGACAATGGCACAGACAAGAAACAGAGCCAGCAAGTGAAGCCACTTGCCTGGAGATGGCTGCAGAGCAGTCATCTATCATTTGAACAACTGAGCAGGTCTAGGCTAAAAAAGAGACAGCGACATGGGTCTGGTCAAGGAGAAATCAGTCTGTTATGCTAAACCCCTCTTGGGGCTGTGGAATCCAATGAGTGCAGCCTTTCCTGGGAATACCCTTATCAGGGTGCTTGGAGAAAGAAAATCCCCTTCCTTCATTGCAAAAGCATGTGGCAAAGGGTGTGAGGCTCCACTTCCCCCATCCACAAGAGCTCAAAGGAGAGGGGGTGACTGCTGCTCTAGGGCAAAGTCACAGCAGTGCTTCTTTCTTTGGACGCAAGCATCACACTCCATCCAGCTGCATCTCTCCCGTGTGTTGGGTCTTCCCTTGCTTCCAGTCTTTAGACATCTCACTTGGGTTTTCTTCTGGAAAAATCTTTGCTAGGAGAATATTTCAGATCCCATTTGAAGCACAGCTCATGAGCTGCCAGCTGAAAAGAAGGGGGTCTGAGCCCATGCGCCTGCATCTGTTCATGGGAATGCCTCGAGGCACTGCGTGTTAATACACTCTCTGCAGACCACAGTCTAGTGTTTCTTAGTTGTACTAAATCACAGAAAATGACAACATGCTCCATCTGCAAGTGAACAGAGACATCTTTATGCATTGACTGAGCCAGAGCAGAGCAACGCCTCGCACTGCACAGGCAGAGGAGCCTGCAGCAGGGGTTCAGGGATGACCCCTCTGACTCCTTCCCAACTATAAAAGAGGCTGAGGATCTGGGATTGCTCCTTATGGATGTCCTTGCTGCCTATCTGTGTCCGCTGGGATTTGGTATCAGTGCAGAGCATCACGGCACAGCCGAAGCATTGTCTGGGTGAGGCTGTGTGTGCTGCTGGCTGTCGCCATAGCTGGTGGTGGTGAGTGGGCGAGACACATCTTAGCTCTGCCCATGGCTCCTCTGAGTCTGCAAGCCCAGAGCCAGCTCCTTACTCTCTGCTCTAGAGATTTTACTACCCTTTGCCCAAGAATACGCTGTTCTCATGGACTTGCAAGTGGAGGCCGCAGCAGCATCGATCAGGACTCTTCATCCAAGTAACCACAACAGGATTCTGGAGTAAACTACAGATAAACACTGCTACTCAGCTTCCTGCCTTTGGTTGGGGTTTTACACGGAGCGGTACTGCGGTGTTCATCACTCAGCAGAGCTACTTTTCTGCTGTGACCCTGCTCAGAGGGTCTCTTCATTAGAGGGAGACAGGATGGGCAGCAGTGTGCTGCCTTATACACAGCTCGCTGCAGAAGTGCCTCTTATGTAGGATACCTGCACAGAGCAGGAGTGCTTGGGTGAGCAGTTCACTGCTTGCCCCCATTGTAACAAAGCAGTTAATGCTGAACAGTGCAGGAGCTCTGCCCCATCCCTGCTGAGCACCATGGCACATCACACCGTGACCCTTCTAGCCTCCACAGTATGGACGCACTAAACCCAAGAGGGGGAGAGAATCTAAAACAGCAAAAATCCAACATAATGAACCTTTCAAAATGAAGAAAAGGCCAAAGGTGATTGTTGCTCCTAATTGGACATGCCCTGGTATCAGGGTGATGGAGGGGAGATAAAGGCTTCACCTCAGAAAGAGCAGGTTGAGTGTGCTCTCTGCATCCCCTCCCTCCCTCTGTAGGGTAGCAGGACCAGGCAAGAGCATCATCCAGACTGCACTGCAGTGGAATAAGTCTCTCAAAACCCCAAACTCCTTCCCAAGGAAAGGAAGATTGGTAGGAAAACCCCAGCAAATACACCACCAGTTGTGGTTTTCCCCCACATTATCCTGATCCATTGCTCCTGAGGAAACTTGGACTTCTAAAGGCTGGAGTGGGAACAATCACAGAGTTACTCAGTTGTCAGCTCTGACTCTGACTCTTGATACCACCCTAGGCATGTATCCTGCCAGCTCTGTGCCACACTAGAGTGAAGTTGAGGCTGTAAACCTTCCTTGCCTCCCAGGAGTAGAGGAGCAATTCATGAGCATCAGGAGAGCTTTGAACCTGCAGGTAGGAGGCTGGGAGAGAGGAAGATGCTGCAACTTTGGGGCCCTGAAATTCCAAGTAATGTTCCTTTTCATTTCTCCCACAGCCTGCCAGGCTTTGACAGGCTGAAGCACCAGGGAAGGGAGCAGCCTAAGCTGCACAAAGATGCAGCTCTGAGCTGCTGCCTGCAGCTGGGACCCCACTCCAGCTGGACTGAAGTTTGGCATGGAAAAGCTGGATAGAGCTGAGCCATCTGGGCTGGAGCTGCAGCTGCCAGCAGGACGGGTGCAGGCTGAGCAGCCACCACCACATTCTCCCATTGTCCTCTATAGCAGGGTGGAAAACACAACTGGAATGTTCAGGTCCCATAGCTTCCCCCAGAAGGCTCCAGCCTCCCTCCGGCACTCCCCAGGGCTCCTGGGAATCCCTTGGCAATTGGACCGGGTTTTCAGTGTTCCCGTATGCTTCCCATGCTGCATATGGGACCGTATGGGAATGCTGAGGGATCACGGTCAGGGATCTGTCAACCTCAAGCAGGAATGCATGGTTGTGCAGATTGGAATCAGGGATCACTGTGCTGGCTGCAGGGGAGCTGCTGCTCATGCTTCCCCAGTGGGTCTCTGCCCTGGTCCCCAGGGTACAGACAGGTTCCAATGGATGCTCTGTTGCTCTCTGAGCATGGGAAAGAGCAGCAGCAGTGAATGAGTCTGGGCTGTCTGATGCCTGGGCACTGCAGTGCAAGCCTTTCTGAATGGGCTTATCAATTATTCACACAGCTCAAAGGCTCAGTGGGTCTGCCTGCAGGTCTCCCTCCCTCGCCTCTCCGAGCTCTCTGACATAATATGATTAGTTGGCTCTTCCACAACAGAGCTGGGTTTGGAAGATGTCTCAGGAGCACATCTGAGGCACGCAGCATGCCCACTGGCTGGGGAAGAGCTGGAGTAAGCTGTGCTCTAAGCCACGGCTCAACTCGTTGGCTGACCTGCAGCACGGAGTTAGGGACCCTTTGCTGGCAAAGGCTCTGTTCCAAGTTGGGAGGCAGAAGTGCTGGGAAATACCATGTTTCTTCCTGGAGGCATCTCCCTGCTTTGAGATCGTGAGTAATTGCAGGCTGGGGCAGGGAAGGGTCCGATCCCCAGTCACAAAGGGTCAGGGCAGCTCTCACATGTCCCTGGTTCCAGTAAGGAACTGTGCCGTGAATGCTCTGCGAAGTGCTGTCCTGGCAGCAGAGCAGCATCAGTGCCCATCAGGGGTGCAGGACAGTGGCTCCAGATCAACCCAATCCCTTCTTCCCCCTTGCCTTGTTACTTGCTAAACCTACATGAAACCTGTCTCCCATCTGGGATGTGGCGACAGGGTTTCAATTCCTCCTATTCTGAAGAATTATCATGCAATGGTTATGGAACCAAGGCATTGAGAATGGAGTGCATTATTCATTTCCCCCTTCGCATGTATCATACATAGAGCTCTGCATTTCATGTGCGAAGGTACTGTGTGCTGTTGAGGGTGGCACCACCTTTGCATGGCTGTGCTTTGTGTCTCTGCACCAGCAGCACATGGAGAGGATGCTGTTAGCACAGACATGGGGGTCTGTGTTATTGATGGAGTCCAAAAGGTCTGCGATGGCCATGGTTCAACACGACTGAGGAGCTCTAGTTCCCCAGGAGATGGTGCAGCGGGGTCAAGGGATGCAGGGGGCAAGGACACAGGGTACAGAGCAGATCAGGGCCCTTATGGAGCCTGCACTGGGAATTTGTCTTCTAGCTCCCTGGAAATCAGGTTTCCACATGTGAAAGTGAGGAGCCAACAGACACAGGGAGGCTGCGAGCTTAACTGGTGTGTGGCAAATCCTTCCACCAAGAGCCAGCCATGTGCAAGCTGGGATGCTCCCAGCCACGCCAGCCTTAGGCACACATCTCCAGACTCCATCCCTTGATCTGCCAGCCCCTGTGACATAGCAGAAGGTCTCTGGTTGCAGTGTTTGTAGCAGCAGGGGCAGGACAGAGGGAGAGCATTTATTTTTGGCTGTGGTGAAGAGGGTGAGGAGGGAACAAACTGTGACATGAGCCATGTCAATGGGAGACGAGTCTGGGCGTCCACCCCAGTTGGCAGGTGCTCCGACCCCAGTGCAAGATGCTGGGGGCTTCTGATGACTGGAGGTCCTGCCAGTGGGGGTCTCCCCTTCCCCTCTCCCATGTGTGTCTTATCTTGGCCACATGCACGTGGAACCGGCACATGTCATCCCTGGAATACTCATCCTCCTTGTGGAGGGGTGGGAACAGGCATGAGGGGGGTGGTGCTGTGGTGCTTTCTCCTGCTGCCAGGCCATCAGGAAGGCAGGGATGAGGGATACTCACCGCTGTGAGCTGGCCAAGGGCTGCTGCTCTCTGCCTGCAGCCTGACTGCACATCACTGCCCCAGGTCACCATCACCCCAGGGGGAGCAGGACCCCACTGCAGAGGTGCCGGTGCTTTGGTGAGAGCTCCGACCTGAGCTGGCTGCTCATTTGTAACAGGCTCCGCGTTCACACTGTGGTCTCCGTCTATGAGCACTCAGCAGCCTTGTCATCAGCCAATTCGATCCATCAGCTTCTTGACAGGCTCGGAGAATAAAAATAACCACCCATTTCTAAGTGCCTATTATGGCACTTTGAAAAATGCCTCCGCAGGCGAGCCTGAATTATTCCCAAAGTACTCATTTTTAAAAAACGTTATTTTAATGTAATAAATTATTTGTACTGAAGAGTAAAAGATTATCCATGTACCCTGATAGCTCTCTGCACAGCGAGGGGTGCAGCCTGTGCCTCCCATGGGGTGGGTAGTGCAGTGAGCTCTGGGGCTGTGGGGAGCAGGGATCCTGGCTCAGCCTCTCGGGAGCTGCCGCTGATGGTCTCAGAGCTGTGGGGAAACACCGATGGGAGACCCACAGAGCTGCTGGTGCTGCTTAAAGCACTCCACGTAGCCCAGAGGACCGTGAGGTAGCCCAGCACTATGCAGCATCCTCTGGGCGCGGAGGGAAAGCTGTGGCTACCCAGCTCCAGGGGATGGCAACAGCCGGTTCATTGCTCCCAGCAGCAGGGTTTTGCTGCTGCTGTGGCTGGTCTTAAGCAGGCAGGGTCCCAAACACCAGCACAGCATCCACCCAGGAGCCTTCTCCGAAGCTCTACCCAGGAGCATCACAACACGGAGATGCTCAAATGCCCGCACACTTCTCCACACCTCCAGGCTGGGCCTGCCAAGGGAGCCAGGCAGATGGAATGCACACAGGGAATAAACACCTTGCCTGGGCTTGCTGGGGGTGCAGGAGCTTGCTCAGCCAGGCAGAGATGGGACGGGATGGGATGGGATGGGATGGGATGGGATGGGATGGGATGGGATGGGATGGGATGGGATGGGATGGGATGAGATGGGATGGGATGGGAAGGGATCCCTGCATTAGCCCTGCAAGGAGCAGCTGGTCGGGCTTCGGAGAGGAAAGGGACTCTCCTTGTTTGGTTTGACAACAGGCTGAGGGAACTGGAAATCCTCCATCTCCCAGCAACCAGCCACCTGGGAGCACCATGCCTTCTCCTCCCACAGGGATCCTCATCTGCAGCCTCACATGCGCTGTCCTGAAGCTTTCCATGCACGACACCAGCCACAAGCAGCACCTGCTTGAGGATGCTCCGGTGACCTGGTCCCTAGAGCAAAAGTGTTCCAAAAAGACCTGGGGGGGGGGGGGGGTTAGCAGGATATTTTCATCATCTTTAGGACTGTTTTTCCTGTGGTATTCCATGGGAGTTTTAATACTTTTTTATATTTTCTTAAAACTGCTTTGGTTTTAGCTAAACCCCAAAATACTTGTTCTTCACAGCCTTTTCTTGGGGAAAAAAGGAAAAACAAAGGATGAAACCTGACTTTGGGTGAATCCAAAAAGTGTGGTGATGTGTTTTCTTGAATAACTATTTGTAAAACATACACTGAAAGAGAAAGAAGATTTTAACCCATGCTTCAAACAACTCTGCTGCGAGAAGCGGGACCCCCAGTATCAGCCACTGGGCTGCTTGAGAGCACGAAAACCTGTCATTGCTAAAGGTGTGAGGACATGGTGTAGGGGGGAGGCTATGATTGCAGCCTTAGTGATGCCCTGGGGGGAAAACATCAGTGTTCACTGCTGGGAAGGAGACCCTGCCAGAGGACCCCAGTGCCCACCTCTGCCTCCAAAGGGGGCAAGCATCGTATGGGGAGCATGTGCTGCCACCCCTCTGGGTTGCCCCATTCTGCACTATTCCCCTGCTCTGGAGCCGCTCTCCACCACTCCTTCCACCACAGGGACTGGAGCCCATCATGTCCTGGGGCTCTCCTCCCCACCAGACCTCCCCTCCCCGAGTGGCTTGATTATAGGGTAGCCATTCAAATCATTTTAATGAGCTCAGCCTGCTGCTGTGAGGCACCAGTAACTATGGCAACTTCATTCAAAGGTGGCGTGCATGGTGGCTGTGTCAGGATTTGTGTTTCAGGGAGCTGATTGGAGGAGACAGGCGAAGGTGGGAGTCCTTTGGGAATTTGGGCTTCTTTGCATGAGGGGTTTCATTTAAAGCAGTGGCAGGTTGCATTCGCAGGGGGCAGAGATCCAAGGCAGACAAATCCCCTTTGGTCTAAGACCCATTGCCCCTGGTCCCAAGAGACCTGAGGGTCCTATTCCCATATGCTGCAGTGATGGAGGGGTCTCCTTTCCATCACTGTCCCAGCCATCACCTTGCAGGCATTAAGAAACTGATCTTGGATGAAAGCGAAGAGCTTGGCTTCTGACACCCAGGGAAAACAAGTTGCCATTCCAGGCTGGTGGAGCAGAGTTGCTGGCCTGAGAGCAGCACCAGGCTCCTGGTCCCACCTGAGGCAACGCAGCCCTGCACTGAGCTGCTTGCTCTTTGACACCCCAGCCATGCTACTTATCTCACTTACACCTAGGGCTGTCCTTAGGTACTCATAGAAATTACACGGTTTGTGTCTGCTTTGCATTAGCATCATGGAGAGCCAGAGCAGGCATATTTTCCTAGTAAATCACTGCCACCCCATTCTGGGCTGGCTTACACAGGGCTCTGGATGCAGGGAGGGAATAATTCGTATGTTTCAGCACCACTGGCGAACACAAAAACTCTATCTGCTACAAACCCCTGTGGTCGCATCGATATTGCCGGTAAAATAAACAGGGCATGGGCATGGGCTGCAACACCACCCAGCGGGTTAAATTATGGATCCAGACCCTGCGCGGATACAGCACAGCTCTGGGGAGGCTCTTTCCCCATGGGTGAGGCCACCTTGTTTGGAAGGAAGATGTTGTTTGCATGCATGGTGTGCCTGGGAAAGGACGCTGCATCCCCGGTGCCTGATCTGCTGCTGCGTTGGCCTGAGTGGTGCTTCACAGGAAACCCCCCCAAGGTGGCTTTAAACACCTCCCTTGGGGTAGTGCGTGTCTGCACCCTGCCACTCACTGGTGCGAGAAGGTGCCACAGAGTTCTTTTTGCTGGTGTCAGCGCCCTAATTTCCCTCCCAGTCTCTTCGGGATAAACAAATCCTGCAGCAAACAGAGCTCTTTTATAGCCCTCACTTTTAATACAGCCTTACACGCCCACTGAGAATCGGGGCAGTGAAGTGATTCCAGACTCATGTGTGGATCTTGGATGAGTGTCTGGTCCCAGCTGAATTTCTCAAGTGACGCCTCAGTGAGGTGTAAGGGTTGTTGTGAAGCGCCTCCTGGTTGGCATCAGCAATAAATTCGTGTTTATAGGCACAGTAGCTGAAGTCTGGTTTTAGGGCAGATGCGAATGAACTGAGAATACAGGGTGGGAAGGCGGGGATTTGAAGGGTCACGGGTTGCAGCAAAGAAAACCCTCCCTATGGACACTGCACCTTGAAGTCGGCTCAACCCCAGACTTGTGGAAATAAACACAAAGGGAAAAGTTCTCAACACAGCTCTGAATCTGAAGAGAAAGTTTCCTGCTCAGGCTGGAGCTGTTCCTCACCTTCTCTCCTTGCCCATTTTAATTAATCCAGCTAGGATCAGGGTTACTGGGAACGCAGCACAGGAGAGGCACAGAGACAAGGAGTCAGGATGGAAGCACAGTAGGAATTTTTGGATGAAGCGTGGGGTTTTTTCCACTGGAAAATGCTGATTTTTTCAAACCTGACACTCATTTTTAAGAGAAGGTTGGTTTGGATTAATTTATTGAGTCAGAAAAAAATCTGGAAGGAGTTCTGAATTTGTCAAAATGAAGTGTTTAGACATTCTCAAGGCAGAAAAAAAAATCTCTATTTTCCAGTTCCGATGACCTCTTGTTTTGAAATTCAAGCTAATTAGAATTAAACATTTCAAATCAAGATGAATACTTGGAGTCTCAGCTCATGGAAGTCCTTCAGATCTTGGGTTCTCAGGACAAGCTGCAGCTCAACCCTTTGTGTGACCTGAGACGTTGGCACCTCTCCCCTCTCGACTCAGGGTGACACATGGGAAGATGCAGCCTCATCCTGTGATCTGGAGTCATCTCTCAGCCAGAGGGGCAAAAGCTTCTCCTCTTTCCAGCTTCACAGCAGATGGATCAGAGCAGTTGAACTGGGACGACTGCAGCTGATGGTGAGGGGCAAACAGCTCTGAAGGCACACACGAGACACAGAGCTCCCTAAAAGATGACTTTCCAGATGATCCTGTTGGTAGCTGACCCCATCCTGAGCAGACACTGCTTTGCAGAAGGAAAGGAGACTCCCTGCATTGCACACAAGGAACAGCCACAGTCAAGGAGCCAACTGCAGCTGATGGTCCAGGGATTTGGAGAGCAGAAGTTAGGTCCCATCTTCAACACATCAGCACATAAGAAAGTTGTTTGAAGCTCAAAATCCCAAGAGATTGGGTACTGAGCTCCCACTGGCACCTGTAGGGTATGAGATGCTCCCTTGTGCTGATGGCTCTTCTGCTTGAGAGTGGCTGGTGCTGGGTGGGACAGCAAGGGCCTCACTGCTTGCACCTTGGGCAGTGGGCAGACTGTGAACCCGAAGCGCAGAAGTGCTGTGAAGGTGTCTCTATCTGAGCGACTTCTGCTGCTCTTTCTGGGGCTGCACAGGTCCAGGCTTCTCCGCTCAATGCCCAGCCCCAGATGATGGCCAGAATCCAGGCAGCCCTCACAGCCCGAGGATTGGGAATGTCAGTGGGCAGCGGATCAGTGCACAGCCTGGCTTGGCTGTGTTGGCAGAGGATGGTCCACGCTCTTCTGGCATGGAGCAGCTCCAGGCAAGCAGCAGGATGAGTGGGAGCTGCCAAGCTTCCCTGCTCCCTTCCAGACTGGGAAGAGCCGCTGAGCACACACATGGCCTCTGGGCTCTGTAATCTCCAGCCACAAAGCTCTCCTCTAAATTGCATTTGTGCTCATTGGGAGTGATTACATTTTCCTGGAAGGATTTGACTCTCTGGCTGCTGCCTGCGATGGCAGAGCTCCTCCGGAATGGCTGCTGGCTGGAGGCTCCATGGACTGACAGCCCCCAGGAGCTGGGAGCTTTCTGCCTTCCCATCCTTGGAAGCAGCTTTGGAGGCTCCTGGCTTGCAGCAGGGTCAGATGGGCAGAGCAGTACTTCAGTACAGAGCAGGAGGTGTTTCACCCCCCAGAGAAAGCATGAAGTGGGGGGAAAGCAGAGGGCAAGGAGGAAGAGTGGTGCTGCCTGAGACACAAGCCAGGCAGGATGGAGAATGTGACACCGGATCGCATCAGGCATTTATGCAACGTTCATGCTGTGGGACCAGCCAAGGTTCAGGGGTTTGGAGGCTTGCTCAGAGCCAGGAAGGCTTTTCTGGACTTGCCTGAGAAGTGGGTGGGTGCTGAGCTATGGGAGAGATCTCCAGCACCTCGTGCCAAGCAGACTCAGAGCCTGGCAAAAGAGCTGTAACCGGCACCTTCTCAGGGAGGGAGTCTTGTCCCTCTCCAGCCCCACAGAAGTCCTGGGAATGTCTCGGCAGTTCAGACAGCAAAACCATCCCATTAACTTGGCAGAGCCCAGGAGCAGGAGAGAAACTCACCTCTTCTCTTTGTTTTATGGATGCAGGTCCTGGGAAGCACATCCCCATGGTCTTCAGAGCCGTGATTTCTCCCTCACCTAGACAAAGTCCAGGCAAGATGCAGTTATTTCCTTGCAAACTCTATCCATATGCTTGGTCACCCAGTCTGCCCTTGGCCATGGGAGAATGCTTCATGGCATATACTGGCTGCATCAATACGTACTCATAAAGCAAGATACTCAGTCCTAAACCCCACCTCTCTATCTGAGTAGTTCCTGCCATAAATTCACAGGTATTTAATAGAATCACAGAATCATGCGTTGGTTTGGGTTGAAGGGACCTTAAAGCTCCTCCAGCTCCAACCCTTTCACGGGCAGGGACACCTTCCACTGGAGCAGTTGCTCCAAGCCCCTGTGTCCAACCTGGCCTTGAACACTGCCAGGGATGGGGCAGCCACAGCTTCTCTGGGCACCCTGTGCCAGCGCCTCAGCACCCTCCCAGGGAAGAGCTATTCCCTAAGAGCTCATCTCAGTCTTCCCTCTGGCAGGTTAAAGCCATTCCACTCGTTTCTGTATAACAGGTTTATAGATTTAATTCTTGCTGTTCTGATCCCATCTTAGGGTTTGTACCAGGCGGGGAGGACTCTGTACCACCCTGTAACACCACCAGAAAAAACCTGCTTCGAGGAATGCCACTATCCAAAAACCTTCTTCCCATGCTTTATTCCCAGTATAACTGGACAACACCCCTGGACATGCAGAACAATCCCCTGCCAGCATCCTTTGCAGTGAGCCAGGACAAATCTGATTATTCCCGATGTGCTTCCAGTGGGAGGCAAGAAGAGAACCAGATGTGCCGGCTGGATGCTGCCGTGATCCTCCTGCCACTGAAGTCCAGAGGACAGCAGCAAGCCTGCCCAGACATCCCAATAGCTGTGTGGGAGCCTCCAGCCCGACACGAGGCTGCTGCCCTCTGCGTTCCGATCAGCACTGGGAGAAGCAGCTCCTGGCAGGCGCTCTCCACAGGTCCTGGAGCAACTGCCAGGAGCGGGAGGGCTGTAATTACAGAGATAACTCATCCCACGTCACCCAACAGTGACACATGAAAATGCTGCATAAACCCGTCTGTCTGCGCGCTCCATTTATCTTTCTGCCTCCCTATTCATTCCTTCCTCCAGCCGAGCGCTCGGTCCTGTGCAGGAGCTGGGAATGCCAACTGCTGGGAACGTGGTTTGTTGTGGGTCACCAACATCTCCCAAAATATCTCTGTGACCTCTTGAATTCTTTTGCAATGAACTCTGATAATGATGGTTTTTCCTTACATTAACATGGCCGGCAACAGCACAGCACAACCCCAGCCACATAGATATCCGTCACTGTTTGAAATACCAGGGCCTTAAACCTGCATCAAGCAGGAGCTGCTTTTCTCCCTCCTCCTTTCCTAAAAGGCACCAATACCAAATTCCTACCCTAATTATAACAATGCTTCTCCTAATGAAAGACTTCATTTGCCTTCTCTAATCAGCTGGCTGGCTTTGGAAATTGCAGCTGATCCCTGTGGAGGAGGGGCTGCAATAAAGGTTTGGAAGGAGGCAACTCACAGTTTCCAAGGTACCATCCACTGGAGGTGTAAACTGGGGATGCTGCTGAGAGCCACATGGCAATGCTGGGCTGTGGGAATCTGGCTCCAAAGTCCGGGAGACCTTCGTGCCCCTGTGCAGCCCCACTGTGCTTCCAGGAGAGGGAATCGTGCGCTGCATCCAGGATGGAGAGGGAAAATACACTGCTAATGAAAAGTGATTTTGAAGCACATTAATCTGCCCTTGTTTCTTATTTTCATGGGGAAAAGCAGAGATGCTGAGCCAAAAAAGCGGCTTCTCCCAGTCCCTGGAAGGTCACAGGCAGCAGAAGGGCAGGCTTTGGGGGGTACTGCACCTTTTACCTAGGAGGAACATCACCTCACCCTCAAAGCAGGACCCAGCCATGCCAGGGAGCACCCGGCTGGGATAACGTGAGCCTCACCAGAGAATATGGACTTTTTGCCTGCCAAGAACTTCTGAATGTTTAAACAAGATTTTATTCCCGCCTTAGTTATGGCAACACAAAGCAGCAGGAAGTGAAAAGAGAGGTCCCAGAGAAGAGTTTGGAAACGCAGCCCCATGTTGCATGGTCCGCACAACACACAGGCACAGGAGTTGCACCCCCAGCACTCCTCTATACGTGTACATTTACAGGACCCATCCCTGGCAGGGCAGACATGCGTGCTCCACAGGCACACAGGGCTGCACTCCCATCCCTCTGGTGCATGCATGGGTGCAGGGCTCCCTGTCTCAGCGTAACGCTGTTGCGGCAGCTTGAAGGCAGGGGATGAAGGATGCTCACACGCCGAAGCCGTCAGCACCATGGGTGCTCATGTGACAGTCGCAGGGTATCTGTTTTCCCTTCCATGGTATAAATGCTCTCTTCAGAACAGCACATTCCCCGCCACCGCTAATGAAAACACATGGTGCATTTATGCAAAAGCTCCTTCTCATTCTTGGTAATGACATTGGTGGTGGCAGCTCCTGTCTCCTCCTGCTGCCTCGCTCCCTCCCAAGCACCCTTGTCATTTCCCTTCCCTTTATCGACAGCCTTTAATGGGATGAGACTTTTGCCAGCAGAAAGGAGCCAATGTGTTCTCAGCGGCTGTCAAAGGCACTTCGACTGCATAAAGAGCCTCCCATGTGGTCTCACAGTTAAAATATATATACATACAACAGACAAAACTGTCACCAACGTGCCAGAACCATCATTAGCACTTGATCTTCCTAGCACGGAGGACATGCTTCAGCTAGTTATTTTCATCATAAACCCTTTTTTTCCCCCCCGTTTTCTCTTTACTGTGGGAGCTGGGCTGGGGAAGGGCACTTGATTTCCCTTACACCACATGGAAGATCAACACAGACCTGGTGGGCACATCATGTTCGTAGTGAGGAGTGTGGCATCTCTCTGAGATGCTTTTAGGAAGTATCAGACAACCTCCCAACCTGCCTACCCCCCACCACCCTTTTGATAAGCTTTAGATGAGGCTGAGCCAGACGGGAAGTACAGGAAAGGGAAAAACTACACAGCATCAAGAGGGAGCAGTAACGTGAGGATGTGCAGAGTGAGGAAGGGAGCTGATTCCTCTGTTAGATCTGCCCATGGGGGCCCTGCAGCACTTGCTGCTGTCAGCAAGGAGCTTAGTGGGCAGACCTGGCTGTCTGCAGTTGCCAGAAGTGGAGGGAAGAGTGCCTTCCCTTGGAATCAGTGCTCTCTGTTCCCCCCACACCCATCTGCTGCAGATCTGGTGCCTCTGGATCTCTCTAGGGTTGAGGTGGCTCAATGGGTCCATCCTGGTGTGTGTGCTGGGGGCGCTGGAAAATGAGCAAGGCACACGGGCCAGTTGCAGCAGCAGCAGGTTCCTTGTCTCTGCAGAACATCTGCCTGTGGCCTGTCTGCTTCCCAGCTGTGTTTATGGTCTCACCCATGCAGACAGTGGGGACCATTTGCACATGGTATCAGATGCTGGAGAATGGAGATGACTCACTTGGATGTGCTTAGAGGTCTTGTGGCTGGTGCCACTTTCTTGCTGCAGGACAGACATGGTATGTCTCCGGTATCAGTAGTGAGACATGCAGGATGGGTGTCAGCATAGCGATCCAATGACAGGCACCTCTGCACCTTCTGCTCTCCAGAGCCCAGCCCAAGAGCAGCCACCCAGAGATACATTCCAGCAAATCCTTAGGGATGGTCACATCCATTATCTGCATGTAGACATGCCTTGGGAGGGCAAGTCCCTGTGCAAGACTTGTGCTTACCACCATGGACTTTATCTTCCCCCAGTAACGTTCATTTTTGCCCAAGCGAGTGTCTTGTCAAGCAGTTTGTTTAGACACAGAAATAGCAAAAGCAACCCAGGAGGGATTTCCTTTCCAAGAGGAAATTGTCTTTAAGAACCAGAAGGGACCCTGACATGACAAGGTTCCTTTGGCTCCACGGCTCTGGGAGCATGATCAGATGAAAAAGCAACTGGCTGCATGCAGCATCTGGTTGCTGCTGCCCACTGGCACAGGGGGAGGCTGTTCAGGGCTGCAGAGGTCAGAGCAGGGCAACCACAGCATCCCTGGGGCCGGGATGTGGGCAGTGCATGCAGGCGGCTGCAATTCCCAGCCAGCTCCCCCCAGGAGCAGCCGCACAAGCCACACAGCTGAGCCCAGGCAGCAGAAATGGGCATGATCAGCCCCGTGTGATGAACGTGTTGGAGAATGCCACCCAGTTCCACAGACAGAAGAGAAGCTAAATTAATCTACTAAATTATTCACTGTGAATCTTTGCTCTGTTCTAGCAGACACACATCAACAGGAGGGAAATTCAGCACATATCACAGGAGTCAGACACTGTGACTTTGGCTGAGATAGGGTTAATTTTCTTCCTAGTAGCTGGTACAGTGCTGTGTGTTGGATTTAATATGGGAATAACATTGATAACATACCAATGTTTCAGTTATTGCTGAGCAGTGCTCACCCTGATCTAGGACTTTCCAGTCTCATGCTCTGCCAGTGAGGAGGGGCGCAAGAAGCTGGGAGGGAGCAGGGACAGGACCCAGATGAGCCAAAGGGATATTCCATACCATAGAATGTCATGCTCAGTATAGAAACTGGGGGGAGTTGGCTGGGAGGTGCTGCTCATGGCTTAAGGATGAGCTGGGCATCAGTCAGAGGGTGGTGAGAAAATGTACCATGCATCACTTGTCTTTCTTGGGTTTTACTCCCTCTTTCTCTCTTTCTCATTATTATTATTATTTACTACTATAATAACCATATTTGACTTTATTTCGGTTATTAACCTGTTCTTATCTCAACCCACAGGTTTTATCTTTTTTCAACTCTCCTCCCTATCCCACTGTGGGGGGAAGGAGGGAGCGAGTTGCTGCATGGTACTTAAGTTGCTGGCTGGGGTTAAACCACGACAGACACATATCCATTACACACAGCAGTTGTTAATCTTCAGTGAACGTATTTAATAATAGCTATTTATGTAACATACATTAACTACCCCTTTTAAGCTGAAATTGAAAGCATGTTTGTGAACCTTAACTCAAAGCACTACTTAAAGCTGAGGCTCTGAGTCAGGGTAATGAGGATTTCCAAAGAGGGGTGTTTAAGTACTTGGGAATAAAGAAAACCTTTAAAGCATAAAAAACACCCCAAGAGGGGTTTTGCACTTGAAATCCCTCCCGGGTGCAGACTGGAGCCGTATGACTGAGATTGCTGAGCACCACGGAGGCACCGGAGCCTGAAGGAATGCCACCTTTCCTGAGGGATGAGCAGGCTCTGCAGCTGCCTTTGAGCAGGGAATGATGCCCCGGGTCAAGGGAATCTCCTGTTGGCAGCTCTGCTGCTGCAAGGAGCCCAGCTGCAGCCCTCAGAGGGTGAGAAGCATCGTGGTACCCCCATTCATGCAGCTAAACCCATCACAAATTACCCTAGGGAAGGAAGAGCACAGATCCACAAAGCGCTGAGTCCATCCATCCCAAAGGAGTCCCCACATAGCAATCCCCTCCTGATGTCCAGCCAAAAGGCTCCTAACTCAAAGGTGCCTTTGAATCTGACATCCCTTAATGAATTTTCCTCTTGTGAAAGTGCCCGCGGAGCTGCACGTTTTCACTACGCACTGTGCAAAGTTCCACCTCCTCTTTAACATGACCATGGTACCCATCAGCTCTGTGGGTCCTTGTGCTGGAAAGAGAAAGGAGCCAACAGCAGCCCAACCTCTTGGGGCCATGCATGATTTTACTAACTCCTGTCAGTGTCCCCTTCACATCCCACTACAGATGGGGCCAGAACTTCGCAGCCTTGAAGGCAGAGCCCTTCAGGGATTTACATGGGGAAAGGCTGACAGCTTCTGGTCTTCATGCTTCCTGTCTTTATTCCTTTCCTAATAATTCCTACCCTTTGATTTGCTTTCTCTAACCACTGCCAGGCACAGACATGACATTTTCAAAGGTGCATGTATTATAACACCAAGATCTTGTTCTTTAGCGATGACAGGCAGCTCACAGTGCTTTTAATTCCTATAGTTAGGACTGTATTTCCCATGTAGTTTAGTTTCCATTTATCTACATTGAATTTTATCAGCCACTTTGTCACCAGTCACTTGATATCATGAAGTCTTTCTTCAGACCTTCACAACTGGCCCTTGTCTTTACTACCAAAGTAGTTCAGTATCTCCAGTTCTCAGATGTAGGCGTTGCAAGAAAGAGAAGTGATGCTAACAAGCGATCTTTAGCACAGCTAAACCGGGTCAGCTTAGAAGGGATGTGGGAGCAAACCTCCACATCATCCTTAATGGGACAGAAATGTTCTCAGCATCCAGGTTGAAAACCACCACTCTCTGCCTTCGAGCAGGGCTCTGTCACTGCAGAGGAGCTGTGTCTGGTTCTATGCAGAGCCTCTGAGGTTCCTGCTCTATTGGTTGGATAGGGACCTCCCCTCATCCCCAGCTTCCTGCCTGAATTTGGGCTCCTGAGGCTTCCCAAAGTGCTGCTGCGTGGACACATGGTCCCAGGAAATCCTCCTGATAAAACCTGGAGCGCCGGAGCCAAGCAGAGGGAAGCGCACAGAGCTGGAGTCAAGGGAGGGAGCAGATGAAATAGTGACTATTCCTTTTCCTTGCGCTCAGCATGGGCAATTGAGGTGACTTGCTGGGTCATCACCAGCAATTCCTACCTGCAGGGTGCAAGCCCCTGACCCACTGTGCAGCACAAGAGAACATGATTTTCTGCAGTGGTTGTCCAATGGCACGGATAACCTGCGTGCAGTGCAGCGAGAAACAGGCATCTGTGCTGTGTGTTCAACCCTAAGCACCTTGGGGAAGGGCTGGACTGTCACGTTATGCTGGTGTCACGGCAGCAAAGAGACTTCTGATGGTGTCAATGCCCCTGTGTTCCACAGTCTGGGGTCCTGGGGGACAGTGCTTTCCCCACAGCCCAAAAGATCACAGCCCTAAAGAGAAAAAGCAGGGTGACAAGATTAAGGAGGGTGTATTTCACCAGAAGGATGTGAAACTGATCCAAACTGCCTGGAGCACCACCTCAGGCCAAGTCAGGCACAGGCAGGAGCAGACCCCAGGACCCAGTGCTTTATGTCTGGCCTGTCACCTTCCCCAGGGATGCTGTCTTGTGACCTACATTTCTCTTGGTGCTTTCCTTGGTACCACAGCCTATGGTGCCACCACAGAGCATCACTCACATGAGGGTGATGAGGGGGCACCTGGAGAGACCAAGCAGGGCCCAATCTGACCAGTGAGATGACCATATGGCACAGCTCTGCAGATAGGCTAAAACTGCTTGTATCATTGTGTCCAGAAAACTTCACTGTCTCCAGGCTATTCAATTCCAACCACATACGTGAGAAATCACTTGGCTCCCACAAATGCAGGGAAGTGAGCAGGAAAACCCTTCTGGAGCCAAAGCATTTGCTGGATGAAGAGGATGTTCTCCAGAAACTCGTCTTTGACATGTGGGGTCAGCAGCAGATTTTCTTCTGCACCCTTGAGGCTCTGAGGACAGGGTAAGTGGTAAAGTATGCAGCGTGCAT
This sequence comes from Myiopsitta monachus, assembly GCA_017639245.1. Lineage (NCBI taxonomy): Eukaryota > Metazoa > Chordata > Aves > Psittaciformes > Psittacidae > Myiopsitta > Myiopsitta monachus. The sequence continues at coordinate 2,372,499 of CM029917.1, read as the reverse complement.
ACAGGATGCAGCATGCAGGATGTTGCTGTGCTGTGAATCACGGAATGGTTTGGGTTGGAAGGGACCTTAAAGCTTATCCAGTTCCAATCTCTGCTATGGGCAGGGACACCTTCCACTTGAGCAGATTGCTCCAAGCCAAGTCCAGCCTGGCCTGTAAGCTGTGAATGGGAAGGGTCTACCCTATCCTTCCCTCTGGTTTGGTCCAGTGCAGCTTGAACAAGGAGGAAGCTGCAGAGTTTCAGACCTTCACTTTCTTCTGCAGCCATTGATGCTGGAGACACAAAGCACAAACAGCAGCACTCTTTCTGCATTAACATTGTCAGGACTGCTGTCCCAGGCAGGTTAGCCTTGGAGCTCATTTCTGAGACATCATCTCCAAGAGCATCACATTGTGACAGAGGAGCTACCATTGCACTTCTGAAGCTTGGTGCTACAATGCCTGGCATGAAACTGAGGGATGCTCCTCGCTTGTACCTCTGCAGGCAGAGCAGTGTCTCTCCATGGTACTACCAGGTAGGCTTCACGGGTGCAGAAGAGCAGATTGGCTTCCAGCTGGGTTAAACCCACCCTGTCCCATACATCTGCCTTCAGTGAACTAGGTGGCTCGTGACTGGGCATGCAGAGGGCCTGGGGCAAGACAGCAGGCAGCAGACTGGGGCATTCACTGCTCAAGGGAATAGTTTCTTCTGGGAGTACCAATGGTGGCATTACCCTGGATGAATAGGGTGAGCATGGCCAGGCATGGTGCCACCCAGAGCTTGCTGGTGAGGATATGGAAGGAACATAGTCCGGAGTGCCCCCAACCCTTATCTCCCCAGTCCACTGCCTTATCTCTCCAGAGCAATCCCTCTTCTCTCTGGTTCTCTTCCACTTTTTCTCCCTCTTTTATTGCCCTAAACGCACGTGCAGATGGCCTGACTGGAGCACATGTATTGACCAGACTGATGGGGATCATGAGCCCCCAGCTTAATTATGTGCTGGGGAAAGGCAGAGCTGATGCACAGAGGAGGATGCGTGGTACCACCTTCATCTCAACCTGTGCGTGGGGCTGTGCTGGAGACAGGCTGGGTCACTCCTGCGTGATGGACGGTGTCACGTCAGGGGCACTAGGAAGAAGTGAGGGAAGGATTTGGCTGGCATAGCCACACTGGGACTGGGAATGAAGAAGCATGGCATGTGTGCTTGCTTTTCTTTGCAGTTCCCATTTGAGGCTGCTGGGAAGCTGGATGGGGAAGGGACCTTCTCTGCCACAGGTGACGTGGTGCGCCTGTTGTCTGGGAAAACAGACTTCCTGGCCTCTTCTTTCCAAAGATTAGGCCAAGAAAAGCTGCAAAGACAATGTGGTTTGATTTTCCAGCCAGGAGGAAAAACTTCACCGGTCTCAAGCCCGGGATTTCTGCTTGATTGCAGCAGATCCTGCAGCAAGATATCCAAGTGGATGAACAGCTTTGAGTGATGGAAACTCCACCACATGCCAGAGCAAGCTGTTCGAGGGGTTTATCTCTGACTGTTAACACTGGCACTCAGCTCCCTCTCCCAGTTTGTCTGGCTGTACCCTCCAGCTGCTAGCTGATATTCTGCCTTTGTCTGCTAGCCAGTTGGCATTTTGGTATCTCCTCCTCTCAAAGGCACTTCTAAACCCAGACAAGTCAGATACTAACGTTGTCTTGGGTTTAACAGTGATGTTAATACCTCACACCTCTTCCTCTCACATTGCACAACAGGTTCCCAACACCTCAGACCAGCCCTTGAGTTATTTTCTGATGATTCCCAAATTTGCCACCGTACTTTTAGGAGCGTGGAGCTCTGGCACAGACAGGGAGTCAAGTGCTTGCCTTAAGCCGTGTCCAGAGGCAATACCACGTCCCTGCTGCAGACTGGTATTTCCCTGCATATGGAGCCAAGAGCTGTTTCAGGTCTGGCAGCCGCATTGGGGTGGCTCCTGGTTTGTTCATTATCCACGACATCCGTTTCAAGGCTTTTCCTTTGTAGGATGCAGTCACCTCTCTCGGTAAAGGCCAGATGGTTCCTTGCTTTTGGAAGGGGGTTTTTGGCCTTTGTTGAAAACCAAGAAAACAAGATGGCTTTTTTGCACCAAGAGCTGCATGGAAAAGAGATTCCTTTTGAGTTCATTTGCAAACTGTGCATTTGTTTGTTTGTTTTTAATGGTATTCAAGCCTGGAACAAAGATACAGGTTTTCCAAATTATTGTCAAATTGATTTTTAAAGGCTTTGGAGTCAACGTTGCGTTTGACAGTATCGGAATACTCCGCTTCAATCAAGCTTTCGGATTTTTCCAAATTAAATGAAAGGCAGTTTTTAAACTGAAGAATGTTTCAGACCCAAAAAATCAAAACATTTCACTCTGAACATGTCAAAACTGGCCATTTTAAATGTTTTCACATGTTTTTTCTCCAATAAACAAAATCGGGCAAAATCACCATAATTTTGCAAAATCCGTCAGAGCTGACAAACTTGTGTTTCCTTCATAGAAAAAGTTGAACAAAACAAGATTTCATTAATTTCCAGTCCCAGTGTGGCATTTGGGGGGGGGGGGGGGGGGGGGAAGGGAAAGACCTCCAGAAAAGCAAAAGCTGGAATTCCCAGGCAAAAGCATTAATTCATTCACTCTCCTGATAAACCGCATTTCCCACTCCTAATCTTTGTTGATACATTGCAGCGTGCACAGAGCACACAACCCATGGAGCTGACAGGCAGGGTGTGATTCCGGCCTGCTGAAAGGAGACTGGGCTGCAGTGGTTTGAACTGAGCAGCATCCCCTCTGCTCCATCACCCTGGTGTATCACTGTGGGTAATTGCCCTCCCTTTCCTGGCTGGGAGCTGCGTGGGGTCCATGGGTCTCATTTCACTGAAAGCCTTAGATGAGATGTAGAAACACCTCAGCACAAATCTCAACAATGTGTCTGCTCTAATGGTCACTGAAGGGGCATTTTTCTTCAGAGCAAATCCATCACAGCGGTGAGAATCAGACTCCAAAGAGTGGCTTTCTAGGCTGAAAAGGCTCTGGCACACTCAGCTCTGCTCACCAACTACAAAGCAACACCCACTGGGTGAGACAGGGCTTGTATGAGATGCAGCTAAGCACCCCCCAAATGCTAATACTGGAAATCTGAGGTTAATTAGTCAGCACAAATCAATGCAAGGGTTGCTCTGGGCATGGGTGCGACCCGTGCCTCCTCTCCAGTAATGTGTTCCTGCTTTCTCCCCCTGCAGTGCCTCTTGGCTAGCATAAGGAGCACATTGGTGGCAGGGGACAGAGACCCTTTTCCAGCCCCACATCCTTTGACACAAGCCACCCAGCTCTGCCCAGCCAGGGCAAAAGACGATGACTTCCTCTGCTCCCCAGCTCCCTGGCTGGTTGATTTATGGAGTGTGGGATTAAGGGCTAGAGCTGGAAACAGGGAGCTTTGAAATGAATGAAATTGCAAAGAGGATTTGGAAGGGTAACCGAGTTGCTCTGGCAGTGGCACCAAGCAGGCATGTTGTGCCAGGCAGGGAGGACAGAGCAGCAGCAGGACTGCAGAGAGAGCTGGCACCAGCAAACTACTAGCGCTAGGGTAAATGGGCTGGACTAGACAAGATTCATTCCAGTGCTCGAAAACGGTGCAGATGAGACCCTCAGAGATATGCTTTAGTGGTGGTCTTGGCAGTGCTGGGGTGATGGTCGGACTTGTTGATCTTAAAGGTCTTTTCCAACCTACTTCATTTTATGATTCTATGATTCTGTTCTTCTCCTGTTGTGCAGTAAATGACCAGTACAGGTAAGAGGGTATCACAAGAGCATCATGGTCTTGCCTTGATCAAGCAGGGTGACTCAGTGGGTGCAAGAACCTCTCTTTCTCAAAGCTCGCATGCATCAGCTCCCTGCTCTACCGTGAACATGCCACCCATGGGCACTGAACAGCATCTGAGGGTTTGGTGTCATCTGCACATTGTGTCACTTGGGTGGACAGGCCCTGTGTCACTGCAGGCCAATTAAAACAGTTTCAAAACACCGTCATCCACTTGCTCTCTTGCATGTATTCTTGATACCTGAACTATGGGTTTTTCATCGGCATTGCAGGTTCCTGATGCCATTCTTGGAGCAGTGAGGCACCTCCACTGCTCAAATCAGGGCTTGACTTCCTTATCCCCAAGGAGACTTTGCAGTCCAGCAGGGAGGTGCCAGTGCTACGACCATCTTGAGTCAGGAGGCTGTGATAATGGGAGCTCTGGCTCTCTCCTTTCCATGTCAGTGATTTAATTCTGCCCTGAGCTCATCATGAGCTGCCAAAGTAGGAACATGAGCCCGAGGCAGGTTTGTATTACACTGGGCACCAGAACATCTGCATGAGGTTTTCTGTATTGCTTGAACAATGCCCAAACCAACCATTCCATCGCTTCTTGTGCAGTCTGCTGTCTTTCCTAAAGCCCTGGGATTCGGGGTAAGTTTTGCCTCTCCCATGGATCCTCTGGACCCTGTAGGAGCAAAAAATGGAAATGTGAGTTCATTTAAATACCTACAAACCAGCAACGGGGAAACCCAGCTTAGCGCTGTCGGACCATGGGGAAACTGCTGCTTCTACCCTTGCGCAGCACAGCCCCATCACAGCTGGTGGGAACGGCTGGCGAGCAGTGGCAGGACCTCAGCGGGCCATGGGGCAGGGCAGCACCCACTGAGCAAAGGGAGCCTAGCCCGGGGATGGGCCAGGGGAGTGATGAACGTGCCCTTCATGGCAGCCAGCTCAGTCACACACCAGCCCTCAGCCAGCCCCGGCACAGCAGGACACTGCTGATCGAAGCCCGATGGATTGAGGCAGATCAAAGCTCCCCTTTTATCTCAGACTCCCTTCTGCCTTCTTCCACAGCTGGAGGGCGTGTGTTCCCCTTCTTTGTAGATGCTCCATCCCCTTCTTTAAATCTTCACTTACAGCTTTCCTTTCTTCTCCAGCGCGCAGCTGAGTCCTTTCCGAGTGTGCTGTTGTAACGCCCATGGAGGATCCTATTCTAAAGGCACAAATTACGCTGCACCATGTCGGCTCCCTCTCCCTGAGCATCTTTTTCAGGTAACGTTTTGCGTTAAGTGCACATTAACCAGTCTTGAACTGCTCCGGCATCAGGGGGACACCCCTTTGCCTGGCGTTCATTAGGATCAATGTCGACAGCACAGCCCAAACCAGGATGAAGGCTGACACCCCTCCCTTCCCGCTGCTGGGGCTGCCATTACCTAATTGGATCCAATGTAACATATAAGAGTACACATTATGAGATGACACAAATTGGGTTTGGTTCTTTCTCAGCAAACGAAGGGGCCTCCGTTATTGTAATGAGCACAGCAAGAAGGAAATTCATGGGCGTCTGTGTAATCTGCCATCTAAGGCAGCCCTTTGGGCTGAAGCATCCAGCCCAGAACAAGTCACACGCTGATGCTGACCCCTTCAACCTGCAAAATGGGGTGGAAGTTCTGCTTGGGCAGCCCCTCTGTCTGCAGCAGAAGAGCTTATAGTTCACCCAAGTCTTGAGAACCATCGCTAATCGTGGTGCTGAGGGATGCATTCAGTCCTTTGCAGGGGCCTGGTTGACTGAGGAAAACAAAGCATCCCAGAATATAACTGGTTTTGTCACAGTGGGCTTATGCATGAGGTCAGTTCTTCAAGAAGTGGGACCTTGCAGGGTTGTGGAGGGCTGTTGTTGAAGATCAACTGAAGCCAAGCCTCAGCAGTGCCTGAACCAGATGAGCTCCAGAGGACTCTATTTTCAGACTGTTCAATCCAAGAGCTGCTGCTCATCACCTCATCCTCCTGCTGCCTTGGGCCTTTGTCCAGAATCCTGCAGCTCCTCCAGGCAAATGGGTAGAGGGCACACACTGAGCATCTCCTGCCTGGATCCCCAGCAGAGAGATGGGGAGCATCATACCTGGAGGCGCAGGAACCGGAGAGAGGGTTTAGTTAATTCTTAGCACGGTCACTGAGCGTTGCCCTCTAATTCCTCTTGAAGAAGCTCTTTGCTAACCACAAGTGCAAGAGTGGTCAGTCTACGCTGTGTAGGAAGAGGGTTGAAGTGCTTAATGTTTACCGTGTTTATAGTAACTGCAGCTGATGGTGCCCATGTGCACATCCAATCTCTTTAAATACCTTGCGGCAATGAGCTCCACAGATTAACCACACGCTGCATAAAAACTTGTGTCAGGTTTGAATTTACTGCTTTTCAATTTCCTGCATTATGAGTTTCTGCATTTCCTGAGTTTGACTTCTTGCATTCCTTATCTTCCCATCACACTCCAGGATCAGATCGGAGGTATTTTCTTCTTACTACTGAAACCAAAAGTACCACAGTACCAGTGATTCCTGCAGTATTTTGCAATACATTTGCACTTTCAGCAGGTTTTTTTCCCTCAACAGAAACAGCCAACCAAAAAAAAAACACAACAAAAAACTAAAGGAATATTCAAGTATCCCAAGGGAAGCGCAGCAGATGAGCTTCGGAAGGTGGCACCGAATTGGAGTTTCTGCTTAAGATGTTCCTGTTTGAGCAACAAAATAAAGATGCTGCGAGGGCTGGAGCAGCTCTGCTCTGGAGTCAGGCTGAGAGAGCTGGGCTGGGGCAGCCTGGAGAGGAGAAGGCTCCTGAAGGGGAGACCTTAGAGCAGCTCAGAGCAGGAACAGTGCAAAGATCCATGCAACCAGGGGGGAGAGTCATCAATGTCTGAGCATCCAGCTCTGTAGACAGCTCAACCTCCTCACCCACCTCAGCAGCACATCCCACCACACAGGTTCCTCCTTTCCTCAACTTTAATAGAGGAGTATGACATGGCAAAGCCAGTGTTATCTCTCTTTGTGCCCCACTGGTCCCACTGCCCTAGCTTCAGTGGTTGTGGAGCAAAGCAGGGGCTGGGTGCCCTACACGACGGGTCTAGGACAAATGAGGCTTTAGTGAGTGGCGGCACAAGATTAGCACAGGGCTAGCACAGGCAGGGTAGCCAGAAAATATAGCACTGGAGCGACACGGGAAGTTGTGAACTGCCAGGAAGGTGCAGGCTTGGTCTCGTCTCTGCAAGACCGGGCTGAGAAACTGGTCCTGGATGCTCACAAGGAAGATGAGGGTTTCCCGCTGAGCGCTGTGACACTATGCTAAAGTGTTCAGAGAGATCTTCCTTCCCAACCCAGGCAGCTAATGGCTGGTTTATGTCCTGAAGCGTGAGGGCTTAGGTCCCCTGCAGATTTTTATCCCATTTAATGTAACTGTAGATATCCTCTGTATTCATATAAATGAATAATCCTTTCTGAATCCTTCCAAGCACTTTGCTGGAGCAGCCTGGATATTATTAATCATAATGCTCTGCACTTAGGCAGCATTTTACCTATTCAGAGCCCTGAACAAACACTGGCTAATTAACCCTGCCCATGCCTTGGGAGGCAATTATCACCCTGGCTGCCTGGAGAGGGGAGGTGGCACCAAAAGTGGCAGCGAATGGGGATGTGGGGACAATGCTGCCTCTTTCCCCACAGTGGGTGAAGTGGAAACAGGTCATTATCTCGACGTCTATAGACTTACCTTAAACGGAGACTTCCTTCCTGAGGACTGTGGAGGAACATCATTCTATTCCCCTTACAACAGAGTGGCTTTTTGCACTGGAAGTGCAGAAAACTGAAAACTTGAGCTAAAAGCATTTAATTAACTAAAGAGAAATCAACATTCTGAAAAGAGAGATGTTCTTGGGGGCAAGTTCTGTCTAGTCAAAGCAATGGGGAGTTGGGGCGGGTGGAGGGAAATGCCACCAGAGCAGCTCTGGATGCTTTTTGCTGCGCAGCCACCACCAGCTGCAGGGGAATACTGATAGTAATAATAATAATGATGCTAACGATAATATTTCTGTGCCTGGTTTCCCTGCAGCATCCTGCGCAGACGGATCCCAAAGCACAACATAAATGGTGTTGCTGTTGTCACTCCTCTTGCACAGGCTGGGCTTTCACAAATGCCATGCAGCTGAGAGCCAGACTGGAGCTGACTTTGCGTTAGGCAGGTGCTGCCTGCTTCGGTCAACCTCTGAGGGCACCAAGTCACCCAGACACTGGAAGGGCTGGCACCATCCATCTTCTCTCCCTGATGATGAGGGACAGTGCACCCCTTCCTTCTACATGCTGCTCCCCTTCCAGATGCATCATGTTGGTTGAGACAAGTTCTATTCTCCCTTTGCTCTTTGCTCCATCAGACATACTTTATTAACCCATCCTTTCCCGGAGATAAGCCTGTAAATGAGAAGGAAGCACCAGGACACTGGCATCTCATCAGTGGGGTTGTTGCTCCAGCCTCAGTACAGAGTTCTCACTGCAGGATGAAACAAGATCTGTGCTAGGATCTGTCTGGAACAAGAGAGGAGTTTGGCAGAGAAAGCATTATCAGGATGCATGGCTTGGGGCAGGACGGTGGGCATCAGGAGCAGCAGTGTACAGAGGGGCTAAGTCCTTTTAACCCTTATGGGCATGGATGTGCTCTTCTTCCCTGTTAATCAGCCATGGAGAGAAGCATCTTCCTGAGGGACAATGGCTGAAGGAAAGGAACTATGTTTGGATCCATGCCGTTCTCCTCACTGTCAGCCTGCAGCAGCTCCCCTTCCCCATCCTGCCGTTGACTGGCCACCTTGGGAAGCAGGTCACGGGAATTCCTCACTCAACTCCTTCCCAAAGCTCCTTCCCAATCAGATTCCACCTCCAGGCACATCCCCAGCTGAGCCCAAACTGCCCATTACTTTCCCAGCTGAAGCCCTCATTTTGCAGGGAAAGGGCCATTTATTGCCAGATAAATAACACTGCAGCTTGCAGAGCCAGCTCAGGGCAGCTTGGGGACATGGAATTGCGAGTCAGGATAATCACAGGTGTATATCATCTCTCAGGGGGGATATTATATCAAAGGCATGCTCCCTTGTATGAAGATAGCAGCTTGGATTTGCCTCAGACATCAAGTGCTCAGTGAGCATGGCATGTCTACGCCTCTTCCCTTCTATCTGGTGCACTTAGCTGCCCTCTTGGTGGATTGCTACTGCCCTTATCTATTCCGTATGCTAACACACCAGGATGTATTCATATTGCCCCGATGTCACATCTGTGGCTGGTAAACGTGATGGATGAACTGCCCCACTCATGCTGCTAATGGAAACCCAGCACAAGCAAGAGCCAGCAGAAATACTCGTAAGTCATAGGAGATGCTGTAATTTTCACTTTGGTACCTGCAATCCCCGACTTGCCTCCCTCTGATCCGAGGAGGAGAGGGGCTTCATCTGTAGCTGCTGGAGCCCAGTGCTTGTGTGTGAGCACAGTGGGGAGCATGGTCTTCCTGCAGCAAGGAGCAGCCCCTGTCCCTGATGGCTGGCAGGGAGAGGAAAAGGTGCTTGTAGTGTTTTATATCCTGCAACAAAGGGAAGGGAGGAGGATTTGTGTGTGCAGTGTTACCAGGATGGGTTCTTGCTCTGTTAGGAGGGCTGAGGAAGTTCTCTTTGCCTCTGGCATCCAAGGAGCTCCGGGGCTTTGCTTGCTCTAACCCTCTGCATCCCTGGGAGAAGAAGAATTGCCTGTCCTTCCCAGTGGCACTGTTTCCTTTCTCTTCACTTACACTGTAATGCACAAGGAGCTTATGTGACCCTTTGGGCAGATATTTGCTATCCCGTTCCTGACAGCACTCTGAGTCAAGTGCCCAAGACACTGTGCATGCTCCAAACCAGGCCATGCTATTGGCAGCCAAAGCTCCCTTGGTCTGAGGGATGGACTAGCTCAGTGCCCCTTTCTGCTGTACTGATTTGCATCAGTAACTTCAGTCCCTCATAAGAACATCTTGGAGGGAAGGTGTTTGCCAGCCAGGCTTCCACTTCAGTGCTGAGGAAGCCTGAGTTTAAATCTCTGCTTCTTTTCGGGCTTGTAATGTGATGTAAAGTTGCCTTTGCGCGCCTCAGTTTTCCCAAACCGTGACATGGCACCTCTGCACTCTGTTCCAAAGGCCAGAAGGAGAGGCCATGAGCAGAAGGCAAGAATACAGAAGTGGATGGGTTCTGGAGATGGTTCTTCCACAGCACTTCTCTTCCATGCTGTGGAATTTGCTTGGGAAGCCTGAACAATGGAGAAATCCCTTCCCCCTTTGGCCTGCTCAGTTGTTACCCTGGGTGAGCTCTGGTGGGTGATGAATTGCTCAAGTGGGAAGGCAGCGGTGCCCTTTCTGTTTGTGTGGAGTGTGTCTAATATACTGATATATGCTGCATTCATCCCTTTTAAATATAAGTCAATAAGCTGCTATAATTCAAAAGGGGAGAGAGCACAGGGCAGTCAGTGTGCAGTATAAATGTCTTCATTCCCCTGGGTCTCCCTGGCTGGCCTGGGGGGGTCATAGCACACAGTCACTGAGGTAGCGAGCCGTGCCAAGGAGCAAGGAAAAGCACATCAGGGTTTTCCCTGCGTCCTGATGCTGCCGAGACCCTCAGCACTGAGCCAGGCTGGTGGCTGCCCTGCCAACAGCTTGGTGACACAACTTGGCTGAGATATGGGGCCAAACACTTCAGAACCCCTTTTTGCTGGGCAGGCCGGGCCATTTTGCAGCAGCTTGAATACTACATTTCACTTTTCCCTTGCCTTGGTCCAGTGATGTGGGGCTCTGTGCCTGTGCATGTAGTGTGTGACCCAAGGGGAGATGCTCAGCAGATGAAGGTCTCGCCTGCATTTATGTCTAAGCTTCCATTGGTCCCTTCCAACACAATTCTATAAGCTGTTGGAGCATCTATCGTTTCCACAAGGTGTTGGGGACCTTGGGGTACACATACACCTGTGAATCTGGACCATCCTTTCTCCATCCTAATCCACTATGGCTTACTATGGAGAGCTGCCTGAGCAGAGACTGTGGCTGCACCTACACAAGACCCTAAACCCCAGCGTAGACCCCAGCTACCCCATGTCTCCTCTGGTAGGTGACTGTTCAGGAGCCACGTACATCTTGGGATGAAAGCCTCCCTGGCCCCAGGGACCCATCCTAGGGCGGAGCAGGGATGTCAGCTCCTCCTGGTTCAGACAATACATGCAGTACATGCAGATTTTCCTCTTTCGTTCTCTACCACTGTCAAGTCTGCCCATACCCACACAGGGGCTCCCATCGCAACAGCCAGGGAATGAGCTCTTGGGGTTCACCACGGTTAAAGCAAAACCTCTTGACAGTGCAGAGAAGGGGCCAGATGATGCCTCCAGCCGCTGATGGTGGTACATGAACACTCCTTGTTGTCTGTTATCCTGCTGAGAGCTGGGCAATGGTGCTGGCGGTGTTAGCATTACAGTTAACAAAAAGGCTTCGAACCTTCCCTTGCACAGTTGCAGAGTGGTTGAGGATCCAGGATCTGCTAAAATCACAGTACTTTTATTTATGATCAAAAATATCAATTTATGTAGTCTCCAACATTGCACCCATTAATTCGTGTTGATATTCAGGGTTTCATTTTAGGCCCCATTTCTCTGGTTAATGCACATGATTCTTTTTCAAGTCCTTTGGAAGCCAGAGTCAAAGTTGAAAAGGAGAAGTGGCCGCTTTTCTGGAATCTTCTGCTGAGAAAAATGTTAATTACCTCTCAATATTTTATTAATAATCAATTTCTGATGATTATTTTTTTAATGAGATGTCATTACATAAATGCCCTCATTTTCTGGAGTGCGTTTGGTATTTGTAAGAGTCTGTGATACAGTTTGCATGAATAATTCCAGTTCAATTGACTATTCCCAAACTGTTCACTTCAACCCTCCGCTATTTATTACTGGAGATGCGTAGTTGGCCACTCCACTTGCTGGGAATTATTGCTAATTGGATAACTGTAGTTCTTCAAACGAGGTAAATCACAGAATCCCAGCCTAGTTTGGGTTGTAGCGACCTTAAAGCTCATCCAGTTCCAAACCCCTGCCATGGGAAGGGGCATCTTCCACTAGACCAGTTTGCTCCAAACCCCATCCAACCTGGCAAATCCAATGCTTCAGGGCATAGGGACCTGTTTCTTGGGGTCAGGAAGCACCTTTTCACCACCAGCCAAGGATGGGCCGGATTTCAGCTCTTTTTTTCACTATGAGGTTTCCAGCTCCTCTCCAAGCAGAGCCAATGACCCAGCAATGGCTGCTCTGACACCAGATCGAGCACATCTGGATCATCTCTCTGAGCCCCAGAACCACCCAGCGCAGGAGACAGCCCACGAGCAAGTGGCAGGATGGTTGCACATCGCATCGCACATCGCATCGTGTGCCACGCTGCTCCCCACTGCAGGAGGGAGGGAATCCCTGCACTCCTGCAGCGGGGAGGGGGGGGACACAGACACGGGTGATAAGACACTGACAGCGTTCAGTAACTCCCAGAGCCCTGTGCTTAAGTGAGACGTTGACAGAAACAAAAGAACCCCCCTTAGGAAATCTCTCCCCCTCTGCCTGGAAGAGGGAGAGGGTTTTATTGGAGAGGGGGTGGGGGTGTGGAAGCAGGAGGTTTGCATACATTTCAAGCCTTAGCCGAAATACAAAGTGCTTTTTGTGAACGCAAGAGAAAAGGACGTGAAGCAGGCAGGAGAGGAGGAGGAAGAGCAGGGGAAGGATGCCTCAATACAAAAAAGCTTAGCCTGATAAAATATTTAGGACGGGCTCGCACATCAGAATATTAATGCTCTGCATTCCTTGTGCTTGCACTCTGTTGATCTTCATTCTCCAGTGACCTTGTTTACAGTATCTGAATTTGCAGTCTGCATTTTAATAAGGCCCTGAGAGAAGGTCTGAGACACAGCATCTCACTGAACCAACTTCAAAACCCTCCTCCGAACGGCTGAGATCCTGGAGGATGGGATCTAGCTCCAGGATGCCTGGTCCCCACCGAGGACAGACCCTCCAGAGAGCCTGGATGATGCCAATTGCAGCTCAGCCACCACCCCCTTCACTGGGAAACTGGGGCAGCATGGAGGGAAGATGAATTAAGTGATGCTCCTTCCCACCTTGCACGCAGGGTGGTGGAAACCTGGCTTCCTCCACACGGAGCAGGCAGCTCCGAAACATTGACTCGTTCCCATCCTGCCATGACCAGCGACCCACAAGAGATCGACCCACTGCTCCCCATGGCCGTGCCAGCCAGCACAGGGATAAGCAGCTGGAAGTGATGGGGAGCCACGGTCCCCTCGGCAGGCACAGGAGAGGTCTGGAGGCTGCTGATGTCTCCTGCAGCCGCCTGGAGAGCGAAGCGTGTTCCCAAACCTGAATTGCCTAATGGGCTGTGAAGGGGTCTCAGCAGGCAGAGCCCGGGCGCAGGGGGATGTGGGAGAGATCGTGCAGCCGCAGTGTTTGTCACATCTCTTGGCTGCTTCTGCAGAGCTGCAGTCGAAGATGGGAGCCTGCAGGAGAGCAGAGGGAGCCTTCCCTGGGGATGTGCCAGTGCCCAGCTCTGCTTGCTCCGGGACTGCCAAGATCCGATCCGCTGGAGCCGAGCTCTGGACACAACATTGTGGTCCTGTTCCAGTCTGTGTCCACCCAGCAGAGGGTGGTGGCTGCCCATGGACACGCTGGTTGTGCAGCTCAGCACTGGCTGGTGCTGGAGATGTACATGGACATATGGGGCTGCGCATGGGGCTCCTTGGGACTGGCGGTGTCCTGTGTGGTAAGGCAGCATCTGGCAGCTCCTACGAAGCCTTGCTGTCCCCGGGGACAGCTCTGCCCTGTTTGTCTATGGTACAGCACGCTGTGAGGCTGGTGCTGTGCCCAGGCACGGCGCAGTGAGCACCCTGGCACCGCAGCGCTGGGTGGGAGCAGAAAAATAACAACAGAGTGTCCGGGGGTTTGGAACAACCCCCTTGAAAGCAGAACCTGGTAATGAGCTTGATGCCATTCACACCCTCTCAAATACCCAGATCCAAACCATCCAGAGGGTGGAGGAGACCCTTCTGCGATCCCACCCCACTCCTACTTGTTCTCACTTTGAGAAGAATCAGGAATGCCCCATGATTTGTAAAGGCATCATCCCTCCTGCTCACCACCCACAGCATCTCTCCTCACCCTGGCCATGGGCCAATTCTGTCTTGTACTGTGCCTGGGGTGTCCTCGTGTGCCACAGCCACGGGACTGTGCACAGCAGCATCCTCAATAGACACCCCAGGGTGAGCTGCAGCCTGGTCAGTGTGCCAGGAGCCAGGAGGTCAGGCTTGACGTGGTACCGACAGAGCCCTTGGCATGGTTTTTCTCCAACATAAATGAATGAATCCTCCCAGAGAGCCTGGGAGGGAAGGGAGGATGGGTTCTTTCTGGTTTACAGATGGGAAAATACAATATGTAGTCCCTGGCAAAGCAAAGCAAAGAAGCAGAGCAGATTCCTTCCAGCCTTGCCTCTCCCGTTGCGAGAATGCCTCAACATCCATAGGGCCATGCAGCCATCTGGGTGTTTCTGCTCCTGCTTAGCACTGTCCAGACTCCTGAAGGAAACCTTCACTGCTTCCTTCTTGCTTTCCCCTTTGACTCCTCACAGAGAAATAGCTCAAGGCAATGCATTATCTTGCCTGAGGAGTCAGACAACCCCGTGGCACTCAGGGTCCTCTCTTGGTGGGACGATGATGAGCTCCACCTCCTGATGCAAAAAGGGAGGACTGAGACTAGGGGTAAGAACTGTCCTGAGCGCCATGCTCCAGGGCAATGTATGCCATGGGCAGGAGCCATAAGACCAGAAAGGGCTCCCACTGTCCCCAGAGCTGCTTTGTGCCATGCCTAACAGGGAAAACTGGGGGTTTATCATGGGCAGGGGAGCAGAAGGCTTCAAAATGCCCAGAGCACCAGGGGTGAGGATGGTGCACTGCAGCCATGAGCTTTGCACACTCCAGCAAAGCTGGTGCTGAGTTCGCAGCACACAGCACATATGGGTGACGCCATATCATATGCACCTCTGGGCTTCCTGCTGTGCCCTCAAGAGAGCATTCTCCCTTAGGACCATGGCCAAGGAACAATCAGGACAGCAGCAGCCAACTGCTGTCAGCACTGTCATGGGTTCAGCAGCAGCAGTCATTTTTCTCCTTCTTAGTACCTGATGCAGCGCTGTGGTTTTGACTTTCGGCCTGGGAACAGCGCTGATAACACCGATGTTTATAGTTACAGCTTAGAATGTTTACTCCAACCAAGGGCTTTCTGAGCCTCATGCTCTGCCAGGGAGGAGGGAAGCCGGGAGGAAGCAGAGACAGACACCTGACCCAAACTGACCAAAGAGGTATTCCATGCCACAGCACATCAGGCCCAGGATGTGAAAACGAAGGGCAGGGGCCAGGAAGGGTGGGGGGTTCGCTGCTGGGTGGGGCTTGGTATCGGTTGTGAGCGGTTGTATTCTCTTCCCTTGTATTCCTCTTGTCATTATTATTGGTGGTGGCAGCAGCAGTGATTTGTGTTATACCTCAGTTACTGAACTGTTCTTATCTCAACCTGTACGAGTTGCATTCTTTCAATTCTCCTCCCCATCCCATCTCCACCACTTCCCAGAAAGAGGTGGGAGCGAGTTAGCAAACCGCGTGAGTTACTGCTTAAACCATGGCAAGCACCTTTCAGCAAAGGACAAGCTGGAGGAGAGTGGATCAGGGAGCAGCAGGGGATGCCCTCCCCCAGTCATGGTCTAGGAGAAGTGACACCATCATGATAAACATCTCCTGGTGGCCAAGGCTTCACGAGGCTTCAGACTTCTCTGGAAGAGCCCTGAGAGCTGCCTCCATTGCATCCATGACAGGGTATCAGGAGCGAAGCTCAGCAACAGGCTGAGCCTCTGTGGCTCAGGACAAGAGTCTTGGGGCCATGCCAATGCCTCAGAAATTTCCTGTCCTCTGCGTGCCTCAGTTTCCCCATCTAATGAATGAGGTCATTGATGCATCGTCCTGCACCATTTGAGATCTAAAGATGGACTTCTAAACAAAAACTAGCTGCACCTTTCCCTCTTTACCACCTCACCTCCCAGCATGATGGGGTAGAGGTTATAGATTAGGATCAGGCCAGTTAAAGACAATCTGTCCCAGCAGCATTGGAGCAAGAGAAGAGCGCTCCGAGCTGCCTGCACTTGCAGTCTTAAGGCTCTCCTTCAGTTCCTGGAGCATGTAGTGAGTGCATCTGGGGTCTGCATATGCTGGTCCCCCCACACCAGCTCTCGCATTCATTCCTCTCCTCACCCCACTTCCAGCAGAGCCCTGCGTGAAGGATGCAGTGATTTATTTGGGAACATTTCTTGCCTGTTGAAAGCCTGACCTCAGATATGGAGACACAACGTGGGGAAGATGTATGAGTGTCTCTCAGCAAAAGTGCATCAGAGAAATTGAGCATGAGCTGCCATCAATCTGCCCAGGTTCAGTGGCCCTGCGCAGCAGCGAGGGAGATGGGGACCAGGAGGGATTCTGCCAAGGTCACCTGGGAGCTGACTCAGCCTCCGCTCCCCTCTCCTGCCATCCATCATGCCCGCTGGGGAAGAGGCAGGGAGCAGAGGCTGGAGGCAGTCTCCTTCTCATCCCTCATCCATTCCCCTTTACAGCTTCATTTAGGAGACTGAAGCAACACACGGGCACAAATGCCACTGGGGGCATGGTCACTGATGATCTTACGGTGCCTGGAACAAGTCCTGACAGGCTCCATGTGAAGAGCCAAGCCTCCTGCCCTGGGTGCCCCAAAGACTCCTACAAGGACAAGATGGATGGGGACAGAGGGGACAGGCAGGTTTTCCCCCCACAGTGGCTCCAGCACCAGCATTTGGATAACCTGTAGAGACTCCCTTAAAACTCATGAGGACTGGAAATGGGTTGAGTTCTTGTCAGTGGCTTTTAGAGTAGTGGGAATGTGAGCAGGGCTGTTTCTGCTTGGCAAACACCACAACAGTATTTGCTTCACCACCTCTGCAAACTGACTGCAGTACCCAATAGGCAAGTTTATGTTTACCTGCCATGAAGCCCAGCCTCTGCAGGGACCCCGTGTTCTCTCAGAGCATCTGCCCTCCATTGAGTCTATGCTGCAGAAGGTCTCAGGAGAGCAGGTCAGCAGGGCTTAAGTGAGTGAGCTGCTGGAAAATAGGCTCCAAAGTAGCGTGAAAACTGTGCAAAGGACTCAGGTATACTCAGATGTGGACACGAGGGTTGGTGGGTGTGGGGGGGTGATGCTCCCTGCAGAACATCTGAACCTCCTTCTGAAAGAGCTTGTCAGAAGGTGGCCAGAACCAGGGTCTGAGTCCAGACCTGTCTGTTTCTTTGCTGATTCACAGCATCCCCACTAATTCCCGCTCAGGATCACATTTCTATACGTCACAGTTAAGTGCTTGGTACCTGCCTGCCTATGCATCAGTGCAGCAGTTCCCTCTCAGCTGCCTGCACCCTTGCTCTATCTACCTTCTCTGAATCCGCAAGCAGGGAAATGATGCTGAATCCAACCTACCATGCCAATAAACAGGTTTTGATTTTGACTCTCTGCAAAGAGCTTGTCCGGACATTAACAAACAGATGGCTTCCTGTTAGGAAGAACTGCACCTTCATTGCTAGATCTAGGCAGAGAAGCTCATAACCAGGTGCTAAACTAAAAACGCCCAGTAAAGTCCATGCAAAGCTCCATATTTATACCATCAAAGTCCATGCAATGCTGCATTCTTGCACCAGTAAAGTCCACGCAAAGCTGCATTCTTGCACCAGTAAAGTCCATGCAAAGTTCCAGAGCACCAGTGAGCTCCCCCAGTGCTGTGGTTTCTCACAGCCCCGTAGGAAACCTGTATCTCCATTCCCAGCAGCACCATGTGTGAAGAAAGCAGCAGAGATCTCAGCACCAAGGGGACAGGAAGTCCAGTCTCTCACCCAGCCCAGATTCAAGCTTGTTATCTTCTGCTTATGGCAAACAGCACTTACAAAAGAGTTCTTTCTGTATGTAATTAGGCACAATTGACATTATGGCCCATCATAAGATTTGCAGAGCTCCTCAGCCTAACTAAGACCGTATGTCCTGTTTTCTGGAAGGACCTTGGCCTTGTTGGGGCATCAGCATCACAGCCTGTTAATGAGTGTCTATGGAAAAGTGCAAAACAACACATCTGCAAAACACATTTGGTGTTTTCTGTCAAGTGCCCCTCTGCAGTGCCGGGCCCATTAATGCTTCTGTGAATCTGGCCCCAGATTACCTACATATCTTTGCAGATTGGAAGCTGTGAGAGTAATTGATTCTTCACTTCATTAGACAAACTGAAAAAGGAATTAAGAATTACGGAGGATATGACAAACTGGTTGACCAAACGCCTCTTTTGCTGAGGACAGGTAAGCTTATTTACCTCTTCTTTTTAGCAAATGGGAATGATTTTGAAAAGAAACCATTCGGGTTTCAAATGGGAAATCAAAACCTCATTACTTTGTAGAATTTCCTGTTGGTTTCTAAGCTTTGAAAACAGATTCACTCTCAGCAAAATATATTCCTTTTTTTTTCGGTGAATAAACTATTGAGCCAAAAGGAGCCACACGACTGCCACGGCTACCTGTCTGCAACACTGAGAGGCCCCTGATACACATAGGCTCTTTGAGACCACCTACTTTTGGCTTTGTTGTGTGCTCCAGAACACTGGTGACGAACACGGCATCTCCTCCAGGGTCAGGCCAGTGGAGCATCACCTTGGAGACATCCATCCCTGAGCATGGAGGCCCTTGCACCAGGATCTGAGGATAAGTGAAAGGAAAGTTGCCCAGAAGGACACAGAGGGACTTGGTTGCATGGGAGTGAGGAAGGAGGAGGAATCCCCTCTCTTAGCATGGATGTCTATGTCATATTTCCAAGTCAGAAATGAAGCTGACCCTTCTACAGACAGTGAAGAGACATCAGGACCTGCAAAAAATGACCTGCTCCTCCAGCGCCTACTGGAAGAGGCTCTGAGAGTTGCTCTGGACACACCAGCTCTTCTCTGCTGGTTGCAACAGGAGAGCGGAAAGCTTGGACTCACCTGAGGTTTCAAGGCCACGTTTTCCAGGCGGGAGTGCACCTCTGGTCATGGGGAGCCTCTGCCATCAGGATCCCGGCTCCTCACTGCACTGAGGATCCCGGAGCACCGCTACCTCCTGAGGCCACGAGGCAGATTGAGCTGTTTGCTTTGCCTTGTCTGTCTCTTTATGCATCCCCAAGTCCCTGGTGACTCTGACAGCAGCTTCCAACACTGAAGGCATCCTTGTTCTCATATATCTGTTAAATAAAATGTCAGCAGGTGACAACACACGCTTCATTGGTGCTGCTCTGTAATTTAACAGAGTTAAGGAGGGATCAGCGCCTGTTGCCACATTCGGATTTAGGAACTAGTTTCATTTTGGCACTACTTGGTCCAGGCCCACTGCACTGCATCATCCAGTGTGCAGTGACAGCTGCACACAACCAGGCTTCATTTTGCACTGGTTAAATCCATGCCTGATAAACTCGATTTCTGATGGCACTGAGGCTGTTATAACCTCTTGTAGGACAGCATCCATCCAGGTACACCTTGCCTAGCAGGTAGGGGCTGGTTGGACATGGTTAACTCTGTAGCAGAAGCATCACCTTGTAAATGTGACCCTGGGAAAACAAGAATGAACAAGTGTTGGAGGTTTTTACCATCATCTTTCTCCAAAAGCTTGTTTTTCCTTTCCACCAAGCCCAGATATGTTGTTGGCACCTTTCTCAATGACACTGTCCATTTGAGACCAGTTTGATGCAATCTGGTCCTTTCTTTAAGACGTTTTAATATAAAAGGGACATCCATATAGTCATTATGCATAACTTGAACTATTGACCAAGAATCCTGGGCTGGGACTAGGATGTGGGAATGCTCTGTATGAGCCACTCAGCAACAGCCAAAGACCCTTTTGCAGGGTCTTATCCAAAGCAGCAGCACTGTCAATCACAGTCCATGTTTTGGGGAGAGTAGGCAGGTTTTCCCCTATCAAAGTGACACGTACAAAGCCTATCCCTGGCCTTTGCTTCCTCGAGCTCTGTCTAATGCTGTACAAGATGCCAGCGGTTGTCTCCAGGTGAGCATTTGATTTATAAACCTTGCATTTTGTGGCTGAAATGAGAACATAATCAGTGCATTCTGTGTGCAGGGAGGGTTTGACTCCATCCTCCAGCACTCCCTACTTCCAGCTGACGCTGCTCATCAGCATTGGATAGGAAATGTTTAATACCAGTTACGATGGCCATGAACTTCATTTCTGTTGCAGTGTATTTGCATATCTTCTTTTGTTCACTCTGCAGCACGTGTGCTGCTGGTTTCCTGAGTGCCAGTAAGTGAACTGCCCTGATTTCCCTTTAAAAACAAGTGGAGACAACCCCCTTTTCCCCCATTTATCACTATAGTATGGCGGGTCTGTGAAGCATCAATTAGCTCTGTTGATCTTTCAACTCTTTAAGCCACCAGGTAACCACAGTGGTGAGGGGCTTAACCCAGCCATCACCTCCCCGCATCCTCTGTGGTGTTAAGCTATTTCCAGATGGGTTATTTGCAGAACAGGAGCTGGCGTTTGGCTTGCTCAGCTCTAACACAGGAACTGGATTTGCTCTGACCCCCTCCAAAACTTCCCCACTCTCTGGCCACATTTTCTGCTGTTTCTCTACAGATGAAAACCTCGGTGCCACCAGAAACTGTTGTAGAATTCAGGCAGAAAGCTACCAGCAAATGATTGCCTGGACACACAGTGCCTTCCAATGGGCACCATGCTGAAGGTGCCTAAAGCCTTCTCCTTTTCAAACAGCTCTTCCCAGCATCCTGCAGATGCAGCATGGACAGAAGAGCACTGGTCATCAGCCATTTCTCCCTGAAACTCTTCTCTGCAGGTCACGGGAACTGTCCCCTGGTGGCATGCTCAGTTAATTAATTTCTGTCTATATGCATGAGAATAATTGAGTCTTTTTTTGTTTCTCCTATTGGTGTTTAGCAGGTATCTGCTATTGTGCCTGTGGATGCAGGGCGAAGCAGAGCAATAAGCTCACCTCTGCTCTGGGTAAGGGGAGTTTGGAGATAGGTCTGCACTGCACCCCTGTGTGGATGATACCTCACACCCTGTCTCAGACCCAGACACATGAGCTCCGGGTCCCTCATGTGTGGTGGATGCTCTCCATGACCTCCCATCCAGGACACTGTGAATCCTCTGGCTGGTTTGCTCTCCTTGGTGAACTCACATTGGTTTCCCAAGGGCTCATTCTGGGTCTGGAGTGCTCTGTCCCACCACCATGCTCCCCATCACTTCCCATTTACCACCCCCAGAATTACCGAGCTCAGGCTAGGTTAGTCACAGCATCCTCTCTGCATTCACCTCTTTCTGTGTTCTTTATGACAAACTTCTCTCAGACATTCATTACCACATGAAGTGCAGCTCTCAGCAGGAGCTGGTGCTGCGGTTTCACAATCTCCTCTGCTTGAGTTTGCTGGACACTATTAAAACCATCAAGTGCTTCAGAGCCAGCTATTGTCAGAAAATGGGGTTACCTCCCGAGTGCCTCCCTTTTGGCTGGCAGACAGAGCAAAGCACTGTTTAACCTTCTCCAGCTGCCCTCTGCCTTTCTGGAGGGGCTGTTGACTTGTCTCACCCATTCAGCCTGCTTTCTTGGCTCGCTTTATTCCTGGCACCATGGCCGAGCTCCAAGGAGGTTATGTTCCCGCTCAAATTGATTTGTGCCCTAGAGCACAACCCTTGAAGAACACAGCGGCTCATTGCAGTGCCACACAGATGCAGAGGTCCCCGCTCGGGCTGTGAGGACGGACCCTTTGCTTTGTCCTTTCCTGCGTCCCTCAGCCATTTCCACAAAGGAATTGAGTGGAGCCAGGCGCTTCAGTGACTATGAGCAAACAGGACAAAAGGAAGCATCTGCTTTTCTCTACTCTAAGACAAGTTTGCATTGCAAGAGAAGAAATACCAACGTGGGCTTAGGAGGTCCCACGAGAGGGAAGCTGCAAACCTGGCACTTGGCTGTGCTGGGGACTGCCTGCCTCCTAACCCTCCACATTTCCATAGCTGTCACTGCAATCCAGCCCCAGCCCCGCTCTTGTGAGCAGACAGAGGCTGTGTGCATCAGCCCATCGAGCTGTCGCCATCTCGGAGTGACAGACACTTTACAAGCTGCAAGACGGACAAGGCTCAGCACCCTGCCTTCTGAACTGGGGGCTCGGGGCAGAGCAGGCAGGAGGGTGAGCTCAGCTTACACTGGAGCTGAAACCAGGCCAGGAATTACGCATGCAGAGCAGCTGCCCTCTATGGTCATGCACAGAGTGCCCCGGGGGGGCTCCCTTGACTTCTGCAGAGAGGACATCTCCACAGACGTGTCCCAGCAAAGCACACACCTAAACCTATTTTCTTAGCCGAGCCATCCCTCACTTCCACATCTTCAGGTGAGAAACGTGGCTGTAGCTGGTTCTGCCTCCCCCTTCACCTCCCTGGGTGAGCAGTGCCACCCTGTAACAGGTCATGGTGGCCCAGTCGAGCAGGCAACGCTGTGCTTTGCACCCACAGAGATATTTCAGGGGCAACAACAGAAAATAAGGGTGCGAAAAGAAAGTGTTGCAGTGCAAGCCTCCTACTTTGAACATCCTGTTCATCCTCCGGAAAGGAAAACAGAACATGAAAACACTTCAAAGAGAACCCTCCAACAGCTAAAGATGCTCTGGTGTGAAGCTGCGGTGGGAACTCAGGCGTTCCCGGACGTGAGAGTTCCTGAGCATCACGAGTGTGTCTCTGCACGGCAGCCACTGACTGTAGGAATCACACAGTGTGCTGGATAATAAAGCACAGGGCAGCTCAGCACGGTCACCTCTATACCATGTGGGATGTACTGAGCTTTACAGCTACGGCCCAACCCCTTGAACCATATCGGAGTGCAGCTGTGCTGCTGGGTGAGAAGGAAATTCATTAAAATACATTCCTCTGAAGGAACAGCACTGATATTAAGGGTCTATCAATAATGATTCACTAGGCCATGATAGCAATGCAATTGCAGTGATAAAGGGTGACAAGATATTGTAAGATACGTGCAGTGAGGCTGCGGAGCAAATTATCTGATCTGAGAAGTAACATGCTATGATGTGCATGAAACCATCTGCTGCCCGCAGTTAAGGCTATGCTGAGACATAGGGGATGCACTGTGCTGGTGGAATGAGGATTTTACATGGGGGCTGCTCGCTTGGGATAGGGATTGACCACAGCACAGCGCTTGCACAGCACCTTCCCCAGACCTTGCTCTGGCCATTGCCCCACACTTCAGTACATGCTATTAATCATTACTGACTGGTGATGAAGAGCAACACTCCTCCCCTCCAAATGCTCTGATACAGAGTCACATACTGCCCAAACCATTTCCCTGGGGACATCCCTGAGTGTCAGCAGTTGGACTTTGGATTCCTCCTGTCATTCACAGAGCAGCTCCAGGCACGAGCATGCAACTGCTTGTGGCAGCAGCCAGGCAGCTCAGGCAAAACCCCACTGCCTGGATGACAGGTTTGCTTGGGCCAGAGTGCTGAACGGCTGGGCTGTCTGCTAAAGAGGTGCCCACTTATGTATGGTGGAATTGGGGCAGTCCAGGTCTCCCCATCCTCCCTGGCTGCTCAGGATGCAGAGAAACAGATGATGCTTGGGGAAGGAGGTCATGGAAAGCAACCTTTGAACTGAAGAGCAATGGCCCTTCTCCCATGATCCCCTTTACATAAAGCATCTCCTGAAGTCACTGCTGTCCCCAGCTCCTCTGTGGCGATTCCTGGAGGGCCTCAATGACATGATTATCCCTCCTTAGCAGAGCATTTTCAAAGCCCAAGGAGGGCTTTGCTCACTAATCTGGCATTCAGTGCAGATAATAGGCTTTGAGACGAAACCCTCTTGGAGTCTATTTTAAGGTGGTTTTGTAGCTTGTTGCTTGTGACAGCAAGAGCTATCCTGCTGCAGCATTCCCAGGACACTCTCTGCCATTACCCATGCTCTTACCCATGTGCTGCACCCTGACAGACAAGCTTCTTCCCA
Source organism: Myiopsitta monachus (assembly GCA_017639245.1). NCBI lineage: Eukaryota > Metazoa > Chordata > Aves > Psittaciformes > Psittacidae > Myiopsitta > Myiopsitta monachus. The sequence goes on along the minus strand of CM029917.1, from coordinate 2,348,519 downwards.
TGTCAGTGTGCTTTTGCTCCAGGATGTGTGAGCTGAAGTAGGGTGCAACCTATGGATGCCATCCCCAGCTCCTACAGCTGCCCAGCCTTGCTGGGCTTCCTTTTTCCCTTTTGCAAGAGGTTAAAGGTGCCTCCTTCCTCTGGGTCCCTAAAAGGGATGGAGGTGAGAAGGGCGTCTCCCAGGCCTGGAGCAGGGCTGGAGTGAGGTGTTTGCCCATTGTCTTTGGCTGCAGGGATGCCCTGCTCCAACTCTGTGAGGTTCACCTCTGTACCCAGTGGGACCTCATCCCTCTGAGGATGCCAGGAGGGCACCAGCAGGAAAACTGCCACAGGCTTCGTATCTCCATGGGGGATGTATTACCATGGGCAAGGCAAGCACAGCAGAGGTGGCAGCAGGGACCAGGATGCAGAGGGATGCAGGGATGTGAGCGATGCTGTAAAGTGCTGCCACAGGCTATTGGTCCTTTGCATGCACCAACAGAGGCTCTGTTTGGGGACGGGGTGCTGCCCCTTCCTTGATGCTTATAGCTTAGGGGTGTCCCTAGACTCACCTGCCTTATCCACCTGCAAAATGGACAGGAGGAAAAAGGCACCATGGCTCAGTAGAGCAGCGCCAGCCTGTGGCACAAGCCCTCAGTGCTGGGAAGGCAGGGATGGGGAGGCAGAGCCACATGTGTCTCCAGGGCTCTGTGGTCCAGCCTGGCGTGCACTGGCAGAGCTGTTGGGATTTGTGGACTGGAATAGCATGAAATGATGTTAAAAATCCAGGTTAATCTGAACCGGCTCCAGAGGCCACCTCTGAATGCCGCCTCTTTATCTCCAGTGTGAATCTAAATCCACAGCGGGCTTAACTCGGGCCTTGGCAGCTTTATGTCAGCTCTGATTAGTTCACATCACCTCTTTTACAGCTCCCTGACCCTCTGCTGAGGGAGCTCACTCCGGATTTTCAGTATTTTATATTTCCACAGCAGTGAAAACATTCCCAGGATAGGCAGACCCTGAAAATACCACCCTGGCTCCTGCCTCCCTGTGCACCTCTATCTGGGAGATGTTGTGCCGCATCCCCTGACAACCATCATGTCACTGGGCACCCTGTGCCAGCGCCTCAGCACCCTCATAGGGAAGAGCTTCTACCTAAGAGCTCATCTCAATCTCCCCCTTGGCAGGTTAAAGCCATTCCCCTTGGCCTGTCCCTACAGGCCTTTAGCCAAAGCCCCTCTCCAGGTTTCCTGCAGCCCTTTTAGGCACTGGAGCTGCTCAAGGTCTCCCCTTAAGGAGCCCTCTCTTCTCCAGGCTGAACAAGCCCTTTACACTGGCCTCAGCTGAGCAGTGGTGTTTAGGAAATCCCAAAGGTTTGCACCAGATGCCAGAGATGGGGCCAAAAAGCAGAGATTGTGTCAGCTGCTGGAATAGGAAGTGCAGATCCAGGGATGTTGGCTGAGAAAAAGCTGACATTGCTGCCCTAAATTATTCCTACTGTGTGCACTGTGAGGTCCCTGGCTGGGTGTGCTGGGCCATCCCTGCTGTAGCAGCAGTTCATAATAGGCTGCAATTAAGTAGGCACAAGTCTAATCAGTCTGCAGTGGCACAGAGACTTGGACAAATGCACTGCTAATCCCTCGTACCCCCCTGCAGTCGGGACAGGCAATGTGTGAAATCATGGCAAAGCACCAGCAAAACACAGGTTGTCACCTGATGGCTTTTTCTGATGCAAAGAGAACTGCTCCAGCTGAAAATGATGGTCTCAGCAGGGTGTGCAGTCCCTGAGTGCATCACACTGGGCAGGAGGAGCAGTGAGTACCTCCTCCGGAGTGCAGCGAGGAGACAAAGGGATCCAGCCCTGGCCTTGGCACAAGGTTCTGTGATGAGGATCATCCTCCAAAGAGCTAGACAACAGCATCCTCAAGAAGTGGACACTCAGCCCTCCAGAAGTGTCAGCACTGCTTTGCCCAAGGAGCCCCAAGCTGGGGAAGTACTGGTAACAAGTTCTGCTGGTTGGATGCTCCACATAACTGTGTGTTATGTCCTATGAAATAAGATCATGGAATCAACCAGGTTGGAAAAGCCCTTTAAGCTCATCCAGTCCAACAATTCCCAGCACTGCCAAGGCCACCACTGACCCATGGCACTGAGGGCCTCATCTCCACGGAGTGTGCACACTTGCAGCGATGCGTGAGTGCAGCCCTGCCCTGGGCAGTTCCAATGCTGAGCACCCTGTGGGGAAGGAATTGTTCCTCAGCTTCATCTAAACCTGCCCTGGTGCAGCTTGAGGCCGCTTCCTCTTGTCCCATCCCTTTTTCCTTTGGAGCAGAGCCCAGCCCCCTCCTGGCTCCATCCTGTCAAGCAGCTCTAGGGAGCGATCAGGTCCCCTCTGAGCTTTTTGTCCCTGTCCTGCACTGCTCAAACGGGGCATGCGGGCAGGCTGCCAGTCACCATCCCATAAAGCAGAGCTCCTGCTGCCCTTCTCTTCTGAGAGTGCCAGTGGAGAGGCTTGGGTGCATGGACCATGAAGGCACCAGTCACCCTGCCCACTGCTCCTTCGCACACCCAGTGAGAGCCAGGGCAGCAGAGGGGTTAAGAGAGCCTGTGCTCTCCACCATCAATCCATCCTGCAAATCTGACGGCCCCGTCTCTTCAACGGGCCCAGATTGATTTCTTGACTGGGAGCAACGAGCAGCTTCACATGAAAAATGAGGCTTTGCGCCGTCAATAGAAGTTCTAATTACAACTTAAATCCAGGACATTCTTTACAGCGCAGCCCAGATTTACAGCGCTCGCAGGTGGGCGTGCAGCCCGCTCTAATTAAAAGCAACACACGTTGCAGATTGCTTCCGACGGCCCATTCCCAGCTATCCAGCAAGGGCACAGCCGGCTCCTGGCATTGAGCTTGCAAGGGAGGGAGCAGGCACCCCAAGGGCAAACAGCACCGCTTTGGAGGGGTGGGGAAAGAAGGGAAGCTCCGGTTTCCTCCTTTCTTCTATAGAATCATAGAATGGTTTGGGCTGGAAGGGCTGGAAGCTCGCGCAGTTCCAAACCCCTGCCATGGAGGGGGGCTCTTCATCAGGGACTGGAGCGACAGGACGAGAGGTGATGGATTTAAACTTAAACAGGGGAGATTTAGGTTGGATATAAAGAAGGAATTCTTCCCTGTGAGGGTGCTGAGGTGCTGGCACAGGGAGCCCAGAGAAGCTGTGGCTGCCCCATCCCTGGCAGTGTTCAAGGCCAGGTTGGACACAGGGCCTTGCAGCAAGGTGCTCCAGTGGAAGGTGTCCCTGCCCGTGGCAGGGGTTGGAGCTGGAGGAGCTTTAAGGTCCCTTCCATTCCAAACCAATATTCTATGATTCTATGAAAGCCTCTCCTGCGCAGCAAGACCTGATGGTTGGTGCTCCTCCTCCTCCAGCACCATGAGCACTGTCAATCACTGCTCTCTGCAGTGTGATAGTGCTCTGCAGGAGGCTGTGACTGCTGGATGATAGCAAAGGGTAAAGGTTCTGCTTAGGGATCAGAAGCAGCCCAGTGCCATTGGGACTGAAGGAAGAGGCTGCTGTGGTATCCTGCAAGAAAAGCCGCCATCATCCAGGGGATGGATTTATTGCCAACAGCCAGTGGGATGTGACCCTGCAAGGAATCTGCCAGCTCAAGGGAGGCCACAGATGCCTGTGGAATGTGAGAGATAGGAACTCTGTGTTAGGATGAGCCAGAAATGGGCTTTATGACTCAGCTGTCTGGACCCAGCCGCAAACAGCTGTGGGGGCCCTGAGCATCCTGGATGAAGGCAGAGCCTCAGTCTCCTTCCTCCTTGGATCCTTTCAGATTTCCTGCCTAAAATAAGACAAAATGGGCCATGTCACTCAGCCCCTGATGTGGGTGAGCAGTTTCCAAGCCCAGATGTGACCAGACCCTGACACATCTTCTATGGTTTATCAGAGCTTATGAGGATGTCAGCAAAGTTCATCCATGTGGTCCCCATCATTCCCACATGGAAGGGGAGTTTCCTGTTGCACTGAGCCCATTAGGATGTGAACAGAGCAGGGCCTGTGCATCACTGGGCTAGACAGGCCAGGGGAGCACCCGTCAAAGCTGATGTGCCTCAAGCCTGACCCTTATATCCCTTGAGAGCCAATGGCACAGTAGGAAAAATGTAGGATGGAGATCTTTCCTGATCCAAGGATGTCCCATTCCTGCAGTCCTCAGCTCCAAGGGGCCACAGTGGGTCCTCAGGCACAGTCTGGATGTGAACAGAGTCATTCTGCTCACTAAGGCTGGTCCTTGACCCTCCGCTGAGGAAAGTTCTGTCCAGGTCTTGGCCTTGGCCACATCACATCAGGCTGCTGCCCTTGGGGTGAAGGAGGTGGAAGGCTGGCTCTTTTGGATCCAAATTCCTGTTGGCTGCTAAAGATGCACCAAAAAATACATCTGCATCCCTGCAAGACTTCAGCTCTAAAGAGAAGGAGCCTCTTGGGTCAGTGTCTTTGGAGGGTTTTGCTTCTGTCCAGGATCTTAAAGCAGCTAATTCCCATGTCTGGACTGGGTCTGTAAGGGGGGCTGTTGGAGAAGATTTGGTATAGGTTTGGTATAGAGGATATAGAGGCCATAGGTGTTTGCATCACCTGCAGTTCTGGTGAAGCTGACCTATATTCTGGGGAAGTTTTCTTTCTTTCACAACAGTAAATTGGTTATGTCTATGCTAACCTGTTTCCATATTTTTGCTTCTATTGCTCTGCTGTGGAGTGACCCAATCTCAGATCAGGGTCCGGATGCACCCTCCCAGGCGGTAACTGTGCCTGGCAAATGGAGCATCACAGAAACAGGCCGATGGGAGCCCCTTTCCCAGGAAAGTATTGCAGGGAGCTCTTGTTCATGGATAAAGGGACCGTTTGGGGAATGCGGGCAGCCTTCAGACAGCAGAGCTTGCAAGACTTTGTGATAAGAGCGAGAGAATCCTTTGCAGCTGATGAACACATCAGGTGCTGTTTCAATGGGGCGAGGACCCCTGAGGAGAAAATGTGGGGTTTCTGGGAAAAAACATCGTTTTTATCCTGGATTCATTGTGCTCCTCATCTCCAGCTGAAACCATCCCCACGCTGGGCTATGCGGAAGGCTGATAAAGAGGCAGAGAATAGGAGCTGGTTTCCTGCACTCAGCAGACAACGCCTGCACCTCCCTCTGCCTCTGCTTTTATGTAGTTTGGAAGTGCTTGGAAACCGCTGGGCACAGACACTTCTGAAGCAGCAGCAACTTTGCACGGCGCGTTTGTTTTATGTCTGAACTGTACATACAGCAGTGAATGGAGCTCATAAAAGATGGATGTATTCTTGTTCTTTTTGCTGGTTTTGATTTATTATTTACTTCACTTTTTTCAACTCTTCCGAAGTGCTGTAAATCATCTAAATCATTTTTCTCCTCTGCTTGGCTGGTTTTGGGGAGCTGAAGTGAGATTATGGTCCTGGGCTCCTCTTGCTGTGGGCTTCTCAGAGAATGAGAACCAGGAAATTTAAGCTCTTACATCCCCACAAGGTACTTTGGAAAGACTTAAAGGCCTTCTTGTGCCTGCTCGTTGCCTGGATTGTACAGCCTTTGCTCAGATACGCAAGCACTTGCTAGCACACATAGTCCTGTCCATGCCCATGGATGGTTCATGTGAATAAGCACTCACCAATAGAATCAGAATAGTTAAGGTTGGAAAGGACCTTAAGATCACCCAGTTCCAACCCCTGCCATGGGCAAGGACACCTCACACTAAACCATAGCACCCAAGGCTATGTCCAATCCGGCCTTGAACACCGCCAGGGATGGAGCGTTTACAACTTCCTTGGGCAGCCCATTCCCATAGTGCAAGGAAGGGTTGTACAAGCTGCCCCTTCTGCAGCTGGGTTGTTGCAGGTCAGGAGAGCCATTTCCCTGGGGCTTTGAAGGGAACAAGGGTAGGACTCTGGATCTGGGGACTCCAGAGGTGTGGAGACTCTTTAAGCACATAGGCACAAGTTCACTCCAGGGGAGCAGCTCTGAAGGCTGGATGTGAAAGGTGCAGGGCTGGTTAATGTCTGGGCAGTGCAGTGAGGCATGAGGTTGCTCTCAGGGTGTGAGTTCAAAGCCAAGATGCTCCAGCACCCAGGGCTCCTCCAGCAATGTCTCCCTGGCCTCATGTTCCCTGCGGGCAACTGAGCAGGAGATTCAGCACCCGGATAAAGAAGTCTGTGTCCACAAGCAGAACAGACCCAGAGAGCAGGTTTTCAAGGGCACTTAGCACAGTACAATGCTGTTGGAGGACCTTTGCGCCCTTCATGCACCCCGCTGGCTATGAACCCACATCACACTGCTGAACTGAATTGTTCAGAAACCCAGGACAAAGAGAGTTCTGAGACCCCAAGCCTTGCTCCTCCAGCCTCCCCTTGCTTGTTCTTGCAGCATGGGCATAGGAGATAGGAGTCATAGAATCACAGAACCATGGAATGTGTAGGGGTGTCCATTGCCTCTGAAGGAGGATGGGGGTGACCCCGGTTACCCTGGATCTAAAGGGTTGGGGTCTGTGGTGTCCCCAGGAGGCATCCACCAAGAAGGGAATAAATAGAGCAGTTCAAACCCAGAAGCACGGAATGATGCTGTCTGTTGGAAGATGAGAAAAGAGGCAGAGGAGCCTTGGAAGGGGAGAGGGGGTCCTGTAGAAGCAGTAGATGGGGTGAAGTGATCCCTCCATCCCTTTTCCACTGAGGCTGTGGGACAGGGCAGGATCAAAGGGCTCTTTTCACCTCACCACACTTTCAGCAAGAGCCAGGCAGCGTATCCCTGCAGCCAAGGGCGCTCCAGGCACTGGAGTTGGGGCTCTTTCTCCTTCCTGTCACTTTGAGTCTTTATTTTCCACTGGGAATTCAGCTGTAGGGGGAGAAAATGAGCAGGCTGCTAATGAAAGGGCAGCTGCTGCTCTGTGTCAGGCGTGTGAGACCCTACTGAGAGCTCAGCTGGACGCAGTGGGTGGCTGGACACCGTTTATTTTTACATTAGAGCTATTTTCCTCTCTCCCTGTCTGCTCTGTGCTCTTTATTTCTGAGGCAGTTCAGCCCCTGTCAGATGGACATCGATGCAGGATGCGAGCACGAACCTTCCCAGGAAAGGCTAATTTTAGGATAACAACTGATGGGGGGAGGATCTTGGCTCAGCATCCATTAGCATCGATGGCAGAGCTGTCCCTGATGAATGGGGCTACCTGCCTTTGCCTGGTTCCTACCAGCAAGCAGAGAGGCGAGTGTGCAATATAGGGCAGAAATGTACTGGTGTAGGGCAGAAACTTACTGGCTGCTGGCCATCAAAGAGATTTTCACAAGTATTTTCCTCCCCCACCACCAAATAGAATGTCAGGAACTGCTGTGACTTTAGGAAGTGACCATCTGGGTCTGGTTTCCTGGGCAAGGAGAAGGTTATCAAAGCACAGGGTACCTATGCATCTACAGATGGACAAATAGGATGTAACAAGCCAAAGCTGTGCTTGAGAACATATAGCATTAGTCATGGGTTTGATAAGAACAGGGATGTCTGCAAAGAACCTCCTCATGAGTGCTCTGAGCATTTAGCTTATAAGTAATAGAACCATAGAATATGACAGAATGGGGCCTCATAGATCATCTGGTCCAACAAGTCCTCCTGATATTCACACCACTGACTACAGCTCAGAATCATCTAATCATGGAAAGATGTAGGTTGAAAGGGATGTTAAAGCTCATCCAGTCCCAGCCCCCGGCCACGGGAAGGGGCACCTTCCACTAGAGCAGCTTGCTCCAAGCCTGTGTCCAACCTGGCCTTGAACACTGCCAGGGATGAGGCAGCCATAACCTCAGTGTGATTCCACAGAGCCAGCTGGGCTCCCACTGGTGCCCCAGGCATCAGCAGAGCTGGACACAGCAGAAGCTTTCATTTCCATAAAGAATGGTGCTGAATTAGGAGGCAGGGAGAGCCCAGCTTTGTTTTCAGACAGTGATCAATCATGGGGAAAGGGTGCCAGGAAAGCTGTGGATCCATCTTACCTAATTTCAGACATTTAGAAACTGAAGGTCTAAATCTCAGTTAGCCCTTTCAGCTCCCTCTAGGCTGAACAGAGAGAAATGGTCACCTCCAGAAGATGAGGCTCTGCAGAGCAAATCCAAGTCAGAGCCAATTTGCATTGCAAAGTTTATGAGCTTAGTGCCAGGGGCAGGATGTGGGATGCTCAGAGGTGGAGAGTGGCAAAGAGTGGCAGGGTAGAGATGCAGTGGGATAAATGGGGTGAGGAGGAAGCTGGGTACCATGGGGACTACATGAAATCCAATGGCCACACGGCTGCGAGCCCTCTGGATCCACTCATCCCTGGAGGTGTACCGGATGCTGACCCTGGCCTGACACATCTGAGCACAGTGATGCCCTGGGCTGGCTGGAAGCACTGTGCCCACGCTGCTCTGCACTGAATCAGCCTGACAACAGCCAGAGGAGTAACACACTCCACCACCACGCTTTAAATGCCCATAAATTTGGAAACGGAGCCAGAGCTCTTTAATCTTGGTTCAGTTTTTCATTCGTAACGAGATAACAAAGGAAGCCAAGCATGAGCTCAAGCCATGAATTATTAGGGAGGGCACATCCATCTCTGGTGGTTTGGGCTTTGCTCTGCCATCCTGGGGTGCACTGGGTGAGCTTCAGCTGGCTGAAGGCCATCTGGATATAGGATTCCTCATGAGGGGTGTGATGTCCTGTAGGCACTGAAGAGGTTTATTCCAGCCCTGATGGACATGGGAAGGTACAGAAAGGTCCCAGGCTCTATCCTAAGTCTGTGGCCTCCAGGGTGGCTGTGAGATCTCATGCAGCACTGGCCCCTTTCAGGTAGTTGTCCTCTGCATGGGGCACAAAAGGCAGGGATTTTTCCTCTGGAAAAGGGTGGATATTACACACACATCCCCCAAAAAAGAATATTTAGCAAATGCTTGCCTTAATGTGGAGAGCAGGAAACTCTCCTAAACCAGGGGAAAAATAGCAAATCAAGGACCCACAGCAAGATATCTCTGCACAAGCTGTCCCATGAGCAGTGCCGAGACCTTGTGATGCGTGGGGATGAGGGAGCCCAGCGTCTCTTGCCTGGCTTTGGGGTTGGAGCCCTCTGTCCACACTGCATCCTGGCCCAAGGCAGGGCACAGCTCTGTGGAGGATGCTGTGCCAAAGCACCAGGGTGGAGGAGCTGAGCTTTTTCACCCTGCTCCGGAGCACAGCGAGAAGGATGGAGGCTCCTGAGCAGCCTGGAGCACCAATTTCACGGAAATCCATTTATCTCCGCTTCCTGCAAGCCTCCCGACATGAATAAATGATGATTGCGGAAGTGATGAACCTGCCCCTGTTTAGGTGTGAAATGAATGTTTACAGGCATAGAATAAATCAAGTATCCCACGGGCAAGCAGTGGGATATTAAACCAAATACCTCTGTGTGCTTAGCACTCGCTGTTAGAGGCCAAGGGTTTGAAGCCTGGCCAGGTATTTCCATTAGCCCCAGTGTGACAGGCATCAAGCACTGGGTACCTGGTGCAGCAAAGGCTGAGAGATCTCAAAGGACAGGAGGGAGCCAAGAGCTCTCGGATGAGCAGCTTGCCTCCTGCCTTCTCCACCTTCCCCCTCTGTCTCTCTGCATACCTCTATCCCTGCTCCAATCTGCACAGGCTCTAAGAAGTCAGGAATACAATGCAAATTAGTGAAGGATTGGCAAGCAATTGCATGTGTGCTGGTTGCCTGTCAGCATGCAGAGTACTTCTAATCTTGTCACATAAATAATACGATTATGTAAAATATCAAACAGTTGGAATAAACTTTAAAGCCACAATGTTCTAGTCACAGACTTAATGGGGGGAGGGGGGGAACCAAAATAAATAAGTAAAATCCTTTTATATTCTGCAGCATGGAGGGCGAATGGCTCCAAAAGCAACTGGAGCCTCCCAGGGGATGAGGAGGTAGGAACTGGATGGGGAGACAAAACTGCTCCTTGAGACACAGCCCTCAGTCACAGGACTGATGGAGAGCAGAGACAGCAGAGCTGTGGAGTCAGGAGCCCCCCCCCCCAGGGTCACCCAGGGCTTCGGTGTCCCTTGCACACTGATTTCTGCCACCCCCAGAAACCCATTGTAGCGGTGCTGCTGGTGCAGGACGCCCCTTTTAACCACGGACATAGAATCATAGAATAGTTTGGGTTGGAAAGGACCTTAAGATCATCCAGTTACAACCCCCTGCCATGGGCAGGGACACCTCACACTAAACCATGGCACCCAAGGCTCTGTCCAACCCGGCCTCTAACCTTGAACGCCGCCAGCGATGGAACATTCACAACTTCCCTGAGCAACCCATTCCAGGGCCTCACCACCCTTACAGTAAAGAATTTCTTCTTATATCAAATCTAAACTTCCCCTGTTTCAGTTTGAACCCATTACCCCTCACCCTATCACTACAGTCCCTAATGAAGAGTCCATTCCCAGCATCCCTATAGCCCCCCTTCAGAAAACAATCATCCAAAAGCCCCCTGAGCCAGCTGTCTGCACTGGAATCATGGAATCACTGCATGGTTTGGGTTGGAAGGGACCTTAAAGCTCATCCAGTTCCATCCAGGGACACCTTCCACTAGAGCAGGTTGCTCCAAGCCCCATCCAACCCAGCCTGTAAGCTATGCTGGTGCACACCTGGGGTCTGAGCTCGCACGATCAGGGCTGTGCATGTGCTTGTGTGGAGGAAGAAGAGAGCATTTTGTTTTCCATCCCAATCAGCCTCATCCCTTTAGTGAGCTCTAACAAAGGGACAGTGGCTTTTCACGATGCTCTTGATCTCCGGGCCAGTAGCAAAAACCTCCCGGCGGGTCCCTGGGCACCGTTCCCTCCTCTCTCATCCTGTAGTGATGCTGGGAACACTGCAGGCGGTACAAATAGAGGGCAGCATTAGCGATGCAGAGTGATGCACAGCCAAGACGGGAGCTGTGCTCCAGGAGCATGCAGCCCTCCCTGCCTGCTGCCTCTGCACCTCATCCTGGTCCTGCAGCCAGAACGGGCTGGATGCTGGGGGACAGGACAAGGGGAACGGCTTTAACCTGCCAGAGGGGAGATGGAGATGAGCTCTTAGGCAGAAGCTCTTCCCTGTGAGGGTGCTGAGGCGCTGGCACAGGGTGCCCAGAGAAGCTGTGGCTGCCCCATCCCTGGCAGTGTTCAAGGCCAGGTTGGACCCAGGGGCTTGGAAGAAGCTGCTCCAGTGGAAGGTGTCCCTGCCCGTGGCAGGGGTTGGAACTGGAGGAGCTTGAAGGTCCCTTCCAACCCAAACCAAGCCCTGATTCTATGATATCTTTGCAAGACAGACTGAGCCCAATTTCTAAGGACATTTTCTCCCTATAAGGGTCGGCTGCCCACTCTCCTGGTCTGGAGTAGGCTCAGACCTGCCAGCTCACTGCACGCACCACAGAGCGGTGACCCAGCGCAGGGAATTGCACATCACCCCCCTGACGAGCCTCCTCAGATCAGCGCTCCCAGCCTTGGCTTTGCTCCCACATTAATTCCTGGAGGGAAACCCCTCTCATTGCCAGATAACTGCACCTGATGCCCACATCTTGCCACTGTTGCCACAGCGCCTGAGGGATCCTGGCTGGGGAGCAGCTGCCTGCTCTATGTGCGCTCCTCTCCTCCCAGCTCCCATTCCTGGTCCACGTCCCAGAAAAGCCAGTGAGATGGGGCACTAGGGAAAGAAGCCAAAGCCCTGCCAAGTCAGCAGTGTGCCCTCCTCGCCTCCCAGCATCACTTACCTCCACCAGTTGCATCCCAAACCACACTGGCAGCACCATGGCAGGGAGCAGACTCACTGTCCCCCACTCCCTGTGGTCACATCAACCCCAAATACCCCCTTCCAGGGCTCAAAATGACTTTGAATAACAAAACTCCCTTACTTTAGTGACTCCTCATCTCCTGTCCCATCTGTCTCCCTCCTGCAGGCTGTTCAGGACTTCCAATGTAGACTGGAGATAAGGAACAACAGATCCAGATTGGACTCCAGCACTGAGATATTGCTGTTATCCAAACCCAGGAGTTTCTCTTTCTGAGCAGGAAAGAACATCTTCCCAGCACTACCTCCCCTCACACATTATGAAGAGGTACAACTCAGTAAATCTCATCTTAGCCAAGGGCATTACCCCATGCCAGTTAGCACTAGATCAAACCCAGGTTTATTCAGCCTCCCACTAATCCCTTTGCAACAAGAACCACCTGCAGTCTGGAGTCCAGGATTTAGCAGGGATCAGTGTGCAGGTGTCTCTGATTTGATCATCCCTTTGGAAATGGATGCGCTCTGCAGCCCAAGTGAAAAGCAGCCTGTGGAGGGGAAGCAGTGATGGGGAGCGAAGTGGGAGAGAAAACATGTCTGCAGGGATGGAGAGAGCAACAAAGTGGAAGCCGGTGGGTTGTCTCCCCCCCCAAAAAAGACACTTTTGGGAGGCCGAAAAACATTGGGAAGAGACAGGGGGAAAGGAAGGGAAAAATACCTTATTTTCAAGATTTCTCCAGTACTTAAAAGCTTGAGACCCGCAGGGGAAGCTAATAAATTTTAAATAGTTTGGAGAGTTGAGACCAGCAGTTTAACTTTGTGCGGCTGCTGAGTTGTTTTCCAAGTGTATTTAATGAAACCCTTCATTATGTTCAGATAATTATGATCTCTGCTATTCTGCTGCTGTTGGAGTTCACCATCTGTGCTCACAGGTACTCGCTCCATCTCGACACAATGGGCACTGCGAGAGATGCTCTCACTGGGCTTCTCTGGCAGCCCAGAGACCCGGTCGCTCCCTACAGCTGCCTGACAGGAGGATGGAGCCAGGAGGGGGCTGGGCCCTGCTCCTGAGGAACAAGGGATGGGACAAGAGGAAGCGGCCTCAGCTGCACCAGAGCAGGTTCAGATGGAGCTGAGGAACAATTCCTTCCCCACAGAGTGCTCAGCATTGGAACTGCCCAGGGCAGGGCTGCAGTCACCATCCCAGCAGTGTTCACACACCGTGGGGAGGAGGCCTCAGTGCCATGGGTCAGTGGTGGCCTTGGCAGTGCTGGGAATGGTTGGACTGGATGAGCTTAAAGGGCTTTTCTGCCCTGGTTGATTCTGTGATTCTATGATCAATGCTCCCCTTAGATGATAGTGGGATGAGGTGGTCTCATGCCAACAGGTCCCTTTAGGGTGAGCAGGGCCCTGATGTCCCTCTTGCTCTGCACTGACTTTTAGTCTGACCATGTGAGTTTGCCAGGGAAGAGGTTTTGGCTGCCCAGGGCAAACTCTGGGATACGCAGTGATGGGTTTTGCCTTGATACCTTCAGCCCCTCACAGCAGCCGCAGTCCCCATCCCTTCCCTGTGTGCTCCTTCTACCTGCCCACCCCGTCCCTATCCCCTCTTCCAGTGCTGCATCCCACAGGGAACACCCAGCCCAGCATCCCTGTTCCAAACCACCCTCCCTCCTTCTCCAGGAGGGGAAGTTCCGGGTTTTCCTGTATCAGCCTGGTCCTCAGGGTGTGTGGCACTGCAGTGGCTGAACATCAACAGTGCCTGGTGGGGCTTTACCTCCACTGATCCACCACACACTCCCAGACATTCCTGCTTGACCACTTGGTCTGGAGAAGCCCATAGTTGTTTGCCCCACCTCTTCCTCTTACAGCAGGAGGGTGAATCACCCATCAGGGAGCTGGAGCTGTCTGTGGAGTGGGGCTGCAGCTCCCACTGAGTCAGGCTCAGCATCCCACTGGGAGCTGAGTTTGGAGGCTGCCCTGGCTCCCAGCCTGGTGGAATGGGGTTTTTCCACATGGCCACTTGCAGGGAGTCTCTTAGGGATGGGACCCTCAGCTTGTGGTCCTCCATAAACACAGAGTGGTGCACAGCATCCTTCTTCCATGTATTCCCTTGCAGGGCAGGGCTGGTCCTGCCGCAGGACCCAGCATGAGCTCCAAGTTCAGCTCCCATCCCCGGCCAGCCTTGCCCTGCTTGTTTGGGGCTGGATTGGGATGGGAACACCCTTGATCCTGTGGCTGGCACAGTGTGATCCGCAGGGATGTCTCTGCTCCAGGGAGGCTGGGGAGAGCCAGGGCCAAGTAGTTCCACCAGTCACAGTGAGCATCCATAGCAGGAGCGTGGCAGCCGTGGGCTGCTTTGCAGATGCTGAAGGGAAACAGCAGTGGGAGATGGAGCCAGTGGTGAGGCATGAGAAAGGGGACTGCAGGCCTGAGAGGGAGGAGGGAGCACCGGGTGCTGCTCTCCCCGCCTGCCAACTGGGCAATTTTCCCCCACTCTTAAATGTCAGCGATGATGTTTCCTGCCCAAGCCAGCTCTTCCCCTTGGGGACCGGCCAGCAGGGTCTGTTTTATACCCACTCCCAACAGCTTGGGTGGCTTGGGACTGGGGCTGCCGCCTGAGCCGTGCCAAGTTGGCAGCAGCACCGGGCTCCCCAGCCAGCTCCTCACAGAGCCCGCTCCCGTGCTCAGCAGTCGCCTGGCTCCGGGGCTCCAGCTCCGCTCTCCTTCCACGCTGGGTTTCCACCAGCTGCTCTGGTTAAAGTTGTAAAATGAGGACCGTGTGTCTTATTCCTCAGTTCACCCTCCTCTTGTGGAGGGCAGAGCAGGAACCCTTTGTACAGCCTTGGGAATGTCATCCCCACCTCTGTGTCCTGCCCCACAGTCCTTAAATTGCGGAGGGAAGCATCCCCCAGCAAAACCCTGAAGGGAGCCAGGGTCAAGGCAAAGCCCAAAGCTTCTGCTCCTTGCCCACAGCACACCTCAGGGAGCTGTGAATCCCTGGCCCAGGGCATTGCTGCTCCCCTCCGTGCCCGTGCAGTGTCTGGCGTAGCGGGGCGTCTGCTATAATGCACATAATTGACACTTTCTTCCCTGCAGCATCCGCAGGGTACAGAACTTAACAGCTCTGGCTGATTCCCTTATTTAGCTCTGAAGACATCTGCGCTGCTGCAGGGCACTCAGTGCAGCACCAGGGCACTGCTTGCACTGGGGTTTGCAGCCTGGGAGTTGGCTGAGCGCATGGCTCTGCCTCGGGATGCTGGCAGCAGGGGCAGTTCCTGGGATACACGAGGCACACAGGGCAGGAAGGGCGTTTTGGGGACAACCCTGTTGCTGGCTGTGGTGTAAGGCATAGCAGGGAGTGTGGAAAAGGTGACTGAATGGGAGGAGGCATCATGACATGGGGATGCTGCACACTAGCAAAGGGGCTGCAGATGTGTGGGAACAGGAGGGTGTGCATAAACAGAGGCTTGGACATCAGAGGAGCTCCAGGAGGGGTGGTTTGCTCTACACCCCAGTCTTAGAGGGTGCCAGGAGGGAATGGATGCATGCCAGCTTTGCCTTGAAGTAGGACAGGTTGCATCCAGGAACAGCAGCTGACATCAGGGTGATGCTCACAAGCCTGGAGCTCTGTATGTAAGGGAAAAGAGCACATGGGATCCTGATATCCCGGACTCTCCCTTTATGCTCCCCGAGAGTATAATATCCCATTCTCTGTCACTGATGCTGGGTAGTGTCTTCCCTGCAGAGATGCCCTTGCCTGGGAGACCGGTGGGGAAGGGGAGCACTGGGCACGGCAGGTGTGGCTTCAAGTACAAGCTACCATTTTGTCTGGTTCCAACAGGATTCCCACAGTCAGGATTCCCAAAAAAGGTTCCCACCTCATGCCAGAGTGTCCTGGCTCCCTAAAATGTAAGGGAGGAAAAGGAGTGGCAGAGAGGAGATGGAGGAAGATGCTTGTAATGTGTAATGATCCTTTAATGGTCTCCCTGGCCCCCTCCCAACACATATGGGAGCTGGATGAGCCAATCAAACCAACACCAATTAAGTCAGCATAAATCACATCCTGTAAACCAGAGGTGGGGCTCAGGCAAACACCCCCACTGCGAAAGATGTCAGAGCTGGCCCTGGGTTGACCCTGAATGTGGAGGCACCATCAGGAAGGAGAAAAGGATGGTGGGCATCCATACCGGAAAGGGGGATGGCAGAAGGGAGAAGGGGTCAGGGTCTGATGGGCAGAGGTGGTCTCCCCTGCGGAGCAAGGGATGCCAGAGCTCAGATAGTAGCTGGGACAGGCATTTTTCTTGGAGGACTTCCACAGGGAACACCTTGGACCCTTGACTGTGGCTCTCCTTGTGCATCATGGACCCCCCAGGCCAGCCCTCCTTCCCCCTGCAGCCTCCTCCCCTGTCTGGAGGCTCAGCCCTACAGATACTCTCCTTGCTCTGGATGGCCTCCAGCAGCTCTTTTTGCTTGTGCATTCATCCCAGGCCAGCCCTGAGCAACCGGGGTTGCCGTTACCAACAAAGGGGATTGAAAAGTGTGCCAGTGGAGTCTCCTTCCCTCCTCTGCTCCTGCTCCTTGCTTTGCTCTCCCTTCGACCTACCTCCCTGTTCCCTAAAAAGGGTCTTTCTCTGTTGGATGCTGTGCAGGCGTTCATCCTCACCTTGGCTGGAAGAGCCTTGTCCTCTCCCCTTGGGTTCTGTGTGCCCCCGGCTCTCACACACAGGTAGCCCAGGGACCAGGAGGACAGAGGGAGGCTGCAAAGCCATTAGGAGAACAGTTACAAGTGGCTGTACCTACCTGAGTGTTAAGAGACCCAAATCACATTGGAGATGTCGGAATGTCATTGCTGCAAAGAGGTCTGGGGCACACAAGTGGAGTGGCAACTCTTGACTTAATCTAGACACTGCCATTGAACCACAAAGGCGCAGGGACTCTAATTAAGCCCCACAGCCCTTTGGGAAGTATCACGTCAGAAAAACAGTTCACAAGCTTTAGGCAGGGTGATTTTAAACAAATGAGGAAGTGCCTTAGAAACAGCTTAAGATGAAAGCTACCAAATTAAACCCCTTGCAATCAGTATGGAGGCTACTTATGCAACAACCTCCCGAGGAGGAATTGGAATCCCAGAGATAAAGCTCTAAACAAATAAAGAGACAGGAGATGAAGGGAAAAGAAATGAAACTTGGTCAAAAAGTGAAACACAAAGGGCTGCTCGAGCTGCCTTTGAGAAATGGAAACCTAGCGTCTTGCGGGGAGCTTTTGCACAGGGGCAAAGCCAATGTCAACTGGGCATTGGTTGTAGGTTGCACGCTAAATAATGCGCATTGGTTGCATCCTCCAAGCCTGGAATGATGCTGCTTCTGAGCCCTTCCAAGGTACAGGCTGGCCAAGGCTGGGGAACTCATCACAGGGAGACAGCATGCTTAGCTGCTTGGAGATACACTTAGGGTGCCAATGGCAGCTGGGTGCGGCAGAGCTGTGGCACAGACATCAGCTTTGGCTTTCAAAGGATGCGGGCACACAGGGACAATGTGAGAATGGCCCAAAGTCGCTGGTGACACCTGCAAGATGCCCTTCTTCTGGCTGTGCTTTTGCTGCTGTCAGGCTGCGCTGTCAGATGCCCTGAGCTCTCCATATGCTCTACAGAGGTACCCCCAGCCATACCCAACCTGTGTTGTGGAGCAGATGAGGGCACTGGGCACACAGCAGTGCAGGGACAGGACCTGGCATGGGCATTTGACAGCTGCCATGCTGGGATTAGCTTCCTACGTGTCCTGAGCACCACTGGCACTGGAAGACGGGGGCAGGAGGGCAGCCAGGGAACATGCAGTCCTGGGTTTCAGTGCAGCTTTCCCATCCTGCTGGTGCAGGCTCAGGACCATTTGCCAACCCTGCCAGCGCACATGGGCTGTGATGGGCTCACTGCCACCTCCCCTGCCCTGCGGTGGGGAATTAAGCAGCATGGCAGTGATGGGATGCAGTTCCCAGCCAGGTCAGGCATCACCAGCAGCTCTGGTTTACCTCCCATGCACCTGCAGCAGCAAGGCACAGTGCTTGTCCCCCTGTGGGACATGGGCAATGGGCAGGAGAGGTTTGGGGCAGGGACCACTCCTGCCTTCACTCCAGATCTAACTTCAACAAGCTTTGGAAATTAGAAGAAAGGGGGAGGGAAGGGGGGGGGGGGGGGGAAGGAAGAAATAAGATAAATAAACCCAAATAAAACCAACCCCTCCGTTCTCCTTTGATTCCTCCCGTTTTCTCCACGCCGACATTACTAATTGTCGAAGCATCTCGATTTGCCGGTTTCACTTAATCACAGGCACTTCGGAGATTATCAGCCTTCCCCACATGTTCCCTACCTTGTTTCCCAACTACAAGACCCACGGGGAGCAGGCAGCAAGTGCCGGCAGCAAGCGCAAAGCAACGCGCCCCCCCCCCCCCCCCCGGCCCCTCCGGCTGCGCTGTCAGAGTATGATTGCCTCTGAAACCATCGCGGCTTCCCTCGTAGTTGCGGGGCCGGGGCCGTGAGGAGCGGCGAGGCGGGGGCTGGGGGCACCGTTGTCAGCTCCTGGCAGCTCCCAGGCTTTGATTTGCACAAAGGGAAGGCGGGAGGAGGGGGAGGGAAGGGATATGATTTATTCAGCAACTTCCTAACCGGGTTTTTTCTTCTTCTTCTTTTTTCTATTCCTTCTTCTTCTTTTCCAGAGGCTGTGAAATAACTGAAGCCGACGGAAAGGTGAAGTGCTGGGAGAGATGAAGGAGGCACATTTGAAGGGTTCCCCCCCCCCGCTTTTTGTCACATCTTGCTGTAAAGCTTTTTATTCCTGGAGCTCAGCTCCTTCCTGGAAAGTCTGAGCTGCTGGGAAGCAGGGAGGTGGGCCCCCTGAGGATGGATGGGGTCCTGCTGGCACGGACAGGGACACGTAGAGGAGGAGGAAGGAGGTCCTTGTGCTCAGTGCGTGTTGGCTGCTTTCAGCCCCATCGTCATCTCTTGGTCCCTCGTTGCCCGGTTGCCTATCCCTGAGGACCTAGTGCAGGCAACCAGAGGCAGATCTGCTGTGCCAAGACCCAGGGATCTGCCAAGAGATGGTTAAAGCCAAGCAGAGACAGTTCTGCTCCATCCCCTGCAGGGCAACATCCATCACGGCGAAGGACACAACCCTTCCTGGGGCCCTCAGGACAGGGAGTAGCGTGAGTGCCACAAGGGAGATAGAACCCAATTGCTGGGGTGGGTCATTTTCTGCACCCCTCTGGAGATGTGGTAGTCTGAGTATCGGCAGATCCCTATCAGTATTGGAGGCTTAGCAAGAAGAATCAAACAGCATTTACAATGTGGAAAAGTGGAATCAAATTCTCTCCTTTGGAAGGGAAAAATATCTCTTCCTTTTTTTTTTTTTTTTAAGGAAAAATGATGATTGGAAGCTTGACTTTTCCTTGTACTCCATTTGTCTGCTTTGGGATCGCTGCACACTCTGCTACTGCAATTGCATTTTTCACTCTTAAATAATAGAAACCCCAGAACAGCTCCAGGAGCAGGGATAGCTAGGGGGAAGCAAGAGGAAAGGGCAGGACCAGCACCATCCAACACAGCTTTCCAAGGGATGGAAAGCTTTGAAGCCCTGCTTATCCCATCCACACCAGGGATCTCCCATGGCATTTGTTTTGAGATACAATCACCGCAAGCCATTCCCCGCACATGATTCTGCACCAGGGAGTGCTGCAGCCTTTCTGCACCACCAGGAACGTCTGCATCACCAGGAGATGCCTGTGGTCCTGCAGGGAGAAGCTCCTCATGCACAATCCATTGAAGGTTTGGGGTTTTTCATTTCCCATTTGCAAGTTGCTGAGACGCTGATCCCAATTTCTGCAAATGAATTTGTTATCTGTGAGTGTTCACGGAATAGTTTATGCAAACAAAATTCCAGCCCATGGGGTGTTTGCAAACCGCTCATTTCATGGTATGTGATTAGTAGAAATGGTCCGAAAATGGGTGCAAAACAATTTTCATGAGCTGTGCTCAACACCCAGGCTCCTCAAGCCCATGTTTCCATCACCGCCTTTCTCCTTATAAACTAGAATTAACAAAATATTAACCAGCACACAATCACTCAAACATCTCATGCTTTGTTTCTAGCTAAAAGCTCTAAAAGGAGAGTGTTTGATGATCACAGGAAGAGCAGACCTTCTGAAATACACTGATAAACAGAAAGCAAGGCCTGCCCAAGAACCCCCTTGAAGGATGAGCGATTAGGACTATGGGCTTGGCTGTGGCTTGAGGACCACTCTGGACTAAACTCCTTTTTGTGAGTGCTTCATCTGTAGGCTTCAGTCGGCCTCACCAAAAGGAACTGGTGGGGAGGAATAAGGGATGAGAGAAAAATGGGGTGGGAAATGAGAGTGTCCTCTTCCAAAAGAGCATAAACACCCTGCTTGGGTGCTTCTCCTAAAGAAAGAGACATAAGCCACCCCACAGGACCCATCCTATTCCCCACCCAGGATCCATTCCTGATGTCAGGACTATGATGAGAGTGTCTGGTCTCCAAGGCTAAAGTGAAGACCCTCTCCCACTCCCAGGCACCATACTTCACTCGCCAAAGCTTTGAAAAGAACATCCCTTTGGTCGCTTCTTGTCTGCCCTCTGCTTCACATCCTTGTCCATCCTCAAACCCCAGCACTACTGCTCACTATCATAAACCACTAAATCTGTTCACTTCACCCCTCCTTCAATCTACAGCATCCATGCCATGGCCAGGATCTCCACTGCAGGTCCACCCCTCATGCTGGGAAGGACTGAGGGACACAAGGCTGGTCCCAAATGCCCTGATGGTGATAACCCAGAAGGGTGAGCTCAGTGCAGGCTCTATGGGGCTCAGAGTGTTGGAGGTGGAAGAGGCAGCTCAGCGCAGAGGAGGGGGCTTTCCCCATGGGTTTAACAGCAATTGCAGCAAACGGTCGCCCTGAAGATTTATTCCTTCAACGCATCTGGTAATTACATTCCAGCAGGTGGTGTGTGGGGCCTGGACCCGTTCCATGCACACGGGCGCGGGGATGCTCCAGTCCCCATTTGATAAGCCTCTGAATAGAATAAATACATAAAACCAACAGTCCCCAGCTGCAAGTGCGGAGGAGGCACATCCTCTCCCTATGCTCCCCCTGCCTCCCACAGCCCCGCACCACGGATGGGATTCAGCACCACAGCCCCCCTCCCATGGTGGGGATTCTCCCTGCTCTGATGCTACATGCACCAGCACAGGAATATGCATGAGAAGAGAGGATGGAGAGAAGCAGTGTGGGGTGCCCGGGGCTCTCCTTCCCGAATCATGGGGCTGGCAGCGATGCAGACAGCAAGAGAAAGCTGTGAAAGTGTAGGCAGGAAGCCAGGGAGGGCAAAGCTGGTGGAGGGAGGACGCGGAGTTTGAGAAACACGACCCAGCTTCAGTGTGCGCCTGAGCCCAGAGCAGCTCCAGTGCCTAAAGCGGCTACAGGAAACCTGGAGAGGGGCTTTGGCCAAGGGCCCATAGCGACAGGACAAGGGGAATGGCTTTAACCTGCCAGAAGGGAGATTGAGATGAGCTCTTAGGCAGAAGCTCTTCCTGTGAGGGTGCTGAGGCACTGGCACAGGGTGCCCGGAGAAGCTGTGGCTGCCCCATCCCTGGCAATGCTCAAGGCCAGTTTGGATCAAGACATGTGGGGCACATCCCGGGAACCCATCTGGTGTCCCTATGTTTCATGTGGTGCTGCCTACAGCTGCAGGGCAGGACAGGGTTCTGCAGCTCCAGGAAGAGCCGAAGCCTCATCCCCTCTGTGACCAACAGGGTGAGGATGAGGAAGGTTTCTCCACAGCTCCCTCTCCAAGGGATCTCAGATTTTCCAGGACCATCCCAGCAGGGGTGGTGGCAGCACCAGGGTGTGAGCACTTCCCCATAGCCCCAGCCTAGGGGCTGCATGATGGATGCTGCTGTAAGCACAGCTGGATGCTAATGCCGCTGCTGTAAGCACAGCTGGATGCTCACACCCAGCCCAGAGCATGGCAGATGTTCGAGGCTGGTGTTCAAGGGGTCTGCAATGCCCGGCCATGCTCAGCTTGTGCTTTTTGCTGTGCTGGGGGTCTCCGTGGGGTGCTGGGGGTACCCTGGATGGCAGCGACCCAAGGCAGGAGCTGGCTGGAGGGCACCACATCCCACAGCACCCGGCAAGGCGCCGGCAGAGACACTGCGGCTGCGTCTTATTTTTATCCTTCACCTCCCTGCCCCCTTTGCAGAAATGACATAATTATGGGGATTTAATGTTCCACTGCTAAATTTCTTCATTTTTCAGGATAATTTCCACTATTTCATCAAGGAATAATTAATTGCATTGTCTTTAATCAGTTGTTTTACAAATCCAGCAGCGCAAGAAATGTTCCTAGCCAGACAATGCAGGCAGCTGCTCTTCCCTTCTGGGTGTATTAATGAAGTGAAAAAGCTCGAGCTGGGAGAAAAAATCGGCTGGCAAAAACCAAGCAATCAATTGGCAGAGAGATGGAAAAGATCACAGTGTAATCCCTTAATGTGTGCGACAGGGAGGGAGGGAGGAGGGATGGAGCCCAGGTTGGGTGGCAGGAGCTCAGGGATGCAGAGCACCCCGCATCGCCGATGGCATCAGGGACATCTATCACAGATTTTGTGGGGGTGCACAAGCGTGTGTGCCCATGTAAACATGTATGTGCCCAGTAAATGTCTGTGTGTGAAGGTGTATGCGTGCCAATGCTCATACATTTATCAAAGAGCCAAAATGTGGTTTCTAAAAGCTGCCTGAAAGCAAACCCAAAGCTCTCCCAACCCTGTGGTAGGGAGGTGATGGATGTGGTGTCACTACCTCATTGGTGTCAGTATTCCAGCCTGAATTTCCTCTTCCCTCAGCCCCTTCCCTCCCTTTGTTTCTGATTCAAAGTTACCCCTCCAGGGTACAGACTGGGTCCCATGGAGATTCCAGGAATGTTATCAAGTCCAAAGCTGCTCCCGAAGCTCCCTGCTCCAGCATCTCTGGGGGCTCACCTCCGCTCCACTGCCTTAGAGTGCATGGCACCAGGTCTGGCATCTTCTGCCTGCCCTTGTGTGGTTCCAGGCACACTGTGCTGTGCTCTTAGCTGGGGCTGGAGGCATGGAAAATAAAAGGTAACAAAGAGAAGAAGCAAATGGGTGATGAGACATCCCAGATCCCATGGTCTTTCCTTAATCCAGCTCAATGCAAGGCTCAAAACCCCAACGTGCATGTGGCAGGGAGTGAGAGATGGTCGTCTTTGTAGACCCCACAGTCTGTCCATGCTCCAGGGTGCTTTTTCCACATCCTGATTGACTTCTCCATCCCTTTGCCCAGTGCAGTGGATTATTGAAGAAGACAGTGCAGTTACATACTACTGAGGTCTGGGCATGGCCTCATAGCACAGGACTTGGGTGGATATTCAGCCCTCCCCAGAGAGGGCTGATGCCAGGGTTCAGCGCTTTGATCTGGCCCGTGAGCTCATGAACTCATTGCAGCTGGGAATTTGTCATTCCCAAGGCTGGATTGATGAGCTCCCTTAGAAAGGAACTGCCTCCAGGACTCTGCCCAGCCCCAACACCTCCTGGCCATGGCATTGCCAAGATCCCATGTGTTGGCGGCTGAGCCATCCGTGGGGATCAGAACCTCCTTCCCCTCCCTGGGCTCTGCACGCGCCCTTCTCCATATCTCACTATAATCTATTTGCCATTCTAGTTCTTGCACAGCACTGGCAAATCTGAGCATACTTCACAAAGGACACCGATACCATCTACCCAAAAAGCCTGTGCAAGGCTTTGCACTGCATGAGCCATACTTGCGGCACAGGTGCAAGAGTGGTGATAATTCAGGGTGCTCTAGAATTGGCCAACAGCTCTGCAGGTGCCAAATGACCTCGCTTTAGCTCAATTCAATTAGGGTAAAGGACCAGGATGAGTCCAGGAGGTTGGCAATCGAGGGAACGGTTGGAACTGGATGAGCTTTAAGGTCCCTTCCAATCTATGATTCTATGATATTTCTCTGTATGAGGAGGCAGAGCTGCAAGAGCAGCGTGCGTTGTGGCTTTCAGATGGTTTAAAGCATATCTGTTTGCATATACGTGAAGGAAAAGGATCAGGGTTGCTGTGGTTTTCCCTCAGTGTCTGTTGCAATCAGGTGTCTGAAGGTTTTCCCTAGAGGCCTCAGCAACAGTTAAAAAAGAAACCAGTGTTAGGAGAGAGGCCCCTGTTAGTACAAGGAAGGTCATTGTCACGCACTGGAAGAGACACGTGTCTCCATGAGCAGGGTCTGGGGGCATCTCTCCTCCACAACCAGAGACAAGCAGCTGCACCGGAGATAAGAAACAGATAAGGACCCCATTCTGTCCTTCCTGCCCTTGCTCAGGTGGAGAAGGAATAAGCAAAAGCTTAATCCTGCTTATCTGGGAAAACTGGGAGAAGCTTTTCTGCAGCCCCATGGAAGCAGTACCACACAGATGCAAACAGCTCGGCAGAGGAGCGGACCAGCATCTGTCCTGATTCGGAAGCAGTGTGTGTTGATAAGGGAGAGCTATGGTGATGGGAGGAGGTGCTGAGGATGCAAGAGGGAGCAAGGGAAGCTACAAGACTGGGGACACCCCAGGCTTTCCCCAGCTGAGCTCTGAAATACCTTGTGCTGCCGAGAACAGGCAAATTGAATTGCCTGTGTGCAGATGACAGTATGGGGAGGGATGTGCAGTGATGCTCCAGCTCTGAGCAAGGAGCCTCTGGAGGCAGAGAGCTGTCCAGGGACCACAAAGATGTTTCAGCAAGTGGGAAACTGCAGTGTTGGGGCTTCACTGTGCGTCCCTGTGCCTGACACCTCAAGAATGTGCCACACTGGTTTCCTGGCACAAAAGCAATACCAAAGGTGCATGCACACATGCCCAGGAGGACTGAATTCCTCATTTGCCGTCATGAATATTCAGAGCAAGTGCCCGTGCATTCTCCAATCCAGCCCTGGCAGCGCAGCCATGTGATTTAACATGACTGATCACCATGCGACCAACCCAGCTCAAAAAGCCCTCACTAAATACCCACAGGATCCACAGAGTTAAATTATTTGAAGGGAAATAGAACTCTCCCAGAATTTCCCATAACCATCACTGCAATCGCAGCTTGCAAATACTCTGTGCATGAAAAGGAGCTGAATTTCTCTGGGGAGCTTCATCCTCTGCTCTCAGAATGAGCCTCCTAAAGCAACACCTTCAACAGGTCTCTGTATTAGAAGCATGTTCTTTGTTATTAAACTGCTTTATACAGTTATCACCCCAAACTCCTCTGCAGCGTAAACATATCATTCCTGGGAGAAGCTGTCAGTGCAGTGCCAAACTGCAGCATGCAATTAAAGCCCTAAACAATACAACACAATAAATCACTGGCGCTATGGCCGGTCAGTGTCGCCAAGCATGGAGTAAGGATCTTAATTACATTTAGACCAAACAAGTATTAGATTATTTATGGGATACTGTAAGTGCCTGACAATGGGTAGAAAGTCATTCCACACGCATCCCTGGGCATTTCAGAGTTCGGATGAAGAGGTAGAGAAGGAGAGGGAGAGAAGCAGAGGCAATATCCATCACAGAGCAGTATTGGAAGGGAAAGAGCTGTTGCTTTAAATATGGCCCAATTGTATCATCAATTTAAAAGCAATAGCAGCAGCATCTGAAGAAAGCAGCCACTGCCACAGGTGCCCAAACATCTGGAGAGCTGCCATCACCCACAGGAGCCACCAGAAACCTCGATCCTGGGTCATGGGTTTAACCCCAGCACACCCGACCCCCCGGCTCCCCAGTATCCAAGGCTGCAAAGAGTCTTGCTGCGCCCAGGGGCTCTCTCTGGGCCAAGGCAGGACAGGGTGCTGTTGTATACATTATCCAGCACACCCCGCAGCTCACAGCTGGATTTTAGCACGTTCCAGATGTGGCCAGGACTTGGAGGATGCAGCTTGGCTGGGAAATCACAGGGTGCATCTGGGAGCCATACGAATGTGGCTCCCACCAAGGACCATCTGAGGGTTCATGGATGCTTCAGAGCAATGTTTAAGGCCTGGTTCAGTGCATCCTTCCTGTGCAATGACCCTGGAATAAAAAGGCTCTTCATTGCTCAGACTGACAACCTCACAAGACTCGTGCTTGCTCCCATGGTGTTTAGGCACAGGAATCTTTCTGGAAAAGCTGTTTGCTCACAAGAGCTTTCTCCAGGGAAAGATACTGAGACATGAGTGGATCTGCCCCACTGCCCTAATGCTGTTAAAGGGTCAGTAATATAGCATGTTGCTGTGCTACAGACTGCAGTCCCCTGCTGCTCCAGGTTGTGCGACTGGGTAGGGATGGCAAAGGATGCCTTTCAGTGTTGGCACATCCCATGTTACATGACTGGACTCACAACATACAGGGATGCAGATGCGCTCCAGAGCGGGATACTCTGACAAACATCTCATCCAGACCGGAATGCATTGCTGAGAGCCCTGAGGCATCCACACCACTGAATGTAACATGAATATTGGAACATCATGAACAGCACAGACACGATGGACATTGCTCCTGCTCATGTTCAAGTGGCATGTTCATGTCGTGAACTCTCTACAGCAAACCTCAAGGAGTGACTAAACCAGAGACTGTTCATAACCCAGCCCCAGCTGTAGCCCAGGCACTGCCCCATGGGCTTGCTTAGCCCTGGAAGTTGGCGGTGATGGCAGAACAGGGCCTGGCTCTCCTGTCTGGGGGCTCAATCCTCCCTCTGCCATCCTCCACAGCCTAGGGCGGGTCAGCAGGGACATGTTCATCCAACTGCATTCAATGTCTGCAGCAGCGCTCCTTGTCTAGACAGTCATCAGTCCATGGGCGACGGCTGGTAGGTGCCCTTCAGCCCATGGCTGTCCAAAGTAGGTCAAATGAGTCTGTTCTACCAGCCAACTATTTATTGCTATCGACAAGCCAGTGCGGGACATCTAATTCCAGCTGAGCTGCCTGAAATCAGGCAAGGTGATCACAGCCTGCATCACCAGGAGCCTTTGGTCCTTCTGCATGCAGTTATTTGACGCCCTGTCCATCCCTTCCGCGTCTTGGCTGCTCAGAAGTGACCACAGGGTTTGCCGAGCTCCTCACACAGTGATTGTGAGCTCAGGAGCAATTCCAGGCAGCAGGTTTATGTTTCTTTTAGGATATATCTATGGGTCTGGCCAAGCATTTCAGACCAAGAAGGGTGGCATGGGAACTGCCAGCCATGCCTGCAGAACTGAGGAACATACACACCAGGAATGGGGCACGTTGCTCATAAAATACACATAAGGGACAATACACATAAGTGTCCATTTCCTAGTGCTACTCTTTTGACTGAGCTGAGCCAAATTGGCTCCTTCTGCTTTGCCATGGGATCCTGGATGTGGAGCCAGCTTTGTGGGGCAGCCCCATCCCTGTACCTGTGGATGCTGAAGCGGCTGTTTGCAAAGAGGTGAGGCAGGAACATTCCCAGGCCTGGGAAAAGCCATGAGCAAGGCAAGCATGCCGGGTGCTGGCAGAGGGGGATGACACAGAGCCCGAATTGCAGGTCAGACTGATGGATCAAGCTGACAAGCCCAGCTGATCCCAGGCACTGGTCCAAGGCAGCACCATGCCACGAGGTGGCTGAAGCTCCTGATTGATGCCAAGGTCATAAGGAAGCACAGGAAGGGGGAGGAAGGGGAGCCAGCTCATTGCTGGGGATTATTGACCAGTGCTGGACCACGAGCAGCCACAGGGCTCCCTGTCCAGTCTATCCATGCCCACCGACAGCTGGGATGGGGGATGCCCCGGCTGAGGGGCAGCGCGCTGGACCATTCTCACATGGTGTGCAAAGCACTTTGAGGAACTGGAAGTTGATGCTCTTTTTTTCCCCATACTCTTCCTTTTTATCCCCCCCCCCCCCCTCCTGTCTCAGCAGCCGACAGGCAGTAAAAGACCCTTTGCAGTTGTCAAGGCAACGCCATATCACAAAGACATTGCCTTGAAGTGGCAGCAGCCCAGGGCTCCTCTCTCCATCTCTGCCGCTTCCCTCCGCTGCCAGGGATGTTGCTGGGGGGGCAGGATGGGACCCAGGGTGCACAGCCCTGACCCCACTGCTCTCACTGGGGCTGTCGGTGTGGGACCAGCTCCGTGTGGGTCCTGACACCTCCAGCATTGCCTCTGCCCAGACCCACCTTCCCCACTTCCCATAACCCCACACCAGGCACCAACCTGCACCAGACCCATTCACTTTGCTGCAGTGAGCCCTTCATGAGGCTTCCTGCAGCACAGACAGGCCTTGGGGTTCAGTGGGGCTGTTTGCATCCCGTGGAGTCCCCAGGCCCCCAGCAAGCACTGTGGTGCCCATGCTGGGAACCCACCACAGGCAGAGATGGGTCAAGCTTTGGACAGCCTGGCAGGGACCATCTCAGTTGGACTTGATGGCCTTATAGGTCTTTTCCAACCTAGTTGATTCCATGATCGCCCTACAGCTCACCCCTTCCCAACCTGCAGAATGATTGCGGCAGGGATCCTGTTTGTCCTTGTGTGGGCGTTTTTCCAGGGGGAGGTGCACCTTCTCCGTCCTCCCACCATCCCCACTGCAGGCAAGAGCATCCCTCCGGTTGGGGAAACCAACAGCATCCTCTCAACATGGTAAAGGAGGTAGATGGTGGATGACACATTGCAGGCCGTCTGCTGCAGGCCGGGCTTCCCAAAGAGAAAGACAAGACAAGACGAGTTTCATTTGGCAGCGGCCCTTCTGGAAAGGAGGTTGCCAGAAAATCTGCATGCCTCTGGAGATGAGTGAGGGGAGCAGAGGCATCCCCTGGATGGAGAGGCATTGATGGGCTGATGCCCATGGCTCCACAGGGTACAGAGCTCCCCATATATCCACCTTCAGTAGCATCCATTCATCTCAGCAGCTCTCAGGCTCTGCTCTGAACCACATCTGCCTGGTTCCATCACGTCCCACACTGGTGCGGCCTGGGTGCCCCAGCAGGACCTGGCAGAGGTATGGCCACCCATCCCCACGCGGTGCTGCTGGAGGATGCACACGTGAGAGTGGAGCCACGCTCCGCGCAGGCTGCCGGAGCTGGCACGGGCACGTGAACAGGCAGAAGGGAGGTGGCACGTGGCCGCCGGTGCCTGCCAGCAGAGCCCAGCACCCCTGAGGTGCTCACAGCCACATCCCAGCTCATCCCGCAGCCTCCTCCAGACCAGCGTGAGCAGCCCCATCACACGCATGGGGATGAAGCTCTGGAGGTCAGCACAGAGCAGTGCCTGCACCCTCCGAACCCTGAGACACCTCCAGGGCTGTGCTCAATGGGCATCTTTTCCAAGTGCTGGTACAGCAGCATTGTGGGAGCCCTGGGAGCTGGGCATTGCCATTGAGTCCTGCTGTTGACACCTCTGATGGTCAGGGTTGGATCCTGATAGACTGATCTAAATACATGCTCAGGCCCCTGCTCAGCGTGGGGCGTGGTGGGGCCAGCCATACACGGTGAGAAGAAGCAGGGAGGAGTCATTCCCATGGGAACAGGGGGTTTGGAGCAGGAGCCCACGTTGATGGGTAGGGGTTCCAAGCCCTTATCTCAGGCCAGGCACCCAGCACGCCCATCTGGTTGGCTTCCACATCATCCCCTCTGACTTGCCCAGGCTGGCATCTTTCCTAGCACCGAGAGGACCTGTGCTCCCAGCCAGGCTGGGTGCTGACACTGCTCAGGGAAAGGGCTGCGGGAGCAGATGCTCATCCTCGATACGTTTGGCATTTCTGCTGCTCTCGACTCCAGGGAAATGATTGCTCTGCTCTGAGGGATCTATAAATAGACATTGCCCACTAACCGCCGCTCCCAGGAGGCCAGCACTGTGGCAGGAGCATGGTGATTGCTGCCAGAGATGATGCCTGGGTCAGCGTCATCTGCCAGGCTCCCAGACCTGCCCAGCCCCTTGCGGGAGGCAAAGGGACCAAGGGAATAGACGTTTCCTGAGGCAGGCACTGCCTGGAGGTTTGGCAGGACGGAGGATGAGAGGTGGCATCTCTCTCTGGTGCACAGCAGGGCAGAGTGGCACGGCCCTCGCTGTCACATCACTCCTGGCTGAAGGCAGCTGCCTGCACATCCCTGTGGGCAGACACAAAGGGCCCCCACTTTTGTCCTCATGGGATCCTTGGCAGAGCTGAGCCAAGCACTCTTTAGGCAGCTGCCTGCTGTGGAGACACTTCCGGAGCATGTGGGATGCAGGTTCAGGTCTTGGTGAACACCAGGCTCTCAGTCCCTACCAGCCCTGAGGTCTGGGCTCAGCAAGGGACAGAGCCTCATGAAGATGCTGTTCCCCAGCAGTGTTTCAGCTCTGGGGGGCTGTTGTGGGCATGAATTCCTAGGGATGCACCAGGGGGTTCTCTGGATGAGAGAGGACAAAGATTCTCCTGCACAAGGACGCAGGTGTTATCAGCTCTGCTCTTGCCAGCAGCAGTGGAGGGAGAGAGCACCTCGGCTGCATCAGTGCAGCTGCCAAGGACAGGCAGGATGTGGCTGGGGTGAGCCCTCGGTGGAGATGGCCTTTCCTGGAGGTGGATGTCAGCAACGGGAGGCTTTCATTAATGCATCTCCCGCTGTGTCCCTGCCCGGATGACGAGCTTCCTCGGGAAGGAGGGGAGAGGACGACCTCTCCACCCTGCCAGCTTGGAAAACCTCACCCAGGCGATGCCAGGATGTGTTGTATCCCGTTGCCACGGCAACTGACATCTTACGCTGCTGAAGCAGGCGTATGCGGAGTCATGCCACATGAATCACGCACCGCATCTGACCTCGGCGTGACGGGCACAGGCACTGTCAGGGCTGAGCCCCCGGGTTGTAGTCGGTCACTAGTGCAGAGATGGGAGCACGGGGTGCAGGAGCAGCACCGGTGAGGGCAGCAGCATGGATCCCACCATCAGCATGAATCTGGACCCTGCTACAGCCCAACTTGAGGAATAGTGGGGACAGGAACATATAGGGATGCTGGAGCATCCTCACTCCAACCTGTGTGGGGTAGTTAGCACAGAGGGGATGCACAGTGCAAGTCACGTGTGCTAGGCTTGATGCAGGAGCCAACGACATCCCCTTGTGCAGTGCTGGTGCTGAGCATTTCTCCCTCCCTGCCCTTGCAGCTTCACTCGTCCTCTGAAAATCAAACTGGAGGATTTTCCCTGGAATATCCCAAATAACTTTAGACCCATCTGGTTTTGCTGCCTGGCTGGGAAGTGACTGGGCACCCCTGCTGTGACAGATGTGTGGCTTTACAGGGTTGTTCACCCACAGCATACGACCAAGGTTCCCTTTCCAGTTCCTGGATGTCCACGTGTTCCCAACAGCAGGCACAGGGCTGAGTTGGATTTGTTCCTCCTGGGATGCTTGGCACAGGGGACCGCTCTCTGTGGGTGGATTCGAGAGAGAGGAGGAGACTGCTTCCGTCTGTCATGTTATTTAAGTGACACCTACCATGCATCAAGGTCAAGGAGACCAAATTTTTCCATCTCAACTGAAATGTTTTCCACCCAGCAGTGGAATCTTCCCCCCTTCCCCCTCCCAGATGGAGCGATTACAGTTTTCCTCCAAAAAAAAATGAGGATGAAAACGAGCCTGTGAGTTTGCTTTCATTTCATCCCCCTTCATCTTCACTTGGGGTGGGAAAAGGGATGGAAAGGGAGAAGGTTTGAGGTGGGAGAGAAAAAGGCCTCAACCCCAAAAGCTGCATTTAACCTCATGAAAAAAAAACTGGAAAAATCATGTGCATCTCTCTGCTCCTTCCCTTCCAAAATGAGAACTTTCTACCAATGGGAGAAAAGCAGCACAGATTCCCCAGTCAGCCTCTCCGGGAGCACTGGTTCTTGTTGTCAATGGTGAATCCCAATAGGAGCTCATTTTCTAGCAAAGCATCCTTCTGGTGGAGCCTTCCTGGTGCCAGAGCAACATTTCCCAACCTCAGAAGCCTCTGAAGCCTAGGGGTACACACACAAAGTCATTTCTCCAGCCAGGAATAGACATTGTACCAAGGGAGGACCCCAACCCACTGTACATCAAGCAGAGAGGACAGCCAGCAGTGCTGCTGCGATGCAGAGCTTTGCACGCATCTTGTCTGGGGACACTTAGCCCTCTAAACCACCCCAAAATGAAGCTTAATTCCGCTTGTTGCCAATTTATCCTGCTGCATCCACCCAGCTCTGGTGAGATCTCACTGGAGGCATCAGGGTGGGGATGCAGAAACAAGAGGGAGTGAAATCTGCTCTTCTGGAAGCAATAAATGCCTTCTGCCTTTTACAGGCAGTTCCTGACCTTGCTGCAGCTGATGGGCAAGTTTATGATCTTGTGTTTTAGCTAAATGGAAGAGGCAATTATTCTTCCTTTTGGATTAAAGTGGCTTTAGGAACAGAAATGTGAAACGAGTGAAGAGCCCTGCGAAAGCTAAACCCGAAGGAAAACTGGGGTCTCCTAGGAGAGCAGCTAGGGATGGAAGAGCTGGCAGAAGGCCACTGTAAAGCAAAGGGCAAGCAGAGATCCAGGAGTGATGCTGGCTCTAGCGGAAGCAAGGCAATGGCACTTGGAAGACAAGCAGCCATGGGCATTTGTAGCAGGGACGTTGCCTGCTGCTATTTGTGCCACCTACCTTTGGTGGAGCAGGCACCCATCTCCAACCCAAATGCTAAGAAAGGGCTCTGCCAGGGCAATCGCTGCTCCTTCATCGCTGGGAGAGGCTACTGTGGCTTGCACATCACTCAGAACAAAGTGAGAACTATACAGAAGAAACCCTGATGTGTTTCAGCTTCTCTGCCCTGGTGAGCAGCGAATGGTCCTGCCTCCCCTCTCTGCTTGCAGGACCTTGGCTGCCAGCTGCTCTCCAGCTTTTACCCCAGAGGGAGATGCATTCTCCACAGCAAGGAGCCTGGGAATAGAGCAATGGCCTCTGAGCTCATCTGCACAGGACAAGGGCACAGCTCAGGGATCAGTGGCTTTATGAGCCCTGGAGCAAGGCAAAGCTGGAGCAGATTTCATGTGAGGGGCAGGAGTTCTCACATCCTTTCCACACATATTCCCACCCATCAGCAGGAATGCAGGAAGAGACTGGGAGAACCAGCTCTGTGCTTTAACAGCAGTGGGAATTTGGGCAGCTTTTTCCACTAAACCCCTTCGTATTCCCCATTCTATACACTTATCTGTCTGACTGCAGTGATGTGAGAGGCCATGCAGGGCACTGGATCAGGATGCTGCTCCCTTTCTTCTGCTCCAGTGCCAGGCTGACACTTCCATGCAGAATGGTACCTCCATGTAGCATGGTACCTCCATGGTATCCTGTATGGTATCCTGCTTCCATGAGACAAGCCCAGACGAAGCTATCCTGAGTGTTTCTGCACCCTGCACCACCAAGGATGTGTCTTCAGCTTTGGCACTACCGTAGCAAGACCTCGTCCAACGCAACCAAGAGGTGCCCATTTCTCACCATGGAGTGGGAAGCAGCACCTGCAAGAGAATGTGCAGCCTGTAACCACCGGCAGAGCCAGGCCGAGATTCACTGATGTGTAGTCCTGACAGCTCATCTCCTTCGCACAGGGGGGCAAAAGTTCTGCAACACAGGAAACCTCATGTGGTCACAGCTTAGGGAAAATTTCTCCCTCTTTGGTCCAAACTGAAGCAAAGATGAGTTAATGTGGATTTCCCTGTAGACCATTTCCAACCTGGACCCTAAAACTGGCAACTGGAACATGCCAGGACCTTTCTGTCCTTCCCTGGAGCAATGCTGCAGCATGGTTTATCTTTGTGCTTTACTCCTTCCTCCCAGAGGACACATTGAATCTCAGGCATCCTTTTCTCTGCTTTTCTCTGCATTCGCTGCCTGTGCTTCTGATCCATCGTTTCTGCAACAGCGATGCCGTCTGTAACTGGCTCTCTGGAGAGAGACGTGGCCAGAGGGTGAAGATGCAGGAGCACCAGGGACTCCAGGATGTACATTATTAACATGTCCTGAAATAAAGGCAAGCTTCGTGAGGCATTTGCTTGCTGGAGCCTCTCCAGATGACTCCAGCCAAGATCGCCCCACTTGGGTGAAGGTTCTCTGGCTTTATATAACCCCAGCACACGGACATGCATACACTCACATGCATAGAGGACACAGATCGATGCATACATGGAAACACCCATCATGCCCACACTTACGGACACATACGCACACCTTCTCATGAAGACACACTCCCATGTGTATACCAGAGCAGAAGAGGTCATCAGTTTGTGATACAAAGCCCAGACTCCAACCCCTCCATGCACCCCCAGCCAGGGCAATGCCCCAGCCCCATAGCAGCATCATATGGGTGAGTAGGTGAGGGCTTTAGAGCCGTGCAAAAGGCTGAGTTCCCAGCACCAGCAGCTGTACAGATGCAGCACACCATGGGCAGAGGCAGGAGTGACCGACCGTGACTGACAGCTCCGATACCATCCAGGAGGTCACTCGTCTTCCTCCTGCAGGCACAGACAGACTGACATCCCGCAGTCCCCGCTGCTGCTCATTCTCCCACCTGCAAGCAGACCTGGGGCTGCTCTTGTCATCACCAGACACAAGCTCGTCCCTTCCGAGGCTGCCTGGAAGAGATGTTTTCTTCCACAGAAAAGTTCAAGCAAATAATGACAATTGGATTGAGATATTTCGGGGATTTTGGCAGTGAAAAGGTTCAGAGCAAATATGTTTTTAAGAAACATTTTGACTGAAATTGAGCACTTCTCCTACAGTGATTTGATTTTTGTCCTAATTGCAGTTTTCAACAGGAAAAATAAGTGTCTGGTCAAGTGACTCAGATACCACCGAGCATCAGACCTTGCGTAGCCAGGCCTCAAGGTATGACCAAAGCACGACACTGCCCAGCACAGGGTGATTGCTGAGCATGGGTTTAATGCCTGCTGGCCCCTGACTTCCAGGGCTGCAGGTGTGAACAAGGGCAGGCAATGCCCCCATCACCCCTGGGTGCAGCCTCTGCCTGCATCCCTGCTTGCCCTGACACACTGTGTGGTCGGGAGGCTGTGCCCAGGGTCGTTTTCATTGCACAGAGCAGGGTCCTGCTCCCCATGTAGGTCGCACACCCTCCTGTGCCTGCTCTCCACCTCTCTACAGCTGATAACACTGGTCCTATAGATCAGTGGAACTTGCTGAGCTGGGGTGATGCTGGGGCTGGAGAACCTGGACTGGCACAGGCTGGACCAAAGTCCCCAGTGGTACCTGTAGTTGCTCTGCATCACAAGCTGCTGGCATGGAAATGGCTGGCATTTCTCTTAGGGCCGTGCAGACTGAAGGCAATCAGTTCTTTCCTGGTCCCTGTACAGGCTGCTGTCCCTTCATTTGGCTTTCTCTCTCCTCCCAAAAGCAGAAATTTATTCCCCTTCCCAGCCAGGTTCAGGGTGTGCAGGATGCACTGAGGTGGCAGATGCCTTCATGCCCTGGGATGCTGGGGGTCCACTGCTTTGCTCTTCCCTGGTCCTGGAGCAAGCAGCCTCATGCGATGCTCAGGCTCGCTGGTAGTTCGGAGGCCTGATGGTAATAAATGAGTCAGGAGCACATCTGCACGCAGCGGAGACGCTCCCTGCCAAGTCGCTGCACTGCAGGACCACTCTCATCTGTCTCTCTTTAACAGGAACAAATGGAAATGAGTGAATCAATTAACACAGCACATTAGCAAAATGTCAGAGCCTCCCCATCGCACTTAACCCTTCCCTCCGCCAGTCCGTGCCAGCAGCCCAGCATGGGCTGAGTCAGCAGCTCTCACTGGCCAGCAGGACCCATCCCCATCCTCGCAGACAGCAGGGGCTGGAGCTGGGACTGCAGCAGGAACCACCTCAGCTTGGAGATGACAAAGAGCGGAGGGCCAGGATTGCAGCTCCCACAGAGGGAGCTGGGAGCGAGATTCCCCCTGGATCAGGGCCAGGAGAAGGAGATGTCTGGGTGCCAGCTTCTTTATTCCCTACCATCCTCATCCTTGCCTGGAGAAACCCCAGTGAGGGCATGATGTGGCCAAGGTATCCCACGTGTGCTGAAGCCTATGTGGAGCTGGGCTGAGCCAGGCCAGATAACCACAGGGCTGGGCTTTCCTGCTGTAGGATGTGTTACAGCTCTAGCCCAGTGTGGGACAAGGGCTCGCCAGCTCCGTATATGTGTTGTTCCTGCGCAACAACGCTTGCACATGTGTGAGCAACAGGAGCATCAAACCCTCTCACCTCCTCTTTGCCACTAAGTGTCATAGGCAACAGGAGAGCTGTACTAAGACATAATAAACCCTCATCAGCTAATTAATAATTAGAGGCACTTGTGCCTGAAAGCCTGGCTCCATTGGTGGGATGATGCACCTCAGCTCACCTGCTAGGCACAAGCATCAGGATGTCCAAACCATGCTGGACCTCAAGGCCTAACATATGCCTGGGGTGCTGGTTGGTCCTGATCTGCAGGACACGTAAGGGTCCTGTCTCCTAAGCCCAGGAATGTCTCACATGTGTTTAGGTACAAATCCCCTACTCCACTGCCTGGGTGTCAGGATGCATGATGCACCCATGGCCGTGTGGTTGGCTGAGGTCCTCACACCAGGTGGGACAAGCAGCCAGAAGTTCAAGCTATTCCCTCTTTCCCATGGGATGGCAACAAGGCTCTGAAATCCCAAATTGGGTTGAAATGGAGATTTCTCACATGATGGTCCTGCAAGCAGGAGACCTGATGGAAGCGGTTGCGCTTGGCATCTGCTTTCAGTGGCTGGGTTCATGAGCATGAAATGTTCTTAATGAAAGTCTTGGGAAGGATGGAAATAACAGAAAACTCACAGCATCAGTGATGGAAAACCTTGGATGCTGCCAGCAATGGTGTCTCTGAGCACATCTCCCTTGTCACCCCATCTCCCTGTGAAGGCACCGATGCACTCACACTGCGAGGTGTGCACACAGACTCCGTGCTGCCAAGAGGTTCATCACCCACCTCTGCTCCCGAACAGCCCTGCCAAGCACTGATCCCATCTGAAATGGAGATGGAAACTTCCCGAGAGCCACTCAGGAATGCTGGGGAAAACGCTGTCAATAGCCCAAGGTTTGGCACGACTGAGGGAAGAGCAGAGCTGTCTGTGGATAAGAGCTGTCACCTCACGCTCCCAGGAGCGCCAGCGATGGCAGGATGCTCTAGGTGGGATATGAGGATTTGGAGAAGAGCCTCTGCGTCCCGGGGTCTGCTTGCCTGGCCCTGCCCATCCTGTCTTGCCTGCGAAATCAAGGCAAAGCTGTGATAACCCCCCCGGGAAGCCAATACAAGGGCTCTGAACGACTCCGGTGACCTCCCCTGCTCTGCACTGCCTACCACTCATCACCACCCAGCCTAATGGCCAAGGGTCTCACATCTCCATCTCTCCCATAGACACAGGTGTGGAACTCTTTGCAGCCAGGGCTGGATCAAGCTGTATCCTTTCAGCATTATTTTGTCTGCTTCTGTTCTCGCCCCAGGAATAGCCCAAAACCAGCTCAGGGCATCGCCCACAGTGCTCACAAGGACTCTTTGAAATGCTCCTAAAGGAAAAGGCAAGGAGGAGCCCTTCTGAGCAGATGCTGCAGAGCAATTCCACCAGCCAAATTCCTGCATTGTGGCACGGGATGATTACCCACCGTCAATGGCTTCTAATCCTCCTGCCATCGATTCCCACAGGAGCGCCCGGCTCCGTGCTCCCTGCTGCATACAAATCCCGCAGGCAGAATAGGGATGGATTGTCAAGGCATCACCTCGATTATGCGATGTGGCCCTGATAGCTCGGGGGACTTTGTCCGAGGCTCCCCCGGCCCCGGATAGAGCAGGGTGTGAGAACCACGATGTGAAGCCGAGGGCGCCGAAACAATCATTGCCATGAATTAATGATGTTCTGCATGTCTATGGGCTCTTCCAGCTGGAGATTTGAAAGCACTTTGCAGGCACTAATGAGGAGGAGCTGAGTGGACGTAGTCTGAAAGGACGGCATCCAAGCTCGGAGTAGCGGCGGGGCAGTGATGCTCCAGGATGCTGCAGTCCTGTGCCTTGTCCCTTCCCCATTCTGGGATGCTCTGGAGAGACTGTGCTTGACTCAATGGGGGCATATGTAATTTGTGCCTGTGCTCCCCATTTCAGCCCTGTCATGCTCCTCTGCAGGTGCTGTCAGGGCTCAGGGCTGATCCTGCATCAGCGCTGCAGTTAATGGGCATGGCAGGGGCCCCGCTGTGCTGACTGATGCATCAGACATCAGAGCTGTGTGAGACCTGGCAGTGCTGCCATGGCACTGAGTGCCAGCCCTCCCCGCAGCCCAGTCCTGGGCAGAAGTTGCCTTTTCCTCCCCCTGTTATACCTGGGCACAGGAGACCAGTACCAGCGATTGGAACTGATTCCACCCCGAGTGTTCCCTTGCCTCCCCTGCGCAGTTCATCACCTCTAGTGAGCCCAAGGGGCCTCTGAATCAACCTGAGACCAGGGACAAGGAGCTGGCCTCTGTGCATGTTGCCTTCTGCTCCAGCCCTGCCTGGCATTCAACCACCTAGGCCATGCAAGCAGGGAGAGCATGGGCTCCAGGGCAGCCTGCTTTAAAACCCGGAGCCACTGCTGCTCTTTGGGATCTGACCATCCTCTCCCAGTGGGCCTGAGCTGTGTCCAGAGATGCCCACAGTTAGTGGCTCTTGTCCCATGGAGGTGTAGTTGTGGATGCAGGATGTCACAGCTGGGCCACCGATGCTCTGTGTACAGGTGTCCTGGTGCTTCACCCTGTACCACCCTGCCCTGTCCCTTCAGCAGGGAACCTTCCAGCAGCCCCTTTCCCAGGGAAGGATGAGGGCTTCCATGTTCACATCCTCCCCACGAGCCGCAGCGGCTGCCTGCCATCCCTGGCACGTGACTCCATTCACTCACACTAGAAATGTATATAAATATGCCTGTATTTACATATTACAGGCTTGTTTGCAACCTTTCCAGTTCTCCAAGGGAGGGTTAAGGAGAGCAGTGTCTGGGTAGTCAGTGTCCTTCTAAAGTCAGGGCTAGGCAGATGCCTCCTAAGCAGCCAGACCCCATGCATGTCTGTCCATCAGCTGTGCCACGTCTGTCTGGGTGCCCATCCTCTGCAGCGCTACAAGGCAGCAGCATCCAGAGCAGAGATGTAAATACAGCCCCACTGGGACACGTGCTCTGCAAGTCATTATGCAGAACCATTTTTTTTTAACTAAAACCCAAACATGGTGAGATTCTCATTTCCAACCATGTTCACGGTCCTTGACTAATCTGTTTCTCCACTCATATTTGTTATCTATCCATCTATCCATCTTTCTATCTTTACCCCCCTCCTCCAGCGCTTCACCCTACCTCTCTCCACAGAGATTTTTCCCCACATCCAGTACGTCTGCATATAGCCATCTGTTTGTCTGTCTCTCTAGCCATCTGGGTGTCTGCCTACAGTGTTTGCTGTATCTCTAAAGCATATACAGGCTGCATGTATAGATCTATCAATTGGAGGTCTACTTGCCAGTCTCTCTAAGCTGTGTTCTGTGGGCTTCATTAACATGCAAATTAGCAAGATCTGACTGGCTCACTTAGCTGCTACTTCTCTTAGACAGCCATGCAACAATGCAAATACTAATGAGGCTCTGGAAATGGCACTTGCTCTATTGCTAAGCAAGCATGCACGCAGAGCAGGCTTTGGCAGTTTCAGGCATGCCATCCATCCTCACACCTGCTGGAGGACCCAGGACAGAAGGGATGGGTGATGGATGGATGATTAGGGGCACTGATGCGGAAAAAGAGGCGAGAATTCCCGCTCTGATGGGGATGCCAGTGCTCCCAGCCCCAGGATCCTTGGCTCCAAGATCCCTTTGTCCTTGTTGCTCCATGCCACTGCCCTGGACCGCAGCCACCAATGGGATCCCCCTGCTCAGGAGCACACTGGCCCCACTGTGCCAGCCAACACGGATCCACATCGTGCTGTGCTGGCTTCCCGCCACGCCAGGATGCTGGGGTGCACTTCTGGTCTCTCTTTGATGTAGCTGGCTTATATATCTCTTCTCTACGCTGTGCTCCCTTTCCCCTGGTCCCCTGGTTGAGAGCCGTGCTGGCTCCCGTGCTCTCCTGCTCTTCTCCCTGCAAGCACATAACACGAGTCCGGGTCGCCATGGGGAAGTTTCCTGTAACTCTTCAGCTCCATTGCCTCCTCTAATGATAATTCAACCATACACCTCCTTGTAAAACATCTAAAATGATCAAACGCTGCGCAGCAAGATGAAGGCACCTCATCTTAGGAACCTGGTTTCCATATTCCTTTTTATCTTGGAGATAAAATAAAGAACCATTTGCTCTGGCTGCTGCTGCCGTCTCTTGCTTTTCCTCACCCACCTCGCTACCCACCCCCTTGGGAAGTAACACCACAGCAAACCCAGGCTGCTTTACCCCCAGGTCCTTTTCATCTCGACCCTGACTGCTGTCACAGGAGAAGCACAGACCAGCTCTTGCAAGCGCACACCAGGTCCCAAGGGATGTCCGTGTCTCTTCTCTGACAAGGTGACATTATTGCATAGGTTCCCAATGGCAAGGCCAGAGCAGCCACTGTGCACATCTTACCCCTCCATTCCCACATCAAGAGATGTTCACTGCTGCATTGGGTGCTGGGATGAGGGAGGAAAAGCAGCCTAGGATGAGGGAGGTGCAGGATTCTAGGAAGATGGAGCTGAGGGCAGGACTGCTGCTCTGGGGCTTGGAGCTGAAGCACACATGGGAAGCAGATGGCTGGATGGGGAGGATGACAAACCATAGGCAGGAAGGGCAGCTTGCCCTGTCCAGAGACCACCATGCTCCATGGGCAGAGCTATGCTTTGGTGAGGGAGGGGGTGATGCTCAGTGGGGCTGGAGCTGACTCAGCTCATTGCAGACTCAACAGCAGCCCACGGCATTCTGGTGACTCCATGCTGTGATTTCCAGGGCCCTTTCTCGCTCCAGAAATGTTCTTACAAGAATCTCTATAGGGGTCATCTCTGCCCAGCAGCCAGGTCTTCTAAGGTGAGATTTTAAACAAGCCCAGGAGGCAGGATTTCCCCTGGCTTATAGACAAGTGACTGAGTGTAGGCAGTGGAAGAGCGCTCAGGAGCTGCTGCTCTCTTTGTGCCCTCTATCTGCATTGGACACAGGTCCTCCTTCTGCGCTGAGCCAGCCCTGCAAATACCTCTGCTTCAGCTTTTGCATCCTGCTGATGGGCACGGATCCTGCTGGATGCTGATCACATTAATGCGGATCCCACACAGGTCCCTGGCAATTCTGACTCCTCTGGGACTTAGAATGACCAAGCCATTGCAAAGAAAGTTTTCAGATGAGAGTCCACATTCCCGGCTCAGGGAATTCCCTGGGATATTGGTCACACAAGCAATGCATATTTGCAAATCCTAGCTGTGTGAGGAGCCCTATGGATCAGGCACAAGCAGTTTCAGATTCACTTCTCTGTTTGAGGAATGTCTTGGATTGCTTCTCCCAGCAGGAGAGTCCCACTGCAATGCAGGGCAATAGAGAGGGGCTGTTCCCCTCCCTCACTTGTCTCTGCTTGGCAGTGCCTGAGGGTTCCACTAATACATCCATAGGAGGGAGGGCTCCATTTTCCAGTCCTGGACTCTGTAAAATCAGTGTTTCTACAGTGAGAAATGGAATTACTCTATTGAGAAGATGTGGAGACCTGCTGCAGGGGGAATCCATGGCAGGATGAATCTATCTGATGAAATTGCTCTGCTCCGGGCACACCAGCATAATAGCACCCTGTGCTTGGCTGCACTCCTTGTTCGCACATCACCAGCCTTAGCAGCTCTCCAGGTCTCTCCCCACTCAAGTGTGGCCTCCAGCACTGGGTTCATCTCCTCATCACAATGGGCTCAGTGCTCATGGAAGGAGCCTTCAGTGAAATGTGCCTCATTAGAGAGCGTTTAATGAACGCTCCCCAAGTGAGATGCTCCCTCACTGCTCTAAGCTTCAGTCTCCCACCCCAACCCCCTGATGCTCGGCTGTCTCTTGGCTTGGTGCTGGTGCCACAGCCATGTCTCTGGTTTGGCCTGGGGCTGCCTGGCTGCAGAGATGTGTCCTGGGGCTTTGTGGATGGAAATAACACCTACATTTAGTGACTACAGAGCAATTGTTACCACTTTTGAAGCCTGCATAAGGCCTAAACGTCCCCATATTGCCCCTGCAGCCTGGCTTTCAACCAGCCCCTGCCTGCAGTCTTCCTCATCAGTAGCAGCGATTCAGAGATCAATGCATGCACTTTGAAAAGGAGCCTGGAGAAGAGATGGGGAGCCCTGGTACCCCCTTTGTAGTGCTCCTCCTAACAGCATCACCCAGGCAAACGCACTGGATGAATACAGAGAATTACACAGAATAAAGCTGCTTAATTCAACCTGTCGACTCTTCAGGGCGAATCACGGCGTGAAGGGCACCTCATTAAGCAGAGCAGAAGCTGATCCCCAGCTCCAGGGTGCCGGGTGGCTCCATCCTGCTGAAGGGTGACCTTTTCTCCAGCGGGAGCAGACGGGTCCTGGCACTCGTGCTCCGACCCAAATGGCAGAGAGTGCTGCAGACGCTGACACGTCCCGAGCACCGGGTTGAACTTTTCATTCTCACAGGCTTGTCAGCTCCTGAAAGCTCCAAGTGCCTGCGGTGTCTCCTGCTCGCTGATGGGGTGAGCGTGATGCTGGTGCTCCCTCCTTCCCCGTCACAGCAGGATCTGGCCCAAAACTCATAGCAACAGGAAAGTGTAGGCGCATCTTGGGCCTGCCATAGACAGAGCTTTCCTTCTGCAGCACATCTGGATGTGACCCAGACATGCCTGTGGGGAGGCAGTGTGTCTGCACAGTCCCCAGGGCATCCTCAGTACAGGAAAGAGACAGATCTATTGGAGAGGGCCCAAAGGACAGACACGAATGGTCAGGGATTGGAGCACCTCTCCTATGAGGAAAGGATGAGAGAGCTGGGGTTGTTCATCCTGGAGAAGAGGAGACACTGGGGAAACCTTGTTGGAGCCTTCCAGTTGTTAAAAGGGGTCTATGAAAACGATGAGGAGGTAACCATGAACGCAAGCTTACTTCTTAGCAGGGCCTGTCGTGATAGGACAAAGGGTGATGGGTTTAAACTAAAAGAGGGAAGATCAGGCTGGATGTGAGGAAAAATTCTTTACAATGAGGGTGCTGAGGCGCTGGCACAGGGTGCCCAGAGAAGCTGTGGCTGCTCCATCCCTGACAGTGTTCAAGGCCAAGTGGGACACAGGGCCTTGGAGCAAGCTGCTCCAGTGGAAGGTGTCCCTGCCCGTGGTAGGGGTTGGAACTGGATGAGCTTTAAGGTCCCTTCCAAAGCAGGCTGGGATTGTGGGATGTTTCTATCCCAGCCTGTGGTGCAGAGCAAGCAAAGGAGCATGAGCCCCATGGGTTACCGCTGTGACCCCGTGTACAAGCACCTCGGTGCTCCCATTCAACCCAGCTGGGTTCCCATCGCATGTGAGGCCCCATGG
The DNA here is from genome assembly GCA_017639245.1 of Myiopsitta monachus. Lineage (NCBI taxonomy): Eukaryota > Metazoa > Chordata > Aves > Psittaciformes > Psittacidae > Myiopsitta > Myiopsitta monachus. The sequence goes on along the minus strand of CM029917.1, from coordinate 2,305,174 downwards.
GCAGTGGGGCACAGCAAGGCCAGCAGCAGCAGGCGCTGCCTGGCCTCCAGCTGCCTCAGAGGGGATTTCTTTTGCCTTTCATGTTATGACTGAGCCGGGGAAGCAGAACACCCCCTGTCCTTGCCCGCAGCACAGCGGGCAGCCTGCAGCCCTGCTCCTGCAGCTTGCAACGCTTGCTGGACTGCACAGCTCCCCGGAGAGATGCCCTTCCACCCCTTCCCGGAGCAAGAGAGAGGAGACATGCTCCTCCCTTGTGCTGCCCTCCATAGACCTTTAATTCTTCCTCCTCTGATGTTAATCTTGGAGGTGGTGCACAGGTCAAGTTTAATATGCTATCCTGGGGGAGTTTCATTTAAAGCCAGCGAGAGGAAGGCTGGCGATTGAATTAGGGCTTCCTGTGCACTCCGAGAGCATCCCCAGCTTCAAAAGGCAGCAGGCTGTGCTCAGCAAGTGCCAATGGGGGCAGTTTCCTACACACTCTTGTCAGTACCTGGTGCCTGTCTGCCCCACATCACTGTGCCCAGCACACACACCCCACTGTATTAGAGGCTATCCCTGACTTGCATCCCTGCCCATGAACACCTCCTGGTCCATGGGCACACGTCTGTGCCAGCACTGGACCCTGCGTGCTGGGGAGACAGACAGTGGTGATGACAATGGCGCATTTGCTCGCTCCTACCTCTGCCTCAGTTTCCCCATTGGGTGAATAGGACTCAAAATGCATAGAATTATAGAACCATGGAATCACAGTGTGGTTTGAGTTGAAGGGACCTTAAAGCCCATCCAGTTCCAACCCGCTGCCATGGGCAGGGACACCTTCCACTAGGAGCAGTTGCTCCAAGCCCCTGTGTCCAACTTGGCCTTGAACACTGCCAGGGATGGGGCAGCCACAGCTTCTCTGGGCACCCTGTGCCAGCGCCTCAGCACCCTCCCAGGGAAGAGCTTCTGCCTAAGAGCTCATCTCAGTCTCCCCTCTGTAAGTTTAAAGCCATTCCCCTTGTCCTGTCCCTATGGGCCCTTGTCCAAAGCCCCTCCCCAGGGGGTACTGAAGCATTTCTTGGGCTGCCAGGTGTATGCTGATGCTCCCAGGCAGCCAGGTTCCCCCCATGCAGACCAAGAGACATCACCCCCCATCCACTGCTTGGACACATGACAGCAGTGCCACACGAAAGGGACAGGCAGCACAAGACTGTGATAGGGATCATAAATACCCATTGAACCAGCTTTTCCATCTACCCTGGTAACAGCAGGGGTGCTGGTGGGTGAGGCGCAGGAGCCTGGCAGGCTGCATGTAGGGAGCAGTACTATGGGGGCAGCAGGACACAAGCATCCCACTGCACAGAGCACAGTGCCTGGGGATGCTGCCACGCCGCCTCCTCCAGGGAAGGAGCCCAGCACCAGCTGCGTGAGAGCTGATGTGACACCAGTCCATAGGGCGAAATGCAGTCTGTGCCCAGAGGAGGTGAAGACGCAGCCCCTCTTTCACCAGCGTTGTGAAGCAGAAAGCAGGTTCCTTGCCTTCCCTTGGTGGTGGGGAGCAGATCCACTGCTGCCTCTGGCACAATGCTCTGCTCTGGAGGCAGAAGCAGCTGCACAATGGCATCTCCCTCCCCTGGAATTGGGGTCTCCCCAATGCAGATTTCCCCACAATGTGCAAACTGGGGGCTGAAATTCCACCCAGAAATATCAAAATGTTTGATATCTTCATGCTGCCGAATCATTAAACAGTAAAATGGGAGATAGAACAGAAATGTAGATTTGAAGCAATCTGATAATGTAAAAGCCCAAATGGAATGAAACCAAACGATAATGTCAAATTGAAATGTTCGTCTCTCATTGGAAAGAATCCTTTCGACGTTATTGAAACAAAATGGGAAAGTGGAAATCATTTGATTTGACACTTCTCCATAGAAAAATATCATCAGGATCAACATGTTCCCAGGAGATGTTCAGGCTTTAAAAGCTGCTCTGCTGGAAAAACGTTGCCAGACAGAAATAAGACAGAGCAAAGGAGCCGGTTTCTCCCTCTGCCCCTCTCTGAGCCAGTGGTTTGACACAGAGGAAAGGCTGATGCAAGAGATGCTCAAAGGGGACAGAGAAGGCTCTGCCCTTGACTTTACCAGCACCCTAGCCCAGTGCCCAGCGCTGGCCATCAGCCTGACCCTGCACCATCCCCACCAGGGCCACCCCTGCCAGGGACTTGCGTTTTTCCCTGCTCCTCCTGCCTGTTCCTTTCACTATTCCTTATGGCAGGCTGCAAGTGCTGTCGGCGGCAGCACTGGGGCTCACGTGGGAGGTTCTTCTGCAGCAGCAAAGCTGGTGCTCCAGCTTTTATTTAGCAGTTGATAGACTTGTCCTGTCCTGTTTTTCAGTATATTTGCATCTTCTTCATGACCCCACTTGAATCTGGCATCTTCCAGAGCAAGTCTTGCTCCACAATCTTCACCTGGCTGGTTTGCACCCCTCCAGCACTGTCTCTGCCCAGTGTGCTGAGTGATGGACCAGTGATAAAGGACACCCACCACTCTCTGCACGTGCTTTGATAACCTGGCATCCACCTCCAGAAAATGCTGCCCTTGGGATGTAGGGAGCCCTCAGCAATCCCCAAACCCTCTCTCTCGATACTATCTCTAGCCTGGCCTGGAGGAGTGGGTACCACTATCCTCACCAGTGGGTACCACCATCCTCCCCAATGGGTACCACCATCCTCCTGAGCTGGTCCAGGCCTCCTGCTCCCCCTTCCACTATCAGGTCTCTGGGTCTTTCCCAGGCTCAGAAGGCCCAGCAGTACCAGCGCAGCACAGAGCCCAGCTTTGCTGCAGAGCAACAAAATGGACCTTGGAGCCTATTCTGTCCATTAGACCCATTGGCAGCAGGTATTCTGCCTGTGCTGGGTAAGAGCAGGATGCAGCTGGGGCCAAACCTCCCTCCTGGCTCATGTCCCTCCTCCCCAGGCTGCAGCTCACAAGGGTTGGTGCTAATGAAGATTTCCTGGAGCGCTTGCTTAGCAGAAAATGATTGGTTACACCCGCGCTCGTAATTAAAAAAGGAGAGTGCGAGTGCACTAATGGGTATTTATTTGACTGTTACCTTGTCATGTATTTATTGATGCAGATAAATTCAAAATCATTAAATGCTTTACGGGGCCTGACAATTTACAGCCCCTGTCAGCGCTCCATGCCTGGGATCTGCGGTGGCTGAGCACCATGTGGTGGGCAGGGGATGGATCCTGGCTCTCCCCTGCTCCCCAGCCGTCCAGGGTGTGTGGATGCAGGGGACCGGCAGTCCCGGATTGAGTGCGGTGTGTGGGAATGGTGCTGAAGTGTTGCTGTGTCACCACCTCTGCTCCGCAGGGATGCACAGCGACAGGTATCTGCTTGGGGCTGGAAGTGCAGCCTGGATGCAATGGGCACTCAGTGCTACCTGGGTTGAGCTGTATTCCCACCGCCCCCATCCCTGACTCAGGCATCCCTGTGTAGATGAGAGCCCCGGGGAAGATGGGACTGGAGATGTCTCAGGGGCAAGGTGGGGCTGAAGTGATTTGTCACCTCTATGTGGAAACCTGAAAGCAAGCACACACGAGCATTGCTCGGAGGAAAGGATGAACCAACACCGCTGCAGTGCAGGGGAATTCTTGCTCTGCCTTCTTCCTTGGGGTCGAAACCCCTTCCAATGCTCCCCATCACAAAGCCGATGAAGACAGCAGCGGATGAAGGAAGGAAGAAGTTTTCCCAGCTTTGTAATAAGAAGCAGGGGCAGCTCTGAGTAGCCACAAACCTCAGGAGAGCGTCTCTCCAGAGACTGATCAGGTGTGAAGGAGGAGACAGGTCATCTCTTGACTCAGTGTTTTCATAGCAACGAGGCCCTGCCTCCATGCTGATTATACAGCCCCTAATTACCTTATTATTCCCATTAGCCAAGGCGGGGAGCTCCCTCCTCTCAGCGCACCCACAGACAGCCTTGGCTTGGGCATCCCAGTGCTCCAATTGCCTTCCACCAGCATTGCATAGACCCATATAGCTTGGGTGAGGCAGCGCATGAGGCAGCACATGAGCCAGCACAGCCTCCTGCCCCAGTGCTCCAGCTCCATCCTTAGCGCATAGACAACGCACCCACTGGTGCACATGTGCACACACCTCCTGCGTGTGCCTGTGTGCATGGTGCAGCAGCTCCCCCGCTGCTTCCCATGGGATTCCTCAGGGAGATGGTTTTCTCCAGAGGAACAGTGCTCATCCTGCTCCCTGCAGGATCCCTGCAGCACAGAGCGCACTAAAGCAGCAGCAGCTCTGATCAGGGCAGGGATAAAGCCGCTGGGACACCCATCCTGCCTGCAGCCAGGCCACCACACCCCTGCAACACAAACGCGTTCCCAGGACTGGGTCGGAACAGCACTGGTTCCAAGAAAGGCTGAGAGAGCTGGGCTGGGGCAGCCTGGAGAAGAGAAGGCTCCTGAAGGGGAGACCTTAGAGCAGCTCCAGTGCCTAAAGGGGCTGCAGGAAACCTGGAGAGGGGCTTTGGACAAGGGCCCATAGGGACAGGACAGGGGAATGGCTTTAACCTGCCAGAGGGGAGATGGGGATGAGCTCTTAGGCAGAAGCTGTTCCCTGTGAGGGTGCTGAGGTGCTGGCACAGGGTGCCCAGAGAAGCTGTGGCTGCCCCATCGCTGGCAGTGTTCAAGGCCAGGTTGGACACAGGGGCTTGGAGCAAACAGCTCCAGTGGAAGGTGTCCCTGTCCATGGCAGGGGATGGGACTGGAGGAGCTTTAAGGTCCCTTCCAACCCAAACCATTCCATGACCCACTGCAGATGTGGCACCTCCCTCTCCCACGGCTCTGTCCTGAACCTGAACTCACCATGGCAGGGAGGATCCCAGCTCCCTGTGCTTAAACCTGCTTCTCATTGCAGCAGAGGCCTCTGAAGTGGATCTTGATCCCTGCAGTATTTCACCATGGGGAATGGTCCCACAACAGGAGCCCTGGGCATCCATCCAGTAGCTCAGCACCCCCCGGCCATGGTGGATGCTGCACCAGCGGGTGCTCAGTGACGGGCTCTGTTCTCATTGTGCTCGGAGCACGCAGCATGGTACCCGGACGGCATCATTGTTCAGGAGAGAAAAGGCAAGAGCTGGGGCTGTGTGAGTTAAAGTAGGTCACACGCGAGGCTGGAGACGAGGCCACGGGCACAGACTGTGAATGAAGGAGGGAGAAGAGAGGGAAAAGGGGGGTGGGAATGTCTGGGAATGGACAATAAGAGAGCGCAGGGGAGGTCATAGGCAGACATGCAGGACCGTGTCCCTTCAGCTGTGCAAAGGCACAGAGATCTCTGTGCTGTGTCTGCTGCCATCAGCAGCATCCTCACCTTTTTCTCCATTGCTACCCTTGCACCATGGGAGACAAAGTCCTGTCCCCATTGCCCAGCACAGCCGGTATGGGAGCTCTTGCCTGCTAGGATCTATGCAGGGAGGATGCTCAGAGCCATGCAGCCTCTGGCTGTTCTCACTGCTGGCTGCACAAAAGTCTTTATCCTCCTGAAAGCCACAAGTCATAAACTTTTATTGCAGCACAGAGCTGCAGCAGGGCTGGGGGCAGAGAAGCAGCTCAGCCACCATGATTATGGGGAGACAAACCCCTCTGCCTCACAGGGCAGCCCCTGTACCCGTGTCATCTGCAGAGGCCAGGGTAGCCCCAAAACAATGCTGGGAGTGCATTCAGGGGCTTCCCTCCCTCCAAATCCCAGTCACCCCGTGGCTTTGAGTGGGTAGTGGGCAATGAGCACACCCAGCACAGCATCACTGGAGGGCCACGAGGATGAGCAGGGGCTGGAGCACCTCCCATATAGAGCTAGGCTGAGAACATTGGGGCTGCTGAGCCTGGAGAAGCTGCGTGGAGACCTCAGAGCAGCTTCCAGTGTCTGAAGAGGACTACAGGGATGCTGGAGAGGGACTCTTCATCAGGGACTGGAGCGACAGGACAAGGGATGATGGGTTCAAACTGAAACAGGGGAAGTGCAGGTTGGACGTAAGGCAGAAGCTCTTCCCTGTGAAGGTGCTGAGGCGCTGGCACAGGGTGCCCAGAGAAGCTGTGGCTGCCCCATCCCTGGCAGTGTTCAAGGCCAGGTTGGACAGAACCTTGGGTAACATGGTCTAGTGTGAGGCATCCCTGCCCATGGCAGGGGGTTGGAACTGGGTGATCTTAAGATCCTTTCCAACCCAAACCATTCTATGATCACTTCACAGGGTCCACACCAGCAAACACCCCATCCTATAGCAGAGGCAGAACAATGCACTCCTATGCCTCCCCTGGCAGCACCTGATGCTTCAGCGCGTGGTTGTACCCAGCATCCTGCAACCCATCAGGTTATGAAATGCTGAACACAGGCAGCAAATGCTTTCCTAGCCCCTGCAGTGATCAGCCAGTGCCCACAGGCAGGAGGTGCAATTAACCTTCTCTCAACAAGAATAACTACCAATGTTGTTATTGATCATGAAATTATCCAGCCCTTCCCCAGCCCCAGCCGCAGGATTGGAGTGGAGGTGGTGTGGCAGGGGAATGGAGCACGCAGAAACAGAGACGCAGCATCTGCAGCATCCCCGCATCCCCGCATGCTCCTGGTGCACGTGGAGGGGAGCTGGGAAACAACTCCACCACCTCCCACCTTCACACCCCACACCAACCCTGCTGCAGCAACAGTGGGGATGGCTTCAAAGTGCGAACTGGGCTCCAGTGCTGTGATTTCCCGACCTTGGAAAGGTCTGGCCCAAGAAGATGCATGCACTGAGACACATTAAGGCAGCAGGAGTTAGGAAATGGCCAAAAAGACCCTTTGCAAGGCTGAAATGGGATATGAAACAAGGATTCTATGAATCCACTGCTCTAACTTCTGGGCAATCCAGCACAAAGGAAAGTTGAGTCTTCGTGTTTCAGAAGCTGCTCTTGATGATAGGTTGTGCATCAGGCATTGCAGTGAATAACAGAGAAATGGGAAGCTTCCTAATTCCAAACTTGTCACTTCATTCACATCTCTCGCCATACATGGATGTGAACCAGGGACAGGTCATTTTGGGATGGATCAGGGTGAATCCTATGGCCAGTTCTCCCCATACTATGCTTCGTGCAAGCCATGGTGTACCTGCAGCCCTGTGTGCACAAGCAAGGTCACCCCATACACTCAGGTCTGACCCCTGCCTCCAGGCAGGATACAAGAACCAGAGGGATGCAACAGCAGGAGAATGCTGTCCATTGGCATCTGGAGTGAAACCACTGCAAACACTTTCACCACTGTGTAATTATGCCCAAGCACTGGTCCCTCACTGTGTGACCCCTGCAGAATGCTGGGCTGGGGAAAATCTGTCACTTTTTGGTAACAGAAACCAAGAAACTGGAAATTCTCAGGGTGAAAAATGTTTCTGGTCTTGGTTAGGAAAATCAGGCTCTGGCTATTGGGAAGCCGGGCGTCCTCCCCATCTCCTGTCCTAACAGCTTTTGTCTGGGGCTTTTCGTTTCTGAAAGGAAAGGGTTTGGCAGGGAGGGGGAAATTTGAATGCAAAGCAGGGAAAGAGGAGATTTCTTCACCAGATTTTCAGTAGAAAATGATCAGAGGTTGGGGTTTTCTCTTTATCAGCCTCTTTCGGAACATCCCTGCTGGGGCCGGGGCTACTGTGGTCTCACACTTCACACCGGGTGTGCTGGGGACTTGTCCGGGTGCAGTGCACCAGTGCGGATGCTGCGTGCTCCCATCCCTCCCTCCCTATGGAGCCGGGGCTGTCGGCAGCGGCAGCTGCCAGCGCTAACCCAGATTCCAGGGGCGTCATGCTGCCGCGGCTGCTAAATTGGCAGCATGTAAGAGACACATCACCTGGGTGACAGGGTGCCTCTGACTGCGGGAGTGCCTGAATACACTGCGCCGCGCTGCTAAACAGTCCCATCATTACGGCTGAGATGGGGAGACGGAGCGGGAAAGTTCCCTGCGGTATTTGGAAGCAAGGATGGAGGCTGGATTTGCAGAGCGCAAAGGGAAGGGAGCATCCCCCTTGCTGTCCCCATTCCCAAACCCTCCTGGCCTTTGGAAGCAGCATTGATGGATGGAATGGAGGGTGAGCATCTCTCCGGGAGCATGCCCTTGCTCTCCCGGCCATCCCCAAGCTCCCAGAGGTTCTCTTCAGCCTGAGGGCAACTGAGGGAGCAATTAGTGGCCCCTTTTGTTTATAAATAGCTGAGAAGCCGCAGACCGAGGCTGGAGTCGGGGCTGGGCCGGGCAGCCCGAGGGGTTTCCCTGCGGGAATGCAGATGCCTGGCGGCAGGAGCCGTGTGTCTGTGCGAGGCAGACGCAGACTGAGGAGGCTAGCGGGGAAGCCGAGGAGACAGCCACAAGCGCACGGGTAACGCGGCCCTGGGGACGGGGCTTTGGGCAGCGCAGCGGCGAGGCGGAGCCTGGGCTCGTTATGGAGAAGCTGCTTCCCACCATCTAACGTGTTCTGCAGAGAGGGGGATGCAACAAAGAGCCGTCTGTTTCTTGGGGGCCCTTTCCCCACCACGCTGTGAGCAGACAGCAAAGGTTCGCATCAGCTGAGCTGGGGCTTAGGAAGGGCAGAGCTGTGGGGGCTTTGCAGGCATCACACTCATGCAACATCTTGTGGGGTCCTTCAGTGGCGATCTGAGGCTTCCCGACTGGGTGTGTGAGCAGCAGCGTTGGCTGCACCAGCTCTGTCCTGTCCCTCAAGAGAAGCAGCACCCACCACTCTCATAAACTCACAGAATGGTTTGGGTTAGAACGGACCTTAAAGCTCATCCAGTTCGAACCCCTTCCACTAGAGCAGGTTGCTCCAAGCCCTGTCCAACCTGGCCTTGAACACTGCCAGTCCTTCTCTCTCCAAGTGACCTTGCAGGGGCCCTTCCGCACTCTCCCAGCCAAAGGGTTGGTGTTCTTCGTGCTTGTGAAGACCTCCCTGCAATGGACTCATCAGAGGTCCCTTCTTTTTATCAGGTAGACTTGGGCTCACACCAGCGCAAGAGCCCCATTGCACACAGCTGAGTTGCCTGTGTCAAGCAAAGGAACCCCACTGCTCAGGGCAGTTGGGTTTCCAGCCTCAGCACCAACACTGCTGCTGGACAAGAGGTCATCGCCATGTCTGCAAGGTGGCTCCAACCATGCTCTTCCACATCTGACAAACATTCATCCAGGTCCTGGGTCTGTTTCCTCTGCAGCCCCTCTCCCAGCCCAGCTAAAGGCTGTAGCTGAAGGAGAGAGACCAAGCAAGATGCTCACAGATGTGTATTCTGCTCATTGCTCACAAATACTAATGGCCCAGAGTTATTAATATTGCCACTGTAGTCATATCTGGGTAATTACTGCCATTAACCACCAGCAGAACTATTGAGTTCCCCTAATCAGTGCATTATAATAATTGGGACCAAGTGTTTTATAGATCCAGACACTAATTCCTTCTTAGCACCTCTCCCTCCCAGGGAGCCATTCCTCCCTCCTTGGTTCCTAGACATGTCCCAGCCTGCTCCCTGTGTCTGACTGCTGGGGCACTCGTGTGACCCATATGCCATGGAGTGGGTGACAGCGTGTGCAGGGATGCACCATGCCTCCATGTGATGGGAAATCATGACTATAGGAGATTTGGGTGTCTAAGGAGTCCCTGCTCAGGCCTGGCCTCTGTGTTGGACTGTCACTAACAGACCCATCATACCATGAAGGTGGAGCTGGGTCTACAAGTAGGGCTTTGCAGGAGGGAAGATGGGTCCAAGACCTGTACGTGTGGTCCAGCCATAGAGCAGCTCTCTGGTACTGGGAGGCAGCTGGACTGGAGGGAGCACTTTGGCTGTTCCCATTCTGCTGGGACAGAAATCTGCTGTGGGTTAAATGAATTGCACACTCTGCTATTTACACCCATTCTCTCTTGCTCTGGAAGCTCCTCTCTACTGCAGCCATCTGGACTTCAGAGCCCAAACCGCCTTGGCCAAGAGCTGGTGGCTGACCAGGTATTGATTCAATGGGTTCCATCACACGAGCATCTTCTTTGGATGCAGGAGGGCTCCTGCTTTGCACAGCATTTCGGGAGGGAGATCAGCCCCTTTCCCAGCTCTGCTTCTCCTGAGCACCAGCAAGCCCTGACTCTCCCCAATGAGATTTCTAGGCTGGCTTCGGAATCAGCACCTTCCACAGACCTTTGAGTCAGATCAAGGGGGCAAAGTCAACCCCAAACCAAGCCCTGCAGCCCCCCAAGACACCTCTGTCCCTGTGTAGAGCAGAGCAGCAGATCTGTGACTCATTCATGACTGGCAAAGCACAACCACATGCAATTCGGAGCTGGGCTGTGAATGAAAACCCCTGCAAATGCTAATAAATCAAACAACATTGAAGGGGAGGAACTCCTGGGGAGGGGGTTGAACAAAAGGGTTTGCTGTGACCAAGCCAATGCGTTTGCTTCCAACCGCAGCCGGTTCACAGACATTTTCTTGATGTTTGGAGAAATAAAATTAAGGGGAACTTTGAAACAAAGTCATTTGGAAGGGGGGGGGGGGATCAGAACATTTCACTCTGGAAATGCTGAAATGAAATGTTTTGATGTTGCCTTTTTCCCCTCCCAACAAACCATTCAGCAGAATTTGACTCTCCCAGAACCTTCTGTGGTGTCAAATCTGATTTCTTATATTTTACCCAAAGAAAAGGGTCCCCTCAGCTCTCGCTGATCAAAGAGGAGATGTTCTGTGCCCTTGGTGGTGGCTTTGGGGCACCAAGAGGGTCTCTCCATACACAGCAGTGAGCTCTGGAGAGGAGGTTCACCCCTGTGGAGCAGAAAGCAGCATTGGAGCCATGCTGGAGAGCAGAGCTCACCCTCCTGTGGGTCCAATGGGATGGGACAGGCCAAGGGACGGTGCACGGCCCCATCACCCCCGTCCCTGGGATCCAGGCAGGTGAGAGGACAGAGCGCTGCAATCAATAGCGCTAATTGCAGAGGCAATGCCTAGCAGAAATAAGATGGTTATTCTGCATCACTGGACACTCTTACCGTCAAATCGTCCACAGAAAATGAGCTGAGCAGGAGAAAGAGGAATTAGATTTCTAATTATTCTGCTGGTGAAAGGCATTTCAGAGCACTTGGAGGGCTGGAGGAAGGAGAGGCTTACGTCTTTCCTGGGCTGCAGGAGCTGCCATCCCTGCTGTCATTCCCAGAGGGTTAACGGAGCCAGGGAATGGGGGCTGCAGCTGGAAGCACAGACGGCTCCTTGGGAGGCTTTGGCCAGTGCTTCTTTTTCATGGCTGGGTTACTTATTCCTTTAGCTCAGCCGCCTGCACAGCTGAGCAGGCAGGGCTCTGTGCTTCAATGCAGGAACTCCCGCAGACCCTTGGGCATCCCTCAGCCCCATCCTGGGCTCAGGACCTCTTCCATCCATTACCCACCCTACTGAGGGACCACCTGCATCCCTCAGAGTGCTCCCAGCCATCCCCGTGCAACCAGGCAATAGGGCAAGTGAGCAGAACTGGAGCTCCTGGACCTCAACCCGCATCCTGTGCCCCCTTGCTGAGGCCACGTCCTGCAAGACAGCACACTGAGAAAGACGGGGGGAAGCACTGGGATTATTCTATCTGTTATTAATGTTCATGTTGACTCATGCTGGTGGGCGTCGTGTGACTCGAGGGAGTCTCCTGATGCTGCAGCTCCAGGGGCTGCATCGTGAGGATAACTGGAAGTCCTCCTACCTCTGCTCCCTGAGCCAACAGGGAGCATCCAAGGCATCCCTGGTGCTTATGGGGCCTGGCTGTTCTGGAGGGTGGTCCTGGACCATAATGGTCCTTACACCCTCTCCAGAATGGTGGTTCCCTTCATTTGCATTCTCACGTGCATGTGGGTGTAGCTGCAGCATCCCAAGAGGGCCATAACACTCCCTCAGGTGTAATGTCTGCATTGGTTCTGATGGCAACACAGTGGCCTCGTGGAGAAAAAGCTGTGGGATAGGGAAAGAGACCCTGCTAGGTTTTGGTACCCACCAGTGCAGAGAGCAAGCAGATCTGAGAGCAGTTTCCCTTTCTTCCATCTCTCAGCCTAAGTCCATCACCCAGCCTCAGAGAGAAGGGTCCTGAGCAGAGCCAAGGGGACATTCTGAGGTGCTTTTCCATATCCCCACAGCCTGTTGCGGGATGCTGGGCTCAGAGCAGGGCTGGCTTTGAGCATGGTTCAGCTCAGCAGGACACCTCACAGGGCCCCTTCTCTCCTGACCTCGCTGGCGCTTTGGATCCAGCATCCTCATGGATACAGAGCTAACTCCAGCCACTTATCCTAGTGATGCCACAGACAGCAGAGCCACCAGAACGCCTTTCATTCCCAGCAGCAAAAGCAGGATCAGTGGAGGGGGTTATGCCTTGGACCCAGGGCAGGACTCGCTGTCTGAGATAAAGCATCAATGATCTCTCCTGATCTCTCCTGTCTCATCACTGTATAGGTGCTGTCCAGGAGCTCTGAGCTGCCAACACATTGCCCATATGGGGCAGAGGGGCCATGGATTGGGTGCAGGCAGTGTGGGGAAGGGTCCTTGCCTGCCACAGCAGAGGCTGGAGCAACCTCATCTCCCTTCTAAAGGATCAACCCCAAGTTCTGAGCTGCCATGGGAGGAGAGCCAAATAGAGCTGCACACGTGTGTATTCTGATGCTCTTACACACATATAAATATATATATGAGTCCCCTTTGCCTTTGAGTCACCAGTGTTAGAAACGGGCTCTGCCAAGAGCCTTCTGAGAAACATTCCCCCTCTCCCCCTCTGTTTCTCCCGCTCTCTTTTGCATAGGGGCTAATTTTATCTTGTGTCTTTCATCTGCCTGCGTATCCACCACTCCTGACAGAAGAGAGACTTTCACAGATTTCACTGGTGCTCGCCAGCTCTAAAAGCTTTCATCTCCCTCCGACGATGAGAGCATGTTATCTGCTCGCTCCAAATTACAGCGGAGGCCTTCACACTCAATCGCAGCATTTTCTGCCTAATTTCCCAGGCAGCAAGATTAAACGTGGGCTCAAGGCTTGCCTTGCGTAAGCCATGGAGCAACCCGGCCCCAGGGAAGCCAGGAGCTCGCTCCCTGCTCCATGGTGCAGAAGACATGCGAAAGCGCTATCTCCAGAAGGCAATTCCCGAGCCTGCGTTCCGGAGGGGATGTGCAGGAAGGATGCTGTGGTTGGCATGGCCATGTCAGAGGGGGCTGGATGGGTCTGGGGGCCATTCATCAATGTTACAGCACAGGAAGATGTGCCAAGGTCTTACCATAATGAAACTGCACCGGGGCACTGGCTGCAGGGGTGGCTGAAGCAGTAGGACCAACAAGACCTTTCCCCCTCCCTATGCAGTGAGCTGCTCATGGCCAAGGTCTGGCTCTCCTCCCAGCATCCCTGTGGTCAGATGGCTGAACACGGATCCCTTTGCAGTGCCAGGCATTCCAGCTCAGCACCTCCCTGCCTGGTCAGGTGAAACTGAGGTGAAACTGCTCCTCTGTTTCTTGCAATCTCCCCTCCATTCACCTCTAAAAGGCAGAGTCCGGCCCAAATCCCCATTTTCTGACACAGCTTTGACAGTGGTTCCCAGGCTCTTGACGTTGTCTCAGGTTGCTTTGCAGCCACATCAGTGTTCAGCTCTGGGGCAACAACAAAAAGACATAGAACTGCTGAAGCAGGTCCCGAGGAGGCCACGGAGATGCTGCGAGGGCTGGAGCAGCTCTGCTCTGGGGCCAGGCTGAGAGAGCTGGGCTGGGGCAGCCTGGAGAGGAGAAGGCTCCTGAAGGGGAGACCTTAGAGCAGCTCCAGTGCCTAAAGGGGCTGCAGGAAACCTGGAGAGGGGCTTTGGACAAGGGATGGAGGGACAGGACAGGGGAATGGCTTTTTCCACTTTCTACGGTGGTGGAAGCACACTGCTCCTTGCAAGTGATGCTGGTTTTAAGTAAGAGAGAAACCCCAGCGCAGGGATGTCAGGACACTGTAGGTAGGTTCAGCCCAGGGACAACCCTCCCTTACCATAACCTCCCCCTGCAATTTCCCACCCTTCATCCTGCCCCACACATGATGTGGTCTGATCCCATCCCTTTAGGACCTCACATCTGGTCCCAGGGCTCGTATCTGAGGCTGCTAGCACTGCTTGCTGCAGGGGTGAGGGCACACACTTAGAGCAGACCCAGGACCCCCAGGCAAGGAGCCCTGTCCCACTGCAACCGTGCGGTGTGGGGAGCCAGCAGCTCCTCCCTCTGCTCCCCACAGGCAGAGCAGGAGATGGAGTGAGGAGCAGACGGTGTGATTAGCTCTGCTCAAAAAGGTCAAAACACTTATCAGACACGAGCGCCAAAGCTAAAAATACAGCCGGCACCTCCCTGGCAAGTGACAGCCGTGGTGGGGAAGGGGGGTGGATGTGAACAGGGCTGATGCGCTCCTGGATGGGTGCCTGGATCAGCAAGATTCCCCTTCTCCCATCCCTCTGCGTGACTAGGGAAGAGCAGAGTCACTGCCAGAGGCATTCGAGATGCTCTGAGGGTGAATGGATGGGTGGGATGAGGCAGGAGCAGGCTGATGCTGAAGCTCCTGGAGAGGAAGAGGTGACATTCACCATCAGGACCTCCTCACCTGCCCTCATACAGGCACCAACTGCCCCAAGCCCTTTGTATGTGTGTTTTGGTGCTTTCCACCACGGTGCAGCAAACGCATCTACCAACACCTCCGGAGCTGCAATGGGCAGGAAATCCTCAGTAGTGCTGCAACTCTTGGTCTTATTTTTGTCTTGAGGTAGGAGCGTGCCTGATCACATCTCCCCGTTCCCTGTTGTGCCTCCTTCCACCTCAGCTCCTCTCTCAGCCTGGGAAAGGAATGGTTCCTCTGAGACCCTTGAGCAACTTGGCCTCCCGGTCCTAGCAAGGAGGACGTGCAACCTGCTGGCCTCGTGGGCGAAACTGAACTGTGCCTCTTAGATTTCATATTTAAGGTTTCATTGCTGGCAGAGGCTGAGAAGAGGCAGTGGAGGCTGTGCTCAGAGGGCTCTGGGCTAATACACTACTCCCTGGCCTCTGTGGCCGCAGAGAGCCCAGCCCAAGACCTGAGGCCATCCCTCCACCGTCCATTCCCATGGTGTTGATGCCCTGGGTGGGGCTGAGGGATGAGAAAGTGGCACTTCCCAACCAGGATTGCTCCAGCCTGGCGCATGGGAATGCCCAGCGTGGGAATGCTGCAGGACGCCGTTGTGCCACAAGGGACAGGACCCCGTCAGCATGCGAGCAGCTTCCCCACGTGAACCAGGGCTGCACCAGCAGAGCCTGCAGTGACACTGAGGAGCAATGACTGTGCCAATTTGCAGCAGGGCTCCTGAGCGCTGTCACTGTCAATCACTGTCACCACATCGCCTCGAAGCCCTCACCTGGGCGATGGTTGAGCTCCTGGTCTCCTTGTCTCATTAGGAGCAGTTGCCATCATTATCACTGTGTTTACTCCTGCCCTGCGCTGTGGAGGCAGACACGGGTGCTGCTGCCCCTGTGAAGATGAGATGCTCAAGAAGACAGACTGCATTGAGCCATCTCAGGTGGCCAGGACCTGCTCTGCTGTCCCCAGGGGCTGGTTCTTGCGTCCTTGTGTCATGGAATAGATCTCGTTCCCTCTTACACTGTGGCTGTACAGGGACAAAAGGACCCCACTGTATGGTCCCTCTGCCCATCTCCAGGGAGAAAAGCAGGAGGGGATTGGTACTTACTACTTCACCTCCACTTTGCCCTTTCTTTAGGTGAGAGCTTTTAATTTCCTCTTAGGGCCAGAGCAGCAAACACTAAATGATGTCAGATCCCTTACTGCAAAGCCAGGGGATCCCCCCACCTCTGGCTAAGCCCTGGTTGAGCGACAGCCCAGTACCTGCAGGTCAGAGACCTCCCTGGTGCTGCTGACAGCTCTGCTAAAAGCTCTTTGTTCCTCAACCCCTAAGGCCCTGCTAAGTGGTGAACAGCACAGAGAGCATCTGTGGAGCCCACGAGGAGGCCATCCTGGTGGAGGGATGCTCTCTGCGCTGTTTTCCCTGCTCCTATGAGCAGTGACAGGCCATGGGCAGCACCGCAGCTCACCCTGCTCGGTGGGGTGGTGGATTTCTCCATGGGCAGGCTGAGCCCTGAGCACGGGAGGGCTGGCTCCTCTCCCATGGGCGTGATGCTCTCCATGGGTGTGCGTGCAGAGGGAGCGACGCTGTCACTGCCACCCTTCACTCCCTGACTGCCTGCATCTCTCCCACCATCTCCCATAGCGAGCGTGCCGAGCAAACCTGTTGATTACAGATGCAGTTTTCCCTCTGTAATCGCCCTCTTGGTGCTGTATCCCCCTTGGAGGAGCCGCCGGAGAGCTGATGCGCGGAGCCACCGAGCCGGGGCTGCTCCGGTGGGCGCCTGCACCTTTAAATCGGGGAGGGAAGGGAGAAAATAAATCCTTCGCCTAGAGGGCAGTGGAACAATTTTGACTTTAAAAAGAGAGCGAGCGAAGTGAGCGTTAACAACTCCTGATCCAGTCCCTGGGCATTCATTAATGTTTCATGGTGCTTTCAATTATTGCCTCCTCTGCCACTGCCGTCATCTGTCTCTTCAAATCGACGGTATAATAACCACTCAAGCAGAAATCCACTCCGCTGCTGCTCGCTGCTCCCCCCCAGCCTCCGCAGCTCCCTGGCTCCCAGCTTCCCATCTGCGCCTCGCCCGGCTCGCTCCGAAGGTGCCTTTGCCCCTTCCCGGCACGTTGCTGGGGATGATGCTGGGGATCAAAGCCATCGAATCACACAATGGTTTGGGTTGAAGGGACCTTAAAGCTCCTCCAGTCCCGTCCACTGCCACGGGCAGGGACACCTTCCACTGGAGCAGTTGCTCCAAGGCCCTGTGTCCAACCTGGCCTTGAACACTGCCAGGGATGGGGCAGCCACAGCTTCTCCGGGCACCCTGTGCCAGCGCCTCAGCACCCTCCCAGGGAAGAGCTTCTGCCTCAGAGCTCATCTCAGTCTCCCCTCTGGCAGGTTAAAGCCATTCCCCTTGTCCTGTCCCTACAGGCCCTTGTCCAAAGCCCCTCTCCTGATTTCCTATAGCCCCTTTAGGCATTGGAGCTGCTCTAAGGTCTGATGGACAGACTTGGCTCCATAGCCTCTGCCAGCCTCCTCCATCACCACTCCTCCTCTACCCCAGGCAGCCAGAAGCTCCCATCCCATGACTGAGGGGCACCCACCAAGGAACCCACATTGGCCTGGGGGCTCTCCCATGCCCTGGGTGTGCTCAGGCAGTGGGGCCGGATTTCAGGGGAGGGATGTGGAACGCATCTATCAGCATGTGCTGGGGTTAGGGCCCGGGGCACAGGAGCAGGCAGCCTGCCCATCACTGCCTGTGCAGGCAGAGTGTGTGTGGCAGAATGCAGGCATCACATGTGTGTGTGGGTGCAGAGGGTGTGCAACCATGGGGTGCTGCATGCCCTGCTCCGTGTCCTGGCATGGGACATGGGGCCTATGGGCTGATGGGGGGCGATGTGAGGATGACAAGTGGGGTGTAGTGTAGGTTGTGGGGCTCAGTGATCAATGTCGGGCGTTAGATCCTCCCCTGTGCTGCAGAGCACATGTCCAAACCCACTGCACAAACCTCTTGGTGCGCGCTGGGATCTGCTTGGTAAAAGCCTGACTCTGAGACAGGAAACACATCCCTGACCCAGTGGGGATTTAGGATGGATATAAGGAAGGGATTCTTCCCTTTGAGGGTGCTGAGGCGCTGCACAGGGTGCCCAGAGAAGCTGTGGCTGCCCCATCCCTATCAGTATCCAAGGCCAGGCTGGACACAGGGGCTTGGAGCAAGCTGCTCCCTTGGAAGGTGCTGCTGCCCGTGGCAGGGGCTGGAGCTGGGTAAGCTTTAACGACCCTTCCATCCCAAACCATTCCATGATTCCATGATTCTCTGTCCTGGCTCAGTCGGGGAGGTCTGCAGAGGGGGGAAGGTGGGTGAGGAGCAGCAGAAGCACCTACAGATCACTGTAGTTTGTCTTGCCCAGCAGCAAACCCACAGAGCTCAGCTCAGCCTTTCCGTGCCTGGATAGTCTCAGATCTGCCAGCACCAAGGCTGCAGACCATACACAAGCCCCATAAATCTTACATTTGCCTTGTCCAGTCTTCAGTGTTCACAAACACAGTGTCCCTGGGACTCAGCACCATGGGCTGAAGGATCCAGAGCCTTCAGCTGAGAACGAGGATCTGCAAAGCACCAAAACTGTATTCCCAACTACCCTGCCCAGCATCCCTCAACCTATCTGGACCCACTGTTGCTATCTAGAACGAGAGGAAGAGCTCGTGGCTTCCACCGCAGGCTGTGATGAACTTGAAACACCCTGTTTTGAAGTCAGTGCTTCTGCTCAGGAAGACAAAAGCATTTTGCTTCAATGAAGTCCGTCAGCCCCAGCCCTGCATTCGCACCTCTCGGAGGTGCTGGGACTCCGCTTCTTAACATTTACGATTTTCTCAGAATGGAAATAGTGTTGAAATGTCAAAACTTCCAGTGGGACATTCCCTATTTAACTGTCCCTCCGGGCTGGGATTTATTGCCGACAACTGAATCACCCACATCTTGTTGCTATTACCATGAAGCTCTTCTTGCTCCTGGGGTCCTCCCCAGCTCTGGCATCCGAGGGCTGCCCAAGAGGAATAAGATGCTGGTACCAAGGCCACCTGAGAGATTCAGGCACCCAGAGGTTGGTCATTGTGAGGACAGAGCAGCACCCCGCTTCCGCTTGTGGCCATCGCAGTGGCCAGGCTCCTGTGCGTTCCTCCCCAGGACAGGTTTGCAAAGCAGGTCTCCTGTGGCCTGCTGCAGCCAGGCTGGAAGAACACAGCTCCTTCCAAACCCTCACTGCTCCTCCCTTCCTCCCCCTTATCCCACTGCACCACTTTTCCTTTTGAACCTCGCTTCTCCCTTTCCTGGAACTGGAGGAGGGCTGGAAGGAGGCAATGGGGGGACTTGGCTCCGGGTAGCGGCTGGACTCAGCGCGAGGTGCTGGGATGCACGGGAACGCTCCAGCAGGACTTTGACTCTTTTCTTTCTCTCGCTCTTCCAGAGATATTTCGGAGTCCCTCTGATGGGAGCCAGATGTGCCCCAGATGTTTGTGCTTAGCAGAGCGCTCGGCCTGTGTTGTGGTGCTGCCGGCAGAGCCCTGCTCACTGCCGTGCTCCCATGCTCACCTCCAGCGTGCATGGGGCAAGCACCGACAGGCAGGGACACAAGCGGGCACAGGGGAACGCAGCCGTACCCTGTGCACACCCTTGCACGTGCTCTCACATGCCCATGGCACGGGCAGCGCCCAAGTGCATGCCTGTGCACAGGGTTTGCGCATACAGAGACCCCCTCTGGGTCTCTGCAGGACATAACCCTCGGTGTGGGCAGATCCCACATGGGCTGCCCAGCAGCTGCCTCACCAAGCAGAGGGTTTTGAGCTCTGATGGAGCTCTGCCCTCCTCCACCCCCCCCACACTGGTGTGGGGTGAGCAGATGCCTTTTGGCATCTCCTTTTGGCAGAGCGCTTTGCCTGGCAAGTGCAGGCAAGCACCACTCCTCCAGAGCCATACCCGAGAGCAGTGTCTCCCTTCCTGGCAGGAGCTGAGCTCGCTTCTCCTTCTCCGCATGCCCCCAGCATCAGTGTGATCCCTCAGACCCAGAGTGGGACCAAAGCCCCTGGCAGTGACAGCCCCTGCAGTGCCTGGTATCTTCCATGGAGCAATTAGCCACAGGCACTTCCCTCCTTCATTCACCTGCCTCTGAGCAGCATCCAGTCCTCCTTCCAGGCACACACATGCACACAAGATGTGAATTATTGCAATATTTCATAGAACCATAGGAGATTAATGGAATCACTGAATCCCAGCCTGGTTTGTGTTGGAAGCAACTTTAAAGCTCATCCAGTTCCAACCCCCTGCTATGGGCAGGGACACCTTCCACTAGGGCAGGTTGCAAGTTTAAACCCATCACCCCTTGCTTTCTGTGTGCACTGGGAGGGGGTACCAGGAGGATGCAGAGCTCCCCAGCCTGATCCCAGCATTCCCAGCACTCACTGGGATGGGTTGTTCAGCTCTGCACTCCCCCCCCACAGTGCTGCAGAGTCTCCCGGTTGGGTCAAGGATGTGGTTTCATGGTCTCAGAGCATCAGGAGCTGTGAGTGACAGGTCCTGGGGGCTGTTTCCTGGCCAGAGCCATGGTGTGACAGGAGGGAGGGCTCAGTTCCCTGGCACAGGCTGCACCCAGACCCAGGACCATTCTCCTTGTTTTCTTTCCCATTTATGGACTCATGTTGCTGTTCTCAGCTCATTGTGCAGCATAAATCTCAGCGCTGCCAGATGACATTTAAGAGCAGTGGGTGGGGATGGGGGGACAGCGGTGTGGCGGGAGATGGATGGGGGAGCAAACCCATCCCATCCAGCAATGTTAAACCTTGGATGAACCTGGAGCAAGGTACCCAGTCCAGGAGCCCGGACATGAGCCTCCATGTGTCAAGTCAGGGAGCTGGTGCCGATGCCCAGGGGTGGTGAATGGTCCAGGTTGGATACCCCAGCATGGAGCTGTGCGCATGGAGGGGGTGGCACTGCCTCTCCCGCTCCTCCGCTTCCCCCCCTGCTCGTGCTCCCTCCTAATCCCCACAAATGCTAAGATATTTAAATGTGGTATTTTCAAATCTAATCAGCGTTCCAAAGCTGTGCTGCCGCCACTCACGTATAATTTGATCCATTTACCAGCTTTGTGGTGCATCTAATCAAAGAGAGGGAACAATTAGGTTAATGTCAGGGGTCACCCCACAGCCTCCCGCGCCGCTCAGCAACAGGAGGCATCCACTGCAAGACCGGCCCCCAGGAACAAAAGCAGCAGCCAGGGGTCTCTGGGGCCTGGGCTGGAGGTGGCCACAGAGATGGATGATGTCCTGGGTCATGCACATCGCAGGGATGGCTCGGAGGGAGGCGGCTCGCTTGGGATAGGTGGGATGTTGCATCCCGCTTAGCTTCAGAGTAAGCAGAGACATGGGCTATCCAGGCCAGCCTCGTGTGAGGGTGTGCATCCTGCTCCAACCAGCTCTTGACCCCTCTGGCCCTAGAAGAGGCTGTTCCATGATGTGCTTCACCAGGGACTGCTGCTGCTATTGCAGCTTGGTACACGGTAATCTGGACAATATGATAAATCCTTTCATCTTCCAAGGACACAGATCACAGAATCATAGAATCCCGGCCTAGTTTGTCTTGGGAGAGACCTTAAAGCTCCTCCAGTTCCAACCCCTGCCACGGGCAGGGACACCTTCCACTGGAGCAGTTGCTCCAAGCCCCTGTGTCCAACCTGGCCTTGAACACTGCCAGGGATGGGGCAGCCACAGCTTCTCTGGGCACCCTGTGCCAGCGCCTCAGCACCTTCACAGGGAAGAGCTTCTGCCCAAGAGCTCATCTCAATCTCCCCTCTGGCAGGTTAAAGCCATTCCTCTTGGGCTGTCCCTACAGGCCCTTAGAGAATGTCCCTCTACAGATGGATACTCCAGGTCTGAAGCATCCTTTTGTGCCCTCCCTTCTCCATCCCACATGCCCTCTCTTCCCCCTGGCCTAGAACCTCTTATCCTTATGGTTGTTACACCCTTTCCTGCCAATTCCCCTGTGAGCTTCCCGAGAGCAGCAGGATCTCCAGGATTCATGCCATCATCCATGTCCCAGGCCATCACCACCACTTGACCACTCCATGCCCATGCTCCCTGGGACAGCAGTGTGGCACCTCACTAAGCCATGTCCCAGCCTTCACAGTGGCTTTTTGCTCCCCTCACGGGCTATAGGGATGTTTCTGCACTGTGTGATTTAAATACACACGCTTTGCCATCTGTTGCAGAGTCGGGGTGCTTGGCAAGGCTCCCTGCCCAGACTGCGCAGGGACTCTGGGGCTCAGGCACAGCTGGGGGCTCCCAGAATAGACCAGGCTTAACACAGGTAAGTGGGGACAGAGATGTTTGTCCCTGTCCCCTCCACAGATCTGCTGCCTCTGCTCGGCTTATGGGTACCCAATGGTGTTTGATGCCCAACCCACATCCAGAGAGCTGATGGGGTGGAGGGCAAAGGAGGGATCCTCTGGGAAAAGGGGATTAGAGGGAAACCTTTCCCGTGTTCCTCTCATGGGCAGGAGGGTGGGAAGCAGCTTGGAGGCTCTGACAGGAGCTCAGTGCTCCCCACTTTCATGCTGGGGCTCGCCAGGCCCCATGGTGGCAGCAGGGTTGGGTCCCCCTCTGATGTCTTCCTTGGGATGTGTGCCCAGCAAACTGGCATTTACCAGTGCCTGCCCACCCTGAGCCCTCTCCATCCCCAGGGAGCTGTGGAAGGGATTCGGGATGTTGCATTTATCAGCCCACCTTCTCCAAAGAGGCTTTTTGTCCCTGGACAGAGCTGCCCTTCTGCAGCATGGGTCCACACAGCCCCCAGATAACAAGAGCTGGATCTTCAGCCCATTTTCCTGCATTTCAGCATGCACAGGGCACAGCAGCACGAAGTTGCCCATTTCCTTATGGAGCACAATGGAGCTGGAGTCTCTTTATTGCAGGGAATGGGGAAACATGAAACTTAAAAGCCTGCTGGGGCCACCCCTTATTTAGAGTGGGTATCGCATTTCCTCCTTCCTTGTACTCTCCTTTCATCCCCTTCACTATCCAGGTGGCTCACTTCACCTCCCCTTCACCCATGGTCTATGTGTATGACCCAAGACTGCAGCCTCCCTCCTCTTCCTCCTCCTTCCTCTTCTTAGCAGGGCCTTAGCATCACTCCTCGTTGCAATGAGATGAAGGGTGGTGGTTTTAAACTGAAAGAGGGAGACTCAGTTGGATGTGAGGAAGAAATTCTTTATAAGGAGTGTGGTAAAACCCTGGCACAGGGTGCCCAGGGAAGTGGTAAATGCTCCATCCCTGGAAGTGTTCAAGGCCAGGTTGGACAGGGCCTGGAGCAATCAACTACCTGGGAGTTTGAGGGTAGGAACGCTCAAGGGTAGAAATCCATTGGGGAGACCCTCCTGATGGGATATCTTACGGAGCTGGGAGACGGCAGCATGAACCGGAAGCACAGGGAACCCTCTTCTCTGGTGTCATCATCTGCCATACCCTCTCCCTCTAATTTTTCCCACACAGATCCCTCTGCATCACCCTCTTCCCTCTCCCATCTCCCTGTCTCACCCCGTGTCGTGGTTTATTCCCTTCTCCCACCCCACACTCCTCCTCAGCAGGGAGGAAGGCTACAGAGCCAAGGAGCGTGCGCGGGAGCGTGCTAAGGACATGGGAACAGCATCAGAGAGACAGCGCCGGGGAGGAGAAAAACATGGGAATAGTTGGGAAAGCTGCCCCCCCAGTTTGGCTGCAAGGAGTTAATACTGTGATCTGTTGCGTGAGTTCTGATGAGAAGCTAGTTGACATGCAGTGCTGGAATAATGAAACGTAATACACATTAATAGGACCTCCTTCTGTGTGATTGCTTCTGCTCCACTAGCCCCATTGAAGATTTCACTTTTCTTTTAACAGTCAGAATAACAGAATGTGACATTAAGTCTTTTACATGCAGCAATTTATTTTAAAATATTGGGGCACTCAAAACAGTATCCAGAATGTTAAATAAGATATGCATGAGATGGAAATCAGAGCAGCACTGCAGTGAGGAGACAGGAGTCAGACACAGCTCTTCCCAGGCAAAGGCAGCTCCACTTTTATTCTTAATTGCTGGTTCAGGCACAAAGAAATAGCCAAGTTGGAAAGAGCATTGGATGCTCTTAGCTCACAGGTCCAGATGGGAAGTCAATGGCCAGCGTGGATCCCCCCTTCCTGTCCATCCCCGAGGTCACAGATGATGCACAGAGCATGTGAGGTGCCCTCTCACGCTATGGATTCGGCCCGATCCGGCACTCAACAAACCCATGGAGGGTCCCGTGCTGCCCTTTGGCTGTGCTTCTAATGGCAACCAATGGATTCCTCCTGCTTTGCTGGGTGCTGGGGGGACTCTGTCTCCATCCCAGTGGGGTTGGACCTGTTCTGAGAGCCCCAAAGCTGAAGGCAAAGTGGGGCAGCTCCTCTCAGTGGGGTGATGGATGGTGGATGCACCAACGGAGGAAGTGCTGGGTGTCTGCAGGTCCTAGTGCTGGCTCCAAAGCATGGTGTAACCTGATGTGGCTCCATGTGCCAGTGGAGGAAGGGCAGAACCAGGATCTTAGGTGTTTCTCTGCTTTTTTCAAGCTGCACATACACAGTAAAATCATTTGAAATAATAGCCTTGAAGGACCCACGCTCTCACCTTCAGTTCGGCACATCCTCCATCCCTTCCATAGGTTGACATCCTATAGGACAGATGCCCATTGATTTCTACAAGCATCACAGGGGGAAACCTGTTCCTTGCTACACCAGGCATCCACTTTCCCTAATGTGCCTCCAGAAGAAGCACCACGTCCCCAAAGCAGGCAGTGATTTGCCTGTCATCTGCTGGCACTGCCCTGCTGAGAGGGGCTGAGTGGCAGGTCCCCCTGAGCTGCTCCATCTGCCTTGCACACAGCATCAGGGATGGCAACGCCACTGCCCTGAGTGACGATGGCTCTTGGCTTCTCTTCCAATACTGAAAGCGTTCCCATGGGGAACGCTGCCTGCTGAGCTCTGGATCACAATGATAGTGCCCAGTCCCTGCCTCCAGGGACCACATCCCTATTGGTGCCGAGGTCTCCATTCTGCCAGGCTGGAATTCCATCAGGAATATTGTCCTGCCAAAACCCCCATGTTTTGCATTCACCCTCCCTTGGACTGAACTGTGCTTCCAAGCCAAGGCCTGGGGCTCCTCACTGTGAGAGCTGGGGTCCCCACTGTGCCACCCGAGGGTGGCAGGTCCCAGTGCTGAGCCAACTGCGAGCGCTCTGCTGCTTCTGGAGCCCAAACCCGGCACTCATTGCCTGACCTTTCTGGTCCCTCTGCCACTGTCCAGATGCAGCGTTTCAAGACATCCTTTCCAGCTGTGTATGGTGGCATCACCATCATGACATCCGGATACACGAGAAGACACCGCAGGGTTCTCAGACCTCCTCACGCCACAGACTGCACTGCATTCCTCCCAAAGCTCCTCTGCCCAGCCCTGATGCTGTGTCAGAGGCCTGAAGCAAAGCTGAGGGGCTGAGGATGGAGTGGGTGCACCCCCCTGCTTTGCCCCTTGCTCTGGGGAGACATCCCTGCTTGGCTCCACATCCCCCTGATCCCAATGCCAGGCACCTCCCCACTCCTGCAGACCACGTGAAGAGCTGTCCCCATGTGCCCTTTGCTGGCTTAAAGCACCGCTGGAGACTTAGATTGTCCCCAAGCCAGACCCCCCCTTGGATGTCATGCAGGGCAGTGTTTTACCTCCTACTCCAGCCCAGCAGCAGGAGCCTCCCCCCTCTGCAGCACTGCCCCATGCACTTTGCAGGGGGTTGAGGGGGTGGTTGGAGGGGGTTCTCCTCCCCAGTGATGGCTGTGGTGCCTGGAGGACTTGATGGAGGCACAACCCATGCACATCTGGCTTCAGCATTTGCTAAGTAGTGAGGGGAAGGAGCCAGCACCCTGCAGGAGAGCTGCTGCAGCGCTCCTGAGGAAGAGCCACTTCTGCCAGCACTCCTCTGCCTGCAAGCACTGCGAGCAGGCAGCTGCCTTCATGCAGCACAGCCGGATGGTGGGAGCAGCACATCTGGGGGTGCTGAGCCTGGCAGTAGGGCCATGGCCTTTGTCACCCATCTCCAGAGATCTGGAACCTCTTCACTCCAGAGAAAACCCGACCCGTTCCTGTGAAAGGGGCCTGGGAATTCACTGGTGTCCTTCCTGCCAGGCTTGTCCCCGCGCCAGCTCCACTTCAGTGCTATTCTAATTTAGGGAGCTGATGCAAAGCCTGCCCTGGCAGCCCCGCTCGGCTTGGGCTGGGGTTATTTTGGTTTAGCTTCAGTCATCTGAGGACAGGTCACGCTCTAACCCAGCCTCTCTCCACACAGCAAGGGCCGGCAGTGGGTCACAGCCACCCCTGACGTGGGTTAAAGGAAATCACTGCAGGAGCACAGCAGCTTTGGGGTGCACGAGTGCTCCCAAGAACATCACACAGGGCTTTGGCTGTCGGTTTGGGTACCCTCAGCCCTGCGCAGACACCCGGTGCTCCCATGGGGATGTTCTAAAGCATGTTCCTGAGCATGGATCCCATCCATGAGAGCTGGTTTTATTCCCCTAAACCTTAGCAGGTCCCTCCAGCCTTGCTGGGGGAGGATTTGCCTTCCGGATGGGCTGGATGGAGCTCATCCTCTGGCACCAGTGTGTCAGCTCTCCTCTGCCCTAAACACCCACTAATCCCACGGGACAAGTTAAACAGGGGAGCACTGGGGTGGGGAAAGGGCTGCGGCATCCGGGAGCACCAGCACAGGGGTGGGAATTGTGCTCTCCGGAAGCTGAGCTGCCCAAAAGCAGGGCTGCAGAGGGGGTGCTGCTGCAGGGAAGGGGTGCATGGTACAGCAGGAATGCCGTGGGCTCCTGGCACTTGCCTCCAGCACAGCCTGGCACAGCTCCAGCATGACAAGCCCGGCCTCGTTGCTTCGGGCTTGGACATGGGTCTACACATTAAATTTAATGTGCCCAGGGGGTGTTGCTGCAGACTGAGGCGAAGGAAAGCACAACACAAGTCTCCATGGTGTCCAGGGAATCCTCTTAGCCTCCAGAGTGGGATGCTGAGCCTGGGAATGGTCCCCAGCGTGCTGTGTCTCCATACCCAGAGCTGGCTGTCTCAGGACGAAGCTGTGCTCCAGCTGTGTCGATGTCCGAGCGCCTGTGTTCAGCACCATTCCCCAGCACAAACAGGCTCTTCTGCTCAGCCAGGACCACAGCCCACAATGGAAACGCCCGTCCCATGCTGGGGAAGCACCTGAGCCGGGCACAGAGTGGGGCTGCCCAAACCCACAGCACGAATGACTGAAGGATCCTAAGTGTGATGTGCTGCTGCCAGGAAACGGGGTGGCTGGAGGGGAATCAGCACCCTGCCCCGAGAAACATGCTTTTCCCTTGGAGCGGAGCATGAGGGTGCTTCCTCACACACTGTCATGTTGTCACGTTGGAGCAGGCGGCCTTGCTGAGCCCTGCTTTCTGTTTAACTGAAGCCGCAGTTCCCTGCGGTCCCAGTCCTGGGATCTCAGGCACGTGCGCTCTGCAGAAAGGGAAAGGAGCTGCCAAGGCTTTGGCATCCAGGCCCCATTTGATTCAGAGAGACCCTTGAGGAGGTGGAAGGGCAGGACAAGGCTGAGGGAAGGAGCAGCAGCCATGCCATCACATCTGGAATGAAGCTGCAAAGCATCCGGGAGCTGTGCAAGCTGCAGGCTCCAGGCAGGAGCTGATGTTGAATGGGGACAACCCATTGGAAGCAAAGGCTGAAGGTGCCTGAGGGGGTGGAAATGTCCCTGCACAATCCTCCAAGAGCCTAGCAATGGCAAAAGAAGATCATTAACAACTGCCTGAAGATGGCTGTCATTCAGTGAGGTGTTTCCCAGCACAATTTGGTTTAAGGGCTCCACATCCATCCCACCTTAAGGACCACAGGAACGCTGCCAGGGTGAGCACCGCCCTGGTGCATGGGCTGCATTTTGCAAAGCTCTTCTCTAAACACCCCAGGAAACCTGGGACCAAAGATGAGCCAAACCCTCAGCACCTCCCTGGGCTCAGCATCTACAGAGACCTCCTGGAGGCGCTGAACCTGGTACTTATGCTGGTGCCAAACGTGGCATCCCCAACTGCAGGCTGGGCATGAAAACCAACCAGTGGAGCTCATTAGGCCAGGCTGGACAGGGCATGGAGCAAGCTGCTCTAGTGGAAGGTGCCCCTGCCTGTGACAGGGGTTGAAACTGGATGAGCTTTAAGGTCCCTTCCAACCCAAACCATTGTGGGATTCATCCTATGATTGACACCAGCCCCATGACTGTGCTGCTGGGCCATTGAAGTCAATCAGAGCCAAGGACCAGCTTGGCACCCCAGGAGATGCTGATGGTGCAAAGGCAGCAGCCTATAGAGGAGCCTCAGCCTTGTTTCACTGGGGCTGGCTGATGGCAGGGCGAATGGCAGCGCTCCATCACTCTGAGCCTGTGCAGGACATGCTTGGCCATGCCCCACAAAAGCAATTCTGACCCTGCGCAAGCTCTGCAATCATCAGCTCTTCAGGGATGGCTGACAGCAACCAGCAAGACCAAAGGGGTGCTGTGCCCCCTCCATCTGCCCTCCCTGGCATGGGAAGCTGCCTGGATACAGCCATTATCCCAGACTGGAATCACTTTGTGCCGCTCTTGGTGCAGGAACACGTTACTCCAGGGATCAGGTGGCTGGTGGGAGCATCGCACTGTGTCTGTGTGTGTGTCCTGGCTGCTCTATGCAGTCATTAGACGATATTTATAGTCCTTTTTAAACAGCAAAGGGGAAAAAACCCATCTGATGCACGTAGTGAGCAATGGAACTCGCTTGGATATGCCGAAAGCGAGCAGTATCCAGACACGGATGCTCTCAGCACCCTGCAAGCAGCGAGCTCTGTGTCTTTAACAGTGGTGGGAGCAGGCTGGGAATGTTGCTGGCAGGGCTGCAGAGCCCAGCAGCGCAGCGGAGCCGTGACAGGGATAAAGCACGGTCTTGTTTAGCTGATGGAGAAAATGCCTCTTTCTGTGCTCATTGACCACGTCCGGTGTCAGGGCCCGCAGCAGGGGTGAGCACGTGTTGCCATCCCAAAGGGATGTGGCTCCGAATCTCCCCTTGACTCAGTGCCACGCAGCCCTTGAGCTGCTGGAGGGGATGATGCCTGCAGCCCTGTGTGCAACACGGCTCACGAGTGGGTATTACCCACTGCAGACCAGCCAAGGGCCAGCACACTGAGTCCCTAAGGCACTCTGAGTCCCCAGGATCATGGGGAGGACCGGGACAGAGCCTCAATCCCATGGCTCTTAGAAGCATCCCTCTCTTGTCCCTACAGCCACGTGCACTCTAGCACCGAGGAGACATGGTCCAGCTCCCCAGGGACCCCTTGCAGCAGGAGACACCCCATATCCCATGTCCTGGCGCCGAAGGTCCTCGGATCCAGCTGCAGCCCCCTCCCTGTCATCCCATTGCCTCTCGAATCCCACTGGGAGCAGCGGTGCCAGAGTGTGCGGGAGACCTCCCTGTGTGACTATGGCTTTGGAGCTGTGGGTTTGTAGCCTGGCTGCTTCCTCACTCAGCATGGAAGATACTCTACAGTTTTTAATTTGCCAAAAAAGCCCTCTTTTTAGTTTACAGGGACAGAAGGGGGACTTTTATGTGCAATCTGTACAGCTCTCCAGAAAGCACTTACATTTATGATGTTCATGAAATTTATAGCCAGTTGGCAGCGCTGCTTTCTCCTCTCCTCTCCACCAGCCACCCTGGCAGGATGGCAGACTATAATAAGCAAGCCCCACATTCAAGTGGCATAAAAGGCATTTCTACAAGTTAGCCTCCTGCCCAGCCTTATAAACTCTAACAAGTCTCTAACAAGTAGGCAGGATCTCTTTATGCCCAGGGAGAAAAAACCCTTTCAGAAACGGCCCTTTCACAAAGCCCACACCTTTCTTCTAATTAAGGTTAAATAGCTCCATGTTTTCTGGCCAATTTCATTCTTTCCCCTTATTCCCCTCTTAACAAGGCAGCCTTTAAAAAGACATCACTAATTGGTGTCTGCTTCTCACATACCATGCGTGCTTTGATAGTCAGTTAGAAAGCCTTCCCCATCGATCAAACTTCCCCTGAAAGCCTGCTAATGTGCTCCATGTGTCTGCCACAAGACAAAGCCAAGTGGCGGGTCCCCAGCTCCCTTCTCCTCCTGTTCCCATACTCCCGCCCGGGACCGGGGGTCCACAGCCAGGTTCTGCCCCCCGGCACCGGCCTCCCTGGGAATAGCCCAGTATTGAGAGCAGCGCAAGGAAGAAACGGCTCCTCGATGTGTGTGGCAATTCGGAACTTAATGGGGAGTGGTTAAATGTTAAGGGCAGGATCTAAAACAGAGCAGGCGAGAGCAATTGTCATGTTGATGAGGCTGGAGGAAGGCCAGGGAGCTTTCCTGTGAGTCCCGGGCTCCCCAGTGCTTCCTGGGCTATTCAGTGAAATATTCCTGGGGAGGGGGATGCTGCCATGGCAAGGGGCAGTGATCGGGCCCCCAGCTTTGGGAAGGAGGGAGCGGGGTTCCTTGGATGCGCTGTTCCCCTTTCCCTGCACCCTGGTCCTGGAACGACGGAGGCTGCATCTGCAGCGGGTGCAATCTGCAGCTCATCAGCCCTGCTCCAGCGGCAGGTCAGAGCCGCAGCGCCCTTGGGGAGAAGCCACAAGAGATGGTTGTCGTTAGGAGACCGCTGCAGAGCCAGACCCTCCCCAGGGCCCTGCTTTATCCTGGCCCCGTTCCTCACCTCCACCCTCCATCCGTGCCAGGGAAGAAGCTCTGCCATGGCCCCACTGGGCTCCCAGCTCTGAGCAGAGCAAAGCTCCCATTCCACGCTGCTCTGTGGGGGCTCAAAGCACTGAGGGCTCAACTGCCACGATGGAGAGGCCACCCAGCGAGGGACTCGCTCAGGTCCAGAGCGGGAGATCCCTAGTGTCTTTTTGAAGGGGATGGCAGCAACAGGCACTGGGAAGGAGCCCTTGTCCATGACCCGGGCACCTCTGTCTGGAGAGGGGATCAAAGCAACCACCATGCAGGATCATAGCAGGGCTTTGCTGTGGTGCTGTTCTGACTCAAACATCCCTCTGCTCCCTCCATCTGAGGAATTACTATTCTTTCCTTCAGGGGAAGTTGCCTTTCCCAGCTCTAACTCGCCCTGGCTGCCATACCTCCCCCCTTCATGCTGCAGGTTTAGAGGTCCCTAGCAGGGTTGTGAAGTTAAGCTTGGAAGTGCTACCTTCCAGCCTGGTCACAGGGGCTTTTTCCTGGGGTAAGAGCCAAGGATTCCCAGAGGAGCCTTATGAGGGTCGCAGCCAAACCCAGGCATGTCTTTGGCATCGCTCTGTGACAGGCACATGCTTCGCACAAGATGTTCTGCAAAGCAGCAACCTATGACCGCACCACCGTGGCGAGGTGATGGGGTGTCCCCGGAGAACGCATGCACACACGCACCCGACTGTTCTTTAGCCCTTTGTGCTGCCGGAGCCAAGGAGGAGAGAGATGGTCGGCGGCCAGACGTTGGCTCCATCCCAGCGCTCAGTGGGGCTTGTCAACACCATAGGTTGTGCAGATGGAGACCTGCCAGGGAACGGCATTCCCAAACCTCCCAGGCAGGCTGGCAGGTGGCTTCCCAGCTCAGCAGCCAGGGATGTAGCTGGTGAGACACTGCAGAGCCCTGACATGGGTTTGGAAACCCTCCCGCATGCTTCTGACTCTGCCATTCCCACTCAGCCCCTCACGAGCCGGGCAAGGCAAGGGCTACCCGGCTTCTTACAGCTTCATCCCCATTTTTCCGCTATAGGACAGCCCCGGAGCAGGATCTTCCCTCTCCATGGCCACACAGCAGCTCCTGGGCACGGCAGCCCATTTCCAGGCTGGTATCCAGGCCTGAGGGCATCTCCCAGCATCCAGATGAGGTGGGATGCAGCCACTTCCACGGGCAGGCTGCCAGGGCAGAGACGCATCCCGGTGCCCTCAGCCCATGGATAGGCAGCACAGCTGCTTGTGCAGAGCTCATTCAAACGGCATTCCCGGTGCTGCCGGCAGCCTCTGGTTAACAGGTGGGAACCGAGAGCGCACGTTTCCCACTGCACAGCTCTTTGTTCAGCTCCTGCTGCTTCCCTGGCTCCATTCCTGCTGCCAAGCTCACAAATCTTCCCCTAACAGAGTTAAAGGCTTCCTGGAGTTTGGCTTCCTCAGATAGCACAGTCCCATGGCTCATGTATTAACTGGGATCTATGGCATAAACTGAAGTGGGACTGGCACTAAAATCCACAGGCCCCTAAAGCCAGGCGCTTGACTCACCCTCACCTCCACAGGGACCTTCATTTGCACCCATTGCCTTCAGAGGAGATGGAGCTTGGGTTGAAAACTGTCTAACGGGCAGGCAGCACACATGGCCTCTGCTTTCACCTCCCTGCATGGCTCCAGCACTGCAGAGGACAGAAGCAGCCAGGTCCCATGGTCCTCGAGAACACAGTGCTTGGATGAGCAGCACAAGGGGCTGCAGGACATCAGACATCAGGGCTGGGGTTGCCTTTTCCCCCTATTCCCCACTGATGCAAAGGTGCCTCACTGATGGATCTGGACCTTCACCCCACCAACCCTATGATCCCCCAGTGCCTGACCCACACGGACCCTGCAGGGCTTATACCCGAGTTACTCACCCTGAGTACTTAAGCACCTCATTACATGGCTGAGCTAATCCTCAGTGCCAGATGCACCACCCCACATCTATGGTTAAAGCCAAGTGGCCCCATTGGTGCTCCATGCACTGACTGCACCAGCTCTCCAGAAACCAGGAGTCTGCCAGGGGCTTTGGATCGGAGCAATCCTCATGTGGGGCTGCTGTAATGAAGTGCCTGGGGAGAGGTACATGGACCACGGCGCGGCTCATCCGAGCAGCCCTGGGAGTGTCTATGCAGGGCAATCACGCTGCTGATAGCAGGGCTTTGGAACGAGGGGTGTCACTCAGCAGAGGTGCACAGTGCAATTCAAGAAGCTCTGGGGGACCAGAGACATCTCCATGGGGCTGGCAGATGTGACACAGGATCTATGGGAAACCTGTGACCTTCTGTCATGACAGATGGTGGCCAGGTGGGGTACCCATGGGTGTCTCAGATGGCACTGTGTGTCAGCGGCATGATGCTCAGGACACACCTACATGCACAGATACCTGATACACATGTGCCTATGCATGTGCATGTGTTTGTTATAGACATCTGCCCCTCGATGCTTCAAGTTCAGAGGAGGCCATGGAGATGCTGCGAGGGCTGGAGCAGCTCTGCTCTGGAGCCAGGCTGAGAGCAGGGCTGGGACAGCCTGGAGAAGAGAAGGCTCCTGAAGGGGAGACCTCAGAGCAGCTCCAGTGCCTAAAGGGGCTGCAGGAAACCTGGAGAGGGGCTTTGGACAGGGATGTAGGGACAGGACAGGGGAATGGCTTTAAACTTACAGAGGGGAGACTGAGATGAGCTCTTAGGCAGAAGCTCTTCCCTGGGAGGGTGCTGAGGCGCTGGCACAGGGTGCCCAGAGAAGCTGTGGCTGCCCCATCCCTGGCAGTGTTCAAGGCCAGGTTGGATACAGGGGCTTGGAGCAACTGCTCCAGTGGAAGGTGTCCCTGCCCGTGGCAGGGGATGGAACTGGAGGAGCTTTAAGATCCCTTCAACACAAACCAGGCTGGGATTCTGTGGTTCTATGTGATTGTGGTGGGAGCGGCTTGCCCTGACTCTGCAAAGCAGCTGGGGCCCTTGGGGATCTTCTCAGCTTTGCAATAAGCTCACTGTCTACCCTTTGGTCCCCCCGTGCCTCAGTTTCCCCACCAGCATGGAGCCTGCAATGAACAGTCCCGGGGGAATGGGGGTGGTTCCTGCAGCAGTAAAGTCTTTGTACCAGGCAGAGCTGCACTTTCTGAGCCCGAGGAACTGAATGGTGAAGGAGTGGAGGTGAGACAGGGAGATCCATCAATCAGCTGCACAGAAATGCACTCAGTGGAGGAGTCAGCACTCCAGGCACGGGCAAACCCATCCCTGGGGCTGATTGAAGCCGCCGAGATGAGCCCCATGTGCAGAGGGATGAGAAAGCCTTGTGGGGAGACCCGCAGTGCCCGGTCTGCTCAGCTTATCAGAGGCAAGAGCGAGAAGTGTTTTGATTGCAGCGTGTAAGTGCCTCCATGGGGATAAATCCCAGGTACTAAAGGGTCTTTAATCTAGCAGGGAAAGACAGAGCAAGAACCAGCAGCTGGAAACAAGAGCCACGGGAGTTGTATTTAGAAAGGAGGCACATTGTTAATGGAGGCAGAGGGAGGGGATGCAGTGTCCAGGAGTGACTTGGACCCAGGTTGGACCCCCCTGGCAGAGGAGCTTCACTGAGCATGGAGCCAAAGAGCTCATCTCAGTCTCCCCTCTGGCAGGTTAAAGCCATTCCCCTCTCCTGTCCCTACATCCCTGTCCAAAGACCCTCTCCAGGTTTCCTGCAGCCCCTTCAGGCACTGGAGCTGCTCTGAGGTCTCCCCTTCAGGAGCCTTCTCCTCTCCAGGCTGCCCCAGCCCAGCTCTCTCAGCCTGGCTCCAGAGCAGAGCTGCTCCAGCCCTCGCAGCAGCTCCACCCAACAGCTCCACGTCCCTCTTGTGCTGTTGCCCCCGAGCTGAATCAGGACTGCACGAGGGGTCTCCCCATAGCGCAGTAGAGGGACAGGATCCCCTCCCTTGATCCATTTGATGCAGCCCCTCACACGGGTGTCAATGTTCTCCCTTTGTCACTGAACGGATGTTTGAATACAGTTGTCTTAGAGTAGGGAGAGACTCAGCAGCAGGAACCTCTATCCCTGCCAGCTGCAGGTGCAGCAGAAGGGACAGGCAATGATGGAGGTTGCCTGTCTCCAATGGAAGGGATACTGGCTGGGCCAGGAGGAGCACAGACCTCCTCTGTAGCTCCTCCTTCCCTCCCAAAGTGCATCCAGGGCTCTGGGTGAGGGCACCCATCACCCGCCCTGTCAGACACATCTCAGTGCCTTTCTCCCCGCTGAAGGCTGCCTTGCACACTGCTGCATGATTGACTTTAAATATAAGAAGTCAAAACAACCAAAGGCCACCCATGGAAAGCTGCGTTCCACCTCTTGACAGCCCACAGGGCCTCCTCCCGGCTCATCAGCAAGGCACAGCTTCCCCTGACACGACATTTCTCTTTCTCTGTCAGTTGGCAGAAGTCACCTCGTGAGGTCCTCAATGGGGAGGGGGACCAGGATGCGAATGGGTTTGTTGCTGCTTTGCAGATGAGCATCAATCTGGATGAGGCTGAGCATGCCCCCGAGGTGAGAGTGCACCAGCTTCTCAGCATTTGATGGGTGGCTGGGGACGTGCCACCTCTGATGGAGACATGGCAGTGTGTGCTGCTGTCACACAGGGGACAGAAGGAAGGATGAGAGACGAGGCACTGTGGGTATCTCCTGTGCAAGCACCCCAGGCACTGCAGCCTGCCACTCAGAAATGCAGTGAGGGTAATGCACTGGGAGGGGGTCTTGAGGGGATTTGCAGGTTTGGTTGTGCTGGAGGTTGAGGCTCGGGGACAGGGAAGCAGTGGGAAGTGAGGATGTATCAACAGAATGAGACCCACTGCTCCTGGAAAGGAAGAGCGCTCGCCTCCAACCCATGGGGTGACCTTAACTGCCCCTGGGCCATAGTGGCACAGCTGTGATTGCCCCTAAGACTATGATCACTCTCACACTGACAGGAGACTGTGCCTGTGCAGTGCCATGCCGCCTGCATGTTGGGGTCCTGCTGAGCACCGGGGGGACGGTTGTCGTAGAGAAAACAGGAGCTGATGGGCATCTCTGGACTTGGATCTGCTGATACCAACAAAGGACCGGGGGGGGTCAGGCAGGCTGGAGACAGCATCTTCCTACCCCAGGGACATCCCTGGCCTCCCCAAACATCCCTTCTCCTTGTGGTTTGCTGCAGCAAACGGGGCTTGTACGCTGGCTTCCGAGACTTGGTGTCTCACCCAGGCCAGGATCAGCATCCAGTATCCATCTGGAGCAGGACACGGGCAATATTGCTGGGTGAGGAGAAGCTTGCGCAGGAACAGGGAGGACCTAAGCCTGTTGTCTACAGAGAGGGGGTCTTGCTGCGCCTGCAGGATCTTCTGGATGGTCATCCCATGGGTCTGGTGAGAGGTTCATTCCTGTCTCAAG
The DNA here is from genome assembly GCA_017639245.1 of Myiopsitta monachus. Classification (NCBI taxonomy): domain Eukaryota; kingdom Metazoa; phylum Chordata; class Aves; order Psittaciformes; family Psittacidae; genus Myiopsitta; species Myiopsitta monachus. The sequence goes on along the minus strand of CM029917.1, from coordinate 2,269,297 downwards.
CAGATTAGACCAGAAATCATGGCAGAGCAATTACTGAGAGGAGACAGGTACCAGGCACCCTCCAGAGAGAGCCCTTGTGCCCTGTCTGCAGCCTCAAAGGCAAATGAAGGAGCAGCTATTCACAGCAGGGTTTAAGGAAGTTCAGAAGTGCTGGAGCAGCTCAGCAGCTTCTCCATAAACTGTTCTCTATTCTACTCCTACATCAGCCATGGCACAGGGGTGTCAAGCAAGGGGAGACTGTCTTGATGTGCAGTAATCACCCTCTGAAGTCACAGAGAAGGCAGACAGCATCTTCAAAGAGCTGCCAGAACAAGGAGCTCTCACCTTAAATAGCACAGGCCAAGAGCTTTCGCAGCCATTTATGCATAGTCAAGAGCTGAGAAGCGTTTGCAACCCATCATCTTCACCTCACCCTTGCAAAATAGCATAAAGAGCATGTGCCTATGGAGAACCAGCAGCAGACCAACAAGAGAGGACAGATCATGCTGAGGAAGGTGTTCTGCAATCTCCTCCATGAGACTTTGGTCTTGGAAACTTTGGTTTTGCCATTAGAACAGGGTGCCCATAGAAGCTGTGGCTGCCCCATCCCTGGCAGTGTTCAAGGCCAGGTTGGATGGGGCTTGAAGCAACCTGCTCTAGTGGAAGGAGGGGGCAATGGCCAAGGACTATTGAAAGTGACTGAGTGATCCCCCTGAGAAGGCTCATTGGCATTGGTAGGGGTTTATTCCTTCCTGCTTGTGTGCATAAAGCAAATGTCAATGCAAGCAGCATCTCAAGATAAAATCAGTGTTACTAACACTGATTCTGATAATGCTGCTACCAAGAATGACTATGCCAGCACTGAGAGGGCAGGGAAAACCCAGGTTCCAAGCAGCGTGCACATGGAATGCTGCAGCAGGACAATGGGTTTAGGCTGGAACTGCCTGCCTGGGTGTCCATGCACTCACACCTCAGCCACCCCGGTACCCACAGCACTAATGGAAGGCTGGGAACAGGCAGAAGTTGTGTCTGGAAACCAATGGGACTGCTCTCAGGGTCCCATTGCAAGTCCTGAACTGGAAACGGGGTGAAGGCAGGATGTGCTGGGTCACTGCAAGCTGTGAGGGTCTTGTCTGGGCGTCTTTGGTGCCGGGATGGGTGAGTTTGTGCATGTGCAATGCAGCAAAGGGGGGGTCTCACTCTATTTCTTTCTGCCGGAGCCCCAGTTACCCTGCTTCCTCCCCGCCATGGGTGATCTCTCTGCTGTTGTTTCCCTCTTATTACTACCCAGCACAGGAGATGGAGGGTTTTCTGCCATTGCCTTGGAGCAAGTGTGCTCTTAAGTTCCTTCCAAGACTCACACCAGGGCCGCGTCTCTGCATGTGTGGTCTCTTGGACTGCGCAGCGCTCATAAATAAATAAGGAGAAAAGTTCTTAATCTTCATTCGAAAGCTCCTGGTATCACAATGCTGCTGCACAAAAGCCATCTTATTAGCCCCAAGTGCAAAATGCTGCCTTTTCTTGCAGAAGCTCATTAATTGCAGGTCACCATTCAACAAGAAAGATGAGGCACTTGAGTTCTTCAGGCTCTCATTAGCCACAGAGCTGAACAGTATGTGTGAAATTAACAGTCACCTGAGTACCTCTATAATTTCATAATTATTAGGCCTAATGGGTTAGTCTCTGCCAAATGGTTTTAACTCCTTCCCAGCCGGAGCAGGGAATCGCACGCCATGCCAAGGTTGGCGGATTTCGCGATGTTTCTACCCATTTAACAGCTTTCCTTGTGGAAATAATAATAAGGAGAGGAAGTTTCCAGGATCATGTACTGTTTGCATGGTTTAGCATATGTTTAGCTTTTAATTATTCATATACAGCGCGCCAAGGAAGCAGATAGCCTGTATCCCAGAGAGTGGGTGAAAGAGCTCTCTCTGCAAAGGGATTTTAATTGGTTTTAGAACGTGTTCTCTGTGTGTGTGTGTGTTTGCATTTGCGTGTGTGTGTGAGTTGAGCCTTTGGTTTCTCTTCTCCTTGATGATTACACTACATTATTTCCCGTCTCTTGCGTTTTTATTTATCTTAGGCTTAAAAAGCAGAATCAGAGCTGAGATTTCGGTCTCTGCTTTTGAACTCAAGGATCTTGGAAATGGCACTGCCTTTTCATGGGGATTTTCTCCTACTTGAAGCCAGCTTAGGCAGGGAGCCAGAGGGGAAGGCTGCCTCTCACCTCCAAGGACCTCATTGTTTTCCTTGCTTTTCTCCTGCAGTCCAGGTAGGAATATGCACAGCACGGCCCCCACTGCATTGGGGTGCCTCTGTCCCCTTGCGCCCCATAGGGAGGCACTGGGCAGCCCTCCTACCTCCATAGCCTGGGGATAGAGCCCCTACCCACCCCAGCACTGCCCATGCTGCTGGGACAGTCTCTTCCCGTTGTCCTGGCAAAGGCTGGATCCAGACACAGGGTGGCCGCGCAGGCCAGGTCCAAACGCACCAGTAGGTTGAGTACCTGGGAATTGAAGCTGCTCCTCAAAACACTTCTGCACCCCCCATAGAATGGGTTATATGGGGAATGCTGTGCTCTTCTCCAAGACCCAGGATAAAACCCCCTTTCCCGCGGCTGGGCTCAGGCGCAGGGTCCAACGTGCTGCAGGAGTAAAACCCTGAGAGCTCTTGGTGAGAAACTGCGGCTCCAGCAGCTTCTCTGGCATCAGCAGAGGTGGCTGAGCTGCACCAGCCCTGAGCTCTGCCCACCCTCAGCCTGCAGCCTCCCCACTCTTTACCTCCACCACATTGCACAGGTTTAGGGTTGGGGTTTTTGGCTGATGCTGTTGTGACATCGGTTTTCATTGTGCAAGAGCTAAGGAAGGGGGTCACGGTGCCTGAAGCCCCTTGGGGCTGCAGTAGGGGTGAGCGGTTATGTCCTCACAGTGTCTGTGACACAGGGATGTCCCAGGGCCGCACCAACCTCTACCAGCAGCCCCAGGGCCAGGGTACTTATGGACAGCAGTGGGGATGTGACGCTCCCGAAGATGCTGTCTCCCAGTGGGAGCAGGGATGGGCTCCTCAGGACCCTTTTCAAGAAGGGAACCAGTTGAGATACCTGCGGGCCATCGGAAAAGACAGAGGCTTGGACAGAATCCAGCATCAGACCCCAGGAGCTAATGTTTTCATGGCAGTGTTCAATTCCCTGCGCTGCCTGAGCTGGGAGATCAAGGCTGGGAGGAGGGAGGGTCTCTTCACTTAGGTGCTGCAGAAACGTCTCCTTGGATGATATTTCACCTTACCTCTCCTTGCCACATCTGTCAACTTCTGCTAATTACCGAGTTTGCTATCACCCTCTGCACTGATGTGAAGGGTAGGGAAAACAGAAAAAGGAGGTTAAGGGATTCTACAATTATAAATGATGTCTGGCAGGCTAAGGTACCATATAATGCATTATAAGCACTTAAAAAGCTAACCCGTTCTGTCTTCTTTCTTTGGCATAAATAATGGCTTTTTTATGAATAAATCATGCAGCCAAGGTCTCTGAAAATAGCAGGAACCTGGAGCAGAATGTCTCCATCCTCATTTTTGCTAGGACAGCAGAGAAGTCAGCAATCCACTCCATCACGGCTGATAAACCGGGGCGAGCGCAACTCCCGGTAATGAAATAGGGAGATAAAGTTTGGGGAGGGTGAGCGGGGCAGGGGGATGTTTCTGCCAAAGCACCGAGCGCACCCGGGCTCCAAATGAAACATAATGGACTCTGAGGAGATAAGCATTTCTTCCTTGCCCCATGAATAAAGCAAGACCTCGTAACTCACAGAGAGGCAAAGCTGCCAGCGACTTGAAAGCGCTCCCTTCTGCTTCTGGTTTGTGTTTCCTCCTAATGAAGCTCCTCCAAAGCCGGGGGGGGGCTCAGAAGTGGGGCTGGAAGCGGGCCCTGCCTTTGCGTGTGTGGAGTCCGGCGCTGCGGGCGGCGGGAGGGCGGCGAGACCCACCCGGACCTCGGCACAAAGGGCTCGCAGATGCGCTGCGCGCCGGGGGGAGCCGGCGCGGCGGAGCGGGAGGTTCCGTTGGCCTCCGGGGCGGTGCGAGCAGGGGGGGCTCTGCTGAGTGCGCGCACGGCGGCTCTGCTCCGTGCTCCCCAACAGCACAGTCATTGAGGCATAGCACCATGGAAGGGTTTGTGCTGAAGGGACCTTAAAGCTCCTCCAGTTCCAACCCCTTGCCACGGGCAGGGACACCTTCCACTGGAGCAGTTGCTCCAAGTCCCTTTTCCTGGAGCACTGCCAGGGATGGGGCAGCCACAGCTTCTCCGGGTACCCTGTGCCAGCGCCTCAGCACCCTCACAGGGAAGAGCTTCTGCCTAAGAGCTCATCTCAGCCTCCCCTCTGGCAGGTTAAAGCCATTCCCCTTGTCCTGTCCTTGCAGACTCTCTCTGGGGTGGAGGTGGACCCTTAGATGACCCCCTTACAAAGGGTCCTTCCCTGCTCCCTGCTCCTGCTGGAGACATCCCTCTCCAGAGCTACCACATCAGGGCACATCTGCAGGTTTCGTGCTGGCTGGCAGGGCACGCATGGTCCAAGCATCACGGGGTCTGGCTCCCTGCGCACAGCATCCTGCATCCTGTCCCAGGCCTGGGTGCTGGGCTCTGCCCACTGCAGCCCCCTTCCTCCAGGCACAGCCACCCCCCTGCTTGTGAGAAGCCAGTGAAGAAAAGCCCACCCCCTTAGAAACACTCCCCATGTGGGTGCAGGTATAGGAGCCCGTGCCCGTACTCACCCTGCACCATGCAGGGAGGTTGGGATTCACATTCACCTCGAGGGTCTCCTGCAGGACAGTGATTGTAGACAAGGTCTGGGATCAGCCCACAGCCAGAATGGCCCCTGCACAAGCCAAGCCTGTTGCGAAGCACTTCTGTGCTGGGCAGACAGCCCCCAGGCCTCCCATATGTCCCCACCATCTCCAGAGCTGCAGTACCAGTGTCAGAGACTGTGCAGCTCATGACAGTGGAAGGCGTCAGTGCCCATGGCAGGGGTTAGAAGTGGGTGAGCTTTAAGGTGTCTTCCAACACAAGCCAGTCTGTGATTCTATGATCCTATGATCATGCCATGCCATGGGCCATCTCCCATGGGGGAAGCAGCAGCTCCCTGTGCATCCACACAACTGTGCATCTATCCAGCGATCCTCCACACAGTTATTCTGGGGGTCAAGCTCAATGAGAGCTCAGCACACACGGGCACAGTCCTGTGCCCACCACTGGCCTGTGGCAGCCACCAGCACTGGAACCAGCAGGGTCGGTCCGCTACACGTATGTGCAGCTCATTCATACCCTGTTTGCACAGCCCCTGCGACACACATCCCAGCAGCACCCGCACTGGGGTCCTTTGCTGCACTCTTTGATTCTCCCCAGGTCCCCATGGCTTTCCCAGTAGATCCTTCCCTCTCCCCTTGCTGCAGGGAGATGAAGGTTGCCTGGGGACAGCAGCCTAAAGAAGGCTCCTCGCTGCTCCTCCACCTTAGGGTCTCCATGCACACAGTGCAGCCCATGCTGAGGAGGGATGGCGGAGGATGTGGAGAAGGGAAGATGCTCACAGTGCCCTCAGGCTGTCTCATCACGCAGGCAGCCCCAGGCCAGGTGGTTGGGCTCCTTCCTTGGGCTTCATTCAGCAAAAGCAGCTTGTGCTGTTTCTCCTTCTCCCTGGGGTGGGCTGCTCATTTTTGCCCTGTAAGACAATGCCCTCTTTCAAAAACAAAGGAATTATAAAGTACATATGAACATACGGTAACATATATTCTGGGCTGCCTATGTGGCCAATTTTCTGTATGTTACCATATGGTGCCGCGTATTTAGCAAAAATATAACTTGACTGTTTCTCTTTCCATATGGGGATTCTTTTGCCTTAATTAATAACATTGAGCAAAAACTCTTTCTAAGGTTTCCAAGATTTCTGCAAGGGAATATCTTATGACAGACACATGCTCCTGAAGGCTTTCCTCCTTGTTTGTCTATAGCCTTCTGTCCTCACCCTCTTCTGCGTGCTCCAAGGGCATCTGTGGATACATCCACCCATGAGACCACAGGGAGGGAGATGCTGCACTCATCAGCTCCCATGGGACCCCCTGTCCCCTCCCTGGGACCTGACCTTCAGCTGGATCCCACCAGCTCATCCAGGAGCTTTGGGAAGCCAAGTTAAGGAGTGCGGGATCAATGGGGAGGCCCCTGGCACAGTATTCATGGCCACACAGGGACCGCTGCCTTCAAAGGAGTGGGAAGCAGAGCACACTTCTGCAGCTCTCCAATTAAGCCTCTCAAGTGCCGGTTATCTCATAGCAGAGCAGAATGTGTCCAAGTGTCCTCTCAGGACAAGCCTGCAGCCAACGGCAGCGAGATGAAACCAGCGCTGGCTCTGCCGAGGCGGGATGGGATGGGTCAGAGGCACAGCTCCGGCTGCTGGGCTCCATCCCACTCTCCCAGCCAAAGTCCTGTCAATGGACAAGTCCAAAGACAAACCCAGGATGTGCCCATTGGCCCCATAGGGATGTCCCTGCCCTGTAGGGAGGAGAAGGCAGCGAGCAGAGAGGAGCTGGGTGGGGATGGAGAGTGGGGACAGCAGGAGAGATGCTGGATTCCCACCTCTCCCAATGCCCTGGGTCTCGGTGGGGAAGCTGATCCCTTCTTCTCCTCCTGCACACACAGAGGGGTGGGAAGGGACATGGGCAGCACCTGGGGTGGCTCAGCCTTGCTATGGGATGAGCTCATTCCTCCTGCTCAGCAGCAGCACATCTCAGCCAACAACTGCTCCCTATGGGGCTGTCCCCACTCCCTGCCTCCCAGCAGCACACAGACCCCCTGCGATGCTTTGCTTGAGTGGTCTCAGCCTTCCTCAGCTCCCAAATCCTCTTTGTATTACGAATGATGAATGATCTAAAACTGTAAATAATAATACAAAATAATATATATTATAAATGATGAATTATCTAAAATTGGAAATTGTGATATGAAATATTATAAATTATATTATAATTAATTATCTAAAATTGTAAATTCTAATGCAAAATAATATAAATTATATTATTAATGATTCATCCTCTAAAATTGTTAAAGATAACACAAATTAAATTACAAATTACGAATTATCTAAATTATAGGCATTATTATAACTTCCATAAATTATTATACTTCTATAATATAAATTTATATGTACAGATGATGTCCAAAGGCCTGTGTCCTGGTGGGACTGCACAGACACCCCCACAGCCCATCCATCCATGCTGTGTATAAGACCAAATACCGCACCTTCTCCTTGGTGGCTCTCCCCAGCTTCACCCATCCAGCCCTGTCCCTCCTATCTCAGCCCGGAGCCACGCACACACAAGCACTGGAGGCAGGAACCCAGCCTTGTAATATTTAAAACAATTTTATTCATGAAAATATGCTGTACAATGCACTATACACAGTTCTTTACATTGCCACATACACAAACTCTAACAGCACAACCAAGAAAGTTACCATTGCCTACGATAGATGCGTGGTGAGAGATGACGCCTGTCAGAGACCCTCCCCCCCAGTCTGTACAGTTATAAATACGAGGGAAAGGACAGAAACTGCTGTATGAAGCCAACCCATGGGGCCCCTTTGGCATCCCCTGGCTCCGGGCAGGGCGGGGAGCACAGGATGCTCCTTGTCCCAAAGGCTGCCCTGCGGGGCAGGAGAGAGGGAGCGATGGAGCGGGGCTGGAGCGGGCGGCGGGGAAGCTGTGTCCAGAGGGGGAACCCGGAGCCTTGCGCATAAAATGAAGCCCTGGTTTCCCACGCACACACACCCCCCCAGGACCAACCTGCCCCACTGCACGGAGCCCAACACCCCCTTTCCATCAGCACCCCCCATCCTGGTACCCCCACATCCCTCGGCTCCATGGCGGGACCAGCCCGTGTCGCCTCCCCCTCCAGCCACCCCCTTTGCCGGGGTCCCAGCCCTCGGGGGTGCCTCCCGCCGTCCCTCGCACCGCACAACGACTGCACACACGACGCTGCACCAACACGACTCCACCGCACACACGACAACCCCACGGTCACGGAACCACAAAGACACCTTCGCAATGGGACGTGCCCCGGGGCAGCGGGGCAGGGGGAGGCGAGAGGGACAAGGTGGGGGGGGGGGGGGGGGGCTTCTTTGCTACTGCTGGTGCGGCTTCCCCTGCGCCATGGTGGTCCTATGGGTGGCACCCAAAGGGGGGTTTGGGGGTCCCTGTGCCTGAGCATCCCATCTGCAAATGCTGGTGTGCTGCTGGATGTGTGCCTACAAGAGCCGGGTCCCCCTCCCTTTCTCCCATGCTTGGGGGGCAGAGCCCCCCCTTTCGCTCCCAGCTGCTCTCCCTGCCTGTCCTTCGTTGTGCAGAACTGGGGTGCCGGGGATTAAATAGCCATTTGCAGTCGGTTTCCAACCGTGTTAACTATGCCTGACACGAGAGGTGGTGTATAAAAGGAATGTGGTAATGCTCCTGACCCTAAAGAATAATCCTTTTTAAAAAAGCATTCGAGAAAGATTATATATAATAGAATATATTAAATTCTGTACATGATCAAATAATGTAAACATAATGAATTAACTTGTAAGAACATCTTTAGAGACTCTGCCCAGGGTGAAGGTCAGCGCTGGCACATGGGGCTCCTCTCTCACACCCACAGGTTAGGAGAGGAGCAGGAGGTGCCCACCCGTGGGTCCCACCTTGCCCCACTCCAAGCTGTGCTTCCCCTACGGCTCAGTGGGACCCAGCGCCTGCACTGTGGTAGAGGAGGGACAGAGGGAGAGGCATGAGCAGGACAATGTGCTGGTTCAGTGGAGTAACCCCTGCTGCAGCACAGGGCAGGGGGTTAGAGACAGCCCATGCTGCGCAGAGAGCCCCGTGGGGCAGAGCAGCAGCTCCCACAGCCTCTCCTCACACCCCTCCATCTCCTCTGGACCAGCCCACAGAGCAGTGGGGCTGGTTTGGCCTCCTGATGCACCACAGGACCACGTGTGGATGGTGGCCCCAGTCCCCACGACGCAGGGCTGATCCCTCTTGCTGTCAGCCCCTCCCACCGAGCAGCTCCCCTGGCATCCCAGGGATGGGCAGGAATGATGGATGCTGTCTGGAGTCACTCCTGACACCGGGATTGGCCCGCAGGAGCCCTGCGCCACCTCCCTGAGCAGTGTGAGTCACCGCAGGCCTGGCCACCGCATCCCTCTTCCACCCCATCACCCAACACCCAAAGCCATGGTCAAGCTGAGATGAGGCGTGTGATGGGGCGCAGCCATCAGCGTTGCCCACGGCCTCTTTCCTCCTCTCCCTTTCTTCCTTCCAATGCAAAAGCTGAATAGCAAAAGAGTGCATGAAATCAAATAAATACACCCCCCGACCCCACCCGGCGGCTCCCCCCGGGCCCCAGCACAAGGGACCCAGCCCAGCAGCACATCACTCCAGCAGGACCACCCTGCCCTCCATCACCAGCCTCTTCCTCACTGCTTGGAGCCATGGAGGTGGCCTGGGAACATGGGCTTGGCAGAGCTCCGATCTCCACCGGGATCTAGGGGTGAGGAGCACCCCATGCCGTGGGGCAGGGTCCCCGCTCCTGACACTTGTACTCAGAGGACTCATTTCCCAAGGGGGCTCAGAGCAAAGGGTCCCTTTCCAAAGGGGGGTTCCCATGCCACCAGCCATCACCGCTCCATCACCCAGCCCAAGCACAAACCAAACTGGCACCATCCCAGCAGGGCACCGGGACTGTCTGGAAAGGCTTTCCCTTCCTGCTTCCCCCTCCCTGGACCCGCCTGACTCCGGCTGCCTCTCCTGGCTGCTTGCCCCTGCATCCTCCAGAGGATGCTTATGGGAGGACCCAGCAGATTGGGCACATTTTTGGGCTGGGGGCTCAGTATTTGACCCTAGGGTTTGTGTTTCGTGTTCGACCTCAAGCTCAGACCGACGGCTCTAAGCCCATCTCAACAAACAAAGGCAGAAGAGAAAAGGAAAAGAAAACCCAAATGAAGTTAGTCTCAAGGTTCCCCTCGTGGCTTCTCGGTGGCGAGCCCCCCCCCCCGGGGTGAGCATCACCCGGGCACCCAGCTCTGGTTCGTGGGCTGCGGGCCCCCGGGCAGCGCGGGCACGTTGAGCCCGTTCTGCGGCGGGAGAGCCGAGTCGAAGTTGAAGTCCATCTCATCACTGTCCATAAAGTCATTCAGGATGATGGACTCCACGTCGCACTCCAGGCTCCCGTTGAACATGTCCAGGTCCAGGTCTGCTGGGAACCTGTCTTGGCCCAACATGGGGGGGTGGACAGCCCCCGGGTAGGGGCCCTGCAGTGAATCCAGCAAGCTCATGTGTGCCCCTTGGTTATTAGCGTAGGAATGCAGATGCCCGTGGTGCGGCATGGCCGTCATGCTGCACGTGTCACTGGGCAAGCTCATAAGGCTGACAGGATTAGCTAAGGCACTGGTGTTGACCGCAGGGTGGTGACCGGCTGGTGACGGGTGGTACAAAGCACTGCTCTTCATGAGAGAGCCCGAGTGGGACGGGTACGAGGACAAACCCTGCTCCCCGCTCCCGCACAGCAGCGGGTTGTGTCTGTGGCCACGGGCCGGCACCATGGGGCTGGCCTGCGGCAGGGGCAGGTCCCCCGGGACCATGCTCTCCTTGTGCGCGTAGGAGATGGAGGAGAGCAGGTCCTGCAGCGAGGCGTTCCTGTAGGAGCTGACGGGCGAGAAGGTGGCTTGCTTGTTCTCCTGGATGGTCTGCATGGGCAGGCGACGCATGATGCTCATGGCCGGCTGGCTGTAGATAGTCCCACAGTAGGTGTTGGTGGCAGCACCCATGGTGGAGCACTTGGAGTTGAAGGTGAAACTGGAGCTCCGCTGCCGCAGGGCGGCAGGGGGGAGCTGCTGCGAGGGGCTCATGGTGTATCCATCCTGCAGGTCCTCCAGCATGCTCTCCCCGAGGCTCTCATTCAGGCTGATAGTGCCGGTCAGGTCGGTCAGCCGGGGCAGCTCCACGGAGCAGCGGGTGTTGAGGGAAGGAGACATGGTGCTGGAGGGGCTGGGGTACATCAGCGGAGAGGAAGGGGTTCCATCATCCTCCTCCAGCTCATCCGGCTCGTGGTTGGACATAATGGGCGAGAGGCGCCCGCTCAGCGTGCTGGTCGTGGAGTTGGCCCGTGTCCTGAAGTCTGCCCAGGCATCGTACTCATCACTGGCGTGGGATGCGGGGCTCTCCGACCACTTGGCTTGCTGGGATGAAGGACTGTCCTCCCCACGCTCCTGCGTCACCTGAAGCTGCTTCTTCTTGCTGGCCTTGCCCTTGATGCGCAGGAACTTGCTGTTGTTGTCCATGGAGACCGCCCGCCGGCGCGGTGTCTTCCCCGTCTTGCCGCCCTCGGGGTTCAGCATCCACCAGGAGCTCTTGCCCGTGCCCTCGTTCTGCACGCGGATGAAGCGGGTGTGCAGGGACAGGTTGTGCCGGATGGAGTTCTGCAGGGACAGCAAGGACACAGGCACGGTCAGAGGCGGCTGCAGCGGCACAGGCAGGAGGGGAATGCACGCAGGGATGGGGGGTACATGGGGCATCATGGGGGACCTGGGCTCCATCCCCTGGGAAGGGTATAGGGGCTCGGGGGGCTCATCTGGTGTGTCTACCCCACAGCATGGCCAGGCATTTCACGTTGAGGAGCCCACAGCTCGTGGACCTTCGCTGCATCTACCAGCTACCTATCGCTAGAGACATTGCTGTCACGGCAGGGAGTGAGGGGTCTTTACTACATGCCCTGAGAACAGAGGAGGCCACGGAGATGCTGCGAGGGCTGGAGCAGCTCTGCTCTGGAGCCAGGCTGAGAGCTGGGCTGGGGCAGCCTGGAGAAGAGAAGGCTCCTGAAGGGGAGACCTCAGAGCAGCTCCAGTGCCTAAAGGGGCTGCAGGAAACCTGGAGAGGGGCTTTGGACAAGGGATGGAGGGACAGGACAGGGGAATGGCTTTAACTGCCAGAGGGGAGACTGAGATGAGCTCTTAGGCAGAAGCTCTTCCCTATGAGGGGGTTCAGGCGCTGGCACAGGGTGCCCAGAGAAGCTGTGGCTGCCCCATCCCTGGCAGTGCTCAAGGCCAGGTTGGACACAGGGGCTTGGAGCAAGGTGCTCCAGTGGAAGGTGTCCCTGCCCATGGCAGGGGATGGGACTGGAGGAGCTTTAAGGTCCCTTCAACACAAACCAGGCTGGGATTGATTCTCTTGCTGCTGAGCTGCAGCCCATGGGCTGCCACCCCTGCGCCTCAGTTTCCCCAGGGTCTAGAAGGGAATGACAAGCCACGGCACCCAAAGAAGAGCATCAGTCCCAGGTGTACAGCCCTGATCCCAGCAGCGCCCATGGGCTCGGGGCTGGTTGGTGACGACTGGAGGAAGCAGGAGCCACGCTGCAGGAGGAGCTGAGGGATGGGGAAGGGGAAGAAGTCAAGGTTCTGGGGAGAAAGTTTGGTGCTGCTGCCAGTGTACAGTGGAATACTAATGAAGAGGCGAGTGCGCTCCAGCCTCATCTATCATATTATGCAATGGCTTACTTCTCTGCACTTCATTTATTTGGAGATTGCTCCCAGGCTGGCTCCTCGCCAGCAGCCACCAAATCCAAGTCTACAGAAATCAATCTCGCGCTGACTGATTAAGCCGTGTTTAGAACTAATTGCTCCTTCGTGTGTGGGGAGAATAAATTACGGGCTTTAATTTCACATCTTTAAAATGCAACTGCAGGTACGGGCTGGCCGTTAACCCCTTCCTGCGCCGCTGGGGAGGGGACAGGGAGCAGCTCATGGAACAGGCTGGGACACACGATGCCCATGCCGATGCTCAGTGCCCTCAGGTGGGGAGAGCAATCCCTGACCTACCAACACCTCTCCCTTGAGCCACAGCATGACCTCGACTCCCTTCTGCACTACCAAGCCATGGGACAGAAGCAGAGCCCATGGCCATCGCCATGTTTGCAGAGCCAGAGCCACCAGCCTTGCACCACACACAGGGTGTGCTGGGTGATGGCTGATCGCTGGCAGTCCCCAGTATGGTCCCCATCCCTTCCTGCCCGTGCTCCCCGGGTCTGCTCATCCCAGGATGCAGGCGATGCTGCAGCCCTCCATGGCTGGGACCAAGCTGCTGTGCAGAGCATGGAGAGAGGGAATGGTGTCTGGGGGTTGGGAATGCCATGGCTGGATGGGGATGACATTCATCACAGGGCTTCCTCCCACTCCGCAGCTCCAGCACAGGGCACCCAGCAGCACTCCCAGCCCCAGGGGGTCAGGCTGCCCGAGGGAGTGTAGGGGAGGGTGGGCTGCTGCTTCTCGCGCAGCCGAGCTTCATTAAAAGCCAAAAGACAGCAGCAATTAAGAGCAAGACGCAGTGAGCCCGGCTCTCTCCTCATTAGCACCCCGAGGAGCTCAGCTGGCCACGGCTGGGGTGCGCGGCACAGGGCAATGGGCTGCAAAGGGGCGGGCCAGGAGCTTGTTAACACCAGGCAGGCAGGGACCTGCTTCACCCACCAGCACACCAGCACCCCCACCAGCACCCGGCATCCCACAGCACCCAGCATCCAACAGCACTCAGTATCCTACAGCACTCGGTATCATACAGCATTAGGTATCCTACAGCACCCAGCATCCAACAGCACTCAGTATCCTACAGCATCCTACAGCTCTCGCTATCCTACAGCATCCATCATCCTACAGCACCCATCATCCTACAGCACTCGGTATCCTACAGCACTTCGTATCCTACAGCACTCAGTATCCTACAGCACCCAGTATCCTACAGCACTCAGTACCCTACAGCACCCAGCATCTGCATCTCACAGCACCCACATCACCCAGCATCAAGCTGGCAGGGAGCCGTGGATGATCACAGGGCCTGGGATATGGGGCTCAGCTCCTGGCCAGCCCCTGGCATGGGATGATGTGCAGGGACATCAGGGCTTGGCACAACCTCGCTGACAGCAGTTGCCTTGGCAGGGGTCTGGCAGATTTTGGCAGGGTGCAGGGGGAGCAGGTTCCAGTCCCATGATGCCCCCAATGCTGCTCTGCCCTGTGACCTGAAGCCTTACATCACTTCTCATCGCAACCTGCACCTTCGCTGGGTCTCCCTCCATCTCCTCATCTGCCCGCACGTCACTCCTACCCTGTTCATCATCCCGCTTCCAACATTTCCCCACCAAAGCAGAGAGACCCTCCAGCATCCCATCCCCACGCAGCACTGCAGCCCTGTGGTACCCAAGCAGCACAGGGCAAGGAGAACCGGTCCCCACTGTGCATCCAGACGGTGCGAAGGGACAACATCCACCACTTCAGGCTCTGCAGAGGGGCAGGGGATGCTCTGGGTAGTGGAGACAAGAGCAGGAAATGGCACCAGGGACCCAAGCCATGGCTGACCCCAATGCAGGATGAGGCTGGAGCCCCTGCCAGCCCCTGGCCACCCGCTGCTGGAGCCTTTGCAACCTGGAAGACCCCAAATACCATCTCAGTGCCCATCTGCCAGGGCTGGCCCTGCTGCAGGGCCTGGAATGGGGATGGGGGGGGCTGCTGGGAGCTGTGAGCGCCCACGGAGCCTCCTCACACCCTCAGGAGCCCTTCTCCACGGTGCCTCATTGTCAGGGGAGCCGGCAGTGTGAAATCGGTCTGATTAGCAATTAGTCCCATTGTAAAAGGATTAGCCGGACCCCATTGTCTGCATGAGTGACTCGACTATCAATTTGCATCTGGCAGAGGATGACGATGCCGATGATGCTGCTGCTCCCTGGGAGCTCTCCCTGGTTCCCGTGTCCTCCTGCCCGACAGACACTCTCTGGTGAGGCTGTGCCCACGGGGTGGGTGCTGGTGGAGCCCGAGATGGGCATCGACACCAGGTACAAAGGCGCAGGATCCGGGCACTTTACTAATCCCTGGGGGTCTCTCCTCTGACCTTAGGGTGCCCACGAGCCCTGGAGTGGAGGGGGGGGTTGACATGTGTGCTCTGAGGAGAGCATGAGGTTGGGGAAACAAGCACAGTTCAAGTAAGAGGACAAGGGCCTGTAGGGACAGGACAGGGGGAATGGCTTTAACCTGGCAGGGGGGAGACTGAGATGAGCTCTTAGGCAGAAGCTCTTCCCCTGGGAGGGTGCTGAAGCGCTGGCACAGGGTGCCCAGAGAAGCTGTGGCTGCCCCATCCCTGGCACTGCTCAAGGCCAGGTTGGACACAGGGGCTTGGAGCAACTGCTCCAGTGGAAGGTGTCCCTGCCCGTGGCAGGGGTTGGAACTGGATGAGCTTTAAGGTCCCTTCCAACACAAACCAGGCTGTGGTTCTATGATTGAACACAATGTCTTTGGCAGGTGTTCCCTGTGACTGTCCACCCCTGCACAGCATCCCCCAGGATGAGGCACCATCGGGGCTGTTACAGCCTCTGCCCCCGGGAGCGTTTCCTCCATCGCTGCAGTTCATTACATGCGAGCAGTAAATCAGCATCAATTAACCCCGGAGCCGCCCGATGCTGCCGGAGCCTCGTTAGCGGCCCTGTCGCTGCTGCCTCCTGGTAACAGCGGGTGAATCTCCACCAGGTAACGGGCTCATTATCTGGATGGACCAGCAGACACAGCCCCACAGCCCCCGCCCTATAGCCCCCCACCGACAGCCCCCTGCAGCCCCCATCAGCCCCAGGCGCTGTCTCACTGCCCCCGCGGCCCTGTCTGGCACCTCCCGCTGGGGCAGCCGGGGCTGTGCCCCCCCCCCCAGCGCATCCCTCCCGGGCCCGGCGGGGCTCGGGGCGCCGCTCGGGCCCGGCGCGGTACGTTCGGGTCAGCGCACGGCCGGAGCTGAGCCGCCCCGACGGGCCGCTCATTGACCCAGACGCCCATTAGCGGCGCGTCGGGCCGCGTCCAGCCCAGCGCAGTGCCCCGCCGCCGGCGGCGCGCACCGCGGAGCCCGGAGCACGGCCGTGCTGCAGCATCTCCCACCAGCGCCCGTGCGCACCTCATTAGGAACCGGTAATCACCCCCTCGGCGCTAATGGGGGACCTCATGCTGCAGCCCCACACACTGTGCACAGCCTCGCCCTGCCCCACAGATCCACGATGCTATGGGGCAAAGGATGGGGCCAGGCAAGCTCCATGCTCTGCGGTGCGGGAGTGGAGCTGAGAACCCACGCAGTGGGGTCTGGATGTGCCAGCCTGGGGAGGGTGTTTGCCCACTGTGAACCTCTGCTGATCCCTGGGGCTGAGTCATGGTGTGGCCAAGCCCAACCACTCTTAAAGGAGAAGGTGCAGATGGGAACAGCCACTGTGACCCCAACCCACTGCCAGACTCACCTGCCCCAATCCAGAAGGAGCCTGGCTGTGGCTGCCTCGGCTTTTGGGCTGGTTTCCGGACAAATAAGGGTGCTGTGACTGCTGGATGGGTTCCCAGGATGAAACCCATCCCCTGCCTGGCTCTGACCCACCTTTGCCATCCAGCTCACGGCTCGCAGTGGGTCTGGCCTCTGTGGACTTGGCAGCTGAGTTTGGTGCCTCTCCCTTCCAGACCATGGGCTCTGGAAGCAACTCCCAAACCCACCAGAGATGTGACTGACACAAATCAAGCCACACTCTGCTCCCCACAACCCCCCCCCCCCCCCCGGGGCAGCCCCCCATGCCCAGCCCTTGCCCAAGGGATGCCAATGGGACATCCCCACTCTGCAGCCCCAGGGCTCTCAGCACAGATAGCCCCAGGTCATGGTGGGTGCCAAGACATGGGTAAGACTCCTGCACAGAATGCAGCTAATAGAGGGTAGATCAGCCCCATCAGGAGGCTCCTTATGCCCATCCTTGACATGCAGGGGTCTCACCCATGGCTTGGCATCCACTGTGACATAGTGTCCCAAAGCAGTAGTAACAGCCACAGCCGAGCATCCCTATCCCAGCCCTGGTTCCACTGCTGCCAAACAGCTGGTTCCAGCCAAGTTCTGCACGGGGAGTGCTGCCGTTGCCATGGCAGCCCATTTCTTTCAGCCCTTTCCAAACCCAGGAGCATCCTCCCTGCCCTGGTGGGTACTGCTTTGTCCCCATCCCTGGGCACCTTGCTGAGAGCCCAAGGAGCACCCGGAGCACCCATCCACTGGGTCTGGGATTCTGTGACCACCACAGTCAGTGCTTCACCACCCTCCTTGCAAAGAGTTTCTTCCTCACATCCAGCCTGAATCTCCCCCTTTTAGTTTAAACCCATCACTGCTGATCCTGTTCAACAGCCCCTGCTAAGAAGTCTCTCCCCATCTTTCTTATAGCTCCTTTTAAGAACTGAAAGGAGAAATCATCTCAGAGCTTCAGGCCCTGGCACTGCTGCCCACCCACCCCAGGCTGTGGCAGAGCTGGAGGTGCTGGGCCCTTGGCACATGTCAGGGGGGACCTCATGGTGCTGCCAGGCACAGGGGACCTGTGCCAGACCCCACTGCTCATCCCTGGCTCCATGGAGATGCTGAGAGTGGGCTGTGCGGCTGGCAGCAGCAGGGGAGTGCTGGGCACGCAGTGAGCATGGAGCCAGTGAACCCCTTCACAGCACCCTACGGGAGCTCCAGGCAGCACTGCTGGATACCGCGTCCTCCCCCAAATCCCAGGAACACCACGGCACCAAGCCTTGTGCTGAGGAATGCCCCCAAGTGCAGCTCCCGGTGAGGCTGAGCCCCATAGACCCGCACATCGTGGCCATGCCATCCCCACACACAGTCACTGGGTAAGATCCGGAGCCTCCCTGGAAGGTCCCAGGTGTGCTGGTGAGCAGTGAGGTGCCAGCACAGCCGGGGATGCTCTGCATGGTGCCTACATCCCGCTGAGGGACACCAGCATCCCTGCCTCTGGAGGCAAAACACCCCAGTCGCATCCAGACCCCTCCCCAACATGCAGGAGCAGAGGAGGTGCCTTGGAAAGACCCTCTCCACCATCAGCCACTTACCCAGCGATGCTCTAATTACCCCAGAGCAGCTGCAGTAAATCAGGCGGAGCTGCCATGTCATTTCTGCATGAAATTACAGCATTTTGTCCCCTGGGTTCAATTTCCTCCACACCAGGTTCTCACCGCAGCCAAACACCGCAAGCAGCTGCATCCCTTCTCCTCAGGTCCCATTTAGCTCCCAAGCCCTGCCTGTCCCCACGCTGAGCACCCCAGAGCTGCTCCAACACCAGCATCACCTGGTCCCCAGCCACACACAGACTCTGCTGGGAGACACAGCGAGACACTGGGGGGACAAGCAGAGCCCTCTTGCCCCGAGCATCCTATGTGACATCTCATCATCGCATCATATCGCGGAGCCCCTCCAGCTCGTAGCCAAAGTCACAGCAAGGTCACCACAGGGTAGGAGGGATGCTGCTCCCACCCGGGGCTGCCTGCAGCCAGGGGAAACTGAGGCACGGAGGAGCCCGTGGCAGAGGGAATCACGGGCTCCACAGCCATGGCTCCAGGAGCCAGCTCTGCCTGGTGTGAGGGGCTCATGGCTGGGGGCAGCTCCTGAGCAGGAGAGGGTCCTGTAGGGGAAGAGGGATGGGGGTTCCATCTGTGATGTCCCCCATGTAGCACCCACTGCAGTCAGCGAGATCCTGGGGTCTCCCACTTGATGCTGGACAGGAACCAAAAGCAAATGGGCCCTCGGAGGGGAGATGGAAAAGCTCCGTTCTCCCAAGGGGAGGGGTGAAAGAGAATCCACCACCCCAGGGCTGGAGACCTCAACCAGAGCCAGGGCAGTCACACAGCCCTGCCCGGGTGTCACCCACCTCTCCTGTCACACACCCCTGCTCCTGCAGCGGAGCAAGGCACGGACAGCACTGGTGACACTGCTGGTGTCACCCCACAGAGTTGTACTGATGTGATGGCACCCTGCGGGTGAGCACAGCCACAGAGCTGGGTTTGGAATGCAGGCTCTGAATGCATTCAAATCCAGTTGCCCCTCATCCTGATGCCCAGGCTGGGGCCAGAGGTGAACACCTCCTCCAAGACCCATTGCTCAAAGGTGACCAGGAAAGCGAATTGCCAGTTGTCCTGGATGCTTCCCAACCTTGTTGGCTATTGTCCCCTTGGGAACACCAACTCCCCACAAGCCTGTTGTGCGGGATGGGGTGGAACACAAGATGGGTGCATGCCCCCAAGCTGTGCCTCTCCTCCTGCCCACAAGCACCCCATTCACTGGAGTCCTCAACACCAGCCAGACCCAGGAGGCACCTTCAGGATGGACTGGGCAGTGTGTGACAGGCAGGGCTGCCTGCTCCAACCAGAGCTGCTGGGCTGTTTGCCTCATCTTCCAACCCCTGGGCCCACAAAGAGCAACCCCAAGCCTGTCTCCAGGCTTGTCCACAGCCACCCAAGGCCACCACCCGGTGCTCTGATTCCTGATGGCAGGCAGCCGGGCGCAGCAGAAGGCAGTGGGAAGCTGAGGTCCTCCTCTACCTGCCTGCCGGAGCCGGATGCTGGGTTACCCGGGAAACGGCGATGACATCGCAGGGATGCAGGGAAACTCTGCCCGAGGTGTTCGGGATGCCATTGCTGTTGCCAGGGCAACGGCGGGCGACATCCCGCAGGTAACGTGGGGTGATGGAGCGGGGCTGCACCCGGCGTCCTCTGCCTCCTCCTCCTGCGTTGGGTGCCCTGGGGTGAGCAATGGGGCTGGCCCACAAGAGGAGAGGACATTCCCTGGGGACATTGCCACCCGACCTGGGGCTGCTCTGCTGTCGTCCCCCCCCCCCGCTGCTGCCCGCTGCCTTTGCCTCCCTGCAGCAAAGCCCAGGGTTGTGTTCCCCTGCCTGCAGCTTCTCAGCCCATCCTTCAGGGCTCTTCCATGGGGCTGGCAGCGATCCCTCTCTAGGGAGCAGCACCCCTGGGATGCCTTTGGATTAGTCACAGTCTCTGCTTTTCCCTCCAGCGGCTCAAACACCAGGGATGCCCCAAGATTTCCCTCCAAGCCCCGAATTTTCCTGGTTTTAAATCTCAGCTTCTTGTCCCCAGCGGGGATGCACCACCCTGGGCAGGGTGTCTTCCCTCTCTCCAAGCCCTATTTGATCACACAGGGTGGCAGGAAAGCCACAGCCCACAGTGTGTCTGGGCTGCGCTTCAACACACACAAGCTGGCAAGGGGCAGGCAGGGACGCTTCCAGACCAGTATAAAACCAGCAGAAACAAGGGGAATAAGACAACAGAGACCAGTGGGGACTGCTGGGGGTAGATGTGGGATGCAGGCTCTGCCCTCCCCTCGACAGCGCTGAGCAGGGATCAGCAGCCACCCACAGCCCAAGCAGGAGCCAGCAGATTCCCTGGAGGATGCTGCAAAGCAACAGGAACAACAACTCCCCTCCTGCTGCCCCGAGGGAGCTCAGAACCCCCGGCAGAGCAGCTTTCCCTCTAATGGCAAAGATTACATCAGCCGGAGCAGCCGGTCCCGCGGCTGCTGGAAGGAGGAGCTGGATCAAGCCCAGCACCACCACAGCCCCATGGGCCACTGACCCACAGCGACGGGTGCCAAAGGGACTGACTGGGAGAGAGGGGTGGAGATGCCATGGAGCATCCTCGGGATGTTGTTCATAGAACACTGGTTTGTGTTGAAGGGACCTTAAAGCTCCTCCAGCTCCAACCCCCTGTGTCCAACCTGGCCTTGAACACTGCCAGGGACGGGGCAGCCACAGCTTCTCTGGGCACCCTGTGCCAGCGCCTCAGCACCCTCACAGGGAAGAGCTTCTGCCTAAGAGCTCATCTCAGTCTCCCCTCTGGCAGGTTAAAGCCATTCCCCTTGGGCTGTCCCTACATCCCTGTCCAAAGCCCCTCTGCAGGTTTCCTGCAGCCCCTTTAGGCACTGGAGCTGCTCTAAGGTCTCCCCTTCCGGAGTCCAGCCCTCGCAGCATCTCTGTGGCCCCCTCTGCACTCACTCCAACAGCTCCACGTCCCTCTGTGCTGCTGCCCCAGAGCTGGATCAGGACTGCAGGGGGGGTCTCCCCTGCAGCAGAGGGGCAGGATCCTCTCCCTGAGCTGCTGCTCACACTCTAGGGACGCAGCCCAGCACGCGGGGGGCTCTGGGCTCAAGCGCACACTGAAGCTGGGTCATGGGGAGCCTCTCATTGACCAACACCCCAAATCCTTCTCCTCAGGGCTGCTCCATCCAATGCTAGGAGTCTCTCTGGAGCCAAAGAGCCTGAACCCCCACCCTGTTGGGCTCAGCTGGCCACTGCTGCAGGCCCCTGCTCTAGTGGAAGGTGTCCCTGCCCATGGCAGGGGTTGGAGCTGGATGAGCTTTAAGGTCCCCTCCAACCCAAACCAGGCTGGATTCAACGATTCCATGATCACCATGGGAAAGCAGCTGCTCCCATCACTAGGAAGGGTTCAACCACCTGGGTCATGCCTCAACCCCTCCTCATTTGAAGGAGTGGGGGGACACCTCCAGCAGTTCCGCGGGGTCCCTGTGCTGTGGGTGCCCCTTGGGTGTCACCACATGCCCAGTGTGCCAGGGCTGAGGTGGAGGGAACAGGACCCCCCCCATCCCGCTGCCATCCGGGCTGTATCCCAGGGGATCTGGCAACCCTTCAGCCATTCCCTCCCCGCTCCCCCTGCTCCGTGACACGGAGCTGTAATTGCATTAGACACTGCTGCCCGGGCAGCGCAGCCTGAAAACCATCCCCGAATTCCTGGGCACGGCGCCTGCTCTCTGTCTGCAGCCGGTCCCATTCCCCCCCCACAAACCCCATCTCCTCTAGCACTGACCCGCAGCGAGGAGCCTCCGACACCCCCCCCACACCGAACGGGTCGGGCCGGGCTCAGCACAGCCACATCACCCCACGCGGTTGATGCAGCCGGGGGGGCGCACAGCACTGCGGGGACCCCCCGTTGTCCCCCATCGGGGTCCCCTGCGCTGATGCAGCCCCGCGCCAGCCGGTCCCCGCGCCAGCTTCCTGCGCTACAGAATGTACCGCGGCCCCGCGGCCGCAGCCAGGGACACGATGTGCTCCCTGCTCCAGGCCCTGTTTTTCCTGGCCCCGCTCCTGCTCCGCTGGCGGCCGGGCGCTGCCGCTCAATGCAGCTTTTGTTCGCTCCCCCTCGCCTCCCCGCACACCTCCAGCCCACCCCTTCGGACCCTCCGTGAGCCATCCGGACCATCCCTTGCCCCTGACCATTCCCTCCTTCTCCCTACGGCTCTGCCACCATCCCGATGGCTTTTTCCATCCCCAGTAGCTGCAGCAGGGGAGGCAACGCCGTCCTGGTAGGGCAGCCCAGCATCTCCAAAACTGCACGTGCCTCCAGCAGCATCTGAGAGCTGGTACCCTCCAGAGCACCAGCTCCCAGATGTCAGCCCCGAGGAGGGAGATGGATATTGCACCTCTTCTCCTGCCCACTGGCCTCATCCTGCTGCATGTACACACTTGCAGTGCAGATCCATTAAATAAGCTGCCTGCGTGTGCTCTGGGTACAGCTCATGTGGATGCCTCCCCATCGCAGGGCTCAGCACCACAAAGACACAGTGCTCCCCACACTGATGCTGTCTCACTGTCCACTGCTGCCAACTGGGACACCCACAGCCACAGGGCTGCAACCCATCTTAGAATCCCACAGTAGTTTGCGTTGGAAGGGACCTTAAAGCTCCTCCAGCTCCAACCCCTGCCACGGGCAGGGACACCTTTCCACTGGAGCAGGTTGCTTCAAGCCCCATCCAACCTGGCCTTGAACACTGCCAGGGATGGGGCAGCCACAGCATCCATACACCCCCTGGAAAACAGGTATTTGAGTCCAATACAGCCACTTGTGTCAACTTCTCCTCTTTAAATGCTCCCTTACAAACCACAACTGCCCATATGTCCTTCCAGGCCAGGGAGCCGGCTCCTGCTTGCCCAGCACTGCCCATCCCCAGCCTTCCCCTTTATCTGGGCTGGTTGACCCAAAGCTGCTTTTCCATTGTGGAAAACCCCTCCCCACCAGCAAATATTGCTCAATGGACTCACAAGCCAGCTCCCCACATCGCAAACCTTCATTGACACAAGCAGCCATCCCCATGCCCGCTGGCCTGGCACAGGGATGCCAACGCCACACACACTGGGAATGGGTACAAATACATTGGGATAAACCCCAAACGCTCGAGCACAGCTGAGCATGAGGCCGGTCCTGCCCCACAACCCAGGCTGTGGGGCAGTGCAGGGTGAGGATGAGCTGTGTCCCCAAGAGTATCCTTAGAGCCCTGTGCTGCATCCTGCCCCCAGGAATGGCAGGGAGGCAGAAGGGACACATTGAGGCTGCAGAGCTGCTCCGGACCCTCATTACCCCCAGAATAACCCCCAAGTCTGGCTGTTGAGTGGTACAGCACACACTGAGCTGTGCACATGGGGCAGCCACAGGGATGGGACCCCCAAGGTCCTGGGGAGCCATCAGTGATGCAAACCCTCCCCATGGACAGCACCACCATCCCCTGGCATCATGGCAAACACCCAGCGATGCTTCCTCAACCCCTCCCCCCCCCCCATTTCTCCATACTCCATCCCTTCTTCCCCCCATTTCTCCATCCCCCATGCCTCCATCTTTACATCCCCCCATGCCTCCATCCCTTCATCCTTCCATCCCCCCGCCCTCCATATCCACAGCAGGACCAGCCAAATCTGCTCCCACCCCCAGCACCCCACAGATGACGCCTGCTGGCACCGCTCCTATCTCCCCAGCCCCTTTTTCTTATGCCCCCCTCTTTCCTGGCACCATCTTTCCCCCCTGGCAGCGGGAGCGGGGTCTTCCCTGCATCCGTCTGGCAGCTCAGCCCCTGTCGCCGCGGGGGCATTAGCACCAGAGCTGCGGGGAGCTCCCGGGGGAGAAGTAAGTGGATCAAAGGGTTTTAGCAGCAGACGGCTCCCAGACAAATCTGGATCCTCTTCAAGGCGGCCACTTGCGGCTACAAATGCACTTTCTGCCTGCAGCTCCCCAGCCAAAAAGTTTCACACCGGCTTTATTGCGTTTAACCCCTCGCTGCTCCCAGCCTGGATCCCGCACGGATGGGGTCCGGGCCAAACCCAGCCCTGCAGGGATGGCTGCAGGGATCAGGGTGCTGGGTGCTTGTGCACAGACATCCCCCGTCTCCCCCCCCCCAAAAAAGATGGGGTGTCAAAACGCCCCATTGACAGTGCTGCTCATCCATGGAACCACGCCAAGGGAAGACTGAGGCACGCAGTATGGGGAGGATGCTGCTGCTCCCTGGGTCACACACATCAACATGCACCCCCATTGCCACCCCATTGCTGCAGGCCGCAGGTGACAGACACTCCCCATCCCTCCATCCCCACATCCCTGCATCCCCCCATCCCACCCTGCACCCGGCCAGCCTGGCCCCACTCATGGCCCCCCCAAGCCAGCCGGTGCTCTCTGGGTGAGCTGGGAGCCAGGGCAGGGAGAGGCTCCACTGGAGTCTCTGCTGCGATGAATTATTCAGTGTGATGATAAGTACAGGAGCCCCGGGTTCTGCTCACTCCCTGCAGGCAGGAGCAGGATTTGTGCCGGGAGCAGAGGGAGGGACCGAGGCCATGCCCAGCCCCATCTCACTGGAGCTGTGCCACCATGGGGTGCCCCAGAGAGGATGGAGGGGACCCTGAGCACCCTGAGCCAGCCTGGCTGGGTGGCTGTGGGGCCCTGCCCTGGACCCCCAGAGCTGGATAAACTGGGAGTTCTGGGGTGCCAGGCTTGGCCCCACTGCAAGCACTGCCCACCCCATGTCTCCTCTTGCTGCCCCATGGTGGCTGCAGCACCCCGCACTTCCCTGCCCAGCACCCCACACTGCATAGTCCCATACCCCAAATCTTGCAGCACCGCACCACAGTCTTCCCACAGCACTACACCCCACATCTCTCCATCTCACCCCATAAACCCCAGTTGTGGGGTAACCCCCTTGAGCCCCCCCCCAGCCTCCCAGAGATGCATCTCTGCCTCCCAGGGATACCGCAGAGGAACCTGCCAGGACCCCACTGCACATCCTGCGGGTACTCCCCATGTCCCCCCTCTGCCATGTCCCCACCTCCAAGCCCACAGGCACCAACAAGAGCCCAGCACAGAGCTGCTACTGCCATAAAGCCCGGTGCTGCTGCAGCCTGCTCCTTGGCTCCGGAATAGAGGGAAATAAGAGGGGTTCAGCCAAAAAACACACAGGGAGGGTGAGTGGATCCTTCCATCAGGATCCCAGCACTGCCGGGCCAGGAATGGGGTGCGGGAAACCTCAGCCACACAGTGCCTGGCAGACAGGAGGATGCATAAGGACACGGGGAAGCAGGGATGCTCTGTGGGTACCAAATGTGCCTGGTGGGGTGGGGAGCACCACTAATAATAATATATAAAATACATAATAATAGAAATTAATATTCTATATAAATTATTAATAATATATTATAATATTATAAATTATGTATAAAATATAATAATGATAATAATAAATGTGTCCTGTGGTGCTGTGCTGGCAGCAGCGGGGAGGTGGATGGATCATTTCTGAGCAGGCACTGGCGTGGCACGGCACAGCACGGCACACAAGGAAGGGCCCATGCACAGCTCCATAGGGGTCTGAGTTGGCACCTCCTTACCCCATCCCCAAGGCTGGGGACCCCATGGCATGGTGGGGTCACCCCCCCATAGCCCAGCATCTGAAGCAGCCCAAAACCTGGCATGGTGTCCCTGCCCATGGATTGGAACTGGATGAGCTTTAAGGTCTCTTCCAACCCAACCCAGGCTGGGATTCCATGAACAGAGGCGATGATAATTGGCACAATAACTGTGTTCCACCTGGGGAAGGGCGTGAGCACAAGGCCCTGCAAAAGAGCCTCTTTGTCTTTGCTTTCTTGTTTCCTCTCCAGCTCGCAGGTAATAGCCAGGAATGGGCAAACCCTCTTTTAATGGACTCTTAATAATGCTGTAATTTCCCCTTGCAGAGAAAGTTTTCCAAACAGTCAAAGATTCAAAACAAAGCAATGATTGTTCCTATTAGCATTAAATTCTACTCTGGGAGAGAGAATAAATCAAGCAAGGGGATTCAATTCAAAACAGAACTATAAAAAATCCAATAATGATTTTTTAATATTAATAAGAAAAATATATTGTTATGCACCCTTAGCATTTAAACTTCTAATCCAATCAGCGCAAAGTGCAGAGATAAATCACAGCCACTGAGGAGAAGGGAACAACCATCAGGCAGGCAGCAATAAAACGCTGTCTTACATCCCTGGGACAGGCTCGGGTCTGACAGCCTCAAGAAGCAAAAAAAGCCCAAATTTATGATGCTGTCGCTGCAGAAGCTTGTTAATTCCATCCCTGCATCACCCCATGCACCCTCTGCTCCACCCAGGGCAGGAGCTGAGGGCAGGATGATGCCTGAACCCATCAGTATGGTGCTGAGGAGCCAGGGACTGGCCCTTTTCTCATCCTCCTTAAACCCAGCTCCCAGAAACAGGATGGGACGGATCCCAGTGCCATCATCCTCCTTAAACCCAGCTTCCAGTGTGGGATGGGATGGATCCCAGTGCCTTGCACTCACTGGGGGAAGGAGCCAGGGGATCCACTGGTAGAAGAGGTCCCAGGCATGGTCTCTCAATCTCTGCCATCCTTAAAAGTTCCACTTGGCATTCCCAATCCCATGCTTCCAAACACATCCGAGATCCTGGGCAGGCTCCAGGGATGCTCGGAACCGCAGTGCACGCTGATGCGGTGCCCGCTCCTGCCAGCATCCGCACACCAGTATGGAGCTGGTGGTACCCACTGGACCCTGATTCCCTCCCCATGTTCAGAGGGGATGGTGGGCAGCCCCCCACATCCCACAGGCCGGGATCACAGACCAGGAATAGCCCCAGAGAGGGCTCCCTGTGCCATCCCGGTTGAACTCATTACAGTGAATGGCCCCATAATGCTCTGCTGAGGTTATTCCCACTGGCTCAGGCAGACGATGTGGGATACAGGGACCAGCAATGATCCCAGGTGAGTGGAGAAATGCCACCCTTGGGTCCCCCTAGACCCCAAACCTCAGTGCTCCTGCTGAAAAGCATCTCCATCCAAAGGGAAGGGAATGCTGATCCACAGCAGGGAAGGAGGAGCAGCGAAGGGACCGGCCACTGCAACAGCAGAGGACAAAAGACATCTCAGGCACACAGGGAGATCCCAGCATCTGGCATGCTGCTGACGCCACCAACCCGGGCGAGAGGGCATCTGGGGACAGGGGATGGACACCGTGCTCCAGGAGCACCCTGAGGCTTCGTTCCTGGGGCTCAAGCTCCAGGGGGAGGCTGATGTGGGGGGGGAAAGGATTAATCACAGCTATTACAGGTCCCAGCCTGCCACGTGGTGCGTCTCTGCTCCGCTTTGGCTTTGGAAGGTTTGAAATGAGGGTTGGGGAATGGGATCCAGGCTTGGCTGTGTGCTACCCAGCCTGGGTCCCACACAGACAGTGACATCCCATCTCCGGGTGGCAAAGCTGCTCCTCAAGGAGCACCCAATCCCTCCTGGCACTTTGCAATATGTTTTAAGGGAAACTAATAGTAATAGGGGTGATGAATTCCTGCATCTGGCTTTTGGGCTCTCCCACTGCCAACAGCCAGGATGGAGGTGGCAGCAGGAGCAACGCGTGGCACCGGGGGCACCAGGCTCAGTGACTGGTCCAGCCTGAGCCTCAGCCCTGCACTGCAGGGATGCCCAGCAAGCCCAAGGAGAGGGAACCTGCATCCCACATCCCCACCAGCCTGGCTGATGGAGGAGATGCCAGCGGTCCCCAGAGTGGCACGGTCATCAGTGCCTTGGTGACGGAGCAGCACCACCGCTCACAGCACTGCAAGGCTTTCCCACTGGATTCTGAGTGGGATCTGGCACCCTGGCACGCAGCACTGAGGTGGGAACAGAGCAGGCACAGCCCCACAACACCCATCTCCTCCGCACTCCAGCACTGGCCCCGGCTGCAGCCTCCTCCCAATCCCATGGGATTGGAGCCAGGCTCTTGGAGAGACACAAAGGCTGCTCCGGGCAGGGTGTTGGCAGCAGCACAGCCCATGGGCAGGGAATGTGCCCTTGGGGGAGCACCAGGAGCCCAGCCGAGGGTACCCGCATGGGGGGATTTGGGGAGGGGAATGGGGGCACTGAACTCCTGACCCAGCCGGAGCTCAGAGCATCACCTTCACATGGATAAAAGCAGGCGTCTGGTCTGTAAATGAGCCCGTCTGCAATGACAGCCCCGCAGGCTGCTGCGGGCAGCCCAGCACAGCCCCAGGAGCCCCATAACAGCCCCAAGAGCCTTGACAACAGCCCCAACACTCCAAAGAGCCCTGACAACAGCCCCATAACAGCCCCAACAACAGTTCCACAACAGCCCCACAACAGCCCCAACAACAGCCCCACAACAGCCCCCACCTTTCTGCTCTTCTTGGGGTTGCGCTTTCTTTCGTTGGGGTTTGGGGTATTTTTCCCTTCCCAGCAATCAATGGTGGCTGCTCCTGCCCCAGTTCGGGGCTCCCCCCCCCACTGCCCCACAACAAGGCCACTGTGTCCCTTCCCTGTCCCAAGGACACGCTGCCCCCAACCCATGCCCCAGGAGAGCCGTGCAGTGGCATAAGCCCAGGATGCATCCATGGATCCGGCTGCGATGCGCGGGCACGCGTGGGAGCACACGTGGCGAGCCCGGCACACGTGTGTCACACGTGCACACGCACAGGCGTGAGAGAGGACACGTGCGAGCTCAGCCGTGCATCGCTGCCTGCAGCCCCCCAGGCAGCACAGGCAGGGCTCTGCCTGCATCGGGATACCCGGGCAGTGGAACCCCTGCCTAGCGCTGTCCCACAGGGCACATAGGAGCAGCAAGCCAGGCTGCACCACAGAGTGGTTTGGGTTGGAAGGGACCTTAAAGCTCCTCCAGCTCCAACCCCTGCCACGAACAGGGACACCTTCCACTGGAGCAGGTTGCTCCAAGCCCCTGTGTCCAACCTGGCCTTGAACACCACCAGGGATGGGGCAGCCACAGCTTCCCTGCGCACCCTGTGCCAGCGCCTCAGCACTGCCACATCCCTGGGTACCAAGAGCCACCAACCCCAGCAGACAGTAAAGCCCAGGAGCCTCCCTGCGGCCATGGAGCATGGCACGGCATACAGGTGGGTGCTCAAAGGGCAGGGTGATGGGGGTGAGACCCTTCCTGAAAGGGCAGGCCCCAGCCACACACACCCCAGCATCACCCTGTCCTGGGCTGGACACCGGCCAGACCCATGGGTGACAGCTCAGGATGCTCTGGGATGCTGGAGCATCCCTGCTGGGAGGGAAGGGACCATTGCTCTCTGCACTGGCTGCCTGCTCCTCCTCATCCCCACAGTGGGTGAAAGCAAGCTTTGTTCTGGGGTTCCAGCCCTCCTGCCTGGCTCCCAGGCCGAGGCACCACCTCAGAAGGATGCCCAAATGGAGCTCCTGCGTGTCCTGCTCTAACCCACAGCGCCTTTCTCCTCAGCACACAGCAGCCACCTCCAGCAGGAGGCAGGAGCCATGGGAAGTGATGGGCTACTTACCCAAACCATTCCTTGGACCTATAGAAGCAATGGGGCTGGGGGTGCACAACAGGGATGGAGGGTGCTGCCTGGGCTGAGGGTCTGACTGCGTCCAGACACCGCTGCAGTGGTGAGGAAGGGAGATTCATCCCCTTCCTGCATGTTCCCTCTGCTAGGACATGCTGTGAGAGGTGTCCAACCCCACTCCCTAAACCCAGGGGACCCCCTATTCCTGCAGCATCCCGATGAGGATCCCAAGGAGCTCCAGCTCGCTCCCGCATCTCACCTGGCCCAAACCACTGCGTCCCCACGAAACATTTACAAGGCTTTTAAAACACAAACCCAAACACCATGAAAGTCATTTCCAGCCCAGGACACTGGATCTTCCATCCCACCACCGAGCAGGCGGGAGGGAGGGATGAACACCTGGACCCACATGTGAGGATAGATGGAGATAACAAGCTGCAAGAGCTCTTCTAGTCCAGTAGGACCTTAACTGAAGCTCATATTCCAGTGGTTATTAAAAATAAAGGGGGGGATTAGGGGGAGAAGCAGAGAGCAGAGCAAGCTGTTCATTTGGAGCCTTTCCCTTGGGTTTAATAAAGCCCCACTCACTGCTGTAGTATCATTTTTATGCTATCATAAAGCTGGACCATTTAGCAGGTTTGTGTTACTTCAGCAGTTAGCGCTGCATGAAAAGCGATTCCAGAACAAGGGGGGGGGGGGAAATAAATAATAAGGAAGAGGAAAAACCTCCAAAAGGAGGGAGAAGACTGAAGTGGGAAGGAGGAGAGAGCCTGGGGGTTCCTCAAAGCCATGCCACCAGCAGCTCAGGGGCAGAGAGCGGGTTCCCCATCCTTGTGGGAAGTCGGGGATGGATGAGGAATGCCACGCTCCAGCCCTGGGATGATGAAGGGTCATGGACCCCAGCCCAGCATCCCATGGCTGTTGTGGGATAGGGTCGGAGGGGTTCCCAGGGGCACTGCATGTGCGGGGATGAGAGCTGGGGAGTCCCCTCAAGGGCTCCTCCAGCCCTGCTCAGCCCTGGGACATTCAGGATCTCCCGGGCTCTCCCAGCCC
Organism: Myiopsitta monachus; assembly: GCA_017639245.1. Classification (NCBI taxonomy): domain Eukaryota; kingdom Metazoa; phylum Chordata; class Aves; order Psittaciformes; family Psittacidae; genus Myiopsitta; species Myiopsitta monachus. Next base: position 2,238,772 of record CM029917.1, on the reverse strand, counting down.
CTCGGCAGCTCCCCAGGGAGCATTGGGCTTCTCCGTGCTGCTGGAAAATTCTCCATATATGGAGAGGATGGGAATACGTGAGCAGAGCCAAGCAGAGCCCAAACCCCCCCAACAGGAGAGCCCTAAGCCCGCCCATGCCCCCCCGGCCGCACAGCACCCTCATGCTGATGGAAGTGAGCTGGTTGTGCACCCCAAAGCCAGGACACCCCCGGAGCCATGTCACCCCATCACCCCCCTGTGGCATCACCCGCTGCCCTCTCCAAGGGACAGTCATCCCCATCAGCCCCAGGCACTGGCTGGAGCCTCTCCAGCAGCACGGGCAGCATTCCAGTTGGATGCAGGAGGCCCCCCATCCAAGCGGGGCAGGGCAGGGGCTCAGCTTGGGGGGACACCAGTGATGGAGCACGCAGAGCCTGGAGCAGCTCCCCCAAAGGAAGCTCCTGGTGTGCCCATATGGACAGGGCCATGGTCCCACTCCCCTGGCCGGAGCTCAAGGTTCTCCGCACCCCATGGGGCGGTGAAGCCCCTGGAACCCCAAAACCTTTGGCCAACAAGATGCTCCCACCCCAGTACCCTTCCCACCCCTTTTTCTCCCTCCTTAATTCATCTCCATCCTGCCCTGCAAGGGGATGGTGGCACTTTAGGGGGGGTGTCTGCTCCCAGCTCCATGGGCCCCCCACACCAGGAGCAGCCAACCCAGCAATGTAAAGGAGGAGGAGGTGCAGGGGAGGGCTGGGAATTAAGGATTTCAGCGCTGTCAGAGCCGCAGCAGACAGGCATCCACCAGCTGAGCGCTTGATTGTTGTATTTTGGATGTCAAACCGGAGCAAGCAGAAACCTTTAGAACGCATCAGCGCCGCTGCCTTTCTGACGGAGGGTGTTGGTTTCCCATTAACAAGTGGGAAGCGTGAGCTGGAGCAGAAAACTTCAAGCGCTTTGGAATTGATAAAATAACAACTCCCTAATTAAGCAGAACTGTCAGTCAATGGGTGCCCGCTGCAGCGGGAAGCAGCAGCAGCACCCGGAGCACGAGCCCAACGTGCACGCACATGGGGGGGGGTGGCACCTTCACACCCCGTTAGACCTGGTTCTGACGCTGAGCACTGCCAAGGGGTTTAGAGCTTGCCACCTCAGTTTGTCTCCCCATCAGGCCGTGCAACACGCAGGTTGGTGGGAAGGAGACCCCAAAATGCACTCACCCTGTGCAGTATCATCCACCTCCGGGATAACTATTCCCAGCCTGGGGAATGTATCCGGATGGAACATCACACACCACGGCCAGGCACAGCATCCCCATGGCTGGATGGATGCAGGAAGAGGTCCCAGCAACAGACCCCAGTGCAGAGCAGAGCAGAGTTTGGAGAAGTCCCCACACAGCCATGGGATGCCCCATGGGATGCTGCGCCCTCAGCCGGGCTCCCAGCGCTCCCAGCACAGGGAGGCTGTGAAGTAGCTGGCTAAGGGAGCAGCCCATGAACCAGGACCACACTGCGACACCGCTGTGCCGGGGAACGAAACACTTCAAACCCACTGGGCTTCCCCCAGACCGGGGCAGGAGGGACCCGGCATCTCCAGGGGCTCTTCCATCAGCAGCTCCTTGCCACAGCATTGATGCCCATCACCCCAGTGCTCCCTCGGCTGCCAGCCACACATGGGGCACCCAGGGGGGACAGCCAGGAGAGACCTGGGGCTGTAGGGAAGGTGTTTAACTCATGGCATGGTGGTGTCTGATGAAGGCACCAAGCAAAGGGCAGTCCCTGGATGCTGCTTCTTGCCCTGACAGTGTGGCATCAGGCACCAGCAGCATCAGAGCACCGTTCTGGTGTTTCACTGGGCAGCCCTTGGCCCACCAGGCAGGCACTGGGTTGGGATGGGAGGTTTGAGGCGAGTTCCAGGCTACGCTCCAGCTGGGAGATGGGCCAGGAAGGTGGAGAGCGTCCCATCCCAGGGTGCAGCCATGCAAATGCACCCATGCACCCACCTGCACAGGCTGCTGCAAATGCCCCTTCGTGCCAACATCATCCAGACCCTGACCCTCTCCCCTTTGCACATCGCACACCACGAAGCCTCCAGCAATACACACGGGGCTGCCTGGGAATCCCTTTGCTCCTCATCCCAGCCCTGACAAAACACAACCCCAGATCCCATCAGCACACGTCCCCTATGGTCCAGAGCCTTGGAAAGCCCCTTCACCCTCAGCACATGCCCTGGGCCTCACAGCTCTCACTCCAGGCAGAGGGTTGAGAGCCCCACACACACCACAACCACCCCCTGGCACCGCCACAGCCCCCAAAACCTGCCCCAGTGACTCTCCACACTGGGGGGACACCGGCTGCCGCTGCCCCCCCATCAGGAGCAGGGCAGGGCAGAGAGGATGCACAGCCTCTATGCAGTACCAGCTCCCATGGCCCAGCCATCGGTGCCATGGACAGTGTCCAGGCTCCCTGCCCCGAAATAGCCCCGTCTGCAAGCAAGAAGGACCCCCAGGGCCGGGACACGCTGTGTCAGGGCCACGGTTGGTACCAGAGCCTCCAAAGCCTCGTTACACACTAATCACACTGGAGGCGACAGGGCTTAGGGGAGGGCTTAAGAGAAACCGGCTCCTTTTTACTGACACCATCTGGACGCAGGGATCTCTTTCCCCTTCCCGGGCTAGCATTAGCCAGAAGGGCAGGAGCCAGTGTGACCCCCCCAGGACCCAGCACCCCCAGTGCTAGGACAGTCATTGCTATGTATCCCCGAGTGAGCGGGGGGAATCACTGCCCACAGTAGGGATTTCCATCAAGCCCACTGTGCGGTGCCAACCGGGAACAGAGCCGGGAATGCCATCATGGAGCCAGCGGGGGACCCCGTGCTGCCTGCGTTGTGCCCGGGATGGTGGGGATGAGACGGGGGGGGGGGACGACACCGGGGGAAGCCAGCCCGGAGACACGTGTTTGGACGCGACACCGGCGCGCAGGGACCTGGCACGGCTCAGGTCACCGCGGGCACCGCCGTGATGGTGGTGGGACCCTCACTCTCCGTCCCCCGACACCGCGACCACCCGCCCGCTGCCGTCCCGCGCTCCCGGGGCTCAGCCCGGCCCCAGGCTGGCGGGGGAACCGGGCACCAGCTCACCCTGGCTCCAACACACACCACCACGAGGCACCGGCTCCCCCCGAAACTTAACCAAGCCCTCATCCAAGCGGGGATCCCCTAAACCCTCCCCAGCCAAGGGCAATGCTCCGGTTGCTCAGGGGGAAGCATCCACGCATTGGGAAGCCGGGAGGAAAGTTGTGCCAGGGATGGGGTGAGAAGGGTCAGGTACCTTCCATCCGGCGGAGCTGTTGCTGTCTCCTTTATCCTTAAAGTAGGGGACGTATCGCACCATCCAGTCGTAGATCTGCGAGAGCGTGAGGCGCTTCTCGGGAGAGCTCTCGATGGCTTTGGTGATGAGGTCGGCGTAGGAGAGGTTGCCCCAGGCGTTCCTCCGGGAGGTCTTGGCCTTGCGGAGCTGCCCCACGTCCGCGCCGGGAGGCGGCAGGGGGGCGGCGGCGGCGGCGGCGGCTCTGCGCTCCGCCGGGGCCGCCGCGTTCTCGGTCCCCTCCGCGCCACCGGCCACCCGCGCCGGGGGTCCCCCGGGGGCCGCGGCCCCATCGTCCTCCTCCGCCGCGAAGTCGGGGTGCGGGAGAGGCCAAGTGCAGGACCGGGGCCGGCTCTGCGGTTCGAAATCCGGGTCGATCTCCACCTGATGCGCCTGGAGCTTCTCTTCCATGGTCCCCTCCCCGCCGCTCCCGCCCCCCCCGGCAGCCCCCTCCCCGAGGTACGGTCGGTTTCCACCCCAAAAAAAAAAAAAAATAAAAAGGAAAAAAAAAAAAAGAAGAAACAACCAAAAACCCCCCAAAACACGGGAGGGAGAAGAGTGCGAAGAAGGCTCCGAGCTCGGGTGGAGCGGAGGAGGGAGGAGGGGCCGCTCCGCTCCGGGTCCCGGCGGGGCCGCAGCCCCGGGTCCGGCCGCGCTCGCCCTACGCGGCGGCTCTGCCCGGCTCCGCGCCGAGGACCGGGAGGTTAACGGGAGCGGCGGGCCGGGGCGGGTGCTGCATGTCCGTCGGTCTCTCCAGCAGCGCCGGGCGAGGCGGGGGGAGCGGGCTGGGTTTGGGTCGGTTTTGGGTCTTTTCTCTCGTTTGTTTGTATGGTTTTTGGTTTGTTTTTTTTTTTACCGGCCGCGGAGCTCCGGAGTCGTTCCCGGCACGGCGGCCAGCGGGAAGGCGGCGGCGGGCGGGCAGGGCGCGGGGGCTGCCGCATCCATCGGCGGAGGCTGCACCGGGGCTGTCGGCTCGGTCAAGCAGCAACAGATGCACCGGAGCGACCGGCGGCGGGCGGCATCCTCGGCCGGGAACGGGCGCCCTCCGGGGCCGGGCGGCGCTGGGGGCACCTGGGCGGGGAGAGGCGGAGGGGCGGGCGGCCCGGCGCTAAGTCCGGCGGCGCGGCGGAGCCATGCTGGCGGGCGGCACGCACCTGACAGCGCCGGGCGAGGGCGGCGGCGGCGGCGGCTCCCCGCCCCTACGCCCCCCCGCTCCGCTTCAGCGGCCGCGCACCTGCCCGCCGCCGCCGCCGCCGCCGCGATGCCGCCACGGCGCGGGCGGGCCACATGCTGGGGGCGGCCGCCGCTCGGTCGCTCCTTCGCCCGCTCCTGGCTCCTTCCCTCCCTCCCTCCGCCGTGCCCGGCCCCGAATGCGGGCGCCGCCGTGACACCGGGGGGGAGGGCCCGGAGGGGCGGGGGGAGAGCGGCGGAGGGGAGTGCCCCGGCGGGGCGGGACGGAGCGGAGCCGATCGGACGCACCGCCCCACCCCCCCCCCAACCCTCCGGTCCCGGTCCTGTTCCCCCCCCACCCCCTCGTCCCTCCGGTCCCGGTCCCCGATCGCGGCCCCACGTGCGCCCCGGGCGCGCCCCCCCCATCGTTGCCCCGAGCCGCGGCTGCCTCCTGATTGGCTGGAGGTGCCCTTGGACACGCCCCCCCCCGCCCGCCCATTGGCGAGGCGCCGGCGGGACGCCTCGCGGAGGGGAGGGGGAGAGAAATCCTCCCCGCGGGTGACGTCACCATGGACACGCCCCTTTACTACGGGCCACGCCCCCCAGCCCGCAGCTACGCGGGGTCTGCCCGGGTGGTGACGCGCGTGATGTCATCGGAGCGGTGTGAGGTGGCAGTGACGTCAGAACCACGGTGCCTGCATCCCCTGCACCGGAGGATGCGCTGGGCCGCCCTGGCCTCGTCCACGCGGGATGCTTCCCGTCTGGTCCATGCCATGTGCGAGGAGATGGGCTAAGGCCGCCCGAGCAGCGGTGAAGCCGATGGTCCCAGCCTCCAAGTGCTCGCCAGACAGCTCCGATGATGGAATAGCGTCCAACATAACAGACGTCATTTATTATGTAGGTAATAAATAGATGCACTGCAGCACACAGGAGGGACCCGACATTGCTCTGTGGCACCCAACCTGCCTGCGGGCATCCAGTGTCCCCATGGCATGTCTGGCTGGAAGTTGAGGTGCTGCATTCCTGGACCCCCAACCTGCTGCCAAGCCCCACCTCTGCTGGCCCAGGCAGGATGGACCTGACCCCGAACTCCCCATGACACTGCAGCCCCCAGCATGGAGCCAGCTCCACACCTCCCTGCACTTCCCTCCTCCCTGAAGCGTTTCTCCTGGGATCTATCCCAAATTTCCTTGCAATGGTTTACACCCACAGTCTCCTTCCCTTGTCCCAAGGGCTCCAGGGCAGGATCGTTCCCTCCTCTCTCTGCAGCCTTTTGCCCACTTGGAGCCTGGTGGTGTTTCTTCTCTCAGTCTTGCCTTTAAAGCCAAAACCCTCCCACATTTCTCACCCGCTCTTCCAGCCTGGATTTCCCAGCCAGAGCTCAGCTCCTCAGTGCCAAGCCGAGCTGGAAGTCCCAATCTGCACAATCCTTCCCATGCTGCTCCTGTGGGTCCCTTTCCCTTCCTGCATTCTCCAGCATCATTTCTCCTCCTCCATTATAATGGGTGCATCCCCCTGCAATCACCCTGAGCCACCTCATCGCTGGAGTGACAGCTCTTGGACCTCCTTGCCCAGTCACCCCAGTGCTTCATCAGCACCCAGTGCTGCACAGACACGGTCTTGCTCACCTGCTGCCTCAGTTTCCCCATCTTAAAGCAGAATTTACCCCTGCAGACAAGCCTGGCTGCCCATGGTGAAGGTGACAGCCTTCTCTCAGCCTGTCTCCAGAGCAGCATTAGGTGCTAATGGTCTCAGAACGTTGTGAACAGGGGGACCTCCAGCATGCACCACAGCATCTGCTTCCCAGGACAAACCCTTGTGTGCTGGGGAGCCCCAGCAGCATGCCAGGCATCTGAGAGAGGCAAAACCACACGTGCAGCACATCCTGTGCCATGAGAATCCACTTTGAGCCTTTGGAAGGCTGCATGTGCCCATCTGCGGGGTGCCGGTGTCCCAAGCTGCACGGATGCAAACGCTTCCAGGGAAGCTGAAGGGGAAAGAGGAGCGGCTGGAATGAGGAAAGTCAAAACGCGATGTTTTTCCTTTCCCGAAACGAACTTGGGTGTTTTGACATGAGCGGAATAAACATTTTGACACTGCTGAAACAAGAAAGTCAAAGTGATTCTGGGAGGCTTCTTCCTGGAGGAAATAGCAGGGAAATTGACAAGTTCCCAGGGAAGGATTTGATTCCAATAAAATCCCATTTTCTCATGGAAAACCATCCCAGGCGATGTCTTCCTTCAGCAGGTTTCCAGGAGGGACCTGGGTCTCCTGTTTGCCAGGCACCAAAGTCATTCCCTAGCAGAGAAGGAAAGCAAAGCTGCCTCATCCTGCCTGGAAAAGGGAGGGAAGTGGGATAACAACACACTCCTGTGCTCCTTGGGGTTGGATTCTCTAGTGTCTTGTAAGGGCTGATGCTGATCCCTCAGTGCATGGAAGCAGCACAGGCAGTGCAACAGCAGCAGGGATTGTCCCCTCCTTCCCATCCATGTTCAGACTCACATAGAAGAGCATCAGAGCAGGATTATATTGGTTGTCAAAAGCAAAAATACCTCTTTCTGTTTGGGGATATTTCAGGAAGGAAAGTTTTGAGTTGAAAACCCAAATCTATGCATTCTGAAGGGCTGGAGTTTTGCTGGAAAACAACACAGACACTCGGGAATGGTCTAGGAATAGTCTCATGTAGCTGACAGCTCGATTTCTGATGTGATGTAAGATGGGTGGGAGGCTCCTGACCAAACTTTGCTGTACGCTACAGGTCTTAAGTTTTCCACCACAACAGCATTTAGGGAAAAAATCTGATCTTTAATAACAGTAATGCTTAATAACAGTTTCCAGTGCTAATTCCTGGTAGCAATTCCAAGTGATTAAATACCCCTTTGCTTGATAGAGAACACTGTATGTCATGCAGCAAGTTCATGAATCTCACCCTCTGGCACAGCTACCATGGCCAAACATGAGGCAGTAGAACCTCTGCAGCTCAACCCACTATTCCCTGTCTCCATACCAAAAGGCTGCATCAGCTCCTCTGGGCGCAGCATCACCTTGACAGCTCTCAGACACTTGCACAGTCTTTCCTTATGGGTGCTTTTGGTGACCAGTGTGGAGGTGAGACAAAGGGCACGCCAGCCACAGCATCCCTCTGGGTACCACACACAGGTGGGTCCTCAGCATCCCTGTTGGGATTCATCATGCACCATGACATCTGCACCAAAGGATCCCCAGCATCCCTGTTGGGATTCATCATGCACCATGACATCTCCACCGAGGGATCCCCAGCATCCCTGCTGGGATTCCCCCTGCACCATGGCATCTGCACCAAAGGATCCCCAGCATCCCTGCTGGGATTTCCCCTGCAACATGGCATTCATGACAGGGCCTTGGTTACCCCTGAATTTGCAAGGCCAATTCCTCAGGCTGGGATCAGTCCCAGCTTCTTCAATAGCTTCAACCTCTATTTGCATTTAGAGGCGAAAACCTTCCTCTCCGAGGTTGCATGCTAATGCAGCACCCAGGAATCCCTGCATGATCGCTTCCTAGTTATTCTCATCTGCCTGAGTGAACTGCAAACTGTTAACCACATGGAGTGTGTCAGCCCAGATATTATCAGAACCCAGACTACCTTTCGCTGGCACCCACGGCTTGCAGACACACAGCAAAGAGTTATTTAAATCCTTTCCAGCTGTCTCCCATGTTCCCAGAGAGGATCAGCTCCGACAGGTCCTTTAACCCTTCCCTTCCTTAGGTGATGCAGTTTGGGGTTGCTTTTTCCTCCTCTGGGCTTCAGGCACCACCGTGGTCCAGCCACCCCTATGGGCTCCGCTCCACCAGCACCAAAGCTGTCTCCCACCACCTTGCTCACACACCAGCAGCAACCCCAGCATCCCGGATACCCACACCCAGCCCCTTCCCCTCCAGGTCTGAATCCCCCCAAACTTAACCCTGTGCTTCACATTTCAATTACAAACCTCAAAGCCTCTCAGCCACCAGCCCGTGGATGCTCCATCCCTCCCCACCCCGGCTTGGCGCTCTTCCTCCCTCCTCCTCCTCCTCCTCCTCCTCCTCGGCTGCCTTCCCGGAGCACATACTGAATGCGCTGTTTCACGAGCCTGCCTTGGAGCAGGAGCAGGAATCAAGAGTAAAACCCCAGTTTGCAGGGCCAGCGTGTTTGAGAAGGGCCATCTGGCTGGGCTCGCGGTCCAAGCTGCATTTGCTGGATGGTTTTGAAGGTCACTGAGCAGGGGCTGAACACAATTCCCTATTTCCACATATAAATAACTGCATTTCCAAGGGGAGAGCAGAAGAATGTGCCTGTAGGAAGGGTGCAGGGGGTACCTACGCACACCCTGCCTGGAGAAAGGGGAGGTGAAGCAAGAAAACAGGGCTGCAGGAGCATGGACACATGCACATGCATGCATGCACGCACATGTGCATACAGACATACCCATGTGTGCAATCTCTTGTGCACACACATGCATGCCGCATGGACACATCCGTACATGCACTCACACACATGTGCCCGTGCCCATGCATGTACACGTGAATGCACTTGCACCAAGTAAACACACACGGGCATGTGCTCAGAGGCCCTGGTTATTCCAGCACCCTGGAAGCTGTGGCTGCCCCATCCCTGGCAGTGCTCAAGGCCAGGTTGGACACAGGGGCTTGGAGCTGCTCCAGTGGAAGGTGTCCCTGCCTGTGGCAGGGGTTGGAGCTGGAGGAGCTTTGAGGTCCCTTCCAACACAAACCATCCCATAAGTCTACAATTCCAATTCCCATGCCCTGCCGTGCATTGCACAGGCTGGGCTCCAGCACCCATACGCAGTGCTCAGGACCTCCTCCCAGCCATGCTGACACCGCTTCAACAGGAGCCAGGCTCTGCTGATACCCTGGAGAGGCCTGGAGGAGGTCTCTGTGCTCCCGCTGCTCCCCGGTGCCCGTGCCACCACAGCCCAGCCCCGCTGTGTCCCTTTGCCCTGGCAGAGCAAACACTCCGGGCTCCTCGGTCATCGGCCAGGAATGAAGCATCCTTTGCGTGCACAGGGCAGGGAGCCAGCGGCCGCAGGCAGAGGAGGCAGCGCTGCCGGTGTCCATCACTGCATGACATGAGGTGTGGGTCTGAGCATGGGTCAGAATCCAGCCCGCTCAGAGCTGACACTGCTGGGCTTTGGTGCCAGCACCACACTGCAGCGAGGAGGTAAAACAGTGATAGTGGGGGTCTCGCCCCATCACAGCACCAGACCCTGGTGAGTCCTGCATCCCTGAGGTCTCAGGGAGCTGAGAGCATCACTGCACTGGCCCTGGGAAGCTGGACAAAGGGATGTGCTGGGGTCATTGCTCTCCTGGGACTCTGCAATGGGCTTGTCTCCATGCCCAGTCCCACACAGCCCCCCAGACAGTGCTGAGGATCCGATGTTTCCTGGGCAGCCCTGCTTTGGACATAAGGAGATCAGGAGTTCCCAGAAGGACAGGCACGGATGGGAGAGCCCATCCAGAGGCAAAGATGCAGCTGGTGATGCCACAGCCCCAGGCAAGCCTGGGGAGGAGACGGGGCTGAGTTTGGGAGGCAGAGGAGGCACAGATGCTGGAGGGTTGGATATCTCCCAGCACCCTGAGACCCTCTGCCATGCCTGGGAGAGGTGGAGAGCTGTGCTCCGCATCTGGAATACACACATCCTCCATGGGCAGCCCTGAGGCTCTTTCCCTTGCGCTCATGCTTGCAGCCCTGGGCTGGCTGCCTGGTGCAGATCCACAAAGTGGGGTTATCCCTGGGGATGCCTCCAGCTCAGCAGTGGGGTGAGTCCTGCACCCAGAGCCTGGGCACGCAGCCCTGAACCCTTCCATCCGCACCCCATGGGGACTGCGCTCTCCCCCTGTGCTGAGCCGCTGCTTCCTCTCCTTTTCCCGGCCGGATGAGCAGTCCGGTCACACTTTGGGGGTTTCTTCCCCATGGCCCCCAGTGCCACAGAGCCCAGCCAGAGCTGTAACAGGCAGAAGTGGTGCTGGGGACTTTCTTCCCCTCCAAACCACGCACCCACAATGCAGCCCCACGCCAGGGAACATCCAAATTGCCAGTGGGAGTCAGCACCTCAAACCTATGGAACCCATCGCAGCCCTTTCCCATGGGATGCCCGGGAGGTATCGGGATGCTGGCACAGGCGCTGCCATCCCGGCTGCAGAGCAGGGAGCGGCAGCGAGCGGGGAGGAGCCGGAGCAAGGCGGGAGCGGGGTGCGGACCCACTCCGTGCTCCGGGTGCCAGAGCCTTGCCGGGAAGGCTGAGGCGGGTGCCGAGCCTCACCCTATGGGGCTCCAACAGGGGCCCCGCTGGCCGCAAACCCCATTCATGGGCTACCCGAGGCCGCGCATTCTGCCCCCATCATGTAGGCGGTTACAGAGACCCTTTTGTGCTGCTGAGGGTGGGGTGGGTTTGGGTTCCCCCCCTCGTTGCGCAGGTATTTGTCAGAGGCTGTTTTGGAGCGCTCGGGCTGCGCTCCAGCATTCCTGCGGCTCCGGCCGGCGGGGACCTGCTGACCCGGCGGCGCAGGACGTGCAGTTCCCTGCCTCTGCCCGTGGGGAGGAAGAAGCACCCGGCATTCCAAGAGCCCAGCTCACAGCGCAGCCCTGCTCCTGCATCCCACGGCATCCCGCAGCAACAGTGATCCCACCCGGCAGCAATCCTGGCACCTGCCCCGGGGCTGAGCTCCTGTCCAGCAGCTCTGCGCATAAACAGCACCGCCTCAGCACACGGGGCCCTCCCTGCACAGAGAATCCTGATGGATGTGGTCAGCGGCTCCCCCATTGCCTTGGGAACATCCACGTCAATCCCTGACGCTTGGTTTATGCTCCCAGCCTGCAGCAGTGCAGACCTCCTGCCCCTCCTTCCCTGTCTGCCTCAGTTTCCCCCGACCCTTTAAGAGACGTGGTGTGCAAGGGACAAAGCTGTAGGATGGGCAGTGCTGCAGCACAGAGGGGATGTGCGAGTGCCTGGGCAAGGACAGGAAGGGACCACTGAGACCTCATTCTCACTCCACACATGCACCAACACAGCTCCAAACCTGGCATGCCTTTGGCTCCCAGGTACCTGGAGATGTACCTCAGCAGCAGCTTGGCAGAGGTGGAGCATGGGGACACAGAGCATCTCATAGTCCAGGGAAGGGTTGGGATGGCCCAGGCTTCCCAACCTTTGGGAAGCACCACCTCCAGCCAGCCTGCGATGTTAGACTTGGGCCCATATTCATAGAATCATTGAATCCAGACTGGTTTGTGTTGGAAGGGACCTTAAAGCTCATCCACTTTCAACTCCCTGCCACAGGCAGGGACACTTTCCGCTAGAGCATCTTGCTCCAAGCCCCATCCAACCTGGACAACTTCAGGCTTCACCCTCCTGTTTCATCAGAGAGGGCCTCCTTGCTCAAAGATGCTGGTAAAAGCACCACCCCTCAGCACCCCTCACACCCTGCTCCAAGGACCTGCCCTGCTTTGCTCTGTGACCCCATCACCATGCAGTGCAGTCAGCAAGGACAGCTTCCAGCATCCCCTGCCCGCACCAGCCTGCCTGCATCCCTGGCCCCAGGCCAGTGGTCCAAGCAATGGGCAGACCCCGAGTCAGCCGAACAGATGGGCTTGGGTATGAGCAGCCAAGAGGCCCTGTAAATACATGTCATGTTTGGAAGACAGGGTGAGTATCTGCCTGGCTGGCTGTGCGTGCTCTATAGGCAGGGGGATGCTCGGCTGCTAATCCATCTAATCCTGCTCTAGGCTGGATTCGCTTTAAAGCATAAATAAGTGGCTGAGAGCAGGTTTTGGTCCATCTGACTCAAATACTGGGCTCTGATGGGGAGAGGCAGAACCACAGGAGCCTTATTTACATTGATTTTCACTGAATGTGCTGCTTGGATCAAGGAATTAAAGGATTACAAGGCAAGAGCAACCTGCAAATCAGGCGAGGGCATCCCAGTCAGCACATAGGATGTGAAGATCTGATTAGCCACTTGCCTGCACTTTAACCCCTGTTTAGTGCCCCATTTCCGTATTCACAGCCAGTGCCTAGGCGTGCATGCAAATGAAACAGGCTGCTGGGCCTCATTTTTGAAGTTTTGGACACAGACCGGAGGGATGTTGGAATAAAACACCCAAAGCACCCCAATGGTGCAGCCCTGAGCGCTCAGCAGATCTGCTCAGTGAGGGAGCATCCCATGGGGACAACAAGATCCTCCCGAGCATGCAGAAAGCAGCCATCAGGGATTACCAGGGACAGTTTTTCTCACCCCATGAGCTGAAGAGCATCGAATGGATGCTGCAATGACCTGAGCAGCATCCTGCAGAGGTGTCTGCTTAGCTGGGGCAGGACCTGCTCTTGTATTGCATGGACCACATTAGGCTTCGGCTTAGGCTTATGTTATTGTTGCGGCTATGGTGATGGTTAGGTCTAGGTTAGGGTTAGGGTTAGGGTTAGGGTGCCAGGTCTGGCTGATTTTCTTACATTGAAGCAAGCAAAGCATCATCTCCAAAGCAGCTTTTGCTTGGCTCGGGGAAAGGGGCAACCATGACTTCAGTGGTGCTCCAGGAGGCCTGGAGGGACCTGCACCCACTGCACATCAGGCGCCTTCATTCAGGAGCCAGGTCTGGGTGATGATCTCAGGGCCAGTGGCTCTCAGGCTCTCTCACACACTCCCCATCCTGCTGGAACTGGCAGGACCCAAACAGCCCTTTGCAGAGGTTCGCTTCTGTTCAGAGACACCGTGGCTGCTCCACCTCCTGTCTCCAGGTTCCTTGGTACAGAGCCGATGCCCGCGTCCACCCATTCCCAGTGTGGGAAATGCCTGACCCAGATTCAAGGCTCATTTGCAAGTCAAGTTCCTCATGAAAAGCAGGTTCTTGATGCTGCATCTGACCATGAGTAATTCCCCGTGGTTGCACAACACCGGCTTGTGCCATCTCGCTTCCCTTTCCATCCTGATGAAACCTGGTGGCTGGGCATCACCTTCAGTTGGTGCTGGCAGGTCCCTGCTGCACATGGGTGATGCCATACTAAAGACACAGGCAGAACTGGGGCCACCAGGTTTCCCAGGCCAGGAAAACCTGTTTCCAGGTGAAATACCTTCTGCTTGCAAAGGAAGAAGACCTGACTACAGGAAACATGGAGAGGGGCTTTGGACCAGGGCCTGTAGGGACAGGCCAAGGGGAATGGCTTTAACCTGCCAGAGGGGAGATGGAGATGAGCTCTTAGGCAGAAGCTGTTCCCTGGGAGGGTGCTGAGGCGCTGGCACAGGGTGCCCAGAGAAGCTGTGGCTGCCCCATCTCTGGCAGTGCTCAAGGCCAGGTTGGACACAGGGGCTTGGAGCTGCTCCAGTGGAAGGTGTCCCTGCTCATGGCAGGGGTTGGAACTGGAGGAGCTTTAAGGTCCTCTCCGACACAAACCGGGATTTATGATTCTCTCCCAATCGTCCGAGGTGTTCCTCTGCCTGTGGGGTTTATGGAGGAGCACCCACTGCAGAGCAAGCATCCAGGTTAGCACCCTCAGCACTGACTCTCCTTCCCTAAGCAGCTCAGTCCTCATCCATGCTGCAGGTGCTGAGCAGACCGCCCCTGTGTTACAGACCAGTGAGGAGATGTCCCACCAAGGACCAGGGGCAATACCTCCCATGACAGTTCTGGTCTGCGTGTCAATAACCTGGGATTTCTCATTGTCTCTTTTGCTGCCAGCCCAAACCTGAAGATCATACGAAGACCCTGGCAGGGTTAGGCCCAGCACGAGCCAATGGAGATTTTGATGTTCATATGAAACATCGATCAGTTCCTTGCTAATGCTGCAAAGTCAGATTCCGATGCTGGAGAGGGCACCACGCTTTGTTTTAAAGGGTTCTTTTCATTCACAAGCTGTGTCATTAAAAGCTTCAAATCCTGACAGTGAAACCCTGTAGCAGATAATACACAGTCTGTGCTGCTCAGAGGCAGCTGCTCCTCTTAACCTGCTTTTCCCCAGCCATCTCCCATGGTGTTATCTGGATTGCCCCCAGCCATCCAGGCCTCTGATGAGAGACTCCTGAAGCTGGTGCTGTTGACTTCTTAAATAACACCCAGAGCTGCTTATTGATTGTAACGTGCCCCCCCTCACCCCAAGGACTCGGGTGTAATCAGTGTCTCTGTACAGTGGCACACAAGTGCTGCTCAACACCAGCTCCTGCCTCGAGCGTCTTGTCATCATCCACCCTCTGCATCCCATGAGCATCCAGCTGAAGCCCCGCATCCAGCCCTCTCACCCCACAAGCCTTCCTCACCCCTCCACAGTGACTGGAGAATGCAGAGCACGGAGGAGAGACGCTCATTTTGTTTGCACACCAAACCAGAACCATTTGTCCTATGCCGCAGGGACATGAAGGGATCCCACTGCCACCAGCGGGGTTGCGGAGCCATAGACACTGGCTCTGGGCAGACAGGGCTGAAATGCTGCAGTGCTTCATCCAGTGGGGCCGTGGGGCCCCTCTAAGGTGGGCAGAAGGACCCGAGTATAGGGTGATGTGCCCCAGGCAGCCCAGCGAGGGTGGGAACATGGGGCACAGGCACCCTGTGCTCATCAGTGGTGGTCTGGAAAGGGAAATGTCCTCTGGAAACCACCACCATGAGCTGATTTGCAAAGATAGGTGTGCAGGGAGCTGCCAGTGCTGCAATCAAGTCTGTAGCAAGGAAAGCTGCACAAAATAGGCCTTTTATTATGAAAAATCACTCAGGCACACAAAGGAGGGCAACCTGCCTGCAGAGCAAGGGTGCAGCTTCACTGTGAAGATGCAGTTGGTCCCACAACCCTCGTGACCTTACACCACATCCAAGCTCCCCACTCATGGACCTCCCCTGCTGAGTCTTGTTGGTGTGTGACCCCTGGTCCAGGACACATGAGCATCCCTTGGTTGCCCTGCATCATCCCAATGCACCACAGCTCCCAGGCATCTCTTGTTAGACCTATCCTTGGGTTCTCCCCATCTCCTTTCTTGTTTCTGGGCTTGGAGAAGGTGACAGCGAGAGCTGGATTTGCCAGGGATTCCTGATTCCACAAACTGAAGCTCTAAGAAAAGCATCAAATGGTGCAACAAAATGAAAAGGCTTTGCCCATTTTTGCAGCCCAGGAATGCAAGAGCCTGAGAGACATAGGGGAGATGGCAGGTGCAAGAGGCAGGTTACATGTGCGCATAATGGAGTGGCACGAAGGTTGAGAGAGCTAAATATTAAACCCTGTCAGCTCAAGCCAGGAAAGGCTTGGAGGAGCAGCTTGCTAATGGTGTAAAAGCTGGTAATAAAAGCCATTTTCAAATACATCAGAAGCAAAGAGCCTGCCAAAATGTCTGCAAGGCCAAGAGATGGGGAAGATGCAAGAGAAACGCTGCGAGGAAAAGGTCACACAGATGAATGATCTGCAGCATCCTTCGCAGGAGGAGCTGCGCAAGGTGCCTGCGCCAGGGCAGCGCTTTGGGAATGGAGCTTTGGGAAGCATTTCAAATGGAAGCATTAATCAGAACCAGGAGTGAATCACCAGGATCAGGTGGATTTGAGTGGGGAGATCTGAGTGGTGAAACCAGTGAACTACGGAACCGCAGTTATCCTGGTACCGGAGGAGTGGGGAGTGCGGATGTGCCACCCTTTGAAAAGGGCTTGAGAGGGGACCCAGGGGGCTGAGCAGAGCCTGGCTCTGCACTGGGAGTGCACAGGGTGTGTGGGGAGATGCTGCGTGAGTTCATTAGACTGTATGGCCATGATGGGTAAAACCAGATGTTTCCGGCGCACAGAAATGTGCTCTCAGCACTGCAGGGTTCATGCCCCCATCACTGCTCTTCACACCTACCCTCATCCTGATGCTGTGCTCCTACTCCCGTGTCTCTGGGGAAGGGGAGGATGTGCTACCAGCCACCTCCCCTGCTCCTCAGCCGCCGCAACCTCAACCCGAGCTGGTCATTAAGCTCAGCCCCTGGGCTGGCACAGCCACCCACCCTGGTTGGGCTCTTCCCTGTGGATGGGATGAGCTGTGCCTCGGAAGTGCTGCTCTCTCAGGGAAACCGGGATGTCCAGGTATCACGTACGCAGCTGCAGTGTGGATGGATCCAAAGGTGAGGAGCTGAGAAATCGAACTGCGGAGTAAATTCAGCAGCAAGGAATACAAGGCGATGTACATGGGAAAGAACAAGGCGATAGGGATGTGTGCAAGGGTGGACTCTCAATCAACTCGTGTTACTGAAGAAGCAGCAGAGAGTGCAACAAAACCATCAGTCCCAAACTCAGTGGTGGCCCAGAAGGCAAACTGAAGGAGAGGAGCAGGGAACAAAGCAACACATCACTTTGCAGCCCCATGAAACACACTATGCATCCCTGCCACCAAAAAGGGAAGTGCAAATGATGAGGGTACCCAAAAGGTGGAGGATGAGGGTATGGACTCTCCATCTTCACCCTGGTGGAAAGAAATCAGGGCCGCTGTGGTGTGGGGAAGGTGTGAACAGGAGGTTTGGCAGCAGTTCGTGAAGCCATCAGCAGCACCAGGAGGAGAGCACTGGTGTTGTCACACTGCAGGAGCTCAGGTTACCCCATAGAAAGAACAGGTTAAACCAAACCTCCTGTAATCACGCTGTGGGATCCATGGCCACCCAATGCTGTGGAACTCAAAAGGTCTTTGGGCTCAGACGGGGATGAGGAATCACAGAAACACAGGATCACTGGAAGATTTAGGCTGGAAAGGTAGAGCACAGACACCCCATCTGCCTGGGACCAGAGCACAGGGGTCAGGAGCATGGATGCAACTCAGAGAGCAAAGCTGCTGTGCCAAAGCTCAGCTGAAGGATGGTGAGCCTGTGCTGACAGGCGCCAGTGCAAACCACAAGAAAGCCAGGCTGGGCTCCTTTGTAGCACTCCAAGCTTGACAATTAATGCGTGCAAGCCACTGAATTACAGGCTGGAGACACTGGGAGCCCAAATTGCAGCTAACGAGTGCTGTTGATTGGCTTTCCGGAGGCCATGGAGACACAGACACTTATTCTTAGAGACACGGATCCCAGAGGGACCACAGCGGACACAGGAGTCTCTCCCGCAGCACTCGCATCCTCTCTGTCCTGGTGCTGGCAGCAGTCACGTTTCCCTTCCTTATGGATGCGGAGTGAGGCAAGGACACAGGGAAAAGGTGGCCATCAGCCCTCACCCCCTCCTATTTGTTCAGCCTCAAGCATCCCAGCTAACTTTATCTCCTCTTTTCATGCCATATACCTCCATCCTAAAGGGCATAACTGTGAGTGATGCGTGAGGCTGAGCAGGTACCAGTCCTCTGTGACTGGGGATGCGCTGGTAGCAGTGGCTTGGGGGGGCAGATAGAGAAGGTGGGATGGGACAGCTGGGTTTCCTTCAGGCAGATCAATGGTGCAGAAAAATAACCACAGCATCAAGAAATCCTATGAAAGCATCGCATCACCAGTGCTGTGCAAACACTCCCGCATCACTCTGCTTCCAGACACGCCATCCAGGGCAGGAACGCTTTTGCAGTCAGTGCATGCTTCCCATGACACTATCAATTAATTGCTGGAGGTATCCGAACACTCGGGCTTCTCTCCATCTCACCATGTGCTCCTGTCCTTCCTCCCATCTCCACGCTGATTTTTCCTCCCTGGTTATTTCTGTGTTCATGCTCTCCAAGCACCAGCCAGGCATGAGCCTGGCATCTCCTGCTGCGGGTCAGCTCCAGCACTGACTGGAGCAGCCAAGGGCAACCAGCTGGAAAATCACCAGCACCACTGCTCCAAGGTCAAGGCAGACCTGTCCAGGGCAGGTCTCTGGCTCCGGGGCAGCTGCGTCACCTTGGGAAGCTTGTCTGGTGCACGCAGGATGAACTGGTTCGAGTGCCGGACCGGAGCAGCCCCCCTTGGGGCAGTGCTGGACAGCCCAGGGCACTCGTGTGGGCTCCTGCAGCGGTTGAGAGACAGATCTGGGGCTCTCACAAAGGCAGCGCTAGGGGTGAATGCGCATGTTTGTAGAGGAGGATTTATTCACCAATGCAAAAAGCAAATGCCCAAATCCCACCACTGAAACGCATGATTGCACACCTGAGAATGTCCCCGATTGGATGCTATGTTTCTCAACGCTTACAAGCTTGGTTAGGGCCGAAGAGGCTGGTTTCTGAGGCTGTCATCATCTTTTTGGGCAAGGAGGATGTGCGTGCTGTTGGCAAGTTCCCCAGGCAGGAGATGGATATGTCCCTTGTGCCCCTCACCTTGCTCAGGGAGAGACAGGCTTAGATCCTGTCTCAGCTGGATGCACAGCAAGGACATTCTCCCTTCCCAGCTCTCACTGCACCCATGTCCTTGTGTCCTGGTTTCCACGACACCTTGGCTGCACCCAGCTCCATGTTTCCAGCTTTAAAACCAGCAGTCCAAAAGGTGGGAAAGTGCAAAGGGTTTGGGGGCCATTTTTCTGTGTGTTTGGGGTTGTTTCAATTTCCTGGAAATCCATATTCCAAGCGGGTGCACCAGCAGGAAGCAGAGGAATCTCCAGGCTTCTTAGAGCTGACTTGGGCTGAGTCACAGGGTGGAGTGTACCCAGCTCTGCCTGGAGCTTGGACCTGGACCAGGCTCAGTGATGGATGCTGAGGCTGAGCACCACTGCATGTCACCACAAAGGCATCAGTGGGATTCATGGATGGACCCCACTGACTCGAAGATAAGAGCTTCCCAAAAAGGCTTCACTGCCTTCCCAGCACAGCCAGCCTGGGAGAATGAGGTTCTATTTTCTCTGGGTCCCCCTGAGACCAGTGCTTTTGTCCCAAGGAATTTACAATAAATTCCCTCTTATCAAAACCCATCATTTCACCAAAACCCCCATGGATGTGATTTTCTTCAATTCTCCATTTGTTGTTGCTGAAATGATGATTTCCCTTTTCTCTTCCATTTTCAGGAGGGGATCATGCTATTTCCCATGTCCTTTTGCAGACCCTGGTTGCCACAGGTTGAAGAGCGTCAGCCTTGTTCCTCGGGGGGATGTCGGTGCTGTAATTTTTGCCTTGTTAATGCCTGATTTTACTTCTTCCCATTTGCAAAGCAGCACAAAAGGCTGTGGCTGAAGAATGAAGCTGAAAAACTAAATTGAACAGAGTCCATAACAAATCCGTGTCTCCCACTGTTGGGGTTAGTAGTGGCGAAATGAAAGCAATGGAGAAAGGTGGGAAGGAGGATGAACAGCTCAGATCTCACGCAGGTCATGGCTGTTTTAATCGAGTAATTAAAAGCCTTTCTTCCCGCTGGGGAAAGAACATAAACCACAGACAATTGGGGCATTTCTTCCCCGATGCTATTGCTTTCCCCTCCATAAATTTCACCCCGAGTGTGCTTGGTGCTGCCAGGTTCTGGAAGATGTCCCAGCGGCTGCACTGATTTGCTCAGGATGGCGATTTTAGGAGGAAGGCTGCGGGTGATGGAGAAGAGTGGGATATGGACCAGGTGACCTTTAAAGGTCCTTTCTGGTCTGTTTCTGTGAAGGCACAGAGGGGTAAGGAGAGCAGGGTCCCGTCCCACAGCCTGTGCCAGGAGGCGGCCCACAGGGGCTTGATTTCAGCAGTGCTCGTGAGCAAAACCACAGCCTCCAGCCATCAGCGGTGCAGCACCGGTTAGAAGCAGCCCCAGGGATCAATGCAAAGCCACCAGGATCCTGGATGGAGCAAGTCCAGGCCCGTCAGCAAGGCCAAGGACACGCTCGCTTGCAGAAGTGAAGAGCAGCAATGGCCATGGTCAAACTCCAGCCAGAAGCTCTTCCCCATCCTCTACAGAAGCTGCTCAGCTCAGAGGCATCTCATGGGGCCACCCATGTTCTGGGAACAAGAACACTTTTGCACATGTGGTTGGACCCTAGTAAAGACATTCATCTTCTTTTGGGTACTGAACGGTTGTCCCCCACCTTCTCCTCGGCATCTCCTTTGACATGAAACATCTTGCATGCACATGTTAGAAACCTGCTACTTCTCCATTTCAGGAGGGGTTGTCTCCAGGGCAGCTTCCAAACTCCTTTGAGGTAATGATGAGATTATTTTGGGATGACAAAGCTCCTGGAAAAGTTACAGGGACAGTTCATTGGCACTTGGTTAAAGCTAAATACGGCTGCATTCAGCAACATGGACAAAGGAGGAAGATCCCAGCTAGCACGGATAAATCAGGTTATTTCTAAGAAGATGTAATTCAGACAGCCTGACGTTACAGTATTTCTTGGGATAGGCTGACTGAAAGGAGTTCAGGAATCTGAAGTATGGGTGATGAGAAGTTATCTTGGAACCAGCATATTCACTTCATTGAGCATAGGGGTAAGATGCCCATAAATCTTCCTAAGAGCATTTCAGGTACTTTTATGACTCTTACATGGGATTTATTGCATATTTTCAGGGGGAAAAAAAATAAATATATAATTTAAAAGAACATTGTCAAGCAGTTTTATAGCTTTTATTTATTTTTTAATCTCCATTGTTTGCAAAGGCCTCCTCAGAGCTGGGAAATGCAATTCTGCCCCAGAACATCCAACACACAAGGAATTTCTCTCCCCTCCTGAATAATGAACAGGGGCAGATGTAATGTGTACAGGGCACTGATGGGACTGGGGGTGGTGGGTTTGGTGTCCCTGCATCAGAGCCAGAGTGGCACCGGCCATGCTTCCATGCATGGATTCCATGGATTTCAGCACAGGCAGTTAGTGGGCTGGGTTTCACTGTGGGAGAGGAGCAGAGAGTTTTCCCATTATATTTAAAAGCCCATTTTTCCAGTGGTGTTGAAAGACTCAATGCGGGGCTGGCATATCCCAAAGGCTGCCTTGAGAAAGCGAGCAGATAAAGACTGATGCTACTGGGGTGATGCTCTTGCATTGTGGACACAGCACTTTGGGACAAGAGGGTCTGATTTTTAACTGGTTCTGCCAGGACCCCCTTTTCCCTCAGACCCAGCTCATGCCCATGCTGGATCTTGCCTAGATCCCGCAGATCCTGCCCAGATCCGGCAGGTTTTCCAAACCTGCAGCACTTTTGGCCAGAAATACAACCCTGGAGCCCTCTTTGGAAAGCCTGAGCTTACTTAGCCTTCCCTGGCCTTCCTGTTAGTAATTGAGATGATACCCTTGAGGCCAGACAAGGTGTGGTGGTGTCTTCTCTGCCTGCTACCATGGTACAGCAACCCAGGGACAAGCCTGGACCCAAACCTTCCCAATGACACACACTAAGGACCAGCAGCACCTGACAGGGAAGAGACCAGCACTGTGAGTACTGATGCTGTGCTGGGCAGCAGGGAAGGAGCTGTCTGCATGGCCTTCATCCTCCTGGCAGGGAGGAGAGGTGCTGGGGCCAGAGGATGGAGTGGGAGGATAGACCAGCATCACTTCCAGCATGACTCCTTCACGGGCCTGGACAACCCCTTCCAGCATCCCCTTCCTAGGAACATTCCCTGGGGCTCTGCAAAGAGGAAAAAGTTGAACACATTTATCAGGCAAGCCTGGCTGTTATCCCCCTTTTCCGTCATCATCACTGACCCCTCCAGCTTTGTGGCATTTTCCCCTCCTTCTCTCTCCCATAAAATGCTTTTAATTCAGTGACTGTTGCGCCTTTAAATACTTCATGAAAACTCATAAAACTCCATAGGAAATAGCAGCAGTTTTGTTCTCAGAAAGAAGCTTGTGCCAGCAATGCAGAAAATACCTCCTTGCTTGAGCAATGCAGAGAAAAGGAAAGAATAAAGGAAGCACACGAGCGAGCAGGGAAGCAAGCAAGGAAGGTGGATTTTCATGTGTCCAGGACATTTGCTTTGCCAGAGACATTGTGGCCATGAACATTAGCATTTTCAAGGCTTATTCCAGACAGGCCATGAAATCTAAATGACAAAAGTGGGCTCCCATTCCCTGTTGTCAATTACTAAAGACGTGGCCTGCTCCGAGCAGAAAGCGCAGCGTGGAAATCAAAGCACCCCCCTGTGCCGGTGTACTTTTCCTATAAGCTGTTCAGTGCCAAGGGATTGGGATGGAGAAGGAGCAGGAGGAGGCGCTGAGCCTGACATGCAGCCCTGCAGGAGCCACCTTTCAGTAGCTGGGATGAAGCTGCTCCCGGCTTTGCTGCAGCCTCTCTGGAGAGGACGTTTTGGTTGGGATAGTTCATTATCAGCACAAGCCCTTGGTTGGCACTTCTTGGGCCGTGCTGTCTTATCACAGAATCAGAACGGTTTGGGTTGGAAGGGATCTTACAGCTCCTCCAGCTCCAACTGCTGCCACAGGCAGGGACACCTTCCACTGGAGCAGTTGCTCCAAGCCCCTGTGTCCAACCTGGCCTTGAGCACTGCCAGGGATGGGGCAGCCACAGCTTCTCTGGGCACTCTGTGCCAGCGCCTCAGCACCCTCCCAGGGAAGAGCTTCAGCCTAAGAGCTCATCTCCATCTCCCCTCTGGCAGGTTAAAGCCATTCCCCTGTCCTGTCCCTGCTGGCCCTTCTCAGAATTCTTCTTGCCAAAGGAAGGTTTTGACCACCTCTGTTCCAGCCCTCAGGGATTGTGCATCGAAGATGTAAATCGCAGAGAGAAAATCCAGCCCCTGGATTTCCCCTGTCCCAGGGCACTGGTCCTCCCCATCTCTTCAGAGAGGTCAGGCCGATGGGTTTGATCTGCAATGCTTGTGCTGGTGTGAAGTGTCCCTGATGCATTGTCTTCACAAGCTGTTTTCCTTAGCTTGGTCCTGCTCAAACCCTCCTGACAGAAGAGCCCAGGGGCTGGTGGCATCAATATCCCGACCTAGGGAAGCCTCTCCTTGGAGTAAAATCACAGCAGCTAAAAAGCTTCCTCTGCAGGTTCATGAGTTTGTTTATTTCTGTTGCCTTTTATCTAGTAACTGATCTATTTTCTTGCATTTTCCACAGTGTCATTGGAAGCTGAAGCTCACAGTGGGCTCAGCAATTAGTGGTAGCACAGAAATATAAGGCAAAAACAAGTATTGCTAATGAGCTGACACATTAAACAATGAGTCACACTTCCATAAGGAGCCCAAATCGAGTTATAACCCTAAATAAACAAGCTGTGAGAAACAGTTTACAAAATATGAATGTGTTACTTATTTAACTGCTGTTGAGAAGCTGTGATCTGAACCCTGAGATGTAGTTAAATATCTGTAACAAATACTCAATGTGTGCTTCATCAGACCGGCACAGTGGAGCCTGGCGCAGTTGGGTTGGATGGACCCTGCACCCAGATGTAGGTATGGGCAGCACAAGAAGCTTTGGGGTTGTGTCCTCCACCCCTTGGTCCTTCCCCATTTCCATGTGGATGAGCCAGGGGCTGTCCTGCATCAGGGAAAAGAGGCAGCGAAGGCTGAAAGCAGAGAGATGCTGGAGATGGGAATTTGCCTCCTTGCAGAGGTGTCTCAAGGCAATGTTGGGGTATCTCAGGCTCTTTGGGAAAGCCCTCACAGGGTCAGGCAGAGGCCCATGACTTCATTTGGGGTCTAAAAGGCAAAACTGCAGATAAAGTCTTATTCCTAAATCAAATGAGAAGCTTCCTGGGCTTTTTCCTCGTGCCAATGGCACAATGAAACATTCCAAGTTAACTTGAAATAACTCAATCCACATCAAGCGAGTTTTGGTTTTGTATCTTTTCCCCTCTTGGTTTTCCTTTCACCCCCTCAATATTGGCAGGTTTAAAATGAAAAGGTTTCTGCAGGTGCAAAATGGAAATCTTGCATCTTCCTCCCCATCACTTTGCTTTCAGCCAAAATGATTTGTTGATGGGCAGCCAAATTCCAGATCTTTCCCCCCAGAATGACACTGAGAATTTATTATCCATGAAAGCGGTCCCTGCAGCTCTTGCACAAAGGGACCACAGGCTTTTGGCAGAGGTTTCTCACTGCTCAGCCATTAAACTTTGGCATTACCTGGATAACGTCCCTAATGATAAAGGGCCAAATCCCTCTTCTGCTCAATCTCCATGTGCCCGTGTTCCCAATGTGCGAGCTGTATCAGCAGCTGAGTGCAAGCTCAGAGGAGTTCATACCCAAGTGCCCAGCTGACCGTTGTGCCCTGGAGGAGATGGAGAGCATCCTCTGGACATCCCGACATGGTAAGAAAGGAGCAGGGGCAGTCATCCCAATGTCACATCTCCTCCCAAGGGTGTGCACAGCATCCCCTGAGATTGGCTCTGCGGGAACAACTTGGTCCTCCTGTGACGGTGGGACACCCACGGCACGTTGATCATTTCACCATCAACCCCTTCATCTGCAAATCTCTCTCCACCTTTGCAATACCACAAGCCAGGGATTGTTGGTTTCTGCCCCTGGGTGCAGACCCAAAGTATCACAAAGGGGGCTCAGGGGGGACCCTGGCACCAGGAGAGCATCATCCTCTTTGTGCGTGAGGAGCATGGAGGTGGCTGACAGACCTCAGGCAGGTCTGAGTCAGGCTCTACTTCCCCTGCTCCAGGGCACCACACAAGGCTGTGATGCTGCACGTAAGCAGGACCTGCCTGACAGCTCAGCTCAGCTCAGCTCGAAGCTGGAGATGCCTCCATCTCTTCTGTTTGAAGCCCCTGGAGGAGCATGGGAACAGGGTCCCCAACACAAGAGGGACGTGGAGCTGTTGGAGAGAGGCCAGAGGAGGCCATGGAGATGGTGCAAGGGCTGGAGCAGCTCTGCTCTGGAGCCAGGCTGAGAGAGCTGGGCTGGGTCAGCCTGGAGAAGGCTCCCCAGCCTGTGGGTACCACCAAGGTAGAAGGAAAAGGGTATCAGGGCTGTGGAATGGGGATGCTTCAACTGTGGCCTGGGAGCAGCAGTGCTCAAACCTTGCCTTGCAGCACCACACTGCCCTGAGACAGCAGCAGAAACTGATGGGTGACCACAGCATCGCAGCACCAAGTCCTCTCCTGTCTGTGTTCAGTGCCCAGTACCACCAGAGCCAGCTTTGGGATTTACAGCACCCACACCACAGTGTGCCCCCCAGGAGGAGCTCCAAATGTGGATCTCTGATCTTTCCTGTCCCCTTCCTGCACTTATCCCATCCTCCTCTCCATCTCCCCAGGCTCTCCATGCCAGCTCCCTGGGCCAGAGAGTGACAGTCCTCAAGTCACAAGTGGCAAAAGTACTGGGACAGGCCCCTGGGCTGGCAAGGTGAAGAGGCTTTAGAAGTATATTAGGAATGAAATAAATCCCAGTAATGGTAAAGGGTGCTACTACATAGAGATAGTGAAATTGCTCATAACAAGGGAGGAGAGGCAGACATGATCAATGAGTATTTCTGTTCTGTGTATTTGGAAGGAAGCACTTGCAACACGCAAGGACAATGAAGTGCTCTTCAGCCTCTTCGTATCTAAGGGCAATGTCAAACAACATCTACATGGGACAAACATTTTCAACTCACCCTAAAAATAATGGGAATCTCAATAATCAGTCAAATTCCACATGCTAAGAGGCTGCAAAGAGGTGGATGAGGGTTTCTGCAGCCCTCTGGTGTTAATGTTAAATGATTCTGTGACCAGAGAAATGAGGTGCGTTCAATTGGGCAGGTCCAGAGCTCAGACTCTGCCTGTGCCCACGGAGAGCACAGACATGGGTCAGCAGTCACTGGAGAGATGCAGATGTGATGAGTTATTCCCTACAACTGGTGTCCAAGAGGCTGAACTGCCTTTGCAATGCCTGCCTCCTCCAGTTATCATTCCTCCACTTCTAAGAGGGGCTTGAGACTGGGTTTGGTGGCTCCAGGCCCTAGGAGCAACTGGAGAACATCCACACCATGGGGCTCTGGAGGAGGTCTGTGGTCATAGCACTGTCTTGGCTGCTGTTTTTCCCCCCCATCTGGGGGCAGCTTGTGTTCATTCCATCATGATCACAGCATTGAGGAATCAAGAGGGGAGGAGGTGATGGGGAGCTGTGGTGCTTTCCATTGGCCATGGGATCATGCAGGGCTGACCATGGTCCCTACAGAATGGTGCAGCCAAGGGCCCAGCCTCCTTTCTGGGTAGCAGTGGAGCACCAAGATGGGAGAATCTGATGTCTGACCATTTGAAGCCTCTTTCCATGCACACAAGGACGTTAGAGTGTCTGCACTGCACCAGACCCAAGCTCCATCTAACCCCTGGGCCATCTCCAACCAGGTCAGCAGCAGATGCTCAGAGATGCAAGGCCAGCACTGAGCCATCCCTTCCCATGGTATTTTTCCTGTCTTCTGACACTCAATGATTCCAGGACTCCCAGAGCCACACGTTGCATTTGGGTCAATCCTGCAGGTCCTGTGGCACTCACCAGTGGCCCAATGCTAAAGGAATTTGTCTAACCTGCCTTTCCAGACATTGACATCTTTGGTCTCCTTGATGTAGTGTGGCAATGAGTTCCGCAGCCTAATTACACACCGCACAAAGAAAGTGTTGCTGAGGCACGTACTGGAATGCTGGATGTGGGGTTTGGTGTCTGGATTCTCGGGATTCTGCGGAAAGTTTGAAGGTGCTGAGGAAAGAGACACAGAAATGATAAAAAGGCTGAAAAACCACCTTGGAGGGAAGCACAACTCATCAGGAAGGATAAACACTCTGTGAATTGGAAGGGGATTGAACCCCAGGTCTGGCAGAGCTCTTTGCTCTAAGAGGTAGAACCCAGACCAAGTCAGAGCCCCAGCTAGGATCATCATTGTTGGAAACAAGGCACACGTTCCCAGTGCAAGGGAATTTAACTACAAAAGTGGGAGGCTCCATCTCTTGGTGCTTCTGCAAAGCTGATAGACCTACAGGCTTTGGGTTCACCCTGCAAATCTCGGAGGCAGTAAGGATCAGACATTGCTGTTTCCAGGCAATGTTAGCAAATGCCACAGCCTCAGCCAGAAAGGTCCTCAAAGGTAATGAAAAAGAGCCACAGCCTGCCACCAGGTCTAAGTGACCTGTCCAAGGACATGACCAGGGATGGCTCACACCATAAAAAGCTGAAACCATCAGATTTAGATGGCCCAATGGTTTCTTCTGTCTTTAAGCACAGTGAATCATGGGCCCTGCCCCATGGCCAGCGGCACTTTCCTCTTCTCTCAGAGCTATCACATTAAGCACAACTTGCCAAGAGCCAGAACCACGTCAGGCCCAGGCTGTCATTGTCCCCAGCAATTACTGTGCACACAGTAGCCAAGATCCATGCTCATAGTGCCAGTCTCAGCCCAAGCCTCTGCTCCAGGGGTAGGTAGGACATGCATGCAACCTCATGATGGGCATCCAACCCACAGGCTGGCCTTGGGTGCCCCTGCTCCCCATGTAGTGAGAGTGTCTCATGCCAGGGATGAGCAGAGACTACCTGAGACAGGGCTCTGTCTACTTAGGCTCAGCATAAAATACCCTTCTCTGCCCATCCATTATGTCAACCCATTTCTACACCATCCTTCTATGCACGGTCCTGGAAGGGATGGGGGGACATTGGGCAAGGAGCCACCACATCCACCATCACCTGCACAAGGGCTGGGGCTTCTACCCGAAATGTGTTGGGGCAAGGCAAACATGGGAGCATCCAAACCCTGATGTGAGACTGCTGATGTGCAGACACCACTGCCGCATGCAGGCTGCTTGTACTCACCCATCTCCAGTCTTTATCCACTATCTCCCATTTGAAGACACTCAGGGCATGTCATTCAGGCCACTGTTTGCTCAGCACAGCACACAGTAGGGAATTGTACCTCCATCCTCCAAGGGCATAGGTGACCCCCCATCCAGGCAAACTACATTATAGTGGCTATGCTCTGGTGTGTAGCACTGTGAGTCTTCACCCTGTGCTGGACACACAGTCTATAAAGCCACATTTCTGCCACTGGGTCAATCACTGCAAATGACAAATGTACTAGAGAAATTCCAGACAACCTCTGGGAAGCAAACGAAAGGGTGGGGCTCCCCTGGGAATGATCAGCATCCAGTCCTATCCCTTAGCAGTGGGGAGGAGGATGAGGATGCTAAGAAAGAAAGGAAGGTCACAGTGAGAGGGGGGAAAGGGTGAGTCCAGCTCATGGGGCACATCAGAGAGTTGCATGCCCCAGACCACCGGGCACAAACCCTCTCCTGCAAACTGGTAATGGCATCCCAAGTTCACCCCTGTCCCCGTGCACAACCCCATTCCAGGACAGGACAGTCCATGGCTCCCAGGCGCAGGCAGCCCAGGACAGGCATTGGCACTGATGGGTGTTTTCATCTCCCTTCCCTAGCCTCAAACCTGTTTCCAAACTCTCTTTTCCCCTTAGGGCAATCCCCTCTGCTGGCAGCACTGTGTCAGGGAGGTGTGCAGCTCCTTGCCTGTACCAGGCACCTGGGTCCCCCATCGTAAACCATTCTCCATCCCTGAGCAAGCAGCACAAAGCTCTCGCCATGAGCACTCTACCTCTG
Source organism: Myiopsitta monachus (assembly GCA_017639245.1). Lineage (NCBI taxonomy): Eukaryota > Metazoa > Chordata > Aves > Psittaciformes > Psittacidae > Myiopsitta > Myiopsitta monachus. Next base: position 2,209,900 of record CM029917.1, on the reverse strand, counting down.
ATAATTACTTTAGCATCCACCTTGGGTCTTAAGCACACGGTTAGAAACAGATCAGTGTGAGACATCTCCTTAAGTCTCATGTGGGAATCGCTGCTATCAACGAGTCCTGCTTTCCCAGTCAAAGATGATTTACTCTGATCTGCACTATTGATTTTATTGTGGGAAATGTGGTGATACCTAAAGAGAGAGAGAGAGACAGAGATTTGACTTATGTGAGCATGTGGGGAAGACTCCAGTCCCCACCATCGCGCCTGCCTCTTCTGCATCTGTACCAGAATTATTTGTAGTGTTTTATGCACCCATCTGCTCCCTGCATGCTCTCTATAAATCTCACTGGCTCTCACACGCACACACATGTTTGCTTTCCATGTAGATTACTTATGATGAGAGTCTAATTAGAGCCGGGGAAGCCTGCCTGCAGAGCGAGCCTGGGGAGAGCTTAATTAAAGTCAATGGAGAAAATTATAGGGGAAAAAGAAAAAAAATTAGGGCAGCAAGGCAAAAATATCAAGAAAGAAACCAAGGGGAAGAGAAGGAGCGGGGAAGTAACAGCACCAGTGCGGCTGCCAGGATCCCGAGCATCAGGCACCGAGGCCAGGAGAGCCCATGGGGTGTCCGTGGGTCTGCCTTGCAGGGAATGGGGAAAGACACAGGATGGGTGGACACAGGGGCTCTTCCAAGGGAGTCAAGGCTGAGCAGAGATGCCTCCTCTCTGGCACGTGCTCTGCAGAGGGAGGACAGGATATGCTGGGAGAGCCACAATGGGCTGGGATTCTCCTGTCCATGTGTGCCCTGAGCTCTCCTGGTCTCAGCCACGTCACGTATCCATGGTCTGGGCAAGCGGGAGATGTGCAGTGGATGCATGAGGTCAGTTCCTCATTACCTGTTCCCCCATTCATTCCCCAGAGGGACACACATTCATTCCTTACTGCCCCTATGCAATTTAGCTGTGAGGTGATGGAGAATCCAGCCTGAGAGAGCCGCAGGGATTTTGGGGGTCACCACAGTGCAGCATGTGACCCCCCAACACAGGACACTGCTCTTCTCCCCCAGCAGAGTTGAACCCAGTGAATTCTGGCTGAGGGGAGAGCATCTCTTTTAGAAAGTCTTGATTTAAAGACCACAAATGATGGAGAAGCCGCCACATCTCTTAGCAAATTGCTCCAATGGTTAATTATACTCCCTGTTTAAAAGATGCATCTTATTTCCAATTTAGGTTTTTCTAGTTTCAGCTTCCAGCCATTGAATCTCATTACACTTTTTATCTGCTAGATTAAAAACCCCTCCATTATCAGAAATCTCCTCCCTCCGTAAGTATTTATAGACCATGATCAAGTTGCCTTTTAACCTTCCTTTGATAAACTATATAGGCTGAGCCACTCAGTCAGCCTGGCTTTGCACACTTCCACCCATTCCTACTGCTCTTCCCTGAGCCCTCCTTGCTCCTGCACCATCCTGGACCAAGGACAGATAGTCCCTGGATCAGGACAGATGAGGCGGTGGTATCCTGGGTGATGCCAAGTGCAGATGGAGGACCAAGGCAGCTGGTTGTGTTGCTGTGCCGCTGTGCTGCTGCCAGAGGTCTTGATGTGGGCAAGATGCCCTCCGTGCTGGGTTAAATCCTCTCAATTTGGGCTGAAAAGGGGTTTCCCTGGCAAGCAGTGGTTCAGATGTGCTTCCACTCGCAGCATCAAGCTGTGGATTCCAGTGCATCAGCTTAACCGCATCCTCCCCAGCTCACAGCTGGAGCATCCTGGGGCAGGGGTCTCTTGCTCTTGTGTGATGGAGACCCTGCAGTTGGCATTCAGGGCAGTGCAGAGTCCACCCGGCTCTGGGGAGCTGGGCCTGGGGGTCAGTGAAATCAGGATCCTGCTGTGTCCCAGCCAGCATGCACAGAGGGAGGCTGCTGCTGTCCCTGGAAAGCCTGGCTCTCTTCCCTGTGTCAGATGCAATAAGGGAGACGAGCTCCCCCAGTGCGGCCAGCACACACTGTGTGGTCTCCCTCTGGCTTTAGGCTCCCAGAATTTCTTCTTCTCTCTGAGCAATGTCAAGCTGAATAAAAGCAAAGAGCTGCTGATGGAGGAAAACTGCAGCTCCGTGGGTTGGCCGAGCTTTTGCCTTCTTTTCATCTTGCTTTCTGTCTTGAGGCAGATAGAAAACCACAGGGAAATGAACTGGTCATGGTCCCTCACTCTTCCAGCCACTCTCCCTTGAGCCTGGTTGGAGCTGCCTCCATGCCAGGACAGGGGGCACTCCAGTGGGGTTGGAGGGTTGGCACATGGCGATTATGAAGTGAAACTTGTGTCGCCTTCTGCTTGGAAGGTCAGCAAAGCATCACCCATCCCCGGTGGCTCAAAGACATCGGGGTCCTGCCCACAGCCATCCCGCTCCTGTGTGTTCCTCCAAGGATGGAACCTCAAGGCAATGAGCAGAGACCATCACGAGGGGATGCACTGCTGATAGTTGAAGATTGGGGAAGACAAAGATCAGCCTTAAGTCATCGCAGAGTGACCAAATCTCGTGATCTCAAATCACATCTTGTGATGTTTGACGCTACATTCCCATAGCCTCCTGTCTCGGCATCATGTGAGCAAAACAATCTTGGCTCTCCTTCAAATGTGCAAGTTCTGAGGGCACATGATGGTAGATAGCACTTGCAAATGGGATGATGGGAGCATCCCAAGCAGGCAGGACACACTCCAGCCATTGTTTTCAAAACCTCTGGGTGTTGAGCTCTTCTTGTGATTCTTTGGGGACGCCAACATGTGGTTTGCTTTGCTTGGAAGCTCTCATCTAAATCAGTGTCCAGAGCACCTGTTAGGCAGCAGTTATGCTGGTCAAGAAACACTGGATGAATGCAAAATAGTGGCTATTGGAGAGCTGCTTCAGCACTGGCCTTCCAATTGTTCCTGAAGGGTTGACAAGGTGGAAGGGCGGGCAGAGGTGTTGCATCAGGCCAACATCCCACAGCAGAATTGGATCATCTTGCTCCTGCAAAATGTCTCCCAAACTGCGCCAAGACCAAGCACAGCTCCTGACCAGGAATCCAGTTGTGCCATCTTCACCCACCTCCAGCACCCAGCACAGGTATGATTGAGGCTCTGGCATTTCCTGTGACCTGGTTTTAGGTGCCCATCTCTAGCAGTGGCAACACTACTGTCAAATAAAAGCTCTCCTATGAAAACAGGCTGAGAGAGTGGGGCGGGAGAAGAGAAGGCTCCTTAAGGAGAGACCTTAGAGCAGCTCCAGGGCCCAAAGGTGCTATAGGAAATCTTTGGACAAGGGCCTGTAGGGACAGGACAAGGGCAATGGCTTTAACCTGCCAGAGGGGAGGCTGAGATGAGCTCTTAGGCAGAAGCTCTTCCCTGGGAGGGTGCTGAGGCACTGGCACAGGGTGCCCAGAGAAGCTGTGGCTGCCCCATCCCTGGCAGTGTTCAAGGCCAGGTTGGATACAGGGGCTCGGATCACCCTGCTCCAGTGGAAGGTGTCCCTGCCTGTGGCAGAGGATTGGAGCTGGAGGAGCTTCAAGATCCCTTCCAACCCAAACCATTCCATGATTCCATGGAACAAAGACCAACCTCTCCCCGGCCCCACCAGCACATCAGGCCATATGGCCACAACAGGATGGCAGATGATTGTCTTCCTTTCCCTTACCACTGCTGGGGTTTAACGAGCTCAGTTTGTTTTCTGCTGTTACAGGGACATCAGAAAAGTTTGGGCTGGGGCTGGCTTTGCAGCTGAGGCATCCGACACCGTCAGGGAGGAGCACTCATAGCAGGGAGCACCTCTTTAGCCATCACCTTGTAACGTGGTCCCACTGGGAGGGCTCTGCCACTGTTGTTTGGTCATGATTTTTGCATGAGAAATGAGTCACGGCACTAAGCAGGAGCACGGACGTCTCTGAGGAGCAAGTGCTGGAAATCAAGCCCAAGCAGGGCTGCGGACAGCACTCATCAGTGCTGATTAACCCAGAGCTGGGTTTTCCTGGAGAGGTTTTAAAGACCTGAATGTCAATTTACGCTCCCCTGTGTCCCCCCACTCACACCATTAGGCTGAACTTCCATAGGCTCCTGATCTTTCTAGGGCTGAGCTTATGATGCCTTTGAGCTGGTGTTCCTGGGCACCCTCAGGATATCTCTGAAGCACCCTGTGCCAGTAAGCAGGGATCTGGACACGCTGATCTTCACTCTGGGAAAGAATGGGGAAGGGAAGCTCAACCCCCACGGTGGTGAGAGGGAGGGATCCCCCATAGGTACTGGGGCTTTGCTGTCAGACAGGGTGGCTGCTGGAAAGACGTGCTGGGGCTTGTCTCTGATTTATCAGCAGGGACGGTAGGTGTTGCGTTAGGTTAAGTATTAACAGATCTCCTGAGCCTCATTAGCTGTCCCCTCTTCATTTCCCAGCTGAAGAGTTACTGCTCCAAAATCTATAGTGCCTTGGCAGCTGCCTGGCTCATTCCCAGGTTAACCCTCACCGACCCGCTCCCTTGGGCGTCCTGCATGGATCACTGTGCATATCGTGTGTGTCATGGACCACGGGTGGGAAGCATCCTTGGGTGGATGCTGTCCTGCTGGCTCAGCAGTGAGGCGAGGCCTGCTGGACCATAGTCACATGGACATAAACCAGTGCTCCTCTCAGCAAAGAGCAGCCTGCCCATGTTCGGATGTGAAAGCAAAGGCTGGTTGCTGATGCAGACCCCAAGCACTGGGGTATCACCTCGCTCAAGGGGTCTCTGCTGGGAACAAGGTCTGCAGGAGGGACCTGTCTGACTGAAGGTGAGCATTTGTTCACTGGTATCTCCATCAGGATCAACCTCCCAGTACCGTCCAGCAGAATCCATCGTCTCCCAGATGCCACCTGCAATTCATCACCCCACACACAGAGCAGATGCCAACAAGCTCAGGAGATGGGGCTTTGCTGGCTGCAGGACAAGTCCCCAGGGTGGCCAGGTCCTGTGGAGCCAATCAAGCTGCAGACACACGACGGCTGGTCAGACATGAACAGGGTTCTCCTGTCATGAGCAGGGTCATGCAGATGGTCACAGGCTGCTGGAGGTGTTATATCTCCACCAAGCAACCAGGGCAGCTGGGGGTGAACACAGGAGCATCTGCTGACCACACAGCCACAACCTGTAACCCAGGCTCCTCTTATGGGTGACACGGTCCCAAAGCATCCCTTGGATCTCGACCAGGAGGCAGCAGGGATGGGGAACGCAGCCTTATCTCCTATTGGGATGTGTCTGGTTCCAGCTCCCTCCAGAAGAGGCTTCAGCCGGCTCCATCTCGCTGTGTCTCTCCTTGGCAGAGGGAGCTGGACAGGATGGAGATGTGGGACGTGTGAACATCATGAAGTTCAACAAGGCCAAGAGCAAGGTCCTGCCCCTGGGCCAGGCAATCCCCAGCACAGACACAGGCTGGGGGAGACTGGATGGAGCATCCTGGGGATGCTAGGTATGAACACAGAGCATCCTCAGAGTAGGGAGAAGGGGAAATAACAAGAGAAACAGAGGTGGAAAAGCTCCAGTGTTTGGCTGCGCTGCACTAAATGCAACGGGGCAGCAGACCTCTGCTGATGCAGCTCATGCTCCGCAGTGAAGGCTATCCCTGCCTCCAAAAGCAAGCCAAGCAGGCTCTTGGCAGTGGTTGCTCCTCATCAAGACCCCATGTAGGGCGCAGGGAGTTGCTTCGCACTGAGCATGCAGGCTCCTTGCTGCCAGGTCAAGGTGTTCCCAGACCCTCCGTATGGTGAATCCCATGGGAGCGGAGCCCTCCTGCACCTCCACAGCAGCTGCTGCTGCAGGTGAAACCGTTGGAGCAGCCCTGGCAGGGATTTACATCCCTCGGAAAATAATTATGGGAAGAAAAGTGCCGGTATTAATAGGAGCCTCCAGTTGAAGATTAACCACAACAAATGTGTTGCATGCAGGAAGTTTATTTAACAATGCTCCCGTTGTACACCCCGAGAGCATGTTTGTCTTCATTAGTGCAGTAATTCATTATATGGCCTCTCTAACATTCAAATCAGAAGGAAGAATATTAAAAAAGTAATTATACTTTTCCAAGGGAAGCTTTATGGGTAAATTGTATGCAAATCGCTGTCTAAATCAGGGCAGCATATCTTAAGCAGATCTAAAAGTTGCAAAGGCTTCCACCGCATCATTGATATGTAATCAACATAGATGTATGATTCTGCTCCTTACTTAGGCAAATTTGAATGGCAATACTCAAGTAGGTAATTGGTATTTATCACAATGGCTGATGTGGAGAAGCTATAATCTTGTTACGGGTGGGACCGGCCTGTCATAAATCAAGCTGCTTGGAGGTTACTGCAAGACTCTGTCACATTTTGGTTTCCAGATGCTTTTAATCACCTTTTTTAACCTTCACCTCATTTGTAATACAGGCAAATAACCTTCTTTTGAAGGCCTCTTCTGCAGGTGTCTGTGCATTGAGGGAAATAGCTGAGTGCCCTCGCACCATTTGTCCACCCGGTGCTGACAGGCCCTTTTCTCTAATCAAGATAGTTTAATGAGATTTTTTTTTTCTCCTTTTCCAAACTAGCGCGAGGAATAAAACATGGAATTGATCATTTTTGTGCACCAGGGAAATCACGTCCTTTGGAAAATCATTTAACAGGATTGGATCGGTCAGATTTACTGCCCAAACCGCAATCACCAGCTCTGGGGAACAGGGAGGGCAGAGCAGGGGGCACCCCAGCGGGCGCTGTGAAGGCATAGATGGGTGGAGGACATGCACCCATATGCCCTTGGAGGATGGATGTCCCCACCACCTTGTGTCCCCAGGCATTAGGGTCTGGGTGCAGGGGCTCAAATCCCTCCCTCAGGTCCTGGGATGCAGCTGGAGAGGGGTTTTTGTCCAAGTCACACCACAGTGTTGACAGCGGGGTCCCATGGATCCTCTGAGGTGCCAGGGCTTCCCAAACATGCAGCAGGATCTCGGGCTGACGGTCAGGGCAGCCCCAAACACCGCCTTATGACACCCTCCAAGCTCCCCCGTGCTGACAGATACACGGAGCTCCTCCCAGCCTAGGCTTTGGGTGTCCCTCACTTACAGGAGACATCAGCATCCCTGCCTTCTGCCAGGGAGCAGCTTCAGAGCATCCAGCCCAAACACTGAGGGTGCACACGAGTTGCCGTCAACTCTGAGCATCCTTTCAGAGACAAGGTCATAGAACCCCAGGACTGCCAAGACCACCACTAAACCATATCACTGAGGGAATCATGGAATGGTTTGGGTTGGAGAAGACCTTAAAGCTCAACCAGCGCCAACCTCCTGCCACAGGCAGGGACACCTTCCACTAGAGCAGCTTGCTCCAAGCCCCATCCAACCTGGCCTTGAGCACTGCCAAAGATGGGGCAGCCACAGCTTCTCCGTGACAAGATCCCCGCTCTCTTGATTCACCTGGGTGCTGGGCAGGTTTTCCACTTCTTGGGACACACAGAAAGAGCTATCCCAGAAAACCACAGCTGGTGCTGCTGCTGGAATAAGGCGAGCTTCCAGGTGAACACTCCCCATGCCACAGGGATTTTCTATCCATCGATGCTCCCAGTGCTGAGCCCTTGCACTAACCTAGGGCAGAAACAACTGGGAGCATTCCAGGAGGCTGATGGGGAATCACAGTAGAGAAAATACAGTTCAATATGTCTGAAGGCACTTGAAAAGGATTCACAGCTGAAATAGGGGTGAAATGATTTCTGCCGGTTATTAATGCCGAGCTATTTGTTCCATGTTATTAGCAAGTGATAATGTGCCATGCAGAGGTGAAAACAGATACACGGTGGAAATTCATCTTCTCCAGCACAAGGCAACTGGGGAGCTGAAGAGGGGCACCACAAGAGACCCCAACATTTTAGGCACTGGAGAAAGGAGCATTGTTCTCTCATCCCCTTGTCTCATTTTTGGAAGGGGGAAGGAAGGTGACATCTTCTCTGTGTCAGAAACACACCGCGACGCGAGCGAATCCATCAAATGACACCGGGTGTCAGGTCGTGTCACAACATCATTAAAACATTATATCTTGTTGATGAGGCTCCTGCCATCAATTCCAGAGAGTGACTGATTCGAGCTGCAGAAAGTGGAAGTTTCTCTGCCCTGTTTGCAAGGGGAAGCACTATTTCGTATTCTATTTAGGGCATTAAGCCTTAATCCCATTAGAAGACTCATAGCATAGCCAGCCTTAGCTAGATACTTCCATAGCTGGATGGATTTCACCTGCACCGCATGCTACATGGAGCCATTTGGAAAACAACCCCAAGCCTCCTGTCTTCCCAGCTCCTCTCTGAGAGCTTCTCTCTCCCTCTCATACAGTTTAGTGCCAGGTTTTATAGACTGCTCATGCTGTCGGGAATGTTTGCTGGTATTCTGTTAACTTGATGCTTGGCTGTTCCAACACTATTCATTTAAGGCAAGCATCTGGCATGTAGCAACAAGATGGCTGATAGAATAAAATTAGGCACTTTTATATGATTAACCATAGCTAGGAGCCAGCATCAGTCTCAGTGTATAAAAGGTTGTAATATATCCTGTAGGTTATTTATTGAGCAGGGAAAAGCTGCATTCACAGCTTGGGAGCACACCTTTGGGTGCTGCTGTCAAGTGCTCCCAAGAGGATGCTGCAGCCCAGAGGCCGAGGGCTGGAGGAGGGAAAAGTCACTCTGATCCTTCAGAGCAGGCACAGGATGGATCTTGTAACCCCCTGCCTGAGCCAGGATGGGAAATGGGACCCTGGCCACCAAACCTGGGACCTATGTGAGCTCAGGATACCTGCCCTTCATCCCCATCTCGTGCCTTGGGGCCAGGGCTGACCCCAGCCATCTGTGTGCCCTGCCAATGGGGGCTCCTGCCCAGGGGAGGTTGAGGTCACCCCCATTATGTTTACGCCAGGGGGTGATGAAGCTGGGGTACCACATGCTTCCTGTGCCTTGGTTTGCTGTGATGCCAGGAGACAGCCCCAGCCCTGACCCTGAGCAGGGATAAGCGTTTCCCAATGCACATGAGCAGCCCTGATCTGGTCCCACTGTGTACTATGTCCTCCGGGCACCTCCTAACAGCGCTGCAGTGTGAATGAGCTCCTGCTCATTCCTCACTCTGTGGGGCCACCACAGACCCTGAGTTGGAGGCTCCTGGTGCTGTGGATCCCTCTGGCCAGCAGAAGACCTGTGTTTGGTCTCTTGCTGCTCAGTTGAGCTTGTGTTTAAACCCATAGCCCTGATGTGCTGGTTCCAGGGGCAAAGGGCTGGGGTCAATAAGACCATCACCCTGCAGCCAACACCCCCAGGCTTTGGGGAGCAGTCCAGAGGGTCCGTGACACCTCGAGTGTCTGAAATAGAGACACAGGGAAGGAAAGTGGGTTTCCAAAGGATTACAAATCAAGGAAGAAAGGAAAAGCACGTTCTCAGGCTGTTTCATTTTGTGTCCGTGGCATTGCATTTCTTACCACAGTTCAACAAAATCTGAAAGGAAAAGGTGAGGAAAGAAGCCCTTGTGCTGGTGTTAAATTATAAATCCAAATGATTCCTTTCTTGCATAAAGTTGGAGTTTTGATGTATTTGAGAGGTTGGGAAATCCCACTGCCTGATGTCAGCTCCGGTGCGCTCCTGGCCCTCTCTCAGTATCGTGCTTGTCAGGAACCCCAGCCATCACCTACCATGCAATAGAGCAGTGATTGATAACTGTGTAATGACACTGACCCAGAAAACCACACCTGTAATCTTCCTTTGGTGAGGACCTGCCTACATGAGTCGCATCAGGGTGTTTAAATGCCTCACTGCTCTCTAAAGCAGTCAATTGACCCGGCTCAGATGAGGCTGCTGGGGTCGCTGTGCCGGAGCAGTGGCTGTGGTCCATGCTGCGGGCGCTGGTCACACTGTGGGTTTGCTGGGGCTCCATCCGTAGGACACATTGCCACAACGCAGTGTTACTGCCTCTCCATCACAGTCCTGTCCCCCATCTCCCCAGCATGTCCCCATTCCATTGCTTGTCAGCAGCCCCCCAAATGATGGGTGACCCACGCTGCAGCCTTAGGTTGGAGGCTGGGGACTAGGAACAAGGATTGTCCAAGTGACACTAAGCAGTGCTTTGAGAGCAGCTCTTTTCTCATTTACTACCAACAAACCGTGCTGAGCCCTGTGCCGGGTCGGTCGGTCTGTCCGCTTCCCTGTCTCCCATAGCCCTCTAACCAGGTTACCTATTTACCTATCTATTTACCTATCTATTTACCTATCTATTTACAAGTATTTCTTTTCCCAGTGAATTATGGCAGGGAGGCAGTAAAGTGTTATGTATTTGCAAGCCCCATAATCTTTAAAAGCACAGTGATGCATGCTCCAGATGAGAAAAGAGCCTCCATCCAGTATGTTAATAGATAGCATTAGGGCAATAATGAAAAGCACTTGAGACAAGTAAGCCCCTATCAGAAGCTGAGTAATAGAGATGCACAGAATGAATCACAATGCACCTCCTCTGCAAAAGATATTAAGACGTCTGCTTTAGTGCAGGGTCTATTCACTCCAACAGCTGCTTCATTTCTCTGATTAAAATGGGAGTGGGGATAGCTTTTCCAGCCATTTCCCCTTGTATCCAGTACCTTACAGACACCCACGATGTACACACAGCAGAGCCAGGATACACCCTGCACACGTACAGGATAGGACACACGCACGCCGCATGCAAGGACATGAGCTACGTAGGCATACTCATGCACACACACTGACACAGACATATGGCAGCTACGTCTTCTCATATACATGCAGCTCCCAGACACAAATGGGCACCTTCAGGCTTTCTGCTGTACACGGATGCAGCCCCCACGAATAGCCCTTTGAAGGATGCCCCACACTGCACACACACAGGCACATACAAGTCCCTGCACACTTAGTTCTCTGGCTCTCCCCCTCCACACCATGGGTCTTGTACTCCCACCACAGACCCTCTGGGGTCACACAGAGCCACTGTGGGGGTCTGGGATGCAGAAGGCCTCTCCCCCAAAGCAGTTACAGCCAAGCATTCAGGTCCTGATGTACAGGGAGCAGGGGAAGCCCGACAGGCTGGGAGCTGCAGGAGGAGATAAGGAACAAGCATCCAGGATGCAGGACAGCCTTACTGGGACATACGCAACTACAGGAGGGGATGAGCAGACCCATGGTGGGACCATGCTGGAGATACGAAGTGCTGAACAGTCAGAGGAGGGCAATGTCTTGCTGCAGTGCCTGTAAGGGCTCTCCATTGTCCTGTAGTGGACCCACAGCTTTAGCATCCACCAGCGAGTGCCTGATGCTGTTGCTGAAGCTCAGGATACCGTCTGGGAGTCCCACACCAAGATACACAGATAAACACCAGGCCCTGCTCTGGGGGCACCGGTGGGAAGGGGATAATCCCATGCCATGGGGATGATGAGGTGCTGGTCCAGTTTGCAGCTTCCCTGGCAGTGCCAGCCCAGCCTCTGCCATGAGCACCACAGGATCCAGAGCAGGAGCATGAGAAGCAGGACCAGAGGCCTGAGCCATGGGTCTGCCTCTTGCTGTTGGCTCCCTCATGCTGCCAGCCAAGGCTCTGGCCATGCTGCAGGTCTGTGGGCAAACCCTGTGGGGCCCAAATGAGCTCAGTGATGCTCCACCTCCATGGGATGTGATGTGGAGGGTCTTCCTGGGGTATCCCACACTCGTAAGACCTGCCCCTGTCTCACTGCTCCCCCAGGGCACAACACAACACAGCCGAGCATCCTCCAAGGCACATTATTAACTACAGCAAACCCCTGGCTTATACCCTGGGCAAGGCTGTAGCAAGAGCAGGAGATTGAGACAAATAGGAGGAACATGCAGGCTGATAGCAGCTAACAGCCATAAACAGTTGGGATATTACGCCTGTGATCAGCTTAGGCTCATTTCTATTTGCCAAAGACACACGTGAGGGTAAATCATTTTACACTGTCCGCTGTGGGCTTCTTACAACCTTCCCCACCAGCATCTGGAGAGGATTGGTGGGTCGCAGCTTTGCGCATCCCAGTAATTCCCAAGCCCTTACACTGTGCTGCGCACAGGGATGCACTGGCACTCTCCCTCCCCGCTGCCCAGGGATATTTGTTCCTCGGGGTTTGGAAGCAGCAGCCAGGAAGAGCAGAGGGGCACCGGTGGTAACAAAAGTGCCGCTGGCTGCAGCAGGGAATGGTCCTGGGGATGCAGAAGCCCCAAGGCAGGGGGGAGAGGGCAGCAAAGGAAGGAATAGGAAGAGCAGAGATGCGCTGAGGTCCTGCCGCCCCGATGCCCAAGCGGCTGCTGCTGCGCTGCCCCAAGGCTTGCGCAACAAGCGGGAGAGAGGAAGCGATGGAGAAGAGCTGCCCCGGTGACGAACCCCAGAGGAATGCCAGAAGCAGGTGGGAAGCAGAAGCAACCCCCCTCGAGCATTAGGCACAGGGGGAGCCATGCGGCTGCAGCATCGCCCCTGAGCAGAGACGGGGCGGGAGTCCTGCAATGGGGACAAGCGCGGTGGGCAGCGCGGCCCCGCCGCATCCCCACACCGGCTCCTCCCGCCAGCTCGGTGCTTGTTTGGGCCGGAGGGGAAGGAGGGATGCCAGGATCCCGGTTATCGGCCTGGCAGTCAGCCCGGCAGGCAGCTCCCAGCGTGGGGAGAGAGGTGGGGAGCTGGAAAGGGTTGGAGCTGAGCCCCCTGTGGGGCACCACCGGGGCAAGGGCGGCTGCGTTCCCCTCCCTGCTCTGCCAGGAGGGGCTCAGGCAGCACGGAAAAGGATTTGCCCCATTTGTCAGCTTTTGCGATGCTCAGGACGGTGTTTGGGGCACAAAAGCACACAGAGACCTTCCCTGGGCAAGGAGATGGCGAGTGTGTGAAACAGGCTCAGACCCCCGGCATCGCTAACGCTGATGGCTACAGAGCAGCATCATGAGGACATCCCTGAGGGATGGCTCAGCTCCAGAAGGTGATCCAGGATCAGTTTCCCCACTGAGTTCAGTGTTGGGAGCTGGATGAGCCTCACAGGAGCAGAATTTTGGGTGCAAGCCTATACCAAAGCTCTTTATCAAGAGGTCAGCTCTAAAGCTGAGGGCTTTGCTGGGGAGGAAGCGTGGGGAGGAGCACCAAGGGGATAGGGATGGAGCAGACATCCACACTCCAATTCCAGGTACCAACCCCTGCTTCAAAGCTGAGCATGTTGAATATGCATAGAGAGATTGTCCCCATGACCCATACTGAGCCATCCTCCTTGTGGCACAGTGGCATGGTGCGACGTTGAGCACAGTGTCTGCAGCCTGGTCCATGAGTGCCCCAGCATCCAAGGGGGACCCAAGGCAGATAAATCCTGGGGAGATGGGCGAAGATCTGTCAGGTCATCAGAGGGCTGCAGCTAGAGAGGAACCATGAGCAGAGTGTTTGGTAGCCTGTTCCACACCGGTATCAGGACATCAAACCTTCCTGTGTCCTCGTGTCTCATGTGTGCGCTACCAGCACCACACACTCGTGCTGCCAGAGCCCTGAAGCACTCTCAGGAGTCCCGACCCAGCACAAAGCCCTGGACACACAAGGGAGGAAGCTGCCATCAGCACTGGCACCTCCGAGCATGCTGCCAGATGCCCAGGAACAGGCAGCAGGGGCTCAGCGCGGAGCTTCAGCCTGCTGCTGCCTGCCAAAATTAACATCACTGACAAAAGGCATGATCCTGAAATTGCACCACCAAACAGATGGATTGCTGGAGTACGGAAGGCCTCGTAATGGAAAAGATGAGTAATTCAAGGAGAGAGTCTAGTGCCAGCTATCCAAGTGCTTGGCTGCTAGAGCAGGCTGGGAACCTGGAGTACTGCCTGTCGCAGGGCTGGATTCCTCCAGCTCTCCAGCAAAACCTGCTGGGATGGTGCCAGAGGCTTTTGTGGAGCTGACCCTGCTGCGGATGCAGTGGGCATCACACAGAGCATGGAGCTGTGACCGGGTCCCTGGCCCATGCCAGGGGTTGGCTCTGGTAGCAGGTACACACAGCAGCATGCAGCTGCCTGCATCCTTCCTGTATTCACTGCCTGCATCCCTCCTTCACTGCCTGCATCTCACCTTCACTGCCTGCATCCTGCCTTCACTGCCTGTACCCCAACTTCACTGCCTGCATCCCACCTTCACTGCCTGCATCTCACCTTCACTGCCTGCATCCTGCCTTCACTGCCTGTACCCCAACTTCACTGCCTGCATCCCACCTTCACTGCCTGCATCTCACCTTCACTGCCTGCATCCTGCCTTCACTGCCCCATGGAGGGCTGTTGCACTGACGCATGCTTGCTGGCGTGCAGTGGTGACCACGTAGAACCATAGAATCAACCAGACTGGAAAAGACCTTTAAGCTCATCAAGTCCAACCATTCCCCAGCACTGCCAATGCCACCACTAACCCATGGCACTGAGGACTTCATCTACATGGGTTTTGAACACTAGAGCGCACTTGGTTGTGCTGTGAGAACACCACTTGTAATCTGTCCATAACCCCTGCCATTTCCCTCTGCAGGAAGCCAGGAATACCCAGTCCTTGCTGTCCTTACTGCAGCCCATGGGGCTCATGCCATGGTGAGGAGAAGGGGCTGGGATCCATCACCCAGCACACGTGGATAGCACAGATCCTGCCACCACAGCTACACCGATTCTACAGCAGAGAAACAGGCACAACCCCATGTCCTCTCTGCCCCAAGCAGGACCTAACCCGACCACACACACACAGAGCTCATCATGGCTTCGTTACACCTGGATAATTAGTTCATTTCTATTTTAAGTAGAAATGCACTGAAATAATGCATTTCTCAGCACTGTGCCTGTTGCTGTATAAACATGACAGGCTGATATTGGGCACCCGAACCCAAGTTAATGTGGAAAAATGAGCTGCTGGGGTTTCAGCAGAGCACTTGGAAAACTGCTGGTGGTGCCCATCCACAGAGGTCCCTGGGGTGGGCATCTCCTCCTGTCCCACCGGGTCTCACAGGGACATCAGGAACACAGTGCACATCCTAAGGTCAGCGCTGCTGGGCATGGGGTTATCCTGCACCCCCATGCCCTGCTCAGTGCTCCCTGCACATCCCATCAGACACACGGGAGGAGAGTTCAGAGCGTTCAATATTCAGGTTTGGCCACTCCATCCTTTTAAAGCTCCTGGGAAAAAAAGAAGGCAGGAAAGTGAGTGAGGCATAAATCAGTCTCTGGCATAAGGCCTCTTATCTCAGAACGGCATCTTGCAGTCCATAATGGCTGATACATCGACGGACCATCTATCACGGTGCAGGGATCGCTGCGATTCCATGTGCTTAGCTGCGTGCTGACCGTGCTCCTGCTGCTCCCTGGACCCCGTACCCTGGACCCCAAACCCATGGCCATGGCTGGCCACTCCATAGAGCCCTGGGGGAGACACTGGGGTCCAGGGATGCTGTGGTTTGGACTGGGTCTCAGGATGAGAGGTCCTGCATGCTCCTGCATGCTCCCATGTGTCAGCAGAGGCTGAGTTACTGACTTGCCAGGGAAAGTCATGTTGTGGAGCAGCAGAAAGCTGCCCCACGGAGGCTGAGCAGGGCAATGTGGGTTTAGAATAGAATCATGGAATCAGCCAGATAGGAAGAGCCCTTTAAGCTCATTCAGTCCAATGGCTCCCCAGCACTGCCAAGACCACCACTAACCCATGGCACTGAGGGCCTCGTCTCCATGGTGTGTGCACACTTGCATGGATGGTGACTCCAGCACTGCCCTGGGCAGTTCCAACGCCTGGGTACCCTTTGGGGAAGGAATTGTTCCTCAGCTCCGTCTCAACCTGCCCTGGTGCAGCTTCAGGCCGGTTCCTCTTGTCCCATCCCTTGCTCCCTGGGAGCAGAGCCCACCCCTCTCCTGGCTCCATCCTCCTCTCAGGCAGTGGTAGAGAGGCAGCCCCACATCCGCTGGCCAGAGCATCACTTGGCTGCTGCAAAAAGCTGCATGATGAGCACCAGCCGTGGTGTGCATTCAGTGCCGTTTCATAGGTAATGCCTCACTGAATATGATTTATTCACTGAATCTCTGCAAGGGGATTGCAGCTTTGCTGGGTTCCCTGCACCCTGGGCAGTGGGGTGAACTGCAGCACCTTTTGGGCTCCAATAGATACCTCCCAGCAGATGGGGAGCAGGAGATTGGGACCCCCATGGATATGCACAGGGTGGATGTGAGCATCTGAGTTCACCCAGCACTGGTGCAGGCGAGGAGAGAACTCCAGGGGGGTGATGGAGACACATGGGACAGGGCTTGGGGACAACACTCCCGACACCCCAATGTGTGGCTGTACCTCTGCTCACAGCCTGCGAGGGGCCAGGGGCTCAAGCCCTCTGCCACCCACCTCCCTGCAAGTGCATGTGTGTAGCAGAGAGCAGAAACGAGACCTGTGTGTTTAAACTGGCAAGTTCTGTGTTTGTCATCGAGCTGCAAAATGATACCCTAACAGATGAGGACAGGAACTTCTTGGAAGGCTCGAGCGCAGACAGCAGGAGTGGGGGAATAGCATTTTGCTTTATTTCCTTACGTGCAATCCAAGGGTTTGGGTTTGGGGGTTTTTTCCCCCTTTCTTGCAGTGTTGTGTTTTCCTATCCAAATCCTGGGTGTGAGGCTGCCAGCCCTCAGGGGATGGCATTTTGGGGTCAGGGTCTCTAGCTTTGGGTGCACCTAAATGCACAAATAATAAGCACTGGGCTTGAGGGTAATGAAAAGCAAAGCAGGGAAGCAGTGTGAATGTGTGTGCCGGGGCATCATCGAAGAGCCTGCATCCGAAATGAACACCGAACACCGGCTATCGCCAGCTGACTGGCTACACGGAGCTGCAGGAGACATTGCAGCCATGCAGGTGACACTGAGCAGAAGGCGCTTTTTGCGCTGCGTTGTAGGAGCTTAAACTAGCAGCCGGCTCCTGTTTATCACCAGGATATAGTACCTGTTTCAGTGGGTGGATAATTGTAGGTGAATGAGAAAACGCTGCTTTTCTTTGGGTTAATGCCATGTGTTGGGTGCAATTAAGCTCGCAGCAGGAACTTTTATCAGGTGCTGCGTGGTGGGAAGGCAGCCGCTTAACTTGGCGATTCTCCCTGGTTTATTTATCACTCCGAGGTGATGCCTTGTTTGGCTGGATTGGGATCCTGGCTGAGGTTAGGATGCAAGAGGGGATGTGTGCGGCACAAAGGGAATGTCGACTTTCTCTCTGCGATGCTGTGACTATCAGGAGACGGAGATGCATTTGAGGTACTGCTGATATTAAGGATGCTCTTTTTTAGCTTAAATTAGAAGGAAAACCCTTAACAAGATCTTAATGAAACCGGAAATATTTATTCCCCAGCCCTTCCGTGAGATGCCAGCCAGCGCCTAACTGCATCTCAGCTCTCAATTTATCCTGAGGCATCACGAATGTCTGAATGACTGGGGTGTCCCCAGGGGGGAGACAAAGAGAGATGGGCTCTGGGGATCAACCCAGCATCATCTCTGCTCTAACACAGACTTTGCTTCATCCCCCAGCATCACCATGGGGCAGCCCTGAGAAGAGAGCGACTGAGATGAGAAGGTGAGGGAAGAGGGACCACACTCATGGCTCAGGGCATTAGCACGGAGCTGCCCTGCTGTGGGGCCTGGCCTTGGGATGCCCACCAGCACCCGCTTTGCTGTGCAGGGTGTTCTGCAGCCCTGTATGCCCTTGGCAGAGCTGTGTGGGCAGCTGAGCCCTTACCCGCTGTCTGACCCTGTCCTCGCAGTGATTAATCACAAAGTCATCAACCCCAGCCTGGTTTGGGTTGAAGGGAGCTTAAAGCTCATCCAGCTCCAACCCCTGCCACGGGCAGGGACACCTTCCACTGGAGCAGTTGCTCCAAGCCCCTGTGTCCAGCCTGGCCTTGAACACTGCCAGCGATGGGGCAGCCACAGCTTCTCTGGGCACCCTGTGCCAGCGCCTCAGCACCCTCCCAGGGAACAGCTTCTGCCTAAGAGCTCATCTCAGTCTCCCCTCTGGCAGGGTAAAGCCATTCCCCTCTCCTGTCCCTCCATCCCTTGTCCAAAGCCCCTCTCCAGGTTTCCTGCAGCCCCTTTAGGCACTGGAGCTGCTCTGAGGTCTCCCCTTCAGGAGCCTTCTCCTCTCCAGGCTGCCCCAGCCCAGCTCTCAGCCTGGCTCCAGAGCAGAGCTGCTCCAGCCCTCGCAGCATCTCCATGTCCTTTGCCCATGGCAGGGGGTTGGAACTGGATGAGCTTTCAGGTCCCTTCAACCCAAACCAGGCTGGGTTCCGATGATTCTATGACACCATTCTATGACACAGCTCACAGTGCCCTGGTCCAGCACTCACAGACCAGCAGTGCTCTCCAGGCACTGATGCAGCATTTCCAACCCCAGGGTTTAAAACCCCTCCGGGCAGCCGAAGAGGCACAATTAAAACGTGTCATTGGGAGCAGCAGCACGACACAAACCAACCACAGGGCAAGGCCACAGAGACCCAGTTCCAACGACCCCATTGCCTGTGGCACTGCATCCCCCTGCCAAGTGCATGTGGCAGGGATGCCCCCCACACGTGTGTGTGCACATGCATGTGCAAGAGGACACGCATGGAGGGGTCTGTGCCTTCGCACACGTGCATGTGTGAGGCTGCGTGGCCCCTCTCCCATGCCGAGGTGAGGGACATGTAAGGCTATCGCTGTACTTGAGCACGGATTGCTGTGGGCTAACTACAAACAGATGTATAAAAATAAACAGAAATACTAGAGATGTGATTACCAAGGAAACGCATTTACATACAGGAAAATGTCCAAAATGACTGTCATTTGCTTCCTTTATTTATTCACATTTATAGAAATGCTCCCACCCTGGGATCTGGGCTCGGTCATGCTCGACATCACAAGGAATGGAGCCCGCTGGACCCCAGCCCCACCGCCAGCTTCCTGCTCCCGTAAGGGAAAGCCACCCCTTTCCAATGGGGCTCAGCCTATGCAATGATGGAAACCTCTTTCCTGGGCACAAAGATTCCCCATCAGCTTTCCTGGGAACCCCCCAAGGATGGATTTCCTGGGCTTACAGTGGGGCAGCCCCGCATGGACTCGGGGCAGCCACAGGAGGAATCAGGCACTGAGAGCTGGTGGTGAAGCAAGAGGGATGTTATTGGGGCAGGGATACGGGGGAATTTCTCAGTCCAGTTGCCAACCAAGAACCTGAAGGGGGGAGATACAGGCTGAGGCAGAGCAGGGGAGGAGTGTTTGAACTTGCAAGAAATGGAAATCAGAAGAGCAAATTTGGGTCATGCCAAAGCATTCGCTCCACAGGAAATGAAACGTTTCACAAGCCTCTCCTTTTCTCCCTTTCTTTTCCCTTTCATTCCTTCTTTCGGGGGGGTTACGATAAGAACAGCTTCATTTCTAAAACACACAAAGAACAGGTCTTAGCTGTCTTTGTTTCCTGCAGGTTGTGCACGGAATGCAGCCCTCACACCCAGCCTCAGCCTGATCAAAACAGCATTTGGGGCTCATTCACCAGGCATCAGCAACAAAACCCCTGCACTGTTTGGGCTGGGATTCCCTCAGACTAAAACCTTCACTCCAAACCTTCCCTGTTATCCAGGAACAGCCCAGGCACTGAACGCGCAGACAAACGCACTGTGGGGGATAAGGCAGCTCCATTCCAGCCCCCAGGAAGCTGATGGAGATGTTGGGGTGCAGCGAGCTGAGCAAACCGAAAGGTTTGCGATGTTCTGGGAATGGCTGCAGAGGAGGTTGGTTTGAAGAGAAGATTTGTGCTGGTTTTTGAGGGGGGGCATTCATTCCCTGTGAGGGTGCTGAGGCGCTGGCACAGGGTGCCCAGAGAAGCTGTGGCTGCCCCATCGCTGGCAGTGTTCAAGGCCAGGTTGGACACAGGGGGCTTGGAGCAACTGCTCCAGTGGAAGGTGTCCCTGCCCGTGGCAGGGGTTGGAGCTGGAGGAGCTTTAAGGTCCCCCCTAAACCAAACCATTCCATGATTCTCTGGTTTGCAGTGGAGCCTTGCCCTGGCGCTGCTCTGCCATCAGTAAAGCCAGCACTTGGCTTGTGGATCTTTTGTTACTGATGGTGTTGGGCCCATCAGCTCTCCCACTGGCTGTGTGGTGATCCCACAGCACTGAGGGACGGTGCTATGGCCCCAGCCGGGTTGGGGGTGCTGAGTCAGCGCTGCCCACTGCATCACCCACCCCAGCCTCCCTCGGCACAGGGCAGTGGGAAGATGACAGTTTGCTGCTCTGTTCTTGCCTCTGTTGGGTAATTAACACTGACGGGGTGTGTGCAGAGTTCCTGGGTAATTGCTCACACACCTAAGGTGTGGTGGAAGTCAAGGAGGGGAAGCAAAATCTTCTCCTGACCTAGATGCAGAGGTGCTGCCCAGCGGCAATGGGATGAGGAGGTGGAAGAGGGGGAAGCAATTGATGAAACGCAGTCTGCAGGCACAGCACGAACCCAGCCTTCCCCCAGGCGCTTGGAGCAGGGACTGAAGTAACCCCAGATCGTGCTGGAAGGGGAAGGCTCCCGGAGCAAGGCATGGAGCATCTCTGCACAGACGGGGAGCCGGGGGCTGCACGGTGACACACTCTGAGTCAGCCCTGCAACGCTGTCACAAGGGAGGGCTGTATTCGCAGGAGCCTCACGTGTAGGACATGGAAGGTAATGCTCTGCTGGCTGCCCGTGTGTGTGCCCACATGTTGTGCTGATCAGGTTAACCAGCTCATTTGCCTACAAGTAGGGTGTCAAGCACTAATGGCTTTGGACAAGCAGCCTGTGCACTGCTTTGCTCTCCAGCCCTTCTGGGAGCTGCTGCAGGCGCTGCCAAGCTGGCCCGGCTCAGGGCAGAGGGACTGGGGCACTGCATCCAGGAAACGTGCCAGCAAGGGCTTCTGCAGCCATTGACTTGACAGAGCAGCGCAGTCCCCGTGCTGCAGGAGCGACGGCCTTGTTACACTGCCACTGAGTCTGGTTCACAACCTTGGCAAGGACTGGAGAATAGAGATTAGCACCACGATGCTCCTTTCATCCCTTCCTGCATCTTCTAGAGCTCGCCTCCGGTACGTACAGAGAGTTTGGGGGCTTACAGCGTGCCCCAGAGCAGAGGCACCAGCCAGGTGCCACCAGCATCAAGCAGGCCAGAGGTCACGTCCAGTCTTGTCACTCCTGTTATGCATGAGGAGAAAACACTCCTGGTGCCACGCAGGCAGCCCCTGCCTGAGTTTCTCTCTTGCCCACAGAAACCATAGGTTCCTGCCTCTGTTCTCCTTTCAGATTCCTTATATTGACCCTTCCTGCTCGCAGTCCCACCCTCCCTGTCCTCCCCTCTTGGCTCTGCTGTTTCCTGCTGGCTCTCTGGCTGTGCCTGGCATAGAGCACATCAGTGATGGGGACCTTCCCTCCATCCCTTTCCCCCCGCAGGGATGTAGGCTCCCGGTAGAACTGCCCATTTGTCCACACTCAGCCTCCAGCCTCCCCTGGCAAGTCATTATCTGGTTTCATTTCTCAAAGCCTTCGTGCCAACATCCAAACCTCTGGTAGAGACCGAGTCGTGTCCTCCACAGCCTTTCTAAAGGAAAATGAAACCACATCACAGCAGTTCAAACCGAGTTTATTGCCAGGACCAAATCCTCTCCTTTAGCTTGCTAGCAAAACATTCCAAACTCATCTCCTCTGTTTCTGGCCGGTAGAGCAATCTGACTGCGATCAAGGATATCTGTAGCACTTGTTCTCCCATCTCTGCCCCGCAAGATAAGTTCTCGCGTACTCACAGCTCCCAGGATTACTCATTCCTCCCGGATGAGGCCTTCTAATTCTTCCATCTCATTGCTCATGTTCCTGGCGTGGGTACAGAAATACTTGAACTGTTTCTGCCTGGTCTTATCTGAGCTCTCAGCAGAGGAGGTGCCGGGGGTTTGCTGGCTGGAGGGCTGCCTGATGTCGGCTCTTGGCAAGGTAAGTGCTCTCCCATTCCTTGCTGCTCTCTGCTCTTCCTTTCTTGGTTGCCCTGCTCCTACTGACATGGTCATCCTCCAGCTTTACGTGTATTCCAGGCAGGGTGCAACCAAGGCCAAGAAAGGAAGCGCTCATCGAGGCTGTCTGAAGACCCATCCCCAGGGAACATCACTCCTTATCTTTCTTCCTACTGATAACCTCCTTTTAATATTATCCACTGCAGACTCACCCTTCACAAGTTCTTTATCCACTTTAATTCTGCGATCCCATCTCCTCTAGGTTAGCTAGTAATTTCCCATGGGTGCTTTATCCAATAGTTGTTTAAATCTAGACAGATGCAACACAATGCATTGCCTTTGTGCAGAAAAGCTGTGGCTTGCTTAATATCCGACAAGCCATCTTAGGAGATCCCATGTTGTATTTTATCCCCTTTTTCCATACATACATGCTTTACAGTCTCCAGTGTGGAAGCAGTGCCTTGGGCTGAATCCTTGCTACCAGTTCTGCTCTTTCATAAACCAGTTCCTCCAGGACTCTGAGGTGGAGCTGAGCTGGTTCCTCAGTGCATTAAACTGTTGGAACTTTCTTCCCACCAAGGCAGTGGTCACTGCCATTTCCATACCCACATTCCTGTGCTCAAAAGGAGCAACCTCAGCAGTCCCAGGGCAGGGTCCAAGCAGTCTGAAGGCACGGCAGCATCTTCCCCCCATCCTCCCATACCCATCCCAGATTTCTCATGTCATAAAGCCCACTTTCTGGTCATGCCCCCTTCACCCCAGCAGACCAGTTCCCATGGAAAATCCCACATTTAAGAACACCCCGTTTTCCACTAATGCTTTCCAGTGACAAAACCTTCTTCACGAGCTCAGATCATCTCCTTGGCCTTCTCCACAAGGCAACTCCTCTGAAGATCTCCCAGGTCTTTCTTCTCTTTGCTCCTCTTCCCCACCTTGGCCTGGACACCCTCGACATGTGAAAGCAGAAGCCTCTCCCCCACTCGCGTCACCTTTTGGCGTGCTCTGTCCTCTCTCGGTTTCTCTGCATGCCCCCTTTCACATCAACCTCTACTTTTTGGTTAACTTCATCATCTCCTTCTTCCAGCACTAGCTGCTATTTTATCTTTTCCAGCCTACTTCTGTTTCCCCTCCCTGAGCTCTGATGCACCAAACCAAGGTCTCAGCTCCGTTCCCTGTTCTACTGCCTGCCCCTTTCGTGGGTTTCTAATGCTGTTTCTGAGGTGTCAATGCTTGGCCAGGCTGCCCCTCGGATCTCTTCACACAGCAAGTGTCTGCTGATCTTTCTATGGCTCCTCCTTTCTCCTTTCCTCTATTGTTTTCATATTTCCCATGTCACTCCACCACAGTATCCAGCTCTTTCTACACTTGTGGGTCTCTCTTCCATGATGCCCTCTAGATAAAACCCATTCACTTTGCAGGCACCAGGAGGAGGAGGTTGTGGCAAGCTCTGGAATGAGAATAAGTGTATTCTTTTCCAGCTTATCAGCTTTATCCTATATATATCCCCTCTGTTCTCCCTTTCCTGTGTGGCTGCAAGTGAGAGGGGAATTGTGCCATGGAACACACACAGCAAAGGCGATACCATCCTGACCCTTCGCCACAAGCAGCCCACTTAGCGAAGAAAGAAACTGCAGGACACATTCAGCCACACAACAACCAAGGAACTGAAGTATAAGATATCCACCCCATTAAAAAGCTCCAAGATGAAAATCCTCCTCTCGTGGCATTGTTGTTTTCATCTTAAAGATGCTTTGATTTGTCATTTCTTATGTCCTTGCTATACAAAAGCAGCAGAACAGCTCTCCACACAAGCACCATTAGCTACTTAACACATCAGGGTCGGAAGGAATAAAACCTGGTTTTGCGGCTATTCTTTGAGTCCAGCTCATCCTGCTATGCGGAGATACACCAAAATCCAAGGGATTCACCACTCCTGCAACCCTTTCCCTAGGAGGAGCCGTTGTGAGATGATTTTATCAGCCAAGACCATCACAGTCACTTGTGGGTTTCATTCGATTTCATCCTCCTCTTGAGCGAAACAGAACACATGAAGTGCAGGCTCCAAGCTCATTACGGACAGCAGCAGAGCTGCCCTCCTGGGCCACCCAGGCACACACAGTGCGATTTGATTCACAAGCCACATGCCATCGCAGGAAGGATCCGCTCGCCGTTACACAGGTCCATCAAGCCAGACCCAGCCATCAGACCCCAAAACACAGCACAAACCCCTCCACGCTCCCCAGCAGCCATTCACGTTGCCACTCGCCTGCTCGTTGCCTCCTAGCCCCCGGGGCTGCTTTGTGCAAAAGAAGCCCCACGGTGAAAGCAGCCAACGTCGAGAGTTTCCAAGAGACATGAAAATAGCAGAATGCAAATGTTGTGGAGGCTTGAAATTTCAAGTGATTTACCGGTGTCAAACCCGTAAAATCAATTTGGCAGGTGCTCGCTGGTTAAAATTAGTTTTAACTGAAAGCTGGAGGCATTATTGTGGGTGTCTTTGAGCATTGTTTTGGATGCACAAGGCATAAGCCCGACTGCGTGTGCGCAGCGCATGTATGGAGGGTGTGAAGTGTAATCCTTCTCGTGCGCCTTGTAATGCTTTTTGTGCATGCTCAGAGCTGAAGCCGTGTGGCTGGTTACTGCGGAACGGGATCTGCAGAGGTTTCCCGGGGTTTCAAAGCCCTGCTCCGCTGTGGGCCTGGGTGCAGTCAGAAGGGTGACGGAGGCAGGTCCCTGCCATGGTGCAGCCTGAGTGCCTGCAGGTTTGGAACCCAGCACGGTTGGGTTTGAAGGGCAGCAAGCAAGGACTCTGTCCTTGCAGTGATTAATCACAAAGTCATCAATCCCAGCCTGGTTTGGGGTGAAGGGAGCTTAAAGCTCATCCAGCTCCAACCCCTGCCACGGGCAAGGGACACCTTCCACTGGAGCAGCGTGCTCCAGGGCCCTGTGTCCAACCTGGCCTTGAGCACTGCCAGGGATGGGGCAGCCACAGCTTCTCTGGGTACCCTGTGCCAGCGCCTCAGCACCCTCACAGGGAAGAGCTTCTGCCTCAGAGCTCATCTCCAGTCTCCCCTCTGGCAGGTTAAAGCCATTGCCCTTGTTCCAGTTTAAAGCTATTCCTCCCTGCTGTCATATACCAGCCCCCAGAGGCAGCAAGAGCTGCCATGCCCACCTCAGCTCCAGCAGCAATAAGAGCAGAGCTCATCCTGACTGGTCCCTCGAGCTTTTCCTCCCCTACCCATAGCGGAGCAGGGCCACATCTTCTCCTGACTCCTTACTCTTTTTCCCAAGGAGCCCAAGAGATGCAGGAGATGAGGGACGGCTGCAGGGGGAAGGTGAGTCAGTGTTTGGCAGTGGTAGGTGGCTGCACAGAGAAGGGGGTCCTGAGTGGAGATGAGTGCAGGCCTGGAGTGCACATCCCAGACCCCTGAGCAACTCATGCTCTCCTTTGCTCCGCACCTCCAGCATGGACACCCCATCTCCACCCACTCTTCTCCAAACACAGCATCTCCGCCCAGCTTCCCATTGCGCTGGGGCTCCTCTCCCCCTGGGGACATCCAGGCAGGATCCATTCCCAAATGCTTCCCATACATCAGAACCTGCTCCAGGAGCTGCGAGAGCAGAGCAAGACCAGGTCCAGGGGCTCCGTGCTGGCTCTTCGACAAGCAGCAGCAGGGCTGGCCCAGCACGGCTCCCATCCGCGGCGCGGGGTCAGCAGCGAGCGCGGAGGGCAGGGAGCCCTTTACCTCCGCTTTGGAGCCTGAAAAGCAGCAGAAAAGGGCTCGCTTTGCATTAATATTTTTCTTCAAAAGTTTTCTGGCTCCCTCCCTTCCCGGCTCCTGCCAATATCCCCGGGAGGGGGCGGCGAGCGGGGAGCAGGGAACGTCTGGCAGCTTTTTGTTTTCGATTCGCACAAGCTGGTTTGTGTGCGCTGTTTTTTCTCTCTCTGGAAGCCCGCTGCAGACGTGCACTTCCTGCAGAAAGCGGCGCTTGCAAGGGGGGAAAAAGCCTCTCGCAAACACCCCTCGTGTCCCTTTCGCTCTGCAGAACCCCGGCCTGGGCTCTCTGTGTGCTCCCTGCCATGCGCCAGCCACCGGGAGCAGCCAGCCCCGTGCTCCCTGCGCGGCTCTGCCTGTACCAGCCCTGCCTGCACCTAGCCCTGCCTGCATCACCCTGTCCTCTTCGCTTCCCAGCACATCCCCACCCCACACTGCCCCGCTGCTCCCGCGGGGCTCAGGCCGGGTTTGTCCGGCTCCCATGAGGACATGGAGGGAAGCTCCAAGCCCGGGTGATGGATGTGACTTTGGGGGTTAGCCAAGAGAGGAGTCTCTCTGACAGATCCCTGCCATGGCATCCTGTCCTGCTGGGCCAGAGATGCCCTGCTGTGGCAGAAGGCCACTCCAGATGTTTTGCCAGCTGTTCCCCTCCGGTTCTCTCAGTGCCACTGCCTTCCTCCGCAGTGCTTTTGAGGATGGGCACGAAGGGATGGCTGCAGGACGGGAAAGGGCACCTGGGAGGAGCAGGGGCATCTTCAGCTCACAGCCTCAGCGTAAGATTTGGCTTCTCCCATTTGGGGCCCCACTGAGCCCCACACCGCATGCCAGGTACCATCAGTCACACATTGTCCCATCCAGACCTGGGCTTCCATAGAGGAGGTTCTCTGGTCCCGGAGCCTGTGCTGGCGGGCAGGCACAGGGATAGCCAGGAGTGTGAGGTTAAATAATTCATTCCTCATAAATCCTTCCTAGAAACAATCTTTTCCTTCCCAGGGAGACACATTACCACCTTGCACACACAGACCTGACCAGGAATTAGACGAGCGAGTTTCTACAGCAGCAAACAGGGCAGGGAGGAAGGAGAGAAGGGAAGGAATAAAATATAGATTCTTGAACTCAGACCTGGGAAGCAGCAAAGCATCAATCTTGTTAAAGAACTCGTGTGGACTCTCCAGCCAGCCCACTTTATCCTGACTCCTGACAGGCCCCGATGATTTGTGCCTGCTCAGCAGAGGAGAAGTCCCATAACTCACCCGCCGAGACGGCGTGGGATGGAAGCCGGGAATGACTCACGGCACGCCGCATCCTGCCCCTGCACCGGGGCTCCCCATGGGCTCCGGGACGGGATGGGCTCTGTCCTCATCTCACACCTCCAGCGAGGCACAAAGGCCGCAGGATTTGCTCACAGATCTGTGGGGCTCACGGTGTTTTCAGCCATGCAAGGTCCGGGTTATAAAGAGGGGGTGAAATTCATGGGTCGTCCCCATTTAGTTTGCTGCTTGCCCGGAAAAGAGGCACAGTGGCTGCCCCCCGTCGTGCAAGCTGGGAGGATTTGTTCTTTACACCCAACCCTCTTTAAACAGGAGGACTCCTGCCACTGCTCCTGACGGTGGAGGGTCGAGCCCGCAGGGCTCTGTGGAGATGCGCTGAGCACCGTTATCACCTCTGAGATGGATGGGACCTCTGCTCTGAGCCCTGCCTGCAGGCACCAGAATGGAGTCGGTGATGAGTGCAGAACCCGGAGCAAGGAGAGGGAATTCTCCCTGGAGCCCTGCCAGGCCAAGCCCGCTTCCAAAAACACATCCATCCGTCCTGCTCGGAGCCCAAAGGTTTTTGGGAAGGAGGCTGCTGCTGCTGCTTTGTATGCAAAAAATAATAGCAGCCCCGAGCTCCCCGCATCCCGGTGAAGAGCACTGAGGTCCCTTTCAAATCACAGCGTTTATTCCAGAAGAGAGATGGGGAGAAGGGAAAGAAAAAGACACACATGCACCACACGGCTCTGGCAGGCAAACACAGCTCCAGGGCTCCTGTTTGCCCATCACAGGAAGATTTACTAGGGGAAAAATATAGGCTGATTAATTATGCAGCCGGTTTGGTCCATTATATCATAAAACCCAGCTGTGTAGGACAACCTTGGAGATGCTACCTCTCCAGCATTATCTCAGCCCGGAACCAGGCGCCTGGAGCCAGGAGAAGCCGTCTCGGCATTGAGCGCTCGCCGCCGCGCGGAGCGATAGCATCTTCCCAAACCCACCTCTTCCATTGGAGATTAGGAGTGCAGTGAACTTTGATATTGTACCACTGCTAATTTCAATCGCAGGCCCCTCGCTGGTGTCACCGGAGGCCTCGGGTTCATTCAGAGAGCTGCGGCAGCTCGGAGGGGAGGAGGGAAACCAGCCAAAGACTCCCTTGAATATTAATGAAGCATCAAAGCTTTTAGCTGCATGGCCGTGTCTGAGCGCGGCTGCTCTCCAGGGCTCTGCTATGTTTGGCACAATAAAGCCTTGGTAATTATTTCCAATAACTAATTTAGATTATCATTAGCCCCACATTGGAGGCACAGAGAACGCTGCCCTTTCAAACACTTGAACCACCGAGCCTCAAAAATAAACCGCTCGCTCTCTGCAAAGAGATCTTTGCCAGCTCTAATAAATTAGAATATATTTGTGTGCGTTAGTGCCTGTGGTGGCTCCGGATAATGAGAGCAGGTTGTGTCTGGCAACGGAGGAGAAGGCGGCACCTCCCCTGCTCCACACATTCCTTCGGGCCCCAATTTGTCCCCATTACCCTCCCGCACCCCCCGAGTCTGGCAGCTGACCCTGTCACAGCCAGTAATAACCCATAAATCATTCCATGCCTTAAAGAACACATCTGTGTGGTGTTACAGCCTCCTGTGCCCTCGCTGCCAGCCCCATGCTGAGCTGGGCACTGCACTCCACTGGGGATGCTCTGCCCCAACCCTGCTGCCCTCTGCAGCCGGGGGTCTGCAGCTCTGCCCACAGCACCCGTAGGGACACGGGTTTGTGATGGCCTTGGCAATGCTGGGGTAAAGGTTGGACTTGATGGTGCTAAAGGTCTTTTCCAGCCTGGTTGATTCTAGGATTCCCTGCAGTGTCCAGGCAGAGCTCCCTGTGCTGCCCTCGCTCCAGCCCTGGGGGAATCCAGCACTGCGGTCCCTAGTCCCTATGGGTCTCCCCTAGGCACTGTGTGGCTCATGGAGCAACCCTCGCTGCCACTCCACCTCCATGGAGCAATCCCAGCTAGCAGGGATGTCCTAGGGAGGAGGTGGGAATGCGGCGCATCGCCTACCCGCAGCCAGGCAGGTAAGCTCCATCCAGAGCAGACGACCTCCAACTTCCCCAAGACGAAGCTCCTGGTTCCCCCCTGAGCCCAGAGCCTGCCCTGCCCCAAGGAGACCTGCCTGTAACTCCTGCCTCTGCCATCTGCAAGAGCCTTGGAACCTTGGGTGAATCACTCCCGCTTTCACAGCCTCCGTTTCATCAACCATGTCATTAGGCTAATGATAATTAATGCCTGCAAAGGGGTTTATGCTCTTCAGCTGGAAGGTGATAGTGAAGGGTAAATTATTGTTATTACCATAAACACAGAGTACCTACCACTTACCATGGGTGGGACCTGCTTTTTGACTTGCCTCAGCTCTTCTTGGATTAGGACCAGGGTCAGGTGCGAGCTTCACCTCCTCCATCGTTTCCAAGTGAACCTGTGTTTGAGCCCACGGCTGGGCTCTGGTCCTTTTCCATGCAAACACTCGAAAATAAGGGTTGAGCTCATTTCATAGGATCACAGAATGGTTTGGGTTGGAAGGGGCCTTGAAGATCATTTCATGGAAGTGCTGCAGCGCTGCTGGGGTAGGATGCAAGAGCTTCCTCTACCATCTCCATGCCCGTTCTCCAAGGAGATAATCACCTTCCTCTCACTGTCTTTGATATCTACCCTTTTAGTGGTGAAACCAGCCAGGCTGCATCCCTTCATTAGTACATAAACACGTGTGTGCATGGATGTGTGTGCCCCAAGAACACGCGTGCGCTAGGAAATGCTCTGTGTGTTTCTGGCAGGGGTGCAGAGGGCAGCCCACACCACGTGTGACCCAGCACAGCCTGGACCTGGGGCCTTCCATTGTCCCCATGTGCCTCTCACAGCCAGAAAGGACAGCAGCTAGTGCTAGGATGTGAGCAAACCCTTCAGCCCCGGGCAGCGTCCCACATCACACAGTGCAATTCCCCGTGTCCCAGATCTTCCTGACCCCTTTCCCCATCATGGCCATGCATCCCAACACCCTTCCCGTCGCAGTCACACTTCTTCCTACTTTCTTTTTCAACTTGCTTGTGGCTTAGATTTGGTTGGCCACTTGATCGACTTCATGATTGACTTCTTTTCAAGCTTTTATTCCCTATGGACAGCCTCAGTTTTCATTAAAAATCTTTCATCAGAATGAGCCAAAATTTTCAAAGTCTGTTTCTGGTTTTGGGGTTTTTTTGTGGTTTTTTTTTTTATTAAAAGCTGAAATCTGCAGTGGGGAAACAAAACAATGACAATAAAATGAGATGTTTCCCTCCCTCCCTTCCTCCCCATTTGTGCCGACATCCCCCTTACAGAAGATTCCTGTTGCTGATCTGCAGGACCGCCTGCTGCTTGCAATGGGACAGGCAGAGAGGCTCTGGGTGAGCGCAGCCACAGCTTTGCCCAGCCAGGTCTCAGCAGGGATGGAGGTGCCTGTGTCAATGTGACCCCTCTCAGAGCTGCACCAGCCCTTCCCTTGTATCCAACCTGAATCCTCAAAGGTGCCCAGAGAAGCTGTGGCTGCTGCATCCCTGGCAGTGTTCAAGGCCAGGCTGGACGGGGGTCAGAGGGATGCCCTCCCTGCATTTGCACCCCTCCTGCCTCTTGCCCAGGGCTCCTGCTCTTGGTTCATGCCATCTAAACAGGTTACTATGAAATGTAATGATGTCTCCTCCTTCCCCCTCTCGTCCCGGTTCCTCTCTCTCAATCCCTAAGTGATTTCTTCCAGCCCATGTTAATGTTTTTGGAGGAAATGGGTTATCTTCCCTATCTTTCCATATGTGCAAAATCGCAGCTCCTACCCCCTGGCTCAGCACTGCATACTAATAGGGAGGAGGCTGAGACTGAAACGTATCAAAATGCAAGAACTCAGCTTTGCTTTTGCATCCTCAAAAGCCTTATTTTGCTGTTTGGGCCAAACATATTGTGCCTTTTCTGTAACAATGAACTTATCACACTTATTATGATAAACTGGGAAGGCGCCTTCCACAGCAGGCTGACATCCTGCAGATTGACTTCAGCTCGCAAATACTTTTGGATACACGTATTTTGTTCCATGGCTTTTCTGACCAGGGGAGTATCCCGCCTGCAGCCTGTCTCTGTGTGAGCACCGCAGCTGAGCCCCAGGCCATGGCACCTCTCACTGCGCCTCTGTGCTCCCTGGGCAGTGCCAGGGCACCCGTTACCCTGAATAAGACTCATTGAGAAGCACTGGAAGATGGTTATTGAGCTGCCCTAATGTAAGTCCGGCCCCAGCCCAAGGCACAAGGGCTTTTCAGCGCAGGACATCCCACCCGGCCTGTGCTGCCATCCACTGAAGTGCACTGCGGAAGTCATCCCTCTCCTGAGCACTGTTCCTCAGGTCCAAATCTGCAGGAGGCATGAGAGAGCCTCTGGAAAGCTGAGCCAGGCAGATATGATCATAGAGTGGGTTGAAGGGACCCGAAGCTCATCCAGTCCCATCCCCTGCCATGGGCAGGGACACCTTCCACTGGAGCAGTTGCTCCAAGCCCCTGTGTCCAACCTGGCCTTGAGCACTGCCAGGGATGGGGCAGCCACAGCTTCTCTGGGCACCCTGTGCCAGCGCCTCAGCACCCTCCATAGGGAAGAGCTTCTGCCCTAAGAGCTCATCCCAATCTCCCCTCTGGCAGGTTATAGCCATTCCCATTGGCCTGTCCCTCGCCAGGTTTCTTGTAGGCAAAGATAACGCTGTAGCTTTGCTCTCTTTCTAAGCAAGGTGAGACAAGAAGTCTCATTCAACTAATGTCCCCCCACAGTTAAGCCACCACTGCACAATCCCAAACTAAGCAAACATCTGGCGATTACACCTATAGCATTTCCCTGTGTGACAATCAACGAGGGCAGCAAACACATCCCCTTTTATCCCAGGCTGGCTAGCTACATCCCAAAGCCCTGACTGAACCTCGACCACCCCGCTCACCTTCTGCCGCCCCTTGCTTGCACATTTGTCCTGACACCAGTGTCCCTGCATCACCTGCATCCATCACATCCCCACCAGGCAGTGGCCAACCGCCAGTCTCCAAGGACCATGAGCAGAAATACGCTTAAAAACACACCGGATTGGTTAAAAAACTGTTTTCCTTCTTCCCACAGCCTGGCCAAAGCTGGATGGATGCTGTGCGGGGATAAATCCTCAGGACGCAACAAGCCACAGCCAGGTTGCCAGCCAGTCCCCTTAAGCACGTTTGGTGGCATAGGGAAATAACCAGCACATAAAGCTCTCTGGAGCTAATTCCTGGGAAACGAGAGTGCCACTCCGTGGTGAGCATCCGCAAACCGAGGGCTCACCCCATGGACCGCCTGCAGGCACCCCAGCCCACAGGACAAGAGCGGGGGCCGCGGGAAGCTGTGCTGTGCACATCACCTCCATCCTTCACCTTCAGAAGTGGAAGGTGCCTGAAAATGAGAGCAGAAATGCCTCCGCTGACAGGTTTGAATGAAGAGATTCCAGCTTGTTATGAACAGCCTTTGGATTTTCTGAAAGTTACAGTGCCGGGCATCATTTGTATGCAGGATGTGTTCTAGCTCAAAGGTACCAGAACTAATGCTGTCCTGTTAATGAACTGAGTGAGTAATAGCCATGGGTATAGAAAGCTTATGTCTGAAACTAATCCTAGTTAATGAATCTATTGTTACAGGTATTAAATGGTGACAGGGGGTTTCATCCATCAGCCCTCCATTAATCACAGCGTCCCCGCCTATGCTTATTATTTAGAAGCCAGCAAAGGGATCTTAATGATATTAGTAATAGAGAGGTCCTGGTACGTGACCTAGGACGAGCTGGGGATTTAAGGTGATAAGTGTCTGATCACATAAGGCATTTTAGAGGTGATCCGGGTGGCTCTGCTCCCCATGGCACGTTATCTGGTCTCTGCCAGCTTGCTCTGCTCAGTCAGGGCACAGCTCTCCGAGCATCACAGAGCCATGGTGGCCGTGCTGGGAGCCTCACCTCATCTGCTGCGGTCTATGAGGAAGCCCAGTGCCCACACGGGGTGTCTGCTAAGACGGGCACCGGGAGCCCAAGAAGGCAGCGTAGGGCCCGAGCATGCCCATCGGGTGCAGGCACGGGCAGGGGATGAACGTGCCTGCACAAGTAGCCAGGTGCGAGCCCACGTGCATGAGCACAAATACCCACACACCCACACAGCCTTGGAGCAAATGACTCAAAGGTTTCTCTGGAAAGACGTGAGGAGCATCTGATATTCTGCACTAATTCTCCATCTGGACGCGCTCGGCGTGTGCGTTGGGACGGGATCCATCGCATCGTGGTCTCCTCAAGGCAGGGGTATTTCAGTCCAGCAAAGGGACACCATCACCTCCAGGTAAAGCAGGCTCTGAGAGGCCAGGAGGGTGTCTAAGGTAAAGCAAGACACCACCATCAGGGATGGTCCTTGGCTGCATGGTTGGCTCTGACTGCAGCCCCTGCTCTAGGTTGCTGATGGTGGGAATGAGTCCCGGCTCTGCTCGCCTTGGCTCCAAGCGGGTGAGGCTGCATTTCATGAGAGCTCTCAATGGATGGTAAGTTTGGAAGGAGGTCTTGCTCTGGTGGGTTCAATAGTTCCTGTCCCCTCTTCTCCTTAAGACTACCGTGCCCTGAAGATTACTTCACCTGAAGGTTACCGCAGTGGCCCTGGTTAGGGACGTACCCAGAGCTGCTGCAGCAAGGCTCACTGGCCACCACGGCAGCAGCAGGGCCAGCAGGTCACCCCTGGGCTGGGGGTGAACACATTCCTCACTCCCATCAGATCAAAAAGCAGAGGGGAATACTCACCGCGTGCCACCCTGAGGAGCCCGGGGGGAGCTGGGCTCTCGGGACGCCTTGGGACTGCTCAGGGGATGGGAGGTCAAACTACGTGGTCCAGGAGCCCTGGAAATGTGGAAATCAGTGACCTTCCCCTCCTCTGCAGGAGCCAGGAGCTCAGATGGACACTGAGGGGTGCTGAGGACTGGCAGCTGCTGTCGGAGACCTGTGTGATACCCACTGCTCTGGGGGAAGAGCTGAGCTGA
This sequence comes from Myiopsitta monachus, assembly GCA_017639245.1. Classification (NCBI taxonomy): domain Eukaryota; kingdom Metazoa; phylum Chordata; class Aves; order Psittaciformes; family Psittacidae; genus Myiopsitta; species Myiopsitta monachus. The sequence continues at coordinate 2,175,827 of CM029917.1, read as the reverse complement.
TAAACGCTGTGCATCCAACCAGGACTGAGCATCCTCAGGGTTTCCTTCCACCTTGCCCGTTTCACAGGGTCATCCTATGGTTCCTTGGCACCAACATGCTGGGCATGGACCGGTTCCGGAGACCCGCAGGGTTCACCCTTTCCTATTCTTTTTAGGACTCAGAGCCCTAAGTTTCCATGAGAAAGCAGGACAGATGATCTGCCTCTTGGTTGCATTTGTAGGTTAATAACAGATGTGTAAATACACACATCTCATCTTCACAGGTATTCAGAGCCAGGAGCTCACCACTTGCCAGCGTTCAAACAAGCTCAGCTCTAACCCAATAAGCTGAATGTAAACCCAGCTCTAACCTCACACCCTGCCTTGCCAGCTACACAAAAGCCACCCCATTGCTCTGCCAGTCACACAAGGCAGCCCCACAGGGCTGGAACCTATCAGCCAGGTTTTGGAGCCCACTGCTCCTCTATCAGCTCCCTGCATCCCGCTCCTGCTCTGCTGCCCGGGTGGAGGTTGCAGAGCTTCCCAGAAGCAGGAGCTGAGCCCTCACCCCAAGGCCTTCTGCCACCAGAACCATGTTCTGGGGGTTGTGCTTTCTCGCAGTGTAAAGAATCCATCCTCAATTTCCAGCCTGCTGCAGAGGACGAAGAGGAACGATGGCTCCAAGGGGTGCACTGCTATGGTCAGGCCTCCAAAACACAGGAGGCTGCCTGGAAATCTCTTTGTAAAAGGGTAAGAAACGTGGTGCCTTCGCACTGTGTATGCTCACAGTTTTCTTCCCCATCAAAGAAGAAGGAAACTGCCTTTATCCAGGAAGGAGAGCTGAGATCCTCCCATCGCCTGCTTCCAAGAGCTGGGGCTTTCAACAGAACCCTCAGGGCTGCAGGGCCTGCCAAGCAAAGCTGAGCCCTGGCCAAGCCTGGCCAGTAAAGAGAAGCAGGGCTCAGGTTCCCCGTGCTGGGCAGCCCTGGCACGGAGCAGGTTGGTACCTGGTCTCCGGTAGTGCCACGGCACCAGGCCAGCAGCCAGCAGAGAAGGGAAAAGGAAGAGAAGAGATAATTATTAGTGATTGAAACTGATTGCATGAAAGAAGGACAGATGTTTCTTCTTGCGCTTGTGTGCCGGAGGCTATGGAGCCATGCAAGGGACCGGGGAAAACTCCTCCTCAGCCTGGGAACGCTGTGGCACTGAGCTGCATTCAAACGAGGACTGAAATCCACGCACAGTTTCCCTTTGACTCTTGCACATTCACCAGGATCTGGTTAGAATGCCTGTCTCCTCATTTCCCCCATGCAGGCAGGCGATGTCCATGTAGGCACCATCTGCCATGGGCCATAAGGTGCGGCACAGATCCCCCAGCTTCACTCCGTATCCCCAGACATGCAGCCATCCCAGTGAGGCACTGGGAGATGATGGGACTGGAGGCAACCAGGGCTGGCAAAGCAGGTGGGGAGCCAGGAATTTTGAGCACAGCATCATATAAAGGCACAGGGAAAGCTCCTGGCCATCCTAGAGCAAAACAGGCTTTCTATGGGAGCAGGAGCATTTACCAGTCAGCGTCGTAGCACCCAGCATGGGGGATCTGCTGGTGTTTTCCCTCACCAAGGGGCAGAGCCAGTTGGGTTCCCCCCCAAGCAGAGGAGTGGCTGTGGAAGGGGCACAGAGCCCCATGTGGTGTGGTATGTGGGCTGCAGTGCATGCTTAATGCTATAAAATATGCAAATAGAAGCTTGTCTTAGCAATGTTACTGACGGTGGTGATGTGCTTTTGGCACCAGCTCAGACAGCTTCAGAGCCAAGGCAGGACGGAGATGCATTAAGGGAGATGAGAAGGGGCTTTGCCCCACCATGAGAAGGATCAGCTCCTCCAGTATCTGCTGGTATGACCTGAGCTCCTGCCGTGGGAGCCAACAGAGGGACCATCCCGACCCAGATCTGCATCAATTTCACCTGAAGTAACTGTTGGAGCATCTGAAAGGAAGGTTCTGGGGAAGGTCCATGGGAAGCAGTGGGGCTCGGAGAGGTTTGGACCTCCCTTTAAGAGGAATGAAAGGGAGATTAAGGGAGGCAAAGGGTACAGTGGATGGGAGAGGAGGCTCAGCCCCGGGGGTGCCAACCAGGGTATCCTGAGGTGACCACCGCCAACATCACAGCACGGTGGCCCCGGGGGCGAGCGGGGCGCGCACCCATCCCCGAAGGGTGCCGCATCCATCCCTGGAGCTCCTTCCCTACCGCGGGATGCCGGCTGGATCCCGCCGCATCCACGATCGCCCACCGCCCTCTGGCGGGAGCGGGCCGCTCCCGCTGCCGGGAGACACCCGGTTGCCACGGAAACGGGATGTTCCGCTCCTCGGCTCCGATCCGGGGATGCCTCCGGCTGCCCGAGCCCCGGGCGGGGATAGGGAATTGCGGGAGAGGGGGGGAGCTCCCACCGGGTCCCCATGTCCCGGACATCCGGGTTGGTGCCGGATGTGTGAGGAAGGCGCACTGGGGGGGGGGGGGGGGGGGGGGCAGGGGCAACTGCCACTCAACCCACCATGACCCCCATCTCAACACCTCCAACAGTGCAGTGTGGGCCATTTCCCACACAAACCCTCTGGAGCACAGTCCCCTGCTCCCCGCTGTGTAGGGGGAGGTCAAACGCCCACTTCTTCATTTTGGGGAAAAGCCCTGACCTTCCGCACCTCCCCTCCTCACTCTGCACTGGAGCACGGACAGGACAACCCATCACCAACCTCTGCCGCATGGCGCACACCATCTCAGTGTGGATGTCCCACGCACCAGGCAGGAAGGTGCAGCATTGCTGACCACCCCCCTCCCATCCCACCCTCAGCTCATAGCCCTGCTCCACACAACCGGTGGGATGCCTGGCCTGGTCCTGTCTTACAGCTCCACTCCAGGACCACAGCTCCTGCTGCAGAGACACGACCTGTGCAGGGGTTCAGCTCATCCCACTACATCTCCCTGCGGCGACACTGCAAGGAGAGCTGCGTGTGCCATCCCCCTCCATTTCCTGGATAAAACCATTCACAGCGTGACGGAACGGCTGCAAGGAGCCTCTGGAGATGCTCTGCTCCAAGCCCTGCTCAGAGCATCCCTATGTGTGTGTGCGACCAAGTGCACGCCTGTGCCGTGCTGTGTGTTCATGTGTGTGTCTCTCCCCCTGCAGCTCTCTGCCTGGGATTACAGCTCTCAGCACAAGGCAGAGATGCTCTGTAAAGAGCTGCTCCTCCAGCCATAAGCGCTGCCTTGCACAGCACACCAAAGGCAGCTGCTCATCAGCAACTAAAGCCCAGCTCAGGGAGACCAACGTCATTCTGCACCCCCCAGTGTGATGTTCCCAGCTCTCCTGGGCGCTGGCTGTTTGAAGGCTGCTGCTCTACTGGGGGCTGTGAGCATTTGAGAGGATCAATGAGCCTGGGAAGGGGCCTGGATTGGGTCAGGGGGTGCTGCAGACCCTGCACTGTGAGGAGAGCAGCACCGCGCTGAGCACTGACCCAAGGGGCTCATGTGGGTAGGAACAGCAGCAGGGGCTCAGCCCCAGCACTGCCCTGACACCCCCTTCCCCTGCCCTGGCCTTCTGCAGGGACCAGCAGCTCCTGCTCCCACTGCGAGGTGAGGGCTGGGCTGTGCACCCTGCCTGGGGCAGGATGGATCCCCATGTCCCTGCACCAGGGACACTGGGCACACTGCACTGGCACACTGGCACAGGAGAGGACATGGGCCACCCCTGGGGGGACAACTGAGCCCTGAGATGTGTGTGGGGCTGTGCCAAGTCTGACCCCTGAGGGTCTGATGCACTCCCTAGACCCTACCTGTGCCCTTTGCAAAGCTGCTTTGGCTGCTCTGACCTTACACCAGGAGATCTGTGGTATGGTGCAGCCTTCTCCTTCTGCTCTCCAAGCACAGTGCGCGAGCACAGCTCTCCCTCCTGATCCTACAGCAGGCAAGGCCATACTCACAGCAACTGCACAAGACCATGCACAGCCCCAGCATCTCCCATCCATGGCATTCCCCAGCCCCAGCAAACACCCGACCATCCACCAGCTCCTGTTCCAACCTTGTCCAACCTCCTCTGCAGTCTCCCAGGACCAGAAATCCCACCACAAACCAGAGGGAAGCTGATGACAGTGGCTTAATCGCAACCAAAACCTTTCTTCAGGATGTTTGGGGTTTGGGAAATCACTGCTCAGCTTTTGTCCTGCCGTAACGTGGTGTTCCTGACTCCTCTAAAAAGCCTCTTGTTCTTTCCTCACTTCTCTCACGCTGGTGAATAATATTTCCACTCGCAGACTGAAATGAGATCCCGGTGTTTCAGCCAGCAAGGCTTTTCAATAACTGCTTATGTTCCTGGATGGAATTGCCTGGCAGACTTATGGCTCCTGAGCATTCAGGGGCAAGGGGGTGCATGAAGAGACCCATCAATCTGCAGCAGACCCAAGGCTCTTTCGGCTGCATTGTGGGAGCCTGGACTAGTGAAGGGCAGAGGAGATCAGAGGGTGAGCACTGAGATGGAACAACCTCAGTCCAGCACCGCAGGGATGAAGGAGCTCTGGAGGAGGCAGGAACCCCAGGCCCAGGGGCATGCAGCTCCCTAATGCACATCAGTGCATCAGTGCAGAGCCCAGACCCCTCCCCATCAGCTCATGAGGGCGACCTGAGCTGTGTCCCAGCCTGGAGGGCTCTGATAGGGGACCAGGGGCATCACCGAGTGGGAACAGCAGCATCCGTGCCTCGGTGGTCCCTTACAGCAGAGGAAGCCCTCCGAAGTGCTGCAGTGCCAGAGATGGGGTTTAGTTCCTGGGCTCCCTGAACTCAGTTTCCCTGCTCCATGGCACTGGCCAGGCAGGCACCTGGGAGTCCTGATGGTCCCAGCTGCTGAGCATCCTTCCAGGATGCCAAGGTGCCCCGGGGAATGGGCCAGCCCAGGGATGCTGACAGCTCGCCAAGCGGGCAGCAAGGAGCAGACCGTTCCTGCCAGCCTGGTGGTCCATCTGGCAAGCTGTGGAGCAGTTTGGCAACCCCCATCTCTGCAGCAAACTGCGTGGCAAGCTGCTGAGGGTTCAGAGAGCCTGGAAGCCACCAGTGCCCATCTGCCAGCCTGGCAAGCGCTGGGCACCAGAGGAGTCCCGGCTCCCAGTGACAGTGGGGTGGGAGGCAGGGAGAGCATCCCACAGGTCACTGCCAGGAGCCAGCTTGGCAGGGGCTGGAGAGCCCCAAATGCTGCCTCCTTTGCCCATCAGGAAATCACCGTTCTCCAAGCTGCAATTGTGAAGTTATCCTTGAACCACATCTCCAGCCGGGCTGTTCCAGCTCTGTACCAAATGGCTGGTGCCATCCTGTGGGCTCATCTCCTGAGGCTGCTGCACCAGCGGCCCTGCCTGCACCTTCCTGCACCCTCCTTGGGCACAGGTCACCCATGCCACCTGCCTGTCCCGGTGCTTAATGCCACAACTCCCTTGATTTCCCATCCCAAAGCTTGGTAACCCAGCCAAACCTTGATCTTCAGTATCAGGGCTTGGTGCTGGAGCTGCTGGGTACATCAAGCTCCTGTTAGCGCAGCCTCAGTGGGGACCACATTGCTGCTGAACTCCAGCATCTCCCCATGGACTCTTCCAGCTGTAGAGCTGAACATTTCTGAAGGCACAAGAAGTTGTTTATAAACAATGGGGAAATCATCTCTGTCTCCTTGTATCCTCCAAAGCATCGTGGCGATTTTCCTTTGGTTTTTCCAAGATAGCTCATCCTCTGGCACAGGCAGCACATGGGAATCTCAGCTGGATATTTCAGACAATTACGAACATCTTAACAAATGGCTGTAAGTGGTCTCTGGCGTTGGCTGCAGCAGTTGCTGAAACTACTGAAGGCTTTCTAATAAGCATCAGGATGGTAACAGCTCTAGCTCAGATCCTGCAAACTTCCCACTTGTGATTAACCTGGAATAGGAGTGTGCTCCTCTGGGAGCGGAGGTGCTGGTCGGCTCAGTGCAGTGCTGCCCCTGAGCAATCTCTGTGGATGAAGATGGGGCTTGAGCCAGTGTGTCTGATGCTGACAGCATCGTTGCTGAACTCCTCCCTGGACATCACCTCCCAGCCCAGGCTCAAACCAGCCCCAGTTCTGCTGCTCCTGTCCAAGGGAGGCTTCCACTGACCCCAAAGGAGGCTGCAGGACTGGGGCTCGTAACTTGTGGCTACAGTTACCGCACAACCCAGCTGCCCCATCCACATCCCCAGCGTAGTCATGAAGCCACCATCCAGGGAACAGAGCATCCCAGGGCATGAGGGAGGAGACCTGGGAGCACTGCGGAGCATTGGGCCCCACTCATCTCAATTCCCTACAGTATCTGTTTTCCAGCCCTGTCCCCTCTGCTTGAGGGACGATGCTGCTCAGCCTGGGCACTGCAGCGGGACTGGGAGGTGAAGCCTCCTCACACCTTAGGACCAGTTAATGAGATGATAGAATCACACTATGGAAGGTATCTTAAAGCTCATCCAGTTCCAACCCCTGCCACAGGCAGGGTCACCTTCCACTGGAGCAGCTTGCTCCAAGCCCCTATGTCCAACCTGGCCTTGAGCACTGCCAGGGATGGGGCAGCCACAGCTTCTCTGGGCACCCTGTGCCAGCGCCTCAGCACCCTCACAGGGAAGAGCTTCTGCCTAAGAGCTCATCTCCATCTCCCCTCTGGCAGGTTAAAGCCATTCCCCTTGTCCTGTCCCTACATCCCTTGTCCAAAGCCTCTCTCCAGGTTTCCTGGAGCCCCTTTAGGCACTGGAGCTGCTCTAAGGTCTCCCCTTCAGGAGTCTTCTCCAGGCTGGCCCAGCCCAGCTCTCAGCCTGGCTCCTCAATGTGCCACAGAAGCATGGAAAGAGGCTGTGCTGCACAGTAAGGACAAAGCTGGCACGGTGGAGCATCCTTCCCCTGCCTGGTTTCAAAAGAACACACATTGCAAGCTATTTATGTTTCTGATCAGCTCTTGGAAGCTGTGTCCCTTTCTACCTCCAAGAGCCTGAATCCCTGCCCGCGCTTCTTGTGCTTTCAGCTGCCTGTGAAAATGCCTGCGCTGGGGAGAAGAGACCATTCCCTCCCCTCGCAGGAGCCACACTCTCCAACAGTCGCTGTTAATTCATGCCACGACCAGAGGGTGTCATTTGGAGATGTTTCACCTTGGGAGTGCAGGGGCTCCCGTGGCCTGCAGGAGCTCACCTCTCCCTTACTCCATGCAGGAGCCTCCTGGAAAAGGACTGGCAGGATTTGTTGCCTCCCCCAAAGGGGCAGCAGGTGGATGTTTGCTATTATTAGGGGCTGTATTTCTCTTCTGCAGCAACCTGCAGCTTTTACCTCTCCAGCAGGTTGCTACTGCCATCCTGTGCTAAGGCCTAACAGGGCAGGAAGAGCTCAGCTTGGGCTCACATAGCTCCAGCCTCATCCCTTCTGTTTGAGGATGGATGTCTTTGGGAGGCAGAAGCACAGAAGAGAGGACCACACTGGTCCAGGTACTCAGATATTGGGAGAGCTGCCCTGGGCAGTTCCAATGCTGAGCACCCTTTGGGGAAGGAATTGTTCCTCAGCTCCATCTGAACCTCCCCTGGTGCAGCCTGAGGCCGCTTCCTCTTGTCCCATCCCTTGTTCCTTGGGAGCAGGGCCCAGCCCCCTCCTGGCTCCATCCTCCTGTCAGGCAGCTGTAGGGAGGGGTCGGGTCCCCCCTGAGCCGTCCCTTCTCCAGACTGAACCCCCCAGGTCCCTCAGCCATTCCCCACCAGCCGTGTCCATGGCTCTGCCCAGGCACACGCAGTGCAGAAGCAGCTCCAGGTTCCAGAGGGACTCAAGGAATCTGCTCCCGACGTCAGGAGTGTCGCGAGCTCTCTGCAAACGCGCCTGGCTCTGGTTAACGTCAGGGAGCTGGAGCCTCGCACTGACGTGCTCCAGCAGTGACTCAGAGCCACGAGGGAGCCTTTCCATTACCTAACAGATGTGCCTGGCCCCGAAAGCAAAGGAACAGCCCAAGCCCAGGCGAGGTACCAGGAAGCTCAACATTGGTTCCCTTGTAGCATCACCCACAGCTCCATCCTGCTCCTTCCTGGTGCCTGTGCCACCAGCTCTACAGCACAGCAGGAACTCGGGCAGTGAAACTTTAAGAGGCAGGAAAGGAATCAACCTGCTGTGGTTTGAAGTCTCCCGGCTGTGCTGACTCAGCGCTGGACCGGGGTTTAGCACAGAGTCCCAGCTGGGTGTGTCAGAGCCTCCTCTCAGATGGAGGAGATACAGATGCGGGTGCGGTGATGGTCACAAGAGACCTGCTGCTTTTACCAGGGCTTCAAAATTGTCTTTATCTCTGCTTGGGTTGAAAAACGCCCCCAACTCCAATAGTGCTTCATCTCAGGCCAGCTCTAAGAAGCAAAGACCCCTCTGGTCTTGCAGAAGGCTCATCTCTCTGCTGCCCTGCTTTTCCCAAGGGAGGCTCATGGACTGCAGCGCTTTGCCCCAAGCCCCCTGTGTTGACCCCAGAGATCCTCAAGCTGAGGACAAGCACAAGGGGACTGAAAACCTGAAGCTGGAGTGGAAGTGACAGGAAGAACCAGCCGTTCCGCACCCAGGCACAGCACAGCCCTTGGCGGGCAGGCTGGGATCCACTGATGCAAACCCGCACAAGCCCTGGGAAATGAAGAAATGTCTCCTGCAAGTCTCCTAAGCAAGCTGGCAGGGCTTGAAAGCAACGTCCGGAGGAGAGCTAAGACATTACGTAGGAAAAGTACTTCTGCAAGCAAATACAGCCCCATTTCCATAGTGAACAGCCTGGTTTCCAAGTTCGTGTCCTGAAATAGCCCTGTAAGCCATTTACCAGCAGGACTGCAGAGGAACACCTCCCCCTTTCTTTAATGCAATCTCTATATACGTGTAGATGGGCAGTAAATAGGCAAGAGATACATGTGTAGGAAAACAAAGTGGTGCCCTGGGAAACGCTCTTACAAGTCCGACCCCAGGAGCCCCTTGTGGCCCGCGGCGTCCCCGCAGTGCCCAGCAGAGCATCAGTAATGGGAATGAGCAGCTCCCACCAATTAATGCACCAAAATGGATTTTCCAACTGGCTTGAGACGAGCACGCAGCTAAGGGGGGACGAAAAAAGGGCATGTAGTGATAGGAAAGGGAATGGCTTTAACCTGCCAGAGGGGAGACTGAGATGAGCTCTTGGGCAGAAGCTCTTCCCTGTGAGGGTGCTGAGGCGCTGGCACAGGGTGCCCAGAGAAGCTGTGGCTGCCCCATCCCTGGCAGTGTTCAAGGCCAGGATGGACACAGGGGCTTGGAGGAAGCTGCTCCAGTGGAAGGTGTCCCTGCCTGTGGCAGGGGTTGGAGCTGGAGGAGCTTTAGGGTCCTTTCAGCACAAACCAGGCTGGGATTCTATGGAAAAGGCAAATGCAGGCTACAGATGGTTGTCAGCTCTTGATGTGATGAGTTCGGTGGGACCACGGACCATGGCAGCACGACGACTGACGCAGAGCACTGCCAGCCCCACGGGAAGGACCAAGGGCTGGCCCTGCTTCCCCAGCGTCACCAGGAGCAGGATGCTCCCCCCAGGCCATCCGGGCAGCTGGGCACAGGGTGAGCAGAAGTGGCTGAGATCTGCAGAGCCCGGAGAGGCTTTTCACTTGCAAACAGCAAATAATTACAGTTAATTTGGAAGAGATGAATGGGCTGAGCAGCAATTGCTGCCCACAGAGGAGCTGCAGAAATGAAAGCCAAAAGTAACCATTAGAGACCACTTATTGCAGCTTTTATCTGTCAGGGGTCAGAGTTTTGCCCAAATACTCTCTACTGAGCCCAAAGACTGCAGTGAGGCTGAAATATTTCACTCCTCTAAGACCCAGCTGCCAGCAGAAAGGGACCAGCAGAGCCACTGGATCAGCTGGGATCCACCATGATCCCCCCCCACTGGTGAATATGGCAAACCACATGCTTCAAGTGAGATGGAAACCCCTCAGGTCTCTGCCAGCCTGAGGAGCAGATTCCTCCTGGGCTTTGTAGAGGCTCTCCATCGCAGGAGGAAGCAGGACCCATCATGCTACATCTCCCGGTTGGAAGAGCCTGCAGTAATTTGGAGAGAGGCACAGCAAAGCTTTCTGCAGGTAAAACCAGCAGCTCAGTGTGTGATGTTTAAATACAATCACTGCTTCAGTGCAGGAATTCTCCTGTTCCAGATCAAGGGGTAGAGCCCAAAGATGTGGCTCAGAGCTCTGCCCATGGGAGACGCTAAACGTCCCATCCCTGTCAGGCCACCCCAGGTACCACTCTCCATCAGCCCATTTCCATCCCCAGTCCCTCCAGCTCATTGCCCACAGCAGGAGCATGCATTGGTGAGGATCTTTCAGCTTTCTGTGCCGAGTGTAAATGAGCTCCTTGACCTCGAGTCAAGGGTGCTTTCCTGCACCCGAAAGAACTTGCACCTTTCCTTCCAACCCTCTTTTGTGCTCCTGCAGTCCTCATCAGAGGCTGACAGCAGTGCTGCCGCAGTGCTCCTGTAATAGCTTTCCCAATGCTGTGTGAAGGATCTAGGTCATTCCTGTCTTCTTGCTATTCCCCTTTTATAAACCCGATGTCAGGCGGATGCACTGAATGACTCTGAAGCTGCCCTGAATGATGCTTTGTGAGACAGTCTCTCATTCTGGGAAATGCGTTTTCCTGGCTCTTAGATGCAGTTTTGTGGATGGCTTTTCAAACACAGCGGCTGGACTGGGCCTGTTTAATGATCCCGATGGTTTTGCAGCACTAACCTGTCCTGCTCACTCCTTTTGTCAGCTGCAAACGTTGCTGTAGATGCTGTGATTATCAGAGAATCAGAGAATCACAGAATCAGCTGGGTTGGAAATGGCCTTTAGGATAATCAAGTCCAACCATTACCCCAGCACTGCCAAGGTCACCACTAACCCACGGCACTGAGAGCCTCGTCTACACGGGGTGTGAACACTTCCAGGGACAGTGATTCCATCATCTACATCTTTAATAAGCTCCGTATCTTATTATAACCTATAGCTTAATAAAGCTATAGGCTATGATGTATATATAGAGACTCCATAGCTCTTACTAGTCCTAGTAGGGAAAGCATCTCTCCTTCATCTCAAGGTGCTGTTGTTGGCAGGGAGCTCTGTCATGAAGCCAGAGATAGATAACATTCAACATTCCTAGTTTAAAGTACTTAATGATTTCCTTGATGGTACCATTTCCATTCTGGCTTGTATCCAGTCTGCCAAGGTGCCTGCTTAAAACTGCTCAGTCATGGTCCGGATCAGTGTGGATGCTTTCACCAGCCCCAATCTGCCATAGCAAAACCCATGAATTGGTCCAGCAAGGCCTATTTCCATGCCAAAAGCCTTGAATTATGTTGTTCAGCCAACACTTAGCTGTAGAAACTCAGATACCCTTCCCACCATTTGATTCGTGGCTTCCTTCTCAAAGCGTCAGACAACTCTGTAATCCCCCAGTCCCTTGGGATTTTCCAAGCTTCCAAGGCTTGCTAAATCTCACTATTCACAACTCAGGCAGCTCCTGAGCCCCAGCTTTAGGCTTCCCAGAGTGTCCACATGAAAATACTCAGTGACGCTGAGCTTGCACCCTCGTCCCTGATGGATTTCCCAGGGATAACCAGCCGAGGTGTGGCAGTACTTAGATGGACTCCTACCAGGCTCACAAAGAAAAGCTTCCCAAAATCATACATCCTTCATCCACTCGTGGACTCCGTGTTCCGGTTTCTTGATTCTGTAGTCTTTAAATCAGCATCAATTCCTATGTTCTGGATTCTGAAAGGATATTCTCTTCTGAAGGGACCAAAAGGTGCTGTGCTCAGTGGGAGGGTGATGCCAGCAGCAGTCTGTGAGTTTCTTGCTTTGAAGGAGCTGCAAACTATTGGCAAGGTTTGGGAAGAGGAAAAATTTGGTCACAAAAATTGAGCAGGGACAAGGACTTCCCGGAGAAACTTTCTTCCAGGTACTCAGAATGGTCACAGCACTGGAAGAGAGCAATGGCTGGAATCCCACCCTGTTTCACTGAAAAAGGAGTGGGGGAATAGTGAATGATGATCCCAAATTGATATGCATGTGTCAAAGAGCAGGAAGGGCAAACAAATAGCAAGACATAGAAATAATACAGTTTTATATTGATCCGGGTTCAATGTGTCCAAGGTGACCCCAAATCAATGCCAGAAATGCAATGGGCCACTTCAGAAAAAATGGCTCAAATTAAGCTGAAAGAAGGTAAATTTATATTAGATATAAGGCACACGTTCTTCCCTGTGAGGGTGCTGAGGCGCTGGCACAGGGTGCCCAGAGAAGCTGTGGCTGCCCCATCGCTGGCAGTGTTCAAGGCCAGGTTGGATGGGGCTTGGAGCAAGCTGCTCCAGTGGAAGGTGTCCCTGCCCATGGCAGGGGTTGGAGCTGGAGGAGCTTTAAGGTCCCTTCCAACACAAACCATTCCATGACTCTATAAGTTGAATCTATCGCATGAGCTGTTTCCTCATTCCAATAATTTATTATTATGACCTTGTTTCTTATCTGGTGCTGTTGCCCCAGAGGGGACACAGGGCTGCAGGGGGGTCTCCCCAGAGCACAGGAGAGTGGGACACTCACAGATTTACCTTCTCCTGCATCCCGCTGCATACACGAGCATCAGGAAGCATCCCTCGGCTCCCTTGGCATGAGTGAGAGCACAGACACAGGCCACTGAGCAGCAAAGTGACCGTGCCCTGGCTCTTTTCTGGCCCCACTGCCCCTTCCCTGCAGTCCAGATGATTGACTCTCCCCATGCTTCCCCTCTGGAGCCATTGCAGCAGCTAATGACCCATGGCAGCAGCTCCTTGTGTCCTGGGGAATGGTGTTTCTTTCCAATAGGTGGATCAAAGAGGACTCCTGAGTCGGGAATCCCTACGGGAGGATGAGAGGTCGGCTTGGATGAAGACATGCAGTAATTTGTGAAGGGGATGAACAGACGAAACAAGCTATTAGGGAAAGCATTCGTGGCTGGTGGGATTAAAGAGCAACAGAAGGAAGTGTTTAGAATAAGGTAGGAACAAAGGAAATTCAAGCCTGTGTGTCTATTAATAGACATGGGGAATTTATGAACAAATCAGGTGATTGATAACTTCCTTAGTTCTGTCTTTGCAGAGAAACTGCACCATTTTTCTTTCAAGAGTGCTGGTAGCCAAGAAATTTGAACAGCATAGACTCAAAATGAACTGATTTTCTACACCTCAACCTGGATATCCCAAACAGCAGCATCCTTAAAGTAGTCAGTGGAGGTATATAGCAGGCTTTTGAGATATCAGACAACTGCTGAGACAGGAAGGGTGCTGGCATTGAGCTGTCGTGACAGTCTGAAATCAGATCACACTGTCCAGTTTGAGACTAGAGTAAGAGGACAATGATATATGTGTACCCCAGCTTGGTAGGGTGCTAAAGCAGCAAAGGCAACTGTGCACAAGAAAGCAGCAACTCTGGGAAGATGTTAGGGGTGAGCAAAGCAGACCTGAACTGCAGGAGGGGGTCTTCAAGAGATCTTTAGCTTAAATTTGGGTTCTAAATTAGGGGGGTTGGCTTAAATTTGGGTGCCTCTACTGGACAGGAGTGGGTATGGTGAGTAGGGTGGGTGTGAGCATTGAACACAGCACGGTGACCCCTCGGTGCTTTGCACCCCGGCGTGGTGTTCACAGTGGATGTGGAAAAGATAGAAACAGTTGAATAAAGCCATCAGAAACAGGAGAAAGAGATATGCTCTGATGAGAAAATGAGTTCTTTTGCCTCACAAGGACACTGAGAGGGGAGGGGGGCTGCAGGGGTTTGCTGGATGCAGCTTTCTCATAGGGACTTGTGCATTCTGGCAGAGGAATGAGCTGCCTGCAAATGCCTGGGACATGAAGCCAGGCAATTTCCCACCACTTCTGTATCCACACTAAGGTGATTTTCCAGCCCCTGAATTCTTCAGAACAAAAGTGAACCCTCTGGGGAACCCCTACCCCAGGTAAACTCAGCAGCTGGCCTCTGTATGCGACTGCTTTTGGGAAAGGGAAGGTATGGGAGGTCCTGACAGGTGATCTGCTGCTTGTCAGGGCTTTAGACTCTGTCAATAACCTTTCTTCCTTGCCTTCAGTAGATGGGAGGCCATTCATTTGTGCTCCCTGGGAATCCTGCAGCCTTCAGCCCAACACAGGAGATGGCATTAACTTCCCCAGGGGAAAAGGGAGGAGCACAGGAATGGCTGGGGTGGTTTCAGACCTTGCTCAAACGTTGCCCTATGGGCAATGGTAGGAAGGTGCCTCCTCTACCAGAGCCGTTGCTCGCATCAACCTCAGCATCAGCGATGATTCCTGGCCAGGACCAGGAGGTGCCACAGGTTTGGCAGGGGACAGCAAACAGACAAATCATGGCTTTACCTTCCCTCCGTCACATGGAACAATGTATTTGGCAGAGTCTTCCCAGGCACAACCTTTCCAACCCCAACCAAAGGATGCGCCAGGGATGGTTCTTCTGATCTTCTGCTGCAGTTTTGACCAAAACCACACAGGTTTCCATGTAACACCCCCCGAAATCATTCAGGGAGAGACTCAGACGTTGGCCATTCACTGCATTCACATTGGAACGCATTCAGGTGCTTTGTCCCTTGAGAAGACTTGTCACATATGTCTGCGAATCACTCCAAAGTGATGTCCCCATTGCCCCAGTGAAACCTCTGGGTCATGACGAGTCACCGTTGCCCAGCAGGAGTCCTTTATATCCACTGACCACTCACCTGAAGATAGAACTGGAGCTCCAGGATCCAATAGTTTTACCTTTCTTTCTCCAGGCAATCCAGCAAGCAGAGGACATGATCTCATGCTCTGTTTCCAGCTGCGCCGTGACCTGGTTGCTATTTAAGATGAATGGCTTTCTTTAGTCATGACACCTTACAGTGGAAACAGGATCTTCAGCATGGAAAACCAGGCAGGTGAAATATTTGTGGGGAGCAAATGGGAAATTGAGGCTGGAAACCTGGCTCTGGGAATGCCGAGCCCAGACTGACAAGGATGGGAGGTAGCTACACTGGATGGATGAAGCAGAGCTTGGGTTGAACAGACAGTGGGCTCTGCTGTGGACAGATATAGTCACAGAGTCAAAGAACCATTTAGGTTAGAAAAGACCTCTAACACCATCAAGTCCAACCGTTATCCCAGCACTGCCAAGGCCACCACTAAACCACATCCCCAAGTGCCATATCTCCATGTCTTTTAAGTCCCTCCAGGGATGGGAACTCACCATGGCCCTGGGCAGCCTGTTCCAGTGCTTCACAATCCTTCTGGTGAATGAGGTGTTCCTATTACTCAATCTAAACCTCCCCTCGCACAGCTTGAGGTCATTTGCCCAGGTTGGACCAGGCTTTGAGCAGCCTGCTCTAGTGGAAGGTGTCCCTGCCTATGGCGGGGGGTGAAATATGATGAGCGTTAAGGTCCCTTCGACCCAAACCTGTCTGTGACTCCGTGATTTCCTCTCATCCTATCATTTGTTACTCGGGAGGTCCCTCACTAAGGGACGTGAAGTGGAGGTTTTGGGTGCCATGTGTAGGCTCCGGTTGCTCTGCAGGACACAGGACTCCATCTCTGGTCAGGAGAGGTCATCAAGGTCCACGGTGACCTGCTCATGGTGTTGGCTTGAACAGGGGTCTCTCTGGGTGCAAGGTGAGGATGCTGCCATGAAGGTAATGAAGTGCAACAGTGGTAAGAGGCATCCTTCGGATGAGTGTCAAAGGGGTCTTACCCTG
This sequence comes from Myiopsitta monachus, assembly GCA_017639245.1. NCBI lineage: Eukaryota > Metazoa > Chordata > Aves > Psittaciformes > Psittacidae > Myiopsitta > Myiopsitta monachus. Next base: position 2,160,057 of record CM029917.1, on the reverse strand, counting down.
GGGGGTGCTGGGGGCACTGAGGTTCAGCTGTGGCATCTCTAGCTGGAAAGGGGATATCTGGGGGTTGCCTGTCCCCAGGGCATCTCCAGTGGGGCCTGTCCATGCGCGGGACTGTCCCCAGTGGGGATGCAGACACAGGTGGATGTCCCTCTGTGGTACTCAGAGGGTCCCTGGTGGGTGCTGGGGGTGCAAGTGGGGGTCTGCCCTGTGCCCAGAAGGTCACAAGTGGGCACTGGGGGATCCATCCTCAGCCTGGGGGAGTCTGCCCATACCTAGCGTGTCCCGGGTGGGCACAGGCGGGTCCTCCCCTGCCGTGCGGAACACGGTGAGGGGCCGCCCGTGCCCGGAGTGTGGGGTGAGCATCGGGAGCATCCCTGCTTGAGGACCGGACCCGAATGGGGGGGATCGTGAGGACCGAGCCGAGCGGGGCCGGGCCGGGCCGGGCCGGGCCGGGCCGAGCCGAGCCGAGCCGAGCCGAACCCGGCTCCCCCGAGCGCGGCGGCGGGGCCGTCCCGAGCGGCAGGGGGCGGCGCGGTGCCGCTCCCGCCTTCCCTGCGCGTCGGAAACATGGCGGCGGCGAGGGACTGAGCAGCGGTCGCGCAGGTGAGGGGGAGCGGCGGGCGCGGTGCGGCCCGGCCCGGCCCGGCATGGCACAGCCCGGTCCGGTCCGGCGCTGCCGGAGGCCGGGCGGGGGTCGGACGCTCAGGCTCCGCGCTGGTCAGCGCCACAGGCCCCGGCCCGGCGTGGATCCCGCCTGTCAGCGCGGCCCGGCCGCCGCCTCACCCGCGGGGCCCGGCTGCGGCCTGTCACCGCCGGCACCTGTTGGTGCCCCTCAGAGACCCCCCTCCGGAGCCTCCCCGGCCTCGCACGGCCGCCTCTCTCCGGCCGGGCTGCAGCGCCCGGTGAGGCACCTCCGAGGGGCTTTGTTGTTCTTCCAGGTGGCCCGGGCAGGGGTCTGCCGGCGCGGGGGGACGCCCGGGGCCGCAGCTCCTCCGGCGGCAGCGCCGGGCCGCGGTTACCGTGTTCCCCCCGAGGGCCTGCGGGTGGTTTCTGCGAACCGCAGCCTGCCCTGCGCTGGGCGTTATCTGCCGGACACTCCTTGCGTGGAAAGGGAAGGGAGACCGAGGTGCTGGAGGACTTACCGGAGGTGACCCCTCTCCCTGCCTGCGGGTTGTGCCCGGGGGAGGTTCGTGCCCGAGGGAGGCTTCTGACCCCCCAGGACATCAGTGAAAGCCTCCTGTAACCCCGGCGCGCTGGGGAACAGGCCAGCGATGCTCTGAGCAGGACCCGCCGTGAGGACCCCAGCGCTGGAAGGCGTCCGGGGTGATCCCAGGGACAGGATGGAGAAATCCCATAACCACCATCCCCAGGGAAACGTCTGTGCTTCCTTCGCAGCCCCCTGAGTTGAACGCTTGAGTAGAGCTGGGAGTAAGACAAGATTTGGGCGTTTGTGTGCAGTAAGGTGTTTAAAAACAAACACGGCATCATGCTGGCTCTTGCCACACGTTTGGCTCTTTGAAGCTCCTCTGTGACACCGTGGCGGCAGTTTGGAGCCTTGACAGCTAAAGGTAGAGAATCAGAACAGGCGGCCTAAGTTTGGGATGCACCGAACAGCTTGGCTCTTTTTGGCCTCAAATGCTTTCTAAACTCAGCAGCTGGATCCTGACCTAATCATTTCCATGGGTAAAGGCAGGATGTGGAGACCCAGCTCCGGGGTACCCAGCTTTGATTTTTGGCTCTGTTTCTGTTTAGTGTTGTTGTTGATGGCAAGCACTGTGCACTGAGTGGCTGAGAACAGCCATGTGGTAGCTCCTCCTCAGCAGCCAGTAATAGTGGGGGAAAACACTCTCCCACCTCTGTTCAATTGCCTGAGTTGCACAAAGCTGCTGCGGCTGCGTCTCCTCTTCCTCCTCTTCCTTCTCCCCTCTGTCCTCTCCTCTCTTCCTTCCTCTTTCTCTCAGCCTTCCTCTTCTTTAACCCTCACTCTTCAGCTGGCTGGGCCGTGGTGTCCCCATGCACTTGCTGGAAATCTTTGGACTATGGGATGCTGGTTTCATCCCTCCCTTGTGCTTCATAGCGAGCTCGGTATTAAACCTGTGCTCACGACAAGCTGCTGGGGGCTGCAGTTTGGGTAGTTCAGGATGTGCCCTGCAGATAGTATGAAGATGCAGAAATAGGGGAATCCTTTACAATAGTGAGAGGAAATACAGATATTTCTGTGCTATTTAAAGTAATTGTTGTATGAAAGGTTAAAGTGTGCTTTGAGAGAGAGAGAGACTGACCCTCATCTTCCTCTTTCAGTGTTTACATCTTAGGAAATGCTAAAGCTGCATCTTTATAATCTGCTTTTTAGTCCAATAGTTGGTATTAAATCAGGTGGTTAGTTAATGAAAAGAAAGCAAATGTAGGGTTTGGAAAAGGAGCATGAGTGTCATCCCCTGCACATTATGAGCTGAGTCCCCTGGCTTTCCTGTGTCTCAGATTTTAATGGTGTTTGAGTCACTTCTCTGGAAACTTGGTGAGTTTTGCAGCACAGTTTGGTGTCTTTAAATGAAAAATGCTGGCGGGGTATAAAGTGGTGATGTTCTTCATCAAGCAGCTGTGTTTCAGACTGGATGTGAGTAGTATGGGGGTTGTGTCCTCGCTGTGTATCTAATTTAAAGGCATCTCTGGCACTTTATTTCATAGCCTTGGACACAGTCTGTCTGGAGAGGAACCTCAGAGCTGTCTTTGTCGTTTCCCAGCCCAGGATAAGGTCAGGTCTGCATCTAAACTCTTCCTGAGTAAAGCTGCTTCTTTTAAGGCCTTTCCTGCTGGCAATTTCACATCCTGTATGTGAAGTTGCACGCGTGATGCACGCTGACATTTGGGCCTCCTCGTCAAGAGAGTTTAGTGGGGTTTAATTGAAACCTTTGTCGAGCTTCAAGCCTGTTCCTTCCTCTGTGATCTCCAGGGCACATGGAGGACACTCTACTCCTGACAACTCTGTAGTTAATTTGAAGTATTTGAAGTCTTTTTCTTCCTCTTCCTAAGCAGAACAAGCTCTGTTTCTCTGCTCTTTTCACATAGGCTCGATCTCTGCCCCTCTCTGGACTCTCCTTAAGGCACCGTGGGCAGGCTGAGCTTGGCAGGACTGTGTTGATGGGGTATTTGTATAAGTGGGTCCAAATGACCCTGTTTTGGGTACATCTAAGTACTGTTATGTGAAAAAGAACGTCGATCAGATGTTTGCATGTTAAACTGTGCATTTGTGGCAAAGGACTTGGCGTGCTCAGTGAGCTCCAATGTGTACAACCTGGAGTAGCGTGCTAGCAGCGTGGGCTTGGAGCTGGTGTAAGTTAAAGCTTGGCATGTTTGAGTCTCTTAAAGCCATAATATTTGTATCTCACCCCCTGCCTTTGTTCTGTTTCTTTTCCTTGGCTGTAACTGAATGTAGTTTGTGATGAGCCAAACAGATCTCTAGTAGTTTCCTCCACCATTTATGTTTGCATAGTTTCCTAACAGGATGGCCAGGAGGAGTAAAGCAAGAGGCACTGAGGGCAGAGTAGCAGCACTGGCTGCCAGCTGCTCTTGCAGGGTGGTTAATTTCCTATAATACTACTATTTTGTATAACTCAGTAACATGCCCAGGTAAAAATCATCCCCACAATTAAACTCAGTGTAACAGAACTGTAACTCTGACCCCCTCTTCCAACTCAGCATTACACCCTGGTGTAGCATGTGCACTCCAAGCTGCAGCACATGAGCAGCATTGAAGAGAAGCTGTGTAGATCTTAGAGCAGCTTCCAGCATCTGAAGGGTGCTGGAGAGGAACTCTTCATCAGGGACTGTAGTGACAGGACAAGGGGTGATGGGTTCAGAATGAAACGGGAAGTTCAGGTTAGATCTAAGGAAGAAGTTCTTCCCTGTGAGGGTGCTGAGGCACTGGCACAGGGTGCTCAGAGAAGTGGTAAATGCTTCATCCCTGGCAGGGTTCAATGCCAGGTTGAACAGAGCCTTGGGTGGCATGGTCTAGTGTGAGGCATCCCTGCCCATGGCAGGGGTTGGACCTGGGTGAGCTTTAAGGTCCTTTCCAGCCCAAACCAGCCTGGGAGTCCATGATTTGCAGGATGACAAGGTCTAGTCCTGTTTTTAATACATTTGTAAACAGCTCCTTTCTTACCAAGCTGAAATGTCTAACAGTGAAGACTTATTAAAAGCTTGCTCAGTGTTTAAAGTGATAACTGGAGTCTGAAAGTAGTGGGAAGCACATGGAATCTTCTGTCTGTATCACCAGGTCTCATTGGGCTTGGAGCAAACAGGACTTGTCCATGGCCTGTGCTGTTGGTGTCCAACCAGTATGAGGTGGGGGGCACCTGAGCACTGGGGGTCACCAGCACCTCTTGTGAAGCTTTGTTCCTTGCTGGCTGTCCTGCAGAGCTGGCTCCGTTACCTCCGCTGTGAGCTCTCAGCAAGCAAAAGGAGAGGTCAGGACCAGGGCCATGGCTGCAGGCTGGCTGCTGCTGGAAGCTTCAATTCCTAGAGATCTCCATCTGCGTTAAATTTCCTTTAAACCCCAGGATAATGCTCAGCTCTTCTGCAGAGGTTTCTGACAGACATCCCCCAGCAGATGTGGATGCTGTGATGTATAGTGGTGCAATCTGCAAGGTTTGCTGAGACACCTACCAAACATTCCTGCTGCTGGAGCAGGGATTTCAGCAGTTGATGCCTGTGCGTGGCCTCGTGGCTTCATGCACGCTCATCCTGAGTAAAAATCAAGAATTTGCCTGTGGACTGAAGGAAGAGATTGACCTTTTTTGGCTGCTTCTGCTGTTTGTATGGCAGCTGGGTCCCACAGGCCAGGTGGATGGGGGGATGTCATAAGCTGCTGTCTACCAGCACACCTCTTGCTGAGACCTATGTCAGCAGCAGTAAGTCACTCTTGCAGCTCCTCTGGTCCCTGGAGGTAAGGAAATGAGCAGAAATAAGTTGTTATGACCAATGCCAACACAACATAGAAGTGACTTGAGAGTTCAGTGCTGTTTGTTTCCCTGGGACAAGCTCATCCCTCTCCTTTTCTTGCCCACAAGTTTTTTGCTACTTGTTGTAAATCAGATGGTGTCAGCAGCTCAGATCCTGCCTCCTTTGGAGGTGCCTCCTCCCAGCTGACATGATGAGTAGCTCTTAAGTCTTCCAGACTGACACAGCGTGAACACTCCAGAAGCCTCCCCATGGCTCAGGTTTGTCTTTAACAACAAAAATCGTAGGAGTAGATGCCAGTGGAAATTTGTGAAGTTCCTTCTTTGCCCATGGAGAAACATGAGATTCCTCCCTCTCCCAGGGAGGAATGTCCAGTGTTGTGCTGGACACTGCTTCAGGTCCCTTCTCCTGGATGTGGTGGGGAGGCAGCACTTCTGGTTCACAAGTTGCTGGAGCTGCGCCTGCTGGCAGTTTGCTGGGGGTAGAAGTACCCTTCAGGGCTCCTCTGGAGTACAGCTGATGTTTGGCTCCAGGGAAGAGTCCTGCTGAGAGGAGCAGTTGCTTTCCAGCAAGGAATTTGTGTCTGGGATGGGGGAGGAGCTGGAGGAAGCTCATGCTGTTTCAGTTCAGCTCTGACAGAGCACTGCGCAGAGGGAAAAGCCCGGCCTGAGTGAGCTGCGGCCTCTTTGGATGCCGTTTGCCATCACCCTCCTGCTGCCTGCCTGGAAGAAGCAGCACTGCCAGTGCTCAGAACCAGCTTTTATCCATCCTGACCTCCCTGTCTGTGATGGCTGCGCTTTATCCCCTGCTCCTGGGCCTCTCTTTTCCTCCCCTGTTCCTCCCACCACGCTGTGTCTGAAGTGGTGGGACACACTTCCAGCTACGCCTCCAGCGAACGGGGGAGTGATGTGTGTTCCCTCCCTGCTCCCTCTGGGAGAGCTTCCTGGGGCTGCCTGCCAGAGGCTGCTGCCCTCCCGGTGTCCCCAGCCCCAGGGAGCCCTTAAGAGCCCGGCCAGGCTGCACACGCACTGTGGGGGTACAGGGACCAGCTCCAAGCAAGAGCCCAGGCTTGGCTCTGGCTCCTGAAACACCAACTGCACCATGCTGCTTTATGTCCCTGAAACCAGCTGGACCGCGGAGGTGCTTGTGTTAGGGTAAGGTTGGTTCCCCAGCTGGGGTTGAATGTGCTTGTGAGGGCTCTGCAGTGTGTGGGGCATCACCTGGTGTCCCCTCTGTGCTGCAGCGTGGCCATTCCTGCCTGAGTGGCACATGGAAGGGAGGAGGAATCCCTGCTCTCTGCACACAGGGTGTTACTTGAGGCAAAGTGAGCAGGCAGAAGGGCTCATGAAGCCTGGTGTAGACCAAGGAGGAAGTTGCACCAATTGCACTTGCTAAAAATAAGCTCTCCGCACGCTGCCTCTTTGCTTTGGGGCTTTTTTTTGGTCTTGTTCCAACAAATTTAGACAAAAATGCTCCAGCCCATCAAATCCTGCAGTGGTTGTGTGTTGTGTGATCAGGTATGTGCTGATGGAGGAAGTCTTGCTTGTTTCAGTGTCTCCAGAAGTGACCTTGAAGGATTACCCACACGCAGTGTGTCCTAGAGCTTTGCCTAAGCTGTTCTTAAAGATTTCCAATGCTGGTGATTCACTTTCCTGGGCAGACTCCTGCAGTGCCTGACTCTTCGGATGATTAAGGAGCTTTGCTTGATTTCAGGCTGGGATTGCTGTACTTTAACCCCATCATTTTGACATTTCACCTTCTCTCTGGCAGGCTACCAAAGAACCACACTGTGAATGTAAGAGCAATCATTTGTGTAGAGGCTAATCTTCCTTCCCACCTTTCCCTTCTGTTTGCAGTGTCTGCTGTCTCTCCTTGTATTTAATTACATATCTGTGGTGGCCGGGAAGCCCGTGTCCCAACTCCTTGGTTTGTACTGGCCATAACTAACAGTCTGTTAACATAACTGTGCTGACGTCAGTGAGAACGTGGTGCTTGAGGTGAGGTGTGTTTTGTTAGCACTGAACATCACAATTCCCCCATTGTCTCATGTAGCCCCTCTCAAATGTCTTGCAGAGGTTTTGCTTAGCTACACATTTGATCAAATCAACAAGATGACCTAAAAAGTTCCAAGACTTCAAAACATCACCTAGAGCTGCTGCTGCTGCTGCTGCTGCTGCCACCACTGAGTAGTGTCCCTGTGGCTGAGTAGGAAGGAGCAGAACATTGTTCTTTGTCAGGGATGGGTTTTGTCTCCTTTGCCTGTGGTCGAGCATTCTATGAAGTGTTCATCTGCAGCTGATGTCCCATCCCTCTCGAGGCCACAAGCATTCTCATAACATTTATTCATGTCCATCACTGCTGGAATTGTCAGGATGCATTTCAGGGTGAGATCTGCAGTTCTGCTCTATAGGCTGTGATGGTTTTCCTCACAAAGGGTTTAAAAAGGGACAAGGCGCTCTCAGATCTTTGCTGGGGTGAGAGTTACCTGTGGCAGAGCCTGGATTCCTGCCCATAGAGCAGGAATGATACTGCAGCTGCCTGCATTGCATGGAGATTTCTGTAACACAGTTACCCTGCTTCATACTGTGTGTTCTAGCTACTAGTACATGCTGAGTGTTAACTCCAGGGCTCATGTTTTCCTGCCTTGTGGTGTTTTACCAGCAGTGTGTGACTGTTCCTGCAGCCCTGTGAGAGCCCACAGCAGCAAGAGTGCACGATGCATCTACAGAGCTGCCTTCCTGGACATCCATGTCATGGTCATTTTTAGCCTCTTTGTGGTTTAAACCTCATCATTTTATTGCCATTTTGCTTCTGCAGCAGTCCCTGGTGAAACTTTTCACTGCTGCCTGTCCCTAGAGCACATTTGTGTTGTCCAGCAGTTGTTTGAACACTTCTGGTGGCTGGATGTCTCTGCAGTCTGCTAAGAAATGCCCTCCTGGGCTGGGCAGTGGTGTCCTGGTGACCACTGAACAGCTCCAGCACAGTTTCTGGTCTCTGGCAAGCTTGTGCCTGCCTGCACAAAGACCATGGAGACATCCTCATCTTCAGCTCACGTCCCAGGTTGTTAGTCAGGCTCCTGAAGAAAGTAACTCTGGGGTCTTCAGTAGAGTGCTTTCCAACCCAAAGCACTCTGTGATTCTCTGTGCCCTCCATGGGCAGCCCTTAGCTTTTGCACTGTTTTCTTTCTATTTGTGAGTGGTTTTTTTAAGAAGCAAAGCAACACCAGTCCTAAAAGCAGTTCTGATTTCTTCCACAAGGTGTGAATTCCTTCAGCTCCATCTTCCTGTAGAGGATTTGAAGGGCCAGGGTGCTCACAGGAGTGTCAGATATAGAATGACAGAATGGTTTGGGTTGGAAAGGACCTTAAGACCATCCAGTTCCAACCCCTCCATGGACAGGGATGCCTCACACTAGGCCATGTCGCCCAGGGCTCTGTCCAGCCTGGCCTTGAACACTGCCAGGAGCGGAGCCACTTCTCTGGGCAGCCTATTCCAGTGCCTCAATACCTTCACAGGGGAGAGCTTCTGCCTTCTATGTAACCTGAACTTCCCCTGTTTTAATTTAAATCCATCACCCCTTGTCCTAACATTCCAGTCCCTCTCCAGCATCCCTGTAGCCCCCTTCAGGCACTGGAAGCTGCTCTGAGGTCTCCACGCAGCTTCTCTTCTCCAGGCTCAACAGCCCCAATGTTCTCAGCCTGGCTCCGTGCAGGAGTTGCTCCTGCTCCTGATCATCCTCATGGCCTCCTCTGGACTTGCTCCAACAGTTCTTCTTATGCTGAGGGTACCAGGACTGCACACAGTACTGGAACAGGCAGCTGTAACTCCCAGCTCATCAGTAGAAAAGGCTGTGCTGAGAAGACACAACATGTTAAGGGACTTCCTTTTGGCAGACTCAAGCCAGACTCACCTGGGTGAGTTTTTAAGCCCTTTCCTCTCTCTATTTCTCTCAGTCTCAATATATCTTGTGCCTGGAGCTGCCAAACATGTAGTTTTTATTGCAACCTCTTGAACGCTCACGGAGAGCAAGGTGATCATTGCACACAGTGATAAACTGCAAGATGTTTCTGTTCTGAGCCAAAGCCCATGCTGGGTTGGCTTAGTTGGGTTTTATTAGGAGAAGGAAATGGGAATTTTGGGAATCCTACAAGGTTTTATTTCATTTCCTCTGCAGTCATGAGAGGTGGTAACTGCTGCAGCCTCCCTCATGGTGCTGAGTGATTCCTCCCAGTCGTCTCTGGTTTTCATCCTGCCTTGAGCTCATATGAGCAGTGTGATGATCCAGCAGTCACTTGCTGGGAGGTTGGCCCATCTACTCTTCCCTCCAACCTCAAGGTGTTCAGAAGTCAGAACGCTGATGTTTTCCTCATGGGGGCATGGTCTGTCCGAGGTTCTGGCATGTTTTTCTCAACATAAAAAAGGACATGGAACTGTTGGAACGAGTCCAGAGGAGGCCACGAGGATGAGCAGGGGACTGGAGCACCTCCCATATAAAGATAGGATGAGGAAGTTGGGGCTGTTCAGCCTGGAGAAGAGAAGGCTGCATGGAGACCTCATGGCAGCCTTCCAGTATCTGCAGGGGGCCTATAGGGATGCTAGGGAGGGACTCTTCATTAGGGTCTGTAGTGATAGGACAAGGGGTAACGGGTTCAAACTGAAACAGGGGAAGTTCAGATTGGATATGAGGAAGAAGTTCTTTACTGTGCGGGTGGTGAGGCACTGGAATGGGTTGCCCAGGGAAGTTGTGAATGCTCCATCGCTGGCAGTGTTCAAGGCCTGGCTGGACATAGCCTTGGGTGGCATGGTTTAGTGGGAGGTGTCCCTGCCCATGGCAGGGGGGTTGGAACTGGATGACCTTAAGGTCCTTTTCAACCCTGACTATTCTATGATTCTATGTTTTTGTCTCTCTTAAAATGCGTTCTCCCCTGAGGCTTGGCTTGGGGTTAAGGAAGTGTGTTGCTCATGATCCCATCTTTGAGACACCTCAGTGTCTTAACATCTTTCACAAGAATGTGTTGCTGAGGAGCCAGGTATGAGGTCTCCAGTTTAGCAGTCCACTTCTTACGTGGTAGAAAGATAAAATTAGTTCTGGAGAGGGAGGGATGCTGGAAATGATACAAAATCCTGCTGGTAGAAAGAGGAGTGATGGTTTGCAGCCAGCAGCTATTTCAGATCACACAAGAGGATCAGTGCTCGAGATGGAAATACCAACCTTCACTTTTGCAGTGCTTCTTAGCAGTATGAAGGTGTATGTGTATGTATGAAGGTGAGGGCCCACCAGACCTGACAAGGGGAGATGCTTTCAAGGTGCCACAGCTTCATCAGCTTTTGTTTGGAGCTGCTAAAACATGGCTTTGCATGGACAAGGAGAAATAAAGCTCCAGTCCTCTCCAGCGGGATGGTAACAGGGAAGTGGAAAGAAATAAACCTGTTGGTCAGAATAAATTCTGAGTCAGTCTTCGACCTTTGCAGCTGCTCACTCTCCATAGTTTCCTTCAGGCCCCATGTAAGTGTTTGTTGTTTGGTTTTAGTACCCCTTGGCTGTGGCTGCCTCCAGGGAGGCCGGTGCTGGAGCTCTCTGCTGGTCCCTGGCTTCCGCCCAGAGCACTGACGGCCTGGCTCACCAGAGCACACTGTGAGGAGTGCTCCAAGTGCTTGGAGCCGGGCTGAGAGGGCTGGGCTGGATCAGCTTGGAGAGGAGAAGGCTGCTTAAAGGGAGACCTTAGAGCAGCTCCAGTGCCTAAAGGGGCTCCAGGAAACCAGGAGAGGTGCTTTGGACAAGGGATGTAGGGACAGGACAAGGGCAATGGCTTTAACCTGCCAGAAGGGAGGCTGAGATGAGCTCTTAGGCAGAAGCTCTTCCCTGTGAGGGTGCTGAGGTGCTGGCACAGGGTGCCCAGAGAAGCTGTGGCTGCCCCATCCCTGGCAGCGTTCAAGGCCAGGATGGACACGGGCCTGGAGCAAGCTGCTCCAGTGGAAGGTGTCCCTGTCCATGTCAGGGGTTGGAACTGGATGAGCTTTAAGGTCCCTTCAGCTCAAACCACTCTGTGATTCTATGATAAAACCATGATTTTAGACAAGCAAAAGTGCTGATGTCTGCAGGCCAGGCAGGAATCTGAGAAGCTAAGACTGGTGTGGGAACCAAAGGAGGCAGAAGTGTTCCAGATACCATGCTGACAGCCCTTGTTTCTCAAGTGAGCTGAAAGTGCCCCACCATAGAAATGAGTAATGGCAATAAAGAGCTGTTCATTGAGCAGGACGAGATGGTTTCTCTGCATCTGCTCTCATGCCTCTGTGCCTGATTTCCTCATTGGGTCAGGATGCAACTGGCTGCTCCCATGCAACCCATAGTGCCCATAAAGGCTTCCAGAACAGAGCTGTTACAGGACCCAGCACAGCCCGAGCCCCACATTGGGAAGCTGGAATGGGAGCACTGCTGTCAGCCCTGATGGGCAGGGACTTAAGAGTGCTGCCGTCCCATTTCCCAAGGGAATTTATGGGGAAGAACTTTTTATTATTGGAAAAAATTGATAATATTTGATGGGAAGATCCCTGTGAAGGAAAAGTTGAAGCAGAGGGTCTGTGGAAGGGGTTTTAGGAGCTGGATTGCTCATGGTGCTTGAGAGCCATGTTCTTGTGTGGAAACAGATTCAATGGCCTTTTGCATTATGAGAAACCATCAGGATTCTCTTGTCGCTGTCCCATGGGATTCCCAGGCAGCATCATTCTCACAGTCCTCTGGCCATATGCAGAATTTCCTTCTCCTTTTCACCGTCCTAATCTTTGGGGTTTGTATCCGACCCCATAAAACCATTTTCCAGCCTCGCTGTTGGGAGTTTTCTTCGTCTCCTTTCTGCAGACGTCTTGCCTGCTGGCAACTGCATTGTCCAGAGGGGTTTGAAGCTTGGCACGCTGTCAACAAAGCTTCACTTGCCCTTTCAGTCAATCAGGGTAGTGCTGTGAAGTGCCTTGGCCTCCAGCCCATGGGTCACCAGAAGCTTCCTCATATAATAGGAAGTCCAGACAACCCCAGGAAATCATTCCGATGTGAGTAGGGCCTTTAGTGGAAGAAAGAAGCGTTTAGAAGAGACATTAAGAACCTCAGCTTTAACTCTTTTCATAATTATGCACTCCAGAGGAGCAGAGGCTTTGTGGATAAAGAGATTACATGCAGCTGATGAGGTCTGGGGAGATGTGACAGCAGCTTCTACCCACGCTTTCTCCCTTTTTGCTTTACTGCTCTTGCAGTCACAACATTGACTGGAAGGATAATGCAGAGCAAGGCTGCCTCATAGCCCTGAAAGTTCCCTTCCAGCCTGGCACAGGTAAATTGTATCGTTCTTCCCTTAGGGCTGATAAGGATGAGCTTTTGGAAGAGTGAACTTAATTAGATTAAGATGCATGTCCAGGATGTGTGTGCTGAGGGATGTGGCTGCTGGAGAGAGGAGCCATAGGAGGTAGGAACACCCTGGGGTGATCTTCCCATCCCTGGCTGGCTCTGGGCTGCCTTTATCCTTTGAGCAAGAAAAAGGAAGATACATCTGAGGTGTAAATCTCAGCATAAACCAGTGCAGGTCACTGGGGTGTGAACAAAACCGGGTCTCACGCTGATGTCCTGCCTCTGGCTGTGACCTGTGCTGGCAGCTGGGCAGGAGAGGAGGAGCTTGACTTTTCCTGGCCCAAAGCGGGCTTGGAGCAGCCTGGTGTGGTGGAAGGTGTCCCTGCCTATGGCAGAGGGTTGGAACTGGATGATCTTAGGTCCTTTTCAACCCAAGTCAGCCTGTGATTTAACCTGCCAGAGGGGAGATTGAGATGAGCTCTTAGGCAGAAGCTCTTCCCTGGGAGGGTGCTGAGGCGCTGGCACAGGGTGCCCAGAGAAGCTGTGGCTGCCCCATCCCTGGCAGTGTTCAAGGCCAGGTTGGACACAGGGGCTTGGAGCAAGCTGCTCCAGTGGAAGGTGTCCCTGCCTGTGGCAGGGGTTGGAGCTGGAGGAGCTCTAAGGTCCCTTCAGCGCAAACCAGGCTGGGATTCTCTGAAAATTCAGGAGCTGATGGGGTGATATGGGGTCAGGATTTAGGGGTCTCCCCACTTTCCACTCAGTCATTCCTTGGGCTGGGTGTGCCAGTGGCTCTGTGCTCCCATGCGATTACAAATGTGGGTTTGCTTTTGAACGTCTTTGTCCTTTTTTGCTGTTACTCACTTACTTGTCTTGATAACAGCCTCCATGAGAATGTTATCAACACCACGTTGCATGTCTGTGAGCTTCCCATACACAAATTTCCTTCTCCCTGCTATATACTTTCAGAGTTTCAGTGTTACAGTTTGCCCTGCTGCACTGAGGAAGGCAGAATTTGACATCCCCAATTCACTTTCTTCACGCTCTTCATTATTTTATATGCCTCTCCTGTGGTCTCTCTTCTTTTTATTCCTAATCAGCTCTAGTCTTTTAAGTCCTTCTTTGTGTGATAGTTTCATTCTACAAAGGCTGAACTAGTTTGTAGCAGCTTGGTTGATGTGATCTTGCTCATCTCCAAGGTGTTTAACAGCGCCGGTCCCGTGTACCCATCGCAAGCTGCACTTAAATTGTGTCAAGTCTTGCGCTGTTTTGCTATGGGAAGGGGGAATGTTTGTTGCAGCTGCCTTTCAATTTAAATTTGGATGTTTTAAATGAATTAAATATGAACATGAATAATGCAAGTGATAACCCAGCCTTTCTGCAATGAAATGCAGACTTCTTCGTTTTGTCTCTCTGCTTCCAGGTTTTGATATGCCGCAGTGTTTGGACTGACTTTGGTGGCTTGTAGGAGTGATGGGGAACTAGAGCCCATGACAGTTCAGAGGAGCCTCTGGCACTTTTGATATCTCGGTGAGTGGAAGTTGTTTAAACTCTGGGGAAGGCGCTTTACCTGCTGCAAAAGACAGCATGTCAGTTGGCCTTTTTAGACTGGAAGGGACTGAAATGGACTTGCACATTGAGCTGCCCTGTCAGGGTATAACCCTGAAACCAACACCACGTAAAACTGTGCTCTGTGCTTCCAGGATTGTCTTGCAAGCATGAGAAATACAGCTTTGGAAAAAGGGGGGAGTTTTAGCTGGGGTACACAGCTCTGTACAAGTGTCGGGTTTGGAGGTGGACTGTTGCATGGGCTGGGCTGGGTAAACCTCCAATGCTTCATTTGGTGCAAAAGTGTCTCTTTGTGTCATTGACCCAGCTGACAGGTTCTCAGCAGGGGTGTGTGTCTGGGGTCACTGCCCATGGGGACAGCTTGCTTTTCCCCCTCAGATGCCACACGGGGGCTTCTGCTATTCATTACTCTAAGATTTTTTTCTAGTCTCCAGCCCCTGAGCAGTGCACAGGCCACATCCTGCAGTGCTTGTTCTGCTGATGGCTTTCATCCCTCTAGACTGAAGTCTGTCTTCTTAACTGAGGTGTTTGAGGTTTGCCAAAGCCTACAGTGCAACTCCACTTGCCTTCCAATCAGATGTCAGTGAAATGAAACCGTAGGGTATTTTGGGTTGGAAGGGGAATGGCTTTAACCTGCCAGAGGAGAGATTGAGATAAGCTCTTAGGCAGAAGCTCTTCCCTGGGAGGGTGCTGAGGCGCTGGCACAGGGTGCCCAGAGAAGCTGTGGCTGCCCCATCCCTGGCAGTGTTCAAGGCCAGGTTGGACAGGGCATGGAGCAAGCTGCTCGAGTGGAAGGTGTCCCTGCCCATGGCAGGGGATTGGGACTGGATGAGCTTTAAGGTCCCTTCCAATCCAAACCAGTCTGGGATTCTATGAATTTCTGGAGTTGTGTGGTCCAGCCCCATGTGCAGAGCTGGGGGGCAGTCAGACCCCACTTCAAGGTTGGACCAGGCTCCTCGGGGTGGTACCTGGTGGCACTTGGAGTATATCCAAGGATGGAGATTTTCCAGCTTTGCTGGGCAGCTACTGAGTGAAATCACAGACTGGGAATTGCTAAGCCCTGTGTCAGTAAAGCCCAGCTTATACCAGTTGCAGGAGGGCACGCGGGCTGTGTCTCTGTGGGTAAAGATCGGGCAGCAACTGGTCCCTGTCCCTGGGAGGCTGGTGGCTCCATCTGCACTGTGCAGGGCTTGGGGGGGGGTGAAGACACTCAGTGTGGAGTTTGGCTCAGGCTCTTCTCTGGGCATTACATATCCCTGAGGCACAATAATTACCTACCATGGGGTTTTTCATGTTCGAGTCATGATTTTGCAGGATAAAACCATGTGCTGCTGTCCTGTGTTGTAAGACTGTTTTTGGCAGCTGATGGCGCGTGACACTGGAGCACAGCAAAGGGTGGCAGGAGCCAGGCTGGGACCATCTCCTTTGGACAGTTTCTTGGGAGCATATTTTGTCGTGTGCAGTCCCCAGGCTGGCACCCTCAGCAGAGCTGGAGTCCCCATGCAGCCCAGGTCACCTCCTTCGGGGAAGAGTCACCTTCTTTTGTTGTTTTTTAATAGGAGCACCATGTAAATGTCTCATTCTCCTTCACCACATGCTGGGAGCCCACTGGTTGAGGGACCAGCACCCATCTGTGCACTGTACACATAGCTGGAGTTACTCCTGTTGCTGTCTGTGTGAGGATAAGGGGTGCAGGAGTTTCACCTCCCAAATCACAGCCTGAGCATCTTGCGTATGGCCAAACCCTTCAGCAGGGAAGGCTGCACATGCCTTCAGCCATGCTGCACAAGTGTTCAGGCTGAAGGAGCTTTTCAGAAGCATCTGAGTAGCACAGGAACACCCATCTCAGGCCAGACTTGTGAGATTTATGATCAGTGTGTAGGTACTTCAGCCAGTCCCATGTCTGAGCAGAGGTGAGGAGCCAGAGATGGTGAATGCTCGTCTGGTGCCTTTCACCCTGGGGGGACTCCCCCTACCATGACTGCTGGCTTTTAATAAAAATGCCTGGAGAAAATGATGAAAAGAAGCATTAAAAGTTGTAAATAAGCTTTCACATGTAGATTACCTTCTGAAAGGAAAAGAAACTTTACTCCTTTCACAAGTGTGCACAAACAAACACGCTATTTATGAGAGTGGTAATGAGAGGCTCCTGTGTGCCTTTTGATTTGGATAAAAAACAACTAGGCTGGCTTTTTTTCCTTTACCATTTAATATTCCTTTAGTATTTTCCATGTCAGGGTATTGCTCAATGTCGCAAGCCCTGCACTTCAAGGCTGGAGTTTGTAGTTGGGTTCCCAAATCAAAGCCTCTCGCCAAGTTGGATCTGTGAATAAGCCTTGAAGCAGAAACTCGTGTCCCCAGCCAGCTTCCTTGCACATCCTGCAGCCTGACTGCCCCACTGTGAACAACATGGAGTGAGAGTCACACAATTCATCTTTCATTAGTTAGGGCAGTGTCAAGCATGCTTTTACCACTTTCCAAAGGGCTTGTTTGTGGCTCAGCCATCCGTTTTGGTACCGGGCTTTGTGGATGTGTCCAGCTCTCACCTCCCCGCAGCTCTCATTTTCAGTACCATTTGCTTAGAAGGAGAATGCAAATGCTCAACCGCTTGTTCTTGCTGGGGACAGTCCAGCCAGTTTTCCTCCAACCAGGAGAAGAGGAAATGCAGCACCCCTTGGCCACTGATTGCAGTCCTAACAGCAAAAATGTTTCCTGGCTCTTTGTCCGATTTCTCATCCTTATTACCCAGAACTGCTGTGAGCAATTTGAATTGCAAGTGGTGAGCTGGGGTTTGCAGTGCTGCTTTGCCAGAGTTAATGTTGTGTTTCCGTGTGGTTGCTTCCGTCCATTTCAGCTCTGCCTCCCTTTATTAGTGCTGGGGAAAAGCCCCCCCATGCCACACATCCACGCAGGACCCGCAGCAGTTAACACAGACACTGGCATATGCTCCTCTCCCTGAGTTATGCTGCTCCCACTGCAGTAAATTCGAAGTTGTCCACATATTGGAGAAAGAGTTGTAGATCGAGGGGGTTTGGAATGAATTGTCTGTGTTCAGCAGGAGATGTTCTGTGCAACCCAGGGTGAAAGAGCATCTATTTTCTCCCTGCTGTGTGATTAGTTAATGTTGCACATGACTGTGTGCTCCAGAATGGGCAATGTTCTCATGTGTATTTCTTTTCTCCTAGACATCTTCAGTTATCCAAAAGGCAGCCAGTCCCAGGGTAAGGACAGCAGCAGGTGATAGAATGCGGAAACCAGGCCCTCAAAAAGGTGAGCACTGATGCTTGGCACAGCCACAGCCCTCGGAGAGAGCTGGTGCTGAGCAGAGGACCCAGCGCAGCATGAGGACAGCAGCGGGGTGGGAGCACAGGGCACGTGTGGGCACAAGTTTAGCCACTTGTTTCTTCAGCGGCGTGCAGAGAGGCCTTCAGCCAAGCAGGTGGAGGAGGAGTCCCTTGCTGGGGGCACCCCTGCAGCTCATGGACCGCAGTGTTGGGCAGTGAGGGTGTTCTGGTGTATGAGCACACAGCATCTGTTTGTGCTCCCAGCGTGAGGCAGACAGCTCCTGTGCTGGCACAAGCCTTCCCCTTCTAATGAGGCGTGAAACCAAAGCCCAGTCTGCCTTGTGGGGATGGCATCTGGCGCTTTACCTCTGGCCACCCATGTCTCTCGCCTTCTTCCATGCAGCAGCAGCCACACGTGCACTCCCCATGCTCCCCCCAACTCAGGTGGGAAGTTGTGGGGCTGCTGCAGCTGAGCTGCTCGGGCTCCTTTTGCTTAAGAGAACTATTGATTTCCTGCAGCCTTGTGCCACACGTGTGTGTTGGACCAGGGTGATCTCATCACATGTGCCTGGGAGGATGGGGGAAGGGAGCAGCTTAGAGGATGGAGCATCCTCCGCAATGCTTTGTTCACATCTGCTGCACACTCACCAGGTTTATTGCAGGAGATTTCTATGCTCCATTTCTCTCCTTCCTTTCTTGTGTTTTAGACATCTTCGCTTCTCTGGTGGCTCCTCTCACAGAAGCATTATCCCCTTCCAAACACTGCATGTCCTTTAATGAAGTGCAAATAAATGAAGGCGAGCAGGGGATGGGGGGAGCGTGCTGTGAGGCAGCTGCAGGGCTGGGAATCAAAGAGCCATGTTGATTGTCAGCACTGTGGCCTCCAGCCGGCTGCACACAGCCTCTTCCCTGCCTCAAGAGCAGGATGCACAGCCCAGTGCTGTGGGACCTGTGCTGGGCCATAGGTTACGCCAGCAACACTTGGATTTGTGTCCTACTTACCTGCTGTTTTAATAATGCATTGCACTTTTGCTTGTTCTTCATTTGCCTGCAGAAATTCTTCCTTCTCTTGCCCTCTCTGCTGCTTTTCCTGCCTGCTTAATGAGGAGTTTTGCATGTTAAAGGTTAAGAATAAAATAGAACTTCTCTAGCGGAGTATGGCAAGAGGTTACTTGGAGTGCACGGATGCTGTTGGAGTTATCCAGCAACACCGAGAAGGGCCTTACCCATCCTCAGGGGTTTTTTTGCTTCTGGCTTAAATACTTTGTGTGTTTAGTCTTGCTTCTGGAGGCGATGGCAGAATACTGTCCTTCAAGGGAATACACTTATAGGAAGGGTGTCTTCGACCCTTTTCATTCATTTCATAGAATCCCAGACTGGTTTGGATTGGAAGGGACCTTAAAGCTCACCCAGTTCCAACCCCTGCCATGGGCCCGGACACCTTCCACTCGAGCAGCTTTCTCCAAGCCCATGTCCAACCTGGCCTTGAATACTGCCAGGGATGGGGCAGCCACAGCTTCCCTGGGCACCCTGTGCCAGCGCCTCAGCGCCGTCACAGGGAAGATCTTCTGCGTAAGATCTAACCCGACCTTCCCGTGTCTTGGTGTAGTGAGATCCACATGAGCCAGTTTTAGTGGCTTTTGCATTTGTTCCTTCCGAGCTTTGCCACTTCTTCATGTAGTTAAAATGGAGCTTCACCCATTTGCTGCTTCTTAGGTTACTGCTTGCTGTTGTGGGAGGACACTGGTTGGTGAGGACTAGGCAGAGACTAAGATGCAAATGCAGATACCTCAAGTCAGGTCTTCTCCGTGCTTCAAGCACACCCTGCAGGTTTAGACAGATGATCCGTGTTACCTGGGTCGTGACAGGGCCAGGGAAGTCACTCCTCTCCTCTAAAGTGCCTGCAGAGCCGGTGCCATGGGCAGGTAATGTTCAAGAGCATTGGCTGCTTTCACTGACACAAACACTTTGTCTCTTGTCTCAGCCATAGACTGGAAAGATGGTAAAAAGCACAAGTACGGCCGCCCATCAGAGTCCCCCTCCCAGTACCAAGGTAAGAGAACTCCCTGCTGCCCTCCTTCGCTTTTCCCCTTCTTCCTCCTCATCTCTCCTTCTCCCCCCTTCTCCCCTTCTTTTTCTCCCTCTTCCCCTCTCTCCTTGTGTTTATTTTCTCCTGAAAGCTTTTGAGTTGTTTGGATGTGGGAAACTGCAAATGCCAAATTAGGTTACCCCTAAAAACTGCATTCGGACAGTCCTCGTGTCAATCCTCATGTGTTTAATTCTGACCACAGTCAAAACTGGCCAAGAAGACCCTGGGGTGAGCACGGAGCTGAGCCAGCTCATTTGAAACCAGCCAGGATCCAGCAGATCTGTTTCTTCCTCAACTGCAAGTGCTGAGGGGTGACTGCCCATGTTTTTCCATGCACTTGGGGCATAAGGATCCTCTTACTCTCCATACACTCCTCTTCCATGTTCACAGCAGTGGCTAGCCCAGGCCTCACTGTTGTAGGGGAGACATGGTATGATCCATGGAAGGATCCCTAGAGCAGCTGCCAGTGCTGACACGAAAGCTGGAGATGGGGCTTTGGGCAAGGGCTTGTAGGGACAGGCCAAGGGGAATGGCTTTAACCTGCCAGAGGGCAGATGGAGATGAGCTCTTGGGCAGAAGCTCTTCCCTGTGAGGGTGCTGAGGCACTGGCAAAGGGTGCCCAGAGAAGCTGTGGCTGCCCCATCCCTGGCAGTGTTCAAGGCCAGGTTGGACACAGGGGCTTGGAGCAAGCTGCTCCAGTGGAAGGTGTCCTATGTCACTGGAGATGAGGTGTCCCCAGCACGGGCAGGGTGGGCTGTGGCCCTGTGCTCAGCTCCTGCCATTCCTCAGGGGGGATGCAGGTGACTTCCAGCTTTAGGAAGTTCATGTAAGGCTTGTGTAATTTAGTAATGATTTTAGGGCCTGTCTTTTACTTACAGAGTATAAGGTGATGGATGTCCTTATGTCCTTACATTCTGCCTATCTCCTTGAGGGAGGCAATGTCCATACTTCCCACCAAGTAGAGAGCAGCAGGAAACTAAACAATTGCCTGAGTTAAGTCATTTTAGCAGGAAATATGTGTTTGCCTTTTGGAATTCTCTCCTGTGTGTCATATTGGCCTTAGGAGAGCTGCAGTGGCTGCTGTGCCTCGGGGGGTGGCACTTAGGGTTCTCTGGCACATTGTGGGCCAATGTCAGCCCTCACCACTCTCTCTTGGGGCATCTCATCTGTTCTTGTCTGCCCTTAACATGAAGTTCTGTGGGTCACAGTTTGGAATTACCTTCTCCAAGGGCAGGAAGTGTGTTAGCACCTCCAATAAAGTCCTGGGTCCTCTCTCACCCCATGCTAAGCTCCATGTGACATTATGGGGCACTGCCACAGCTCCCATAGCCTGTGTACAGTCAGTGTTTGGGGTGTTGGGGCTCTGCTGCAGTTTCCCCTCTGCTCTGTGTGCGGATGGCAGAGACTGGCTGCTGTTCAGGGGCAGAGCTGACCTGAAATGGAGCTTTCTGGGAACTTCAGCTTTCCCAGCAGCACTCATACACACCAACCACCACAGCACACTGCATCCCAGGGCTCGCTGGCCTGGGGAGGAACGTCTGCAGACAAGCTGATGGGCACGTGTCTGCTCAACAAGCACATGGTGGAGCAGGGAGGGATCTGCTCCCTGCAAGAAACTGAGCAGCTCCTCACTGCCCAAGGCTGGGGTAGATGTGAGGGGGGTGAACCTGAACCTGCAGCAGCTCTCTGGCACAGAGCACCCTATGATCCAGGCAGAAAGGATTTCTGCTTAGAGGTAAAGCTGCGCTGGGATACCTCTGAGAAGCAGGAGAGCAGACACTGTCCTGATGGTTGAAACCTGTTTGGTTTGGCTCACACATCCTCACGTTTCTTCTGAGCGAGACAGTGAGTAAGTGGGATTGTGGTGTTGGTTGTAGCTGTTACTGATGGAGAATGTGCAGCTGGATTGATGGCTGAGCAAATGGAACCGTGACAGGCAGGACATGCAGGAGCTTTGCTGCAGTGCTGAGAGAGCTGGTCCCTGGGGAGGCTGTGCCCAGGTGTTGGGATCTGCCAGCAGACACCATCCTTTGCTCATTTTCATAGCGAGCTGGCTCAGACTGTGCTGCTTTCATGTGCTGCGTGATGCTCATTAGCAGACACACATATGGGCTGCAGACTTTAATGGGATGCCTTGATCTGGGGAGGGCACGTTCTCCTTCACAGATGTGACCTGCAACGCACATTTATTGTTTCAGTTGGACTGATGACCCCTGGGGAGCTGAAATGCTAATGGGGCCCAAAGCAGGCTTCAGTTAAAGACAAACAGAAACTCTGTCTTCATTTAAATTCTGGGCAAAAGATGAACATAGATTCTCAACACGATGGGAATCTAAACACAAAGGTGCAGACTTGCACTGTTCACAGCTATGACCCCGCCGATGTGTGGAGTGTTTGGTTTGGAGTAAGTATTTTGGAGGGTTAAGCCATCAGAGCCCAAATGTCACATTCTGCCTGCACGTGCTGTCTCCCTTTGACACAAGTGTGTAGTAAGGAGCTTTCCAAATGCAAACAGGAGTGATGGATCATTGCCCCTAAGTAGGCATTTTTACAGCTGAGTTCCAGGAGTCATGCAGCTTTACAGCCCTTGGCCCTTGTTTAGCTCACAGATGCAATTACAAACCCATGGTGTTTCTCATTAAGCATCCTCTTCTTGTTTCTTCCTTCGAGCAGGTCTGAGGTATGGTACAGGGAGGAACTTGGTCCCTTCAGTGGGTGATCCCTCCAGTTTGGGGGAGTACAGTCTGCTCTGCACAAGGGGGGGGAGCAGGGAAGAGAATCCCAGAATTCGAGACTGGTTTGTGTTGGAAGGGACCTCAAAGTTCATCCAGTTCCAACCCCTGCCACAGGCACGGACACCTTCCACTAGAGCAGCTTGCTCCAACCTGGCCTTGAGCACTGCCAGGGATGGGGCAGCCACAGCTTCTCTGGGCACTCTGTGCCAGCGCCTCAGCACCCTCACAGGGAAGAGCTTCTGCCTAAAAGCTCATCTCAATCTCCCCTCTGTCAGTTTAAAGCCATTAAGAAATGGCTGGTAGTGAACAGAGAAAGAAGAAAGGCTGAACCACTGTATTGGCTCTGCCTTTTCTTAGTGTTTAGAGAAGTCTTTTTGCTGCTCCTTGCAAAGTAAGTCACCAGAATCATGAGTCGTAAGTGCCTGCAGTTCTGGTGGGGTGTGTGTGTCTTCATACAGTGGTTGGGTCCCAACAGAATTAATCTCAAATAAGTTTCATGTGCAAGCACTATTTTTAGAGGCAGGCAGCTGCCTCAGAGTTTGCTGCTCCTGGTGGGGCTGTGTGGCTCAGTCCCAGCTCAGCATGGTGCTGCAGGGAGCAGAGCCGCATCAGCTGCAGTGGAGCCACTGAGAGGAAGAGGATTAAAACCAGGACCACGTTTAATAGCGAGGATTGAGGCCAGCTGAGCAGAGGGGAGGTTTCTTCTTCGAACTGAAATAGTCAAGCACAACCGATCCTTTTCAAAGAGCCCTGCTCAGGCCCTGGGGCAGACACACGGTACTGTCACTACCAGCATCCTCTGTGCTCCACAGACAGGGGCCTCTGAAGGACCCCCTGTCTGAGATGAGCCCGAGTCAGCAAGTAAGAGCTGTGGGGAGGGATGCAAGAGGCATTGCCATACCTGGGCTTGCTTTGCCTGGTGTTTAGTACACATAATTCATACAAAGAGTTTCACTGATATGACCACGTGTAAAATCATTGAACCATGGAATGGTTGGAAAGGACCTTAACACCATCCAGTTGCAACCCTCTGCCATAGGCAGGGTCACCTTCCACTAGAGCAGGTTGCTCCAAGCTCTGTCCAACCTGGCCTTGAACGCTGCCAGGGATGGGGCAGCCACAGCTTCTCTGGGCACCCTGTGCCAGCGCCTCAGCACCCTCACAGGGAAGAACTTGTGCCTTTATCTAACCGGAACTTCCCCTGTTTCAGTTTGGACCCATCACCCCTTGTCCTATCACTGCAGTCCCTGATGAAGAGTCCCTCTCCAGCATCCTTGTAGCCCCCTTCAGACACTGGAAGCTGCTCTGAGATCTCCACTCAGCATCTCTTCTCCAGGCTGAGCAGCCCCAATGTTCTCATCCTGCCTCCATGTAGGAGGAGCTCCAGCCCCTGATCATCTTGTGGCCTCCTCTGGGCTGGCTCAAACAGCTCCATGTCCTTTTTATGTTGAGGACACCACCTTCAGGCAATGTGGCAATGAAACTGTGTATTTTGTATTCATTCCCACTGTGTTAACAGTGTGCTTATATCTGCATGGGAGGAGGCAAGAAAGTAGCATTGCTTTTATGTATTTGGAGCAGGGAGATTATCCAGCCCTGACAACTTCTCTGTGCATGTGAAGCAGAACTGAAGCAACATGTGCTGACCTTGATGCCTGAATTCTTAGAGGTGTGGTGTGCACTGCAGTAGCTAAAATGGCTCTTAATGTAGCTTTTGTTTTGAAAATAGGCTGTGTCACCACTTGATGTGAGCAGGGGAAGCAGGAGCTGACTCTTTAATTGTGCTGCCACACATTCAATGCTCTTGAAATGCCTTGCAAGCGGCAGTCTCCCGGGAGCTGTTGGGATGAATACCAGCTCGTGTCATGCTGGAAGGAGCCTTTCCCAGCTGCTCAGTTGAAACGGCAAAAGTCACAATTTGCTCAGATCACAGGGGCTTTTAATTCCTCATTTAATACCAGGTTCCCCTGCATGACATATTGCTTTTACCCTTTCTGCTGTACATGGGAAGGGTGAAGGCAAGGATCAACCTGCTTCCTGCAGCAGCGCTCAGTAGAAGGGGCTTTGGTGTTGGATGTGAGCTGCTGTGTTCAGGCAATCCCTGTTCGGAGGATCCCTGCTTCTGTCCTGCCTATGGGCTCTGTGTCTGCCTCAGGAAGTGATTGCTGGGGTCAGGCTGATGCTGCTCTGAGCTGCGGGGCCATGGTGCATGGCTGGACCAGGGGAGCTGCAGCATCAGCACGTGCGATTCCCTCTTGACTTGGGCTGCTTTTAGCCCATAGGGACTGTTCTTAATCCCCAGTCTGAGCCATCTCTTTAACAAATGACTCCCAAGGGGCAGTTGTCTGGAAGATTCCACAGCTCCCCATCTGTGCTGGGTATCGTATATGAAGTTGTAGGTTGTTACCCTCGCTCTTTGCAGACCCCTCTCAGCAGCGCAGAGGCAGTAGGACGCCGCAGGCAGCACTGAGCTTTGTTCTGCCTGTCAGCTGCAGTTGTAAATCTTCTGTGGTCACAAACATCAGAGGATCTTGATGAGAGCATGTTGCCTGTGAGCACCTCCTCTGTGAGAACTGGAGAACTGCTGGCATTGGAGTCCAGCCATCTCACTCTGAGCTTTTTGCTTGTCGGTTTCTATTTGAATCCTTTCGTTTTCTCTTCTCAGGTCACTTCACATGGGAGAAATACCTGAAAGAAACATGTGCCATCCCAGCTCCTGCTCATTGCTTCAAGCAGGTAAGAGGGTGCAAACAAGGAAGATCAAGTGCATTGGTGACCCAGGAGTTCCCTGCATGGGACAGGCCCGTTTTTTGGCAAGGAAGATGCTTAAGGATATCAGAGAATTAACAGAAAACCAAGTGTGCTGAAGCAAATGTTGGAGTAGCACAGATTTTACTCTCAGATATGTATGGATGGGAACATGAGAAAGTTTTTACTCTGCCAAGCACAGGCCCTTAGAGAAATGGTTCTTGTGAATGGGATAGCAGCCCCTGGGCATCAGGCATTGAGCACGGAGGTGGGTACAGGGGTTGCAGGAGAGAATCAGCACAGTTCATGGTACACCTCTGTCTGGGTATACCAGGATACTCCTCAGCAGCACAGAGGAGTTGTATCTGTTGGCTTGGCTGGGTGATTCTCCTGAGAAGAGGGCTGTGAGGAAACAGTAGGTCTGGTTACAGGTCTGCCAGGGCTCACCAAGCTTTCTTGGCTGCTCTGTGGTGTCTGCTCTTGTGCTGTGCTTGGAGGATGCTGTCAGTCTCTGGTAGAACCAGTGCTGGTGCTCTCAGGGCATCAGCCTAAATATTGGAAATCCTGGCTCTGAGTGGGTCTCTGTTTTTCTCTTTGCAGTCGTACACTCCACCTGCAAATGAATTCAAGATCAGTATGAAGCTAGAAGCCCAGGACCCCCGGAACACCACGTCCACGTGCATCGCCACAGTGGTGGGTCTGACGGGCGCGCGCCTGCGCCTGCGCCTTGATGGCAGTGATAACAAGAATGACTTCTGGAGGCTGGTGGACTCTGCTGAAATCCAGCCCATAGGAAACTGTGAGAAGAATGGAGGGATGCTGCAGCCTCCACTGGGTGAGCTGGAGTTCAGCTGTCCACTGAGCACCCACATGATCTATGCAGAAAACCCTGGGGGGTTTATATCTCTGTGCCTGGGACAGAGACCTTGGACTGCCCCTGCCTACTACTGTGATAAGGAGCAGCCCTGTTAGTTTGGGCTGTTAGACATGTATCCCACAGCAGGTCTGTATTTCCACGTGGACATTGTGGCATGGATAAGGAAGTACTTTAGAGTGTAGATGAAAGAGCTCTTTGCACCTAGGTGAGCTGCCTGCACTCTTTGTTGCTCAAGCTCAGGATAAGCACGTGCTGACTATGCTCTTATGCTTTCTGAAGTTATCCCTGTGTACCCCAAAGGGAAAACATTTCCATGTACTTGTAAGAAAGAATGCCGGAGCCAGTCCAATTCCTAGGGGACACACAGGCAGTGGAGGACGCCCCAAAGCCCTGGTGACCCAGGGGTGTGGGTGGTGATGTTGAAGGCAGAGCAACCACAATGGCCTCTCCTGGGTAACTGCCTGTATAAGGACAGAACAAGTCCAGGTTCTCCTTTTCTGGGAGACACAACACAGTCACCCAGGCAGTGCTGGCACATGGCTTGGTCTCTGGCCACTGCCCATTGCTCTGGGCTTCTGATCCTGCTTCCAAGTGCTGTCATCTCCAAGGTGTGCTTGGGCATGAACTGGGTGTCATCCATCAGTGCGTTCCCCTGAGCACGGTGCTGGTGTCTGGTGGAGCTGCTTTGTTGGGTATCTGAAACTTGAGGTAGAGAATAACCAAGAGAAGAGTCAGGGCTGTGGCACTGCTGTGGCACTGCTGATCCTGACACTGATTCAAAAGCATTTCAGTTTTCATTCATGCTATCTAAGAGTATTTGTGCCCAAGTGCCTTCGGGTCCCCCAGGTCAGCTGGGGACCACATGATGGGGAAACAGAAGGTCTGACAAGGTTCCCAGTGATTTAAGTCCTGCATCATGTGAAGAGGCACTTGTAATATTTCATCTCTTGGTTTAATTTCACTTTGCTGGAGCTCTGTCACTAACCTGGACAAACAAATGCTTCTTCCAGTCTGGTCTTTGGGTGAACACATCTTCTTTTTGACACTGACCAAATGAGGAGCTGCTTTGCTGGTTCTTTCCTGATGAAGCACCAAACTCAACCTGCTTTTGCATCCTGCTGCCCATTATTTATGAAGTGTCTTCATAAATCTCTCTCAGTTAGCACATCCCTGAATAAGATCAAGTCAATCTATACCAGTGCAGGAAACCTTCAGTGGGACACCTGGAATTAGGGGTATTTTTAACCATGTTTTTCCATGGAGCGCTATTAGCTTTGTGGAAGTACAGCCTGAACTGCAGCGGGACCCTTGGGATTGACCTTTCTGAAGAAGGAAGGAACATCAGCAGATGCATGTTCTGGCACATCGCACCACACGAAGCTGTGTGTACGCAGGTCTAATGATACCCTTTGCCTTCATATTGGCTACAGGCAAAACCTGCTGCAGCTCTGAACATTGCAGCTGCTGGTTTTGATGCTATTCCATGCATGCTGCTGTGCATTCGCAGACATCTCTTTGAAACCTTGGTCCCAGGGAGCAGCCCATGGCCTGCCCATCTCCTGTGGGTACCTGTCCTGCCTGGCAGCTATGGTTCCCCCTGTGCCTTGCCCGGCTTTTGCCAGCAGATGGCAATAAGGGCAATGGAGTTTCTGAGCAAAACTCATTTCTGACTGTGCCAGAAGAGAGGGTTCACGCTCTGGAAGAAGTCTTTCTGCCCAGCTCTGACCTGCGTAACCTTGGGCCAGGCTAGAATCACAGAATCCCAGGTTGGGAGGAACCTCAGGGACCATCTGGTCCAACCTTTGTAGGCAAAACATGGCCTAAACTAGATGTCCCAGCACCCCGTCCAGTCAGATGTTAACAGCGGCCGACGTTGGGGAATCCACCACTCCCATGGGGAGGTTATCCAATGGGTGATGGTTCTCATGGGGAAAAATCTTCCTCTTGTGTCCAGTCAGATGTGCCCCAGGATGTTGTGTTGTGGCATCTCACCCCTGGCAAAGCTTTGCCATGTCAGTCACCATGGGATGCTCTCCCTTTAGGTCCAGGTCCCGGATTATCTTCCAACTTCCACAAATACAGATAGTGCAATGCCCTGTTCAGCTGAGCAGCAGAAATTGCTTCTGCAGGAGGGTGCCTACTGAGCAAAGAAGGTGTTCAGTGATACCTGGTTGTGCAGTTGCACTCAGGGCCATAGCCCAGAGCATGTGAATTTGCTCTCTTCTCCCCTTTCTGCTATTTCTGTGCTTTTCTTCGTAGACAACTTTGAGCCAAAAGCTGCCATTCTTTCCTGTAACGGTTAAACCTCTTTCCCAGCCAAGCCACAGCCTCTTCATTTAGTCAGGTTAACTTGCCTGCAGCTCACTTAAAAGGTGGAGGGGACCACCCAGGAGCTGAGATTCCCTATGGAGGAAGAAATTCCATAGTCTGAGTGTGCCCTTGCTGATTCATGTCTCCCTGTAGCAGGATCACTGAGGCTGCCAGCACTAGTGCTGCACAAAGCTCTCTGCCTGCATGGGTAATGCACAGACTTGTGTTCCCAGCACACTATTGCCAACAGCCATCCCCAGGGGGATCTTTTCAACAGCATCATGTTTTGTGTGCAGAGCATCTGGAAAAGGTCACATCTCACCCTCCAACATGAGGAGGAGGGTGATGTGTGATCACAGTGTGTGCCTGCTGCAGAGGTGCCATCCCAGCAGGCATGTGCTGCTGGATCCAGCCTTAAAGTCTCCATCTTTGCTTCCTCCCCTGCAGGCTTTCGGCTGAATGCCTCCTCTTGGCCCATGTTCCTTCTGAAGACTCTGAATGGAGCAGAGATGGCTCCTGTCCGGATTTTCCACAAGGTATTTCACTGTTTGGGAAGACACCCTTTTGGCATGGCCCCTTTACTGCAGAGCACCAAAGTCACAGCTGGTTTCTCACCAGAGGAGGTGAACACTGCCCAGCTTTGCCCTGGTGCTGCTTCTCTAGGGCAAACCTGTACCCTCTATGGCTGCATCACAGCAGTGTCATGATGCAGATAGGGATCTGCTAAGAAAGCGTCTTGGGCTTCAACACTCGGGCTTGAGAGATGGCTTGTTTTTCACTTGGACTGCAGGTGCTATCCAAGCCAGGAATGAATGAAAGTCATTCCTGAAAGTCAGCACCTCTCTGAAACCTTTTAATGTACCTGAGCTTGCGAGGTGGGCAAATACTGCTGTGAGGCCACACTGCAAGTATGGGTCTGTAGTTTGTAACTTCACATCTTTAGTCAGAGAGCTACAGAAGCCATTCTAGAGGCTTGTGCTGTGCTATGGGACGCTTGATGTGGCTTTAGTATATCTCAGGTGTAAAAGACAAGGAGGAGCAAGCCCCAGATGAGGATGGGTGGTGGATCTTACACAAAGCTGCAGTTTGGGGGAGAATGACAGAGAATTGGAGCAGGAAAACCTGAGATATGAGAGTCACAAGGTGAGAGTACCTATAGAGGCTCTTTGGAGCTTTATTTCCTGCCTGTGCTGCATGGCAGAGGTGTCACAGGGTGCAGTGTTAACGTAGCACTGTGCAGGTCTGGTCCAGCAGCAGGGTGATGGCAGAGCAGTCAGCAGTGGACTTCAGTGCTTCTTGACTTGAAGGGCATGTGGTTGTGTAGTTAGGCCAGCATGGGCACACCTAATTGGGGTTCAGATCCAGCCCACTAACTCTCTTCTTCATCTGCTCCTGGAGGGCAGTTTGCTGATGGAGGGGACAGCCCTGGCATATCCTCTTTGAGCACATTTCAATTTCTCCTTATAGGAACCACCATCTCCATCCCAAAACTTCTTCAAGACAGGTATGAAGCTGGAGGCAGTGGACAGGAAGAACCCTCACTTCATCTGCCCGGCCACGATTGGGGAGGTGAGAGGTTCTGAGGTCCTCATAACATTTGATGGCTGGAGAGGTGCCTTCGATTACTGGTGCCGATATGATTCCCGGGACATCTTTCCCGTAGGCTGGTGCTCGCTGACTGGAGATAATCTGCAGCCTCCTGGAACAAAAGGTAAGGCCCACATTGTTGCTCAGGTGTCTTCTTCCTCCATTTACCTCTCAAGCAGCAGCAAACCAGGCAGAGGCTGGCACCAGGGACATCTGGGTGCCCTGTCTGGCTCTCTTACGCCGCTTCATGCATGGTAAAGGTACAGGTGATTCCATGTAACTGCAGTGTAACAGCCTGGCCTCAAGGTGCTAAGGAGCAGCCCTCCATGAAGGTGGGCAGGAGGTGGCTCTCTGAAGGGATGGTGGAGCTGAGCACCACTGCTGAGGTTTGCTCCTCCTCAGCACTTTCCTTGGAGGCTTTCTTGCGCCTTTGGAACACAGGTCCCGAGGGAGTTTTCCACAGGGGGACCAGGCTATTTGTGGATAAAGTAAGGGAGTAACGAGAAGTACGAAGTTGCAGGACTGTTTGTACATGTGGCGCGTACATGTGACTGTACCTGTGACAGAGACCTTGGCTCTGCCTTGTCCTGTGATCTCTGCTTTGAACGTGGGAAGCGCAGGTCTGGTTGGGTTATACTCGCTCTGTTCCTAGAGCTGTGATTGTTGCTTTGGAATGGTGCTGAGCAACTCACAGAGGTCTGAGCATTGGCTGTGGAGGTTTTCAGATGTCTCTTTAGCTTGCTAGCACTGCAGTTGCGTTTAAAACCAGGGAGCTACCGTTGTCCCCATGCTCATCCCTCTGGCATTTGCTGCTTGGCAAATCCAGCACATGCCTGACAATGAAATGAGAAGGAGAGCAGCCTCTCTGCTGGAGCTGAAGGATTACTTAGGAAAGGCATTTCTCTGATGAGACTGTTCCTTGTGAAAATCCAGGGTTGGCTTGTGCTGACCATCAGGCTGGTGCTTTCCTCCTGTCCCTCAGTGTGAGCCAGCCCTGTTCTCTGTGCTGCAAGGCTGGCACAGGCTCCCCTTGCGTGGGGGTGATTCTGTTCTGGCTGGGAACTGAAAGGCTGTTGCTGTTTATCTTGGATTTCTGCATTTGGCCTTGATGTTCCCAGCCTCTCCCTTGCTTCCTGCTGGTTGTTTGCATTCTGTCCTGCAGGCGCCACAGAGCTGCTGGGGACCTCCCAGCCGGGGCTGCCCTCTCCAGCACTGCCCTAGGGTCACCCCCAGCATCTCCAAGGTGCTTCTCAGGTACTGCACAAGTGGCTAAAGACATGGTTGTGGTGGGTGGGAGCTTTCCTGGCACTAAACTGGAGGTGGAAGGGGTCAGGAGCAAGGTGAAAACGGCCTTCGTAGGAGAAGTGGGAAGACTCACAGCAGCCGGCACAGGCAGCATCTTTCCAACCTCCCTGTGCCAGGGCTGTGAGTGAGCAGAGCATCCAGAAGTAACACCCCAGTGTGAGGCAGCACTCTGGTGATTTTGAGCCATCTTGAGAAGCATTTGCTTCCCCCCCTTGGCAGGCAGCAGTGACTCTCCCTCTTACATTGGCTCCACCAGCAGCCACTCTGCAGTTTCCAGTCATATACTAAAGCAGTGAACCCCGAAAGTCTCATCTCCCACTCCCAGGCAGAGGCTCTCAGGCATGTTTCCGCTCTCTTGGTTGTGTTATTCAAGTCCAGAGGCAGGAGCAGTGATTGCAGAGATTGTATGAGCCATGCAAAAATGTCCTGGAGTCAGGATCAGCTTTGGCTTTGTGGTATTTTCCTTTCCTCTCTGTGGCTGCCCCCTCCCTTTCCTGGCCCAGACTTTCCAATTCCCACTTAAACCAAATGAAGGGAACACTGGGAACTTTCCTTGTCTGTAATCGAATTCCTCCCTGTTCCTTTACCTCTCAGCCCTGCTTTGGAGGAGGGTTGAGTGCAGTCCTCCCAGGACCTGAGAGTGCTGCTCTTGGCAGGGTTGGAGGATGCTTCACCGCAAAGGGATCCCCCTTTCCTCCAGCTCCAGCAAAGCTTCCTTATGTGCCAGCCTGGAGCCTGCGGAACCATGCAGTGGAGTTGGGCAGGTTCCCATTCCTGGCTGGAATTCCACCTAAATCAGGGAGACCTGGGGAGACACACAGGAGGTCAGGGCTGTGCATGGTTTTATCAGCTCTGCCGATGGGCACTAGGTGCCTGGGGGAGCTGAGATGTCCTGTGAAGAGTTAACTCCATGGAGACTGATGGTTTCCTGGGGCTGAGCGAAATGAGCTCATGATCAAGGGAAGCAGAACTTCAAAGAGGCCAGGCATGTTTATTTAATGCTGGTAACTTAATTCAGCTCTAATCTATCCCTTCTGCTGCCTGCCAGCAGTGGTGGAGGAGCGCAGGGCTTCTCCAGGCACATCCCCTCTCCAGCTCCGGGGCCTCCCACTCCCACCAGTGTTTGCTTTGCTGGGCAGGGTACTGGTAGGAGCTGGGGCCCAGCCAGCCATGCTGAGGGGAGCTTTCCCGCGGACAGTGTGTGTGTGAAGGAAGGAAAGGGAGGTCAAGCGGTGAGGAGGAGCAGCTCTTCCTGCCAGGTTGGTAATTACATGGCTGTCAGATGTGTTCTGTGGTGGCTGGCGGCCAGATGGCTGCAGGCTCCTGGGTATCTCCTGCAGCTCCTCTTTGTGCAGCACAAGCCTGGAGCTGCAGGGTTCAAATCAACCCACACTGCAGAGCAGTGTAGCTCCGGGGGTGCCTGTGCCAGTGGTCAGTCCTGCTCCTCGCTGCTCTGCGTCAGGCTGGGGTTGGAGGTCGGCCCTGTTGGAGCAAGGCGAGTTGTGGCAGAGCTTGGCCTGCGTATCCTCAGCCTTTCCATGCCAGCCAGGCAGCAGCTGGGAAGGCAGGGCGTTAGAACTACATGATCTTAAGGCCCTTTCCAGCCCTAACTATTCTGTGATTCTATGACAGTCCCAAAGGGAAGAGGTTTCTGTGGTGAAAGCTTCCTCTTGACTTTCCATCCATGCCAGTGCCACACTCCCAGGGCTGTTTCTTAACCAGGAATCAGCACTCCTCACCTGTAGTGTACAGCATCTTGCATGTTTTTTCATGCCACTTACGCACATGCTCTTTTATCCTTAAACACGTATCTGGGGCTCTTAGGAATATAAGGTGAGGTGGATGTTCTGTAACACTAGGTTCTGGTTAGCAGCTTTGAGCTCTGCTCAATGGGCAGACTGTGCTACTGATAGTCCCTGCAGTTACCTTGCACAGGAGATGTTCAGGACTTGTGGGTTCACTTCAGAGGTTTAGAAACTAGAAATGAAGATAGGGGGTTGGAAGTGGAGGAGCTTTAAGATCCCTTCCAACCCCAACCAGGCCGGGATCCTGTGATTAATTCTGCTCAACCGTGGTTTGCACATCACTGCTGGATGGCAAGGAAATCCTGAAACCTTAAAAACAAGGATGCAGGGACACACGCAGCCTGCAGCAACCTGCCCACATGCACAGGTACAGCTGTCAGAGTTAGCAGTAACTCAGAAGGTCCTTGTACCATTGCTCCACTTGGACTGTGCTTTATCAGGGGGGTGGACACGGTGACCTCCAGAGGTCCCTTGCAACACTTGTGATTCTGTGATGCTGAGCTCCTCTGGAGTTCCCTGGTGTGTTCATTGCACCCATTACACTGATTTCCCACCCCTGTGCATGCTCACAAGAACAGAACATCGCGAGGGGTGCTGGGTGCTGAGCGGGCAGCAGTGAAAGCGTTAAGGCTGGGTGGGCAGAGCTGGGAGCAGCTCCAGCACTGGAATTTGGAGGAGCGGAGCTGCTGCCTTGGCCAAAACCCAGCTGGCGAGAGGCCCTGACCGGGATGGGCCCGGGGAGCCGATGGGGAGGTGATGCAGAGCCTGGCTGGGCCAAGGCTGCCGAGCAGCCACAGCGAGGGAAGCGCAGAGCCCGGTGCTGTGTGTGGTCGAACAACAGGCATGTCCCTGCACTGTGTGAGCACACTGCTGCTGTCAGCACACTGCTGCCTGGGCCTGGCTGCCTCCGGAGCCTGCCCCTCCCATTGCAAAGCCCAAGTGAAGAGTTTTAGATAGTTACCATGGGGATGCGTTGAAGTGGAGCTCACATTCGCTCCCGGACTCATACTCGGACTCGCATCCCCACCCGACTGTTGCATACATTACACAGCCCAGAGGCTGGAGCCTGCCCTCACACGGGAGGGTAAGAGAGGGGCACAAAATGCTGCCCCTGGGGAGGAAGTTGATGAAGTTCTTCATCCCTCACCTCTGCTGCTGCCATGTGATGTGTTGGTTAACTGCTTGGCGTCTTCAGATGAAGGTGATGGTTGGATGCTAGGCTTTCTGCCCCTGGGCAAAGGTAATGTGTATTTTATGACTTTATTTCTGCTGTTGCTTAGTTTCTCTTCCTCCCTTGGGGCGAGGACACGGTAGTGGGTGGAGGAGCCTCGTGAGGAGTAGCTGGCAGGGGAATGCTCAGGTGAGCTCTGCTTTACAGCTTGAAGAAGATGGAAAAATACTCATTGCTGTCACTTCAGGACTGAGCTGGGAGCTGGGGCTCGTCCATCATGGTGTTGGGGTGGCTGGAGTTGGGAGCACACAGGTACCGATGGTGGGAGAAGGCTGCACAGAGAAGTTCAGCATTTTCTCTTCTAAGAGCGAGTCTAATGGACATGCAGTCATGGAAGAGCCCTTGAGCTGTTTGGAGCACAGAGCTGAGGTGCTTATCCTGGCTTGGGTGTGTGTCCTGGAGTCCGGGTTGGTTGTGGAGATCTGGGCCCAGTGCTGCAGGAGGGTTTGCTGAACCCCTTTGGATGCTGGTGGTGCCTGTGGCTCAGCACACAGCAGATCTGGGGCTCAGCAGGATCTCGGGCATGTCACAGACCTGATGTTACTGTGGGATGGCTTGGGCTGGAAAGAGCCTTCAAGAAGAGGAGGTGACCTGGGACAGGAGGTTTCTACCATCCTCCCGCCTGTCCTTCATATGAAGTTCATATCCCATGTCCTTCATATGAAGTTGTATCCCAACTTGGCTTTTCCTCATGTGTTTTATTCTAAAGTAGTTCATAACCCACAGATTATGAATGTCTGTATTCAGGACGTTTCCTTCCCTTTTCCATCCCACTTCCTTGTCTGAAACAGGGTTTCAGAATCTCAGGGTATTCCTGAGTCCTAGCAGGACGTTTCTACAGGTGCCTCACTGCTGAAGCTTCCTCCCTTTGGGTCAACAGCCCTGGGATCACTGCCCTGTTTCTGCAAGATCTCTGATCTTCCACTGATGGAACACGGTGCTGGGCTGGGCTGGTGCAGGCTGAAGGCCTCAGTGCTTTCAGGATGCAGTTGGACAAGCTCAAGGAAGGGCAAGTGCTCCAGGGCTTTTATTTCTGGGCATTTCAAAGTGTCTGACTTGGGGTGTCCTGAGCTGAGGTTACAGCAGGGCTGGTGTCTGCCCCACCATCCTCTGCTGCCAGGTTTGGAAGCAGAGGTAATGAAGCTTAGCATGCCCAGTGTAATGGTTTGGGTGTCTCTAGGAGAGCCACAGGGAGGACAGTTTCCCACCTAGATGGAGTGGTTACTATTAAGTAACCTGGTTACTGTTAAGCTGCTGGATGGAGCACTTACTATTAAGAAACTTCTCTTGGAGGATTTAGGGCTCCACACATTGTTTCTGCCTGTCACCCACACACACGTGCCAGCCGCTGGTCACAGGAGCTCAGTTCCTTAGAGGAATATAGCTTCTGGTGGAGGAACCAGAATGAAGGACTATGGTCCATGGGATGGTTGTGGTTGGAGCAATGGATGCACATGTGGGAGAAATGAGCCCATTTTGGTGGGCTTTTTCACAGTGACTCTGTGGGAGCAAGAACACGATATCATCTTCTTGTCTTGTTTCTTCATGGCTTTGTTCCCTCCCCATGTCTTGGAGAGGGGAAGTGAATGCTGTGACCCTGCTCTGGAGTGAATGCTCAGCTCTGACCCTGCCTGTGGCAAACACATCCGTGTTGTCTCTATGTGCAGTTGTATTGACTCTTAAGACCTTCATCCTGAAAAGACAGCTCCACTTGTTACAAAGATTGGACCTTTTGTGGCTTCTCGTGGTTCTCCTCTTGATCTTTGGTGGTTTTATAACTTCTGAACAGCTTCAGGGAAGAACAGAAGGTGGAGCAAAGCAACACCCCTGAGTCTGCTGGCTCTCTGTGCACTGACAGGTTGGAGGTGTTCTGCTAATATTTAACCAGGAAGCCAAAGCTAAAAATACAGCTTCAGAGATGATCAGAACAAGCAGGAGCCCCAGGAACAGCCTGGAATAGCCTGAATCCAGCAGGGGTGCAGGAACCATTCCCGACCTGGGGTTTTGGAAACCCACTGGTAATTAACTCCTGGGGCAGAAGATGTGATCAGTCTTCAGAATGTGATTGTGGTGTTCTCTTATGCTACATATTGTCACTGAATGTCTGTCCTTGAGCTGGCTGGGTGGAAATAGCAGTGTTGTCATGCTTCCCCTAGGCTGGAAATCTGGGAATGCCCTGAGTCCTGCTGCAGGTATAGCTCAGGGCGGCTTGGGCATGCTGGAGTCTTACCCAGTCTGCAGGTTGGCTGCCTCCCAGGAGCATGGCTCTGGGTTTTCCTTGGGGCCTGCTGTGTGGACCAGGCGTGTCAGGCATCCCCTCTGTGTACATGTGCATACCAAACCCCTGCTGTCACTGTGCTGCCAGTGCCCAAGCTGTGCTGCAAGGTGCAGTGAACTGCCACGCAGGTGACCCCAGCCTGGCTTTGGGGTAATCAAATGAAGCAGGAGCATTGAAGTTCCGAGTTTTACTTGGTGGTGTTCTGACTGTGCCAGTACACACTGGTGTTGCCATTTCTTTTGGAACTCCCTGGTTCCTCCTGTTTGTTGTCTTTCACTCTCTAGTGCATCCCTCAGGAGCTTCAGTGATGTGTTTCTCATACTGAAGCTGCCCAGCTCAGTTCTCATCTCCTTTCTGTAGTGCAGAATTTCTCTGGTTTAATTCCATAGGTGCTCCACAGCTGGTTATTCCAACAACACCCTTACAACAGCTTTATTTTTGCAGTGATGAGACGGATGGGGATGGGGATCACAGCAAGCAAGAACCCAGGTTGTGTTGCAGCTAATTTGGAGTCAGAGGTAGTGGGATGGGGACAGGAGGAAAACTGCCGTTTTGGGATATGGAAAGAGTGATTGTAGACAAATTTGGTATGTGCCTTTGAGCCGTATGCCCTGGTAGGCTCATTGCAGGTCCTTGTTGCCTGGCCTGGTAGCTGGGCTGGTAGGAGGGACTCTGCTCCAGGCAGGCTGGGGGACCTCCATGCTCTGGCTGTACCTACAAAAGGAGCATGCAAGTGGTCTTGCAGAACTGGACCCAGGCTTCAGTTGTCTGAGCACTGGGGAAATGACAAACTGATGCTGACACATGGTACCAAGGCCACCAGCTTTGTCCAGACAGGCTGCAGAGGTTGCTGGATGCTGGCTCATACAAGTGAGTTCTCTGCATAGAAGAACTAACACTGCTGCTGCAGTAAGGGCTGGAATTCTATTGAGGGCTTCCCCTGCAATCCAGATCTGCACAGTCAATCCCTCAAACCAGCCCCACTGTCCAAACCAGCTATTTTTCTCTGCAGTGTAAATGTCTGTTCCAGGACCGTTCTCACCATGGTCTTTCTGCTCTTTGCATTGCCTTTTAGGAGCTGGAAGAGGGGATGGAAGGGAAAAGAGAGGCTGAAGAAGCAGGAGTGTGCTGCTCCAGACGTATAATTGGCAGTGCGAGACATTTGTGGCTGGTTGTGCAGATGTTCCACAGCAAACGTGCTGGGAGATGGGGGGCTTGTGAGCTGCTATTTAGGGAGAAGCTTGCTTGGCTGCTCCAGTGGTGGCAGGCATGATGCTGCTTTCCCATACCATAATGCCACCGTTGGAAGTATTAGCTATAAAATATCCAAAACTCAGTTTACCCATTCATTTTATAACTATCCAGTGGATACAAAGCAGTTAAACTTCTTTCCTATATGGGAGAGAAATGAAGACCTGGGGTCTGGGACTAAGTCAATCTGTGTGCTCAGCACTAAACTGATTTTTGCTGAGGCCAACAGTTTGGGCACCTTTGCTCTTCACAGGCTGTCACTGTCTTTGTTTCTCATCAGGAGCCAGTCACTCATCCCTGTTTATTTTGCCATCAGCAGGATGGGGACAGTGCTGAGCCCAAGGGATTCTGGTGAATGAATCTATTGTGTGGCACATCCATGACACTTTGTGCCTTTCTCAAAGTGCTTCCCCCTGCATTGAGGAATAGCTGCACACGGGTGTTTATACCCTGAAAAGCATCAGTAACTGTTAAGCAATGATAAGAGTCTCTGAAGTGATGCTGGAAACCAGTTAGGACCTTAAAATGTGGTTTATGTTGTGTGTGGGGCAGAAGAGCCAGGGCAGTGTGAAGGAGCTCTTGAAAACTCAGCCTGATCCAAGTGTTTTCCTAATGGGCTCAGGGAAGGGCAGCCTGCGGTGGCTCTGGGTTGAAGCAGAGCTTAGCCCTGACTGAAGCTATCCCTGGAAAGGCTGGGACTCTGGACCTGAGAATCCAGGGATCATCTGCAGGTTTGGGGGCTTCCCGCTTGCTTTTTAACCAGAGCAATGAAGATTTCTCTTCTGGCCACTGCTGGTTTTGAGCTGATGTTCTTGTGCAGTGAATGTTACAGCCCAAGTTCTCCCTCCTGAAGGAGCACCAGGCAGCTCAGAACCCATCATTTGGCATCTGAAGGTAGGGAGTGGTTTTCTCCACACTCTTTGCTTTCCTTTCCCAGGATGCTGGGGGGGCTGGAGCGCCTCTGCTCTATAGGCAGGCTGTGGTTTGGGACACACAGGAATGCTGCCTCGTGAGGTTGTGCAGAAACGCAGCAGCACTTGCTGGTACCTCGGTGCCTCTTGGAGACTTTTTTCCTTACTTATTTTAGTTTTGAAAAGAAAAGAACCTTAAAAACACCCCACTTTGTGCCGGGGGATGTGCAGTGGCAGCTGCAGCGCTCAGAGCTCATCCAAGCACCAGCAAACAACTGAAATAAGGGAAGTGCTGCTCCAGACCCTGCAGATTTCAAAGCCTTTAAGAAATGGGACAACTTACGATGGATGTTCAGAGCCTTTCTCAGGGGCAACAAACACCTAAGGCATTGCTTTAGTTTTAAATAACTGCTCTTCTTCCTGTGCCTGTGGATGTCCTGCCCCAAAACACACATTAAAATCCAACCTGAATGTCAGGATGAGCAGGACACAGTTTCAGGGACAGTTTTCATGTGCGTGCCATCATGTACCTGCTGGGCAGTGAGGTCTGGAAGGGGAGCAAGAGATAAAGCACCTCTTGGCTTCCAGTGAAGGTAACAGCAAGTTTCAGTAGCCAAAAGCTGAAAGTAGACAAATCCTGTGTAAAAAGAAAGTGCATTTTTGGGAGTTAATGTCATGAGAACATCTGGAACATGCTGAACCATGCAGCGCTTGCTCCTCTTGCTGCGTTACTGTGTTAGATAGATCTGATCCTTCGGCCTTAGCTCAAGCAGACGTTGGAGGCTGCAGAGCAGGAATCGCTGCAGGAAATACTGAACTATCAGAATAATTGCATTCTGGCTTTAAAATTCCAGGATTTGGATGATTGTTCTTTATCCCTGTCCTTGCAAGGAGCCCATGTCTCCGCATTGCCCTTTTCTCCTGCATTATGTCTGCCACGCCTGCTGAGAGCTCAGGACATGCCACATCTTGAGCCTTCCCAGCGCCTGTATTTGTTGCACATGGTGACCAGTGATGAGGGGCTCTGCTATGGGAGGAGTTCAGAGGTCTGAAGCTTTCACATCTTGCTCTTGGACAG
The DNA here is from genome assembly GCA_017639245.1 of Myiopsitta monachus. Taxonomy (NCBI): domain Eukaryota; kingdom Metazoa; phylum Chordata; class Aves; order Psittaciformes; family Psittacidae; genus Myiopsitta; species Myiopsitta monachus. The sequence continues at coordinate 2,120,705 of CM029917.1, read as the reverse complement.
GCACTGAGCTCTGGTTCCTGTCCAGCTCCAGCCATCGGGATGTCACGGTTTGAACTGCTGCATCCAGGGAAGGATTCAGCCTGATCTCAACAAGCTTTCTGAGCTCTGGCAAATTTGCTTATCTCAGCTGTGTCTCTCTAATGCACCTCTTTGAGTCATGCTTCTGACCATGTAATGCTGAAGATGGGATAGGGGACACCTGGAGCACCCAAGATCCAGCTGGATGTGTGGCCTACAGAGTGTTCTTCATAGGTGCTTTAAATGGATAGGAATGGTGTGTTCAGGCTTCTCAGAAACCATCCCTTTTGTTTCAAGACACTGTAGTGGTCGTCACTGGTACCTAGAGATAAAGGAGGTAAGCTATGGCCGCATCTGAGAGTACAGTACCCTTGGCATGTAAAATGGAGATTTGGGGGTTTGTGGTCCAGCAGCTGCTGGTGAATGTGGAATAGTTGATGTAGAAGAGAGAAAGGTAGGAAATGTTCTCCATCTTCAACTCTTCCATGTTTTCCTACAGGTTTTGGCTTTGTATTCTTACCCCAAGGATATAATTTTGTCTTCTTCAAACTGTGTAAGCCTGAGATAAGCTGATGTGTTTCTAGTATTGGCTGACACTCAAAGCGTGGATGGCAACTTCACAGTATATAACAGTGAGTCCCAGTGCCATGTGTCAACTGGTGAGGGATGTGTTGGTGTTAGGAAATGGACCCTGAAGTCTTGTCTGTCAGGTGCCTTTGTTTCTGCAGGAAGCTCAGGGCTCTAGTTTAAACTAACCCTTCAGTGACGGAGAGCCCAGTCCGTGGTGCCCATCTTTCCTTTTGCTCTAAGTTCAGCAGTGTTTGATCCTGCACCTTTAGGGTGATGTTTCTCACTGCAGCCAAACTGATCCAGTGCCAACCAACCCAAAAAGGAGCTGGCCCATTCCTCCAGATCCACCCTTATGCTGGGTGCTGGAAGCAGAAAACTTTGATGAGGTTTCTGTTCCATTACTGGGCTGAAATGATCAATTACGAATTCAGATCACAGAGTAGTTGAGGTCAGAAGGGATTTCTGGAGGTCACATGGCCCAACTTGTTGCCTAAAGCAAGGCCAGCTTTGGAGTTGTTCTAGGTTGCTCAGAGCTCACGTGAGCACCAAAGGTGTGGGGCACAGAGATGCTGCTTTTCTCAGTGACAGCAAACCATTGGGGTTTGTAAGGTTTTTGGCTCTTCACTGTGGCTCACCACAGGGTGAAGACAGTGGTCCAAGGAAGAAGAAGGTGAGGATGTCTCTGGCAGATGCTCACTGTTGGGCTGGCACTGTCTTCAGCTGAATAAGATGCAGTAAACTGGAGCTTTTGGCAGTTCCCAGATAACGGTATGCAATGATGGTTTGCAGTGGAGGGATGAGCCCATGTCCTGGACAGGGCTGGTACCAGTGCTGGAGCTCAGAGGGTGTTGAGGTGGGTGTGAGCAGGGCTGAGCGCTCTGCACTGCTCTCTGTGTAACCATGAGCTTCTTGACCACATCACAGTAACATCAGGGCTCAAATCCTGAAGGAAAATTAACAGGCACCTGGCAAAAACTTCAAGCTCCTTTAGGAAGCATCCGGTCACTGGAAGTGGTTATGGTACTATAATAGTAACATAATACTAACAATATAACCATCCAGAGGGAGCTGGACGGGCTGGAGAGATGGGCATCTGTGGACCTCATGGTGATTCAACAAGGCCAAGAGCAGGGTCCTGTCCCTGCGTCGGGCAATCCCCAGCACAGCTACAGGTGGGGGAGTCTGGATGGAGCAGCCTGAGGAGAAGGACCTGGGGTGTTGGTCAATGAGAAGCTCCCCATGACCCAGCTTCAGTGTGCGCTTGAGCCCAGAACCCCCCATGTGCTGGGCTGCACCCCTAGAGTGTGAGCAGCAGCTCAGGGAGGGGATCCTGCCCCTCTGCTGCGCTCTGGGGAGACTCCCCCCTGCAGTCCTGATCCAGCTCTGGGGCAACAACATCAAGAGGCTAAAGGAAAGCTGGAGAGGGCCCTTTGGACAAGGGCCTGTAGGGACAGGCAATGGCTTTAACCTGCCAGAGGGGAGACTGAGATGAGCTCTTAGGCAGAAGCTCTTCCCTGTGAGGGTGCTGAGGCGCTGGCACAGGGTGCCCAGAGAAGCTGTGGCTGCCCCATCCCTGGCAGTGTTCAAGGCCAGGTTGGACACAGGGGCTTGGAGCAACTGCTCCAGTGGAAGGTGTCCCTGCCCATGGCAGGGGTTGGAACTGGATGAGCTTTAAGGTCCCTTCCAATGCTGACTGTTCTATGATCTGATATTGAACACTAATGCATTTGGAAATAAAATTAAACCAAGAAACTGAAGGCACCAGAAGTCTCCCTCTGCCCCCCTGACAAGCAGAACAGGGCCGCTTGCTGTTCTGCACCCTGTTTGCACTGGTGCAAAGTGAGGTTAGGATGGGTGTAAGCCACCTGAGGACATTCTGCACTTCACTGTTAGTGCAGGTTACTCATTGCAGCCCCTGGGAGCTCAGAGTGACAGGGCAGGGACAGCAGAGTTCTCCATCCCATACAGCGCGTGGAGGTATACGCAAGGTTTGCTGGTGGCAGTGGTTGATGGCAGCCACACGAGAAAGAGGAGGAGGAAGAGGACTGCTTGGGGTTCCTGGCCCTTCTCTGCAGCACCAGGTGACCTCTGTGTCCTAAACATGCCCTGGCCCAGTGGCCTTGCTGTGACCATGAGGTGGCAGCCTGGGCTCAGCTCAGTGCCCTCCTACCCCTTGGCACATCCCAAGATAGGAATGCCCATGTAGCTGGAGGCTGGGAGTCCTGGTGGCTCCTGGGGGCCTGGAGTTGTGCCTGGCTGGCGTGTCAGCCCACATGAGGCTTGTCAGGTAACACCAGGCCTGGTTTGGAAGTGCCCAAAGGAACCCTTGCTCAGGTTTCCTCAGACCTGGCAGCCAGGTTCATGCCCAGTCTCCTTGTGGAGAGCACAGGGTCAGAGCTGGAGTCAGACCTGTGCTGCAAAGCAGGATCCTCCACCTCCGGTGGTTCATTCACATAAGGCCAAAATGAGCTGCCACTGATGGGACCTTATACACACCTTATACATACCTTATATACACCTTATACATACCTTATATACATCTTATACATACCTTATATACATCTTATACATACCTTATACACACATTATACACACCTTATACATATCTTATACACACCTTATACATACATTATCCATGCCTTATACATACCTTGTATACACCTTATACACACCTTATACATACCTTATACATATCTTATACACACCTTATACATACATTATCCACACCTTATACATACCTTATATACACTTTATACATACCTTATATACACCTTATACATACCTTACGCATACCTTATACACACCTTATACATATCTTATACACACCTTATACATATATTATCCACACCTTATACATACCTTATACATACCTTATACATACCTTATACATATCTTATACACACCTTATACATACATTATCCACACCTTATACATACCTTATATACACTTTATACATACCTTATATACACCTTATACATACCTTATGCATACCTTATACACACCTTATACATATCTTATACACACCTTATACATACCTTATATACACCTTATACACACCTTATACATACCTTATACATATCTTATACACACCTTATACATACCTTGTCCACACCTCCCCATAGCAGCCATGCCGCCCGCTTGGGCTGCACTATGGTTGGCAGTGAAGCAGGTAACAGAGCCCTCAGTTCGCTGCCCCGTCCCGGCAGTGTCTCCTGCCTCTGGGCTGGCTCACTGCTGTCACCTCGCAGCCCACTGATCTCCAGGCCCCTGGAAAGCTGCACCCAGCTCCATTTGCTGCTCCTGAGCTATAGGCAGCAAACTGAGTCTTTGTGCCAAGGGAGGGAGTCCCTGCTCCCAGTCACTGCTCATAAACCCTGCTTAGAAAAACCTTCACAATCTCCTTACATCCCCACAGTGGTGCTGCCATCAGGGCTCTGTATCAGCCTGATGCCATCCTGGTGTCAGCCTTTCACTGCACTCTGCTTCCTTGGCCAAGATTTTCTCCTTCGCTATAAAGACCCTTGCTTTAACAGTGGGGGTTTATGACGTTCAGACCCCCACGTTGAATACACAGTGAGGTTTCCAGCTTGGAGAAACAAGACATCCTGATGCTCACTGGGCATGTTTCAAAACCTGGGAGGGTTTGGGTTTGTTTCCTTTTAGGAGGAGTTTTAATCTGAAGGGAATACTGGTCCGCTGGGCTGGGCCAGCTCACCTCCAGCCTTTAGCAGGACTTGGGAGAGATGAATGACCGAATTTAGGGGATTTGTGGACCAGAAACCTGGTTTTGTCGTGGCAAGCATGAGAACATAAGCAGGAGCAGACCCTGTGCTGGCACCTCCTTACCTCTGGCTTTGTGGGAGAGGAGCAGGACAGCAGATCCAGCTGAGATGAGCTGATACTCAGGGCCAGGATTCCAGTCCTCGAGGGCATCAGGGATGGAGCTGGTACCAGCACTGCATTCACTGGTAATTTAGGGACAGAGCAAACGTGATTTCTGCCTTGGGAGAGGGGATTTCCAGCACAGCACTGGCTCTGGGACTATCAGGCAGGTCTTGACTGATCCTTCCCCTAGGAATGCTTTCCGTGTGTTCTATATGGTCGCTGGCAGGTCACCACTCGCAGCAGGAAGAGGTGTAGGTGCCAGTTACTTTCAGGAAGGAAGGTATGGCTGAAAGCATGATCCTTCAGGAGCTGAGCCCAGCCGCATCCCACGGCTCGAGTGCTGAAGCAGGATCAGTGCCTTTGGTTTTCATCCTGGCACGGAGAGCTGGAGCCTCCATCCAGGGGGCTGCGAACACTCCAGGTTTTCCCATGTGACGCTGTGTAAAGATGGAGGCTGCTCTTGTTTTCATTCTCGCCTGATTTAATTCTATTTGCTTTTTCTCTTTTTATTTCAGTTGTGATTCCAAAGAGCCCTTTACCTGCCTCCGAAGTAAACTCGGAGAAACCTAGCATGCACAGTAGCACAAAGACTGGTTTGGGGCATCAACAAGGGCAAAGGCGTCGCAAAACAGGGAAGAAGCGTGGTCGAACGACCAAAGCGCTAATCCATCACCCCATGCCTACACCCTCCAAGTCAGTGGAGCCTTTGAAATTCCCCAGAAAGAGAGGCCCCAAGCCTGGCAGTAAGGTAAAAGCTGATGCTGACGCAGGCGGGTGAAAAGCAGGTGCTGCAAGTTCTGCCATGGGATGGTGCATGCGTGTGTTAGTGCACGTTTGTCTCAGCCTCTGGCTGTCTGACTGCAGCAAGTAGGAGACCAGAGGGGTATGTGGGCTGGGAGTATCCCTCAGAGTCCAGCCCCAGAGCTGTAGAGAATGTCTGTGTCCTAATGATCATTTCCATCAAGAAACTCTGTCTTTGGAGCTGCATTAGCTGTGAAGGAGCATGGCAGATGCTGTGATCATGACAAGATGGCCAAACGGTGGAATAAGCTCTTGGGTCCATCGTGTGTAGCTAGTCTGTAGCTGATCTGAGTCAAGCAAAGGTGGCAGATCTCAGGCTTGTTATTTTGTCAGGATTGTGGTGTATAAAATGCACACATACTGATTGCTAGGCTCTTCAGGCTCCCTGTCATCACCATCAGAAGTGTGTCATGTTCCACAGTGCCTTGTCTGTTGGATGCAGAGGAGAGTGTAGTGATCATGGGTAGTAAAGGAGAGCAGGGATAAAAGGAGAAATATCTCCTCTTTTTCTGCAGAGGAAACCTAGGACATTGCTGAACCCAGCACCCACCTCTCCAACCACCAGTACCCCAGAACCAGACACAAGCACTGTGCCCCAGGACGCTGCTACAGTCCCCAGCTCTGCCATGCAGGCTCCCACAGGTAAGGGTCTTGAACCACATTCTCCACGTTAGGAGCTGCATTGGTCAGAAAGTGACACCCTTGAGATACTCCTGTTCCTTCCTAAACTTGTAACCAGCAACCACTGCAATTCCTGAAAGGTTGGCCCGAGAGAGAGTGTGTCAGGAGGAAAAGAGAGCCCAGGAGTTCAGATAAGCTGTTCATTTCTCTCTCTGTTTTGGAGCTAATGAAGCTGTAAGAAGATTGCAAGTCCATCTCTCCAGTGCAGGGACCCCTTTCCTTGCATGCTCATGGTGACTGTGCAGCTCTCAAAGGGCTCTTTCCATGGCCCATCAGGCCCAGAGGCAGTTTGGTGTGCAGCATCTCTTGTGGGCGCAGGGTATGAGCTCTCCCAGATTGTGCCAGGCACGGCTGCTGACCCTGCAGCAGGGTGCAGAGCAGTTGCTGAGCAACAGTGGCCATGATGTGTTCAGCTTCAGGATGTCCAGGCAAACAGGGACAGGAGGGAGCAGGGGAGGAGCAGGAGTGCGGAGTGTATGCTCTGCTACAGCTGTGAGATGCACTGAAGGTGAATCTGGGCAGGAAAGCCTAGTGCAAAGCTGCTTTTTGTATGGTTGGTCAAGCACTGGATGTGGCTGAGCCCTGTTTCCACAGAGTGAGCAGCCAGTTTTCAGGGGAGCCTAAAGAACCCTAAAAAACAGGGGCTGCACTCCTTCATCTCCTTTGTCATCACAGCCACCTTTCCTGGCTGGCATAAAAACCCCTTTGCAGCCTGTCTTTGGGAGCCTGGCTGCAGGGGAGAGTGTAGGAGGGACAGGGACAGTGTGGAAGATGAGTGAGAGGCAGGAAGACTTTGGATTCCCGTCTGTAAGTGGCTCCGCTGTTAGGATGCAGACAGGCAGTTGCGATGGATTCCCCTTTGCGAGTGATTTGACAGTCTTAAGATCTCAGCATCTCTCATGTTGGATTTTAGGCATCTGTTTCTTGCTTTCTTGAGTGGGTTAATGGCAAACACGTTTCTCATCTTGGCAGTTTGCATTTACTTGAACAAGAACGGCAGCACTGGGCCCCACCTAGACAAGAAGAAAGTTCAGCAGCTGCCAGACCATTTTGGACCTGCTCGAGCTTCTGTTGTCCTGCAGCAAGCAGTACAGGCCTGCATTGATTGTGCTTATCATCAGAAAACAGTCTTCTCCTTCTTAAAACAAGGCCACGGGGGAGAGGTCATCTCAGGTGAGAACTGGCCTGCAGCACTTTGCCTTCGGAGATGTCATTGCAAGAATTCACTCGTTGGAAGATGCCTCTCCTGAAGCCTGGTGCAGTCGTGGGCCAGGGGCAGACAGAAGATTTCTGTCTTCTCTTTCTTGCCAAACATCTGTGCAAGTGAAGCAGCAGCTGGTGGCTGACCCAGAACAGTTAAGTGTGGCCTCTGGGCACAAGTGCTGGAGAAGGCAGAGTGCGTGCCTGCCATCAGCCTCGGCAGCATTAACACTTCACCCACTGCCCGAGCCCCGGGAGGAGGCAGAACAGGGGGGAATGTCAGCACTGACATGAGACAGGCAGTACCCCGGGTGTCATCCTGTTTTAAGCCCGTGTTTGCCTGGACACAAGGGCATGCGGGTCCCTCTTTGAATGCCTTCCTGTGCCCTGGAACGCAGCTTCCCAGCACTGCAGCCCCATCCCTGCTGCTGGGTGCAGCAGACTGGTTTTAGCCTGTCCCAGCGCTCAGCCAGGGGAAGGCAGTGGCTTTTGTTTGCTCTAGTCTAGACCAGCGATGCTGAGATACAGAAGCTGGCTGTGCAGCCCTGGGCGTAGCCTCCTGCCTTTGCTGGGGGTTTACGTGTTGGGCTCTGTTTGTTTCTGTCTCCAGCTGTGTTTGATCGGGAACAGCACACTCTGAACCTGCCAGCAGTAAACAGTATCACCTACGTCCTCCGCTTCCTGGAGAAGCTCTGCCACAATCTTCGCAGTGACAACCTCTTTGGGAACCAGCCTTTCACTCAGAACAGCCACATGCAGCGCTCACACGAGTACGACCACGACAGGTATCTACCAGGTAGGAGCTGGGGGGGGTTGGCGTTGTAGGGAGCCTCAGGTGCCCCGTGTCTTAACCCAGAGTTTATGTCAGGAGGCAGGCTGAGTGTCAGAGCCCTCCCTGCAAGGTTCGCTGCATCACACCTGGTGTCATGCACACACCCCCAGGGCTCTTTTTGCAGGAAGGATTCAAGTTGCCATATTTTCTGCCCGTGGGTCTGATTTCCATCTCTGCCTGTAGGTTTCCGCTCATCCGTGCTGTCTCCTTGTCTTCCCTCCTCTCCTTGTTCCCCCAGCCCTTCCTGCTTCCTGTAATCTGATTAGAGTGACTTCACCCAGTTAGGAATTAAGGTGAAAGACTGTGTGAGAAATAGAAGAGCAATAACATGCAGCGGGTCAGCTGTAATTAGGAATGGAATTAGAAGCCAGCAGAGCACTTTCCATGCTGGCTGTGAATCCCCTGCCAGCAGACAGCACATCCATCCCTTGGTGGGAGCGTGGCCCATTCCGGTATGAGGCATGCTCAGCAGTCAGAGGCATAGGTGGCTTTGTTTTCCTTGGCATGGAAAGGAACCACCTTTCACCATGGTGAAGCAACACACCCTGGCAAGATATTTCATGCCACAACACAAATCATAAGGCTGCAGAATTGCTCTTAAGCAAGTGCAGTGGAAAATAAGACCAGTGATTTTCTCCACCGTGCTGTGTAGTGGCAGCAGCCTCTGGGGTGGAAGCTGCCTCCCCAGGCTGGCCATGGAGCTCTGGGGGAGCTGCTACTGTAGGAATGCTGGTCATGGAGAGGATAAAAGCTATCTGCACCCTCTTTAGTAGCTGACAAGTATCTTGTTCTGATCTCCTCTCCTTGCTTCCTCTCCTTTCTGCCCCCAAGTCAGCAAATAGATGTTGTGCTATTCGAGGGCTTTCCAAAGTTAATCCTTTGGATAATGAAGGCTCTGGTGAGAAAAGCATAAAAGGATACACGCTGAGGGAGAACTGTTTAAGGAGAAGCTGCTAAGGGTCAAGCTTAGGGGCCACAGCCTAGTGCTTCATTGCAGCTCACAAAGCCCCCAGGCTCTGGGGAGGGGATGAGCCAGAGTCTAAAGAGGACCTTGGAGTGACTGTCCTCTGCTTCCTCCATGGCTGATGAGCTGCCTGCAGGCTGGAGCAGCAGTGCCAAGAGCAGGGAGCTGTGCTATAGGAAGAGGAGCTATAGGAAGTGGGTTGGCTGCTATGGCAAGTACAGGAGCAGCATGGCTAGTTCCTGGGACTAGGGTTTACCAGGGAACCTTCAGTTAGAAGAAATCCCTGTGTTCAGTGGGGAATTATCCTGTGGTCATGTGATAGAGCAAAAGCAGAATGGGAGGAATAGGACTGGGTCTGGGCATGGTATCATGCTTGGATGGGGAAGGTCCTGTAGCTCACACACGTGGCTTCGAGGCCCCATGAGATGTCAGCGATGTCTGTGCTGAGCTGCCTGGCAGGGTGGGAAGGTTTAAAGAGCAAAGTCAGAATCCAGGGCAGCTCAGTTGGAGCACCAGTTATGACACAATACTGAGACCGTCCCTTCCTGACCTTGTCCTTAGAGTGTTTACAGGGATTAAAGGAAGATTAACCACAGTCCAGAGAAGTGGTAACAGTGCTCATGCTGATGTCTCAGGGATTGTTGGGCATCTGAGCATCTAGCACCTTTCTCAAGCACCTGTAAGAAGGTGATAATCATTGTTATCTACACATTCCTGTGGCTTCTGGTGGGGGTTAGGGCTGGTGATGGAAGAATGAGGTTGTGGTTGTACATCAGCTTCAATCACATCAAGCGTTGTTTGGTCTCATCCTCAGCTCTGTGTGTCCTGCCTTGTTCCCTCTGCAGTAGAGGTGCTCGTGTGCCTGAGTGGGGCTGGTTCTTCCTGCAGTCACTGGTTAGGACTGGGAGGTCAATTCCCAGAACAAACTGGCTTTACAGGAGCACCACTGTGGGTCTGTGGAGAATTCATGTATGTGCTTGAGGCAGAAGAAGGAAGGTCTGCAGCAGCCCTTAGGTCAGCTGCATCCTGGGATTCTGCCCTGCTAAGGAATAACCATAGAAGTAAGGGGAATAGATCAAGTTGTACATCACGAAACAGTAGGTTTGCAAGGAAATGGGAAGTTGATTGCTGTTAATGGGAAGAGGGATGGGCTGTGAGATGATGTGAACAGGTAGATCTGATCTGGAGCCATCAGAAAACCTGGAGGACTGAAGAGACCTCCTGGACCTCTGAGCTTAGGGTCCCGTTACTACAGGCACCACAATGCGCTGTAATGAGCTCTGGAGTTGGGAATTTTGCTTTTCCACTGGAGGCTGCTCCAAGGGGTTTTGCTGAATGTTTGGAAACTGTTGTAGTTCGCAGCCCAGGCTTACTCTGGGCAACTTGGTGTCTGTGTCTGCTTGTCTTTAGCTTGACTTGGTTCTTCTTGTTGCAGCAGTTAGAGAGCAGTTGCATCCTTCCGGGGAGCTCAGCTTTTGGCTGCCCTTGGAAGAAAGGCTCTGCTCTTCTCATCTGGTATTGGGTTGAGTTAAACTTCGTGCAGTGCCCAGAGTGGCACTCAGCACGCTGGGGAAGAGCTGCTGTGGACCTGGTGCCACAGCCCTGGCACCTCCATGTTCACCAGAAATGTCCCTGGATGCCTTTTCATTGCTGTGCCCTTGTAGCAGGTGATGATCAATCCGCCCTGGTCCATACCATCCCTTATTGTCAACTGCAGGTTCCCAGCCCACGGGACAGTGCTTCAAGTGCACATCTGTGTTCTGCTCTGGATTCACCTCCTGTCTGGAGCTCCAGATTGTATAGGGTTTTTCTGCATCATTTCAAATGCTGTTTCATCTGGCCTGGTGGGGGGAGGCATCGGCAGCTTCCATCAGTGAATCTCTAAGATTTGTGCCAAAGTTATTAATGAAAATGCTAAAAGACACTGAGCTCAAGAATGATCTTCAGGAAGATACATCAGCAAGTGCTCTCCAGCCCCGTGTGCTCACTCAGCGCTCTGCTGCCTACTCCTCCCCTCAACATTAAGTGTTTGTGCCAGAACAAGGCTTCTGGTAATGCCCATGCTCTCTGTCTCAGCTCGTGGTTCCCCATATCAAATGCTTTGGTGAGTTCCAGGTGAATGAGATTGATCATTCTTCCTTTGTGGGATAGATCCCTTGTTTTCCCTTGATCAGGAAGCTGTTGGGTTAGTCTCCTCTGATGCGTGCGCCACATGTAATTGCAGTATTTTCCTCACCCTTTCCTTCAGTGCCTCTCACAAGCCTGACTGCAGCACTGCTGAGGTCAGATGGGAACTTTTTTCACCAAAATCATCTTTTCACCTTCTTTTTCAAGTGCTCACTCCATGGTTCCCATCACTCCGGCAGCACCTTATTGAGTTCTGTTACAATCTGCTGCAGCAGACTCAGGATTTCATGTGCACCTTCTTTCTTAAGTTGCATTTTGGCTTCCTCTGCACCCTCACATCCCCACTTTGAAAGCATTCAGTTACTTGACTTCCATTTCTTGGTGTATATTTTTGTTCCTGTCCTGTTTCTTTTATCACTGCCCCTGTGTTCAGCATGGCTGTGACTGGAAGTGAAGGGGGGGATTTGCTTTACTGATTTGCTTTACTGGTGGGTGTCACCGAAGCATTGACACTTGCTGGTTGCGTAGACACACTCGGCAGTCGGGGAGCAGGTACCAGAGCAGCCAGTGCAAGTCACAGCATCCTAAAGGAGCCTGTACTTTGACTTGATGAGGTGAGGTGAGCAGATGCTCACTGACTGTGAAGGTGTGCCTCCTGATGCCTGGGGATGGCCACAAACCCAGGCATGGGCAGAGGTGCTTCTCTTCTTCCCCACCAGCCTCCCAAGGTAGGTGAGGTGAAATGCACCTCAAAGCTGGCCCATCTTTTCCAAGCAGGGACCCTTTTTTCTCAGTCTTTACCTTTCTGTACAGTTTCCTCTCACTCGTTCCCACACTCTTGTTACTTCTGTAGCTGAAAACAGGGGCTCTGCACTGTGTCAAAGGACAGGATGAGTTGAAATGTTCCCTTTGTCCCTGTGCTCGCCATCCTGTGGGCTGTACAGCTGCTCTGAGCAGCTCCTTTTCATCTCCAGGAAATGACCTGCTTGGTCTCAGCATCCTTCTCAAAGTGAGCACTTATCTACTTAGATTTGGGGTCCTTTTCTCCCAGGTTATTTCCTCACTGATGATACACATTCATGATGTTTACGGCATCTTTTGAACTGAAGGTAGTTTCTTTTTTTCTCATCATCACTGCTGAGGCAGCTCTGTGTATGTCTCCGTTTCTTTGTTTTCTTGTCCTTTAAAATTGGACGCCCCAGCTACACACCTGCTTTGGGTTATCCTGCCATTAATTTACACTGAGCTACAACCGTGTGTCTTTACATGACTTTTAAAATGAACCCAAACCAAAACCTGCTCAAGCTTTTAGAAAGCATCGCCATCTGTTGTGGTTCAGTGACTGGAGAAGGAGGTTGTGCAGTTTTACAGTTAGAGGTATCCAGAGAGCATTTGTTTCTTATCTCAGCCCAGGCACCAAATGTTTCCACAAGGACTGCTCCTGAGGATGGTATTTGTCTTTCTGATCATTTCATAGACTGGTTTGGGTTGAAGTGACCTTAAAGCTCATCCAGTTCCAACCCCTGCCACGGGCAGGGACACCTTCCACTGGAGCAGCTTGCTCCAAGCTCCTGTGTCCAACCTGGCCTTGAGAACTGCCAGAGATGGGGCAGCCACAGCTTCTCTGGGCACCCTGTGCCAGCGCCTCAGCACCCTCACAGGGAAGAGCTTCTGCCTAAGAGCTCATCTCAGTCTCCCCTCTGGCAGGTTAAAGCCATTCCCCTTGGCCTGTCCCTACAGGCCCTTGTCCAAAGCCCCTCTCCAGAGTTCTTGTTGGCCCCTTTAGGTACTGTTACCCAATACAGTTTAGGTATAATGGTACAGGGATTTACTGATGGTACCTGTATGGAGTCCTAGGGCCTCACTATAAGCAGCTTAATCTTTCATTTCCTCCAAGGATTCAGATATTTTTCCCTACCTCTGTACTTCTCTTTAGTCAACTGAATTGTGACCGGGCTGCTTCCCACCCCCTGTACCTTTGTTCTGTGTTTGGCATGATGCATCCCGTTGGTGTCAGACCCAATCACTCCCCACTGTGTTTGTGTCACCCCTCCAGCACCATTCCTGCCCTGCCCCACCAGCTGGGGCTGCTCCAGCTCCTGGTATTCATCCGCCAGCATTTCACCTTCAACACTGCTGGCTCCCACATGTGGCCCATTCTTGGGGCAGCTGGAAGGGGATAGCCAGCAGCACTGGCGCCCATGTGGGCAGGCGGTGGCTGGAGGTAACCTCTTTTCATTGCTTCCCAGCTGACCATGCCTTGTGCAGGCAGGTCATGGACTGCCATCCCCTGTACCTCTTCCCTGGCTGCCATGCCCATCCGTGTTGGTGCTCCCATTCTCTGTGTTCATCCACCCGTTGACACTTTGTGCAGCCTTCAGCCGTCTACAGAGGGGCATCTCTCAGCCCAGCCTGGTGTCCTGTGCCGTGCTTCATGCAGAGAGCCCCAGGGTTGGGAAGCATTTGGAGAGGAGCAACAGTGGCAGCTCTTGAGGGGTCCCTTTGGGGAAGGATGGAAAATTTGAGTCCAGTTTAATCAAGCAATGAGTGCTGACAAACATCTGAGAGGGGAGGAGTGGGGAGGAGCAGGAATTGCGCAGGACGAGCCGAGGGGTAGAATGAGAAATGGAATCGAGTCAATCAGAGGTGTTATTTGGGGTGAAATATGGCAGGATGTGGCTAAGAGTCTTTGCTAGGTTTCTCACCACCCTTTGATCAGACTTGCAAAGCAAAGTATGAAGTGTTAAGCACTGACAGATGTGCTGGATCGCAGCTGGACCAGGCTGCGACCGCGCTGGTGATGCGCCGAGTCCTGAGTGACTCTGCCAGGACTGGATTTCCCAGCAAGTCTCCACTCCTAAATAGGGCTTGTTCTCTTTTCCTAGACAGAAGCAGTTCCTTAGACGGCACTCTGCAGGGACCAGGCCGGGGTACAAAGCGCTATTCCCAAGATTCCCCTCCATACAGTGCTCCTCTCTCCCCCAAGTTACCAAAGAATGACCGTCACCCTTTGGAAGGTGAGCACAGTGTCTCTTCCCAAAGCTGGCTGTTTGTAGTGACTTGTAATGGATGCGGCAGGACTAGAGCTGCTGTGCAAAGCGAGCCATGGGTTTAGGTCTGCTTTGCTTGGTTGCTGGCATGGGTCAGTGCTTGGTGGTTCAGGTAGAAATGAAACCATGCTCTCCCAAGGCAGGGTGCCCAAGCAGTTGTGTGAGGCATGTGGAATGCAGGGAGAATTCCTTCTAACCGTGATAGTCATCACCGGATACCACATAATCTGGGATTTAATTTACCCTTATTTTAGCTTCCATTGCTGTGCATGGTATTAACTGTCATAAACCTGCCCAGTTGCTTCAGTCAATCTTCCTCCCAGTTTTTCCATGCAGGTTTACTGCAGTGTATTGTACAGATGCTGATGTGCAGCTGCACAGCCAGGAACCTGTTGCCCTTTCCCAGGATCCCATCTTGCTCCTCACAACCTTTCCTAAGTAGCAGGCAGGGTCTCACAAGCGTGTTCTCCACCAGCTGAACCAGGTCACATCACATCCCGCCGTGCTGCTGCTTCCTGCGGTGTCCATTAGAGAATGCTGGTGCAGATGTGCTGCAAAAGCAGTTGCAGAGATGCCCCCTGCGGTGTGTGGTCCAGGGGTGTCCCTTGCATGTGGAGGTGGGAGATTCCCAGGGGGTCCAGGTAGCTGGAGGACCTGAGCCTGAGCAGGAGTCTTCAGTAACTACTCCCTTCCATTTCGGTTTGAACTGCAGACACTCTGTTGTGGAGATCTGACCTTACTGAAGCCTTTTATCAAACTGATGGTGAAATCTGCCAAGGTGTTAGCTCTCAATTCTTTGTAATGTGCCCCTTAAGAACTGCTGGAGGCTCTTGGCTGGGCTCACGGTTCACTGGCTTTGTGCTCTGTTGCTGTGCCTTCAGAATCACCATGTCCCTGGTTCTTGCTGGGCTTGGGTGCTGAGCCCAGATTTGCTAGTGCACGGCCTTTTTAGTCTCCATCCATCGCTGTATGCTTTGCTCTGCAGGATTACTGACGCCTTTCCTAAGTGCAGCTGATCTGGGCTTGCACCCTACAATGGACAGCTTCTAGTGACCTTAGGATTTACATGGAATAAAGTGGTTATATAGGTGAAGTGAAGAACAAGGTGACGTGTGGGCCCATCTCCTCTATTCCAGCACAGACAGGCAGAAATTGTTCCCTGAGGCTCAGTCTGTTTCTCACCACTAGATACATGCCCTTGGTGGTCCTCTTGACATTCTCTTCCAATACATCAACCACTGCACTTAGGTAAGTGTTAGTAAAGCCTTTCCACTCCTCTACCAGAAGGTGGGACATGCGATGCTCAGCCCGCTCTTGAAGCCCAGTGGTGTGCTCTAAAGATTAAGGTGCCTTGGTTAGGTGGGGAGTATTTTACATTCTATTGTCAGCGAACAGAGAAGGCTTCCGTAATAAGTATTTCCAAGAAGGAACTTAATGTTAGGTTGTGCAAGATGGATTCTTAGTCTACTTCAAAGTCTGTTTGATTCTCTCTTGGCCTTTGAATGGGTTGTCTCATCAGGATGCCCAGAAAACTGCATCCTCTTCTGTAAGGTAGAGAGAAGTGGGTAGGAAGTGTGCCTTCACATGAGGGTGGTGATCCTGTCGGATTGAAGTTTAAGCACAAGCAGGAATATTTGCCTTTCAGAGGATGCATTTAAAGAATGTGAGCCTGAAATACTCAGCTATTGAGTAAGTTCTTGAGCAAGGAGGTTCCTCTGCTCACAGTGCTAACTCCTGAGCACAGCCCATTCTGGCTTCAGCAGTGTGACAGGGCCTGAGCAGTTTCCAGTCTGCCAAGCTGAAGGCAGCGAGCAACAGTGGGAAGCTGCATTCATCACGCCTTTGGCAAGAAGTCAGGAGGCTGAGGAGGGATCTTCCTTCTTACATTGCTTTTCCTCTCCCATCCAGTGGCATTTATGGAGCTTTTTGCTAGAAAGCTGCAGCTCCAGCGCAGTGGGGACCTGCTTTCCAAAGGAAGGCTGTCATTCCCTGGGAGCAGTGGGAGTTTAGGAGGCGTGTGGATCAGCTTGGTGCTTGTGGCCACACTCCATGCCTTAGCAGCAAAGCCACACTCTGGAATCTCTCACACTGTTTAATTGCCCTTTAATGAGCTGCTCCCTGCCTCTCCCACTGCTGGTGGCATTTCCTCCAGTGCTCTAAATGCAAGCTTTTACTTAAAACCGGCACTTTGTGTGAGGAAATCTGCCTCAGGATAACCCAGCTCCTCATCGCTCTGATGCTGGGTATGGAGGCAGGAGGGTTCTGGAGAGGATGTATGCCTGAGCGCAGCGGGTGCCCTGCCTCTTGCAGAAGCTGTTGTCTTCCGCTACAGATGAGTCACAGGGCTAAGAATCATTCCCCTCTTGCCTTGTTTCCCTCTCCCCTTTCTGGAAGTGCCATTTCTGAGCTGTTCTCTGGGTCTTTGTGGTTTTCAGAAGATCCCGAGTCTCTCTTGTTGGTCCTTCCAAGGAGTCTCCAGCCCTGCTGCAGTACAAAGCCCAGCCAAACCCAAGGCCAGAAATAGGTGACCTGAGGATGAATACGCAGCTTCAGCTCCCCCTCTCAAAGCAGTGCTCCCCAGTTGGATGGCCTCATCCTCTTCTTCAGATGTGTGATCAGAACCACATGTGAGAACATGATCACATACTTGACGAATGCATCACGGTGCGTTCACATCAGGCTAACGACAATGCGTTAATTGCTAAGTTAAATATTTACTGAGGGTGAATTTTGGATCCTTAGCATTGCAATGACAGGACCCCGTGCATGTGGTGTCCCAGCAGCCCAAGCTGCAGCCTTCACTAGCTGAGCCCAGGAATTCCTTCTGCTTGCACAGGTCATGGACTCCCAGGCTGGTTTGGGTTGGAAGGGACCTTAAAGCTCATCCAGTTCCAACCACTGGAGCAGCTCGCTCCAAGCCCCTGTGTCCAACCTGGCCTTGAGCACTGCCAGGGACGGGGCAGCCACAGCTTCTCTGGGCACCCTGTGCCAGTGCCTCAGCACCCTCACAGGGAAGAGCTTCTGCCTAAGAGCTCATCTCAGTCTCCCCTCTGGCAGGTTAAAGCCATTCCCCCTGTCCTGTCCCTACATCCCTGTCCAAAGACCCTCTCCAGGTTTCCTGCAGCCCCTTCAGGCACTGGAGCTGCTCTCAGGTCTCCCCTTCAGGAGCCTTCTCTTCTCCAGGCTGCCCCAGCCCAGCTCTCTCAGCCTGGCTCCAGAGCAGAGCTGCTGCAGCCCTCGCAGCATCTCCATGGCCTCCTCTGGCCTCGCTCCAACAGCTCCACGTCCCTCTTGTGCTGCTGCCCCAGAGCTGGATCAGGACTGCAGGGGGGGTCTCCCCTTTCCGCAGCAGAGGGGCAGGATCCCCTCCCTGAGCTGCTGCTCCCGCTCTGGGGGTGCAGCCCAGCGCACGGGGGGCTCTGGGCTGCAAGTGCCCAGTGAGCTTCGGGGTCTTCATGAGCAGTTTCAAGCGCACATTTCCCTGACCACATCCGGGTGAGCGTCATGGAGCTCCCTGGAAGCTGTAGCTGTGTCACCTCCCATCGGGTGCTGCATTTCCTGAGGATGGAGATGTGCAGCACAGACCTTTCCCATGCCCGCAGCACCGTGCTGTGATTGAGTGTCCCGACCAATGCAGAGGGCACCCACCGGCCCCTCTCATGTCTCTGCACTTCCCTGCGAACCAGACATGCCCCTTTTGCACAGGTATTTCCTGGGATGTGGTTTGGGGTTTAAGCAAAACTGTCCTATTGGAGAGGAGACCAAATATGTTTGACATGAAGAAGCTCCCATGGAGAACCATGGGTGGAAGTCACACCCACAGTGTGGATGTGGGCCAGGGGATCTCCATCAACCCCTGAGCTAGAGCAGCCAGCTCAGGGCTGGCTTTACATCCAGCCTTGTGCTGAAATGGGAGGGTGGAACATGGTGCAGGAGTGAAGGAAGGGATCAGACTTATTCAGGAATAGTCACAAGCCAGGAAACCACCTTCTATGCACAGAGAGCAGATGAAAACACATCTGTGCTGGTGGGAAGCTCGTGCCATGCAGGCCAGCACACAGCACGGGCTGCCGGGGAATAGCAGTCTCACAGCATTGCTGGTTGTGTGTGAGATGCTAAGGATGTGCTGCTGGTTTCTGAGAGCATCCCAGAGACCTGAAAGCAAAGAAGAGCAGAAATGCCTCGAGTGCAGAGTAGCAAAGCCCACACGGGGAGGGTTGCAGTTACGTGCATGATAACCTCACATCCGCTTCACTGAATTCCCAGTGCACTGGACAAGAGGGATCTCTCCATTTTGTAGCCCCAGAGAGGAGCCAGGGGAGGTGGGGGCTGTCTGGCTCCAGCCAAACTCACCTCTGGGGTCTCTGCTCAAGCACAGGCAGCAGAAGCTGAAACCAGAGGATCCCAGTCCTGTCGTTCATAGAAAGCAGAGAAAATAAGAGACCTCTGAGTGAAGCTGCCCCAGTGGTGAGGCCCAATGGCTGCAGCACTCAGCATGGCAGCATCAGCTTAGTGGGGAAGATCTTAGGTTGGAAAACTTTGTAGCAGTCTTCCAATACCTAAGGAGGCTGCAGGAAACCTGGAGAGGAGCTTTGGCCAAGGGCCTGTAGGGACAGGCCAAGGGGAATGGCTTTAACCTGCCAGAGGGGAGACTGAGATGAGCTCTTAGGCAGAAGCTCTTCCCTGTGAGGGTGCTGAGGCGCTGGCACAGGGTGCCCAGAGAAGCTGTGGCTGCCCCATCCCTGGCAGTGCTCAAGGCCAGGTTGGACACAGGGGCTTGGAGCAAGCTGCTCCAGTGGAAGGTGTCCCTGCCTGTGGCAGAGGGTTGGAACTGGAGGAGCTTTAAGGTCCCTTCAACCCAACCCATTCAATGGTTTTGTGATGGTTCTGTGATCAGCTTTAGGTCTCCTGGGCTGCAGCGTCACCTCTGCACCCTCATCACCACCCCAGGTCAGCGCGGTGGAGCTGTGCTTGCTCTCACTTGCTGTTCCTGTGGTCCGGGAAGCCCCAGGGGAGAAACCCAGGGCCTGGCTGGGGCTGCTCAGGTGTCTTCTTCCTTATCACCTACCATGGAGTGTGAGTGACAGCAGCTCAGGACCATGAGCTGCCCCTGGGTCTCTGTGGAT
Source organism: Myiopsitta monachus (assembly GCA_017639245.1). Lineage (NCBI taxonomy): Eukaryota > Metazoa > Chordata > Aves > Psittaciformes > Psittacidae > Myiopsitta > Myiopsitta monachus. The sequence continues at coordinate 2,101,451 of CM029917.1, read as the reverse complement.
GCTGGGAGAGGAGCTCCAGCTCCCAGCCAGATGCGCTGGCCCAGCCTTGTTGCAGGAGCCTCTTTCCTCTTGGGCTGCATGAACCTTCCAGGTATTTCCTTTCTCATAATGAAGCACTCAGGTATCTGAGGGTGACTCATGAGGCATCGGGGCCACCTCGACTGAGACTTGGTTGTGCCATAGTTAAATCTACAACCACGTGGTCCTAGGATGAAGCCAGCGCAGCGTAAGAGCAAAGGGAGATCTTGCTGGCCCAGCTGCTGCATCACCCAGGTTCCTCAGCCCCTGCATCCTAATGCTGACAGATGAAAATGGGATGCTGAGGAAGCCAGGCCTGCACTGGGACCCCCACCCAGGGAGAGCCCCCTGCCCTGTCCCTCCTCTGTGTGTCCCAGCAAAGGGCGCTGGTCACTGACGTAGGGAATGAGCAAGAGCCCAGCAGGAGGTCAGGAGGGGTGAGCTGTGCTCACCAGCACCTTGCTTTTGGGGCCGGAGGCTCAGCATGGCGTGAGAGCATGGCCTGGCTGTGACTGAGCTGCTCAGAGGAGCCTCCTGCTCTGCATGAGTCCTGCTAAAGAGAGTCCCAACTGCCTGGTCTGTTACCTTGCACGCTAACCGCGGTGATGTGCATGGCTTGACCCCTTGGGGAGCCTCCTCTCCGTGCTCAGGGCTGTTGTGTGAGCCCTGTGGCCGTTGGCATCCAGAACAGGCAGCCCCCCACTGCAGTGCCCTACAGGAGGGCCTTTGGAAGCAGTAAGGGCACAGAGCTGGTAACAAGACCGGAGTAATGCCACCATTACCAGAGTGATGCCAACAGGGCTCGTGCTGCGGTCTGGGTACCAACCGTCACCACTGCCAACTGGTTGGCCTAGCACCTGCCAGGCAAGCGCTGGGCTGCAGCCCTTGGGCAGTGCCTGGTTTGATGCCTGTGCTTTGGAGGACACCACCAGCACCCGGTGCTGTGCGAGCGGTAGCGTCGTGCGTGGCGAGCGGGTGCACTGACTGCAGCTTGGTGCGTTCCAGGTGAAACCTTTGTCCTGGGAGATGGCCTCCCAGGGCCCTTGGAGCCTCGCCTGGACCCCATGGACTCTGCCTTGAACTCTGTCAATGCATCCAGCCACAGCAGGAGCTCCAGAGACTATCGCCTGCCAGGATACAGGCACCTGCACCAACCCTCTAGCCTCAGCCAGGGCAGCTCCTCTGCCTTGCGTAGGCTTAGCTCTGGGGGTAAGAGAGTTAAGAAGCCAGCCCTCCGCTTGTAAATTGGGCAGTAAAGGGCTTTTCTAACTCCAGGTACACCTTTCTAACTCCAGCGAGTACCGGAGACCTCTGCACTGACACAGGTAGTCTGAGAGGGTTGGCAGTGGCTCTAGGCACATGCAGGCGGGCGGGTGGCGATGCGGCGAGGTGATGCTCGCAGGGGCCGCGTGGTGCGAGGTGGACGTGGAGGTCAGGGGAAGGTGCAGGCAGGAGCTGGACTTGCAGGCAGGGGCAAAGCAGTGAATTGGTGTCTCGAGTTGAGGAGGATGGATTGGGAATGGGCAGGGAGAGCGGCCGGGTGAGGCCGGAGCTGCGGCGGATGCATGGTGCTTGTTTGCATAGAGATGGGGCAGGAGAGCTGTGCACCGTGTACTGGGGCAGGTGTTGGTAAAAGAAGTGGTGATTTCTGTGCACAGCATCAGTAAAAGCCTCTAAAAAGCTCAGGCTGCTGCTGCCTCCATCCGTCAGCTGCCCCCCACATCCGTGTTTGCAGGCAGGGAGCTGAAACCACGGGGTGTGCCAATGCTGGCAGGCAGGGAGCAGGACGTGTGTTAGCTTAGGTGGTGCCTTGAGGCAACAGAGCTTGCCATGTGGGCTCAGTCCATCAGCAAAGGCAACCATGGAAACATGAACCCGCTTTGCCGTGTCAGATTTGCTGGAGGAGGTGTTTGGAGCAGGGGAGCGAGGGGAGAAGTGGTGCCCAGGGGGAGATTTGGGAATGGAGGATCATTCCCTGTGGCAGTGGGAACCATCAGCAGATGGGAAGGAGGAGTGGGAATGGCAGGAGCAAAGCCAGCTGAAGGGAGGCAAAGGGCAGCTGGGGTTTAGAGCAGGGAAGGGGCTCAGTGCAGAAGGCTGGCCCGACAGTAAGGCCTAAGGAGAGAGAACAACGCTCCAGTGCTGGAGCTGTGCCTGCAGCCTCTGGGATGTGCCCCGGGCGCTGCCTCTGCCGTGGCTTTGAGAGAGGGTGAGGCACGGCTGGAGCGGTGCTGCGGGACCCCCGGGTGACGGCCGCTGTCTCCCCACTCCCCAGGTTCAGACAGGTACCCGGGCGCCAGGGACGTGTCCCGGCTGAGCGGCCGCGATCCCTCGTCCTGGTCGGTGGAGGAGGTGATGCAGTTCATCCGGGAGTCGGATCCGCAGCTGGGACCCCACGCGGACCTGTTCCGGAAACATGTGAGTACGTCCGTGTGTGTGTGTGTGCACACGTGTGTTACATACGGGATGGGGCGGATCATCACGGAAGTTGGGAGCCAGAGGAACGGCAGCACCGTGTACCAGCTGGAGTAAGTGCCAAGGGAAGCATCCTCACACGTCCTGCCCCGGATCAGGGCCCGGATGCTCCTACCCAGAAGCTGCCAATGGGAGCACATCCCAGCCCAGCTGAAGCTCCAGGGTGTGCGTGGAGGGCTCGGCTCTTGCCTGGGTTGGAGCCCCAGTGCTGCAGACACAGCCCCTGTTCATCCTGGAGTCTTCATGTTCACCTCATGGCAAATTTCTCCTGGCGAGAAACACGTTCCAAGTGGGATTCAGTGAGTGCGCTGCTGCTGAGCTCCCCTGTTCCCTGTAACAGGAACCTCCCAAGGCTCTGGCATGTAAAAGAGCTGCAGACGTGGAGTTTGTACCATTCCAGCTGCATTTTGGCAGCTCTGCATCCCGATTCCTCCCAGCCCAGGCTCAAACCAGCCCCAGTTCTGCTGCTCCTGTCCAAGGGAGGCTTCCACTGACCCCAAAGGAGGCTGCAGGACTGGGGCTCGTAACTTGTGGCTGCAGTTACCGCACAACCCAGCTGCCCCATCCACATCCCCAGCGTAGTCATGAAGCCGCCATCCAGGGAACAGAGCATCCCAGGGCATGAGGGAGGAGACCTGGGAGCACTGCGGAGCATTGGGCCCCACTCATCTCAGTTCCCTACAATATCTCTTTTCCAGCCCTGTCCCCTCTGCTTGAGGGACGATGCTGCTCAGCCTGGGCACTGCAGCGGGACTGGGAGGGGAAGCCTCCTCACACCTTAGGACCAGATGATAAATACACGTGCAGAAGCCCAGCCTGGGCAGGGTTGGTGCTTCCAGCGGTAGTCACAAGTGCTGTGGTTTCCCTTCCTTGCAGGAGATCGACGGGAAAGCCCTGCTCTTGCTGCGGAGCGACATGATGATGAAGTACATGGGGCTGAAGCTGGGCCCAGCCCTGAAGCTCACTTACCACATCGACAAGCTAAAGCAAGGCAAGTTCTGAGAGGACGCTTGGCAGGACGGACCCTGGAAGCTCCGCTCCTGGCCGCCCGCACCCGCGCTCGCCTGCCCACAGGTACCGCATGCACACACACCCATCAGCGCCGACGGACAGCTCGCTGACAGCCTGGCCCCGCTGCAGGCTCCAGCCCGCCCCGTGCCAGCGGGAGCACAGCTGGAGCACAGCTGGCCCCAGGGCTTCGCACCGGGACTCGAGGCACGGGCATCCCGTTGGAAGGGGAGGGTCTTGTCCTGCTTCCCTGGGATGGAGCCGCGGCGCTGGGAAGAGCCCATGGGAACGGGGCTGTTGGCTCCCACCCCTCGGAGCAGCACTGGGGCACTGGACTCCTTGTGCCACCCGACCCTGGCCCTGTGGCACCACGGCAAGCTCAGAGCAGCAACCACCTCCGGCCCCATCTTCCACATCCGAGAGCCTCTCGCTTCCCTCCGCTCCATGCTTCCTCCCACCGGGAACACCGGGCAAGGGTCGAGACCTTCGTATTTATTTGTGACTGGGGCGGCCACGCGGCAGCACTGGGGGGCACTGGGTGAGCTGAGGAGCGAGGCTGGGCCTGGTGCACCGCGGCGGGGACGGGGCTGGGGCAGCCGCTGAGATGCTGCGGCGCTCGCCTCCTCCTTCTCCTTTTGTCTCGTTTCGAAGCCAGGAGCTCTCTGTTCCCAGAGCTGAGGTGGTTTTTGTACCTGGAGCTGAACTCGCAGCTCCCGGGGGGTTTTACAGGTTCGTCTTCCCAGGGGCTCTCCCTGCCCGGTGGCATCAGCTCCATCCCGGCCCCGCACATGCAAGAGGCTGTTGGGCCTGGCAGGTCAGAGGACCCGGGTGCCCTGGCCTTGCGGTGCTCACCCTGCGAGGGCTTTGCGGTTGGTCCTGGCAGCCCAATGTATTTATTCCGATGGCACTTGAGCAGTGGCGCTGCCCCACGCGTGTCCCTGCGCCTGCAGAGGGCTGTCGGAGCATCCATCGGAGCATCCATCGCCCGGCCGGGGTCGGTGCGCCCGCACGCGCAGCACACGCACGCTTCCTTCTGCAGTGACCAAAGGGCTTCCACAAGCACTTCCCTCTGCTCCAGGCTCAGCTCCTCCATGCAGAGCACCGTTCCCTGCTGCTTGGGGCAGGTTTACCCCTAAGGGGAAAAGTTGCAACGAAAGAAGAAATCAAACAAAACCCCTGGAGTCCTGAAACAGCTTTTTTGTTGTACAGCAACGGCTGCGCTGCAGCTCCGGCTGCTGCATGGGCCCCTCGGGCTCGCACTGCGGCTCCGGCTGCTGCATGGGCCCCTTGGGCTCGCACTGCGGCTCCGGCTGCTGCATGGGCCCCTCGGGCCTCGGGCTCGCACTGCGGCTCCAGGTGCTGCATGGGCCCCTCGGGCTTGCACTGCGGCTCCAGGTGCTGCATGGGCCCCTCGGGCTCGCACTGCGGCTCCGGCTGCTGCATGGGCCCCTCGGGTCTCTGGCTCACACTGCGGCTCCAGGTGCTGCATGGGCCCCTCGGGCTCGCACTGCGGCTCCGGCTGCTGCATGGGCCCCTTGGGCTCGCACTGCGGCTCCAGGTGCTGCATGGGCCCCTCGGGTCTCTGGCTCACACTGCGGCTCCAGGTGCTGCATGGGCCCCTCGGGCTCGCACTGCGGCTCCGGCTGCTGCATGGGCCCCTCGGGTCTCTGGCTCACACTGCAGCTCCGGCTGCTGCATGGGCCCCAGGGCTCAGCCGGGGCTTTCCTCTGCACTTCTTTTACCTTGATTTGTTTATAAATAAAGGGATAACCAAGAGCTCCTCCCGCTGCGTGTGCGTGCGCTGGAGGGGTCCTGGCCTGGGGGAACACGGGGCACTGGGGGCTGATTCAGCACAAACCCCCCCTCCGGGGCTCTGGCCCTGCTCCTGCTGCCTGTGGATTGCTGGAACAGACCCAGCTGCGAACACGGCACAAGCTGACACAAGTGACGTGGCCACCAATGAGGGCTCCTCAGTGAGGACAGCGAAGTGCACCGCCAGCTTCTCACCCAGCCCTTGACCCCCCTCAGGCTCCTGCTGCCTCTCCAAGCGTTCCTGTTGCTCCGTCCCATCCCAAGCAGATGCTCTGGTCCCAAGGATGGTTCTCCCCAGGAGCATCCCCATCGGCAGCGCTGTGGGTGGCTGCAGCGCACCCGCAGTAGGGCTCCAGCACTACACCAACACGGGCACCTTCCCATTGCCCCATGGAGCCTTTTGGCATCGCCAGTCCCCAGTCCAGGAGCAGGGGTGTGGGCAGAGGCTTTCTCAAGTCTTTGCTGCTGTTGGAGCTTGCAGGGGGGTGCTGGGGCAGAGAGCAGCCTCCAATTGGTGCACACACACACCACAGACCCTTGGAGCAAGCTGCTCCAGTGGAAGGTGTCCCCATGGCAGGGGTTGGAACTGGAGCAGCTTTAAGGTCCCTTCCAACCTAAACCAGGCTGGGATTCTATTCTATGCAACCACCCAGCAGCTCGGTTCAGTTCCAGACAGTCCCCGTCCTGCCCTGCAGCGGCTGAGGGCTCAGCTCCGGCTCCCCAGGTCCCTCCACTGCTGCGGGAAGCAGAGAAGAAGCCCCATAAGTTCAGCCAGACTGAATGAGTGCCTGAACCTCACTGCAGAAACAGCTGACACCGGATCCATCGTGTTACACTCCAGTATACACTCCAGTGTACTGTACCAGCGTACCACTGGTACGCTTCAGTCCCTTTCCCCCCCCCAAGCACCACCGGGAGCTCCTGGCTGGTTATTCATTTTATTACAAATAAGCACTGAATGACTGAGTCGGTTGCACAGTTTTGGCCAAAACAACATTTCAGGAGGAAGAGAAAACACGCGAGCGTCAGTGGTGAGCAGGAACGATGCCCCCGGAGCAGCGCCGGGACACAGGGAGCATCCCCCCGTGGCTCCTCAGCATTGCAGAGCTGATGGAGCTGTCACACACCACGAACGCTCAGAGGGTCCCAGGCCAAAAGCAGCTTTCAAGTGTGTGCTTGAAGTGAGGACTAAAGCAAAGAGAGGCTGTGGAAGAGCTCTCTGAGGTGAGACAGGGCAGGGGCTGAGAGCATACACCACTTGAGACACCTTCCGAACTACCAAGGACCGAAACCTGCTGCTTGCACTGCAGCAAGAGGCAGGGGGGAACCCAAAGGGAGTGCGTTTCCCAGCCAGACGTGCAGAGCTGACCCCCCCCACGACACTGACCCCGGCACCGCACACTGCGACGCGCTCCCTCGGGAACAGCACTCATTCCATCGGGAGCCGCAGCTGTGCCGGGGGAAAGAAGGCAACAGAAGGAAGGCTCCGCTTCCAAAAACTGAAACAAAAAGCACCATGAACGGCTCAGTCCAAGGCAAACGGGAGCTGTTAAAGGCAGCATCTGAAAGCAGTTCACTTGTTTCTGTACCTCCCCCTTGATGCAAGGAGTTGAAGTGTCCCAGCCCAAAAGCGGCACCAGCACTGCATGGCCAATGGCAATGCCAGGTTCAGGCTTTCCTGACATTGCTTTTGCTTTTTATTCCCCCCCCACACCCCACACGATCCAGGTCGGGTGCATCCCTGCAGTGACTGCATCACAGTTAGAGCTGATCGTGATCCAGGAAGCTTTCCCTGGTTGAAAGTTCACTACCGGCAATGAGCGCATCCCAGACCACCAGTGCCAAATGGTCTGAAACGCTACTGAGAAGACAAAAACCACCAAAAAAGAACAAAACATCCCCCAAAGGAAACGCCTGCAGAAAGCCGAGCAGCCCCATCCCCTGCAGCACAGCCCAGCTCCAGAACAGAGCCCCCAAACCTGGTGTCATCCGGATCATTCCACCAGCGTAATAAAGGTGCTGAGGGAGCAGGCAGGCTGGAAAAAGCACCAAACGTGCCAGCACCTGAGCCCCAAAGCACTGCCACTGTCACCATGCACCGGGAAGGAGCATCCGTGTCCCCCCGCAGCACACCCAGCCCTGAACCCCACTTGGCTTTGTATCTGCAGGCTGGTGGGAGTGCAGGAAGCCACGCAGCACGTGTGCTGCAATGGGCTCTCCTCCAGGAACAAACAGGATCTACACAGAAAATAAAGGGCAGGAGATTGGGGAAATAAAGGGTCAGGATTTCCTAACGAAGCTTATAAACCCGTAAGTTAAGGAAGCCCAAAGCTGAGAGTGTTCAAGCTATTGCTGTAAGAACGCCTGGGAAATCAAGTGGAGACTCTTCTCTTCAGCACAGACACATCTGGGGAGAGAGAAAAGGAGCAGGAGTTACTGACAGCGAAGAGCAAGGGGCTGGAGCTGCAGACGCAGCTGAGGACACGAGGCCTGAGGCCTTGAGAGCTCTGGTGAGTGGAGCTGCACAACCCTGGTAAGGGTGATGGAGCCAAACGCTAACGTTGGCAGGGTCCTGTTCTGCCCTTGAGTCAAGGCCCACAGATGCTTGGCCTGACCGAGACTCATTCACACACCAAAACACACCAAAGCGAGAAAGGTGACCAAGGGGGTGGCCTTCTGTGATGGGCCACGGCACTGGTGGATAAGGGAAGAGCAATTGACCTTGTCTGCCTGGACTTGCGCAAGGCATGAGACCCTGTCCTGCACTGCCTCCCTGTCTCTAACCTGGAGACATGGATGTGACAGATTGACCACTCGGTGGGTAAGGAATTAGCTGGTTGGAGACCGGTGACGAGTGGTGTCCCCTGCCAGAGGGGAGACTGAGATGAGCTCTGAGGCAGAAGGCTCTTCCATGTGAGGGTGCTGAGGCGCTGGCACAGGGTGCGCAGAGAAGCTGTGGCTGCCCCATCCCTGCAGTGCTCAAGGCCAGGTTGGACACAGGGGCTCGGAGCTGCTCCAGTGGCAGGGGTCCCTGCCCGTGGCAGGGGTTGGAGCTGGAGGAGCTTTAATGGTCCCTTCAACCCAAACCAGTCTGGGATCCCTGTGAATTACCACTTGGTTCAGTTTTCTATAGAGCTTTCTCTATCAGCCCTCCTGAGCCCTGAGGACTTGGCTGCAACACAGGGAGGGTATCTCCTGCCAAATCTCTATACTCTGAACACAGCAGTGCACTGAAGTCCATCTCTCACATGCATCACCCCAGAGAAAAGGTCCTGTACCACACGGGACCTGACAACACTCCCCTCCCCAGGATAAAGATGCCAGTCAGTTGTACAGGGGCAACATGGCAACATGAAGACCCCGAGCGAGAAAACTCCTTCAAGAAGTCACTGTTGAAATAAAACATAAACGAACCAACAGAGCACTGTGCAGCTGAGAACTGACTTCACACCCTCCCCAGCACTGCCCAGGGCTGCTACCAAAGAATCTTCCTTACGATGCAGCTATTAGGAGACTTGAGCTGGACCACGTGCCACACATGCCATTGTCACCTTCCCTACACTGGGGACAGCCACTCTGGTACCAATAGGACATCTTTGGTGGCACTGGGCAGCAAAGGCCTGCTCTCCCTCCACATGTGCGTGCACAACTGCCAGGGCAGTGGGGAAAAGGCCACGATCTCCTGCTGCACAAAGGGAGAACTCATGGAAGAAACAAGTCTGCCTTCCCTGGTGAGCCTGAGGGCCAGGCTTTTAGTGCCTCCCTCCACCACTGCGTCATATTCATGCAGTTTCCACATCCACGTAACATCTGCAGCAGCTATTAGCATCCAGAGCTCAAGCCCACTGGCTCAACAGAGGAACTCTCTGTCTCAGGAGATGGGGAGGACGGCCAATTCAAAAACATTCTTTGGCAGAGGTGAGATTGCTCCCAAACCACCAAACTTTCTACATCCAAAGATTGCTCAGCTTTGCCTCCACTTTCAGGCATGTGTGCTCTATTTGTGCTTTTTATTGGATTTGAACTGAATCTCTATCTCCCACATGTATTTTTATACTTTATTATGTGTCAATTTGCTAAGGAAACACACCCTCCACATCTGCTACCCAGACACACATCCCTCAGCACAGCTGGAACACGTGTGTGAGCACCAGCACTTCTCATGGGGTGCCAGTTTTCTACCACCTGATGTGAAACGTTCAGCTGCCAGGAGGCAGCTGGGCAAGGAATGGTTTCCATAAGGGAAGAGGTTGAGGTCATTCAAAGTTACCAGGAATCATCATGATTTACTGATGGGAACTTCAGCTCTGTTATCTCCAAGTCAGGTGAGCTGCTGCCACTTCTGTCACTGTAGGTGTCCCTGCAGAGATCAGAAAGATGCTGTTTTAGGGAGCACGGATGCTGTTCGCTCCATCTGTTGCCAGCACAAGCTGCTGGTTCTTGTTCCTCTGCTATGCCCCAACACCCTGTCAGCAGAGAGGCTCCAAAGCTGCTCAGACCCCAGCCTGTGTCACTGCAGGGGGCTCTGAGACAGAGGACTCTGCACTTGTCCCCACGAACCCTCACCAGGTTCCTGTGGGCCCAGGTCCCATCCCCAGGTACACAGCCTGTGCCCCTGGCCTGGTGTGACACGCAAACCACGTTAGAGTGCAACAATGAGACACCTCAGAACATGGTCAGAGTTCCAAGGGCACAGGAGGAAGGGGGGTGCAGGAAGAAGGGGGTACAGGCTGGGCTATAGCCCCCACCAACGGCTTTAGATTATACACTAATTGTGAAGCCATGCGTGACCACAGTCACAGGAGGGTCCAGGAGCAGACAGAACTAACTTAGGATGCTGCAGTACAGAGCAGACCTCAGCTCCTCTGCTCCAAGGAGTCATTTCAAACTCAAAAGCAGGAAATTCAAATACCCCTCAAGCCCTGGAAGGCATCTTCCCACAGAAACTCTCTTCAAAGCAGATCAGTCAGAGCACAACTCCAGACATGGACACCAGAATTCCTGTGGTGCAGCTGCAGAGCAGCTCAACCCACACAGACCAATACTGTCCTTTTTGTGTTGCTTTAGTTTAATATAGTCAGTGCCACTTCTCTTCTGCATTCAGTTTGGGGTTTTGGGGTTAGAGCATGTCAGCACTCCAGCTCCACAGCAAATCCTCCTCTGTGAGGAGGAAAATGGGTCACTACACAGTGATATTTATTTGTTGCATCTTGCCACAACTGCTGAGCAGAACTGGAGGGTATCAGGGAGCGGCAGAAGGAGGGAAGTGCACCATTAAGTCTGCCCAAAACATCAGCTGCTCTGCACACTGAGACAGAGGAGAGCTTAGGTCAGCAGGAAAAAAGCAGCTGCTCCACCAGGGCCCATTCTTTAAACCAGCAAAATGAACAAGTTTCAGGGCTCAACCTGTCCCTAGGACTCGTACAAGGAATGTGGGAACACCCCTCCAGTCACTACAAGAGCAGACCCAGCTCCGGTTTGCCCAGACACTTCCAATTGACCACACAAGACCACGGAGTTAACTCTCCCTGAAGATGGGACCTCACTGTGGGACAGCTCTGCGGCGCTACAGTCAGTCTTATAATGCAAGGCAAGAGCTTTCCAAGCAGGAATGCAGAGAAGAGGTGCTGCAAATATCCCTCTATACCCCACAGTAACTCAGTGCCAAGAGGATTCTCCAGTTCATCCTGTAGGAAGCAGCACTGCCCTCTACAAGGCCTGACTGGTGTCCTCCTTCAACCTACCTGGGTGAGAGTCCTACAGCCCTTCTGTAGGTAATGTGTGAGTCTTCCTGCAGAGGCCAAGAGGAGACCGAAGTAGGGAGGAGATGGCTTAATGGGTCTGGAGAGGAATTCGGGGTGATACTGAACACCAACGAAGAAAGGATGCTCTAGAAAAAGCAAGAGAAAACCTTCGTGTCAAGGCTTTCAAGCCTGTGACTACACCCAAACGAGTTGTTCAAGTACTCACCTTCCAACTCAATCACTTCCATTCGCTCTCCCTCCTCATCCTGGCCTACAAACTTCAAACCTTGCTCTTCAAAACACTTCTTCAGTTCTGGATTGACCTAGAAGACCAGAAGGAAGAAACCCCATGATCTCTCATGTCTGGATTACACAGAAAAGCTCAGTACCTCCAATAGCACTTTTACCTCAAATCTGTGTCTGTGTCTCTCTTCCAGGAAGTCATGATCTCCATACAGCTTCCCTACACCAAAAGGAAGGCATTTCGTAGAGCAGATGCCGAACAGTTTGCATGATGCCAAGTTCATGTGAACAGCATCCATCAGGATCTGCCACTTCCAGAGGGACCAAATTCAATGATCTCCATTTCCAGAACAACCCCCCATTCACAGGTGCTTTAACATTCCCAGGTCGCACTTCCTAAACCCACCCTACATACATGCCATTCCCAGGAAACACTTCCAAAAGAGGTAAGAAACGCCTTACTCATGATTGAATTCTTGGTATGGAAGAGTGTCCTTCTCTTGCCAAGCCTCATGGTCCCACCCATTTGCCCAGGATTATGTTCTGGCATGTCTATGACCTGCAAAAACCATTCCAAGAGGGAAGTGAGAATGAGGAAGGAATGACAGTCCCGGGCAGGCTCTGAAATGGTAAAGGGGGAAAACAGAACAACATCCATCCAGAAAACAGGCAAGCCACCCTAAGGGACACTGTCCCTCAAGGCAGACCAACAGGACTGGATTCAGTCAGCTGAGTTATTCTAGGAAAGGCTGTGCAGAACATCAGGAGGGTTTGTGGGTGTTCGGGAAGCTGTTAGCAGGGGAAATGGTGTCAGTCAAAGCCTACACAGGTCCCACACTAATCCTGTGCCATTTACTGAACGACATGTTAAACAAAACCGAAACAACATTACAGAGACAAAACCCCCACACCAGAATCACTCAGAGTTTGATAAATAACTTCATAAGCTGCTTTTTGAGAACTCTTTCCTTTTGAGGAGCTTTGTAAACTGTAAAAGCAGCAGGCATTACGCTGGGGTCTGGAACAGGCACAGAGAGCCTGCAGGCTGAGAAACGCGAGGTCAGACACCCATCCACAGATGTTCCAAGGAATGCACGTGTGTCTTTGTTGATTTCTGAGCTCATAATTAAACAGTTAGGCACTGGAATCCAGATACCACCAAATCTTTAGCGTTTACTCCGTGAAATCAGCTTTCAAACTGCCCTTGAAGAATGTTTTCCCTCTTTGCTTTATGCAAATGCGTGATTAAACATAAAAACTTTAAAAATATTAGTGTTTCACCTAAAATAAGCATTACAATCTTCTTTGAAGATTACCATACAGGTAACTGGGCAAAAGCATTTTCATTTCAGGTTAGTAAATGGTGGAAGACAGAAGCCACAAGACATAATACTCCAAGAGAGGGTATCAGAAGCAAGCTGCCATAAACTCACCACTGGATGAGCAGTTTTGGGGTCAAATTCCGTCGAGTTAGCATCTGCAAAGTACCATTCATCAATTAGAAACACGAAGTCCCTGAGGCCATGAAAGGCACTTACAGGATGTGCCCCAGGTACAGCTGCATCTCCTCCCCACACCCGAGCAAACAGCTGTAGGTGCTGAGCACTCGCCAGCTCAGCCCCAGAGAGCAGTGGAGGGACCTCAGCAATTTCTGAGGCTGCCTCGCCCTCCATCGCAGGGCAACCGGTCCAGTGCCATCAGTGATGAAAGTGTGGGTCACTCAGGAAAAGCACACGTTCATAGCAATGTTCCAGCATTCCAAGCATGCCTCACTCCACTGACTTTTATGTGAACAGGGTAAGGAAACCATTCTTTTTCCTTTGAATTAGCAAAGGAGACGGGGAATGTTACAGCCCTAGAAAAAGATTGAATCTTTCCACCAACGACAAATTAAGAATTGCAGGATTTATAAATGACAGGTGTTACTCAAGCGAAGAAATGACCGAATCCAGGAAGGGTGCTGTGCAGTTACCTTGCCACCCAAGAATGCTGCGTGCAAACTCCACCACTGCCAGCTGCATTCCCAAACAAACTCCTGCAGAAAGAATGGAGAACACAGAGTTCAGGACAAGGACCACTGAGCCCACATCACAGAGCACACACAGAGTCAAGTCAGAGGAAAACCTGGCTGAGACAAACCTTGGACTTGGATGTGGGGTCTGTTCAGACAGGTTTTACTGCACACCACTCTCCTGACACAACATCCCCCATCTCTCCCCGCATCCATTTCATTTACATGCAGTCATGTACTTCTTCACGCCAAGATCATTACAGCCTCCTCTGGAACCTCCTCTGAGACCCCAGTCCCCTTCATTACAGAGATTCCTTGTCATCCCAACCAACTCTGACCACAGCAGAGCTAACTGCAGTCATCCAGTTAAGCTTAGCCTTACTCAGCCAATTCTCTTCAAAACTGCACATTCTAGATACTGATCAGTAAAGCTCTTGCTGCAGAGCAGTAAGGCTGTTACTCAACCTCTTCCTTTTCTTCATTTCCTCTCAAGCATGAAACATGTTTCTCACCTAAGAAGGGTTTTTTCTGTTTTCTTGCCCAGGAAATAGCTTGAATTTTGCCTTCTGTCCCTCGAACACCAAATCCTCCAGGAACCAGAACTCCACTGCATGAGGATGAAAAGACTTGTGGTCAATGGGGCTCAGCAGCCTGGTTTCCCCACCACGTTCTCCCTCTCTCCCATGCAATCCTGGCCTTGCAAGACCTCACTCCTGAAAAGAGCTTCGAAGTACCTCCAGGGCAAGGCCTGCGTGCAGCATGGTTTCCATGACTTCCCGTGAGCTCTCATATAAAATGCCACAGAATTTTCAGGGAAACATTCTATAAATGCAACTTTTACCGGCCCAGGAAATCCCAAATCCAGTGCAGGCTGCAGCACCAGAATGGGTCATGTTGCATGACTACAGCAAACACAGGCCAGCCAGGCCCCTGCTGAGGAAGCTGCTGGCTGCAGTATCAGGTTGTCTTATCTGCAGACACACAGGACACCACATTCTGCAGGAGGTTCTTTGTTCTCCTGCTACGCCCCAAACCTGCTTCCCTAGGGGCTCACATGCCCCACTTGCTCTCATTTTCCGGGCTAACTCTTGGCACTCCTCTGCATCCCAACACCTTTTCCCTTCTCAAACCTTTTTCCTGAAGAACTTTATACCACATTTACATCTTCCATCCTCTCTCTTTGGCTTCAATAGCCTTTATCAGTACTTATCCTTTCCCCCTATTTCCTCTCACCCTGTTTACCCACTGAGTCTGTGCACATTCTCACCTGCATGATCACAGGCTCTCAGACTGGTTTGTGTTGGAAGGGACCCTAAAGCTCCTCCAGTTCCAGCCCTCTGCCACGGGCAGGGACACCTTCCACTGGAGCAGTTTGCTCCCAGCCCCTGTGTCCAACCTGGCCTTGAACACTGCCAGGGATGGGGCAGCCACAGCTTCTCTGGGCACCCTGTGCCAGCGCCTCGGCACCCTCACACACTCACCTCTCCAGCTTTCTTGCCAGCCCCTTTGGGCACTGGAAGGGCCACTGATGCCCTTCACAAACTCCCTCACTTATTTAACAACTCTCCATTTTACACCTGATCCTGTGTTTCATTGAGAGGTATGTGGGGCAATGTCGGAGTGTGCTGACACACACACACTGAGAACACAGCATCCAGTGAGGCTCGTAATTCCAAAACCATCCATAGCAGCAAGTTTATCAGACACGCTCCAAAGAAATGGGCAGAGCTTAAGAGTCTTACTCAGCACTGCATAGCTTATGCCATGCTTCATGGTAGCGGACAGGTTCCTCCCGCAGAGTATCAGGCTCCAAGTCAGCAGAGTCAATATACTAGAAAGAGATCCAGAAAAGGATGGTGAGATCCTGCCACAAGAGTGCACAGGGTCTCCTTAATGCTCATTCAAGATACAGAATCATGGAATCAACCAGGTTGGAAAACACTTTTAAGATCATCGAGTCCTACCATAGCTCTGGATTTGTTTCCTACTGGATACTTGCTTAGTGTTTTCTGGGCTGATTTCCTGCCTGCTTTCTCACACCACCCTGCTCCCAGTGCACAAACAGCAGCTGTGGGGTTTCTGTCATCCCGTCTCTGCAGCTCTGCTCTGACATGAAGTCCGTGAGCCCCAAACTCACTAAATGTGAAGTCTTAATGGAGCACAGTGAGATGGGACCACTGAAGTACAAGTATGGGGAGGCCTGGCAGATTGACTGTATCACTCTCCCACTGACCCACCATGGCAAGCACCACATGCTTACCATGGTGGAAGCAATCGCTGAACATTGCCAGGGATGGAGGACTTACCACTTCTCTGGGCACCCTGTGCCAGCACCTCAGCACCCTCACACGGAAGAACTTCTTCCTTATATCTAACCTGAGCTTCCCCTGTTTCAGTTTAAACCCTTCACCCCTTGTCCTCAGCCCCAGTGTTCTCAGCCCATCTTCATATGGGAGCTGCTCAAATCCCTGATCAGCCTCATGGCCTCCTCTGGACTTGCTCCAACAGCTCCATGTCCTTCTTATATTGGGGACACCAGAACTGCACACAGCTTGTGCAAGTGGGGTCTCACAAGAGCAGAGCAGAGAGGCAGGATCACCTCCTTCAACCTGCTGCTGCTGCTCCTGCTCCTTTTCATGCAGCCCAGTCAACACACACACTTATTCCACCTCACAGGATGAAGGGTTGCTTTCCTTTGAAGCTGGTGTACACTCAGCCGTAGATGTCTGATGCTGTAATCCAGGGACTATTTTAAAGTTCACTGCCTGAATCAATTCTCCCTTTCTGTCTGTGGGTTGTGAAGAGCTCGGATAAGACGGAAAGCACTGTGGGTGGAAGAAAGGGGGGCTGATTTGTTAGACACACACCCCCAGCCTTACCTTAATGTCAAGTTTGTGGTTGATGGCCAGTGCAGAATGCTCCAGTGCCTTAATGACAGATGCATAGGAGTCTGAAAACTTGGTGTATTTGCCAACAAGAGCAATGGAACATGTCTCAAGGAGGCGGTCATATCTACACAAAACCAGAACACAGGGTTATTGCACCAGTCAACAGGAAACAGAGTCAAAACTTACACTCTAGTCAAGCTTTTCAAGTAACATAAACAGCTGGGCTCGTGAAAGTCCGGCCAACCAAAGAGATGACAGCTTTGGAAGAGGTGACCTTTCATAAGAATTATGACTGAAAAACATCAAAGATTAAAAGAAGGAAAAAACGACAACACTGACAGAGAAAAATAGCTGCAGAAAGTTATGTATAAATTAACTCATCTCTCCTTGTGCTGCAAAGCCATTCTGCGTAGATCCAAACTGTCTCTTCAGAAAGTTGTATCAGATTGAAAGTCTGCAGTGAACTCTCAGGAGAGAGGATCAAAGCTCCGCTCTGCATATGGTTAAACCATACAGCATCTCCCTAACTCAGTGTTCAAGGCCAGGTTGGACGGGGTCTGGAGCAACCTGCCCCAGTGGAAGGTGTCCCTGCCCGTGGCAGGGGTTGGAGCTGGAGGAGCTTTAAGGTCCCTTCCAACCCAAAGCAGGATGGGATTGTATGATTCTCACACTGAAGATTATTTTTTTCCAGTTAAAGTGTAGGAAGAAAAATGCTTTTTTGCAGTGAAAAAAAAAAAATCTGAGCACTAAGAACACATGAGGAATACAAAGCAACACTCAACACCCAATAACCTACGACCAAGAAGAGAAACTAATCCAGAGCCTGAACTCCCACTACGCCCAAAGTTGCAGCCCACCTGTCAGCCATTTCCTTCCACTTCATGAGCATCCTCCTGGGCTGCCTCTCAATGGGAAGGTCAAGCCTGTGTCTGAAGTAGTCCACAACTCCCTGCTCCTCTAACAACAGAGGAACCCGGTAGATAGAAGAGACGTCATGAACACAGATGACCTGTTCAGAAAATTGAGTGTCATTAAAACAGAGCTAAGTGCCTGGGCAATTATTTTTAGAGAGGTATCAGAGACCTTCTGTCTCGAGCAGACAACCAGATCACCGAGGCTTCCAGGAAATAACATGTTGAGTAACGTAACATACAAATCGCTTATTGCTAGTTTCCATATACTTGAAAAGGTCATCCTTCAATGCTTCCCAGATATTCCTGCTTGCTGCAGCTCCTTAGGAAGGGCTTTTACACATAACCCAGCAGTAAGAAAGTCAGCTGCTCTGCATGTTATGCAAGCACATAGCAAAGTTCAAAGCATGCTTCAAAGAGCCTTCTGCTGTGACAGAGACTTCCTGGTAATCCAAATTGCAACTACAGTTAAACTGCCCATGAGTTTTCCCACTTCCCACCACTGTTGACTCTCAGTTTGATTAAAGCCCAGGAAAATCTGGGATCTTACCACAGCAATAAATTTTATAGGGCATCCTTCATCAAACTTAGGATTAAACAACTACAAGCAAAGAATTCTGTGGTCAATGAGGAATATCTGCACTGACAGGTCCAGTTCACTGAAACAGGCTTTCTCAGAAGATAGCTCTGGACAACTGTCTCCTGTCCATCAAAATACACTGGCACAACTATTTTTAAACCCCTGTTTCTCCTGACTCAAATGAAAGCAGAGTTCAACCAGTAAAACCCTTCAGGCTGCAAGTTTTCCTCCTTCATAGTCAACAGCATTTACTTCTTGATCCAAGTGCAGCTGCAGAGAAACAGCCACATGAAACTGCATCAAACTTCCTGGGAAGTGCCTGCCGAAAGAGCCAACTTCCTTCCAATTCCTGGCCAGCAAGAGGTAGGTGTTGTACTGCTGACACAGCAATGCTATTGCCAGGTAATTCTGAATGTAACACTCGAAACTGCAAGAGACTCAGTTTGATCTCATGGTAGAGGAAATTACAACTTGCCAGAGCCTGGAATTGTGAAGCGATGCTCAGTCATTCCCAAACCCAACAATGTTTTCAAGCTCCAGCTGGATTGGAAAGTGCTAATATTTAGCCTCCAGACTGTTTTTCAAGGTCTGCCTCAGACTGTGCTATGCAGAGTGGTCTCAATATAAAAAGACTCACGCTAACATGGAATCACTGCCTATCACCCAACACTGAAGCAACGCTTCTCTCCAACATCACTTCAACTGCTCTGTGCAACCTCTCCTCATGAAAGCAGGCAGAAAAATAGTATCATGAAAACAGCCATGTATGAAAGACGTTTGTGTGTCCTTTAAGCCTCATTTTAAGCAACTTCTCTTTGGCCTCTAAATCCTGACAAATCTCATTCTTCTGTATTCACGGAAGGAATGTGGAAGGATAACTAAGGTCAAAAACAACTATTCAGAACATACTTTGGATTCCAGAGAGTTCTCTATGTCTGTGCTAACCACCTTCTACGGAAACCTGGGTGCTGGCATCAAAAAGACTCTTTTTGCAACAGTTCCATGCGTAAGGAATGTAGGCAAGACAAAGCAGCAAATGAATTATGCAACTAACAAAAGACACAGCTAGAACACAAGTTCAGATACAACTCCACTCAGCATTTGACAAACAGCTACAATATTTATTGCAAGGAAGTGCAGACAGCACTCTTTACCTGCTCTGGTTCAACATGACAGAACATGGAAATCTTTTCTTTTACTGAGGTATCCAAAGGAGTGGAGCACCTGCAAACAATCTAACAGAACAGCAACATCAAGGTTGTGAAGCAAAACTCAGACATTCCTGGAACAAACCTCTAAAGTAGCTGTCTTTGGGGAAAAAACACAACTTAGTTACTTCTACTTGTTTATTCTCAACATACAGCAGCTCTCAACCCCAGCATTATTTACTCTAGGATGCTGCTGCAACATGCCAGTACTGCAGTTTTAAACCCAAAGCAGCAAACCTTACCAGATCTGGTGAGAGACCAAGACCTCTGAGTTCACGAACACTGTTTTGGGTGGGTTTAGTCTTCTGCTCTCCTGTAGAGCTTGGCTGGTCAAAGAGCAGAAGTTGGTAGGTCAAATTAGGATGGTATGTAGCAATGATTCATCACAATTAGGATTCTCCACCCAATTCATTTTGTAAAAGCTTTAACCCTGTTCTCAGACAATTCACATAAACTTTAATCACCATCATTTTCATCTCAATGACTGAAAGCAACCAGCAGAGACCAAGGTTCAAGTCTGGACAGTAAGCAGATATGTGCTATAGTGAGGGAAAGAGAGCAGAGAAGGTTTTTATCCACTGCTCCCTCCAAATACCTAATATTTTGTATTTCTTTTTTTCCTCAAGAAATCACCTGGCCTGGACAGAAAGGGAAACAACAGAGAGAAGAAGAGAAGAAAGACTGATCTGCACACTAGTAAGCATCAAGCTGCTCTACCAGCTGCAGTTCCAGCCAAGGAAGACACGTGCTCTCCAGCACCTTTAACATAACTAACCATGGAAGAGTTTTTTTCAGCAGGGTTTCCTGCAGCAGTTTTGTTTGGTTAAGGCTGTAAATTGTTTCCAAAATCATAGCAGACAAGACAGATGGGGTTCTATCAGTCATTATATGGCATAAAATGCCCTCATATGCTTTTGATACTAACTGGATTTCACCCCATTTGCTTGGCACATAAAGATATTCTGATTTTCTTTGTGATGCCTGATTAACTGATTCTTATCATAGCACTGCATCTTAGCTGATCTCTGAACCAAAAGCAGTATCCACTCTGGAATGGCTTTACACAGCAGTCAGATGTGAGAGTCTATGAAATGACTGTTAAAGATCAAAAGACACATTAAAAACATTGTCTAGGGAAAAAAAAAAACCACAACAGATTATGTTTCAAAGCACAGTATTATGTTTTGAAATTACAAAAGTAACCCAACCTATTTCATAAACTACAGTTAATGTAAATCTTGGGGTGGAACACACAGCAAGAGAATAAAGAACTCCAGGAAGAGCTTGAGATGGGTTTTTGTTAATAAGGCCAAATGACTGTCAAGTGTGGCTGCATCCCTGAACTTTCCATGAGCTTTGCAGAAATGAAAGGCTACACAAACAAAGGGAAAGGGAAAGTTTTCAGCTCCAGAAAGCAGGTTTACCTGCACAAGCTAGGAGACAATTCCATAGCAAAAAACCAGCAGTTAAAGATGCAAAACTGCATTAGCTGCAACTCCCAACTACTTATTACACACTTCGAAAAGTTTCTGTTCACTTCTTATAAAGCTTTTTAAATTCTTTGCACTTCTTTCAAATGTTTCTATATACAGAACTACAAATATAATGGTGCTACAGATACAGCATTCCAAAACCATATATTTAGGAAGCAAGTTTTGGACTGGGGCAGCCTCTGAGCACCAAAACCTTTTGAGTCCTTACCTGGGGAACCAGACTGACATGAATGTTACAGAAATTCTCTCTTTTGGCTTTGAACTGGAACTGGCGGAAGGCTTCAATGAAGGGCATGCTCTCAATATCACCCACCGTCCCACCGAGCTGACAGAGACAAAGCATTGCAAGTTAGTACCAAAACAGCCCCTACTGAATTTGTATACTACAGCATACATGTAGGAAGAGGACAAGGGGCTTTAAACTGACAGAGGGGAGGTCTGGATTAGCTCTTAGGAAGGAATTCTTCCCTGTGAGGGTGCTGAGGCTCTGGCACAGGGTGCCCAGAGAAGCTGTGGCTGCCCCATCCCTGGCAGTGTTCAAGGCCAGGCTGGATGGGGCTTGGAGCAACCTGGTCTAATGGAAGGTGTCGCTGCCTGTGGCAGGGCTTGGAACTGGGTGAGCTTTAGGGTCCCTTCAACCCAAATCATTTGAGGATTCATATGATTATATGACACATAAAAGGACACTAAAACATCTCCCCAGCACCTCCCTCCAATTCCCTCAAGAATCATCAACACCATTATGAAAAGCACGAGTTGCCAGCTCTATGTACAACTTCCACAGCCTCCCATCTACCCCAACTATTATTTTACCTTCCTGATTTCCCAAAAAAAGAATCAAAAAGCCACAAGAAACACAACTTCCCACCCGGGCAGCCCACTCCAGAGACATTGGCTTTACCTCCATTCTCTCTTCAGGGAGAAGACTCAAATGTTAAAATTATCATTTCTGAACATCAAGTGGCACTGAGAAGCAAAATTTCTGTTAAGTTTTAGTAACTATCTAGGGTAGTTGTGGAGAGATGCAGGAACAGAGACAAGGCATTCTCTGGAGCATGGACAGCCTCTGTGCTACCAGGTCATGCTTCCAAGGTACTCCAGGATGCAGGCTTGTGAGTCCTGGAACAGAAACTGGCACTCAGGCTCCATGGAGGCTAAGTCAGCATGACCTGGGCACTCTGACAAGCTCCCTCTCTCCTGCATTAGCACATCTCACCAGCCAGCTCAGCACTCTCAAGAGCCTTCACCCTCCTCCTCTGCCTCCTTCAGCAGCAGGATGTCCCATACAGCCCACAGGACACTGCACGGGGTTTGTCACCACTAACTTGTGCCTTTCCCTTTTCTAGGTCCATACTTGCACTACTGGCTCCAAGGCTCCCTTTACTGTTTCCTGGGGGTGATTTACCTACCCCCCACTCTCCTCAAACCACCAGGGAAGGAGAGGGCACAGCATGATCAACTCAGACTTTAGCATACAAAGCTACAAGAGCTAAAATTCACTCTACAGACTAATCCATATTACACTAGAGAGCAAAGCATCTAATAACTGTCCAAGACCTAAGTCTTTCTGTGTGCAGATTGAGGCAGAGAGCATTCAAAATACTAGTTGAATAAGTGAAGGTAACAAGAAGGATTTTTAACCAACTCAACAACAAGCAGAGTTGAACGTTAATAATAAAAATTACTGTGCAAAGTATTCAGGTCAGTTTACTCCATACAAGAAGCTAAAAGTACTTTTTAAGAGCTACAAACCTCAATCACACAAACTTGGGGTTCAATGCCATCTTCATCCACAGGAATCCGTGCCTGCCTCATTACCCATTCTTGTATAGCATCTGTGATGTGGGGAACAACTGGAAAGGAAACCCAGGCAGGGTTAAAGCCACAACCCACACACTTCTCCCTCTAGCTCATTAAAGAGCACATAACTAGCCAGTGCTTCCCATGTGACTCCAGCAGGGATTTGTCTCTTTAAAGAAGGATGCATTTCTGCAGTGCTTATTCTTGGCTGTGATTTTCAAGCAGTGCCTTGGCAGGCAGTGTAACCCTGCCTCAGTTTAAACACATGTAAACATTTCCTGTAAGATGGAAGATTTGTGTACAAACAGTTCTCTGCTCTCAACAGAGAGTTTCAAACTGTCTATAAAAAGTCCTTATCCAAACCAGCTGTGGAGAATGCTTAAAAAGGGAAGGGACTGATGTGATCCACCATGATCCTCTGGGTTTCCTAATGCCACAACAGTTATCAAAAGGAATAACCATTTTAACCAGCAACCAAACAATCCAGAGCTGTATCAGCCTCAAGTCTGTTCACATTTAGCACTGGCTACAAGGCCAGTGTACAGGCACTACATTACTGAGCACTGGGAAGTTCTGAGGGGCTCCCAGGTGCCCTGGTTCAGTATGGCACACAACAGCAGACCTGCACTACTGCATCTTCTACTTCCTCTTCTAAAAAACAACCCAAAAACATCACCAGGACATATCAAAGACCTCAAGATGTAATGGAAAACCAGGGCAGGAAGGCAGGACATATCTCTAAGCCTTGGAAATGCAGCTTCACATCACCTTGGACGGTTTTGCCAAGATAGTCTCCCTTCCTCTCCTTGTTGATGACATACTGGTAGATCTTCCCAGTGGTCAGATTGTTGTCTTTGGTGAGTCGGATGTCAAGGAAGCGCTCATAGTTACCCAGGTCCAGGTCCACTTCCCCTCCATCATCCAGCACAAACACCTCCCCTGCAGCACAAAGCACACATGTCAGAGGGAAATGGTCAATACCAGCGACTCGCTGGGTTTGCCTGCGAAGAGTTCGATGTAAGAAAACACCTCCTTTGATTGATACAGCAAGCTGAGGAGCGGCTATAACAAAGAGGGCTGCTCCATTGAGGCCTGCAGGGCCAGACTCCACCACGCACCGGAGATGGCTCCCGCCAGGCCAGGCCCCCCCACCCGCACACCCCGGCGCCCGCGGCACCCACCATGCTCATACGGAGAGAAGGTGCCAGCGTCGATGTTGATGTAGGGGTCGATCTTGATGGAGGTGACATGCAGCCCGCAGGACTTGAGGATGGTGCCGATGCTGCTGGCGATGATCCCCTTGCCGATGCCCGAGATCACGCCGCCCGTCACCAGGATGTACTTCATCTGCCCCGCTGCCCGACACCGACAGCGCCTCAGCGAGGGCTCTGCGCCGGCGTTCCCGTCAGCGGCCGCCCCCCGCCATGGCTGTCAGCGCCGTTCCCGCCTGTCACCGAGGGCCGCTTCGCGCCCTTTCCCGCCGCGGCCCCCCGGCTCGTTCAACCTCCCCCCCGCTCCCCCCGAGGGCTCCGAGTGGTCCCGCCCGCTCCCCCCCTCCCCTCAACCCCCCCCCCGCACCCCTCCCCACATGGTACCGCCCCTCACCTGTTCCCGCCGTGGGCTCGCGGCGCGCGCGCGCGCGGGTGCCGGCCGGCTCGGCGGGGAGCGCGTGAAGCCGCGGCACCGCGCAGGCGCAGTTGGAGGGAGGCGGGAACGGCGCCGCCATCGCCCCGCCCCCGGCTCCCGCCCGCCCCTGCGCTGAGGGGAGCGACCCCCGGTGCCGGCGCGGGGTGCGGGCGGGAGCAGCCCGAGGGGAAGGACTTGGGGTGCCGGGAGCTCCCCGTGACCCGGCTCTGCAGCCCAGAGCCCCCCGTGTGCGGGGCTGCACCCCCAGAGCGGGCGCAGCAGCTCAGGGAGGGGACTCTGCCCCTCTGCTGCGCTGTGGGGAGGGCCCCTCTGCAGCCGTGATCCAGCTCCGGGGCAGCAGCACCAGAGGGACGTGGAGCTGTTGGAGCGAGCGCAGGGGAGGGCACGGAGCTGCTGCGAGGGCTGGAGCAGCTCCGCATTGAGGAACAATTGGGCGAGGGGGAGAAAATCTCCTTCCACAGGTGGGGTCCATCCCCACTTCCACGGAGCAGCGCATTCCCCTGGTGTCTGCTCCTTCGGTTTCCGTGTGCAGGATTAATAGGCTTCTGCTGAGAACTTGATCGGGTTTTCACCAAAGTGCAGAGCGGTCCCGTACGTAACCCCGGGTAGCGAAGGGTTTAGGGCAGATCCTACAGATGCAATACACCGGCGGAACAAGAGGTGTGCAAGACGCGGTCCTGCGGCGGCTCTCGGCCTCTCGCCTCGCCCGGCAGCGCCTGCTCGGTGTCATCCCCACCAATGACCGGTAGATGGTGGAATTAAACAGCGCAACAGGAGCCTCCGATAACGCACGGCCGCGGCCCGACAGCGGGGACCCGCGTGGGGACCTCGGAGCTGGAGCACCACGTGCGCCCTGTGGCTTAGGAGGCATTAGGCGGTGTCTTCTGGGTCCGTCTCCACGGTACCATCCCAAACAAGCTGTCACTTATCCCGGGACTGAGGAACTGTGATCCCTTCCTGGTAGGTTTGGATTCTTGCAGCCAAAGTTTCCGCAGGGGCTGCAGGAGGAATGCTGCTCACCCCCCTCGGAATCACGGCTGGTTCATGACCAAGCCGCAGAGAGAAGCAGAGGAAGAGAACCTGTTCTAAGGTAACCCCCGGTGGCTGAAGGGGGCTCAGCAGCAGACCCAGGAAGCTCTGTTTTAATACACAGATGTCAAAACCTGTCAAAGCATGGGCTGTATTCCCTGCGCGCCAGGGTGGAACAGGCATGTTGCAAGGACATCCTGGTTAGTACCTTGAGTCAAGGAATTTCTTATCTGGGGGTGTTGCAAGACAAGGAGGACTGAATTGTCTTGTTCATCACTGGAGGGGTAATAAATGCTTCATAAAGTGTATTAACATTGACCAATTGAATTTTATATAGAAGGAATCTATTGAAGAACTCCCTGGGTTTGTGGCCAAGCTTGTGAAAGTGGCTTCTGTAACCAAAAACACTAGGGAGGGAAATACAGAACCCTTGGCACAAGGAGGGTCAATCCAAGAGCAGTCTATTACCATGACTACTCTGAAATCAGGCAGCTGCTCCCAAACCAAGTTCACAGAAATAAAATACATATAGTTTTGGGGAATGGGTTTGATGGCTGCAAACATCACCCAAGAATTCCAAAGCTGAGGGATGGTGATGCAATCTCACCATAAGAAGTATCTGACATAGAACAAAGTTCCCGGCAGAGAGAGGTGTAAAAGGCCTGTATTCTATATAGTAATTCCTCCTTCCCAAGTTCAGATCCAAACCAGCTGAAACAGAGTTCAGACAAGGAGCAGAAAAGGGGAAAGATCTTCATCATTAAACAGTATTGTGCATCTGATGCGTTGCTCACTGGTACTGTGCTTCTCAAGCCCAGATGATGAGGATGCTTGATTTTGGGAGAGTTTGTGAATCCCTCAGAAGGCTTGGCCAGGATGTGGTTTTCCAGAAATCTGGGATTCACTTGTTCCTGTTACTGCAGCTGTGCACGTAGAGGTGCACCTGAATGCACCTCTCCTCCCATCACACGCCCTCTGCCAGCTCCTCTGAGCTCTTTCCTGCCAGGGGCAGCATCATTCGGTGCTTGTCATCCTCAGAGTCACTGGCATCCCTTTTCCTTGCCACAGCCTCTTGTGATTTGCCTGTAGCCTGTGCCTTTTTCTGCTGAGAAAGAAATTAATGTCAGCCTTCACTATTACAGAAAGATCCTGGGATTAAATTCCTGGATTCCCTTTCCAGTCTTAGGGCTTTGATATGTAAACTTGGGTCTCTACGCTTAATTCAGAGGTAGTTTAGTTAACCCCTAATGATTCTGTCCCACTGCAGAGGAGAGCTGTGACACTCAAATACCATCAACAGCGTGGTCCAGGGGAAAAGTGCCCAACCACTGAGAAATGCTGCCGAGCCTCTAGAGCAAACACAGCACACCAGGCTCCCCCCTGAGGAACCATCAGCTCATTCTTCCCTAGAGCTTTCTCTCTTTTAAGTTCAAAGCAGTTGTTTTCCTTTGAAGTTCTAATTCATCCAAAGAGCCTTCCTAGGCAGAACTGTGAATCACCTCCAATATAATGTGTCTCTAGCCCCATTCCTTTGGGAGTGGTGCAAGCAAGGGTACCGTAGCCATGGCAATTGGGAATGCAGATTGCTGGACACATCCACTGCTTGTGGAGGAATGGTGCAGCAACAGTGATCGTAGCACGCACAGTTCCGCGCCAGCTGAGTCACTCACCCTCCAGCGGTGCCTTTGGCGCCTGTTATCTGGGAGACTCCTGTAACAAAGCAGCAGATTCAGTGCCCGGCCTCATGGGCAGATGCTCTTCAGTGCCCCTACACTGAGAGCTTTGCAAACACATTATTTGTTCCTAAACTTCCAACACATGAGGCAAAACTCAAGCCTTGAAGCAGACAGCACTGGACAGAAAAGACACAAGAGGGATGTCTTTAGATGAAGACCACAGAGAGGATCCTTTAAGCCACTCGGCTTCAGTCTACGTACCACAGTGTCCTCCTGGCAGGATCTTGGGGTACCAGCAGCTCAAAGTAAGGCAGTTTCTTGTACTCCTCATTTCCCACTGCCACATAGTATCCGCCATCCACCAGCTCCTCTCCACCAGACACCCAGGTTCCATCCAGCCTGCAGAGCCTCAAGGAGGAGAGAGCAAAGGGTTCAGAGCTGAGAGGAGACCCGCAGCAACCCCTCAGCATGGAAGCAAACAAGTGCCAAGTCATAAACAGGGATGAGACAAGGCAGAGGATCAATCATTGTTCGCGTTACTCCAAAGAAATACATGGAAATACTACACCCAATGACCAGTGGGATGCAGGAGATCTCAGCTTTCCCCTCGGGTGTCAGTAAACAGATGTATGAGGGGAAGGTAGGCTCTATGTGTTGGATAAAAGCCCATCCCTATAGATATAAACTCCTTTTTATCCCATGCTTTACTGTTTGCTCATTTTCTCGCCAGACCATCAGCCCTCCTCACTAAGTGCTGGGGCTATCTCTGATTTAAAGGTGCGAAAAACCTGGAAATCAAATGAGTTTGCAAAAGGAGACTGGAAGTGGCTGCCTGAGCTCCCAGCCCCCTGCTGAACCAGAGCTGCTTATGTTCTGAAGGGAAGGAAAGAGGAGCCAGCAGAGCCTTCTCCAAACACTAACCTACTAACAGCTCCACTGTGCAGGGCGGCTTTCTCTGTCACCGTGGCCAAGAGTGAATCCCACTGCAGCAGGGTGCTGTTGGAGACTGGCAGAGGGAAAGGAGGGCTCAGCAAATCCCCATTCCGGAAAACACTGTGGAAGAAACAACCCAGAGTGGGCGATGCGCCGGTATTCCTGCAGCTGTGGAAGATGGGGAGGGGGGAAAGGCAGCCAGTGATGCCTGGATAATATTTATGACAAATACTTCTGGTAGAAGCTGGGAATTGTCCCTATGGGGCAGCATTCCCAGGATGTCATAGAGCAATTTGCTCCTCCAAAAACATTCCCAGGGACCCTCCAAGGAGAAAACCCTGAGGCACTCACTGGATGGTGCAGGGCAGGCGGGTATCCTTCTGCTGTCGCGACTTCCAGGTAGCTGCAGTGTGGAACTAGAGACAGAGTTCAGTGCACGAGAACAGCCACAGCCCTGGCACAGGGCTTCCCGGGGCTGTTCCCTTTTGTCCGTCAGGATCTGCTGGCCCTGCCTGCAGCCCTGCTGCTGCCAGGAGGCGTTTGTTGCCAGCAACAGCAAGGCTGGCGAGGCTCAGCACACAGCTGAGGGTGAGGAGCACAGAGCCTTCCCCTAAGGGGGGCGAAGGGATGCAGCAGCAGCCCCTGTGCTGTCCCACACAGCCCACTGATTCCTGGGGCACCTCACAGCCTTAAACCTCAACTTCAGTTTCATCAATGCCCCACACCTCCGCACCCGTCACCTCCAGGACTCACCTGCAGACCCTCATTGTTCCTCATTCCATGGAGCTCCTTCCTTCCACGATTTAAATAGCTGTGAGAAGAAGACAACACCACCAGCTGCAACACACAGCAAGGAAACAACCCACTGCTCTGCCTTGGTGCATGGGCACCTATTTGGGTCCCTTCTGTTGCTATTCCCCATCTGCCTCAGATCATGGTCTCTCAGAACTTCAGTCTAAATTAAAGGCCTCTACATTCCCAGCCAAATACAGCACCCAGGAGGTTTTATTCCTTTGCGCTGGATGAAGGCTGCACGGGCTGCCTGGTGTTGATGCAGACTGGAGCACCCCCTCAACAAAACACACCAGGGAGTCAAATTCACCTCACACAGACACATCCTCTCAAGGGATGTCACAAAACCTCCTGAACGCTCTATTTCAGGAGGAGCCAAACCAGCTCCACACTGTGCAGAGCTGGAAAACAAAATCTTCCATGAAAGCAAAGCAGAAGCATTTGTTCAAGGATAGAGGGTGGCTGCAGAACCTCTCACACACCACAGGGTGCTGGAGCACAGCAGCACGGATCCCAACATCCTGCCAGAGAACACAAGCGTCCCTTTCTTCCCGAGAATCAAGTGATGTTATCAGGAATATCTGCATTTTCCTTTCGACCTGGAACACGTGGCCTCAGCTGCACCAGGGCAGGTTCAGATGGAGCTGAGGAACAATTCCTTCCCCACAGGGTGCTCAGGCATTGGAACTGCTGCCCAGGGCACTGCTGCAGTCACCGTCCCTGCGAGTGCTCACACACCGTGGAGACGAGGCCCTCAGTGCCATGGGTTAGGGGTGGCTTTGGCAGTGCTGGGAACGGTTGGATTGGATGAGCTCAAAGGTCTTTTCCGTCCTGGTTGATTGCGTGATTCTATGTCTAATAGTTTCCTGAAACGAACCTGTCTCTGCTTCTCACTTGGTTTGTCCTCCTCTTCCCCCAGTTTTTCTGTCCACCCCCCAATCCATTCCCCACCATGGTCACCTAAAGCTGCTCTCCAAACCCCATCAACTCACTCGAGCTTTTTGAACCTCTCGAAGCCCGCAGCCACGTACTGGCACCCATCCTGCAGGTCCCCCAGCCCCGCCACGCGGCTGCCGCGCCGGGGGGTGTAGAGGTTCCTCACGGCCACGGGCGCATCAATGCTCTCGGTCACCTCGTTCAGGAACGCCTCCAAGGTCAGGAACCGCCGCTGGTTCACCACAAACCTCCTCCCGGGGAAGAAGGGGTCACCGTTGCGATACACAAGCACGTTCTTGGCTGGAGGTGCCAGGGCTAAGCCATGGGAGCTCATCTCTCAGGGCCCAAGCAGAAGCCCTGCTGACCACACGCAGAGCAGTGCGGGGTGTGAGCCCAAACCCTCGGACCAGCCACTCTCAGGCTCCACTGTCGCTTCCCACCGCTGCCTGGTGTGAGCGGCTGTCTCCATGGATGCAGACCCAGCCTGAGGAAGTTGTGGGGCCGCCTGGAGGCCACATGGAACAACACAAAGAGCAGCTTTCGAGTTGAAAACCAGGAACCACAGGGCTCTTGGGTGCTCAGACACCCAACACTGAGCTCCCTCACCAGGCACTGAGCCCACCAGGCTCAGATTAACAGAGAAGGGCTGCCCCATCCCTGGCAGTGCTCAAGGCCAGGTTGGACACAGGGGCTTGGAGCAAGCTGCTCCAGTGGAAGGGGTCCCTGTCCGTGGCAGGGGGTGGAGCTGGAGGAGCTTTGATGTCCCTTCCAACCCAAACCACCCTGCGATCCTATGATTAACAAGCCCGCAGGCACAATCAGCATCTTGATGGCAGCAGCTCAGGTCTCATCCACAGCAGCACTATCCAGACGCTGTCACCCCCTTGCATCACTTGCTGCCGGTATGAGAAGTGTAATGGGTTTCTGTGCTGTCTGCATCAAACATACACATCCCAACGGATGCTCCACCCTTTGCACTGAACAGGATGCTGTGGGTCGAAATGGACCATGGACTCACTTGGCTCTGCCCAGGAGAAGGCAGCAGCCAGCCAGGAATCAACAGAGACGAGCATCAGGAAAGCTTTTTATTCACAAACAAGTCAGCTTCATTCAGGACCAGAAGGATTCATCCACCACATGGCAAGAGTGACTGCCCGGGCAGCAGGAATGCAGAGCATTTCCACAGAAGACGTGGGGTAAAGAACCACAGCACCACATGCAAAGTCCCTTTCTGAGGGACCCTGAATGCTCCTGGACTAGAGGAACGCATAAACAAAGTTCCAAAGTCCACAAGTCCTTACTTGCCGCCATAAGCACCAGTCCAGGTCACTCTGCCACACAGAGATGCTACAGTGGCCATCCATACGCAAGTTGGGAACCTAGCCTCATGTCCTGAAGGTCAGATTTGATGGGCAACCACCCCAAATACACAGCTCAGACACTGGTATGAATCACACACCGGTCGGCACAGAAGAGTTTGTTCCTGCAGGTTCGAAGCATCTGCCTTCAGGCATTTTAGTTCCGCCACAAGCCATGCGCTGGTCAGAAAGTGCCTTCTCTAAGCAAGAGTCCTCCCAGCCCTGTTCTTCCCCTAGGACCATCCAGCTCAGCCAACAGAAATAGGGTTCTTGTAGAAGGAGGTCTCACTGGGACTCCCTCCAGGACACACAACCACCTCCTGACCTCACAGTGATGTCTAACCCCTGCTTTGGCCAAATAGTCACATTTAAAAGAAACAAAAGGCTTTCTGGCAACATTCACTTGAAGTGGCAAACGTCAACCCAGTAAGCTGGAGTTCCCCATAGCTGCTGCTGTCCATGAGGCCATGTCACGACACAGCTGCTGCAGCTCCACAGCTTCTCCGCGCCAATGCAAGCGGCCCTTACGCTCAGGACTGCCCTCCTCCAGGAGACCCCAGCCTCTGCTTCAGTGCCAAGAACTGCAAGAGAAAGAAAACCAAGCATTAATGATTAAATCCCAGAGGTCTCTGAGGAGGAAGGCGGCCCCCCTTGCACATCAGCCAGCAGAACCGCTGCACTTGGCCCGAAGATGCACAAGTGGCACCTTTCAAGCAGTGCAAAGCCACTCAGTGCCCGGGTACAGACACTGGACAGGCAGGGTGGTTACCAAAGCAGCACCAGCCCTGCAACAGGCAAGGAGCAAAGCCTGTAACCATATCCAGACAGCTCTTGTTCCCCTTTATCGTTCCTTTTGGCTTTCTTTTCCCCTAGAGAAGGAAAACTGAAGGGTGCCGGCATCTTCCAGCCCAACCCCTGGGTAACTGATCCAGCCCCACCGCTTTGGAAAGGGCAGGGCCGGGCCCTTACGTTTTTACGGCTGACAATGGCTTGTTCCAACCACAGCAGCTCCATGACCAAGTGGTTTCGGTAAGACTGGAGAGCAGAGCGAGTCTGTGGAAGTTCCTTTATGTCCACAAGTGGAATTTCTGCCAAGAAATGGACAAATAACCCATTAGTAGAACAAAGATTCCCACTGCTGTCACTCCTGAACCGAGCTGCTCTTACTCCTCCAAGGTATTTGCAAGGCTTTTGGCTCCCCACAGCGCTGCTGATGCTCACCCAGCAGGTCCCTGAGCCCATGCAAGAGATGGCAGCTCCTGGCTCTTACCCAGGCAGGCTCCAAGGGACTCTGCCTCCAGGCCAGAGGACACGTTGCTGTCGTTCTGCCAGTCCTTGCTCTCAGCTGGGGCACTGCACCCCTTGTCAGGGTGTTCATCAGCATCGGTCTCGAGGTTCAGGGGGGTCACTGCATCTCCTGCTCCCGCAGGGCTCAGCCCCTTCTCACTCAGCAGCTGGGCTGGAGGATTCATGCCGCTGCAGCCCCGGTCCCGTTCTGGCTCAGAAGCATCCAGCTCCTCCTGTGGTTTTTCTGTGCTGGCTTTGTCACTTGGTGCAGCCTCACGTGGACTTGAACACTTCCCTTGTGCTGGCTCCTAAAGGAGCAACGTCCAAGACATATGGAAAAGAAAAGGCAACGACCTGAACGGAGGCCCTGCTGTGAGCCATGGGCTCTGTACCCACCAGAGATCCACCATCAGCAGCGCTGTGACGCTGACGTGCTCTGGTCTGGAACTCTTTAAAGGGCTTTCCTTCCAGATGTGCCCAAACCCCCGCAGAGCAGCGCTCAGCTGCTGCAGGAGCACATCCAATGGCCAATGCATGACCGAGGGAGGTGGGAGACCCACAGGAGTCACCTGCACCCTCTGACCGGAGGCTGAGCTTCACCCGGGGGTAGGAATCCTCCGGGCACAGCCAGGGAGAGCCTTGCATGCGGCACTAAGTAACCATTGGGTTTGGGGGGTAGAATTAGAGGTTCCTGCTGCAGAAGCACCATCTGCAGGGCTGCCCCACCACCGCCCCCCCTCGGAGGGGCTGCATTAGCGCAGCCCGTGCTGGCACACAGACCTCGGGGATGAAGACGGGCCGCGGCAGGAGCCGGCCCCTCCACTGCAGCTGCCTCAGGTCTCCTTCGATCTCCAAAACCACCTCCTCATACGCTGCCCGCAGGCTCTGAAACCGCTTCCGCACCAGGTAACCCCTGACACAGGCCTGCGGGAACAGGCCGGGGGTGCCCGTGGAGCCGGTCAGGACCCCCCCGGCCCTCCCACGTAGACCCACAGCCCCCCGGCCACCCCCAGCACCCGGCCCGGAGCACAAGGAGCAGACGGGTCTGGAACCACGGCAGGTTTTAATGAGGCAGCGCCCAATGCACGGCCCCGCCAACCCCCTCCAGCTGTGCCCCCATCCAGCTGTGCCCCCCCCAGCTGTGCCCCCATCCCGCTGTGCCCCTATCCAGCTGCACCCCATCCAGCTGTTCCCACTCCAGCTGCGCCCCCTCCAGCTGTGCCCCCCTCCTGCTGCACCCCCTCCAGCTGTGCCCCCTCCTGCTGCACCCCCTCCTGCTGCACCCCCTCCTGCTGCACCCCCTCCTGCTGTGCCCCCCTCCAGCTGTGCCCCCCTCCTGCTGTTCCCCCTCCTGCTGCACCCCCTCCAGCTGTGCCCCCCTCCAGCTGTGCCCCCTCCAGCTGTGCCCCCCTCCTGCTGCACCCCCTCCAGCTGCGCCCCCTCCTGCTGCACCCCCTCCTGCTGTGCCCCCCTCCAGCTGTGCCCCCCTCCAGCTGTTCCCCCTCCTGCTGCACCCCCTCCAGCTGTGCCCCCCTTCTCCCTGACGTGCCCCCCACGGGCGCCCCCTCCCCACGCTCCCCGGGGCTGTCCCCCCCCCGGCCCCACCTGCACCCGGGTCACGGCGCGCAGCAGTCGCCGCCACCCCTCGGCCTCCGCCCGCTCCCACACCGCCATGGCCCCGGCACCCCGGCGCCGGCTGATGGCGTCATCCTGCAGCGGCACCGCCCGGGCCCCCCCGCTGGCGGCGGAGGGCCGCACCAACGCGGCTGCAGTGGGGGGGGGGCGGCTCCGGGGGCCGCGCGGGGCGCTGGGTCAGACCGCGGAGTCCTCGGGGTCGGAGCTCTCGGCCAAGTGCAGCTTCTGTCTGAGAGCGCGTCAAGGGGGAGCGCGGCCCTGACACCGTCACCGGGGCCACCGCCGTCACTGACACCGTCATCATCACCACCGTCATCACTGTCACCACTGCCACCATTGCCATAATCATCACCATCATCATCACTGTCACCAATGCCATTGCCACCATCATCATCACCACCACTGCCACCATTGTCACTGTCACCACTACCACCATTGCCACCATCACCACCACCATCACTTGCTACCATCATCATTGCCAGCATCGCCACCAAACCACTGCAACACCACTGCCACCAATGTCACTGTCACCACTACCACCATTGCCACCATCATCACCACCACCACCACTGTCGCACCACTAATATCACCATCACCATCACTTCCACTGCCACCATCGCCCAGGATACATGGAGCCGCTGAGCTCCTCCAGCTGCAGGAGACAAAGGCAGAGGTTAAGGCTGCGGGGGCACAGCGTACCCCGGCCATGGCAGCAGGGGCGGGCAGGGGGGGACACTCACGTGTGCCAGCAGCTGGTCCAGGTTCCGGTCGGCTGCTGCCTTCTTCTGCTCCTCGGGGAGCTCCTCCACGCAGCCATCGAGGCCGAAGTGGAGCCGCGCCAGCTTCTCCTGCATCTCCCGCACGTGCTCCAGCTGCTGGAAGGAGCACTCCCTCCCTGCGCCAGGGACGCAGCGTCACAGCCCAGCAGCCCCCGCACCCCCGGGGCTCCCCCGTCCCCATCCCCTCACCAAAGGCCTGAAGCTTTCCCGAGTGGAAGTCGCTGAGGAGGCTGAGCAGCCCCCCCTCCATCTCGCACACGTCGGACACATCGGTGAGGAAGCTGTGCTGCAGCGGAGCCCCCCGCGCCACCGCCGTGCCACGCACCCGCTCCTTGCTCGTCCTGCGCCGGGAGCACAGACACCGGTGCCACCCTCATTGGGAGCACAGACACCGGTGCCACCCGCATTGGGTGCACAGACACCGGTGTCACCCGCACTGGGAGCACAGACACCGGTGTCACCCGCATTGGGTGCACAGACACCGGTGTCACCCGCATTGGGTGCACAGACACCGGTGTCACCCGCACTGGGAGCACAGACACCGGTGCCACCCGCACTGGGAGCACAGACACCGGTGCCACCCTCATTGGGAGCACAGACACCGGTGTCACCCTCATTGGGTGCACAGACACCGGTGCCACCCGCATTGGGTGCACAGACACCGGTGTCACCCGCATTGGGTGCACAGACACCGGTGCCACCCTCATTGGGAGCACAGACACCAGTGCCACCCGCATTAGAGCACAGACACCGGTGCCACCCGCATTAGAGCACAGACACCGGTGCCACCCACATTGGGTGCACAGACACCGGTGTCACCCGCATTGGGAGCACAGACACCGGTGTCACCCTCATTGGGTGCACAGACACCGGTGTCACCCGCATTGGGTGCACAGACACCGGTGTCACCCGCATTGGGAGCACAGACACCGGTGTCACCCGCACTGGGTGCACAGACACCGGTGCCACCCGCATTGGGAGCACAGACACCGGTGTCACCCGCACTGGGAGCACAGACACCGGTGTCACCCGCATTGGGAGCACAGACACCGGTGCCACCCGCACCGGAGCGCTGCAGGGCGCAGCTGTCCCCCTGCACCAGCACTGACCGCCTGAGCCGGGCGCGCTGCCGGGGCGAGGGCAGAGTGGGCAGCGGCAGCGCGAAGGACGTGCTCCTGCTGGGGGGCAGCGGCTGGGCCAGGCAGGGCCGGGGGCTGCGCTTCTTCCTCCGCTCCTCCATGGTGATGGGGGCTCCGGAGCCGCGGGGCAGGGACCCTGAGTGGGACAGACACAGCTGTTGGTGGCTCCCGTTGGTGCCCTCGGGGAGGACACGGGCGCCCGCAGGGAGCAGCGCCCAGCGCGGAGCCACCCGCCCGCCTCGGCCCATGGCGTTCCCAGGGCTCTCAGCGTGCGGAACAAAGCCCCCGGGGCTGAGCGCAGCCGGGAGCCGCGGGCCGGGAATTGGCTTTCAGCAGCTTCCTAAGGGGAAGGAGCGCTCCGGCCACACGCACCGGAGCCGAGCGACCCCACAGCGAGAGCGGCCCCGAGCCCGCGGGGACCCGGCACCCCCGGGGCAGCGGCCGAGCCCCGCTCGGGGCCCTTCATGGCGGCAGGACCGGGGTGCGGGAGCCCCTTTGCCCGCACCGCCACGGACACGCAGCGGCACTGACCTGCGCCAGGCGCCGGCCCAGCCTGCGGAGCGCACCCGGCCGCGGCCCCGCGCCCTCCGGACACCCGTCCCGCAGCCCCGGCGTTGGGATTTGCATTTAAAGGGAAAGGGAACTTCCTCCGGCGGGACCCGGGGCGGTGGCACCGCCGGGCACCAGCGGCAGGGCCGCTCCCAGCCTCAGCGCCGGCTCCATGTGGCGCTGAGGGCAGGATGCGGCCCACGGTCCTGCCGCCCCCCCGGCGTCACCGGGCTCGTGCGGTCCCCGGAGCCGGCTCCGCAGGGACGAGCCCGGTCCCCCGGGATACACGGAGCCGCGCCCGGCAATCAGTGCAGGGCTCTGCGGCCGCTCCAGAGGTGATGCCAACGCCAGGGGCCGGCCCGGCACCAGCTCGACGCCACCATCGCCAACACACACAGGGCGGCAGCGGCCGGGGCAGGACACGGCGCTCGGTGGCTCCACGGCTCCCAGCGAGGGTGAGCGGCACAGGAGGTGCCAGGGACAAACCCACCCCACCTTCCCCCCCCCGCAGCACAACACCGTCCTTCGGGTCAGTGCTTCCCCCTGCGGGCTGAGGCTACGGAGACCTTCCCCAGACACAGCAGCACCGGGGAGAGGCTCTTGTGAGAGAGCAAAGGGGGAAAGGAGAAAGGGGGGGTTCGACAGCACCCGCACGGTCAGGCTGAGGGTCTGACGCCGCGGAAGGCAGCGGCCCGCAGCGGTCCCCGTGATGGGGGTTAAGCAGCAGCTTCATGGAGCAGACGCAGGGTTTATCCTCCTGGAGCCTCAGCTCCATGGACCACTTGGCACCGAGGGATGGGGCTGGCGCAGGGGCAGAGGAGCTGAGGTGGAAGCTCCCTGGTCCCCACGGCACAACCGATCGCACGCACTTGTGCACAACAC
Source organism: Myiopsitta monachus (assembly GCA_017639245.1). Classification (NCBI taxonomy): domain Eukaryota; kingdom Metazoa; phylum Chordata; class Aves; order Psittaciformes; family Psittacidae; genus Myiopsitta; species Myiopsitta monachus. Next base: position 2,064,618 of record CM029917.1, on the reverse strand, counting down.
TTGGGAAGGAGAGCTTTGGATTAACTGTTTAATACACTTGTGCACGTGTGCGTATAGCAAAGAGGCAACTGTGAATTCATAAGGCTACTGAGACACCGGCAGGTTCTGGGGAGAACCGGGCACCCCCAGCTGCTCTGCTGTGTTCTGTCCCTGTTTCACACACAGAACCCCCATAGAGGAGAGGAAACGGCCTCGTTTGCTGCCAGCCAGAGCATGGAAAACCAGGAGCAAGTCCAGGAGCCTCCTCCTTCCTGACCCAGAGGAGGGAGGGAGAATCAGTGCTGGGAAATGCTTCGTTTCTCCCTGCTTGGCTCGGCTGCTCTCACTCCATGTGAGAGCGCTGCTGCATCCGGATGTTCCCACGGGGCCAGGGCAGATCCAGGTGCCCCCTTTCCTGAGGTGCACGAGGCTTGTGGGGAGCTGCAGCCTGCCAATGCCAAGGTCTTCCAGTGAGAGGGACGATCGCTTGAGCTCCATATATTATTCACGCACACGCAGGGTGGGTCGTTCTCGTTTTCATCTATAGAGCGGACGCTGCCCTGCATGTATTTATATATCATATATATATATATATATATATATATATATATAAAATCTTAAAAACCCTCCAAAAACCTAAGCTAGGAAATCTCAGGTCCCCTCGTGCCCATCCCAGGACCTGGAGAGGGCCATCAGGTGGAGTCTATGGAAGCACTGACGTTGCTCCCCCTCGCCCTACCTGTGCTGGCGCACAGCAGGCTCAGTCAGCGCCCTGGCTGTCTCCCTCAGTCCCGCTCTGCCCCAAGGCTCCTATGCTCAGTTCTCCCAGGCTCTCCTGCACAGGATCCGGGCTTTGTGTTGGCTTTCCCAAGTTCAGGCATTCCTCTGCCGCAGCCCCCACGTCCGAGCTGTCCCGAGGGGGGTCCTTCAGGGGCTCTCCCAGGTCGGTGTCTGCCCGGGGCACGTGGGCACAGAGGTCCTGCACCTTCTTGTTGAGGTCGTTGCGCTCGGTCTGCAGAGCTCGGCACAGCTTCTCCAGGCGCTGGATTTTCACCTGCAGCCCCTCTAACTCTTTGTCCCGCAGGGTTTTCTGCAAAGAGAGCAGCAGCTCAGACTCCTGCAGGCACAAAGGGAGAGCTGAAACCCCGGGGGGAGCCCAAGGGGGAAACTACTCGTGATCGAGCAAACGGTTGGCATTCAAAGAACCTAAAATTGTTGAATCCATGAGGCTGGAAAAGCCCTTTAAGATCATGAAATCCAACTGAGGAACCCCAGCACTGCCAAGACCACACCAAACCTGATGCTGTCATCACCGCTGCTTTCTTCCTGTGCTCCCACAGAGGCCACTGGTCACAATGCTACTGAGACCGAGCTCTTCTACACACCTCTGCAGTAACCATCACTGCCGCGGGACAGAGGGCTCCCACCAGCAGGGGCAGGGAACAGGCCCCCGGAGCCTCCTCACCTCTTCAGCCATCTCCAGCAGAGCCTTGTTGCTGCTCTCCCAGCGAGAGCGGTACATCGTGGTCTCCTTCTCCAGCTTCTTGATCTTCTTTGTCATCTGCAGGTGACAAAAAGGGGACACATAAGGCACAGGCAGAGTTCTGTGCTCTGTGACATCCCACATGGGCACCCAGGATCCCAGCGTGAGGTTCCGCTGTCCTGGGAACCATCTCCCTGTCTCCTGCTGCCAGCTTCAAGCACTGACCAGCAACCAACAACCCAGGGGACAGGGTTGCGCTGCTTGTCCCTGCTGCAAAGATGGCATCAACCTCGTGGCTGATTTGAGCATCCTCAAACCCGAAGTAGAGAGCTGCAGCTCTCCAGCTCCCGGCAGCATCAAGGAGACAGAAGCAGGCAGCCCGTCCGGGAGCAGACGTGGCACCCACCTTCTCCATCTCCTGTTTAAACGTGGTGAACACTTCACTGCTTTTGGAAAGGGTGTTCTGGAATTCTTCAAACTTCTCCGTGTAGAGAGCCAGCTGTGGGAACAGGGAGGGTTACACTCAGCACAGGGCCCGTGGCAGCCAGGAACTGAGCTGGAACCTCCTGACCGGACTTTAGGACAAACTGGGAGCTGGAGCTGCTCTGCAGCGATAGGGACCAGGGAATGTGGAAAGACTCTTTCCTAGGGCAGGATCCTGGCACTGATGTGTTCTACAAACACCCCCTGGCCTTGGCAAGAGGCAACTGCGGGCACTGATGCAGCCAGGTATGATCACAACACTGCTCCCAGCGCTGGGAAAAGCCTTTCTCCCAGAAGGCAGAACGGCTGAAGGAATCCTGAGCTCACCCCCTGCCCACACGGGCTCACCAATACCAAACCCAGCAGCGCTCCTGCCCCTGCGCTTTCCACGTTAGGGAACTTTGGGTGGTTTCCTGCTTAGGGAGGAAGGAAGAAGACCCCAAACCAACAACGAGGGTGAGCACACAGCTCAGGTAACTGTCATCTCATCAACCAGGTATCATCCCACCTGCTGCTTGAGATGGGTCTCCTGTTGCTTCATCAGCTCACACATCCTCTGGGATTCCACAGCTTCCTTCAGCAGCTGGGGAAGAGCAAAAGCAGTTACCTGGCTGCTGCATGGCCTGGAGGCACTGGAAGAGTAGAGAAGGCTCCAGCCCTGCTCCGGAATCCTCTGGAGCATCAGTCCTTGCTGGGCATGCAGGAGGCCTGGGATGCCCTGATCCCAACTGGGCTCTGCACCAGGGATCCCACGCTGACAAACCACCCCAGAGGGACACGGCCCAAAGCATTCACAGCCATTAGAGAACTGCTCTGAGACTTACAAAGTCCTTCTCCCGCTGGTGTCTCTCCTCTGCCTCCTTCAGCATTTCCTGTGCCTGCTGGAGCTTGGCATCCACCAGCTGCTGCTGCAGGTCCTTGTGCTTGAACACCTTATCGATGTGCTGCCAAGGGAACAGCACCACTCAGTCACCAACACGCTCAGCCCAGGCCTCGCTGCCCACGCAGCGACCCCAGAGCCCCCTTCTCCCCTCTGGCAGCAGCAGACCCCCCCCCCCGAGCAGCTCGGCCCCACATCTCCCACCTCCTCCCGCAGCTCATACTGCTCGATGAGCTTCTTGAGCCTCTCCGCCAGCTCCATGTTCTCCTGGCGCAGCTTGGAGTTCCTCTCGTTGTGCTGCTCCATCTGGAGCTGGATATCGTTCAGGGTCACCTGGAAGTGGGACGTCACCTCCTTCCGCTTCTCCTCTTCCTCCCGCGCACGTTGGACACCCTCCTCCTGTGTGATGAGGGCAGGGACACATCACCCTCTGTGCTGGGCAGGCTGGGGAGCAAAGAGCCCAAACTTGGGATGCTCAGAGCTCCCCCAGCCTCCCACCATTGCTTCCATCAATGAGGAAGTCACTTTGGGCCTTTCCCCTCCCCTTCTCCAGGGATATATCCTGAAATAACACACGGGCATTGCGGGTAGGGATGGTTTAACAGCAGAAACAAAGCACTGCCCTGGCTCTGGATGAAGGGGAGCACGAGACACCCAGGAGACACTCGCCTTGAGGGTGCGGTTGTGCCTCTGCAGCTCGCGGCACAGGCTCTCCAGCTTGCTGCGGGCCAGGATGGCTTTGCTGTGCTCACTCTGCAGGTGGTCCTTCTCCTGCACCAGCTGCGTCTGCTTCTTCTGCAAGATCTTCATCTGCTTCTGGGAGTTCCGGTGCTCTTCCAGCTGCAACAGAGGAGCATAGGGCACAGATGCAGCCAGAGCAGAGCAATCGGCTGCGTCCGAGGAGGGACGCGGGGATCAGTGGAACGCTCTCCGTGCTCTGAGAGGAGCTGATTTGCTCCTGTCCTTGCTTAGGCTTCTGCAAACAACGCCACCTGCCCGGACCAAGCACCACCATTCTCTATTTGGTGCTATTTTTCACCATCCACTCTATTTGGATCCCAGGTCATGCACTGCAAAGCTGCACGCGTGTTCCTGGACTGCTCCTTGCACAATCGAAACAAAGCCCAAGTATCTACAAGCATCTTCTGCCTCCTCGCCCAGCCCCAGAGCCCGGAACGCACCAGCACTCACCAGCTCAGCGTATTTCTTGCACAGTGCTGCAAGTTTCTCCTCTGGCGTGCTCAGGGTGTTCAGGGTCTGCATCAGCAAAGTGATCTCTTTGCCTGGAAGGAGACATGCGGTTAAAACCAAAGCACTCCCCCAGCGTCCTGGCTCCTGAGGGCAACGAGAGGAGAGAGACAAACCAGGCCTCGCAGCCGTGCCCTGGCCACGGCGACATCTCCAGCGCCTTCTCAGGCCTCTGCCCCGCAGATTTCAGCTGAGCTGGGGAGAGACCTGGCTTTCCAAGTGGGAACCCACCACCGGGCTGGCTACAGAGGGTCATATCCAGCAGGAGAGAGCACCACAGACCTGGGAGGCTGCAGCAGCACCCAGGAGCAGTCAGTGCCTTTGCAGCACTCGGGACATTTCCTCACACAGGATGCCGCATCATTCCCAAATGCTGCTGAGGGCAACTAAAGCCGTGTAAAACCCATGGCTCACTGAAGTTCTCAGGCTGGGAGCAGCATCAGAGCAGGAACCTCTTACCCAGGCCCTTGGCTTTCTTCTTCTCCTGAGCCTTCTTCTGATCCCGCTCCCCACACTCCTCCCCGGGCCGGAACTCTTCGCTCCCTTTGGTGCTCTCCTTCTCCCCGTTCATCTCCGGGACACCGGGCTCCTGGTCCCCGTTCCTCGGGGACTCGCTGCGGCCCTTCTCGGGCTCCTCAGGCTCCGTGGGCTCGCTCTGGCCCCCGTCCTCCCCTGGCGCCTCCTGGCTGGCATCCACGCAGTACGTGCTCAGGATGTCCTCCAGCTGCCTGCTCAGCTCCTCGGAGACGTCGCGCACGGCGGATCGGGAGGATTTGGTGTCCTCCTGTGCCAGAGGAGCTGTGGGAGACGGAACGCAAAGCGTAAGATTCCCCTCCCATGGGCTCTATAAGCACAGGGCAAAGGGAAGGGTTCCTGAGCACCCCACGGCACTGAGCGGCTGAACATCAGCAACATGGGATCATGGAATGGTTTGGGTTGGAAAGGACCTGAAGTTCCTCCAGCTCCAACCCCTGCCACGGGCAAGGACCCCTTCCACTGGAGCAGCTCCAAGCCCCTGTGTCCAACCTGGCCTTGAGCACTGCCAGGGATGGGGCAGCCACAGCTTCTCTGGGCACCCTGTGCCAGTGCCTCAGCACCCTCACAGGGAAGAGCTTCTGCCTTATCTCCAACCTGAACTCCCCCCGTTTCAGTGTGAACCCATCACCCCTTGTTCAATCACTGATGAAGAGCCCCTCTCCAGCATCCCTGCAGCCCCCTTCAGACACTGGAAGCTGCCGAGGTCTCCACACAGCTTCTCCTCTCTAGGCTGCACATAAGCTGCTTTGTTCCGCTGCGTCCCAGGCAGCTGCCCTGACAACGGTGGGGCACCCCCACAGCCACTCCTTCCATCAGGGAGCACGACCAAGCCCCTGACATCTGCCAAGAGCAGGAATTCCCCTTCCTCCCCACCACCCGTGATGGAAAGCAGGCTGTGTGCGAGCCTTCCCTCACAGGAACTGCTTCCCAACATCCCCAGAGCCAGGCGTTTTTCCATGACAATAGATGTGGAACCTGGGTCAGCCTCCTTATGTATAATAGCGGCTGCACTGCCTCTCGTCCCCAGCTGCAGGGGCTTTGGGAAGAGCAGCCAGGGAGCACTGACGTCTCTCCAGCTGAGCCTCACAGCAGCCGGCTACCAAATGAGCTCTGTTTGCTGCCCCTGAGCCATCAGAGCACACGGCAGGGGTGGTCTGAACCAAGAGCCGTTGGTTAACGTGAACAGAACCAAGTCTGACCCAGCCCTGGGGCCTCCCCACCTTCCGCGGGTGCCGTGGCCTCCGAGTCGCCCTCCTCCAGCACCAGAGCGCCGCTCATCCTGGGGGAACCGGGAGGCCGTGGGGCTGCTTTCGTCTCCCCACCTTGGTTCTTCATTGTGAGCTTTCTCCTGGCTCAGCCTTGAAGAGCCTAAAGGAAGAGAAAGAGAAGCAGCGGCTGTTTGTGAGCGGCAGCGCTTTGATTTGAGGAACCATCCGCCGGGATTGGGAAGGAGCTGAGGAAGCGTCGTTGTGTTTCAATGCCCCCCTTCCCAGGATCAGCTCCTGCATTAAGGACAACTCCTCTGCCACCCGAGGAAAGCTGAAACAGCCCCTTCCAGAGCGAGGCAGCACCTCCTGATGCACGCACAGCACAGCACAGCGCCTTCCCAGTGCGCTGGGCACAACCTCCCCCTCGTCCCCACTGTGCTCCACCCGCGGGTTCCCGCCCTCAGAGCAGCGCCCGGGGGAGCCGAGAGCTCAGCACCACCTCGAGCTGCCCCCCCCCCCCCCCGCAGGGCGGCCTCGCTCTGAGCCTCAGGAGCCGCTCCTCGGAGCAGGGCACGGCCGCGCTCCGCAGCGGCCCCGCGGCTCACAACGGGGACCGCGCACGTGTCCGCTCCCGGCTCCCGCCCCGGGCGCTGCTTTTCCTCTGCCGGGGGGGGGGGCGGGGGGGGGGGGACCCCGGGCCAGGGGCGATGCCCGGGCCCGGCCTCGGTCCCCTCCTCATCACCCCCTGCCCTTGACATGGACACGGCGGGACCGGCCGGGCCCCCCCCCCCCAGTTAGACCCGTAGGTAATTAACACCCCCAATTAGATCCTTAGGCAATTAATACCCCCCTTCAATTAGACCCGTAGGAAATTAACACCCCCAATTAGATCCTTAGGCAATTAATACCCCCTTCAATTAGACCCGTAGGAAATTAACACCCCCAATTAGATCCTTAGGCAATTAATACCCCCCCAATTAGACCCGTAGGTAATTAACACCCCCAATTAGATCCTTAGGCAATTAATACCCCCCTCAATTAGACCCGTAGGTAATTAACACCCCCAATTAGATCCTTAGGCAATTAATACCCCCCTCAATTAGACCCGTAGGTAATTAATACCCCCCCTCAATTAGACCCGTAGGTAATTAACACCCCCAATTTGATCCTTAGGCAATTAATACCCCCCCTCAATTAGACCCGTAGGTAATTAACACCCCCCCATTAGACCCGTACCTGATTAACACCGCCCCCCCCCGCACGGCCCCGCCCCATCGGTTAACGCGCCGCGCCCCCGCCCCGACCCCCCCCCCGTTAACATCGCCCACGAGCCCCCAGGCCCCGCGGTGACGTCACGCACGCACCCCCGTGGCGTCACCCTCAGCGCTCTGACGCACGGCTCCGCTCTCTCCACAGCCAATCAGAGCGCAGAGCCCGGCGGCACCGCGGGGCACCAGAGGGGAAGGGGGGGAAGGGAGCGGCCGCTCCCTGTGCCGCTCCCGGTGCTCGCTGCCCGCTCTCGGTGCCGGTGCCCGATCCCGGTGCCCTGATCCCGGTGCTCGGTGCCGCCGCCGCCGCCCCCCGCACCGAAGGAAGCGGCTCCAGTCCGGGCCTCCCACCGGCCGCGCAACGCGCAAGCGCCGGTCCGCGCCACCGCCCAATCAGCGGTGAGGAGGTGCGGGGCATGCCGGGAGAACGGCGAACTACAGCTCCCGGCGTGCCTCGCGCGGGGGGCCCCTACGGACTACAACTCCCATCATGCCCTTCGCCGGGCCTACAGCTCCCACAGTGCCCCGCGGAGGAGCCCCGGGGGCGCGCGCGGAGCCGAGGAGCGGGGCCCGAGCGCTCCGTTCCGACCGCTCCCCCTCCCCCCCCTCCCCCGCTCGGTTCCGACCGCTCCCCCTCCCCTCCCCCCCCCCGTAGCACTCGGTTCCGACCGCTCCCCCTCCCCCCCCTCCCCCCCCTCCGTTCCGACCGCTCCCCCTCCCCCCCCCTCCCCCCGCTCCGTTCCGACCGCTCCCCCTCCCCCCCCCTCCCCCGCTCCGTTCCGACCGCTCCCCCTCCCCCCCCCCCCCCTCTCGGTTCCGACCGCATCACCACCACCCCCCCCCCGTAGCACTCGGTTCCGACCGCTCCCCCCCTCCCCACCCCGGCTCGGTTCCGGCCCCTGCCCCCCCCGCAGCGCTCGGTTCAGGTGCGTCGCGGCCCCTGCGTGCGCAGTGAGCGCTGCAGCCCGATCGGATCGGAGCCCATTCAACCTCTATACGTCAGGTTTGCCGTGTCCTGGTTGAATACACGGGAGGGAAGGCTGAAGAAGCGCCCGTCCCCGCTCCCTTCCCCCACTGATGCATAAGAAAAACCCACGACTCAAAACGTGTTCTCACAGAAAATAGATTTCAAGTAAAGCTGAAGGTGGGGGCTCACCGTGGCCACGGGCCCAGGGCCGGCCGACAGCAGCGATGCAATCACAGCCTCTGCTTCCCCCTCCCCACCATCCCACCCCTCCTCGGTTACCACCTTCGGGGGTCCTGGTGCTGCTTTTTCCTCCTTGTGAAGGGTCCAGGTCGTTCTTCACCAAAATACAATGCTCTATGCAAAGGGAAGAAGCCTTCCCCCCAAAAAACCTCTTCCCATTTCTCTGTCCATTTACAGTATGGTTCAGGGGAACGTGGCCCAGGTGTCCGCCAAAGGAGGAGCGCAGAAAGGCCAGGGCTAAACTTTGCTCTTGGCAAATTAGAGTCTTTAATAAAGAGTAACATGTGCAAAAAAAGGGGGGGGGAAATCATTAAATAGCTCAACCCCGGGCTTGCAGAATTATTGGTGTCAGAACGCTCACTGCTACTCGTGTTCTCACCCGACCCAACGCTGCCGTCTCAATTAAGTACCCGAGTTAAGAAGTGACATTTGGGAAGAGATCACCACAAAGGGGGAAAAAAAATAACCCACACCCAGAGGTGCAATTGCCACCTCCGTGTCCTTCCTCCACCCAGATGCCTGCTTTAAAGACATGGATGCAGCAGCAAAAAGAAAAAGAAGTGTAAGAACATCCCCTTCTCCGTCCCGGCAAAGCACTGCTTGAGTTGGTTGAAGGAAGAATTGCTTCCCAAAGGTGGAGTGGGTGCTTGGCCTCCTGTGCGCAAGAAGGGGATGGGATGATCAGCTGCTCTTGGTTGCTTTCCAGCAAGTTTGTGGTGTTCTGTTCCCTGCCCCGGGCACATTATAGCTGGAAACCTTCCATGGGGGCTTCAGACTGCTGGAAGATGAATTGCTGCTGGTTCTCATCTACCTGGGGAGCCAAAGCAGAGTCATCCTCTACTCCAAAGTAGTGCTCAATCAGGTCAAAGGCCTTCTGGTAGATCTCTTGGTTCTCATGGCTCTGTAGGAACTCAATCTTATCCAAACCTTGGAGGGGAAGAGAAATGGAATGCAATGAAACGAGGAGATCCCGGTATTTGCAACCCCACATCCATCCTCCACCCTTCCCCTTTGTGCTGCAAGACCTCTGTCTGCATTACATTCGGGGTTGGTGAGCAGCACCGACATCTAAAGCTATTCCAGAGCTGCTTGTGGCTTTCCATCAGGCAGCATTAATGTCTCTTCAATAGCCAGTTTTGCTGACACAGCTAAAGCAGCTGCACCCCCAGCTCTGCTAGGGATAAACCCCCGTTCCAGTGAGACTAAAGCAGGTGGCACAAGCAGGTTGGTAGTTGCTGGGGGTACGCAGGGGAAGGAAGCAGCACCTGCCCCAGTGGCCTCCAGCAGAAGGGCAGCAGCAGCTTTCCCTGTCCTAATTAAACCCACCAAATTAAGTTGCTCCAGGGAAAAGTGAAGCCTCTCTGGATTTCCGCAGTACATCCACCGTGTATATCTGGGTCCAGTTAGAGCAATTTTAGACACAGAAGTGTCACTTTTTGCTTAGCTCAGCTTATTTCTGGATTAATTCTGCTACAAGCCACCTTTATCAGCTCGGCTATGCTTCCTAGACCTGCAGCCCAGAAGTAGGATAGTTTTTACTTCCAAGTGTTCTGCCTTATGCCCAAATCCTAAGAGTCTAAAGACACCATTGGAACAAATCTCAGCTACTTTGGGGCATAGTAAATTCTTCAGCAGAGCAGAAAAGCAACAACAGAACTAACAGACACCTTGTGGTGTTCAAAGCCGACAGCACCAAAGCCACGACCTACCATAGGCCTCCTCAATCAGACTGCAGTACGGGTTGATGCCTGTCCCACTTTGGTTGGCTTCCTGCTCCCCAAGCCTCAGGATATTCTCCAGTCCATTCAAGGCCACCTGGACAATCTTGGAGTCCATGACAGTCAGCAGGTCACAAAGAGGTTTGATACAACCCAAGTTTACCAAGTATCTGAAGAGAGAGCACCGGCAACACACACTGTTCAGGATCTGGAACTTGATCTGTCATCAAGTTTGGACATTCAGCCTAGTCTAAGCCCTCTGAAGAGGGAGGGGGAAGCAGTTTGGATTTGCTTCTGATTCAGAAGGAAGCTGCAATTCCCAGCTCAGGGCACAATCAGGCTACAGCTCTGCCTCAGGTACCCTCCCAAAGGTTCTCCACATCACTCCCTTGTACTTGTCTCAGTTCCCACAAAGACAAATCTTCCATACACTGACAGCTGTCCCCCAAGAGGAGCCACAGGGAATACCTGATCTGCTCAGGAGTTCCTCCTGACGTTGCGTTGGTGATAGCCCACGCTGCCTCCTTCCTCGTGCGGAATTCCGCCTTCTGCAAGATCTCTATCAGGACTGGGAAAATGTTTGCATCTATGACTGCCTGGGGAGAGAGCAGCACGAAGGGTTTGAGTTGGCAACGTGAGAGAAACCTCCACCTCCATTTGTCAATGCAAAAGGACTTTGCAAGCTGTACTCTTCAGCAATCCCTCAGCCAAATCCTATTAACACAAGATGGTCGATCCCACAACCAGCCCACAGCAGACAACCCCTATTACTGCAGCAATACTGTAGCAGTGCTCCCATCACTCATCTGCCTTTATGTAGGGCATGAAAAGGATAAATTACAACTCAACAGCTTTTCAAAGGGGTACCTCTAACAGAGCAGGGGGATGTAGGGACCGAATCTGCTCCTGCTCCAATGATCCAACCTGTGGCACTCATTTCAGGCCACTCTTTGTTGGTGCCGTTAAAAGGCTTTTCTTAGCTCCACTGGCAGATGGCTGGGAGCAGCGAATTTGCACATGACTGCAGAATGTGAAATGTGAACAAACCCAGCCTCTGACTGCCAGGGAAGAAAGCTGAGAATCCTTCATGCTGAGCTTGGGATTGAGGTTCACTGCAGGTGGGCTGGAGAAGACCCTACCTGTATCTGCGCTCTGTTTCCTGCCGTGATGTTGGATATAGTCCAGCAGGCTTCTTTCCTGATCGATTCCTTAGGACTACTTAATAAGTGAAGGAGACAAGGCAGGGCTGAACAGTTCAAAATCACCTTCAGGGAAAGAAAGCAGAAGTGAGATCACCACCAGTGGCAGGTCCACAGCTGCACAGAAAATGAGGCAGGCTCTCCACCATCTGCGGAAGAGCAAGATGAGCCTCAGCAGGAAGAACCTCCCCATTCCCAGGGATACGGGCACTTCCCTCACCTGGGTCTGGATGTCATCCCCCGTCACGATGTTACCCACTGCTCGCAGAGCTGGAGAGGCCACTTTGTAGTCGTTGTGCCTGCAGAAGAAACAGCACAAGGACAAAGCCAAGTCTATCAGATCACACACAGGCAGAAGATTCTCTCCCCAGCAACTCATCTGCATTGCTTGCTTACATTTTCTCTCCCTAGCACACAGTAATATTGTCACTGAAAACAAAGTCACAGAGCAGAGATTTTCATCCTACCTCCATCATCCTTCAGACGGCTCAATTGCAGATCTCACCTCTTACCCCCCCTTCCTGACCAAAAGATGCTGTTAACCCAATGAGAACACCCAGATTTTTTCAGGAGAACTTTGGAAGCAACTGTCTCCCAGTTCTGAAGGTTCATTCCAACATTTTATCCAAGTTCCCATACAGGTATCAGAGAAACAAAGCCAAGCTGATTTTTGGTAGACACTCTTTCTGCCACCTGTGGATTTGCCTAGGAACTAGGCTTCCATAAGCACGTTTGAAGGTAGAGAGCACAAGACACACGGCATCCCTCTCTCCTTTCACACGTTAGAAGCATCGTTCCAACCTCTCTTTAGCAAGTTTATCCCAGCACACAGGAGGAACTCAGCTTCTCTCAGAAAGAAAAGACAGGAAACTACAGCTCTCAACCTGCTCCAGACCCTCCTTTGTCATCACTGCTCTGAAGTCAGCTACAGAACCCACTACCTGGCTCCTGTGCACACAAGAGGTGTGATGGGCTTTGACATGAACTTAGGTTCAGGCACACGCTTCCCAGCCTCACTGGACTGAAGCAGCAAGACAAGATACTCACATTAAGAGCTCCACCAGTCGCCGACACACTCCCGAGTCGATAACTGCTTGGATTTTCTCATTGGGACCATCTGATAAGTAGGAAAGAGCCCAGCAGGCATCTGCCAGCAAGTCAGAGTCACTGTTGAACAACAACCGGGACAACACTGGCAGGCAGGGAGACACCTACAACAACAGCCACCACCCCAGGTTAGTCACACTGTGGCCAGGACCACCACGTTGGCATGCAAAGCACCACGTGGTTGTGCTGACGGGCAGGATAACAAGTCTTGGATGTCCACTGTTTCCTTCCCCAGAGTCAGCAGCTTCCTTGCTGGTTCACACACCTTATAATCAGTGTCTGAAGTTACTTCAGCAGCATTATTGCTGAAGTGAAATTACATCCCTTCCTCTAGGACCAAGTCCAGACTCCTGAGATAAGTGCTACTGTGCAGGCTACCATTTGGAAGCTCCTTACACATCTTGTGGAAGAGCAGTGCTCCAGTTCTTATTCTTGATAACCTCAAATAGCTCAGTATTCAGAGCAGCAACCAGCAACAGTTACACCTCTGAGTACTTCAATCATTTATAAGTGATTTTATATGATACTGCATTGAGATTTCATCCGAACTGAGGGATGGAATCTGAACAGAGTGTCAGCTCTCAGGCTTTGAGGGTGAAAACATTGATCTGAATGGGTTTCTTCTACCGAAGAAGAATGAGACAGCTGAAAAGCCAGCAGCACACCAGGAAAGGGGGAGAGGAAAGCTCCCACAGCTCCAGGAGTCCTGTTTTGTAGCATTTAAAGGTCTCAGAATCAAGTTTTCAGTCACAATTCGAGTGAAGTCTCAATGTTCCAGTGTTGGAAAGCCCACAGCATAGGGTGCCTCACAGGGAAGCCCATGCTTGCCCCTTCCTTGAGGGGTCCAGCTGATGGGCTGCCACTGGAGCTGGGCAGAAAATGAACGGGTACATAAGCATCTGCTGAGCAGCCAGATGAGTCTCAGCAGGAAGAACCTCACCCTGTTCCCTCCCAGAATGACTGACAGAAGTCCAGCAGTCAAAAAGAATTGAGACAACCATCTACACTGATGCCAACAAGGCATTTCCTCTCACCTTATCAAATTCAGGTGGTGGACTCTTTCCTCTGCATAAGTTTGACAAGGCCCAGACAGCATTTCGTGTCATTGTCAACCTGGTGGACTTCGTAAGGAGCCTAAAGAGACAATTACCAGGAATTATCATCCTTGATGTGGAAGCCAGCAAGGGAATCAAGAGGAAAAGAACCAGTATGATTTTAAGGAAGCTGACCCACTATTCCACTTGCTGCAGCTCAAGCCATGCTGTGCGCCACTCGAGCCTCTCCGTAAGCAAGAAGAGAAGTGACATGCAACTACTTCTTAGGATAAACAGCTGTTATTGCTACCAACAAGGGATGTGGGTCAAGAAGGCGAGTTCCACATTAGAGAAGTCACAGAAGGAAGGGCAAGTTAGTTGAATGCCGTTCCAAGTTCAAATTCAGCTCAGGCAGCTGCTCACACCCTATCTGAGGTCAGATGGTCCTCACCAGAGGACACAAACTGCTGTCGCTCCACTCTAATGAGGACAGCAAGTCCTGTGGGCTGAGGACTTGTCAGCAGTCACTGCTGCCAGGTGCCTGACAGAAGTAGCAGTGTAACAATCCATTGGTGATAAAGCCTCAGTCTGCCAGGGACAGGATAAAGATTCATTCTTTCCAGAGCAGTGAAAGCGCGTGTCTGACAGACAGCCCTGGCTCTGGTGGGCACGCACCACACTCACGAGCTGCAGAGGGAAGGGGGGTACAAAGACCTACTCCCTGTCGTCAGCCCTAGAGGAGCCCACTCAGAGAAGCACCTGAAATCCACAGTGTAAGCACAAAGAGCAGGCATCTGGAGGGACACACAGTGAGCACTGTGACTCCAGAAAGACAAGCACACTGCACAGCACCAGCTTCAGACTGAGCACAGTGTAAAGGTTTGTGAGAAGGCATGTTAGCTACCAAGTCCCACTCAGTATCAGATACTTGTCTGAACTGCTGGTTTAACTGGAACCAATGGTTTGATTCCCAGCAATCACCACCATGAATTGCTAGGGAATCTATTCACCCAGTGCAAATATTGCTCTGCTGTAGGGCACTGGGACGTCAGGAACTGGATTGGCAAGTATTCATGGCTACTCACATTAATAAGGGAGGAAGAATAGCGCAGTTAAGGACATAATCTCTACACAGAGAGCTGTCTCCAGCAATGTTCCCCAATGCCCAGACAGCCTGAAAGGAAACAGCAACAGTTTTAGGATTCACACAGTTTCTGAACAGAGGAAGAAGAGGGCAGTGTGCTAAGAAAGCATTTTCCTTGTAATTCCAGGCAAACTGGAACTGAAGCCAGTTGTTAGACACTGGCCACGCAGAGAAACACCACATTTTTATAACAGGCAACCCGACTGTGGTTCTCTCCCTAACCCCAAAGTAAGAAGTGAACCTTACCTGTTCTTGAACATCCTCAAAGTCAGAGTTTAACAGCTCTATAAATATAGGAACTGCCCCAGCTTCAATTACTATTTTTGTTTGTTGGGAAGTTCCTGATGCAATATTCGTCAGTGCCCACGCTGCTTCGAACTGGAACAACCAAATAAGTGACAAGAGGATGACTAAAATAATCCTGATTTAGCAAAATATTTGCCAGCAAGTTCTGGCTATCATTCCTTCAACTTCTACTAAAAAGGTCGGGAGAGAAGAATTATATCCCAACAGCTCAGTATTTGAAGGAAAGGAATTTACCTTCCTGAGCAATAGAGCCACATCTGCTAAATGCCTTCTTGGAGGCTCTCAGGATAGATAGCAGAGCAGGAGGCAGAAGACATCACCAGTCACACCACATCATTTCACCCATACAACCATCTTCCAGCAAGAAGAGTGCAGACACAGTGCATAAACACACCTGGAGCAGACCATTCCCATCCCTCTGCTCCATGGCAGCATCAGCTCTACCTAATCCCTTTCTAACACACTCTTCACCTGTACTTAACAGTCTCCAATAAAGACTTCTCCTCAAACAATTTCTTCCCACACACACATTCCATGGCTCCACTAGCTCCCAGTAAAGACAGGAAGGCCAAATTCCCTTCTGCTGCAGCTCAACTATGGTATTTTTGCCAGCATTCTTCCAAGAATTTAATTCAGAGCCATTTATCATTTCATTTCTTGCCTAAGCATTACAGGCTGCCTTTGCCTTCTCCCATACATCACAGAACCTGCACCCTTCAGGTTCAAGGCACCACTTTTCCCTGATAGCCCCTGTGGGTTGGGGCTGCTGAGCTGTGAAGGTTCCACAGCTGCATGCCACGATGAATCCCCAGCAGCATCTCCTTTACCTGTAGTGTGCAGTTCTCACTCCTCTTCAGGAATTCCACAAATCTGTCCACCACTCCTTGAGTGTTTATCACTTCATCTATTGGAGGATTCGGCTCTGAAACAGCACAACAGTGTCAAAAGAGCACACAGGTCTAATGGGGGATGAGCTGTCACTGAACTGAATGATCCCAACCTGTACCAGACCCAGCAGGACAACTCCACAATCACTTTCTGTGTAATTCATACAACCAGAAATCATTACGACGTACCAGATTCCAGCTTTCTTCCCCCCAAGCTCAAAGCTACTAAGCTTCTGTCCAGCAACAGATGAGCACAAATGCTTGCAGAAGAAAGGTTACATCAGAGCTGATGGCAGGAAGGAGTTATTATTACCTTTGGAGAGTAACTTCCTGAATTTCTGAGTGGTCGCTAGCTGTAGGTCAGGGTCGTCTGAGAAAAGCATCTCTACCATCTCTCTTGTGATCACACCCTCCTGAAAGCATGCAAAGGAGACAGAACAAGGGTTCCATTTCACACTAAGGCCTCACAGTCCTGACAGCCTACCATGATTTTGTGCTTAGCCAGTAATCCAAAGATACAGATTTGAGATCTCAGCACATTAGTTACATCCTGACAGACTTTCCCCGTTCATTGGAGTAATATTTGCAATGTTCTCAAAAGTGAGAAAGAAAAAAACCTCTCAAGTTTGTCAGCTCTCTGCTGTCCCCACTGATAAATCCATCCACAATAAGGCACCTACCCCACATGTGGTGGAACTGACGTAGGGATCCACAAGGAGACTATCAAACATGGAGGCATCTTCATTGATCAATTCCACATTTCTTCTTTTAAACAGCTGGTGGGGACCAAAACACAGGAGGCATTATTAGAAAGCAACGATGTACAGTCTTCATAACTAGGCATTCTTGTTCCTCAAACAAGATACCATCAGCTAGACTGAGCCCAACCTGAATAGAGAAGCAGTCATTAATAACAGCTCTGCCCTCTGAAGCCTAGCTTGGCACCAAACCCCAGTAATATAACATGCCAAGTCCTGCCCTCAGACACTGGTCTGCAAGTGCAGAATTGGACTTAACAAGTGAGGGAAACCAGGGAGAAGGCAGCTGGCAGGTGATGCACTGATAGAGCAGCCTGAGCCACGCATCACCTCTTATGTTCATAGACCTCCAAGGCAAAAAGAAAACTACAGCTCAGAATTACTACGTGCAGCCCATACTCCCACTTGTGCTCCCTGCTTCAAGGAAATAGTCCCATTCACCACCTAATCCAAACACCCCTTTACCAACAAGGATCTGTGAACAAAACCTCCAACACCCCAAGGAAGACTGCTTGGAAAGCTCTGGATATGAGCTGTGTGCTCTGCACCAGGTACAAAGAGAAAGAGAAAAGCAAGATGCTGGTTAGAACAGGAAAAATAAGAGACTGCCAACGAACCTTAATGCACAGATCCTTGAAGATTCCAGTTAGGCAGCAGCACAATCCTGGTTGTGTTAAGGCTGTACACAAGCTACTCAAGGTGACAGTTACCTGTTGCTCTCGTTTCTGTTTGCGCAGTTGAATTCCTTCCTCTTCTCTTCGGCGGCGCATTTCTTCGGGGTTTAGGGCTTTGTTCTTGTAACTCTTCATTCGATAGTTGTCCTTGGCTGGGCTCGTCGCCATGGTCTCTGGGAGGAGAAGACACCACCTGCCTCAGCTCTCTGCTCCGTTACCCGCACGGCCTCGCTGACAAGGTAGCCCGGGCACGTAAAGCAGCACGGAATGGCCAGATCAGGCTTAGGATGTGATCCCAACCTTAGTTCATGTCATAGGCTGCTATGGCAAGAGGGTAAGGAAGTTTCTAGGAAGCATAATTCATAGATTCCAAAAGGCACCCAGACCCAATCGGAAAGCATCAGGCACATTACCCACGTGAAAGGCTCCCACTCAAACAGCTTCACTGTCCTCAGGGGGTGCACAACTACATTCTACTTTGGCTTTAAGCAGAAATTCCTTCCCTTGTATCATCATGGCATAAACCACACCTTGACTTTCTTCCCCACCGTGACGTTCACCACATACGCACGGCAAAAAGCCAAGAGAACTCCCAAGCAAACTATGGCCTTGATGCTGTAACAACGGCACCAGACCTTGTTCAGCTCATGGCTGCACGTCATGTACAGGCCATGTCTGTCCCACCAGGCACTGCCAGTGCTCAGTACCTGACCTACTTATTTTGCTGGTTCATATCTGCTTCAGCAGCACTTCTTGGTGACTGTAAATCTGCCTCCCAGTCGGGGAAGTGCCATTCCACTGTTTGGCACAGGGAAAGGCAAGCAGGGCCAAGCAGGAACCCGAGGACAGAGGGATATCAACTCCCCAGCTACATTCAAAGTCCAGCTATATTCCACTGCTCTGCCCATGTCAATTCCTTCTTGCACCTCCCCAGACTCTCCCTTTCTCCCATTTACTACATAGTTATTTGCTTAACGTCCATGCCTTTCTCAGGACAGGAGAGAAGCAATCATGATACACAGCATCAGAGTGCAAATCAACCCCAAGACCAACTTCCTCTCCTCCAGAACTCTGCTGGAGCCCAGTATCTGTTTTCACCCAGCTGCTGAGCACAGGTGGAAGAAGTGCCCTGTGAAGGTTTGCAGCGCTATCTCCTTCCCCTTCTCTTTCCAGCTTCAGGCACTCCTCAGCCACATTGCTTACAGAAAGCTTCAGGCTGACTTATCAACTGCCTCCAGCCCTTCTGGAGCTGCTCCAAGGTCAGCTGGAGATGGCTCAGACCTTACTGCCTTCCTGCTCGGAAGGCTGTGAGAAGACTTCCACACATGCACCACACACAAACAGCCAAGGGCTCAGTGCCATGGGAAGAGGAAACTGGGAAAATCCGTGTTTTGAAGGAGAGGATACAAAATACTCTCAGTTCCAGGGTTTCCCCAAACCACCTATAAAGGCAGCAAGCACGGTGGGGAAAAGGCAGACGATTTCACAGCATCTTGCTAGGAGGGGATCCTCTTCCCAAAACAGCAGAGGAAAGCCCTCTGAAAAGCAAGAGGTAAAGAAAAAGCTCAAGCCCCACGTTCCTCTGGTCACTTCCACTGTAAGAGAAGTCCACACAGCACTGACTGTCCAGAGTTAGAGCCTTCTTCAGTAACTTGCTCAGGGGACAGTAAGTGGCCAGACGTTGTAAGAAAGAGCAAGTCCATCAGGCTGAGCACCACTAAGGAGGAAGCACAGAGCCTCAAAACTGACCATAGGGGTGAAATAACCAAGTTACAGGAGGTCCTGCAAGACCTTGAGCCTTACAGAGATCTGCCTTTAGTCCCTTGCCTAAATACCCCATTTTACAAGGCCTGCCCTCAGTAAAACCAAGGCAAGGAACCTACTGACACCACACTCAACACCGGACTCTACCTCACAACAGTCTCACTGTGAAGACTGCATTAAACCATTCATCTTCCCCCCGAGTTCACCTCTCACAAGTCAGGATTTCAGAGGCCTGTTCCTAAAGGTATTTGGTAGCACTTTCTTCCCATGGCAAAGAGCAGAGACTGAAGATCACAGGAACTATGCAACCACTCCTATTTGTCTATCCCTCTTCTCAGCAGCATTGCACAGCCAGATTGGTCCAGGTTGCACAGGGCCTTGGGTGACATGGTTGTGTGTGCGGTGTCCCTGCCCATGGCAGGGGGATGGAACTGGATGACCTTCAGGTCCTTTCCAACCCGAACCATTCTGTCATTCTAAGATTGAAGAACTCATTATTAACTGAAAATCAGCTAATTCAGGACACAGAAAAGGCTTTTAAAACCCCTACAGGCTTTAGGGGCTTCTATCCCATCTGACAGTAGCAAGGTGTGGCATCTGCATATAGATGTGAATTCAGAAGATCTATTTAAGTACCAGTGCTATCTCAGTGTAGTCCTATTGCAGCCCCAACGCTAATGGCTCATCAGCCACACAAAAGAGTGAGAGTTCCCGGCTTCATTCTGAGGATTACAACAGAATCCCAAACAAAGGCAAATTTGTCCCCTCCCTTTGGAAAGATGAAGGCTCCAATTAAAAGGTAGTTTTGAAGAAAAGGAGGCGGCAAAAGTGCTTAAAGGAGTTAATGCCATATGCTGGATTACCAAGCAGTTAGTCATATAAATAGCAAAGCAACACATGACAGCTCAGCTGCCTCCAATGCACAACACCACAGGGCTGAGCACACCCCAACACACTGGGAGGTCTCAGAGCACACTCCTCACCTTGCAGTTTAAGGCTCTGGATTCCCTGTTATACTAAAGGGAAACCCCTACTGGAATACCATGAATTATGTTATTAGAAAAGGAAAACCATCACGAATTAGAACAGGATTCGAATGAGGCTCTTTCACCACCAGTGAAAACTGTAACATCGCTTTTCCACAGGCAGCAGAAGCCACTCCAAGCACTCGTGTTCCAGGCCCTTGCTCATGCTTCGCTCCTTCCTGCTGCAAGAGGCAGCCTTGTTTTCTAGGAACCTGGTTCCCTCCACATTCTGCATCCCTTGGACAACCCTGGAACCAAAGTACAACCTCTACCTGTCCCCTTTGCACTGGTCGGTTAGATAGAAGTGACTACTGCAAGGCCCTCTGAAGGACCCATGTTTCCTCAGCAGGCTATTGCCATTCTTGAGCACTGGTTACACGGGGGCTCAGTGTGCACCACCACCCTCCCCTCAACCTCTTCTGTCCAATTCGCCCTTCTTGGGCAGAATGACAGCCCGCAGAGGTAAAAGCTTGTGTAAAAGGTGTTTAAAATCCTGAGTCTGCAGAGCTTTGCCCCAGCTCCTTCTGCAGATCAAACAGCTCCACACACTACAAGAGCTTTCACACCGCTTCCAAACACCAAGAACGCTTGAGAACCTGCTGTTTGCACCCAAACCTCCAAGAGATCACACCAGGAAACAGTCAACATTAGACTTGCAAGACCGACCCCATTTAAAACGGTGTTCTCAGAGCCTGGGCAGAACATCATTTCTCCAGGAATCCCCTGGCCTCAGGCACTTGAACAGATCTAAGGGTTATCAGCCTGCACACAGAGCAAGTTCCCTGGACACGTAACACCGGGATCTGCAGGGCAGATCCTGAACCCCCGCTGTACCTCTGATGACCTGCTTTAACAAAGCACAGCTAGGTAAAGCTTTGCTCAGGCACCAGGCAGATGGAAGGCTCCATAAACACCCATGGTCCTGGCTCAGAGGGACTCCTCTGCCCTGGGGAACACAGCAGCAGTTGGAAAACCTGGGGCCCACGGACTGAGTGGCGGAGGCATTACCTTTTACTTCTCAGGTATGTGAGTGGCTCTGCAGGGTGACACGCTTGAGGGGAGTGCGTAATTCAGTTCACTGACAGGTGATGAAGCCCCTACTGCTTCAAATAAGGACTAAGGCTAAAGCAGCACCACGAGTGCAGCTGCAGCTCCATCATCCCGAGTCAGGGAGACAAGGCCAGTGTCAGCCAAGGAACTCTGCTCACTGTTAACCAGTGGCTGCAACGATCGGCTACAGTCACTTCAGAGCACAGAGCGATTTGCCTTCCAGGTCTGTGCTAAACATAGGTGTAAGCCACACACTGACACACCTTCCAGGGCTGCCAAGCACCAAGGAGTTAAAACACAGCTTTGCAACTTCTAACAGAAGCCTGTTTGCTCCAGCCTCAAAACCTGCACTACTCAAAGTCCACATGAAACCAGTCACCTTCCTTAGCCTCAAGTCTCCCCAGAGAGAAAGGTTGCCTAAAGGGGGGTTTAAAGCCACAATGAGTGCAATGCCTCCCAGCACACAGCCCATCCTTGGCAGAGTCCCCACACCAATAACTGCTGAATGCTAAACACCTTTGGAATCTCCTCTCCTCACTGGCAGAGCATGAGACTGAGAAGTCCTTGAATGGGGTAAACAACTAAAACCATCGGTGTGTTATCAGCCTTGTTCACAGGCTAAAGTCAAAACCACAGCGCTGCCCCAGCCACTAAGGAGAAAAATGACTGCTACAGCTGAACCCAGGACACAGGCTCATCCGTATGTGCTGAAGGATGAGAAGGCATTTACCACTTAAAAGGAAGGAAAACCAGTGCAAAAGTTTGGCTTTGGAGGCTCAGCAGAGCCCTCAAAGCCTGCGCAAAAGCCAGCATGAGCTACAGCAGCTCAGCCAGAAACTGGAACTCCAGGGTCATCGCTGCCACACTAAGACTGTAACGGCTTCTTGGTGTTCCTGGATCAGCAATCCTTGCTCCTTCCCAGAGGATGCTCTTCCCAGTTCTCTGCATCACAAACAGCATTTGCTCCAAACATTTCCTCAGCTGCTGCTAAAAGCCTCCGAGCTGAGTCACTGAAGGTCTAAATCAGGACTCGAGCTGCTGAGTCAGACAAGGCAGAGAAACAGTTACACTGAGAGATCTGACAATGCCTTTTTTAAGGCAAATCTCCTTTTCCCAAAGGGAATCTTTGTATCTGGTACAGTTCTGGGGCTGGGCATGAGACACATACCGCCAGCACAGCCTCGCCAGCCAGGAAGGCAGCACTCTGCACTTAGAGGGGAGAAGGGATGAAGCCATCAGCACCCACATTTCCACTGGGTACATTCAAAGCTTCCCAGCTGGGGCAGATCCTCCAAAGGCTCCTTCCAAGCCAAGTTTCCCTGTGACAGTACAAACTGGGGCAGCTACAATTAAACCCCACCTAAATGGGACAAGCAGCAGCAAAACACATCCAGCAAACTACCCAGTTCCATTTGACAAACATTACTGACTCTGTCCCTTGGGTTCCTGCTACCCTTCCATACACTTACCTGGAAACCCAGAGGAACCTCCCATCTCCTGCCTCCCCCTTTGACCAGGCTCAGAGCTAAATAGGTATTCCTACAGGACCACTCCCAAACTCAGGTGTGCAATGCATTATACAGCACTCCATAGACATGTCTTCAGTCAGTTCTTAAGAGCTCAAGCACTTGCTTTACAACACAGCAGAAAGGCTCCTCCTGATGGATACGGACTTAATGTCTCTGGAGAATTCTCTTCTGGAAGAAGCACGTCCAGGACAACTTTGTGATTTCAGCTGAAAGCACAGAAAGAAGCCCAAGCAATGCGTGCTACTGAAGTACAGACTGAATGAAGCTGGTTATAAATACATAAAAGTAGTCGAATTACTTGTACAGTGTAAAAAGACAGCTCTGAACTGCTACCAGAAATGAGCCAAGAACAGAGCCTGCTATTGAACATGTCATCAATAATCTGGAGTGAATTAAAAGGCACTTCACCTGCTCAGAAGGCCACAGAGGGAGAAGGAAGCTACACACTTGTGCTTACAGAACAACTACAGGAGTCCCGTCAATCAAGCAGCAATTCAAGGCTCTGCTCCTACAGCCCTGGAATTACCCCAACTGCTGTCAAACCCTGGAAAAGCAGCCAAGTTCTCTCATCCCACCACTCGTGCTCCCCGGGTTCGCATGTTTGCTCTGCGGCTTCTCTGCTCTCACAGGGCTGTTAACAGGAGTGTTTACTGCACAGGAGCACAGGCAGAGGCAGTTCTCTTTCAGAGTGGTCTTAACCCCAGGCTGCCACCAGCCCTGCGGGCCGGGCTGTACCAGGGGATAAGCGCTGTTTGGCTGCTGGGGCAGCAGCCACCACTGGCTCCCTCCCCTCTGCTTCAGCTCCCCAGAGCCAGTGATGTGATATCACTGCTGGAATGTGCAGCAGCGCCATGGATGTGGCTGGGGAGGGGGAAGGGAAAGGCAAAAATCCTCTTTGGGGAAAAACAACGGTCCCACAGCACGCTTGTCCTTCCCAAGAGTCAAAGATCAGGATTCCTTTCGGGCTATCCATGGCAAAAGAACTCACCTATTCGGGGAATGGTTTGTGCTGGAAGGGACCTTAAAGCTCCTCCAGCTCCAACCCCTGCCACGGGCAGGGACCCCTGCCACTGGAGCAGCTTGCTCCAGGGCCCTGTGTCCAACCTGGCCTTGAACACTGCCAGGGATGGGGCAGCCACAGCTTCTCTGGGCACCCTGTGCCAGCGCCTCAGCACCCTCACAGGGAAGAACTTCTGCCTTATCCTAAGTGATTAATTTCAACTCTACGCCCTCCTAAGCTTTACACCTCAAATATCTGAGGTTTGGGGCTTTAAGTCCTCTTCAACACAATTTATGTGTTACCTTCAGATTTCCTGAAGAGTGGGCTCTCAAGTATAACAGCATCACCCAAGGACAGGGAGTCCTTTGTAACAGTTCTTAAAACAGGGATTAACTCTTCAACCAAGTCGATTCAAACTTGACGCACAAGAGTTATAAGAGGTTAAAACCAACCAGGTACAGGCAGAGATGATTAGAGGCTACCAAGTTCCAGCAAAAGCTCATCCTTCCCAACATGCGTTTTGCTCCAGAAACAAACACCACTGATTTGCAAAGCACATCTGAGTTCAGCTGGACCTTATCAGCACAACAGCTTAAAGCTGAAAGGCTGCAGGAATCAGTACTTTCACTTCACACTCCTCTAATGATTGAGCTCCCCTTTACAAAGTTCATATTTGCTCTCCTGACCACAGCAAACAGATCCAAAACAGCCAAATAAGTCGTTCAGTTCATCAGCCACAAAGGTTTGGTGAAGAACGGAGCATCACGCAGTGCTCCGTAGGCTGAGGAGCACTGCAAAGGCATCCAGACGGGTCATCTGCATAGCAAATGAAGAACAAACCCAGGAGCATTCCTAAGGATGCAGACAAGACCAACAGCACAACTGCTTACAGGCACCACGCACCCTCAGCCCGCACCACCCAAGGGGTAACAGGGTTGTGCTGCCACCATTTAGCCCTGGTAGCCCAAACCAACGCCATGATTACCTGAAACGTTGAATTACTTGAATGTAACTTCTTAACTGAGAAGAGTTTCCAATCCCTGCTGCCAGAAAAACCCTGCTTCACGCTCCAAGCAGCAGCAGGGAGCAGCGGTGGGGAAGGATGGGGAGCTCCCTTGCACGAAGTCCTCAGCTCCGGATAACAGCAGCAGCTCTCAGGCAGTCACCCCCCAGGACCTTGTTCTACCCCAAGATTTCACATCTCAAGCTATATATCCAGCTTTAGAAGCTGCTGTGGACCGGGAGGTGCTGCAGCCACGGCACACGCAGGCTTGCGGCCACTCACCTGCCCTGGAACATCACAGGATGAAGATGGAGGGAGAGGTTCTGATGAGAGCATAGAATGGTTTAGGCTGAAAAAGCTCACCCAGTTCCAACCCCTGCCATGGAGCACCTCACACCAGACCATGTCACCCAAAGCTCTGTCCAACCTGGCCCGCAACACTGCAGGATCCTACCCCAAAGGCCGTTTTTAAGGCTTCCGAAGGGAAATCCGGTTCAAAGACAAGGTGAAAATGGGTAAGACCTTAACCCCCCTCACCCCGAGGATCCTCACCCTGCTGCACAGAGAACATGCCTGCCACAGGCTTGGCTTTCCCACCCACTTCACCCATTCAAACCCTGTCTTACTACTTGAAGCCTCAAGGAAAAGACACCTCCCTGAGCAGGGAGCTTCAATCTCAGACTGCATCCAAAGCAACAAGAAAAGGCTGCTGCTATTAAAGTGCCTTTCGAAGGGCAATACTCAGTTATGACTTATTTGTAGCTCTCAGAGAGTACAATCTGCAGTCCTGATCCAGCTTTGGGGGCAGCAGCACCAAGAGGGACGTGGAGCTGCTGGGGCGAGGCCAGAGGAGGCCATGGAGATGCTGCGAGGGCTGCAGCAGCTCTGCCATGGAGCCAGGCTGAGAGAGCTGGGCTGGGGCAGCCTGGAGAGGAGAAGGCTCCTGAAGGGGAGACCTGAGAGCAGCTCCAGTGCCTAAAGGGGTGCAGGAAACCTGGAGAGGGGCTTTGGACAGGGATGTAGGGACAGGACAGGGGAATGGCTTTACCCTGCCCTGAACTCCTACAAACTCCTGAGCAGAGACTCACAGGGGGGTGACAGCGCCACGGCCGCTTTAAGGCAGCACCAACCGCGGCAGCTCCTTCCCCCACCGCAGCCCCGAAGCCTCCCTGCTCGGCGCCTGCAGCACAAACAGCCCCAGCGCCCAAGCGTTGAACCCGCGGCTCCCCGAGCCCGCGCCGTTACCACCGGGCCCGGCCAGCGCCGCGCTGCTCAGAGCGGCCAACGACCCCCAACACCCGCCCCGCGGCCCGGGACAGCCCCGGGCTCGCCGGTGAACGGGGCCGCGGGAGCCCCGCGGGCTCCGAGCGCCCTTCCCGGAGCAGGCCCCGCCGTGCCGGGATGACTCAGCCCGCGCTCCGCTCCGCGCCCCGCCGGCCGGGCCCGCCGCCGCTGAGGGGCCGCGGCCGGAGCCCCGGTGCGGGGCGCGGGGGGTCCCAGGACGCGCTGCCCACACCGCCCCGCGGCGGCTCCCGCCCCTCCCGGCGCCCCCCGGCCCCGCTCCCCGGGCCCCGCTCCCCGCCCGCCCTCACCCATCGCGGCTCCGGCGGCGGCGGCTCCCGAGCGGCGGCGGCCACAATATGGCGGCGCCGGCAGAGGGAGGGCGACGGGCACGGACGGCGGCCGCGGCGGGACAAAGCTCCTCAGCGCGCGGAAGGGGCGGGGCCTCGCCTTCCCGCGCCACCAGCGGCGTTCGGGCGCCCCCCAGAGGGCGGGGGTGGAATCCGTGTCCAGTCCCGCCGTGTCCCGTTCCCCCCCGTGTCCCGTTCCCCCCGTGTCCCCCCTCACGCGGGGCGGGTTCCGAGCACAGAAACGCACGAAGATGTTTTATTACAAACGCTGTGCCCCGCGCGTGCCCTCGGCGCATTCAGGAGGTGCGGGGCCGCCCGCTGCCGCCCGCAGCGATGAACACGTCAATGGGGACGTTGGGCAGCGTCAGGCAGTGGCTGCCGGGGCATCGCCGCAGCTGCCTGCGGGAGAGAGCCAAGTGAGACCGGAGGCACCGCGCGGTGCGGCCCAGCACGGCGCAGCCCGGCACGGTGCAGCACAGCATGGCACGGCACAGCGTGGTATAGCATGGTACAGCATGGTATAACATGGCACAGCATGGTATAGCATGGCACAGCATGGTATAACATGGTACAGCATGGTATAACATGGTACAGCATGGTATAACATGGCACAGCATGGTATAACATGGTACAGCATGGTATAACATGGCACAGCATGGTATAACATGGCACAGCATGGTATAACATGGTACAGCATGGTATAACATGGCACAGCATGGTATAACATGGTACAGCATGGTATAGCATGGTACAGCATGGTATAACATGGCACAGCATGGTATAACATGGCACAGCATGGTATAACATGGTACAGCATGGTATAACATGGCACAGCATGGTATAACATGGTACAGCATGGTATAACATGGTATAACATGGTACAGCATGGTATAGCATGGTACAGCGTGGTACAGCACAGCATGGCATGGTTCAGTATGGCACGGCATCGTCTGATATGGCACAGCATGATCTGACATGAGCCAGCACAGCATGGCATGGCATGGCCTGGCCTTGCGCAGCGTGGCACTGACATGGCACGGCTCGGCACAACGCATGCGAGGCTCCTGCCTGCTCCAGCAAAGCCTTTGGGCAGCAGCCCGCAGGTGAGCAGGGATCGACCCCCCCCATCCCAGACACGGAGGGGCTCAACGCACCCAACAGAGCAAACCAAGGCACCGCTGCAGGCGATGGGGACGCAGCGGGGCTGTGCCAGGGCCGGACCCTGCACCCGCAGCAGGTCCTGTCTGCTCCTTACCTCCCCACAGACCGCTCGGTGCCGGGGGGCTCCTGCACCTCGGGGGGCACCTCCGAGCTGGGGCAGTCGCCGGCCTCGATGGGGAACCTCCGAGCCTGCGGCGCGCGCTGGGAGCTCATGGCTGGGCCCTGGGTGTGCCTGGCGGAGAGGAGCGAGCGGTGGGACCCCGGGCAGCGCCGCAGCATCCCCCTGCCCACCCCTGGGCTCAGTGCGAGGACGTCCCGGCCTGCACCCACCTCGCTGAGCATCCGCCACCGGACTGAGCAGCACTGAACTGCGTCACAATGGTACCCCCGGGGGTTGAATGTGCCACTGTGCGCTGCCGTGGTCTCCCCCACCCCACCCCGGGGCTGCCTCCAGGGTGCAGCTGAGGATTCGCTGTGAGATGAACTGAGGGAGCCAAGGGAAGGCATGGAGGGGTTTTTGCTCGCCCATGGCTACCAGCTGGGCAGGACCATTGGCGAGGGGATGTACTCCAAAGTGAAGGAGGCGTTTTCCCAAAAGCACCACAAGAAAGTGGCCATTAAAATAATTGATAAGAAGGAAGGCCCAGAAGGTAAGAGAGGACCCTGAAGGAGCTCCAAAGAGGCACTCTCCATCCTCGAAGGCTTTGAATTCCCAGCAGGAAGCTGGTTTTCCACCCTTGCCACCGGCCAGCGGTCGGGCAACGGTCGGACTCGGCGACCTGAAAGGTCTTTTCCGAGCTGGTTGATTCCATGATTCTCTTGACAGAGTTTATCCGCAGATTCCTGCCCCGGGAGCTCCAGATCATCACCCGCTTGGAGCACAGGAACATCATCCGCGTGCACGAGGTGCTGGAGTCGGTGGAAGGGAAGATCTGCATCGTGATGGAGCTGGCGGAGGACGGGGACATCTTCGACTACATGGTGCAGGAGGGGCCCCTGCCCGAGCCCCGCGCCAGGGCGCTGTTCCTGCAGCTGGTGGAGGCGATCCGGTACTGCCACCGGCACGGCGTGGCCCACCGCGACCTCAAGTGCGAGAACGCGCTGCTGCAGGGCCGCACCTTGAAGCTGTCGGACTTCGGCTTCGCCAAACTGCTGCCCCGGGAGCGGCGGGAGCTGAGTTGGACCTTCTGCGGCAGCACCGCCTACGCGGCGCCCGAGGTGCTGCGGGGGCTCCCGCACGACAGCCTCAAGGGCGACGTGTGGAGCGCGGGGGTCATCCTCTACGCTCTGCTCTGCGCCCGCCTGCCCTTCGACGACACCGACATCCCCCGCATGCTGCACCAGCAGCAGAAGGGAGTCTCCGTCCCCGCGCACCTCGGCATCTCCAAGGAGGGGCAGAACCTCCTCAAGATGCTCCTGGAACCGGACATGATGCTGAGACCCTCCATTGAGGGGGTCAGCAGGCACCCCTGGCTGACCAACCCCTGAGGAGGACTCACCCAGGTCGCCCCCAATGGAAGTGTTTCTAATACTAGGATAAATTTGGAGGTCAGTGTCTCCCGTGTCTCCAGCCTCGCAGGTGACTGTGCCAGGCCTCGGGCTCGTTCATGCTTGGGCATTGGAAGGGTTCAATCCAAGCTCTCTATAGGGTGGGAGAAAAGGGAGGTTTAAAGCAGCGACCCACAGACCCTCCTGCAGCAGCTCTGCCTATCTCCTCCCCATCCCAACTGCATCCCGTCCCCATCCCGAAGGCAAAGGAAACTCTCAGCACAGGCAGAGACTCTGTAGAACTCCTTTAATTGCTGTTAACTGCAAAAGGTTTGGAGAAAGTCATCGTTACAAAACTACCAGCTGTTAGAATTGCTCCTGGCTCTCACCCCAGCTAGAAAAGGCTCAGGGAGAGGTGGGATAGTTGAGAACAGAGAATATTGCACAGACAACCCAATGGTGAATTGGACTAAATTAGAGCAAACCAGAAGTGACACAGAGGAGAGCACGGCACGCTCGGAGCTCTGCCGCCAGGCAGGGAGGCAGCCCCCACTCACATCAAACCTGGGGAGCAGAGTCCTGAGCCTGCACCCCACTGCTGGCACCCACCCACGGCTGCTTCTCCTGCTACAGCTACATTTGGGGCCAGGCCCCAGAGGCTCTGCCAGCCCATGGAGCTCAGCTCCAGCCCGCGAAGGTTCTGCAGGACAAACATGCTCTCACGTAAGCGCCCAAAGGCGCCGCTGCCACCGGTGCAACCCTTCAGGCAGCTGCGCTTGAGAATCAATCCTAAAGGGGAGAGAAAACCCCCAAACCAACCCCAAAACCCCAACTCTTCCAAGGGTACCTGGGTCAATGCTACCCTCAACCAGCAGGAAAGCCACAGCTCCAACCAAGCAGCCCTGGAAGGGGCAGAAGGACAAAGGCAGCAGGTATAAAACCACCCCCCAAAGGGCAGGGGCAGCAGCAAGGGCTCCATCCCTATAGGATAACTGTGTCTTAGCATCATCCACTGAGGAGCATCTCAAGACATGAGAAGGGAACTGCCCCAAAGAGAGGCTGTGGGTCAGACAGAAGCATTGCAAGTGGTCACAGAGGGCTTGAGCGAAGGAACCCGAGTGAGTACAGCAGAGCTTGTGACCCTGCTGGGACACGAGGGGAGCTGGAGGAGCGGACCTCAGCCCACAGGTACCACCATCCCCAAGGGCCAGGCTGGGGCTGTGCACTCCAAACTGGGCACCACAGGGAAGGGCTCAGCTCCCAGAGCAGCCCAAGTCGCTGCCTGCCCGAGGGGCTCAAGTTAAGAGCAAGCCACAAGTAGTTTGCTTGAGGAATTGAACTCAAAAGACGCAAATCCCAGGAGAGGAAGGCAGTGCAGGGGGAAGCAGTAAGGCCTTGGCCCCTTGAGGAGCTGCTGCTCCTGCAGCAGGAAACAAGAGTTCCCGTTAGAAAAAGCTTCCAAGACAAAAAGCCAGGCAGAAGCTGAGGGTTTGGAGGGGAATTTGGCTCCTTCCAGCATGGCCCAGCTCCGGGTCAAAGCCACAAACCCACCGCCTTTCTTTGCAGCGAGTGGCAGCAGAAGGGGCCGGGCCTGCAGCACCGCCAGCCGTGCAGCGCCCATGCAGGGAATGTTCTCCAGGGCTGGTCTGGAGCAGCACAGAGCACGAGGGAGCAGGCACAGCTTGCATCCAAGAGCCTCTGAGCTGCTGGGCTGCAGCTGACGTGCACACACACACAAGCAAGCATCCTGCCAGGCACCTGAGCACCCGGGACCCCTCACTGCATCACATCTACCCCTACCCGGGGCAGCCAGTTTGGCTTGGCCAGTCTTCTAGGACCTACTGAGAAGATGGGCTCCCTAGCAGCTAAGTGTATGAGTGAACTCTTGCTTCCTCCTCCTCCTCATCCAGGTCTGAAGGGGTCACTGGAGCTGCCCACAGGATTTAGCAGGAATGAAACTCCTCCAGCCTGGAAATGCAATCCCCAGCACAGTCACACACAAAGGAACAGCCGGTCCGTGATTTAATTCACAGTCGATGGTGGAAATGAGCCTGTGACACACACTGGAAGCAGTTGCTTTATTCCCAGTCTTCCCACTCTTCATCTTCCAGCTGCAAACAAGAGAACATCCCCCAGTGTTTGTAACTCAAAAGCCATTTATCAACAGCTCCTCCTGCCCAGGGCACCCGAGTCAGCACAAGGCCTGGCATATCCTCATGCTCCACACCCTCTCAAGAGGGATTCTCTTGCCCTGCTCCCCTTAGGGAACTTGCACACTCATCCCTCTTTAGGCACACGCAGGCAGCCACTCTCTGCTTCAGCTAACACCCATGACTCCCACAGCAGCATCCCAAGCTAAGCCTGTGTCCTCGAGGAGCACCTCACGCCTTCCAGAAGGCTCCTGCGAGCTGCTCGATGCAGGCAGTAGCTCACAGGCAGAGCAGCAGCAGCCACACCTCTCTGGATGCAGCCCTATTTGAGTGAGCACATCCCTGGACTCACCTCCCCGGCCATTTCCACCTTCGAGAGTGCCAACTGCACCTCTTCTTCAGTCATGTCCAAATCAAAGTCCTTTTCCCAGTCCTCACTGATGTCAGTGCTGGAGCCTGGAACCACAAACATCACGACAGAGCTGTTAGAGCTGTGCGTGCTCTCCAGATGCTCTGGCCGAAGCACACAGGTACCCAAGCAGCCCCATAAAGCCCTGGCATTCCCGAGGCTCAGATCTCCTGCAGCCTGGGAGGAGAGAAAGCCCAGCAGCAGGCTGTCAGCTCACTAACAGAGATGGGGTGCACTGAGCTGTACTTGCCTTGCAGCAAAGGGTTGGTCCAGAACAACTGGGAGAGGTGAACAGGGAAATGTGTTCTCCTCTGGCTTGGGAGAACTGGGATGTGCCAAGTCTCAGTCACACAGAAAATACTTCAGATAAGGAATGACAGGAGTGACTTAGATACAGGGACTGTCATAGCCTCCAGTAGAAAGAACCACCTCCTGAGGCAGAGCAGCAGCAGGGACACTCCTTAGGGTGACACTCAGAGGGAAGGAACCACCACATCCCCTTCCCAGACCCCAGACCCAGCACCCAGGGACCAAAGCCCCGCTGTGTCCAGGCAACAGACTTCGGATTTCTTGTTTAACTTCATTCTCCTCACAGACCCAGCTCATGAACCTGGCCACTGTGCTGCATCTTGGGCTGCTTCCAGTGCCTTTGTAACCCTACAACCCCCATAACCATTGTTCTGGGAGCGCTGCAGCAGGCTCTGCTGCAGGCAGCATCCTCTGCAAGGAAAGGGTTGCAAATGGTGTCAGCCAAAGGGTGGAAGAGCCTCCCCTGCTGTAGGGAGCTCAGGACAGAGCCAACTGTGGCACCAGCCCAGCCGTCTGCCCAGAGCAGATTGTCATTATCTGATGTGACCAGCCTGACCCTGCCCAATAGCAGGAGGATTTCTTTCCACTTTAGTTCTGGCCATGAGGGAACTCTTTGGATCTACCTTTCCTGAGCAACTTTGGCAAAATCCCTTTCCTCCTCCCTATCATCATAAAAATCAGAGCCCTTTCCCCAGAAGCTGCCACCCCAGCACCAGGTTTCAGGCCCCGTGCTGGCCCCACATACACACCTTTCTTGCCATTGTTGGAAGGAGTGGATTTCCCACTATCCGAGTTCAGCTCGAAGACTCGTAGATCTGATGGTCCTTCCTCTTTCAGAGTCTCTGTCCTGGCCTGGGCTTTGCTCTCCACCTCTTTGAGCTCGGTAGCAGGCGGTTGCTCTGAGGATGCTGCCGATTCCCGGGTAGGTGCAGAACGATGAGCAGGGTCTGGGGGCTTTGGCAGGGAGCTCTGCTCTTCCGAGGTGGCCTCCACCAGCTCCTGGGAGAGGTCTCCAGCCCCAGCTGGTTGTACAGCTCCAGTCTGTAGCTGCGCAGCGGGCACAGAGGCAGGGTTTGCAATCTGAGTCACAAGGGAGACGCTCTCACTGCTCTCAGAGGGGCTTCCCTCTGCTGGGGCCAGCTCCGGGGGGAGGACGGCCCAGCTCTCCTCTGAGGGTCCCTTGTGAGCAGTGGGGTGCCTTCCCTCCGGGGCTGCAGGGGCAGACTCTTTCACTGCTGCTTCTGGCAATGTGATGTTTGCACAAGGCAGGGGTGACATCCCCAAGAACTCCTCTGTAGGAAGGCAGAAGAGAAGCGAGAGATGTTTCAGCAGGTGACATGCAGCGGGGTGGCTGCAGTGGGGCTGGGAGATGAATGTGGGGGAGTGAAGAGGAGCCACCACCCTCTCTAACTGCTGAGGTCTGCACCAGCCCTCCCGCAGACCCCCAACCTCCCAACCCACCTTCATCCTCTTCCCAGCTTGGCTCCTCTCGGTGAATGCTCTGCTCCGCTCGCTGCTTCAGAGCCTCCCTCCGAGCTTCATCCTGCAGGAATTCAGCGTCAGCAGCTCCTGTCCCAGCACTTCCCTCCCCATCAGTGACAAGGGCACAGTCACAGCAGCCCAGACCCATGCTCCTCCAGGAAAAGCATCTTTGGTCTGCATCAGAGAGCTCCTTGGCTGGAGCACCCCCCCGTGGGACACCCACACCACCCCACCTGCTCCAAGCGATGCACTTTGTAGAAGTAGCGCTGCCAGAATTCCGAATGGGAAACAGCCGCAGGGACCTGGGAATGACATAAAAACCGGGATGAGCCACTTCAGAGGGAGGGCCGAGCTCCTCTCTCTTCCTCATCCTTACAGCCACCCTTTAACCTGTGCAAGGCACCTGTGTTTTCAGGGGCACAGGCTTGGGAGATGCTCCAACACACTGGATGACTACAGAGGAACTTCTGTTCCAGGCCCACAACAAACGAGAAGGGAAGAAGAATCCTAATCTCCATGGGCCACTTCAGTCTTTTCTATCACCAGCTCCAGGGCCCAGCAGCTCAGGGCCTCCCTGCACCATACCCCAAGTGAGAAGCCAGGCAGGGCCCGTACCATTTTGGTGTAGAGAGCCCGGATAGAAGGGCTGGTTGCCAGTAGCTCTGCAATCTCCCCTTTTTTCTCCTCCAGGTTAAACTGAGAAAGCCAGGCCTCAAGGAGCTCTGCAGGGCCTGGAAAGGGCAAGCACAGAGATACCAGACCTTGGCACAAACAGGGCATGAACAACTTTGGGAAATTTCACTGGGAAGATGCTACAGATGAGACTAGACGGGAGTGAGCAAGGGAAAAAGGAGGGAGATGAGGGTCTCAGAGCCCATCCACTGTCATGGGTCCTCTGCCAGCAAGAGGCCATGCAGTACCCAGCAAACTCTCAGTCTAAGCCAGTCCCCAGTGCAACAGACACATCTGCTCTCCATAAGCAGTGTTGCTTGTCAAGGCACTGAGAAAGGCTCTGAGCAGCCCTGTCATACCGTCAGGTTCATTGCAGTAGGTGGCTGGGTCTGACTGGAGGCTGTAGAGGCGAGCCTGCAGGAGAAGAGGCAGAGGGCAGAGCTGTCAGCAATGCTGGGGTGGTAGAGGAGCCCCTGGAGGACAAGGGCTGGGACTCCACATCACAGAGGGAAGCTCTGGGAATGAGGAACTCACCTTGGCACTGTCATAGGGCTCGGTGGTGCCCGAAGGGGTTGCCATCAATGTTATGACATCGCAGTCAATGGTCTTATCCGGTGAGGGAGCAAATGTGTTCGAGATGACACCCAGGAAGTCAGAGATTCCCTTCCTCACCTTTTCAGTTGCACCTGAGGAACCTTCGGTCCTCTTGAAGAGAAAAGGCAGCACAGGGTAAGTATACAGAATCATAGAATGGTTTGGGTTGGAAAGGACCTTAAGAGCATCCAGTTCCAACCCCTTGCCATGAGCAGGGACACCTCACACCAGACCATGCCACCCAAGGCTCTGTCCAACCTGGCCTTGAACAGTGCCAAGAATGGGGCAGCCACAGCTTCTCTGGGCACCCTGTGCCAGCGCCTCAGCACCCTCACCGTAAAAAACTTCTTATCTCCAACCTGAACTTCCCATTTCAGTTTGAACCCATCACCCCTTGTCCTATCACTACCGCCCCTGATGCAGAGTCCCTCTCCAGCATCCTTGTAGCCTCATTCAGACACTGGAAGCTGCTCTGAGGTCTCCACACAGCTTCTCTTCTCCTGGCTGAACAGCCCCAATGTTCTCAGCCTGGATCCACATGGGAGGTGCTCCAACCCCCAACCATCCTCATAACAGTGCCTGCAGCAGCAGGACAAGTCTTGCTCTTTCCTGGGTAGGTTCCCTTAAGGGAGGAAGGTGTTCCTCCTGTCAAAAAACTGCTACCAAGGTGACTTGTGGCCAGGGCTCGGCTAGGAGGTGAGGGGTGCAGGCAGGCCTTAAAATAGATTTGTGGGCAACCAAGCCTGGGTTTTGCAGGAAGGAACAGCCAGTTTTGGGGACTGGTTTGTCACTGTGGTGGCTGTGCAGGGCTGACACAAACAGCTTGTGTAGAGGCCTGCTGCTGTCCTAGAGTGATGCTGCCACTATCCTGCTTACAGGGTGCACAGGGAAAGGGAAAGCACAGGGAACCTTCCTCCACTCATCTCCAGATGATCCTCACTGCTACAGCAAGGAAATCTCACATAGTGCTCAGCACCAAACCTACACCAGGGAGAACATCTGAAACTTGAAGCTTATGGTTATATGGTGGGATTTGCTCAGAGGACTGTGACCGTGGAGGTAGGTACATCCGATTGCCCCCCCACTTTGCTTTCCGCAACAGGAATCCCAGCTCTAACACCTCTACTCACTGCCAGCTTGTCCTTGACCACGCTGGCTGTAGCAGCGATCGTGCAGGCTGTGTCATGCTGCACTACTTGAGTGAACTCAGCCAGGTCCCGCTTCATGAATTCCAGAGCTTCCGTGGACTACAAGAAGACAACAGATAGATTGTGTAATCCTTCTGTGCTCCAACAAAGCCATGGCTGCTCTGGGAACACCAGTCACGTCACAGAGATTGAAGTGCCTTTAGCCCGACACGTGCAATAGGTAAGACTGCAATAACCTGAATAACAACAGGAACCTGCATGTCCAACACATGATGGAGGGGGATTAAATTAAGAATGCAGAAAGACACGTTAGGGAGAGCTTTGTTCTGAGTTTTGCATATAATTAACATAAACACTGCTGTCACAAGCAGGAAATCACAGAATCCCAGACTGGGCTGGGCTGGAAGCAACCTTAAAGCTCCTCCAGCTCCAACCCCTGCCACGGGCAGGGACACCTTCCACTGGAGCAGCTTGCTCCAAGCCCCTGTGTCCAACCTGGCCTTGAACCCTTCCAGGCGCAGGGCACTGCAGAGCAGCACTGCGAGCACCGGTACCTCCCCGCTCGGGGGGCGACCTCCACACCCGCCGAGCCCCGCGGCTCCCCGGCCCCGGTGCAGCGGGCGCCGCCCCCTCCTACCTTCTCCTTGACGGCCTGGTAGCTCTGCTGCAGCCAACTCCGCCACCAGCCCGCGTCCTCCCTGCGGCGACACGAGCGTGAGGCAGAGCCCGGGCCGCGCACCAGGACCAGCCCCGCTCCATCCCCGTCCCGTCCCGCTTCGTTTCGTTCCGTTCCGTCCCTTCCCTTCCCTTCCCGTTCCGTTCCGTCCCGCTCCATTCCGTTCCGCCCCGTCCCGTTCCCCACCGCTCCCCGGCCCGGTCCCGACGCGCTCACCCCTCCGCCATCTTGGCGGCGTGACGTCACCACTATTTACCGACCCCTCACCCCTCAGTGGGCCGCGGCTCCCGCTACGCCACTTCCCGTTCCTGCTCCTCCTCCGCCGAGGGCGGCCCCGGTACGGCGGCCGGGCGGGAGCGGCGGGGACCGGCGCCGGGCCCTCCGCGGCTGTGGCTGTGGCTGTGGCTGTGGCTGTGGCTGTGGCTGTGGCTGTGGCTGTGGCTGTGGCTGTGGCGAGGCAGCGCGGCCCCTGCGGGTCCCGGAGCCCTCTTCCTTCCCCCCTCCACTGACGGTGCGTTCCCGTTGTCCCCGCGGCGGCGGGAGCCATGGAGATGCAGTCGTACTACGCGAAGCTGCTGGGGGAGCTGAACGAGCAGCGCAAGAGGGACTTCTTCTGCGACTGCAGCATTATCGTGGAGGGGAGGATCTTCAAAGCGCACAAGAACATCCTGTTTGCCAACAGCGGGTACTTCCGAGCGCTCCTCATCCACTACATCCAGGACAGCGGGAGGCACAGCACCGCCTCGCTGGACATTGTCACCTCCGAGGCCTTCTCCATCATCCTGGATTTCCTTTACTCCGGGAAGCTGGATCTCTGTGGGGAAAACGTTATCGAGGTGATGTCTGCAGCCAGCTACTTGCAGATGACCGACGTGGTCAACTTCTGCAAGACCTACATCCGCTCCTCGCTGGATATCTGCAGGAAAATAGAGAGGGAAGCGGCTTTCTATCAGGCTGACAGCGGGAGCACCGGGTCTGCCAGAGAGGGCACCTCATTCAGCTCCAAGAGCCAGTGCTCTGCCTCTGTGTCCTCCCTGCAGGAGAAGGAAGGGATTTCGGACTGCCAGCAGGACCCTCCCTGCGGCGAGTGCAGTGGTTGCCATCCCCTGGAGCTCGTGGTCCGGGACCCCGTCAGCAGCGACTCCCCGGACGATGTCAACTCTTCACTGCCCAAAGGGGTGGAACCCAAAGTGGAGTTTGACTCGGATGAGGTGGAGGTGGAGGTGGAAGCGGGTGAGCGGCTGCCGCAGTACCCAACCCCGCTGTCTCTGGAGCAGATGGAAGAGGGGCTGCACAGCGGGCAGGCCATGGACTTGGCCTGCAATAACTATCACATGAAACAATTCCTTGAGGCCCTCTTGCGCAACAGCTCGGCTCAGAGAAAGGAGGACGTGGTCCATCACTTTGTCCGGGGCTTTGAGGGTAGGCCAGAGGACGCAGGGGTGGCAGTGAGCTCCATGATGGACATTCACAGCGACTGGTATGGTGAGGACACAGGTGAGAGGACTCAGGGGGTGCAGTCTGTAAGTTGGAGGAGGAAACCACCAAGTGTGCGACTTCCTTTGTTACTCTCGTTCTTGTGCAGGAATATATTGCTGAATATTATGCCATAGCCAAATAAACTATTGTTCTGGACTCCCAAAGAGCTGTACTCCTTTATTCAGTGCAGCGCTTGGCAGGTAAGTGTATCTGATGGCTCTTCCAGTCTCTCTGTGGCAGATGCTGGAGTTCAGTGTTGGTGCTAATGGTTTAATAAACGATCTCAGTCAGGACCTGATTGAAAGGATTGTGAAAAAAAACTCTTCCTCTTGTAGCATTAGTGCTATAAAGGGATCAGGAAGATGAGTTGAGCTGCCACAAGAGGGATCTGCTGCAGAACTAACAGAGCAGAAGTAGCTCATTCCACCAGAGCTCGTGCCAGCACATCAGCTGCTGGTGCTTTGAACTTCAAAAGGACAGAAATCGGCCCTATACAACACTGAGTGATGCCCAGGAATTCTTTTCAGAGCACCGAAAGCTTTAAACTCTGTGGTATTGCAGAAAGATGAGACTTAATTTTTACCTGGAGAGGCAGATCAGCTTTTCAACTGGGCACTGGAGGTTCCACTGCCTCCCGAGCCCCATGGGATGGGATGGCTCACACTGGCAGGAGTATCTCCCAGCAGCAGTGGCAGAGAGCTGGCAAAGAGAAAGATCAGGTCCAGATGAGTTTCTCCTGAAAAGGACAGTAAGGATTTGGGCATTTTAGTTGCTTACAGAGATGGAGGCAGCTCTGACAGGCAGTGCAAGTGTCATCAGTGGTCAGGATGTGGCAGATGCAGGAGTGGGTTGGGCACCAGGCAGGAAACCTTTCCCTGAGTATTCTACTCTTAGATAGCAAGTGCCCTCACATCACTTCCAGCTCAAGTGTGCATGTGTGATCTTAAAGCAAATAAACCCAATATGTTCTTTTACTGCTTTAAAAGAAGGAGTCTGATAACATCACAAGACACTGAAGGGTGGAGGTTGCCAGGACAGAGTCCTGTCACCACATTGTGCCTCTGGGTGGGGATGCGTAGCAAGGCAAGAGCATCTGGCACACAGAATTCATTTACTTTTTTTCCTCTAAGTCTTCAGACACTAATGACTCACTAAAAGGGTGGTGCTTCTAGAATTTGATAGAATCAGGTGGTGTGAGAGTGGAAACTGAGTGGTAGATGTGCTTTAAACAGGAATGAGGAAGCCCTCAAACATGCCTTAGGTCTGTTTCTCTGCTAAAACCAAACACCGAGGATGTTTACTGGGATGGGAGTATCAGTGCTTCCAGTGCTCCTGCTGAAGCGTTTTCAGAAGACACGACCAATGAGAAATGCAGAGTTGAAGATAAATACCAGTTACTTTCATGTGTCCACATCCATTCCTGGTTTCCTTCACCATGGAGGGAGGGGGAACAGGCACCTTGGGAGAGTCTGGAGCAAGGTGGAAGTAGGAACTGGATTTCTTGTTTGCTAAACAGAACTCTAACCACCCAGCAGGGATTAACAACACCTTGTGAAGGTCCCAAATCACGTGAGATGAATTTCATTCACGCATTAACACATTTAGACACTCGTTTTGGGGCTCTTTGAGACTGGATTGGACAAACCTCAGTACAAGGAACATTCCACAGCCTGGTGTAACTTACAGAGCTCAAGGCTCAATACACAAAGCCTTCCCTGGAACAGGGAAAACTGATATTGTAGGGTCACATCCCAGCCTTTATGCTGGAGGGGAAGCTCATGCCTGGGCTACTGCTGCTGCTGCAACACTGCAATACCCATGTGTATGGAAAATGTAATATTTAGTTTTAATCCTCTTCTTTTGCCTGACTTCATAAATTACATATTACTTGTGTTCATGGAGTTTAATTTCAGGAGAAGGAAGATATCCTCAGCAAATGTATTGGGAGCCCTTCGTCTTGTTACTACCAGTAGAAAGGCTGAAGTGACTGGCAGTAGAAACAAGCATTTCCTGTTTTCAGGTGGGCTCCCCACACATCAATTTAGGCACTTTGTAAAAGCACATAGAAATATTGTGCTACTACAATATGTAATTTGTGTTAAAAGATTTAGGATTTAATGCTGCTTAATGCTAACGGTATCTTAGGAAATGGGAGACTTTGACAGTGGAGATAGTGCAGAGACCCCCACTGCACTAAAGGCAAAGGTGTGGTACTTAAGTGCCTTCTTAAAAGCAAATGAATGCACTGAGAGCCAACTCCCTCAGGGCAGCA
This sequence comes from Myiopsitta monachus, assembly GCA_017639245.1. Lineage (NCBI taxonomy): Eukaryota > Metazoa > Chordata > Aves > Psittaciformes > Psittacidae > Myiopsitta > Myiopsitta monachus. The sequence continues at coordinate 2,024,656 of CM029917.1, read as the reverse complement.
GCTGCGTAAGTACAGACAGGCTGAGCATTCAGGGATGCCATCACCTGCAGCTGTGTTAATGTCTTCTGGAACTGCACAACCTGCAGCAATCCCAGGTAAGGGAAATGCGGAGAGAGAGGACAGTGTGCTTGTCTTGACTCAGGTTTGCAGCGGGGAGGACGAGGAGCTGCCGCTGGAAATCTGCCTCACCTAACGCGGTGTGTTTCTTCCCCAAAGGTGACGTGTTAGTGGTGCCCATCAAGCTTCACAAATGCCCGTTCTGCCCCTACACAGCTAAGCAGAAGGGAATCCTGAAGCGGCACATCCGCTCCCACACAGGTGAGCGGCCCTACCCCTGCGAGACCTGCGGGAAGCGCTTCACGCGCCAGGAGCACCTCCGGAGTCATGCCTTAAGTGTAAGTTGGAAAGATTCTGTCTCTCCAGGAGCTTTGGCAAGTTCTTGGTGTTTCCCGATTTCCCAAAATGTGGCGTTCAAAGTGGTTGTTGCTGATGGGAGGTTAACTTGCCTAGGAATAAGTAACAATAGTACTAATGCATACTACAAGATCCTGCCCCTGGTTCAGGGCAGTCCAGGCACAACTACAGGTTGGGTGGAGAAGTGAGCCAGAGTAGCCTGAGGAGAAGGACTTGGGGGTGTTGTTTGATTTGAAACTGAACATGACCCAGCTTCAGTGTGTGCTCACAGCCCAGAAACCAGCCAAGTCCTGCGCCGCATCAAAAGGAGCGTGACCACGGGTTGAAGGAGGTGATCCTGCCCCTCTGCTCTGCTCTCTTGAGACCCCACTTGCAGCACTGTTTGCAGTTCTGGTGTCCTCACATAAGAAGGACATGGAGCTGTTGGAACAAGTCCAGAGGAGGCCACGAGGATTATCAGGGGCTGCAGCACCTCCCATATGGAGCCAGGCTGAGAACATTGGGGCTGTTCAGCCTGGAGAAGAGAAGGCTACGTGGAGACCTTAGAGCAGCTTCCAGTTTCTGAAGGGGGCTACAAGGATACTGGAGATGGACTGCATCAGGGACTTGAGGACAGGACAAGGGGCGATGGGTTTAAACTTAAACAGGGGAAGTTCAGGTTGGAGATAAGAAGTTCTTTCCTGTGAGGGTGCTGAGGCACTGGTACAGGGTGCCTGAAGAAGTGGTAAATGCTTCATCCCTGGCAGTGTTCAGGGACAGGCTGGACAGAGCCTTGGGTGACATGGTCTGGTGGGAGGTATCTCTGCAGGGGGTTGGAACTGAGTGATCTTAAGATCCTTTCCAACCCAAACCAGTCTGTGATTCTAAGTTTAAGCCACTGATAGCTGGGTTGTTAGTACTTGTGTAGCTCCAACTTGGATTTGTGTAGTGCTAAGTATGATGGGATCACCTGCCCTTTAGCTGAAGCAGAGGTGTTTTTCTGGTGCAAAGCAGAGCCCCAGAAGGAGCTAAAGGAGGCAGATAGCCTTTTCTACCAGAGTGTTTCCATTTTAACTTCAGGTGCATCGATCAAACAAGCCAATAATCTGCAAAGGCTGCAGGAGAACCTTCACGAGTAGCCTGTCACAAGGGCTGCGGCGCTTCGGCTTGTGTGACAGCTGTACCTGTGTGACCACCACCCACGAGGACTCGATGCCCATCAACCTCAGCCTAATGGAGCAGTCATCAGAAGGCCAAGAGAAGGGTGATGCCGATAACGACTGGCCTATATATGTGGAGTCTGGAGAGGAAAACGATCCAGCCGATGATGAGGATGCTGATGACAAGCAGGAGATCCACAGGAGCTTGTCAGACCGAGAAACACTTATGTAGCAGTGAGAGTAGAGTGGGAGTATTTGAAGTGTCTCTGTGACAGTGGTCTGTCTGTGACACAAAACTGAGTATTTGCCCAGTTAGTGAGATTGTGCTGGTTTTTATTATTCCATTTTTTAATAGAAAAGTGGGGAGAATTGGATTTTTTAATACTTTTCAGTGCTGTGCACCAGAAATCTGTGAAGAATCTGCTGTCTGGGGTTCATAGAGGTTGTACTTGAGCAATCTCCACTGGTGTCTCTGCCTCCTAGTCTTGATTTTTATGGGTGGAACATCTCTGTGTGTTTTGATAACAGGTCTCTTCAAATAATGCTGTCATGGTCCTTAATCCCTGATCTGAAAGGGGCCCCATCTTCTCTCTGAAGATTACATTAAAAGAAGTGTGATTTTCACCCATCATCTTGGGCCTTTTCTAAGCTAAGTTGTGATCCTTTTGTAGTAGGACAGTATTCTCTAAATTGTAAAGGTTAAGGGTTTATTTAGAGTGGATTTGACCTGGAAACCAGGGCAGACACCCAGGAGAACAAAACCGTGCTGCTGCTGAGAACATAGACAGTAAGAGTTAAATACATTTTATCTAACCTTAACTTTGCAGGTATTTGGAAAGGAAGCTTCTCCTTCTGAATTGTTTTTACTGCAGCTTCCTCTCTCAAGAGCTTGGACTGCAGAGCTTTGGATGTGTGTCTGATGTCCTCTAGACTTTGGTAGTCTTGGCTTAAGCACACGTTATGGTGTTGTGTGTCCTGGTCTCTCCATTTAGGCTGAGTGAACTGCTCAATTCTCTTCTTCTTTTCATGGTAGATGTGGAAAGCTGTCTGTCAGGTCCTATGGGAATTGTGGTGGTGGCAGACGAAGCAGCCACATTCACCACTGGTGTAGCTGAGGAGTAGTTAAATATAAATGTCTGAGCTGAGTATGAAAGAGCTCTGACGACCCTTTTTGAAGCTATTGGATAGGAAAGCTCTGAATTTTTTACTGGTCTCTTTATGCAGATCCTTTCCTTTCTCTTTTACTCTATTTTCTTTCAGTCTTTGATGATCCTTCTCATGGTTTATGTTGTGTGAATTTATCCAAGTATTTGTGTTGTTTTGTTGTTTTTTACAAAAACCTCTGGTGTGGACCTCCTGCTTCTTTGCTGGGATAGATAAAGGTTGGTTTCCAAAGAAGGTGAGATCCTTTTTACCTTTCCAGTAGCAAACTGATAGAAGCTATCGAAGATCAAGCTGGGAAGCTTTAGAAGAAAACACTCCACCACCAGAAAGCCTGTTTGCTTATGGATACCCTCCTGTTTCCTAACGAAGAGCAAAACTGAAATATACTGTGAAATAAGACTGTTAATGCTTCTTTACTGTGGTGTTCATAAGTGTTTCCAGGAAAAGACAAGTTGTAGGAGTCTTTCTAGCTGGAGTAAGTGCTAGATCAGAAGCCTGTGGCTGACTAAGAGTGAGCAGTTCCTCCCACTTAACAAGGCAGTGAGTGCTTCCTCAGGTTTTAGCGTAAAGACTTTACGCTTGCCAAATGTTAGACAGAACCTAAAACCCGAAGAGCCCTCTGATTTAACTAGTTGGATTCTTTTTGCCTATCCTGTGCTTTTATTTGACATAGTGAAAAAGAACAGTTCAGCTTCTCTGTCTGCTTCATCCTGCAGTGATGTTGCAATTCGCTCAAGGGCAGTGGTTCTGGTCTCACAAATGCAGTTGAGAATTCATTGCCAGATGGGGTAGGGTGAGGAGAGAAGAAACAAGCTGCTTTTGAAACAGCCACTTTCCTGGTGGTTCCTGAAAACAGCAGAAGGTAACAAGGTTTGCTTTGAAACGGTCTGGTCTTGAGTGCCACGTTCACAAGGAGACCCTGGCATCACAGGCTGTAATTTCAGTTGCATGAGCTTTCAGTAGCCCCTATTCCAGATCATCTGTAGATCTGAGTTTGTAATAGCTGAACAGTGTCATGCTGACACAAATCATCATAGAAACTGGGATATCATCTTTAAAACTTGAGGGCTGTATACCCCTATTTTAGTCGTCTAAATCAAAACCATCAAATGCCAACTTGTGTAGGTGCCAAAGTTGGAGCCAACCTCTGGTTTTGGGTCATTGGGGGTTTTGAATACCTGAGCAAAACAAGGGGCTGTAAATCCTGGTGGCACATTGCAAACTCCCCCCTCCAGCTGACCAGGGCTAAGCCTTTGGGGTACTACTAGATCTTTGTTGAGTCCATCCAACATTGGAGGGTATTTTGGGGGTTATCTGCTTAAGGGTGAACTTCTGCATGTGAGAACACCTGGAAAAGAGTCACAGATTATCCGTGTTGGGAGACAAACTTGCTAATGGAAGTGGGATAAGAATGTAAATAGGGATCCTAACTGGTATTTAGCGGCCAGGCATCCCAATTTCTGTTCATTCTAGCATGAAGGTGCCACCTCATTGTAAATATTGGTAGAAGCCAGTAGACATGGACTATTGGCTGAGCGTGGTTCTGGCTGGTGCAGCACAAACTGTTGGGAGATTCAGCTTCTCCCATGGCTGACTCTGAAACTGAAGACACTCAGAGTAGGGAGAAGAAACCTCTTGTGAAAGTCTGTGTTGTAAGAGCTGCAGGAAGAGACCTTCAGCCCTTTTACTTGAGCTTTCCTTGGTCTTAGAGATTGTTCTTGTGTGTCTTGTGCGTAGAGAATGGCGCTGTGCTGAGGTGTGTGTACCACGGGGAAGGGGTGCGGGGGGGGGGTTCACGTGCCAGGCTGAAGGTGACCACCACAATGGTGTTTCCTGTTGAACTGTCATGTTGTGCTGCTTTGTTTTCAGTGGAGTCCTTCAGCCTTTGTACTTAGGATGTAGATTAGCCCCATTCTTGTGAGCGGGTGTTCATGTAAAGCTGTTTGCTGTGCTTTCCACTTAGTTTTTTGAATGTTTTCCCTCAAATCTTTCACTGTAGGTGCAACCTCCACAAGCTTTGAGAAGAGGATGTGGCTGGTTTACAATATTCATATGGTGCTTGATGAAGAATCAAAAAGAATGGGTTTAGGGACGTTATTTCCAGTATAATCTTTCTCTCAAAGGTTTTTAAAGGCCCTGCAGACTTAGTAGCTTGAAGTCTTGGCTCGGCCCCACTGGCTTTGTTTGGGATTATGTGTTTGAATGGACTTTTGCACATAATTGCACTGTATTTCATGAAAGGGATACATGCTGCACTGGTATTTGTGGTGCATTTACCATCTTGGTGCAAGACCTTGTAAATCTTCAAATGTGGTCGTTGAATTTCCTGCTGTTTTGTAAGGCAGTTTCATAACTGGGGTCCTTTGGTCTAGATGAAATGAGGAATTCTTAGAAACCAAACCTTATTTGTAGAAGCGACTTAACTATTGTGTGGATCTTGGAGCGTTTTGATTGTCTAGACAATAAAACTCTCTGTGAGGGTTGCTTTGATTTATTATTTTACCATTCAGAAGTTGCCTGAGCAAACCTGGGAGTGTCTGGAATAAGGCTCCAGTTTGATTTCTGGGGATGAGAAATGAATATATCCATTTCTGGTGCCTGTTTGCAAGCAAGATGTAGATTCTTGATAGGAAAGGATGAAAAGGAAGCTGTCAACTTGCAAACCAGCTGACTTTGGGGGGGGGGTGTGTGTTAAAATATCTTTTCTATTAAGAGCCCTGTTTCCCTCACCAATTGTGGTCATTTTATAATCACCGGAACTTTTGAAACTCTTTAAAGCTTTTAATTTCTCATGTTGGGGGAGCAAAAGCCACCCAAGCGGGCAGCAGCCACTGGTGCTGGCTGGAAGAAAACCCTGTCAAAGACCCACAATAAAATGGGCACAGGAGGGGGAGCAGCCTCCCAGATATCCTGTCTAGATCATTTGGAATGATATTGGCTATTTCACAAACTGATATTTAAAACCTGGATTTACCTGTTGATTTGGAATGTCCTGAATCAGAATCAGAATAACCCCTTCTTCCTTTCCACTGTTTTCATTCAAGCAGTGAAATCTGTTCGCTTTTCTTGGGATCTGCAGGTTTAGACTTTTTGGTTCAGAAATGCTTGGGAATTCTTCATTTGGTGGTATTAAAGGGTTCTGGATCCAGCTAAAGTTCCCTGTGAAACACCCCTGAACACAGCCACCTCTTTGGGGTTTGTTAGTTGTTAATAGGCAGTGTTTGGATACCGGTAAATGAAAAAGAAAGAATTGAACCAAACCAAACAGCCCCCCACAAAAAAAAAACCTCTTAAAAGAATGTGCCATACACAGGAATTGTAAATGCTGTCCCCAGACACCACAGGGCAAGATACTGGAGGCCAGCTGTATGTTCTCATCTGTCCCATCTGAATCTGATGCATCCAACTCAGTTTGCTTTCAGGCTTTCTCTGAATGTCCATCTTTGACATTTTGTTCCTGTTTTCTCTCTCCTTTTGCTGTTTACTGAACTTTAAAATGTAGCAGATGATGACTATGAGCAAAAAGTGCTCCAGTACAAGCAAAAGAAGGGTACTTCTAAAAACAAAACCAGCCAAGATAATGCAGTATCCAGTGTTAAGCAGATTGTTTTGATGAGAGAGAGTAGCAGAAGAAAGGGCTGATAGCCAGCACTGCTTCCACAGGGATCTGGGATCAATAGTTCTATGTGGGAAGAAGATGCTCTGAGCTGTGGGTCTCTGTGGTGTCAGCTTTTCAGCACTCACAGACAGTCTGGGACATGCTCTGGGGGGCTGTGTGACCCCAGCAGCCTCTCCAGGTTTAATAACTGGATGTTTTCCATGGATCAGTAAGAGAGGTGCTGATGTTTTCTCACGAGTGTACCTGCCCCACTGCGGGATGTGTGTGAGGTGGAAGGGAGAAAACCGAATTGAACCAAAGCTGAGAATCCCTGTGCATCACCACCACACGTTTACCCTTTGTGAGGGGTGGGGATCACATCTTTAAGTGCTTTTTGTAATGGTGTTTTTTCTACAGTGGGGCATTACTGAGTTCATCTTTATGTTAATTTGTGTGTACACTATATATGTTTATATTGTTGTATGTAGTCTGGTTCTTTTCTAGTTAAAGAACAGAAAACATTAAATAAATACTAATCTCGCAGTAAATCTACTTTTTTTTCCATGGAAAATGACTATTTTTCCATGTCTAATTGAATTCTGTTGGTACAGGGTTAGGATTTGGGTTTCTGGTGGAGCTACTCACAGGTGATGCTTGTGCTGCCTCTGCTAATGCCACTTCAAACCTCAGTTTGCTCAGGCTCTGTGCTCTGTTGGAGGTGGGCTGCTGGGTGTGCTGGCAGAGGGAGGATTCCTCCCTGTGCTCAGTGCTTTGGGACAGGGTATTACCATTTCCTTTGCATCTTGAAAAGTGTTCTCCTGGTGACCTGGAGGCCAAACAAATGTTTGTATTTGTGCCAGAAGACAAGAAGGATGCAGCGGGATCTTAATGCAGAAATGACATTTGGTTACCAAAACCCAGGTCAGACAATGCCGAATGTGGGTTGATAATGATTGTATCAGCTCTAGGTCATTTTAATAAAGCGCCCAGAGAGGCTGTGGCTGTCCCATTCCCGGTAGTACTCAAGGCCAGGTTGGATGGGGCTTGGAACAACCTGCTCTAGTGGAAGGTGTTCCTGCCTATGGCCCTGGATGAGCTTTAAGGTCCCTTAAGCCTGAACCAGGATGGGATTCTGTGACTTTTTTCCTAGCTTGGACGCTCTCACTCTGCAGACAAAGCTGCAGCCGACTTTTATCCTTTCTCTTGTCCCCCTGACCCACTGCAGGTTCCTGTTACATTCTGCAATGAGTGTGCACCATCAATGGCAAGAGCTGGGGGCTGGGGTTGTGCTGCGTTACCCTCAGGAGGGAATGACAAGGACAAAGATGCTGATGGTCTTCGGAATGACTTCTGCTGGTCCCCTCTTGAGCCTGTGATGTAAAAGCAAGATAAATGATAGGAAATCTGCAGGGGCGAGCAGAGGATGGGCATGGACCTGTGAGGTGCCATGGCTGGAGGAGGCTGCTCAGGTGTAGGTACACCCCATGGAAGTGGCTTCAGTTGATAATTAACACCATTGCCCAGTGGACTGCAAAGATCCATGTGAAATACTGTGTAACTTCCAACTGCTTTCGTGTTCAAGGGTGATTCATCCAGCTGGTCAGGTACAGAGCGGGATCTGTTGGGGTCTTGTGCAAGAGCAGGCCTCAGGGAAGGTCTTAAAGTGCGTTTAAAGGGAGGCAATCTCCAAACCCACAGCTTCAGATGGTTTAAGGAAGGATGTTTGCTAAAATGGCAGGAATTAGGCTGGTGAAAAACATTGTTCAGAGAACTGGATACAAGTTATGAATAATAGTGCATGATACACTGGCAGAATGTTTCTAGCAGGGGAAGGAGTATTTAGATGTGGTTTGCTACAGGAGGGGAAGGAACAATTGTTTCAAGATGGAACCGCTTGAGTTCATGGAAAGGAAGGCTGAAAAGGACGCAAAAGATAAGGAAGGCAGAATGGCTCCCATGGGAAAACAAGTATTTGTGAGAAATAACTGGAGTGTCAAGAGCACCAAAAAGAGAAGACCCTGGGAGAAAGAAGAGGAAGGAGAAAGAAACCAAACTTCGACTGAGGGAAGGTGAGAGGCTCGGGTACTGCGTTTGTTCAGGAGATCACAGATATGCACATGGAAAAACCAACGTTGCATCTCTTCTAGAGGAAGCTACAAAGTGAAAAAGAGAGGATTTGGGTCACCAAGGCTCCAGCTACCCGTGAAGGTGTGAGCAGGGAGCGCTTGGGGCATCGCCTCCCTCCCGGGCGGCGAGTGGGTGCGGGGCGAGGCGAGCAACCCCGGCTGCGGGCGGGCGGGCGGAGGCAGCCGCTGGGCTGCGCCTGCAATCGGTGCGTTGCCCCTTTAACTGTGTCCCCGGCCCTCGGGCGTCTCTGTCCAACGCCCACGTCAGCAAATACCTTTTGTTTCTCTCCCGTTCGGGCTCTCGGGGCTGCGGGACCGGCGCGTCGCCTCCAGCCACCGCCAGCCCCGCCGCGGGGCCGGGATCCCGCACCCACCGCCCGCTCCCCTTGGATCAGCGGCAGCCGCCCGCAGGACGCGCCCGGTGAGTGGCGGCTCCAGCACGCCGGTAAGGCCGGGCCGGGCGTTGGGATCTGGGGGCGAAATCGACGCCGGAGCGGCTCCCGCTGCGGGGGCGGCTCCGGGCTCCGTGCGCTGAGGTTTCCGTGCGCGGCGGCCCCCCGGAGCCGATCGTGGCTCGGGCTGCGCGGCGTCCTCCGCGGGCGCCATTTGCAGCCCCGGGCGCGGCTGGAGGGAACCGGGCGCGGCAACAAAGGGCTGCGCGGGAGCGGGCGGCGGGGCGCGGCGGGAGGGGCGCCGGCAGCGCGGGGAGGCTGCGGGCAACGCGGGCGGGCGCGACTCGGGACACGCTGCACGCCCGGCACCGGGCGGCGGGGAGCCCCGGCGGAGCGGCAGCGGGGGCTCCGGTACCGCGGGCGGCTCCGGGCTGCACGCACAGCCCAAAGCAACACAGCCCCGCCCGGCTCGGCGGAGGGCAGCGCACCCTCGCCGGGAGCACCGGCGGCGGCGGCGGGCGCCGCGTTGCCCGCGGCAGGAGCGGCTCCGCGCTTCGGCGGGCGGGTCCGGGGGCGCCGGGCGCCTCGGGCGGCCGAGGGCTGAGCGGCCAATGCGGGCGGGCGGGCGGGTGAGTGACGGCGATCTCCGCCAATGCCGGGCGAGCCCGGGCCGAGAGGGCTGCGCCCGCCGGGGCGCCGCGCCGGGTCCCGGTTCTGATCCGTTTTGGAGGCGATGCGGTACCGGCGGCTGGAGGCGCGGACGCGGTGCCTGTCCGGGGGAGCTGCAGTTGCTCCTCGTCATCCCAAATAGCGTGTGGTGGCCTCGGAGCCCAGCGGGCTGCACCCCCCGGCCCTGCAGCCTCGGAAGGAGACGTTGCCGGCTGCAGCACACGAGTCCCCACCGCACAGCGTGCGCCTACTCGGCTGCTCCATCGGGGTTCTCTCCTGGGAACGTCCGTCTGTGCATGCTATGATTCAAATAGATCAGATTATTCGTAAGGGTAACTGCAAAATCGGACCTGACATCGTTGGCTGAGTCGCACAACGCTGAAGTCGAGAGACCTGATGGTTTTCTTTATTTTTCAGAGCAACGCTTCATTTCAGCTGCTCTGGAATGGAGATTTCTTCTCACCAGTTTCACCTCTTGCAGCAACTGAATGAGCAGCGCAGGCAGGACTTGTTCTGCGACTGCAATATCCTGGTGGAGGGGAAGGTCTTCAAAGCACATCGAAATGTGCTCTTTGCCAGCAGCGGCTATTTCAAGATGCTGCTCTCACAGAGCTCGAAGGAGACAAGCCAGTCGACAACAGCCACATTCCAGGCGTTTTCTCCTGACACGTTCACGGTTATCCTGGACTTTGTGTATTCAGGGAAACTGTCTCTGACGGGTCAGAATGTGATTGAGGTCATGTCTGCTGCCAGCTACCTGCAGATGACCGATGTTATCAGCGTGTGTAAAACCTTCATCAAGTCCTCCCTGGACATCAGTGAGAAGGAGAAGGATCGTTACTTCAGTCTGTCAGATAAAGATGTTAATTCGAATGGTGTGGACCGGTCCTGCTTGTACAGCTCAGGCTGGAGGGCGGAGAGCAGCCCCCCACACTCACACTTGAGTCCAGAGCAAGGGACGTGTATGATGGGTGGGAATACATGGAGTGGTTTCAGCTACTACCCAACTACTCCAAGGAACACCTCGCAGCAGCTCTCCAAGCATGAGCAACGGCAGGACTCTGGGAAGAAACCCCGGCACCCGGGGCCACAGCCGCCCTCTGACATCCTGCACTTTAAGTCCAGTAAGCTGGAGGAGAGGGCAGCCGAGCCCGGTGGGCATGGTGCTCCGGCTGAGGAGCAAGTTCAGATTGAAGCAGAGGCTGAATCTCCTCATGTGGGCTACCAGTATGGGCAGGGCTCTGATGTGATGCCAAGGAGCCTGGCTGTGCCACAGCCGGAGCATGAATCACCCCGTTCCTCCAGTAAATTGAAGGCTTCGAAGGCAGAGGAGCAGTACACAAGCATGCCCTCCATCCTGGGAGTCATGGGCAGCTGGGCTGAAGGTGAGTGACCACTAATGCTGCAGGGGCCCAGTCACCTCTCAGCACGGGTTCTGTCTGCAAGTAAATGTGCTTTGCTGAGTGTACAGTATCCACAAAACCAGCTTGTTGCCCAGAAATCTAAGTTTGGAAAGTTTAAGTCTTAATTTTGACATTTTGAAGTACATGGTTTATTAAAACTTTCAAAGCAGTGGTTCTACAGCTTCATCTTATGAATTTAATTTGGGATTTTGGGGGATGTTTTCCAGCTTATTGTAAAAAAGCCAACAGCCCCCTCCTTTCAATCCTGTGTGACATACAGGAGAACACAAGATCTTTGTGCTTGAAAAGACCTATGAGAATATTTTCGTAATAAAAGTTATTTGCCATTATGCTCTGTAGAATGCCTTTTCCCGAGTGTTACATGACTAGATGTGTTATCATAGAATCATAGAATCAGGCTGGGTTGGATTAGAAAGGACCTTAAAGCTCATCCAGTTCCAATCCACTTCATGGGCCTCACACTAGACCATGTTGCCCAAGGCTCTGTCCAGCCTGGCCTTGAACGCTGCCAGGGATGAAGCATTTACCACTTCTCTGGGCAACCTGTGCCAGGGCCTCACCACCCTCACAGGGAAGAACTTGTGCCTTTATCTAACCTGAACTTCCCTTATTTAAGTTTAGATCCATTCCCCCTTGTCCTATCGCTACAGTCCCTGATGAGGGATCCCACTCCAGCATCCTTATAGCCCCCTTCAGATATGAATCTATTTCTTTTTCAAACCACCTTGTTTCCTAGCAGACGATCTGCCCAGGATGAGGTTCAAGTGCCCGTTCTGCACTCACGTGGTGAAGAGAAAAGCTGACCTCAAGCGGCACCTGCGGTGCCACACAGGGGAGCGGCCATACCCCTGTGAGGCGTGTGGGAAGAGGTTCAGCCGACTGGATCACCTCAGCAGCCACTTCCGAACAGTACGTACCCCAGGAAATGCATCACTTGCTTAACACGTAATTAACCACAGTATGAATGGATCTGGGTGATATGGTAACTCCTGTAAAGAAGAGGTAATAGGGAATTCGGGTTTGCTGAAGTCAGTTTGAGGCATATTTTGTATGAAAGTGGATGAATTTGTTAACTGGTGCTCACAAAGGTACAGAGCTGAAGCAGGCAGCTACTGCCTCTCAAAATGAGTTAACTCTGCCATTTCACACTACTCCAGCCCTACTTTTTGTCATCTTAACCCCCACTTCTTTGTGGATACATTATCAAATCCATTCCTTTCCATTTTCCCAGATTCATCAGGCTTGCAAACCCATCTGCAGGAAGTGTAAGCGCCACGTGACGGAGCTGACGGGACAAGTGGTCCAAGAAGGGACAAGGCGTTACAGACTCTGTAACGAGTGCTTGGCTGAAGCTGGCATAGACAGTATCCGCATTGACTTGGAGGCAGAAGCACCCCTGGAATTTCCACCAGATGGAGACAAGGATTCCAGGTGGCACTATGGGGAAGATAACAGATCAGATGTGGAGATCGTGGAGGATGGGTCAACCGACTTGGTCATTCAGCAAGTTGATGACAGTGAGGATGAAGCAGATGAAAAGGAAGTAAAACCAAACATCAGGTAGCTGCAAGACAAGAACTAGGAATTCCCTGTCAGAGGGAGAAGGCACTGTCTTGACAATACAACCTCCACCAGCCTGTTGTTAACCATATGGAGACAGTGGTTTCTCCTGAGCAGGTCCGGACTTGCATGTATCTACAGACATGCCATTGCATCCGTCCTGAGTTCTGTGATCAAAAGACCCATATTTGCTTCACCAGAGATGATCCATCCTTAAATCATATAATGGATGAGGAAGGGAACAGAAGTACTACATGGATAACTGTATAGGAGACAATGGATCACTTCTGAAACCCTCTTTCAAGAGAGTGAGGTCTAAATACTTTAAAAAGTCACACACCATGACATTGCCCATTCGTTAAACTAGCAGAGATGTGGGGTTTCAATGTAATATCATCTGGTGATTCAGTAAGTATAAATACCCTGACGCCAGAATATAAAGACAACCTCTCTTCAGTATTCAGAAATGAAGATAATCTTCCATGAAGTCTTCATATTATGATAAGGAAAAAAAGGCAGCTAATTGACAGAAAGCATATCAAAATGTTTTAGTACATTTGTCTGGAAAAGCACTTTCTTGTAACATTTCTTAGAGTCTGGAGAATCTTTAGCAGATGGTTCATTCAAGACCTATTTCTTTACAAGAGAATAAACACATGAATGCTAGTCCTAGTCAGCACATCAGAGAGCAAGCGATCACAGATGAGGATCATTACTTGGTGCCAGTAGATGTTCTATTCATTCTGAAAATTGGGAACTCAGACAGGGCTCTGTCTTAATAAGGACCAGTAAAAGACTTCCTGGTTTTTAAACACCTCTCAGAAGTGCCAGACTGCCGTGGCTGGTAGCCCTGGGCCCGCAGCTTGCTGATGGCAGTGTCAGCCACTCCATGCCACCATGAAGGAAACAATCCTTCAAGGTTACTTTAGTTGGTGTTTTCCCTTTGTCCCCTCTTTTATTTGCCAGTCCTGGTGGCAGAGCAATTTGTACAGTATATATACCATAGCACTAGACGTGGAACCGAGGAGATCCATCTGAAACCATTGACAACTCTTGTTTGTATTGACCTGTGCTCAGTTTAAACTGGTGAGTTTTAAGATGGAATCATTATCAGTTTCTATATCCCAGAGTCATTCACTCACTGGGAGAATATACTTTAACCTTTTCCAGTCTGTACCATATGCCAATGAGAATGAGATGTACCAGGAGCTCTAGACATCATATTTGTGTAATTTCACCTACAATTAGACTCCAAGAAATGACTAAAGGTGAAGAAAGTTTACGTCTATAATGAAACCAGCCACTTGGGTTTGGTACTTAGGGAGTTTACGGTGTAAATGGGAGAGGAGCAGAACAATGCTCCTGGGTGCTGCTACTCTGTGTTTGCTCGGGCAGACCCGAATCTGAACACAGCCTTCATCCTACAGCCATTGAACTCCATGGCTATAGGCTTAGAAAACTTTAATTCTTTTCCTTTATACAACTTTGTAAGCATGTTTGTCTGAAAGCCGGGATTGATTACAGACAATCCCATATATACACTATATAATCTCTTTGCCAGGGACTGCTCAAAAGTCACTAGTTTATTTTTATTTGTGTAAAAACTGTACAGCTTTATCACTATCATCCTTAGCAGAGAGCAGCATTTTCATGCCAGGCTGCAGATGGCAGCTGGTGGGTCTCACACAGCAGATCGAGTGCTTCCTGCTAAGTTCAGTGGAAGCGTTGGGCACTCTTCCCTTGGAGAAGCATCTGCTTCATCTGCTCCATGGAGATGAGATAGGGTACTTTGATTGTTCCTACAGGAATTATCATCTGTTGGCTTAGATTTGGGATGGGGGTAAAGTGGGGGACGTGGAATTCTTTCTGGTGACCCATATGAAAGTGTCTTTTCCAAAGAAGGCTTACACTTGTTTTGATTTTCCGTTCCACCTGGGTCAGGAGTCCACAGAATGGACATGATGGGTCACCAGTGGGGTGATTCCTTGGAGCTAATTATTCCCAAAATACATATTAATAAATGGCTGAGAAACATTCCTGAGCAACCTCAGCTAAATCAAATCTAGAACAAAGAAATATATGAGCAAATGTGGAATGACTTTTAGCAAATTTCAAGAGAGAATGCTTGCTGATATCAAGTTCTTTCCATTTCCCTTTACATGAAACATAATAAACTGAAGGTACCTGTACCTGCTGTCCCAAGGGGGGCTGGGATTAGTCTCTGTGTGTGTTTGGGGATGGATTAAGGGGAGGGGAAAAGAAAGTGCCACTGCAGGTGTGAAATCTGAGCTGCCAACTATAAAGATGAGGCTGCTCCTCAACAGTGGGAGCATTTTTAGGAGCAAAGGGATTTTGGGATCAATACTCAAGCTAACTGGGTACCATAAATCTAAGGATACTGAGGACCAAATGCTTCAGAAATTTAAATGAAGTGGCTATAAGTGGGCAAATGGAACAATCCATCCATGTGAAGGCATTTCCTTTTTAAACACAGGCAGATTAATTGCTGATTTGCCTGGCAAATAAGGGGGTTACTGCTTTGATACGTTATTTGCATTCTCAGTAGCATAACTAGATGACTAGTAATTTTTAAAGTATCTTGCTAAGCTTTAGCTCCAGCTGCCATTCCCACAGGTCAGCTGTGGCTTGTATTTTAAAGAGGTTGCCAGTTTTACGTTTGTTGCCTTCATTTCAGTTGTTCCCTTATTTTTGTATTGCAAGACAAGATAAATGTTAAGTGCCTTCTGTTTTTGACATCCTTCACTGTACATAGCCATATATTTTCCTTGTCCTTCTCTTCCATGAAAGTAAATCCTTTCTGTTTTCTGCTCATCTCCCATCTGCTGACTGTCTTTATCATGTTCCTGTGAGGATCACACACCACTCCTTAGCAGAAGTAACATTTTCTTTTCAAGGAGGAAAGATCCTCCAGAGTTGTTCCCACAGGGTTTAATTTCCCTGGCAATAACTGATTTGAATGTGTTGCTTTTAGACCTTTGTCAGGTCTGAGGTAGGACACCTGCTTTTATCTTTAAATACTAGAGAAGGGTGCATAGAACTGCATTGGTTTCTGCTACTGGTTGATCATGCAGAGTCTGTTTCTATCCTGGCTCTGTAGAGCCAAATAACACTTGAGAGGTTTAAGTTGTAGTGCAGTGCTGGAGCAGCAGCCTCAGAGGCAGTGTCCATGACTCGGCTTGACAAAGCCATGGCTGATGTGATCTTGGCACTGGCCTTCCTCCTGCGGGAGGTGGGATAGGGACACCCAGAGCTCCCCCACGGCCACAGGTCTGATCCCTCTCAGTTTTGCTTTTTATTATTTTTAGCTTGTACTTCTTTCATCTTCATGTTGCTTTGAATGCTCTTAAATACTACATTGTAATGCATGTTTTGATTCCTCACTGGTTTTCAATACATCATTCTCCTGAAATTTGCTTTTCCATTCCCTGTTTCATCCAACATTGGAGGGATGTCCGCTTCACGTGACATTCCTCTTGGATACCTCGACTCCCTGTGTAATTCTGGTGGCTTTGTCCTTTTCTCCCCTCTCTCTGTCCTTTGTCACTGCCAAGTGGCCTCCTGGGGACAAGGCATAGCTGTGGACTTGGCAGTGCTGCGGTGAAGTGTTGGACTTGATGATCTTAAAGGTCTTTTCCAACCTAGACAATTCCATGATTCTTCTTGCTTGGCTTGTGTTTATTGTTGTGTTCACAAAACCACAGTCCAGAGTGAAGACACAGATTCATGGTCCTCTGGCCAGTGTCTCACCTTTAACTATCCTTATTTCCTGACAGCTGTCTTGCCGTCCTTTCAAAGGCTGAACCACTGAACTCAAAACCATTTCTCTTTCCCCCTTTCCAGGTATTTCTTTTCAGGAATTCTACCTGCCACGTAAACCTGTGGCTGTGGAGTGATGGTGTAATTTGATAAACTACTAAGAAAAGCTGATAATACTATTTAGTTAAATCTTTTATACGCTGTTTAACTTAAAACTACTCCCACACTGGAGTTAGTTTAACCTTTCATCATGTTGAACTCCTGAAGCGCAAACCTAGTCTCATTTAGTGCATCAAGACTTTTTAAACGTAGTAGCAACACAGAATAAATAATTTTGTAAGGAAAAACTTAGGGAGGAGCAACAGGAACAAGATTTCTGTGCCCTGGATTTGCTGTTGTACTGAATGAAACCTCAGTGAGGTTCTCTGCTGCACTCCATCCTGACACTTTCTACTGTGCAAGTGAGAAATGCAAGTTCTGTCCGTGTTCTGAGCAGGCATTGAGGAGAGGATTGACCTGCAGAGGTTCCTTTTCAAAATCATTCAAAACTCTCGAGGAGCAAGATGTGAAGTGTTCCATCTTTTAACAGGCACAAGATGGAAAGTGTCTTGTTGTCCAGTGGGCATTCTGATTTGATTTTCCACACAGAAGAAACAAAAAGGACAGTCAGTCACTGTACTCCCACTTGCAGTACTTTGCTTTAGGATTAGCTCAGTTGTTTGAACACAAAATTTACCGTTATAGACCTGCTCCTTTATTGAATCATGTACCATATCCTACACGACACAAGGACAGAGGCTTCCGATTCAGGTCATATCTTCTTCGCCATACAGAGATATCTGGAACGGGCTTTCCCAGCAACACCGCACTGTCTGCGGGAGGCAACGGCTTCCCGGGCGGCGAGTGGGCGCGGAGCGAGGCGAGCAACCCCGGCTGCGGGCGGGCGGGCGGAGGCAGCCGCTGGGCTGCGCCTGCAATCGGTGCGTTGCCCCTTTAACTGTGTCCCCGGCCCTCGGGCGTCTCTGTCCAACGCCCACGTCAGCAAATACCTTTTGTTTCTCTCCCGTTCGGGCTCTCGGGGCTGCGGGACCGGCGCGTCGCCTCCAGCCACCGCCAGCCCCGCCGCGGGGCCGGGATCCCGCACCCACCGCCCGCTCCCCTTGGATCAGCGGCAGCCGCCCGCAGGACGCGCCCGGTGAGTGGCGGTTGTGCTGTACACCGACAGGTCGGACCGGCCGTCGGGCTGAAGGTGGCGAGGAGCGGCTCCCGCTGCGGGGGCCGCTCCGGGCTCCTCGGGCTGCGGGGTCCGTGCGCGGCGGCCCCGCGGAGCCGATCGTGGCTCGGGCTGCGCGGCGTCCTCCGCGGGCGCCATTTGCAGCCCCGGGCGCGGCTGGAGGGAACCGGGCGCGGCAACAAAGGGCTGCGCGGGAGCGGGCGGCGGGGCGCGGCGGGAGGGGCGCCGGCAGCGCGGGGAGGCTGCGGGCAACGCGGGCGGGCGCGACTCGGGACACGCTGCACGCCCGGCACCGGGCGGCGGGGAGCCCCGGCGGAGCGGCAGCGGGGGCTCCGGTACCGCGGGCGGCTCCGGGCTGCACGCACAGCCCAAAGCAACACAGCCCCGCCCGGCTCGGCGGAGGGCAGCGCACCCTCGCCGGGAGCACCGGCGGCGGCGGCGGGCGCCGCGTTGCCCGCGGCAGGAGCGGCTCCGCGCTTCGGCGGGCGGGTCCGGGGGCGCCGGGCGCCTCGGGCGGCCGAGGGCTGAGCGGCCAATGCGGGCGGACGGGCGGGTGAGTGACGGCGATCTCCGCCAATGCCGGGCGAGCCCGGGCCGGGAGGGCTGCGCCCGCTGGAGCACCGCTGCCGCCGCGATGCGCTGTGGCAGAGGCTGCACCCGCAGGGGCCGGTCCCGGCGCGGGGGTTCCGGGAGGCTCCGTCTGTCGAGGCGGCTCTTCGCCGCTGGACATCGGTAACACATAGACCCATCTCTTTAATAACAATATTCAGCCCCGCCGGTTTAGGTTGTCACGGGTCCCCTTGTTTTTCCTTTAGAAGAAGCCTTTGGCTCCCCGCTGGCATGGAGATTTCCTCCCATCAGTTTCACCTCCTGGAGCAGCTCAACGAGCAGCGGAAGCAGGACTTGTTCTGTGACTGTGATATCCTGGTGGAGGGGAAGGTCTTCAAAGCACATCGCAATGTGCTCTTTGCCAGCAGCGGCTATTTCAAGATGCTGCTCTCACAGAGCTCAAAGGAGACGAGCCAGCCCACTGTAGCCACCTTTGAGGTCTTCTCCCCAGAGACGTTTATGATTATCCTGGACTTTGTGTACTCAGGCACATTGGCATTAACTGGTCAGAATGTGATCGAGGTCATGTCTGCTGCCAGCTATCTGCAGATGACGGACATTCTGAATGTCTGTAAGACATTCATTAAGTCCTCCCTGGACATTAATGAGAAGGAGAAGGATCGGTACCTCAGCCTTTCAGCCAAAAGCACAAACAGCGACCCTGCCCGTCCCACCCTGTATCGCTCAAGGAGGAAAGCAAAGAGCAACCCCCAGCGCTCCTACTCCCTCGCGGATGAAAAGGCTGCTGCAGCGAATGAGAACTCATGGAGCAGCTACAGCAGCTGCCTGTCCTCACAGGTGATCCTGCAGCGGGCAGAAACACAGCTCTCCAAGAGAGGCAGAAAGCCAGGCTCAGCGAGGAGACGCCGCAAGCACCTCGGCCTGGCCCAGAGCCGTGACTTTGCGCAGTATAAACCCACCAAGGCCGAGAGGGCCAGTGGCACCGGCAGTGCCTCAGACACCGACCACATCTCCCGTGTGAGAGAGGAGGTTGAATTTGATGCTGAGAATGATGTTGACCGTGATTATGGGTGTCATGACGGATCGGACACGGTGCCGAAGAGGTGGTCTGTTGCTCATCTGGAACAAGAGCTGTCAAGGACGCCCGAGTTCGTGGAGTTTAAGGCAGAGGAACTATACACCTCAATGCCCAAGATTTTAGGAGTAATGAGTACTTGGAATGAAGGTAAAAAATACAGTTTTGCAAAGTTTGTCTTTATTTGGAAGAATTCAGATGATCTTTTGAAGAGAATTTGTATGGCTGCCTAAAAACCCAAATGATGCCTAGACCTGCAGATTAGTTTTAACTCCTCGCTTATAGCACCTGAGACTTTGGAGCCAGAGCAGAGCATAAGAATTGCAACCAGAGAGCTTGACCCAGGTGTTTCATGAAATGAGAGCAATGTGTGGTTCATTATCTGGACGCAGGTGGTGGTTATTGAAGCCTCATGAGCTGTAGCTGACCTGGGGACCTGAATTTCTCCTGTGAGATTCCCAATGCCTGGCAGAGATGGAGGCATTCAGCCTAAATCCAGCCCCAGGCTGTCACAATAGAGGGTCCTCTCCTTGACAGGATGCTGCATTCCCTCACAGACCAAACCAGCTCACACTTCACAACCATTTGGCCATGCTACATAAAGCACCTTACTGACAGCATACGCCCAAAATAAATGTACCTGTGTTTCATTACAATTGTGTAGTTTTAAGACTCTGTGCATCCGACTATATTAGAGGTTAGAATGTCCAAGCTGTGAACATTTAGCTGATGGGACAGTCAGATATGATGACTAGATAATAGCTGTGTAGTTATGATCATCTGTATCTCTAAAGAATACCCTAAGGAAACACTCTGAAATGGCTATTTAACAAGCTCCTGTAAGAAATACTAGCTTGGGGGGATGATATTAGGGAATGTTTCCTATTTAGCGACAGACCAAAGGGAAAATTAATCAGGGAATCATAGAATTATTTGGGTGGGAAGGGACCTTAAAGCTCATCCAGTTCCAACCCACTGCCACAGGCAGGGACACCTTCCACTAGAGCAGCTTGCTCCAAGCCCCTATGTCCAACGTGGCCTTGAGCACTGCCAGGGATGGGGCAGCCACAGCTTCTCTGGGCACCCTGTGCCAGCGCCTCAGCACCCTCCCAGGGAAGAGCTTCTGCCTAAGAGCTCATCTCAATCTCCCCTCTGGCAGGTTAAAGCCATTGCCCTTGTCCTGTCCCTCCAGGCCCTTGTCCAAAGCCCCTCTTCAGCTTTCTTATAGCTTCTTTAGGCACTGGAAGCTGCTCTAAGGTCTCCCTGGAGCCTTCTCTTCTCCAGGCTGAACATGAGTTACTTATTTAAACTGAAACCCAACCAAATGACTACACAAAGAATGACTCCGTGTTTCTCTGTCCCAGATGACCTACCTCGGATGCGCTTCAAATGCCCCTTCTGCACACACACGGTGAAACGCCGCGCAGACCTGAAGAGGCACCTTCGGTGTCACACAGGGGAGCGTCCATATCCTTGTGACGTGTGTGGGAAAAGGTTCACCCGACTGGAGCATTTACGGAACCACTTCCAAACGGTACGGCACCTCTGTCAGGATCTGGCCTGGAAAACCCACAAGGTTTCATTGCTAGTGGCTGCTCAGCCATGTCCAGACCTAATCCCAGGAAAACCGCACCTCAACTTTAATGATTTGTTGTTTAAATTGGCAAATTCCATTTTCAATTTAATTAAAAAAAAAAAATTGATGAATTTTCTTTTCCTAAAAAGCAAAAGTAAATTAAAAAAATAAACTTTTTTTTTTGGCTAAACGCTGACCTTTTCCAATTTTAAATCTCTTTAGATACATCAAGCTGGCAAACTGATCTGCAGGAAATGCAAGCGTCACGTAACTGAACTAACGGGATGCGTGGTCCAGCAGGGAACAAGGCGCTACAGACTGTGCCACAAGTGTCTGGCAGAAACCAATTTTGACAGCATTCCCGAGGATTTAGATGCAGAACATTCCCCCGTTTCCACAGGAAACAAACGTCCCAAGTGGGCTCTGGAGGAGGAACAGAAATCGGATGAAGGGACAAGGGAGGAACCGTATAATCTGGTTGTTCGCCACATTAATGACGATGTTCCAGGGGAGGAAGATGAGAAGGTGAAACCAAATCTGAGGTAGATCTATTTGGTACTGTTGTAGTCAAGATTAAATTACTCGTGTTCTACCAACAAATGCTGGGTTATTACTTTCAGTAAAATGAAATATTGCTCCAATTCTATTACAAGGAGCAAAATACAGACTATGAATGAGTTGGTCTCTACTTACAGACATGCAACAGTGAACTGCTCCTAAATATCATCCACAGAGTACTTACTGGTTTAGATTTCATCTCAGAGCTCCTTTAGATAATGGAAGTGAACAGGGCGCTCAGTGAACTGTGCTACCAGCTGAAACTCGTCACCGTCAGAGCTGTGTGAGTGGAACCAGGCTAATGCAAGGTCTGGTTTATAGTAAGTATTTAAGGAATATTGTAAAAAGAAGCGACTAACATTTACTTAGTTAATCTGGATGTTTTTCCAGCAAATTCCTGTCACCATATCTGAAAGCAGAGCACTTCACTGCACTCAGCTTGTGACTGACGGTGTCCACAGGGCATCTCAGCTCTTGTACGCAGTTAAACTTTAACTACATTGACTTTAGCTGCATTGACTGCTCCTTCCGGAGGGCCGGTCATGAGGAACGGCCGCTCCTCGGCCCCCGCCGCCCCTCAGCCTCTGTGGAGAACAAAGCCGCCGCAACTCGACGCCTGATTGGCTCGTGCCAGTCGCCTGACCCCGGGCCAGCCAATGAGGTGTCAAAGCCAGGGCTGAGGGGCGGTAGCCGCGCTCTGCTCGGCTGAGGGGAGCGGGCAGCGGCCGCCATGGCGCTCACGGCCCGGCGGGCTGGGGCTGGGGCTGGGGCTGGGGCTGGGGCTCTTTGCCGAGCTGAGAGAGAGCACGCCTCGGCCGGTCACTCCCAGCCCTCGCTCTTCCTCTCCAGCACCACTGTGTGCTACAAAGGGTATGTATGTAGAGCCCTAGGGCTCCTCCTGAGGAGAGACCCCCTGTTGCCTCCCAAGTGTGAGCATCGTTCTTATTTTTGTGTTTTCAAATAGGCGTATCATTATCTTTATTTGCAGAAAAGTCAGCTCACCTCAGCAGAGAGCAAAGCACCTGGTTCATAGGTGTCAAAACTCTACTGGCCAAAATCACTCCCACACAAACCGTTACTGATTCCAGTCCAAGTTTTATTTCAGCATTGAAGCTTTCTCAAAAAATAAAAGGGGTTTTAGGCCTTAATCTTCACAATATGGGAATAAAACCATGTATGTTTAAATGACTTTATAGCAAAACAAAAATGTGACACTACCTCAAGGGGAGGCACTTGCAGCACTGACACTAAAAGGAGCGCAGCCTGACACAGTGCTGACATTTAACACTCATTTGCCATCCTGTGATTTAAAATAAAGCACTCATTTAATCATTTGTGATTAATTCAGATGCAGTGAAGTCCATTATCTTTCGACATGAAAGGATTGTCTCTGTTGTCCTTTCTAAAGGAAGATACGGAAGCTGATTCAAATCATCTGCTTTTTAGCACAATCAGGTTTTACCAGTTGGGAGTGACCCCCGGAAAATCTGTAGCATCTCTTTCATGAATGGCAGCAAAGCTGCCTACACTTTAGTAATAACAGCAAGCTAATACTTGCCATTAGGATTCCATGTATGTATGTATTAGGATTCCGTATGAAGAGAAGCTGAGAAAGTTGGGGCTGTTCAGCCTGGAGAAGAGAAGGCTGCATGGAGACCTCAGAGCAGCCTTCCATATCTGAAGGGGGCCAATAAGGATGCTGGGGAGGGACTCTTCATTAGGGACTGTAGTGATAGGACAAGGGGTAACGGGTTCAAACTGAAACAGAGGAAGTTTAGATTGGATATAAGGAGGAAATTCTTTCCTGTAAGGGTGGTGAGGCACTGGAATGGGTTGCCCAGGGAAGTTGTGAATGCTCCATTGCTGGCGGTGTTCAATGCCAGGCTGGACAGAGCCTTGGGTGCCATGGTTTAGTGTGAGGTGTCCCTGCCCATGGCAGGGGGGTTGGAAATGGATGATCTTAAGGTCCTTTCCAACCCTGACTATTCTATGATTCTGTGATTCTATGTACATGTTCACATGCTTTAGCATTTCATGTGGGAATTTATTTACAGCAGTTCGGCACCACCTGCTGGCATGACTTTGTTTGAAGGCAGAGGTGTGGTGGGTTGGTGGTTTTCCATCAGTACAGTTTAACTGTCATTTGAATTGTCCGAAATTTGTCTACATTAAATCTGACCCACTGCAAGGAGTTTGGACCCTTTATATAAAATATGGAGGAGGGCTCACGCCATTTAAATCTACAAATGAAATCATGTAGTTGAACAGATCTGCCACCCTACAAGAAGGCAGTATTTTATCTAGCAGCTCCACTAATTTCTCTATTTGGTTCATGCAGCACATAAGACATGTGTCAGCCTTAAAAGCCGACTACCAGCATTCCTGAGAGGCTCTCAAACCCTATAATTCCCTCTCTTCTTCTCAACATCCCCCCAGACCCTCACTAGTTCTTATTTTTCCTGGCATGCAGGTATTTCTCTGTCTCACCATCCTCAAGTCAAAACACAGGCTAACATTCCCCGCAATTACTCCCTTCAATCTGTGGCTTTAGTTGGCTAATTCCTTTGTTACTTCCATGGCATTAGAGTTTAAGAGGCTTTTGCCAGCCAATGACAAGTATTCACTGGACCATGCTTTTCTTGCTTTAAATATCAATGATGACAAAGACTTCTGGCTTTTCATCTTCACAGATCTGCATGGCCGAGTAAGTTATGGCTTTGACCTCTGTGCCCTAGAAAGAGAAGACACAAAAGCATGGATATTCTACATGACATCCCCTGTAGCAGTTATCATCAACTACTCAGTATTTATCACTTTCTATAAATGCTATCCAGTTTGTTTTCCTCCTCCAAGAAGCTGTAGCTGTATTTGTTCTGATAAGCAAGAAAGTTCGCACACTAATGCAAGGGCTTGGCCAGGCCAAATAGTGAATAAGTAACTCTTCCCTTACTTTATTGCCTCTTGAATAGTACAAAATTCCTGCTCTTAACCTCTGACAGAACATCAATATTTCCTATGCCAATACTGAAGTTTAGTGCCTTGCTGCCACTTAGATGCGAGTAGATCTCTGGAGAACTTGGAGGTCTGCTTATAAAAGACACCACACCTCCCGATCCCACCCCTAAAATGTCAAAGATGTACAGATGAACCGCATACCTGAGGGTGTTTGGATAAAGAGAACTCTTCTCCCCACCTTTAAAGGCAAAAAGAAGAGAGGTGGTTGGAATTTGGATAGTATTTGCCAAACGTTGTAATTAGTTTCATTGATGAGCATAGGACAGCGACATTTTCATTTCAAGCCTCGAAGAAGAGAAGCCCACAGTCCACTTTTTAGAAATCATCAGTGAACTCCAGAACACAGCACTGCAGAGTGTTAGTCTGAAGGAAATATGCGTGTTTTCAGTAACCACATTCATGACTCAAGTCATCATTTAAGCTCACCCAATTGATCTTATTTTGAATTGCACTCGGTCAATGTAAAGCACTTTCACCTCCTGCAGAGAAAGCAGAAGAGAAACATGTCAGTATCACCTTCAAACTTCAGGCACAAATTCTCAGTAAATCCCATTTACAAGGGTTACATTCCACTGTTTAGATGGAATCTAAAGCAGCCTCAAAGAGATACACTGCTACTTGGAACATGAAGGCAGCAGAGCCATGTAACAGCAGCTCTGTAATAGCAAATTGGTGTTTGTGGTAATGAAGCTTAACAATTTGCTTCTCAAGTCTTTCTGCCCTGGTGTTTTCAATTCTCTATGTGTTGTGCTGAACTGGTCTGTTGTGTCCCTTTTTTTCCTAAAGCAACATTGAATTCAGAGCTGGTATTATCACAGAATAGCCTCAATCTACACATGGAAAAAGATCAGAACACTTACCCTGGGTATAAAAAACTCATTAGCACTGAATTTATACAGCCACTCATCCAAGAAGTGGAAGAGAAGAGACAACATGTCATGGCCTGCAG
This sequence comes from Myiopsitta monachus, assembly GCA_017639245.1. Lineage (NCBI taxonomy): Eukaryota > Metazoa > Chordata > Aves > Psittaciformes > Psittacidae > Myiopsitta > Myiopsitta monachus. The sequence continues at coordinate 1,999,416 of CM029917.1, read as the reverse complement.
GGTTGAAGCAGAGAGGACTGTCAGTTGACTCCTGGCAAGAATGCCCAAACATTTTTAAGACTATACATCAGGTGTCCTGCTTCTGCTCTATTAGAAGATTCAGCTTAGTGATGCTTAAGTAGATTCTAATTAACTGCAACAACACTACATGTAAAACTCTGGTACCTTTCTCCCCCCAGGTTCATAGAGTTCCAATGAAGCACTTACCTTCTGCCTCCACCTCCACTGTATCCACAGGTTCCACAGTCTCTGTATCAGTCATGTAGCCAAACATGGCCATAACACACTGCTCAAAGGCCTCTTCCAAAGTGTCTCCCCAGGCATGTAGCCTAAAAAGACATAGGGATAATTTACCAAACTGTAACAAGAAAAGAAATCCCAAAGTAATGGGCAGGTGAGCTATCAGAACATGGGAGTTAATGCAGAGCAAGGGAATGAACAAAAATACTTGCTTTGCTATACCTATGTATTTGGGCAGATTACAGACAGTTTCTGAATAGAGTTTCTTGGGAAAATATGGAAAATAAATGTTATCAGACCTCAAGAAAGTTCTTTACTGATATGGTTAATTATGTCTATAAAAGTGAACTACTCAGAAGAAATTTGATTTACAAGAAAGATATTAAAAGATTTCAAAAGACATTTCCAAGCAACAGAGGCTTAATCAGGAATATTACAATTCCTTAACCATAGGAATCTTCCACTAGAGAGGAAACCAAAATTGATTCAGTGCTCCCAAAAGTGAAACCAAAATTGACCATCAAAAACCCCAGAGCACGTAATTTCATAGTTCCATAAAGTGTACATCTGCAACCAGACTTCACAGTTATTCCAGACTTAAAGCAGTAGAAACTATCCAACTGACCTATTAAGAAACCCCATACTTACTGCACATCTGCTGTGTGATCCAGGTCTGAGGGGGAAAGAAAAGGAGAAGGCATGAGATCACCAAACATAGTTAAAAATGAGGATTAAAACCACCCAGAAAATCAGATCCTGTTGTTAGAAGGACTTTTTACATTCATTTTCAGATGTGAAATGGGGATTACCTATTTTGAAGTGGATGAGAAAAAGCACAGGTAAAATCTTGGATTATTTCTGCCAAGCAGAAAATCAGTGCTTAATGTAATGATGCCAGCGCCCTTTGTGTACAGCACTGTGTGCAAAGGATGGCTCTTGTAACACAACAGGCTTCTACATGTTAACTGCAAGGAAAGGGAACTTTAACCAGGAGAAAAGAGGTTTTGCTGAAGTCTGCAGGTCTGGAAGTTATTCATGCAGAATATGAGATTTGCAAATATTTCCATCTCAGTGAAGAAATTTAACTGTCCACACCCAAAACCCACCCATTATGCAAAAAGAGACTTTAAAAGCATACAAAATAGAAGGCAAGTCTTCACTAAAAAGGTGGGATTAACATCCCAAGCATGTATCAAGTTTTACATGAACATCATTTATATTCACTCAGAGGAATGAAAGAAATAAAAATTATCCCAGGTTGACAGAAACAGAGCTAACTTGGCATGTAAAATTCACACCACACCATGATCACTGAATGAAAGGCTCTTCTGATGCTGGTTAGATCCTTCACATGCTATTAATGGGTTCCCAACAACGGTCTCTAAAGCAAACAAATTCCAGTGGATATAAAAGAAGAATAAAACCTCTTCCAGTTATGGACGCAGCGTGACTATTGTAGTACGTCACTGTCATTTCTGCACTACTATCAGAGATCTGCACACATCCTAAAAATACATATTCTAACAGCAACAGACACTGTCCCTCCACACAGACACCACTGAAATAGAAAGCACTCAGACACTGAATGGGCTCCTGCCTTAAGCCAGCCCTTGAGCTGCCATCCACTGGCTTGACATGTTCTTAGAAGACATTCCTGGGGTGGGGAAAGGGAGAGATAATGATCTTGAAGTAATGCACGTAGGAGGGAAAACACCCCAAAGAACACCAACATGCTCCTGAATGACTGTTCCTATATGAGACTAGAAAAATGTCCTCCCTTGCGAAGGAACAGCTTGAAAGGGGAAAGTTTCCAAGGTGAAACTCCAAGACTAACTCGTTTGTTATGCTGTCTTTAGCACCTGTGACAAGAAAGGCATTTATTTGTGATAATCAGTAGATCGCTCATTTATTAATTCAGCTCCAGATGCATCCCACAGCCTAAACACACACAATACAGGCATACTAAGAAACCCCATGTGTGCCTATAAAACAGATCCTGCTGTTTTCCTTCCCCTCCCTCCCTCTCGCGATCACACTGTTACGCGGACACGCACATTCATACTTCTTGTTGAGTGGTGGGTATTTGGCTTTGATCGCCTTCTGCTCCTCTGTCAGGTTGTAGTCCCTCTCATCAGCTGCCATAGCTACGGGGTTAGAGTCTCACTCCTCTCTTCCTGGTGCAAGGAAACATGGCCCCAGCCACCAGCGCTTCAGTCCTGCCTCACTTCCTGGTGATGCTGCTGCAGAGAAGGGAGAATGGCCGCTCAGTTTGGTTCTTCACTGGGTAGCAGATTGGTAACGCCCCTACACAGGCTCAAGTATTCAAACCAAGATCCTAATGCATGGTGTTTCGTTGTTTGCTCTCAATCCTGTCACTGGGGGAAGCTCAGATGCAGCTCTACACCACTCGTTAGTTATGTTCAGACACAGTCCCTCCAGAAACCACGTTTCTTCCTCCTGGTTGTGTACAACACCGGGCATTTCACTCATCCTCAAGAAAAGTGATAATGAAACATAACTAAACAGATCATTTTTCATTAGGGAAACAGCAAACATCTAGCTTTCTCTTAGGACAGGGGCTGTATTTAACCCTTCAAACCCAGAACCACATGCATGGCAAAAACAAGTGTTGCACAGGTGCTGGAGCTTTCCTGTGCTCCTTTCCTTGCAGGACACATTTGTGGTTTTAACTAAAAACCCAACCATGATGAACTCCATCAAATCCCCATTTAAAAGTCTCATTCTCAGGCCAGATCTCAGTTGCTGTTTCACGCAAGCTTTCATTCGTAAACCTAACAGATATAAACTGGAGCAGCTGATTAACTTGAGGCTCACTAATTGTCCTCACATTTCCAGATATAATAACTATTCTACTTCATTTCTTTTTGGTATACTCTTAAGATTTATCCACAACTGAGCTCAGGACTTCCCCAAATAATGCAAATGACATTTACAGATAACACACAGCATCAAGTCTACTTTACATCAGGAGTGGTTCTTAGAGGCTCAGAAATGAGTACGGAGGATTTCCAGTTTCTATTTGCACTGTAAACAGCTAGATACCTCACAAGAGAAGCCTGAAATGGAGACGCCAGCGCTCCTCGTGGGGAATACACCCACGTTTAGCAGTAATAAGCACATTTTGATTTTAAACCTATTAAGTCTTGACTGCGGACAGTCAGATCCACGACCGACCACCCCAGGTCACCGGTCAGAACCAGCCACATCTCAAGGAGCTCACTGCTCCACTGAATCAGGGACAACAAAGGAAGCCGTCAGTGATTACAGACAATTAACAACCCCAAAGCAGGTTGAGGATACTCCGAAGGCGCCCGGGCAGCCCTGTGGGGAGGGAGGGCCAAGCCTCGGCCCCACACACGCACCGATATGGTCTGGTCCAGGCTGGGTCCCAACGCGGTCTGTCCACGGCTGTGGCTGACCGGAGGAAGCCGCTGCCGCAAGCCAAGGCCCTCTGTGGCCTCGCGGCCCGGTTCTCTCCCCCCGTACCGCCGCTCAAGCGCCGGGCGCTGCCGCTTTAAGAGCGACCGAGGCCCCTCACGGAAAATGGCGGCTCCCAGGGGAGCCTGCCGCGGCTCCCGGCCGCCCTCCCACGTGACCGCCGGGCGCGCTCCCTCGCCCCGTGTCCCCGCCCCCCTGCTCCTCGTCGATTGGCTGCCGCCGGCCGGCGGCGGGCGCTGATTGGCCGGCGTTGGCGCGCGAAGGGGTGCGCGGCGGCGGAGCGGCACGCAGCAGGGGCAGGAAACAATAGAGCCGCGGCCGGAGGCACCGAGCCCGGAGCGGAGCCGCCGCCCGCCCGCTGAGCCCCGCGCAGCCCGGCCCCGGCCGGACCCGTGCGCCCCGCCGCTGCCCCCGCCCCGCCATGGCGGACAAGGAAGGTAGGACCCACGGCACGGCGCAGGCCTCGCCGCGCGGCCTGCTCCGTGAGGCGCGGGCTGCCTCCCGTCCCCACCCCCCCGCTTCAGCGGCCGCCGGGTTGAGGGGAGCGGGGCCGGCGCCCATCGGTCTCCACCGGACCCCACCGGCACGGCTGGGCCGCGCCGAGGAGGGGACCTGTGGCCTGCGGCGGCCCCCAGAGGGCCCTGCCCCAAGCGGGGCTTCTCCGCCCGCCCCTTTATCTCCGCCTTTCGGTCCGTTCGTATCGCGCACGCCCGGGGCTGTTCGTGTTCTCCGAGCCCGATCTGAGCGGGGGGAGCCGCCGGTGTAGTGCAGACAAAGGGGGGGGGGGTGTTGCTGGGAGGCCGCTGCGCGCCCGCTCCTCTGGCTGGTGGCAGATGGCGAGGGAAACAGGGCAGCAGAAGGGGCTTTGGGTAACTGCGCTTTGGGAGCCGGTGGCTGCGCCTAAACCGGTCGGTTTCCTGCGCATTTGCACATCGCAGTTCCGGTTTCTGCCGCCTCCTGGGCACCAAGTCTCAGAACTTTTATTAGGCTGAGCTGATGAAATTTGGCACAGTTAATGCCAGTTCCCAGCCTCAAAGCCGAAACGAGGACCGGCGTGTGCAGCAGGGGATTTTGAATCATCTATGGGTATGTATTACTCCAGTTATTGGGGAAAATAGTGGAGTGTAGTAGTGGGATATAACCCTCCAATAGAGCAGAAAACAGCAAACCAGGGTGTGGTGTACTTGGCTCTCTAATCGATTGCCCTCTTACAGTGTTGTGCGTCTGTTGTAGATATGTGTGTAAAGGCTAATCTGGGACGTTATTCTTTTAACAAACCTTTAGCAGCCTTTGATGATGCGGTGGAAGAACGTGTGATCAATGAGGAGTATAAAATATGGAAAAAGAATACCCCTTTCCTCTACGATTTGGTGATGACCCATGCTTTGGAGTGGCCCAGCTTGACTGCGCAGTGGCTGCCTGATGTAACTAGGTAACCTCAGCCTTTTCCTCCTTTCTTAAGCAGAATCAGCATTAAATCTGGGTTCACTTTTTGTTCCAAGTAAACTGTGTGGTTCCTTTCTGTCTTAATCACTTTTTGTATCCTTGCCTTACCGACAAGTTGAGGACTGAGCAATACAGAGAGATTTAGGGAAATGTCTTCTGTGTTTCACGCATTGGATTCCTGTGTTTTTCTTCTTCCAGCTTCACCCTTTAATAAGCAAAAACTTCCCAAAAACCAGAGCCAGATCTCATTTCTGTATAGCCACCATTTTGACCTGAGCTTCCATAATAATGTTCTGCTTGCAGTGAGGATTCAGCCCTCCTCAGAGTTGCTGCTAAGGTCTCAGAGGAAGGAATGCTGCTCTATCAGTGTTGTGCTGTGGGACTTTTAGGTTGAGATCTTGAATTGCAATCAGTGATTTCCTCTGGAAGAAGTGACTTTGGAGGAGAATAGTGCTAACTTTAAAGACTGTTATTAGTCTTAGAAGCTGGCATCAAAATAACCCTGTTGTAATCCCCTCAGTGTTCATATAACCCCCTTTTGCTCTTCCTGTAATTCTTCCTTTGCAGACCTGAAGGCAAAGATTTCAGCATTCACCGACTGGTCCTAGGGACCCACACTTCAGATGAGCAAAATCACCTGGTGATAGCCAGTGTGCAGCTGCCTAACGATGATGCACAGTTTGATGCTTCACACTATGATAGTGAGAAAGGAGGTAAAGGACCCAAGATTTGAGCGTATTTGTCTTTGCTTAAAGTTCAGGCAGCCAAGTTCAGAGTTTAATTCTAAACTAACCCATTTATTTCTAAGTGGTACTAACTTACAGTCAAAAAACATAATATTTGTCTGATATATAATGTCTTAATAATGATAAAGAAAGGAGGTGGCAGGCTTATTGCAGAAGTATGCATGTGGGGGACAACCTCACTGCTCCCTGTTTCTCTCCACAAATTGACGCTGAATTTCATGGTGTCCTGCTGCTAGGTATTTTTGTTACCACTTTTGCATTACAGAAACCCTTCAAGTGAGAAAGTCACTCCTGTAAAAGAATATTTTCTTTCAGAGGAGTATAGCATTTCGCATGTTCCTCTCTTGTCTGAATGCTGCTGCCTGCTGGTTGTGCCAGCCTCTCTTGCATAAAAGGTTACTGTGTTTTGTTTGGTATGGCAGACTTGAATTTGATGCTTTCTGTGGGCTTAGTTGGCTGTCAGCATCGCTGCATATTCACCATCTCTCATGTTTACTTGGTTGAATCAGTCTTTCTACTTGGTAAAAGTCCTTTATCATCCAGTGTTAGCTCTTTTTGCTGGAAGCCTGGATTGTGCAATTAATCTTGCCAGGATTTTGCTGTGCAGTTCTGTGGAATACTGAATTACTGGCACTTTACTTAGAAAGATAAACTAGCTTTAGCAAGCCCTGTTCCAGTCCCTTTTCTTACAATGTGGTGCAGCAGTTTGTTTTTAGCAGAACTTTGTTCTGAAATGCTGATTTGCTTTCTGTTTGAAGGGGAGTTAACAGAACATCTTTTTCAAATGTACAACACATCTTCGTTACAGATGAGAGTTTTGGACAGAAGGAACTTGGGGCTTGTGTTAAATTTGAAAGAGTAGAATATTCTCAGGAAAAAAAGAGCTTTAACTTAGCAAAAGTCCTGATATTTTGATGTTACAGATTGAGACGTTTAAACCAACATCCAATTGAAAATGGGATTCTGTCTGTTAGAGCTGTTCGTTCAAAATAGGTGCTTCGTAGTACCAGTGATTGAGTCATGGATGTTTGTCTTGGTCTGAAACTGGCTTCTTATCTATACCTCCTGAATTCATCTTTCCAGAGTTTGGGGGCTTTGGATCAGTCAGTGGAAAAATTGAAATTGAAATCAAGATAAATCACGAGGGAGAAGTGAACAGAGCACGTTACATGCCACAGAACCCATGTATCATCGCCACGAAGACTCCATCCAGTGATGTCCTTGTCTTTGATTACACCAAACACCCTTCTAAACCAGGTATCTGCTTCTTTATTATGTCTGTGCTTCAGAGATCAGTCAGCCCTTCCTTAAGCATGGTTGGTGTAGTGAAAAAGAGGTTCTTTGACTCTTCTGTAGTTACTGTAGCTCTAATTTAGACTGTACTGACTGCTTGTGGACCATCCATCCACATCCACACACACACACAAAGGCACTTGGAATAATCTGCAATGTGCTTTTATTAAGCGAAGAAGACAAACTGAGTTGTCTCAGTGTATTCTGTTTTAATGTGGTGATTTTTCAGCCAGAGCAAATGCTCAAAAGGTAGAGAGAGGGATCCTGTTGAAAATATCAAAGCAAAGCTTAGTAAAGCACAGTGGAACTCAATGGTTGGTATTCCAGGATGTGCTGGGAATGGTACTAGGCACTAGAGTTTTTACACTGCCTCTTTACAGACCCTTCTGGGGAGTGTAACCCTGATCTGCGTCTTCGTGGACACCAGAAGGAAGGTTACGGGCTGTCATGGAACCCAAACCTGAGTGGGCATTTGCTTAGTGCTTCTGATGATCATGTGAGTACTTCAGACAGAGTTGGGGTGCAACCTGCACCAAGTGTCCCTTGGCAAAGGGCAAAACTGGTGTGTTTTTTGAGGGGGAAGAGGTAAGGGAGGTGAGAAGAGAGTCTCCTTCAAAGATAAATTGTTTTAACTGGTTTTTGTATGTTTTAAAGACCATTTGCTTGTGGGATATTAGTGCTGTTCCAAAGGAAGGCAAAGTGGTGGATGCGAAGACCATCTTCACAGGGCATACAGCAGTAGTGGAAGATGTATCTTGGCACCTGCTCCATGAATCTCTTTTTGGATCCGTTGCTGATGATCAGAAGCTCATGATGTAAGTGGGGTAATGTCTTCAGAAACTGAGTCCTGCTGTCCCTCTTGCTTTCCTATCTGCTCCTCAGTAAAGTGGGATATAAACCTTTAATTCCATGTTTTTTTCTCTTACAGTTGGGATACTCGGTCAAACAACACCTCCAAACCTAGTCATTCAGTGGATGCTCACACAGCTGAAGTCAACTGCCTCTCTTTCAATCCCTACAGTGAGTTTATCCTGGCTACAGGATCAGCTGATAAGGTACATCTGCCTTGAACTTGGAGCATGGTTGGCTTCTGGTGACTGAGTGGTTACTTCAGTGAAAAATGGCTTTCTCCTTTTTTCCTAGACTGTTGCTTTATGGGACTTGAGGAACTTGAAACTGAAACTGCACTCCTTTGAATCACACAAAGATGAAATATTTCAGGTATAGCAACATGTCTTTGTCTTTTATGCACATACTTCTACTTAGCTGTGTGCAAAAATGAAAACCATGGTTTTCCACTCCATGTTTTTATTGAATGCACTTAAACCCTCTTACATTCTTCTTATCTGCTTATAATTTTGTGGCTTCTTGTGGAGCTAGATGGTGCTTTCAGGGTGGGGGGAGCTCCAGTACAGGTAAGAGTACCCAGCAGGCCAGGGGCAGAACATAACAAGGAGCTGGTGTAGAGCTTTAACCACCCAGCAGGGTGAAATGCTAGCAGCACTGAGTAGATGTGAATTATTCATGGCAGCAGATTGAAGCAGGGAGGCACAATGAAATGGCTGCAGTGTTTTCAGCTGCTCAGCTTGGTCCTGCTGGAAGCCTTTAGCCAGACCCATTCAAGGGGATCACTGGAACATTCTGTGACAATGAACAATTGCTAATTTTGCTGGTGTAAATATAGAATGTTAACATCATGGGTAGCACGTGCAGAGCAGATACAGTTATTTCCATCTCATGCCTTACTCAGAAGAGAAATATGCAGAGATTTTTTTGTAGAAGGATTACTAGTTAATCCTAGTAGTTACCCTAAGTAAAATTACACATGGAATCCTGAAATGTGGGGTTAGCGTGCAGAATGAGGTGTTCTGTTCTAATCCTGTGATCCTACTAAGTGCTATGTTTTGGAGAGATTTAGCTCTCGCAGAAGGACTAAATGTGTGGGTTTAGGCATTTAAGCTTAATAACTGATTTCTTTTCGTGTGTAAACTGTGCCTTCTCTTTAAGGAATCTGTAGTTTATATTTGTGCAGTCCTCACTAAGGTAAGGGACAGCTCATGCCCTTGAGAGTTTGCACTTCGTAACACGTGGCCCGTGTTAGAGGATAGGTTAATGTGGTACCTTTTTGATGCTGAAATGCCTTGGTGGTGTATGAATGTTCACAAACCTGTGTTAGAGTGTTATTGTTGGGCATATCAATTTGAATTCTCACAGATCATTCATGGTACAAAATGCAGTGGTGTTTGTTGTGAATGTTTGTCATGTTACAGCTTCTCCAAACTAACTTCCTTTCTAAATTCATCTTTGCCTGTAGGTTCAGTGGTCTCCCCATAATGAAACGATCCTGGCCTCCAGTGGCACTGACCGCAGGCTAAACGTTTGGGACTTGAGGTAAATCCCAAAGTGTTCACGTAGTCCTGAGAAGGTGATATTGGGAATTGCATAACACTGTAGAAGGTGAACAACCAACCCCTCACCTTTCCATTTTCCTTTCTTTTTGAACAGTAAAATTGGAGAAGAGCAATCCCCTGAAGATGCTGAGGATGGTCCCCCAGAGCTGTTGGCAAGTCTTTTGAATCCCACTACTGATCTATTACTTATCTTTGCAATGGTGATTTGAAAACATTTCCTATTTATTTTTTTATCCCCCATGCTAGTTCATTCATGGTGGTCACACTGCAAAGATCTCTGACTTCTCCTGGAATCCCAATGAGCCTTGGGTAATTTGTTCTGTATCAGAAGATAATATCATGCAAGTCTGGCAGATGGTAAGTTGTTCGGGAAGGGGCAGGAAGTGGCAGGTGAGAGATGCTGTTTTGCTGCGTGGATTTCAGCATCCCTGGTTTTATTTACAGCTCTTGGAATTACTCAGTAGCACTGCTTGAATCTCAAAGGAACAGTGGAATCCACTTTAGGTTTGGCCAGAACAGTGGTTTACAAGTACTTAGAAGTTGGGGTTTTTTATCTATAACTGGGTTCACAGAGGCTTTGTTCATGGAGTTCTTGTGGAAGATGCTGCTAAGTGGAAGACCTCATAAATGTACAGGAAATAGTCTGTTCATTGAAGTAAATCTTGCAGTGCTTTAACAAGGCAGATTTCCACAAGCTACAGTAATTTACAGGGGACTTAGGAAATGTTTTGGAGACATGGTTGCTCTGAAAAAGGTCATTTGTTTGATTCTTTAATGTAAATGACCTTGAGGGACCAGGGATGGGTGACACCTGCAGGTGAAAAGCTGCCAGGTTTTGAACAGTTCTAGCAGATGGAATCCCGTTTGCTGCGGTGGGAAATGCATCTCCAGTTCCTCCATCTCTTCTCTTGCAGGCGGAGAACATCTATAATGATGAAGACCCTGAAGGAAGTGTGGATCCAGAAGGTCAAGGATCCTAGATGACAACCTTTTTCCTCTTTCTAGTCTTTTTCCTTCTCTTCCCTCTCAACCCTGATACTGACTTAACACTGGTTTTGAGACACACGTAGACTTTGTGTTCAGCCATCCTTCTGTAGATACCATCAACAGGCTTTTTAACCCAGACAGTGAGTACTCCCTGAGGGCTTCGCCCAATGCAGCAGCCACCATGCTGTAGCTCCTCAGCCATATTCTCTTGCACGTAGGGCTGACTGTCCCATTTTCACTGCCTTCATCACATAGAGCAGAGTTGGGTTTTGTTGGCTTTTCTTCTGTCTTTAGCTTGCTACAGCTGCAGGCTTTTGTCCCATTTGAAAGCTTAAATCAGTAGGGCTACCAGAGTGTGCTTGGGCCAATGGAGATGATACAAGAGTTAATCCACTGGCAGGACAGAGCATGGAAGGTGTCGTCCTCTTCAGTACAACTCTGAGGTCTTGGGATTCCTTTAATCTGTACCTTGTGGGTTTTTTCCGTCTCTGCAGGTACAGACTTGGAGATTCTGACTTGAACTGAAGTTAAATTTCTTCCTTTACCTTTTGGTCTCTACTGGTAATTCTGGGTTTTTCATTCCTTCCTTCCTTTCCCTTTTCTCCCATCTGCTGGGTGACAGCAGTTTGCATTCCTTGGCTATTCCTACAGAGCATCATTCACCTTCCATGTATTTTGCTCTATTGTGTGTTTCTTGAGCTGTGTTTTCACATCTATTTCTTTCCTTTCTGTGAAATGGTTTTTAAAACTTGAGGCCCCCAAGTTGTAAAGGTGTCTGTTTTTACCAACTGATGTATCACAGATGGCATGCCCGGTAACCTCCAACACCATTGGTAGCTGGTATGTGTAAAGCAAATCAAACATGGATGAGCTACTTGTTTTAGGAGTTAGTCCTTGACCACTAGTTTCTGCACATCTTCACTAGGGTGTCCTGTTCCACCAGCAGCCTGTTACTCTCCATGCTCCTCATGACTAACTGCGTGTAAGTGCTTCAGATGGAATAAATTTTTTCTACATAAGTGCTGTGGAGCTTTGGGCTGTTTTTTTTTGTTGTGTTGGTGTTTTCCTTCTGCCTTAAACTCCCCTTGTTGAGAGGAAAGTGCACCTCTTCAGAAAGCAGAGCATGAGCTCTGCCTGTGTATGTCCTGTGGGACTGGGAGCTGGTACAGACATCCCTGCATTTGTACCATATGGATGCTTCTTCCCCCTCTTGTTTCCACTGCTTTCTGTGTTAAGTGAGAGCCCCCACAGGTTGTCACTGTACGGAGGTGTTGCTTCCACCTGGAGGGTGCTGCTGTCTGCATTTTGGGTCTGCCTTTAGCCCTTGCCCTGGAATGATGGGGTTTTATTAGTCTGCAGCATGAGTAGTTTGATAAAAGGATCCTGGTGTGGCACAGCCTATTTTCTCTTTGAGACATACCTTTGACAATTAAAGTACCCTTAAACTCTATTCTTTATTTTCAGTGTGAGACTTTATGTAAAGCGGGAACCTATTGCCCACAAACTAATTTCTGTGGCCCATGATGGAGCACATCCCAACACAGCGGAGGCCCTTGAAATACAAAAGAAAACCCTGTTAAAAGCATAAAGCTTCCCTTGCCTGTAAACTTGAAAACTCAACTCTAACACTGGCTCCCAAAGCGCTGCTTTCTAGGCAGGCTCATGCACTCCACCCCTGCACCACGACGTTTTCCCAAACGCAGCACAACATACATCTGTTATTCTTCATCTGTGACCATGGTTCAGTGCAAGTATTTGCTCAGCAGTTTCACTACTCGATCAGCAGCAGCACCTTGAGAAATACAAGTGATTGTCCAGTATTGACTTCAGGCAGCTGCTGTGCCTCGGGTAGGGTAAGCAGCAAGAGATGTCCCCTGCAGATCCCTCTGTCCCTTACTCCTGCTACAGAGAGGGAAAAATCCATCATTCCTGGCAGTCCTGGTCTGTTTTCTCTTCTGATTTGCAGAGGTGGCCGTAGATTTCTAAGCAGCTCCTGTAGGGGTAGAAAGTCAATTCAGGGAACTGAATGTTTATGGAAGTTACCCATGGAGAAAACAGGGAAAGGGGTACAGATGCTATTTCTGAAAGCCATTATTTCTCTTCACAGTGTGAAAAAGAACTAAATGGGAAACAAACTGGCTCAGGACATTGTGTGGTGTTTGGATCCAACCTGGCCCTTCCAGAGCCCATGGCGAACACCCCAGCTGTAACAGGAAATGTAATTTTTAGTGGCAGCCATGGGACAAGGCAGCTCAGAGCTATGAGGTCCCTCCTGGTGCAAATGGGACAACTTACTGAGGTGTCCTGACACATGAGGATCCTCCAGGGATGGCAATTTGTGGTAAGAGACTGTGCTGCTGCAGCCAGGCTCAAGTGCTGGTCCTGGGATTTGGAAGGACCCTGAGCAGCATGGACAGGGTCTTTTTTCCTCTTTCCTTTCCCTTTTTCCTTTTCTCTTTCCTTGTGTTGGGGTCTGGGCTGAATTGTAAACACAGTTCCTCTCCTTAATCCATCTTGGAATGGCTGGAGCCATGCCAGGCTGACATGGAGATCTCTTTCCCTGTGCTTGCCATGCTAAGGTCCTACGTGGATAAAAGAAAACCAATCTTATTAGTGGTAGGGAATGTGCAGTGCTTGTGTGAGGAGGTTTAGGGCGAAGAAGGGGAATAAAGGATGCTGAAGTGAGAGTGAAGCTGCAGAGGATGAAGAGTGTGCAGCTGGGACTGCAGTAACACACAGCAAAGTTTGATGAGTGAAATGCTCACAAACTTGGGGCCATTTTCTTCATCCTGTGTGATGAAGACCTGATGAAACCAGAAGGCAGTTCTCTCTCAAGCGAAAAGCATCCACAACAGCTTCCCAAACCTAAACCTCAGCTCCTTCCCACATATTCCAAAGGAAACCAGCTTCTGGAAGGGCAACCTCCACTGCCCCTGTGCCCAGGAATTTCCAGCAACTCCCTGTTTGCTGCTGGGCAGAGGAGCTGCAGTTCCCATTGTGCTGCCCCACCAGACCCTTTGCTCACACACCAGCCACATGCCCAGGAACCAGGACAAGAGCTGGTGGTGTCTGATAGCTCCGTGACCACCATCAGCCTCTTCACCACCTCCTCCCACCCCCTCTGCGCCACTGGAATGAGGCACAAACGCACTTGTAAATGGAGAGCTCCCGGTGGAGGCTGGTCCTCAGCTCCTCCAGCTCCTGATTCTTGCGCTGCTGGAGCTGGACCCCGTTCTTCAGCTCCTTCAACCTGTCCTCCAGCTCCTCGACCTGTTCCTGGGGAGGAAGAGCACAAGAGTGGATTAGCTGGGAAAGGAAGGCTGGCTGTGCCTGCATTCCCATTGAGGGACCTGCCTGTCCGTGCTGTCCATGGGTTAGAAATCTCTTCAAATAGAGCCTTGGTTTATTATGAAGGTAAGAGCTTTGGGCTGGGATGTGCTGGGTCCTTCAGCTTCTCTCAGCTGGTGGGTTTTGTCCCCTCAACTACTCTGTGTGTTTGGAGAAGCTGTCAGAACCTATGGGTCAGGGGAAGACAAACAAGGAATGTGGGAACATGAAAGAGTGGAGGCACATCAGGGATGCCCCAAAGTCCTGTCCTCCGAGGGAGAGCGACCCCTGAAACCCAAGGCAAGCAGTGTGATGGGTGGACCTGGTCCCCAGGCCCAGCAAGGAGGAGATGCCATGGAGAGGGAATGTTGGCTTCCAGAAGCTGCTCAGAGCCAGGCTGGGAGGAGGCAGCGGATACGAGCTGAGAACAGGGAGTGTTGAAAACGGGGAGATTAATTGTGGAGCCTCTTTGCCAAATGTGCTCTTAGAGATATTGAATTGCCTCATCCCTCAGGACAAGGTGCGGGGGGGAGGCCGGGTGCAGCCAGAAATAACCCTCCTGGGAAGCAGCCCAGCCCCTGGGCTGCAGGCACAGGAGGTGGGACCCTTCCTGGCGGTGGGAATGGCAGGATCTGCCTTTTGGAAATAAAACTGCTTTCATTTAAAACTGACTTTCCCGAGAGCCTGGGCTCAGCCCTGTGCTATAGCACAGGTGGGAAGGAGCCCCCATCCTTCTGCCACATCCTTGCTCACTGGGGCCATTTCAAAGGGGCAGCTCAAACCCAAGTGGGAATAGCATCGGGAGAATCCTTTTTCCTGGCAGCTCATAGGGTGAAGCCTCAGCACTTTCCCACCGCATCCCTCTTGGCAGGGGCTGCTTTTGACCTCAACCAACAGGAGATATCCCATCTCCTTACCCTCCCCATCCACCCCTTGGAGTAACACCTGCATCACCCACACATCTCCGGGTGCAAAGAACACCCCCTCCTCTCCGACCAAGGTGTGAGGGACGCTCAGCCGCGTACCCGGTACTGCCCGACCTCTTCATCCCGCTTCTGCTTGGCAAGGACGATCTGCTCCTCCAGGCTCCGGTTCTGCAGCCGCAGCCGGCTCACCTCCCCCTGCAAGGGCCGCAGGGCTTCCTTCATCCCCTGGAGCTCCCCTTGCATCTCCTGCAGCGCCTGGGCTCCCGCCTCGCGTCTCTCCAGCAGCCGCAGCAGTTGGGGCTCGTAGTGCTCCTCCAGACCCCGCCGGCTCTCGGCCATGAAGCTCTCGAACTCCATGGAGAGCCGGCGGCTCTCCTGCAGGTACAGGTTATCCTGGCGGCACGGAGGAGCCTCCAGCCGCTGCCTCAACACCTCCTTCTCCTTCTCGCAGGTCTCCTTCAGCTGCGACAGCTCTCCGGAGAGCTGCCCTGCCTGGGTCTCCAGCTCGCCCCGGTAAGCGGCGTGTTGGGAGAGGTCGTGCCGCCGGCTCTCCAGCTGGTACTGGCAAGCCACGCACTCCTTGGTCACCTTGAAGAGCTTCTGCTTGATCTGCCGGATCTCATCCTTCAGGTTGTCCCTCTCCAGCTCCACCTTGGCCAGCAGCCGGCACGCAGCCTGGATCTCCTCGTGGGCATGACGGATCTCCTGCAGCGCCGGCTCCCGGAGCTGCCCCAGCTCTGCGATTAGGCTGTCCCTCTCCTTCTCCAGCTGCTCCACGGCTTCGATGCACTCCTGGAAGTAGTCCCCCAGCTCTTCCAGGGTCAGGTACTTCTGCTCCGTGCTGTCTGCCCCCTCCGCATCCATGTCCAACGGGATCCCAGCCCTGTCTGTGTCCGCGTCAGTTGGGATTCCTGCCCTGTCTGTGTCCATGTACAGTGGGATCCCTACTCTCTCTGCATCCACATCCAGAAGGATTCCTGCCCCATCCACGTCCAGCAGGATCCCTGCTTCATCCACATCCAGTGGGATCTCTACTCCATCTGCACCTATATCCAGTGGGATCCCTGTCCCACCTGCATTCACGTCTAGCAGGATCCCTGTCTCACCCATGTCCAGCGGGACCCCTGCTTTATCTGCATCCACGTCCAGCGGGATTCCTGCCACATCCACATCCAATGGGATCCTGGTCTCAGCTGCATCCTGGTCCAGCTGGGGCATGGTTAGCTCCAAGTCAGCATTCCCACCATCTGTTTTGAGGTCCTGGCAGGCGTCGGGGCTGTCCCTGGGCCGGGGCATCAGCCCCGGATCCACTGCAGCATCCAATGGGCTGTGTGCAGGGTCCGGGTGCAGAGCAGCTCCTGCTGTGGGTGCTCCAGCTTCATCCAGCTGCAGCTCTGGAGGGGGCTCGGGCTCTGCCATCAGGTTCCCTGGGAAGGAGAGGAGATGTGAACCAGAGCAACGACAGTAACAGGTCTCAGCCCTTCCTCTCCACATGGTGAGATGTTGGGGCCCTGTGTCACCCCCAGGCCGTGTGAATGGGGCTGTGCTGTGCTTGCATCCTCAGTGATAGCTTGGACCCAAACTCTCGGCTTTGGGGTGGCCAAAAACAAGGGAAGGAAACCCTCGTAAAGTGACTGAATGGAGAAGGAGTGAGGGATGCCAGCCTGGACCCCAAAATCCAAGAGCTACTGCGGCTCCAATGGAACTGCCACCTTGTCGCAGCCGATCCGCCCCAGCAGCTCCGGTGTGACTGGCGAGGGGCATTCCCGGGAAAACCTGCCGGGATGTCAGCAGTGTGGGATAAGCTCACGGGAAGGGAATGCACCGCTAAAGCGCAGGCGAGCTCCGAGATGGCTCCGGTGGAGCCAAACAGCGCACACGCAGCGCCCGAGCAAGCGGCTTCTGCAGCAGGAGCCAGGCGAGCTCCGCTCTGCAGAGTCATCCGACCTCGACATTGTCCCCAGCCCCGGTACCTGCAGCTGCCACCACCAAATGCCCACGTCTCCCATTCACCCGGGTGCTATTCGGGGCCGGATGTACAGGACAGCCCTCAGGGATGAGCCGGGGCTTCTGCCGCTGCCTCCGGGGGCTGGTGGGCTCGGCAGGAGGATGCTCTCACCTCCCGGCCACGCTGCTGAGCTCATGTCTAGTCATTCCCTAAGGAATGAGCGCAGGCTGGCGCTCGCAGCAACGGCTTTAAGGAAAGAACTGATTTTCACCGGTACTTTCTCTCCTAATAAGGGAGTTTTCGGCAGTGCTGACACATCCCAGCCCGGGCTCAAGGGCCGGAGAGGGGGCAGTGCCTGGGAAAGGTGGGGAAAGGCTCCGCTTCGGTTTTCCATACCCTGCCCCAGGCTCATTCTCGAAGTTCTCAACCCTGCTTGCAGAGGCGGGGTGGGAGCGCAGGACACGTCCTGCCTTCCCGGGGGGGGACGGGACAGGCTCTGCCGCACGCACCACCCCTCATCCCAGGGCTCCCCAACGCTCCTCGGTACCCCAGAGGGGCCGTTCCCCCCCTTCCAGTCACTTCTGAGGGTCCAGGGATGGTTCCTGGGAGCTGAACCTCTGATCCCCCCCCCGTCCCTGCACCGCAGGCACTGGGTCCCACCGCCCACCTCACCCGCACCCACGGGAGAACCCCAGCCCCGTCCCCACTCACCACTGCTCTCCCTGGGGGGGCTCTTACCTTCCTCCCCTGGAGCCCGGCTCCGCCGGCTCTGCACTGCACATGGGCTCAGCATGGGGCGGGGGGGGGGTCTATTAATAAACGGGGCTGGAAATCAGACTCCGGAGCAGCCGCTTCTCCCGGCCACCGCCTGCGGCGCCAGGGGCTGCTTCCCTCCGCCCCCGGGAGGAGGAGGAGGAGGAGGAGGAGGAGGAGGGCTGGGAAGGCCAAGCCGTCTGCATCCCCGGCAGAGGCAGCCGCAGGGGCTGGAGGCAGCCAGCCCGCATCCCTGGGGAGCATCCCCCCCCATCCCGCTCCAGCTGTTCCCACCCATGATTTAAAGCGGAGGTTTGCTTTGTGCTGCCTCAAACCCTCCCTTCCCCGCAGTGTTGGGGGATCCCATCCTGCTGGGGCAGGATGCAGGGGGCTGGGATGGGGTGCCCTGGTGGGTCCCCCCTGGGGCTGTGCACGGTTTGCCTGTGACACAGGCAGCAGGAAGGGGAAACACAGGAGGATGCAGCACATGGCCAGCAAGTGCTGCGGCCTCATCCTGACCAGGAGCAGGGTGCTCCAGGTTTATTATATAACAGGTATTAAAGCCTGTTAATGTATTAAACACTGGTATCTCAGGGCTCTTTAGATGCTCAAAGTTGGCCCCGCCAACAACCCAGTAGTGGCAGGGCGCAGCCTCTGCTTCCCCTTCCTCCCATAGCCCATCCCTGACTCCTCTTCCTCCTTCGGTTTGGGGATGGAGGAGGTGGCGTATCCTGTGGCCACACTCCTGAGCGACAATGCCCTCACCACTGCCCTCACTGCCACCCTCACTGCCCACCACAACTGTTTCCATAGCGCCCATCCCCACCCTCCCCATTCTGTGGCATCCCAAACCATCCCTTTGACAGTTACATTATTAGCCCATGTTTATCTAAACCCCGTATTTTAGCTCTATTGGCACGGGTGCCACAGCCTGGGCTCACAGCACAGCCGCCCCCCTTGGCCCTGGAGCCAACCAAGCCTACCTTGGCCAAGCCCTGGTCCTGGTGCTGCCGCCGCGGCTCGGGAAGTCAGCACTCACCACTCAGGAAGTCGCCAGTTTACGTGCCCCGAAATCACCCAGCAGCACACCCAGAGCTTACAACATCACCCAGTGCCACCCGTCACCGCGCCACCAGCGCCACCAGCACCTTGCCCAGCCTGGCTGTGAAATCAGGTTGGAAACGCCTGCGCTCGCCCATCTCCCGGGAGCAGGGCTTTAAAAGGAAAAGGGACATTTGGGTGCGTTTTTTCCTCCCTTTTTGTTTTGGATCCTGTTGCTTTTTCCAGCACGACACACCTTCTTGCGCTCCCTTTTTTTTCCATGAAGCGTCTCCATTTGTGCCGAGACTTTTGACTCAATAGGAGAGGAATGCTGTTAATTCACACAACTTGCGGGTATAAACATCCCTCCGGAGCTGAAAGTGCAGAGGGCAGAAACCCGTGGGTCCATTGGGTGGGTTGGCACCAATGGACCCTCGGAGGGGCCGATGGCAGCGGCGCTGCCAAGCCCTGGCTGGGGTTTATGTGATGCGGTGCCAAGGGCAGGGTGAGGATTGAAGCATCTCAGCTGTTCTCAGTAAGAGGATACCCCGGCCCCGGCCCCTCGCGGGGCTGTTTTGTGGCTATAACCAAGCAACGGCCGACTCCAATGTCACAGCCGGACCCCGAAGCGCTCGGCAGAGCCTGGGCACGTGCTGGGTCCGGCCGGCACTGGGAGCCGCCGTCATCCGTGATCCAAAGCGGACTTTGCCCCGGCAAACAGAGCTGGCAGAGAGTCACCGGCAGCGCGGCCGGGGGGGGGGAATGGGAAAGGAAGGAGAGACAGAACGTTCCGGCTGTTGGAATGAATGGCTCCGGTCACTGCCCCGCCGCTGGACACGGGGTTGTGGGGAGCAAAGAGCAGCTCTGGGTTGCTTTGCCTCTGCTCCAGTGACTTGGTGCTGCCATCCCCTTTCCCGGTGGGTGTTTTCCTTCCCATTACACACAGCAGATCTGCCCCAAGGGCAGGGAAGGAGCCGGCACCGTGGCCTCGCCACCCTCCACCAGCTATCCTGGCATTGCCCCCCTGGCACCACAGCAGCAGCTCTGGCTGTGGCTCCGTGCTGTCCCCCCACAATCTTTAGGTCCTGAGGGAGGCTTGGCCAGCTCCGAGTCCTCCTTGGAGCAGCACCAGCGGTGCCCAACCTGCCCAGACCCCGGTGCTGGGATTTAGCTGGTGAGCATGGGCGATGCCTCCATCACAGCACCCTTTGCACACCGCTCACCGCAGCTCTGTGCCGGCTGTGGCAGGGAGAGCGGTGCTGGATCCGTGCGCAGGAGCTGATCTCAGGGGGAAAGGGTGATCCATGCGGGAGCGGGGAGTGCTTCCAGGGATGGATCCTGATCCTTTGGGAGCAGCCTGGTTCACTTCACCTCCTGCCTCAGTTTCCCCAGCTGAGAGCCGTCAGTGACCTTCCCACCTCTGGGTCCACTGTGGGCACAGGGTGCCATGGGGATGCTGCTGTGGGAGACAGCACAGGGTGAGCTGAGTGCCAGGAGCTGGGCTCATCCTGCACCCGTGGAGATGCTGGATCCAACTCAGGACTCCAGGCACAGCAGCCCAGGCAAAGAGGCTCGGGGCAGATCCTGCAAGGGGGGGCAAGGTCACCCAGTGGGGCTGGAGGAGGAGGAGGAGGAGGAGGAGGAAGAGGGGTGCAGCCTTGGCCTGTGCCCAGCCGAGGCAGAGGTGAAAGCCTGAAGGTGCCGTCCATGCCACAGGGACCTTGGGAGCCAGAGCTTGTACCCAGGCCACAGGCGCCGGCGGCTCTGGCTTATCTGGATGCTGGGTCCTGCCCAGCCCTGCAGCAAGGAAGGATGAGGAGAGCCCCATTCCTGCCATAGCTGCTCCCAAGGGAGATGCCGGCCCAGCCAGGGGAGCAGAGTGGGGATGGGGGGGTTCTGCTCCCACACATTCCCTCCTTTGGCTTTGTCTTCCCTCACCCATGCACCAGGCTTTAAACACACCCCACACAGCACCATGCACCGAGGCCGTGCTGACTTCCCTGCAGGCTTTCCCATTCTGCTGAATCCGAATGCTAACACAGGAGCTGCCTCTCGTGGCCACCTGGCCGCACACTGCAGGCGCAGGTGATGCTCCCGGGATGCTGTGATGGAGCCATCCCTTCCCAGCGCAGGCGGGAGCAACCACTGCTGTTTAATGTCTGTCTCCAAGAGAAAAAGGCTCTTTGCACCTGAGCAAGGACACGTTTGCCTTTTCCAGGGACATTATGGCCCAGGCACCCTTGTAGAAAACCCATTGTGAGAGCAGTGAGCACAGCGTTGATTGAAATCATCACAGCAGTCAATCCCCACGTCCCAACGATCGCTTGCAGGGTCACTGCTGCCCGAGCGCCCGTGGATACAGCACATTGCTGGGATTTTCCATATCCTGGGGCAAGCAACAGCAATTCCAGCGCTGGATCCAGCGCCCACGGAAGGGATTTGGAGCAAGAAGCTCCTGCTCAGAGGTGCAGTGGGTGGGAAGCAGCACCCATGGGACTCAGCAGGGAGGGACCTTGTCCTGGCTGCCTGCAAGTGATGGAGGTGTTAATGAGCAATGAGAGAGCTGCCGTCAGTGCTGCTGCCCAGCGAGGGGCAGGGAATGGAGCGGAGAATGAGCAAGAGCCTTCCCTGGCTGCACCGGCGCTGGTGCTGTCCCAGTGCAAGGGGCAGGAGCTGAAGCGTGCGATGCCATAGCTGGTGGCTGATGTGTTTTGGCACCCTTATGTGATGTTTGGGATGTCACCTCCCAGGTATCAGGCACGGGGGGCTCTTGGGGCAGCCCCCACCTCTCTGCCTTGGTAGGATGTGGAAACCAGGATCTTTTAATGGAGGCTGAGGACTTGGAGGTCAGAGCCGGCGGTGGGAGGTCAACACAACCACCCCAATTAGGGACTAGCTTTGCCCCAGTGCAATTCACCTCATGCAAAGCCCACACTCTGGGGAGGAGCCATTCCCCTGGGACCATGGGGGGTCAGGAGGGTGCTAGGGAATTGTGTCCCAACTGTTTCAGCACTCACTGCCGTCTCCAGTCATTATTCAAGGGGATGAAGGAGGTGAATGGGAAGCAGAGACACAAAAGCATCGTGAGCTCCAGCCCCTTGCAGGCATCACCCCAGGTTCGGTGCTGTGTCCCCATCCCTGATCACACTACAGCTGAGCAGCAGCAGCACTCAGGTTCGCACAGCCCCTGAATCCCACAGGAGACGAACAGGCTGGGAAGCTGTGGGATGGGCAGGCTGCTCGCTCTATAAACTCTTCCAGTCATTTCCAGTGGTTGGCATCCCCCTCTGGGCCCGTGGCCAGGCCTTCGTGAGCCTCCGGGAAGGATGCAGCTTGAACACAACGATGCAGCTTTCCACGTCAGGAAACACATCCAGGGACCCAAACCTGGCTGAGCTGGGAGCACGGAAATGCAGCAGGATCCACTTGTTTCCTTGCCAGCCCCATGTCCCCATGTCCTGCCACCAGCCTGCTCACTGCTGGGGTGCGTTGCCACTCCAGCCCGGCGCATCCCGTATTCCCCTTGCCGCTGGATCACAGAATCATGGAATCACAGAATGGCCTGGGTTGGAAAGGGTCTTAAGATCACCCAGTTCCAGGGACGCCTCACGTGTCATCCCTTTGCAGCGCTGGAGCAGTGCGGCGCGGGGTGTTTCGTGCTGCCTCAGGTGCACCCAGATCGGTTCTCTTTGGGAGCAGCGTCCTCCTAGGAGCTGCCATCGGCAAAGGTCACCCTTGGCCCCGTCAAGTAAGGGATGGTGGTGACTGTGGGGATCTCTGCGCCAGGGCAGGACACGGCCACCAGCTTCGGGTCCTCTCCTGGGGATGGGGACGGACACCGCCACGGAGCTGCAGGACGCCGCGCCCCGCAGGACACGGCCCCAGGGGTGCTGCTGCTGCGGTTCCGTGCTCCGGTCCTGCACGCGCTGTCTCGCTCCGGCTCTCCCCGCTGATGCTCAGGATCCGGGAGGTGGGAAATGGGGATCCCAAAGGGTGGGAGCAGCCCCCGGTTGCCCCCGCATGGTCCCCCCGCGCTGCACGGACCGGGGGAAGCACTCGCGGGGGGGGGGTGGTGGTGGCATCACCCGGTGCCGGCGCCGTGGGTCCGTGCGTGCGCCCCCCGCCACCGGGGCCACCTGCGGGCGGGCGGGCGGGAGGGGGGGGGGGGGGGCGGTCCCCGGTGCGGGCGGAGCTTCCCGGCCCGGCCCCGCCCCGCAGAAACTTTCCTCCTGCGCCGGGCGCTCGGCGGGAGCCCGGAGCGGGGCCGGGGCTGCAGCGGGAGCGGGGCGGGCCCGGCCCTATGGGCAGCGGCTGCCGGCGGCGCGGGGCGGTGCGGGGCGCTGCCCGCCGCGGCCATGTCCGCCGGGGCTGCACCTGCGGCGGGCGGAGAGCGGGACCCGGAGCGCGGCGGAGCGGCGGCTGCCCCGCAGCGGCGGAAGGCCCGGGCGGGCTCCCTGCGCCGGGCGCTCAGTTGGCTCCGAGGGCGGCGGAGGAGGAGGAAGAGCGGCGGTTCCCCGGGGGCGGCGGACGGGAGAGGTGAGGGGCGAGGAGGGGCCGCGGTGGGGCCGTGGTGGTGGGCGGGGAGGCGTCAGGGTGGGGGGCATGGAGGGGCCGTGGTGGTGACCATGGTGATGGGCAGGGAGGCGTCGTGGTGGGGTCCATGGGGGTGGTTGGGGGCCATGAAGGGGATGGGGCGAGGCCATTGGGGTAGGTGAGGAGGGTCAGGGCAGGGATGTGGAGGGGGGTGGCCAAGGAGCGCCCACAGAAGCGTCCACAGTGGGCTCGGAGTGCGCCCATGGAAGTGGGCGAGAAGGCGTTGGGGTGGGAGCCATGGAGGTGGCCAAGGAGGTGTTGAGGAGTGGTCCTGGCAGTGGCCCAAGGGGAGTCACAGTGGTGGCTGTGGAGGTGGCCAAGGAGAGCTCAAGGTGGCCATCGAGGTGAGCAAGGAGAGGATGCAGTAGAAGCCAAGGAGGGTTGGGGTGGCGACCGCAGGGAGGTCTCAGTGGTGGCTGAGGAGGGGTGGAGGTTCTGGCCATGGAGGTGGCCAAAGAGAGATCACAGCGGTGGCTGAAGAGGAGTTGAGGTGGGGACCAAAGCATGGTCGCAGTGGTGGCCAAGGAGGGTCGTGGTGCCGGCTGTGGCGGTGGCCGGGCGGGTGGAGGCGCTGGCCGTGGTGGCGGCAGAAGTGGCGGAACCGGGGGCGAAGGACGCGGTGGCCACGGTGGCTGCGGCGGCGGCAGCAGCAGGCGGGATCCAGCGTTCCCTGGTGCAATCTCGCCCCGGCCCCGAGGGCTGGTGCTGGTTCACTGGGTAGGTTCTCTCCCCGCTGAGTCAGAAGGTCACTGGGGCTGAGGGAAACCTGGAGGGACGCCAGATGCTGCCGCCTCCTCCTCCTCCTCCTGGGAAGGGTGTTTGCGTGCTCCAGGTGTGGCCCTTCCTGCCCTAGATATGGCCTCACCCCAGCCAGTCTGTGGGGTGCTGCTCCGTAGCCCAGCCGCGTCCCTGCCGCCTTGACCAGTGCAAGGCGCTGTGGGTGCCCTTCCCTCTTTGCTGCCCTGGGGCTCTGTTCCAGGGATCTATGGGCTCAGCCCGGCCTCTGAGATGGGACCTTCAGTGGAGCGCTGGGTGGTGGCGTGCCTGGTCCTGCTCTTCTCCTTGGTGCTTGCTGTGCAGTCGTCGGTGTCCTGGTGAGGTGGAGGTCTCGCCCCGTGCACAGGAGCAGTGCTCAGCCTGTCCCACCCTGTGCTGTCGGGTTCTCGCTTCTGCCCTCCCTGCGGGGACATCACTGTGCTCATGCCAGGGCTCCTGCGGCACCCAAATGCTGCCGTTGCCTGGGACTTTCTTCCTCGCTTTGCCCCAGGGAGCGCATTCCCGGGCATCCAGGGCCGCATGCAGGCGTGCTTACTGCTTGGAAAAGCACAGGAGATCTGCGATAGCAAGGGAGTGGCTGTGGAAAGGCAGAAGGGTCTTGGGAAGAGGCTGAGCTCTCTGCTGAGCCACTCCATCGGGCGCTGCCGGTGCCGCCTCCCGGCCCATCACACATGGACGCCGCTGCCACGGCCCAGCGCTGAAACCTGAGCAGTAGAAGAGATGTGCTGGCGCATGTGATGATCCTCTTGCGGCGCAGAAACGCCTCCAGCAGCGCCGCCAGCCCTTTCCTTTCCTTTTTTTTTCTCCCCCATAAAGTCATAACATCACCAGTGAAATGCGGAGTCACTGCTCGGGGACCTCCAGCCTGCTCACCGCATCCCTCGCATGGAATCGTAGCATGGTTTGGGTTGGAAAGGACCTTAAGGTCATCCAGTTCCAACCCGCTGCTGTAGGCAGGGACACCTCACATTAGACCGTGTTGCTCAAGGCTCTGTCCATCCTGGCCTTGAGCGCTGCCAGGGATGGGGCATCACCAGCACATCCTGCAGAGCAACCTGCTCAATTGGATATCCCTGCATCCAGGAGAGCTGCCCCATCACCGGCCCATGGTCCATGCTGGTGATGCAGGGGCTATGCAGTGCCATGGCCAGCCCAGGGCTACCGGACCCATCCCTCCCCTCTGGCATCAGCTTACTCCGTGGTGCACGGTGGGGAAGCAGCTTGGATGTGCCCTGCCCCAGTTGGGAATTGTTCCAAATATCAGCTGGGAGCCGTGGGATGGGGAGAGCTTCCGCAGGTCCTGGTGGCTCCGGCTGCCTTCCCCCTGGGTGTGCACAGTGCTGGGGTGGTTTGGATCAGGCCATGACCCGTCAGCTCCTCATCGCTCTGCTTTGGTTGTGGAGGAGTGGGGACAGGGCATGTTCGACCATCCCTGTTACATCCTGGTTGTGGGAAGGGACTGCACAGGATGATCAGGATGGGGAGGAAGGAGAGAAGCTGTCCTGGCAAGACATAGGTTAGGACCCATTCTCAGCCTGGGCATCTGGGCGCTCATGACCTGGGTGTTGGTGAGGTTGGAATTGCTCAGCACTGAAACCATGGGAGCAGGAGGATGAAAGCATTTCCACCGTGGATGAATCCCATGGGTCCATCTAATCAGAGATCCTATCTCTGGCGGCTCAAACAGCTGAGCTGTGTAGAGGAAAGGCACAGCACAGTAATCCTGCTTGTGGGCAGTTCCAGGCTCCCTCTCCAGTAGGGAACAGCAGCAGCGCTGGGGCTGGGAGCTGATTCCCCTCCCATTTCCCAAGTGGATGCTCTGCCCCGTTTGTGCAGATGGGCCCCATTGGCTCAGCATCCCCCTTTTGTGCCGGTGCAACTCTGCTGCAAGGTAATTGCTGCTGTGAGCTGCAGGGCCGCATCCTGGGGTGTGCAGCAGCTGCCAGGGTGCCACCAGCCCCGGGCTGTTTTATCTGTACACAGCCCAGCACCCAGTGCCCCCATCCCTGTGGTGTCCCAGCGCCTCGCTGTTCCCCTCCGTTTATTTCCACAATAACCTTTGGAGGCAGAGGAGCCGTTAACCCCTGGGATGGGAACCGAGGCAGGGATTGCAGCTGGGCTGTGCCAAGGGTCCAATGCGGAGCGAGGAAGTGGGGTGCTTGGGCTCCCTTTGCTCCTGGTTTTAAGGCAGCCTCGGTGGCACAGCAGCAGCGAGCCTGCTCCTGAGTCCGGCCACCTGCAAGTGGGTTTAGTCTGGATTTGGCTGCTGCTTTATCCCAGTTTTGCAATAGTCTCTTTAATTCACACAGCATTCTTAATTCTCCGATGAAGTGAAGGAATTGATGTTCCAGAAGGATTAAATTAGGGTTGGATTCTTTTCTTTCCCTTTCTGATGCCAGATTCGTCCAGCAGTAACAGATTTCCTGACTGGGATGGACACAAACATACCCCGTGGTTAAAAATAAAGCTCTCGATGGGCCCAGCTGCTTTATAACCTCAGCAAGTGCTTGTACACGGCAGGAGGTGGCTTTGCTCTGTGTGTGCTTAGGTGGCAGCAGCTGGGCTGCAGTGGGGACTGCGCTGGTGGCACTGGGCTCAATGCTGTGCGGTGCTGGGAGTGCGCGAGTCCCGGAGGCAGCGTGGGGCTGTCCCTCTGTGTTGCTCTAAGGAGAGATGTGAAATCTCGCCGGGCACTTGGTGCTTGCTTTGGTGTAAACATATGGGCTGTGTGGTCTGATCCTGAGCTTCTCGACTCGAAGGAGGGAGGTGCGGGCCCTGCTGCTCCCGCTCCCAACGCCATTCCCGGGCGTGTGTGGGAATGGATTTGTTAACAGGCGCAATCAAAGAGTGACACTTCAGAAGATGTGAGCAGCAGGAATGCCCTGGCTGGCCTGGCAATGGCGAGCGGCCCTGCATGAACAAAGAGAGGTGTGTCTGCAACCAGCAGCTATTCCACCTGGAGACAACTGCAAGAATTACTCTTGCGAATAACGTTCCATCAGATCCGATAAAACTATTTTGCCGGAGTCATATTTCCCTTTAGGAGGAAGGTCTTATTTCATAAGACAATATCATCATTGACTTGCGCTCCGGCAGCCGTTGGAACATAAGCTGCGGGATGGTGAAGAGCTGGGCAAGCATGAAGTGAAAAAGCATTTCCCTGCCAAGCAGGAGCCGGAGCTCTGGGCTGCTCCCTGTGGCTCCTGCGGTGCACGGATTCAAAGCACCTCATCCTGAGCAGGGAGCTGAGCTCCTGCAGGCTGGAGCCTGGGCTGTCATCGGCAGAGCCGGCCCACGCTCCGGCTGGAGCAGGAAATCGTCTGAAACCCTTCTGGTTATGTATTTCTGTTAATGATTGGGGATCTCAAGTGGGGTTTTGGTGTTACCTTTGCCTCGCTGCGCTTTACTTCCCCGTGAAGGGAACAAGGGCTGAATTCCTTTCTCATTCAGGCATCTCAGCTCCTGCTCTGTTTGCTTGGCGATGGCATCAGGGTTAGGAAACAGTGGGAATGATGGAGGAAACACCAGGAGGGAGGAATCGTTCCCCTGTGCCAGCGCAGAGGGGTCCCTGCCACCCTGGTGTGGGCTGGCCAGGCTGCCTGGGGGAGCGCGTGACTGTGGGACATCAGATGTGCTTGTGGCAGTCCCGCTATGATGATGAGATGTCTGTCTCGTGAGCAGCTTCCCCCCTGCTCCCAGCTCTGTGCTGTTATCAGTCCTCTCAGTGAATGCAGCTGGGGGGGTCTGGAGAAGGGGCTGTGCCTGGAGGCAGCAGTCCCTTGCCCCCACTTCCCACCAGACATTCCACAACTGGGCTTTGTAGCGCGTCTGCTGTGCTGGGAATTGCGTGTTGGGAAGATGCAAATGCTTCCCTTCTCCTGCCGTGTTTTCCCAGTGGATTTCTGGGCGCTGCGATACAACCCCAGCTCTGGGAGGAAGGATGAGAGCAGCCAGCTGGCAGGGCAGCCGATGCCTGGGTTTCCAAGGGGTTTGTGTCCCCAGGCAGTGATACAGCTCTGCGGGGATGCTGGAGCTGCTTCCAGCCACCAGGACTGAGCCGTGGGCCCCAGGAGGAGCAGGAGTCAGGTTTGCACGTGGCTCTGGGTTGCCCCATTGGAATTGTTCCAGCTCCGAGAAGCCACTTTGATATTTATGGCACACGTGGGCTTTGCTGGGCTCTTGGGGCTCAGCTCCTGCTTGGAGCCCCCTCGGTGCATCCGAGGCTGTGGCTGGGGGTGGCGAAGCTCTGGTGCGGGTGCTGCCAGCATTCCCGAGGCAGGTGCTGGAGCGGTGGGCGTCTGTTTTGGGAAGTGTCTCGCTGTATCTGGGGCAGTCACAGGCTCCAGCCTCTGCTTTCCTTGCAGAGAGAGAACCTCAAGGGCTCTGCTGGGAAAGCTGTTGTGTGGCTGCAGAGGAGCCTCCTGTGTCACTGGGGAGGGGACTGGGTGGCATGGAGAGGTCTCTGCACCCTGTTTTGGAGCTGCTGTGAGGGGATGGACATCCCAGGGAGGCCCTGGAGGTGCTGGGCAGTGGGAGGAGGCCCTGTCCCAGGCTGGAGATGGTCCTTGTTGATCTGAATCTTTGTCTTCCCTCATCAGTGGGCAGAGACCTCTCATCTATTGCACTTTTGACCATGACCGTGTTTAATCCTGGATGCTCCGAGATGGGAAAGCTGCCCCTTGAACTGGGTACCGCCAGTAATGGGAAGCAGGGCATAGTTTTCCACTGGATCCCCCATTCCCTTAACAGCTCCCACTGCAGATGGAGCAGCAGTGCCTGGGCACAGGCCCCGTGGGTGGCACAGGGTGGTCTCTGCTGTGCCTTTGGGGCAGCAAACCAAGCTGGTGAGAAACGGAACCATCAATATTTCCACTGGGGAGGAGGAGACTGAATTCCCTGCCCATCGCCTCCGAAGGGCAGGACAAAGCTGCTGCTTGAGGTTTCCTTTTTCTTCCTATGTTTTCACACCCCCTCCCCGGTTTTGTGCCTTTCCCACAGCGCCCTCCTTCCTATTTATCCCAGCCTTTGATGAATCACCTCCAGCACATAAAACATTGCCAGCAGGAGTTGCCCCCTCCCTGGCTGCCCCCTCCCTGCCCTCGCAGCATTTCGTGTCCTCATTAAAAGTCCAGAGGGAAAGCTGGGCTCAGGAGGGAACAGGCTCGTGCCCGTGTTTCAGGCTTGTCCATACAGGGTTGGGGCAGTGCTGCCCATGCTCTGAGCTGCTCTTCCCCTGGCTGCTCGCTGCTGGAAAGCCCCATTCTGCAGGAGCGGGGTCTGGAGCAGCGGGAAGGGCCCAGCACCATGAGCTGGTTTGGACGCAGATGCCCATGGGGGTCCCCAGTTGTGTCACTTGTTCCAGTGACCGTGGGGAGGGTGGCAGGGGGTTAAATTAACATCCACCTTCGGGCATGCGGGCGCTCGCCCGGAGGCTGCTCAGCGGCTTGACCCAGCCCGGGTCTTCAGGCGCTGTGCTCCAGCCTCGGATACCCTGTTCTAGCCTTTGCCGTGCTGGGCTTGGCTGGGGCGTCCCCATGGGGCTGGGACCCTCCAGACCCAGGAGCAGGGCTGTAGCTTCGGTTGCTGGAGCTGCGCTCAGGGGCAGCCAGAAATGGTGGCGGCTCGGTGGAGCGTGGCAAACTCCGGGGAGGCGGGAGCGGGCCCGGAGGCGGGTGCCGTGTCCTGCCCGGCCGACGTCTGGGGTCTGATCTCCCTTCACCCGCTCGCCGTGGCTGTGGCACACAGCGCCCTTGCGGAGGGATGGTGCTGGGAGGGTGCTGTGGGACCCGCCGGATGATCGGGGCAGGCCCCTCCTCTCTGCCTGTGCCATTGGCTCCGGCGCCGCCTCCTGCGGGAGCCGAGCTCCGCGAGCAGGAGGGATGGGAGCCGGCGGCTGAGCGCAGCTGTGCCGCGGCCGCCCGGGCCACGCCGGGGCCCCGCCATGTAGCACCTCGGCCTCCTCCACCGGCTGCGGTGGAGGGCGAGAGCCGCTCATGGGCAACGCGCACCGCAAGAGGAGCCCCGCGGGCGCCAGGGCCGGCTCCTCCTGGCTCTTCGGCCGCGCCGGGAAGCCGGGCGCAGGTAGGAGCCGTGGGGCTGCCTGGGGAGGGGGCGCGGCGGGTCCCGGCTCCGTGACCTCTGAGGGACGGCGCTGGGAGCGTTCATTGCCCTCTGGTGTCCGCACCGCGGCGTGGGGCTGGGCTGGAGGCTTCGCTCTCAGCCAGCGCGGGGTCAGCCCCTCCGACCCCAGGGACTGAGTGGGAAAGAGCCCCTGGCTGCTCGCAGCGCTGTGCCGGAGCGCGGGGCACAGCCATGGGCTCGCCTGCGCCGTCCGGACGCGGTCCCCCGCTGAGATTTAGCTCCCAGTTCGGTTTTCCGAGCCGTGTCCCAGGGCAGGGACTCGGGGCTCCGGCGTCACCTTCCTCCCCGTGCCTGGGGAGCAATGGGTTTGGGAATGTTTATGGAGAGCACCGGGATGCTCCCCCCCTGTATCCGTCCTGCACAAGTGCCCCCCTCACTCTGCGCGTGTCTGTCTGTCCATGCACTGATTGCTGCTTTATGCTCCTGCTCAATGGATGCAGCTGAAAAGCCCAGGAGGAGACATGGGGCAGGGAACAATCTTGTCTGTGGGGAATAGGGATGGGCGAAAGGGTCCTGCACTGGTCTAGACCCACATATGGAATCTCCAGCCCTGCAGGGTGTCTGCTCCTGGTGATCTCCCTCCAATGGTTCCTCCTCTGGAGCAGAGCGATGCGAGCATGAAAGGTCTCTTGCAGAAACCTCATCCCCATCCCACAGTGGCTGATTTCCCTACCGATGTTGTTAAACTGTCCCCACACCCCCAGCCTGGCCTCAATCAAGGAAGGGACTTGATGGGCACATGAGCAGGGTCTGCGGTTGGTGGGGATGGGGTTAGTGAGACCAAGAGGGGACAAGGGGATGGTTTTCTCTGCCAGCCCTGGGTGACCCCCATCCCTCCTGTTTTCCTCGGTCTTTGCAGCCCAGGTGAGCTGAGCTGAGCTGTCCTCAGGGAAAACAGGGTTGGAGCCCCCCCCCCCAGGCTTGGGGGGCCGGGATGGGGAGAACCCAGGGGTGCTCAGGCTGATAGCATCCACTCGGTGCCT
Source organism: Myiopsitta monachus (assembly GCA_017639245.1). NCBI lineage: Eukaryota > Metazoa > Chordata > Aves > Psittaciformes > Psittacidae > Myiopsitta > Myiopsitta monachus. Next base: position 1,968,345 of record CM029917.1, on the reverse strand, counting down.
GGGGAACCTGAGGCACGAGTCCCCGGTTGCCTGTGGCTGTGCAAGGACAGCATCTCCTTTGCCGCAGGCTCTCCGCTGTCCACCTCGCCTCCACCAAAGTCATCCTCTGGTTGCGGTCTCCATACAGGAAGGGTTTGGTGCCACCGTGTTACAGCTGGGTTCCTGCTCTGCCCTGGCTCTGCCCTGACCTGCAGCAATGCAGCTGATGGGGTGAGCCGCCTCCCTGGGAGAGGTGGTTTGTGAGCATCCCTGGTGCAGCTCTTCCCTCGTGCTGTCCCCATCCAGACCTCTCCATTCCCCACTAGGCCTGGATGTCCCTTTGCCAGTCCCTGAACTGGGACTGTGGGGCTGCCAGTGTGTTGCCACTGCTGCCCTTCTCCAGGGCTGGCCGGGAGATGTCCTGGGGAAGGATGCCCTGTGCCATATGGGACCGTGCCATAGAGCTGGGGGACAGACCCTGCAAGGCAAAGGCCATGGGGTGGAAGGTGCTGAGAAAACATGGGTCAAGTTGTGTTTGTTCTCTGCAGCAGCTCCATGGCAACGGTGCAGTGGCCACAAAGCCAAAGAATTTGCATTGTGTCGCTTCAGCATTTCGGAGGGCACAGCGGGATCACCAGCGGGGGGCAGGGTGCCCAGCACCCAGCCATGGGACCCTGCTGTCGCTCTCATCTCACCCCTGCCCTGACCACAGACCATGGGTGCTTCTGGAGTTTGGGTCAGAAGCTAATTGCATATGATGGGCAACTGGGCCAGCATCCCCCAGTTCTCATGGCTGCATCCCTGCTTGCTTTGGGAGCGCCGGTTCGGTCCCGTTGTGCCCATTGCCGGCAGGTCAGGCCTGGGCAGGCATCAGCAGCTGCCTTTGTGCATCCACCATGTGCAGGGTGGTGTTGGGCATCTTTTGATCCTGGAGTAGCAGAGCAGCGGTTCCAGGGACAGGGTTGTCCAGGCAAGAGCATGGCTGAGGGCTACTGGGATGGCTCTACTTGCTGCAGGCAGCTGCCTGCAACCCGCTGCGTGCCTGGGTGTCCCCACTGTGCTTCATCAGTGCCAAACCCGCATCCCTGTGCTGGAGCAGAGCCCGGCTTGCTCTGGGGTGCATTCCCTGCTTCTCCTCTGTGGGATCATCCGCAGCAGGAGCTGCTGGGGAAGGTCCTTGAGCACCAGGGAGAGCAAAGCCTCTTATCACCTCCTTATCGGGATGGCCCTGCCGGGCCCTGCTGAGTCAGGGTGAAAGAACGTGGCACCCAACCAGGCTGCACCCGCATGGGTCCATGGGGATGTGGCTGCTGCCGACACGTCCCGATGGAGGGGTGCTGGGGCAGGTTGCAGGCAAACATAGTTTGGGTCAAGGGGTGACCCATGGCCATGAGGCTCCCAGCAGCAGCTCCAGGGTGGGCTGAGCAGCTCTGGGCTTCTTCCAGCTTCGCGGCTGCGCTCTGTGCCAGACCCACGCTGGGCCGGCTCCGTAAACAGCCGCGGAGCAGATAAGGGCAGGGGCCCGCCCAGCATGGGATGAGCCGGGATTTACACAGGCAGTTCCCCAGCACGCTGGCAGCCAAGCCCTTCCCAGTGCCCCTTCCCGGTCCTGGAGCATGGGAGGAGGTGAGGATGCTGGAGAGGGGCTCTTCATCAGGGACTGTAGCGACAGGACAGGGGGTGATGGGTTCAAACTGAAATGGGAAGTTCAGGTTGGACGTAAGGCAGAAGCTCTTCCCTGTGCGGGTGCTGAGGCGCTGGCACAGGGTGCCCAGAGAAGCTGTGGCTGCCCCGTCCCTGGCAGTGTTCAAGGCCAGGTTGGACACAGCTGCTCCAGTGTGAGGCATTCCTGCCCGTGGCAGGGGTTGGAGCTGGGGGAGCTTTAAGGTCCTTTCTACCCCAAACCAGTCTGATTCTATGATCCATGGATGTCCCAGGCAGAAAGCTGCCTCCAGCGCTCGGCTCTGACATGCCATGCCGTGCCCACTTGGCAGGCTCCCCGTCACCAAGAGGCAGGGATGGGACCTGCCACTGTGTTGCTGATTATCTCCCCCCCCCCATTTTGGTGGCAACTCCAGCCCCATCTGACAGCTCCTGTCCCATTTCCTCCGCTGATCCCGCATCACTGTGTCCAGCTCAATCCCTGGTGGAAGACGGGCGGCTCCTCGCTACTTCCTACCAGCGCTGCTGAGCCTGTAGGCAGGAGTGGAGTTGGGAGCTGCTCGCAGGATGGTAGGATCCCTGCATGGAAAAACCTGCAAGGTCTTGTCCCTAATCCGTCTCCTGGATTTGCTCCTGCGTGGAGCCAAGGACCTGCTGCGACAGGCACGCTTACAGAGCACCCGGGTACCCGGCAAACATGCCAGGCATGACGGCACGTGCCATGGGGATGCGGCAGGGAACCGCCCGCATGGGAGGTGGAGGAGAGGACACGGAGGGAAGGTGAAGCTGTGATACAGCTGTGGACTTTGGAAGGAGGAGGTGCCAGTGGTCTGTCCCCATCCCTGTGTGCTGCCGGCGCTGCCATCCTGGCCCTGTGTTGCTTCTGAGGCTCTGCCCGCTGCCCTCTCCCACCCTGAGCTCCCCACCTGGGCCGATCCCGCCTGGATCCGGCTCCTGGCCGGGGAAGGCGGTTATTTACCTTCAAACCTGTTTGGTGGCTTCTCCGGGGAGGGGACGAGCGTGGGGTGGGGATGTGGTTGGACTTGGACGGAGGCTCCGCTGGGCTGGAACAGGGGCTGGGATGAGGCACAGTCCGGCGTCGCGGTGGTCCTGCCTCCCTGCCTGTGGCCGGGACCCCACCGTGGGCTGCTGCCAGACCCTCGCCCAGGCTCCATGGTAACACATGGAGCAGGAGACGTTGCATGTCGCCGCATGCACTGCCTGTGGGGCCTGTGCAGGGCAGCAGCGAGGTCAGGACCGAGTTGCACAACTGCTGTGATCCTGCCAGGACAGCAGCCGTGGCTGCGCGATGGTTCTTCTCTGAGCCTTCATCCTTCGCCATGGCCCGCTGGCTCACCGGGGTGATGCGGGGCAGCTTTCTGCACCGGGACTTAGGGGCAGAAAATTGATCCAAGTTTGTTTTCCTCTTTGAAATGAGTTTGATTTCAGCCTCTGCGTGGGATCGTGTTGGAGCATGGAGCCAACAGCACGCACTGGGTTGGGTTTATTTGCTTTGCGGAGCTGTTTTCTTGGCTGAAGCAGCAGCCCCCATGCGAGGCCAAAGGCAAGGAGCAGCCCCTGGGCTCGCAGTGGGGGCTGCGTGGCCACAGCCATGATAAACACTAATGTGTTCTTATCCTGCCTGGAGAGAGCACGGTCCCATGGCATGTCCCAGGGCGCGGATCCTATGCAGAGGGAACAAGGGTGGCCAGGGTGGTTGTCACAGCCCCTCAGCAGCTGAAGGCTGGGGCACAGAGCAGGGCAGGGTAGCCCAAGTGAGTGCCAGGTCCCGCCTGGGATCATGGAGCTGCCTGAGCACAGCTGATGGGCCCAGGGAAAGATGGATACGCTTGGGCTCGTAAAGAGCTGTCATTGCTCCTGCTATTCCAGGGAGATATCCCGGCAGGGCTGCCTGCACCGTCCCACCAGTGGGGGAACTGCCTGCAAGGGGAGAGGCTGATCTGGAGGGGAAGAGGGGTTGATCATAGAATCATAGAATGGTTTGGGTTGGAAAGGACCTCAAGATCATCCAGTTCCAATCCCCTGCCATGGGCAGGGACACCTCACGCTAGACCATGATGTCCAAGGCTCTGTACAACCCAGCCTTGAACACCGCCAGCGATGGAGCATTCACAACTTCCCTGGGCACCCCATTCCGGTGCCTCACCACCCTTACAGTAAAGAATTTCTTCCTCATATCCAATCCAAACTTATCCTGGAGCAGAAGGGTTGGATGTTGGAACAGAGGGGCTGGATGCTGGCACAGAGCTCTTGGGGCTGTGGCAGGGCCCCCATGCTGATTGCTCTGTCTCTTGGGGCTGGAGTTCATAGTGCACCCCGTTAGTGTTACCTATGGCATCTGCAGGCGAACACCGCTTGGCTCCCTTGCAGCATGGGGAGCAGAGCAGTCCCCAGACCTGGATGCACACCTGGGAGCAGCGTGTTGGGAAGGAGCCCCGAAGTGATGGGGGAGCATCAACCCCGTGAGGCAGGGGGTGTTCCTGCTGCCTTCTCACTGCTCTCTGCAGCAGCCCTGCTGAGGGAGGAGGGGGGCAAGGTCTGCATCCCACCGAGCAGGACACAGCAGGCAGGTTCCCTCCCCTTCCTCCCCTGGGGACCTCACAGCCCCTTTCCCACCCCCCTGCCTGCTCCCACTCCTCCCCATTCCTCCCCGGTGAGTCAGTGGTGGCAGGGGCAGGCCGGGAGCTGCTGCCTGTTCCCTGCCTCCTGCCGCAGGACCCGCCGCTGCACGGGGAGCAGACAAGTCGAGGCAGTGCCGTGCAGGCAGAGCTGGATGCTTGCAGCTGGGTCTGGCCAAACCTGCTGCTTGCAGGAGGCCTGGTGAGGAGGGGGACAGGAGCCAGGACTGTCTCTGCCCAAGTGAAGAGCAGCATCGGGGGTAAGCCAGGTCCAGGAGGGAGCTGGCCCAGCACCATACCCCACTTGCAGCATCGCTGGTCCAGGGCTGTACGACCCCGGTTGTGTTCCTTTGGGGTCTCAGCTCTGGTCTTTCCCTTGGGCAGCCCTTCCCATTCCCAGCCTAGTGTGGTGGGTTCCCTGGCCTTTCCTGCCCCTTGCTATTAGTTTGCCTTGCTATGGGGATGCTTTGCTCTCCCGACCGTTGCTGGCACTGATAGCAGCAGGTACCAGCTCCAAGTCAGGGAGAGCATCCTTGAGAGAGCACCCGGCCCTGAGGGACCTCCAGCTCCTTTTCCAGGAGGATCCTGCTGCCGTGTGGGCATGAGACACGTGTGTCAGATCAGTGCTGCTGAGCCTGGAGGGGACAGAGCGATCCAGGGCACGGTGCAAGGAATGCAGGAGGGACAGGACGCCAGCTCCAAACGGGCGTGTTGCTACTGGCGCCGGCGGCTCCCTCAGCCCACCAGGATCTGCAGCCTGTGCCACAGGATCAGGCCTCTCTCCCTCCTGGCTTTTCCCCCCTTTCCCCATCCCCTTTGCAGCAGTTTTCTCTGTGTGTGAGCAGAGCCAGGGTGAGGCGAGGAGGATGCAGTAGTGAAGGTTGAGGAGTGGAGGGGAAGCGGAGGCTGCTTTTCCCATACCACCACGCTCCAGCCCTCATCATGATGCTCCTCCATGGCCAGGCTCTGCTCTGGCCCCGGTTGGGTGGTGGCCGTGGTGCCCTGCCCAGATTATCCTTTGGGGATTGCAGAACGATGCTGAGCTCCTCCTGACCCAAGCCACAGAGGTGTCACACTCAGGAGAGGGACACGTCTGTGTCAGCAAGGGATGCTCTTGAGGCCCTTTGGGTCCTTGGAGGTGATGGGGCACATACAGGGGGGAAGAACAGGGGCTGTCTGTTGGCACTGGGAATATCCTTACAGTCCTTGTAGCAGCTTCCATCAGCAGACCTGGGTCCTGGACCAGCAGCACAGCAGGGACTGTCCCCCTTCACCTATTGGAGGCTCTGCAGGGAGATCCTGGGTTCAGCTCCATCCATGACATCCCGGAGGGCTGGAGGTGGGAGTGGTGTGTGGTGGCTCTTGGCTCTGTTTGCCTGAGGCCCTCACAGGGCTCATATGGAGCAACCCAGAGTGGAGAGGGCAGCACGTGGCTGCCTGCTTTGTGCCTCCTCAGCCCTTTCATTATATCCCTGTTCCACTTGTGCTGTGCAAAGAGCTGGGAAGCGGCTGCCTGTGGCTGCCGGCACCTTCTGGGTGAGTCCATCGTGCCCCAGCACTGGGTTATCCATAGCAGGGGCTGCAGGGCACTGCTTGTGTTTGCTGTTAGGGGCATGAAGGAGACGCAGAAATCCTTGCTAAGCCTGGATCTGCCCAGCCAGGGACACAGAGATGCCCTTTGCAAGGTTAAACTGTCCCTTGGGCTGCACATTCAATGCCTGGGAGCTGGTGGGACCCTCGTGCTCTGCTTTGGGTAGTGCTGCTCCAAATGCAGCCCAACCTCTGTCTTGCTGCAATAAACCCTGGGCACAGCCCGTGGGGAGCTGGTGGGCAGAAGGAGGGTTTGACGTGTTGGCTCCTGGCTGGCACCAGGACCTCCCTGCTGCTGGGTCAATACTGAGAGCTCTTCACCTTCTGGAGCAAAATGCCTGGAGATGGGAGGGATGGAGCTCCTTGATGGACCTGGGGCTGATGGACAGGGCAAATCCCCTTCTGCTGGGGCACTGGTGCTCGTGTGCGCTCGGTGCCGTGCCAGCGCCTGGCCACTGGCATTCTGCCCCTGCCTTCGCGTGCCCTGTGCCTCCTGGTTAGACTGGTCTAAGGGACCTTGTTCTGCCACCGCGCTGCCGGCTCTTGTGACCGTGGCAGAGCCGTGCTGGCTGCCCTGTCCCTAAGGACAAATGCTCCATGATAGCTCGTGTCCCCCTGCCGCGGGGTGAGCTGTGCCAGGATCGGGCTCTCCCTGGCAGGGCCAAGGGGCTGCGGTGGGTGCCAGGTCCCGGGGTGCACTGGGGATGAATGAGGAGCAGGAATGCCAGGGGAATGCCAGCACTATTGGCCCTGCTGTGCCGTATCCCAAGGGCCGGTATTCCCCGGAGGGAGCGCTCCCAGCTCCTCCCGGTTGGCTGCCCTGTTGCGAAAGCGAGCAACTGGTGTACAGGGGTGCTGTGCCGAGTGGGGAGCAAAGTGAGGAGGGTCCTGAGGGCGAAAGAGGGGGGAGTTCGGAAATCCTGGCGCTGAGCCTGCGGAACCGATGGCTGTGGGCTGTGCCGTGCAGGGGAGGAGGCGGGAGGCTGGGGGTGACGGGGAGGCAGAGGAGGAGCCCCGCTCTCCGCCCGGAGCAGGGTGGGCCAAGCCGGGGCTGTCCCCTCCCCGGGTCAGGCTTCTCCCCGCACCAGGCGGCTGCGCCGGAGCCCGTTTGCCCGCTGAGCATCCTCCTGCCGTGCGGATGAGGCCCGGGAGCGGGAGCGTGGAGCCGCTGGCATCCGCCCCGCTGGCGCACGGCTGGGCCAGGGCCGCCCGGGCACAATAGGCAGAGCCCCAAGACCTCCCCGGTCCACCATGGTGGTTTTCATGGGCAGGAACCTCTCCTCGCTTCTGGCGTTCTTCAAGAAGAAGGGTGAGTGAGCGGGAGGGAGGGAGGAGCGCCTTGTCCTGACACAACCCCAGCCACCAGGACCCCCTCGGTCCTGGCACCGCAGCGGGTGGTGCCATGCCAGGGGGATGAACAGGGAAGGTCACCCCTGCATCATCCACTGGCAAGTTAATGGAGTAAATCACTGCGCTCCACTAGCCGGAAGGGGGGGGGGGAAAGATATTGGTCGAGGGGCTGCCGAAACTGGGAGAGAAAAGGGCTGAGGGGAAGAGGAACGTGATGGAGGGGGGGGTATCTTGTTTCCCGTAAGGACCCAGCGTCAGCACAGGGGTCCCCTGTGCCACCACCTGCGCTCCCAGCCTGGCCGTGCTCCTTGTCCACTCGCCATGCTGGGATGCTGGGGAAGCAGAGGCCGGCGTGGCGCGGCACAGAGAGCGCTGGCTCCATTGTTCAGGGCCTGCTCCTTTGTGTGCCAGAGCGCAGCCACCTTAGTGCCTGGCCGGGAGGGGACGAGGGCCACGGGGACACAAGGAATGGGTGCGTGGTGCCAGGGATGCTGAGCAGCAGGTGCCTGTGTCCCCGGGGTGCTGCCGCCAGCCCCCGTGCTTCCCTGTGCTCCTCCTGCCCCTTCCTCAGCCTGAAATTGTGCGTTTTCCAGGCAGGAAGTTTGAGGCTTCACAGCAGGCAGGGGCAGGCAGGGCTGTGCCATGGTGCCATGGCTGGGCAATGCCAGGAGCAGCCCCCCGCAAGCACCCGGAGCCTGTCATGGGCACCCCAGCGTGCTGGTGATGGTTTGCAGGAAGGGGGCTATGAGATGAGACATGGATAGCCCTGTGCCAGCCCTGGAGTGGCAGATGGGAGCCCCAGCACCCGGGAGGCTCAGCAGGAGGATTTGGGTCCTCTGGGGTCTGCACACCAGTCTGTGCCTCAGCTTCCTTTGTGCAGAGCCTGCCTGGGCACAGGGTGAGTCTCTGCTCTTGTTTTGCAAAGCGCGGGGATGATGTAACCCTCCAAATGAAAGGCCATCGTACTCCCATCCTTGTTTCATTCCCCTGCGCTGCCCCTTCTCTGCTCAGCTGCCCAAAGTCACTGCCCCCCAGTCACTGCCACAAAGGTGCTGGGGAGGAGGATGCTGCTGCGCCCCAGCCCTGCTCCAGCCAGTGGGCAGAAATCCCTGTGGAGACAGCCCAGCTCCGGTGCATTGACCGGCCGGGCAGAGCCTTGGCAGACGATTTCCCACACGGCGTCTGGGAGCTGAGCGGGATAACGTCCCCCTGGGCTGACTGTCATCACCCAGCGCGCTGGGGCTGCATCCTGTGGGTTGGGGTGCGCTGCCTGTGCCTCCCCAGCCACGGTGACCCCTCTGTGTCTGCAGGCGCTGCCAAGGGCGAGGCGGAGAAGCGGCTCAGCGTGCAGTACACGGGGGGGGAGGAATGTCCCGACAACGTCTTCTTCCCCACCACGCGGCCCCCGCACCTCGAGGAGCTGCACATCCAGGCCCAGCAGGGGCTGAAGTCCCTGCAGCACCAGGGTAGGTGCCATAGAATCCCAGACTCCCAGCCTGGTTTGGGTTGGAAGGGACCTTAAAGCTCTTCCTGCCATGGGCAAGGACACCTTCCACTGGAGCAGTTGCTCCAAGCCCCATCCAACCCGGCCTTGAGCACTGCCAGGGATGGGGCAGCCACAGCTTCTCTGGGCACCCTGTGCCAGCGCCTCAGCACCCTCACAGGGAAGAATTCCTTCCTTAAATCCAACCTAATAGATAGCCCTGGGGGTGGCACGGGGACACGGTGGAGGACACAGCACCGGCTCCTGGCTGGCTGGGCCGCATGGGCGGTGCGATGGGGCTGACCAGAGTCCAGTGCTGGGGCAGCACTGACGGGGCCGGGAGCCCTGTCCCTAGCTGGTGGCTCCCGGGGCTCTACCGCAGGGATTCAGCCCCTGCCTTCCCTCCGCAGAGAAGCAGAAGCAGACCAAAAGTGCCTGGGACCACGGGGACACCAGCAGCCTCCAGGTGAGCCCTGATGAGGAGCCGGCTCTGCCCCACAGCGCTCTGGGGTGCCCTGGGGGTGAGGGGACACAGGGTGGCTCCTCTGTCCCCCCTGGGTGGTGTTTGGGGGCAGATAGGGAACCAGCCCCATCTGCAGGACCATGGCCAGGGGGGTTGCATGGCACGAAGGGGCCGTGTGTCCCTTCATGTTATCCTGAGCCACTGTCACCATCCCTGTCCTCAACCTTCACATGTCCTGCCCTGCCTTGTGGGGCTGTGCCCCAGGACCCCCACCATGCCCACATCCCTCTGTCCCCCCTTGCACCCCACTGGGGCTCCTGGCAGCCCTGAGGGAGCTGGGGTGATGGGGCGGTGCGACGGGAACCATTATCCGTCTCCATCCCGGTGGCTGCGCCCCTTCCTGGCTGCTGACGAGGAGAAACTCCCCCTCTCTTGGCTGTGCTGGTCTTTGCTTTGCCGTTTCCCGGGGCTCTGACCCCGCTGCCAGCACCTCACTGCTGTTTGCTCAAACCCGCTGGCCCTCGGCCCCGTTAACCCCTTGGAAGCTGGGAATGGGGAGCTCCGGGGCCGATAGGGCCCCTGGAGAGCTCAGGGTGGAGGGGCTGGGTGGTGAGTCACACTGTGTCCCATCCCAGCCTCCGCCCGTGCCGAGGGATGCTTTGGAAGGATGGGGGGGACACCGAAAGCTCTGCCCGTGGCGGGGCTGTGCTCAAGGGGTGCCGCTGCCTGTCCCTATCCCCCCACATCGCAGCCCCCCAACTCTGGGGCACAGCAGATGCCATGGGGCTGCTGTCAGCGTGGCTGCAAGGTTCCCAGAGCAGCTCTGCATGGGGCTGCGGGGCCGTGCGGGGTCCCTGGGGCCGGTCCCGGCCCCACTCCTGGTGGGAGGACTCTGGATGCCGGCACGGCTGACTCAGCCTTTGGCCCTGGGAGAAGCTTTTGTCTGGGCTGCGGAGTCAGTTTGAGGCAGAGAAGGGGCCTGGAGGGGGTCGGGGCAGCTCCGTCCCCACAGCCCCCGCGCCTGCCTCAGCCCGCTCCCTGCCCGCAGTCCTGCGCATCCTCGGAGGATGACAGCGCGTCCTTCCGGAGCCGGGCAGCCTCCTGTGCCATGGACAGCACCTCCGAGGACGCCCTCTCCATCCGCTCCGAGATGATCCAGCGGAAAGGTACCCGGGTGCGGGGCCAGGGAGCTGGGGAGGGGGGGCGCAAGCCAAGAGGGTGCGATGGGGATCCGGAGTGCATGGCAGGAAAACTGGGCTCTGCTTTGTCATGGCCGTGAGCCACTGCAGGGATCTGGGGGCCTTCCGAGAAAAGTGAATAACTGGGGTTGAGTCAGAGCATTAGGGCCGGGCGAGGGGGACAGACGGACACACAGACACTGCCTCCTCCCTGCTGTGGCTCCTCTGTGTGCCTCTGCAGGCTGCTCCAAGCGCTTGGGCCCAGCTCGTCCTGGAGCATCTCTGGCAATGGAGGGGTGCTGGGGACACTGGGAATGCCCTGGCCAGGGTCCCGCTCATGCTGGCTGAACCCGCTCATGCCTCTCGCAGGTTCCACCTTCCGCCCGCATGATTCCTTTCCCAAATCCTCGGAGAGGGCTGGCAAGAAGAGGAAGGAGAGGAGGACAACAGTGCTGGGCATCCCCCAGCACGTCCAGAAGGAGCTGGGTAAGTGTCAAGGGTAAAGGGGGGATTTTGGGGGTCTAGTCTCATTGCCCAGCCTCGGATTGCCTTGTCTGCCTTGGGATCACACTGGGTTCATCTCTCCCTGCTCCTAGGTCTCAGGAACGGCCGAGAAGCCAAGGGGTGCACTGAGGCTGATGGGCATGGGGGCAACCAAGCACCGCAGCCCCTGCTGAACGGGGGGCAGGTCTCTGGCGATGCCGTCCGCATCCCCACCATTGACGGGAAGCTGGAGCCTGTTCCCGGGGGAGCCCGCGTCTGCCTGGGAGCCTTGGAGGAGGCAGACGCGGTGCTGCAGAAGCACATCAACCGGGTTTACTATGACGACACATTGCTGGGGAGGAAGACAGCGGCCAAGCTGTCACCGATGGTGAGGCCGAAGTCTCTGGCCGTGCCAGGCATGACCACCAATGCCAGCCCCCCGGAGCTGCTGAGCCCTGTCATGTCCATCTCACCCCAAGGCACCTACATGTCCAAGATCATCCCCAACGCCATCCTGCCGCCCATGGTGGACGTGGTGGCCCTGACGCGGAGCAGCGTGCGGACGCTGAGCCGCTGCAGCCTGGTGTCATCCAGCCCAGCCTCCGTGCGCTCCCTCGCCCGCTTCTCGGAGCGCAGCGCCCGCAGCCGCGAGCACTCCTCCTCCAGCGACAACTGGAGCCACTCGCAGTCCACGGAGACCATTGTGTCCAACAGCTCCACCATCTCCTCCCAGGGGGGCTCCGACCAGCGGCAGCCCGAGGCAGGGCCACGCAGCGAGGTGGATGCTGCAGCTCGCTCCGACGCCGACCAAGTCAGCATCTACAGCTCCGTCAGCTTCGCCAGCTCCTGCTCCAAGCCCAGCGCCGGCCCCGTGCCCGCAGCCCCCAGGCTCTTGGTCGTGGAGGGGAGCAGTGGCCGGGCATCCCCTGCCTATAGCACAAGCAGCCACGCGGAGGGCTCGGACACGGGCAGCCTGGCCAGCGAGCGCTCCTCCACCCGCAGCGTCTCCCTCAGGAAGATGAAGAAGCCCCCAGCCCCACCTCGCAGGACCTACTCGCTGCACCAGAAGGCCGAGGGGGAGCCCAAGGTGCTGGGGTTGCCCCCCAAGCCAGACCGGCGGTCCCAGCGGGAGAGCAGCACGCCCTGGTCCTCGCACCCTGAGCCCTTCAGCCCTGCAGCCGAGGATGAGGTCTTCTCCCCATCATCGCTGAGCGAGACCAGCAGCCTCCGCTCTGAGAGCCTGGCTGGTGCCAGCTCCCCCGAGGCATCGCGGGGCAGCCCCGGGGTGACGGTGGTGCTGAGGGAGCCCCAGGCTCAGCCCAAGTGGAGCTGCCCCGATGGGTCTGACCGCACCATGTCCCCCTCCAGTGGCTACTCCAGCCAGAGCGGGACCCCCACGCTGCCCACCAAGGGGCTGGGACCCCCATCTGTGTCCCCGGGCAGGGCTCAGCCACAGAAACCAGACCGGGTCTGCTCCCTGCAGTCACCTGCGCTCTCCGTGTCCTCATCCCTCACCTCCATCTCCTCCTCAGCCTCGGACCCGGCTCCCCCGGAGACGCTGCCCTGCCGCCCGGACCGGTTCATCATCCCGCCTCACCCCAAGGTGCCCTGCTCCCTTCTCCCCACCACCCACCAACCCCCAGCAGCCCATGGCCGGCGCTGCCTCCCGGTTGCCCTCACCAGACCCACCGGTGCCCAGCGCTGCCCGCCCGGAGCCCTCAGCCAAGCCCAGCACCAAGTCTCCACCGCCATCGCCGCCGCCTGCCTACCACCCGCCTCCCCCGCCAGCAAAGAAGGCAGAGGAGCCCCCCCCTGGCCACCAGCGAGGCCCCCACTGACACTGCCTGGCCCCCGCCACCGCCGCCGGCTCCCGAGGAGCACGACCTGTCCATGGCAGACTTCCCCCCTCCGGATGAAGCCTATTTCTGCAGCCTCCCCGATGCGGCGGCCGCTGCGGTATCCGGGCAGAAAGCGGCGCCGAGCCCGGAGGCTGCTTCTCCCTCCTCCTCATCCACCGTGTCCTCACACAGCCAGCAGCAAACCCCGACGGCCGCACCATCGCAGCCGCCTGCCCCTGCTGCGTCCCCTCCCGAGGCCACCGTGCCACCGCCGCCACCTCTCCCCGTGCCCTCAGCTCCGGCTCCGCTGCCCCTTAAGAAGGTGGCCAATGGCCTACGGGCAGACACCAAGAAGGAGCCGGTGCTGCGGAGCAAGAGCAGCCCTGTGGCCAAGGAGGACGCCAGCTTGCCCATCGTCACGCCCTCGCTGCTGCAGATGGTGCGGCTGCGCTCCGTGAGCGTGGAGCCATCCGCCGGCGCCGAGGAGCGGCCGGCACCGCAGAAGCCCGTCCGCCGGGCTCTGTCCACGCGGCAGCCCCCTCCTGCCACAGACACGGTGCCTTCGAGCCAGCTCCATCACGCCGTGCACCTCAAGGCTGCTGCTTTGGCCGCCGGCGAGGCTGCGGAGAAGCCAGCGGGCAGCCGAGCGGCGCTGCAGGGAGCCGAGGCACCCGCCGGCGATGGGCAGCTCTCCCCCAGGCACAAGTCGCCAGCCTCCACCGCCAGCTTCATCTTCGCCAAGAGCTCCAAGAAGCTGGTGCTGGAGACGGCCTCGTCCCCCGAGGCGCAGGCTGACCTGAAGAGGAACTTGGTGGCCGAGCTGATGAATTTCTCGGGGCAGCGCTCTGCAGCCCCGGCTGCAGCTCAGCAGGGCCCCGGCAAGGCACAAACCCACCGAAAACCTGGCAAGATCCCTCCTCCGGTAGCCAAGAAGCCTTCGCTGGGTCCAGGGCCATCTCCTTCCCCGCTGAGCCCAAAGGCACTGGGGGCAGAGGCACTGGGATCTCCTATGCCAGATGGGAAGGCCAAGGGGGTGCCAGCAGATGAGAGCAGGACTAAGAGTGAGCCGGTGGGGACGGCGGCCTCGGGGACAGAGGGCAGGAGCACCACAGAGCCACCGGCTCAGAACCTCCCCACACAAGGTATGTGGGCCCAGTTCAGCCCCACCATGGGGTGATGCTGCTGCTGTGCTCAGGATGCTGAGCTTGGGCTGCGCTGGGGAGGCACTGGGAACCACGGGGCCAGGCTTGGGGCAGGGGGCTCAGGGTGGCTGATGGGACTCTTCCCTCCTGCCTTGCAGATGGACGGGGAGAGACAGCCTGAAGGATGGAGCCGCAGGACTGGTACCCCCGTGGACAGGAATCCAAATCTCTCAGGGACCTGGGCAGGTCAATGGATGAGTGTGGAACTGTCACCTAACTTACTGCAGGAAGCAAACAGCCTTAGCCTCCACGGCCTTGATGATATTTATGCAAAAATGGTGTTGGTTTCACTTTCCTAAGTACTACAGCTTTACTTTGCTTTTATTTTTTACTGGACTCGAGGCCCGTGCCCGGAGCCAGCACCTCCTCCCTGCCACTGCCGCTTGGAGCAGAGACAGGAGCACAGGGACCGAAGATGCTGGAGCTGCTCTGCTCCCGGCCAGCGAGGAACTGAAGCACTTTGGACGAGGGAATGGGAAGGGCTTCGGCCACAGCAGTGCCTGAGGGACACTGGCAGGAGCAGCAGGATGGGATGGAGGCGCTGGTTGGGGAGGTACCAGGGCCTTGATGGAAAGGCAAGAGGAGCTCTCGGCCAGCACTGACCACTGGCTGCAGGGTGGAGGGGGAGCCCCTTCAGGCCCCAGGGTAGAGCCTCGCTTTCTGTTTCTGTAAACTCGGGTCATGTTTTGATTTCTTGGATTGTAAAAAACACCAAACAACCCAACCAAACGCAACCAACCTGCTGCTGAGCGGCTGCTCAGAGCTCTGTACCTGGCTGGTAAAACCGATGAGCGAAGCTTCCTGCCTCCTGTGCTTCCTGGCTTCTGGCCCGGGCCTCACCACACAGCACTGCCCTTCCCTACTGACATCGATTGAGCTCTGGGGCAAGCACAGAGCTCCAGCAGGCTAAATCCTGGCCCTGCTGCCTGCACAGAGGGTTTGTGCAGCACCAGAACCCAGGAGCAGGGCTGGCTGCAGCTCAGCACCCCTCCCCTGGACAGACATACCCCAGCGCAGTCAGCTTGACATTTTATTGGTGTTTACAACAGACAGATGGTTGCCAAGGCAGTGCTTAAGGCCTCTGCCCCCCACGGGCTCCTGGCCATGGAGCAGCACCAGCCACAGCCACAGCCCCAAGCATGGAGGAGGGGACAGAGCCTGCCTGGTGCTGGGCAGCTGCCCCCAGCTCTGATAGCAGCAACACGGGTTTGAGCAAGCAGCTTTCCCTTTCTGCCCTTGCTGCAGCACCCAAACGCTGTCCCAGTGCGGACCAGCAGCAGAGCACCCAGTCAATACTGGGAGTGAGCCAGTGGTCCCAGAGTAGAGCCACAGCAGGTCCTTTAGGTGCCACCGCCAGCCCCCAGCTGAGCAGGCCCAGGGCAAGGGGGATGCTGGAGGCAGCTCTCCACGGGAGGCAGCTGTGAATTGAGACCCAGAGCCCCCAGGTCCTGAAGGGCTGAGTCCCCAGCTCAGAGCACTGGGGAGGAGATGGCAGAGATGAGGAGAGGCTGAGGTGCTGGTGGGACCCAGGCAGGAGGTGCCGGCACTTGTTAGCTGATGCTCCCACCCTTGAGGCTCTTACATGAGACTCTTCCCAGCTTGGTCAGGAAATTTCTCTGCTTCCACTGGGCCACACAGTCCTCAGAGACGCGGAAGTCGGCCTGGGGGGAAGAGCAGGGGACGCAGAGGGCAAAGTTACGCTCGGGCTGCCGGTGGGGCAGCAGCACCTCGTGCAGCAGTGGGGAGGTTTGTCTCCTCCACAGCTTGGCTGCCAGCAGCGAACACAGCCACTAAGTGCCAACATTTGGGGTCACCCAGAGGTGGGGACAGTGGCATCTCACCTGCAGCTTCTCAAAGACCTTCTTCTTTGGCTTGAGCTCCTCATCGGGCTGCCCACCCTCATAACCCTCCACATAGACGCGCTCCCCGGCGCAGCATCCGGCCGGCGGGTCCAGGGGCTCCACCAGCCGCGGCTCCCCCAGGCTGCAGAGGGGTGTGAGGGAAGCAGAGTCACCCTGAGGCAGCACCCTTATACCCCTCAGCCCCACGGGGGAGGTCCGGACTGCACCCCTGGAGGGGTATATCCCCCTTGTCCCCTTCTCTCACCTGGAGGCACACAGCACCATGCCCTGTGACTCCACACCCCTCATCTTCTGGGGTTTGAGGTTGCAAAGCAGCACCACCAGCCTGTCCTGCAGCTGTTCCTTGGGGACAAACTGCACCAGGCCACTGACCACAGTGCGAGGCTCAGGCTCCCCCACATCGATCTTCTCCACGTACAGGCTGTCAGCATCCGGGTGCTGCCACGCAGAAGCAAGGTGAGGAAGAAGGGAAGGGGACAGATCCCACACACCCACTGTGTGCCCCCTTGTGAGAAGGTCACTCCCCTCTCCCTGCTGCACCCACACCTTTTCGACACTGATCACTTTGCCAACGCGGATGTCCAGCCGGGAAGGGACCACGTTCTCTGGCTCCGAGTTCTTGGTGCCCTTCTCTGCAGGCTCTGCAATGCAAAAGGAACACTCACACCACGTGGCATAAACCCAGGGAGCTGGGCAAGCCCCAGGGAGCACACGGAGACCCTGAATTCCCTGCTTGTCTCTCTACCTGAGAGCACAGCCCCTCTGCTTTGCTGGCCTCTGAAACTCCAGAGCGGCACTCTGGTATCTGTCCTCTCCAGGACAGGCAAACAGCCGTGGCTTTGGCCTTTCCTCACCCTTCCTAGGGCTGCTTCCGAGCCTGAAGTTTCAAGACTCAAGCCCTGGAGGGGCTCCATCCCAACCCATCCTGCTTGGCCATGACCCATTTCCCCAAACTCCCAGCACCTCCTTACTGGCTTTGGAGGGGTCAGGATATGCTGCGTTCGTCAGCTTCTTCAGCTCTGGGCTGCTGAATTTCTCTCTGATAGGGTCAAGCAGCTTGTTCAGGGCCACTTCCACTGAGTTCTTGAGGTCCCCAGGATGCACAACCTGTACCACGACAAACAGACAGGTTCCTGCAGGGTTTCCTCCAGGGCAGAGGAGTGGCAGAATCAGAGTCACTGAGGCCACAGAGGTGGGAACTGGACAGCAAGCAGGGCAGGGAGATGAACCCCAACCCTTGTCCTGATTCCCCCTTGGACACCAAAGCCCCTTTTCTGGGCACTTTTGCTTCCAGTTTCAACTGGGAACAGCTGAAAACAGTTCAACTGATGTTCAGTTCCAGGATGTGGCTGCCATGGTCCTGTCCTGCACCAAGACAGTTGGTGGCACCACATCCTTCATCCATCCTTTCACCTTTGGGCTCTCCTGAGTGGGAGCACTCTGCCATCCTACAGCCACTGGGCTCTGCTCCACACCTCTCCCACTGCTGCTCTGAGCCCTCTAGAAAGCCCCCAGGAGCCCCAGGGACAGCGTTCAGTCCCCGCTGGCACTCACCTGCTCAGCAAACTCCTTCTCCAGGGCCTCATAGGCTGTGTAGGTTTTGTTTCCTCCCCATTTCTCCTCTCGCAGAACCACAAACTCTGCCACACAAAGATATTAAGGCTCAGATTAACTCGAGCAAAGACTCCCTCTTCAGCCACATAAACCACCTGCCCCAGGGCTGGAGCAGCACCCAGAGGACACAGGAGCCTGCTCCAGAGGACACACGCTCCCATCCCCTCCTCCTCCCCACAGGAAAAGCTAGACCCAGTGCCAAGTCACCTGACTTGAGGGGAAAGAGGACGTGCTTGATGAAGGAGAGGACCCCGTTGTTCTCCACGTTCCCTGGCTCACAGAAAGCTTTCTTCAACTTCTTCTTCACATCCTCCTTGCGGTCCAGAAGATCAATCTTTGAGTCCTGCAGGAAGAGATTCCCTCAGCCCTTTACCCAATTTCTCCCCCCAAAGAGCCAGCTCATGCTGTAGCTGCTGCAACTTCTTAGACCTCAAGAACCCTCAGGGTGCAGCCTCTCTTCTCCCAGCCATTAACCTGTCCCTCTGTAGAACCTTTGACCTCAGCCACTGCTCAGGGACCAACCTCTTCTGAGGAGCTCATTTTGCTGCCTGTCAGACCAGGAACCATCGGGTTCATCAGATGGATGCGCTTGGCATAGCCCAGGGAAGGAAGGTACTGGGAAAAAGAAAAGTGACAAGTCATGGGTAATCCTCTTCTGAAGATCAGCTTTAACGCACAATCCCTGTGTGCTCCTGGCCCTGGATAATTGGGGACCCAGAATAACAGGACCCACAAAGCTATCACAAGCTCACTGGGTGAAAGCAGCCACAGCCAGGAGCGTGTGGCAGCAACCCAGAGCCCTGCTGACCAGAAGAGCAGCAGCCAGAGCTATGAGGAACACTTCGGTGCCAACCAGCATCACAAGCTCACTTCTCCCAATGGACTAATGAGTGTTTGAGCTGTACCCCAGCCACCAGCATAGCAGAGAGCTCAGAAACACCCCCATTTACTGACCTTCTCTGCAAAGGTAAATATCTTCCTCTGATCAACTCCTCCAAACTGTGCATCAACCTTGAGGTATTCCTCATCCAGGGCCTGCAGAGACACACACACAGCGCTGAGGCTGGGCCCAAGATTCCACATTCCAGCTGTGCTCAGCCTTCAGAGTCCTGCATGTCCCCCAGGATCTGCCCAGCCTCTGCCAGGGCACTCCCACCCAGGAAGGACAGGAGCTCTCCGGGCTGCCTCCTGTCCTGCAGTTGCGCAGAGCCGCTGTAGAGCAGGTCTGTGCTTGGCTTATGCTTTGTGCTGTTACCAGGTGGAATATTGGGATGGAATATAAGGACCTTGGCCTTCAGCCTCATGCGTCCTTGCACCTCCCTGGCCAAGAGGCTCTGTCAACGTGCCTCACCACAACCTACCTGCAGGCTAGGGTAGAGCAAACCACTCAGCAAAGGGTGCTCCACCTCCTTCACCACCTCCGCTCCTGCCTTCTTGGCGTCGTGCTGCGTCACCATGGACGAGAGGCGATACACGTCCAGCGTGTATTCCCTGTGGGAAGGGGCAGCGTCGTGAACACCAGGGAGGGGAACATCTTTTAGAACTGCTTCTGGCTACACCAAGGAGCCAAAGCCTGGAGGCACCTCCACTTTGTTCCTACATGACAGCGCCCAGGGAGCAGGCTCAGAGCTCTCCCTTCCCCAGAGGACTCACTTGCTGAGCTGGTAGTCAGTGCCCCGGACGAACTTCAGCTTCTCCAGGGGCACCCCGATGCTCTCCAGCACTGCTTTGATCACGTTCTCATAATAGCGAGTCCTCAACTCCAGCAGCTCCCAGGGCGCTTTCATGTTGTCGAGGTAAGCGTGGAGGTCAGCAAAGAGTATGGTCACCTACAACAGAGAGGAACAGTGGGTTCCCGTCCACCAGCACGGTGACAAAGCCCCCACCCCGGCCCCGTACCTCACATCCAGCCTTCAGGAAGTCCGCGATCTTGGACATGGGCACGAAGTAGGCAACGTGAGGCTTGCCCGTGGTGGCCGTCCCCCAATAGACCTTCAGCTCCCGCTCCTTCAGGATGCCCATGAGCTTCTCCTCCCCCAGCACCTCCTGCGGAGGAGCAGCGAGACGCGGCTCAGCCCCCCCGGCACACGCTGAGGGCCGATGCGGGACCCGCTGCGCGCCCAGGCCGCAGCCCCCCCCTCCGCACCCCACACCTGCAGGTTCCGGGTGATGAGCTCGTACTTCTCCTGCGGGCCGGGCGCGGGCTCCATGGCGGCGGCTGCAGGGAACGACTCAGCGTTACCGGAGCCCCCCGGAACCCCCCTCCCCAGGCCCCGCGGCCTCCCCGGTGCCCCCGGCCCGGCCCCACCGACCTCCGCCGGGTTGCATCAGCCCCGCTCGGCGCTCGCTCTGCCGCGCCTGGACGTCACTTCCCCCGCCAGAGCGCCGAGCTGCCGATGAGGAGGGGGCGTGGCCGAGCTCCGCCAATCAGACAGCGGCTCGCGGAGGCGGGGGGGAGGCTGCCCGCGCCGTTAACATGGCGGAGGAGGAGGGGCCCCGGTCCCGATCCCGGTTCCCCTATCCCCATCCCCATCCCCCATCCCCATCCCCCATCCCGAATCCCCATCCCGTATCCCGATCCCTGTCCCGATCCCTCCTTTGCTTCGTTTACGTGGGGTTCATCGCTGCTCTGGTCCGAGCCCCGCTCCGGGCCGGCAGCAGCCCCAGCCGGCCGGGGCGGGCCCGGCTCCTCCCTCAGGGTGGCCCCGGTCCCGCGGCTGAGGCGGCGGTTGGGCGGCCCCGAGCGCTGCCCGGGGGCGGAGGGGCGGTCCCGTAACGGGCGTGAGCGGAGCCGGGGCTGCGGGTGCCGGTGGAGGCGGCGGTGCCTCGGTAGCGTTGTCTTTGGGTCTCGGTGTTCGTTGAAGATACCCTCAGAAATACCTAAAGGGGCTCCAGGAAACCTGGAGAGGGGCTTTGGGCAAAGGGATGTAGGGACAGGCCAAGGGCAATGGCTTTAACCTGCCAGAGGGGAGACTGAGATGAGCTCTTAGGCAGAAGCTGTTCCCTGTGAGGGTGCTGAGGCGCTGGCACAGGGTGCCCAGAGAAGCTGTGGCTGCCCCATCCCTGGCAGTGCTCAAGGCCAGGTTGGACACAGGGGCTTGGAGCAACTGCTCCAGTGGAAGGTGTCCCTGCCCATGGCAGGGGTTGGAGCTGGATGAGCTTTAAGGTCCCTTCAACCCAAACCAGTCTAATGTTCTATGATAGAACATGTAACTTCCCGAGGAGCTTTTGGCAGCCCTCGGGAAAAGGGCACATCCATAGCAGTGGGGATGAGCTGGGTCCAGTGTGATCTGACTGCAAGCGCCAGTGCTGGAGTGAGGGGTGGGGTGAGAGACGTGGGCAGCTTTTTCCTACATCAGTTTCAGAGCTGTTAAAGCTGTTACTGAGCTTTTAAAACCCCTCAAACAGCCCCTGAATTCCACCCCTGGGGAATTGATGGGGGTTCTCTCTGGGCTCATGGATCACTGTTACCAGAGTTCTGCTTTGAATCAGCTGATGTTGGACTGAAAGCACAGCCCCAGCACAGGCTGCGTTTAGGTGACTTGGGAAGGTCACAGCAGCAGAGAAACCAGTTCCCTGTCTGCAAGCTGAGTGTGTAAACATCCCCAAATGTACTTTTTGTTCCAGCTAAAAGGCTTAAAGCATTTTGGTTCTTTTCGAGTCCTTATCAGTTAGGAGCTGGATCCTGCTGCACTCTGGGACCCAATCCAGGTTTAATTTACTTCTGTTTTTCTTTTGAAGCACTTGGAGCTGAATTGCAGAACTCCAGACAAGCCCTGTGAGGGCTGCTCATGGCTCTGTGTGTTCTTGCATAGGTTTTGTATGCGTGGAGCTGATTCCCAAGGTATTTTCTTCCTTCACTGTGGTGAAAGCTTTATCTTGAAAGTGCTGATTTTTATAGGTTGGGCAGGACGACGAGGAAGCAGCAGAACTCCCTGGGATTTATTCCCCCCCTTTTTTGACAGCAGTGAGTAGTCAAAGCAGTGGAAAGATGAGAGGTATTTTCCTTTAAAACCCTTGGTCAAAGAGGACAGGAAATACCTTTTCTTAGCCCAGATTCTCCTGCTGGGTGAGAGTCAAATGCAGGCCATCCAAGTCAAAAGATTGATGTTTATGTGAGTCCTCTCTAGGAGGAAAACAGGTTTTGTTTGTGAATGTATTGAATTTTACAGGAAGCGTCTTTATCTTCTCATCTCTCATTATCAAACATGCTGTGTATGAGCGTGGTAGTGACTAAGAATGTCCTCGGAGCTCCCTGGCAGTTACTTTGCTTGCTCAGTTTTTCCTAACCCCAAAAAAGACTTTATTTGTTTGGTATCACTGAGGGGGGGCCCTGGCAGCATCTCCGAAGCTGTGTTTAATTCCTCAGCTGTGCTCTGCACTTTAAATGTGAGGTTTTAAAGAAAGTAACCTGTGAATGCTGGTGTTGGGGCAACTGATTTACAGCAGCTTTGGAGGAGATGGCAGGGACTGTGTTAGTGATTAGGGCTTGTGTTAGTCCTGCTTGAGAAATCCAAACAACCTTTTGTGTAAGAACGCCCAGGGAATGAGGGACTGGTTGTTATTGTGTGGTGTTAAGACCTAAAATGGTCTGGAATAGAGGTAATGGAGATTGTGAGTTAACGTTGTGCCTCAGCTGGTGGCTTTGCTTTCCCCTTCACATCACTGCTGCTTTGGAAAACACTTGAGGTTCTTTTCTTTAAGATGTTGGTTTTCCTGGCAGGTTGGAGCTGACTCCTGCTGATTTCTGAAGGCTCATCAAAGGGCACCAGCATCAGCTGAACCTGAGAATGAGCTGCTAGAGCTGTAAGCAGAAGGCACAGGGTCACCAAGACACAGGAACCAGCAGCAACATGGACAACCATTCCCCTCACTCCTCTGGCGTTTGTCTTTGTCATGAATTTAAGCCTATTGTTGATAGTACAGTTCGCAGAGCCAAAAGGCTGTTGGATTCCTCAGAGCAGGTTCAGGCCCTGCAGTCAGCAAAGAAAGCCTGTGTGCTGAGTCATGACTGTAGCACTCCAGACCCAGCAAGGAAACTGCTGCTCTGTTCCCCAGGCTCTGCCTGCTTTCAAGGATCCTTTTGTTTTCTGGATGATGCTGGCCATAACGACCTTGTTGCCAGTTCTTCTGCATCAAAATATGATGATGTGGCCATTTCTTTAGACACCAGCAGATGGTTTGATGGTAGTGAGCCAGATGATGCCTTGTTGAAACTGTCAGACAGTGAAGAAGGGAATTCTCCTTTCAATTTCACTGAGGAAGAGATCCAGGAAATCTTGGCAGATGATTGTGTGGAATCTGAGCAGTACCTAACTGAAAAGACAGCTCTGAGCCAAAACGTGGATGGAGAGAGTGAAAAGGACGAGAGCAGCTGGTGCATTGGGGCATCAGCCATCAGCGAAGGTGTGATCACAGAGAACCCAAATGAACCTCTGTCCAGAGAGTCTTCTTCAGTCAGTTCTGAAGGTTATCCCAGCCTTCTGAATAAAAGTGCTGGTTTGGATGAGAACCTCCTGCAGTCAACCCAAGTAACTCACATGCTCTTCGACCTTGACATCCAGGAGCTTCTGAATCTTAGCCCAATCGATGCTGGTGATGTGGATGAGCTTCTGGAGGACAATTGTTTGGAGGAAGCTAAAAATGAAGCTTTAGAAACAATCAGCAATGATAAAACTGCTCATAGCTTTGATCTTGAAGCTTCCTTGGAGGGGTTGATGTCCAATGGCTGGCAAAGCTTGAGGAAGACTCCTTTCACCAGCAGCCACATGCCTGACTTCTGTGGTGATGGTGGGGGAAGATGTGTGCCCTCTGCCAACCACAATCCAGCTGAGGATGGTTCAGTACCTCTGGTGCTGACGTGTTCCACGCCATCTTCTGTGTCTGAGTGTCAAGAACTTTCCAAAGCAACCAAGAGCTGTTTATCAAGGAAATTGGGCTTTCCAGAAGGTGACGAGGGGGATTCCAGAGAAGCTGAACAGCCACCAAACAGCATGGAAGTAAACACACATCTTAATTCTTGTAGCTAAAATGTTTTCAGTTCCATTTCACTTTGATATTTGCAGTGGTGTCCATGTGCACACAAATGTGCCTTTTTACACAGCAAGGGAAGGTTTTCCAAGTGGGATTTTATACTTGTATAATCAAGACTTACATTGAATGATTTTTTTAATTGGGTGTTAATCCCCCTTTTTCTTACCTTTCTAGTCAGGTGATACAGATGGAGGCCAGATTGAGCAGGAAGAAACAACCAGTGGGAAGAAGCCTGGCAAAGTTATTCCTATGCCACAGGAGGAGGAAGAAAGGTAATCTCTTAAGAGCCTAAAAAATGTCCCTGTGGTTTCCTTAGGAACCAGTTTGGTTGGTTGTGTACTGCTGGTCTTATGTTTCCTTTTCCTTATTCCTTCAGACGGACTGAAATGGGGGACTGGGGGTTGGGGAGAATATTCACTATTTTCCCCTGTAACATGCTATGAGAGGGGGAAGAAGATAGGGCTGGGCTAAGTGAGAAAGAAGGTTGGTAACTGAGACCTGTGCTGTGGTGTGCAGGGAGAAAGAGGAGCTGTTTGTGCTGACTCCTTGGCTGCTCTCCTGCAGTGGTTTCCTGCAGGTGGCAGCAGTAGAGCAGCTCCGGGCACTGCACGGGGGTGGTTTCTTCTGCTCTCGGGTGCTCCTGGGCCTGGACTTACCACTTCAGTTCTTCTCTGTGGTTGCTGTCCTCAGATGTTCTGTGTTGCTGTTCCCAGTGTGGCCTTAAGTAATGTGAAGAATCTGCTGCTTCTGGGGACTCACTGCAGGTTCCTGCCTTGTTGGTCAGGCAGCAGTGTGCTTGGTCACTCAGCTGCCGCTCCTGCTTTGCTCTCAGTGTTTTATCTTTGCAGCTTTATTCAAATAAATGCTTTCCTTTTTTGCAATCACAGAACAGAGCAATCAGAATTCATGTCTGCAATAGCTCTGCAGGGTGCTTCTTACCCTCTGTCTTCTGTAACCTCATTTGATAAATTGTCTATAAACCCCCCCATCTTTTATTTTTAAAGCCTGAAACAATGGACATGCATTTTGGAAGCAGAGCTTGAGCATTTATATCCAGAGTGTTCACATCCATATGAAGAAAGCTGCAGCTCCTGCAACAGGTAACCCCCAGATGGCATGGGTAAGGCTGTGCTGGTGGTGGAGGGTAGACTCCCTGGCTTGCTGAGCTTGGAGGTTTTGACATTTTGAATGTACTTGTTTTTCAAAGGGAAATGAAAGACTGCTCTACTTCCAGCTCCTGTTCAGCCATCAGTCTTGTTCCAGGACTGGTTCAGATGAGTTTCATAGTTTGGGATAGCTGGGAAGCATCACCCAAGGGGCTTGCCACAGTAAATCAGGGATATTCCCAAAACAGGCCTGTGTTACTTGGAAGAGCAGAGCTGAGGTCTGGGTGGTTGTGTTGGGAAGTAACTTGTTCTTGTCAGTTCACAACTATGAACCCAAACTCAGGGAATCTTTAGCTGAAGTGCAGCGATTTGGATTTACTGGTGAAGCCTTCAACATTGCTTCTCCCAACAGTCTCATCCAAGAGCCATCAACTGCAGAGGGTGAAAGGAAGGTATTTGTAAAGAGCAGGTAAGAGCTGATGGGTGGAACTGGGATGTTCTGGTAGCTTCCAGAACTGGCCTCCCACTCTGGCTATTCTGAGTGTTCATGGGTGCAATAATTGTCATTTCCTGAGGTAGAAGGAGCCGACAGTTTTGTGGCTGGGTGCACGGAGCCTGCACTTATCTGGGCAGCACGAGCAGCTGCATAGCCACAGGGCTGCTTTCCGGAGTATGAATACATCATAAGTAATGCAGAGGGGACTGTGCAAGGAGAGCTCAAATGGCCTGCTTTCTCTTTCTTTCAAATTAAAAATGCAAGGCTTATGCTGTGAGTCACAAAAAATCAAGCTCCAAATGAAGGAGGCTGCAGAGTGCAGCAGGGATCTGCTTTGCTGGGGAAGAACTTGTCTGGGATGCAGACAATTTGATTTTCTTATTAGTGCAAACCTCTCATTCCAAATAGCTGTAGGCTTGGAATTCAGCCCAACAGATGGCATAGGCTTTCCCAGTTGCCACTGGAACACCTTCTCTGACTGTGACCCTGTGTGGCACTTCTGGACACCTGGATCTGCAGCAGTGTCTTGCATGGGAGATGCAGAGAGGCAAAATGATCCCAAGGAAGTTCTAAAGGAAAATGAGCAGGTTTCAGAGTCAGCAAAGGAATTCCCTCTGGGAAGCAGTAACTAATATATTGCGACAAATCTTTAGCTCTGTTTTGTATTGCAAATTTCCTAGTGTTTGTCTTATGGTAGTGCTTGACTTTGCTGTCCCCTCTTCCATGTAATCTGTTCCTGTATCCTGTCTCTTGCTCCTTGCTTATATATTGTCTGGGTGAATTACAGGCTGGCTACAGCAGAGGTTTTGTCTTTCCACTTACCTGCATGGCACCTTGCACTTCTCTATAAATACAGCTTGCTTATATGTGGTGGGTGATTGCGTGCTAAAAGCTGCAGGCACATGGGCAGTGTTTGAACATCAACCAGTGGGAAGAAATCCTTTTGTATTGAGAGTAAACTTCTCCCATACAGTGAGCTGGGAGATAACCCCTGGTTCTGGCTGGGCTTCCTCTCTGGTTTTAGATGAGACTTAATCTAATAGATTTATTTGCAGCTTCCCATAGGAATCTAAATGCTGCTGAAGCTGCGTTGGAGCAGCTGGGAAAATGAGATGAGACTTGAGCATCTGCTTGTAAATGCATGGCTGGAACTGATAATTGACCACAAAAGCTTTCTGCCAGCTGACCATTTGCTAGCTTCACACTTCATTATTGCCCTTTATCCAGCAGTAAATGGAATCATACCCTTCTTGATGAGATTCTCCTTGGCAATTCTGGCTGGTTCTGTATCAGGCTGCAGCACTCACGAAGCTTCTGCTTTTGTAACTGTGTCTCCTGGCACTGTGTGTTCACACTTTGCTCTCAGCAGTGTTTGTAGCTGGATAGGCCTATTTTTAAATGGGCAGGGAAAGGACAAACTGAACAGAAAAAGCATTTCCTTCTCTTAACTGTCTCTTGCTTCTCACCCAAACATCTATATTTAGAATCATAGAATGGTTTGGGTTGGAAAGGACCTTAACATTACCCAGTTCCAAACCCCTGCCACGGACAAGGACACCTTCCACTAGACCATGTCACCCAAGGCTCTGTACAACCTGGCCTTGAACACTGCCAGGGATGGGGCAGCCACAGCTTCTCTGGGCACCCTGTGCCAGCGCCTCAGCACCCTCACAGGGAAGAGCTTCTTCCTTTTATCCAACCCTGTTTCAGTTTGAACCCATTACCCCTTGTCCTATCGTTACAGTCTCTGATGAAGAGTCCCTCTCCAGCATCCTTGTAGCCCCCTTCAGACACTGGAAGCTGCTATGAGGCCTCCACGCAGCTTCTCTTCTCCAGGCTGAACAGCCCCAGTGTTCTCAGCCTGGCTCCATACAGGAGGTGCTGCAGCCCCGGCTCATCCTCGTGCCCGTCTCTGGAAGGTATCTCTCCAGATCCGCTTTCGCAGGCCGCTAACGGCGCAGTTGTGCCTGTGGGACGGTGCTTGCCCCACCTGCTGCTCAGACGAGGTACTCTCCTGTTGTTTGGAGCAGCAGCACTCGAGTGTGCCCACGGGGACCTGGGAAGCTGAGCGAGCTCCTGCCTGGCCTTCAGCCGCTGCTTTCCCCAGGTGTTTCTGCCAGCAGCTCTCCTCGAGGCTTGCTTGGTTTGATGGGGCTTTACGACGCTTACAAACTGATAAATAATTTTCTTGGATCCCTCTTGAATCAAAGGGGGAAGAGGAAATACCTCATGAAGAGTCGCAGACCATCTGGCCTCGGTGTAATAACAAAGATCAGTGGGTTTAAAACACAAACACGCAAGGTTTAAAGAGGTGGAAGGGGAGAATAGCATGAGAGAACATATGGAGAAAGAAATCTGTGAAATACAAATGAACACTGTGCTAGCAGGCTCTGCCTGGATAGAGTTTGCTGTGCTGCTTGGGACTGAGCTGGCTGAGGAGAATCGTTCATCCTAACGGAGTTTTTACCTTGCCCAAATTCCTTTTGCTGGAATGGAAAGCGTGCAGGGAAGGTGCAGGACTTGAGCTGTGCTGACAGAGGAGGAACTGCATTTATGGCTGAGCCCAGGAGGGATATTTCACTTCAAAGCAAATGAAGTCCACCTACAAACTCTAAATTTCAGGGGGATGTTGGATGGGATTTGGGCTAAGGGTGGGGTAGGAGCTGATAAAGCAGGGAAGCTTCTGGTGTGGGGAGTGGTGGGAGGATTTTAGCTGCTCATAGAGTGAGGTGCTCCCTAGTGAAGGTCCAGGGGCCTCTCTAGTGATGAACCCCATGGCTGTGGTTTGCAGGTGCTTTTTCTGAGATAATCACAGCTCCCAGTTTCTAAATGAGAGTGGAACTTGCTTGGAAATCTTCTAAATCTGTAGTTTGGTCTCAGCTGTTGTGGAAGGATGTGGGATGCACTGTTCCTGAGGAGAAAGACCAAAATGCTTTAAGGTCTGTTACATGGCAGTTCAGTTTATCCAGGGTGTCAGTTGTCTCCTTTTCTCATGTGTAATGGCCATACTGATTCTTACCCTCACAGCTCTGGGTTAGAGGGTTACCTGAGGCACTGAGATATAGGCTCTCCAAGTATTTGACAAGCAAGTAGTCTGCTCCTGGGACTTTGCTTCTCATAGAGAAGCTTAAGCCTCTCGCTGGTGTGAACTCCTTGTGAGTCATGGTGGTGGTTTGCACAACTTCTTATCTTCCCTCAGCTGCAGGGGTGAAGGGTGCACCCACTTCAGATGTGACTCAGAGATGAGGAGGGGGATGGCATGTAGGAAGGGTGGGAATTTGTAGAAAGTTGTGAGTTCTCCTAGTCACATCTTGCATCAGCTCATTGCAGACACTGTGAACTGGTGCGTGACAGGGAAAGTTTGTCCTTTGTTAGCTGCCCTGGAGTGTTTCCCTCCTAAACAACGCCGCCCAAAGCTATGGGTTTCTCAAGAACGCTTTGAAATCTCTTCTAGAAGTACCTCTGTATTTTTCTTTTGACAAGAAATTATTCCTTTGGGTAAATAAAAGCTGAGAACTGCGGTTTGTGAAGGAGACCTGGATTTGCTCAAATGACTCTTTCCTGCGAAGGAAGCAGGGTTACACAGAACAATGATTCAATTCATCACATGGAAAAATCATTCAGTTTTGACCGGGCAAGGGCACTCACCCTGTTCTGCACTGAGAGCACCCTGAGACTTCAGCAAGGGCAGTATTCCAGGGAAGCTGCCTTTCCCTGAGCTGTAGTACCTGTTCTGGGTGAGCAGATGGGAGAACACGCCGGTGAGGTTGGAGTTACTGGTTGTTTAGTATTTTATGCTATAAATTCAAGGATTCTTGCATTCTGCTGAGCCACCTCTTAGCAGAGGTTCACTGTGTGAGGCCTCCAGAGCTGCTCTTTTAGGTAGAGGTGCTTGTTTTGTGTACACAGAGCTGTAAGACTCTGGAGTGCTTGAGTCGTGAGTAAAGGTTGGTTGCTGTGTGACCCACGTAACTCTAAAGGCCTCTTGGGAGCAGCCTGTATGACCCAGGCAGGACACAGCCTTTCTGAACTCACAGTAAGCAGATGTGGGATGTAACCCAGGTATCTCTCCACAGCTGTTGGCATGAACAAGTTGCTTTGCTGGCTTGAGACCTGTCTGGTCAGGGGCTGCTCTTGCTGAGCAACTGCTGTAGAAATAAAGCTGTCAGTGTTGTGGATGTGCCAGCCCTGTGCCAGCCAGATGCTCCTTCTCCAAAGCAACTGTTCTGAGAAGTTTTGCAGTCTGTGCTCGTTAAGATGGGTCTGCAGTTTAGAAATGCCATTTCCTGAGTGATGCTGTTGCTTGTGCATGGATGACAAAGCAGGAGGGTAGCAGAGTTGTTGCTTTTCGAAATGCAGGAGGAGCAGAGCAGCCTCTAATGATGTGGAAAAGCTTTGTAACACTCTGAGGCCTGGAGATAAGCAAGCTCCTTGAAATGGAATTTGGTTTTTAATGTTGCTCTAGAACTGCTTAAAGTTTGTGGGGGTTTGTCTTGTTAAATCAGAATGTGCTTAGATGGAAGCAAATGAGTGTTTAACGTGTATAGCACTTGGTGAGAACAACTTGCTGCTGCTTTAGGCTGCTGTGTAGTTGAGCCTCCAGCCTTCTGCACTGGGCCAGGGAGGAAGAGCTTTGCAGAGGAAGTATAAAGCACAGGGCAGTTCAAAGGACAGTCTAAACTTTCATGTTGTTACTTACCAAGGTGCTTGCTTAGAATGTGTTTTCCCATCTAAAACCTCCTAACAAGAACATTAGGTACCAGCTGCAAGCCCCAAAGAAAGGGGCAGGCTTTGTCAGAGGGATGCTGTTCCAGCCTCTCATTATACTTCCGTTGTGTGTGTTTAACTCTTTTACTTACCTTTTGCAGAAGTGACCCACGGTCCATCAAGAAACCTACCCAAAGTTACAGCCTTGCACAGAGGGTGAGCAAGAACTTGGCAAACACCGCTATTTCCAGAGCATTCCTGACCACTTCCAGTGTTGCCCTGTCACAGCCTTGTCATGTTCTATTTTGCTGCTGAGGGACTGTGCTGGTTCTTGTTCTGCATTTAGAGTTGTTGTTAATGGTTCTGGTTTTGAATGGTTTCTATCTTGATAAGTTGGTCTAATATCTGGTTGTAATAAGGCCAATGGAAGTTTCTATGTTAGAAACATTTGGAACTGGTTTTGAAACGCAATTTAAATGTGATCTGGTTTGTGGAGGAATTTGGCATCAATGGTGTTCTTTGAATTGAAAACAACCTCCTCACAGAGTCAGTAACAAATGTAGTTGGTGTTCAAGACTGCACAGTGCATGTGAGGATGTAATATTTCAATGATGGACACTGGAAAATGTGCTTCGGAAGGGAAAGACTTCTTTAAAGCTTGGTCCCAAACCTTGACATTGAATCTCCTATAGTGAATTGGATTCCTTTGGATAACATGAAAGGTTTAAACTGTAAAAGCAGCCTGCGGCTACTGTCCCTCTCCATTTGACAGAGTTGTGGCTGTTTATAGCTGTTGGTTTGGTTTTGTCTTCTCTTGTTCTGTTCTTTCCGGACCTGAAGTTTGTTTCCATTGGTTTTACTTGTTTCATTTGTAATTTTTCTTGGAGAGTCTCCTGCAACATTTTTACCTTTGGTTTATTCTGTACCTGCTGGATAGAGCTTCCTTTCCTGCTGTGTTATTGTGAGGCTCTCCTCTTGCACTTCCGGCTTCCTGGAACTGCCCAGGACACTGTGACCCTTATGTTCTTTTAAGCTAGGCAGTCCAACAGCAGCCTCTGGTGCTCCGTGCTGCTTCCATCTCCTTTCTTAACAGAGCATAGGAACTCCAAATTCTGTGGAGGGTTTATTTAACAGAGATACAGGTTGATCTGCTCTTCCTACACAGGCCTTATAAACCTTTTAGGTGTTTATAGGTGGAATTCAGAGAGCAGACTAGGTTTATTCATAGAGGAAATTGTGCTATTTTTTTATCATAGTAATTTTTTTTGTGATACTTTTGGCTAATGTGATTTTAAAGCAATAAATTGCAGGTCCAGTACTAATGGTTTTCAGTGTTGTGGTTCATGTACTTTATTACTTTGCCCTTACAGAGTGGGACAGGAGGAAGCAGGTGAAGTTTGTCACTGTCCTGGATGTGCAGTGACTGAGGCACAGAGAATAAAAGTAATTTGTCCAAAGGATAAGCAGTGAAGCTTGGAACAGAGCCTGGTATTGCCTGAGTGCACAAACTCTTCAATAATGCTGTCTCCATTAACAAAGTAATCCATACACAGCAATTCCAGCAGGCAGGATTGTCTCTTTTCTGATGGGTTGTAAAGCTGTGGGTTGGTGCATGCCTATTGTTGGGGCTTTGTTGTCAATAACTGATCTTTCCTAGTTAATATCATGTTCTTAATGCTGGTGTAGTGACTTCTACCACAGGAGACTTTGCAGAAAGCCTGGTAGTGAAAGGGAAGGTGACACTGGTTTACAAGTGTGGGGTTAGGAGCACATAGTGGCTGTTGTCTTTTAAACCAGTGAATCCCACACAATAAATTGAAGAGGCCTCTCTGAAAAAAGAATCATTTCCTTGTTCTGAGGGCAGTTTCACATAGTACCAACGTTGTGTCTGTAAGTCCAACTCCTCCTAATGTGTGGAATGAAGATGTTTTCTTCAGATCTCCTTGTTGCAGGCACTTTGAGAAGGTGAGAGGGGACAGCAGGAGTCTGAGTGCAGAGCCTATTCTCCCTCCCCTTGCAAAGTGGATGAGCTTGCCTGCTGGAGGGTTTATTATCTGGTATTAAGCCACTAACAGACTGGCTCTCAGAAGGCCCAGAAGTAACTCAACACACTGCTGAGAAAGCACAGCTCTGTCTCAACCAGTGATCGATGGGCACTGCTGATCAGCAGTGATGGAATAGAAGAGGAGCAGAGGCAGCAGGAAGGCCACAGGCAATCTGCTCCCTTTGCTGTGCATGCTGAGGTGTTGCCTTTAAGTATCTGGAGATTTCCATGCTGTCTGTCTTGATTTTGTTATATGGCTCTTTATGAGATTATTACTGAGATGCACAGCACTCAGGATGGTATATTTATATTAGCCTCCTCTTAAGGCATGCCTTCTGCTGCCAGTTCAGCCATGCTGAGCAAATGCAATTACTCTGAACAGCCGCACCTTACTGGGACAGCAAGATGCTGGTGTCTACGTGTGCTGTGGCCCAGACCAGCTCCCTTGTGCCGCAGGACCTCGGGCAGAAGCTGGTACCTCCTCCAGCAGGTCTTCTGTTTTGTGGTCTTTGTGAATGTAAATCTCTCACATGAATGAACACTGCTGTGGAGCAGCTCTTTGCAAAGGCCTTAGGCTTTGGGCAGTCTCATTGCTGAAGATTTCATTCTATGGCATTGCAACTGTGATTTGTATATGCTGAATGGTGGAGATGAGATACTGCATGGGAAGGGGGAGATTGTGTGTTAAGCCTTTGTGGAAGGATGCACTGCACGTTTTCTGCCTGAGTGTAGCCAAAGGCTGTTTATGATCTTTGCTGTAGTAGTATCCAGCAATATCAGCTCTGTTTTGTGCAAGCTCTGTGTGAGCTCTGGGATGAAATGTCTTACAATTAGAAATATAACAGCATCCATCACTATCACAGCCTAAAACAGCAGTGAGAAACAAGGAGACTAAAATTATACTGCTGCCATTCTCTCTAAGCTAACCAGCTCTTCCCTGTGTTTGTGCTGTGAGGGAACTCTGAACAGGAAGAAGAAACTATGTCCTGAAGTGTGAAATAGTGGAAGCTGATAATATTCCTTTGGTTTGAGAGGATGTCTAGTAATGTGCTGGCTGTATGCTCTGCAAAACAGGTCTGGATGGTATAAATAGGTTCTAGTTAGCAGTTGGTGGCTCTGTGTGGGGTTTTTTGTCAGTTAAAAAGGACAACAATGTGCTGCAAAGTGTCAAATGGCATCGTGGGGCTTTGTCCTTATTGCCGCTCAATGGCTCTGCATTGAGTGTGTTCAGATTGGAAGCAGAAAGCTGGCTTTTCTGCCTGCCAACTTTGACTCCATCTGGGATCTAATATTCAAGCTGTGTCTTTCCTGGCTCTGTTGCTAATAATAAAGAGTCTTCACTTGGAAGTGAGTTCAAATTGATGCTGATGCATGAGCTGACAGAATCCAGCTCACACTCCTTGCGATGTGTGAGCTAAAGCACCAACAAGGAGGAATGTAATCATTTGAATCTATCAGGTCATCAGATGATTTAATAGACACCAGATTTATGGAGGAAACAGAAGATATTTCAGCATAACAAGCATGTTGATGATCCAGCTTTTTAACAAAAGCTAGAAAGCTGATTAAATTTGATCAGCAAGGCTTCTGCTTCCAGACTAGCCAGTAATAGCTTATAATGTGCCTTTAGGAAGCTTTCCTGCAAATGGGGGGAAATTACATTTGGTGCAACATATGGTACAATCTCCAGCTCCTTGAGAAGTGGAGTCTGACTACTCCATTAATGAATTGCCATATTTTTATCAGCAGAATGGATGTGCAGCTGTGATATATGCTTTTGAGGGATGTAACCTTTAATGTCTTTGGCAAATACTGGCATTAGCAGTCTGTTCCTCTCCATTTGCATCTCTCCCAGAAAGGCATTACCAGCTGAGATTATACTAACACTTTCTGTAGTTGTGTAGGTGTTTCCTCCTCTGATGTTATTGAGCTGTCGGGGAATAAAATGCCTCTTGTTCTCATTTTCCTTGGAGGAGATGGAGAACAGTGCAGGGGGAAGTGGTTGTGAAGGGGCTGGTGCTGTGCTGGGAAGGGGAAGGACGTGCTGGGCAGAATTGTTTGCTCCACACCACCTCCTGCAGCTCCCTCTCATTAAACTCGTGGGGGAGGAATATATTGGCTCAATGGTACTTTTAGGCATAATATTACAGTGCTTGGAAGGATGAAGGCAAGCTTTAAACACGCACTGCATATGCTGGCAAAGGGCTCTGTTTGCAGCTTCTTGCTCCTCACTGTTCCCATAGTCCCTGCTCAGCTGATTCTTGGAAATCAGTGGGATTAGTGCCCAGGGGTGGAATGGCATTGGGGGAGCTGCCTGGAAGGCTGCTTTGCTTTGCTTTGCTTTTGAGATCAGTGGGGAGCCAGGTCTTGCTCTCCGGGATACCTGTTGTGCAGCCCACTCCTGCTGCTGCTTTTTAGTACTTATTGAAACCTCCCTTTCCCAGCTCCTGCTTCCAACAAACACTCAAAATCAGTTAGGCAAAGACTTGGGGAAATGTGGGTGGGCTTTAGGGTGCTGCCTTCTATTGCCCAACATCACTTTGCTCAGCAGTGACATGTTTGTTTTTCCTTGATCTCTTTATTGCCTGTAAACCACCTTGGGAGTGTCTTTTGGCAACCTTTGACAAGAATGAGGTATCTCTGCAAAGATGGGCTTAGGCTGAAGCTCACATAGGACCAGAGTCTTAATGGTGCCTGACTCATGAGGCTGAAGCTCACATAGGACCAGAGTCTTAATGGTGCCTGACTCATGGGTTATGGTGGAAGTTGATGCTGAAGCAGCAGTTAAAGCTTTGATGTTTGTGACCTTCAGAAAAGTAGGATCTTAAGGAACTTTCTTTCGTAACAGGAAACAGCTTTTCCTGAAGTGTGGACTTACTGCATCAATTCAGAGTTGATGAAAACACTTCCTTTAAGAGAATCACTGGAATTAGGTACTTGGAGTCTTCTCACTAATAGCATTATTGCCTTTTAAAGCCTGCAGTTATGGAACGTGATGATAACCTCTACTGCCACACTGTGTTTTGAACACCCAATTCTGCACCAACATCTAATTCTTCTCTACCAAACAAGGAGTGAGCATCTCC
The DNA here is from genome assembly GCA_017639245.1 of Myiopsitta monachus. NCBI lineage: Eukaryota > Metazoa > Chordata > Aves > Psittaciformes > Psittacidae > Myiopsitta > Myiopsitta monachus. The sequence goes on along the minus strand of CM029917.1, from coordinate 1,933,530 downwards.
CTTATCATTTTGCACATGCTGTACCATCTGTCCTAAATCTCCCTTTATAGGGGTATGGATTCCAAATGGCATTTCTTCCTTCAGAGAGAATAGACATGTCTGAAGAATCTTGCAACATAAATAGCATTGCAGCTGTACCTAGCAAGTTTCCTCCCCTCCCCTTATCCTGCAAACAGTGGACTCTGAACTGTTCTGGTTTTCTGCGCCCAGACATTGAGAGAACACTTAATGCTGTAGTCTCTGGGCAATACATTGGAAGTCCTCCTGTTCCAGTGTGTGTGCTCAAAGCAGGCAAAGATAAAATGACTTAATTCAGTTGTTACAAGGACACAAGAGATGCCTTTAATCTTTTATTGTACATTATAAAATGTTTATTGCTCTGTCTGTATCGGAGGTGGTGACCTCTCCCTCTTGGTGATGGAAGAGTATGTTCTGGCAAAGGATCCACTGAAGAGACCTTTGGGGTCGGCCTGCCTTTGGTAACTGGCACCAGGGAAGCCCTCACTTGTTCACCACCACATCTGCGTGCAGACTTCCTAGTGCCTTTCTCTCAAACTGACTCTTTTGGAAAGGCTGGTGGCAGTGCAAGAGGAGAGATGGCTGAACTCTTCCTGCCAGCCTGTTTCCTTTGCAGGGCCTTTGGAGCCAGGCTCATCTGAGTGCAGTTTTGTAAGAGGTTCCATCCCTACTCAGGCCAACCTGGTGTCTGATGGAACAAGTAGATTCTTGCCTCATCCCCTAGTGCATATGGAGTGGTCTTGTGGAGTAATTAAATACAGATACCCCATGGCACACTACGAAGAACAAATCTTTTCCATGTGATGAACTTGCCTCTAGCAGCTTCTGGAGCACCAGCAGTCCCGGGGATCCTGTCTGCTTACAAACATCAAGCACTTCATAAGAGAGAGCTCCAGCCCCTTTCCTTGTCCACCTTTTGCTGCAGGGCTGCCTCCAGCAGATCCCTGCATTACAGTGTCACAGAAACGGTGCCAACAGGCCATGTAAGGAGAACCAGACCTTCCCACAGGAACCCTACTAAAAGAAGCAATTTAAGTACTTAAGCCCTCAGAAAAAGGTCCCTTGGGCAAGAGCCTTTAGCAGTAAATAGCTGTTGCCACTGGAGACCTTTGCATAGCAACCGGTATCAGGAGGTTTGTCTTTTGTTTTTTGCTGACTGGCTACGTTTTTATGGACCTTCTCTCATGCTGGGGGTGGACTTGGGCCCAGCTGAAAATACCATGAAGAAAATGGTTGAAATGATCCTTCTGGTGTCTGGTGGTGTCCCCTCATGTTGGTCTGTGTCCCAGTGCTCGGTGTGTCCTGATGGTCTGAGATGAAGAGCACCAGTGCAAGATAGGAAAGACAGCAATGGTGGAGATGTGCTGCAGCTTAACTGAAGAGCACCAGGGAAGGCTCTGCAGTGAGAATGAAAACTGGGATATGCCTTTTTTCTGGGTTTGTTTTAAAAACCCCCTGCAAGACGTGCTACGCAACACGCATCCACGGAACAAAGCAAGCCAAGAGCACACAGCAGCTGCAGTCTGGTTGCTCATTGTGTCTGTGATAAGCTTTTCTTCTTTCTCGCTTGGAGTGACAGTGACTGATGCCTGAGCTCACCTCAGTACTGTCAAGATATAGTGACAGGGAGACAAAATAAAGATACAACAAACCCTCGTACTTCCAAAGACAGGAAAAGTCTTCCAGAAGATGGAGTGTGAGGGTGAAGAGACGTGTGTGAGTTGTCCAGCCCAGGTGATTCATGACTCGGGGTGGGATCACTGGCAGCAGTTGTCTCACTGATGTTTTTCCATCTTAATTTGGGGGTTTCAGGTTTTTGGTTGTGGTTTTTCCCAGGATTTTTCTTTCTGGCCGGATGTTTTGCAGAAGAGAGACAAGGAGGTGTATGCCAGCAAGTGACAATCACTAAGGTCTCTTTCCAGATTACTCCAACAATATTTCACCTCCCTAGTCATCGAGGCTCAGAGGCAGGAAGTGAGAGTGAGGAATGGAGTCCATCTATCAGATGGCAGGCTGTCATGCTTCAATGATATTCACTGAGGGCTTGTTTTTTGGAAACTAGAAGAGAAGAAAAAGGGAGAAAGAATGAATAGGAATCGCTAAGGAGGAGAAAAACCCATGTCAAAGCTCAGTGCACTGTGCTGGTCAGGTTTTGGGTTTGTAAAAGCTCTTGTGCCTATCTCCTCAGGTTGATGAAAATGCAATGTGGAGGTTTTAGGGTTGCATGTTCGTCACTGTCTGCTTCTGAATGGGCATAAATGAGTGGACTATTTCAAGTGGTAAATGTGAAGTGGTGGGGATAGAAACACAAGAAAGTTTAATTGAAATAAGTTGGCATAAAGGATAGGCTTGAGTCTGCTCACATTATGGAGGTGGCATTCCTTTAAGCAGCCATGCTGCTGCTGATCAATTCTTGGAAGAGCTATTGCTCTTTACCCCGTGGCACCTAAGGCCTGCTGCAGGGTTACAGACCCAAGCAGCTCAGGCACTGCAGCATCACTCAGTCCATGTTTCTTCCACAGATTTCAGCAGTATGGATTGAAATCTGTTTTCCCTGCTGGATGTGCAGACTAATCCAGGAGTGGCAGTGAAGTGCTGTGTCCTGATGTGTCTGGGAGGCTCAGACCTGCTAATGAAGCTGTGGTACTGACATGCATGGATGTGAAGGGGTCTTTCCTTTCTGCATCCCAGCTGGAGGGAGGGAGGGGGCTGGAGGGAGGCTGTTTGGATGCTTTTTGGTGTAATTTAGCCAAGAAGCTGACGCTCTGTCCCGTGCCAGCAGCCTCTCACCTTGCTGCGCAGGAGCCCTCCGCTCTGGTGCTCGGGAGTGCTGTTCTCTGAGGCGTTCTTCACCTTCTCCTTGCTGTTATTTGGCTCGTTGTCTTTGATGATATCGTACTGTCTGCAAAACAGGGCGATCACCCCTAACAGGAAGAAGCATTAGTGATCACACAAATGAGCTCAGCCCCTGGAGCTGGCAGAGATCAGAGATCCTTTGCTTGCCAGCCAGCTCTGTGCTTTCTGGTGAGGATCTCAGCAGCATTCACAACTGCTCCTAAGGATCATTTTCTAACACAGCTCGTCAGCCCTCTGGCTGCTTCCTTCTTGAGACCTAATTCCATGCTAAACTACTTAGAAGGACAGAAGATGAATTCTATTCCACCTTCCCTGTCATTAAATGGGACGAGTGTTTCAAGCCCTATGTTTTGATAGCAATCACCACTAACTGTGTGGTTAAATGGGATTTTTACTTTGTAAACACAAATCTCTGGTTAGTGAGAATGTGTCCTCTGCTCCTTCTCCCCTGGGATGAAGACAAGGATCCAGGGCTGGGGATGAGGGGCAGGTACCGTACCTGCCTGCGTGTGTGATGCAGCCAGGGCCCTTGGAGCAGCAGGACAACATCTGCAAGTATGCAACAGTGACGGCAGCAGGAGCTGCCAGTGGAAATTTCCTCCCACACGCACAGGCACATGAGGAGAGGAGCAGCCGTGCCACGTTAGGAGACTGCAAATGTCTTCCTTAGCAGCTTTGATGTGACATTTTGACCAAGTAACTTCTCTGCCTGCAGATTCCAAGCACAGAGGTTGCACAGACCCAGGCAGATGCTGCTTCTGCCCCTAACAGCAAAACATCTGTAAAGCATTCAGCAGATCATCCCACACTGTTTTAGAACGTGTTGTTATGGCAGCTGCCCCCAGGTAAACACTGTGGTTCAAGTTCTTCGTGTGTGCCCAAAGGGCTGGTCCTGGCAGAGCAGGTTAACATCTGCCGCGGTCCCACCTTCTGTGGCTTCTGATGGTAAAACTGAGGCACAGAGCAGCAAAGGGCTGTGGAAAATACCACAAGTACAGCGCAAGAGCCTTGTCTCAGGTCAGAGCCCTGTGCACAGGCTGGTTCCTGTTCGCATTTGCTAAAACATCATCATCATCCATTCAGGTTAAAGCCTTTTGGGTTTTGTACATGGAAGAGCCCACCAGATGTAGAGAGATTCCCCCCCCACACACACACTTTCCTTTTTTAAATGGAAGTCATCTCTCTAGAAGGGAAATTGTGGTATTAGCAAATGCTTTGTTCTGACATTGATCTGAGTTTTAGATGATGCTACAGTAGGAGATGAATCAGTTATTCAGTTGCTTCATGTGCTTATTCAGGATCTGTTTTACTGGCAGGGCATTTGAATCTGAATGTGCACAGCTAAAACTTGCCATAAATGCTGAAAAGAACAGACACTAGAGGTTCTAGAAACCTTGTAGTTTAGTTTAGCCTTCATTTGATTATCATCTTGAGTAATAATTGCTGCCCAGTCTCTGGAAGTGCAAATAACTCATGGTAAGCTTTGCACTCGTGGCACCTGGATTGGCTTGTAAGAGACGTTGCAGAAGGATACAGGATACAGTTAATTCCTCCATCCCCCTCTTTCAGGACATGTCTCTGATCAGTGACTGCTTTCCTCTTCACATCTCTCCCCAGAGCTATCTCGTCTCAGCAGAACCTGGTACAAATGGGCTGTATCTGTTGGAGCGAACTGGTGCAGCCCCTGTTAAGTCAGGCTTGTGACAGGCTACAGCAGCGGATTGACAGACCCCCCCTTTTAGTGGACATAACCTGATGCTACCATGGGAATTGCAAGTTGCCGAAGCTGTCAGCCCCTCAGTGCTGTTGTGGCAGGTTTCTGCCGGAGGAAAACCCTGTGTGTGCTGGTTCATACGCTCTGCGGGTAGGAAAGGGGCTTGACTGGCACGAGAGGGTTCAACATGGAGTGGCACAGGGCTGTCTTTTATGAATCAGAGATTTACCACAGGGCTCCTTTCCCTTCCTGCCAATCTCCTTGGGTTACAGGTGCCCATTTTCTCTGGAGCACTGTGTTCTGTGCCTCGTGGGGAGCAAATGCTGTTTCATTACTGCTTGAGGTGGCAGCAGGAGCAGCAGCTGACTGGCAGCCAGGGGACGCTGGGGCTCGAAATAGAAACCAGACATGTGCAAACTTTATTTCCCATTAACTCCTGCATGTCATTTCCAAACTGAGCAAGCTGAAGGGCTGGCTACAGCCACTTCAGACGGGCTAAGCTGGCGGAGCAGGAGTCAGAGGCATTTTCCTCTCCCTGTTTGCTAGCCTTAAACATAGGAGTGAGATCTTTCTCTCTACAGTTGCTGGAAATTCTATTGAGAAGTGGTCCCAAACTTGGAAAACTCTTTGGGTCCTCTTTGAAAATGAAGTTTATGTATTCATTACATATCACAGAAGGTCATAGTGAGGGATCTTCATGTTGAAGGATGCTCCGGTAGAGGCTGGGTTAAGGTTTGTGCCTCACTATGCCTATCACATCCCACAGCCCTAGGATGGTTTTACTGCTCCTTCCATAGCACGGGGTGCTCTCAGCTGCAGCTGATCTTGCTTATAAAATCACATCCTGCAGTGTCCATCCAGTAGCAAAGCCTGTGCTTGGATTAAAGGATTAATGGCTGCAAGGGATAAGGAGGACTAGAGTGGAATTTCAAAAGATTGCCAAGAATTTGGTTCCAAAACACCCTTTGGGATAGCGGCTTTCAATTTATGCTGTTCCTTCCTCCTCCTGCCATCCCGCACTTACATAGACTTCTCCTTCCTTTCAGTTAATGTGTTTCTGGTAACTTCCCTCCTCTTCCTATTAAATCCAATTCTTTGTATTTTGATAGTGGCTGCTGAGAGAATCTGGTTTATTGGTGTTCTGATGTTCGGGGCCATTTGTTCTTTCAATGCTTCCATTATTTTAATTGCTCCTGAAGTGAGTTCTAGTGTGCCTAACAGTGGGAGTTGAGAGTGAGACTCTTACATTCCTCTTTTGCATGAGAGTTGGAGGCATGTAACAACCAGATCATTACAGTGTATCACTGGAGGGCTGGAGGCATCCTGTTGGATGGCTGAGGGTGTTATCATCAGTGCATGCTATGAGATTACAGGATTAGCTATGGGTAATTAGGCAGTTGGTTCATCAGGTCCATTATCTACCTCCCCCTGGACTACATCAGACCACTGATTCACCTGCCTGTGGCACTGCTCAAGTTGTGATGCTGAGGGATGCTCAGTACAGCTGAATGGGCAGTGCTGCTGGTGGGAGGAAGGGTTCCTTTTCAGGTCTTACACGATTACATGTGCAAACCAAGGGATATTTGCTAAGGATATTTCATGCTTTTGACAGAAGGCTTCAACTGACCTGCCCACATAAACAACACCACAACAATGATGAGAACTTCCCCTGCTCGCAGCTGCTGGTTTTTCTTTGCCATCTCCTTCATTGTCACCTCATCTGCACAAGGGGAAAGAGAGATCATGAAACCCAACCGCAGGGCTCAGGCTTCTCCAATGCCCAGGTCAACTCATCAGTGCATCAGGGTCTAGCAGGGAGAGAGCCTTCACCCCTCAGTCATGCCACAGCATAAGTTTCCTTCCTCTCCTTCCTTTCCTTCCTTTTCTTTCTCTCCTTCCTTCCTCTCCTTCATCTGAACTTGCAGAGCATCAGCTAAAAGTTCATCTCCTGCAGGAGATGGGGTGAGGAAGGAGCAGGGAGATGGGATCAACAGGCAGTTACCACAGAGGAGCTGCTATGGGGTAAATCCTCCTGTTATCTGGCGCTGTGGCAGCTCTGCTCTGCCTCTGGTGTCTGTTGGTGCCGTCTGTGCCTGTCCTGAAGCCTCACATGCTTCAGCAGCTCCTCTGCAGCTCAGCAGTGTGGAGCCTGGTGTGGTTTTCCAGTGGGATTCAGAAATGAGCAGTGCCTTTTGGCAGGGTGTACTGCACCTCCTCAGCTTCAAAGCACTAAGATTAGAGCTCAGCCTCGGGAAAGGGGATCAGTGCTCCTCTCAGTGCTTTCAGATGAGCAGCAATTTGGTATTTACAGGCACTAAATCATTTTAGCAGCAAGAGTAAAGAATTCACAGTATCCCAGGAAGTACCAAGAGCCCCGCAACAGGCTGGGTCCTCAGGGGGCAGGCACTCACCCTTCCTGTCTGTAGTAGAGATTCTTGCTGCCAGAAAACCTTCAACAATCTGCTTTGGCTTAAGAAGAGCAAGTGAAGGAGTTGCCACAGAGGAAGTGCCTGATTTCCTCCATGGAGGTGTTCCAAACCTGACTGGACAGTGAGGGTTTGGATTAGGTGATCTCAAGAGGTCCCTTCCAACCTCAGCTGGCTCTGATTTGACCCGAATATTTGAACTGTAAGACAAGTGGGAACCTCTGGGGAAGTTTCCCCCTGCTATCCTGCAATCCAAGCATGGGAGGCTCAGTGAATACCCTGTGAGCACAATGGTGCTGTGCCCAGTGCCATGCAGGGGTCTAGTTCTGCAGGCTGCTCAGGAATTTTCCCTGGCACTCTCCGCTTGCAAGGATGCTGGGACACAGCTCCCAGTCTGGAAACCTCCTCCTCTCTCTTTGCCTGTCAAACCTCATGTGAAATGGGGGAAATGAACAGGCAGCCTTTGGCAGCATCTCCCTGTCAGCCTTCTCTGCTGGGGACACTCGGGGCATCCCATATGCCCGCGTGGGGACCCTGTGTGTTGAACCTGGGTATTCCCACTGCACAGGGTACTGCTTCCCTCTCTGCAGAGCCCTGCTCTGCATGGGCATCCCAGGGGCCACACAGGAACTCACCCACACTTGCCTTTATTTTTAGAGGCTAGTTTCTCAGCTTCCCTGGGGGTCTTGAAGAGGACTGGCTCACTGGCAGGGCTCTGGCCTTGGATGCTGATGGCCTGGACATGCACAATGTACTCGGTGTCCTCCTCTAGGTCCCAGAGGGCACAGGAGCGGGTGGTGGTGTTCACCTCCTGGATGAAGCGCAGCATCCGCACGTCCTTCTTCTGGAAGCCGAGAGAGGAGAGCAGAGAGTGGTGGAGAGGCCTCACCTGTGCACTGCTGCTGTAAGACCACTGCTTCCTGCCCTGTCCACCACGGACATGGAGACTGTCAGACCCGTTCCTTCCTGCAGCTACCAACACATGAAGCGCTGCTGCAAAGAGGACAGGGATTCGCGTCCCCTCCCAGACCATGAGGGACAGGACAAGAAGGAATGGGCTTAAACTGCAGCGGGAGAACTTGGAAACTGAGGGTACCTGGGATGAAGATGGATGTGACCGAAACTGGGTAACTGGAGGCACCGTACCTGCTGGGAAATTGCAAATCCAATGACAACTTCATCTTCCAGAACATCCCAAGTCACAACGGCTGAGTTGGCTTTCAGGTGTTTGACTGTGACATTTACTGGAGCTGATGGACTGTCTGCAAGGAGGAAGAGCAGAGCCTTTACACAGGCAAAGTCACAGCAGCAGGAGATGGAGCAAGGGCAGGGAAAGTAGTGGGAAAGGACCTGGCTCAGGGCTCTTCCTGTAGCTGGATATGGATCTGGAAATGCAGTCTTGACTACCAGTGAGGTTCGAGGAGCTCTCTGCTGAGAGTATGGATTGCATTAGACATGTGTGAAAGAAGTGACCCTTGGAAAGAGTTTTGTCAGCAGAGCAGAGCACAGAGCAGCTCATTCATCTCCCCCTTCCCAGCCACGTACCACGTTCTCTCTGCTGTTTCCTATTACAGCCTGACAGTGACAGCTGGGAGGAAATGCAAAATCTGCCTTGCAAGTCTGGGAAGGGAATGCTTTGCTGGGCACTCTGGAAGCTCGGGATTTGGGAGTAAACAGAAGTGTTTCTTTTGCTTTTCCCTGTTTGACAGAAGAGTTTTGATACATGTTTTGTGCTTGATCCGCTTTCTCTCAGGTGGGCTGAGAGCATCCAGCAACCACCCCCTCACAGTGAGCAGGACAGAGCTACAGCACCGATGGGCCATTGTCATGGGAAAGGGGCAGGCTGTGGAAGCAATAGCTTGAGGATCCTGTTTATTCCTCACTCCAGAGCATGCCCTGGTTTCCAGCTGCAAGCTGGACCTGTGTAGCTGCCAGCTCCTTCCCAAGGGAGCTGCCGGTGTAAAGCCTTTTCTGGCACCTCAGGGGGAAGGTTTTACCTCATGGGCTTGGCACAGTCCTTCCAGTGCTCCCTGCAGCAGGTTGGACTCCTGTTCCCTCTCTGGTCAGATTTAATTCACATTCTCCACCTTGTGCCCTGAACCCAAAGGCACAACGAGACTGCCGAGACCCTGACTGCCCTCAGAGGGTTGAGCAGGGTGAGGAGGAGTAATTTCTTCTGACTTCCATCAAACAATAATCCCTTCATTGCCTTGCAACCACTGCACAGGCCTGCCCTGCCGGGGCTGCAGGGTGTACATGTGCATGTCTCCAGGAACACTTGTTGGATTTATAGTCGGTCCCAGCCGCCGGAATGCGGCTGAAAATATTCTGTAGTGTCAGTGTCTCCTAACAAATGACTTCACCGCTGGTGAATGAATGTTCCCCTGAGAGCAGAGAGAATAATGGGAGCACAGAATTCCCCAGCAAGGTCAGTGCTGCTCCACACTCAGCAGAGCAATGACCTTCTTCCTTTCTCTCATCCCCATCCAACACCCAGACCCTTTGGAGCTGCTCTTTCTAGCAGATGGGAGACCCACACCCGGCAGTGACCCTTTGGGTGGCCAGACCCAGACTGATTCTAGTGAGCCCTTCAGTGAGCAGAAAAGATCACTGAAAGGTGCATGGCCAAATTCACATGGATTTGGGACTGGAGGAGGAGCAGCAAGCAGTTGTGGCCTCCAGGGATTTAATAGGGGAGGTGTCCTTCCTCTCTGGAGATTATCAAGTCAGTACTGAGCCAGAGCATTCCCATCTCTCAGGGGCTGGCCTTCATGAAACGAGGCTCTTGGAAGATGGGAGCATTCACCATGCTTCTGCAGCAGCAGGGCCAAGAACAAGCTGAGCAGGGGAGATGGCTCATGCTCCTCAGCCTGAACACCAGTCCTGTCTGGGCTCAGCTCCCTGCTGTGGCACGAGGAAGAGACACGGATCTGCAGCTCCTCATCTTCCCCCGTGACCAATGCCAACAAAAGTGGGGTCTAATTTTAGGAAGGGGCAGCCAGCAGATGGGAATGTGACAGGGAAGGCCTGTGAGTCATGCCTGATGAATTTTCTGGAGCACAGGGAGGACATGACAGAGAGGTGGGAGACAAAACAGTCTCCAGCCCGGCACTTTGCCCTTTTCTGAGTACAGCTGTACATTAAATCCCAGCATGGATGGCTTTCCTGGGTATTTTTAGGAACTACGTTTCTTTTAGGAGCTATCACTGATAAGCTGAGAAAGTTGGGGCTGTTCAGCCTGGAGAAGAGAAGGCTGCAGTGGAGACCTCAGAGCAGCCTTCCAGTATCTGAAGGGGGCCTATAGGGATGCTGGGGAGGGACTCTTCATTAGGGACTGTGAGTGATAGGACATGGGATAACGGGTTCAAACTGAAACAGGGGAAGTTTAGATTGGATATGAGGAAGAAATTCTTTCCTGTAAGGGTGGTGAGGCACTGCAATGGGTTGCCCAGGGAAGTTGTGAATGCTCCATCCCTGGCGGTGTTCAAGGCCAGGCTGGACAGTCTTGGGTGGCATGGTTTAGTGTGAGGTATCCCTGCCCATGGCAAGGGTTGGAACTGGATGAGCTTAAGGTCCTTTCCAACCCAAACCATTCTGTGATTTTCCCAGCTTAGGTTGAGGAGGCCTTTCTAAAAGAGACGAATTAACCCCCAGCAGCAGAGAGCATCAGGGAAGAAGCTTGAGGCTGGCAAAAGGGAATGCACATCTCAGTGCACTTGGTGCCCATGTCCCCTTGGGAACCTTGAGCGAGGAAAAGCAGGAGAAGTGCCTGAAGTTTCCGGATGATGTGAAACATGGGGGAGTTGGGAAGAGCTCACAGAGCTGGAGGAGAACAAAGAACCTCACTGGGAGTCGGGGAGAGGGTGGAGGGCTGTGGGGCAGGAGGGAAGCACCCGGCAAAGCTGGACTTGGAATGGAGGCAGGGGAGAAATCAGCTGTTGGGTGGGGTGTATCAAGAGTATGGTCTAGAAACACCCTTTTAGTAACCCCTGAGAGAGAGATGGGGCGGTTGAAGTCAGCAGATCATACAGCGAGATCTAGGGCAGCAGAGATCTGCCTTTCCTTTCAGTGCTGCAGATTAGGAGCAGCTACACTGAAATCAGTGGTGTCAAAACAGTGTGAAAGCAGTATGAGAGGAGTATGAAGCACGGCTTGACAGGAATACAAAGCCAGGGAAATCAGTTTCCTTCTCCCAGAGCTGAGTGAATAATTTGGAACCCAAATTTTAAGCCATGAGGATGCTTCCCCCCCACTCCCAGGTGATGCACAATGAGGTCATGGCTTTCTAAAATCCAACCACTCTTCCAAGAGATTCCACACTGCTTTTGGCTCCTTGGGCCACTTGCGGCTCTTCCTTAGTGCCAGGCTGGCTGAGGGCAGGTGGAGAAGATGCAGTTCCTGTTTTCCAGCTGGCTGTAGGGGGTCAGCATCTTGGAGGGCCTGGAGGTACCAAATCCAAGTGTTTGATTCTGTCTAGACTCATCTGTGACTCCTGGAAACTCTGCTTTTGTGCCCACAGCAGCCAGGGAAGCTGCTGGTGTCCTGGGAGAGGGCATGGAGGGTGGGATGGTCCCAGGGGCTGTTCCTGCCCCATTGCAGGCAAGATAGCAGGGAACATGCCTTGCATTGACCCTTCTTCATGCATGCTTACTCCAGAGATGCTGAGGATGGCACATCCCCTGTCTGGTTTGTAAGGGACCCATATGGTGTAAGACCTCTGGTCTAGCATCAGCTTCATCCCAGCTGCAGTGGCTGCTGGAGCACATCGCACGCTGCAAACAGGCAGAGGATCTGCTTGGCCAATTTGGATTTAGGGCTGTGTGCTCGGAGGAAAAGCTGCTCTTGTTCTCGTATCAGCACAAATTGCAGCCCCGCTCTAAGGGGAAGCCCTGATTAGTGAAGATGAAATCATGACTTTCAAATGTGAATTCCAGGCTGCTTCCAAACTGAACATGCTTAAACCGTGTCTTGTTTCCTTCCCACAGGGACCCTCCTGGGGCCGAGCCACAGTCCTGCATCCCCCTTGGGCCCTGCTGGCAAGAGCAGGTCAGAGCTGCCACTGCACAGCAAGGAGGAATGAGCAACGAAGATTACCCGTAATCCCCTCTTAATGCTGAGAACTCCTTCCAGCCTCTCATTAAACACTTTGCTCGTTATTAATGGGGTTTTATTTAAGAGAGAGGCAAAAAAACCCTTCACACTTTGCAGCTTTGGGCTGGTTCCTCCCTGGCTTTTCATTGTCGACACAGCCGCTGCTGGCATGAGGAGGAGGAGACCACCCTCCTGCCCCTCATGTTGACCTCACCATCATGGCTGTGGATGGGGTGGGGAGGGGGAAGGAGAAGGGTGAAGGGTTGTACCCATCCCGCTGGGCTGCCGATTGAGGGTGGTGGGGTGAGTAAAGGGGGTGTCCTGCCTGGCACCTCTGGAATCAAGGCACAAAGACACCCCTGGGAGATGTGTCCTCTGCCACAGTCCTCCTTTCTGTTCATCTTTTGAAGCTGCTCTTAATTTGCAGTCTCAGCGTTGAGCTCTTACAGTGGGGCAAGGGTTGAGAGCTCAGCCATGCACGCTGCCAGGAGGTCCTTGCTTAGAGCTAAAGGAAGGAGCTATGGAAATATCACACCCTTGGAGACCAGCTCTGCCAGCCAAGCCCTGTGGCCAGGTTTTGAATTAGGGTGTATCCCTGAATTTATCTCCCCAGCCAGGGCCCCCAAAACCGTTCTTCTGAATTCAACTCTCCTGGAAACTCCAGCCGCTTGGAAGTGCAGTTTCCTCCATGGCTAAGGCTACCTCTAGTCACAGCATTTGCCAGTTCAGTTCACTCCTCTCCCACAAACACCTCCTTTCCTGCTGGGAAAGGCTCAGCTGCTTCCAAGCCCTCAGACATGGTCCAGCGAGCAGAGGGCCTGCCAGGCTCTGACATGCTCATTCAGTGCTATCAATCTGCAAGCTGCCTGCCTTTTCTTGTGGGAAGCAGGGAATGTCAGCCTTAAATCCCTGTAGTTCTTTATCCCTGCACCACAGCTTTCTCTGCGGACATGGGAGATGGAAAGACACGACCTGCCAGGGAAAGAAGCATCCCATGAGGTCCTGTGTGATGTTCTCTATGAAGAACTGGGTGAGTGTGGGTACAAAAAGACCTGGTTTTGCTGCCTTTCGGAGCCTTTCTTTGCTCTGCCAGCACGGCTCCCTTCAGCAGATGGAATTCCTTGTCTTTATGGGCTATGGAGGAATGGCTGCAGCTTCCCTGAGTGTGTTAATGGATGGAGCCTGCCAGGGAGTGGGAAGAAGCAGGGCCCACCACTGCACCCCACTACCAGGGGGCTATTTGTTAAGCTCTGACTGTTTCAAAGAGCTGAAAGACCAATTGGTGGCTCTCCAGGCTGGGAAAGAGGCAGTCATTCCCTGCTGACCACCAGCTCCCTCTGCAAACAGGATATCAATAACCCAGCTCCCTCCTTACCCCTGCAGAGCCCCGGTGCCAAATCCCCAAGGAGAATGTGCCCAAATGTGCATTGGGAAATGCTGTCAAGGAGGATGGAGCTTGTTCAGGGAGCACACAGATGCTCCCTGTGTCCAGCCTGGCCATTGGGAAGTGTGTCCTGCTTCCTTCAGGGCAGAACTAAGGGCTATTTCTACTTTGGAGGACATTCCATACTGCCAAACCTCAGACTCCCAGAGTCCCGAAGGCAGGCAGGTCATGCCAGCACCATAGAATCATAGAATCACAGAGTAGTTAGGGTTGGAAAGGACCTTAAGATCATCCAGTTCCAACCCCCCTGCCATGGGCAGGGATACCTCACACTAAACCATGCCACCCAAGGCTATGTCCAACCCGGCCTTAAACACCGCCAGGGATGGAGCATTCACAACTTCCCTGGGCAACCCATTCCAGTGCCTCACCACCCTTACAGGAAAGAATTTCTTCCTCATATCCAATCTAAACTTCCTCTGTTTCAGTTTGAACCCGTTACCCCATGTCCTATCACTACAGTCCCTCATGAAGAGTCCCTCCCCAGCATCCCTATAGGCCCCCTTCAGATACTGGAAGCTGCTCTGAGGTCTCCACGCAGCCTTCTCCTCTCCAGGATGAACAGCCCCAACTTTCTCAGCCTATCTTCATACGGGAGGTGCTCCAGTCCCCTGATCATCCTCGTGGCCTCCTCTGGATTTGTTCCAACAGTTCCATGGCCTTTTTATGTTGAGGACACCAGAACTGCACACAATACTCCAAGCGAGGTCTCAGGAGAGCAGAGTAGAGGGGCAGCATCACCTCCATGGCCTGCTGCTCATACTCCTTTTGATGCAGCCCAGGACACAGTTGGCTTTCTGGGCTGGGAGCACACACTGCAGCCGGCTCATGTTTATTTTCTCATCGACCAACACCCCCAAGTCCTTCTCCGCAGGGCTGCTCTGAATCTGTTCTCTGCCCAACCTGTAGCTGTGCCTGGGATTGCTCCGACCCAGGTGTAGGACCTTGCACTTGTCATGGTTAAACTTCATCAGGTTGGGTTTTAACATTGCCAACCCCAAGCAGAGTCATTGCCAGGGCATCATTTAGCCAGGACCTGGATGCCCAGGAGGACTCAGTACCGGGGTCTTCTCAGGCTCTTCTACAACTCTGTCATATCAGAGAAATAAGAGAACTCTCTCATAGGCAGGGCTGAGCGAGCCCTGGAGTTCCTGGTACCCAGAGCCTGCTGCCTGGTCCTGACCCAGCTCTGCTCTTGCATCCAACGATCCCATTTTTATTGCACGCATACAGCTTTGCATGCTCCACTGCTCAGTGCATGGGTAATGCCTGCGAGCATGTCCCTCGCTGGGAGAGAGATCTGTTTTCCACATGTGTATTCCCAGCAGAAGACCTCTTCAGGTTTGGAAGAGGAATGGCACAACCTTGGCTGCTTTGCACAGCAGCATCCCTGCTGAGGGGCTGACACCGGGGTGAGGAACTGCCACATCCCAGTTAAATCTCTCCTGAACTGAATGTAGGAATCAACAAAGTGCTTATGCTGCCTGTCAGCTGGCCAGGAATGTCCATGGCCAGGAATGTCTGTGTCTGCTATGAGACAGGAAGGGGCCAGCGTGGCTCCATTTCCCATCTCCATATAGCAGCTTTCTTGGGCCTATCGCTTGTTCCTGGATTCCATCCTGCCCAGAGCAGGGGGAGCTCCATTTCCCTGGCTCAGAGGAAGAGACAAGCACGCCCACTAGGACATGGGCGAGGAAACGGCACCCACAGTCCTCTCCTGGGTGCCATCAGCCTTCACATCGCACAAGGGGCATTATTGTGAACCCACTTGTGTGGCGTGCAAGAGGAGGGATGGCCGAGCCTCCATCCCCAGCTGTCCTGCTGGGAACCATTTCCTCTCCAGGCCATTCCCGATGACTCGTGGCTTGCATCCCTCTGTGGGCACATCCTCAGGTAGAGCTGGGGACACAGAGCTGGTGGTGAGGCTGCCGCTACCTCTGCATGACCTTGGGAAAATCATTCCATACCCTCATTCCTCTTTTCCCTCTCTTTTCCCAGGGAGAGCACACGCTCGCTGCCTCGCCAGGGTGCGGACACTTCACAGCCCTCGTTGGAGGAGGCCATGGGAAGAGGAGGCTGAGGGTGAGTGGCACAGCACCAAGGTCACACAGCTTCAGAGCCCAGAACCGAGCCTCTGCATCCCTCCTGCACGCCGTAGCCATGAGCCAGGGCAGCAGACAGTGCTCACAGACACCTCACAGCACAGAACGCTGCTGCAACAGGAGCAGGAGGCGTTACGGGCAGGCACGCAAGTCCATGTTTACTCTCCATTGCTGGCTGAGGTGATCCAAGGATAAGGAAGAGCAGGGAAGTGGCCCAGTTTACAGCAAACCAGGAGGGCTGTGACAATCGCAGCCGCCTCCATTGTGCTGCCGCGTTTTCCTCATCGCTCGGTGTTCCTTTGGGGAATGTTTCATTAATCAACCCGGGGCTGTTGGCTGTGAAACAGCAACTTCAGGTGCCCACGGTTGGCTGAGGGCCTGTGTGACAGCACTGAAGGCGTCCAGGGGCTGCTGCAGCCCTGCACAGGCGGGACAAGGGCAAATGTAACTCCAGCAACTCCCAGGCGCAGGAATTCCTGCTCCCCAGAGCGCTGCATCCCTGAGAGTCACCCCCATGCTCCTGGAATGCCAGATATCCCGGCAATCAGCGTTTTGTACATCAAAGCAGCTGTTCCAGCAGCATCTTGCAGGCAGGGAGGGAGGGAGGCAGCCCTTTGTGAGGCTCCACTGTGCCGTGGAGGGCGGCTGCTTGGTTCCACCAGCACCCAGGCATTGGGTGCTTGGGTGAAGGCTCAGCCAGGATGACACAGGGGACAAGAGTGGACC
Source organism: Myiopsitta monachus (assembly GCA_017639245.1). NCBI lineage: Eukaryota > Metazoa > Chordata > Aves > Psittaciformes > Psittacidae > Myiopsitta > Myiopsitta monachus. The sequence goes on along the minus strand of CM029917.1, from coordinate 1,917,153 downwards.
CGAGCTCATGCTCAGCCCTCCAAAATCACAGCTTCCCAAAAGATCCCCACTCCAGAACATCGGCCCAGCTCCAAGGCGCCTGGTTTGAGGTGCCCGGGCTCTGCTGTGCCCCGGAGAGGCAAATCCCCTGAGGAGCTCCCAATGGTCCCAGCTGTGCCTGGCCAGGCCCTGGGCAGCCTGGTCTGTGCAGAGCTCGGGCAGAGCACCACCAAGGCCAAGGTGCCATGGTGAGGGCAGAGCAGATCTGGGGTTGCCCCCTTGGCTCTGGTTCACCCTATGCCTTGAGCCGGTGCCACGGCTCAGGGCCAGGACAGCGTTCACCTCCCCGGCGCCAGTGCTGGGAGAGGGGCTCCGTTTGGTCTCCCAAATCCCATTTTTGCTCCACATCCCTACGTGCCGCCTTCCCAGGGACGCGTGGCTGGAACACGGTGGGGCGAGAGCTCGGTGCTTCCCAGTGCCCCGGCGCTGCGTGGCCGGAATGCCCCGTGTCTTCCGCACCCAGGTCCCGCTGGAATGCCCCGGACTCGGTCCCCCCGGTTCAGCCCGCGCCTCCCCTGCTGCTCTCCCCCCCTCCGGGCATCCCCTCCCGGGGCCCGGCGGCCCTTACCTGCCTCCACCGGGCGCAGACCGGCGTAGCTGAAGCAGAGCAGGAGCGCGGCGCCGGTGCAGCCCAGGAAGGGCTCCATCCCCCGCGGCCGCCGCTCCGCTCCGGGCCGGGCTTGGGCCCCGCCGGCGGCGCGTCCTGCGGGCGCCGTTCAGCACCGCGGAGAGCGCCGGGCCCCGGTGCTGCCGGTGCCGCCGGGGGCCGCCCGGTGCGGTTGGGGTCGGCGCGGCCGGGAGCGCCCGGCTCGGCTCGGAACGGTTCGGTTCGGCACGAACGGGCTCAACCGGGAGGCGGGGGCAGGCGCGGCCCCGCCGAGCCCCGGCTCCGCCCGCTGCAGCGCCGGGCAGCCCCGCTCCGGTCCCTCCCCCGGCCCCGGGGGCGGCGGGACGGGGGCGGCTCGGGCGCCCCGCGCAGACGGCCCCGTTCTCTGCCTCAGTTTCTCCCGTCCCGCCCCTCCCGCATCGGGGCCAGCCCCGGTCCGGCCCTCCCGGGGGCCGGTCCCAGCCGAGCCCGGCACCGGTGGCTTTTCACCGCCGGGGTTTCCCGGTTCCCTGCAGCCCGTGTAAGTGGCCGGGCTCTGAATTCGGCGATAACGGGGCTCGGAGGAGCTCTGGCAGTGGCCGTGCCTCCAGGTTAATGGAGCCGGTAGCCGTGACACACCGGAGGGGAAGGAAAACCCTTCCCCGGCTCAGTGACCGGGTGCCAAACCCTGCGGCGCTGACGGGGGGACCCTCTGAGAACCCCTCCGTGCGCCCCACCAGCAGTGAGGCCTCCGGCCCTAGCGGATGGTCTGCGGTGGGCCGGTGGCCGCGGGTCTCACCCCGGTCTTCAGAGCTTGCTTTGTGGCCCGTGGGTTGTTCGAGTCACGCAACGCCCATCGTGTGCCCCATTGTGCCAATTGAGTCACAGGCGTAAGTACACGCTTGGGTTCTCCAGTGCCTCCTCTTCCCTCTCACATCACCGGATGCACAAGGGGGCCCCCAGCCAACCCCTTCCTCACACCAGACCCCATCCTGGGCTGGGCTCCAGCAGGAGCAGAAAACTCAGAGCACATCCCCATGACACAGAAAACCATTCCTAAACCAATGCTGTGGCATAGGCTCATTGCAATGGAACCTTTTTGGCCTGGGCTGCCTCCCGTGTAGCCCATGAGGCACATGGACGTCGTGTGTGGAGATGCTCTGGATGTCCCCCAAGAGGGACAGTTCCAGCCTTGGGGTCTCCAGGAGGTGACGATGGGACAATGGGATGTTGGCAGATCTGGAGGACTCTATGCTGCTGCTCCCTGGTCCCTAGAGCCGTAGTCAATCCCCGGGAGCAGCTCTGTCATCCCCAGTCATTGCCTGCATCTCCCTGCAGCACCCCAAGCCCTCGGGGTGCCACTGTGCCTTGGGGGGACCCTGTGTGTTGCAGGGAGCACTGCAGAGGCCACATAAGAAGGAAGTAGGGCTGCAAGGGGCTGGGGCAGACCCGTGCCAGAGGCCGTGGTGTGGGGTCCTGAGGGGGGCTTCAGGGTGTGGGGCTGGGTAGGGGGTACAGGGTGCTGCGGGGAAGGTGCTGCAGGGTGCAGGGGATGCTCTGGAGTGCCGTGCACGCGGCCGGGTGCTGCGGGGCAGTGTGGGGTTGCAGTGGGTGTTGTCTGGGTGCCGAGGGTGATGTGTGGTGCAGGGGGGTGCAGGGCCCCCGGCCTGGCCGGGTGCTGGGTGCTGGGTGCTGGGTGCTGGGTGTTGGGTGCCACGCTCGCAGGGTGCTGCGGCCTCGAGTCTCGGGCCCCGGCGCTCCCGCAGCCCTGCGCTGCCGAAGGCCGCTGCTGCCACCTGCCGACACCCGCGCAGCACCGGGGGGGCCGCAGCCGGGATCCCCCCTCCACGCCGGGACCCCCCGGTTGGGGACCCCCCACCCCGGCCACGCGGGGTCCCGGGGGCCGTGGCCGCAGGGAGATGGTGGCCCTCGGTTTGGAGACCCCCCCACCAGTTCCGACTCCCCCCACCCCCCATCTGAGAGCATCGCTCCCTGAGCCCCCCAGACCCCTGCCCCCGCTGCCGCTGCCCCCGGGGTCCCCGCTGGCTCCTCGGTCACCGCATGAGATGGGGCGAGATGCCACGAGAGGGAGCCCGGTGCTCACGCGTGGCAGTGGCTCCGGTGGCACTGGTGGCACTGATGGCTCTGGTGGTGCTGGTGGCTCTGGTGGCGCTGGTGGTGCTGGTGGCACTGATGGCTCTGGTGGTGCTGGTGGCAGTGATGGCACTGGTGGCGCTGGTGGCTCTGGTGGCTCTGGTGGCACTGGTGGCGCTGGTGGCTCTGGTGGCGCTGGTGGCACTGATGGCACTGGTGGCACTGGTGGCTCTGGTGGCGCTGGTGGCACTGATGGCTCTGGTGGCACTGGTGGCGCTGGTGGCGCTGGTGGCACTGATGGCTCTGGTGGCACTGGTGGCACTGATGGCACTGGTGGCTCTGGTGGCTCTGGTGGCACTGGTGGCACTGATGGCACTGGTGGCTCTGGTGGCTCTGGTGGCACTGGTGGCACTGGTGGCTCTGGTGGCTCTGGTGGCGCTGGTGGCTCTGGTGGCACTGGTGGCTCTGGTGGCTCTGGTGGCTCTGGTGGCACTGGTGGCTCTGGTGGCTCTGGTGGTGCTGGTGGCTCTGGTGGCACTGGTGGCGCTGGTGGTGCTGGTGGCGCTGGTGGCTCTGGTGGCACTGGTGGCACTGATGGCACTGGTGGCACTGGTGGCACTGATGGCTCTGGTGGTGCTGGTGGCACTGATGGCTCTGGTGGTGCTGGTGGCACTGATGGCACTGGTGGTGCTGGTGGCACTGATGGCTCTGGTGGTGCTGGTGGCTCTGGTGGCGCTGGTGGTGCTGGTGGCACTGATGGCTCTGGTGGTGCTGGTGGCAGTGATGGCACTGGTGGCGCTGGTGGCTCTGGTGGCGCTGGTGGCACTGATGGCACTGGTGGCACTGGTGGCTCTGGTGGCGCTGGTGGCACTGATGGCTCTGGTGGCACTGGTGGCGCTGGTGGCGCTGGTGGCACTGATGGCTCTGGTGGCGCTGGTGGCACTGATGGCACTGGTGGCTCTGGTGGCTCTGGTGGCACTGGTGGCACTGATGGCACTGGTGGCTCTGGTGGCTCTGGTGGCACTGGTGGCACTGGTGGCTCTGGTGGCTCTGGTGGCGCTGGTGGCTCTGGTGGCACTGGTGGCTCTGGTGGCTCTGGTGGCTCTGGTGGCACTGGTGGCTCTGGTGGCTCTGGTGGCTCTGGTGGTGCTGGTGGCTCTGGTGGCACTGGTGGCGCTGGTGGCTCTGGTGGCTCTGGTGGCACTGGTGGCTCTGGTGGCTCTGGTGGCTCTGGTGGCACTGGTGGCACTGGTGGCTCTGGTGGCGCTGGTGACAGCGGCGATGACATTTAACCCCTCCAGTCCCTGGGGAGGGCAGGGGGATAAGGATCAAGGCTGGGTCCAGACCCCTCTGGTTGCCCCAGCACCAGTATCCCCCGGTCCCCAGCCATTCCCACATCAATGGGCCCATGAGGTCCCCAGGATATTGGCATCACCTCCTCAGCCCTCCAGCTCCACAGTGGGACACAGCAGGGATGAGCTGAGCCCCCGGCCAGCCCTGCAGAGCTCAGCGTGCTCTGTGCCAGCAGCCCCAGACCCAGGGCAGGATGAGCTGGGGCAGAACCGGTCCCCACCATGGCTCTTGGAGCCCTGCGGTGCTCTGGGCACAGTGACAAATTGCATCCATGGTGGGGAAACCCTGAGGGGTTCGCACTCCTGCAGATGCTGCCGGGGGAGGTGGCACAGAAAAGCGGGCACCAGGGTACCCCCCCTGCCCTCCATGGCCCTTCATAGTGCTCGGGACCTCCTTGTGCCCAAACCAACCCAAACGTGCCCAGCTCCGTGTCACAGCACTGCTGAGCTCGTGTCCAGGTGCCAACACAGGGACCAGGATGTGGAGCCCTGACCTTGGCTGCCTGATGGGATGAGCTGGACGTGGGGACATAGGATGGAGCCACGTTATGAAACGTCCCTGCATCCCACTGTGCTAAGGGAAGCTTTAGCGAGCGGCTCCTGATCCAGATGAGATCGGGCATCACAAAGGGCTCTGTATTCCAGGAAGCCTGTTAGAGATTTAAGTGATACAAACGGGCTTTTTACCAAAGAACCTCATTATCTGGGCATCTGCCTTTAATCCGTGGCTATCGCTGCAGCCCCGCACCCCTGCTGCTGCTCTGCTGCCCTGCCCCGCTTCCTCTGCAGGGCCCTGTGCGCTGTGGCGACAGGGACGAGCTTGGGGGTCACCGTGGGCCCATGGGGAGGGGTCCGCAGGGTATTGGGGGGCCCCCACAGGGTTTGCTGGTTCATTCCCCTCTTACTTTGCATTCTTCCCCCCAGCTCATGCCAGCACCCTGTTTGCCTGCTGGGACCTCCTTAGGTCCTCCTTACTCGCCCTCCTTAGGCACGGTCCCAGCCACCCCTCGCCACGTCTGGGCTCCTCCTGTGCCACCCTGGCTGCATGGGCCCATCTGAGGACGCTTCGAATCACAATGAGCCCCACAATATCCACTGTGATGGGCCAAGCCCCGGGCACCCCCGGCAATCCCAGCAGCCAGGGCCACACCAAAGCCAACACGGGGCTGCCCTGTGCGCACGGGGGCTGTGCAGAGCAGCGCACCCCAGGAGCACAGGGACATGGGGGAGTCCCCTCCTTGCGTCTCCGCTCAGCCCCATCCCACCCTGCCCTGCTGCGGCAGAGCCTCGGGGGCTCCACAGCTGCTATGACAACGCAGGAAGCTCCCACAGAAATCCCTGCAGGAGGAGGAGAAGGAAAAGAAAGAGGAGGGGAAGGGGGGATCTCCCTGCCATGGCACCGCCGACACCCCGCGGCCACTGCAGTATCCTCCGGGCAGCATCGCTGCTCCAGAGCCGTCCCTGCTCCCTGCCCTGGCTGTCGTGGGGCCCTGCACCCCCAGGTGCAGGTCCTGCTCCCCACGACACGGCCGATCCCCCACAGCAGTGCCTGGGATCGGGAGCCGCGGTGCTCGGCCCCGCTGCAAGCAGCGAGGGGTGATGGAGGGGTGAAAAGGCACCAAGGGTGGAAGGGGCTGGAGGCCGAGGGGATGGGCTGGGGGCCGTTTGCTGCAGGGACCCTGTAATTCACTCAGTGATGGATGGCGGAGACCCCCGCGCCAGCATTATCCCCCCTCTGGCTCCTGCAATCCGTTCCGGCGCGGTGATTAGGGGGGTTTAGGGCAGGGGTTCAGTTGGAAATGGGATGTTTTCAAATCAACCTGCGTCAGTTGTGCCCTCGGACACTCCCGCGGAGGGGGATTAAACTGGAGATGAAGATTACCGGAGGGGAGCTGGCACTCCCCAGCCTCAGCACCGCCGCATGTGGGGCATCACTCATGGGCAGGAGGTACCAATCTCCAGCCTGCCTGGAATCCCTTCAGCCCCCAGGGCACAAACCACTCTCCTCTCCCTTCTCTGCTCCCCTGAAGCCCCAGTTCCAGTCCCCATCCCATCCCTCTTCCATCATCCCATCTCCAGTTCCCGTGTCTCCAGACCAATCCCAATCCCAAAGCACCCCTTGGGCCTGATGCTGGTCCCCGTGGAGGGTTCCCAGCTGCTGCAATGTGGAGGGTGAGAAGGAGCTGGTGGGGTAATGGCAGTGCCCAGAAGGCTCAGCACCCAAAGGTGCAGGTGATGGGCAGGATGCGAGTCCTTAGCTACAGGCAGGGCATTGGTACCCCTGGAGGCAATTCAAAGGGGGAAAACCCACCCTGAGAGTCCAGGATCACCCTTATTGTTAACAGCTGCTCCTTGCTGTGGCCAACCCAAGCCCATGGGGTTTGGGTGCTTCATCCCCGCCTCCTGCCCCACTTTGGGTTGGATGTTTTAGGCCTGGAGGTGCTGGGTCTCCCTCATTGCAGCCCCTCGGCATCACTGATCCCGGTGCCCTGATTTTGGGGTGAATTAGCCCCATCCTGGGATTTCCAAGCTGTGCCCTCCCTCCCCCCCAGCCCCTTCCCTGTCATCCCCCCCCCCAGTGGCAGGGCTGGGGTTTAATCACGTTATGCAAGTTCATTTGTGGGATGCAGGGAAGTGCCTCTTCCCCCCATGTGCCCCCACCATAGCTCCCCGCGGTCCTGCGGAGCCATCCTGGGATTTGCAGCTGGGGCAGGGACGTGGGGAAACCTGCGGGGAATGTGTGCGTGGGGACCCGGGGGGGGGGCGGCTGCCGGAGGGCACTACGGGCGGGCGCTCCCCGGCTGCGGTGAACCCCCCGAGTCTCGGCCCCAGAGTGTAAACCCCCGGAGCCTCAGCCCCAGAGTCTCAGGCTCAGTCTCAGGCCCAGGATCAGCTGCAGTCTCCCCCCAGACTCGGCCCTTTCTCTGCCCCAGCCTCGGCCGCAGTCTCAGCCCCAGGGTCTCAGCCCGTAGGGAACTGTGAAAGCATGGGGGGCTACGCTAGACCCGTGGATTCCCTGACTGAAGACCTGAAGGTAGAACTCTGTCTCGGAGAGTTTAAAGTGCGTCCATGGGAGATGAGGCACCAGAGGCGTGCGAGTGGGAAAATAGAAGGCCTCTGGAGGAGCGACTCAGATCAGGGGAGTATCAAACCTCCAAGGCAGGACCTTGGCAAAACAATGGGCGTAGTAAAAAGTTTGGAACAGGCATTAAGAACCAGTCCTGAACAGAACAACCACTCCAGACCAGGAAGTTTGTACTATGCTGTGTTATGCTTGACCGAGAAGCTTATGTTACGCTTGACCAATAAGGTTGCAGAATGCTCTTTTACACTTGACCAAGAAGTGTGTATTATGCCACGCTTAACCAAAGAGATTGTACCATGATCTGGGGAAGGATATGTAAGGAGGAGCTCCTCGTAATAAACTTCACTTACGGCTTAAACTCCCTTTTCCTTTCCTTTCCTTTCCTTTCCTTTCCTTTCCTTTCCTTTCCTTTCCTTTCCTTTCCTTTCCTTTCCTTTCCTTTCCTTTCCTTTCCTTTCCCTTTCCTTTCCTTTCCTTTCCTTTCCTTTCCTTTCCTTTCCTTCCCTTCCCTTCCCTTCCCTTCCCTTCCCTTCCCTTCCCTTCCCTTCCCTTCCCTTCCCTTCCCTTCCCTTCCCTTCCCTTCCCTTCCCTTCCCTTCCCTTCCCTTCCCTTCCCTTCCCTTCCCTTCCCTTCCCTTCCCTTCCCTTCCCTTCCCCCCTTCCTTCTCTCTTTCTCCCTCTTTCTTTCCCCTTCGTTCCTTCCTTCCTCCCTTCCTCAGACACACTGAGATCTGCACTGTGACACAGACTGAGAGCAGCATTCTATGACAGACTGAGAGCAGCATTCTATGACAGACTGAGAGCAGCATTCTATGACAGGCTGAGAGCAGCATTCTATGACAGACTGAGAGCAGCATGGTAAGTGAGACTGGGAACAGCGTTGTACGATTGATAGAGTAATTTTAAGGCAGACGGAGAGCAGCACACAAAGACAGACTGAGAGCTGCAGTTTAAGACTGAGAGCAGCATTCTAAGAGTGACTGAGATCTCCTTTGTGACACAGACTGAGGGCAGCATTCTAAGGGAGACTGAGATCTGCACTGTGACACAGACTGAGGGCAGCATTCTAAGGGAGACTGAGATCTGCACTGTGACAAAGACAGAGAGCAGCATTCTCAGACAGACTGAGAGCAGCATTGGGACTCAGACTGAGAGCAGCATTGGGACTCAGACTGAGAGCAGCATTGGGACTCAGACTGAGAGCAGCATTGGGACTCAGACTGAGAGCAGCATTGGGACTCAGACTGAGAGCATGTCATGGGTTCAGCAGCAGCAGTCGTTTTTTCTCCTTCTTGGTAGCTGGTGCAGCGCTGTGGTTTTGATTTGGGGCCTGGGAGCAGCGCTGATAACACCACTGTTTGCAGTTACTGCTTGGCAATGTTTTGGTCTGGCCAAGGACTTCCTGAGCCTCATGCTATGCCAGCGAGGAGGGGAGCCGGGAGGAAGCAGAGACAGGACACCTGACCCAAACTGACCAAGGAGGTTATTCCATACCACAGCACGTCATGTCCAGGATGTGAACACGGAGGGCAGGGACCTGGAAGGGTGTGGTGGTGCACTGGGGGTGCACAGCATGGTCAGGTTTTTGGTACTGGGGGTTCGCTGTTGGGGGTGCACTGGCTGGGTCGGGCCTGGTGAGCAGTTGTATTCTCTCTCCTTGTATTCCTCTTGTATTACTACTGGTGGCAGCAGCAGTGGTTTGTGTCATACCTCAGTTACTGAACTGTTCTTATCTCAACCTCTGCCAGTTGCATTTTTTTTTTTCCCGATTCTCCTCCCCATCCCCCCAGGACTGGGGAAGAAATAGAGGGGAGTGAGTGAGTGAGTGAGTGAGAAAACTGGGGGGGGGACACACACTTAAACCACGACAGAGCAGCACGGTGAGACTGAGGAGAGCATTGTAAGATTGATAGATTAATTTTAAGGCAGAGGGAGAGCAGCAAACTAAGACTGAGTGCTGCATTCTAAGGGAGACTGAGAGCAGCATTTTAAGACAGACTGAGAGCAGCATTCTAAGAGTGAGGGGAGCGATGTGAGATAGACTGAGATCTGCATTGTGACACAGACTGAGAGCAGCATCCTAAGAGTGAGGGGAGCAATGGGAGATAGACTGAGATCTGCATTGTGACACAGACTGAGAGCAGCATTCTAAGGGAGACTGAGAGCAGCATGGTAAGTGAGGCTGAGAACAGCATTCTAAGACTGATAGAATAATTTTAAGGCAGACTGAGAGCAGCATACTAAGACAGAGAGCAGCGTTCTAAGACTGAGATCAGCATTCTATGACAGACTGAGAACAGAAATCTAAGACAGACTGAGAACAGAATTCTAAGACAGACTGAGATCTCCATTGTGACACAGACTGAGATCAGCATTCTATGACAGACTGAGAACAGAATTCTAAGACAGACTGAGATCTCCATTGTGACACAGACTGAGAGCAGCATTCTAAGGGAGACTGAGAGCAGCATTCCAAGACAGACTGAGATCTCCATTGTGACACAGAGAGCAGCATTCTAAGACAGGCTGAGAGCAGCATGGTAAGTGATACTGAGAACAGCATTCTACGATTGATAGAATAATTTTAAGGCAGACGGAGAGCAGCACATGAAGACAGATTGAGAGCTGCAGTTTAAGACAGAGAGCAGCATTCTAAGAGTGCGAGCACCATTCTATGACAGACTGAGATCTCCATATTGACACAGACAGGGAACAGCATTCTAAGGCAGACTGAGACCTGCACTGTGACACAGACTGAGAGCAGCCTTCTAAGAGAGACTGAGAGCAGCATTCTCAGACAGACTGAGAGCAGCATGGTAAGTGAGACTGAGAAGAGCATTGTAAGATTGATAAATTAATTTTAAGGCAGAGTGAGAGCAGCAAACTGAGTGTTGCATTGTAAGACAGACTGGGAGCAGCATTCTAAGACAGACTGATAGCAGCATTCTAAGACAGATTGAGAGGAGCGTTCTAAGACTGAGAGCAGCATTCTATGAGAGACTGAGAGCAGAACTGTAAGACAGACTGAGAGCTGCAATCTAAGAGTGAGAGCAGCATTCTAAGGGAGACTGAGAGCAGCATTCTAAGATAGAGAGAACTATTCTAAGACTGTGAGGAGCATTCTATGAGAGACTGAGAGCTGCATCCTAAGACAGATTGAGAGCAGCATTCTTAGACTGAGAGCAGCATTCTCAGACAGAGTGAGAGCAGCATTCTAAGCCAGACTGAGAGCAGCATGGTGAGACTAAGAAGAGCATTGGAAGATTGACAGATTAATTTTAAGGCAGACTGAGAGTAGCAAACTAAGACTGAGTGAGTGTTGCATTCTAAAGGAGACTGAGAGCAGCATTCTAAGGGAGACTGAGAGCAGCATTCTAAGATAGAGAGAACTATTCTAAGACTGTGAGGAGCATTCTATGAGAGACTGAGAGCTGCATCCTAAGACAGATTGAGAGCAGCATTCTTAGACTGAGAGCAGCATTCTAAGACAGACTGAGAGCAGCACCCTAAGAGAGATTGAAAGTAGCATTCTGAGAGCAGCATTCTAAAACAGACTGAGAGCAGCATCCTAAGAGAGATTGAAAGTAGCATTCTGAGAGCAGCATTCTAAAACAGACTGAGAGCAGCATCCTCAGACAGACTGAGAGCAGCATCCTAAGACACACTGCGAGCAGCATTCTAGGACTGAGATCAGCGTTCTAAAAGTGAGGGGAGCATCGTGAGACAAACTGAGATCTGCATTGTGAGACACACTGAGAGGAGCATTCTAAGACTGAGAGCAGCAGTCTAAGAGTGAGTAAGAGCAGCATTCTAAGAGATTGAGAGCAGCATTCTAAGATAGACAGAGAACAGCATTCTAGGAGTGACTGAGAGCAGCATTCTAAGACAGACTAAGAGCAGCATTCAAAGGCAGACTGAGAGCTGCATTATAAGACAGATTGAGAGCAGCATTCTAAGACAGACTGAGGGCAGCATTGTAAGAGAGAATGAGAGCAGCATTTTAAGACAGACTGAGCGCAGCATTCGAAGACACAGTGCAAGCTGCATTCGAGGACTCTGAGCAGCATTCTAAGAGTGAGGGGAGCATTGTGAGATAGACTGAGATCTGCATTGTGACACAGACTGAGAGCAGCATTCTAAAACAGACTGCGAGCAGCATTCTAAGTCAGTCTGAGATGTGAATTGTGACACAGACTTGAGAGCAGCATTCTAAGAGAGACAGATCTGCATTGTGACACAGACTGAGAGCAGCATTCCAAGACAGATTGAGATCTCCATTGTGACACAGACAGAGAGCAGCATTCTAAGACTGAGAGCAGCATGGTGAGACTGAGACGAGCATGGTAAGATTGATAGAATAATTTTAAGGCACAGTGAGAGCAGCAAACTAAGACTGAGTGTTGCATTCTAAGAGTGACTGAGAGCAGCATTCTAAGACAGACTGAGAGCAGCATTCGAAGACACACTGCGAGCAGCATTCTAGGACTGAGAGAAGCATTCTAAGAGTGAGGGGAGCAATGTCAGATAGACTGAGATCTGCCTTGTGACACAGACTGAGAGCAGCATTCTAATGACAGACTGAGACCAGCTGTCTAAGACTGAGAGCAGCATTCTATGACAGACTGAAAGCAGCATGGTAAGTGAGGCTGAGAACAGCATTCTAAGACTGATAGAATAATTTTAAGGCAGACTGAGAGCAGCATACTAAGACAGACTTATAGCAGCATTCTAAGACTGAGAGCTGCATTCTATGACAGACTGAGAGCAGATTTGTAAGACAGACTGAGAGCAGCATTCTAAGACTGAGACCAGCAATCTAAGGCAGACTGAGAGCAGCATTCTATGAGTGGCTGAGAGCAGCATGGTAAGTGAGACTGGGAACAGCATTCTAAGATTGATAGAATAATTTCATGGCAGACTGAGAGCAGCACTCTAAGACAGATTGCGAGCTGCATTTTAAGACTGAGAGCAGCATTCTAAGACAGACTGAGAGCAGCATTCTAAGACAGACTGAGAGCAGCATTCTAAGACAGACTGAGAGCAGCATTCTAAGACATACTGAGAGCAGCATTCTAAGACAGACTGAGAGCAGCATTGTAAGACAGACTGAGAGCAGCATTCTAAGACAGACTGAGAGCAGCATTCTAAGACAGACTGAGAGCAGCATTCTTAGAGAGCAGCGTTCTAAGACAGACTGAGAGCAGCATTCTAAGACAGACTGAGAGCAGCATTCTAAGACAGACTGAGAGCAGCATTCTAAGACAGACTGAGAGCAGCATTCTAAGACAGACTGAGAGCAGCATTCTTAGACAGAGAGCAGCGTTCTAAGACAGACTGAGAGCAGCATTCTAAGACAGACTGAGAGCAGCATTCTAAGACAGACTGAGAGCAGCATTCTAAGACAGACTGAGAGCAGCATTCTAAGACAGACTGAGAGCAGCATTCTAAGACAGACTGAGAGCAGCATTCTTAGACAGACTGAGAGCAGCATGGTAAATGAAACTGGGAACAGCATTCTAAGATTGATAGAATAATTTTATGGCAGACTGAGAGGAGCACTCTAAGACAGATTGAGAGCTGCATTTTAAGACTGAGAGCAGTATTCTAAGTCTGAGAGCAGCATTCTAAGACAGACTGAGAGCAGCATTCTTAGAGAGCAGCGTTCTAAGACAGACTGAGAGCAGCATTCTTAGAGAGCAGCGTTCTAAGACAGACTGAGAGCAGCATTCTTAGACAGAGAGCAGCGTTCTAAGACAGACTGAGAGCAGCATTCTTAGACAGAGAGCAGCGTTCTAAGACAGACTGAGAGCAGCATGGTGAGATTGAGAAGAGCGTTGTAAAATTGACAGAATAATTTTAAGACAGAGTGAGATTCGCAAACTAAGACTGAGTGCTCATAGACTCACGCTGTAGATGAGATTCAGGTGCTGAGAGTCGTGGGCTGAGATTTGGCAGCTGTGACTCTGTCCGGCTGAGACTCAGGGGCAGAGACTCAGGGGTTGAGGCTCTGTCTGGCTGACACTTGGGCTCTGAGACCTGGGGGCTGAGATTCGGGGTGAGATTCGGGGCCTGAGACTCTGTCCGGCAGTGACTCGGGGGCTGAGACTCTCTCTGGCTGATACTTGGGTCCTGTGACTCTGTTCGGTTGAGACTTGGGGTCTGAGACTCGGGGGCTGAGACTGTGGTGCTGAGACACTGTCTGGCTGAGACTCGGGAGCTGAGACTCAGGGGCTGAGACCCTGTCCAGCTGAGGTGCTGTCCGGCTGAGAATATATCCGGCTGAGACTCTGTCCGACTGAGACTCTGTGCAGTTGAGATTGGAGTGATGAGACTCTGTCCGGCTGAGACTTGGGGGCTGTGATTGAGGGACTGAGACTCTCTCTGGCTGAGACAAATAGGCCGAGACTCGGAGTCTTAGACTCTGTCCAGCTGAGACTCTGTCTGGCCGAGACTCTGTAGAGCTGAGACGCTGTTTGGCTGAGACCCATTGGCTGAGACTCTATCCAGCTCATACTCGGGGCCTGAGATTCTGTCCGGCTGACACTCGAGGACTGATACTCTGTCCGGGCGTGAATCGGGGGCTCTGATTCAGGGACTGAGTCTCTCTCCGGTTGAGACAAATAGGCTGAGACTCGGGGACTGATACTCTGTCCGGCTGAGACTCTTTTTGGCTGTGCCCTGGGGGCTGAGACTCTGTCCGGCTATTTCTCGGGGGCTGGGACTCTGAGGCTGGGACTCCGAGGCTGGGATTCAGGGGCTGATACTCTATCCGGCTGAGACTGGGGGCTGAGACTCTGTCAGACTGAAACTTGAGGGCTGAGGCTCTGTCTGGCTGAGAGTCAACGGCTCTCTTTCCATCAGAGAGTTGGGGGCTGAGACTCTGTCCGGCTGAGACTCGGGTTCTGATAGTCTGTTCGGCTGAGGCTCGGGGGCTCAGACTTGGGGGCTGAGACTACTGTTTTCCTGAGACTCTGTCCTGTTGAGACTCTGGTGCTGAGACTCTGGCTGAGATTGTGGCTGATACTGTGGCTGAGACGGGCTGAGATTGAGGCTGAGACTGTGGCTGAGTCTGGGGCTGAGACAAGGAAAGAGAATACAACCGCTCACCACCTGATAACCAAGCCCGACCCCACAGCGAACCCCTCTCCGTTTTTACACCCTGGGCATTACGTGCTCTGGTATGGAATACCTCTTTGGTCAGTTCGGGTCAGGTGTCTGTCTCTGCTTCCTCCCGGCTTCCCCTCCTCCCTGGCAGAGCATGAGGCTCAGAAAGTCCTTGGTCAGACAAAACATAGCAGTAACCGAAAACATCAGTATTAACAGTGCTGTTCCCAGGCCGAAAGTCAAAAACACAGAGCTGCACCAGCTACTAAGGAGGAGAAAAATGACTGCTGCTGCTGAACCCAGGACAGGAGGAAGTGGAGTTACCTGAAGGGCCGACTGAAGTTTCCAAACTACTGCAGATGCTGTAAATGCAGAGCCATCAGCGTTACAACAGCCTTTCAAACCCTCACCAGGTTTAGAAGCCCTCCCTTCACCGAGCGAACACCAACAGAATATACCTGGTTCCCCGGTGCCTCAGCACCATAGAATCAACCATGCTGGAAAAGACCTTTCAGCTCATCCAGTCCAACCCTTACCCAGCACTGCCAAGGCCACCACTACCCCATCGCACTGAGGGCAGCGTCTACACAGCGTGTGAGCACTCGCAGGGACGGTGACTCCAGCACTGCCCTGGGCAGCAGTTCCAATGCCTGAGCACCCTTTGGGGCAGGAATTGGTCCTCAGTTAAATCTGTCCCATCCCTTGTTCCTTGGGAGCAGAGCGCAGCCCCCTCCTGGCTCCATCCTCCTCTCAGGCAGTTGTAGGCAGTGATCAGGTCCCCCCTGAGCCTTCTCTTCTCCATCTGAACCCCCCAGGTCCCTCAGCCGTTCCCATCACACTGCGCTCCAGGCCCTGCTCCAGCTCCAGTGCCCTCCTCTGGCCCCGCTCCAGCGCCTCAATGTCTCTCTTCTACTGGGGGGCCCAGAACTGAACACAGCATTCCAGGCGCAGCCTCACCAGTGCATGGGCACGGTCCCTGCCCCAGCCCTGCTGCCACAGTGGTGCTGCCACAGGCCAGGATGCTGGGGCCTTCCCGGCTGCCTGGGCACCAGCTGCTCATGCTCAGCTCCATCTATCAGCACCCGCAGCTCTTTTCCCTTGGCAGTTTCCAGCCGCTCTTCCCCAAGCCCGGAGCGTTGCAGGGGTTGTTGTGGCCCAAGTGCAGGACCCGGCACTTTGCCTTCCTGAACCTCATCCCGTTGGCCACAGCCCATGGATCCAGCGTGTACAGATCTCTGTGCAGAGCGTCCTACCCTCCAGAAGATCAGTGCTCCCTCCCAGCTTGGTGTCGGCTGCAGATTTACACATCCCAGTATGGAGCAGTACGGACCAGTTTGCACCATACAGACCAATACAGGCCACTATGGCCCCACATAGTGCGGTGTTTCAATATCCCAGTGCTCCCAGGCCCTGCTGCAGGTGCTCCTGCTCATCCCCCACCAGAACTTCTGTGCTGGTGGTCTTTTGGGGTGGACACCCCAAATTAGGCACCCCCCCACTCTGGGGCTGCCCCCCATCTCCCTGATACCGGGGGCCGGGTTTGCAATGCCCATGGGGTGTGGTTTGGGGGCACAAGAAGCAATTTGGGTCCGGTGGCTTTGGGGAGGGAGCAGCTTTTTTAGGGCATCCCCATTTGGGGTGGGGGTGTTTGTGGGGCCCCTCTAGGATTTATGTCCCTGGGTTCATATGGCGGTGATGGGAGGGTGTGGGTCACTCTTGGGCTGCCCCAGGCCTCCCATTTGGGGGTCCTGCCTGCTCCTGTGGTGCTTCAGGGAGATTTGGGGTGCCCCAGGATTTTGGGGGTGCCACGATTACTTTGGGTGCCCCCAGGGCCATTTGGGGGGCAGTGTGGTTTTGGGGTGCCCCTTTAATGGGGTGCCCCTTTTGGGGGATCCACCCTCTCTGGGCACCTGAATTCATTACCGAACCCAAAGCAATGCTGGGGTCTTCTGAGTGGATTTGGGGTCCCAGAGCACCTTGAGGATGCCCCAGGGTGGGTGCTGGAGGAACCCCACTTTTCAGGACACCCCTTTTTTAGAGTGTCTGTGCCACTGCACTCAGCTGGGGCGGCTTTGGACCTGTGGGCTTTGCATCTGGGGAGACTTTTGGGGATCCCGGGAGGATTTGGGGGATTCAGGCTGGTCCCCAAAACTCCTCAAGATTGCTCAGTTATGTGGGGGACTCCCCGTCTCCCGAAAATGGGGGGTCCGTCAATCCCAGGGCAGCTGAATCTCACTGGATGCCCTAGGTAGCCATAAATGGGAGGAATTTGGAGGTTGGAGGGATTTGGGGGCTCAAGGAACATTGGGAGGTTCAGGGAGGGATCCCCAAAGCTCACTGTAGGAGGCACATTATATTCGGGGATCTCCCATGTGCCGAACATGGGGGGTACCTGGGTCCCGGGGCCCCCTGAGTCGCTCTTGGGTGAGCAATGTTCCCGCAGGGTGGAGATGTGCTAAGGGGAGGAGTTTGGGGGTTCAGAGGGGATTTGGGTGTTGGGGGAGATCCCCAAAGCTCCCCGGGGTGGTGCAGGGACTTGGGGAACACCCAATGTCCCATAACTAGGGGTTACATTTGTCCCCGGGTACCCTGACTCTTCAGTGCCCCTGTGGCCCATGGCAGAAAATGGGGGGGGGGGGACGACACTTGGGGTTCAGAAGGGAACTGGGGGTTTGGAGGGATTTGGAGGTTCATGGGAATGTCCCCAAGCTTGGCAGGTGGCAGAGTAATTTGAGGGACCACCAGAGCCCTCATAAAGGGGCTACAGCCGACAGAGACCACCCCACAGATCATTGGGGAGGGGGGAACAGGAGATCGGAGGGGACCCTGCCGGGTTTTGGGGCTGCAGATGATTTAGGTTTCCCCCTAAATCGTACCTGTGAGGATGCTGGCGGTGAGCCGATCCCTCTGCCTGGGGGGGATGAAACTAAGGGGGGGTTCCTGGGAGCTGGGGTGAGCCTTGCAATGCCCCAGGCTCTGACAGGGAGGAAGTTCTCCTGCCCTGACACCTTCTTGGTACCTCTGACACCAGCAGCTCCTGCACATGATTCCCGTAAGGGGCTTGTATCACCGGCCCCATCTCACTCCTAGCTCTTATCAGGGAGAAGGGGGCTCTTCGGGTTCTTCCACACTTCCCCCTTTGGGTGTTACAGACTCGGGGGTGCCTGAAGCGGAAGGCGGAGCTGGAGGCGCAGGAGCCGCGTGGTCCTCCAACCTCTGCTCCCCTTCCTCTGATTTCTCAGACCCGGACTGGTTTACTTTTCCCTGCTCTCTTTCTTCTCACTCCCTTTCCTTTCCTAATTGTAACACAAATGGATCCCGGGGAGCTGAATTAATCGCATATTTTTCTGCCACCCGGGACGATTCCGCAAAGTAAAGAATATATCCGCATATAATACCTCATTCCATTTGCAAACTCGGCCGACTTATGGGGTACCCCCTTATAGCCAACCTGGCCCCCTATATATCAGTCTTGCCCAGAACTCCATGTAGAATGCCTTTTTCCTTGCCAGAGGTCCTCGCGTTGCCTATGTTCACACGATTAACGCGCATTCGCTACAGCGCTCGGAAGTCACTCACCGAGCGCGCTGGGGCTGGTATTCCACAGTCTTTGCTGCCATCTACTGTCTAACTGAGTCCTTCCCGTTCCACTTGGAGCTCATCCGGAGCATCTGTTAGTTTCAGATGCCCTTAACCGAAGCACCCTGCCCTGCTTGCAGTTGGCATTGATTTCTCTCATACAGAGCTCCTCATCATGTTCTTTGGTCACAGTTCACAAGATTCAGCAGCATCTGGAATGTAGTGTTTAAATTCTTTGTCTCACCGTGGCCAGCAGCAGAGACAGGATGTTCCTGCACAAATGTCTGCACCCGATCCTGGGGCTGACTCAGTGCTGAGAGCTCTCCTGCAGCCAAATGCAGACCGTATTTTACAGTCCTACAGTCACAGCCTGGTCTGGGGTGGAAAGGACCTTAAAGCTCAGCTGGTCCCAAACCCCTGCTGCAGGCAGGAACACCTTCCATTGCAGCAGCTGGCTCCAATCCTCATCCAGCCCAGCCCAATGGTGCTGCACTTTGACTCCTAAAGCACTGGAACTCAGCCCTGATTCCCACTAGCAAGGCTTCTGAGACAAGGAATGATGCCAAACCCCACTCATAGGCTTCATCCCCAAACAGCCTCTGCCCCGTCCAGAACAGCACATGGAAGCCATTGTCGAAGAGAGAAAAGGTCATTTTAATCTCAACAGCAGCAGCAAACTGCAGTGGGTGGGTGGGTGGTTGGGGGCAGCAAGAGTGCCAGGGCTTCAACAAGCAACAGGAGGTTGGCACCTGCAATGAGAGAGTCAGAAAGGACTGATAAACCCACAAAGGCAGGAACGGGCATGACTTGGTTCCCCTTTCCCTGGGTAACAGCCTTTACAAGGAACTGTGTTGCACTGAGAAGAGAGCAATTCCAGGCACTGGCTAGGGGATGGCTCTGACGCGTTATCCCCATGGGTGATGCCCTTAGAGAGCTGTTCCCATGCAGAGATGCACAATGCCCCTGTGCCACACAGCAGGGCTGGGGGGGGAGCCACTGGGGAGCTGCCATGGCATTACTGCCAGACACTGCCAGCACCAGTCCCCACTGTCCCTTGCCAGCCAGTTGGGTGGACGCTTTCCCAAATGGGAAGACTACTACCTCTTGTAAGGGGACAGGGAGAAAGAGGGTGAACCTTGGTGACAGGGCTTCTGCGAGCACTGCAGAACCTTCCAAAGCCTCTTCCTCACCTATCCCCTGCTCCTACAACTGGGATGGCACCAGCACCTGAAGTGGCAGCTTTCCAGACAGAGTGGGAGGGTGACCTTCCACTTGATGCCATGGGAATGAATCCTGATCCGTTTTTACAAAAAGGAAGTGGAGCTTTCTACAAGAAGGAAGCGGACCAGGACTAGAGGGGCCCTGCCTCCAGCCATGTGCAGGACAGGGACAACCAGGTCTACTGAGACTCCCTCATTCCCATCCATGAGCTGATCCATTGATTGGAGAGTCCATGAGTGCTCAGCAAGACCTGCTCACCCTTTAATAGCCCCATATGGCCAGTGCGAAAGTCTGAGGGAGAGTGGAGACTAACAGTAGACTATCGTGGCCTGAATGAAGTCACAGCACCATTGAGTGCTGCCGTACATGACACGCTAGAACTCCAATATGAACTGGAGTCAAAGGCGGCCAAGTGGGACGCTATGATTGATATTGCCAATGCATTTTTCAAAATCCCTTTGGCAGCGGCGCGCAGGCCACAGTTCACTTTTACTTGGAGGAGCCCCCAGTTGTGATGAACGAACAAGGATAGATTCTCAATAACGATTTATTAAAGGAACAAAGGTAAGCAAACAGCGCTGGGGGCGCGGGGAGTCTGTGCTCTACCAACGCGCACGCCGTACAGTTTCCGTTTCCGGCATATATTCTATGTACTTATACATATTCATAAAAAGGTTGGTCTATGCAAATAACTTCCAAAAAGGGCGCGCTTTCTTTAACGCATGCACTTTTCATCTTCTAGAATATTCTCCATTTTTCTGCTTCTTTCCAAGCTGTCCTCTGTCCTGGGCGCGTGCGCCCCAGATATTTTCTATAACGCTATGTAGTTAGTAAAATGGTTTTGCAAGATATAAAAACGATGTACGGTGCATTTCCTACCATTAGCCTATGGTTATACAAGGAGAGGTCATAGTACTATTCCTTATTTCCACGAATCAGATGTACAAATCTCATAATCCCCCATCTTTTGCTTTATAGTATTGATTTGTGTTCTAGTTTCTAACCGAGTCAGTACTTGCTTTATTGGAATCAATTCTGGACCCTCTTTTGTTTTTATAAACATCAGGGAATGTATCTTTTTGTTCCCTTCCTCAGGATCAGTGGGCACAGCCGATATTTGCATTCCTTGTATAACCGAATGTATTAATCTAATAAAACAAGCTATTAAACACGGGATAATTAATAACCCGGCAAATATTCCTAATGCAATTATTCCCATCCTAGTAAACCAGTCATTGTTAAAGAAATTACTCCACATTCCTCCCAAGTTTGCCCCATTCCACGTTTGACCTGGGACATGTGCAATTTTCTTCATTTCCCTTATGAGTTCATTATCAGCATTTCCTTCATCATCAATCTCTAAACAACAATTACAAAGGTTAAATTTTCCACACACTCCTCCTTCCTGTGCTAACAAATAATCTAAAGCTAAGCGATTTTGATATAACATGGTTCTCATTTTTGTATTTTGTTTTGCAATTAGTGCTAATGCATCCCCAGTCTTGTTTACAACTATTTCTACTACAGTTTGTAATCTAATAATTCTATTAAGCATATATATCGGAGTTCTATAACCCCAGGACCCGTCTTCTGCCCACGTAGCAGAATCATAGTAGGCGATTATCCTTTCAGGTGGCCACTCATTATCCTTCCACTGCCCTATTTGTAGACTCCTTTTATCTCATTTTTGGTTTACCTCATCGACTTTAGCATATACTTGGACTCCCAATCACTCTCCCCGAGTTATAGGCAACAGGAAAAAAATGGGTCTTATAGTTCCTAAGACACAGGATCCTACCCAATTCTTTGGTAAATTTGCATAAGCTAATCTGCCACAAATCCAATAGTGTCCATTGGGAGTTGGCCACCCATCTGATATGGTTGTGCCATTAGTCCAATTTCTAAATTGCAAAGCCATCTCCAGTGGTTTTCCCCATTTGTCCCATTCTTTCCTAGTTTCATTCCATAGGTAACCTCCTTCACATTCCACGTTACCTACCTGTGTTCAATTTCCCACACTCTGCCAGCAACTTCTTCCAATTATACTTGTTTGAAGTACCCACTTGTTGTTTCCTGTTACCTCTTTCCTTTGTTTCCCATATTTTAGGATCCGTTATATTGCTTTCCATGGCTTCCCATGGCCATCGTTCACCTTGATTAGTTCCTCCACAAACATAACAGTTAGTTACATTTAATGATTTAGCAATGTTTTCAGCCAAGTTTACAAATAGGTTCTTAGCAACTGTGGGAATCTCATATTTTACTCCTGTCTTTATTGCATGATAAAATGAGTTGTACAGTAGTCGATGCTGCACTGACTCTTTTGTCTTTTCTATAATTTTCATATTAATAATTATACCTGGATCTTCTCCCTGTCCATAAATCTTGAGCCCTATCTGGCTCACCTTTTTGTCCCTCCATTCGTCAGGATTTAAAATAGTGATAGTAATTGGATTGCCAGTTTTAGTGTTACAGGGCTGTGGTGGAGTTCCCCTGCTTACTTCAGCTTGTAATTCCGTACCTGAACATTTTCTCAGGAGTTCCCAGTTAGGGTCAGTGCTCCAGCAAACACAGCTCCATCCAGAAGGGTGTACAGAAATGATAACTCTTGTCAACTGAACCTTCATAATCCCAACTAGCATAACATCCTGATGGCAAATTTTGTCTATCCGAGGTCTCGGACACAGATATTTTGCTTGACTGGTATAGTATGTTCTCCATTCCATAGTTCCACAATTTGAATAGGAATCTTCATCAATAACATCACATGCATCAAAGGTAATTGACACTGGGGTGCTTAAATTGGCTATTGTTTCACTCTTTCCAATCAATCTGCCTTCCTCTGAATTTGTCCTCATCTCTATCCAATATTGGTATGGAAGTTCTTTTGGATCATAGCATACAACTTTGTCTTTTTCTTTGCATAAGGCATACTGGGTTTGGTTATAAATACAGCTTCCCAACTTTTGATCTTTACGGTCGTAGATGGTGTGATAAACCAAGGTCTGGGAAGTAACTCTTCCCCTCCTGGTGGCTACAACACACTGACTGCAATTGTTTGCCATTATTAAAGTCAGGAGATTCCCCCCGAGTATGATCAAAAGAGGTCCAGACAGGGCCATAGTACTCGGCAGTCACAGCCCAAAGAGGTTGCAGCCCTCGGCAGACTTTTATAGCCGCAGTACTGGTTTCCACTCCGATCTTGCCCTCTTCTCTTAAATATCGGGGTGACTCCTTACATCGATTTGAGATCAAAGTTGGGGCTTCACACCCGCTTTTAATTGTTCCTTATGCTTGTACGCTATGTTCCAAGTTTAAATTCTAATTTATAATTTGGAGGTTAACTTTGCTCTGTTATTTAATATTTTCGTTGCGCCCCTCTCCATGCAAACTTTTTAGTACATTTGGCCGAAACCCGATATCGATTTGTTCTCAAATACTTCTTTATGTTTCAGATAAAAATAGTTCCTAATCCCAAAATGCTTTAAATATGTCCACTTGCTATATCACATTCCCGTGGTATGTGGAACTATGTAGGGAGACTCTCTCCGACCTCAATTGACATTAATTATACCAGTTTCCTTTAAGTCCTGGACAGATGATCCACTTCAAAGAGGTTTTGCAGGTTCCTGTTCCCCTTTTAGGTTCGTTTAATGGTAAGCTTAGTTTCTCCTGGTTCCGATGTTACTTCCCGCTCCTTTACTGGACCTTTGACTCGTGATACGCAGGTCCATCCTTTTTCTGCAGTTTCGGACAGCGGTATCTGGGGTTAACAAAACCAGAAAAGGTCCTTCCCACAGAGGGGATAAAGTTTCTTCTCCCCATGTTTTTATCAAAACCCTGTCCCCAGGCTTCAACTGATGGATGGCAAATCCCAAGGGTGGTGTTTGAGCCAACATTCCTATTTCCCTTAACTCTCTCAACCTTTTCCCCAAAATAATTATATACTGCTGAATATCGTGATCTTCAACTAGACTATTTCCAAGTGGCATTCCCTGTAAGTAGGGCATACCATATAAAATTTCACTTTGATAATCCAGTTTCACTATGGGGTTTTGTTCTTATATTTACAAGTGCCAATGATAGACATTTTGTCCAAGGCATCTGTGTTTCAACCATTAATTTAGCCAATTGTTGTTTTATTGTTGGATTCATTCTTTCTACCTTTCCTGAGCTATGTGGATGCCATGGAGTGTGGTGTTCCCATTTGATACCTAAGGATTGACATAGCACCTTTATTCTTAGAAGTAAAATGTGTGCCTTGGTCGGAATCAATATACTGGATTATCCCATATCTAGGTATTAAGTGTTCCAATAAAATTTTCACTACCATTTGTGCTGTAGCTCGTGCCACAGGGTAGGCTTCTACCCATTGTGTTAAGTGATCTACTTTCACCAATAGATATTTCAACCTTCTGACCTTAGGGAGTTCAGTAAAATCTACTTGTACTCTCTCAAAAGGTCGGTACGCTATTTTTCTCCCTCCTGTTGCCACTTGTCGGAATACCTTCTTATTTACCCTCTGACACGTCAGACAACCTTGTGTAATCTGTTTAGCCATTTCAAAAATTCCAATGCAGCCAGATTGTTTAAGAAAATGATCACTTAATGCTCTTGTACCCCAATGTGTTTGTACATGTAAACGTTCCAAAATTTGTCTAGCGTAAGCCTTTGGTAACATTTCTCTGCCATCGGGCAGTATCCATTTTCCTTGTTCAAATTTTGCCCCTACTTTCTCAAGCTTTGTTATTTCCTCAGGGGTATACTTCTCTCTTTCTCAGTTTCTCCTCACTTGTATCCCCCTCTGTCTGTATTATATTAACCCAACAATCTGAGCTTTCAAAGCTGCCTCCTAGGCTTCTTTATCTGCTAGATTATTTCCCCTTGTCTGATAATCTAATCCTTTCTGATGTCCTCTCATATGTACTACCGCTATCTCCTTGGGCTCCCTTAATGCTCTCAAAATTTTTATTATTAATTCCTGATGTGTAAGATTCTTCCCTTGGGTATTAATTAGACCTCTTTCTTCCCATATTTTTCCAGAAGTGTGGACCACTCCAAATGCATACTTAGAATCTGTAAATATTGTACCGCTTTTGCCCTTTAATAATTCTAAAGCTCTATATAGAGCATATAACTCACAAACTTGGGCTGACCATGAGGGACTCAAAGGTCCTGATTCCACAAGCTTCAGGTCCTTATTTATTATTGCATATCCTGATTGTCATGGGCTCAGCAGCAGCAGTCATTTTTCTCCTTCTTGGTAGCTGGTGCACTGTTGTGTTTTTGATTTTGGGCATGGGAGCAGCGCTGATAACACCAGTGTTTTCAGTTACTGCTTGGTAAAGTCTTGGTCTGACCAAGGACTTTCTGAGCCTCATGCTATGCTAGGGAGGAGGGGAGACGGGAGGAAGCAGAGACAGACACCTGACCCAAACTGACCAAAGAGGTTATTCCATACCACAGCACATCATATCCAGGATGTGAAAACGGAGAGCAGAGACCTGGAAGGGTGTGGTTGTGCATTGGGGGTTCGCTGCTGGGGGGTGCACTGGCTGGGTCGGGATTGGTGAGCAGTTGTACTCTCTTTCCTTGTATATCTCTTGTATTATTACTGGTGGTAGCAGTAGTGATTTGTGTTATACCTCAGTTACTAAACTGTTCTTATCTCAACCTGTGTGAGTTTCATTCTTTCGATTCTCCTCCCCATTCCCCCGGCACTGGGGGAAGAAAGAGAGAATAGTGAGTGAGTGAGAAAACTTCGTGAGTTTTAGAGGCTTAAACCACGACATTGATTTTCTTCTTCCTTCTATTTTTAGGAGGATCCATCTACAAACAATTTTTCTCCTCTTTCTAATTCAGGGTCCCTTAAATCTGGTCTTACTTTAGTTTGGACTTCGATTACTTCTAAGCAATTATGATGTAACACTTCTAACGGCTCTCCAAATAAAAATCGTGTTGGGCTTTGAGTGGAGGTAATTTTTACCTCTAAGTTTGGGGAGTCAATCCGTATGGTTTCATATTTTAAAATTCTACTGTCCGTTAGCCATTTTTCGGCTTTCTGTTTTTTTCCTTTTCTTACATTATGTGGAGTATATACCTTCAAAGGAGCACTAAAGGTAATTTTCCTGGCTTCTTCTATTAATAATGCTGTAGCAACCAAGGCTTGGAGACAGGCAGGCCATCCCCTACTCACTAGATCAAGTAATTTAGACAAATATCCTACAGGCTTTTTAATCCCTGCACAGTCTTGAGTGAGGACCCCATAAGCTGTTTGATTAGACGCATTTACAAACAAATAAAAGCGTTTTTCCAAATCTGGAAGACTTAACACAGGTGCTTCCACAGGTGTCCTCTTCCACAAGCCACTTAAGCTGATTATTAGTCAATTTTTGATATAGAATATTTTACCTTTTCACTATAGCCTTCAAGCCATGGTCTACAATATCCCAAAAATCCCAATACTTGCCTAATTTCCTTTTTAATTTGTGGCGGTTTCAGAGCTAAAATCCCGGACACTCTGTCAGGATCCAACTTCTTCCTTCCTTTACTCAACCAATGTCCTAAATATTTTACTTCTTGTTCTGTAAACTGCATTTTTGACCGGGATACCTTTAATCCCTTTTCCCCCAGAAAGTTTAGCAATTTAATAGTGGCCTTTCGGGTTTCCCCCTCAGTTTCTCCTGCTATTAGTAAGTAATCTACCTATTGTAATAATTTTACCTCCCTGGGTAAGGTGAAATCTTGTCAGATTTTTCCAATGCTTGTCCAAACAGATTGGGTGACTCCCGTGAATCCCTGCGGTAACACAGTCCATCTCAACTGTTGTCTGCACCCTCTCTCAGGATCCTCCCATTCAAAGGCAAAATAATCTCTAGATCCTTCATCTAGAGGACAGGCCCCAAAGGCATCTTTCAAATCTATGACACTGTACCAAGTATGCTTAGGGGATATATGGCTCAATGAAGTATAAGGGTTAGCTACCACAGGGAATTTGGTAATTGCTCGCTGATTTACAGCTCTTAAATCCTGTACCATTCTATATGACCCATCTGGTTTCTTTACAGGTAAGATGGATGTATTGTGAGGTGACATGCATGGTTCTGAAGTCCCTTTTTCCAGAAGTCTATCCACGATAGGTTTCAATCCCCTTCGACCCTCTAGTGGTATGGGATATTGTTTGATTCTAATTGGGCGATGTGGGTCTGTTATCTGAACAACTATAGGATCCATATCTATTTTTCTGGTTTCCCCCTCCTGGTACCATACTGAGGGGTTAATAATTTCTTCATCTGCTTGTGTTAATGTGCATAATTTAATCTGCAGTTTGTCCCCTTGACTCTGAATGCTTAAATTTAACTTCAGGATCAAGTCCCTTCCCAATAAGTTACATTCTGCTTCAGGGAGCAAAAGTAAGTCATTCAAACAAATTTTCTTCTTTGATTCTACTTCCATGTTTTCTAAAATAGGCACTTTAAAAGGCTCCCCTTTTGCACCAATTACTGACATATAATTTTGCCTTTCTTCTACCCCTTTAGGAAGCTTCTGAATTGTTGATTTTTCAGCCCCAGTATCTACTAAAAATAAAAATTCTTCTTTATGGGGACCTATTAACAATTTTATCAAGGGCTCTGTTGATGTTGAAGTCCCCAAGAGATATAGCCCCTGACACCCCTATTCTTCTTTAAGCATTTTCTCATCCTGTTTCCGCTTGTGGCAGTTTCTCTGAATATGTCCCTTCTTATTACAGTAGTAACAGATGGGAAGTGGTGGGACTCTCCCGGCAGGGTAGTTCTTGGGGTGTCCTTTCTGTCCTTTTTTCTTTCCTTTCTCCAGGTAAGGTTTCATTCTTCGGACTTTCTCTGACTGCCGCTACAAAAAGTTTTGCCTTCGCTTTTTGTTTTCCTTCATCTCGCCTAACATAGACTTTCTGCGCTTCCCTGAGTAACTCTTCTAATCCTCTCTCTTGCCAATCTTCCAACTCCTCTAATTTCCTTCGTATATCTTCCCAGGATTTAGCCACAGATTGGGTTTTAAGGAGGGCAGTTCCAGCTACTGTATTTGGGTCAATTCCAGAATACAGTTGCAGACTTCGTCTTCATCTCTCCGGCCATTCTGTTGGAGATTCATCCTTTCCCTGATGTTCACTGAACTGCCTTATTAATATTCTGCCCTTGGGGAACCGCTTCTCTTATCCCCTGTATAATTATTGTTCTTAAGTCCCTCATACTCAGTCTTCCTTGTACTTGTTGATGATCTCAATGGGGGTCCACATTTGGCCATTTCTGATCTCCCAGGGGTCCTGCCTGGTTCTGTCTTTCCCAAATCCTCACTCCAGCTTGTCTAATCATGCCCTTCTCCTCAGCGGTAAACAGAATTCCTAAAATAGATTGCATTTCTTCCCAGGTATAAGTATTAGGACCCAGGAATTGGTCTAGCTTCTCAGCTGCTCCTAGGGGATCATCTCATACAGTTCCCATCTCCTTTTTAAAATTTCTTACATCCGTAGTATTAAGTGGTACCGCCACGAAACCAATGCCCCCCCGATTACCTCCAAGGGGAACTTCTCGCAACGGATATAGAGAGGTTCCCTCCTGTATCCTAGTTCTGCTCCTAGTACAGGCCGCTGGGGGTTGATCTAACTCTGGTGCTACTGGTGGTGGAGGCAGAGGCAATGGTGGCACCTGGCAAAGGGGGCAAAGCCACTGGTGGAAGTGCCTGGATGTGGATTGTTAAGACAGGGAGGCGGTAAATTATCCAATGGCTCCCATTTATCATCTTTTTCTTTTTCCTCCTCTAACTTCTCATCCACCTTTAGTGCAAGTATCGAGGCTGGAAAAGGATGTGAAGTCCTGACCCATAATCCTGCATAATCACTTTCCTCTTGACTAAAAGGCTCTTTAGAATTAACATAAATATTTAGGGCCTGGCAAACCCAGTCCTCAAAAGATCCAAAAACAGGCCAAAAAATATGAGGTCTTAATGGCACTGGGCCTGTTCATGTGCTTGGAGCTCCCCTCCGCCTGCAGAGGCGCTGGGGGTGAAGCAGGAGCCTTCTGTGTGCAGGAGCTGATGGCTCCTTCCTCTTGGGCATGACATCGGGTTTGGAGGGTGTGCATGGAAAGCGCTGCAGGAACCTGGCTGTTGCGTGCTCTGGAGGCTGCTGCTTAGGTGTGCTCTGCTTGGGCTCATGCAGCTTAGATACAAGTGACCAACTGCCCAGAAAGCCTCGGCTTTAACCCCGACGTTGCGCAGTGCCCGAGATTAGACGGCACGAACTCCCCTCACCACCAGGGTGCGAGGTGAAGGCACAGCGCTGTTCAGACCCACTGCGCTCCGTTGGCTCCTGCAGATTCTCTTGGGGGTTAACTGTGACAGGAGCCGGTTTGCCCGAGGACTGCAGCCAAAGCTGTTCAGAGGCAGAAGCAGTTGTTTGCTGTATCGAGGCTCCTGTGTGCATTTAAAGCCATGGCAGACCGGCTGCAGGGGTATTTGAGAGCAGCCGCGCTGCTGCAGGAGGGGAGTCCACTGCTTTATCTGAAGAGCAACATGTTTTGACACCACCCCCCCCCCCGTTTATCCACGGCTCTCACCATCTGTGTGCGCTTCACTGCTGCGAGAAACTGAACGGACTTCTGCGTCCACAGAGAGTGTCATAACGGGGGGGCGGGTATCCTCAGTCCCCTTAGCAACATCCAAAAGCGAGCAACCGCATGAACTATAACATTAATCACTTTGAACTGCTTAATATTTCCTGGCAAAGAAGGCCGTTGAGTGCTTCTCTCAGGGGTGGCCAACGGGAGGACGGGGTTGTGTGTCACCGGCAGCCTCTGCAGACCATCGCCTCCAGCTGCGTGAAAGGGCTCTCCTGTGCAGGACACGGATCCCGCGCCCTTCGCTGCTCCCGCACAGCCCCCGGGGCCTTCGCTCGCCCCCCCCCATCCCGTGGGGCCCGCAGGGGCTCTGCGGCGGAGGGGGCCCGGCCCGGCCCCATAGCAGCGCCTCGCTCCCGGCCCCGCGCCTGCGCACGCGGCGACCCGAGCCCGGCCCCGCCCCGCCAGGGGCCCGGACTGCAGCTCCCGGCAGCCCCCGCGCGGGGCGGTGGCGGAGCGGGAGCGAGGGGAGGGGGCGCGGGGGCGATGCGGAGCCCGGGGTGGGGATGGGGTGTGCGGACCCCAGGGAATGGGCGGGGGGCTGCGAGTGGCCTGGGGACATGGGGGGGCCCGGCCATGGGGGGGGGGGGGCCGGCAATGGGGGGGGGCCGGCAATGGGGAGAGAACCCGGCCTTGGATGCGGGGAGCCCGGCCATGGGGCTGGAACCTGGCCATGGGGTGCTGGGAGCTGTGGGGGTGTCTGGGAGCCCCCCCCCCCCCGAACATCCCAGAGCCTTGTGGGGGCGACTCGGAAGCCGGGAGCACAACCCAGAGCTTTTGGGGGTCAACTGGGAACACCTGGAGAACATCTGGGTGTAACTGGGAGGGACTGGGAGCCCCCCAAAGCTACTGAGAACCTTTCTGGGGCAGCTGAGAGTAACTGGGAACCCCCTGTGAGTCTCTGAGGGCCTATGGGGGCTACTGGGAACCACTGAGGGCAACCCAGAACCCTGCTGGGGGCAACTGGGAGTAACTGGGAATCTCTCAAGAGCTTCTGGTGGCAACTGGGGTTAACTGGGCGCCCCTTGAGAGCCTTTGGTCAGTCCTATGGAACATGCCTAATGCAGATGCTGAGCCCTGCCTACCCCTGCTTATGCCAGCCCCAAGCAGAGCCTCCTCCCCAGTTCAACCAGTTTGGAACTGGGCTGTTGAGGAACTGGGCCAGGCACTGGGCTGCCTGGGAGCACCGGTGCAGCCAGCGCCACTTCAGGCTTCACCGTGGCCAAAATCCGACAAACTGGGGGTTTATTGGGGTTTTTTATTCCCATCTTGCCACAAGCAGGGAGCGTTTCCTCAGTCCTGACCCTTTTCAATAGGATTCCTCTCCTTCCCAGCAAATCTCTATCAAATCAGTGGTAAATCCGAGCAGAGCTGCACCTCTGCCTGCCTCGAACCAGGAACAGGCCCGCTGCAGGACGGATACTGAGGCGGGGGCTCCTCCTGTCCTGGGCTCATCCCGACTTTATTCCCTTATTTATCCAGACCAGGACCCTGATCTGCTCGAGGCCATGGGGCACAGCCAATATCCCTGCACATGGGGACTCGGGCATCGTGATGACCATGGGGACCACAGCGATGGCTGATTCTGGAACACCCCATGTTCAGGTGCGCAAGGCCTCAGAACCCATCACCGGAGGCAACAGGAGATAACAACTGCCCCATGGAACACAAGCTACCATGTGTAGGTGATGCCCAGCACCAGCTTTCTGTCCTGGCCCCTTACGTGTGGGAGCAGTGGCTGCATGTTTGCGCTTTGGGAGCCGGTTTCTGGGATGCCTCAGAGCACTGCCCAAGAGGCAGTACACAGATGGAGTTTCAGGTGGCAAAGGAAGGGTGGTTGTCCACGTTGGTGGCACTCTTCTGATGTGCCCCTACAGCCTTGTTGCTCGCGGGTGGGGACAGCAGAAAGCGGCTTGTTCATCCGCATCCCCCTCCTCATCCTCGCTTCCAAGTGTTTGGGTGTTAAGAAAGGTTTTCTTCAGGCATTTGAACCCTTTTCTAAGGGAATCATTGAAGTGAAAGTGGGTGATTAACCCCACTACGTGTGGGCTGTGGTTTCTCATGGCCTTTCTCCTTCCAGAAAGGCCAGGCTGGAGGAGGTCACTGGGCAATAGCCAGGACTGTCCAAGCTGTGATTTATCAGTGTTCAAATAGCCCTGCCCTCTTGCTTCTGTCCCAGCCTTGGCTGAAGTACCCCATGAGTCTCCAGCCACGGAGCAGCATCTCTATTTTCAGCCCTGGCTGCCCTAATCCAAAAGTATGCCTCTACCTGTGGCATAGCCAGCTCCTTCCCAAGCCCACAGATGCTTTATGTCACTGGCTTGGGCAGGATCCGGCGTCTGCTTCAAGGGCCACGGAGAACCAGAGGGGAGTTATCCTTCTGCTCCTCTCCAGAGCTGATCCCAAGCTTCTCCTCACCTGCCCAAGCTCCTTCCCTACAGCACTGGGGTTTCCCTCCGCTCCCAGCAGCCCTGGGAAAGGGTGATAGAGAGAGGGGCTGCCCCCCAAAATAGCTACCTAAGGTGCACAGCAAAGGGCAAGGTGCAGGTGAGTGGTTTTGCCTTGCTCACTCTTCCATCTTGCACTGGCTGGGCTGGAGGAGGCTGGGAACAAGTCCCCTCTGCAACCCAAACTTGTGTATATACATAGATACATAAAATGTAATATGTATATATTAAACCCAGCACCCCATCCTGCAGCAGGGATGCACAGACACGAAAGGAGACAACCCCTCCCCTGCACATTTGGTTTGCCTGTCCCTGCTAATCCTCAGCAATCCAACGTGATGGGAGACCTGTAACCTCATCACGGTCCATAAAGGAGTTTAAAGAGATGAGTTGCCAGAAGCACCAGCTACTGCTGGCGAGGCTGCAGGGGGAAGCTTCCCAACCTGGAGGGTTTGGGGTTCCCCTTTCCAGTGGTTGTGGAGCAGGAGCAGCTCCAGGACATGGTCGCATGTCCTGGTTCTTGTGCGTGGTGCTTGTCCCTGCTGTGGCTGGTTTGTGTCTGTGGAGCACCCTGACCTCAGCATCTCTGGGCTAGGGCTTGAATGATGCCATGAGTCCAGGAGGGGGGTATTTAAGGAAATAAAAGCCCCAAACTTCTCCAGCCCTCTGTTGTTTGCAGATGCTTTTGTCCAAGCAGCAGGGCTAAAGACAGGGTGGGTTTGGCGGCTCGAGCAATCCCAGTGCAGGAGTACACAGGTCCTGCTGCTCAGCTCCTGGGAGGGACCCATCTCCTGAGTGTGTGATGGCAGAGCTCAGTAGGGAGGAAGGAAGGATGGAAGGAAGAGGAAAGAAAAGCAATCTACACTCATCTTTCTCTTCCCTTCCCTCTCAGCCTGCAGAGGTATGGCCCTGCAGCACCAGCGAGTACATCCCATGCTGTAGGATTGCTGACACCAGGACTCCCATCCTTGTCGGATGGAAACAGCCCCTGGGCCAGGCTCTGCAGCCACTGCCCTGCATGGAACTCTCGGGCACCACTGAGACCCAGTGACGTGCCCAGGGTGCCTCTGCTCAGTGCCTGCTGCTGGCCCCGGCACTGCTGACGTGAGGCCGCGCTGACGTTGGGGACTATATCAGTCAGTGACAGGCAGGAAAGGAATGTATGGAGGGAAGCCAAGTGCAGGCTCCTCTCGGAGCTCCCTGTTGCCTCTCCTCTTATGGAGAGGAGCAGGAGGGAAGAGGGACCAGGAGCAGCTCCCGTTATGGAGAAGCCTTGGGGAAGCCCTGGCTCACACAGGCATCCAGTGGGGCCCTGGCAGGACGCAGGGAGGGGAGAACATGCCTAGAACATGCCATAATCCATGGGGACAGCCCTGAGACACAGCTTGGAGCTGCCCGACCATGGCGGGACAGGGGAGGTTGGTTTCCCCTGGAGATGCACTAATCCCCCCCAGGGTTCAGGCTCCCTGTGCACAAGCAGAGAGCCTCGTTGCACTAATGCACACAGATTTAAAACCAGCAGGACCACAGGCAGGGCTGACTCGTTCCCATTCCTCCTGGGGAGGAGGAAAAGGAGGAAGAGCTCACAGCAGGTGCTGGTGACTTGGCTGGCAACAGCCAGGCCATTAATCTGGGGCTTTCCATGCTCCTAATCCCCATTAGCACTGACCCTTGGTGCTTGGGGTCAGCCAGTCTCTGCCAAGGCCCTCATGGGTGCTCAGTGCTGCTGGGTGCCCCGGCGGGCTGGGGCCAGCTGCTGGTGCATCAACCTTTGCCTTTTGCACATGCTGGTTCCCCGATTCCCAAGTTGTTTCCGAGAAAAACTGAGTGGGTGGGAAATGTGCTGCTCCCCATGCCTGAACCCAGGAAATGGCTGTGGGGAGGGAGCAGCACTGGGCCAATGTCACTGCACCGGCAGCGCGGGGCAGGAGGGGTTTTTGGTCCTCAGCTGCAGGACAGTCTTGCTTTATA
The DNA here is from genome assembly GCA_017639245.1 of Myiopsitta monachus. Taxonomy (NCBI): domain Eukaryota; kingdom Metazoa; phylum Chordata; class Aves; order Psittaciformes; family Psittacidae; genus Myiopsitta; species Myiopsitta monachus. Next base: position 1,884,023 of record CM029917.1, on the reverse strand, counting down.
AGCAATAGAAAATGATGCTTTAAAGTACCATTCCCCATTATCCCTCTGCAGCCACAGGGAAAAGCCTGAAGATATGAACCCTGGAGAGCCTGAAAAGTGGGTGGGAATCCCCGAGCACAGTGGTGAGGGGCTGGGGGCAGTTTGGGGTGTGCTGATGGCACCAGCAAGGGTGAGCATCCAGCATCCAATGTGCAAAGCCCCGTTCCAACAGCTTGGTGCTGCCACCACCGAATAGTGCTCAATTTTACAAAGGATTTTGTGGTAGATGTGGGGTCCTTGCGGACTTTGAGCATCTCTGGCACAGGAGCAGGGTCCTGATACAGCCCAGGTCCACCTTGAACACCAAGTGAGGTTCCCCAGGGCCAGCTGAGCGCGATGCCCTTTGCTGTGGTGCATGGTTGTCATGGGTTCAGCAGCAGCAGTCATTTTTCTCCTTCTTGGTACCTGGTGCAGCGCTGTGTTTTTGACTTTCGGCCTGGGAACAGCGCTGATAACACCGATGTTTATAGTTACTGCTTAGAATGTTTTGGTTTGACCAAGGGCTTTCTGAGCCTCATGCTCTGCCAGGGAGGAGGGGAAACCAGGAGGGAGCAGAGACAGACACCTGACCCAAAGTGACCAAGGAGGTATTCCATACCACGGCACGTCATGCCCAGGATGGAAAAACGGAGGGCAGAGACCTGAAGGGTGGGGGCTGCATTGCTGGGTCGGGCTGGGTATAGGTGGTGAGCGGTTGCATTCTCTTCCCTTCTATTTCCTTGGTCATTATTATTGGTGGTGGCAGCAGCAGTGGTTTGTGTTATACCTCAGTTACTGAACTGTTCTTATCTCAACCTGTGCAAGTTGCATTTTTTGATTCTCCTCCCCATTCCCCTGGGAGCGGGGGGAAGAAAGAGGGGGGAAGAAAGAGGGGGGAAGAAAGAGGGGGAAGAAAGAGGGGGAAGAAAGAGGGGGAAGAAAGAGGGGGAGAAAGAGGGGGGAAGAAAGAGGGGGGAAGAAAGAGGGGGGAAGAAAGAGGGGGGAAGAAAGAGGGGGGAAGAAAGAGGGGGCAGTGAGTGAGCGAACTGACTGAGAGGCTTAAACCACAACAATGGTAAAAGCCTTTTTGTGCAAACCTGCAGAGCATGAAGAGGTTCGGAACCTGGGCAGCTCAGCACAGTGACAGGTCAGGGCACGGCTGAACCCCCCCAGGATCAACTGCAGGTCCCTGGGAACCTCCCCCTGCTGCCAGGGAAACAAGTGCTCCTCTTTCCCCTCTGTTACTGCACTGGGCAAATATTTGCTTTGGAAAGTGCTGCCTTGCCCCGAGCCCCACAGCCAAGGCCAGCCCTGTCAGGAGAGCTGCTCACACCAGACACCAAGGCTGAATCCTGCTCACACACAAACCACGCTCCTTGCTGAAGGGAAGCAGCCAGCCTGGAGCTGGCCTTGTGCTCCAGGGATGCTCTGCAGGAACGCGGGACCCGTCCTCAGAGCGGGATGGGGAGGTGCTGCCACAGCCCGTGGAGCACGTGGGCTCTGGTGAGGGGACACTCCACCTCCTCCATCCCCTCCTTGGCCACCTCCATGGCCAGGAAATCATCCAGGGAAGGGGAGACATGGGGCCAGAGGGGAGGTCAGCAGCACCCTGGGGTGCAGGGAGCATAGAAGAAGCATGCAGGGTCCTCAGGGTATTGGGTGTCCATGCTGGGTTTGGAGCCCCCAGAAATCCTAGGGGAAAGACTGGAGACAGACCTGCAGAAGGAGGAGCATGGGGAAGGACTGGGAAGCTGCTTGGAGGACAATCCCAGCCAGTCTGTGCTGGTTTTCAACCCCTAGAAATTCACTTTTGGCTGTCAGGGAGCAGGTGGCGGGAGCTGGGCATGGCGGGGCAGGAGCTCAGGGCCGGAGCCCCTGCAGCAGTGCTGGTTCTGGCTCTGCCCATGCTCCCCAGCCCTGGCCTCCGCAGTGCTGGGAGCTGGAGCGGCCCTCAGCCCCTGGGACACTGCCCTTTGTTTCAGAGAATAAAGTTAGTGCTGTTACTCAGCCTGTCGCTATTCCAGCAATTCCTGCCTCCACTCCTGCTCGGCATTCCTGCCTGGGGGCTGCCAAGCAAAACATGCACCACAGGGATGCGAAGGGATGGGGGCTGGCAGCACCATGGTGGCTTCCCTGGGATGGGCATCTCACCCTGCCTCTGAGGTGGGGCCTGTTTTACATCCCATAAGATCCCATTCCCAGTGTGGGTGACTGAGTAACCCATCCTGGGACAGCAATCATCCATCCCATCAACATGATGGGTAGCCTGTGGTTCCTTGGGTGACCAGACAGCAAGCGGTGGACATGGGGATAAGGCACGTCACCTCCAGCATGTCCCAGCCAGAAAGCATTATCACCAATGGCCACCACGAAAAGCTCTGCTGATGCCAGTGGGATCCCACGGCCCTGCCCTGTGGCCAGGTTTGGTTTTGCAGCCTGGTTTTGCTGGGAAAGAGGATGCGGAGCCTTCGGGATGCGGGAGCTGCCAGACTTGGGGGGCTCCTGTGGCTCAGCGCATCCAGCCTGGTGGTGGCAATGCCTCTTTCAGTTCTTGCTGCTGCTGGTGGAAAACTTGAAACTGAAACCCACCAGCGTGGGGGGGAGGCACCGGCACCCTCCTCCTGCCCCCACGCATAGGGGAGGCCCTGATGGAGGAATTTAGGTTCTACCACCCCCCTGTCTTAGCCAGCACCTCCTGCCCGCGCTGCACTGGGGCTCTATGACACACGGAGCAAGTCCTGCTCCATCCTTCCTTTGGGATGGTGCTCTCCACTCCCACCACAGAGCAGAGCATCCTTCCCCCCTTCTCTGTAAAACCCCCAAGAGCAGACCCTTGCCCTGTGCATAGCCCTAAACCCCACTGAAAAGCTTTGTGAGCACCAAGGTCTTTAATTCAGCTGAGCAAAGCCCAAGCAGAAAGCCTGGGGCAGTGCACCCGCAGCTGGGGCTCCACGCCAGGATGCCCAACCCAGGAACAAAGGGAGGAATGTCCCTTTCCAGCTCTGGGGACATTAAACAAACCCCAAGAGCCCATTCTCTCTCTGTCAGCCCCGCAGGTCACCCGAGCTTTGATCTATAGCCCAGCACAGCAGATGGAATAACTCCCAGTGAGGGTTTTGAATCTGGTCCCTGCTGTTTGCTTCTGGCAACGCTGCTGTGAGAACCCCAAAACACTCTCCATCCTTTTGAAGCCCTTCTGAAATGCATCGTGGAGCTGTGTTTTCCCCTCTTCCCTTCCTTCTGAAAGCTTTTCAGTCCTCCCTACCTCTGGGAATAAACATTTGAGGCTTCAGCTGCTGAACCACAGACCAGCTCAAAGCCTGGAACAGCCTAAAGTTAAGCTCCAGGGCCACAACCGCCTGAGCTGCCATCAGCTGCTGTGCTTCCAGCCAAGGGTTCTAACACAAATCCCTTACCTGCTGCCAACGGTTCGGCCAAAGCGAAGCTGTATTTCCACTGGAGAAGAGCTGCTGAGGGCTCTGGGGAGAACCCCCCCATCTGTGGTGTCCATGGATTCTGTCATGCATGGGGAAACAGCCGCATTATTCTCCTCCCGGCTTGTCAAAGCAGGGACGAATCCAAGTAAAAAGGTGAAAGCCTCACTTAGCTTTGCCTGGCACAAGGTTGGCTGATCCTGAGCGAAGCCAAAAGCACAACATTCACACTCAGTGCAGCTGATGCTCTTTAGGAACCCAATTTAGCCTTATCGTTGCATTAGAACCCAAAGTTATTTTAATGTTGCTATCTCTCCCTGAGGCTCTTCTGATAACCCCAAAGTTATATATATATATACACACACACACACATTTAACTAACACTAAATGGCTGTAATTTCCCAGGCTGCACACAAAAGCCTGCACTGGGAGAAAGCATCAGGACACAAAGGGTGCTGTAATCTTGACAGACCTGAAGAACAAGGCACGGGCGAGGGGAATTTCTTACCTGCTGCCTTGCTGTGCTCCAGTTGGGCCTGCCCAAGGCACGGAGTCGTTGGGATGAATACAGACAGCACCTCTGATAGCAAATAACCTGGCCCTGCTGTGGCTTTAGCGCTGGGATGGTGGTGCAGACGATGCTGCATTGCTGGGCTTGCCCTCAGGGAGATAAGAAAGGGATTTTCTAGGCTCACCTCATCTCATCGTGCTTTGTGGGATGGAGCTGATGGTGGTAGCAGGGTCACCAGCACTGGGGACAGCAGCATCCAACCTCTCCAGCACGCGCATGTACACAAGGTAGGCGATGCCATGCTGGCACGCCAGACAGACATGTGGGGTGATGGTGGGGACCCACATCTCTCCTTGGGTGGGCGTGTTTGGTCCTGGGGTAGGACACAACTCACACGCCTGTCCCAGAACACGCATGTGCAGCTGGAACGCTTATCCCCTCTCCCAGGAAGGGAAAGGCTGGATGAGCCCCCCCCAGCCCGCATTCAGTGTGCAGACACCAAGTCCTTATCACAGCTGCGTACAGGAGTCAATCACCACACGGGGGACAGGCACACACTGCCAGTGCACAGCTCCAGCCCCTGCAGGCACTGGCTGCAGAGGAGCCAGGCAGATGGGTATCTCAAAGCACCGCATCACCACCTTTCCAGCCCATGTCCTACGAGGGGACAATTAAAAGGTCTTCCCTTGGTGTGACACATGGCGCGGGGACTCCCAGAGCTGCTCGGTCCGGTTCAGGAGCGTGATGCGCCCCTGACGTCCCCCCACTGCGACCAGCACCCCACTGCAGGGCCCTTGTCCTGCCCTGGCTATGGCAGCAGGAGGCCCTGGGCCCCTCCAGCCCTTCCCAACACCCAAAACCTCATGCTGGCACTTCAGCTCTGCCTATGGCACCTTCTGCACCCATTTGTGACATGAAGAACCAGCCCCAACGCTTCAAACACCTCCCGAGCTCCCGTGTGACCTGAAGTCAGCCTCAGGACAGCCCTGGGTGCCCAATGCCCTCTCCATCAATAGCGCAGCTTGAAATCATTCTCCAGTGCTCACACAGCTGCTCCTGCCTAAACACACCTCTCCATCCTTCCTGATGGATCTGCCCGGTGCATCCACATGCCTGTGCTGGGAAGCCCAGCTGAGGGCTCAGATCACTGGGGAGACCCTGGGGAGTGTCCAGCCATGCCGGGTGAAACCAGCACATCGGTCTCTCCTGTTGCCTCATCCCACAGCCAAGTCCTCCCTGGGAATGGCCCTGGGAGCACCGGCTCAGCCCAGCCGCGCACGGGTGATGGAGCTCAACTGGCTCCCAGCCGCTTGGCCGAGATCAGGCAGGATTCCATTCCCCTTGCCGTAAGGCAGGAGGATTGAGGTTTCCAGGAGAGCTCAGCACTGTCTTCCTCATAGGCAGCTGTGCCACATCTGGACCTCCCTGGTGAAGGTGGATTCAGATCCAAGTCCTGCTGCAGGAACGCCCGGAGCCCTGGGATAGCCGATGCTCTCTGCTCACCAAGGGATGTCCCAGCACGGAATGCAGGAGCTGGGGCGCCAAGGGCCAGGCTCATCGGTGTCCAGGCTCCCTTTGGGAGGCTGCAGGGAGGAGCAGGCTCTGCTGGCAGCTCCGCCGAGGAGAACACTGTGCAGATGATTGATCTTCCCCCCAAAGGCAAACGCAGGCAGCTGCAGTGAGAGCAGGGAGAACCCACCCCAGCCCAGCCCCTGCGACGCCGTAGGCTCAGTGCAGCAAGCCGGCGGCTGGGGGAACCCTGTGGCCACACTGCAGCCTGCCAGGCCCCCCGGTCCTGTGTAGGGGCTGAGGGACACCTTCCACTGGAGCAGCTGCTCCAAGCCCCAGTGTCCAACCTGGCCTTGAGCACTGCCAGCGATGGGGCAGCCACAGCTTCTCCGTTCAACCCATTCCAGTGTCCCAGCACCCTCACAGGGAAGAATTCCTTCCTAAGAGCTCCTCTCAGTCTCCCCTCTGGCAGTTAAAGCCATTCCCCTTGGCCTGTCCCTACAGGACCCTTGTCCAGCTTCCTTGTTGACCTCTTGTGCTGTTGCCCCAGAGCTGGATCAGGACCGAGAAGGGTCTCCCCAGAGTGCAGCAGAGGAGCAGAATCCCCTCCCTGAGCTGCTGCTCAAGCTCTGGGGGTGCAGCCCAGCACATGGCAGGGGGGAGTCTGGGCTCAAGCGCACGCTCATGGGCCATGAGGAGCTTCTCATCCACCAATACCCCCCGGTCCTTCTCCTCGGGGCTGCTCCATCCTGTGTTTGTGCGGGTCCCCGCAGTCTCTCCTCGCTCCCCTGCACAGCCCGGGATGACCTTGGGCGGATGGGTTGAGGTTGGACATCAAGCAACCTGCCTGGATCAAACAGATCATCAACTAAATAACCACCAGGCAATTACTGCCATTAGCAATGCTGACCACCTTCAATTCCCTGGGCATTAATGAGAGGTGGAGAGCACCCGGCCCCTCCCAGGGTTAGGTCACCCATGACGTGGGATGGGGGCGAGGATGCTCTTACTCACGTTTCCCTATGCTCTCCATCACAGTCACCTACCGAGCATGAGCTGGAAGAGCAGCATCCAGCCTCAAATGGGTTCAAAGGCTGCTGCCTTCGGGAGGGTACGTTACAACACTCCTGAACTGCTCGTGGTAGGAGGAACTTCGATGCTGCAGAGGACATTGGTGCTCCATATCCTCCACAGGTGGGCGTCACCATAGGGAAGGGCTGCATCCCCTCCTGCCTTCACACCAGCCACCATCAGAGGTGGGTTTTAGCCTCCCAAGGATGACAGTGCTGCTCATCTCCTCAGCCGGGCAGATAAGCACCTTTCCAGGGACTGATTCCTCTTGAGCTCCATTGCAATTGAGCAAACCCTTTTGTGAAGGGGGGATTCCACCCTCACTGCTCCACCAGAGCACGCAGGGAACATGTAGGGCTGCAGGGGAGGAGGAGCAGGAGAAGAAACTGGCTGGACTCGTTACACTGGTGATGCTTGAAAAGGGTGGTAAGTGCTACGTTAACATTGTGTCCAGTCTTTAAGGAATGCATCCAGGATTCAGCAGGCAGCAGTAGTTAGGTGAGTCAGGCTGCGGACATGCGGATTTAACCGGGACTTCAAGCCCAAGCAACCTCTAATTGCACATTAGTAGGGGAATGCTTAAAGCAATCAGCTGTTCCAGCCGTGCCAGCCCCATGGCTATGGAGGGGAAGGGAGGAGGGCTGTAGGGGTGTCCTGCATCCAGCCGCTCCTTGGATTACAAGGCAAAAATATAGGGCACACAAACACCCCGGGGAACGCGATGTTTGGTGGCTTTCCCTTTGAAGGGAGGGTGACACTGCTCCTGCTGACACTGGGAGTTGATAGCAGCGTGATAAGCGGGGTCAATACGCTGTGGTGGCAGGAGAGGGCAATGATCAACCACCCCAGCGCTGCTGGCTGAGAGCGGCCCCATCTCCATCCCCAAAGCCTCTGGCTGGGAAGGAGAGGTGGGAATGGCTATGGCGCTCTGGAGGAATGCTGTGAGCTGTTAAGATGCAGAATGCGTGTTCTTGCTTGTCCCCTGAGAGAGATAACACATTCCACATCACCTGCACCTCCCCTGGCGCTGCTCCAGCCTGAGGCCTGTCTCCAAAACTATGGTCCCACCTACAAGAGGCATTCTTTCCTGGAAATGCCCTTGGCATCACCGAAGGAACGTGCAGTGGGTCAGGGGAGGGGGTGCAGAACACCTCATCCTTGGCTGATCTCACGGCTCAGATGTGCCGATTGACTTGTTTCCCTCCTCCCCTAAGAAGACATCGCTTTGCCCCAGTGGTCAGTCAACCCCAGTAATACCCTGGGATGCCAGAGATGATTTCAGTCACATTTGTCAGAGCCACCAAGTCTCTACAAGCTAAAAGGGGGATCCACCCAGGGGAGGGAGCAGCAGCTGGATGCTGAGCAGGCAGCCGCTACCACCAATGCCGCGTCTCACTCCTCAGAGCAGGAGTTCCCGAAGAGGAGGATCAGGGAAGAGCAGGGAGGTGGTGATGGCTTCTGCAGAAGCACACGGGAGTTCTGGGGGGAGCTGCACTGCTGCCCTGGGCAGATCAGGCTCTGCACGAGCCTCTGGTGATGGCTCAGGAGGGAAGGGAATACCTGAGCTTCCAGTTTGAGGCTGAACGCAGTCACAGATGGGAGAAGGTGGTTGATGAAGGGGATTCATGGAGCTTCCCACTGCGCCTCCTTGCCACCAGCCAACAGGTCTGCAGCAAACTGCCTTTGGAGCCGAACAGTGCCAATGCCCCATGCACGGAGTGGGGGGAAAAAAAAAGCCTTTTAAACACTCTTCCTCTCCCTAACATGAGCTGAAACCCAAATTGTAATACAAGAGCCTGAACCAGAACCTTCAGCAGACAGCAGTCGGGAGCTAAGGCAGGAGAAGTCAATGAGAGCAAGCTGCAAGGCTCTTCCCATCAACCTTCACCTCCCCAGGGCTCAGGACCACAGCAAAAGGGACCAAGCCGGTGCAATCCTCCAGCAGCTCAGCTCCTGCCACATCCCTCCTGGTATGTCCATATCAATGAAGCATTTGTCTCATGCTTGGCACCAGGCACCCGAGCACAAGGGTCCATGCGCTGGATCGCCCAACACAGCTATAAATGGAAAGAAGCTGCAGGCAGACTGTTCTCTCACCCTGCATCATCTCAAATAGCAAAGCGAGCACCCACGCTGCCCCAGCGGCTCCTGGGGAGGAGGAGGAGGGTGGCAAAGCAGGTGGACTACAACAGAGAGACTAAATACACACACCTGAGACACAACTCGGACTCCAGAGGCTGGGTCTAGCACCGTGCCTGCATAGAGATGGTGCCACCCTTTGAGCAGATTGAGGGAGGATTGGAGCAAGATGCTTCTTGCATTCCACAGATCCAAGACAAACTCCTCCTGCTTCGGTGATCCTGCAGCATGGCCTGGATGTCCTTCCAGGAGGAAAGCAACCATGGGCAGGGCCGCAGCTGTAAAACCTGCATTGCAAACCCTGGAAACGATCCTGCTGATACACCACCAAATGCTTTTGGCTGCATTTCAAGGCATCACCCCAGCAGCCCTTTGCAGAGGTGCTGCAGGGCATGTGCTGTGCTCACAGGCTGCACTATGGGGTTGTTATCCAAGCCGGACACTGCCAGTGTAACACAGACCATCCTCCTATGGGCACACCACCAGGGTCTATCCCAGCACATGCCTTTCCTCAAAGCAAAGCTCCAGGTCCAAGGCTGAGAGAAGCACACACCAACACACCTGGCACTGGAGCCCAGATCTCCTCCACCAGATACTCAGGCACATCCCAACTTGTCCATCAGCCTCTGTTCAAAGAGAAAACAACAGTGACAGGCTGCAGGCTGTGAGAAGAGAAATATTGGCTCGGTTTGGGTTTGTTTTTAATTGGCAATTAACAAAAGAGGGATCCAACTCCCCATTGTAAATATTGATACCTCCCTTCTGATCACTACTGGTACTTTCCACCAGTGTCCTTTTGTAGCGCCTGATCCACTCCAACAATGAGAGGCCGACTCTGTCAGGGCTTTTGCTGCTCTGCTCAGGGTCACAAATCCAGAGGCAGTTTATGAGCATAAGCAGCACTGACCGTGGCACTGAGAAGACAACTGAAAGACTAAGCTGATGCTTTAGAGCCATGCTTGGGGAAGGCAGCAGCTTTGCGCTGTCATAAGAGTTCCCCCTCACTGCAGGCAGGTTGAGAGAGGAATCAGCTTGGCCGAAGCAGAGTCCTACTCACGCAGGCAACAGAGGCACGGCCTTAAGCGGTGCCAGCCCCAGCAGAACAACCCAGACCTGTCATCAGAGCGAAGCTCAGCCCTGAACAGTAACCACCTGGAGATGCAGAGCCAGCAAGTTTGCTCCAGAGAGGGACTGGCACATCAGCAGAGATTGCTGCAGTGGAACCAGAACCGCCTGTAGCTTGACGAGGGGAAGTGAAACTTCATCTGAGGCTGGAGGGCAGCCAGAGCTGGAAGAGCTCGCACTCAGCTACAGGCAGGCAGCTTCCAGCCATCCCACAAGACACGGGCCTGACCATCAGCAGATCCAAGCTCCTGCGGGAGACAAACCTTCCAGAGCCCCCCTTTTCCAAGGGGGACCGCTGTGCAGGTGGGTCAGCTGCACAGGAATAAGCCACTCACTCAAACCACCTCCTACTTGAGAACAAAGCCATCGGAAACACGAGTCCCCCAGTACCATCCCCACCAGCAGGGCCCACAGATCACCACCAGCACCAAACAGGCTCCATGTCAGGCTCCCTCCCCCAGCAGCAACTCGAGGAGCTTCCAGGAAAAGGGAAGACGCAGCACACTAAGAACACCCTTATTAATAGAAACCTTCCTCACCATGGGAGTGACCTGCCAACAGCGACACGCTTCCCAGGCTCTGGTTCCTTCACTTGGAGAGACTAAGCAACCCCAATGCACTTGGCCGGGTCCAGAACCAGGCTTGCTCCTCTTGAGACAACCAGTTGGTTCTTGGTGGGAGGAGGGTAAGCATCTCACACCACACTACCCCATGGACAAGCAAATAAAAACCCAAGAGATTTGAATACACTGTATTTATTTGCAACAGATTCTAAAGAATCTAGTGAGTTTATGTCAAGCCCATCGCATGACAAGTGATACAGGTGGAGGGGAAAAGACATTTAAAACAAAAATCAAGCGCCATTCAAGCTATGGGTATCTTCCACTTGCCCCCCCGCAGGAGGCAGCACAGGATCACTGCAAGGTCTAGAAAAACTCAGGTTCAACCCACTCGCAAGAGTCCCACCACACACACGCTGCAAATCAAAAGTGCAATCTCAACGTAAGTTTAGGGAATCTTTTTGACATCTTAAAGGGAAGGAGGGAATCCGTTTAGTGCATCCACGCGCCTGCAGGTAAAGCAGCCCGTAAAAAATAAGCATGCTACGAGTTCAACTGAGATTTCAAATGAAAGGAAAAGCTCTATCTCCCCTTGCAGCTGTGAAGGCGGCATCCTTTGGATCTCAAATGCAGCCCTTAAACCAGTTTTACCTCGCACTGGCCAAAGCGCAAGCTCCCACCACAGGGACCAGGCTCTGGGCAGGGGCAGAGCCCACGCGCCAGCCTGGCCCATGAAGGCAAAGCTGTTCCACAGGAAGGCAGTTAAACATGTAGCAACAACACTGTTAGTGACACTTCTTCAGCTCTAACTGGATCAGAAGCAAAGCAGGACCTATTTCAAACACTGGTTCACGGTATGTGCAAGAGCCCCCAGATTGCTCCCCCCATCCCTTTATGCCCAATCCCCAAAGAAGGTAGCAATCTGGCTATAGACATTCCAAGGATCTAGTCTTTATTAGAGCATTCCATCTGCCCAGCTAGTACAGTTGTGTCACAACAAAACAAACCCCAAGATAAAGATACTCAAGTACCTCGAGGAAGCACCATGGAGTCACAGTGTTCCCAGAGCAGCATCTCTAGGGAGCGCCTGCTTTGCTGGCCCACCTCTCCCTCCATGCATAGTTAAAGCCGAGATGATGATTCCGGAGAATGGGCATGGCAATGCAGGCACTGCAGTGAAAGACTGTTTGATGCTCCAGACACCTGACTACTTCAAAGCCATGTTTGGCTGAGAGAGCCAAACCCTGAACACACAAGAGGGTTTGTTAAGACATACTTTTTCCCCTAAGGCCAACTGACCTTCGCATGCTCACCCCCCCCCCCCAAGCTCCATTTCTCACTAGGGAATGAATTTCAAATGCTATCAGTAGCTCACATGTGAAATCACATCGTTGGAAATAGGCTGCTCCTGCAGATAGGACCTGGCAGGGGGAAGATCCCCACCACAGGAGGATGGAAGAGGTCTGCCTATCTCCTGGAACACCAAAGGCTTCAGCCCCATCACAGCAACAGCTGGAGATACCTGACTAGTGAATGAGTTGGTTTGTGCTTCAAAGGACAAGCCTCATCTCTCCAGATAACCCAGCTGGTCTCCGGCTTTGTGCACTGACACCACACTGCATGCCGAAGACCAAGACAAATCAGCAGCATTTCAAATTCCCCTAGAAAATACAGGGTTAGGTAAAGGAGCCCGGGGCAGGCTCCTGGACAGATCTGCCTCATCATTTCTGTACATGACTACACTTTGGCACTGCAGACTTGAAGTAAATTGCTATGTATCTCCCTGCTGCCTCCTCTCTAGACAGCTCTGCACAGCTTTGGCCACCATGCACTCCCTCTACCCCACTTCTATTTTGGCATTTACAATCCAAGCCCACCCCTGTTAATACAACTCCCCTTTGAGAGCTCTTTGCTCCAGCTGGTCCTTCGCAGGCAGAAGCCATGCCAGAAAACCTCAGCAACACATAACCTGCAGCCCCAGTCATGCTTCAGCAAGGTTACTAGAAATGATCTTATGACCCCCCCTCCCTCCCCAGCAGAAACATTTGCATCTTCAGACATCCCCACTCGAGCTCCTGGGATGTCAGCCCCTGCAAAGGTTTACAGTACAGTTGTGTTTGTATGGTTACAGGCACTTAAACAGGATTCTTTGGTCCTTCAAAGGAATTCGCCACTCTGGCTTCTAACTTCAGAAGCCACAAGTCTGCACACCCCTAACACCTCCCACACTAAAAACCAGCCCCGTTCAGAGCCATTCCAGGGCAGTGCAGCAATACCTTAGTGTAATTCCACAATCCCCCCTCACACACACACCCACCCACCCCCATGGCCTCCAGAATTCAATAAGCAATTGAGTCTTCCTGTAAATGTCCAGGTCGTCTGGTTTCCATAGCACTGCACTTCCCATCACAGTGTACAGCAGTGGACAGGCCCCGTTCCAACAAACCCAGGAACGAGGCACTCAAGTCCAGGAAGCTTCTTTTCGTTGCAGTTCTAGGAAGGTTGGTTGCTTTGTCTCTTTCTCTTGACCCTACCCTCCCCATTCCCCCCAAGGTATGGAATTACCTTGGAGGAAAGACCCTGAAGTCTGTTCTGGCTCAGTTACAGGGAAGCCACGTTGGGTAAGACTGATTGCAAGGCAGGAAGGGCTGCACGTGGGTGACATAGTAGTTGAAGTTTATCTCACTGACATAAGGAGCTGGCTGGTAGTAGCAGGTAACGTTTGTGACCGTGGGGATGATGTTCTGCTCAGCCAGGACCCTCACAGCCAGCATGGCAATGAGGTTCAGGGTCTGCCTCCTTTCGTGTCCCATAAGACAGACTGTGCTTTCATTGACCACCCTGTGGAGGGTCATCAAATAGTCATATCGTTTGCTCTCCATCCCCACAAAGTGGCTCTGAAGGTAGCACTCCAGCTTCCGCTGCTGCTCACCGATGTCAGAGAAGTCTATGAAAAACCTGGAGCACATGTATCTCTGTAGCGCCTTCATATCCACTTCCGATTTGGGTTTAAATCCCCTCACCAAGAGGTTGCAGTATTTCAGAAGCCCCCCACCTCTGATCTCCTCCGGGTTCCTCGTGGCGATGATCCTGTTCCGGAGATGGTCCATTGCCTCCTCAAAGTCCCCGTACATGCTCTCCCCGGTGACCGTTGGGTGGAAGTTCTCAGCCATGGGGTTCTCCGAGCACTCTCCAAAGAGCAGAAGTGAATCCAGGATGATCTGGAAGGAATCCACGCTGAACTCGAACTGCCGCCTGAGGGAGTCCACGAACTTGAGCTCCACGTTCTTGCCACTGTTGTTGGAGAGGGATATGAGGCTCCAGCGGTCAGTCTCATTGCACACCTTCACCAGCTTCTGCACGTACGCCTCCTTCAGCGTCATGGGGGTGATCTTGTCTTTGTTGACACCTTCGGGGAGGAAGTCCAGCAGGCAGTCCATGACCACATCTTTAACAAGCTGGAAGACGTCTTCACTCTTCAGATCCACGCCAAAGATGAGATCCAGGTCTTTGTACCCCAAGCCACTGTCTTGATGCAGAACGTGACTAGCTGCTGAACCATTCAACCTGACATTATGGACTGCAATTCCTTTCTTCTCCAGGCGACTACGGACAACCTGAGATATGGAGAAAGTCAGTGAGAAGCAAGAAAACATTCCTGGAGCAGCCTGGCTACAGCTGCAGGATTCCCTCCCAGCACTTATATGGGTCACTCCAGTGCAAGACAGTGAAATAAAGAACTAATCCATCAGAAATAGGTCACTTTGGAAAGCAACCAGAGTTTTGCCAGCAGCCAGGGGTGGTTCTCCTTTACTTATTCCCTTGCAGTAGAGGTCTCCTACTGCACAAGTGGCTCTTTGCTCTTCCCCTCCTTCCCCCACCAAAGCCAGGTTACCTGCACTCACCTTTGGGGTGGTCACTGCTCACTCCATCCCCCACTCCCCAAGTTGCAGCCTTTCCAAGCATCAAGCCAAGAGCAGCCATTCCAACAAGGAGTCCAACCAGAAGGCAGCAGCAAAGTCTGCAGCTGCCCCTGGTGATTTAATGAGGGTGGCTCACTCCTTTCAGCCGTCCCCTCTGCCCCATCAAGATTCATTAAAGGCAAATCAAGATGCCAGCACCGCTCCAAAGCCCCAGCCAGGCAGATGCAAGTTCATGTCCTAACTAGTAAGTGTATCCTAACAATTTCCAGTGTGTCAGAGCTTCGTGCTGCACTTGGCATGCTATCAAGCACAAGAGGCAGCTTTCATCTCACGGGTGTTACTCCAGTGATTTTAATGCTGCCTGCTCAGTCCTGGCACACCCACCAGTACCTCCGAAGCTTTGTTCCTTCCGAGCAAAGCTGAATCACTTGCCCCATTACTTAATACGCGAGAGGCTGAAATAACCCCAAGACCATAAAATAAGCTATCTAGACACCAGCTTATAATTTGAGTTTAACTAAGCTCAAAGATCCCAAGAAGATTAAGTTCACCTCTTCCCATCTCTCATCCTTTCATGTTCCTCTCCAGCAATTACCTGGGAGCCCCAGTGAGCCAGCCAGCTCCCCCAGTGCCCAAAGCAAGGCTGGAGCTTGGAAGAGCCAAAGCTTGGGATACAGATGGACAAATGATATCACTGGGAGCCAGTCTGACCAGGCGAGCTCTGCCAGGCTGTCCTACTTTGAGAGGCCCCACTGAAACTCAACACTGGGAACCTGCTTGGTTGACGCAGCCCTGAGCAGACAACTTGGAGGTCACCAAAGCACTGCAGCTCCATGGGTCTCCGCAGGTATCAAACTGCCCCTCAGCAAACAGCAGATCCCTTGGTACAAATTGAGGGATGGTTTTCAACAGGGACTTGGTTAAATCTCACGATGCAGCTTCTCCACTGGCGTTTCCCCTACTGCTCCCTGACATGAGCCACTGCTGCTCAGTCCAGAAGTGCACCCAGGCTCTTCGCCAGCCCAACGGTGACGGCCACATGCCAGGCAACAGTTAACCAGCATGCTCCCGAGTCCCCATCAGCACATCCAATCCAGCCACAAAAAAGGCTGTTTTCAAAGGCAGAGAATCTGGAAACTGAATTTACCCCTAGAAGAGACACAGGGTTAGTCCCCTCTATAGAACAGACATCACACAGGCCACCTAAGCAGTTCCTGGTATGTGTCTGGTGCCAAACCATCAGCTGCTGGAGCTGCTCACCCAAGGCACAGCTCCAGCACTACTTGTGGAGTTAAGTGTTGTGCTATTAGGCTTACAGAGACAAGACTGTAAGACACAGACGTGCCTCCTGCAGAGCTAGGGCTGGCGCTCTGAGAGATTCTCAGTCCAGATTAACTTCCTAGAGCCAAAGAGCATCTGCTCAAGCCCCTTCTGGGCACAGCTCATGGTCAGCAGCACCACAGAGCCATAAGTTTCAGACTCACAGTACACCTATGAGAGATGTACTCAGAAAAGAGGGAAACCCCCGTCTTCTCAAACTAGCTTTGTCCCAGATCACCCCAAAGCAGCTCCAGCCTGCAGCCTCACCGCTTCCCCCAGTTCTCCAGCCGGAGCGCATCTCCCGGGCTGCGGGCAGGGGGCTCAGGTACGTGTTCTCCCCAGAGGGCTGGATATTTAGAGGGTTAGGCAGCTGCTGACCTGCTTCCCAAAACAGCACCTCACGTTATGTGTGGTTCACATAATTGACTCTGACAGTCAGGCAGGAGCAAAGCCCGCCTGCATCCTGACCGGCCGCTTCCCACCTCCCACAACAACAACAGCGTGCAATAAAGAACTGCCTTTTAGGTTACTTGTTTCACATTAGTCAGCCCTAAATACAGGGTCTGCCGGTGTGGCTGGTCCGAATGACAGCCCTCAGTTATGTGCTGTTTGAGGTTGCCAGTAGCAACATCCTTTTCAGCAGCTCTGGCACCAAATACTACTTAATTCCACCAAACTAAAGGCAAGACATCGTGGAACATCTGATGCTGCACCACGTCAGGCTTCGCTGGCCTTACACAACCGGAGGGCAATGTCCTGACAGGAGCTCTCACCACTCACTTTAAAGCTCCGGCAGCCAAGATTTAGCACTTTTGCCCCCACCAGATGCAGCAGGAACCCGAGGCATTTGGAGTCACGGAGCAGAGTCTTTCAAATGTCACCTTCCCGTTTTCCAGGCTCTAGCAGGAATACTTCGCACGGCTTCAGAATCCCAGCAATGGGTTTCTTGTGAAAGCCAGGCTGGGCTGAGCTTTGTGAAGAACCTTTTTAATTAGAAGCTAACATGCCCAATTTTACATTTGATGAGTCATTACTGAGGCATGAAGTTGCCTCCCAAACATGAATATGCATCAGCTCATTTGAACTACATCCTTAGTTCAACATTAAACACAGTTATTACCTTATGGTTAAACTAACAGGAACTCCAGCAAGACAAAGTCTTGGGCAGGCCCTGGAGGACACAGATGACAACCAAAAGGCCACTGACACTCGATCTAACATGGCAAATAGTAACTGCTCCAAGACACGAGCCCAACATGCCCACCAGCATGAAGCAATCCCATGGGAGCAGCTCTGGAGAACCCACTCTGCCTCAGCCACCAAAACAGCTCAGGAACAGGAGGGCTGCAGGGCGGGAACAAGCCGAGCAGGATCAGGCACTGGGAATGCCTTCATTTCCCTATAAAAGGCCATTTCAAGGTCGGCCTTCCCAGGTTTATGCACTACCGGGGAGGTGGCAGCAGCCCCCCAGGGCCAAGCAGCCGCCCCACAGACACCAACAGCGCCGGGAAGCGGGGCCCACCCCACCCCCAGCTCCAGCCCTCCCTCACCGGGAGCCCTGACCTCAGCCCGCAGGGGGGGGGGGGGGGGCCGCGCTGGCCCAGGGCCCGGAGCCCGGCAACCGCCGCCTCAGCACTTTGGCTCCCTCCCGGCCCCCGCGGGGCCCGGGGCAGAGTCCAGCGGGAGCGCGGCTCCTCCTCACCCCCGCAGCCCCCCGCTCACCTGCACGATGGTGCGGGGCCGCACCGACAGCGTGGGGAAGTTGCCGCGGCCGTGGATGGGCACGGCCTCGCCCAGGATCTGGTCCAGCCGCTGCACCTGCTCCCAGGACAGGACGCTGAAGCGGTCCCCGCCGAACTGCTCCGCGCCGCCCGGAGCGGGCCCCGCCGCCGCCGCCAGCATGGCCCGGCCCCGCCGGAAGAGCAGCGCCGATCACCCGGAAGCGGCGCCGGAGCACAGCGGGCAGCGAGGTGGGGGGGGAAGCCGTGCGCGGAGCGGCCGCGGGGCCGCAGACGCGATCAGAGCCCGGAGCGGCGCGGTCAGAGCCCGGAGCGGCGCGGTCAGAGCCCGGAGCGGCGCGGTCAGAGCCCGGAGCGGCGCGGTCAGAGCCCGGAGCGGCGCGGTCAGAGCCCGGAGCGGCCGCGGGGCCGCAGACGCGGTCAGAGCCCGGAGCGGCGCTGCCTGAGCCCGGTACCGCGCAGCGCCCGCCCCGCGCCGCCCGCCCGCCCCAGCACTGCGGGGCCCGCGCCGCTCCGCCGCCTTACATAGCCCCGCCGGCGCGGCGCCCATTGGCCCGGCCCAGCCGCCAATCGCCGCCCTGCAGCGCCGCCTCTCCCGCGCTCCCATAGGCCCAGAGGGAAGGGTGGGGGAGCGCTGGTGGCCAATTAGAGGAGGGGAGAGAGGAAGGAGGCGGGGCGAAGGGGGAAGGGGCGGGGCATGGCGGCGGGGCCCCGCCTCTCCGGCGGGCGCTGGCGCCGGCGGGGATTGGCTCGAGACGGGGCGCGGGTTAAAGGGGCACCGCCCCATAGCGATTGGCGCCCGCTGCAGCCTCGCTGGCGGCTGTCGGTGACCTGCGGCACCCGCTGATGTCCCACGGGTACCCATTGATGCCCATTGATCCCTATGGATAACCGCTACACCCATTGATCCCCCATTGATCCCCCATTGATGCCTATTGATGCCCCGTGGATGCCCATTGATACCACTGATGCCCCGTTGATGCCAATTGATAACCACTGACACCCATTGATCCCCCATTGATGCCTATTGATGCCCATTGATGCCCCGTTGATGCCCATTGATCCCTATGGATAACCGCTGACACCCATTGATGCCTATTGATGCCTCGCTGATGCCCTTTGATACCACTGATGCCCCGTTGATGCCAATTGATAACCACTGACACCCATTGATCCCCCATTGATGCCTATTGATGCCCATTGATGCCCCGTTGATGCCCATTGATCCCTATGGATAACCGCTGACACCCATTGATGCCTATTGATGCCTCGCTGATGCCCTTTGATACCATTGATGCCCCGTTGATGCCAATTGATAACCACTGACACCCATTGATCCCCCATTGATGCCTATTGATGCCCATTGATGCCCCGTTGATGCCCATTGATCCCTATGGATAACCGCTGACACCCATTGATCCCCCACTGATCCCCCATTGATGCCTATTGATGCCTCGCTGATGCCCTTTGATACCATTGATGCCCCGTTGATGCCATTTGATAACCACTGACACCCACTGATCCCCTGTTGATGCCTATTGATGCCCATTGATGCCCCGTTGATGCCCATTGATCCCTATGGATAACCGCTGACACCCATTGATCCCCCATTGATGCCTGTCGACGCCTCGCTGATGCCCTTTGATACCATTGATGCCCATCGATACTCCCCATTGATGACCCATTGATGGCTACTGATGCCTATGGATCCCTGTTGATATCCACTGATATTCCATTGATGACCACTGATACCCAGTGATGCCCCACTGATGCCCGTTGATACCCATTGATGCCCATTGATGCTCCAAGGTCTGAAACCCCATTGATACACCATGGCCTCGCACCCCCAAAGCCCAGTGCCCCCTGGCCTGACCCCCCTCCCCCCACCAGTGTCCTCAAGGACTCACTGCAGCAGCTGGATGCAGGGGGCTCTGCTACCCGGGAGACACAGGGTGGCATCCCCTGGTGATGGGATCTTCTGGCTCGGGATGCTCAGTAGCCCCAGCCCCTAAACCCCACCACCTGGCCCTGCTGCCGGCCGAGCCCTCGCCTCCTCCTCAGGCCATCCCTGTTCTCTGCCACCCATTTCCTTTTATCCCAACAATTCCCATCCTTTTGAAGAGCTCATTTCTTCCCAGCATTTAACAGACAGCTCCAGGAGGCACCTCCCTGCCTCACTGCTGCCCTCGGGGAGGCTGTTGCAGAGCTCTTTCAAGCTGTCTCCAAAGCCCAGGCTGGTTTCTCCCCTTCCATATCCCAGGGATCTGCTGCTGGAAGCTGCAGGAAGAGTAACTGAAGTGATGGGGGATTTGGGTTTGGGGGGAAATGGGGTGTTTAGGAGCACCCACAACTGGGGTTGGGGGTAGAGAAGGCAAAAGGGTGCTCCAAGCCCTGGTCCCTTCTGAGATCCTCTCCATCCCAACTGCCTGAGTGGTCCCCATGGGGGTCTGGGGTCCCCTCTACCAGGGTCCCCACACGGGGATGCTCCTTGTGCCACCATGGTTTGCTCTCCGGCATCATTGTGTGGATCCATCCAAAACCTCCACCAGGATTAAATGCTGCTCCTGCTCACTCCCAGCAAGGCTCCAGACGGGTGCAAGAGGAGGGGATCCCTGTTGGAAAGTGATTTTCCAAGGAACTTTAAAAAACAGGCAGCTGCCTCCTATTGCAAACCAGCTTTGGTCCTGGCAGCAAGAGCTGGATCAGGAAGAGCTTCCCAAGACACTGAGAGAGGGCAAATGGCTTTGGGGATCTACCAGCCCATCCTGGAAGGACTGGGGTGCAGGAGGCTGGTGATGAGTTGGGCTAAGAGGGACTGGAGTGCTGAGGGCCCAGTAAAAGAGCTGCTCCTTAACATCCATCACCAAACCATTATCCCAAGGAGCCACCTGAGTTGGGAATGGCACTGAGGCCACTTCCTCCCAGCTCAGCAAGGGCTGATCCAGGCTTCCTTTGTTTTGTTGGCAATTAAGGAATAATCATCGTCTGGGGGTGACGTTCGGGTAGATCCTGCCCCTGGGGTGGTGGCACAAGGGTTGCAAAGCCCCTTTGGGGCTGTTGGAGTGGGGCAGGGGGGCTGTGGTCCTGCTTGATCCATGGATGCACGGTAGCATCCTGGTGCTGGCACCACCCCACTGGGACATCAGTGGGGTGAGCTGGGATGTGTGTGTGGAGGAACGGGCAGCTCTGGCAGGGGTCTGGAGAGGGGCAGGGGGGTGAAACCCAACCTGGAGGTAAGGAGGGACCTCAGGGGCTCCCTGGCTCTGTCCCACCCTCCATGGAGCAGCGTGTGAGCCAGCTCCCGGAGCAAGCAGAGGGACTGAGCCCTTCTCCCAGAGCCACCTGAGAGAGCAGCAGGATGGGGTGGTGGCATCCTCCTGCCCCATTCCCGCGGCATCGCCACCCTGCACGCCCCTGCCATGTCCCAGGCTGTCCCCACGCCCATGGCCACTGTCCCCACTCGTGCACCAGCCACCTCTGTGCATGGCCAGGCTGACCCCTGCATCCCTGCGCACATCCCTGCCTCCCCATGCCCACTGTGGGTTGAGGGTATGGAGCCCTTCTCCATGGCCACATCCAAACCCCCGCCCCCGGGCACCTCCAGTGTCCATCCACCACCCAGCCCCAGTTGCTCGCACACAGCCGGCCTGTCCCAGAGCTGCCACCGCTGCTCACTGTCCCCACACCCTCACTGATGAGGCACCCATGGCCCTGGGTCGGTGCCAGCGGCTGCCTCCATGGCCCCAAGGGTCACGGTTGCCCAAAGAAGGGGTTTCCCCATGGCGAGCACTGGTGTTTCCTGCCCAGCATGAGGGGTGTCCCCATTCAGGACCCCCGGGCTCCAGTCCCCACCTGGAGCTAATGACAAGTGATGCCGTTGGGACACCCTCGCCCTGGAGAGGAGGCACGGAGATGAAAGGCAGCGCAGGGTGTCATTACTGGAGGTGACACAGAGCTGGGGAATGGCACCATCACCTCCCTGGGCTGCTGCCTTGGGAGCTGGGGGGGACATGCGCCGCTGGGGCACAGGAAGAGGGACCCGTCCCCAGAGCAGGGCAGGGACAGAGCTGTCCCCTCCAAGCTGCCCAGGGTGTCACCGCTCCCGTTCCCTGCTCCTGCGTCCCGCTCTCGGTGGCTCCCCAGGGACACCCAATGCTCGGTGCTTTTGAAACCTGCGGCCGGAGGTGACCATCTCAGCACCCCTCACCTGAGCCGGACAGGGGCTCTCCCTGTGCTTGGTGGCACCACCAGGACCCTGACATGCCCCTGGGGGGAGTAGAGGGAGCCAGGGGGTACAGAGGGGAAAGGCATCGCCAGCGCAGGCTGGGCCTGGTCCATCCCTCCTGCGTGTGTGTTGGCAGTTGCTCAGCGGTGACAGCCCAGCCCCGGGGGGATCATTACTCCTCCCTCATTACACGGAGTTATTCACCCTTCAAGACAGAGACAGGAATATCCTGGAAATACCTCCGTTTGTGGGTTCTCGCAGTAAAGGTGTGACCGGGACCAAGGGGGGCTGCACGTGATGCTCGCTGGCACGTGGGGGATGCTCAGGCAGCAGCCTCTGCGCCCGCACGGGGGCCATGCCCTGCCTCTGGGCTGCGCCGGCACCTCTTGGTGGTCCTGACACTGGGATGGCAACACTGCAGTGAGGATGGAGCCAAGGCCCATTCCTGACGAACCTTCCTGGTTTGGGTCCCCCATGCCCTGGGGATGAACCACCCATGTGGGGTGCAGGGACGGCACCCACCAAAGCAGCCCCACCACCACGGGCCCCATGGCATCGTCTACCCCACATTCCACCTCCTCCTGCCCAGGGACCCCTTGGCAACAGGGGGGTGGGGGAAGCCCTGTGCTGGGGTGGCCACGTTCCAGCCCAGGGCCGTGGGGAACCCTGGGCCTCAGGTATGCGAAGCACATGAGCAACGCCAGCACTGATGCCGGAGCCGGATGGCGAGGGCCTGACTCAGCCTCTGGAGTCAGAGCTCCCGTGCGCAGCGATGAGACACGCTCCCACTGCAAGTGACAGCAAAGAGCTCCAGGGCACCCCCAGCCTGGGGGGGGCTTGAGAGAGGGCCTGGCTTTAGCCAAGGGGGCAGATGAGCCCCCTCCCCTGCGCACACAGCCCCCAGACCTGTCTGCAGGGTAGGCAGGGACCCCAGTGCTGCTGCAGCAGGACCCTGCCCCTTCAGCCACAGTGGGAAGGCGAAGGGCAAAACACTGCATGCCAGTGGGAACGAGGCCTCCCAGGACGCCGTGGAAGGGGTTGGATCCCACAGAGCTGGAGAAACCTCCGCTAAAAATTACCATTAATTTATTAGAATATTCATGATAAAAACCCAGATTCTCTTTATATGCGTTTGTCTTTCCTTTAGATACCAGAGAATCCGCATTGCTTTGTTTCCCTCCTGGACACAGAGCAGGGCAGCAGCAGCGCAGGCAGCAGGGGGGGCTCTCGCCCTGGTGTGACAGAGCCACATGGACATCAGGCCCCCGCTGTCCCATCAGGACGCGGTGCCCACCGGGGCAGCTATGACACGTGGCAAGGCACAGCGTGGGGAGGGGTGGTGAGCACCCCACGGCATGGAAGGGGCAGCCCCATGGTGAAGGGTGGCACGTGGGGGCCGGGGTGGCACCGCGGGACACCCCTGAGCCCGGGGAGTGCTGTCAAACACCCGCCCATGGGGAGGGATGGGGCCTTCCAAGCTCAGGACGCCCAACACCTCCAGCCTGACAGAGCCCCCCTGCCAACCTCCCCAATGGCCCCACCGTGTCTCTTCCCCAGCTCCTCGTGGCTGCAGGGAGCGATACAGAGCCCCCCCCTGTAGTCAACTGAACCCCCATATGCCCCCTCCCACACCAGGGAGCCTGGACCCATCTTTGGTTAAGGAGCAGCCGGTGCCGCGCAGGCACGGGGCGAGGGGCAGAGGGTCCCATGGGGACGGGTGGCAGCGGTTCCAAGAGGGATGGAGAGGCCCAGGCTTGCTCCGAGTGAGCGGCCCCCAGCTCCCCCCTTGCATGGCTCTAGGATATCTATTGAACAAGACCTGGCATGGAATGCAGGGCCAGAGGAGCTCCGGGGGGCGAAGCGGCCAAGGCGGGAGTAGCCACGCGAGCCTGAGGTCCCCGGGAGGGTCCCTGGTGCAGAGCGCGGCTCCTGTCCTACCTCTGCTCCGGAGCAGGTAAAGCACAAGCCAGGGAGAGGTAAACCTGTGCCGTGGGGCAGTGTTCATGGACACCCCCAGCTCCCTGGCCAGAGCCCACCCTGTGGGCAGCCTCCAGGGAAGCCCCTCCGGGGCACCTGCAAATCCCAAACCCCAGCCCCGGGTGGTGAATTGTCCGTCACCCCCAGGCTGAGGAGCTCAGTGCATCCCGGGGGCTCCTTCCCCGCTCCTCGGGGCCAGCCCAGGGCGCGCTAGGCAGAGCTGTCCTGGCGATCCCGGTCCATCCAGGACAGGCTCCCCTTCCCGAAGCCGGTGTGTAGTGACAGAGGAAACCGAAAGGGAGAACAGAGAAAGAAGAAATGAAGAGAGAGAAATGGTCTGGAGGCGCATGAGGCTTCACGCGCTGGCTACTGCCCCTTGGGGATGAAGGGCTCCCCCTCCTCAGGCTCTGGCCGAGGCCCCGGGTCACTGAGGCATCGCAGCATCCGCTGGTTGCTGGGGCTGTCACCGGTCCCCGGGGTGAAGACATCGTCAGTGCCCGGGGAGGAAGGCTCCTTCACCCGCATCACCAGCCCCTCCTCATCCTCCTCCGGTGAGGGGGGGAGCCCACTGCAGCCCTTGGGCTCCTCGTTCATCAGGTCCACAGACTCCGGGGACTGCGGCGAGGCTGGGTCGATGGTGATGATGGGCAGGTTCTCAGAGTCTGCCTTGGGTTCATAGGCCAGAGGGTCTGGGGAGGCAGAGACGGGGTGTGACAAAGGGGGTCAGGATAACCCAGGAGCCCGGATGTTTGGGCAGGGATGCCTGACTTCCACAGCCCAGCTGGAGCGGTCCCAGGCAGCCCGCCGCACCACTGGTGAGGGCTGAAGCTGCCCTCTGCTGATGAACCACCGGTTCTACAAGCACCAGCATCACACACTGTCACACCCCATCATACCCCATCACGCTGTCCCCAGAGCAGGAGAGGACACACGGGACAGAGGAACCAAAGATGGCAAAGCAAAAATGGGTGATGGAGAAGCTGCGAGTCCAGGACTTGGGGCTGAGCACTCCTGGTTTTCTCCCCCAGAGTATGGCCAGGAATGTGGCTGCGGATGGAGCCAGCTGAGCTCTGGACAGAGCTACCAACCAGCCAAGCCGAATTCCCAGTGGGATAGATGCTGGGAAGCAAGTGGGGTGCTTCAGCCCCCCGGCCTGGCTGCATTGCCCCAGGGGGGTGGGATAGGGATGATGCAGAGGAACTGAGGAGGTGCAGGACAATACAATCTCTGAGTGCTTCAGCACCCAAGTCCTGGGGGTGCCCAGCAAGGCACTGGCAGTGGTGACCCCCCCCTCAGTTCAGTCCCACCTACCTGAGCCTATGCGAGCCCGGGACATGGTGGGTGAATCCAGCCTGTGAGCCGGCACCGTCAGGTAGTTGTTCATCTGGAAGCAGCGTATGGGATGTGTCCATTGGGGTGCCAAGGTAAACGGGAAAGGGGAAGCAGGGAATTGACCCCAATGTCCTTCCCAGGGTGGGAAGCCCCCACTCAGCACCCCGACCTCCCCCCTCCGTGCTGGCAGCACTGCCCCAGACACCTTCTGTTCCAGCTGCCGGACCTTCTGCCTCCGCAGCAGCATCTGGTTCCAGGCCTCCTCGTAGGGGTCGGCCACAAGCGTGTGCCGGTTGTAGGATCTCAACTGGGAAAAGGCCCCAAGAAAAGGAGATGGGTTAAAAAAGAACACATGGAAAGGTAAAGAAAGGTCCCCTTGGAGATGGCTCAAACAGCCACCAGTGGGCAGAACACATCCAGGAAACCTCGTTCTTTGTGCGCCCGATTCACCCACCTTGGCCCAGCAAGGGTTTAAGCGCTGGGCTTAGACACAAACCAAGCCAGAATCCCCTGCAGCATTATTCCGGCACCATTCCAGGAGGAAAAGCCAGACCAGGAACACAAAGGGCAGCAGCAGGGCACAGGGTGAAGGGCCCTAAGAACTCCTGGCGAGAAGTGGCTGTGGGCACCCCCAGGGAAGCAAAGGAGGCTCCTCACCCTCTGCCTGGTTTTCTGCAGGTTGTTGCGAAGGATTTTCCGGATTTCCTCCTCCTTGTCCTTGGACAGGGCAGGAAGGGCGCGCTCCACAGGGAGCGTCTTAGGGTTGATGTTCCTGTGTGGACAGACAGGATTCGGTGCGACACTGCCACGGCCACGGCAGGAGGAGTGGCTGCTTGCCCCAGTGGCCTGTGGTGGGGGCCCAGGGGACAGAGGGCAGCCAGGGCTGAGGAACTCACTGGATGGACACAGTTGAGACAGCAGAAGGGATCTTGCCTATTCCCCCGCTCTCCACCAGCTCGATTGCCTGCTTCATCTCCATCTTGTGGTAGAACGCGATGAGCTGGGGCTCCTTGGAGCGCTCCCCCGCGATCAGGCACTTCTTCACATACTTCTTGTTGAAGCGATTCAGCCTTCCCAAGGACAAGGGGAAAGGAGGAGCAGAGACGTCAGGGCTCCCCCTGCCCCAGCACCCACTGCCTGCTCCCCAGCCCTGGCTCAGGCCAGCAGATGTTTCAGTGCCCACCAGCACAGGTCAGGCCAGGCTTCCCTGGGCAGCCCCAGAACACCCCCCAGCACCAGCTTGCACCCACAATGGATGGACATGAGCTCCTGCAGGGACTGACCACCGGCAGCTCCACACTGCTGTGGATATGGCATGGTGAAGGGGTGCAGCCCTGCAGCTCCATCTGCACACCCCACGTGGAGTAATTCATCAAAGGGGGGTGTGTATGCAGATATACAAGGCCAGGTTGGATGGGGCTTGGAGCAACCTGGTCTTGTGGAAGGTGTCCCTGCCTGTGGCAGGGGTTGGACCTGGATGAGCTTTAAAGTTCCTTCCAAACCATTCTGTGATTCTATGATTGCGGCCCAGGAAAAAGCCCGGCACAGGGCTGAGAAGCCTGCCGGGTGGTGATCCAAACCCTTCCCCATATCCCCCAGAGGTCCCTCAAGTCAACAAACCTCCACACTTACTTGTCCTTCCAGTGGTGATGCCCATAGTGACCACAGATATCTTCGATCCCTGTCAGAAGGTGATCCAGGAACTGGAAGAGAAGTTCCAAGGTGTAGGAAGCTCACAGGGCTGTTGCTCACTCTCTCCCCACCCCAAGACTCATGCTGACACAGGGGTGAGGGCACTCAGGGTTGTGGGTACAGGCTGGGCCGGCCTCAGGAGGGCAGCATGGTCCTACACAACCAGGCTGCTGTCTACCAGGTCCAAGGGAGATTCTGGGTCAGAGCAGGCACTGGATAACACAGGGAATAGCCCTTTCTCCGTTCCCCTTACCTTGGGCACCGATTCAGGGGCAGGTCGTGCTCTCTAAACCTGCCTGGTTACAGTGGTGGAAGTGGCAGAAGCAGAGAGAGAAGAGGACTAAGGTGGTGAAGAGAAGGCCCAGCCCACAGGTTACCTGCGTGTGGATCTCTTCGTTGATGGAGCGCTTTGTCTCCTGCTTCTTCTTTACAGCCAGCAGATCCACCAAGGGCCGGATGGTCATGCCCTAAGGATCAGGGATGGTGGTTAGACCTCTCCCCAAGGCACACTAAGTGGGAGTGGGATGGGTTCAGCTAAGCCAAACCACGGGCCTCCATGCTGCCGGCAGTCACCTGCAGCCTCACGAGCTTTTGGAGGAAGGGACAGTGAGTGTCTGGGATGAAACTGAAACGGGAAGTTCAGGTTAGATGCAAGGGAGAAGTTGTTCCCTGAAGGTGCTGAGGTGCTGGCACAGCATGCCCAGAGAAGCTGTGAATGCTCCATCCCTGGCAGTGTTCAAGGCCAGGTTGGACAGAACCTTGGGTGACATGGTCTAGTGTGAGGTGTCCCTGCCCATGGCAGGGGGTTGGAAATGTATAATCTTAAGGTCCTTTCCAACCCAAACTATTCTATGATTCTATGATACAACGAACAATCCTCTTGCCTTCTGAAAGCACACCGTAACCACTGCATGCCACCAACCTGCACGAAAACAGTGAAGAAGATGACTGTGATGATGGCTGTGAGGAACATGTCCCTCATGTCAAAATGCTTGTAGTCCAGGAGGTACCCGAGGGAGAAGGCGATGGCTCCCCGCAGGCCCCCGTAGGCAATGATGAACTGGTCTTTTGGTGTCAGCTTCACGATTCGGAACTTGTTGATGAACCAGGTGAGCACCAGGACACCTGAGGAGTGGGACAGGATGGTGAAGGATGCCCTCCAGTCCTCCCCTGCAAAGGCAAACTAAGGCCTCATGGCCTTGAGAGCTGCCCACCACCCAGGACCGTCCCAAAGGCTTTTGCCACCACATTGACACCTCACCTAGAACCCTTGCGATGAGGCAGAAGAGCAGTGTGCTGATGACAAAGGTCCAGTTCCAGTAGTGGTGGCCAGCCACAGTGGAGACACCCAGGAAGATGAAGATGAGGGTCTCGCTCACACTGCTCCACATCTTGAGGAAGTACTTGATAGTGGTGTGGGACTTGTGGGAGATGTTGGCTTCCACATAGGGCCGCATGACCACACCAGGAGGCGATGAGCCTAGGGGCAAGGTTGGGGCCTTCAGCAGCCATGGGGACAGCCCCAACCCCTGGCCCTGCAGCTTCTATACCAAGACCCAGAGCAGGACAGGGCTTGCGAGACACCAACATCAATTCAAAGCCTGCAGAGAAGGCAACAGGAGGTTTCTCCTTCCCTCTAGTAGGGCAATGAGTGAGCATTGGAGCTCAAAACCACATTGTCTTGAGTACTCACCAGGCCCTGCCTGTCACTGTGTGCCCAGGAGAATGGGCAATGGGCTGCCAGCACCCCAGGATCTGGAGGACAACTCAAGAGAGTCGCTTCCCTCATGTGTCTCCCTGCACATCCTAGCTCAAACACACCTCTGGCCCTTACTGGGCATGTACTGGCCATGCTGGGACAGCCAGAGGGCTGTGGTTACACCACCTCCAAATGGTCCTGGGGACAGGAGGGCACCACATCCCACCCATGCCCAACTCACGCCATGATGCCGGAGAGGTGGAAGAGCTCAGCAGAGAGATAGGCCATGTAGCTGTACAGGAAGACGAAGAGGGGCTCAATGACTCGGATGTGGGAGGTGAAGCGGGACGTGAAGGCAGCGATCACCCCATAAATGACACCCACGAAGACCCCGCCCAGCGACACCACGAAGAAGCTGAGGAAGCCGAGGATGATATCGATGATGGTCACCTGCTCGAAGTTGGCAAACTCCTCAAAGAGGTGGTAGAGGACCTGGGGAGGAGAAGGGAGATGAGGGTTCAAAAGGTCCCGCTGGCAAGAGACAACCTCACCTCAGAGGAGACCTGCATGGGAACACTGCATAGGGACTATATACAGGCCCATAGGGCTCACAGCGACACGGTACCATTGGGCAACTGTCTGGGACAGGCCTGCTCCTCAACACAGCTCCGACCATTGCCCCAGAGGGGCTTCAGTCAAAGTCTAAACCAGTCAGAGCCTGTTCTGGTTTCCCAATGAGCAGGTCAGGACAGATCCAGGCTGGGGGCACTTGACAAAACCAACATCTGCTCTGCTCAGCCCAGAGGACAGCCCAAACCCTTCATGCAACTTTAGGGCATCCTAAGGGATGCAGTGCTGGCAAGCAGGGAGAGGTCCAAGTGCCAGCTCCTGCCTACCAAGGTTGGGTCCTGGTAAATGGGCAGGGACAGATGTGAGAGCAGAAGGCAAAAGCAGTCCCTAGGGATGGGAGCAGGGACACAGACCCTGCAGGCAGCCCCTCTGGTGAAAAGTGGGGAGAATTGTCTGGGAAAAGCCCTGTGGTGGGACAGCATGTTCCTCGTCAGCAGGAGCCTCGTCAGCAGCCAGCTCTGGAATGGACAGCTGGGATATGGGAGAAGAGCCAGGAAAAAGCCATGGCTTAGAAGTGAATGCAGAGGTCAGCTCTGCAGGGAGGAGAATGGCCAAGCCAGCAGCTGCACACAGATGCCCTTCGGAAGTGGCCTGGTCCCCAAACCTTCCAAAGGTCCGTGCAAGGCTGCTGCTCCAAGGCTGGGGCTGTGGGTGACCTGGGCAGGATCCAGCCTGGCCACAGCCGCTGGGGCTCCCCCCTTGCCATGGCTGGGCCATGTCCTGCCCTCCCACCTCCTTGGTGCTGCAACTGGAGGACAGTGAGGAAGACCATATGAGGAAGGAAACAGGAGGGAGCAGCAGCTCTATGGCTGCCTGAACCAGCACCACCCCAAACCCCTGCTCACTTCCCCAGGCACCAGCATGTCAGCAGAAGGCAATTCCAAGCGGGAGAACAGATTCCCAGAACAAGGCACCAGGAGCAGCCCTGCTCTGTGCTGGCTGAGCACGTGCTCCTGGTCAACCCAAACCACAAATGCTTCACCTCAATCAACCTCTGCAGTGCTTTAAGCCACTATATTTAGCTTTGCATCTGCAGAAGGCTAGGAGCAAGACGAGCTGCTGCAGTTCAGTTGGCAGGAGGCACCTAGAGGCTGGGAATGACCCAGTCTATGGCTCTGCCTACAGGGATTGGCTGAGAGCTGCTAACCCTGGTGCCAGCACCCAGAGAGGCTCCACCAAAGCACAGTCCATCCCCTTGGCCGATGCCCCTCATCCACTTACCACCGTGACAGCATCATTGAGCAGGGACTCCCCGAAGACCAGAATGTGGAGCAGCTCATTGATGTGGATCTCCTCAAAGACAGCAAGCACGGCCACCGGGTCCACAGCCGAGATGATGCTGCCGAAAAGCAGGTTGGCCAAGAGGCCAATGTGGTTGAGGCCAGGGCCACCAAGCTGGCACACGGCATACATCAAGCCACCCAAGAAGAAGGCATTCCAGAGCGTCCCCACCACGGCGAAGATGAGGATGGTGCCCAGGTTCTCAGGTGAATTGGCGCAAAGGGAGGAAATAGCCGGCATCCAAGATGATGGGTGGGAGGAGGAAGAGGAAGAATATGTCTGACTTGAGGATGGGGGGCTTTTCACCCACCCCTTTGATGAGGCCCCCGACCAAAAGGCCCACCACGATGAGCAGGCAGCTCTCAGGAACGATGCTGGACACTGAAGGGATCACATGGAAGCCTGGAGAAGAGGAGAGAGCAAGACACATAACATGAATGGAGCACGCTCTCTGTGGGAGGACACCCCTGCAAGAGTCAGGGACCAGTCCCAGCCCTCCCTCCACTCTTCAGGATCCTCTGTGTGCCTCAGTTTCCTCTTCCAACTCCCTTCTTCCTCATGCTGTAAAGTGGAAACTGCAGCTTCACCAGACCCACATCCCCTGGCGTTGCTTGATCTCAGGCCAGAAAGCGAGACCTGGTACCAGCGTTTACCAGGCAGCAGCCACCCTGTGGGCATGCTCAGTGCCCCTCCAGCCTCCCCTGGCAGCTGTGCGCAGCACAGGCAGTCCTCAGAGCACAAGCTGTCGCTGGCTCCAGCTCTTCCCATCACAGCTCCTCATCCCCAGCACACGTGGGCTCTGGCATTTCCCTCCTGTCAGACAGCAGCCTGCCCACCAGCGCTGCTGCACCCGGCGTGCCAGGCTGGCAGCAGGCAGCCGTGCCCATCCCCACGTGTCCCTGGTGCAGGGGATGGAGGGGAGACGGTGCTCAGTGGGGTTGAGGATGCAGTTGGAGCTGGTCCTGCAGTGTCAGGAGGTTTTAGGTGGCCGGTTGCTGCTCCCAGGCATGGAGAAGGGACAGGACACATCAGAGCTGCTCCTTGGGATGGAGGGTGGGAGGAAACTCATTTCTCCCTTTGTGAATCACAGCACATCCCCAAACGCAGGTCTCTGAGCCAGCCATGACCCATTGGGACAACGTCAGTCCACCAAACTCTCCCTCTGCAACGCGGGCATCTGCCTGCAGGGCTGGGCACACTGCGTGATGACAACCACGAAGCAACACTTCAGCCAACGCACCAATGCCCACAGAAGGATTTTGAGTTCCCTGGATCTGCTCCCAGGCTTTATAATGATTATTTTGAAGGGAGGCACATTTGCTCCCCGGCAAGGGAAGCAGTTTAAAATAAGGAACCCTGCTTTGGCATCCCGTGTTCTTCTGTTCCTTCCGGCCTGTGCCATCTGCACATGGATTCACTGCAGGTTTAACCCCCGCTCCCTAATCAGCCACCATCCTGCTGCTGGTATGGAGCTGCTCAGCACCAATCTCTGAGCAAACTGCTCGGTGGCCTTCAGGTTTGGGCATGAGAGGAAGCCCATGGGAGATGGGAAGCATTGAAGCTCTCTCCCAGTGCTCTCCCAGTGTCCAGCCACCAGCATTCAGGGATCTCCTGGGCTGGAAACGATTCCTGATCATTCCTGTCTCTGACCCCTCAGCAGCTCAAACAAGCGCTGAGCATCCCAGGGCAGCCCTGGCAGGGAGCTCCCTATGGGAGAAGAGTGATAATCCCTTTTCCAAGCACAGCTCATGCAAACACCAGGAACAAGAGTCCCCTTCCAGCACCCTGGGGCAATTACCCATCCCAGCACACACCAGCCCTGGGCCACAATAAGACTGAAAGCCACATAAGCAGCAAGAAGCCCACAAATCAGTTCTTGCTTGCTGAGCATGTTCAATCATGACTAGAACACAAACAGTGCCAATTAAGCGGCTCTCACTCCTTCCCCACAGGCCCCAGGATCCCATTCCATTGGAACATTTGTGTGCTGATGTGAATTCAGTGGCTTAGAACCTTCTTGTAGAGCCCTAAAAATACACTCACATGGGCTGCATTTTAATTATGCCTTTGATTTAGTTGAATCTCATCCATGTTTTGCTCCTTGCTTGCTCTGCTCAGTATTTTTAGAGCACTCGGAAGCTGATCGGTTCCAAGCTGTTGCTGGGATCCTGCTCCAACTGCTGGGCCAACATCCTACTTTGGGGTGGGGGAGCTGGATCAGGACTGCAGGGGGGGGCTCATGTCAGCAGAGTAGGTAATAGCCTTACTGATAATACTAAGCCATAATAACCCCCAGGCTCCTGTTCCAGCTGCTTTGGTTAAAGGTTAAATCTCATGGGGGCCCTGCTGCAAACTGGGAGATGCACCCACTGGGTTTTGGCTGGTTTCTCATGGCAGAGAGGTCCCATGAGACCCCATTTCCATGAGGGCCCCCCCCGGAACCTCCAAATTACCAGCACAGGCACCCAAGTGTCTTCCTCTGGAAAACAAACTCCCTGGGAGCAGTTCCCCATCAACAGCATGACACAGCTCCCAGACTATTAAAAGCAAGACCAGTTGAGTAAACACCAGCACCGAGAGCTTGAGCAAACAAGGAAAAGGGAATTCAGAAGTGAACAGTTCCTATTAAGATGGTTTCTTGTCCTCATCATGCACGTGCCCAACATGGGAATCACTCTCTGCTGGTGCTCTGCTCATCCTCAGTTAGGGCAGAAAGGTTCCCTACCAAGGGGGAGCCAGGCTGTTCTACCCAAGGCGGATGCTGTGCCATGTAAATATTTACTCCCAAGCAAACAGCTTGGGAAAGCCTCTGACCTGTGTGTGGTTTTCTCCTTCCTCAGCTGTATGTGGGTTACTGCAGTCCCGGAGCATGGCTCAGATGCAGCGTCTGGCTTTTACATAAGCTCCATCCAGCAGCAGCTGCTCCTTCACTGCCTCATGACTCCAAACCCACCATATCTGATCTGCTTTCATCCTCAGCCTGGGCAGGAAGAGCCTGAAGGGATATGGAGGTAAGAGAGGCAGAGGGAAGGGTGCTGGGCACCCAGCCCCAGCATCCCCACCCTGCAGTCAGCAAGAGCTGGGTCCCACACAAGCATTTGCCTGTGATGATGTTCTTGCATTGACCCCATGCCCTGAGCAGTTCTGAAGGCCAGAAGAGGAAGATTTCCAGCTCTCAACCAACAGCAGCTCTCGAGGTGCTGGGAACCTACTGCACAAGGGAGCAGGGAGCATCCCCCTCTGCTCAGCCCAGCCTCATCCCACAACAGAAAGCCCCAAGGGCAACAAGCACTGCATCCTACGGCATTGCAAGGTCTCTGCCTGATCCACCCCACAACACTTCCCCATCCCAGCCATGCAGAACTTCTCCCCCCATCACGCTGCCTGCTGCAATACAGCTCCATACGGCACAAGACCCAAGGTCAGGCTTAGTCAGAGCTCTGGCAGTGCTCCCCTGGTTTTAAAGACCTGTCCCAGAGCAGCACAGAAAGAACAGTTTAATCAAACACTTACAATGAAAGGAAGGAGGCAAAGCCTCCTGCACGCTGCCCTGCTCCAGGCCAGGTCACAGGGAGCTTCTCCTCAACCAACACCCCCAAGTCCTTCTCCTCGGGGCTGGAGCTGGAACTGTGAGAGCCCCTGCAATGTCCATGGCCCTGAGAAACACTGCTGTCCGGAGGGGATAACTTGCTGATGCTGGAGGCAGCCTGAACCATGAGACAGTGGCCCAGCCTTGGGGACTACAGGGTCCCCCCAGGGCCAGCACCCACTGCTTGGATCACCATCACATCCTCCTTAGAGCTGCAGGCTGAATTCGGCTGGGATTAACGTCCCCTCCTGTCACAGGAGGAAAAGGAATGTGATGGAGGAGGGATGAAAACCCCCCCAGTGTTTGAGTTGGAGCTGGGTGAAGATGGGGAGGAAGGAGGGAAGGAGCATGTGGCATGGCTGGAGAGACTTGGCACATTCACAGTTAAGTGAATTAGAGCTTCTCCACCCCTGGAAAGGGAAGCCCTCCAGGTGATGCTCTCTGCAGCCCCAGGCACCCATGGGCAGTAGGGTGGGACAGAGCAGCCATGTGGCTTTGGTACAGAGAGTGCTGCAGTGCTGGGAAAGCCCTGGGATCAGGCATGGAGTCCAGGAATGGGGAGCAGGCATGCTCAGACGGCTGCCCTTCTGAAGGACACTGCAGAGAGCACTGGAGGAGGCACACGTGGCTCAGCAGCACCAGGGCCCCTCCAAAGGTCACTTTAACCCTTCAGGACACCAGGCTGGCAGGGACCGGGGGCTATAGAGGTGCTCTGTGCCATCAGCAAAGCCATCACCCCCTTGGTGAGCGATGCAGGTGGGTACGGACACCTTCCATGCTCCCGTGGGACACAGGGACCATGGAGAGCCCCAACATGGCGGTGCTTTGCTGGATGAGCCCCAGAGTCACTCAGGTGCCACCAGCCATGGGGACGAGTAATCCGCAAAGCATTCCCCTGCTCCATCCCTTCCTCTTTCTCCAGTGAAAAGCAGCAGGCAGGGAAAAGGGCTGGGAATGGGCTCTGGGGCCAGCAGAGCACAGAGACCACCATGGCCTGACTTTCATGCCCTGTGCTTTGGGGAGGTTGAGGATATGGGGCTAAGCCCCTGGCAGGGGGCTGGGAGTGTGCCTCAGCCCTGCTGTGCAGCCTCTCTTGTAAAACAGAGCTGGATCCATGCCCCTGCCTGCAAAGACAGGGGGAAGGAGCCTGGGGAAAGGCATAGAAGGGAAGCAGTGTGCACCCAGCACCAGCACAGATGTAAGGGGCGCATCTCGAGGGAAGGGGAGGAACTAAATAGCTGGTGATTTACACCTAAAAATAGAGCGAGGGCAGGCCCCTATCACCCTGCAAGGGGAGGTGGTAAACCCAGGATACTTAAATTACAACCACTGCATCTCACAAGCTTCAACGTCACCTCCTGCTACCAAGCACCAAGGCAGCCAGGGATGGCATGTGCGAGGCCCTACAGCAGCTTCGGCTTTGCCAAGCCCTCTTCAGCTTCACCATGGAGCAAGTCCCAGTCTCCAAAGTGCTCTCCTGCAGCTCTCTTTGGGCTGGTGTCAGCAATGTGGTTTGGCTGGGGCAGCCTCTTAGGGACACATCAGATGGCGTCAATGTCCAGAAGGGAATAACTTTGATTTTCCACTTCAAAAGTGACATTTCCTGGTTAGAAGTTGACTTGTTTTGTTGTTTGGTTCAAAGACAGGTACAGAACAAGCTCCTACGCACAACCATTTCCTCCAGATCAACCCAAATGCTTCATTCAAGCCTCATTATTTTGTCACTAATTACAAAGCAAAGCCAAGGAGCAGGAAGGGAATTAATTACAACTGCTTTTTGTGACTCACTGAGTTAATGTAGATACCACACAGGGGCCACACAGCCAGCACCCACCCAGACATCGCTGCAAAGCAAGCACAGGGAGAGAAGGGAAAAGCAAGACATGCAGCCCTAATTTGGGGGATCCCTCTTCTGCACCCCAGCCTCCCATGAGCAGGGAGGTAGGCAGAGAGGGAGATGAAGCCACAGGGTCTGTGCACCCTAATGCAAAGTGCCCAGCACAGCCTGGCTCAGCTGGTGCCCAACCAGACCTCAGTGCTGAGCTGGATGCTGCAGTCAATAGCCATTAACACCCATTGCTAAAGGTACAGCTTTGTTTTCCTTGGTGCACCATCCCCCTTTGCTCAAACAGTGGGTCCCACCTCACAGGTACTGAATTAGCCTTTGTTTTCCCTCTCTCCCCACCATTCTGCAAACAAACCAGAAGCAAAGGGAAAGAGCTCCCTGCGATAGGAGACCCAGAGCCGCCTGGTACAGCCTCCAGCTCCTCAATCTCACACACTCGACCCCAATGCCTGTGGCGAGGCAAGCATGCATGGGAACGTGACCTGCCCGCACCCTGCCTGCTTTCCAGAGGAGAACAACACTGATAGCATGGGGCCAGCCCACGAGTGCGTCAAAACCTGACAGCTACAGACACTGTCAGGTACGAGCATGCAGCTGAGCTGCTCAGCCACAGCACTGATAGCGTGCATTGGCCTGATCCCTGCAGACCTGGCAAGCACTCGTGCAAACCAGCTTGGCCAAGCTCTTGAAGTACAGCCACATTCGCAAAAGCAGGCATCCTGCTGGGCAGCACCATAAGGCAAGAGCCCTCCATCCCAAGCAAAGGGCAGACAGCATCCCTGCATCCCTACCCTGTATCAATGCCAGGCGCTGGCAGGGTTTGCAGGAGGGCTGCGATGTCTGATCCCTTCCCAGTCGCATCTCCTCGTGCAGCAGCATTCTGCAGCCTGTTCCCACTGGCAGACCCTGAATAAACCCTCTGATGGAAGGGGAGACAAATCCAGACTCCCCGAAGGCAGCTGGATAGAGCAGGCAGGCACTTGCCTTTCCCACTGTCCCTAGGAACCTCTGGGGAGCAAAGCCCATGCCCCAGGATAGGATGAGCAGAGAATAAGCTGCAGCCAGAGCCTTCCTCCTCAGGAGGACGTTAAAGGCTCCCTGCGCACACGGGGCATAAGCAGGAGTGATGCTGGTCTGGCTCTCTGCAAGGCCCAGGGCTACGGAGAGGACAGCTCAGAGCTGGTCTGGGGTGCAAGGCCCTGCTGTTCCATGCCTGGAACCTTTCAGAGAGCAGCTATCTAGAACCACGTCATGCCTTTTAGGATAAGCAACGGCTGTGGGCACTGGTGCTAATGGGAATGGGTCTCGCAGGCTGCTGAGTCAGCCATTACAGGGCATGGAGGGGGAGGTGAGCAGGGTGGCAGAGCGATGTAAAGCAGGGCAAAGACTCTTCTGGTAACTCAGTGCCTGCAGCAGCATCATGTAGGAAAGCGCCTCTCATCCTCACCACTGTGCCAGAGCCTTGCCTTCCCCTGGGAGCACCTCCCTGCAGCCCACGGGCTGCCAGCTCTGCCAAGAGCAGTTATTGCCTGGTTCCAGAGGGATGCAGGGGTGTCAAACATGACACCCCATCACTGCAGCCCCCTCCCAGGCACGAGCAATGTCACCCAGTGATGGTGACCGCACTATCTGGAAACCATGGGGTTGTTCCTTTTGGGTAGGGCTGGATGTGGAGATGCAGAAAGGTCTCAGAAAGAGGAGCCGCCTGGGGAACACAACCAAAGGCATCGCTGCATGCTGCAGCAGATGGAATGATGAGCTGCATGCAGATGAGCCCAGCTCTGACACCCCCCAGGAGCCAACACTCCCCTTAGAGAGGGAAAACCCATTTGCTCTGCCCAGAGCCCTGCTGGAAGGTGGCAGGGAAGGAGGCTGCTGCGCTTCAGGGGCCGGGGGCCCTCGGTGGCAGTGCTGCATAGCGGGAGGAGGATGCAATAGGAGGGCTCAGAATCATCCGCAGGCACCCTGGCTATCAGCCTGCCAGGATGGGCGGCCCTGCAGAGAGCTGTGCTTACAAACAGGCTGTTTACACAGAGCCACACAACTTCAGTGGTAAGAAGGAGAGAGCCCTTCTTGGGGCCCAGGGCAGGCACAGCACCAGCTCACCCCCCGGGGCACAAAGCTGTTTGCCCACTCAGCTTCTCCCCCATGCAAAGAGGCCGTGGCCCTTTCTTCTCCCAGGCAGCCAGCATGGAATAGCTCAGGCTGGGCTGAGAGAGCTCAGCCTCCCAGGAGAAGGCGCCTGTAGGCTCCCCTAACACACTGTGGTGGCAGTTCATGGACAGAGGTGTAGTAGAAACACTTGAATACTCTTTTTCATTCCAAGAGCAGACAGAAGCAACGCAGCAAAGCACAAACCCTCATTTTACCTCCAAAGCACTCACAAGAAATTAACAGATCAATTGGGAGTCTTTTACAGAGCTGGTATTAATTTCCTCCCAGCTGTAAAAGGAAATGAGAGACAAAAGGCATTAAATGGATTTGCCCAAGTCCCCAAGTGAGCGGCGTGAGAGCTGGCATGAGAACCCAGCGGCTTCCCCTTTCCAGCCCTATGTTTACATAATGCTTCTCCTTCAAACCAGAAGAAAAGCCAAGGACATGCTGCAAGAGAAGGAGATATTGAGAAAGACCCATTAAAGACTGAGAAACATACAGTTTCATCCAACAGCTACACCACATCAAGTAAGGAGGAACTGGAGCCCACTGCAGATGCTGCTGTAGCAAGCGCTGATGGCTTGGGGGGCTTCAAGGCTTGGTGCCATCACACTGTGGAGAAACCTCTTGCAGATCCAGCTGTGCTGAGCACAGCAGCTCCCCTCCACCCCCCACCTCACTCCAGCTCCATAATGAGATGCTGCAAACCCCAACGTTCTCCTCTGGAAGAGCAATAAGAAACCCATCAAGGGTTTGGTGCTATGTGCCATTAACAACCTACAGTGATTCCCGGGTGCTCCGGTAACCCCACTTCCTGCTGACTGCATTCCTCTAACGGGCATGGTACAAGGCTGCTCCCAAGCCACAGGCTGAGATTAGCAAACCTGCTGGAAGCCCTCAGGCATGCTCCACATGCAGGTTTTCTAAGGTGGGGCCATATGGATCCTTACCAGCCTTTGGCAGTCATGCAGCAGGAACCAGGCACACAGGTATGGAGGCGAACAGGGACAAACTGCCACGCAAATGTCCTGCTGCTGTGGCTCCAAGGCTCATTTTAACCTTTTTTCCACCATCTCCCGTTCAAAGCCAAGCCAGCAGGCCTGGGTTCTTCCTGCCATAGCTCACTTACCCCATAAAACCCAGCTCTCTATCCTATCATCCTGTTTTATATGCTTCAGAAGTATCAGAACAGAGACAACTTGAGCATTTGGAGCTAATAAAAGAGTGTCTGGAAACACTGCTCCAGCTCGAGGGAAAGGGGCCAGGAGCTAAATACAACTCTTCCCAGGCTGCTTCATCTGGATGCCATGATACCTGGGCTAGGAGGGGTAAGTGCAACACATCTGCCTCGAGCTGGGGGTCTCCTAGAACAGGATCCTCCCAGTTACTTTCTGCATGATGCAAAGCAAGACTGCAGACAGTTTAATTGAATACTGAACTGCTCTGGAGCAGAAATTACTCCAGGCCTTGTGAAGAGATGGTCCCTGCTCACCCAGTGAGGCTCTATTGCTCCCCCAGCTCCCCGACCTCAAGCACATGGCACAGCACACACTGTTCCTGATGGCCCTTGAAGCCTCGGGAAGAGTTAAAGCTGAGCCAGCCCAAGGTGAGCAGAGTCAAGCTCCCCAGGCAGAGCAGTGCCAATCACCCTTCCCAGGAAGGGCAGATTTCCTACCAGGAATAGGGGCAGGAAGGACAAACAAAAGCTTTTCAGGAAACAACCTGTTGCTCCCCCCTCCACCAGGAGGGGAGAGGTAATTGCAATTAGCACTGATTACTACCGGGCTTTGCAAACCCAGACAAAGCAACACTGCTTGCAGCACACGCCAGCACGGGGTTGAGAGCCAACAGCAGCACCCAGTCACCTTCTCTTCCCCAGCTCTTGGCAGGAGCTGCCAGCACGCAGAGATCCCACAGCCTGAAGCACCCTGGTGAGACCAGGAGCTGGAGAAGCATCCCCTCTCCATTGGGATGCAGGCAATGCTGTTTCACACCCAGCCAAGCGAACAGAAGTGCTCCTTGGAGCAGATGCTCTCCCCTCTCGGCAGCACTTCACAGACAGAAGAGCCTGTACCTTGCAAAATGCACCCCCCAGGGACCAAAGCTGCAGTGGGAAAAGTGCTCCCAAGGGAAACTGAGGCACTAGCAGGGCTGGATACACCAGCTCCTCTCTTTAAAGGCCTGCGTGTGCCTAAGTTTGCATCTATGGCATCTGTACTCCAGCAGCAGGATGGGAAGCTGCCTTCTCTCCGTATCCATCAATAAGAATTAGCGTGTCGTGACTCCAAACTGCAGCACAATTCCAGGCACTGGGAAAGGGAGTCTGCTTCTGCAGATTTGCATCTTGCAGCCTTGCTAAAGAGAGGGGGATGACTTCCCTGCCAGCACTGGCAAGCAAGTGAATTTAAAAGCTGTTCCTCAAGGTTGATGTGTTGTGACTTTCTGGAGACAAAGAGCATTGATGCTACGACATTTATGAGTCACTCCTGGGCAACCCAAGGAAAGCATTTGTTCTCTTCCCATTACAAGAAGTACTTTGCATTCTCCAGCCTTCCACTCAAAACATTACTTCAAACAAGCCTTTGGTCAGTCGTGCCCCTCTCAAATCCACCACCAAAAGGCATCACAGCACCAGATTTATTCTCACTACTCCCCTCCAAGCACTGATCAATCTTTGATCACACCTTTTGTGCCAACCACACAGCAACGTGTGTGTGCACGCCCGCCTGCAGAGCTTTGCACTTCAGGTCTTCCTTCCCAAGCACAAACACGTGTTCTGCCCCAGGAAAGAGCAGGAGAACAAAGCATGCCGAGATAGGCATTCCTCCATTAACACACAACTGGAGGGTGTTGGGAAATTAGAGAGAAAAGCAAAATATCAAGCGCCACGTAGAAGAGATGGTAAATGCAGAGCTTGCCTCTGTATCATAGAGTCATATAATCCCAGACTGGTTTGAGTCTGAAGGACCTTAAAGCTCATCCAGCTCCATCCCCTGCCACAGCCAGGGGCACCTTCCACTAGAGCAGCTTGCTCCAAGCCTCATCCAACCAGGCCTTGAACCATGAAATGAGAGGACCAAGCATGGATACTTGGTTCAAGACAACCCTTGCCACAACCTCTCTTCCCTTTGAAGGAAGCCAGCCCAGATTTCAAACCACTGAGGCTCTTCTCAAATCTACCCCAGCAGCTTTGAGTCCCAATGGGTGAGAAGAAACTGCTGGCAAGCCAGGCAAGGCAAGGAAGCCAGCACATGGGAGAGGTGTAACCCAGCTCCATCTGTGTTTTCACAGAGCATTCCGGATGGATTTCAGCTTTTATTTGAACAAACGCAGCCCTGGGGAGCCAAAAGAGAGAAATAATGAAGAAAATCAAATGTTTACAAGGCAGCTGCAGTAATTCATCCTCATTATTGCTTAAAGTTTCCTCTCATACCCACAACTCAAATGCTGCTCCAGCAAAAGCCTCACTCCTGCATGACTCCTACAGCCCCATCACCTTTGCAGTGTTCAGCCAAACCCCAGGAATTGCAAGAGGGAAAAGGGAAGGGATTATGTTAATGAAATACTCTTTTGGAAGCCTAATGAGCTTCTGGTTTACACAGGAGCCACAGAGATGCCTGTGATGTCTGCAGAAGGGCTCCAGTCCCATGGTACCACAGGTTTGTCACTCACAGAACCACCCTCTCCACTTCCCTCCACCACTGTGTGACTTTCCCATCTCCCACATGATTCTCAATCCCTATTTAGCCACACTACAGACAAAAGACTGGTAGACTGGTTCTCCACCCCACTTATTCCCAAGGGAGCTCCAGCACCAATGGCTGTCACGGATAAGCCGTGGTTGGGTGCCTGGGCAATGCGGGATGGAGCACATGAGCCAAATAGTGGTGTGTTCTGCTCCTACCCCACAAACCACCCCAGCTCTATTGGAGGACTCAGGGGAGGGAAAACTTCACAGCACCTTCCTGAAAGTCAGACCAGCACCCATGTGGGCTCTGGCCATTGCAGGACCTGCAAGTCAGCACCCACATCCTACCCCTGCATTGGGTGTCCAAGCCTTCCTTAATAAACGGGATGAAACAATAGCTTCAGCTCCTGAGTGGCTTCAAGGTGCAGAAAGCAGATCTAGGCATCACTGCGGGCATGAGGTCCCTGTGGGATGCAAAGTCAGGGCTGCAACCCAGCGTAATCATGCTTTAATGGA
Source organism: Myiopsitta monachus (assembly GCA_017639245.1). Classification (NCBI taxonomy): domain Eukaryota; kingdom Metazoa; phylum Chordata; class Aves; order Psittaciformes; family Psittacidae; genus Myiopsitta; species Myiopsitta monachus. Next base: position 1,842,045 of record CM029917.1, on the reverse strand, counting down.
CATTAGGGCTCACCAGGGAGGTAGGGGCAGTGATTACAGACATGTTCAGCTTTTCCCACTCCATCACCATCCTGTACCTCACAGCAGGAATATTTCACTCTTCCAGCCCTAATTAATGTAATGGCTTTCTCAGATCCATAGAGGGAACAGTTTGGAGGGGTTTTGCTCAGGCATCAACAATCGGCAGAGCAGGGAAGGGGAAGAACATGGCTGTTCTTTCTGAAATGGCAAAGCAGAGAGAAAGGGAAACCACAGCATGTGTCTGGATCATTCCCCAATAAGGAAGTGGGAATGCAACAAGTCTGCATTGGAAGAGGCTGTTTAACTTCATTATCATCACAATTTACACTTCTGTAGCACCAGCTGCACGGGTATTTCAAAATCCTTTCCTAACATCCATTCATCGAGCCTCAACTCCCTGCAGAACAGGCACAAGCTCACCCATACAAACCGGGAAGCATGTGGGGTGATCTCACCACACAGCACCTTGGGGTCTGCACCCACACGTGAAATCAGCCATGGCTTTAAAACAAACATTTCCCACATCAACCAGTCCCATGGATCCAGCTGAAACAATCCCGACACCTCCAGCCCTTCCCACCGGCCAGGCTTTGCTGATGGCCATCCCCAGCACAGCCCAGAAGAAGCCAATCTTGTGGTGGCAGAAGAGAACCCGCAGCATGCTCATCCCATCCATCAGACACATAATCCCAACAGGAGGACAGTGCTGGGGCAGTGCACATCTTGGGCAGTTTCTTTTCTGTCCCCTTCCCAACCCTTGGAGGTGGCACCAGCAGCCATGTCCCCCCACCCCACACCAGTGGCTTTGCTCCACATCCGGTCTTCCAGATCCAATTCCTACATCCTGTGCCATGTTTCCTGCCCTGATTATCCTCCCTCCCGCCCCTCCCGGCGCCAAAACAACCCTCAAGTCCATTAACTGACAGGTCCCTGTGAGACCCACGGGTTGGCCCTTCCAAAATCCAGGGTTTCAGGGATGTGGGCTGCTAAAAGCATCTGGAAAGCACCCGAGTGTTTTAGCAGCCAGATCTCACTGCCAGCCTCCACACATTTCTCTAGCTTGAAATCGTCCCTGCTCCTCCATGAGGCTCCATAACCCCACTTGTACCCATCATATTTTGCTCTTCTTTTCCCAGCTCCTATCACCAACCCACAGGCACTGGGAACTTCCCTCATCTTCTTCCTCCCCAGACAGCAGCACTGGGGACAGCTGGTGAGGCCAAAGGCAACTGCTACTGCAGGAGCCTGATACCGGGATGCCCCATGCCTGAGATCTGTCACCAAACACCCCTAAAGCAGCAGCACATACCACAGTGCTCCCTGCAGTTCTGGGCCTCTTTTCGGCTCGCTCAGCACAGCCTCTTCCAGCCCAACAACCACACTCAGCAACCAGTCTGCAACTACCAGGTTGGTGCTGGTTGGGAGGGAGAGGAGAGGGAACACCCCTGACAACAGCCTGACCCAGACACACGCTGAGTGCTGTGAAGGGGGGAGAGACAGCAATGACTCAGTTCTTGCTCCAGGCTCCAAGCCCAAGTGGAGCACTGCATCAGGCAGCGAGCTTGCGTCTAGCACGCACCAGTGAGCAAAAGTAGGGTAAGAGCTCAGTGCCTCATGGGGACCCTCTGCAGTAACAGCCAGCATGGGCATGCAGAACATCAAGTCCCCAAGTACTGGGATGAGATGGAGTTCGTTTTCTCTATAGCTGTCCCTGCAGTAACAGCCAGCATGGGCACGCAGGACATCAAGTCCCCATGTACTGGGATGAGATGGAGCTTGTTTTCTCCATAGCTGTCCCTGCAGTAACAGCCAGCATGGGCACGCAGGACATCAAGTCCCCACATACTGGGATGAGATGGAGCTTGTTTTCTCCATAGCTGTCCCTGCAGTAACAGCCAGCATGGGCATGCAGAACATCAAGTCCCCATGTACTGGGATGAGATGGAGTTTGTTTTCTCCATAGCTGTCCTCTGTGTTTTCCCCACAGTGCTGTGTGTTGGTGGCCAGGAGAACACTCCAATCTGGCCACTGCTGAGCAGCACTCCACAGCAGCAAGATTGTCTCCAACATTCCTCCCTTAGCAGGAGTCTGGAGCTCATCAAGATCTTGGGAGGGGACAATGCCAGGACAGCAGACCGCAACTGACCAAAGGGACATTCCACACCACAGGATATCTGCTTAGCAACAGAAGTAAAGAGAAAGGAGGAGGTCAGGGGACATTCCTTATTACAACACTAGTCTTTCAGAGCAACCACTACTGCTTCCTGGGAAGCGGCTGGACATGGCCTGCTGATGGGAAGTAGAGAATGAATCTTCCGTGTTTTCCTTTGCTTCCATGTGTGGCCTTTCCTTTTTCCTTATTTATCTGCCTTTAAGAGTTTCTTCTATCTCATTTTCTCCCCATCCTCTCCTGCCAGGAGGGAAGGGACACAGTGGCTTGGTCGGCACATGGTGTCCATCCAAGGCCAAGCCATCACATTTCACTACACACTTGAGTAGCAAAGTGGAATGACCAGGATGCTCCAAGGACGCTTGGGAAGAGGCTGAAGAGTCAACTGGTGCAGAGAGACAACAGTAAGGCAGCTCCTAATGCACTATGGAAATATGACTGCTATGCTTGCTGCTTTAGAAGACGTCCTTTGGAGACACAGGTAACCCCAATTCTTCCCCAAGAGCTGGTGCTCTGACCAGCAGGCCACAGCCGAAGGCGTGCTAACCACAATCTGTTATTTACATTCCTGACTCACTCCTTCCCTTCCCCCTGAAACAGAGAGATCTGAATTGCCCTGAACATCTCCTGGAGCCACGTCAGCTCCTCAGTGCCAGGAAACCAGGTTCTTGTGCCCGGGTCCTTTCCTACCACTCCTTGGGCACAGACGGAAGGAAACCCTTACAGTATCCTCGCAAACCCTTGCAGACAGGCACAGAGGGCTTCTGGCCTGGATGTTTTATGTTTTCTGACCTTGTGCAGTGATGTAACAGGTTAAGACAATGTCTGGTTGCAACCCTCAGCCAGGAAGGCTTCTCCACTTCTACTGGCCAAGTCAAGCCACCACCAGATGTGGTCTGCACATGTCTTTGTAGAAGCACAGTTGTAGCTGTCCCTCACCCTCTCTTCTCCTATACAGTCTTAAAATACCGTGTGAGTATGAAGTGAAGCAGCCGGTCCCAGCATCCCCCTTCTCACCTGGCATTAGCAAAGCAGAAAGAGTCTACGCCTGTAGGACACACTGGGGTAACCGGTCCCACTGTTCCAGAAAGCCACCCCCGTCACGTGTGAATCCTCCAGGAATCAACACAGACTTTGTCAAGAAGGGAAGGGCTCCCTCCACTCACACCTTTGATTCCCCAACTTAACTCACAGTCAGGGCTGCTGGAGACAGGATAAAACATCTGGAAAGGACTGACTAAAGTGTCAGAAGAGTGATGAGGGGAAACTGAGCAACAGGACAAGGGACAGGCTGTATCTCCTGGCCAAGAAGAGAGCCCTGTAAGGACTTCTGGGCTCCTGCAAGTGGTCGCCCTGCACTGTCTGCAGTGTGTGGGTGACACCCCAAAGCCATTCACAAGGATGAAGACTCACTTTTGCAGCAACATGAGGCTCAATGACCTAGCACTAACCCGGTAAACAGTTGTCTGGAGGTTGGGGAGAAGCTGAGGAAGGTGGCAAGCTGTCATGGACAGCCCACGCCTGGGAGTAAAGCGGTTTGTCCTTTGCCATCAATGGATGCACATTAACAGGACAGCGGGGAGAGGAAGCGCTGCCTCTGCTCACCATCCCCCTCCCTCTCTATATGGAAACTGGATGCTGCAGACCCAGCCTGGTTTAGGGAGCCTGGAGACTTGTGTGTCCCATCCTGCCCGCACAGCTTGTACTGCACAGGCACAAGAGCTATCCCTGGGTGGAAAAAAGGCTATTTTGCTGCTCTCAAACATCCTCTGATCCAAGGTGGCACTGATGGAGCCAGTACTTAGACAGCGAGCAACGCAAGCAGAGCAAGGCTGACAGCTCAGCTGCACAAGCAGCTTGGGAACTCCACACCAAGACAAGGTAAACAAGCAATGCCCTTCCCTTCAGAACCCTGGAGAGGAGGCCCAAGCAGAAGGATGCTCCAGGACTGCTGTTGAAGCCCCTGTGAAAGGGGTAAGTAACCCAGGGTACGGACTGTGGCACAATCCACATCCCTGGAGTGCTGCAGAGCACCTGCCATCTCCAAAGGCCCCTTGCCAAGTTCGCGAGGCAGCTCCTCCTAAAATATACCCCCTCATCCCCAGCTTTGCGTAATACTCATAGCGCAGAAGAACCAGCGGGGCTCAGCTCACCGCCAGAAATAACTTCTGCTGCAGCACACCCGAGCCCTAACTTCAGGCAAGAAGCAGCTTCACGCAGCCCCAGTGATGGAGGGTCCCCACAGGAGGGGACAGGCAGCGGGCAGCGATGTCCCCTGTGTCCCTCTCCTTGTCCCCCCCGGGCAGAGCCGCTTTCTGCTGCCCATTCTGGCGCGTTCCAGCCGCGGTTCCTCGGAGCAGGGCGCAGGTCAGCGCTCTTGGCCCCTCCTTTCTCCACCAGCTTCCGCACTGATACTTCTGACTTCATCACTCCCCGCTCTGCGAGGCAGGAGGACTGCAAGCGCAGTGCAATAGCCCCGAGCAGCTACCAGAGGTCGCTTGATCCGCGCTGGGAGAGCCCTTGGAAAGGAGATTCGGCGGCTGCGTTTCCCGCGAGGCACCTTCCAGTTAAATGCACCTTAAATCGTTGTAGGCAAAGCTGGGAAGGGAGAAACCCCAAGGATCCCACCCGGATCTGCCCCTGCCCTGTGTCCCAGGCAGGCAGGAAGCCTCCGGGTCTGAAGTGTTCGCACTCCTGCATGTAAATAAACCACCCAGGAGGGATGTCTAAATAGGGCTCTGCTGCCTCCGCATCCCCAGGGGGCTGGGAAGGGGATGAGGCAAAGCTGAGCTGGGAGAACTAAGCTCCTGGGGGTCTCTCATACCTCTCCAGATCAGACCAGGGCACGGTTTCCAACAAGCACTAGCTTCTGAAGAGCTCCCAAAGCAAGATTTCAATGGGCAGAGCTGCCCTTAGCATTCTTAGAACGCTGGTGGTGATTGAGAGGCAAAATGAAGGCAGAGCTGCCTTCCCTCCCAGCACCGTTATGGCAGAACAGGCAAACACTTCACCTATCCTGGCTTTGTATGACCACTGATGGGAGCGGGGCCAGCCCAGCCTCCAGGCTGAGTTTTCAGCAGTATCCCAAAGTTACATCACTTTGGGATATTTTGGTTGCTATCGATTCAGCTGCACGAGTTTGGAAAACACTTTGTCAACAACCCCCTCCCCGGCAGCCGGATGCTTGCCCAGAGAGAGGCATTGCAGAGGGTGACTTTTCCAGCCCCCTGGTCCCTGATGCTCCTCATCTTTAAGGCAGGAACCCTCTGGACGCTCTGCAGCAGGGGCAGCTGCCCCCCTGCCTTGCTATGGAGGGGGAGGAAGGGGAGGTTGAAGCACCGGGAGGTTTTGGAGTGACTTCTCCAAGGTTACAAAATGCATCTGCGGCTGAGAAAAGCAGGAAACAAACCGGATGCTTCCTCCAGAGAGCCAAAGGGAGGATAGGAGACCGAGCAGGGGAATGCTCAAGGGTTGGAGAGCATCTCCAGCCCTGTTCCCAGCCGGTGAAATGCCCAAGGCTGTGTTGAGCAAGGCCAGGATGCTGCTGCCCTGTCTACCAGGCCTTGACAGACCCAAGGTCGTGGGGAGAGCAGTGCCCAGCCCTGCACCAGGGTGCCTGGGGGGGATGCAGGGGATGCTCCAGCAGGTCCCTCCCTGGCATGCTCTGGCAGTCCCACCCTGGGGTGTCCGTGCTGCTCAGCTAGTGACTGCCACCCTGGGATGCTGCAGGGGACCCCTCCTTAGGATGCTCGGGGGGTCCCACCCTGGGATGCTCCAGGGGACGCTCAGGGTGCCCGCTCCTGGGGTGCTGCAGGCTCCCTCCGCGGCACCTTCCCAACCTACCCAGCTTCATGAGGCAGGCCAGGAGGATCCAGAGGGAGATCTCGAAGGGGATGCGGACGTGGGTGTAGTCGATGCCCAGGACGGGGAAGGCTTTGCGGGGCTTGGCGTGCTCCTCTGCCGAGGCGTTGGCCGGCTGCCGGTGCAGCGGCATGATCTCCTGGGCAGAGCCGGGCGGCGCCGTGGTGAAGCCGCCGCTCTCGCCCGCGGGCAGAGGGGCCGGGTGCCGCTGCGGGGGCTCGGAGTTGGCCTGCAAGCCCTGGCCGGGCAGCAGCGGCCCCAGCAGCAGCAGGGCCCAGGGCAAGGCGCGCAGGGCCGCGGCGCCCATGGCGGCGGGCGCGGGGGGCGGCGGGGCGCTGGGCCCGCCGGCGGCCGGGGCTGGAGCCGCCCCGCCGAGCGCCGGAGCGAGCTGGGGCGGCCGCGGCGCTGGGCACATCCCACCGGCGGCGGGGGGGCGGGCGCAGCGCCTGCGGCGGGGCGGGTGCAGGGCGGTGGGGAGGGGACAGCGGGGAGAGCGGGATGGAGGGGAGATGGGGGGTGCTGCGGGGTAAGGGGGGCAGGAACGGGGATTGGTACAAGAGGGGTGCGGTGGAGGGGGTGCTCTGTAAAGCCGGGTGTCCTGCAGGGGAACAGCGGGAGCGCTGACACAAGAGGGGAGCGATGCAAAGGGGATGCGAGGGTGAAGATGGGATGCTCTACACAGCCGGGTGTCCTGCATGGAAACGGGGGCTGCTGGACCTGGGGGTGCTGACACAAGAGGGGCGCAATGGAGGGGGAGTGCAATGCAAAGGGGATGCAAGGGAGGAGATGGGCTGCTCTAGAAAGCCAGGTGTCCTGCAGAGGAGCGGAGGGGTAGGAATGGGGCATGCGGGACCTCGAGGTGCCGATACAAGAGGGGTGCGGTGGATTGGATGTGATGCAAAGTGGAGAGCAAGGGAGATGGTGGGGTGCTCTGTCTTGCAGAGGAACGGGGGGGGACCTTGAGGTGCTGCCACAAGGTGGGGTGCAAAGTACTGGTGAGTAGGGGTTCCTGTGGAAGATGAGGCGCAGAGCAAAGCAAGGTGCAACTGCAAAGCGGGGCTGGAGCAGAAAAGGGGAACATGGAGTGGTGGGTACTAATGAAAGAAGGAGTGCAGGGCAAAGGGGGTGTATGGAGGAGGAGGACGTGATGCGAGGAGGGGAGGAAGGTACAACACAAGGTGGGTGCTCCTGCAAAGGGGTACAGCACAAAGAGGAGCAGAGAAGCAGAAGGGTGCTCAGGCAAGGTGAGATGCAATTGGAAAGGGGGTGCACAGAGGAGAGGCAAGCAGTGGGTGGGGGTGCAAGCCTCAGAGGGAGATGCAATGCAAGGTGGGGTACAGGGAGACAAGGGGGTGCAACACAAAGAGGACGTGCATGGAGACAGAAGCTGTCGATGCAAGGCTGGATGCAACGAGGCCCTGGGGGGAATTACAAGGAGGTAATTCCAGGCATGGAGATGAGTGGGGTGCAAGGAGCCAAAGGAAGCCCTAAAGAAAGGGAGAAAAATGGGATCTGCAGGATGCATGGACTGGCCTTGTGGGTGCTGACTGCTGGAGGAGTGCACTGGGGTGACACCATGCCCAGCAGCATGGGCCTGGCAGGGAGATGGTGTGTGCATGGCCCAGGTACCCTGGGCCACTGGGGAGAAGAGAAGCCACCGTGTTTGCTGCTTTGAGAGGGCCAGCCATGGGCTGCAGAGCCTCAGCACAGAGGGGAGAGCTCTGGGTGGTGGGAGGTGCAAAGGGATGAATTCCAGGGGCATAGGATGTGGTGCGTGTTGGTATTACCATGCCCTTCATCCCAGTCACTGTTGAAGTGTGAGTCACCAGGAAATCTGATGAGGCTCCAATAAAATCACGGGGGGTGGTGGGGGGGTGGTGTTGCTCACACTGCGCAGCAGGGATCAGCCACCCTGATTTCTTGGCTCTGCTCCATCCTCACATGTGTGTGACCGGAGCGATCAAAACCAGTTCTGAACTGATTGAATTGCTCAACTTGAGGGGCAAAGGACCCATTTTGGTAAAGATGCAGTCCTTCATCCTTGGGGGCACAGGGTGTGGGGAGGACATGAGCCCTTGACATGCCACACTGCAGCTAAAACTGGAGCTTTGGAGGTTACACTTGCTGGTTTGCAGCAGCTATGTTATTGGTTTAAGATGGTATCAGCTCCTAAAGCGCTGGTGGTTGGACTCGCCTGGGGAGGGATGCAGGGAACGTGGCCCCTTGCCTCCCCTGCTACAGGAAAGGGGCACAGCAGCCTTGCTGCTTGGTGGAAATCATCAACCAACATGAGCCATCCATTAAAGCAAGTCATCAGGCTGAGCAGGAACCAGGTAGGTGTGTCAGTTCCTCTCTTGGTTATGTTCTGCATACTCAAATTGAGCTGGTTTAGCAATTAAGCAAGAAATCCTGAGCATTTCTCGCTTTGAAAGGGCTTAGTCATATCTGGGTGAGAAGCTGATCCTGGCTGACAGCTTCAGCTGAAGCAGGACCATGCTGTGGTCGATACTAAAGACTCAGGAGAAAATGGGTACAATGCTCCTGTACATAACAGTGGCCTACAGGAAACCTGGAGAGGGGCTTTGGACAAGGGCCTGGAGGGACAGGCCAAGGGCAATGGCTTTAACCTGCCAGAGGGGAGATTGAGATGAGCTCTTAGGCAGAAGCTCTTCCCTGGGAGGGTGCTGAGGCGCTGGCACAGGGTGCCCAGAGAAGCTGTGGCTGCCCCATCCCTGGCAATGCTCAAGGCCAGGTTGGACACAGGGCCTTGGAGCAAGCTGCTCTAGTGGCAGGTGTCCTTGCCCGTGGCAGGGGGTTGGAACTGGATGAGCTTTAAGGTCCCTTCCAACCCAAACCAGGCTGGGGTTCTATGAAATAGCCAAGTCAGGTTTTCTTACTTCCTTGTGCCTGGATCAGTTGGCAGCTTTGGTGGGTCTGAGCTGGGCAGGAGCTCACTGCTGGATGTTTGCCAGTGGTGGATGCAGCATCAGATGAATTTCTTGCTCCTTTGGTACCATCCGTTCCCAACTCACTTGGCTGAGCACTGTCTGTGTTCCTGAGTTAATCCATCAGCACTGCAGCTCTCTTGTGGTGGAAGCATCCCCACCAGGATCTTGGGGCTCGAGCTGCCTTGCATCTTTAGTTATTTGTGTCTCCTGTGTTAGGTTCCAGTCACCTCCAGCTTCTCATGCCCTGCTGAGATCCCCTCTGTGATCCATGGAAGTTGCACCATCCTCACACTGGGAGGGAGCATAATTAGGATTAAGCTTCTCAGCAAAGGGAGAGCAGGATAACTGCATGAATGGGCAGAGGGAGCTTTAAAAACATGCCATCAATCAAATTACTTAAATTCTAATCCACCAGAGCTTATCCTGTTGTATGTTGGGGTGCAAAATCAGACACTGTTCATACCTGAGTTTGGAATTGCTTTCCTTGGTTCCTGGAAATACTTCGCACCTCCTGCCTCTGAGCAGCTCTGCAGTGGAGCACCTTCTCTGGCTCATACAGTGGTGTTCCTCCAGGCCCACAGGTGTGTTTCCATATGAATCGCACAGAATTCAGCCTTGTACTGAGAATCCTCCAGGAAGCGTTGATTTTCTGTAGCAGCTTTGGTCAGAGGCTCTAAATATTCTCCAGCAGATGTTAATCATCAGAAGGAGAACATCACGCACACGACACAGAGTCAAAGCCATGTCACAGACACCAAAAGGGAATCTAGAGTCATGCAACAGATTGGCTCAAAGAAAAACGGACTGCAGACTTTGCTGGCTCCAGGAATGTTTCTATACATTTATAGTCCATTTGTATATGACACCCAGCTCTTTCTTTCTGCATTTATTTGCTAAAGATGAACTCAGCACCACTACTTCCCTCTCTCTGCTTCCACTTTGCTGCGGTTCCCCCATCCCCATTTTGCCTGTGCAAACTGGGTGCAAGTCTGGCTTTCTCTCTCAATCAAATGATACTCTTTTTCTCTGCTCTGCTTCAACAAACAGCACAGCAAAGTGGCAAGTAAGGGCTGTTTACACCCTCCAAGTTCCCTTTGAGCCTGACAGGCAGAACCAGCAAGTACCTCCTTAACTTCAGACACTGTTCTGTCTCTGTGCTGTCTGTCACCAGCTCAGAAAAGACCAAGCTCCTGTGCCCCAGTTTTCTTTTCATCAGCACGTAAAACTTCCATGTCAAGGGCATCCGAAGCCTGCCTGATGTTCTGTGGGGAGCTTTAGATCCCCATGAGGACGGCATCTGAGAAAAGAAGATAAACCCTGCTGTAAGGTTGATAGTGATAGATCCCTGTTATTATTTGTTCAATTAAAGAAGTCCAGACAGATGCAGAGGCAACAATTATGTCTCTTAAAGAACTTTGACATGAGCTGAATGTGTTAATGGCTTATGAGAGGCAGACAAATTATTACAGCTGATGGTTGGGCTGTCATTTATGAGCCTGGGGTTATACGGAAGTAACCATTCACAGACCAGAATCTGCACCACATAAGGACCACAGAGTCAGCTTTAAGGGACTTCTTGTTCATTCCATGAACACAAAGCTGGCAAGCAGCAGTCTCCTTCTATCACAAAGGAGCCATGAAATGAACCTATACATTCAACTTAATTCATTCCACTTTATTAATAAACTTTGGAACGTTTAATTGTGGACATAAGTTATATTTAAACTGTATTTATCTCACACACCCCTTTTTCGGGGCCGTGCGTTGGGATAACGGGGACTGGTGGAGATGCCTCCTGCCTCTGACAGACAACATGGCCTCCACCCGCGTCCACCCGGCTGGAATGCCAAAGGGAGGCCTTGCAAGCACTGCCACCCCCCGGCTCTCCTTTACGTCCCCCCGCCCAACCCCATCCGTGCCGCATCCACATCCCCGAATTCCACCGGGAAGCCCCCGCGCGCGGGCAGGGATCGGCTCTTCCGCACCCTGCCGGAGGCCCGCAGCGCCGCGGCACCCCCGCCGGCCGCCATGGCTCCTCCTCCGACTACACCTCCCAGCAGCCCCTTCGCGGCGCCGCGCTCCCGCCTCCCCTCCTTGCTGATTGGTCGAGCCCGCAGCGAGGCGCTTTGCCCATTTCCATTGGCTGCCAGAGCTGTCGGTCACGAGGTGTCCGGCCGCCGGGAGGGCCGGCCGGAGGATGTATTCTCGAACGCGAGTTACGCCATTTGCGCGGAGTCGGGTTAGCTGCAGGTGAGAGGGGGGTCGGTGGCGCAGTTGGCGTGGCGCATGCGCAGAGCTGCGCGGGGCGAACGGCGGCGGGGGGTGCTGCTGAGCCCCGGACAGCTGAGGGGGTGAACGGGGGCCGGGCCGGGGTACGGCGGGGCCTGCGCCGGGGGCTCCGGGGGACGAGGTCCGGGGCTCGCGGGGCTCCTCCGGCCGCTCCTTCCGCGTGTCCTGCGCTGCCCCCTGCATGGATGGAGCCTCGCAACTTCCAGTGCCCGCGGCGCCCGGGAGGCCTGACAGGTAACGGTCCCGGGGCCGGCCCGAGCCCGCGCAGCCCCCCCGCGCTGTCAGCGGACCCCGTGCCCGGGGCAGGCCGGTCACCGGCCCCGCGTCCCTTATGTCCCTTTCCTGACGCTGCCCCGCTGCTATCCCTCTCTTTCCTGCCGGTTACCCCCCCCCCCCAACTCCCTCCCCCCCCCAGTCCCAGGCACTCCCCGCACCTCTTTTCTAGGAGCCTGACCCCATCCCAATTGAGAAGTCCCCTCTTTATCCGTTCCCCCCTTTATCCTCCCCTTTATCCCCCCATGTATCCATTCCCTCTTTACCCATCCCCTCCTTTATCCATTTCCTCTTTACCCATCCCCTTCTTTATCCATTCCCTCTTTATCTATCCCCCCCTTTATCCTTCCTTTTATGCAGCTTCCCCCTTTATCCAGCCTCCCCCCCACTTACAAGCACCTCTTCCCCTTCAGCTCTGATGATGCCTGCATCTTCTGGCTGGTCCTACCCCCTTGCCAGGTTCAACCTCTACTTCCTCACTCCTCTTTCCCCCTCCTGCATCTGGTGCTGCCCTGTCCTCACTTTCTCCTCCCCTTTACTAAGGGCTGACTCTGTCCTGCTTGCCTTTTCCGTGCTAAAGTCTTCCCGTGGAGCTTTCAGTGAGTGTCCTGCAGCCCTTTCCCTTGGGAAGCAGATGAGGCTTTTCTCCTCTGCCAGTGTCTGCTGCCTGAACTCCTTCCTGCAGCTCCTGGACCATGTGGGTCTTGCCATTGGCCTGTTACTTGTACTGGGCTGGTGAAGGGTGACTGGAGGATGCCTGAGCTATAACCACCCTGTGGGCATAGCAGAGTTGCCTGGACACGGCTGTCCTCTTGTGCTGGCTCTGTCAGGTCTCGGATCCTACCTCTTCTCCTGCCCACCTCTGTTGTATGCAACTGCTTCCTCTTTTGTTGGTTGGCTCCATCTGTCTTGGGGAGCAACTGCTGCTCCTGGCGACTCCTTCAGCCATAGAAAAACCCTGTTCTGAGGTGTCTGCTGCTCACCAGGTCCTTGCCTCTTGTTTCTTGAGGTTTGTTAAAACCACTCTCTGTATATCTCTCTTCATTTCAATCTGTGACCTCTTGGCAAAGCAAGGTAAAGAGGAAAGGGAAAATAAGTGGTGAGGCTTAAGTTGGGGCCTAAGGTGGTGTTTGGATGGGTGATGTCATTTGTAGATGCTTCAGGGCAGGGTCAGAGCAAGCTTCCTTTGGGATGAGCTGTGTATCTGCAAGGCTTGGAGAGTGCAGAGTGCTGCTTTTTTCTTCAATGACCTTGAGTTTGGGGACTGGGAAACTTGGGTGCATCAAACAGTGAGGAGTTGGGTTGCTCATTTAGTGTCGCTCATTCAAGAATGATCCCCAGAACTCCATTTGGAAGTGGACTTTTCCAGGAGCTGAAAGGGCTCGGAAGTTACTGTCAGTGTCAGCCCAGATCTGGAGCCTGCAGTGATCTCTGCCTTGTTAATTTTTGACTGCAGGTTTAAAGGCCGAGTGTTGCGAAAGTTCTGCCTCTGGAGCTTTGCATTACAGGAGCAGAAGAGGCCAGGAGTGACCTGCAGCTGACTGCACCTCTCTGCTTCTGGGTGCAGCGTGAGAAGAGACTGTGACTGTGGCTGAGATGACAGCTGGAGCTAGAGCCCAGGTTTTGAGTCCTGCCTGGATGTTCCGGGCAGGTTGGGAACAGTGAGGGATGACAGAAGGTTGTCCTGTCTTGGAGTGCAGAGACGCCCTTGAAGGGGGAGAGAGAAGTGTGCTCCAGTGTCAGCTAAGGGTCATAATCTCTTGTGTGTAGTCAAAGTGAAGCTCCTTATGGGGTCATCACTGGTAGCAATAGTGCAGATTGATCCAAAATTGTTCCTTGTCACTGGGTCTTAATCCTCTCATTTCAGCACGGGTTGGTTGGGCAAGTTTTGTTCAAAGACAGAGAGCTGCATGAATGGGTTAGGAAACAGTATGTCTAAAAGTTAGGGGTTCTGCTGAAAGAGGAGCATCCTATACCAATTTATGTTCCTTTAGTGATAACAAATGGCCAGAGGTTTCAAAGAGGCTTTGTGAAGGCTGTAGGTGGCTGACAAATTGGAGTTAAAGTTGATTCTTGTCTAAATACTGATGTGTGTTTTCCAGAAGACCTGCAAATCTTGGGGCATTTTATGCATTATGCCATGGTCAAGTTATAATGTAACTAGAAACTTGTTCTAAATGTACAGTGGTGTGGTCAGTATAGTCTTCAGCATTAAGAGCAACCCTGGGAGAAGGACTTGGGGGTGCTGGTGTATGAGAAGCTCCCCAGGACCCATCAGTGTGTGCATGAGCCCAGAACCCCCCATGTGCTGGGCTGCACCCCCAGAGTGTGAGCAGGAGCTCAGGGAGGGGATCCTGCCCCTCTGCTGTGCTCTGGGGAGACCCCCCCTGCACTCCTGATTCAGCTCTGGGGCAACAGCACAAGAGGGATGTGGAGCTGTTGGAGCGAATGCAGAGGAGGCCACAGAGATGCTGTGAGGGCTGAAGCAGCTCTGCTCTGGAGCCAGGCTGAGAGAGCTGGGCTGGGGCAGCCTGGAGAGGAGAAGGGGAGGCTTTAGAGCAACTCCAGTGCCTAAAGGGGCTACAGGAAACCTGGAGAGGGGCTTTGGACAAGGGCCTATAGGGACAGGACAAGGGGAATGGCTTTAACCTGCCAGAGGGGAGACTGAGATGAGCTCTTAGGCAGAAGCTCTTCCCTGTGAGGGTGCTGAGGCGCTGGCACAGGGTGCCCAGGGAAGCTGTGGCTGCCCCATCCCTGGCAGTGTTCAAGGCCAGGTTGGACACAGGGCCTTGGAGCAAGCTGCTCCAGTGGAAGGTGTCCCTGCCTATGACAGGGGGTTGAACTGGATGAGCTTTAAAGTCCCTTCAACCCAAACCACTCTGGGATTCTAAAATGCTTGTTTCATAGTAGGAGCTCTATGTGTGTTAACTTAAGAACTAAGTAACTGTCATATTCATGGTGTGTGTGAGTCTGGGATTGCAACCATTTGTAGCTAATGGACAATGTCTGATGTGGAAAGAGACAATTTGGGACTTTTTGTCTGTGATTCCATGATCATTTCAGGTTGCCAAAGCCTTTGCAGCAGTGGAATACCTGTAGAGCAGCAAAAACCCGTAGCTCTGTGAAGGCAAGAAAGGCTCTTAGAGTCTTCTCAGCCAAGCATACACAGCACAGCCTTGGATGCTGGTAAACTTAAAGTCAAAACTTAAAGTCAGTTTTGGTTTAAACTCTGCCTTATTCTACTTTGTCAAGGACAGGGTTCGTTTTGTGGATGATCTTCTTGATCTGTATCTTTTAAGAAATAAAGTTGTCTTGATGAGCTGTTCAGAACACTTCTGAGTTACTGACAGTGACCTGTCCAGAGAGTTGGGAAGCTCCACAACACATCTATAACCCTAAAACCACTCACGTGTGCTTTGCTGCACTCCCCTGGCCAGTGGGAGAAGGTATCAAATGCTATGTCAGAGGAGACTTGGTTGACAAGCAAGAGAATTTGAGTCTCTCTTCAGGAGTGGTAGGTTTTGAGTGGGTTCGATGTTTGAGGTCTCTTTGGGGTCTAAAGAGCAAAAGAAACCCAAGCTGCTCTTACAGTGGAAGGCAAGCAGGCACTGGCAGGGAAGAAGTCAGCTAGATGCTGCCTGGAGAGGGGAACTGCAGATGGTGGTTGGGAGTGTTGTAGGGAAGCTCTAACAGAGTGAGACACGGAGATCTGCTGAAATATTGTCCTTCGTGTCTCTTGACAATGTACTTTGTATTAATGGATTATTCACTGTAGGTATGGAATACCTCTTTGGTTAGTTTGGGTCTGGTGTCCTGTCTCCACTTCTTCCTGGCTTCCCCTCCTCCCTGGCAGAGCATGAGGCTCAGAAAGTCCTTGGTCAGACTTAATGTTACGGCAGCAACTAAAAACATCGGTGTTATCAATGCTGTTCCCAGGCTGAAAGTCAAAAACATAGCACTGCATCAGCTACTAAGAAGAACTAAAATGACTGCTACTGCTGGACCCAGGACACATCCCTGCATGCTTGGTCTATCCAAACCTGAAGCTGCTTTTTGAATTAGCAGTTCTCTGTCTTGGAGAACTTGGCAGAGAAGTGTTCCTGGAAAGTGTTCCTGGAAAGCACATCCTCATGGATGTCTCCAGCAATGGAGCTTATCCAGCCCAGCTGGCATGTGTATGTAGATCTGGCTTTGGACACAAGCAGCAAGGGGTCTCCTCAGGTTTCCTGCACTTACCTCTGTGCTGCAGAGTCCAGAGGTTCCACCTGCCCCTGTGCTGAGGTGCTTTGCTGCTTCCTCTCCTTCCCATGCTTGTGAGCTCTTCAGAGGGCAGTTGATGGTGTCATAGAATAGGGTTGGAAAGGACCTTAAGACCATCCAGTTCCAACCCCCCTGCCTTGAGCAGGGACACCTCCCACTAAACCATGCCATCCAAGGCTCTGTCCAACCTGGCCTTCAACACCACCAGCGATGGAGCATTCACAACTTCCCTGGGCAACCCATTCCAGTGCCTCACCACCCTTACAGTAAAGAATTTCTTCCTCATATCCAATCTAAACTTCCCCTGTTTGAGTTTGAACCCGTTACCGCTTGTCCTGTCACTACAGTCCCTCATGATGAGTCCCTCCCCAGCATCCCTGTAGGCCCCCTTCAGGTACTGGAAGGCTGCTCTTAGGTCTCCAAGCAGCCTTCCCTTCTCCAGGCTTATAGAGTCCACCTCCATAAAGAAGCAGAACAATACCTATGGAAAACCAGAGGCCAAGTATCAAAATCTGATCATCATCTTACTACAAGAATTAGCATGGAATACTGATGATCAAACACAGTCATGGTGCTGCCCCTTCCTGTTAACCCTGGGAGGGAAGCCACTCTTGCTTAACACGGGAGTGAGTGAAGTTAGAAGTGCTTCAAACATGAAGTGTCTTCCTGGTGTTTTTCCTGGAGCTACTTCTGGAGTAAAAGGACCATGGATTAAATGCACTTGTGATGAACTAAATTGTAGGGAGTAGCTCAGTTTCAGGCTGACCTGTGGATTTGGGGGGAGTGTGCCTTTTGTCTGTGTTACATTGGATTGATCCTGTGGCTACCCTGAAAGTCCTGCCTGGGAGCCCACTGCAAGAAACCTGGCTTTTCTGTTTGTTTGGATGGTGGTTCTTGGTATCTACAGGTCTAACAAGGTTCCTGTGTACATGGAGGAGCCAGTTGTGTTAGGAAGCAATTGAAACTTCCACCTTGAACAAAATGCTGTCAGGAAGAATGAATTCCTGGTACTTCCGACCCATGGGGAGATGCCTGTGTATGCACACTACCAGGTTTTGGGAAGCAAATGGAAGCTGAAGCCCAGGGCTTTGGAGCTCCTGGGTGCAGGAACCTCATGGTTTCGCTGTGCACAGCAGGTCTGCCTCATTCTAGGGGCTTTAGTTTATTTAGCTTAGTGCATTAAATATGGAATTCCATTAGGAGGGTGGCAAACTCATTCCTCCTGGAAATACAACTTTCAATTATCACCCCTTTCCTAGTGCTAATGTAATTGGGTGTCCAAGTGATGGTGGCACTTGATGGGTGGCTGATTCCAAAGAAACACTTAATGTCATTTTGTTGGAGGTTGGTTTTTGGCTGGTAATCAAATGTAGTAAACGAGAAAGGAGAGGTGGCCACAAATATCGATCGATGCCTTCTTTACTCATGGTGTAAGAGGTGGTGAGGCACTGGCATAGGCTGGACAGGGCCTGGAGCAACCTGCTCTAGTGGAAGATGTCCCTGCCCATGCAGGGGCTTGGAACTGGATGAGCTTTAAAGTCCCTTCCAACCCAAACCAGGCTGTGATTCTATGAGTGGACCTGGTATGGTTGGAGGCAAGCTGTAAACCAGATGCTGCCCTGGATTGGCAG
The DNA here is from genome assembly GCA_017639245.1 of Myiopsitta monachus. Taxonomy (NCBI): domain Eukaryota; kingdom Metazoa; phylum Chordata; class Aves; order Psittaciformes; family Psittacidae; genus Myiopsitta; species Myiopsitta monachus. The sequence continues at coordinate 1,824,592 of CM029917.1, read as the reverse complement.
GGTCTTTGGCACAGTAACATGGCTTCTCTAGCCTGGCTAATCCTGGAGTTCTGCTTGCTGCAAGCTCAGGATGTTCTTCAGTCTTGCATTGCTCCTTCTCATCCTCGAGTTTCTTCAGTGAGCCTCTGTACAAAGCTTTTCACTTCTTAGCCACCACTATTGAAGATGAAGTATTTAACATTGTATATGATTGGCGTAAGGTTTGTATGCCTGCCTTTACTTTCTGTCCTGCAGGTAATTAAATGCCTTCTGTGTGGATCTTTGCTCTGGTGGCATGCTTGGATGTACAGCAGCTCTTCCGATAGCTTCTTTTTGTCTGCCCCATCACGAGAAGATGGCAAAAGCAAACATTACCAGAGACATCATCCACAGACAGATTAAGGTATGTGTTAGCCAAGAGTTGCTCCTGGTGGGTGGATGGCACATAGAGGATTGGTGTTCATGGCCTGGGAAATACTCGTGGTGTTGCCTTTACTTCTGAAAAGACCTCTGCTGCTTACATATTGATAAGCTGTGTAAGAAGCTTAAGAGAACAAATACATAGGACCTGTTACTATCCTTAATGAAGAGGTGGGCTGAGGTATGGCAGAACAGGAGCACAGCTCTTCTCCCTAGCAGGAGCTCCCTGTGCTAGTTTGACATCAGCAGGTCTGTTCCTTTTGAATACAAGGATGAAGACAGGAATACAGCTACTTGTGTTTGAGCACCAGAAAGGACCCTTAGCTAGCTCCCTGCATGAGCTTTCTGTCTGCTGCTTTCTGTGTTCTCTTTGTGTGATCTTGCCATCAGAGGTATTTTCTGACTGCAGTAAAGCTAATGATCTCTGTCTCAGTCTTCTGGCTCTTTCTTTACAAAGTGCTGTGTTGCTTCCTTTATGTAGAGAGAAACTTGCCCTGTGGTCGCATCAGTCATCTGATGGCTGCATTTGGTGAAAGATCTCTTAACGTGAAAGGACCAGATACAGGAGACACAATAGGCAATTATTACTTCAACTCAGAGGCCTTAAATCACTTGCAGCTTTGCTGGTAATCAGCATTCATGCAAGTGGGCTGGCAGTGGCCAGAATAAGGAACAAGGAGCTTGAATGCTTTCTCCACTTTGCAGTTTGGTACCACGCTTTGTGGTATAAACTTGTGATTTAATCCATGTACATAGAATTGTTTTTCTGCTCTAACAAGGAAGGGATGGGTCTGTGCTTAGAGCCTTAGCCTGGCACTCTTTCACACTCTGCTCTCTTAGACTTTGATGCCTGACCTTGGGAAGATTTCTGACACTTCCTTGTAGGAAAAGCAGTATCCCACAGACCTCAAAGCCACTGAGGTTGCCATTACAAGGCAATTAGAACTGCTGCTCTTTGCACTGTGCCTAGGAGTGTTTTGGGAATGTTATCCTATAACAAGTGATTGGTTGTACAAAAAACCTGGTTTGCTTCTCCTTTTTCCCTTTTCTTTCTGTCTCCATTTTGTTTTCCAGTAGCTTGTTGTGTGGAGTTCATTACTTCACATGGGGCTGCAGAGCTGTAATGTGGTGTGTAATGTGGTGTGCCAGTTCTCTGTGACCGCTAACATGGCTCCTAGTACCTAACCTAATGTTTAACACCAGTGTTCCCATCTCTAAATGGTGCTAACGAAGACTTAAGTTATCTTCACCTGACTGTAGCATGGCACGAGATGAGACCAAGGAATGAACCTCCTTGGGCATTGTATGTTCCATTCAGAATATGACTTGCATTCCCTGTTCCTCAGGCCTGCCTCTGCAGTTGGCCTTCTTTCATCGAAGCCATCTGCTCATGCATCTGCAAAGCCTGTGAGATCACAGGGGAAACAACTGCCCTGCTTTTCTTCACCTTCATTTGTACTGACGCAGTCCTGTGGCAGCTGCTCTCCTCTCTGTAGAACAGGCTGTGCTGTGGCACTGCAGCTACGTGCTCCTGCTCCAGTCCTGCGGAAAGAAGCCATATCTAAAGGATGCTGTCCAGTGATGTGCCCCAGTATTTCCCCTGTGGTGGTGGTGGTGGTGGTGGTGCTTCAGGGCAGGATCTGTGCAATGACAGGCGTCTCCTGAGCAGCTGTGCTCTAGTACTGCAGTGGCTGCTGAAATCCTTGCCAAGGGATAATGGCAGGCATTCCCAAGCTCTTTCGTATCTCCTGGTTATGGCCCGAAGTAGGCAACATATTCTGGCCTAGTGTGTGCATCAAACCTTGTCTTGGCCACCCAGCTGGAGCTTAGCAATGAGAAAAATATCACTTTAAACCAATTCAGGGGCAAGGAGTATGCACTACCTACCTGGAGATGATGCAAATGACATCTCCTTCCTACTGGACAGGTACTTGATGCTATGGACACCCCAGTACTTGGCAAGGTCTCAGCTTGAGTTTTGAACCTTCTTTTAAAGGGCAAAAGGAGTGTTTTGTTTGCTGTAGTGAGTGTGCTGCTTGTTTGCCTGCTAGGAGAGGGGTGCGCTGGGCTTCGAGCGACACTATCACGTCACTGACCCATTCATTCGACGCCTGGGCCTAGAAGCAGAGCTGCAGGTAAGTGGGTTGTGCTTAAAGAGCAATCAGAGCTACTTGTACAGCAGGAGTATAGGAAATTCTCTCTTGTATGGGGTAGATGCTGATTACTTAGTCCCCTAGACTGCATTAGAGCCAGGAATAGCTCAGTGAGAGCTTGTGTGAGCTTTCTGCATTACCTAACACACACCTACAAGAGCCTTTAACGAGTGTGTAGCAGCTAATCCCAATAGTGGTGCCTGAAGAAGGCAACTGTCAACTGTTCAAGATACTCAGCTGGAATGTTGAAGAGGGTAATGTGTTGCCTAAAGAGTAGGTTGTTGTATTGCAGTCTGACGTGGCTTAAAAAGATCTTAAGATTCTCTTGGGTTGGGGGAGGACGGATTCTTTTGTTCCCCTTTTCAGTTGCATCTCCTGTGTTAAACACTGCTCAATGCTCCCCTAGTCTTCCCTGGGACAGTTGTTAGTTCATTTGGATGGAGATGGGTGATACAGTCACCCAGCAGCAAGGTGCCTCTAAAGGAGTTATCAGAAGTGCATGTTCCCAGAGAGCATATACATATAATTTGTCAGCCTAGCCAAGGGCTTTGGAAGAAAAGTCACCTTTCCATGTGTGCAGCAGGAATTCCTCTGTAGCCTCTGAGATTCAACTGCCATTTTATTCAACACTGCCTATTTTTGGCTTATCTATTTCATTTTGCCTGTTCCAACCCAACTGCTAGAGCATGGCTGGAGGTGCTTATCTGCTGTGTGGGTGGGTTTTTTCCACATTGGAACAAGCTGTTATGTGTGGGGAACTCTCGGTGTCCTTGTCTTGGAGCAACTCAGAAGTCTGAAGTTTGTGTAATCCTCTCTTCCCATTATGTTTTCTTCCTCAGGGTCACTCTGGGTGTGTCAATTGCCTAGAATGGAATGAAAAAGGAGAGTAAGTATGTGGCGTGACTCAGGGGATCAACCAACTGATAACCGCAGGTTCTTCCAAGAGTTAGATGCTTCCCATTCCTAGTAAAGCTCCAGCTCCAAGTTTTGAACTATAGTAGAGCTCACACTTCAAAAGCAGTTTTATTTTGTTAAATAGATCTGTATATTATTAGAAATGCCCCTTTGATGAGTTCAGAAGGGAAATGGTCAGCCTAAGAAGTGGAGATTGAAGCCTGCTTCTCTTCTCTTAAATGGTATTACAGATTAGAATGGAGCTTTAGGATTTGCCCAGCTGGTGGTGACCCCACCCCCTTCCCAATGCTCTTAAAAGCTTCTGATGGGGGACAAATACATAGGGGAGTGAGGTAGAGCACTTAACTCCTCTGCAGTTTTAGAGGGAAACTAAATACAGAAGCAATATCTGCATGAGAGATGACTGGGTGGAAGGAAGAGCATGTATTTCTTGACATGCCTCTCACAAGATTCGAAGTTGGTTGCTCTTTAGAATGACTTCCCAGTAAAAATGTTGTGTTCTTGAAAGAGATCTGGCTACAGGGAAGTAAGTTTAAACAAGCTGATGGTTGGGGATGTCAAATGCTTTTGCTTCATTGACATAGATGTAAAAGGCAAACAGCACCTTGCAGTGTCACTGCCACACCCTGCACTTAGTAAATCACTACGTGAACCCTGGCTGGGAACTGCTTGGGCCCATCCAAAGTCCAGGAATGAATGCCTTGGCTTGAGGCTCGGGGATGATGTGGAGCAGTTCATGCAGCTAGGCTAATAAGCAAAAAGGAGGCTCTGCATTTTGTTGTTGACCAAATGCTCCTATTGTCTTCCCCCGTGCCACTGGAGTCTGTGCTGAACCAACAAAACCCACTCGCTTTATTGTCCATTGAGTTGCTGTTTGGCCGGTTTAGCTCCCTAAACTGGCTCAATGGATGGGTGCATGGGGAGCAGCAAGAACACACAGCTGAGAGCAGAGAAGGGAAGTGGGCTTCTTAGAGCTGAATTAACTTCCTGGCTGCCTGTGGTCAAAGCACTGCAAGAAAGTGGTCACAGCTTAGAGCAGAAGAATACATGATGCATATTTCTCTTCTGCTTCTTTCAGCTTGTTGGCCTCTGGCTCTGATGACCAGCATACCATTGTCTGGGATCCTCTGCACCACAAGAAGCTCCTTTCTATGCACACAGGACATACTGCAAACATCTTTTCTGTTAAGGTACATCATTAGATAGAATGAACAACTATCAAAATGAGCAACCTGAGCACCAAGAGAACAGACCCTTGCTGGGAAACATTTTCCTGCAAGCAAATTCTGCCCCCCCCCCCCCCCCCCAAAATAGGATTCAGTATTGCTAATGCTAGGAAAAAATACCTGCACTTCTTATGTTGTGCAGCTCCCATGTTTATCTCATGCTCTCTATACAGTCAAAGGGAATGATTGTAGCAGATTAGGACGTGTGATGAAGAGACTATTTTGTGTGCTGCTGTAGCTAGTGCCTCCTAAGTGTGGGTGCATGCGATGTAGGTAAGAGCCCAGATCATCCTGTGTTCCTAAACCTGTGGGAACAGGCTCAGCACTTCAGGTTTGAATGTCAGATGTGTCTCCCAACAGTTCTTGCCACATTCAGGGGATCGGATCCTCATCACAGGAGCTGCAGATTCCAAGGTGCATGTCCATGACTTAACTGTCAAGGAGACCATCCACATGTTTGGAGATCACACCAACAGAGTTAAGCGGATCGCCACAGCTCCCATGTGGCCTAACACCTTCTGGAGTGCAGCAGAAGATGGGCTCATCAGGTACAGAAGTAGTTGTTCTGCCCCAAAATTAACTGGATTAGGCTCCATTGCAGTATATGTTACGCACACATCTGTCTTTCTCTGAAGAGCTTAAGCTCATTTCTCCCTTTCCTGGGACTGGAAGGATTCATCTCGAAATGTAGACTCCTCTGATAAAAGACTCTCCTCAGCTCCTCTGTTTTCCTCTACTGCAAAGGGAGGCCAAGAAAGGAGCAGCCACATTGAGTGGAAGGGAGGTACAACACTGAGCATTGAGACTCTTCAATGAGTAAAGTTATTATGAGACTGTTCTACTTTTCATACAAGCATACACCAAATGACCTGAAGGACACACATGGAGAAATTCATGTTCACAGGAAGCTATGCCTCCCCATACTCAATAGACGAGCTAAGCCCTCTCTTAGTGCTGATTCTGTTACCTCGTGGCACGGATTGACTCTCTCTTCCCTTTGCAGACAGTATGACCTGCGGGAGAACAGCAAACGTTCAGAGGTCCTCATAGACCTCACAGAGTACTGTGGGCAGCTGGTGGAGGCCAAGTGCCTGACAGTCAACCCCCAGGATAACAACTACTTGGCAGTGGGGGCAAGTGGCCCCTTTGTGCGGCTCTACGACATACGCATGATCCACAACCACAGGTAATGGCTCTTCTGGGCAGACAGGAGTGGTCCAGGGATCTGTTCAAGGCTCTGGTGGGAAGGGGAAAGACAGGGAGCAATGTCTGTGAAGTTTTGCCCAGCCCGTCTGTGTGGTGTGGAGCAGGCTGATGAGCGCACAGCTGTATAAGCAGGAGGCCTTGCCCTTGTGTGTGAGCAAGAAGTGTCAGTCTAGACCAGACTTCCAGCAGTTGAATGCTGTGGTTATAAGGCTGTTCTTTCTGGCTAGGAAAAGCATGAAGCAGAGCCCTTCAGCTGGAGTACACACGTTCTGTGACCGACAGAAACCCCTCCCGGATGGCGCAGCGCAGTACTATGTGGCAGGTACTGGCACCTATGCTAGGGGGACGCTGATGGGACTTAATGCCTGAAGAAGTGGAGTTCTACCCATGACAGAAGCAGCCACTGTTTGGAAGAGTTCTCTGATATAGGATGGTCCATGGAATAGTAGTTTATTTCACTGCTGTAAATTCTTGCTTATGGTACCTGCATAACAGGTTACCTGCATATGTTACCTGCATAACACTCCCTGATTTGGCAGTGGTGTGTGGTGGTCAGCTAGCCTTACTTTTTGGATAACTGGGGGGCTATAGGTTTCTTCCTGGAACTGGTCCCAGCAAGGCTGCTGTTCACAGTCTTTCTGGCACAGAAGAGAAGTGGCTTGCCCTCATTCTGCAGGTGAAGCATCAGTGCTGCAGTATCTGGGCAACAAAGGTGACATTCTCTCCAGTGCTTGTTCTTTACCATCTTTTTTTTCCCCAGAATGTTTGGGTTTTATCAGACTCTTAGACCAGCATGTTCAGCAGACCAGTTCTGACAGTCTTGTTGCTGCTTAGCCCCGCTAGAGGATTTCTTAGGTCTCCTGAATTGGTCATGCAACACATCTGCTGTCTGAAGCAAAAGAACCTCTGTGTGAGCTGAATATTTAGGAGCCTTGGGTTGGTTGTGCTAAGGGCTCTATGAAGGGAGTCTGATGAGAGGGTTGAGGATGGAGGTGTTTGCTTGCAGATGGCCATGAATCACAGAGGCCAAGTCCAAAATGAATCCCTAAAACTGAGATTTACTGGGTTCTGCAGGCTTTGTTGCTAGCAAGCTAGTTGGAACCCAGTCTTCATATGGAGATGGCCTTGCAGAATTGATATGAAGAGCTTGTGAAAGGGCAGCTATGCACATCTGTGTGTTTTCACAGAATCATGGAATGGTTTGGGTTCAAGGGACCTTAAAGCTTGTCCAGTTCCAGTCTCCTGCCATGGGCAGGAGCACCTTCTGCTAGACTAGGTTTCTCCAGCCTGGCCTTGAACACTACCAGAGATGGGGCAGCCGCAGCTTCTCTGGGCACCCTGTGCCAGTGTCCCACCACTTCATGGCAAAGGATTTCTTCTGAAGATCTAAAAATGGTGGCTGATGGAAGGCTTCAATAAACATCAGGAGGAAATGGAAAATCACTTCTCACGTTGCTCTCCTACCAACTCTCTGTAGAAGGGAGCAGCTGGGGTGGGACAAAGACAACAGTTGCAAGTGAAGCTGATGTGTATGGACCGTTTCTTTCCCCAGGGCACCTTCCGGTGAAGCTTCCAGACTACAACAACAGGCTGAGAGTTCTGGTGGCCACATATGTCACCTTCAGTCCTGACGGCACTGAGCTTTTGGTCAACATGGGAGGAGAGCAGGTAAGGAGGCAGCTCAAGTGTAGCAGAAAGCTTCATGTGGGGCTGTGTGTGTTGGGTCACCACACGTTGTTGCGTGTTTAAAAAGGGGTGTAGCCAGTTCTCTGTGGGTCCTATGATTGATTTTTAACCTGCTTTCTGATTCATTCAGCCTAAATGCCTGGTGTTAGGGATTGATCTGTTGTGCTGCCACTGATCAGACTTGAACCACATTCTCTTCTGGTTTCCCAATTCCTATTTCATATTCTGAAAGAGAGGAAAAAAACCCAGTTCTGGAACTGACCTGTGGAGACCTAGAGAAGATTTCATAACTCATTCCTGAAACATCAAACTGCTTCTGTAATAGAATCTAGTGAATTAGGGAACTTACAGAAGCAAAGGCCTTCACCTGGAATCTTGATTGCTTTAATTAGAAGTGATATTCATGGATCTTTGTAAAGCTTATCAGTGAAATGAGAAAATCCTCCTGCCAGCATTCATCTGCATGGATGAAGCAGGACCTTCACTTGTCCTCGACAGATCATTCTCACACGTGCACTCATTCTCTTTGAGAGAAGGTGCTGGGTTAGATGAATTGCAGCTCTGAGCTGAGCTCTCAATTCCTATCCCAGTGTTACATTAGGGCTTTGCAGGGCTGCTTTCCAAGGTTCTCAGGTAATTCTGGTTTCGTCTTAGAGACACTTTTGCCTTGGTTTAGGGTTTTCTCACCTCTTCAGTAAGACAAGGCTCCTGTTTTTTAATGTTCTACTTTCTGAAGCCAGTGCTTCAGTCAGCCTGTGTGTACCCATCTTTAACCAAGACTCCCAGTTAGAAAACTGGAAATAGTGGAATGCAGGTGTGGAAGTGAATACCCAGCCAGCCCTGTGTTCCTGTGACTTGAGCAGCGATGTGTCACTCACTTTTGTCTCATTCTCTTTCTTCATTCCTTAGGTCTATTTGTTTGATCTAACATACAAACAGCGACCGTACACTTTTCTCCTCCCAAAGAAGTGCCACACTTCAGGGGGTGAGTATGATGCTAGCATGGAAGTGAGTGGAAGGCAGAGGGAAATCGTATATTATACAACTCTTTTCAGGGGGCAGCCCAGTCTGGGCAGGAACAAGGAAAATGAAATGGGGGTTGGCTGTTGCTGGGTTGTTTCTGCAGTGCAGTTCATACCCTGAGTTCTAAACCCCTTCTAGAGAGTGATAAAAGGTATGTGTTGAGGGGAGAAGTGAGCTGTTGCATGTATGAACTAAGGAGAATGCTTAAAGCTGTGCACAAAGAATAAAGCAGGCTTTGTAGAGGGGTTGAAGACCTGGTATCCTGCCTTCAGCTCAGGGGGAAGCTTTGTGGACAGGCAGGGAAGTGGTATATTGTTTAAACTTGCTGGTAAAATGTTATCCCTTCATGTCTGTTATCCCCTCCTTCACCCATTAGGAAGGAGACAGAACAATTTCTTCCCTAGTCTAAGAATTGGAGGTTGGAGCTAAGTGATCTTTAAGGTGCCTTCTAACCCAAACCATTCTGTGACTCTCTGAATCAGGCCTGGCACCAGCATCCCTCCTGGTGCTGAGATAGTTGAATCAAAAAGTCATTTATTTGATAAGTGTATCCAAAAGCCTTTTTATTCTTGGCCCTGTTTCTTCCAGGGCCTGTTTGTACACACAGATACTGCAGTGCTCAGAGCACTCTGGCACAGTTTGATCTGTGTACTCAGTGTGCTTTAGGCCTTAATCTAACCCTCACATCCTGGTAACAAACACATGCCCTGCTTTTCTCATATGTCTTGAATGTGTGTGGGTGATCTGGACTGTGGTATCCGGTGAAGTCACCCTTCCACTGGTAGGACAGTGTTAGAACAGGCTCACAGGGGTGCAGCAAATGCTCCTCCCTGTTGGGTACAGAAAGTTCAGGTAAAGGCAGTGAGTACAAAGGCTGAGCTTCATGTGCATGCATGTCTGTGCACACTGCAGTTGCTGAGCAGTGCAGTGCGTGCCTTGGAGAGTGGCCTCAGTTTCCCAGGCTGTGAAGCTGCAACAGAAATGCAAGTTGTAGCCATTTAAGCTTAAGTATTTTGGGTAGAAATGGCAGATGATGTGGCTGCACGACCTTCAGAGGGTTACTTCAGCTTGTAACAGCTCCTGGAGCAGTGGGGTAAGGAAAGAACAGAAGGAAGAAAGCATGTAGAATTCCTTTCCTGGATTCCTCCAGTCGCTCTACTCCTCCTTGTTCTATTAAACGTAGCTCTGTGATTCTTTATCTGAGTGAATCTAAACTAGAAAGTTACTGATGTTAATTAAACACTTCTGCAGTGTTAATATCAGGCCCTTGGTGATCACTTACTAGAGACTCAGTCTGAAGGCAGTTCAGTTCAAGCTGCCCTCTGTGTGCGTACTTTGTTCTATGTGCATCTATTTTCAAGCATTAGCTTGTATAATCCCCATTGATGCTTAGCATGGTTGTGTATTTTTGGTGTCTTTCCTAACCTTCAGAAGTGCAGAATGGCAAAACCTCTACCAACGGAGTGTCCAATGGCATCCACCTCCACAGCAACGGCTTCCGCTTGGCTGAAGGAAGAGCACATGTGAGGTAAGGGGACAGCTCTACCTGCATGAAAGCCCCTACTGGTTGTTCCTGTCCCCCTGTACTGGGGGGAGCTGTTTGATTCTGTGGTTCTTCCTCTTGCCATGGTTAGGTGCTGCTAAACAAGGTGTGAAGTGCAGATTCACTTGGTGTGTTGACTTGATTAAGTTGCCTCTGTCCTAGGAGCTGTATTTGCTTCTGGTGTGAACAAGAGATCAGCCAAGAGTGGCCTAGAAGAAACGTTGTCCATGAGGATTTTTCCCCTCTTTATAATGAATTAATGTGGACAAAATGAAGAAATGAGTTTTCAGGCCTGGAAGCAGAGTGTTCTTGGTTGTTCTGACCTGCAGAAACTGTGTCTTGGTAAATGGGAGAGGCTGTCAGGCCCAAAGAGCCTTGCTTCCCTTTGCCATTGCTTAGGGGCATCTGCCTGCTGCAAACTGAGCTGAAGCAGCCAGAACTGCTTCACGCCCGTGCCACTGGAGTCATTACTCCTGCAGTCTGCATGGGAGCTAGGAACGGGTGGAGAGCCCTCCTCCATTGTTCCTGGGGCTCTCTTTTAAGAGCAGAATGCAGCTGGGTGAAGCAGCAGCAGCAGCCTGGAAGCACATCTTGCTGCCTGCTTTTCCTCGGGCTGATGAGCCATGGTTAAAAGTCAAGGCACAGTTGCTTAATACCATATATGGATAGTCTGGGTTCTACAAAGTCACTTTGTTGGGTGTTTTCAGCTTGTTTCCTCTAGATGGCCCCTCCAGCACAGCAGCAGAGATGTGGCTGGAATGGTGGGTTGCTGAGCATGGGCCTTGTGCAGCTTGGGATGCCTGGTCTCCTGCTGAACTGGGATTGGCGATGTTGTTTATCCAGTCAAAGCAAAGCTGCCATGGTGAAGTCTGAGGGATTAGATGCTTATAATACCCACTGTTCAACTGTGGGTGTATGTCTGTCATATAAATGATGGTTAAAAAGAAACCTTCCTCCTAAGTCCAGTTTATTCAGGTGCAGGGTATCGTCTGCCTTTGTCTGACATTTCTGGTATTAGCTAATGCTTGCTGGGACTTATTAAGCTAGAACAAAGCACTACAGACAGTTAACTGGAGTTCACAGAGCATGTGAGACTTACCTGTGCTCCTTCCTTTTTTCTCTTCAGTCCCCAAGTGGAGTTACCTCCATACCTGGAGAGAATCAAGCAGCAAGCCAATGAGGCCTTTGCTTGCCAGCTCTGGACTCAAGCCATCCAGCTCTACAGCAAAGCAGTCCAGAAAGCCCCCAACAATGCCATGCTGTATGGAAACAGAGCTGCTGCCTACATGAAACGCAAGTGGTAAGGAAGCAGAGGGTGTCAAAGGTGACTGAGATCTGGGTAGCACTGATGCCTTATCCACTGTACAGAGCCTTTGTGCAGAGCAGGGTTGGGGTTTTTGAATCAAGTGGGTCACCCCTGGCATAGAACAAGGGGATTGCACAGCCACAGATACTGCACAGGCAAGCACAGCTGGTAGTAGCTCCTCATTTTGCCTACTGGCATGCTGAGTAATGTTCTGTTCCTTTCCTGTTTCAAAAGAAACCCAAAATCCACTCCTGAGTAGCAGCATTATGAGTGTCTGCAAGGGTGTTTGCATTTCTTTGGGTAGTTCTGATCTGCATTAGAGTATGGCTCAAAATCTGCTGGCAACAGATGAGGTAATGGTTACAGTGTTTTCTAACTTCATCTCTCATGATAGAAGGTTGTTGCAGGGCTGCCTGGAGTTGCTTTGCTTGCTGCTTTATCCAGATAACTAGTACTGCAGCTGATCAGGTGTGACCTGGTGGTTCCTATGTTAGCCCAGCTAACCCACCTTCCCCTTGACTGAAAGCAAACATCTCAGGGATGTGAGGAGGTGGCAACTGGTGCCTCAGAGTCTGGGGGAGGTTCTGTCTTCACTGCTGCAAAACACACTGTTAGCCTCTGCAGTAGGTAATGTCTTCTCTGACCAACAGCCAGAGCTGCATCTGCAAGATACAGCTGACTTATTTTAGTATCTGTCCCCTTGAGCAGAGGAAGACTGAGCAGAATGACTTGCTATGAACATAGTTAAAATAGCTATGGTCCTTCATCTCCATTTGCTTTGTGAGGATGTCCTTCTCCTCTCCCTGCTGAAATCCCCAGGATGAATTCTCCTATTTTCTTGCCAAGATAAAGAGCAGCCAGCAGTTGTTGTGACTGTTGGTAACTGGCCTACTCGCTGTTTTGCAATAGCAGAGATTTGGGAGCTGCCTCAAAAAGACCTCGGTGTTCAGAGGGAGAAGAACAATAGGTTGGGATTAAGGAATGGAAGGCAGAAGCTGAGTGCTGAGCTCATGAATGACGTTTTCCTTATAGGAATCATTTTTCCCAAAGGATGTTGGCAGATCTGAACCTTTCTGTGTGTCAGCCCCTGCTTTGCTACAGCTTTCAGTAGCAGGAAGGTGTGAAAATGTATGCACGATGGGTTTCTGTGGTGGGCAATGATTAGAATTTAAATAGTCCTGAGCTGGAATCTGCTCAGGTACAGGAAAGACTGGACAGTTTCCTGCTGCTGGATGGCAGAAGGTGATGGGACGTCACTGAGTAGCTGGACAGTGACCCATGCTGAATTCCTCTGTGTCTCTGGGGTGTGCTTTGTGTTAGCAGCAGGAACTATGCAGGATGCTACAGGTCTTGCTTTGGCTTCATTCTCTGGATAACACAGAGACAGATCTCTCCTCTTGCTCATCTCCCCTAAGATGCTTCTGGTATCTGCAGCACTTCTAAAGCTGTCCTCTTAAAATCTGCTGCTAAGAGCCAGCTCCATCAGTCTCCAGCCCTACTTTTAGCTGTCCATGTTGACAGTACTTAGCTGATTCAAACCTGTAACAGTGGGAGAAGTCAGGTCCTGCTTTACATCTCAGTGTTTTGACACCAGTCTCTTGGGCTGGCTGATACTGGGATTCGAGGTTGGAAGGGTTTGGGGGTGGCAAAGCAGCTAATAGCCCAGCCTGCTCTGAACTGGTGAGACACCCATCTGTGTTATTCAGTTCCAAACCCCTGCCACGGGCAGGGACACCTCCCATTAGAGCAGGTTGCTCCAAGCCCAGTCCAACCTGGCCTTGAACACTGCCAGGGCTGGGGCAGCCACAGCTTCTCTGGGCACCCTGTGCCAGCGCCTCAGCACCCTCTTCTGCCTAAGAACTCATCTCAATCTTATGACACCCAAGAATAACAACATTCCATCAGCAGTGGTGATCACTGGTCAGCAATAACAGGTCCTGTGGAGACCTGGCATTCTCTTAAGAGAAGGTCTTCTCTGTGATGCCTCTGAACAGTTGAGGCTCAATGCTGGTGCAGCAGGCGTGCAGCCCTGCCTGACTTCTCAGCCTCTGTCAAGCTGAAGGGAATGCCAGCATGCAAAACTCAGCAAGTCTCTCCTGCTTCCAGAGCAGAAGCAGAGGCGTTCTTATTCCCACAGCTCTGGAGCTTAGGGGAATCAAGCATAGCCTCCAGGAACTGTACCCAGGATATAAATATCCATTATGATCCCAGTCTGCTGTAACACTTACTTCCAAAACTTAAAGCTTTTTCCTCTAAAGGTGAGAAAAAAACTGCTGCAATAGAGATTTCTCCATCAGGGTGCTGAAGTGTGCTTCTGTACCTCCTTCTTGAAGCCTTGGGAGCTTGGGAGTGTGGGCAGCAAAAGATGCTACCACGCTGTGCGTCCACAGAGGGGCACGCGTGAGCTGCCGTGCTCTGAGGAGGCCCTGCTCTCCTTGCAGAGAGGCCTTGTGTCTGCTTGGCCAGAGGGCTGGAGCATCCTCCATCTTCAAAGGACTTCCCGAAATGTGTTCTATCCATCAGCTCTGCACAGTCGGTTCTAAAATGGCAGGTCAGGACTTGCTGGGCTTCCCTGTGTGCTCACACTGCAGTCAAGGATCTGGGCTTGATCAGATGGGGCCCCTGAGAAGCAGTAAATGGTATTAGCATCAGAGCTTGTGGGGTGTTTGAGTGCATAGAGAGAGCTGGAAACAACAAGCTTTGGAGTGAAATGAGGGCTGGGAGCAGTGGTGGGAAATGTGTGCTGGGAATGCTTGGGCTGTCTGATTCATGCTCCCTTTTCTTCAGGGATGGGGACCATTATGATGCTTTAAGAGACTGCCTGAAGGCCATATCCTTGAATCCATGCCACCTGAAGGCCCATTTCCGCCTTGCCCGCTGTCTCTTTGAACTCAAGTACGTGGCAGAAGCATTGGAGTGTCTGGATGACTTTAAAGGGAAGTTCCCAGAACAAGCACACAGCAGTGCCTGTGATGCACTAGACAGGGACATCAACGCAGCCCTCTTCTCCAAGAGCGATAACGGTGAGTGCCAGTGCCTGCTATGGTGCTTCAAGGTTATACTGCAGTCTAATGATGGGACAAGGAATGTTCTCCTTAAACTGTCCTTCTCAAGTAAAACTCCAATTGGAGAGAGAGATTGATTGTTCTTATGCACAAAAACTGGCCTGAGCCTGTTCTTTCCTTGTGCCTGGGCCTGGTTTGCTCTTGAGCAAGACTGTGATAAAAGGAATCTGATGTACCCAGGAGATAATGTGGAAGGAAGCTTGTGCTCTAAGCCCTGCTCCCTACTGGAGTTGTCCTTAACTCTCCTCTAAAGCTCTTGGGGTCTCCTGGAGTGCTGTTTCCTTTGAACACGTTCCTCCCCCAGTTGTGATGAGGGAAATCTGTTGTCCTTCCAGCTGAAGACAAGAAAGGGGGTGGCCCCATCCGTCTGCGAGCCACAGGCCGCAAGGATTCCATCTCAGAGGATGAGATGGTGCTGAGGGAGCGCAGCTACGACTACAAGTTCCGATACTGTGGCCACTGTAACACTACTACAGACATCAAAGAGGCCAATTTCTTTGGCAGGTATGTGGCACAGTGTAAGAGGGATGCAGCAGCAGAATGAGAATGCTCCTTTCCATCGGATAAAGCCTCATGTAGCCCCATGTGACTGTTCATAAAGTGATGCTGACACCGGTTTGCAGGGTTGAGAAAGGTGACAGAAACCCTCCTCTTTGTGTGGTTGCATGAATAGCAGGTTCAGTAGCAGACCCATAGAGGACCCAGTTGGGCTAGCATTTCAGACAGTCCATTTGGGATTGAAAACATGTATCCCAGGGATGGAGGGAACCAACACAGGAAGCTTTATGTGGATCTGTAAGCGTGAGGGGTGGCAGCCTGCTGGTTATAGAAACCAACTGAGATTCTCATGTCTGCTAGAGACTGGCTGTGGCTCTAAGCTGTGATCTCCAGCCTCTGCTCCTCTCACCCTAGCAATGCGCAGTACATAGTCAGTGGGTCAGATGACGGCTCCTTCTTCATCTGGGAGAAAGAAACCACCAACCTTGTTAGAGTGCTGCAGGGAGACGAGTCCATCGTGAACTGTCTCCAGCCTCATCCCAGTTACTGCTTCCTGGCTACCAGTGGAATTGACCCAGTTGTACGACTGTGGAACCCTAGGCCAGAGGTAAGAGCTGTGCTTGGTAAGGTAAGGCTGTCTTGGTGTCATGAGATGTAACACACACTGGGCTTTCCCACTGGGGTCTCTTAGGAGTTGCAGCAGCAGTAACCTCTTTACCCCCTCTTTGGTGCTGGCACTGCCTTGCTGAGTTCTCTCCCTTCTTGTCTTGCAGAGTGAAACCCTGAATGGCCGCGTGGTGGTGGACATGGAAGGTGCTTCCCAAGCTAACCAGAGGCGCATGAACGCAGACCCGCTGGAGGTGATGTTGCTGAACATGGGGTACCGGATTACAGGACTGACCAGTGGTGGGGCTGGAGGCTCAGATGATGAAGACAGCTCAGAGGGGCAAGTCCAGTGCCGGCCCAGCTAAAACAGAACTGCCTCTCCTCCCTCTAACTGTCTGGCTGAAAGGGAACCTCGTTTCCTTGGTCCTGGACTTCCTCTGATGAATGACTGCACTGTTTCGCACTATGCACAGAGTAGGACAAGCTGGCAGGGGCAGGAGCGGCCGTCTCTAAACCATCATCACCACCACCACCTCCTCCTCCCCTCACGCTACTGAGCCGCATGGCAGTGCAGTCCAGGATTTGCCTTTAGTGGAATTTAGTCCCAACAGGGGTCTTTGAGTTGTCTGTAAGCAGTGTAAGCTGGTGATGTTGTTTTCCAGAGTTGCTATATGTTCTGGTACAGGGTTGGCTGCATTCATGCATTTGCAGAGGGAATTTGAAATTCCTGAATAAAATACAAACCTAGGGCAGGGCTTATGGAATGAATTCACTGCAGTGAGCTTGATCTTGAAAGCTTGACTCTGCTTTTGTGCTACCAGCCTGTCTAGAGGCCCCTGGTTTAGGGTTGTTGGCCATAAAACACCTCATATGTCCCATAACATCTTTCTTCTGGCTTCCATCTCTTAACACGTTGTCACCAGATGTAGCTGTGTTGTGTTAAGGACTGGATGTTGCCCATGTTGTCCCTGGGCATCTGTCTTAGTTGGTGGATCAGTGAAGGCACTGAGTATGTGCAGCTCAGCAGGGCAGGGGGTGCTTGCCATGGAGAAAGGTGACAGCAATGAGAGCAGATTTGAGCAGAGGCTTAGGACTCGTGTAACTGAAGCTACTGAGGAAAGGGGCTGGTCTCTCCATTGCCTGAAATGTGTGTACCTGTGTTCACCTCCTCTCCACATCGCCCATGCTGGAGCTGAGAACATTGTCACCGTGTACATGTATCTAAAGTGTCAAGCTTTTAGACAGCAGTGTTTGTGTACAGTCAGCTGTTCTGTCTTGGCCAAGGTGGGCCTCATTGGGCTGACATCTGATGGGTTAGTGGTTCTCTCAGGAGCCCTCCTCCTTCTTCTCTCCCCACGTGGCTGCAAAGCCAGGAGTGCACCTAGAAATGCAGCACTGTACTTCCATCCTTTCCTCTCTCATGTCCCATGCAGCCCTGATCTTCCCTCCTGCAGTTGCCAAGCACTAACTATCGAATAGAACTTCCACAGCTGTGCTTACAACCGGATCCAAAGAGGTTGTTTTTTCTAGGACTATCAACTAAGACCAAAGAGCCCCTGGAGATCTTCACTGCTCTGTGCTGTCTCGTATCTCTTCCTGCTGAAGGTCTGAACATGCTAGCCTTGGTCCCAGGGGTGTGCAATGTGTGTCTGGGAGTGTGTGCGCCTGCTTGTGTGCTGCATTAGGGCTGTTCTTCCATGTGGTGCAATCCCTGGTCTTCCTGTTGCTGCTGCGGATGAGAGACCTCCCTTTCCTCCTCTGGCTGCCAAGCAGTGATGAGAGAGACTGCACAGTTCTGACTGATCAAGGTAACTACTTCCTCTCCCTTCCACAACAGTCTTGGACAGAAGTGAGCCTTGTGCAGAAGGGAAAGAGGCCACAGAGCCTTGTAGCTGCAGAATCTCTCCAAGGACACTGCTCCCTGCACACAGGAATCTCCCAGTGGAGTTAACCAGGACCAGGTCTCTACCCCTTACACGAAGATGTCCGTCTGCTCCATCCTGGGTGGCACTGAGCCCTAGTGACCCCCAGCCTTGTGGGAGCATGTCCCTTACCACCTGGGCACTGCTGAGCTGCGAGGAAGGCTGAGCCAGCCATCCTTTGCTGGAGTAGAGCTCTCCCGGGACAGATCCAGATCCTCACTTGGCTCTGAGGGCATGGTGTAGATGTACCTGCTCGCTCCATGTAGCTGTGTGGGGTTCACAAGCTGTCCCAGGTGTACTCCAGTACTCTGCTCTTCCCAACCCAGAGACAGCAAAAAACCTCACGTGGGTGGCTCTTTGCCATGGTCTGGCCTTTTCTATCCTTGCTTCAGGCTTCCCTCTTCAATGCAGCCACTTTTTTCTCCTCTTCTCCTCCCACTCAACCTTTGTTTTCCCAGCTTTCAGGAGGCAACGTCTGCACACTTTGATTTCTAACCAGAGACACCAAGATTGGAAAGCTCTGAAGAGAACAGGCCTCTCCCTTCCCATTCACCTTGTGCTGTGGCAGCTATTTCTTGTTTGGTTTCCGCTTGTGAGACAGTGCTGTGGGAGAGCTGGAAGATTCTCTGCCTCTGCAGTGGGTTGCTTGTTGTTAATGGCTGCTTTGGTTAAAAGAAGAGGAATGATAATGGGAGAGAAGGGGAGAGAACAACCTTTCTGCCTCTGGCCCCTTGTCCTGGGCAGATTACCTGCTCTGTCACTTGATAATGAGGGCTTTGTATTTATTGGTGAAGGAATAAAACCCATGCTGGGGAAGTAGGGAGAAGATGTTGCTTTATTGACCTCTGCTGTTTACTTCAACCCCTTCTTTGGGAAAGCTTCTTCCTGCTCTATCTGGTTAACTCTTTCTAGGCTGGGATATGCAGGGATGCCTCCTCTATTTTTGTACTCTAGCAGCGGACTCTCTGTGAGGAGAGCCTAGGATTCTCTTTAGTGGTTCAATGACCATTGCTTCTTGCTTTTTCAAGTACTAAAGGTGATCAATCATCTCATAAACCTTGCCCCTGCAGTTGTAGAAGTAACACACAAGCCTTACTGCCCTCGTTAGAAGGAGCAGAACACTTGTTTCTCTGGTCCTGGAAGAGAAAGGGTTAAAGAGATTAAACAATTCTTTCTTCTAGTTTTTTTCTGGTGTCATTTTGTTTGGGGGATTGATCTGCCTTTGTTCTACCTTTCTGCTCTCTGGAAGTGGATGGGGAGGGAGGAGGGAGGCCTGGTGGGGCTGGGTGTTGTCTACTCAACAGTGCTTCATGGGGAGCCCCAGAGCTGGTTTGGAAGCTGTGGTGTCTGCTGGGTTAGTGCTGATACTGGTTTATCAGGTGTGGGAGCTTGCCTCTGTCAGTGCAGCGAGGCTAGGGCTGTGTTCAGGAGCAGAACCCACCTCTGGCTTGGTTCAGAGCCAGAGCTGCGGATGTTGGGGTGAGGAGGAACAAGCTGGGGCTTGCTGGGGAGGGAGAAGTGATGCACGTGTCTGACAGGGAGAGGAGTGGTGTGAGATGGGGCTGGTTTCTCCGAGTCATGTCTTGTCAGGGTAGGGGATACATCTGATCAGATCCTCATGGACTGGGTTCCTGTTGAACCCAAGAGTTAGAGGTGAGCAAGAGGGAGGCAACGAGCCAAGGAGGGAAAATGGTCCAGTGTTGCCTTGTAGCTCATCTTAAATGGCCTCATGCCCTGAGAAGCAGAGCCCTGGGGACTTAGGCTGTGGGTCACTGGCCTGAATTACCACATAAGAGTTCGAAACCCGCTTTGCTATTTTCAGCATCCATTGGAACTCTTCTTGTTAAAGAACACATTGGACATCTTTCAGCTGTACGTCTTTGGAGGCCTCTTCATTCCTAATCCTGTTTGAATGAAATGATGGTTTTAAGAGGCAGCCCTGCTTCTAACAAAGCAATGTGCATCCACAGCTGGAATTGGCAATCAGCTAATTGGGTCAGATTGTGCAGTGAATGGTTGGACAAAGAGGAAGTGGGGAAGGGAAAGCCGAGTGGTTAATTTGTGGGTGGAAATGGGTAGAAGGACCCAGCAAATGAGTTTTGGTTGTGATTTAGGTAAAGGAATTGGGTTGAGGAGGGACATGTGCTGGGATGTGGGGAGAGGAGCAGTCCCAGCCCTGCTGATGAGGTCACTTTTCTCTGATGTAACACTTCCCAGTGCCAGGAACACATCTGCAAAGAGCTCGAGATGGCTTCTGTCTGAGCGAAATGGGAGCAGGATGTCGGGAAGCCGCCTGCTGCTGCTGCAGTGAGGAATTCAGGCCTCTGCCTGTTCTGTTCCTTGGAGCTGATTCAGGCCTTGCTACTGCAGGAGGTGAGGCGGATCAGGACCCCCTCTGAGGCCAGCAAGGGGAGAAGATGGGCTTTTAGCTGGATGTGGTAGCTAAGAAATCTTTGTGAACTGCACTTGGCTCTTTGGGCTCTTCCACTTTGTCCCTGAGAAACTGGTGGTTTTTCTTTTAACCAGAGAAGTTGCCCTGTGGATGGGCTGTGTCACTTGGAGAGGGAGAGGAGATACAGCTTTCAAGTGCCAGGGAAGCAGCAAAGCTCTGCAGGTTAGAGCTGGGGGCTGCAATGGCTTAGGAGCATGCTTTTGGGGTGGGTGGCTGAGCTTGCAACTGTTCTCACCCTGGTGAGGAGCAGCACCATCAACACAGATGCAAGTGACTTTCCTGGTTCCTGCTGAGCAATTTGAGGCTGTCAGATTGCAGCAGGCACAGACCACAGGCAGGGAACAACAAAACAGCAGCCCACCCCAGCATCACCTCCAGTGCAGGGAAGGATGCCTGGGTGGTGACATCCTCACTAGGCTCCTGTAGAGTCGTGCTGCTGCTGCCTCTGCTGTCAATGTCAGCAGGGGGAGGGGATCTCTTCCTTGAGTGGTTTGATTCTGGCAGTCCCTGCAATGTTTGAGCTGTCACAACAGGGAAGGTTCCCAAGGAAGCTGCTCTCTGAACAGGAGCTGGCTGGGTGCCTGCTGCTTGCAGACTCCGCGATGAGCTGGGGTGGGAAGGGGAGATAACTGCATCCCCCGGCGGGCTCAGCTCCAGCTCCAGCCATGGTGGTGCTGGGCTTTGCACAGACCCACATGGGTGCTTGGTCTGGGCAGCAGTGGATGGTCTCTCCTTCAGAAAGACTCCAGTGTGCTGGCACCTGCACTGAGCAGTCAAACGTCCTCTGTGTCCTGAGGATGCTCTGGCCCGACGGGAGGTAGAGCCACGTCCTCCAACAGTGGCAAGTTGCTGGCAGAAGTGGGAGTGAAACCTTTTGTTTCTCACATGAGAGATTGCAGAGGCAATGATGGCAGCATTCCTGCTCCCTCCATCGATCCAGCCTTGGCAGCGGCCGGGAGAGCTGCAATCAAAAGCCCGACCTTTCATTTTATGCATGGAGAACTTCTTACCTGCTCTCCCCTCCCTGTCGTGTCCACTCCTCCACCGCTACCGCCCCCCCGCAGTTCCTTTCCCAACTGCAGCTATTTTTCCCTGCTGACTTCAGGTGTTTTGTATTCTGCTTCGATCAATAGGCACAGAGCCGCGGCAGCTTCCCAGTTGTCACTAGGAAGACCCTGCTGGCTGCTACAGCTCACCCCTTTTTCTGCCAGTGCGGTGCTGGGGATGGAGAGCCCTTCTGCTCGCCTGACAGACGCAAAGCTGTGCAGTACAGGAGTGCTGCAGTGATTTGTGTTATTACTATTAGTATGATTTCCTGTCATTCAAGCCTGAGGAACTGTTCTCCCCGTGCTCCAGCAGCTGCCTTTGCCTTCCTGCCCTTAGGTGAGGAGGGAATAAGCTGAACTGCCCCTGTCCATGCAGTGAGGCTGCGCTGCAGGGAGACGTGTCCTGCCGTGGCTGTTGGCATTGTCCTTGCTGCATGGCTTTGCCAAGGGAGCTGCTCCCTGGTGATAGGCTGCTGAGCAGCCTCCGAAACACAAGCAGGAAGGGCAAATCCATTGCCTAATCCGGACCGTGCCAGGCCCACATGAGCTGATGTGAACACTGGCCCCTGTTCATGGGGTTTTAACAGTCTCTGATATTTACATTAGCCCCAGCAAATCAATGTAAGGATTTCTCCTCATCGAACACAAAGTGTTCACTTAAAATACAAACAACTTCTGTGTGCATCTTCCAGCCCAAGTGCTACAATGGGAAGTGTCTATTAGGAGCCAAAGCATCAGGCATGGCTTTGTGCTCGACTGCCTGCCTTTCCTCAGCATTCTCTCCTTCGGAACTGGACTGGTTTGTGCATTCCCTCACCCTCCCATTCCCAGGAGCACAATCTCAGGCTCTCGATCGATTCTTGATGCAGTGACAGGTCCTGCTGCGATGATGCCCACGCTTACAGCTGGACCTGGGGCACTCATGGCTCTGCTTCCACCCAGCAGCTCCTTCTCTCTCGGAAGGGCTGTCCTGAAACGTGGGCTAGACTAGGAAATAAGGCGGGACGTTAGGGAATGTAGCCTGCAGTGCATTACTAAGCCAGCTGTGTTGAAGCCTGAGTACTACTACAACACACGTAGTGTGTATTGAGGGCATGCAGGCCACCTCTGGACCCTCAGCCAGCCCTTCCTACTGCCATTCCACAGCTCCACAGTGGCATCCCCTCTGAGGCTTTCAAGCCGGAAGCCTCACTGGTATATAATGCAGCCTCAGACCAGCGAATGCATTGATGGAAGGGGGAAGGGTGGACTTGGTTTCATCACTGAGCAAAGGCAGGTACGGGAAAGCAGAGAGAATTCTTGAGTGAAGGAGCCGCATGGGAGGAGAACCCGGCCATGTGCAGGAGGCAGCCAAGGCGCTGATGGACCCCCTGGCTTGGTGCTGTGGAACACCACAACCACGATGGAGATGGGCACTGCAGCTCCAGGGCTCTGTGTGGGGAGGGCATGAGCCAAGGAAGGCATGGAAGGACACGATGAGAGCAGGGACCATCCTCCCTCTTCTTCCCCGTCCCTGGAGAGTGAAACCTGCAATGAACCCGTTTCTCCCTCAGCTCCCTGCGCAGTTTGAATTCAACCAATAAAGCCACGGTTATTTTCCTAACCCGCCTCTCCCCTCGTAAATGCTCTTCCTGCTCTGAGCGGGTTTATCCCCTTCGGCTCTACGGAGGAGCCATACGGAGCCGCACCGAGGGCCGGGGGGGGCCCGGGGCTGCCCCCCACGTCCCGGGGCGCGCACTTCCTGGTTACCGGCCGGGCCCGGCAGCGAGCGCGGTCTCCAGGAAGTGACGGCCCGCGGCGGGCAGGGCCGCGCCCCGGGATGGCGGAAGCGGAGGCCAAGATGAAGCAGTTCGGCGGCGGCGGCGGGGCCGGGCTGGAGGCGGAGCGCGGCCGCTTCCCGTACTGCGTGGTGTGGACCCCGATCCCCGTCCTGACGTGAGTGCGGGGCCGTCACCGTTGTAACCGGGGGGCGGGCGCCGACGGGGTCCGGCTGCTGGGGCCGCCCCGATGGCCTGAGGGGGCTCTGCGCTTCCCTCGTGGTGGGTCGGGAGGCGGTGCGCCCCGTCGGGCTCCAGAACGTCCCAGGTTCCTTCCGGCGGTGGCATAAATCAGGTGTAAACCGCGGCTTTGGGAAGGAGGCGGCTCGGGTTTGTCCTTCCCCTTCCCCTCCGGTGCCAATGTGGTGATGGTGTTGGCTGAGCCACGGTGGGAAGTTGGGTACAAGACACGGTGTGTGGGTGCCAAGGTTGGGAATGGCACTGTTAAACCTTCTTGTGAGGGGAAGCTGCTGCTTCCCTGTTGGTGTTTCCCATCCGGCCACAAACCAGCTTTGGTTTTACCTCTTTTCAGTGGCTTAAGATTCCCACCTTGGTCTTCTTTTCCAAAGCTTTTATCCTTCTTTCCCGCTGGGCCTGCTGAAGATAGCTCTCATTCACATGGCATCGTATCTGTGGGTTTATTCCCTGATGAATAGGGGCATCTTCCTCTTGATATGGTTTTGCAGCAGGAATGTCAGTGTTATACTCAATAATAGCTCTGTGTTCTCCCTCTGACACTTCCTGGCATCCTTGGAGACTTGAAAGCGTGTTGAGAGGAGAATTAGGAGAAGGAAGAAGTGTCCCCCCTGAAGCGCTGTAACTGTTTTATCTAGCCATACCTTCTGGCTGGTAAACCCTTGCACAGGTGGGGAGGAGAAAGTCTTTGAAACAATGGGATTATTTAGGGGAGGGAATGCTCTTCCTGGAGCCAGGATCCCTGGTTTCTGCCTGGGGTGATTACATCTAGCTTGCTGTGCAAGCTCTCAGCCATGTATAATGTGTTAACTGTGCCTGTCTGTCCCATGCCATGCAGTTGGGTGTGCTCTTGGCAGCAGTTGCATGCCCTCGGTGTGATGGGGTGGGGGGGCACATACCTCAGGTGATGGTTGTTTCTTGTCTCCACAGATGGCTCTTCCCAATCATTGGCCACATGGGGATCTGCACATCAACTGGAGTCATTCGTGACTTCGCGGGGCCATACTTTGTCTCGGTGAGTAGATGATGGATGCAGGTGCTCAAGCAGAAGCTGTGCTTGGGCAGCTCCTCACCTTCACTGGGGTAGTTACAGTAACGTGAGGAGCAGAAGCTGCCTTCCAAATTCTTCAGCATAGTAACAATCGTGCTGCTTGGCACCGGGTGTGTGTTAATCCTCTAAGCTGCTTTATAGTCCAGTGGACTTTAACAGTAAGGTTACAGTTCACTGGGTTTTAAAAGTAAGGAGTTTTAAGTTGGGATAATTAATGCTCTGAATAAATTGGGACATTTAACAAAGTATTAACAGCTGAAAACAAGGAAGAGTTAGGGAACAAAGCATTTCTACCACAAAGCTAGATGGTGTCACCGTGTATAGAGTATAAATATACCTGTGCCCAGGAGTATGAAAGCAATTGAAACCTAAATCCAGGCACCCAAATAAGAGGCTGCTGAGGCAACGTGGCAGCTTCCTCACTAAGTGGTGGTGGGCTGCGACATGGGCTTCCAGCAAGAGGCATGTCATGAATCTTGTGCTGCCTTCTGTCCTCTTGAGACGGTTTTCCTCTTTTCTAGGA
Source organism: Myiopsitta monachus (assembly GCA_017639245.1). NCBI lineage: Eukaryota > Metazoa > Chordata > Aves > Psittaciformes > Psittacidae > Myiopsitta > Myiopsitta monachus. Next base: position 1,799,960 of record CM029917.1, on the reverse strand, counting down.
AGACAACATGGCATTTGGGAAGCCAGTGAAGTAAGTGCTCCTGTTGGTTCTTACCAAACTAACCAGCTAGCCTGCAGAAGTTAATGGTTTTTTGGGGGAGGAGGAGTGGTGCCTGGGTTTTGTGTGCCTGGCAGAGCAGGTTTACACTTTGAATGGCCAGAAGGTTTCCTATGCAGGGATGTGAAAGCAGTCCAGAGCTTTGTCTGTGCCCTAGAGCTGTGAACATTCTCTCAGCTACAAAGATGCTCCAAGGGCTTGGAGACAGACAGAGAGCTGGGCTTGTTCAGCCTGGAGAAGAGAAGGCTCCTTAAGGGGAGACCTTAGGGCAGCCCCAGTGCCTAAAGGGGCTCCAGGAAACCTGGAGAGGGGCTTTGGACAAGGGATGTAGGGACAGGCCAAGGGGAGTGGCTTTAACCTGCCAGAGGGGAGACTGAGATGAGCCCTTAGGCAGAAGCTCTTCCCTGTGAGGGTGCTGAGGCGCTGGCACAGGGTGCCCAGAGAAGCTGTGGCTGCCCCGTCCCTGGCAGTGCTCAAGGCCAGGTTGGACACAGGGGCTTGGAGCAACTGCTCCAGTGGAAGGTGTCCCTGCCTGTGGCAGAGGGTTGGAACTGGAGGAGCTTTAAGGTCCCTTCAACACAAACCAGGCTGGGATGTGATGACTCTTGAGGCCATGTATTTCTCTTAAGTTCATTGAGCATCTTCCTGCTGGGAGGAGCAGGGAATTGTGGAGGTGCAGCAGTGGTGTGAAGGGATCTGTTCTCATACTTCAGGTACTGGAAACTGGATCCTAGCAAAGTGTACTCCACCGGTTCCAATGCCTGGGACACGGCTGTCCACGATGCCTCAGAGGAGTACAAGCACCGAATGGTATGGCTGTAGTGATGATGTCCTGGCTGTGTGTGGAGGGAAGCCTCAAGAACAGGGTTTCTAATGCTGTGCCCCTTTCTGTGTTCCAGCACAACCTCTGCTGTGATAACTGCCATTCTCACGTAGCTCTGGCCTTAAACCTGATGAGATACGATAACAGCACCTCCTGGAACATGGTGAAACTCTGCTTCTTCTCCCTGCTCTATGGGAAGTATGTGAGGTGAGTGGAGGAGCAGCCTAATTCAGCAGTCACAGGACTTGTTTCTTTCCTTCTTCCAAGGCCTCTAAAGCTTCAGCCTGTCCTGGGGAGAAGGGAGAACCGTCTCTCCCCCGCGACATGTGCGGGTGTTGCTGGTGGGTGATGCTATCACTGCCAGTTCTTAGGAGGAGAGCCAAGAGTGCACCAGCTGCTGCTCCCAAAATACTGTGTCTGGCAGCTCATTTATGGCACTTGGAATTTGGGAAATGCTCGCTAAAGCAGATCTCCCCTTCACGTTGTCTCTTGGCTGGGGTAGGTCAGAACATAAGGTCACAGCTTAGCTTGTCTTCAAGGGTTACTGGTTTCTCTTCTCTGTCTAAATACAGCAACAGTCACCCCTTGTAACAGGGCTTAATGTTTGGTGCTCTTCTGTCCCTGCTCCTGTCTGCAGGTTTGAAAGATGCTGGTCTCTGCCCTGAATTGAAGCTGGAAGCTCCCTTCTGTCTTTCTCTGCTCATTTCCCATGTTTAAACACATCTCTGTCCTGTTTTACAGCATAGGGGGATTTGTGAAGACCTGGCTGCCCTTTGTCCTCTTCTTGGGGGTGATTGTGACCGTGGTTCTCACTCTCCATTTGCGGTGATGGCAGCTCTGAACTCCTCATTCCATGGGCACCCAAAGGAAGAGACTGTGACTGATGCAGCGAGGTGGAGGCCTGGCACTCTGGGAGGAGTTTTCCAGGGAAGGTGGGAGCTCCACTCCATTGTAAGCAGCTCCCCTTGAAGCTTCTTTTCCTCCTTTGTTCTGTTGGTGGCATCTCCCAGCGGCAGGGATTCCACAGCTGCCTGCTCCCTCTCTTGCTGCAGTCTGGTAGGTAGGAATGCAGCCAGGAGAGGAGAGGGAGGTGTGGGCACCTTCCTTTCATCGCCACATACAGCCACAAGGCAAACCCTGCCTCCTGGTTCAGGAGCACAGGATGCCCCTTGTAAGGTTGCTTCCTCTGGGCAGAGGTCATCAGATGCTTCCTCAGCTCTCCTCAGCCTCCACCAAGGAGCTGTTGTCTCCCTGTTGCACGTCTCTCCTGTAGCACATTTTCAAGTGGAGGTGTGGGGTTCCTCCTGGCGACCTCGGGTGCCACAGCACCCCACTGGTGACAGGAAGGTGTTGATGCTCCTCTGGGGAATGCTCTGTGGCAGGGCCAGTTCATCCCGTCCTGCTAGGGAGCCCAGGAAGGCAGGAAAGTCCACCCACCAGCTTGGTATGGCGCAGGGCAGGCTGCACGCTTCCAATGGCCTCCTGCAGAGCAGGGAGCCTACTGCTGAGTCCCTTTTAGCTTGTGCCAGAGAACACAGAGCATCCCTGCTTCTCCCTGTGCTCTGAACAGCTCAGGTTGTCGTTACATTGCTCACCAGCCACTTTTCTCCCCTTTGCTCCCTTGTCCTTTGTGTGTTGCAGCAATACTGAGCCTGCAGAGGCAGCTGAAGCAGCAGGTACATGTCTCTGGGAGGCTCAGTGTAGGGGTTTGAAAGCATCCTGAGACCTGGGGCCATCAGAGCTTAACAGAAGATGTGAAGGAACTGGAAGGTAGCCATGTTCTGGTTGGGTTTTGCAGCATCAAACTGGCGCCCTGGGTTCCTTGTGGCTGGTTCCAGGGTGGTACATGAGCTCTGAAGTGCTTTGCAGGACTGGCTTTGATGTGAGAGATGCTGCTCCGGCAGCAGCAAGGGGCTGATGGCCCTTTGAAGCCCTGGATGGGACAGGACAGGTAGGAAGGGGATAGCTCCAGGTCTCCTATGGAGAGGTTCTGGCCTCAGATACTGCTTTTTGGGGGCTCTGAGCCAGGCAACCTGTTACAGACAATGGTGATGTGACTGCAGAGGGAAGAAAAGAGCTTTTCCAGCTCCTCCAGCCATATGGGAGGGATGGGAACCCTCTTTGACTGCCCCATCCCTGCATTTCCTCCTTTTCCTCAGTCACCTTCACATACCCCCTTTCCCTCAGCATCCTGCTGTGTGTCACCTGGTACTGGCTGTTGTGGACTGGGTGAAAATGCGCAGACCTCACTGCATGGACGTGGACCTGAAGCAGAGGTTGGTGCCTGCTCTGTGCAGTCATTCTAAGCCTGTGTGGAGCGTAAGCCCTTGGGCACTGGGCCTGATGCTGATGGGGAAGCCAAGCTCTTGATCAAAGAGAACCTTATGATGAAAGGCTGGTGTCTGATGCTGTCTCCCAACTCCCCTGCTTCACTGGTAAAGCACCCCAGGACGAGCCAGTTGAACAGGAGGGGTTGGTCCTTTGCCTCTGCTCTTGATGCGAGTCTGATTCCTCAGTGACCTGCCAAGGATGTGCTCAGAGCCCCTGGCCCCAGGGCTGGAGCCTCTTACACCATAGCAATAACCTCAAGTCTCAGTGTCTCACATGTGGGGTCAGTGTGGTATCAATGCGAGCATTGCCAAAGCCGAGACCTGGAGCTGAGACGGGCTGCTGCCACATTCCCTGCTCCTGGCACTCCCAAAGCCACGTTCAGTGCCATTCCCCACCTCCTTTGCTCCTCATGCTTGAGCCAGAGCTGGGTTCCAATGGAGACTCTTCGAGCAGCAGAAGATGGGCTCGGAGCAGGATGGAGGCTGCTGGGGAGGAGGGCAGTGCTTCACCCATGTCCTGGCTCTGCAGCTATCCCGCTTCCACCAGCGGAGATGGAAGGAATGACATCCAAAGGGAGCACCAAAGCCCAGAGCTGAGGTACCACAAAGCCTTTGGGCTGGCGCTGTGACTGTGTGGGGAGTGTGCCGCTTCCTCTGGTGCGGGAGGTGGATGAGGAGCATCCTCTCCTTGCAGTTGCCTTCATCTCGCCACTGGCTCCTTGCAGTGCCCCCCGGCACAAGCCACATTAAAGCTTCACCCTGTCCTTCACCTTCCCCCTGCCCGTGGTTGTGGGGCAGAGCTCTGGCATTGCGGGCGCTCTCCAGTCATTCCCTCCTCTTCTTCTGCTCCCTGCAGGGCGCTGGATCCCTCTGTCAGTATTGAAACTCCTTTTGTGCTTTCAGCATCCTGAGGGGGGGAATAAACTCGTTTCTGTGATGTCTCCAAGTGCTTCCAAGACTCTTCCTCCTCCCAGCACTCAGCCAGGAGCAGGGTTGATGTTCCCCCTTTCCCAATCCTCTCCTGCCCCAAGGAATGGAGTCTGGGGACAGAAGGGGCCCAAGTGCCACAGTACAGGGAGCATCTCTTGGAGCCAGGGATGTGCCACTGTGGTTGGGCTGGGAGGAGCAGGGGCTCTGCATTGGCCTCGCTGTTCCGTTCCCTGCCAGCGCAGGAACAGGAGCCAAGCGGGATGTGCAGATCCAGCCCTGTGTTCCCTGCTCCCAGCAGGATACCACTGCCTGGCCTGGGAGCGCTGCCCTCATTGCTGCTGCTGCAGCCAGGTTTCTGTTCCATCCCATAGCAGAAGCCAAAGCTGTATGGAGTGGAAAGAGCAGCCGGGAATGGGGTTGTGGATAAGGCTCAGGGACGGAACGGAGCAGCCATGTCACAAACACCACCTGGATCCAATCCTGCTCAGCTCCTCCCTCCATCCGAACCACACTGCGGGTTACATGGAAGCAGCCGGGATAGTCACACTCAGCACCTGGTTGTGCCTGGAGGCTGGGACGTGCAATTCTGCTCCTCATTTCCTCTCCTACAGCCCAGACTGGGAGGACACTGCTGGGAGCCAGGGAGGAGGCCGGGAAGCAGGATCCATCCCAGTGTAGCACAGGGAACCACATCAGTGTGACGGAGCCTTGTGCCCTCTGCATGCGATGGTGCAGTGTGACCAACCCCCCCCTGCTCCTGTGGGCTGGGGGTACCCATGGGATAGGAGATGTGGGGCTGGGGGCAGCCATGGGGCAGCCCAATGCAGCCAAGTGCAGCCCATTCCAGCCCAGTTCAGCTCATTCCAGCCCAGTGCAGCCCAATTCAGCCCATTCCAGCCCAGTGCAGCCCAGTACAGCCCAATTCAGCCCAGTGCAGCCCAGTGTGGCCCAGTGCACCACGGCGGGGCTGGGTGGAGAATTGGGGATGTGGCTCCTCTCACCCTGCCTGTGGGGGCTGCATTGGACCCGGCCATGGTCCATCCCCCCCCATCGCAGCTCGCTGTTGCAAAGCAGGACGGTCCCCCTCCCCCCCCCCGCGGCTCCCGGGGAGGTTGGACTGGTTTGACTGGTGCGGGGGGGGGGGGCCGGATGCAGCACCCTCTGCCGGTGCTCCCGCCTGCACCCACTGTTGGTGCCGCTCAGTTCCGGGGGGGGGAACACCCCCGAGCGGGGCCGGTGACGGGGACCGGCGGCGGCATCGTCCCAGTGACATCGGTAACGCGCGTGTGTGTGTCCGAACCCCGCGGCCCCGATGCGGGGTGCGGGGTGCGGGGTGCGGGTAGGGACATGGGGCGGGGCTCCTGGAAGGGGACGCGGGCGCTGTGGGCGCGCTGGGATGGGGAAGGGGGTCATGGGGGACACGCCGGGATGTGGGGAGGAGGATTGGGGTGTCCCTGGCAGCGCAATGAGGTGCGGTGGGGTGGGATTGGGGTGTCTCTTGGTGGACGGGGCCGTGGGGGTGCTCCTTGGGGTGGGGAGACCCCGGTAGGGGTCTGCAGGGTCTCTACATGTCCCTGTAGATACACTCCAGTCCTTCTCCCCAGGGCTGGGAGAGGCGCACCCATGGGGCCGAGGACCCACAGGGCTCAATAAGGGCACCCGTGGGGCTGGGACGGGACCCTCTGTAGGGCTGGGGCCGCTGGTGTCCAAGCCCCATGGTGACAGTGGGTGCTTGGAGGGTCCGAGGGTGCTGTGGGGCTGGCGGGGAGGCAGGACTGATCCTGCCCCACTGCTGCTGCAATATCCTGCCCTCATTGGGCAGCACTTCCCCAGCGCTGGGGACAGGAAGGGCAGCAGTGGGGTGATGCACGAGCCCCTGTGGCACCCATCGCCCTGAGAGGAGTCCGTTCTCAGCCTGGTTCGGCCCCAGCACCCTTTTACCTCTCGTTGTGGCATCTGCGGGGACCCGTGGGAAAGCGGCAGGGCTGGAGCAACCACCCTTGGCAAACATGGGCACCTCCTGGCATGGGGCCTGGCAGCAGGAGGAGCTCCCTGAGCTTTCCCATGGGATTGCTCCTGCTCTTGGCACCCTCAGTTTGTCCCCACTGGGGGTGTTTTGGGGTGCAATGTGTGTTCATGCCAAGCTCTCTCCATCTCTCTGCAGAGGGTCAGGATGATTCCCACCCCAAAGTATCCCCAAGGTCTCTCTCCAGATGTTGGCATCGCTGGTGTATGCCCGGTGCACTGAGTACCCCACATCCCAGCACCCACCGAGGCCAGCACCCCAGGGTGCCCCCATCCCCACCATGGAGCTGGGTGCTGAGACGCTGCTGGACCTGAGCTTCCTAACAGAGGAGGAGCGCTGCGCCATCGCCGAGGTGCTGCAGCGGGACTGGGTGCTGCGCCAGCGTGAGGAGGGGCGCATCAGGTGAGGGGGGGTTCCCTGCGCTGTGTCACCCTTGGGGACACCATGAACCCCCGCAGGAGCAGCCAGGCTGGGGATGAAGGCACCCATTGAGCCCAGGGTGAAGCATCCCATCAGGTGATGCTATCGGGGGTCCCAACCCTGGACCAGTCCTGGGGGGGGGGCTCCATTGGGTGATGGGGATGGTGGGGATGGTGTCCATGGCAGCAGTGGGGGGGACCCAACACTGCCTCTGCCACCAGTGAGCTCCGCAAGTCAGTGTCAGACCTGGCGCAGTTGTGGACCCTCACTGGGGACTGGTTCTGTGATGCCCGTGCCCAGCGCCACCGGCACCATCACCTGGGCTCCGACCTCGTCCGTGCCTCCATCCGGCGCAGGAGGAGGCCCCGAGGTCAGTGACGGATGGGATGGGATGGGATGGGATGGGATGGGATGGGATGGGATGGGATGGGGGGACACTGGGGCCATGTACATCCCTCTGAGGTCCCCAATGTCACCCGGAGCAGGGGAGCCAGAGCGTGGCCCCAGCTTGGAGGTCATTGCCGAGCCGTTGGTGGAGGAGAAGGATAATGATGGTGTGGGGGAGCCAGAGGAGAGGTGAGAGTGGGAGCTCCTATGGGTACCCTGGGGTGCCTGGGGGGGGCTGGAGGTGGGAGCAGAGCCCATGGTGAAGGGGGTGGCTCTGGTGCCTGTCTGCTGTCCTGGTGTCTGCCCACCGCGTGAGGGGGGTGCTCTCTGTGGCCCTGCTGGCCCCTATAAATGGATGTGGGAGTGGGGGGGAGGTCTTTAGCCTCATGCCTTAATGAGAGAAGCTAATGGTGGTCTTTCCTCACAGGCCCCTTACAGAGGTGCAGGCAGCAGCAGTGCCCCAGGTTGGTGGCTGGGCAGGCAGGGGGTACCTGGTGCCCCGGTGATGGGCTCAGTCAGTGCCTGGGTCACCCTGGTGCCATAGCCCTGGGGCTGCAGTGTCACCCAGGAGGGTGCTGCTGTTGGGGTGTCCCATGGGATGTCCCTCATGTGATGTCCTCAGGGACCCAGATGGGAGCAAGGTGGGGAGAGGTGTGCCCATTGTCACCATCTCTGTGCCATCCCGCAGCCCAGCCCCACAGCGCCCGCCCTGGAGGGGACCCCAGATCCAGTGCAGGAGGGTGACAGCCCCATAAGGGAGCAGCACATCCCAGCCCAGACAGGTACCTGTGATGGGGTGCACCAGTGCTGGGCTCTGGGGGGGGGGGGTTGGAGCCCCTCAGCGCTGCTCAGCAGCCCCCTACCCTCTCCCAGCCCCACATCATCTCTTCACTTCCCTCTTGCCAAAAGAGGGGACCCCCTCTCCTATCCATGGGGGAGCCCCGATCCACCCCACTCCCTTGCAGGTGACGCTGTCAATGGGAGATCCTTGGGCACATCCAGTACAGAGGAAGATGAGGAGGAGCCCTACTCTGCATGCTATGGCCTTGATGCTGGGGAGGTGGGATGGTGGGACTGGGGGAGGGGGGTCTATGGGGCTATATAGGACTCTACGGTGCTGAGGAGGCTGTCTGGGGGTGCAAAGTCAGCATGGCACTGGGTGCTGGGTGCCCTCAGGGGCCCACACTGGGGATGGCTGCCGGGGGGGGTCCTCACCCCTCTTTGCTTTGCATTGCCAGGGGCTGGGGACCCCCCCGATGGTGTCTCCACAGAACGGCCACGCAGCCCCGAGCAGCCTCCTGAGCACCAGCTCTTCCGTGTCCAGCCTCAGCTCCTCCACGGTAGGGGCCGGAGGTGGGGGCGTACCTATGTGTGCATGGGGGGGGCACCTCTCCAGCCCCCTCACCCTGTGCCCCCCGCAGCTCAGCAGCAGCCTGATGAGCCTGTACAGCGAGGGTGAGCTGGGCAGGGTGCCCGTGAGGGGCTGTGTCCAATTCTCCCTCCGCTACGACCCGGCCAGGAAGGAGCTGCAGGTCCATGTGCTGCGGTGCCGGGAGCTGGCCCAGGCCAGGAAGCAGCGGTCGGACCCGTGAGTGCTGCAGCAGCCCCCAGCGGGGATGCCCATGGGGGTGCCTGGTGCATCCTCACCTCATCCCTTGGCTCCAGGTACATCAAGACGTACCTGCTGCCGGACAAGTCCAACCGCAGCAAGCGCAAGACCACGGTGCGCAAGAGGAGCTTGGACCCCATCTTCAATGAGACCCTCAAGGTTTGGGGTGTCCCTGGTTCGCGGGGGCTGCATGGCTGCGGGGGGGTGACCTCACCCTGCCTGTGTCCCCCCACACCAGTACAAGCTGGAGAAGAGGGACCTGCAGGGCCGGACCCTGAACCTCTCGGTGTGGCACCACGACAGCCTGGGCAGGAACCTCTTCCTGGGAGAGGTGGAGATCGCTTTGGGCACCTGGGACTGGGACAACACCGGCCCCGAGTGGTTCAGCCTCCAGCCACGGGTGAGCCCCCAGACCCTCAGCGCGGCACCCCCAGACCCAGCCCAGCACCCCCATCCTCAGCACCCCGTAACAGCGCCATCCTCCCCAGACGCCCGTCTCCTCGGATGGCCTCGCCAGCCGGGGCAGCCTCAACTTGGCACTGAAGTTCATCCCCGCCGGCTCGGAAGGTGAGAGGTGCCCATGGGTGCTTGGGGCAGTCGGGCAGAGCGGGGCATCCCTGACCCCTCTTGCCCGCAGGCGGGGGGCTGCCACCCACAGGTGAGCTGCACATCTGGGTGAAGGATGCTCAGAGCCTCATCCCCCTGCAGAGTGGCACCGTGGATGCCTTTGTGCAGTGGTAAGGGGATGAAAGCACCCTCGGGGGGCACCCATAGGTGCTGGCGCGGTGTGTGTGTCCCTCACCCCGCTGTCACTCCAGCTACGTGCTGCCAGACGACTCCAAGGCGAGCCGGCAGAAGACGCGGGTGGTGAAGCGGAGCCTCAGCCCGCTCTTTAACCACACCATGGTGTACGATGGCTTCCAAGCCAAGGACCTGGCCGAGGCGTGCGCCGAGTTCACCCTTTGGCACCATGAAGCCTTTTCCAAGCGGCAGCTTGGCGGCATCCGGCTCAGCCTGGGCACTGGTGAGCAGGGAATAGCCCTGGGTGCTCCCCGTGCTGTGACGGGCGGTGACACGGCGATCTCTCCATAGGGAGCAGCTATGGGCTACCGGTGGGCTGGATGGACTCCACAGCAGAGGAGCGGGAGGTGTGGGGCCGCCTGCTCCAGCAGCCCGGGCAATGGGTCGAAGCTCTCCTCCCCCTCCGGACCAACCTTGTTCCCAGGGCATAGCCTGCAGCCCCACGGGGGGGGCAGAGCTGAGCCCAGAGCATCGCTGCGGGACAGGGCTCTGCCCCATCAGCAGCAATGAAGTGGCACCGCAGGGCGCATGTGGTGGCTTCTTTATTGCAGTGGGCACCGGGCTCTGACTTCTTCCTCCAGTGTGGGGCTGGAGACACCCCCCCCCCCCACTGCCGGTGTGGGGCTGTCCCCTCCATCACAACCCCTGTGTGCTTCCCCCCCTCCCGGAATGGTGCTGAGCACTGGGAGAGACGGTGCCCTGCACTGGGCCGCCCCGTTCCTTGCGGGGAGACCCGCGCCGGGCTGCCCCGTTCCCTCCCGGATTGCTGCCTACCGGGGCCGGTTCGCACCGGGAGCCTCCGTCCCCCTCCTCAGGCTCCGCTTCCCCGGGGCCGGGCTTGGGTCCCTCCGCACCGCATCCTGCGCCCCAACGGCACCGGTTGCGAAGGGCCAATTGTGAAACAGGACCGAGGGGAAGGGGAAGCGGTGCGACCCGGGGCATGTCCCAGCTTCTCGGCGGGGTGAAGGGCCAGGCAGCAACCCCCGTGCCCCCATTGCATCCCCCTGGGCACGGCGAGTGGCTGAGAAGGGTCCCAGGGGACGGGGAGAGGCATGGAAGTGGCCGGTGGGAGCAGTGGGGGACGCAGGAGCAGGACATGGGGCTGTGTCCCGTGGCTCTGAAGGGAAGGGCTCGGTCCGTGGTGAGATGCAGGGACACGTTGGGACAGCGCATGCAGAGGAGCCACCCGCCAACGCCCTCAGCGCAGGTACAGGGTTGGCACCCACTGCTCTGGATCTGGGGGTGATAATGGCTGACAAGGACACGGACACCAGAAACAAGAGGAAAACCCTTTATTGGGTCTCTGTCCCCTCTGTGCCAGAGTCCCCCCGCTGCCAGCCACGGCCATACACCCCCTGATGCCCCCGAGGCTTGGATTTAGAGCCGGATGGGCCCCCTGTGCCTGGCTGCCCCCCTCTACCACGTTGGGTGCAACAAGCCTGGAGCACCCACTGGGTGACAACTCCCACCTGGTGCCCCCCAGCGCAGAGCCAGTTGCATAATTGTGTTGTGGAGCCCTGTGAGGCTCTGTGCGCACGGAGGGGGACAGTCCTGCAGCAGGCAGGGATGCAGGCAGGGATGCAGGCAGGGATGCACCGGCCTCTTCTCTGCCTGCCCCATGGAGGACGAGGGCAGCAGCTCCCCAGCCCGATGGCCTCAGATCCTGGTGCAGTGGACAAAGAGCAGGCAGCAGAAAGGGCCCGGGTGGATTTGCCCGGGGGGGTGGGTGTGTGTGTGAAGGTCCCCCCCCAGGGAGTGGGATGCAGGGAGGGTACCCAAATGGGGTGGCAAAGCCATGGGGAAGGGCTGGTCCTGCACTGAAGAGGAGGGATGGGGGCACTTACTGTAAACCCCCCCACCTCCACCCGCCCGGACATGAGACAGACGCCACCTCTCAGAGTTTAATTGGGGCAGCCCCGGCTACAGGTGTCACCCCACAGCACACAGCACGCACCCCCCCAGACAACACACAGACACGGGGGTCCCCCCCAAACACCCCACAGCAAGACAGAGGCACAGCAAAAGCACACAGCAAAACCCCTCTGTGGAGAGCCCCATGGCTGAGGGGAGGCAACGGGGCAGGGGGTGCCCAGGGTGGGGAGGGGACACGGATGTGCCAAGGGGCCGTTCATTGGCTCCATCCATGCACTCCATACGGGGGGGAAGGGGGGACCCCCTTTTCCTTCCTGCACTAACAACTCCCAGGAAAACAGCAAACGAGTTGGGAAACACCCCCCATGCAAACCAGGAGAGGGCCCGTGACACCCCCCAACTTCCCTCCAGGTAGGGATGAGGGAAGGTGAAGCTCTGAGGGTGCAGGTCCCCATCGCCACCCGCACCCAGGACCTACTGGTTGTCCTCTCTGGCAGCGTGCAAGGAAAGAGAGATGGGGCATGGGCCCCCCCCCCCCCCACTGTTAGGCACAGTGAGCCCCATGGCACAGGGGTGAGCCCCCCCACCTTGGCTCAGCCAGGGTCCCCACACTTCCCTATGGGGCTCAGAGGCAGGATGTGCCCAGACAGCAACAAACTGAGGACACCATGGAGGGGACAGACAAAGGGGAATGGAGCCCCTTCACCCCCAAAATCCCCCCCCCCCCCCCAACACAGTGGGGATGGGCACAAACAGCCACAGGAGACACCACTGAGGACATGGCCACAGAACCCCCCCACTTTGGGCCATGTGGGACCCCCCCCCCCTTCATCCCCGGGGGCCTTACAGCGTTTGGTAGGTGCTGTCCTTGGACTTGATGAACTTGATGATGAAGAAGACCACAGCCTGGATGCTGAGCACCAGCACGATGCCACCGATGAAGCTGGCCGTGTCGAAGCCAGGAGGGTGGAACTCGGGGCTGCCCGTCAATGGGGCGCTGGTGCTGGTGGTCCCTAACAGACATCAAGGATGGGGGTCATGGGAGCTGTTGGCATCTGTGGGTACCCATGCTCCTGCCAAGGAGAGGGGATTTGGGGTCTACATGGACCCCAGTGGCTCCATGGGGAGAATGGTTGGGTGTCCCCAGCAGCACATGAGTGCAGGGACAGGCTCAGCCACTTCCCATGCTGGAGCAGTGCATAGGAGAGGAGCCAGCAGCAAAAGGATCCCGGCGGGATCAATAATTCAGAGGGCTCTGGGCTCCGGTTACCGGCTGTAATGAGCCCAACGCTCTCCAGTTCCCACTTCCTGGAAGAGGCTCCTGCTCCATGCCCAGCCCCTGCTCCGGACATAGCTCTTCCCAGCAGGGATGGCAGCAGGGCTGGTTCCTGGTGGGCTGCAGGCCCCATCCTGCCATTGCTGCAGCATTGCTTAGGGCAGAGGGGGGCATAGGGACAGTGCTGTGACATGGGGACAGTGATGGTACCTTGAAGCTCCATGGATGCAGCTCCAAGGGTGACTCTGCTCATACATGGAGGGAAGCAGCTTGTCCCTTCCCATTGCCCCCTGGGGCACCCAGACCCCCATCCCATCCCAGTACCCCCCAGACCCACTCACTTGGTGCATGTGTCGTTGTTGGCTCCTTGCTATGGGACCGTGGAGGCTCTTCAGTGGGGGACTTCAGCGCTGCCGGAGGATGGAACAGAAGGGAAAGGATGTCAGGGGATATCGCTACACCCTGTTTCCTTGTGCCAGGGGTGGGATCTCATCCCCATAGCCCTGGCACCCCAGCAGCACGGTGCTGCTGGGCCTGGGGGTGCTGCTGGGGTTACCTCGGCACTGGGTGCTGGTGTTGTAGAGCACACAGGTTTCCCTCGCGGCCGCCCCTCTCCGCACGCAGCTCCCCTTCTCTGCAGGAAGAGGAGCAGGGTTTTCCTAAGGAACCCCCCAGTGAGCGTTTGGGATGCAGAGAGCTCATTCCCAGGGGTGGGCACCCATCTGGGGTCACCTCCCATAGGGAAAAGCCCCATAGAAGGGCTTTGTAAACAACTCATTTCCCCCATCTCCATCACTTGGTGCTGCTCCTTTAGCATATCCATGGAGGGCTCCCAGAGTTATCCCAAGCCAAGCGTAGCCACTGGATCCCCTGCTCCCACCAGGATGGGGCAGAGGAGATGGACATTGACCATGGGAAGCAGCGCGGCCCCAGCCCAGCAGCAGGGGCTGGAGGAGCCCCTCAGTGCCCCAGCCTCAATCCGAGCCCCTCACCTGGCTCCTCAGGGGTCCCACAGCGCACCCAGACGCAGCCCGTGCTGTTGTGTGAGGTGGGGCCACCCATGCAGGTCTCACAGAGCTCCAGCTCGCTGCACCCTCCTGCCAAGGCCAGGGGAAGGGGTGAGGCAGGGCCAGCATCCGTCCCCCCTCAGCCGGGATGGGGCTGGACCCTCTGCTCCATGGAGGAAGACTCCTTAGGGTGCAGCAGGAGGGATGCGGGCACCTCTCGCAGCACCAACCCCGGTAAACTCATCCCAGGATGAAGGTGCATTTGGAGCATCTCTATAGAGGGAGTACCACGCACCCCACAGCACCCACGGCCACGCAGGGCTCACCCCATCACCCCAGCCATGAGTCACGTGGGTGCTCTGAGGTGCTCTGCCTTGAGCTCATCATTAATTTACAGCGCTGTCACAGGGAGGCTGCAGGGGGGGGGCTGTGCCTGGGCCCTCCTGCACCCCGCTGCATCCCACGCCTGCGCTGGCACCATCCTGGGGGTCAGCTGAGTTCCATCCCCACCCAGGGCTCGCACTCTGTCCCAAGGGGTCTTTTGCCACGCTGGGACCATCCCAACCTTATTCTCGCTGCCCTCCCATCCCCTCCATGCAGTGAGTTTCCCACCGCACCACTCCTTTGGGGTGCACAGGTCCAGCCCCCCCCCAGACGATAGGGCCATGGCCGCTGATAGAAGCCTTTGCCTTCTCCCAAAGCAAAGGGGGTCAGTGGTGGCATAAGGCACAGAGCGGGATGCTGCGGACCCAATGCATGGTGGGGGGCACAGCGCGGGTGCCCCCCATCAGCGTTACCGGGAGCCAATGGGGAAGTGGGACTTTGTTCACGAGGGTTTCAGGCAGGTTTGGGATTGAAGTTATTTTTATCGTGGCAGGCGCAGGAGCAGACGTTGGAGCCCAACGTTGGCAGCTCCCGCTCCTGCCCTCAGGTGTGGGGGGGGAGCGGAACGAAACGGGGGGCAGCCGAGGGCAGCCCCGGCGCTGGGGTGCGCTGGGACACATCAGGGTGGGAATGCCCTCCCCTGAGCAGCGGGAGGACGGAGCGGGAGGGGGGAGGCAAAGGCAATTCCCCAACCTGCCCCCCGCCAGGAACTCCCCCGCACCCCGCTTGTCCCGCATCGGGGGGGCCCCCTCCAAGCCCTGTGGGGGTCCCCGTCTCCTGAGTTCCCTCTCCCCAAACCCGGAACCAACCGCTGGGAGGGGGTTTCCCATCGCGGCTCGGGGAAGGTCCCGTGGGGCTGCGGAGGGAGGAGCAAAAATGACCCCCCCCCAAAAAAGTTCATCTGTCCCAAAGCTGCCAACTCCTCCTCCTGCTCACCTCCCCCCCCCCCCCTCCCGCCCCGGCCGTACCTGCGCGGGTGGGCGCTGGGCGCTGCGCCCATAGCAGCGCGCACAGCAGCGCGCAGTGCAACGGCGAGGCCATGGCCCGGCGCGGCTCAGCCCGGGCCCAGCGGGATGCGGAGCGCAGGGAGAGCGGAGCGGAGCCGCGGGCAGATGCGTGCCCGCGGGAGGCGGCCCCGCGGGGGGGGGGGGCGTGCGGGAAGGGGCGGCCCCGCCCCGCCTCGTCCCGCCCCTCTCCGCCCCGGGAGGCCCGGGCACGGCGAGGAAGGCTCCGGCGGTGCTTCCCCCCCGTTATCCCCCATCATCGTCCCATCGTGTGCGCGCTGCCGTGGCTGTGGGGAAGCCCCTGCCCCCGGGGGGGACTGCACCCTCAGCACGCACCGCACACACTGCACTGGATGCACCGCGCACACTGCACTGGATGCACCGCTCACACTGCACTGGATGCACCGCACACACTGCACTGGATGCACCGCTCACACTGCACTGGATGCACCGCACACACTGCACTGGATGCACCGCTCACACTGCACTGGATGCACCGCACACACTGCACTGGATGCACCGCTCACACTGCGCTGGATGCACCGCACACACTGCACTGGATGCACCGCACACACTGCACTGGATGCACCGCGCACACTGCACGCTGTGTCTGCACTGCCCTCACCGCACGTGGTGTGTGCCCTACACACACTGCGCGCGGCCTTGCGCGCGCTGCGTTCGCTGCATGCCCTGCACACTGCCTGCGCACCGCGCACCCTGCGCGCGCTGCACCCACTGCCTCCAGGCTGCACTCACAGCGCAGTGACCGAGCACTGCACTCACCGCACACGCACCCCAGAGCCGCTCCGTCTCTCCCCGTGCCTGGGGCGCAGCCCCCATCCCCGGGGGTCCCTTCGCCAGTCCCACCCGGGGCGCGGCCGTTCAGCCGTGGGTCGCAGCAGGGCGCGTTCAGCACCGCGAACAGCTCCCGCCGGGCCGGGCCGGGCCGGGCCGAGCCGGGCCCCGTCCCTCTCCCGGACCCCCGTAGGGTCCCGCACCGGTCCCATCCCGCCTTGGCAGCGGGGCCGGGCCAAACCCGCCCCCCCCCCGGCGGGTGCACAGCGCCGGGCATGGAGGGACTGAAGAAGGGGGAAGCGTCCTGGCAGTGCCCCGGGGGTGAGGACGCCTCTTCCCCCTCCTCCTCCTTCTCCTCGCTGCCAACCGTCTTCCCGCACCAATCCTCCCCCCCACACCCCGCTCCAGCCCTTCCCGCTTCTCCCGGCCATGAATTATTCATCCCCTCATGGGAAAGCCGTCGGGGAACGGGGCGGGGGGGGGGGAATGCTGAACCCCCTTTGTGCTGGGGCGGGGGAACCCCCTTTTCTCCCCTCGCCGCCCCCTTCACACCCCGTGGAACCCCCAAACCTCTGCAGCGCGGGGGGAGGAACAAGGGACGACCCCTCCTCTGCATGGACGTGGCGGGGGGCCCAGGGTGGGCCGGTGAGGGACAGGGGTGGACGTAGGAGGGACCCGGGGGCTGCGGGGGGGCGGGGGGTCTCTGTTTTTATGAATGGACTGCTCCAGCCCCGATGTGATTACTATGCGGCTCGCCTCACGGGGCGCTGATTGGCTCCGGCGCGCCATTGACGTCACAGAGGGAGAGCGGGAGGGGGGGGGCGGTGAGTCAACCCTCTCCCCCTCCCCATCACCCCCATTTCGGCCCCCCCGGCGGGGATCGGTCACTATAAGTCGGCAGCGCCCATGGCAGAGGCGCTCCGGGCCAGGCCGAGCGTTCCGGCAGGTGAGTGACAGGCACTGGGATGTGGGGGGACACCGGGATTCGGGGGGCACCGGCATGTGGGGGACACCTGGATGTGTCCAGGGAGGGAGTAAAGGGGGATTCTCCCTGTTGGGGGGTGGGGCTGGGATGGGGCCGATCTCATTCTCCTGCTGTTCGGGTTCCCATGGGTTGGGTCCCGAAGCCCCGGGGATGGGCAGTGGAGGGGTGTATGTCCTGTGTTTATCCACCCAACCCATGCAGTGCACAGGCGCCCACGGGCAGAGCACTAGAGGCTAGGGAGATGTGGTTTGTCCCCCCACCTTTATTCATATATTGAGTTTATTTGCTTGCAAGTAAATGAAAACCAACCGAACCCCCCCTCCAGGAGCGAACACCCCTCAACATACAGCACTCTGCCCCTCTCCTGGGGGCAACCTGGGGGGGCCGCCCTGGGCCTGGTGTCCCCCCAGAAGTTGGAACCAGATGAGCTTTAAGCTCTCTTCCAACCCAAACCAGTGTGCGGCTCTATGAAAAGACCCTGCCTGGATGTGGGGTGAAAACATGGGGACACAGTGGGTCCTGGTGTGGGTGGTGGGCACTGAGGGGGTGCCCTTGTTCTCCACCAGCATGATGGGGGAAAAGCCCCCCAACTCCAGCGAGGGCCATCGAGGCTGGTTGGCGGCCAGGAACAGCAGCGGCAGCTCCTTGGACTTGGAGTCTGTGGTGCAACCCCTCACCTTGAACCCGTGGGATGTTGTCCTCTGCATCTCTGGGACCATCATCTCCTGTGAGAACGCCATTGTGGTTGTGGTGATCTTCTACAGCCCGGCTTTCCGGGCTCCCATGTTCCTCCTCATCGGCAGCTTGGCCACGGCAGACCTTCTGGCTGGGTTGGGCTTGATCCTGCACTTCGCCTTTGTGTACTTCCTCCCATCGGAGGTGATCAGCCTGCTCACCATGGGGCTCCTGGTCACCTCCTTCATTGCCAGTGTCAGCAGCTTGCTGGCCATCACCATTGACCGCTACCTGTCCCTCTATAATGCCCTGACCTACTACTCAGAGAGGACAGTGACCAGGACTTACTTCATGTTGATCCTCACCTGGGGAGCCTCCATTTGCTACGGGCTCCTGCCCATCATGGGCTGGAACTGCCTGAAGGAGCCCTCTGCCTGCAGCGTCATCAAGCCCTTGATGAAGAACCACCTCATCATCCTCTCGGTCTCCTTCTTCATGGTGTTTGCAGTGATGCTGCAGCTCTACGTGCAGATCTGTAGGCTCATCCACCACCATGCCCACCAGATTGCTGTCCAGAGACACTTCCTGGCCACTTCCCACTACGTCACCACCCGGAAGGGCCTCACCACCTTGGCCATCATCCTGGGCACTTTCGCCTTGTGCTGGCTGCCCTTTGCCACCTACTGCCTGCTGGGGGATCACAGCTACCCGGCCCTCTACACCTACGCCACCCTCCTCCCCGCCACCTACAACTCCATGATCAACCCCATCATCTACGCCTTCAGGAACCAGGAGATCCAGAGAGTGCTGTGGACTGTGTGCTGCGGGTGCTTGTCCTCCACCGCGCCGTTCCGCTCCTGCTCCCCCAGTGACGTCTGACACAGCCCGACCCTGCCAGCCCCCTTCTCATCCCCTTGGAATCAGGCAGCTCTTCCCAACCCCGTCCTTTTGGGCTTCTCCTCTTCTATTTCCCCACTTTTTGAGTTAACAAGAGAGAAAAGCATGTTTTCTAGCCATGATATATATATGGGGGGGGAATCCTCATATTTTCTTTACATCTATTGATGATGCTTTATTTTTCTAAGGGGGGACGTTCATTCACCTCTTGTTTTACAGCCTCGTTCTTTACATCAGAGAATGAACCTATTTTGCACATTAGGGGCGGGGGGGGGGGATGCAGTCGCAGGAGGGGGTCTCAAGCCCACCCCTTCTCCCATCCATCCGCTTATTTGTTAGCTTTAATTAGCATCCAATGTGATTTTAACACCCCCCTCCTGCCGGCCTAGCGCTGGCGGCTGCTGCCCTCTAGTGCTCGCTGCCTTTGGGTCCGTCCCCCCCCCGCAGCACTCCCCAGCCAATGCCTATGCGCTGGGGCTGCATTCGCACATGGGGGGTGATGGGGACCCTGCGGTGCGTGCTCACAATGGGAGGGGTGCTTCTTGTTTACAGCCTTTGGGGATGGGGGGAATAAAAGTGCTTTGTGATACGAGGAGCTGTTGTTGGTGATGGGATGGGGGTGGCTTCTGGGGGGGGGGGGTGTCCTATGTTGTCACCCCACATCCAGGAAGTCTTTGCATAGAGCCATAGGTTTGGGATGAAGGGAGCTTAAAGGTTTCCTGCAGCCCCTTTAGGCACTGGAGCTGCTCTGAGGTCTCCCCTTCAGGAGCCTTCTCCTCTCCAGGCTGCCCCAGCCCAGCTCTCAGCCTGGCTCCAGAGCAGCGCTGCTCCAGCCCTCGCAGCAGCTCCATGACTCCAACAGCTCCACATCCCCCTTGTTTTCCTGGCCCCTGGTTCAGAAATCCCAAGCGACAGCACTTCCCCCTCCCATCACATCCTGTTAGCAGGAGCCGGCCCCTGGGGAGCCTTTGCCATCCTCATCCTCATGGCACCCAGCAGGCAGAGGGGCCGCATCTGGCCTGGGGCTGTTAGTGCTGCCTCCATCACAGCCCAGCCCTGCTTCGGGTGCAGGGGCTCTACCCAGGACCCCATGGTTTATGCTGCAGGAGACAGAGCTCAGATGAGATGTGAGATGCCCATCGCCGCTGCCCACGCCACAAGGTTAATGATGGCAAAGCTAATTAGGGCAGCTCAGCCTCTCTGTGCCCCACAGCCCCCCATGCCCCTGCCCACCCCATCAGGACGCAGAACTGAATGCTGTGATGAGGTTATGGCAGCAAAGCGTTAAGATGGGGAGATGGGGCCTGGCTCAGCGCTGAGAACAGGGAATTTGAGGGTCCCATAGACCCCACTGAGGTTGAGTCCAGGAGAAAGAGGCAAAGCTCAGGGGCTGAAGCCCCCCATGTCCTGGGGCTGAGCTGAGGCCCATCCATCCATCCATGAACCCATCCATCCCTCTTCCCTCTCTCAGCAGTGAGAGGTGCTGTGATTGACTCCCAGCCCTGCTTTAGTCACACGTGGTTGGTACCTGTCACCTCCTCTGAGGACCGGGTAGCACCAGTGTTGGCTGCAGGTATGGGGGTGAAGGCAGCACCATGCAGGGCTGCTGGAGCCCCCATCACGGCCAGTGGTAGGATGGGGTTCCCAAATCCACCTGGGGGACAGCCCAGCATCAATAGCCCCCACAAAACCCAGCTCTGTGCCACATCAGATCAGAGGCCCAGGGCCCCTCGTACCCATCCACTTGGCTCCCTGCTGCCAACAGCCATTGTGGGCCACATCCTGGCTGGAGAACGCATCCTTCAGCTCCTACCTGTGTCCAGGTCCCTCCTGCCAGCGCGGATGAGGAAAGCCGAGTCTGGATGAAGCCAGGATCCCACCACAGTGCTGGATGCTCTCCTATTACAGCAGTGAACCCAGAGCCATTCCCGGCTGCTCCAGGCCTCTGGGGAATGGAGCAGGGATAAGAGCCCACAGCAGGGCCCAGCCTGCTCTGCTCTTGGGTGGAGAAAGATGCTGCAAGCCATCACCCAGCTGTGAGACACATCTGGCAGCCCTACCCAGCACATGCTGTAAGCCATAGGAGCCTCTTGCCTCCAAGCTGGGGGCTCTGGGCAGCCCTTGTCCCCTTGGCCACAGCCCTTTGCCACCCTGTCAGGGGCAGCGATGTGGGGCAGAGTTAAGCCCCATGGTCAGGCTGGGAGCTCTGGTTCTGGGTTCCATTGAAATGAGCAACCTCAGCTCTGGCTTTGGGGGATTTGGTTTCCTTGGGAGCGGGAGCAGGCAGGAAATGAAGGGAAGGCAGCCCCGCTCCAAAGGGCTTTACCAAATGCCGAAGGCAGCGGGAGGCATTTCCTGGTGCGGGCTGTGAAGCACCATTCCCGGCCCCCCCCTCCCCGAGCTCCAGGAGGCATCACCGGCGCTTCCCGGGATGAGGGCCTGTTCTGGGTGGGAGGTGGGTCGCTCCCTAGCGCCCTGCAGCAGCACGTGATGGAGAAGGTGCCATAGGCTTGCGGGCGCAGGGCCCCAAGGCTGGCTCGGCAGGGAAGGACGGGCACCGCCGCTGGCGCAGCGCTGGGGCTCTGTCTGACCGCAGCAGGGCAGGAGATGCCGGTGGGGAGCGCGCTTTGAGCGGCTGCGGGCCCGCTCCCGCGCTGGCTGCCTTAAGCCGCCTCCATGCAATCCCCGGCCTTAGCGGAGCCGCTGCCCCGCCAGCCCGCAGCGGCTCGAGCTCCAAACCCGTAATTCCTCTGGCACCCCGTGGTTATTTGCGAGCTGCTGCGAGCAGATGGAAGAGTTCTACATAAAGCCCTCCGCAGCGCGGGAGCCCGCGGCCGTCCCCACACAGCCGCGTAGGCACCCGCAAAGGCAGGGAGGAGGGAAGAAGGGAAGGGAGAGGAGGGGGAAAGGCAGAAAGAGCGAGAAGGAAGGAGTCAGCCGCTCCTTCCAGGGGCTGAGCTGCCATCTCCGCGCACCCGCACGCGGGGAGCACGGAGCCCGCGCCGGCAGCGGGGTGACATTGGCACGGCGGCAGCGCGGGCGGCGGACGCTGATCCGAGCTGGCAGCGCCGCGCTCGCGCGGGTCCCGGAGGGGGGATGAGGGGAGAGGAGCTGACGTCAGCGGTGGAAAGGACGCGCAGCCCCCCCCCGGCCGAGGCTGCCGCTCCCGGGCGGCGCTGACACCGCCTCGGAGGAGAGGATTAAACGGGGCGGGGGGGGGACACAACACACAGCTCCCGGGCACCGAGGGGCAGCAGAGCCCTGAGGCCCCCCCCCCCCCCCCGGGCTGAGCGGCTCCTCCATAGGGATCTGCCGGGCTCAGGATGCGCCTCGGAGCATCCCTGCTGGGCCTCTCCTCCCTGCGCAAACTGAACCCAGCGAGCAGCAGCGGCGGCGGCGGAGAGCTCTCCCCGTCACCTGGGGGCAGATGGGCTGCTAAGGAAGGTGGATCTGGGACTGGGATTTCCCTTCTAGGGGAATAAACCAGCACAACACTCCCCAACCCACCCCAACCTCAAAGGCTGGTACCCCAAAAGCACTGACTGAGCCCTGGCCACAACCGTGAAGGCAAGGGAGCTGGGGCGCCAGCTGCTGCCCCAATTCCAGATGGATCCAAGAGCTGCGATAAGCAGCACGAGGAGCGTGGAAGCCCAAGAGATCCCTCCTTCCCCAGCCCTCAGTGCCCCAGCACGACTAAAGGGCTTGCTTGTTCAGAAGCTGGCAAGGCCAATTAATCTAATGAGGTTTTGCAGCCAGGGACCATTGTCAGCCAAGAAAGGCAGAGCGCTGCAGAGCGAGTGCACGGGTGGCTCCTGGAAGCCAAGGGAATTTGGCAGAGCGGAGCTCTGCACAGGCAGGGATGAGGAGCAGCGGGGATGGAGCCTTTTGTTGCTCTGCACCAACTGGCAAAGCAAACCCAAGCCCAGACGTGGCACCTGAACACGGGGCCCGGAGCCATCGCTGCCGCGGCTGGGGCCAGGCAGCTTCACTGCAAAGGGACCCTGAGAGGCTGAAAGGGAAGCAGGAAAGCAGCAAGAGCAGCTCCCGCCCACCCCAGCTGCAGTGGCTGGAGCCCAGGCTCATCCCTATGGCAGGGAGCACCCCTGGGACCTCCTGCCCCGGCACCGCTGCCCACCACAGGCAGCACAAAGTACCCCCAGCCCTAATTCTCCATCCACTTGGCACGGTGCTGGAAGAGGCTCCAGCGGGGATGGTGTTTGCAGCACAGCTCTGGGACCTGCTGGAGTCCTCCATCCCCGTGCCTGGGCACCTGCGGTCAGGATGCAGGCTGGGTGCCTGATGGAACACTGATGGCAGCTCCGCTCCCCAGGCGATGCCACGCAGCTGCTGCGAGGGCTGGAGCAGCTCTGCTCTGGAGCCAGGCTGAGAGCTGGGCTGGGGCAGCCTGGAGAGGAGAAGGCTCCTGAAGGGGAGACCTTAGAGCAGCTCCAGTGCCTAAAGGGGCTGCAGGAAACATGGAGAGGGGCTTTGACGAGGGCCTGTCCAACCTGCGCTCCTGGAAGGTGGCCTTGGATGAGCTTTAAGGTCCCTTTCAACCCAAACCAGACCGGAAGTCTATGGAATTGCAGCAGCCCCTCAGCTCAGGCTGTGCCCTATCCACACGCCCAGGACCGTCTGCCCGCAGTAACACACCAGGCACTGGTTGGATCGAAAGGTTTTATCAAGTTTACAGTTTTTAAAAAAGGATCAAAAAATTATTAATTTCTATTTTTTTTTTACATGTACATTACAAAAATCTGCAATTGGGAATCTTCATCCAGGGGCTTCCGAGCTGATTATGAACACCAAAGCAGCAGGAAAAGCCTGGCTTACCCAGCAACCGATGGAGAAGCACAGACAGCGCAGGGGAAGCCAGGAGGCGAGGATACAGATACGGACACAGGCTGGGCTCTGCTCCCGCAGCAGCTTTCAGCTGCATCTGTGCACGAGGCAGCAGAGCCCAGGCACCAGTGTTTGTCTGCAGGGGTAGGAAAACCCAACAGTCCTGCTCAGGAGACTGTCTCCTCTGAGCACAGTTTATGGCTGAAACTCCTCTGGTGCGATGTGAGGAACCCCCTGCACCCTGAGAGCATCCCTCACCGCATCCGACCCCCAGCCAGGCTGGGTCCTCCAAGGGCATTCCCCATCTCTTTTCCTGCCTTAGCTTCTGCTCAGCAATCAAGCCCTAAGATACAAGTGGAATAATTAACTTTTATAAATATATTTATATCATGTAGGAAAATAAGGCACTTGAGGAGGGTTACAGCTCTATGTCTAAGTCTATGGCATTCTAACCGGGAAGGAAAAAGGGGTTAGTTTCTGAAATGAATTAAAAGGATTGTTAATACAGGAATAAACACATCGGATCCACTTCCCACTTCAAGGCTTTGTTTCAAAAGCAAGAGGAGAAAACACACCCTTCCCCCCCCAAAATCCAACAGGAATGAAAGCTGGCCTTTGCCCCCCCCGAGCCCTGCCAGGCAGCTCCCGTCAAGGACAGGTAATTCCCAAAGAGGCACCTTCAACAAGTTCATGGATTGAATAATAATAGGGAACACCAATCCTCCCTGAAACAACATTCCCGGCTTCTGGGCCAGGTGGGACCTCCAGGAGCCCCTTTCCTGGCTCTGCTGTGGCGCTTGGAGCCTGATAAGGAGAGAACACAGTGAAGGTCACCGGCTGCGGAGGAGGCTCCAGGCTGAGCCCGCGGAGCCGGGATGAGGTTTTCCCTGGGAAGGGGGGTGGCGGGGGAAGAGGCTGCTGGGAGCAGCAGCCAAGCACTGCGGGTGAGGACACCGGGAGAATGTTTAACCAGGAGCATGGAGCCGGGAAGAGGAAGGCAGCAGCAGCCTGCCCCAACCTGCACACCCTGAGCAACGAGAGGATGGAGGGAACGGCTGCTCCGGCTCTGCATATCCATATGGATATAGGTCGGGATGACATGGGAAAGGGGGGGTTCCTCCTGGGGAGGCAGAGAGGAGGGAGGATTCCAACTGCCAGCTCTTGCTTTGGCTTTGTGAAATGCTTGAGGCTTGCCTGCCACAGGGAAAGGAAGGCGGAAGTTCACATGGAATGACATGGATTGCAGGGAAGCCCAGCACAGCCCCTTGGTCGACACAGGGCAGCAGCCCTGCAGTTCCCGCACAGCTGCTGTGTCTTGCAAAGGTTGGTTTTGGCAGCTCTCCTCTTCCCCTACTGCTTTCAGAACTATTCAGCTTACTTGGTGGCCCATTTTGCAATGCTCCTCAAAGGCAGCTGCTTTAAGGCAGTTGTTTCTCAGGGATCACCACATCAGGCTCCTTGTGCAACCAAAGGAGATTTAAAACCCAACAACCAGCCTTCCCTACCTGTGCACAACCCAGCGAAGCTCCAGCAGGTCACATTCTGCCAGTCTGAAAGCAGAGGGTGGTTACCAGCAGGCTTGCAGGGACAAAGCAGTGTCCCTCCTGCTGCCAGGAGGGCCCTGCAAGCAAGAGCAGCAGGCAGAGAAGCCAGCTCCCCACCGGATCACCCACACAGTAGCCTTGTGCAACAGGAACCGCGTCCCTACCACCCTGAGGCACGGCCCTGCCTCACAGCCCCTCCATCTGGGTCATGGAGAGTATGGCACTTGCCTGGATTTCCCATGACAGGAATACTCACTCCCCCTTTCTCCACAGGGATCGAGGCTCTAGTTAAAGCAATTTAAACTGAAGCCAGGTTTGGCACTGGCAAGTTCCTCGCTTCCCTGGGTGCTAATGCTGTCAGCCTGGGTTAGCTCAAAGGTCTGTTTTCCCTAGAACCTGTCTCCGAGGGAAGCCAGAGGAGGATGCTTACGGAAAGAGCAGGAAAACAAGAGGCAGCGGCTCTCCTCTCACCCCCCCTCACCCAGCTTGCAGCAATCAGCACTTTGCATTGCCAAGTCTCTCTCACCAGCACCCGAGGGGTTTGTTCCCTCTTCCAGAACCTGGAACTGGTGCTGCTCACATGTTCCCAGCCCACGGGGATGCCTCGGAGTCTACGCCCTGCGCATCCTGCCTGGCTTTACAGGCACAGGCTCCTGCTTTAGCAGCCCAGTAAATCTCTCAGAGTCACACTGGATCTCAGCTTGATCCACACCCCAGAAAAGCCCATCCCCTGCTCTGGCAGAGACATGCACACAAGGCATCAGCAAGAACACAATGGCACGAACTGAAGGCATCAATCAAAGCCCAAGAAGGATTTGCAGCAAGCTGGCAGCCTCCGTCTGGGCCTGGCATTCCATGCAGGAGCAACATCCTTAAACCAGAGAAGAAGGAACAGGCACAGGCTGGCAAAATACTTGACAGTAGGAAAGGCAAAGAGGTTGGAGGGACATGCAGCTGATCCCACCCCATCACAGCTGGACCCGTGATCTCCAAAAGGCTTTGGAATTGCTTTCTGGCATGAACCCTACTGAAAGAGTCATATTCCGATTACTATACACATCTGTGGCATCAGGGGTATTTGTTTCTACATTTCCAAGATAGGCTTTTAGGCTATGGAAAGGAATATAAACCAGGAACAAAACCTAGGTCAAGTCCACCATTTTCTCCCCTTGCCAGTCCTGGATCTGTAACGAGCAGCCTGGGAATTCACAGGGTTAGTGAGGAGGAGAAATGTCTTCTTAGAATTAGCTAATGAATTAGAATCACAAAATTAAAGGAAACAAAGTGGGTTAGGTCTGACGGGCAACTCAGCTCCCATACGAGATGTCTTTAGGCAAAGAAATCCCCCTCCTTTGGAGTAAGGGAAGAGGAAGCCAAGGGAACACCAGCGTTTTCTGCTCAAGTCCCTGTGTACATGGTCACCCCATTAGAAAGCACCTCTCCAAACTGCCTGCAGCACTGCCAAAGATGGCGCAAGTGTCTGGTGCTCAGAGAACTCCTCCCCACACCATTACCCTGCTCAAGGCACCTTTTATAAACACAGCGTGAACTGGAGGCATCAACAGAGCAGTTTCATCACAGATGTGTCCCAGAGGGACAGTGACTCTGCTCTCCCACAAGCGGGAAGCTGAGGAACCGTTCTGCCCCAGCTTTGCATCCCTTTGGAAAAGTCTCCTTTGGCCAAGCAGTCCAGTAGGCTGGAGGAAGGTAAAGGCAGCTTTTGTCATTAAAGAAGTCCCTCCTCCCATTGCACCCAAAGCGTTCCACAGCCCTGGAGCCAGGAAGCACACCCCATGCAGGGCAGTCTGGAACTAATACTAGGGAGTCAGAGGGGAAAGAATTGTGCACTACTGCCAAAAG
This sequence comes from Myiopsitta monachus, assembly GCA_017639245.1. Taxonomy (NCBI): domain Eukaryota; kingdom Metazoa; phylum Chordata; class Aves; order Psittaciformes; family Psittacidae; genus Myiopsitta; species Myiopsitta monachus. The sequence continues at coordinate 1,773,436 of CM029917.1, read as the reverse complement.
CTGATGACTTGACAGTGGGATGCAGCAGAGAACTGACATTTCAAGCCCATTTTCTTGCAGCACTACCAGTGTTCACTGGAAAGGGAGAGCCATCAGATCAACTGCCTGCTGTTGCCATGAGAAAACTAGCTGAAAATGTCCTTCATCTGAAAGGCCATCCGGCCGCACCAGGATCATCCATCTTTACTTTCAAAATCCCTCCGGATGGAGGGTTTAGATGTGCTCTGCCTGGTGGCATCAAGAAGCTGGAGGTTTAGCTCTCTTTTAAATAAGCAACCGTTACACCCCCTCCAGCTAAATCCCAACACCACCTTGGCAGTGTCCGTGAGGAGACCTTTGGAAAAGGCAGAGCACAAAGCACTGCCAAAGCCAGAGGGGGAGGGAGAGGGGAGACACGCTGCTGGTTCTCTGAAAACCCTTGGCACATCTTTGGTTAGGGGCTGAAAAGGGAAGTGGTGGAAGGTTTGGCCACCTGATTCTTTAAGAAGAGGTTAACTCAGGAGAGAAGGGGAAGGAGGGACTGGTCTGTGGTTAATCCGACCATTCGTCCTCATCGAACTCGGAAGAGTCGTCCTCAGAGTCGCTGTACTCCACAGCAATGCGGCGCGACAGGATCGTGGCCACATCATTGCCCACAACGTCCCGCTTCTCCTGCTCCCGCTGCTCCTCCACTTTGCGAAGCTGGAAGCCTGTTGGGAAAGAAGGCAACGGAGGGGATCATGCAAAGGCTTTGGTCACACAGAGATCTCCAAAGCAGCCATCCCTGTGACACAATCCTTTGGGCAAGGCAGCCTGTCTTGGACACACTGTGGGATAACACTGATAGTGAACGACAGCAAGACAGGCTGGGTGGGCAGGTGGGAATTGTTTCCATGCTCCTCTGAGGGGTTATCACCACTAACCCTACCCAATCCACTCACAAAAGTGGACCGCACCAATTCCAGCACTGCTGTCACCAAAGGTGCAGGTGGAGTTGTAAAACCTAGCGAGGTGGGCAGACAAAGAGGGACCACAAGGGACAGGTCTCAAGCAGCGAGGCACTCACATCACTGCTCAGGAGACAGCTCCCAGGGGCTCTTCACTTGGGCATGTGAGGTTTTCCAGAGGTAAAGGAGAAAGCACTGAAACAAAAACCTTACCCTGGCGAATAGCTGAAAGCAGATCACTCCTGGCATCGCTAACCGCAGGCAAGGATGACTTGGGCTTGGAGGTGGAGGTGTCTGAGGGTGGAGGGGGAGGTGGGGGGCTATCCAGGCCACCAGAAGATAGAGGGGGTGGGCCAGGAGGCGGTGGTGGTGGAGGGGGAGGCGGCGCACTCCCACTACCCGCCTGCGGCAGTGGAGGTGGGAGCACGCTGGCATACTCAACTGCTGGAGGGGGAGATGGTGGTGGCGGGGCAGCAAAGTCGGGGTGAGGAGGGAAAGAAGGGGGTGAGGGAGGGGGTGGTGTTCCCGGTGATGGGAATCCCATGGGAGGTGGTGGAGGAGGGGCGCTGCCCATCAGTGGTGGTGGCGGCGGTGGTGCCGGCGGGGGAGCAAAGCCCGGCCTGGTGCTTGAGGGGGATCCAATGGGAGGAGCTGGTGGTGGGTGACTGGGGCTGACCAGGCTGGATCGTTTGGTCCCTCCAGAAACAGAACCTCTTTGGTTGTCTACAGGGTAGCTGTTGGAGCAGAGAGAAAGAAGACTATTAGTTATGTAGACTGTACAATGTCAATGCTAATGCAAATCATGTGTGTTTGTTGCAGCGCAGACAAAAATATCCAAGTTCCAGCTTTAAGTGGTGTTTCCAGGAGACCTCATTCCTTGGTTTTAATTCCCCTGCAGTGTTTCTCTGGGCCTACACCACCAGAACAAAGGAAGGTTTCTGCGGACTGGCAGCAACGCTATCACCCATCTCCCATGCTGGCAAGAACATGAGCCACCTCACCTCCCTGCCAAAGGCCAGGCATCAGGGCTGAGCTCAGAGCAGCCTCCTGGCTTAAAAGCTCCTGTAGCAACGCAAGACACTACCCCTTGCAGCTGAGGTCAGCCTCCTGACACCCCAAGCAGGGATGTCTACCGTGACAAATCATACAAAATATCCTGGTGGGAATGCCAGGAAAGCATATGCTCTGAGCACCTGCTGGGAACAGATCTCTGCACTGGATTCCATGGCTCAGAGCTCGAGCACGGCAGCCATGACTCTGAGCTTGCTGCGGGGAGTGAAGACGTGGAAACCCAACATGCTCTTAAGCGATGCAGGAGTGACTGAATCTCCCATTTAGGGAAGTACCAGAGAACACTCCCGGCCATAAGACACTATAATATCCCATGGATGTGTAAAGGAAGTCCTAAACTGACATCTCCTTCTGCATTAAGACAGTAACAGTGCTGATCCAAGACAGACTACTGGGGATCAAACCTCACTCCTGGAGTTCTTTACAAACAAGCACCAAAACAAAACCAGGGAAGGGAGAGCTCTGTGGCTAGGCAGAGATCTAAGCAACTGCATAAGGCAGCATCTGAAAGCTCGTTTCTGTTCTGCCCTAGAGGAACACGCTGCTTGGTCTCTCTGACACATCAGAAGAGCCTTTTCTGCAGCACTGCTGCCTTTGGATAAGATGGAGACAAGCTAAAAGAGTCCTGGCTACCTGACATAGCCCCTCCTGCTACTCTTGTCTGTTTTACTGCCTTAGATTTACTCTTGTTCCACCCTTTGTGTCCTGAGCCACTGCTGGACCATGATTCTCCTCTCTAGAGGTGACTGGAAGTCACCATTTCATCTGACACAAAGCAGCTGCCCTGAACTTGCACCAAAGTCTCTGGGAAGCAGTCAGCTGTGCGCTCAAGTCCATTACATTTAACTACATCTACATCTTCAGTGCCCACGTCAAAGATCGCAGGGCAAACAGTAACAAAACACAGAGATGAAAGAAGGCTTATTTGCAAAGCTCTGTCAGGAACTACAGGGTCTGGAACAACTGCACTGGAAAACCAACACAATGGAGCCAGATCGACTGGGACCCTGGTCTTACAGAACATGAAGTAAGTCTGCTCTAGCTCTCCCCAAGCCCATTCTTCCCTTGTCTATGGGAATAAGGAGAGTGGTTGGGATTTATGGATGTGCTGCCTATGCCTCTGTCCCTGCCTGCAATTGCACGTCCCCTCAGACAGGAGCGTTCTGGTTCCCATACAACACCCATCAGGAAGTTATGCTGAACTATCTCAGCCTGTCTCATGTCATCCTTTTACACCACCTACTACTCCTCAGTGACAGAAGGGATCCCGTAGGCTTACCTAAATTCCACCGGGGGTGGAGGCAGGCTGTCATCTGGGAATGAAGGAGGTGGTGGCACAATAGAGTCAGTCTGCGGCGGTGGCGGGTAGCAGTTCACGTCCATGCTTTCGTTGGAACCGATACTGCCGTTCTGATACACCATGTTAGAGGGGTACCTGGGTGGAAGCAAGAAAGAAAATGTGGTGGAGGAGTTCAAGGCAATGTCTAAAGCTTGTTTTCCCCCTCACTCACAAGAGGTTTGCCTCCTGGAAGGGATACAACAACCAACCGTGCAGCAGTTCAACCACCAAACAGCAGTGCTGTTAACCACATGGATGGCTCAACCTTCACGATGTAGAAATGAGCTTTTCCAGCAGGAATAGCTTTTCCCACCACAGTGGGACTTGCCTTTAGGTGGGACCTTAACAACCACCACAACAGGACACACAAAACAAATCCTTAAAGAAACATAAGGAAAAAAGCCTCTGTTTCTCAAAGCATCCTACATGATGAACCATGCAAAGCTGCATTGGTTTGCTCTGCATAATTCTTTGGCTAGAGCTTGCCCAGATGCTCTCCTGTTTGTTTGTTGCTACCACACAACACAACAGCACAACAGCACAAGGATATAGTACAGAGAGCAAGAAAACAATGAAATAAAAGCCATTTCTATTAACATTCTTAACAACCTGGACTTGAAGGACTCCCAGTGGCACTGCACTTCCTTAGTGGCAAAAAGAGATACTCAAAGATGCCACACAAGTAAGCTGGAGAACAGAATATCAACAAGAACCCAAGAAACAGCAATGCCATTAAAAGCAAGGATCCAAAGCTCTTCCTTCAGTTTCAGATGACTCTCCTGCTCAGCTTTCTCTGAGCATATTTTACTGTGGGGTGGTGAAACCACCCCATTTCCTGGGGGTTCTGGACCTCAAGTGAATTCAAAGGCACGAACATGGTTCCATGTGAAAAGAGGAGCAAGGAAATGGTGCTGTTGTGCTGCTCCATTCCTCTGCTAGAAACCAAACCTGTCCTCCTATTAAACTAAAAGCAAGTTTTATTTTTAGCTGGAAGAGTGTGATTTAAAGAGAGATTTTTCTCTTCTATGAAAGGAAGCTGCAAGGAGCGAGCAAATGAGCAGTGCATTGTGGGGAATTCGGTCTGCTTCCAGCCTTGCTGGTGTCAAAAGTTAAATGAATTCCCAAGCCAGAAGTGCTAAAGAGAGATCTGGAGCTTGAAATACTTGGATGGGGACAACCCCCGCTTCAAGTTGAGGGTGTGAAGAGCCATTTGGGAAATGTAACAAAGCAATCACACGATGCCACCATGATGCCACCCTGCTCCCCAGCGTAAGGCCCAGGGCACGGTGATGGGGTAGGGAGCCAAAGCTCTCAACACTTCTGTGCCCACAAGACAGGCAGCTGAGAGCAGACTTGCTACCAAAGCTGTTCCTGCCACCTTGTTCAAACCCTGCAGCTCCCTGATTTATTTAGCAAATCTTAAAATTAGCAGCCACATTTACTTTGGAGAATGTGATTAGTGGCAGTATTGATCCGCAGCGCACAGCCGATCTGGAGGAGCTGCAGAGCAGGGTGAACTGCATCACAATCAACCTCAGCAGGGAGCTGAACCAGAGAGCCCCACACTCGCTTACCCAGCAGGACCATGTTTGTCCTTTGACTCAACAAATTCTTGTCCCATTTTCAGCTTCTCCCACTCTTCTTTCCGGGTTTTGATTTTTCGCGGATTCACATTCCCTCGGTTCGGATTCTCCTTTTTCTCCTTCTAAGGGAGAAGGAAGCAAGCAGAAACTTAGGAAGAGGGAAGGATAAGACAAACCTGAAGCAGTTTCAAGACGAGAACATGCTCAAAGAGGGATGGGATCTTTAATTTACTTTCCCCATCGCTGCAAGCTTCAAAGATCTCCCATACACAGAGGCTGGAGCATAAAATGAGACAGACAACATCAGATTTCCCCAGTGCAGCCTGGCCATGATGCCATCGTTATTCCCTGGCACCATCACCTCGAGGGCAGAGGGAAAGCTCAGTTTCCCACAGCAATTCAGTTTTTGGCCTCTGGGTCAAGCCTGCTGAATCTCACCATTACCTTGCTGGTGTTAAGTGCTTTGGGATGCAATACGGACACTTGCCCACAAAGAAGTGGGCTTCAGCAAGACTTACTCTGTACCATGTCCTACACCTTTCCTTTGTTATTCCCATTGAAAAATCATCTGTTTTGATATTTAAGACTCCAGTTGCTCAAAAGCTACATAAAGTATGCCCAAACTGGTTCTTTAATGGTCTTTCAGTGCTGGTAAAACAGGGGTTCAAATCCCCAGGCAAGCCAACCAGAAGCTTCTACCTGGCATCTGCAGCTGAAGTGGTTTTGTTAAGCCCACTTACCTCCCATTTAATATCTGGGCTTGGTTTTGTGCTCCTGAAGGGACATTCTCTCCTTTCTTTATTCTTTCACAACAGAATTTATCACAGCACTCAGCACACTGCAGTGCTGGGGCAGTGGGATTTGCACAGCACCAGCCCTAGACAGACCCCCTCTGCAACATGGTAAGCGCAGAAAAAACTCTAACTTTCTCCCCTGCACCACGTTTAAGGACTACAGATTAAGCCCTTATAACCACACAAAGACAGTGGCATTTGGAAAAACAGATGAAGGGTATCTTTGTGTCCTTTAAAGCAAACCAGATAAACTCAATTCAGAGAAGTTTTTAAGGAAGCAAACCTGACTTTTGGATAGCAACTTTGAAGTCCAAGCTGTATTAACACTTCCCACCTCCTGTTCTTCCCTGATACACCTCTGTTGGCAGAAATCTCCCATTTCCTTACCCTATGTTTCCGCTTCTCTTTCATAATATCCTTTGTGTCCTGAAGCATTTTCTCTTTCCAAAGGTCGAAGAAATAGGAAGGATCAGTGTAGAATTTAAGTGCCTCCTTGCCATCGTCCCTAGAACAGGGAGGGGGGGGAAAAACCAACACACACAAATAAGCACCAAGTCACACATTTGTCTGAAGCCCAAAGAAAACACAAGGCACAAGCCCAGAGGACAGTTTAGAAGGTCAAACACACTGCTCTCACCTCCATCCCCCATCTCAGACCCACAGCCTCCATTGTCCTGGCTCTCCCCCTTGCTTTCACCCTCACACCATACCTCCATTATGCAGCACCTGAAGAGCTCAACTGCTCTGAACAATCACCAAGAGAGCAGCAGGTCTCTCACTTCAACTCCCACTTGTTTGTGTTGTATTTTTGATGTGGAAAAACAACCAACCAAACCTTCTCCAGCTCAGGAACCCTAAATCAGACCAGCAGCGTCCTTGAAACTCAGGAGTGAGCACACACACACACTCTCCTCCTCCTTTGCAGTGCAGCCGTGTCTGGCAGAAGACAGCTGCCTCCAGCTATCTGTAATTACTTTTTACCTGCTCCAAAGATATTTATGGATGCAGGCTAAGCCTCTGGATTCTGACCCCCTTTCCTTCTACCACCTACAAGGTGAAATCAGAGGGAGAGTGCTCAAGAGAACTGGTTCCGCAGCCAGTGTAGGTCACATTCCAGGTCTCAGACCAGGCACAGAAAGCATCTCCAGATCTATAGGAGTCTGCTGCACCCACCTGGGTGAGAGCCATTTACAGATGTATGCTCTGCAGTTTGCACTGCAGCTTTCTGGAAAGGAGCCACAGGGCTATGGAGAAGCACAAGGAAAATGCATCATCTGCACAACACCTAGCATGTTTCTGCAGTGCCAGCCAAGCCTTGCCCCAAGGCAGTCACAAATGTGACAGCAGGCAACCAAATCTCTCATTTTCTAGCTACTGCTCATTTGTACAGCCCCAAAAGCAGTTTCACATAATCCAGAGAATGGGATTTCCTGGTGGATCTCAGTTTAGCAACTCAATTTCCCATTGGAAACGATTACTTCAGGACAGGACAGGATGGGAAACAGCCTCCTTGACAAACTGGGAGGAAAAGCTCCTTCTCTGCAAGGGAACAGCTAAGGAGGCGTTGCAACCGTACCTGTAAGGTGAGAGGATGTTGAGAGGTGGGGGAGTATTGCAGGTCCTATAGGTTTCAAGGACAGGCACAGGGAGAGAATCCCTGTCAAAGAGCTTCTGGTCCTGAGTAGTGGAGCTTTTGAAGGCCTTCCTGGTGTTAATGCCTTGCAGGGAGACTGTAAGAAAGAGAAGAGAGCAAGTGAAGAACAGCTTGACCCAGGCCAGTGACACTGCAGACCAAGCAGTGAACATCTGATTTCAGCTGGAGTTCTTGGCATGCTTTGCACTCCTTAAGGTCAGGTTCTTTTTCCCATAGATCCCTTGGGAAACCCAGCACATCTCAGAGGATGCTGTGCCAAGATCCGCTACTTGAGCTGTATCGACACGGCTCTCTTGAGAGCTGCTGCTATGGTTTTGAACCCTGACGACCAAGACTCAAGCACCACACTGCTATCACGTTGCTGAAAAGCGAGTTTCCACATGGACACTTGCTTAAGAGCAAATCTAGGCTTGGCCACAAAGGCTGTCCACACCAGCAGCACTGTGGTTGTTCAGGAAGGGAGGGAACAGTCCCTCTTGAGTCCAAGAGAAGACATCCCACCACCCATCACAGCATCATTTTATGGCTGTGAAACAACCATGCTGATTCAAGGAGAACCTTTACCATGCTCGGTCTGCAAGGACCTGTGCTCCACTCTATTACCTTCCTCCTCTTTGGGATCCAGCTGAGTGACTTTGACTTGCAAGCGGTCAACTCTCTCGACTAGAATGCTCATCCGAGAGGCAAAGGTGTTGGCTTGAGTAAACAACTCTCCAAATATGTCTTCTGCAAATTTGCCTGGAAGAGCAAAGTGTCCGCATTACCCTCAGGAGCCACATCAGACCATATTCAGACTCCCAGCTTGTTTTCTTGAAGCAAGAACAAACCAACCATGCTTCTGTTCAAGGTTGTCAAGCGTTGAGCTCAACACAGAATCACAGACTGGTTTGGGTTGGAAAGGACCTTAAGATCACCCAGTTCCACCCCCCCTTCCATGGGCAGGGACACCTCACACTAAATCATGCTACCCAAGACTCCATCCAACCAGGCCTTGAACATTGCCAGGGATGGAGCATTCACAACGTCCCTGGGCAACCCATTCCAGTGCCTCACTACCCTTACAGTAAAGAACTTCTTCCTTACATCTAACCTAAACTTCCCCTGTTTCAGTTTGAACCCATAACATCCAGGCAGAAAACTCCCTGTTCCACAAAAAACCTGGCATTTCCAAGGGACCTTCAAGCAATAAAGAAACAATCCAAGACATACTTCCAAGTCATTATTAAAGTAATTTAATAAAGAGGGCTGCAAATGGATGAGTCCTGTAGCTCCTTTAAGATTCTCTGCTCTTCTGTTTATTACACAAGCCAATGCAGTTGGATTTGTATTGCTCTGGAGAAGCTCAAAGGCTCCCTGTCTCCAGCAGGCCTGCCTCCAGGGTAGCTACCACTATTTACAAGCTCAACTAGAGAGCAGCCCCAGACCTTGAGCCTCAAGCCTGAGCTCTAACCACAGCCGAAAGCACTGACCCTTTTGTTCCTTCAGGTGGCAGTGTCTGAAAAATTGATGCATTCACATTTCTTCTCCATCAAACCCAAAGGGGAACTTCTCAAAAGAGGGATATTCTCTCTGTAACAGCTTGGCTTGCTCAGTGGGCTGCTCTGACAAACATCATCCATCGCTTGGGCTGTGAGAGTGCCTAGGGGCTTGGAGCAGGAGCTTGCTGAATCACTTAGAAGCACAACAAAAAGCTATGCCCTGTCCTTAAGAGCTTCAAATCTACGTGTGCATCAAGAGGTGACCACAGGTAGACAGAAAAGGGAGAAGTGGAAGAAAACCAAGAGCTTCCAATGAGTAGTGTCTTTGTTCTGCTCTCAAGCACAATCCAACCCAGGAAGCCCAAACCACAGCGAGGACAATGCTGATCAGTAGAGACTTGGCACTGAGAGCAGACATAGGCCCATGGAGTTCCCACTGATGGGAAACATTCCCAGCCACGGCTGGTGAGTACAAGACTGCTCCCAATAAGCAGTCTGGTTTTGAAGTGCATCATCATATGGTCAACAGTTTGCTCTGGAATCTGTTACTCTGAAAGATCCTCGCCGACATTCAGGAAAGGATAACCAGTTGGAAGCCTGACTTGAACAGCAATTTGGGAAAAGCTGGTTGTCTGCGATGAGTCACTTCAGAGAGACAAGAGCCCATTCCCCAAAGCAACGTGAGGACATCCCCCAAAGCCCAGCTGCACAAATACTTTCAGCTCTCTAAAGTGACATATCAGCTACTTGTTCATACTCCCATGCAGTTCTCCTTACGCTGCCAAGCACGGGGAAGCAGCCAGGTTAAAAATCAACCTCCTCCACACCTTTTGGTGGCAATGCCAGCTTGAAGTATTTGTAGAAAGCAAAGGCTGGAGGTTCACTGGACAATAATACAGTGGGAAGCTTTGGATAATACAGACGCCATGTACATCCCTCTAACCAAAGAGAGACAATGTGTAGCTATGGGCTAATTTGCTACCTCCCAGCAACAGCACAGCAAATGAACAGTTGTAATTTGGTTTCTACTTTAATGAGAACTGAAACTGGGTGTTGAGTCTCACAAGGAACTGCAACAAGCACAGGGGGAAAAAAGAGTCTTTGGTTTGCAATGCCAAGTGGTCTGTTTCAAGCAGGAAATAATACATAAAGAGCATTGTATGTACTGGTCTTAACCCTGGAGGGAGAAGGGATGGTCTGTAATCCTGCCCTGAGTAAGTTCACCTGTACGGTTATAACTTGCTAACGGGGTAAGGCAAGGATTAATTCTTTGGTTTAATTCCTTTGACTGCAGAACTGCAGCTTACAATCCGAATTCTCTCTGTCATGCACTGGCAGGAAGACAGACGGCACGATTTAATAGGGCTTTCCATCTTTAGCTTGTGGATTCTATAACATCACACCGAGGTGCACAGCCGACTTCGACAAAGTGCTACCAGCTGTGATAGTAACGAAGGGTAAACTCACTGGAATATGAAAGTTTGACAAGATTTATGTTTGCATCTTTGTAAAGAGACTCTGCTGCACTAGGCATGGCTGATTATTCACTTGACAGGCCTGCCACAGCCTACTGAACCTGTGCTCCGTTCCTGCAATATTCAACATATAGGGAAGGAGTGGACTCGGGTTTTGAAGTAAGAGAGAGAAAAGGAGGAGGGGGCAGGGGTTTGGCCATTTGGATGTGAATTTTCTGGAGCAGTTAAGTCTAAAGAGTGCTTCATTTACAATCCTGCTGACCTTAGGGAAGCAGCTAAGAGGTGGTGCTCAGCATTTCCTCCCCACCTTACGCAGTGTCAGCAAGAGCCACCCCTCCAGTGCTCTCCTCCAGGTACCTGTGATGAGTCCAGCACCACGCACCTCACTCCCCACATCACCCAGGAAGGCACTTGCCCAATAAACCAGGCTGGAATCTGGCTCCCAGCACTTCACCCACTCTCTGACAAAGTAGAAGAGGAGAAGCTTTGAGCTGTGCAAAGGTGCAAACCTAGAGGATCTCACCGCAGCTCTGTCACACTTAACCCACTGCAGGCCTTTGGACTGGGATTAGCTTCTCTGCAGCTGAGCTTTGCACAGCTTTACTGCCCTCCTCCTCTCCATTTCACAGGCATGAGATGGGTTTTACTTGCCCTCCGCAACCATCTTGGCTACCAGACCTAACAATGAGCAACAAGGGCCAATTGAATGTGAGCAGAGAGACTGGTCTTGCCTGTGCAGTGACATTTCTAGAACCCAACAGGATGTGACACCAACTGGCAGCAAACACAGGCCCAGAGGTCAGTGACAGCCATGGTCTTCACTGCTGCAAAGAGCCTGCACCCACACTTTCCCTGTCACGTTCATGCTATGGCAGAAGGAGCTTGCTTTGCAGAGCAAGCAGAAGCACTCACAACCACCACAGAGAAGCCAAGCAATACATTCATTTGATTATCAAAAGTCTTGCTTCAAGGGCAAAGGTGGCTCATCAGAATCCAGAGCACTCCACAGAGGAAGGAGTCATTCCCCAGGGACCATAATTAACTCTTAGTTTCTCCTACTGCATGGAAGCCCGTGTTTTCCCTCTGGCCTTCACAAAGCATTGGTCAGCCCACTGCAGAGCTGAGCCAGGCACCGCTACGGCTCAGGCTGCCATCTGAGTGAGCAGCCCCAAACCCCCCAGAGGCGACACTTGGCTCAGAGTGGGGACTTTGGGTCTTGCAAGGCAACCACCAGCAGGGGCAAAGAGGCAGCTTCATTAAGAGTAAGACTACTGACACAGTGTAGATCCAACACAGTCAAGCTCCATTTAGTAGCGTGTGCAATTACAGGCACATTCTCTGACACAAGATCCTGGCTGCTAGGAGAGCCTCCCATTTTACAAGCCTGAGTTGTGCTCCAGCCTTCCATCTGCAGTTTCCCTGCAACCTCTCACACACACACCCATATATCCACACCCCCCCTCCCCATTTTCTCTTAGCTAGGAAGGCAGTGGGACCAGGGATATGAAATTAGCATCAGATTCCTTTCGGAAAACATTTTAGCATTACCCAGGGAAGGCAGATGGGGGAGAAATAGGAACGCTGGAGTAGAAAGGGAGCTAAATAAAGAGCACGAGCGACTCCTGAGGGCACCGCGCAGGCTCGCCGGGGTACTCACTCAGGCTGCCCAGCTGTCGAATGACATTTGCCAGGGTGATGTTGGTCATGCATTCCAGCTCGCTCCGAACACTAGGCAACGTCTGACGGCACAGGTGCCTTGGCTCAATGTTCCTCGTTACTAACGGCATGGTGGACCTGCTTCAGGCACTGTTCTGCAAGATGAAAAACAACCCAAAAAAGAAACAGGAAAGGATTACTCAACCACAAATTCCAGGCACACCAGAGCTGCGGTGTTCGGTTTGCCTGCTCTCAAATGGCTTTATTTATAAGCCTTCTTTCCCCCCCAACCCCTCTCTAAAACTGGTTGATCAGAAATAAAAGATCCTGCTGTTCTATGAGTTGCAGTGAGAGCAGAGCCTCAGCAGCTCAGGTAGAGATGCAGGAATGGATCACTACCCATCTTCACCCCCATGCAGGGTGCTGCTGGCACCACTGCAGTTGCTTGTTCCCTTCCTCCCCAGCCGCTGAGCCATCTCCTGCCTCCCGCACGAGTGTCTCACAAGCACAACTCTCTTCAACCTGCAATCAATAGGGTTGTTTAACCCCAGAGGAAGGAGATGGGAGATGTTAGGGGAAAAAGAACAGCAACCAGTGTCTTCTAGCTGAGCAAAGCATGCTGTGATGCCTCCCTCCTGCAGCAGCACAGGCAGGGCCCTTCTGAAACAACAGGAAGCGCTTGCAGCTGACCAGGAAACTTTCCTTATCCTGCAGGCTGCTCCCCTTCTTCCCTTGGGAAATCCCCCGGGGCTGAGGTTTACACTGGACCATTGTTTTCCTGCTGCAGCAGTTGAGGGAGCTCTCATCAGGATGCAGGGCTAAAGGGAGCTCAGACAGAAGTCAAGATGGACTGGACAAGAGGCAGGACAACGTTTCAGCTCTTCAAAACAAATATCAAATAAAGCAGAAAGCCCAAGTGTCCGGAAGGCAGAAAATGCTTTTATGCGCAGGAACTAACAAGAATCTCCTTTACTAACAGGCCAAAACACTGAAGCTTCTTCTGGGATCATCCACCTTTGCAAGAGAGGAGGAAACTTGGCTGAGCAGCTCCAACAAGGAGCACGATGCACTCCTGCAATCCTGAAGTGAAAGCAACTCCATCCCAAGCTCTTCATTACCTGAGAAGGGGAAAGAATCCCTTTTCTAGGTCAGAGGAGGAAGAAGAACCCCAGCGAAGCAGGCAGTGCCCATGTGATGGGCATGCTGGGGCTGGGAGTATAAATAAAGCAGGAAGCGAAGAGCTTGGGGAACACAGCTTCCTGTCACCAGCAGCAAAAACCCAAGGACCAGGAAAAATCAGCTGGTTGCTCTTGACTTTGAGCCACCCTTTGATAGGCTCGGTGGCAGCTGGCAGCTTATCTTTGAGGTCCAGGAGGCCTTCCTGGCTGCTTTTCTATCAGGGTGTTAAGAGGAAGAAGTGGGCATTATCCCTACTAATTACCTCACAAGCCAGATTCTGAATTGCTAAATCTGACCCATTAAGGCAGAGGAGTTCAAGAGCCACAGCACTGGGCTGGCTCCCTAGACCAGCAGATGCAGGTTGAATGACTCTCTATGAGGAATTCATGGTCCCAAACCCATCCACCTGATGGAAAAGAGGAGCAAGATCTGCATCGAACTAAACACAAAGCAGTGAAGTCTGTGTTGCTCTTCATGTCCAAGCACTGCAGCAGCCCTCAGTAACTGCTGGGATATTTAAAGCACAGGGTGAAGGGAGGAAGGACTCTGACCTTCGCTTCCAAATACGTGTTTTATCGATCACAGCCCAGCCCTACAATCCTTTGTCAGCTTCAGTGCTTTATGCCAGACAAAGTTGCCCAGCTCCCCCCAGACTGCAGTCTGCACCACCAGGCAGCTCACATCAACAAGGCAGGCATTTGCAGGCTGCCTGCATCCAGCTTTTCTCCCCCCTTTGCTTCCGCAGAGAGCAGCCACGGTGGGATGTGCAGAGCCGGAGTGGACAGACAGCTCATCCACCAAAGCCTGGTTGGATCCCTTCCAAGGACCAGGACAGACAGAAGGAAAACAGCACAAGGGGAAAGAAGCCAGGAAAGGGGGTGAGATATGAGCATGGATGTTGAAAGAGACCCACCCAGAAGAAGAGATGGGCACAGGTAGCGCTCATCTGTGAGGAACAGAACACGGAGCAGTGCCCCAAATGCCCATAAAGAAACAAAGACCTGGAATATGTTCTCTCTGTACAGTGTCTGCCTTCAAAGCATGTCTGGAAACTAAACCCAAGGAGGAGTGGTGAACTTGCTTTGTTTTTGGGCAGAGGAACAACAATGTCAGCACAGGGACAGTGTGAATCTGCACCGGTGCAAGCCAGCAGAGCTAAAGGCTAAGAAAAACACTCCCTTTATAGCCTGGCTCATCCTGGCAGCCACCCCCTCCCTGCCACACTCCACTGCAGCAGCGAGAGTTTCGCCCTCGTGATGGCTCCGACAGTGGCTTCTTCCCAAGGCGACAGAGAGAGCTCACTCCCAAATCCAGTCGGGATCCAGCAGGCAGCAAACTCGGAGATTAACCCCGTGGAGATGGGCAAGGACAGAATGGGCTGCGGACACGAAGCCTTTGCCCTCACAGCAGCCTCAGGGGTAAGACGTGGTTTAAAGGAAGCTCTGAGTGGAAGGACAAGCGCTTAAAGGTTTCAGATGTTTGGGTAGGGTGGAGATAAGATAGGAAATATGGGACCTACAACCAGAGCCTGGTGCCAACATCAGCAGTTGATGCTTCCCCAAGAAGGCACTTCTCCGTTAGACCTCAATTGTACCGGGATACCAGCTAATGGGCTCCTGTAAAACCTTCCTGCCTCATGAGAAGGTGGGACAAAGACTTAACAGTCTGGATTGGGATCCAAGGGGTGGATTTTGAAAGCAGCACTCAGGTGGGGCAGAAAATCGAGTGTGGGGAAGGAACAATGGCAGCAGAGGGAGAAGGAGGAAGCAAAACAGTGCAGACAGTACAGGGCATAAAGCTGGGGACAGGCAAGAGGCACAGTAAATGAAACTAGGAAGGAACAGACCTAAAGAAGCTTTCCAGGCTCCTGCTTTTATGCTTTAAGAGAGAGTCATTAAGGAAGCGACTGACAGTATGCTCTCAAGCAAGGGCCATCCAGAACTGCTTTACTTTCTGTGTCAGGGCATGACAGCACAGCAGTTTTCCACCCCGGCTAGCCAGAGTGGTCAGCAGGCATTAGTCTCTGTCAGGAAACCCGTGCAGACCATGTATTAGAACTAAATCCTATCATTCAGGCAGCACGTGAAATGAACTGCCAGGCCCAAAATCCTTATCTTGCAGGCAAAGAGAAGTGCTTCCACTTGTTTATTAACAGGGAAGATTGGGGTTGCCCTGAGTAGTAAGGTTTGGGGTGCAGAGGCTGGTTTTAAGAAGCTGCCAAAGTGGCGCGCAATGGGCACAGAGGATCCTGATCCCACCGCTAACAGGAGAGGAGATAAAGTACGGTAAAAGTAAAAGGAAACTGCCCTAAGTAACAGAAAACTGCCTGCAACAGATCCCTAATGAATATGGAATTTGGAGCGGAGGGACAACAGGCAAAAAACAAAGGCATCGAATTGAACCATGTGAGGGAAGAGTGCTCTTTGCTGGTTGCAGGATAACACTGGTTGGGAGAGCCAAGCACTGCTGCAGCAATGGATTTGCAACCACCGTGCTTCACACTTCCTCAACAACAAGTAGTAAGGGCTTTTGTTAAGTAACAAATGCCTTTTCTCACCCACTTGAAGCAGAACCTTCCTACCTGCTCCCCTAAAGCTTTTCCTCTGCAGTCTCCAAGCCATGGCTTGAATCAGAGAAGGCTCCAAGCCCTGCTATGTCGGCAGTGACTAAAAAGCCAAACCATGCTTTTGCCCCGTCGCTCTTTTTCCCCCACCTCCAGCTGGGCATTGCCAGAATTCCTCACCATCTCCCCCCTTCCAAAGTGCTTATGCTGATCCCTGGGAGCTGAGCTCACTGCTCCTACATTCCTACCCATCTCCCAGCCACAACTGGCACCTTGTCTCCAGGATCCACCATGCTTTGGCTCCCTATTACCCTTCCTATCAACTCCTGGGATTTCCCATCACACACACCTTGTATTTCTCCAAGGAAAAGGGAAACAGCATAGAGTCATGGAATGGTTTGGGTTGGAAGGGACCTTAAAGCTTATACAGTTCCTGCTCCTGCAGGCCCTTATCCAAAGCCCCTCTCCAGGCTTCCAGTAGCCCCTTTAGGCACTGGAGCTGCTCTAAGGTCTCCCCTTAAGGAGCCTTCTCTTCTCCAGGTTGCCTTTCCAAATCCAGCACTTGGAGCAAAGCACAAGGTAAACTCAAGCTCTGACAACTGCAAGCAGCAACTCGGAGCAAATACTCCTTACCAAGCAGTTTGGAGCAGAGCCGCAAACAGCAGTGCACAGCAAGAGAGGAACCAGCCTTTATTTCGTGTGCAGACAGCACAGCCACCACAGTGGTGCAGAGGAGAAGGCAGGCAGCACTACAAGGTGAGATGTGTATGCGATGCACACAAAGAGCTGTAAATAAGAGGTGAGTTGGAGGGAGAGACCTGGCAAGGGTCTTCTCACTGGTAGTTGACCAGCACAGCATTATTGGGAGTCACCTGGATAATGCCCACTCAATGCCCACACAACCTCTTAGATCAGGGACCATCTGCAAATCAAGCTGAACCCCAGCAGTGCTATCATCTGCCATCGTGTCTGGTGCAGCACAAAGCACCTAAGGAGGACATTTTGGAGGGAGATGGGAATTAAGCTTGATCACGGTGACCAATCCCCCTGCCCTCAGCAGGGCTTACCAACCCCTCTGCCTGGTCACAAACAAGCAGCACAGTGAAGGAGACCAAGCCCTCAGCTTGGAGAGCTGCCTTTTGGAGTCCCCAGTAGGGGACGAGACACAGCAGCAGGTTTGGGAATGAGGGAGAAAGGAGATAATCAGATCTGAAATTCCCATCAGGATGAAATAAGAGTGAACTCCGTCGCTTGCCAACGCAGCCCGACTGTTCTTTCTAATGTCTGTGACAACTCCGCTCCAAATTCCAAGCTTCTCTCAGCAGTAACTACTCCCCCATGTAGCTGTAATGGCCAGAAAGACACTGGCTTTTATGTAACCCCAAAAGACTAGCAGGAAGGGAAGCAGCAGACACACACACACACACACAAAGAACAGAGGGGAAGGCTCTCCTGAGTGCTCAGGGCTCGATCCAAGCTCACAATGCGGCCACCGAAAAGTGGGATGCAGCAATCAGAAATGCTACAGTTCCATGCTCGAGGAGCGAGCTAGCAATCAGTGCTGCATCTGAGCAATAGGGAGTGAAATTATAGAGCAAACTGCCATGTGATGCCTAAACTACTCCAGTCCGCCAGCTGTAACAAGTATTCATTCCCAAAACCACGTCATGGGCTCATCTGTCATTAAGAGCCCAACCTGCCAGCAGCTGAGCAGGAGTCAGCAGTGAAGGGCAGCTGCAGAACTGCTTCCTTGCACAGTGCTCTATTCCCCCCAAAAGCCATGGGGTAGATGCACAGGGTCTCCCCAAAAGCCATGGGGTAAAACCCACCCTGGGTTTCTCACCAGGCGCTAAGACAGAGTGCTGTGTTCTCATCAGCACCACAGAGCAGCCTTCCAGAAGCAGAATCAACTGAAAGCCATGCAGGAGAACAAACACACACACACCCCCAACCCCTTTGTGCAGTAAGAACCCACTTCTTTGCCCAGAGAAGCTGCGGCTGCCCCACTGCCGGCTGTGTTCAAGGCAGGTTGGATGGGGCTTGGAGCAAGCTGCTCTAGTGGAAGGTGTCCCTGCCTGCCCGTGGCAGGGGTTGGAGCTGGCTCAGCTTTAAGGTCCCTTCAACCCAAACCATTCTGTGCTTCAATCGCCAACTCAAGACCTGTCAGGTATGATCTGCATTACAAAAGAGGCTGTTTCAGCACTAGCATGGGGCAAGAGCAGGACTGCCCCTTTCCTCAGGGATGTTGTGACATGTGGAACAGCCCTGATCCTGCAGAATAAGGACGCACTGTACAGCGTGGAGTCCTTGAGACAACAAACATCAGCCTGCTGTGCTCCCGAGCAGAAATACTCTTGTATTTCCTTCCCCTCCTGTTCCCCCCCTTCCCTCCAGTCTGCTGGCTCTGAGAAATGCAAAAGAGGCTCAGAAAGCCATTTTCTGCTGGCTTTTTGTGTCTGGCTCCTGCATTATCATCATCATTTACTGCCCTCGAGGGGATTGCACAGGTGTGACTGGAAATTTGGCTCTTCCCTTTCAACTTTGGTTATCAGCTTTCCTGAAGAGGATCTTGCTGGAACCAAGCTCTCCTGGAGGGACTCGCTGCTGGCACAAACCAGGCTGGGGGTGGAAGGATGGGGGTGTCACCAACAGGGAACAGGCAGATCCTCCTAGCTCTTGTTGGAGTGCAAATACAGCCAATACTTTGACCTAGAGGGGGTTTTATTCCTAAACCCCCCCACTCCATTGCCCTAATTAATGTTTCCATTCATTTAGCTGAAAAACAAGTTAAACAAAGGGGTCACCTGGTGTTCCTATCAATGCCTGACGAGGAGCCAGGCAGAACAAATGCATTTCAATACAACTCCAGAAGAGATGTGACAAGAGAAAGGCAGTTTAGCTCAATTAAAGAGAGCTGTCACAGGGATTGGATTCTCAGAATACAGAACTATTGATTACACTGGAATTAAAGCCGCGGAACAGAAAGGTTTCAAGGTCTTTGCCATGAGGATATACATCAGGAGAGAGGCAGGGCTCCTTCAGCACTCTGGCTTTGTTGCTTCCAAGGAAACAGGAGCAGCAAAGGGAGCAGAATGCCTTCTCTTCAACCTACGAATAATTTTGGCACACATGCTACTCTGTTGACACTGACCTTGTAGCACAAGCTTCAATCAACAGGTCGCTTCGGTGCTCCTAAAGCGTTCCCAGGTAGAGAAATGCCACTATAGGTTTTCCAAACCACTACAGGATTCTCAAATCCACTATAGGGGAGAGGCCTGGGCAGGTCTCAGCTCATCAGCAGGAGGTCTCTGGTAACACTTGGTTTGAGCCCAAATCACTGTCCAAAGAGAATGAGACTATTCAAGGCATTACTCTCAGCCTGTCCCCAGAGCCAAAGCCCCTGAGCAATAGAGAAAGATGTCTACTAAATCAGGACTGCCACTCTGCCCCCCAAAAAACAGCACTTAGACGTCAAGGTCGAGGAGCTTTCATTGCCAAAGTCACCTCATTGTTTCTGTTGCAATCCAGGCAAAATGAGCTCTGGAGAATCATAGAATCCCAGCCTGGTTTGGGCTGGAAGGGACCTCCAGTTCCAATGATGATCCAGCTCCATGGGCAGGGCCACCTTCCACTAGACCAGGTTGCTCCAAGCCCCTTTGAACACTGCCAGGGATGGGGCAGCCACAGCTTCTCTGGGCACAACCTCAAAGCACTGAATTCACTCCAAAAGGTCTTGATGCTGCAGTGTTAGGTGGCAAGAGGAGTAGCACTATTCCCAGCAGCTTCCTTTGGAGGTACTGCAGGTAGCCAAGCCTCATGCCATCGCTGCAGGGATCCTGCAGGGATCCTGCATGGAACCACAGGCCCCCTCCTGCAAATGCTGCGTGGCTGCTATTGCAAACCCCGCTGAATCCCTGCTAATGCGAGCCTGTTTGCTGCCTCCCTTCACACCAGCCGCCTCCAGCAAGAGGCAGGGCCTGTGGCCGTTAGCACTGACAAAGCAGGGGTGCAAAGCCCAACTCTCACAATACATCAGCACATTGCCATTCTAGGGCAGCACTGGGTAATTAATACAAAAGGGAAGGGGGGGGGGGAGGTTTCCTTTCTCAATGACTTATTCCTGAAGCCTGAACAGATTTTAACCTTCCTTTTGAGCAGATAAACTCTGTCTCATTTGCAGCTCAGCTCAGCCTCCCCTCCTTAAACACACATTGAACTATTTTGATTAATGAAAAGAGTAGGAACAAACCAGTTCCAAGTGTTTTCTATACAGCTCAACTGCTCTTTCAGTTTCAACTCACGCCTGGATAATTATATCACAGCTCCGAGTGCCCCCACCCTTCTGCTGCACTTGGGGAATACTGGAAAGATAAGTCTTGCCTTAATTATTAAATGTAAATAGCTCATTAAATATAATCCAATTACTTTAATTGTAAGAAAAAGGAAGTAATTACAATATGTACATGTAGTCTTGCCCGAATACTTTTCATATCTTCAAATGAATCTTTGCAGCATTAATATTTTAAGTTAACCTTTGACATGAGGAGTAGAAAAAAAGAAGTGACACCGTGTCCCTGAGATCTTCCAGAAGTGTTTTATATGTTGGGATTCATCAAAAAAAAGAATCCAAGAGAACAGCCTTGAACATCTGAATTAAAACTGTTTATGAACAGGGTCTTTATGAAGTCAAAATAAAACATGGGGTTTCTATTGTGGAGGGGGAGAAGAACATATATATGTGTGTATATATATATTAGATAAAAGATCCTCAATATATATATATATATCTACACACACACATATATACATAAGATCCTGAATATGGATTTTGGATCGCAGGAATCAGGTGAGATGAGTATTACCATGCAGATGGGGAGAACAGGCAGGCCCCCAGCACCAAAAGCCACAGGTAGCTGGGTTTTTCCAGGCAGTTATTCCCCACTCCTATGGCTTGGCCTGGCCAGGGATGGGAACAGGAAGCAGAGGATGGCCCTGCCCTGGCTTAGATTACCCAGCTCTTCCTTAAGGTGCCCCCCAGCAACACCCAGTCTGGTTTGGGTGCACACACAAGCTACCTGTGCAGAGCATGGCGCATGATCCAGTTGGGATTTGCAGGACAGAGCTGCAGGGAGCTGCAAGGAGCAGTCTCCTGCTTTTGCTCAACAGCATGACACTCCTTGGCCCCACTTGCTCCATCCATGCAGCCAGCAGGACCCAATAACCTTCTAGGCAAAGTTCCCCTGGTGTGCCAGAGCAGAGCCAGATTCCAGCTTGGATGTGGTGACAGATGCCTGTGCAATCTCCTTGGGACAGGCAAGAAAAGAGGCTTTTTAAGCCATTTTGCATGTTTCAAGCCCAGCAGTGATCTCACCTTATGTCATAACCAGCACAAACTCCAGGCTCTGGAGTTTGGCCCATCCAAAACTATGTCCAAGTGTTTGAAACAACCACTTCATTGAACCCAACTTTTGGGGAGAAGATGGATTAGACTGTATTAGGGATGCTAAAGATACAGGTCTATTAAAGCTCACCACAAAGTCTAGAATAAGCTGCTTTATGGAAACCCTCTCATGTGAAGCCAGCCCCTAGATGTAACCTCCGTGATACCATATTGCAACCAAAAGGCTATATTGTGTAAGTTAATTACACAGGGGTTTAATTTAGCCTCCCAAAGGGAAGCAGCCAGTTATCCCATGCTGCCCTAGCCAGGAGGTAAAGGTTTGACACAAGCTGTGTTTATAGCTCCATGCCTTCCTCCAGCAAAGGACAGGCTGAGCAGCTGCTGGCATTGAAAGAACAGGATCTGGGTGTGTGCACGATTCTCTCTTGCCTGTTTTGTTGGGTTGGGTGTTGCTTTCTGCAGCTGCAAGGCCAAAGCCATGAGAGCCTGTGCTTTTTCTGATGTGCACAAAAGCAGGGTGCCTGAAAGGGAACTCACTTCCACTCTGGCAAGCACTGAGCCAGCTCACTGCGGGGCTCAGGGGTGGCTTGGGGACCTTTCACCCATCCATTCAGGCAGGGCTGAGGATCCCCCTCCCTCCCAATTAAATCCCATCCATGCATGAACTGCAGCTACACCAATCCATCAGATATTGTGGCTGATGGACTCCTCTGAATGCCCCTTCAAGCCCTCCAGCACAGAGCTACCTGAAAGCAAAGCATCATTTCAATCCTGGAGCAGCAGAAAGAGACTTTTGCTATAGAGTGACTCAAAGACAGTCTCTTAAGAAGGAGGAAAAAGGCATCCAGTGAAAGAGGAAATGAGAAATTAAAACCACATTCAAGCTTATTAATGGTAATACAATAGGTCAAGAAAGTACTTTGCAAAAGCCCACAGCATGGGAACAGCTTCTGCACAAGTGTGATCAGTGACACCAGCCTTTGGCTGTTATGGCAAAAGCAAGGACTGTTTTAAATACCCCAGCCAGGAGGGCAGATGGCTGGAGACGGCACCTCTGCGCATTGCAGGACACTACACTTAGATGAGAACGAGAGGAATATTCCCCCTCCTCCTTTTACATCTGAAACATTTTCCCCCTCAAGGGATTTCCAGTATCTTATACGTGAAGGCGCTTTGAAGTACCACAGAGTGGTATTGCTCATCATTCCAGTAAAGATAGTAAATAAGCAGCAGTATTTTGCTGATCCTTTTCCTTTTGCTTTACAAACAAAAGGTCAGAGTCACTAGCCCAGTTTTATGAGTGGGGAGAAAGGGAGACTCACAAGATGCTCTGGAACATCATCAGAAACATCAGCACATGAACCAGACAAGAAACCCCATGCTACAGGACTTCAGAGTAACCATGCTGGGCCATCCAGCCTCCAGATAAATCAGCAGCTTCCATCCATTAGCAGCCAGCTAGCAGTGCAGAAAGAGCATGAGAACAAGGTAAGCACAGAGCAACAGTTCTCCCTGCTGTCCTTTTCCACATTGCAGCACCCCACTGCACCTGAAGACCACATGGAAAATGCATAACCATAGAAGAGTTAGGGTTGTAAAGGACCTTAAGATCATCCATTTCCAACCCCTTGCCTGAGCAGGGACACCTCACCCTAGATCATGTCACCCAAGGCTCTGTCCAACCTTCCAGGGTCACCAGAATACTGCCAGGGATGGGGGAGCCACAGCTTCTCTGGGCACCCTGTGCCAGTGTCCCACCACCCTCATAGTAAATAACTTCTTCATATATAACCTGAACTTCCCCTGTTTCAGTTTGAACCCATCATCTCTTGTCCTATGGCTACAGTTCCTGACAAAGAGTCCCTCTCCAGTATTGTCCTTTCTGGATTTCACTTCCTTAAAGCAGTTTCATCCATAAAATCCCAGGGCAGCAAGTCCCCCATTTATCATACACGAGGTGAAAAGACCTTTTATACCCTTCACTTTACAATTAGGAGATTTTCATTTCAAATCTATGCATGTCTTTGCTTCATAAAGGAGTTGTTCAAACAAATGCATCACCACTGATATTAAACAAGGCCCTCTTGAGAAGAAGGTTATCTGCCTGCATCACACAACACAAGAGACCTCAATTCTTATTGAGCACTTGCAGCAGAAACCAAAGTAAGAAACTCAGGGTTTAGGTTTGATTTATGGCTGCAAGAGCAAACCATTTGGAGCAGACAGCTCTTTGTGTGTTGTCTGCCCCCGACTGCTCCCTGCTTCCAACAGTAACACAGGAGAAGCACAACCTCCAAGTCACCAGTGAGCTCAGAGCAGCTCCTCTGCAGTGGTGGCACAGCAAGAGCCTCCCATGCAGAACTGTAAGCCCTTGAGAAGCAGTGCTCAATGCTGCTGCATCAGGAGCATCTCCCCCCTTCTTCTCTCGGCATCACAGCACCGTTTAAAGCACCACTTCACCCCAAAACAGGTCTGGGATACTACTCTAGAAGAGGAGATGATGCAGAAGGCATTGGGGGAATAGAGCATGTCACCACTGAGCCCAGCTGGGAGAGACTAATTGAGATTGCTGCTCCTTTAAATTTTCTCTCCTCAAAGTCCCTGCCAGATGCATACTTGAGATAAGGCTTCTCTCTACCACTTCTCCAGCAGCAACCTAATACCAGGAAAGCTTTCCTGTGATCCCAGGAATTAAGGGAGGATCTAGAGGAACTATTTCCCAGCCCATTACTGCAGCAAAGGTGAGCTCAGGCTGGAGAATGCGATTAAAGCAATGCGCTGGGCTGAATGTGCTCACCCGCTGTAGAAGCTCCCCTTAGCAAACACCCCCTCTGAGTGCAATGGGCATCCCTGGTCCCTCCCCTCCTCAAAAAGAGGGCATTTCGTTACGCAGAGTTGCAAAAAGCCAAAGGAAGTGAATGTCACCAGGGTGGTTCTGTTCTGAGCGCTCATTTGCTTATTACCCAGAAGCCACTTCCACATGCCTTGTTTTACATCCACTCTTTAAAAATACCTCCCAGATTTCAACACACGTTCATCCGTGGTAAGGGCCCAATCTCACTAATATTTACCCTTCCACAGCAAGAATAAGCATTCAAAACACACCATTTCTTACTACAGGTCCCATTAGAAGTTAAAGCGCTGCTGCAAACAGTAATGCACCATAAGACAGGCTGGGAAAAGAGCTGCATTTTGGTTTCCACAAGGTGAAAGTGTCCCTTTTGCTTTGCTTCCTGCATATTTAGCACAGTGTTACTGTAGAAAGGAGCTGCTTTCACCCTTAGAAGCAGCTTTTGGCAGTTTGTGTCTCTGCTGCTGTTCCATTGTGGGCAGGGACAGCAGGAACTTTAGCCTCAACTCATGCAAACACAATCCTTTGCCTGCTTTGGGATCGCCTCATGCAGTGCACACAGCAATGTATTTTGCTCAGCTGAATGACCAAAGGCTAAGTATGATCATCAAACCTCACAGAGGCAAACTACAAACCTTACATTAAAGATCTGAGGCCACAGAGAGAAAATATCTAGAAGGATTAAACCTGAGCCTTCCATTTGTTGAAATCTTCCTTATTAGAGTCTGTCAAAGGAAACAAACCTGATTTCGGGGAAACATTAATCCTCAGAACCTCCTTTGTTCTTCCAGCCCCAGAAAAGACTGAAACACACAAGCCAGGAGGTGGATTTGCTGTTGCAACTCTATCGCAGATGAGGCAATCGCTGAAGTTTTAACCCCTCCACCCACACTGCGTGATTATCTAACCTTTGTGAATGAAATCAACTTTTCCTAGACCAGCCCTGAAGAATGAGATATATTCAAAGTATGCTGAGAAACTGGGTTGGTCGTTCCCAGAAATGTGGTATTCTTTTTAATGAATCACTGCTCACAAATACCTTCTGAGCTGGAACTTAAAAATATCCCGTTTCTATTCAGTGTGTCACGTTATTCATTGGGAAACCAGTTTTATCCTCTGCTTAGGAGCGCTTTACTATTAACTCATTACTCCAACCCCCAGAGTGATAACTCTAAAGACACTAGAGCTACAGGTTCCAGCCTCTACTCTCCTTCACTAAGGCACTCCACAACTCAAACAGACCTTGTACAACAAGGGGAGAGCTTATAACAGTCTTCCAGTGCCTAAAGAGGTTACAAGAAACCTGGAGAGGGACTTTGGAGAAGGGATGTAAGGACAGGACAAGGGGGAATGGCTTTAACCTGCCAGAGACTGAGATGAGCTCTTAGGCAGAAGAGGGTGCTGAGGTGACAGCACAGGGTGCCCAGAGAAGGTTTGGATGCTCCATCCATGGCAGAGTTCAAGGCCAGGTTGGACACAGGGGCTTGAGGCAACCTGCTCTAGTGGAAGGTGTCCCTGTTCGTGGAGCTGGATGAGCTTTAAGGTCCCTTTCAACCCAAACCATTCCAGGATTCTCTGAACCAGCATCCTAACTACAGAGCTTTGTAAAACCAGAGCTTGAAAGGTTTAGGAGTACAGACCAGAGAGAAGCTCCAGTGAGGAACTGGGAGTGAGCCCAGAGCCCAAGCTCAGGCAGGGGCATCATTGCTTACATCACTGATACTTTGTAGGGCTTGGAAAAGCCTGAGCAGCCAGGTTGGAAAAGATGGATCTTCCCAGCAAGGCTGCACTTTCAGTGGGGTTACCCAGAGCTGGTAAAACTGCTCCTCACCCCGCACAGAACAAGGCTTTCAACCAAACAGAAAGACATGCTTTGGAAGGCAGAGGCCCATGGTTTGATTCCCAACCTGCCTAGGGACAATAGTGACAACCATAGCTTGAGCAAAGATCAGCATTAAGGGGAGCTTTAAAGCTTGTGTCAAGTTCTCTCATTCAAACTTGGTGTTTTCAAGCACAATCCTTAAACGAAGAAGCAAGCAGAGGCCTGCTCCTCCCCAGCCTCCTGGAAAAAGCTTGTCCTTGGCTCTGAATGCAGCGGGTTTCCAAAGGCACTCTATCAGATATCTACCATGCTGCTGGTGGTATCAGTGGACAGATTTTAGGTTTGGGTTGGTTATAACGGAATTTTGGATTCAACTCTGTATGGATTCCTATGACAAAACCCCACTCAAGGTCACTAAGGGGCACATCAGAATGCGAGGTGCTGCAATGCTGTAGATGGGTGGGAAACAGAACTATTCCCCTTCCACACGTGACCGAGCTTCGAGGCTCGGGTACTTCCCATAAAGCAACATCAGCTCTGTCACAGGGCAGCACACACACATGGTGCTGGCTTCTCACATCTTCCACTTTCAACTTTTCCAGCTCATAAGCCATGGGGAAGGACACACAAGGGAGGGCTGGAGTGTTCCATCAGTTATGGGACCACTGTGTGCCACGGTGTGCTTCATCATTAACATCATCTCATGTCCACCAACATCTGGTCTGATCTAGGCAGAAGTGCCCAATTCTGTTGTTGCTACTCACAGAAGTAAACCAGTGATGCCAAATGGAAAACCTGTGTCAGGAAAACAATACTTCTCCAACAGGAAGGCCTTTAAGGTCAAATAATAGCTAACAGGGAGAAGCTGCAATCCCTTACCTTTCTCTATAGGACATCAGCTATTTGTATCTCAAAGGAGTGACCCCAACACAAACCTAATCACTGACAAGGTGCAACCCCAGGGACATTCCTTAACAACTTATTTTTCTTAACAACTTATTTCTTATTATATATGCTGTGCAGGGGGTTGGAGCTAGATGATCCTTAAGGTCCCTTCCCCCCCAAACGATTCCATGACTCTATGGCCTGAGCTCACCAGGAGCTCAGTGAATTTGACAAAACCACCCCCTATCCCGTTACACCCTCCAAAGCTTCTTTTCAGAGTGCCTAGGGATTTAATGAGGAAAACACTTCCCAGAGCATCCCACACAGCCTTACCCCAAGTAGTTGTGGGGTTTAGTTGATAGCCGAGGGGCTTCCGCAGCTCCTTAGAGCACCCAGACACACTGAAGGGTGTAGGGCAGGAAGACGGGAGGGAGAAGGCGCTTCCATGAGCCTGTGCTCAGCACATTGATGCCAAACCCATCACACAGCAAAGGCAGGGAGGGACCCCGGTTCCCCAGCACAGGGGGACCCCGCAGCATCCCTTTTTCTCCCCAGCTCCCCCAAGCCATTACCCCAGCACGGGGCTCTGCTCCCCTCAGGAGCAGACAGCACCCCCTCCCTAAGCCATGGCTCCAGAAGGGGCCGGGCCGGTGTCACCCCACGGCTGAGGCCGTGCCCTTGCTCCCGGCCCCACACCGGAACACCGGGTCCCACACCTCCGTGGCTCATTATGTGGCAGGAAACACCGCCCGGCTCAGCCAAGGGCTCACTATTTGGCAAGGGCCTAGCGGCCCACCCCAGAGCCTCTACCTACCTCCCAGCAATAAGAGGCGGGCTGGGAGGCCCGGGGGGTCCCCGGTCGCCCCGCTCGCACTCACCCCTCGCCGCGGCTTGTCCCGTTCGGCCCGCTCGGCTCGTTACCACCAGGGCGGGCCAGCCCGGCCGTCCGCCATTCCACAGCTCCCCCTCCCTGCCCTGCCTGAGCCTGGCCCCGCCTCCTCCCGGCCGCAGGGCCGACGCGCCATTGGCCAGCGTGCCAAGGATGCTGCCAAACTATTGGCTACACTGGCTGTCCATCAAAACCGCGCTACGCTACTTGCGTACGGAACTGGAGCAGCGGAAAAACCCCACCCAAGGCGGCAGCGCAAAGAGAGTAAACAGGAGGGAATGTACCATTAGGGGAGGTAGGCGGGGGGGAGCCTCGGGAGAGTTTGGAATAAATTCCAGGGGGAATTTCACCACTCAAAGCCACAACATCTTTAAATCATGCATCTAATTCTGTGAGGGACACAGATCAATATCCTTCCAGGTGTTTGGAGGAAAGGAGTTTGTCTCTTCTGCCCTCCCCGGGAGAGCTCGCGTTTGGTATTGCCTTTCGCCTCTATGGTCTCACGCCCAGAGAGGAAAGTTCCACCTGGGGGAGCGGGGGAGTCACTCCAGGGCGGGAGGGGGCAAGTGGAGGTGGGGCGGGGGGGTCCAGGTTGGGGGTCAGGGCTGGGAGCTGTGGGGCAGGAGTGTGGGGTGGGGGTTAACGGACGGGGCTCGGGGGCAGGAGGAGGAAAGGTGAAGGGATGGGGGGCCCCCATTCACCTCCAGCCCCCAAACCAGGGCAGGGTGTCCTGAGACCCCATCTGATTCCAGCCCCCAAACAAGGGTTCCGGGGGGAGGTGGGGGGCATGGCTTAAATGAGCCTGGTTTAAAGACTGGGGCTGGCAGTGGGACAAGAGGATGAGTCCCACTCGCTGCACATGGCCATGCATCCTGGTCCCCCCATCACTGCGCCGCTTAGGGGTCCTTGGCAGCATCCTACAGCTCAGCCTGGTCCTCAGCAGAGCCAGGGTGATGCTCATGGCTGCAGAGCAGGGTGAAGGGTACCAGAACACCAAGCTCTGGATGCTCAAAGTGCGTTAAACCAAACCACGGGGATTAAATCACTGCTGCTCCCGTTGAGAAGCCAACAGATCCATGTCATCACTGCCGTGGGCATCACCGATGGGCACAATCATCCTGAGTCTCTCTATCACTGTTCTCATCCCCTTTGGCCTCTCCTGGGCACACACATGTGCTGCAAACACCCATTTCTTGCCCATTTTGCATTATCCCTCCCCGTTCAGTGCAATGCTCAGAAACTCGTGGTGCTCCCAGCACCCCCGGGCTCCCCATCCTGCCCCAGCACCCCACATCCCAATCCTATGGGTGCAATGCAAAGGGTGAGGTGCTGCTGGAGGCTGCTCAGCTCCAGGTTTTCCAGGCTGCCAGCAAGCTGTTCCCTTGAAGAAGAGCTGCTTCTATCTCAAGGTGTCACAGCCTCAAGGGAACCACCTAATCTGTATCTGCACTGCAACCTTTATCTCTCCCCGGCTGTGCGAGAGGCTCTGTTTATAGCTGCCAAATAATACCTGCTAAATTGCAGGAGCCAGCCCCCTCCCTGTACCCCTTGACACTTGTGTCTGTACAAGAGGGATGCTCTCGCCTGCCTGGTGCCTCCCTGCATCCTGCTGGAGGTAAAGGATGCTCTAGGGGATGGGGAAGGGCAGTTGGGCTGCTCCTGCCTCCCTCCTAAATGGGCTTCAGCCACATCCAAGCCCCTGATAACCCCCTGGCACAAATCGTTTCCCCCCTCCAGGTTCATCCCAATCCCTTTTCCTCAGCCTGGGCTTTGCTCCTGGGGAAATGAGGTGGGACCCAGCTTGTCCAGCCTCCTGGAAGAGGGGTCATCCTTCATGACACCTTATCAGAGCCCATGTGCCAGCCTCACGCAAGGGATGCAATGGGGCACATGGGATGAACAGGGTGTACAGGATGCCTGGGACATGAATGGGATGCACAAGGTAGCTGGGATGCAATGGGGCACCAGGGATGGGCAGGGAGCACAGGACACATGAGATGCGCAGGGTGCATGAGGTGCCTGGCATGCAGCGGTACACTGGGATGAATGGGATGCACTGGGACACCCAGGGTGGATGAGATACACTTAGACCTCCAGGATGGATGGGACGCACATAAGATGTGGTGGTGCAGTGGCACACTGGGATGGATGGTATGCACTGGGACCACCGGGATGGTGGGATGTACTGGGGCCACCGGGATGATGGGATGCAGTGGGACCGCTGGGATGATGGGATGCACTGGAACACCCGGGGTGGATGAGATACACTTGGACCTCCAGGATGGGTAGGACGCACACAAGATGTGGTGGTGCAGTGGCACACTGGGATGGATGGGGTGCACTGGGACAGCCGGGATGGTGGGATGCACTGGGGCCGCTGGGATGGTGGGATGCACTGGTGCCGCCGGGATGGTGGGATTCACTGGGACCGCTGGGATGGTGGGATGCACTGGGACACCCAGGGTGGATGAGATACACTGGGACC
This sequence comes from Myiopsitta monachus, assembly GCA_017639245.1. Taxonomy (NCBI): domain Eukaryota; kingdom Metazoa; phylum Chordata; class Aves; order Psittaciformes; family Psittacidae; genus Myiopsitta; species Myiopsitta monachus. The sequence goes on along the minus strand of CM029917.1, from coordinate 1,743,385 downwards.
GCCGGGATGGTGGGATGCACTGGGACACCCAGGGTGGATGAGATACACTGGGACCGCCGGGATAGTGGGATTCACTGGGACCGCCGGGATGGTGGGATGCACTGGGACCGCTGGGATGATGGGATGCACTGGGACCGCCGGGATGGTGGGATTCACTGGGACCGCTGGGATGGTGGGATGCACTGGGACCGCCGGGATGATGGGATGCACTGGGACACCCGGGGTGGATGAGATACACTGGGACCGCCGGGATGATGGGATGCACTGGGACACCCGGGGTGGATGAGATACACTGGGACCGCCGGGATGATGGGATGCACTGGGACCGCCGGGATGATGGGATACACTGGGACCGCCGGGATGATGGGATGCACTGGGACCGCCGGGATGGTGGGATGCGCAGGTCCCCGGGCCAGCGTGGCGCCGGGCAGTTGCTGTTGCGCTGACATTTCCTAATCAGCTGTAACCCCGGCGCAGAGCCGCCCGGGCTCGCTTTGCTGTCTTGTCTCCATGGAGACTCCGCAACCTTTGCTCACTCGTTAATGGTATCGCAGCAAACGAAACTCCAGCGCCGCGGAGCCTTCCCCTCCCGGCCCCGGCGGGCACCCGCGCCTCTCACCTCCAGCTCCGGCCCCTCCCGCCCCCGGCGATGAAAGGGACGAGTCCTTGTTAGCGGAGGACCCGGCCACGCTGGGCCGAGCCGGGGGCAAGCTCTGACGGTGGCGCGAGGGGGGGGGAGCCGCCGCCACCGCTGGCCAAAACACGGGCCCGGCGCTTGTGTTGCGGTGGCAGCAAGGACGGGCTCTGCCCATGCAGGATACAGCCCCTCGCTGCCTGATGTATTGAGCGCGGCCATTGGATCCCTCATTGCACCTACCAAAAAGCCACCGGCACCCAACGCTCATGCTCAGGAGCAGCGAGTGGGAGCGAGCTCCATCCTCCCCAGTGTCCTGCTCGCGCTGCTTCTGTTTTCACATTAACATGGGAAAGATGCCCATTACCTGCTTCCAGATAATGACTATGATTAGGCAGAGCTCTGCTGCCAGCCGAGATCTGAAGGATTTCTGTGCGCTCCAGCAGCGCTCGCCGGTGCAAAAACAAGAGCCACAAAGTCTAAATAAATGACTAAAGGAAGGGTGTGGGGAAGCAGCTCTAATGATGAGCTTTTGGTGGTGGCGGTGGTGCTGGCTTCAGCCTGGCTATGGGCAAGGGGGGATAGGAGAGGAGCTGCCCTGTGTTTGCGCCCCACGTTTGAGCAGGGTTTGGCTGGAAATGGGGGGATTTGAAGGCAAAACACAAGGTGTGTGCTTGGAAGGGGCAGTGTAATGAGTGAGGTTGTCCTTGGGCTCCCCGGGCCCTGCAGGAAGAGCTGTGATGGGTGTCCTTGGGTATCTCCATCCCCAGACCTGCTGTTCATGGGTACCTGGCTCAGCTGGACCCTCCTCATCCTCCTCATCCTCCTGCTCCCCTTACCAGAGCCTATGTTGATCTCATTCATGTCTCCACGTGACAGTATGCTTCTAACCCCTGCGCCTCTGGGGATGCCCCTTAGCGTATCATCCCATGGCACATAGCCCCAGCAAGAAAAGGGGACCACAGCCCTGTTTGTCCCCATCCTGCAGAGGTGCTGGGGTGGCAATAGGAACATTCCCCTTTATCCTGGTGCAAGACCCTCATCCAAGCACCCACAGCCCCAGCACACGCTCAGCATCCATCCATCCATCAGGATCCATCCCAGGCTGCCTGTGCGGAAGCAGGGAGCTCTGATTAGGCACAATTCCCAGCGATGGAGGCTTCTTCCTTATTTCTTCCCCCCTCAGTGATAACAAATAATAATATAATCCCCTTAATCCCTCCCCCAGGAGCAGGGAAGCTCTGTGCTTCTGCCACTGCTGATAACCCACACAGCTGGGACCCCCCAAAAACCACTTGGTCTCATGCTTTGTCCCCCAAAATGCCATGTCCTGCCCCTGGCTCCCCCACATCACCCCCAGATCCCTCACCCAGCCCCACAGCCAGCATCGCTCCCACCTCCATCCCACAGGACATGGCTGGAAAAAGCCACCATCACCCAACAGAGCCCCACCCAGGACCCCCGGAGGGGCTCTGCTCCCTTTACAGCAGGGATGTGGTCAAGCCCCAGGCAAGGGGGAGAGGGTGGTGGGGGGGGGGGCATCCCCCTGCATCCCTCCGGTCCTCCCCAAACACCTTAGTGCTTTGGTTTAGGAACATGGGTGCAGGCAGCATCTCCTCCCACCTCAGTGGGACCCCAGATCCTGTCCCCCCCACCCCATCAGTGGGTGCTGGGAAGGAATCCAAGCATCCAGCAGCCAAACCCTCCTCCTTCCCCATGGACCCCAGCCTGCCCTGCGCATACAGCCCACCCCCTCGGTGCCAACTCCCCCCGCGGCCATCCTCATCCAGCCGGTATTAACAGCAACCCCTGCAATAGCCTTTGCTTTGATTCCCTGCCTTTGCTGGCCCCTGCTCTGCTGATCTCAGCTCCTCCGGCTCCAGAACGCCTTTTCCAGTCACTGGAGAGCGGAGACCTCTTGGAATGGCTCTGCCCTGGGCTGCCCCTTCCTCCCGCTGCAGAGCGCACCCACAGCACCCATGTGCCATGCGGCGAGCTGGGTGCCATCCGCCCCGGGTGATTTAGAAGGCGCCAGGCTGGGCTTTATTAAACTCGAGTTAAAAGCCAGAGCCAGGGCACAGAAGGGGGGATTAAATCGCTCGAGGGGGAATGTTAATGGACTCCAGAGCTCTCTGGCCGGCTGGCGGCTGGGCTCAGGCCAGGCTGGGATGAATGGGGCTGGGCAGACGCAGCCCTGCGGCGGGTGCAATGAGTATGTCGGGGCTCAGGGGGAGCTGCTGCGGGCTGGGGGGACGTGGAAATCTCCTCCAAGGGCCTTGCCCTTCCTCTGGGAACAGCAGGGGTAGTCTGGTTCCTCCAGCTGGGATCCACGCTGCTGGCGCTGAGGCTGTTCGTGCAGCAGGGATGCGCGGGATGTCCCCGGGGAGCAACGGCGTCACCCCGCATCCCTCCACAAGGGTCCTGGATGCGGGCAGCGGGGGGTGGCAGCAGCTTCGGGGGACTACAGCAGGGTGGAAGGGGCTGGGGATGCTGGTGTTGAGGTGCTGGTGGCCCCCGGCTCAGGATGCTCCCCACTCCTGCTGCCAGATGCACTGGATTGCAGGTCCGACGTGGGAAATCGCCTCCCTTCCTCGTTAGCTTGTGATTAGCATGTCAAGTGGTTGAAGTTGGTGGGTATAAAGGATGCAAGCTAAGAATAATGGCTTCAATTTCCTTCACGGCACAGCCATTAATTTGAAGAGGAAGGGGGTGGCCAAATCTCCTGGTCAGATCCAAGAAGCAGGATGAAGGCAGGGACCTGCTGCTGCCCCCCGCCCCGGCTCCCACTGCAGGGCTGGGGTGGGTGGCACAGCCCTCATCCTGCTCCAGGTACCAGCGGATGGCAGCAGAGCTGGGTGCTGTGTGCTGCTACGGGGGTGAGCTTGGCATGGGCATTGACATTCCATGCGCCAAAGGGATGCTGGAGCCAGGTCTGGATGTGCATTCATGTGCAGCATCCCCTGCCCTGGCACATTCCTCATGGGATAGGGGGCATTTTCCCAGCCTTATGCCCTTGGATCTGTTTCCAGGCCATGGGCAGGCAAATTCCTGCCTTGTTTCCAAAGGGATGGAAAAAGCCGGAATGGTGGCACAGCTCTTCCTGCTCATGGTAGCAGCACAATGAGCCTCCTTCCAGCTCCATTCTCTATGGCTCTGGGGTCAGCCCTGGACCCCTCTTGCTTGGGATGTGGAGCATCCCTCATCCCACTGTCCTTGCAGCATCCCTGGGCTCCGAGCAGCACCATCGCCTGCTCCAGCATCGCTACCACCATGAGAGGCCAGAAACCTCCTCCCTGCTTCATTAACATAATAATTTCCATCATGTACAGGTACAGCCACATGTGGGGGACCAGGATTCCCTTGTCCTGCTCATCCCGCATCCCCTGGGCACTGTGTGACCCCATGGCTGAGTGCCCCCATGAGCATCCCTCAGGGGCCTTTGCTAAAGAAATAGCCAAATAACCATTTTCCACCTCGATTTTGACATCTTTTCTCCTTTTCTCCCACTATCCGAAGCAACCTTTGCTGGCCAAACCCAGCAATCAGCCCCATCACGAGGCTTTTCAGCCTCTGAAGCAGCGCTCGCTGCTCGAGAGGGAGAATTGAAGCTTAAAGAATAAGAACTAAATGAAGTCAATGAAATCAAGCTGTGCTCCAAGCACTGGACATCCTGGTGAGGCTGTGGCCTGCCAGGCCATGCCTCCCAGTGGGATTTGCCTATCTCCCAGTGGGATTCCTTTCCCTGTTCACCCCAGTGCCGTCCTCATTTGTGCCTGCCTTACCTGGCCGTTAATGCAGCCACAGTGGGTTTTGTCTTCCTTTAGCGCTGCTTAAATTTGATGGTTGTGGGGAGCATCACTTTGGAGACAAGGAGGTAATGGGCATGAACCCCTAAAGAGCCCTCCAGGAGTAGCATTACCTTTTAGGATGCGTACAAGATGGGCACAACCATGGCATGGAGATCATAGTCCCCTGCCTCAGTTTTCCTCACTAAGCAATGTCAAGATGGGGTTGGTATTTGGTGCCCACCTGGGTGAGAGCACAACCTTGGGGTGACTCCCCCAAAGGATGGGAGGCACCGTTTGTGCCAGACATGAGCAGCATCCCCAAGGACAGCTCCTGCACCTGCTCCCATGGGCAGCATCCTAGCCTGGATGCTGGGAATGGCCCATGGGAGCAATGGAGCTCACTGGGTGAAGCTCCAGCATGGGGCATTAGGGGTGCAAGTGCCCCCCTGCAAGCTCCTGTGTCATCATACACTTGCACAGCTCTTAGAGGGAGTGCGTGTGTGGGTGGAAATAGAGCCTCCATCACATTCCCAGCCACCTTAACCTGGGATACAGGGACTGGCACACACACCCCCCCCCCCAATCCTGCATTGAGAGTGGGTCTTAGGGGGGGCTGCACAGCATCAGGCTCTCTTTGCTGGTCCCCAAGGCCACCATTGGGATTGGGTCCCCCCCCAGTGCTCTCCTTGCACAACACTGACATCTCCCTGGGCTGCGGCAGCGCTGGCAGGCCCCCCCCCCCCCCCCCCCCCCGCCATCAGTATGCGCCATGTGTTCCTCTCCATAGCAACCTCCTGCCTCCCCCCGGCCCCCCCATTGCTGCACAAGCACTTCACTGCAGCAGCCCTGACCCCGCCGGGATCACCAACCTCTCCCACCCACAGGTAGCTGGTCCCCCCCTTCCAAACCACCCCTCTCCTCTCCCACAGGATGCTGCAGCCTTCATCTGCCCAGTCCTGGAAGTTGGATTTATTTGTGAGTGTTCTTTTTCGGGGCTTATTTTCCTCATTTTTGCACCTTTACAGTTCCCATCCATCACCTCCATATGGTGGAGACTCTATTTCCCCCACTCCTGGGTGCCCTATGGATGCCAGAGGGGGTGGGCACCCGTCCCACCCAGACAAGCAGTAACTGATTCACACACAGCCCTGCGCCACCCCATTGATGTCAACCACAGTGGGACTCCCTCTTCCACTGCAATTAGGCTGGATTCTGGCATTCCCCCCTCAATTCCAGGTGGGAACAGCCCCCTCCTGCCATCTTCCCTCCCTCCCCCAAAGCAAGAAGGCAGCGGCCATGGCTCAATATAGAGGATTCTTTTTAATATAAAAAAAGTGCCTATTAAAAATTCCTTCCTAAAGAACACAAAAACCAGGCGAGGGGATGGGGGGGACGGGGGACGGGGGCACCGGGGCGGTTCTCTCTGGCTGGGGATGGGCAGCATGGGGCTGTTTGGACCAGATATGGGGCAGTTTACTCCTGTTTTTTGTTAATTTTTAGCCATTTCAGGGCATTTTCCTCTCTTCTTGGTTGGGTTTGGGTTTTAGGGGCTTTTCTGACCAGATTTGGGGTGTTCTCCCCCTGTTTCTTATTCATTTTTAGCCCTTTCAGGGCATTTCCCCCTCTGTTTTCCACGTTGGGTTGGTTTTGCAGAGTCCACAAAGCTCTACAGAGCCAAACCCTTGGTGGGGACACACATACCTCACACACGGAGGGGACAGAGGAGCCCAAAGCCCCCCACTGGCACCCACCCACACCCACACCCTGAGCTCATCACTGCATTGGGGACCACAGTGCCCCCCGTTGCCCCCTCCCAACCTCCCCACCAAAGGCTCTGGAATCCAGTTCTCTCCTGATATTTTTTCTCCTTTTTTTTTTTTTTTTAATTTTCTGATGATTTTTTTCTGTTAAACTCTTTTTTTTTTTTTTTTCTCTCTTTTTTTCATACAAATTTGGGTCTTTGGGTGCATCCTGCCAAGAATCCCACCCCCACCCCCACCCCCACCTCCCAAACCCCCTCTTCTTCAGCATCAGCATCATAAAAATAAGACCTCAAGTCCTGGGCATTAAAAAAAGGCAACGGAAAGCCACGGGACCCATGCGGGAGCTGCACACCACAAAACCACAGCAGAGGTACAGAATGCAATATACAAGACACGATTTATAATAAAACATTATATACAATAAATAGGTTATTGTTCCTTTTTTTTTTTCTTTCTCATTTTTTAGGTCGATTTGAGCTGTAAATAAATCTTTACTCAGTGCATACGGGTGGGTTTTTGCTCTTCTCTCCTGCATATTCACCTCTCGGCCGCTCCGTTGCTTCTCCCTCCGGTGCGTGGCTCTGTCTTTTAGTATTTAATGTGAATTTTCAGCTTTTTAGGATTTTCTTTTTCTCCTTAAACATTATTTTTTTCTGGGTTTTTTTTAAGCTTTTCTTCAAAAGTATTTACAATTGCTGGTTTTGTGCAGAAAATGAAAATTCCCTCCGATAAAAACCCCAAAAGGAAACGGTTAAAAGAGTCCCCTCCGAGAGAGAACGCGGCGCCGGCGCCACGGCCGAGGCGGGGGCCAAGCGGGGGGCGACGGGGCCGGGGTACACCCCCACCCCCAGCAGCGCCCTCCTCTCCTCTCTGCTCCGGCAGCCAGGATGGGTGCTGTGGCTGGTGGGGAAAGGGGAGAGATGGGTCAGTGCCCCCCTGCGTGCCAGGGAGACGGCTCAGTGATGGGGCATCTGCTCGGTGAGGATGGGGGACAATGGGGGTTAAGGGAGCCCATTCATGCACCCAGGGGTTTGGCAGCCAGGTACCCATGGGGTTCTGCCCACCCTCCGTCCAGCACCCACATACCCAAGGGTCTGGCACCCACGTACCCAAGGGTCTTGGTGCTCTGCCCATCCTCCATCTGGTACCCGGGGATTTGGGGTCCTGCCCACCCCTCATCGGGCACCCACATATGCAGAGGTTTCGGGTCCTGCCCACCCCTGTCTGGTACCCATATATCCAGGGCTCTGGGGCACCCCACATCCCAGCTCCAGCACCCAGCACCCCACAACCCATGGTCCAGCACCCCACATCCCAGCTCCATCCACCCACAGACACTGGGGCATTCGGGGTCCCCAGTTTGATGTTTGGCCATGGGGCAACACCCGGATCAAGTGCTTGCAGCTCAAAAGGGGCTGGGAGCACCCAGTCGGTGAGCCTCACTGGAAACCCCATTGGAAAGCACAGAGCACCCAGCACCCACCCCCACCCCATCTTCCGGGAACGCTGAGCACTGGGTGGGCACAGGGATGCGTTGGCACTTACCGGGCAACGGTGGCATCTCTGAGCCCCTCTGGCGAAGCTGCCAGAGCCTGGTGGGGGTCAGCGCTCCCAAACACCCATTGGCATCCATCCGGCACGGCACGGAAAGCACCCCGGCAAGGGAGCAGACGGGGAGGGAAAACAAGAAACAAAAGATCCCCAAAGCGGCTCCCCCCGGGGGCAGCCAAGGGGCTGCCCTTGTCCCCTGGCCAGGCTGCAGGCAGGGGGCACCAATGCTGACCCCCATGGCCACCTCCTGCCTGCGCCCTGCCTGCGTCCCTGGGCTCGGTGGGGCTGCGCCATCCATCCATCCATCCATCCATCCATGCGTCCATCCATGCGATTGTCCTGCTGCGGGGCGGGAGGAGGGCGGCATGGCCGAGAAGCAGAGCCAGGCAGTTGGCAGGCGGAGCAGGATTAAGTGCGGAGCAGGGAGAACACGGGGGGGGGGTTTCGCTCTTCGTCCATTATTAATGTTTTTTTATCCTTTCATTTCACTTATTTTTGATCTTTTTAATCATTTTTTTCCTTTTTTTTTCTTTTTTTTTTCTTTTTTAAATTTTTTTGGGTGTTTTTTGGGGTGTTTTTTTATAGAAAACAAACAAACGGTTCCAATCCCAGTTAAATACAGAACTTGAAAAGTGTTCCAGAAAAAAAGTGCTGGCTAAATTACCTCTGCAAAAGAAACACAACACAGAGAGAGGAGGGGGGGAGACACACGATGAGGAGACCCTGCGTCCCCCGCCACCACCTCCCCACCACCACCTCCGGGCTCTCCCCCACCTACCCTGTAACAAAACCTCGTCGTCCGGTTGGCACGTCTGCAGACACTACAATGAGGTGACGGTAAAAGTGTCCTCGGGGTGCTGTTGCTCTACCATGGGTCCCAAAAACCCGCTCTTCTGGGTGGGGGCCATGACGGGGTGCCCTTGGGGTGCAAAACTGGGGTACCTGTAGTTGTCCTGCAGCTGCAGCATTGAGTCTCTCGGTACGGGGGAGATGTTCAAGTCATTGATCAAGGGACAAGCGTAGGGACCCCGGTGATGAGCCCGCGACATCTCCAAGGGCTCCTTCTCGCCCTTGGAGGGGTGGGTGCTGCTGGGGCTGCTCAAGTGGGGGTTCAGGCACGGGGGGTCCGTCCTGCCCATGAAGTCTACCAGCATCCCGGCCCCTGCTTTGCCGTCGTACGAGGGGCTGCGGGTGCTGGCGTTGGGCGAATACCAGTACGGGGGGTTTTTGCAACTAGGGGACTCGTAGTGCGCTTGAGGCATGGGGAGATCGCGGCAAGCCAAGTGCGGGGCCTGCGGCAGGGCCCCCCCCTGCATGCTGTGCTTGAGCGAGTCGCAGGCGGGCAGCTTGCGCAGGGTGCCCGCCCGCAGGTCCTCCTTGAAGGCCAGCGTTGGCGAGCAGTTGGGCGAGAAGGCTTTCTGCAAGCCGGCCTCGAACACAGTCTGCTGGCCGGGGGTCGCCAGCTGGGGCGGGAGGGCAGGGAAGTGCTTGCTCTCCAAATCCGGCTGCCCCAGCCCGGGGGAGTCGCTCTGGAACCCCTGCACGAAGGTCCCATCCGAGGGAGTGGAGGGGTTCATGGAATAGGGGCCGGCGTAGTCGCAGGGGTCCCGCTCGCCCACCCCGAAGCCCCGGGACTGGGAGGGCAGGGGGGACATGCTGCTGTCCCCGCTGTAGTAGTCTAAGCCCAGGTCCGTGCTCTCCTGGAAGAGGGGGTTCACTGCTTGCGACTTGGTATGGAACTTGGCTTTGCCCGTCCCCCTCTCCTTCTTGGAGGCGCAAGCCCCCCGGGAGCCCCGGGGCTGCCGGGGTCCCGTGCTCCTCTTGGAGGGGTACACGGAGGAGGAGGAGGAGGAGGAGGAGAAGTTGAGGTGGGAAGTGTCGAACATGTCCACCTTCTTCCGCCGGCCTCGCCCGGGCTTGGAGTTGCTCTGGAAGAGGACACTCTGGTTCCAGTTGTAGCCCGGGGCAGAGGATGCCTCATTCCAGTCCATCATCAGCTTCTCCAGGCTGGAGAGGCTGGACTGGCCCTCACTGGAGGACGCCTCGCTGTTGGCGCGCCGGTAGCTGGCCGGTTGGTTGAACTGGGTGCTGTCGGAGGAGGACTCGGAGAAGGTCTCCGAGACCGTCTGCTGCTTGGCTTTCTGCGGGGTGTAGTTGGAGATGTCCAGGATGACATTGGGCTCATTGAGGTGACACTCAAAGCCCGGGTTGTAGAGCTGGCTGAAGGCCTCCGAGCTCCAATCCAACCCACCATAGCCCTGCCGGAAAGCCCACGGCGCGGCGCTGGGGAACTGCCGGCAGTTCTCGGGGGAAGGCTGGAAGGAAGCAGAACCCTTGGGCACCATGTAGCCGCCGGGGGACACGGTGCTGGCGCGGCTGTCACAGCGCAGAGGGGTGTGCGCCGCGCTGGAGAACTGCCCCCCTTGCTCCGCGCTGTTGAAGAAGGCGGCTTTGCCCAGCGGCAGGCTGGGACCCGCTGTCTGCGGTGCGTAACCGGCGCTATGGGCACTGCTGGGCGAGGACGGGAGGCTGCTGCCGCTGCCATAGGCGAAGCTGCAGTCCTTGCTGTTGGGGCAATCCTGCGCTGATGGGTACTGCTTTCCCGGTGGGAACACGCTGGCGGGTGCCACGCTCTGCCCAGCGCCATAGCTGCTGTACGGGGAATAACCTGGAGCACCGCTGGCTGCTGGGTGCGCAGTGGGTGACCGGGATACAACCGAGGGTGGTGCCAGCTTTGGGAACTGTCTCGGCCCCCCGGCATTCCGATGCCCCTTGGGCTACGCCGTAGCCGGCACCTGGCAGCGGCGCGGCTGGGTGGGAATGCTGGCCGGCCCTGCATGGCCGCATGGAAGGCAGCCTCAGCACCAGAGGCGGCCGTGGCCACTTTGCCACCGCGCGCTGGATAGGCAGCCAGGCCCCGCTGCCCCGGCAGAGCCGCCGGTGGAGACGTGTAGGCAGCTGCTGACTTGCGGGACTCGGAGCGCGCGGCCGAGAGGGCAAAGTCCAGGAGGTCGGAGGAGTCATCCGAGTCCAGCAGGGAGCGGAAGTACCCGGTGAAGAGGCTGTGCCGCTCCGGACCAGCCTCCGCCTGCGAGGACACCGCGCTCCCACCATAGAAGCCAGCCCGGCCGGAGGAGCCCGACTCCAGCCCGGCACCGTGGAACGGTCTCGCCTCAGCCCCGTGGAAGCCACCGTTGCGGCCGGGCTGGCTGCTGGGGTGCCCATGGTGGGGTGCCCATGGGCTGCCCTTGTCCCCCCCGGCACCCCACTCAGTGGGGCCGTCACTGAAGCTCTGCCCGGGGTTGGGCTCGGGGAACAAAGCCCCGTTCTTGCGAGCCCGTCGCTTCCGCTTGGGTTTGCCCACGGGGTCGGGCTCCGGGCGGCCCCGCTTGCGCGGGTGCACAGCGTCGGGGTGGAGGGCACTGGGGGCTTTCTTCTTCTTCCCGATGCCCTCAAAGAAATCACTGAAGGAGCAGCGGGCGGCACGGGCAGCGTGGCCACCCCCACGCCCGCCGAAGCCTCCCGCTTTGCCGCCGCGCCGGCGGAAGCCCTGCACGCGGTGCAAGAAGTGGGAGATGCTCTGGGTGTCGGGGGCTTGGTGGATGGACTCGGGCTCGCTCGGGGTCCAGCAGCGCGGCGGCGAGCAGCGCCCCGAGCACTGGCTCTGCCGGTTGAGGAACGCCAGCTTGGCCAGCACATCTGAGTAGTCGGCTTTGCTGTCGTTGGTGTCAGCAATGTAGGAGGGCTGGGGGGAGGCGAGCTTCTGCTTCCTCCTCCTCCTCTTCTTCACCTCTGGGGTGGGCTCCTTAGGCTTGGCTTGGCCCAGCAGCAGGTTCTTCGGAGGCCTGCCCCGCTTGCGCTTCAAGATGATGGGCATCTCGCCTGGCGGGAAGACCACCACCACGTTGCGCCCGTTGTTCTTCATCTTGAGCAGTGGCGTCGGCTCCATGGAGCTGCTGGCCGCCAGCTCCTTGCCCTCCAGGTTCAAGTTGCTGCTGAGCGATGACACCTTGTAGGTCGTCTTGTTCCTCCTCCCCAAGGACACGGGGATCTTGGCCATCTTCACCACCATCTTCCTCACCCCCCGGCACTTGCTTTTCTTCCCCATCCCAGGGGCTTTGGGCACCTCATCGGTGTCCAGAGCGGTGGGGGGCGGTGGCGGCAGCGGGGCCAGCAATGGGGCGCTGGGCTCCTCGGCACCGGGGGGCACCTCGGCGGGCAGGGTGAGCGGGGACAAGCCACGGCTCTCGGGGGTGACGTCCATGCGGCGCCCTCGCCCTGCCCTCCTCCTGCGGCACAACATCTTTGGCTTGTCTGTCCGGCGTAGGGCGTACTTGCGGTGGTCCTCACCGCAGCGCCCGGCCCCCCGGCCCCCGCAGGGACCCCGCTTCACCACGCTGCCCAGGGGGCACCCCCCGAAGCCGGGGCTGCAGCCGCAGCGGGTCCCCGGCGCCCGGCTGCGCCTCCAGCAGCTCCGACATGGAGCCCAGCTGCTGCGTCTCCATCAGCGCGGGCTCCGTGGGCAGCAGCGGCGCGCGAGCATCCAGCAGCGGCGGCTCCAGCGCCCCAGGCAGCGGCTCCAGCGTCTGCAGCCCCAGCGGCTCCGCCAGCGGCTCCAGCGACTGCAGCTCCAGGGACTCGGATAAAGGCTCCAGCGACTGCAGCTCCAGGGACTCGGAGAGCGGCTCCAGCGACTGCAACCCCAATGGCTCCAGGTTCTGCAGCTCCAGGGACTCCGGCAGCGGCTCCAGGCTCTGCGAATCGAGCAGCTGCGGCTGCGACTCCAGGGACTGGGAATCCAGCAGCCGGGATTGGGAATCCAGCTCTTGGGCTGGCAGCAACTGGGGCTGTGGCTCCATCGCTTGTGCCTCCAGCAGCTGCGTCCCCGGGCACGCCAGGGAAGCCAGTTCATTGAGGATGTCCGCCTCGGCCAGGTCCGAGTAATCACCAGCATCAGGCTGGGAGCAGCCAGCTTCCTCTGTGGATGCTTTGGATGCTCCGCTGTGACCAGGGGGCTGCGAGCTGCTTCCGCCCCCACCATCAGCGTCTCCATCGCGGGCTGGGGGCCGGGGGTGCCGCGGCGGCTCCGTTTTGCACAGCACCCCCCGCTCCTCAGGGCTGCGGATGCTGTTGGCCAGGGAGGGCGAGGAGAAGAAGCTGTACTGGAGGTCACGGTCGGCAGGCAGCAAGCGGTTGTCCTCATGGCCACCGCCACCACCGCCACCACCACTGCGGATGCTGCCGCAGGCAAGGTGCACCCCGCTGCTCTTGAGGTCCTCGGAGAGGCGGTTGAGGTCCTTCATGATGTCGATGAGCTGCACCACGGGGTGGAGGTTGATGTGCCCGTTGCCGCACTTGCTCCGCAGCAAGGCGAGGATGCTGTCGACGTTGCAGCGGCCCGAGGCCAGTGTCACGTTGGGGAAGGTTTTAGGCGCCTGGTCCCGGGCGGCTGCTTCCTCCGTGCTCCCTCCCAGGATCTGGGGCTCTCCGGCGCAGCCCAGCAAGTCCTCTGCCGCCTTGGTGCCTCCGCGCACGCCCTGGCAGCGGTCGGCCGGGTCGCCGTGCAGCAGCGAGCCCGCCTGGTGCTCCTGGCACGATCCCTCGGGGAAGCTCAGCACGCTGCAGGATAAGGCCTTTTCCGCCGGGCACGCCGGGGGCCGCTGCGCAGGGTGTCCAGGCGGGTAGAACTTGGGCTCTCGGACGTAGTCTGGGGAGCCACGGACAACGCTGGTCGTTACCACTGGGCCCGGGGGCTTCACACGCATCCTGACCTCCTCCTCCCCCGCGGGACGCTTGGCCGAGCAGTTGCTGACATGGGGGTCAGGGAAGGTGGCACTGGGACCTGTTACGGGGCAGAGAGAGGGGGGACAGTGAGGGTCTGTCCCCGCCACCCTCATTCACCCCCGGCTCATCACAGGGAGAAAAAGACCTTTAAGATCATCCAGTCCAACCGTTCCCTGTCACTGACCCATGGCACTGAGGCCTCGTCTCCACGGCGCAGGAACGGTGACTCCAGCACTGCCCTGGGCAGTTCCAGTGCCTGAGCACCCTCTGGGGAAGGAACTGTTCCTCACCTCCATCTAAACCTCCCCTGGAGCAGCTGGAGGCCATTTCCTCTTGCCCCATCCCTTGTTCCTTGGGAGCAGAGAGTGACCCCACCTCACTACAACCTCCTGTCGGGCTCCTTCCAGCACTGGGAAATGCGGTCTGGATCCTCCCCAGCAGCAGGACCACCCCTGCCAGCCCCAGCTCCAGCCACCTCCAAGGTGGGGGAGTGCCTGTGGGAGTCTGGGCTGCCCCATCTTGCCTATGGGGCAGGGCTGTGAGGTCCGAGGACATCACTGTGGGTCCAGGGCTGGGACTTACCCTCGGCTTTGCTGCTGCTCCTCCTATTGCACTTGAGCTCTCTGCAAAGGAAGGGGTGCCGAGGGTTAGCCCCGAGTGTTCGGGGTGGGGACACACACACACCACCTCTGGGTGCCCACGGACTCTTCTCAGCACCTATCCCTACAGGGACATAGCAAGGGGCCGATCCTCCCGCATTCCCACAGCCCAGAGGGCAGTGCCCGCCCATCACCGTGGCGTCGGGGCGGGGCCGGGGGAAACGGGAGTTGAGGCGGGGGGGGGGGGGGGATGGGGGGGGAGGGAGAGGAAGAGAAATGCTGCCTCCGATGTGGGGCACAGAGGGGACGGGTTTACCCCGCCCCTTATCCCCTTTCCCACCCCACCACCATCACGAACCCCTCCGGGGGCCCGGGGCGGGGGGGGGACAGGCGGGGGCCCTACGGCCTCGCAGCCGCTAGATGTCCCCGGTGAGCCGCGCTCCCGCCCGGCCAAGGGACATGGGGAGATAGGGGGGGTCGGTTCTTTGCCTATGGAGGTGGCTCAACACGTTCCCCACCCCCGTTGCCTCCTTCCCTCCCATCCATGGACACCCCCCGAAACCCGAGGGGACCCAACCCAGCGCCTGCAGCCCCTGGGAACGCCCTGCCTCAGTTTCCCCTTGCTGGCAATGGGGGGACAAGTGAGGTCCTATGGGTGGGTAGCAATGCCTGGCACCCAATACAGGGCCCATCACGCTATAGGGGGCTGCCCCACCCTGGGGGCCAAGGGCTTTGCATTCGCACCCCCCATCACTAGGGATGCTCTGCAGCCCCCTACTCCCATCAAGGCAGTGATGGGCAGCAGGGTTTGGTGCCAATCCCCCCCATCCCCAGTATAGCCCCTGATCCCAGGGGCAGCATCCCTGCAGGGTACCTGGTGCGCGGGTGCTTGCAGTGCAGGTTCACTCTGAAGCTGCGGCTGTCGCCGTCGCTGCCAGGCTGGCAGGGACCCGAGCCCTGGGTGCACGGGAACCACTCTGCTGCCGGGCTGGCACCGTTCTCCAGTGCGACCGAGCTCCCATCTGCTGAGCAAAGCACAGAGAGCCCGGGGGGTCAGCCCGGCACCCGCTGCCCCGTGCTGCTGGGGGTGCCTGCAAGGCTCTCCATGGGGATCCGCACAGAACCAGGCTTGGAAAGGGCCTTAAGACCATATTATCCCCTCCATCCCATGGCTTGGCGACCATCGTGAGATGCCCAGTCACAGGGTGGCATTTTGGGGCAGGACACCCCTTTCCTCCCTGCCCATCCAAGGCAGGGCTTCTCCCCATACATATGCACGCATACATGGGCATGCACCTCCGCCTGCTCTGGGCAGCCAGGCACACACATCCAAAACTGGGGCACACAGCGGAGCCCCCCCAACCCATCGCAGCTCCCTCCATGCCAGCACAGCTGCCTGTTCCCCCCTCCCAGAGCCATGTGAACGCCTGCCTGTTGGCTCCCTCCCCCAGCACACACCCGCAGACACACACACGCAGTCGCTCGGCGTGATCCAGGCTCTTCCCGGTGTCTGGATTAGCGTGACAACTTATCAACAAGGCAGGGAAAGAGAATTCAAACCTGTCAGTCCATCCGCATCCCCCCCCTTCCCGCCTCCCCGCCAGCCCTTGGGTGCAGCGCTGGCACCGAGGAGATGCGGGCACCTCTCGGGCAGGGTAGAGTTACACCGAGGGCAATGTGGAGCAGGAAAATATGTGCTCGAAAGACCGGTCTGGTCTCTGATGGAGCTGCTCAGTGTGCCCGGAGAGCTGTTGGAGGGGAGGCAAGGCAGGAAGGAAGCAAACGGGAGCTTTTCCAGCACAGCCGTTGGGAGCTGGGAGCTGGTCCCTGCCGCACACGCTGCGCACAGCTCCATGGGGAGGACTGGGGCGTTGTGGGGCGCATCCCTGCGTTGGTGTCCTCCCATGTGCCCATGTGGATGCGCTGGCAAACCCTATGGGATGCCCAAGGTGTTTCCGGTGGGCACCCATCGGCATGCACCCATGACTGCTGGAGGCGGTGGGCAAGTCCCCCCTGCTCTCCCCATCCAGCCACCTCTTACCCCACAATAGCTCCTGCCCCCCTCTCTGCTGCCATCCCCACCACATGTGTGCGGTACCAAGGCGGGTGACACTCCTCCCTCCCATAAGCCACCACTACTGGGGACCACCTGCACCCCACCATGGGGATGGGCAGCACCCACCATCCCCATGCTCCCCAGCACCCAGCCCCAAGCCATGGGGTGCAGGATAGGGGCTGCGGGGGGGGGGGGGGGGGGGGCAGGATGCTAGCCATGCCACGGCGCTCACTTTCACCTCCCTGCTCAGCCCCAGGCAGGCGCCACATGTTTTGCATTAGGCTCTCCGGTCCTCGCCATTCCTGGCTTGTTCACCAGGGGAAGGGCCTTTTCCCTTCTCTTTTTTTCCCTTTTTTTCCCTTTTTTTTCTCCCTCTCCTCCGTGGTTACAAAACACCAACCGAGACCACACAAGCGAGGAGGGATGGAGGAAAGAGATAGATGGGCACTGCAACGGGGCTTTGGGGGGGTGAATAAGGAGGGGGGAAGCTGGTGAGATTGCAGTCACCTCCGCTTCCCAGCTCCTGACCCCGCAGCCCTGCAAAGATAACAGCCCCCAAAGAGTGCTGACTCGCCTCGCAGAAATCCAATATCCTCGCCTGGTGAACTAATCGACTACCTGGGCTCACCCCCTCCCCTGCCCGGGCTTAATCCTGCTGCTGCAAAGCTTTAATTAGTTGAACGGTTTCAGGCTTGATGGCGGTGAGTAGCGTGGTCAAACCCCCCCCTCCTTCCATCCACCACAGGGCTCCCGCTTGGGTGGCATCGTGATGCTTTGGGGCACCAAACCCTCCCCCTATATCCCCCGAGGCTGCCCGCGCCCACCCGCGCCCCTCAGGGCTGGCGATAGAGGAGGGGAGACATGGACGGGCTTCGCTTGGCACCGGCGCGGCGGCAGCTCGCAGCGCAGGGACAGCCCTGCAAGACACGGACGTGGTTTGGTGCCCGGCTCCGAGGCCACCCAGACGTCGGGGTGGAGCCGGAGATGCCATCGGGAGACAGGCCGGCGGCGGGGACACGCCGCACAGATGGGGACACGCTGGCCTGCTGCCTCCCAGCCCGCCCGCAGCACGGGGCACGGGGTCCCCCCATCACCCACCGCACCCCAGCATGGGTTGGGGCGCCCCTAAACACCCCCATGGAGGTGTGTGTGGGGCTCTGGACACCCTCATCACCCCTTGCGGTGTGCACAGCACATCTGGGGTGGTGCAGAGGTGCCCCCCCCCCCCGCACGCACACACATCAGGGGTGTCCCAGCTTTGCGTGTGCCCTTTGCTGCTGGGCAGCGCTTCTCCCTCGCACTCTCACGCAGCGGGGGCATGGTGGAGGTTCCCCTCCTTGCCCACGCACATCAAGGGGTGCACCGTGGGGCAGGTTCCTTGTCCCCACCGCTGGCCCCGCGGTGCCCTCCGCTGCTCACCCGCACCCCCACGAGTCCTCCCGGCCCCGTCCTGCTGACACCAATGGAAAATCCCCTCCAGTGACAGCTTCCTGGCAGGCGCTTCCCAAGGTTTCCAAGGGTTTCCGTGTTCCCCAGCCAGCACCCCCCCAACCCCCGAGCCAATGCGGGGGGTCGGGCAGCAGGAGGACCCCTCCCGCCTTCATCCCCACCACCCTGCCCTCAGCATCAGTGCATGTGTGTCCTGCTCCCTCCTCTTCCTCCCCACACATCATCACCCCATGCACTGGGCATCCCCCTGCCCTCCTCTGGCTCCCATCAGCAGCAGGGTGATTTGGGATCCCACCTAGGGCACCCACCCGCCTTGGGGACCCACTGCCTTGCACAGAGGGGTGGGCACAGACCCTTCCTTTGGTTGTCACCCCAAGTGTCACTGTGTCCCCCCCCACTCCCTCCTGTGCTGTGTTTGTCATTAGGAGACAGAGCAGATGGTGCCTGGGTTTCATCTTAGGGTAACGGGTCTAGCCTTGCTGCTTGGCCACCAGCTTCCTTCATGGGGCCACCAGTCACTAGAGCAGAGGCTTTTTGGGGGTCCTCATCCCCATGCAAGGAGCTGATGTGGGAGCACTTCCCCCCCCCCCCCCCCCCAGTGCAGTGCTGGGATGCGGTGCTGCTGTGGGAGGAGATGGAGATGCTGGGAAGGGCTTGGCTGGTGTGAGGGGAAACACATCTGGAAACATGGCCCCAAGGGAGAGCTGAGGCTGGGATCCGCCCTCCCACAGCACCCCTGGGTGCCATGTCCCAGGGTCAGGCTCAGGCACCCGCCCTGGCACTGGGGAGGGGGCTCTGGGACTGCTGGGCTATAAAGCCGGGGCTACCTGTGGGTTTTGTCATCCCACAAGGGGGGGATGTCACCTCAGTGCCAAACCAGCTCCAAAATCCCTGGGAATGCTGGTGCCCCCGTGCTGCTGGGGACGATGCTGCTGTCACCAGGATGCTGGTGACATCCTCCAGACCTGGTGGTCCTGGAGCTGGTGGTCCTGGATGGGTCCAACCCTCTAATGTGTCACGGTGCCCTCGAGGTGGGCAGGGATGCAGTGGAACCATCTCCCCTGCAATAACCATCCCTGGGGCAAGGACCATCTCCCCTGCAAGAAGCCATCTGCCCTGCAGTGCCCATGTCCCCTGCCATAAGCCTCTCCCCTGCAAGATCCACGTCCCCTGCCACAGGCATCTCCCCTGCAGTGATAATTCTCCCCTGCAATCACCTCCCTCTGCAAGAAGCCATCTCCCCGTGCCAGGACCCTCTCCTCCTCCTCACAGACCCGCCTGGCTGCAGCTATCAGGGTAAATGGGACCGCGCTCCCCTCCGTGCCCCCCAGCACCACCACCCAGCGCGCACGCAGCCCCTCTCCGCCCCATTGCCCTTCACCCCACAGGGGTGTGACCCCGCTCTGTGGCTGGGGGTGGCTGTGGGGCCCGGGGGTGCCTGTGGGAGGGGAATGGATGACAGATGGACTGCAGAGATGGTGGCACCTCGTCCGGTTGGAGCCCGGAGCCGCGGTTCAGGGCTAAATTTAGCTGCTTCCCTCGGTGCCAGCTTTGTTCCCCCGCCCCGGCGAGCAGCCGGCCTGGCCCCCTCCCCTGCCCTGTGCCTGCCAGCGGGTGGGGGGGACACCCAGCACCCCTCTTCTGGGGCACCAGGCGCTCTTTGGGGTGCCGGGTACTCCTGCACCCACGTCTCCCTGCTGTTGCCACAGGGTGGCTTGGTCAGAGCACGCCCCAGGCACCCCCCCTCAACGCGCCGCAGGCCTGAGGCTGCGCAGATGGCCGCGGCCCCCCTCTCCGCGCTCCCTGTTATAGCCACAGCATGAGTCACAGCCCCGGTGTGTCCCTGCCCATGCCGGGTCATGGAACACCGCGGACGGGGCTCCGTCCACGGCCAACGCCACCCGCTATGCGCCCTGTGGCACCCAGGGTGGCTCCGCAGCCCCCCCCCGGCACCCTGTGGGGACCCCCGGGAAGCGGTGCTGGGGTCCCGCTGCCTGCGGGCACTGCAGGGCCGCGGTGAGGTGCGGGTTAACGCCAAGCGGGGCCGGGATCCTGCGAGGCCAGTAACATTTGGAAGGCGCCAGATGGATCCGTGCCCATGCCGAAGGCACAGCCACGCTCCCCCGGCGCTGGGGCTGGGGGGCTGCCCGGGCCGGCAAAGGGGCTCCCGGCGGGATGCGGGAATGCCGACCATGAGCCCAGCGGGGAGCCTGGACCACCCTGCACCCATCAGCACCCCTTTGCTTGCAGCCCCACGGCAGCGGGGGCCGGCATCCCCACTGCACCCCATTGGTGGCGAGGTGGGACCGGGGGGTCTGGGCGGGGGGGAGAGCAGCCGGTTGCCTCCCTTGGCCAATTTTAGTAACTGGCTAGACAAGAAGAGCAGAAGGGGCCGGGCAGGATTCACTGGTGTCAGGGGGGGTTGGGTGGATGGGTTTTTTCTATTCCCTTTTCTTTTTTCCTCTCTTTTTTCCCTGTTTTTTTTCGTTTTGTGGGAGGCACACACGAGTTGAGCGGAAACTCCTGGCTGCAGATCCTGTTTCCTGGGAGATGCAGCGTGGTGCAGGGCCGGCTGGGGCCGAGCTGGGGTGTGGGAGCCACTGGGGATGCTGCCAGCGCTGATGCGCCAGGATAGGGGTGTGGGGAAGAAAGGGGGGGCAGCATCTTGGCACCCTGCATATAGGGGTGGGCACGGAGGGGATGCACCCACTGGTGTGGGTTGTGTGCGCAGGTACACACGTGGAGGGAGGATGGTGCGCACATGGGTGCAGACAAGCACAGGTACATGTGCAGGTGTGCACCTACCTGGGTGCAGGGGCACCCGTGGGTATAGGAGCATGCAGCGTGCACACAGATGGGTGCATAGGTAAGTACGCGCAGGTACACACACACCTACGTGGGTGCAGGGGTACCCACCGGAACATGCAGTGTGCACACAGAGGGGTGCACCTGTGTGTGCATGGTACAGGTATACACGTACCTACATGGATGTGCCCACAGGAACATGCACAGGCACTAGTGTGCACACGGATGGGTGCACACGTGTGTGCACAGGTACATGCACACGGGTGTGCAATGTGCACATGCAGGATCACACCAACTACAGGGTTCAATGCACCACCATGCTTCTGCACCCTCCCTGCCATGCACCCAGGGACCCAGAGGACCCCAAAGGAGCTGAAAGGTTGGAGCACTGGGGATGCGGGGATGAGTGGGGAAACTGAGGCAGGGAGCAGGGCAGGCAATGCCTGAGGTGTGGATGGAAATGGAGCTGCAGGCAACTCTCCCCATGGATGCAGGCATCCAGCCCCCCACTCTGCTCCCACCCAGCTGCCCTCCAGGCTCTGGTTACATCCATGTGACACAGCGCATCCCGAGGGGCCAGGCTCCAGGAATGGGGGGGATGAGGGCACTCAGCTCTCCCAGCATCACTGATCCACGTAGGAACCTCAGCGCACACACACCTACGGACACACCTATTCCCCCCCATCCATCCTCACCAGGGAGCTTCCCATTAAGACTGGAAGAACACAAGTTGGCAGCAGAGCCCCGGCGCGGCTCATACACAGCCTGTCACTCACACATCACTTTGGAGATGCCCATAAATTGCTTCATTACCTCTTCTAATTGAGGAGAACGCAGCTGCTGTGGGGCGGTGACAGAGAGCCTTCCCTTTGAAGGATGCCTCACTCTCCAAAGACGGGTCCGGCAGAGGCGCAGCGCCCCCCCCCAGCATCCCAATAATAAGAGTAATAATAGTAATAATAGGGATAATAACAGGATCCGAGCGGGATCCCTCAGCGAAGGGCAGCAGGGCCCACGTGTGCTGGAGCTGCCTTGCAGGAGCAGGGAGGAGGCATCGGAGGGACTGGTACCAGTGGGGAAACTGAGGCACGAGAGAGGTTGCACCATGAGGAGGGAGAGGAGGGGCCGCAAACCCCTGCACCAGGACCTTTGTGGGGACCATGGTCGTGGCAGTGCTTAAGGACAACCCCAAGCTCAGTGGGACAGAGGATGGAGCATCCCCTTGCCCCATGGTGGCGATTTAGGGGGCGAGGGGGACCCACAGGGCACAGAAACTCCCTGGGGAACTTCCCACCTTGGTCCAGAGCTCCATGCACAGAGCCTGGGTGTCTGCTGCCCTCCTGTGCTCCCAACCCCTGCGCCCCATCCCCATTGCAGCCCCCCAGCTTCGTGTGGCAGGCGGCGAGCGGCTGCGGCTGCGTTCGGTCCCCTTGCAGGATACTGCAGAAGGATTTACTGTATTGCAGCTTGTGCTGGCTGCAGCCCAGCGCACAATAGATTAGCTGTAGCCCAGGGCAGCACGTTGTGGGGGAAGGAAGGAAGGTGGGATTCATTCGGATGCTGATTGCAGGGCATTTGCTGCAGTATACTCCAGGATCCAGACCCCCCACCATCCTGCTCCAGCCTTGGCACACAGGGACTTGGAGGGGCTCCTATGTCCCCTCCCTATCCCCACTCATCAGATTGTCTGGCACGGCTGCTCACTATGGGCACAGGTGCCCACGTGGGCTGGGGGGCACCCTGCTTGTCCCCAATCCCCATCCTGGGAGGCTGTGTGGTTCCAGAGGGATGCTGCTGGGGACACCAGGCCCCCCTTGCTGGGTACGATGGCACAAAGCTGGTGCAGGGAGGAAGATGAGGATTGCAGCAGCATTAATTGATCGCAATTAATTCAGCTCCTACCTCCCCGGGTGGCAGGGAGAGGAGATGCCGAGACACAGATCCAGCCCACAGAGCTCCCCAAACCGGCTCCGTTCTCCCCAACACCCACCCATGCTGCATGTCCCCGGGGATGTCGGGGGTGCTGCTGAGGGGTGCCCATGGATGTGATTGGGAATGGGTCCTTGGGATGGACCCACATCCCTGGGCTGCTGGTTGGTGAAGGGGGCATGCTGGTGGTACCCAAGCCCTTCAGGATGAAGGGATGCAGGCACAGCGGGAAAAGATGCTCAGGGGAGCAGACGTGCCAGGCACCGGTGGCCTCCTGATGACACCAGGGCACTTTTGGCAATGCCACCAGCCGGTGGGTGCAAACCAGGGGGCCCAGCAGTGATGTTGCCACCCCCCCCCCCCCCGAGCACCCAGCAGGGGCAGGCACCCCACGGCCAGCACCACCGTGAGACTCCAGGAGCTGCCTGGATTTGCAAGGGGAGTTTGGAGCCTGCGGCTTCCAGTTCCATAATCCTACGTGTGGGATGCAGTTTCCACAGCAACAGCGGGTCAGAGGGCAGGAGGGGAGCCGGCTGCTCCGCTCGGGACTGCGATTGTGCCAAAGCTGCCGGGGCGAGGTGCCGGGGCCGCGGCGGAGCGGGGGCCGTGTGGGGCTGGGGAGGCCGGGCTGGTGCTGCCGGGGAGGGGAGAGCGGCTCAGTGTGGCGTTGTCAGCAGAGATGTCACTGATGTCTGCAGGAGCAGCAAACTCTCCTTAACCCTTGGGCAGCTGGCGGCGGGCAAGGATGAGGATACTGGGGACACAGGGACCATCTCTGCCACCTCCATCCCTGACCACCTCCATCCTGGTCACCTCCATCCTTGACCACCTCCATCCTGGTCACCTCCATCCCTGATCACCTCCATCCCTGGTCACCTCCATCCCTGGCCACCTCCATCCCTGACCACCTCCATCCTGGTCACCTGCATCCCGGTCACCTCCATCCCTGGTCACCTCCATCCCTGGGCACCTCCATCCTGGTCACCTCCATCCCTGGTCACCTCCATCCCTGATCACCTCCATCCCTGATCACCTCCATCTCTGGCCACCTCCATCCTGGTCACCTCCATCTCTGATCACCTCCATCCCTGGGCACCTCCATCCTTGGTCACCTCTATCCCTGGCCACCTCCATCCTGGTTACCTCTGTCTCTTGTCACCTCTATCCCTGGCCACCTCCATCCTGGTCACCTCCATCCCTGGCCACCTCCATCCCTGGTTACCTCCATCCCTGGTTACCTCCATCCCTGGTCACCTCTATCCTTTGTCACCTCCATACTTGACCACCTCCATCCTGGTCACCTCTATCTCTTGTCACCTCCATCCCTGGCCACCTGTATCCCTTGTTAGCTCTATCCCTGCCCACCTCCATCCCTGGCCACCTGTATTCCTTGTTAGCTCTATGTCTGGCCACCTCTATCCCTGGCCACCTCCATCCCTGGCCACTGTCCCTACCAGCAGACAGAGGGTGATGCAGCTCCTACACCATGGCCACCACCCAACACATGGCATGCTCTGCACCTCAGCATGGCTCCATCCCCACGAGACAAGAGCATGTGGCCCCATGCTGAATGCTGGGGACAAGACACAAGCATCCACCCTGCCCCAGGAGGCTTTGCCATGGCTGCTGGAGGCCTTCCCACCTCCCAGCCGGTGCTGGTACCTGGGATTGCTGCCGAGAAGTGCTGACATTGCAGGAGCTGGAGGCCGGGGCTGGGGCAGCTGGAGCGGGGTCAGCCCAGAGCCTCCACCTCCACTCGCCCCTGCCAGCCCTCCACAGACCTTTTGCTCCTATTCAGCTCCCACGGCCTCCAGGGGCTCTATGGGGAGGGGGAGTCCCCCCAGATAGAGTGGGATGAGGCAGGAGGCACCCAATGTAGCTCAGGGCACAGGGGACCCGTGCAGTGACAGAGATGTGGGTGCATCCTTCCCCAGTGTGGTTGCTGCTCTGTATGGGGGATCTAAACTGCAACCTGAAGCCCCCCTGATAGCACTGGGAGGCTGTGGAGGGAGAGGGTGAGGGGAGAAAGGCAGCATCCCCATGTCCCTGAGCATTACTGGGTCCCCAGCTCCAGCACACAGCCCAGGGGAGGGGATGGATGCTGCACTGCACTGGGGAATGGGAACAGAACCAGTGCTCCCAGTGCTGGCAGCCACAGCGACTGGGAGGATACAGGGCACAACCTGCTGCCCCATTCCAGCATCCAGCACCCTGGTGGGGACACAGAACTGCCACCCACAGGGTGACAGCACCAGGGACCCCAGCAGGTCCCCATGGAGGAGCTGGGGCTGGGCAGGTCTGTACAAGGCCAGGGACTCTCCCAGCCTCCAAGGACTCTCAGCTGGTGTTTCCTGAGCGGGAACTGGGTTGGATGTCGCAAGGCTCCATCGCTGCTGCTCCAGCAGCTCCACAGACCCACGCACGCATCGGCCTTGTGGGTGCTCATCAGCCACCAGCCCCCTCCCTCTGCTGAGCGCTCAGTGAGCACCAGCACCAAGCTGGGGCCTGCAAGAGCATCCAGGGTATGGGGAGCTGCCTCCTGTTCCCCAGCATCCCACCATCTGCCCTCCAGGGATGCAAAAACCCATCCCCAGGCGCAAACCCATCTGGGGAGGCAAACCCATCCCTGAATCCAAACCATCGTGCTACAAACCCATCCCTGGATGCAAACCCATCCCTGATGCAAACCCATCCCTGAATCTAAAGCCATCCCTGATACAAACCCATCCCTGGATGCAAACCTATCCCTGAATCCAAAGCCATCCCTGGATGCAAACCCATCCCTGGATACAAACCCATCCCTGATGCAAACCCATCCCTGAATCCAAACCCACCCCTGATATAAACCCATCCCTGAATCCAAACCATCGTGCTACAAACCCATCCCTGATGCAAACCCATCTCTGAATCCAAAGCCATCCCTGATACAAACCCATCCCTGGATGCAAACCTATCCCTGAATCGAAACCCATCCCTGGATGCAAACCCATCCCTGATGCAAACCCACCCCTGAATCCAAAGCCATCCCTGATACAAACCCATCCCTGGATGCAAACCTATCCCTGAATCAAAACCCATCCCTGAATCCAAACCCACCTTTGATGCAAACCCATCCCTGAATCGAAACCCATCCCTGGTACAAACCCATCCCTGGGTGCAAACACATCCCTGAATCAAAACCCATCCCTGAATCCAAACCATCGTGCTACAAACCCATCCCTGGATGCAAACCCATCCCTGATACAAACCCATCCCTGATGCAAACCCACCCCTGAATCCAAAGCCATCCCTGATACAAACCCATCCCTGGATGCAAACCTATCCCTGAATCCAAAGCCATCCCTGGATGCAAACCTATCCCTGGATGCAAACCCATCCCTGGATGCAAACCCATCCCTGAATCCAAACCCACCCCTGATACAAACCCATCCCTGGATGCAAACCTATCCCTGAATCGAAACCCATCCCTGGATACAAACCCATCCTTGAAGCAAACCATCCCTGAATCCAAACCCACCCCTGATGCAAACCCATCCCTGAATCGAAACCCATCCCTGGTACAAACCCATCCCTGGGTGCAAACACATCCCTGAATCAAAACCCATCCCTGGGTGTAAACCCATCCCTGAATCCAAACCATCGTGCTACAAACCCATCCCTGGATGCAAACCCATCCCTGGATGCAAACCTATCCCTGATGCAAACCCATCCCTGGATGCAAACCCATCCCTGAATCCAAATCCACCCCTGATATAAACCCATCCCTGAAATCAAACCCATCCCTGGTACAAACCCATCCCTGAATGCAAACCTATCAATGGATGCAAACCCATCCCTGGATGCAAACCCATCCCTGATGCAAACCCATCCCTGGATGCAAACCCATCCCTGAATCGAAACCCACCCCTGATACAAACCCATCCCTGGTACAAACCCATCCCTGAATCCAAACCCACCCCTGATATAAACCCATCCCTGAAATCAAACCCATCCCTGGTACAAACCCATCCCTGAATCCAAACCATTGTGCTACAAACCCATCCCTGGATGCAAACCTATCACTGGATGCAAACCCATCCCTGAATCCAAACCCATCCCTGGTACAAACCCATCCCTGAATCCAAACCCATCCCTGATACAAACCCATCTCTGATGCAGACCCATACCTGGTACAAACCCATCCCTGAATCCAAACCCATCTCTGGTGCAAACCCATCCCTGAATCCAAACCCATCCCTGATGCAAACCCACCCCTGAATCCAAACCCTGTGTTTGTGTCTGTCTGCGGTAGCAAAGCCATCCCTGGATGCAAACCCATTCCTGGTACAAATGCAACCCTGGTACAAACCCATCCCTGCATCCAAACCCATCCCTGTGTGCAAGCCCATCCCTGGTACAACCCCCTCCCTGGCTGCAATCCCAGCTGCAGGGCACTGCACCCCATTACCTCACCTCTCATCCCCAGCACCCATCTCCTTCTCCAGCCGCCCCAGTCCTGCCCAGACCCCCCCCCGCTGCCAGGCTCGCCCCCGGAGCCAGCAGTCAGGTCTGCCCCCCCTCCCTGCCTGAGCTCAGCGTATTTAGTGCTTTTAATTGCTGTTAATAAATCAATCCCTCCAGCCCCTTAAATCATGTTTGTGGCTTCCCTCGCAGCGTCCCTGTGGCCGCACTGCTCTGGAGCCTGCTGTCTGCAGCACTGCTCGGGGGGGGCCTCATCCTGCCCTTCCCAGGACCCGCCGGGCTGCTCCTCAGCCCTGTGCCTGGCAACAGAAGTGATGGGGTGCTCTGCCCGCCCATGCCTCAGTTTCCCTCCCTGCATGGGCTGCTTGCCCTCTCCCTGCCCCCCTGGTACCACTGTGCTTTAAGGGAGCACAAGTCCCTTCTCTTGCTGTGCCCATGGCTCCAAGCTCCCTCAAGGGCACAAGCTCTGCCTGGCCCCAGGCAGGATCAGCAGAGCCCCATCCACCTTGAGATGCCTCCCCAGTGCTGCAGAGGGGTGAAGGTGACACCCATCCAGATGACAGCATCCCTATCACCTACCCAACCATTACTAATGTCCCACAGCATCCCATGGTGCACCTATCGCCGCGTTCTCCTGCATCCCACCACCCTGCTCTGAGGACTATCACTGTGCTTTAAGGGACACCAAGGGAGCACAGGACTCTTCTCTTGCTGTGCCCATGGCCCCGCACTCCCTCAAGGGCACAAGCTTTGTCTGGCCCTGCTTGTGACACCCCAGTGCTGCATATGGTGCCATCCATCCCTATGACAGCATCCTATCATCTACCCAGCCATTGCCAACACCCTGCAGCATCCCATGGTGCACCCAACCCCGTGTTCTCCTGCATTCCATCCATCCCACCACCAAACCCTGCATCCCATCCATCCCATCACAAAACCCTGCATCCCATCCATCCCATCACCCAACCCCGCATCCCACCCATCACCTCACCACCCACCCCATCCCCACCAACATGTTCTATGGAAAGGATGTACACCCAACACCCGATACTGCATATGGGGGGGGAGAGATGTCAGCGAGCAGCCTGTGCATGGCTTTGGGCGCAAACCCAAACCCGGCAGGGCTCGGAGGGAAGAGCTCTAACCTTGACACAGTTGCAGCAGTCACTAATAGCAGGCAATATGCCTGTTCTTGGGGGACTGTTGCAGTTGCTAAGATACTGGCAGCCGTGTGAATGGAAATGGGTCAGTAAACCTGTGGAGAGATAGTGTGACACTGGAACCGGCACAGCTGTTGCAGCCTACATCGAAATCCCACCCTTTCAATATTTATCACTCGCCGCCTTCGGTTCCTTCCTCCCAGCGATTTTCCACGTCGGGGTTTTTGTCCTGGCCTTGGGAGAAACCACCCTGAAGGTGCTTCCCATCCATGGGAGCTGGGATGGGCTGGGAGAGTTGGTGCTGGGTGAGGAGGGAGAGGAGAACCTCGGCTTTGGGGGGGTGTCCCCCTCCCTGCTCTGGGAGCAGGATGGAGCCAGTTTCTTGGAGAGGTTTAACAGGAAACAGGCTCTAATCCCCCTGGTAGGAAAACGGGTGAAAAGGTCAATTTACTTCTGTCCCTCCTTTAGGCACTGTGGTGAAATTACACACTGGCTGTGCAGGGCTGGGAGAGGAGGGAGAGGATGTGGCCTCTGTCCTTGGCTGGCTGTGCACCCATCCCATCCGTCCGTGTGTCCGTCCAGCCCCGAGGTGCTCCCGCCATGGCACGAGCGGCGCACAGGCTTGGAGCTGCATCCCCAGACATGCCCCATCCCGATCCCAAGGCACTGCTGGAGATGGGATTCGGCTGCAGGTGTCAAGGGGGAAGGAGCACCGGACATCGCCCAAATGGTCTGGTACCCCCTCAGTGCCCCAGCACAGCCACCCCAAACGCTCCAGCAATGTTCCCCAATGCTCCAGCATCTTCCTTAATGCTCCAGCAGCCTCCCTCATGCTCCAGCGTATCCCCGAGTCCTCCAGTATCCCCCAAGTGCTCCAGCAGCACAAATACTCCAACATCTCCCCAATGCTCCAGCATCCCCCCAAGTACTTCATCATCCCCTGAAATACTCCAGCACCCCCCAGTGCTCCAGCACTCCCCATTACTCCAGTGTTGGAGTATTGCCCTCAACGATCCAGCATCTCCCTTAATGCTCCAGTATCCCCCCAATGTTCCAGCACCCCCCCAATGCTGCAGCACCCCCCCCAGACACACAGCCCTGTTGCTGCAACACCCCCCACAACGTACTGCCCCACACCCCCCTGCAGAGCCCAGCTCCCCGCTGCATCCATGGGATGCACAGAGGGTGAGAACATCTGGTCGCAGGGAAGCGGGACAGCGCCGGGAATGTTGGAGCTGCTGGAAGAGGCCCCGGGTCCCTCCTGCATCGCAGCTGTGCCTGGGCTCAG
Source organism: Myiopsitta monachus (assembly GCA_017639245.1). Lineage (NCBI taxonomy): Eukaryota > Metazoa > Chordata > Aves > Psittaciformes > Psittacidae > Myiopsitta > Myiopsitta monachus. Next base: position 1,714,118 of record CM029917.1, on the reverse strand, counting down.
AGCCTGCACTGAGGGGAAACTGAGGCACGGCGGGGCCGGGTGCTGCAATGTGGGCTCATTCCCATCTCCCCACTGCATCCCAGCTGCATGGAGGAGCACCGGTGAGCATCATCGGGAGGGGTGCGGGAGGCAAAGAGAGCAGCAAGAGAGCAGCACACTGAGTTCTCCTCCTCCCCAAAGGCGTCCCTGCCTCCCCCTCGCAGGTGGCTGGAGCAGAACGGTTGATATGGAGACAGGGAAGCACAGACTGTCTGGGTAAGGTGACATTCGACAGATGCCAGGTTCAGACTTGCTCCAGCCAGTATCGTCCCCCCCCCGCACACACACAACCCCCCCGGGCCTCCCTGATGGCCCGGAGCAAAGGCATGTGCAGGCAGGGAAGGGGGTACCAGGGTGGGAAGGGAAGATGGGGAGCACCGGGCACCCTGGGAGCTGCTCAGGGGTATCTGTAGGGTGAAATGCCCCTGCTGGCATGCTCCGGGGGTGGGAATGGACAAGCCTGCAGCCCTCAGTGCAAGCAAAGGTGCCGCCACGTGCCTTATGAGCAGCCCCATGGGGCACCTACGCCAGGTATTCCTGATACTCCAGCATCCCCCCAATACTCTGGCATCCCCCCAAATACCTCATCATCCCCTGAAATGCTCCAGCACCCCCTCAGTGCTCCAGCACCCCCCAGTGCTCCAGCACTCCCCATTACTCCAGTATTCCCCCAATGCTCCGGCATCTCCAAAAACGGTGGGGGACCCTGCCCATGTGCCAGGCAGGCAAGAGTGGAGTGTACAGATGTGGGGCACTGGGGGACACATAGAGGCAAAAGGACAGCCCCCCCCCCCCCCCCCATTTTCAGGGGTGGCAATTAGTTGATGCTGAATGAGAAGCACCCCAACCCAGGCAGGGTGACACTGTGCATGGCAGCCCCTTGGCCCCAGGTCCATGAGCCAGGGATGGGTCCAAGGGCCCCGACCCCCCCCCCCCCGGCCCCAGGCTACAGCCCTGTCTCTATGCAACCTCTGGGCCCCTCTTCCCACTCCGTGCTGGAGATCAAAGGGATTCCTGGCACGCAATGGCCCGAGAGATCCAGCCTGGGGAGGGACAGGGCATCCCCTGCACCTACAGCAGGGAAGGGAACCAGGGATGCAGCGCTGGCAGCACCACTGGTGCCAGCCGGACCCCTGTGCAGTGATGCTGCATCCCCAGATGTGGGGACTGAAGGGCTGGGGGGGCACCAGCCCAACAAAGCCCCTCCAGCCGCTCCCCACACCTCGGGCTGCTGCTCCCTGACCCTCTGCGCAGGGAGGCTGGAGCCTGTTAATGAACTCCGCATCCCGGTCCAGGTGAGGGTCACTGCTCGCGTGGGATAGCAGGGACGCCGCGGCCTGGAATCACTGCAAAACGGGAGGCACCCGATGAGGGGGCTGCAAAGCCTTCGGCACTGCACTTGCTGCCTCCTCTTCACCCCTCTCTGGTCCCCCCAGTGCCTCCCTGGGATGCTCAGCAGCTGGGACACAGCATCTACGCGGGGACACCCAGCACCCCGAGATGTGTGGGGCGCAATCCCCTCCCCGCTGCTCCCTCCACTGCCTCTTTCTCCCTCCTCCTCCTCCAAGCTGGATTTCAGCAGCTCTCCTCAGCTCCAAACTCCATTTCCAGCTTTTCAGTGCGACCTTCTGGCTACCTGGAACCCGGCACTGCAAGATGCCCCCTCTGATCTCCCCTCCCCTCCGGCCCCCCAGCATCCCCGGGGGAGCCAGGGCTGGATGCAGCCAGGAGCTGCATGCAGGGGGGTGGCCGAGGAGGAGGAGGAGGAGGGAGAGGTCGGGCTGCACCTGGATGCGAGTGGCCTCGGGGATTTTAGGCTGTTGTGTTTAACCCAGCCTGGACCAGGGAGAAGCAGGAGCGTGGCCAAAAGGCGCCTGGCAAACTCGTTCCATGTGTGGGATGCGCTGCCGTGGTTCCTGGGGCATCAGCTGCCTGCACGGTGGGACCCCCCCAGAGGGCCCCCGTTTTCCTACAACACCATTCCACAGGGATGTGCTTGTTTTCCAGGCTCCCTCAGCCCCATGGGAGAGGCAGGGGGCTGTGGGACACAGCACCATCCATCCCCATGCCCCACTTCTCCAAGCAGGGGAAGGAAGGGAGGAAAGAGCAGGCAGGGAGCAGGCAGGCGGGCAGAGGCAGCACCGTGGGGCACCTCCTTCCAAAAAGGCAACACTAAAAGCAAGCCGAAGAGATGGAAAAAGCCCCAAAGCGCCAAATCCACCCCCCCCACCCCCCCCTCCGCGCCCCTCACCCCGCTGCCCCCTGCCCTCGCCGGTTATTTCAAGCCCTTGTGCATATCCCCCCAGTCCTCTTCTGCCTCCTCCTCCTCCCCTCCCGGCACCCTGCTCTCCTCCGCTCCCTCTCGCACTCTGGTATTTGGTGTGTTCCTCAGCTGCAGGAAATTCCTGATGCTCTCCATCATTGCAGCCTGAGCTCGCATCCCCCGCCCTGCCGCGGCTCCTCTCCAAAGGACAGCCATGTGCTGGACAAGCCAAGCACCTCCGGCATCGCTCCCTTCCCGCTGGGAAGCTGCTTTTCCCTCGCTTCGCCTCCTCTTTCTCCTTCCACCGTTGCTGGTTCCAAGCTCTTAACGCTGCAAAACGAGCCCCGTCCCTCCCCACACAGGGCTGGAGCCGCCCGACCCCGGCCGTTCCCCTGCCTGCCTTCCCCTCTTCGTCTTCCTCTCTTCGCAAGACCGCTCCTGATCTTATTTTAATTCGTCTCAGACGGTGTTGGAGTGTTATTTTAAGAGAGAGGATATGCACAGACATTGTGTTTTCTGCTTTTTCCTGGCCCTAAGCCAGGCTCTCTGGGCTGTCAGCTACCCACTGTGTTGCAGTCACGTGTGGGAAGAGGCAGCCAGAGCCAGCCTCACAACTCCTGGTAGCAACATGGAAATCAAGTGTGCACTTTTCTTCCCTCTGTATGTGTCTGTATTATTAATAGCGTCTCTCTCTGTGAGTTATCCATAATGTATCTTAATACCTGTCCGTCTGTAAATGATGTATTACGGAGCGCGCACACAATGGCTGCAGCGCTGGGGAGGGGGGGGAACGCGTCGTGACGGTGCTGGTGTCACCCCTGAGGTGTGGGGTGGGGATGGGTGCTGGGATCCCATCGCCCTGAGCAGCTCTGGCTGTGCCCAGGCCCGCTGGGAGCATGAGGAGATCCGTGTGGGGATGCTGGGGGGAGGATGGGGATGGCACCAAGTGGTGCGGTGATGCAGTGATGTCCACCCCATGGACACCAAAGGGGTCCTAGAAGTTCACACAGGACACAGCACACTCAAGGGACAGGAAGGGTCGCGTGTGCAAGGCGAGCACATGCATATGGGCGGAGGGGAAGGCGCAGGCTGGATGGACATGGCATGGCACAGGTTGGATGGACACAGCATGGCTGTGTTAGCAGCGCCCAGCACCCATGTCCCCGTCTCCGGGCTACTGGCATCCCTTCTGTGTCCTGAGGACATCAGGGCAGGGACGGGTCCATAGGGACATGGACGGGAGTGGGGAACACCTTGGGACCCCAGTCCCAAGGTAACACTGAACATACACAGCACCCGTTACTGACACCCACAAAGTACATGCATCCATATAGGAGCACATGGACACATCACACCCACCCTTGGGCACCATCAAGACACAGAACTGTTCTCTGAACTTGCCTGTGCATGGCGCTGCCTGCAATAGCTCTGCCTGCAGTACCCCACAGCACTACACACCATGCATATCCCCATACACCATGCACCACGCATGGGTGCTGCAGCGTGCCAGGACACAGGAGCGCCCAAACCCCGCAGGGTGCCCAGCCGTGCACCCCAAGAGCATGGGCGCCCCATGGCCTGCGCCCAGCCACCATCTGGGGCCCACTGGGAGCAGGAATCCAGGAAGGCGAACGGGAGCTTGAGGCTTTGCGTTTCTGGATTCTGGTTCCCGTTTCTGCTCCTGGCTGTTTCCATGGAAACTGGCATCGGACCTGGGAAAATAAGGTTAGGGTTTGCAGAGGAGGCCCTCAACCAGCGCCTGCCCGGCTCTGCGCCCCAGCGGGGGCACGCACTGTCACCCAGTCCATCACCCAGCACCCTGCTTGGGGCTGGGGTCTGGGCAGCACCGGCACCATCCAGCACCCTCTGTCCTTCTGCCTGGTGACCCCTGAGCTTGGCACATGATGGGGTACTTGGAAACCATGGGCTGTGCCACTCCATTCACCCCAGTGAGGGGCAATGCTCACCCCAGGGTGCAGCTGCTGGTGGCACCCACGGCACCCACAGACTTTCCCAGCATCCTGCTCTCCCTCTTGGTGTTCCAGGCTCAGCCTCGACGGGAACTCACATCATGCCATGGTGCTCATGATACCCAGCAGCCCCACTGGCACAGGGGACACCCCAAAAACCATCTTTGGGTCTCATAAGGACCCAGTGTCTGCAACAGCATCACCCTCCCCATCTCTGGCGCAGCATCTCCAATTGCTCCGGGGAAGGTGGGGAGTCAGTGGGGGGAAGAGAACCAGGACACGGCACCTCGGGGGAGCCGTGAGCACTAATGAATGGAGGCTTTTAAGAAGCACTTTGAGTGAGAAGTGCTGGAGTAGGAACTAATTATTCCTCCCGCCTGCGCGCACACCCGTACGCATCTGCACGCAGACACGTCCCGCTCCTTCCCGCAGCCCCAGCTGCCAAAGCACAGCCAAACCCAGCGCCACGGAGCTGCCACCTCTCCCATTGCAAGGGGTTCTCCAAGGATCCAGTTCTCTGCCTGCCCCGCTTTGCACCCCACTTTGCTGCCATCAGCCCCCACGGTTGGGTGCAGGTGATGCTCATCCTCTGCCTTGTGCTCAGGTTTTTGGGGATGGTGCCTTTCTCACCAAAAAGCCGATGTTTTACAGTGATGGAAGGATGGGTGGCGGGTTCACAAGGTCATGGGGGGATGATGGCACCCAGTGTGGTGGTGAAGCCAGCACGGATCCCCCCAGCCAATTGCATGTGTGACCACAAGTCCCAGCACAGCCCAGTGGGACCAGCGCAGCGAGGGGCCTGGATGCATGCATGCACAGAGGCTGAACCCACCCCCCACACATCACCCCCTATCCTCAGCCCCACTCAGGCCCCACGCTGCCAACCCACAGAACCCAGAGCTTTGAGGCATCACATCCATCCCTCCCATCCTTCTCTGCGTGCTGCTGGGCCCCGTGGCCCCGCTGCACCATTTTGCATTCTGGTGCTGGCCGGCCCCGCTGCCCTCCCACTCCCACCCCCACCCTGGGCTGCATTTCAGCTGCTGTTGAAATGTGTCCAGGCTGGATTCATCACAAGAGCCCTCAAGCGGCTGCAAACAAACAGGGGAAAAAAGAGACAGAAGCAAGCGGGAGCGAGCAGAGGCATCGATCAGTGCTGGGGGGGCCCCGAGCCCCTTTGGCGATGCCAAACCAGCCTCACATCCACCCCTCTGGAAGCTGGGGATGAAGGGCAGGGACAGAGGGATGGAGAACACAAGTGCCACCACCCCCTGGTGAAGCCCCGGGTGCAATGCTGCTGATGATGGGCACGGCTTCCCGCTGGAGCCGGGCTCCTACCGCTCCCAAACTTCCCTCTGGTGGTTACTGCAGTTCAGAAAGCAAAGAGGAGGCTCAAGAGCATGAACAGGAAATGGCACGGATTGGATGGAATCAAGAAAGGGGTCACCCATGGGGATGGGCTCACCCAGCGCTGGGATGGGTGCTCGTTGCTGGGGAAGGACCCACTGGTGGTGACACAGTGGCACATCACAGCGGCTGTGGGACTATCCCGGCCCGGGATGGATGTTAATGGACCACTCCGCTGGGAATTGCCACCATAGGTCTGGGTTTTTAAAAGGGGCTGGCTGATTTTCCCAGCACTAACGATCCCATCTGTGCCTGACACGCTCCAGCTCCGAGCCCAATGCTCCGGCATGGCTCTCACAGCCCATCCGTGCTGATCACATCCCCCTGCCTGGTACCTGATGGCTTGAGGCATGGATGCAGCCTGTGCTCAGTGCCACCAGCGGGGCTATGGCACTGATATGGTGATGTGCCACAGGAGGGTGGCTGCAATGGTGCCTTCAAACAGCAGTGCCAAGCCCAGTGACAGTGGGTTACAGCAGGACAAAACACCCATTGTGATGAGGCGGCAGGGGATGCTGCACAGCCTGGGGACACCAAGGGGTCTCTCTGGGTCACACACATGAGAAGCAGCTCAAAACCCAGTGGTTTTAACTGTGGTTGTCCTCTGCAGGGCACTGCAACCCACTCCCTTGGGCAGGCAAGGGGCTAATCCTGCTCCTTTCTATGGCGGAGCATCCTCCCTGCCTGGGATGTGCTGGCACCAGCTCTTCCCTGCTCCCAACAAAGCCCTGCGGGTGCACACAGCTCTTTGGGGAGAGGGTTTGCAGCATCCTCCCTGCAGGACCCCCCCTCCTCCAGGCTCCTCTCCCTGCAATGTCAACCTGCTGCTCCGCATCCGCCAAGGCTGCCCTTGGAAAAGCTGCCGGCTGCTTTGCCAAGCCCAGGACAAGCTCTTTAGCTCCACTCTGCCAGAACAGATGCCTGGGCGACTGTAATGCTTCCTTAGCAGGGATGTGTGGAAAAACACCCCCCAACCTCCTTTCAGCACTGCAGCACCACCCCACCGACTGCAGCACAGGGACCCCCAAAACCTCATGGGGTGAAGCAAGGTGAAGGCTGGGGTGATGCCAGGAAGGGAGGATGAGGAAGCCAAACGTGGCTCTGCTGGGAGCTGGGGAGGAGAGAGCGACCCCGCTGCAAGGACAAGTGGGAAGCGCAGGCTCCGCTTGCCACCAGTGTCCTTGCAGCCGCTCGCTGCTCCATGTGGATGCTCCCCACTAAACCAATGCTCCCGTTCTCATGGCAATGTCCTCTGCTTGGTGCAGGGAAGGTCCTGATGCCAAAAAGCTTCCCAGATCCCCCCCCCGATCCACCCAGCTCCAGGGACAGGAGCTCCCAGCCCTGCACCAGCCATTGCGCTGCGCGGAGGAGGCCGGCAGCGTTTCCACACAGATATTTTCTTCCATTGGCTGCAGTTTGGGGCTGCCAAAAGCCAAAACAAGAATGGAAACATCCCATTTTTTTGGCAAAAAATCAGTGCAGGGTGGTTTTTTTCTTTGGTTTTGGTTTTTTTACTTCTTTTTTCTCTTTTTTTCCTTGTCTTTGGTTAGGAACGGAAATTCCCTGCCATGAAAACATGATGAAACCCCAAACCAAAACACAGCGCACACTGAAACCTCTGCCCCATTCCCTTGGGATGCCATGTGGGGCAGGTCCTGGGGCCCACACGGCTCCAGGACACAGGACCTGGACCCCAATACTGGTGATGGCCACATGTGAGGCGAGGGGACATCGCGCTTTGGATCCCTGTGGCAATCTGCTGTGATTCCCACATTGGGACACATAATTTCTCAGCCATGCTCAATGATGGGACATAGGAGCCAGCATCAGGCCTGGCAAGGCACTGGTTTGTCCATGGGAAAGCCGGGTCCTATGCAGGGGGCCAGGCTCATGGAGCTGGAGGCAGTGTTTGCTCATGGTGCTCCCAGGAAGGTGCCAGTTTCTGGCTGCTCCCTGTGGATCCCAGACACCTCTGCCTGCTTTGCAAGAGCAGCCACTGGGAATGGCCTCATCCAGCCCATCCCAGGCAGCCCGGATCCATGCAAGCCCCAGGGCTCACCCTGCAGCACCCCTGTTGTTCCCTATCCCTGGCCCCGCTTTCCACCAGATGTTGGGTCTGGAGGATGAAACGGCTCTTCCCACCCCAGCTCCCATTCTGGAGGCTGGATCCGGCCACGCAGGCTGAATAAGGCTCTGCCTTTGTCCGGCTCCCCCCGCTGTGCTTCCCCTTATCTAGCCCAGCCGCCTTGCCAAGAGCAGGCAGGAGGACAAGCTGGCGAGGGAGAGGCCCTTCTCCTCCACCTCCAAAGCCCTGAGAGCCGCTGGCAACCCTCGCAAAACATCCCCCCAGCACCTCTGCTCCTCCCCAGAACAGGGGAACCCCCCTTGTGCTGCACCCCAAACCACATCTGGGCACAGCAGCATCCCTTCTGCATCCCCATCCCTGAAGGGGCTCCAAGCATCCCAGGGGGTCTCAGCATCCCTGAGGCGGTCCAAGCATCCTGATGGGGGTCTCAGCATTGCCGGGGGGGGCGCAGACAAGGCAGGGGCTGGGTGAGGCAGGGGTCTGTGGGCAGCACAGAGCAGGGCTATCTGTCTGCAGAGCTCTGCGCGCCACAATTAACCTCGAGAGAGCAGGCACGGCTCCTGCCAAGAACCACATTAGGTGTGTGGCAGCGTCTAGACATGCAAGAGACCAGAGGCCTTCATCTGGAGGAAGGCGGCTCCATCCACATCCCTTCCCCCTTCGCCTGTCTACCCCCCCAGGGACACCCTTGCAGCTCCAGAGGGGATGCAGGGATGGGAGTGTGGGTTTGAGCTCAGCCCTGCATCCCTTAATGGGTCAAAACACCTCCGTGCTGGGCTTTTACATCAGGGCTCTGCTGTTTGCCATGGCAAGCACCGCATCCCTATGGATGCCAGACCCACAGCTCCCCAGCCAGCAATGGGAAGAGGAGGAGGAAGGTGGCTGCAAGCGGTACCTGAGCCATCTCCCAGGCCAGGACATGCCCCAGATCCCAGCAAACCCCATGGAGCAGGGGATGGAGCTGGGATGAGCCCTGCCTTCACCACCTCTCAATCCGCATCCCAGAGAGCAGGTACCACAGCACTGGGAAGGTCTGTGCAGGGCCCTGCGGGCACTGGATACCCTCCCCACTGAGGCACCCATGCCACCCCCTTGCTCTCACCTCCCATGCACAGCCACCCCAGACGGCTGCAGGATGCTCGGGAGGAGAGATTTTTCCGATGTTAATTAATTAAAATAAACAGCAAATTAAATACAGCAAAATTAAAATAGCTCCGGAAATTAATTTTCAACAAAACCCACCTGGAAAGCCTGGATATTTAAAGAATTAATGGAGCCCTCTGAGACCATAAAGAACCGACTGAGCTCCCGGCATCCACCAGCCCCCTTGAAGCCCACTTGGGGACCAGGGAAGCCAGGAGAGGACCCCTGACAGAGGGCTGTCCCCAAGCCCTGTTCCCTCTGCCACACGTTGCCTGCATGGCTCTGCTCGCAGCCACCTTGCCTTGATGCACGCTGCCACAACAGCCACAGGGATGGAGGGATGCAGGGGAAGGATGCAGGGATGCTCAATTGCTGTCCCTCCTGGCACAGCATAGGGCTGCCAGCACCCTGCCTGGTGATGCTTCAGGGACACCAGGCTTCACCCCATGCCTGGGCAAACCAGGGTCCCTGGGTTAGGATGTCCCTGTCACCCTCCTGGCCAAACCCAGAAGGAAACCCCGACTTCCCAAAGCTGCCTGCCAGCTCCTGGGTGCCCCAGGCTCCCCACACATAATCCCCCCCCAGCCAAGGCGGGATTACCATGCTGCCCAGCCAGGCAAAGCTCCTTACCAAGCACAACATGCAGATCCACGGGGTCCCCAGGGGCCCGGTGTGGTGTGGGCAGAGCATGGATGGGCTCAGGTACCTGGGAGCATCCCTATGCCCGATGAGGCTCTGTCCCGAGGCCAGGCACAACTCGTTGGGGAGCACCAAAGTGAGCACAGCGGGAAGTCCCGTTCGGCACCAGCTTCCTCCGCCTGCGTGCGCACAGGCACAGCCACAGCCACCCGTGAGAGAGAAAAGGCTCCGGAAGGAAGCAGAGAAAGCGAGAAAAAGCTGCAGGTGGGGAGCAGGAGGGGCCACGTCCATCCCCTCCCTGCTGTGGGGCGCAGTGGGGCACCCGCGGCTCCCCACTCGCCTGTGCTGCCGGTGGGGAAACTGAGGCACGGCTCTGTGCCCGCCCCACACCCTGATGGGGAGGGAATCGCTTCCCTCCACCATGGCCGGGATGACACCAGCTCCCGGCCTCCTCCTGCTCCACCCTGTTCCTGCAGGAACCCAGGAGCCCCGGCTCCGGGCAGGCAGCCAGCGCTTCCCTCCTGCCTGCACCTCCTGCCTGCGCCTCCTGCCTGCACCGCTCTGCCCTCAGCACCCACCATGGCGTGTCAGGGCGACCTCGGCGCGGTGCCGCAGCCCTTCTGTGCCAATGGGGCGATGCCGGGGGTGGGCAGAGGGGATTTCCCCCCCCATTCATTAACCCTTTGGGTGTTGTTGCTGTCGAGGGGCTCGGAGGGTGCCCACAGTGCCAAGCCGGGGGCTCTGGGTGCCCGGGTTCCTCCGCACACAGATGGCTGTTTCGACTCAGTCGAGCGCTTGACCTAAATCTCCTCCTGATCCACGGGAGCTGCAGTCCCTCAGCAGCACAGCTCAAGGCGAGGAGGAGGAGGAGGATGAAGGAAATGGGGGGGGGACGACACACACCACGGCCAGCTGAGGGCGGTGGAAGGAGAAGGAGGGAAGAATGGGGAGGGGAAGAGAATACATCTCCCACGCTTCAACCTCTACCACCAGCGTGTGCGGCACCCACCGGGGCTGGGGCGCGACGCCCCATAGAACCACTTCCTCGGAGAGGGGCCCCAGCGGAGGAAGCTCCAACGGCTCGAGAAAGTTTCGGCTGTGACTCAACCGCTGGGTTTGGGGTGACCGAGCCCCGGTGCAGGGGGTGGTTTTGAAGGGGTCGGGGTCGGGGGATACGTTTGCTGCCGGGCTCTCCAGACAAGGGCTGTCTGCGAGGCATCGCGCTCCACCCCCAGTGTCGGAGCAGCCCAAACCGGCTTCCCAGCGACAGCAGAAAGCTTTTAAAATCCCCTACGCGCGGCATGAGTCACTCCAGAGCCAGTGCCCAAAACAAGCTCCGACACGGAGAGGAATGGCGAGAGCCGAGATGCTGGGGGCGGGCAGGAGGGGCTGGGGAGGGCCGGGGAAAGGGGGGAAAAGGGGGAGACAGAAGGGAGGGAGAGCAAAGAGAAGAGGCAGAAATAACAGCATCTGAAACTCTGCCTGCTGGAGGCTAATTGGTTCCGGCACAGCCTGGTTTGTTTGGCAATGTTTCCTCTAATCCTTCAGGCTCCCAGCTCCCAGCCCCAGGGACATGGGGACATCTCGTCACCCACAGTGCCTCTGCGGCATTCCCGGCTCAGCTTTCCCCCCACCTCCTCTCAAATCCCGGGATGCAGAGGCGTAATGTGCTGGGACCCATGGGGACGCACCCCGCCACGATGATGGTGCCCCCTTATGTGGCACCGGGTGAGAGGATGCTTGGAGAACGGGCAGGCAATAGGGTGGGAGAGGGAAGGGGGTGGAAAGGACGGGAAGGGAGGGGAAAGGAAGCGCCCCCCAGCCCAGCATGGCTGAGGCAGAGCACTAGCCAAGAGTCAGCAGCTTTGTTCCAGGTGCCGGCTCCCTTTTTTTCATTAGGCTAATGGGATGCGGATGCATTATTCCATTCCACATGCTGCTAATGAACCACTCAGGCCAGTGCATTTGCATTAATGTGCAAAGCACTGGAGGAGGGTGGAGTGGTTGCATCTGGCCAAGGCTGACCTTCCCCACGCCGCCCAGCCTCCCTGGTGTGCTCCCAGCGCTCCGATGGAACCTTCATCTCCCTGGGATGGCCGGAAGCGCATTCCAGGACACCCTGAGCAAACCCCATCCCTGCCTTCCCAAGCTCACTGTGTTGCCCTATTGCCTGCACCATTCCCCCGAGATGATTCCAGCACCCCATGAGCAGAGGGGACCACAGCATCCCACTGCTCCCCAAACACCCATCCCTCCACGCGCTGCATGGAGACGTCCCTCGGCGCATCCTCCCCTTCCCAGTTATCTTCACTGGGACTTCCCCAAAGCACCCAAAGCCATCGGGGGTGGGCATCCCCCATGGTGCTGGCAGGCAGAGCTGGGCACCATCGGAGCCCTGGGGATGTTTGTTCCGGCTCCATCCCCGGAGAGGTTTGGAAGGCGAGTGACCCACGAACTGGAATGTGCAAAGCCTCCAGCAAGCAGAGCCAGCTGCCTGCGCAAGGGGGGCGGCGAGGGGAGAGCAGCAGCCCCCATGGCACCGCATGTCTCTGTGCACAGGGATGCATCCCCAACACACTCTCCCAGCCACTTGAGACAAGAGAGGGTCACCCTCTTGTGTCCCCACCACAACAGGTCCCCAAAGCCCCGTGTTCCCCTCCCCAGCTCCCTCCCAGCCAGCACAGTGGTGTGTTTAAGGCCAGGTTGGACGGGGCTTGGAGCAGCCTGGTCTAGTGGTCTAATGGATGAGCTTTAGGGTCCCTTCCAACCCAGACCTTTCCATGACTGCATGATGCTTCACCCCTCGCCCTGTAAGGTGAGAACCCTGGGGTGGCCAAAGGACCTTTGCTTTGGCGGATGCCACCGTCCCTAGGTGCCAGGAGGGCTGCCAATGGATGGCAGCAGGGACGGGCATGGCCCTTGGGGGCATGGTGGGGTCTGCGGCAGCTCCATGCCCGGAGCATGCGGGTGTCTGGGTCTGTCACAGCCTGGTGAGCAAGTTAATCTCAGGCTCCCTGACACGTGGAATAAAACCGCGATCCCGTAATGGAATTCATTCATCTTCCTGTCCAGGCAGAGAACAAGCCCCTGCCACCCACTGGGGCAGGGCACCCACACTCCTCCCTGCAACGGGACCATGGGAGCGGCATTCCCATCAGCTTCCTCCCACAACAGCAACATGTCTCCTTCCCAGGGGCCACATCCATTGGGGTCACCAATGTGGGTCGAACCTCCCCCCAGGGTTATCCATGCTGGATGGCAGCCACAGTGCTCACAAGGGGGGAAAGGGAAACTGAGGCAGGCAGTGGCACCGGGGGAGAGGGTGGTCCTTGGTGGCATGAAGAGCCATGGGGGAAGCGTCCCTCTGTCCCTGTGGTTCCTTCCCCACTTCCTTAGCTGGTCCCACAGGCAGGGGATGGCACCTATGGAGGAGGCCAGCACATTCCCAAGGACCAGCTCTTGGCCCCAGAGATGGGGAAAAGCCCTGAGCAGGTCGGGAGGCTCTGGGGCTACCTCAGTTTCCCTCCAGCACCCAGGGCAAGGCCCCCCCCAGGCAGCCAAGTGGGAAGAGGAGGAGGAGGAGGAGGAGGAGGGCTGCTCCTTCCCAGGCACACAAAGCCGCTTTCATCGGGGCTCAGTTTGGATTTCCTCCACCAGCCCAGCACCTCACTGCCTTCTGCCCTGCCAGAAACGCTGCGGTCGGGGCCAGGGGCTGGCATTCAGATACCATGGAGGGACACGGGGACCTTGGGGTGGCTTCAACCCTACCCCAGCCCTCACCCCGACCGTCTGCTGTCAGCCTTTAATGAGACCCCGAATAACAGTGGCCTTGCAGGGAAACGGGAGCTTTGTTGCCCAGGAGCTCATCTGCTCCCGCTGCTCCTTCCCCGCTTTAAACCCTAATCCTCAGCTGGGGACACCGCAATCAGCCACCGCGGGGTGGGCCCCGTGTCACCGAGCATTAGGACTCCTACAGCCCCACTGTGGGTCCATGGCTCTGTATGGGATGGGCTGTTTCCCCTGTGCAGCCCCCAAAATAGGGGGACAAGCCTAAGGACCCTCTCCAGCCCATCTCCGCCAGGGTCCCCACATCCCTGAACTGTATCTGTGCCACTGGGTTACTTTTGGGGTGCAGAGGAGCCACAGACCCTCGAATGACCCCCTCCGGAGCACCCCCATGCAGACAGACCCAAAGAGGGTTTTCAAGGGTTGGGTGGCTTTGTATGATGCGGCTACAGGGACAACAATGAGGCTGGGGGGACCAACATGAGCATCACCCAACCCACGTCCCCATGCCCACCCCGAGCCCCAGGAGGGGAAACTGAGGTACATGGCCCCCATGGCACATAGCCCACAGCAGCCCTGCACCAAGGAGATGGGGACGGGCATGTCCTATGCACCAGGCAGGATGGTGACAGCCCTGAGCCCTGTGCCCAGGCATGATGCTGTGCTGCAGAGACGCAACGAGGGCCCTGAGAGGCACCACTGAGCTCCTGGACAACCCAGCATCCATGGGCTCACTCAGGTCTCCCGCTCGCCAGCCAGCCTCTCCCCAAGGCTGGGAATGGAGCAGGGAGCACAGGCGCTCATTAGCAGCCCTTCATTAGGAGCCCTTGGGGAGGAGGAAGGGACCCCGGGGCACCTGCACCTCTGGTTAATGAGCTGCAGTAGCACTGAGTGCTGGAGGGGACATTGGGCACTCTGCAAGGGCTGACCCCCACACAAACCTCAGTGAGGCCAGGGGATGCGGGGGTCTGAGTCACCCCCCATGTGTCTGCACCCATGGATGCTGCGTGCACCTAGGAACCCCGGGGTCCTCAGACATGGGATCTTCCAGGAAACGCAGACATCCTGCCCCCAAAGCCACCCATCGCTCCCAGTCTGACCATTAACCCTCACGCAGCACCTAACAGGGACGCAAGCATCCTAACCCATGCATCTGATCCCACCGCAGCACCCAGCCCCACACAGGGTCTCTGCACCCTCCCACCGCCCCACATGGGGCTCTCCCTCGTTAATGTTTACTCGGGTTCGTTAGCGCCAGCACATTGCCATGGCAACCATGCAAGCTGTGCACTGCCACCAGCGCCACCAGCGCCACGAGGATGTCCCCGCATGTGGGGTCACTGCAGGCACCCCCCCACCACCATCACCATCACCCATGGACAGCACATGGGGAGCAATGGGGTGCAGGGATTCGCCTCCTCGGGGTGGCTTTGGTGACAGCACCCGGTGCTGTGCCAGGGCTGCAGGCCTGCGCGGTGCTGCCAACGCGCCTCAGGGCTGCATTATTTATACACCAGAGGAGCAGAGGGCTCGGCTGCAGCTGCAGTGTCCTCATGAGCCACCCTGCCCCGTGTCACGCAGCCACTGAGCATGGTGGCACCACAGCCCCACGGCCATGACCATGGGGATGAGGATGCCTGTGGGGCTGGGGGACGGCACCATGTTGGGCGCAGCGTGGGGTTGGTGCACCATATGGGGCCCTGATGCCACCCTGGTGTCCCCTTGGTCATGGCATGCAGATGGTGCAGCACGTGGGGACATCCAGCACAACACCCCAACCTGCCTCCTGCCATCAGCCCTTTGCAGATGGCTTTGGGTGATGGCAGCAGTGGGGTGCCCATACCCAACACCCACCCTGTATGACACACAACACAGCCCTGATGTACCCAGCTCCATCAGCAACAGCAGGATGAACCTGGGCTGTATCCAGCACCGTCACCAAGAGCAGGATGAACCCTGGCTGTGCCCAGCTCCATCAGCAACAGCAGGATGAACCTGGGCTGTATCCAGCACCGTCACCAAGAGCAGGATGAACCCTGGCTGTGCCCAGCACCATCAGCAACAGCAGGATGAACCCGGGCTGTATCCAGCACCATCACCAGGAGCAGGATGTAACCCGTCCTTCCCTTTCCTACAGCAAACAGGTTTTCCTTCAGCTTCGCAGGATCCTCCCACCTCCTTCTCCGCCCCCGGGCCGGGATTTGGGGGTAAAAGAGCTGACTTGGGGCTTTCCATTGTTCCTGATGAGTTTCCCGGTGGCACCGGAGCACGGGGCCCGGCCCCGCAGCCCCCCGCAGCGCTCCCCGGCGCTCGGTGCGGCTGCGGGCGGATTAATTCTGCATGACTGCCCGTCCCCGCGGGGGGACCGGACCCTCCGGCCCTGCAGCGCTCTTTACACATTCCTCCAGCCCAACTTAATTCCCTCTTCCTGCAGAGCTGGCGCATCTGCTGCAGTCAGGCAAGGAGGGGAAGGAGATGGGAGGGAGGGAAGGGGGGGGCACCGGCATCCAGCATCGCTCCAGCGCCGCACAGGTTATGGCTGTTGTCACCTAAAGCATCCAGCGCGGTCCCAAGGGTTGCGCTGGGGACAGGGGAAACTCAGTCCCACCCCGTTGTGTTGTCACCCCCCCAAATACCAAGAGGTTGACTTAAAAACAGGGTTTTCAAACACTCCTGGGCTCTGCCTCTCCAAGAGGGGTTTGTTCCAGCCCCGCTCTCAGCCTCCACAGCCCCAAAGGACAGAGCACCATGGTCGAACATCATCCACCCCCAGTCCAGGATCCCTGGGTTTTGGGATGGCTCCTGGAAGCACAGCTACTGCTTAAGCAACAGCCTCATGGCCCTAAGCGCATCCTGTGCTCAGAAGCCCCCTCCATCCCCTCGCCATGGGGGGGCCGCACACATCCAGCCTCAGCACTGGTGGACCCCCAGCCCATGTGAGCCCCCAAGCACCATCAGGGTCAAGCCAGGGGTGCTCCCCCCTAAACCCTGCCCCACACTCAGCCACCACCATGCTGCGGGCAGAGCTGACCTATGGGGAGACGCAGCCACCACATCCCTGCTGCACCCAGCATCCCGCACCCAGCACCCCGAGGTGTCAGCAGCACCCAGCCCCAGGAAAACCATCCCTTCTTGCCTACAAGTTGCCTGGCTCCATAGGCAGGCAGGCAGGAGGCAGGCGAGGAGCCCAGCTGCCGGCGGAGCTGCGGATAACATGCATTTAAATCACTTATATCTTTACTTTCTCCTGCGCTGGCTGAGAGATGGGCTTTTTTCCTGCATGCGTAATTAGGGGGTGGAACAGATGGTGGAGGGTTCGTTTAAAGTAATGCATCCATTAAAATAACCTTCGCTGTCGGGGACTGCGCTCCGAGAGGGGACTGTTTCACTGGGGGCGGTGGGGAGGGAAAAGGCGGGGGGGGGGACTTTGTTCTGCAAGGAAAAGGGGGTCCCACTTTGGGGGGTCCGGAGCACACGCTCACTTTAGGATGCATTATCACAGCTCCTGGGATGAAGGGGGGGAAGCTGGGTTGGATGCACAGACCTGTATTGCCATGCGCAAGAGCTGGGGATAAAGTGGGACCAAAGTGGGGGCAAAGTTGGGTTGAAGCAGGCCTTGCCAGGGCTCCGTTTCCATAGCAATGTGATGGCAGTGAGATGGTGGGGACACAAAGCCCTGGATGGGGATGATGCCATGGGGTGGGCATGGTCCCAACGATCCCCTGGTAGCCTGGATACCCCATTGGAGCTGCTGCCTGTGTCCATTTCTGTCTCCTACCCACCCCAGACCCCCAGAGTAGGCTATGAAGGACATTTCCCCTTGCCACACTGCACCAGCCGCCTCTCCCGTTTCAAACCCCGGGTTCCCAGTGGAGGCAGGAGGGCTTTGTTCAGGCACCGGAGCAGCGGAGGCCAGAGAAAGCAGGAGTGCCCCGCCAGCTCTTGTGTTTCACTCCCAAGGAATGCCGGGGAGGGGAGGGGAACGCTATTCCCCCCCTTTCCCCTGCTCCAACAACGGGCACCCGGCCCGGCTGCAGGGTGCTGAGGCTGGGAGGAAGAGGAGGGAAGGGTGCAGGGATGAAGGATGGGGAAGGCAGGATGCAGGTGTCACGTGGGTGCCGTGGTATCACCACATGTGGCTGGTGGGCTGGGGGTGGCGGGGGGACAACACGCGATGACACCCACCCAGGTGGCACCGAGCAGAGGAAACCATTCCAAGCAGGAACTGAGGCTTGGAGGGGTGAAGCTCCCTGGGTACCCCCTAAACCTGGAGTGCTCCAGAGAGGGAGAGCAGCAGCGCACCCAGAGCCACCCATGCGTGCTCTGATACCGAGTGTGCACTTGCTAAGGTGCTTCTGCTGCCTTCAGGGCATCGCTGCTGCGTTGGAAGCACCGGGGAGGTGGGAACCGGGGGGATGGGAGCACATGCCAGGGCTGCACTGGGGGGTCGGGCTCTTTCCCAGCTTCCCCCGCCCCCAGCAGCAGCACAGGGAGCTCCGGGAGGGCTGGGACAAACCCAGCGTCACCCCAAGCCATGCACAGGCTGGTCCTTGCCTCGCCGCCCCCTCCCCAGCCACAGCCCCCACATCCCATGGGGCTGCGCATCTCCCCCTGCACGCCTCGCTGGTCCCACGCATTCCTTCCTGTCAGCACCCTGGGGTGTCCCCAGGCACTGAGGGCAGTGGGACAGGGCCGCCGCTCATGCCAACACCTCCATGCGCAATGCTGGGGGCAGAAAGCGAGATGCTGATGGAAGCCACAAGGAAAGGGACTGAAGGGACAAGGGATGGGAGATGCCAACAGCCAAGAGGGGTTCACAGCAGGACCGGACTCACAGGGTGACATCCCCACACCCCAACCTTCCCCAGCTCCCCCATCTCATCCCTATCCTCTCCCAGCTCACCTGCCACCACCTCCCCATCCCCGCCAAGCCCATCCTTTAGGTGAGCCTCAGCACAGCCAGCTCTTCCCACTCCCCAGCCAGCCATGGGCTGGGAAAACCGGTCCCCAAATCCCTTCCCCGCATCCGCGCCAGCTCTGTGGGTCGGGGGGGGGGGCTCGCCAAGAACAATAGCTCCTTGTTGCAGCCCGGCTCCCCTCCCTGGGCAGTGCTGGCCACTCTCACCTCTAGGTCTGTCTCGCTGTTTCCCAGCTCCCTCCTGACAAATCCCCGTTCCCGATCGCTTCTCCTCCCCGTGGGTCCATATTAAGCTACATTCTCCTTTCAGCTGGGTGGAAAACAGCAGTAATAACCATGTGGAGAGAGCCGTGCCCCCCACCTCCACTTCCCTCCCACTTTGGGGTTCAAATTTCATCTCAGCTAAAAAGCTTCCCCCGCCTCCAATTTCTTCCCCCAAACCCAGGCGCTGTTGT
The DNA here is from genome assembly GCA_017639245.1 of Myiopsitta monachus. Classification (NCBI taxonomy): domain Eukaryota; kingdom Metazoa; phylum Chordata; class Aves; order Psittaciformes; family Psittacidae; genus Myiopsitta; species Myiopsitta monachus. Next base: position 1,695,412 of record CM029917.1, on the reverse strand, counting down.
CTCGTCTGATCTCGGCAGGGGCCGTGTGGATGCTCAGCTCCTCCTGGTTCAGGATCTGCTGCCAATCTGGACCTCGCAAACTGGTTCTCACACAGCTCCCGCCCAGCACCTCCCTCCCAGTGCTCATTGTCCCTCCTCAGGCACCCAGCCCCAGATTGCTCCCTGCCACCCTGCTCCTGTCACGCTGCTCCCTGCTCCCCATGTACACCTACTCATGTCACCCTAATCCTACCACCCTGCTCCCTACCATCCTGCTCCCCACACCGCCCATCCAGCGACGCATTGAAGACCACGCTCCCCTCCTACCACTGCTTCTGCTCATCCACATCCATCCCAAACCCAGCCACCGACTTAGCCAGGCAGGATTCATTCCCGGGGGCCCACGGGGAGGGCCTCGTCGCCTCCAGCCCAGCAGCCTCCCTCTCTCCCGCAGCGAGGAGCTCATCCCCCTCGCCCAAGGTGCTCCATCCTCCTCCAGACATTTCAGGCCCAGGTTTGATGAGGAATGCTCAGGCACTGAGCCCGGGCCCATGCGCTGAAGTCAGCAGGAGGCGAAGAGCAAAGACAGTGCGTGGGGCTCCGGGCCCGGGGGCGGCGGCACGGGGATGGGATGTAGATGGGATGCGGCTCTTGCCGCCTGGAGCTCGTTTAGTGCTGGGAAGGGCAGAGGTTGGAGCTGGCGGATGCCAGAACCGTTCTGCTCTCGCTCCAAGAGGATCAATACCACATTGAGTCTCTTCCCCCCAGTCCCTCTGCATAGAACCAGGCCTGGATCAACAGTGCCGGGCAAGGAGTGGGCTTTGGCATCCAGAGGGGGTCCCCAGGGCTGCCTGTCCCTGCCCGATCAGCATGGTCCGCTGCCATACACACAGAACGCTGTGCACAACAAACCCTGCCTGTGCACACCAAAACCTGCTCATGAACACCAAACCCTGTGCGCATCAAACCCTGTGCACACCAAACCGTGCACACACCAAACCCTGTGCACACCAAACCCTGTGCGCATCAAACCCAGTGCAAAACAAACCCTGCGCACACCAAACCCTGCGCACACCAAACCCTGTGCACACCAAAACCTGTGCACAACAAACCCTGTGCACATCAAACCCTGTGCACACCAAAACCTGTGCACACCAAAACCTATGCACAACAAACCCTGTGCACACCAAACCCTGTGCACAACAAACCCTGTCTGTGAACACCAAACCCTGTGCACACCAAAACCTATGCACAACAAACCCTGTGCACACCAAACCCTGTGCACAACAAACCCTGTCTGTGAACACCAAACCCTGTGCACACCAAACCCTGTGCACACCAAACCCTGTCTGTGCACACCAAACCCTGTGCACACCAAACCATGCACACAACAAACTCTGTGAACACCAAACCCTGTGCACATCAAACCCTGTGCACACCAAACCCTGTGCACACCAAACCCTGCGCACATCAAACCCTGTGCACACCAAACCCTGCGCACACCAAACCCTGTGCACACCAAACCCTGCGCACACCAAACCCTGCGCACACCAAACCCTGTGCACACCAAACCCTGTGCACATCAAACCCTGTGCACACCAAACCCTGTGCACACCAAACCCTGTGCACACCAAACCCTGCGCACACCAAACCATGCACACATCAAACCCTGTGCACATCAAACCCTGTGCACATCAAACCCAGTGCACACCAAACCCTGTGCACACCAAACCCTGCGCACACCAAACCATGCACACACCAAACCCTGTGCACACCAAACCCTGTGCACATCAAACCCAGTGCACACCAAACCCTGTGCACACCAAACCCTGTGCACACCAAACCCTGTGCACACCAAACCCTGCGCACACCAAACCATGCACACATCAAACCCTGTGCACATCAAACCCTGTGCACATCAAACCCAGTGCACACCAAACCCTGTGCACACCAAACCCTGCGCACACCAAACCCTGCGCACATCAAACCCTGTGCACATCAAACCCAGTGCACACCAAACCCTGTGCACACCAAACCCTGTGCACATCAAACCCAGTGCACACCAAACCCTGTGCACACCAAACCCTGTGCACATCAAACCCTGTGCACATCAAACCCTGCGCACACCAAACCCTTTCTGTGCACATCAAATCCTTTCTGTGCACACCAAACCCTTCACCCCATTCATTGCCCCCCACGTCCCCTCCACCACGTCCCCCCATGCCCGGATAAGCTCATCCCATGCTGTGTCCCGGGGGGCTCCGGTCCGTGCCTTGCGCCCGCCCCGTCGGGGCTCGCTGGCGCAGGCGGCCGGCGTGCTGCGGCAGGTGAGCCCCGGGGCAGCGTTCCTGCCCGGGCCCGAGTGTCCCCACCGGGCAGCCGCTCCGCAGGCATGTTCCTTCCCGGCACCTCCCTCCTTCCTCCCCTCCATCCCCGCTTCCCTGTATCCCGCCGCCGAAAAGGGGGGAGCCGACGGCTTTTAATGAGCTCCCCGGAGGCACCGCTCTGCACCCCCCCGCTCTGCTCTCCTCTCCCTCTTCTTCCCGCGCTCTGAAACACAACCCTCGGTGGCAAAGGCTGGAAAGAAACCACAGGGCACGTTCCCCTCCACTCTATTCCCGCTCCCCTCCTCGCCTCCCCCAGCTCTCTGCTCTCCTGCCGATGCCAAAGACCCAGCCGGGCTCTTGTGCTTTCACTCGCAGCTGCAGCTGCCGATTTTCCCTGTAAGCCCTTGTGCCTAGAAGGCCCAGAGCGAGGGATTCTGGGACACGGTGATTGAAGACAGCACCAGCACGGAGACCATTGCTCAGACTTTCCCTGTCTGTCGCCCCAACGCTCAACCCACAGAGAGGGAGGGAAAAGAAACAGGAAAATAAAGGAAAGAAAGGGAAAGAAAAAGATGGAGAGGGAAAAAAAACCCCAAACCCAGAGTGGCGCTCACCCCTTCCCATGCGGAGCGGCACTGCGTGTCTCAACCTCCCCGCAGGTCGGGCAGCCCATGGAGCCAAGCAGCACCCTGGGGACTCCAGCCTGCTTTGCTTTGCTGCGCCAAATCCCACCACGAGCGCGCCAGATCGCTCTCACCGTGGAGCCTGATGTCCATCACCTGAAAAACTCATGGTGGGGGCCGCAGCAGCACCCAGTTTGTTCCTTTCCTGCTGTTATTTTGACTGAAAGATCACCATGATGCAGCTTTGGAGGTGAATTTAGGGAGGTGGGTGCGAGGGGAGGCGATGCCACACGCGACGCCGGCTCCTCACGTGAAGCTGAGCGCTCACCCGCGGTGTGGGACCATCAGGAGCCAAGCGAACACCCCAGGCACTCATCACCATGTCCCCTCTTCAGGTCGAAGCCCCTCAAAAGACGAGGTCCCCAGTGCCCTGGGTGCCTGAGGAAGGTCCCACCACATCAAAAACCCGCCCTCCAGCACACGCAGCAGCCCAAGGCATGGCTCAGCACATGCCCTGTGGCAGAACAGCAACAGTCCTAGCCTGGATGGACGGACAGACACATGGCAGGGAGTCGGGGGTCCCTTTGGTACCCCCAGAACCACCCCAGCGTCCCCAGCTCCCCAAGGACTGAAGCCAGCCCACGTGGCACATCCCAGCCCTGAAGTTTGGCGGCAGCAGGGCCAGGGAGGGGACAGAGGGGTGACAGAACACAGCACATCTGCGATGCATGCAGGGGCCATCCCGCATCCGGGCAGCCCGGCCACAGCCCAGCATCCAACTGGGTGGCCCCGTGGTGAGAGCCCTGCCCTACGGCCAGGCGAAAATCCATCCCCCCCCATCCGTATCCCTCCCGCTCCCCCCACCACACTGCCATTAGCGAGCCCGGAAGAAGGAAACAGCCCTCCCCAGCGCTGCCCTGTTTACCAAGAGCTGGTTCCAAGCACTCGGGAGAATAGCAGGAGCATTTCAAGGCCCTGTTTCCACTCGGCTGACACACACTATTTATAGCAGCCCACAATTCTCCCAGAGCTTTCCTCGGGATCTCAGCAGAAATAGCCTGCCCCGGGTCTCTGCTGCCTCCTCTAAGGAGGCCAGGGCAGTGCCGGCCCCCCCTCAAGGCTTCCCATAACCTTCCATAGGCTTCCATTGCTTCTCCTGCACCGGCCATCCCGCTCCCGGCATGTCCTTGGCCACCCAGTCCCTGCCGCCACGGTGCCAACCTTCCCTGCTCCCTGTGCTCCCCACATTCCCAGCCGCCTCCTGCCGGATCCGATCCGGGCGGGCGCGTGGTGGCTCTGCCCAGTGGGAGGGAGGGAACAGGACCGTGGTTGATGGGGTGTATGGAATGGGAATGGGGGGGGGTGGTGGTGAAGGCCACCTCCCGCCTGCCTGCATCGGAGCGCGGCGGAACCCCCGGGGACTCGCACCGGGGATGGAGCTGGCCTATTCAGGTTACAGAGACATGGCAGAGCGGAATTTGGCGCCACGCCATCCCTTCTCCAGCCCCCCCTTCCCTCCTCTTTCCCCCCCTTCCCACCAACACCCTCCCCTGCAAATTCCACAGCCCAGCAGGAGAAGCCAGTGTAAGGGGACACCTGGGGGGGGAGTGAGGAAGAGGAGGGAGGCCTGGGGTGGGGGGCCCCCCGATTCGGACCACAAGCACCCCCCTTGGCAAACGAGAGGGCAGGATCAGTGCCCGTCACCCCGGGGGTTCGCTTCTGCTCCCTGTCACGCCAGGATAAATCTGGAGCGACTCCACCACGCGCCGGGACTGGAGGCGGAACACAATGAGCTCAGCCTGTGGCTTTCGGTGGCCGTTCTGGCAACCACGGGCCCAGGGCTCAGAGGCACGAGGCCACCCGGTCACAGCTTGGGCCACGTCCCCTCTTCCCCCAGCGCCTAAACACACAGGGGTCTCCGGCTGTCCCCCTGCCCTGGGGACACCAAACACGTCCCCATAGGGTGGGCAGAGGGTCCAGTGTTAGCGTGACCCTGTGGGGTGCCACCAACCGAAGTCACCGGTCCCCCCATGGTCCCCAAGCATGCCAGAGGGGGGGAGAAAGGGTTGGGGGGGGGGGGGGAATTTATATCAGCTGATCAATAAAAACAAATCAAAGGAGGATGACAGGCACCGAAGTGACAACCGCGCGCCGCGACCACGCAACTTCACCGGCGGCGATGGGGTGAAGCCCCCAACACCCCCAACACCCCCCACCCCATCTCCAGGGCTGCCCGTTGCCCCCCTCCCTTCGTCAGCCCGCGGCTCCCCGGGGCCAGGCTGCCAAGGGAAAGGGGGGGTTGCGGGATGCTGAGCCCCGGGGGGGTCCCCGATGTCCCCCGGGAAGCCCGTTGTTGACAAGCGCCAGCGCCGGCCCTGCCTTCTAGCGGACGAGCCGGCTCTGACAGCTGTCACTCACCGCTCGCAGCCCGGGGGGGTGGGAAAAGGGGGGGGGGTCGGCGGCTGAACTCGTGAAGACCGCAGCTCCCCCCCCCCCCCCGCCAGCCCCTCCCCGCCCCAAGTACCATTAAACTCCTGCAATTTGGCACCAACTCGCCGCGCAACTTCGGCGGAGGGGACGGCGGGGGGGGGGGGGGGGGAACCACACAGGGACACGCCGCCTCCTCCTCCCTCTCCCCCCTCCAGCTCTTCCCGAAGGGGGTATCCCATGCGTCCTCCCACCCCATTCCCGCCTCCCAGCCCCACACACAAAGGCGGGGGGTCCCCCGGTACTCACCCGCCGGCTGCTGCGCTCCGAGCCCCTCGGAGCCCGCCCGCCTGGGGAGGCTCCTGCCGTCCGGCGGGGCTGCCTCTTGGCCGGCCGCGGGGGTCCCAGAGCCTTCGGCACCGCTCGCCACCTTCAACGAGAGCATTTCCAGCGCCTCCTGCTCACATTCTCCCCAGGCAACTCCGCTCCTGCCAGCCCACCCCCTCCTCCGTCCCCTGCCTGCTCTTTCCTCTCCTCTCTCGTCCTTCCCTCTCTCCCCCCCCCTCCACCCCTCTATTTTATGATTTTTCCGGCTTTTCTCTCCCCTCTAACGCTCCTCTGGGGTTTTTTTTTTCATGGGTTTTATTTTTTCCTCCTCTTCCCCCCCCCCCCCTTCGCCTCTCACACACACAAAAGGCAGCGGAGCGGGAGGCGGAGGGGAACCGACCTCCCCTCTGCGCCTCCGCCGCTCGCCGCCTGCGGAAAGCAAAGAAAGACACAGCGCAGCAGAGCCCTGGCTTGCCGCTGCCTCCCCCCTTCCTCCTCCTCCTCCTCTTCCCTCCTCCTCCTCCTCCTCCTCCTCCTCCTCCTCCTCCTCCACCACCTCCTCCCTCGCTCTTGCCTTCTGCCGCTCCCGGCTTTGTGGGGGCTGGGATAAAAGGGGGGGAGCGCAGCCGGCGGCGCGGCGCGCCCAGCCCCTCGCTCCTCTCCGTTGCGCGGCGGGGACCGCGGCTCCGCTTCGCTCCGCTGTCAGCGGCACGGCCAGCATCCGGCACCCCGGGGAGCCGCGCAGCACCGCCGGGGCATGCCGGGCCTTGTAGTCTTTCCTTTCCCTGCCTTCCACACCCCCCCCCCCTCCTTTTTTTTCCCCTCCTTCTTTTCCTCTTCCCCCCCTCCGCCTTCTTTCTCCTCCCCGCCGCTGCGAAGCGCGCAGGGAGGGGCGCAAGCGGGCGCGCAACCGTTGCGCGCTGCTTGGGGAGGGGGATACTTTAAGGGGGGGGGTAACCGGAGGTGGTTTACCGCCCCCCCGCCCCGGGATTGCCCCCCCTTCCGTGATCCCAATGGGATGCGCGGGGCATTGCTGCCCTCTCCCGGGCACTGAGCACCCCCTCCCTAAGGATATGGGATTTGAGGACACCACAGCCTGGGCACCCCCGCTTTGGCACAAACCGGGGTGCGCATCAGTCACTTCGGCACCCTCTTCATCTCAGCACCCTACGGAGCACCCCCTGGTTTATTTTTCCCTACTTTTAATAAATTTCTTCTTAAGCTCTAGGGCCTGGAACCGTCCCCACTGCTCGCTAACACCCTGCTCCTCTACATCCTTTGGGATCCCCTCTTATCCAGGTCTTCCAGGAGGCCAAGCAGTGACCAGACCCCCTTGGGACAGAGCAGAGAGCTGCCCCCCAAGCACCTTGAACACCCCATGGCTCCCCCAAGCATCTCCCCAGCACCTTTCCTCCGAGCCTCCGCTGCTTGTAATGTTCTCAGAGCAGGGTAGATCCAATATAATTAAAGTAGATAATACCAGTGATGTTTGTTATGACATTGTGTTTTTGTGAGTGACGACTGAAGGGTTAACTCCAGGGAATTGGGAATATTGCTTGGCTGCTAATAACACGTGAGTCATCGATGAAAGAACACATGGGTGCAGGGAGAGACGCAGCACCTGGTACTACAGCAGTCCCTTCGCCTGTGTGTGGCAGGTCAGGGTTTGATGCCTGTTTCTGGATCAACAGGCAGAAAGGACTGTATCCAGACACCCCCAGTTTCACCACCACACTGGGATGAACTGGAGTCAAGTGGGGTGGTGTCTTCCAGTGGGGACCTATTGAAAAGCCATGAGCTCCATCCCATCCCATGCACCCTGTAGGGATTAGTAGGGATAGACTGAGAACCAGTTGGATTCCACACACCCCGGATAAGGATGGGGATCAGTCTGCATCACTCAGGAAGCAGAGCAGAGAGGAGGCCTGGGCTGCAGCCCGGTCAGCAGAGGAATCTGCACACGCAGACAGGATCGCAGCAATTGCTGGTGGCTGAGTGAGCAACTTTGCTCCCTCGTCCCCTCGCCCTGAATGTCAGCTTTGAATTTTCCTGCTATTTTTAGGGATGGTTCAAAACACCCGAGGAGGATCCCTCCCTTCTCGCCTTGCTGGGCCCTGCACCCAATGGGTATTGCAAGGCTGAGCGTAGCTGTGGGAGAGCAGGACAGAGGGACAGAGAGAGAAAGAGGTCGCATGAAACCCTTTCTGCTGCAAGCAGAATGGGTTAGAATGTAAAAGATTTATTCATTTAATCCAAAGCATTAAAAGGTCATGTATTAATCAAAGAGATGCTTAAAACTGTCAAAGTCCTTTGTCAGGTTTGAAGTGCATCTCTATAGTTATCATAAAATATATATATCAGTCTGGCATGGAGCCCTCAGCAGGGCTAGGAGCAGGGATGAGGAGCAAAGGCAGGCTTTTTGCAGTGGGGTCCTTGTGGAGGGGGACCCCTCCTCCAGCCCTGTGGGCTCCCATGGGTGCCCAGCGCCCCTAAGCTGAGCTGTGTGCATTGGGAGTCACTCCACTTATCCCCAGGCCTGGGTTTGTCCCATCTCAAGCTCGGCTGTGGGGGGTGTTTTGGTGTTGGGGGGCAGATGGGGAGATGGGGATGGGAAAGAGGTTCGGTTTGATGGGGGTGATGGGTTTGGGAGTGGGTTCTCCCCTCGCCCCTGGTTCTCAATGGGCACAGGGGGTTTGGGGACATGGTAGGGGGCACTGGGATGGGTGAACCATGCCCGGTGCCACCCGAGTCACAACGCGGCTGGTGCTCAGCCCGGCCGGGGTCTCTTAACGGTGGGTGACAGAAGATGGTCCCCAGGGCCACCCGGGTCACCCGGGCACCCCGTCCCCTCTCCCAGCCGAGTGCTGTGTCAGCAGCGCTGGCGTGGACTTACGCTACCATCTAGTGGCCGCTTTGCCGAGCCGGGGCCACCGCTGTCCCCTGCTCGCAGCACCGCGTCCCCTCGCGCTGCGGGCTCCAACCTCAATCCCCGCCGTCCCAGAGGCAAGGACCTCCTCCTCACCCCCCTTCCCAGCATCAGACCTGTCTGGGATGCTCGGCTTGGCTTGGATGAGCGGTGGTGCTCAGCACTCTGCAAGCCACCAGCGCCCTGGGGTGCAGCAGGGGATAGCTGGGGTGCACAGGGACAGCAGAGCTAGGGGCACAGTGAAAGGTGAGCCATGATTTGGTGGGATGCAGGAGTCTGGGAAGAGCGTGGTCCAGAGGCCCCCGCTTGGGTCTGGGGCAATCCTGCCCCTCTGGGATTGGTGGAGCACTGGGACCAGATGGGTTTTGCCTTGGTAAATGTAAAGGGACTCATCCATCCCTGAATTACGGCCCTGTGCTGCCCGGAGCAGTGGCAAAACCATCCCAAACTTCTCCTCAGTGGAACCATTTTGGAGCAGCCCCCAGCAGCACCATGCCTCCTCCCCATCCATGCGTCTGCATGGTGACCCCACCGTCAGCCAAGAACCTTCCGTCCCCAAATCCTGCTGCTCCCTGGATGCTGCTGGGACTGGTGCATGGCTCTTCCCAAAGACCAGCTGTTTATCCATGGAAAAAGGCATCCCCTCCCAGTGACTGGTGCTGAGCTGTTGGGTGACTGCAGATAGACCCCTCTATGTCTCAGTTTCCCCTTTGGAGACAACAGTCCCTGCAGGCCTGGACCAGCAGTCGTAAGCCTGGTCAAGCCAAAACCCCCATTTTTGGCCACCTTCCACTGTTGTTTGGCCATTCCTGCTGCAGGGATGCGGCTCTGATCCACAGCCCAGAGCTCCACAGGCTCTACCAGGCCCTGGAGAGCGTGGGCTGAACGGGACAGGGACAGGCCCTGTTTTGGGTGGGGATGACCCCTTTTTGGTCCCATTGAGGGACCAAATGTCCCTCAATGACCGTGTGCCAGCGCCGATCATCCGCAGTGGTCTCACACCTGCGCCCACCGCGCGCTTGGCACCGGGTGGGCATCCTGGCTCCAGAACCCCCCAGCTCCTCCATCCCGCATGGATGGAGGCTTGGCAGAGCAGCCAGCCGGAGCGGGACCGCATGGGCAGGGATTGGCACGATGGGGGGGGGCGGGACCTGGGGAGGAACAGGGAGGGACTCCATGTCACATCCTTGTGCTGGATCCATCCCTGTGCTGCAGCAGGGGAGGTGATGCTGAGCTGCTTTGCCTCATCTCCAGGAGATGCTGCAGCCAGGGCTCAGCTTCTGGGATGCTGCAGGGACCACGCAGCTGGGAGGGGAAGGGGCCAGACCCCCTGTCTGGAGGCTGAGTTTTGCTCCCCCCCCACCAGCACCCACAGAGTGTTCCCTTCAAGCACCCAACCCAAGCACCTTTGCGGAGGGCCCAGACTCTTTCCCCACTCTCCATTGCTCCTGGCTGGAGGAACCCCTTCCCCTTGGGTGCTGAGGGGTGCTGTGCCCCCCCCCCCCCCAGACACTGTTGCCTTATCCCAGGTCCATACAGCCCAAGCATTAACATCAAATCAATGCCCCCTCCCTGCAGAGCCTGCTTGCGTCCCACTGTGAAACCCTTTAACCCAAACCCACCCTGCATGGTCTTACCATGGGGCAGCCCTCTCCCAAAGGTGGGGGCAGAAGGACCCAGGCTGCCCCCCCCCACTTGTTAGAAAGGCTTTATTTCTCTTTATTTACAGACTGCATTTATAAAACCATCAACAATGAAGACCCCCCCTTCCCTCATCTCCCCCCTTGGCATAGCCCTGCCTTGTGGGTGCAGGGGGATGCTGGCCATGGGGCCGAGCCAGCGCATCCCCCTCCCCACCACATTCACATTGCACCCCAAATCCCCCCGTCAGCCCTGAAAATGCCTTGCCACAGGAGCTGGAGCCAAGCTGCAGCCAGGACCCCCTCCCCAGAGCACTGTGGGGTGGACCCCATCCTGTACCCCCCCTCCTGCCCCCATACCTGGCAATGGGAAACAGCCCCAGGGGCAAATCTGAGCCCCCAGCCTCAACCCCTGGGATCCCAAGACTCCTTGTGTGTGTCCCCTGCCAGTGCAAGCAGAGGTTTATGGCTTTAAGGAGAAGGAGATTAAAGGAGGGGGGATGGACACGAGGGGATCCCCCCCAAATACAGGGGTCCCTGAGGGTGAGGGGTATGAAGTCATATAAATAAAAGATGATATAAAGGGGGGGTTGAGGTGACTTTCCCCAGGTCAGAGCCAGGATTGGGGGGCGTTCAGCCCCCCCCCCAGCTGCTGAGGAAGAAGAGATGGAGCCCTCCAACCCCAAGGCCTCTGCTGCCATAATAGCAGTGTCCGGGGGCCATGGGGGGGTTCCCCAAAGCGCTCCTCAGGTTCAGAGCTGGCTGCGAAAGGCAACGAGGGGGGGCGGCACTGCTTTGCCCCCTCTCTGGGGCCAGAATCCTTGTGCAAACCCCCCTGTCCTCCATGGGGCACCCCCAGCACCTCCCAGTGGGTGGGTTTTGGGGGCTCACAGGCAAAGGGAGCAACAACCCCCCTGCCCCAAGGCCCCCCCAAAGCCGGGGGCGTCACTGGTTGTCCCCTGGCTGGTACTGGGGCTCGGTGGCGGTGAAGTAGTCCTCGAGGAAGGACTGGAGGTACTCGAAGGTGGGACGTTCCTCGGGCTCCCGCTTCCAGCACTGCACCATTACCTCGTGCAGGGATGGGGGGCAGCTCCCAGGGCACTGCATGCGGTACCCCCGCTCTACCTGCTCCAGCACCTCCCGGTTGTTCATCCCTACGGGATAGGAACACCCATTGGCACCCCCAATGGTTTGGATAGGGAGGCACGGGACAAGCCTTGCTGGTCCTGCTGCCCCAGGGGGGCCATACCTGGGTAGGGCACCCGGCCTTTGGTCACCAGCTCGGTCAGGAGGATGCCAAAGGACCAGACATCCGACTTGATGGTGAATTTCCCAAAGAGAGCGGCCTCTGGAGCAGTCCATTTGATGGGGAACTTGGCACCTGCAAGGGGAGGGAGGTGAGCTGGGGCAGCCCTCTGCCCCCGGGGGGGCACCCCACATCCGGGCAGCCAGCACTGGGGACAACCCTGTACTGAGGGCGTTCTGCATCCAAGGTACCCTGCAATGGGAGGATGCTGTGCTGAGGCAGTATGCACTGGGGCACCCAGCACCCAAGGCATCCTGCATCTGAGATACCCATCCCCTGGGACACCCCTCCCCTGGGACACCCATAGAATCCCAGACTGGTTTGGGTTGAAAGGGACCTTAAAGCTCCTCCAGTTCCAACCCCTGCCATGGGCAGGGACACCTTCCATAGAGCAGCTTGCTCCAAGCCCCTGTGTCCAACCTGGCCTTGAGCACTGCCAGGGATGGGGCAGCCACAGCTTCTCTGGGCACCCTGTGCCAGTGCCTCAGCACCCTCACAGGGAAGAGCCTCTGCCTCAGAGCTCATCTCAATCTCCCTTCTGGCAGTTAAAGCCATTCCCCTTGTCCTGTCCCTCCATCCCTTCTCTAAAGCCCCTCTCCAGCTTGCTTGTCAGCCCTTTTAGCCTTTTTAGTCTGCTTCCCCATCACCTGCGGTACCCATCACCCGGGATACCCATCACTGGTGGTGACCAGCTCCATCCCCATGTTGGGATGCAGCATGGAGGGCACAGGGCAGTGGTTCCAGCAGCACTGTGGCACCACAGCAGCTCACCCTGGCGCGCTGTGTACTCGTTGTCCTCAATGAGGCGAGCGAGGCCGAAGTCAGCGATCTTGCACACCAGGTTGTCTCCCACCAGGATGTTGGCAGCACGAAGATCCCGATGGATGTAGTTCATCCGCTCAATGTAAGCCATGCCCGCCGCTATCTGGGGAGGGGGACACAGTGAGGATGTACCCCAATGGGGCACCCCCACCTCCTTCCAGCACCCCCAGTACCTGAGCAGCCATATCCACCAGTTGGGGCAGCTTCAGGTAGCGGCCATCCCCATCCTTCAGGAAGTCCAGCAAGCTGCCTGCAAGCAGAGGGTCCCATTCAAAGCATCCAAGAACCATCTGGGCCCATCCAAGGGTGCAAACCTCCCACCCTAGGACCTGCTCCCTGCCCAGCAGCGCCCATGCAGGGTGAGGCTTGCCCCCTGCTCACCCTGGCTCATGAACTCGGTGACGATGTAGATGGGCTCCTCTGACACCACAGCATAGAGCTGCACCAGCTTGTCGTGCCGCAGGCGCTTCATGATCTGAGCCTCCTCCAGGAAGGCCTCTGGGGACATGGTGCCCGGCTTCAACGTCTTCACTGCCACCTTCGTGGTGCCGTTCCATGTCCCTGCACCAGGGATCACAGCGTCACCACCAGCACAGGGGGCAGCCAGCCCTGGCAGGGCTGGGATGGAGGGCTGTGGGGATGGATGGATGGATGGATGGATGGATGGATGGATGGATGGATGGATGGATGGAAAAATGGGTGGAGGGAGGGATAAATGGGTGGAGGGAGGGATAAATGGGTGGAGGGAGGGATGAGTGCATGGAGGAGTGAGAAAATCAGGACAGGGCAAGGAAGGGGCCTGACATGACCATATCCCACTCAGCCCAAGGAGCCCTCCTCATTCCATTTCATGGGGACAAGACATCTGTGAGCTCCTCATACCAACCTTACCCCATTCCCTGTCCCTCCATGGGTACCTATGCCTGGTACCCCGTGATGCTGCTGCCTCCCGTCCCGGCCGGCCAGGCCAGCCTTACCCATCCACACGTCTCCAAAGCATCCCATGCCGAGTTTCTTGTTCAGGCTGATGGATTCCCGCACTATTTCCCAGGCGTCCTTAGCTAATCCCAGGGTCTGGGGCTTCAGACTGGGGCACACGCAGGTGAGCAGATGGCACAACCCATCGTTACACTCTGCGGGGTAGAGGGATGCAGGGAAGGGAGGAAGGAGGGAGGCAATGCGATGGGATGAATACAGCATGCATGCCGAGCGGAGCAAGCACAGGGCACTGCGGGAAGAGGATGACAAAGAGGGGTCCCCCCGGCCTGGATCTGTGCTCCCATTTAAAATGGGGGGGCTGCTTGCCCATGATGGGTCATCCCCATTGTGACCCTAGAGCAGGACGTGGGACACATTGGTACTGCTTTCCCTCGGGGGTGGATGCCAGGCCTGGGGGTGCCCCTTTGTCACCCCATCTCCACCACTTGCCCCCGCTTGCCCACTGGGCCCTACCCATCCACACTTCCCCGAACTGCCCATTGCCCAGCTTCTTGAGGAGCTGGAGGGACTCGCGGGGGATCTCCCACACGTCCTTGGTCTTAACAGACAGGTCAGCCAGCCTGGGGGTCCCCTTGTGGCACGGCACGGCCAGGCGGCAGCACAGCCCGGCCGCCCGCTCTGTGGCAGGGGGGTGAGGGGACACGCATCACCCGACAGCATCTTACCCCCAGTCCTAAGCCCGGACATCGCCCGCATGGTCCAGGCACCCCTTAACATCACACACATCAATGGGATAGGGAGACGTTAGGTGTGCAATGGGGTGCACCCTCTCATTTGAACCCCAAAACCCCCCATCCAGACCCAGGGGCTATTTACCTTGGAGCTGCCTGCTCCAAGGACATGGAAGAGAGGGGACACTAATGCCACCACACCAGAACAGCTCCTTCTCCAGTTCAACCCAGTTCAACCCAGCTGGCTACCTCTTGCCAATGAGTCTTCTGGGCTTTTCCTACCCCATGCCATCATCCCTCCATGCCTTTCCCCCCCTGGAATGCCACCTCACCCTACCTATGTAATGCTGGACCAGCTGCTGGACAGTGTCGAACTGGGCACGGGTGGTGATGTAGTAGCCCCCATTGTCAAGTTTCCGGATCTTATAGTGCTTCACGTGGTCTCCTTTGGCCTCATCCCAGTCCCGGATGGAGAGGGAATAGGCACCTAGGTGTGGGCACAGCTCAGGGAGGGATGTGGGGTGCACTCCCCGGTGTCCCCGTCCCTGTCCCCGTACCTTTGGTTGTCTCACTCTCCCGGATGAGGAAAGTGCCCCTGCAGTTGCCGTGGCACAGGAGCTGCCGCTCCGCGTCCTTGCGCCCGATCTTCCCGAAGTACCACCTGCAATGGGGCCGGGCTCAGCACCCGATGGGCACCCCATGCCCCCTCCATCCCTGGCCCGCCCACCTACTCACTCTTCTGCCTGGATCGAGTCCACCGGGGCCACGTAGTTGCTGGGGATGTAGCCGGTGGCACCCGAGCTCAGTGACCTGGCCTCCCACCAGTCACCCTCCCTGTGGAAAGAGGAACACTGGGTGATAGAAGGGACAGAGTTGGACCTGGCTGTCCTGCACACAGCATCCCCAGATCCTGCTCTGCCCCACCACGGGGCCCTTATCTCTGCTGAGACCACGCAGCTCGTGACACACATGGCTCTGGCTCTCATAGGTACTCAGCAACAGAGCTGAGTGTGGGTCTGCAGGGGTACCCATGGCATGGAGACACTGGGGGTGGCAGGAGGGTGCAGGGCGCTCACGTGTTGTTGATGATGTGGAATTTCTCCCCTTTCTGGAAGGTCAGGTCATCCTCCGTCCTGGCCCCATAGTCATAGAGGGCAACGAAGAGCGTCACACCTCCCCCTGCAGCACATGGAGGGGACCACAGTGACCCCCACGCACCCCCCCATTACTTCGAGGATGCACCAGGACCCCCCCACTGACCTGAGATGCCCCCAGTCCGCATCTGCAGCGTGTTGGAGGCGAAGCCCCCGGGCCCCAGCAAGGATGGAGCTGTGGGGACCGCTGCGCCGTGGAAGTTGTTGAAGTCGGGGATGCGGGTGAAGATGGCACCTGGCTGCATGGGGTCGGGGTCGTACTGGGACACAGGGGGCTGGGGGGTGCCCAGCTCGCCCCCCACTTGCCCTTTGCTGGTGCCCTTCTCTTTGCAGTGCACACAGCCCATCCTGGGCACGACCTGCAGGACGGAGGGACCATGAGCCCCGCTGACACGGCACATGCATGTGCACATGTATGAGCAAGCATGTTCCAGTTAAATACTCCCCAGCACAGCCAGCAGCAGGGACCAGGCTGTGCAGAGGTCCCCCATGGCACCCATGGGTGCTCCTGTCTGTGGTGACCCCACTCACTGCAATAGCTCCTCAGGTCACTTCAGCTGCTTCATTGTCACCTTGGGGATGGGAACAGGCTCCTGTGGACAGAGAGGAGGGCACGCGCTAAAACACCTCTCCATGGACTGCAACACCCCTCGATGGGCTGAAACACCCCGAGGTGGGCTCTGACACCCCTGCATGGGCTAAACTGTCCCATCCATGGGCTGCAACACCCCTGCATGGGCTGCAATAGCCCTGCATGAACTAAAGCATCGCTGTATGGTCTGCAATAGCCCTGCATGAACTAAAGCATCCCTGTATGGGCTGCAATAGCCCTGCATGAACTAAAGCATCCCTGTATGGGCTGCAATAGCCCTGCATGAACTAAAGCATCGCTGTATGGTCTGCAATAGCCCTGCATGAACTAAAGCATCCCTGTATGGGCTGCAATAGCCCTGCATGAACTAAAGCATCGCTGTATGGTCTGCAATAGCCCTGCATGAACTAAAGCATCGCTGTATGGTCTGCAATAGCCCTGCATGAACTAAAGCATCCCTGTATGGGCTGCAATAGCCCTGCATGAACTAAAGCATCGCTGTATGGTCTGCAATAGCCCTGAGCTAAAGCAGCCCTGTATGGTCTGCAATAGCCCTGCATGAACTAAAGCAGTCCTGTATGGTCTGCAATAGCCCTGTGTGAGCTAAAGCAGCCCTGCATGGGCTGCAATAGCCCTGTGTGAGCTAAAGCAGCCCTGCATGGGCTGCAATAGGCCTGCATGAACTAAAGCAGTCCTGTATGGTCTGCAGTAGCCCTGCATGAACTAAAGCAGTCCTGTATGGTCTGCAATAGACCTGTGTGAGCTAAAGCAGCCCTGCATGAGCTGCAATAGCCCTGTATGAGCTGCAGCAGTCCTGCATGAACTAAAGCATCCCTGCACGAGCTGCAATAGCCCTGTATGAGCTAAAGCAGCCCTGCATGGGCTGCAATATCCCTGAATGAGCTAAAGCGTCTCTGCATGGGATGCAATAGCCCTATACAAGCTGCAACACTCCTGCATGAGCCAAAGCATGCCTGCATGAGCTGAAACGCCCCTACACAGACTGCAACACTCCTGTATGGGCTGCAATAGCCCTGCGCAGGCTGAAACCACATCCTCAAGCAGGTTTTCCTCCTGCTGCGTCCTCAACAGGCCCATCACTGCCCCACAAGGGGAGATGCATCCCTTCAAGGGTGGGAAGGAGCCCTCCCAGTGTCCCTGTCCCCATTCCCTTTGCTCTGTCACCATCAGGACACCCCAGCTCCAGCTCCAGAGCACAGGAGACGGAGCCTCTGGGCTGGATGAGTCTTCCCAATCACTTGGTTTCACTTTCCTCTCTCACAGCTCTCCCACCTTTGCTTTCAACACCCGCAGTGGGGCAATGCCGCAGCCATTGCCCAACCCGAGCAGCTCGGCTGGTTCAGGTTCTAGTTTTGCTGACCAGAAGCGGCTATTTCAGCTGACAAACAGGCCCAGCACTGCCAACCCCATCCCCTCCGGTGGGAATCACCTGCCCTGTTGCTGACATAGGGAGGAGCATCCTCCAGGCAGGCACAAGGCTGACATCCCAGAGCACCTCGGGGTTTAGCTGCTGCTTGTGCCATGCTCTTGCATGGTCCCCCTTCCATGGGTACCCATAAAACTGGCTCCTGACCCTTCCAACAGGGCAGAGTGGCACCAAAACTGTCCCCTCGTGTCACCATTAAGGAGGGGATGCAGCTGGACCCATATCCAACGGCCTTGGCTTTCCAGGAAGGAGCTGCTTGGAAATGGGAGCAGATGGCAACCGGCTCCACCGGCACTGGTCCCAGCCAAGCTGCCAGCTGAGCCCCAGCCAACTCATCACCCCTGCCACTGCTGCCACCCCACCGGGCATGGCTGGGGCCTGTCCGTCTGTCCATCTGCTCCCCTCCGTGGGATATGGGGCAGTTCAGCCCCATCCCCAGCTCCGAGCTCAGTGTCCACCCAGTGCCACCTACCCCATGGGGATCACCCCTTTCTCTGCCTCCATTCCCCTTTGGGGAATAATGCGATGGAGGGGGATATGGAATCGTTCCGCACTCAGTGCTATGGGGACAAGGCAGGGTGAAGGTGGGTACCCCAGCACCCAGGGGTGCCAACAGCTCCACAGAAAGCATTTGGGTGACAGAGGAACCCATCCAGCACCTACACAGCACGGGAGAGGAGGAGGAGGAGGAAGAGGATGGTGCATGTGGATAACCATAAAAGGGTCCCCTAAAAGTGGGTTTCCCACTGGGGCATCCCACCCTAGTTGGGTGAAATGGATAGGAAGCACCATGGGCAGCGTGCTGGTGTTCCAGGGCTATTCCTGGGCACTCTCCAGCAGTGATGCCCACAGGGGCACCTCTTCCCTGCCTGCACATGAGCAGGACAGGGCTCAAAGGGGGCTTCTGGCCCCCCAAACCAGCTCTGCCCTGGAAGAAGGAGCTGCCCCCCCCGCCTCACCCTGGCCTCCCAGCCCCATCGCTGGCTGAGAAAGCAGGATTTCCGCTGGAAGAAGAGCAATTCCCGGATCCAAGGGGCTGCAGGGGCGGAGGGAGGGCTCCAAATACAATGTCCCGGGAGGAGTGGGGTGGGGAGGGAATTGTGCAGGGCAGGAAGCAGCGAGTTCCTGTCCCTCCTTGGGACACACCAAAGGACCAGGGACAAGCAGAGCAGTGGGGAGCAGGGGGAGCACTCACTCTGGCCATGGCCTGACACCCCTATAGCTACCCCAGCATCCCACCACGGGCACCCACTGGGCTGCCACAACATAGGCATCATGGGGGCTGGGGAGAGCAGAGGGGTGTCCCCCCCATCTCCGCGTCCCCTGGGTTGCTGTGACCCCCTCCCAGGCCCAGCACAGGCAAAAGACACCATATGTCCCCCCACAGCTTCCCAATCCATTAGTGCCGGGAGAGTGAGCGCCTGCCCCACGCAATGTCCCCCCTCTGACCTGCTGCCCCCCAGCAAGGGAGGTTGGGGGTCCGCTGTTGTTCGCCCCCCCCCCCCCAGGTCTCACTGCAGCAGCCGGTGCTGCCCAGGGAGAGCAGTAAGAGCAGGACCTATAGCATCCCCCAAGGCACAGTGGGGCTCCCAAGGCACAGTGGGGCTCCATCCCTATGGCTCAATGCCCCATCCCACCCCAGACCCACAGCCGCCCCACACATGGCGGGGGGACACACAGAAAAGGGACTGATTGAGAGACACCCCCCCCACTGCATCGCCCCACACATCCCACCTACCGCCAGCCCCGCTGCTCCGGCTCGCATGGACCCCTGCTCCCGCGCTGCTCCGGATGGGACCTCAGGCTGGGAACCACCGCAGCACCCCGAGCCCCGGCGATGGGGGGTGCCGAGGGGGTGTCGAGGCGCTGTGGGCGCTGTGGGGAGCGCGGCGAGGTCCGTGCGCGCGCGTTTCCCCCGTCTCTTCGGCAGCGCTCGCAGCAGAGCGAAGAGCTTCCCCTCCCCTCGCCACCCCTTCCTCCCCGCGCTCCCAGCTCCAGCTCACGGGAGCAGCGCCCGCCGGGATCCAGCTCTGTGGGATCCATCCCTGCTCCCAGCCATGCGCCAGGCTGGGGGCCGCCTGCACCCATCGGGAGGCAGAGTGTGGCATCACCCCGCGGCACCCCCCGAAGGGACAGCAGGGTGCAAACAGGGACCCCGTCCCAACGGGGGGGGGGGGGGGGGAAGGCAGGGGAGTGTGGCCACATTCCAGCTGGAGCTGGCTGCAGCCCCCGCGTCCCTGCGGCTCCAGGCTGGATTGCAGGTGCACGGATGGGGGTCCTTCCCCACCTCGCCAGAGCCTTCCTCTGCCCCCTCCTCCTCTTCCTCCTCGCCTGTGGTTAGCCCTCGCAGGCTGACCTCTTTCCTGTGTGAAGGTGAGCCTGGCCCCGACGTTTCCTGCTCTCATGGGGGGGCCAGGATGGGGACCTGATCCACACGGCCCTTTCCATCCCCACACTCATCCTGGGATCACAGCTCCTCTTCATCCCAACCTTGGGACTTGCTGAGGTGGGGTTCAGGCCCTGCTGGGGATGGAGTCAGCCTCGCCACAGTGTCCCTGTGTAGGGGCCAAGGCACAGCAGGGACATGGGCTGCTCAGGCTCCAGCCCCACGGGGGGCATTGCCCCTGGTGGTGCTCAGCCCTGCCTGCACCCCGGGGTGCCCCACACCCCACACAGGGCCGGTTCATCCCCTCCTCCAGGGAGGGCCCCAGCTTCTGCATTGGCTCCTGCCTGATTTCACCATCACCAGCTCTTGCTTAAAGGGAAGAGGTGGTGCTGGGAGCTGGGGCCGTGAGGATGGGTGCTCTCCGCTGGGTCATAGCCTGTGCGCTCTGCGCCATCACCCGGGGTGAGTCTGTCCCATTGGGACACCCAGAGGTGGGAGCTGGGGTGGGTGCTGCATCCATCACTGCTCCTCCTGCAGCTGGCAGTGGATGTGTGCTGAGCACCCACGGGAGAGGCTGGGTGACACCAACGGGGCAGCGGGGGCTGCCTGTATCAGGTTGGATGGGGTTTGGAGCAAGCTGCTCTAATGGAAGGTGCCACTGCCCATGGCAGGGGGGTGGAACTGGGTGTCTGGTCCACCCCATCCCCAGCTTGGCCTTGTGGGGCTCAGCCCCACTGAGCCCTGCCCCCCTTCTGCCTTTCAGGACAGGACCCTGGGCTCTCCCGCTCACCCCCTCACTTCGGCTCCATCTACCACGTCCGAGGTAATGGGACCCTGCAGCACCCCTTTACTGGGGGGAGCGGAGGATGCTCAGCACCCGACAGGACCAGGCTGTCCTAACCCAGGAGCCATGAGGACAGCAGCTTGGTTGGCTGTGGGGCTGCATCCTCTATGGGTGAAGAGTGGGATGTTGGGGTGCTGAGGCCATGTCACTCATAGGTGTCATTAACCTGCCCTATGCTGAGATCGAGGAGCCCTTCGAAGCCTGGTACAACCTGACAGGGAACAAGAGCCGCATCCAGTATTATGGGGGTAATAAGGAAGTGGGGATGCATCTGCTCCAGGCTGTGCCCACTCTGCCCCATCCCGGTCCAAAGGGACAGGAGCACCGTGCCTCAGTTTCCCCATCCCATCGGCACAGGGCAGGTGATAACGTATCAGCTGGCAGCGGTGAAGCCCTATGGGATGCGGTACAAGATCACCCCAGAGACCACCGAGAAGGAGGTGAACACCAAGAAATGCTTCCAGCTGCCTGGCTCCAAGGAGGACGTGGTCAAGGCTCAGAGCGTCTTCCCCACCATGGATGGCTTCAAGGTGAGTGGTGCCAGAGCCTGGATCAGACTCATTGCCCGGAGCATCCTCACGTTCTGGGCTGGGGTTCAGGGCAGCTGGAGCTGCTCCTCTCCATCCCAGGGACAGGCCAGGACATGTTCCTGTGCCCCAGGGCACAGGGAGGGTCACTTCCCACCTGGATTGGGGCTGGACTCCTGCCTCCCTTCCCAACACCATGTTGGGACGTGTTGCAGCCCACACGGATGCCAGCGTTTTGGGATGGTTTGGGCAAGTCCCTGCACGGCAGCGGCTCAGCTCCCGCTGTGTGTCCACAGGGAAAGAGCTTAGAAACACACAGGAAAACCCTTTAGGAGAGGGTGTGCAGCCAGGGACACCCCTCTGTGTGCGCACATACAGCACGGTGCGCAGCGGGGCATCCCCAGGGCACTGCTGAGCTGGATAATCACGGAATCCAATCCTTGGATTGGAAGGGACCCTTGTCCCTTTGTCCTGTCCCTACATCCCTTGTCCAAAGCCCCTCTCCAGGTTTCCAGCACTGGGAGCTGCCTTGCCCTGCTTCCCATCCCATGCACGGCTGTTTGCTAACGGCCATGTAGCTGCTGGATCCAAGAGCCCGGTGAGGGCACGTGAACTGATGCTGTGTCCCTGCCAGTTCCTGCGGGAGGAGTACTACCGGGGCAGATACTGCGCGGTGTGGCAGAACATCACCCACTGGGCACAGAAGAAGAACGTCTACACACTGTGGGTGACCAACTCCAGCTGCGGGGTGGCCCCGGTCCACTACGAGATGCGGGGCTACAACAGCCTGCTGGGGTCCCACTATGACAAGTATGAGATCGCCTACACCGACTTCGACAACAGCTTCCCACCTTCCATCTTCGACCTCCCCATCAATGGTGAGCCAGGGATGGACTCCACCATTGTGTCCATCGTGCCCATACGCTCATGGCATCCTCTCCTTGCCCTCCAGAGACGAAGAAGTGCGGGGTCCTGCCGGGGAGCGCGGCAGAGCACCGTGTGCTGGCCAACCCCATGGAGGACCTGGTGGGACGGCACCAACCCTGGGCCCATGAGGTCTTCCACCACTACCGCAGGCAGCATGGCCGGAGGTACAGCTCCGTGCGGGAGCTGGAGCACAGGCAGAGCATCTTCGTGCACAACATGAGGTACGGGAGGACGGAGGGGTCTGGGTTAGGGTTGGGGCTATGTTGGGTGATGGTGCCGGCGCCAACCGATGCTGTCCCCACCGCGGGGCAGGTTCGTGCACTCCAGGAACCGCGCCGCGCTCTCCTACACGCTGGCACTGAACCACTTGGCCGACCGCACGCCCCAGGAGCTGGCTGCACTGCGGGGCCGCCGCCGCAGCCGGGCCCCCAACACCGGGCAGCGCTTCCCCACCGAGCTCTACACCGGCCTCATCCTGCCCGAGAGCCTCGACTGGCGCATGTACGGTAGGTGCGGTGCTGGGGTCGTGGTGGCAGCATCCGGGGTGCCACCACGCTCCCCATCACCGTGCTGTGGGGTTGTGTTATCCCTCGGGATCCATGGCTCCCTGTGGCTCTGCTCAGCATCTGGAAGATGGAAGCAGGGGAGAAGCTCTTCCCTATGAGGGGCACTGGAATGGGTTGAACAGAGGAGCTGTGGCTGCCCCATCCCTGACAGTGCTCAAGGCCAGGTTGGACGGAGCTTGGAGCAAGCTGCTCTAGGGGAAGGTGTCCCTGCCAATGGCAGGGGGTGGAACTGAATGAGCTTTAAGGTCCCTTCCCACCTAAACTTGTCTGGTGTTCTATGGTTATCTGATAAAGACAGCTCAGTTGGCACTTAGTCCTCATCCAGCCTGGTGCCCCAGGGACAGATACGTCATCTGAAGCCACATCAGGCTTCGCATAGAATCACAGCATCCCAGACTGGTGCCCCAAGCCCCATCCAACCTGGCCTTGAGCACTGCCAGGGATGGGGCAGTCACAGCTTCTCCATTCAGCCCATTCCAGTGTCCCACCACCCTCACAGGGATAAACTTCCTTATATCCAAACTGCACTTCCCCTGTTCCAGTTTAAACCCATCCCATCTGGGAGTACACCAAATCCTTGCCTCCTGCCTCGGTTCCCCTTCCACTTATCCCCATCCCCTGGTGCCCCCCCCAGCCTCTGACCCCCCCAAACCGCCATCCCCAGGTGCTGTGACCCCTGTGAAGGATCAGGCCGTCTGCGGGTCCTGCTGGAGCTTTGCCACCACGGGTGCGATGGAGGGTGCCCTATTCCTCAAGGTGGGAGCGGGGCCACGCTCCATGTGGATGGCCGGGGCGCCGGGAGGGTGCCTGTCCCCATCCCTGCAGCGTGTCTCCTCCCCAGACCGGTGTGCTGACCCCCCTGTCCCAACAAGTCCTCATCGACTGCTCCTGGGGCTTCGGGAACTACGCCTGTGACGGGGGTGAGGAGTGGAGAGCCTATGAGTGGATCAAGAAACACGGCGGCATCGCCAGCACCGAGTCCTACGGCACCTACAAGGGGCAGGTGAGGGGTTCCCCTGGTCTTTGGGGTGCTTTAAAGCCACGGTGGGGCTGATCAGGATGGGTCAGTGGTGCTGAACGGGCTCCGGAGGTGGGGATGTCTCCTTGTCCCCAGGCTCCCTGCAGAACCAAGCGCAGTCCAAAGCCAACCCCCAGGCTCAGTTTCATCACTGCACGCCTCAGTTTCTCCCCTTGCGAAATAAGGGACAAGGCTCCTCCACCCATGGGTGGTGCTGTGGGTCCCTGCGTACCCCGGGGTTCAGGGGTGGAGCAGGGATGGAGCAGGGCTCCCTGGGGACAGGGAGGTGGCTGCAGGACACACACAGCCCCCAGGCTTCGGGCGCAGAGGCAGCTCCCATCCCCACCACAGGGGTAGGGTGGCACAAAGGGGTCAGAGCCAGGATGCTGCCCCACATCACTCCGTGCACCCTGCTTCTGGGGGCTCCTGATGACACTGTGTCCCCCTCCCTGGGTACCACAGAACGGTTTGTGCCACTACAACCAGTCTGAGATGCTGGGCAAGATCACGGGGTACGTCAATGTCACCTCCGGCAACATCACAGCAGTGAAAGCTGCCATCTACAAGCACGGCCCTGTGGCCGTCAGCATCGATGCCTCACACAAGACCTTCTCCTTCTACTCCAACGGCATCTACTATGAGCCCAAGTGTGGTGAGTTGGGGAGGACTGAGGGCACGGGAGTCCCCAAGGAGATGCCAGGACACCCCAGTTCCAGCTTGGGTTAGGAGGGGACCAGCCCCACATCCCTCCCCTGTGCTGAAGGGATACCCACAGGGCAGGATGCTCTCCACATCCACCATCACCTCCTGTGCTGTCCCCTGCAGCGAACAAGCCAGGAGAGCTGGACCACGCAGTGCTGGCCGTGGGCTATGGGGTCCTGCAGGGAGAGACCTACTGGCTCATCAAGAACTCCTGGTCTACCTACTGGGGCAACGACGGCTACATCCTCATGGCCATGAAGGACAACAACTGTGGTGTGGCCACTGAAGCCACCTACCCCATCCTAGCCTGAGCCACCCTTTGGGCTGCAGGGAGAGCCCTCGGCAATGCTCTTTGCACCCATCACTGGATGAGCATCCCTGGATCACCCATCCCTGGATCAGTATCTTT
This sequence comes from Myiopsitta monachus, assembly GCA_017639245.1. NCBI lineage: Eukaryota > Metazoa > Chordata > Aves > Psittaciformes > Psittacidae > Myiopsitta > Myiopsitta monachus. Next base: position 1,670,793 of record CM029917.1, on the reverse strand, counting down.
CAATCAGCTTCTTGGGTGTGAGCCCATCACACAGCAGGAAGCTGTGGGACACGGTGGGACAGGGCCATGGGGTGCTGGACAAGGGGACCCTGCTGTGGACTTGGCAATAAAGCCCCTGGAATAACAGTGGTTTGCTTCTACAGGAGAGGTTCCGCTGTTGCAGACGTAGCTCTGTGCCCTTTGCAAAGCCATTCCCAGACAGCCCGGGTGAGGGGAGCGGCCTTTCCAGCCCTATCTCCCGAGGTGGAGCACAAACAAGCCCAGGGATTTCTGCTGAGCTGAGACATTCCTGGCGTGGGATGTTGGGAAGGGGGGAAGGCACCAGTCTCTGCCCCACTGCCTGTTGTGGCTGCGGGTGCCGGCAGCGTGTGACGCCACAAATGCAGGATAAGGGGAATGGCTTTAACCTGCCCAAGGGAGGGGGGGGGTGGGATCTTAGGAAGGAATTCTTCCCTGTGAGAGCGGTGGGACACTGGGATGGGTTGAGCGGAGCTGCCGTGGCTGCCTCAACCCTGGCAGCACATGCAGCCAGTCTAAACTGAGCCCTTATCAGCTCTGCTTTGGGCTGGGGCTGCTGCTGTCACCTTGGGCTGGTGGCCAGAGCGATGCACACAGGCAGGAGGGGTGAAGGCCACTCTGCTCATGGCTCTCCTCCCTGGATCTGTTCTTCCATGCAGCTCCTGTCATTTCATCTCCATCTTTCTCCTTTTCCCAGTTAAAACCCCCTAAGTGCAATCCTAGCGTGCCTTGATGGTGTGTCCAGAAGGATGCAGGGATTCACGCAGCCCCATCTCCCCATGGCTGCCCATAGCTACACTGGGGGACATGTCCCAGAGAGTAGGGAGCACCCAGAGGTGCTCCGGGGTGCCAGGCAGGGACACCTGTGCCTCGATACCCCTGGTTCCTGCAGCACCCTGCATGCAGCAATGCCTGGGTGCCATGTGCCCAGAGTGGGTGGGAGCACAGGGAACCCCCAGCACCCTGCCCTCAGTCCATGGGGCACCCACCTTCACCCTGCCACAGAGCCCCACAGGGATCTGGGCGCCCCCACCCCAAGTCCCATGAGACCCTGGCATGGGTGGGAAAGGCATGGGTGCCCACGGGGGGGGGACACACACCTAAAGCCACACCTCCCCCTTGGTCTAACCCCAGCCAAGGCTTTGCCCATTGGTTTCCTGCAGCTCCCTGCCCACCCAGCAGTGGTATTTAAGGCACTCGTGTGCAGCATGGGCTGGGGAGTGCAGGATGGAGTGGCTGCTGGTGCTGGGTACTGCCATGCTGCTGGGTGAGCACCCATCTTGGGGGGGTCAGGGTGATGCCCCTTAGCCTGGGCACTGTGGGGTCCCTGTCCCCATGTCCGGGGCAGTGCAGGGGCACTGGGCATGCTTGTTCCCCCCATGCACTATGGTGTGCAGGGGGGCTCTGGGATGCCCCGAACTGCACCACAGGGAGAACAGGGATGGGGGGCTCTGCTCTCTGCCCTGCCACCAGCGCAGGGGACAAGGAGCCAGGGACCAGACCCCGCTGTAAGAGGGGTTAACGAGCAGCATAAAAGCCTTTGGGGCATGGATTTGCTCTTCTTCTAGGAGCAGAGAGCAGAGCTCCCCTGGAGACCCCCAAGTTTGGGGACATCTACCACGTCACAGGTACCGCCTGGGGAAGGGGCACCCCAATGGGACCAGGGGGTCTGTACCTTCACCCATGGGTGATGCTGTGGGACCATGGGGGGCTCCATGCTTACCCCGTGCTCCTCTCCCAGCCAAGGGCTCAGGGCAGGGGGACTGGAAATGTCTCCGGGTCTCAGCCCCTCTGTCTCTACAGGAGTCATCAGCCTGCCCTATGCGGAGATTAGGGAGCCCTTCGAAGCCTGGTACAACCTCACTGGTGGGAAGAGCCGCATCGAGTACTATGGTGGTGAGTGCAGAAGGGGGTCCATTCATCCCCTGACCCTTCACCATCCGCCCTAGGACCTTTGGGTGCCTCCTGGGAGCCAGGAGGTGGGGTTTTGGCTGGGCTTTAGCACTGTCCCTGTCCCCAGGCCAAGTGGTCACCTACCAGCTGGGCTCCATTGAGCCCTTTGGTGCCAGCTTCAAGGTGACTCCTGAGACCACTGAGACGGAAGTGAATGTCCGCAAGTGCTTCCGCATCAATGGCACCGATGGGGACCTCATCATCCCGCAGAGCGTCTTCCCCAGCCTGGAGAACTTCAAGGTGAGCCCTGGGCATGGTCCTCCGGGTTGCAGAATGGGGCACAGTGAGTGCAGGGTGTCTGTGACTACCTCCCTCCGAGGGCAGGTAAATACAGGGTACCTATAGGGTTGGATGGGCCCATGGGTGCTGACGGATATGAAAGGGATGCAGATGGGGTCCCCCCATGGGGCGCGGTGCTGGTGTGGTCCTGGTCCCTAACACGTGTGCTGTGCCCAGCGGGTGCGGGATGAGCGGTGCCATGGGCAGCCCTGCGCTGTGTGGCAGAACATCTCCTACTGGGGCCACAAGAAGAATGTCTACACGCTGCGGGTGGGCAGCTCTGCCCATGGCCCCGTGCCCCTGCACTATGAGGTGCGGGGGTACAACAGCCTCCTGGGGTCTCACTACGACAAGTATGAGATCAACTACTCCTCCTTCAGCCACTGCTTCCCTCCCAGCATCTTCCAGCTCCCCGAGGGTGAGTGTCCCCATCCACTGCCAAACGGAGCATCTTTATCCCTTGTCTTCATGTGAGCTTCATCATTTGGGTGAATTAGTTTGGTCAGGAAAAAGCAGGAAGAAACGGGATGAATTGGGTAGTGGGATGATGTGGGGGCTTTCCTAGCATGGTGCTGGGTGAGATGGCTCTGGAAGAGGGTGTGGATGCAGAGCTGCATCCATAATCATAGAATACCAGCCTGGTTTGGGTTGGAAGGGACCTTAAAGCTCATGGTCCCACAGGCAGGAACACCTTCCACTAGCCCAGGTTGCTCCAAACCCCATACAACCTGGCCAGCTCCAAGTCCTTATGCTGGAGAAACCAGAACTGCACCCAGTGTTCCAAGTGTGGCATCATGAGAGGGTAGTGGGGCAAAAGCAGAGTAGAGGGGCATATGGGATGGACGGCCCCACTGGATTTGGGGTACCCATTCTGTGCCCTCTGGCTGGGGGTCCCCCCTCAGAGGGCATGAGCTGTGTCCTCATGGCAGGGGTACAATGCAAGCAGTGGCCTGCAGCCGGCCCCGAGCACCGCATCGTGGCCAACCCCATGCAGGAGTTTGTGGGGCGCCCACAGGAGATGGACCACATCCACCACCACCTCTTCCACCGCTACAAGGAGCGCTTCAGCAAGAGCTACAGCAGCGAGGAGGAGCACGAGCACCGCAAGCGCGCCTTCGTCCACAACATGCGGTACGGGATGACGGGGAGCCGGGCTCGGGGCCGGGATGCTCCTTCGCTCCTTCCCTCCCGCAGCATCCCGACGGACGGAAGGGTGGGAAGCCCTTGCGGGGTGATGGTGCCGGCGCCAACCGATGCTGTCCCCGCCGCGGGGCAGGTTCGTGCACTCCAGGAACCGCGCCGCGCTCTCCTACACGCTGGCACTGAACCACTTGGCCGACCGCACGCCCCAGGAGCTGGCTGCACTGCGGGGCCGCCGCCGCAGCCGGGCCCCCAACACCGGGCAGCGCTTCCCCACCGAGCTCTACACCGGCCTCATCCTGCCCGAGAGCCTCGACTGGCGGCTCTATGGTGAGGAGGGTGCTGGTGCCATGAGGGTGCATAGATACGGCCCAGCTCTGCGCACCTGGGTTTGCACAGGGACAACATCATCCCCTGCTCAATGTGTCCCCAGGCGCTGTGACCCCCGTGAAGGATCAGGCCATCTGCGGGTCCTGCTGGAGCTTTGCCACCACGGGTGCAATGGAGGGTGCCCTATTCCTTAAGGTGGGAGCAGGGCCGCGCTCCATGTGGATGGCCGGGGCGCCGGGAGGGTGCCTGTCCCCATCCCTGCAGCGTGTCTCCTCCCCAGACCGGTGTGCTGACCCCCCTGTCCCAACAAGTCCTCATCGACTGCTCCTGGGGCTTCGGGAACTACGCCTGTGACGGGGGTGAGGAGTGGAGAGCCTATGAGTGGATCATGAAGCATGGTGGCATCGCCAGCACCGAGTCCTATGGGCCCTACCTGGGGCAGGTGAGGGTGGCAGAGTGCGGTGCCACCCCCTTCCCAAACCTTCCCCCCCCAAGCCCATCCCTTTGGCAGCAGATGGAGGCTCCGCTTTGATTTATGGGTGCTGCCCCCCTCACCTGCTGAGGGACCCCAGTGCCACCTCAGCCTCCTCCCCACAGAACGGCTACTGCCACTGCAACCAGTCAGAGCTGGTGGCCCAACTCGCTGGTTACGCCACCGTGGAGCCGGGCAGCGCCACGGCTCTGAAGGCTGCGCTGGTCAAGCACGGCCCCGTGGCTGTCAACATCGATGCCTCGCACAAGTCCTTTGCCTTCTATGCCAATGGGGTCTATGAGGAGCCCCGCTGTGGTGAGACCCATGTCCATGTCCCACTCGCTGGGGACAGAGAACCCAGGCAGAGGATATGGGATAGGGAATGAGCTCCAGCTCTAAGGGATGGGGAATGAGGTGGCTCCGTTGTCTTCTCCTGGCCAGGCAATGAGACGATGGCGCTGGACCACGCGGTGCTGGCTGTGGGCTATGGGGTCCTGCATGGCAAGAGCTACTGGCTCATCAAGAACTCCTGGTCCACCTACTGGGGCAATGACGGCTACATCCTCATGGCCATGAAGGACAACAACTGTGGGGTGGCCACTGCTGCCTCCTTTCCCATCCTGGCGTGATGGGACACACATGTTCTGTCCCCTCTGGGTCCCTGTGGGCAGCTCCAGATGGATGGGGGCTGGCAGAGGGATGTGGGGCCCTGGGAGGCAGCTGTGGGGCAGAGGGATTAGCTCAGAGGATGCTCCCAGTCCTCGGGAAGAGGTAATTTACCATTAGAGCAATAAAAGCCTATAGAAGTGATCCGGTCTGTCATGCTGGGGGGGGTCTTCTGCCAGTCCCAGCCTGTCCTCTGTGAAGCACAGCCCTTGCCATGACTGCCTCCTGCACCCCAATGTGTGATGAGTTCCACCCAGTGCTCAGCCTGGGCTCACCCCTTGGGTTACATGTGGCCAAACCCCACAGGTTTCAGTGCTGGCTCCCCCTTTCCCAGCAGCAGGAATAAGCCCAAATCATTCCATAGGTGGTTTGGGTTGGAAGGGACCTTAAAGCTCCTCGTTTCCTTCCCCTTGTTCCACACCCTGCCGCAGTGACTGCTGCGCTGATGGCTTTAACCATCCTCACCAGGGCTGCTGACTCCAGTGCAGTGTCTGGGAGAGGAGCGCTCACCCTGCAGGAATAATGGCCTCTATTCCGTGGGACTCCAGTCTTTGCTTCTCTTGACTGCAGTCAATGAAACACACTTTGACATCCAGGGAAGCGGGGCTTGGAGGCTCCCTTTGGAGAAGTGATGCTGAGCACGCAGAGGTCAGCTGGAGGCTCTGCACCCCCAGGGCAGCTCAGAGGATTTAGCACCTACCTTGGCCATGGCCAACCCAGCCTCTCCCCCATGTCCAGCCCCTTCCCTACACTTGGCTCTGCTTGGCTCGGCCTGGCTCTGCTCAGCTATGCTCAGCTTTGCCCGGCTCAGCTCAGCTCAGCTCGGCTCGGCTCAGCTCGGCTCGGCTCAGCTCGGCTCGGCTCAGCTCGGCTCGGCTCGGTCCGGCTCAGCTCGGCTCGGCTCGGCTCGGCTCGGTCCGGCTCAGCTCGGCTCGGCTCGGCTCGGCTCGGCTCGGTCCGGCTCAGCTCGGCACGGCTCGGCTCGGCTCGGCTCGGTCCGGCTCAGCTCGGCTCGGCTCGGCTCGGCTCGGTCCGGCTCGGCTCGGCTCGGCTCGGCTCGGCTCAGCTCGGCTCGGCTCGGCTCGGCTCGGCTCGGCTCGGCTCGGTCCGGCTCGGTCCGGCTCGGCTCGGCTCGGCTCGGCCCGGCTCGGCTCGGCTCGGCTCGGCTCGGTCCGGCTCGGTCCGGCTCGGCTCTGCTCCGCTCGGCTCAGCTCGGCTCGGCTCGGCTCGGCTCGGCTCAGCTCGGCTCAGCTCGGCTCGGCTCGGCTCGGCTCGGCTCGGCTCGGTCCGGCTCGGCTCTGCTCAGCTCAGCTCAGCTCGGCTCGGCTCAGCTCGGCTCGGCTCGGCTCGGTCCGGCTCGGCTCGGCTCGGCTCGGCTCGGCTCGGTCCGGCTCAGCTCTGCTCAGCTCGGCTCGGTCCGGCTCGGCTCTGCTCAGCTCAGCTCAGCTCGGCTCGGCTCAGCTCGGCTCGGCTCGGCTCGGTCCGGCTCGGCTCGGCTCGGCTCGGCTCGGCTCGGCTCGGCTCAGCTCTGCTCAGCTCGGCTCGGTCCGGCTCGGCTCGGCTCGGCTCGGCTCTGCTCAGCTCGGCTCAGCTCTGCTCAGCTCGGCTCAGCTCTGCTCAGCTCGGCTCGGCTCAGCTTTGCCCGGCTCTGCTCGGCACGGCCCGGCTCGCTCCGGCTCGGTCTGGCTCAGCCCAGCTCGGCTCAGCTCGGCTCGGTCCGGCTTGGCTCAGCTCGGCTCGGCTCGGTCCGGCTCGGCTCAGCTCAGCTCGGCTCGGTCCGGCTCGGCTCAGCTCGGCTCGGCTCAGCTCGGCTCGGCTCGGTCCGGCTTGGCTCAGCTCGGCTCGGCTCGGTCCGGCTCGGCTCAGCTCAGCTCGGCTCGGTCCGGCTCGGCTCAGCTCGGCTCGGCTCAGCTCGGCTCGGCTCGGTCCGGCTCGGCTCGGCTCGGCTCGGCTCAGCTCAGCTCGGCTCGGTCCGGCTCGGCTCAGCTCGGCTCGGCTCAGCTCGGCTCGGCTCGGTCCGGCTCGGTCCGGCTCGGCTCGGCTCGGCTCGGCCCGGCTCGGCTCAGCTCGGCTCGGCTCGGTCCGGCTCGGTCCGGCTCGGCTCGGCTCGGCTCTGCTCAGCTTGGCTCAGCTCGGCTCGGCTCGGCTCGGCTCGCCTCGGCTCGGCTCGGCTCGGCTCGCCTCGGCTCAGCTCGGTCCGGCTCGGCTCGGCTCGGCTCAGCTCGGCTCGGCTCGGCTCGGCTCGGTCCGGCTCAGCTCGGCTCTGCTCAGCTCAGCTCGGCTCGGCTCGGCTCAGCTCGGTCCGGCTCGGCTCTGCTCAGCTCAGCTCAGCTCGGCTCTGCTCAGCTCGGCTCGGCTCAGCTCGGCTCGGTCCGGCTCGGCTCGGCTCAGCTCAGCTCGGCTCGGTCCGGCTCGCCTCGGCTCGGCTCGGTCCGGCTCAGCTCGGCTCGGCTTGGCTCGGCTCGGCTCGGCTCGGCTCAGCTCAGTCCGGCTCGGCTCAGCTCAGCTCGGCTCGGTCCGGCTCGGCTCGGCTCGGTCCGGCTCGGCTCTGCTCAGCTCAGCTCAGCTCGGCTCTGCTCGGCTCGGCTCGGTCCGGCTCGGCTCGGCTCGGCTCGGCTCGGTCCGGCTCGGCTCGGCTCGGCTCGGTCCGGCTCGGCTCGGCTCTGCTCAGCTCGGCTCAGCTCTGCTCAGCTCGGCTCGGCTCGGTCCGGCTCGACTCAGCTCGGCTCGGCTCGGTCCGGCTCGGCTCGGCTCTGCTCAGCTCGGCTCAGCTCTGCTCAGCTCGGCTCGGCTCAGCTTTGCCCGGCTCTGCTCGGCACGGCCCGGCTCGCTCCGGCTCGGTCTGGCTCAGCCCAGCTCGGCTCAGCTCGGCTCGGTCCGGCTTGGCTCAGCTCGGCTCGGCTCGGTCCGGCTCGGCTCAGCTCGGCTCGGTCCGGCTCGGCTCAGCTCGGCTCGGCTCGGTCCGGCTCGGCTCGGCTCGGCTCGGCTCGGCTCGGTCCGGCTCGGCTCAGCTCGGCTCGGCTCAGCTCGGCTCGGTCTGGCTCGGCTCGGCTCGGCTCGGTCCGGCTCGGCTCAGCTCAGCTCGGCTCGGCTCGTCTCGGTCCGGCTCGGCTCGGCTCGGCTCAGCTCGGCTCGGCTCAGCTCGGCTCGGCTCGGCTCGGCTCGGCTCGGCTCAGCTCGGCTCGGCTCGGTCCGGCTCGGCTCAGCTCGGCTCGGCTCAGCTCGGCTCGGCTCGGTCCGGCTCGGCTCAGCTCGGCTCGGCTCGGTCCGGCTCGGCTCGGCTCGGCTCGGCTCGGCTCGGCTCAGCTCGGCTCAGCTCGGCTCGGCTCGGTCCGGCTCGGTCCGGCTCGGTCCGGCTCGGCTCAGCTCGGCTCGGCTCGGTCCGGCTCGGCTCAGCTCGGCTCGGCTCAGCTCGGCTCAGCTCGGCTCGGCTCAGCTCGGCTCAGCTCGGCTCGGCTCGGTCCGGCTCAGTCCGGCTCGGCTCGGCTCGGCTCGGCCCGGCTCGGCTCGGCTCGGCTCAGCTCGGCTCGGCTCGGTCCGGCTCGGTCCGGCTCGGCTCGGCTCGGCTCGGTCCGGCTCGGCTCGGCTCGGCTCTGCTCAGCTCGGCTCAGCTCGGCTCGGCTCGGCTCGGCTCGCCTCGGCTCGGCTCGGTCCGGCTCGGCTCGGCTCGGCTCAGCTCGGCTCGGCTCGGCTCGGCTCGGTCCGGCTCGCCTCGGCTCGGCTCGGTCCGGCTCAGCTCGGCTCGGCTTGGCTCGGCTCAGCTCGGCTCGGCTCGGCTCGGCTCAGCTCAGTCCGGCTCGGCTCAGCTCAGCTCGGCTCGGTCCGGCTCGGCTCGGCTCGGTCCGGCTCGGCTCTGCTCAGCTCAGCTCAGCTCGGCTCTGCTCAGCTCGGCTCGGCTCGGTCCGGCTCGGCTCGGCTCGGCTCGGCTCGGCTCGGTCCGGCTCGGCTCAGCTCGGCTCGGCTCGGCTCGGTCCGGCTCGGCTCGGCTCGGCTCGGCTCGGCTCGGTCCGGCTCGGCTCAGCTCGGCTCTGCTCAGCTCGGCTCAGCTCTGCTCGGCTCGGCTCGGCTCGGTCCGGCTCGACTCAGCTCGGCTCGGCTCGGTCCGGCTCGGCTCGGCTCTGCTCAGCTCGGCTCAGCTCTGCTCAGCTCGGCTCGGCTCAGCTTTGCCCGGCTCTGCTCGGCACGGCCCGGCTCGCTCCGGCTCGGTCTGGCTCAGCCCAGCTCGGCTCAGCTCGGCTCGGTCCGGCTTGGCTCAGCTCGGCTCGGCTCGGTCCGGCTCGGCTCAGCTCGGCTCGGTCCGGCTCGGCTCAGCTCGGCTCGGCTCGGTCCGGCTTGGCTCAGCTCGGCTCGGCTCGGTCCGGCTCGGCTCGGCTCGGCTCGGCTCGGCTCGGTCCGGCTCGGCTCAGCTCGGCTCGGCTCAGCTCGGCTCGGTCTGGCTCGGCTCGGCTCGGCTCGGTCCGGCTCGGCTCAGCTCAGCTCGGCTCGGCTCGTCTCGGTCCGGCTCGGCTCGGCTCGGTCCGGCTCGGTCCGGCTCGGCTCGGTCCGGCTCGGTCCGGCTCGGCTCGGCTCGGCTCGGCTCAGCTCAGCTCGGCTCGGTCCGGCTCGGCTCAGCTCGGCTCGGCTCGGCTCGGCTCGGCTCGGCTCGGCTCGGCTCGGCTCGGTCCGGCTCGGCTCAGCTCGGCTCGGCTCGGCTCGGCTCGGCTCGGCTCGGCTCGGCTCGGCTCGGCTCGGCTCGGCGCGGTCTACCCCGAACCAAACCCCACTTCCGCGTCCCCTCCCGCAAAGCCTTGTGGGACATCCCCCCCGAAGCACGCGTCACGCGGCGGAGGGCGTGGCGTGGCCTATTGCGTCACCTCGTGACGTCACACCGCCCCTTCCCCACCGCCCGCGGAGGGAAGAGGGCGGGGGAGGGAGGAGGAGGATAAATCGCTCCGCCCACTTCTGAGGATCAACCAATCAGAAGACGCCTCGGCGTGAGTGACGCGGGAGTTGTCCAATAGGAGAGGGAGGGGCGGTGCTCAGCGGGCGGGCGGGCCGCGCCGTGCCGCGCCTGTCAGCGGGGCGGCGGGATGGCGGCGCTGTACGCCTGCACCAAGTGCCACCAGCGCTTCCCCTTCGAGGCGCTCAGCCAGGGCCAGCAGCTCTGCAAGGTCCGGGGCCGCTCGTGGGGCGGGGGGGGTTGAAGGGGCCTGGGGGTTATAGAGGGACGGGGTCCGCGTATGGCGGGGATCACAGCGGGGCTGCGGTGGCTCTTTGGGGCCTCGGGGTAGGTGGTGGGCATAGGGGAGGTGTTGAGGGACTGGAGGCGTGGGGGGAGCTGGGGGTGTGTGGCGGTGAGAGGCTGCTTGTTTGCCAGGGGGTGCCGAGGGCATCGAGGGGGGGTTGGGGGTGCTGGAGAGGGATTTATGGGGCCACGAGGGGGAACTGGGAGGGAGGTGGGTGATGTTCATGGGGGAAGGTGTGGGGGCAACTGAGGGTGTGTTTGGGGGGGAGGGTTGGAGCATTGACAAGGGGAGAGGCTTGGAGCGTTGGGGGATCCAGGGATGTGTGGAAGGGACTCGGGATGTTTAGGGGGGATCCTATGGTATGTTGAAGGAGAGGGGTGAGCTTAGGGGCACAGTTTGGGTAGGAAAGAGCAGAGGTGTGGGTAAGTGTGGCAGGACTCTGCTCCTGCCCCAGGAGGTGAGGCAATGGGCGTTGGGCACAGATAAGCCCTTGTTAGGATCCTCACTTTACCTGTGACACACGTGGCTCCTGTCACCCTCCCTCTGCTCTCAGCCCTTGTCAGCAGCATGACTGTACAGGGAGGAAATGTCCTGTTTGATGGATGAGTGTGCATAGGGTCAGCAGGTGACCTGGGATGTGGGGAGATGGTGTGGGAGGGAAGCGTTGCATCTCACCCAACGCTGCTGTTCTTGCAGGAATGCCGGATTGCACATCCCATTGTTAAATGCACTTACTGCAGGACTGAATTCCAGCAGGAAAGGTAAATGCCCTCTGAAGTGGGGGAGCCCGGGGTGTCCTATAGAGCAGGCGTGCCAGAATGATTGCGCCCCTTCAGTGACTGAGCCTTAACCTCTAGGTTGTTGCTGTGGAGGACTTGGCCTTCTTCAAAGGTCTTCTAGGCAAGTCTGTGGTGTCTTTAGATGTGCACTTCTTGCTTGGTTTGGTTTTTGGTCAGTGCTTGGATGCCTCTTGTAATGAGGCAGTTGGGTGCATCTTCCCACCAGCTTCCCTCTTACCTGGTTTCTGGTACCCAAAACTCATTTCCTATTGTGGTTCCTTTAGCAAGTTACAGAGGAAGAATTGGTAACCCCAGTTGTATGAGATGTTCTTTCCTATGTGTGTTGGACAAAAACACCTCTGCCCTGCCCTGCCTTAACCTCCTCATCCAGTCACCAGTGCTGAATCACACCTGCTGCAAATCAGCCAGTGCTCAGACTCCTGTATTTGGGAGGACCTGGTGGCATCTGGGGATGCCTTAACTAAAAGCCACCTTTTGTAATAGCACTTTCGGGCAAATTATCCTCAACCTGATGGGGATAAGAAACACACTTTGATATCTGAGTCCCTAGTGACAATGAATACAGTCTCACCACTAGAGACTGAGCATAGGGGAGCCTGGGATCCTAAACCATGGAGGTTTAATGCTCTTTGGGGAAGTGTTAATGGAGTAATCTGTCCTTCTTTTTTAATAGCAAAACCAACACAATATGCAAGAAGTGTGCTCAGAATGTGAAGCTCTACGGCACAGTAAGTGAGCAGCAGCCTCTGTTCCTTTCATCTTCTTTGTCTCTATCTTGCTGGCTCCTAGAGCAGTTTATGGGCTGCTTTGTTGTATTGGCACGACTGATCAATAACATTCAGGTCCCTCAAGGGTGAAGCTTTTACCTTTTCTCTCCTTTCAGCACAGAAAAGAGCAGCTCTGCATCATTTGAGGCCAGGAAATGGACTATTGGGTAGCCGGTAGAAATGAGAGTGTGCTTACACAAACTGAGATTGCTGCAGGAAGCAGTGCTAAATCTTTCTTTCGTGCTTGTCTGGAATCTGAGATTTGGATTGTATTATAGATTTCCCAGTTATTTTATTGTACTTGACAAATGGTTCAGGTGCTAAATACAGTTAGCTTGGAACAAGGAAATACAAGCTTGGAAGTGTTGGGGAGAAGTGGTAAGAGCAATGTATTGGTGTAATTAGAAGGCACTGCTATATTTGCTCTCTGTTCTTGTTTCTTAAAGCCCAAACCCTGCCAGTACTGCAATATCATAGCAGCATTTATTGGAAACAAGTGCCAGCGATGCACAAACTCAGAGAAGAAGTATGGCCCTCCACACTCCTGTGAGCAGTGCAAGCAGCAGTGTGCCTTTGACAGGAAGGATGACAGGAAAAAGGTCAGTATCTCTGTAAGAGAGGTCAAAAAGGTAAAAAGGTTGATCACAGTGGTTGTCTGTCCAGCCCCTCGAGTATTTGGGACATAGCCTGAAGGAGCTGGAAGTGTCATACCTCCGCCAGGAAACACATTCCATGCTTCTGCCACCCTTTGCTTCAACAACACAAGTGTTCCTTAGGAGGTTTGAAGCCTTGTTCCTGCAGGCTGTAGCCATCCGTTGGTCCTTTGGGATAATGTACTGATAATGCCTGTCCTCAGGCTGAGACCCTTGCTGTTTTGGTGAGCACCCTGGCACATGCTGTTCCTTGGCATTGCTTTGAAATCCCACTTGAGTTAGCCTGTCCTGGTGAATGGGTGCTGTTAGATGGGCTGCAAGGAGAGCCTGGCAGAGGCTGTAGTTAGGATGGAAAAGCTGCTTTTGAGGAGCTCTGTCTGCATTGCACCAGCCGTGCCGGATGCACTGCTAACCCTTTCCAGGCGCTTCTTGAGTCACTGCATGTTCATATGTGATCTGAAGCCTGAAATTGCTTCTTGCCTTCACCCTGTTTGGTTTATGGGCTGCAAACAAGACCCCAAATTGCCCCACTCTCACGTTGCAGGTGGATGGGAAGCTGCTGTGCTGGTTGTGCACGCTGTCCTACAAACGGGTCCTACAGAAGACCAAAGAGCAGTGCAAACACCTGAGCAGCTCCTCCCGAGCAAGCCTGCAGGAGAAGGAACAGTACAGCAGGCTCAGCAGTGGCAGCCACTACAACAGGTAACCTGCATGTACAGGGTGAGCAAATGGGGGGCCTGGCTGCTCCGTGCTCCTTAGGTGCACTTCCTAAAGGAACTGGGAGAAGCACCCACCTTCAGTGATGGGGTTTGGGCTGTTGTTCAGGAGACTGTGGCTAAGTGAGGCTTAGCTAGTTTGCAAAGGCCACTGTGCTGGAGTAGACTTGTAGGCCACCAGTGCTTCAACTTCCTGAACTTGTACATAATTCCAGCTCAACTGCGTCTGTGGAATTCCATGATTTGAAATGGAGATTGGGAGCAAGAGTTCTTCACCTACCTACTGCTCTGACTGACGCACTGGTGCCTGCTTATTTTTAGTCTCCAGCTAGTCTTCAAGGAATGCATTTTTTACCATTCCTGTGCTAGAAAATACTGCTTTAATGGGCTTAAAGTGGGTGGGAATATTTATCTGCTTCTCTCTCTTTGACTGCAAGTCATTCAGGTTCTGACATCCCATTTCCTCATTTCTTTTCTAGCCAGAAAACCTTATCCACCTCTTCTATTCAGAATGAAATCCCAAAGAAGAAAGCCAAGTTTGATGCCATATCTGCCAATGGTGACAGGTGAGCCTGGAACATGGGGAAATTGGGGGTGGGCTGTCTTCTTTGCGGAGTTTTATATGAGACAGAGTGCTATGTGAATAGCAGGAAGCTGTCATGCTTGAGCTCTTGAGCTTTGGGGCATCGAGAGGCTGCGTTAGCAGCTCTCCAGAACCTTGTGTTCCTTGCCATTTAGACATAGGTTTGAGGAGGAAATGGATACCTAGTGCCTGGACCTGCTAGAATAGCACCCACTCCTTGGCTGAGCTCCTGGGAGCCAGATCAGCTCCAGCCTCTCCCCGCAGTTAGAGGGAGAGGGGGGCTCTTGGCTACTCTGTTGACTTGAGCTCTGCAGCCTTTGTGCTTTTGAGGCTATCAGCCTGGTCTGCAAGGAGGCTGCCTTGGAGAGAGGATGGAGACTCACCTCCTGTATCCCTCCTCTGCTCCCAAGCAAGAAGCTTGGCTGGAAAGCATCAGATCCCATCCCGATGTCAGAGTTTGTGCTGGATTGACACTGGCTGCATGTGCAGCAGAATGGGAGATAGCAGAAACAGGAAGATTGAGATGGATTTTGATTGATTTTTTTTTTTTATGGTCTTGTACATGCAGATTTTCATTCCTGCCTTTCCTCTCTGCTTCTCAGCGTTCCTTCCTCTCCCGAGATGCTTTGTCCCCCTATCCAGAGTGCCCCGTCCACGCTGGCGCCGTGGGCTGCTTCCCAACAGAGTCTTGGTGCCCACCATTGTCCTGTTTCTCAAGGCACTGACGTCCTGAAGTGAGAGCACGAGTTGTTTTCTCCCCTCTTGCCCTCCCTCCTTCATTGGGAACTGCTTCATCCATGGAAACCATCCCTCTTGATGGATCTCTGTCCCAACAGCAGTGATTTGGGAGCACAGAGCATAGGCTCGTTAGTGCCAAAGGGTCTGTTAGAGCCACTGGTAATGAATGAATCACTACCTGCCTTGAATGTCTTCTCTTTGAGATCACAGATTGCATCTGTCCCATAGATATCACTGACACCTTGTCAGGGGTTGTTCATGTTTGAAATGCTCCAATGGGAAGTAGAACTCATCTGAATTCAGTGCTGGTGGAGCCAGAGCTAAATCCCTGGTAGAACTCATGCAGCCCATTAGTACTGCTGTAGCTTTCGCTCTCGAGAGGCTCCTGCTCACCTCCTGACGCTGTAGGACAGCACCAGGTATTGCTATCTGCTCGCTAAAGCCTGGGCTAGCAACTCACTGTAGTAGCCTGTTCGTGTAATACCCTACTGCAAATAGCCAAGAAGCAAAAAGTCCCCTGCTCTGGCATTGATTGCTCAGTCATTCATTTGCAAACCAGGAGACTGAGGGGAATCAAACGCCTTCCTTTGCTCTTATGAGCCTGGCTCCTTCCAAGGCTCTGCTCCTTGGCACACACTCTGTTTGATGACTCCCAATAACAAACTGTGGGTAATTTTAGCAACTACTGAAGAGCTCCAGCAATGTGCTGTAGGAAAGGCAAGCTGCAGCTGCCTCAAATAGACCCAGGGCTCTGCTTCTGGAGTAGAATAAGAATGGTGGTTCATTAAGTGGCGATTTTGGAGTTGCTGAGTAGGTGATTGTGAGGTTGAGACCCCCAAAACTCTTTTCTTCTTGCCCCATTATGTAGAAGATTGTCCTCTCCCGGGTCAGCCTGTGTGTGGAGTTAGGGTCTGCTGCAGCACAGCGTAGCCTGGAGTGGGGTGAGACACAGCCAGCACCTCTTCACTGCTGAGATCAGCTGTACAGCGCGTTTTGGCTCCAGCCAAACGTCCACTGCAGGTTGGATAGGGCTTGGAGCAAGCAGCTCTAGTGGAAGGTGTCCCTGCCTGTGGCAGGGGGTTGGAACTGGACGAGCTTTAAGGTCCCTTCCAACCCAAATCATTCCATTATGGAGCAGTCATTTGGGTCCTTTTCTGCTCAATAGAGAGGCAGGTGTCTGGAATCACTCCAGTTTTCCCGCTGCCTCCACTGGAAGCAACAGTAGCTCATCCATGTGCTTCAGCAACATGCACTTTATCCTGCTCAGACATGGAGTGCAGTGGCCCCCTGACCTATTCGAAGGGGCTGTGCTCACATATGTGACAGGAGGGGATGCTGCCTGGGCACCCTGAGCCCGCTGTCACCCACTCATGAGTGCAGACCCCAGGGATAGGCACCAGCTCTGCCCGCAGCTCCTGAGTGTTGGTGACCCTCCTGTCCTTTCTCCCCGCTGGGTGGCAGGGCTGGGTCTCCCCTTCCTTGCTCCACAGGGAGCTTGGCAACAGGAGCTGCCAAGGGGGGAGCTTTTCCTGCTGGAGCTGCTCAGGGAAATGGGAGCATCTCCTAGCACTCTTTGTCAGCCCAGGACACGCAGGAGGGAAGCTTGCCTGGGTGTCAGCAGGAGCGAATCAGTGAGGAAGCTTTCTCCCTGTGGAGGCTGGGGTTTTTAATCTATCCTTTCTTTCTCTCCTCCTCAACATATTTGCACCGAGTGGGAAATGAAAGCTACTGTGAGTAACAGGCTTGCACACAGGAAGGTGCTGGAGCACCCACCATCCTTGTGCACAGCCTGCACTTGGGAAACTCAGGAACAGTTCTGAAATGGAAGGATTCCCTGCATGTAGGAACCTCTTGTGCACTTGAGAGCTGCCCAGGATGAGCAACACAGTGATCGACCCAGAGACCTGTCATATCTCTCAGCATCTGGGACTCTGTCCCTGCTTAGCTTCCCCCTCTAGCTCCCCAGCACAGAGGTGGAAAGAGCCTTTCCTTCTGCCCCATCCTTGCTGATGAGTCCAATCAATGTGCTTCTAACCAGAGAATGGATGATTTCCAGACATGATGAGCAGCCAGTCCCCTCTGCCTTGTTGGCCACATGGGGCCTGGATTTGTCTTGATGGAGGCAGTGATCGAGGTTCAAACCATGCCTTCCCCAGCCCACTGCAGCTTTAGAGCTGAATGCAAGCTTTAGGACGTGTTGACTTACTCTGGAGGCTTTAAAAAGAGCCATCCTTCAGGTAACCCTGGCTCTTGATCTTTATAGCAGATCTTTATATTATCTATATAGGCCTGATAAGGGCCAGACTTGAAGTCATCTTCTAGGCAACGCTTTGTTCTTTTATTGCTGTTCCAGTTTAATTCAGCAGTTTCAGGTGTGTGTGGCTGGGAGGGTGCTACCCTTTTAACACACCAAGAGATAAAAACCAGCTTTACTGTGACAGCAGTGAGGAGCAGCCAGCAGGCAAAGATCAGGTGAGCTCTCTGCGCCTGTGGGTGCAGCTTATCATATCTTATGATGTGAAATAGTGCACACTGCAAGGCTCTGTGTGGCTTCCCAGGTCACTGGCTGCCTTGTAGGGGGATGTAGGGATTACCAGTGCAGATGAGTGACTTGTGTCCAGGTTACTTTTCAGCTGGTTGCTTAGGGTTAGAGTGCCTGGTGGTGTGTAAGTGCAGCTATTTCTCTTCCTGGAGAGACCCTTTTCTGCTCTGAACTTGGTGAGGTTTTGCTGTACATCCAAGAGCAAGGAGAGTTTCTCAGTGTTTGCATGAAGGTTCATTAGTTTCATTACTGTCCTCAACTGTTTGGTTTGAATAAAGATCTGGACTGTTGGAATGGTTGCTGCAGACATTGGCTGATGGTCACCCACAGCAGTGCTGCATCCCTGCTGATTGTGCAACGACGCAACTCGATACAGCACATGAAATCCCTGTTCCTTGTGTTCCTGTGGCATCCAGAGCAGGGATATAGGTGCCACCTGTGTTCAAGGAGCGGTTGGAGGACACAATGTGTCATGAAATGATTCCTTTTCTCCTTCAGTGCCATCTGGGGGGTTGGGTTCCCCGCCTTGGTGAAGAGAAGGGGTTATGATGAGAGTTTCTCCCTGTTCTTGCTGCAGTTTTTCTCCAGACCTCGCCCTGGACTCTCCTGGCACTGACCACTTTGTTATCATTGCCCAGCTGAAGGAGGAAGTGGCTACTCTAAAGAAGATGCTGCACCAGAAAGACCAGATGATTTTGGAGAAGGAGAAGAAGGTACAGCTCTTGGCTTGCTTCCCCCCATGTCAGATGCTGACATCTTCACACTGATCACACTCCAATGAAGACTGGCTTTATCCTGGCAATGAACAAGAGAGTTTCTGGCTGCACTCCCCCAGCATGTTCCTGAACTCATCCAGTCTCACACAGTTTCTGCAGGGTGCATGAGGGGTGAAGGCATTAATCTCTTCTTCCAGCTCACTTGCTCCTGACTGGTTTCTTTGCAGATCACCGAGCTGAAAGCTGACCTGCAGTACCAGGAGTCGCAGATGAGGGCAAAGATGAACCAGATGGAGAAGACACACAAGGAGGTTATGGAGCAGTTACAGGTGACAGCTTTTTTGTTCTCATTTGCTGAGCTCTGCTGGACCCAGGAGTGACTGAGAACAGTCACTTGTGAGCTGCTGCGCACACAGCTCTGTTAGTGCTCCTCAGCCCTGTCCTCTCTGTCCTGCCAGTTCTGTAGCAGGCTGCAGTGCATTGTAATCCCTATTTATATTCACCTGGCTGCTCTCTCCTCTTACTCTATTGTAAAGTTGAGGGGAACCATCAAACTCATTTTAGCTACTGCCAAAATCAGGTTTGAACCTGTTTCTCCAGACTGTAGAACCTTTTTCTGACCCCCTCTTAATGTGATTTATGGGACCAGTAATCAGAGAGAACAAAAGCTCAAGAAACAACTGGCAGTTCCTTTAGCATTGCATCTCTGGAGTCCAAATCAAGCAGGTTTGAGGGAACAGGGAGAGCAGGATTCCTGTCATGGCCGTGGAAACAGTAGGCAGACGATCAGCATGAATACCCTGTGAGCCACCAAAGAGATCAGGTCAAAGGGGAGCTGGTTACAGGGAAGAAGTCAGACACAGAAATGAACTCTGCACCCTTTAATTGCTCTGGGGGATGGAATGATCTCAAACCCTAGCAATGAGAAATAGGAGGGGCTAAGACCAAAGGCTTATATTCCTCCTGGCGCAAACAAGCCCTCCTCCAGCAGCACACGCCCAAGTCATTGATCAGAGCGGAAAACAGATTCTGTCTGTGTGTGTGTGTAGCATGCAGAGGGCTGGATGAGCTTCCCATCCTCGTGAGCAGTGCTGGGTTGTGTTTGAGGGGCTGACAGAGCCACTGATCCATGCTCTTAGTGATCCTGCACTGCCTGTGTCAGCCCTGAGCTCTCTCCCTCCTGTTTGGGTGTCCAAACACTCCAGTTTGGAACAGGCGCTTTGCCATTAGCACAGACCTCCACTTTTTGCTTGCCTTGGCCAGGAGGTCAAGGGCTAAGAGGGAGATGAGGCCTCCTCTGCAGTGCTTTTCCTGCCTGGAATACATTCTCTCTGTTGTGTCCCAGTGTTTTCCTTCAGCTGGTGTTGATTGAGGCTCTGGAAACTTCTCTTCACTGATGCCAAATAAAAGTTTGCATCCTCTCGATGTAGTGAAGGTGCCTTGAAGTGTTCCTATGATTCACTGTTAGCATATGCTCTTGCTTTGTCTTTATCTTTCCATGGGGGGAAGCAGGAGTTACCTGTATGCTTCCAGTCTGCAGGAGGCAAAAGAAGCTGCTTTACTGTGTGCAGCACTGGAGCAGATGGTTTAATTCCTCTTTACGTAGTCATTCATTCACTGGGAACTAACACAGAGGGCCTGTGTCTATCTTCACACAGGTTTTACCCCTTACCCTACAGCTGGAGCATGGTTTATCAGGGGCTAGAAGATGATTTATTTCCTAGAATAGAGGAGAGTGAGCTCCAAAGTCTGGTAAAAGGGGCTAGAGAGCCTTGTTTGTAAGTTGATATGAGTTTTAATTAAGTGCAAACTAGAGTAAGCTACTACACAGTGGTGCTCTCCTGGGTTTGGAGAGCTGGTAGGGATGCAGGGCTATCACTTCTTGCTTACAGCAGTGGGACATGGGGGGAAAAGGATGGAAGAGCCTTTTCTAGGTGATTAGAGATGAGATGCCAGACTTGAGCTCATGCTGTGGTGCCACAGAACCACATCCACCTCCTTTTTCATCTGCCCGCTTGAAGCCGGCAGCTTGTGGCCAGCCAGTTCTAGGAGCCCAAGAACTAATGATGATCCATTAAATCCCCATTTTCACTGTGTTTCCAGGCCAAGAACAGAGAACTCCTGAAGCAAGCAGCTGCCCTATCAAAGGGCAAAAAGCCTGAGAAGTCGGGAGCAATAACCTCCCCTTAGAACCAAACCCCCAATGTGGGAGCTTTCCCCAGCATTAGCCAAGGACTCTGGGAGACCTGCTGATCACTGGAAGCCAAAACCTCAGTGTGGTCACTCCCCCCCTGCTGTGGACTCGATGGAAACACCTGGTGTGTGTGTGTGTGTGTTGCCTTTCGACAGCATCCTGAGCGTGGCTGGTCCCCATCCATCGCTGTTGAATACCAGCCTAGTACCACGGTGATCCATGGGGAGAGGTCCCAGCCATCCTAAATATCTCTTTCAGTTCCTACCACTGCCAACCCTTTCTATTAGCAAAGAGGAACCTGCTGCATTAGAGACTTCGCTTGGTTCCCAGCCTGCTGCTGTGATGCAATAGCCGTGGCCAGTCGGGAGCTGCATGTGGTGGGAGCTTGGTTTCCCTTCAACTCTTCCCTTTTCAAAAGGAAGCTGATAAATCACCAGCCCGACAGACATTACTGGAACATTGTGCCACTGCTGAGAATGCTTGATCCAGCTTTTTTGGAAGATGCTCCCAAAATGGGGGCTTTGTATTTCTCTTGGAAGGGGGTTTGGGGTTTGTTTCTGTGGTTTTTCTTCTTTTCCGTGGAAAAACCAAACTGCCTGGGGTTGTGTTTTCTTGTTTTCTTCCAATAGATTTCAGGTTGGGAGCCAGAGTGTGAGGATACAGACACCCCCCTTCCTTCCTGGTTACTTGGTGACCTGTGGGGCTTTGATGACTTCTGCAGCTTGGTGTGATCAAGCATCTTTCACTTTGTTTCCTTACACCAGGAGCATCCAAGGCTTGGCTGTTCCCTTTGCTCCATGGGTTGGGCTCCCCAGAGCTCCCTTCCAGCTGCAGAAGCAGGACTTGGATTAGGAAATTACTTCCTCAAGGAGTGTTCCGTGGGGCTCTCTAGGGCTATTCCTCACTGCTGAGCAGAAGCCAGCGGAATCAAAGGGCTATGAAAGCTCCCTGCAATGGGGACGTACTTCTCGGAAGCAGCCCAGAGGCCACAGACCTCTCTGAGGTGAGCACTCCCCATGCTCTGCCTCTTGGGGTGCGGCTCCCAGAGGGCAGGACTGCTCCTCAGCATCACAGCACCAGTCAGAGCATGAGGAGCCATGTGTGGGGCTGGGTGCAGAGAGGAGGAGCGGGAGATGGAACCATAGTCTGGTGCTGAATGTGGATAGAGAGAGGAGAAACCTTTTTGATGCAGGGCTTTTATGAAGCTCTTCACTCGAGCGTGTGATGATTGGGTTTTCCCTATTAAAGATGAGTTTACTCAAGGCACTTTTTGGGATGGTGTTGGCTCCCAGCATGGAATGAGCATGCTGGAGCATTCACCCCAACGCCGTGGGCTTGGTTTTGGTTGTATGGGTTTATTTTGAGGTGAAAACAAGAAGACAAAACTGAAGCTGTTGCCCTTTGCCAGCAGGGAAATACCACCCCAGATTTTCTACTTCACACCTTCTTAGGATATGAGGTGCATCGGTGGGGTTTTTTAACTGGGGGCTTTGCTTTTTCACCTCCCTCAGGGTAAAAGAAGAGGGAGAAGGGCCCTGTTGTATATACGATGGGGGTTTTTTAACTGTACTGAATGGATCATGCACTCAAGTAGCTGATGATTTGTAGTCAGAACATCGTTCCTTTGTATGTTTGTACTCATGGCAATTTTCAACGGGATGCTTTGATTTGTACAAAACTCTTTGGCGACTGTAAAAGTGTTTTCAAAAAGCCTCATCTGTGTCTCAGACTTCCTCTTTACCTGCAGGAAAACCAAAGCACCTTCCCCTACCCACAACTGCTTTAGCTCCTGGTGGTCGAAGCACCCATAGTGTTGCTTTGGGGTCTGGTTGCATTTGGAGCTGAGATGCTGGGTTTCTGTTGTTTGCTGCTTTCATTTGCCTCTTTAAATCCTCCTGATGAAGGTTGTTGCTAGGCTCCTTGTTACTTGGTTACACCTAGCTTCCCAGGACCCATCCAGCTGCATCCCACGGGATCTGGGCTGTATTTTCTTCCCAAGAATGAAGGCAGAGCACAGAAGCAAGAAGCCAGGAGGAGAAGGAGGGATGCAAAGGAGGTGAGTAAACACCATGTGAGTCTTCCCCTTATCCCAGCCCCAACTCTGGAGGAAAACCAGGGTTTTGGGGTTTGTTTCTTAAAGCTTCTCATTTCCCAACAGAAATCTGGGAGTGAAAACCTCCTGGAGAGTTCAGTTTGGGAATGTCCCTGTCCTGTGGGAGCCACAGGTCAGCACTGAGTGCTTTCCCTGCCTGTTTACCCCAGGCAAGGACCTGCTGTGTCCTTGAACGTCTGCTCCCTGTATTGCAGGGTGGGGAAAGGCAAATCTCAGCTCTCCTGCTTCAAGCCTTGCAGCCTCCCAGTTGTTTCTGTGGCTCAGGGTGATGCTTTCTACAAGTACCTGTGCCAAAACCCAGGGCTTAATGCCTTCAATCAGGGCAAAACACCCTGGAGATACGCAGGGAGAGGGTTCCAAACCACTGCGCTTCATCGAGTGTGTCCTTCACAGCGTGTCACTGAGCTGAGCCTTAAATCTGCAGCCTTCAGCAGCTCCTCATCCCTCCTCTTCTTCCTTCTTATGCTTGCTTTCAGGTGCCTGGAGTGCCTGGATGACAAACTGCCCCTTGAGAAGGTGAGCTGGCACCTTGCTGCTGCTGCCGCCTGAGTGTGCCAGCGGTGCTTGGCGCTTCCAGGGTGCTTTATCTCTGCTGAGCACAGCAATGGGAATGAGCCCAATTATCCTGCTTTACAGCAGGGCAGGAGATAGATGAGAGCTGATGTGCCAAAGGCTGAGCTCCGACGCAGCAGGGAGAGCTGGAGCCAGTCAAAGAACCTCCTGCTCCAGCCTCGGTGCCTCCGATGGGCTTCTTGGTGTCTGCTGTATGGAGCTGCAGGGAGATTCCAGCTGGATTCAGGGAATTGCTGCACTTTCCAGCCAGGCATTAGATAAGAAATGCCTGGCTCCTGCCTTTACCTGCTTTATCCAGTGCTTGCAGAAGAGTATATAGATATATTCAGTTCATTTTGGGTTGTGATTGCTTTATTCCAGAGCTTTAGGAAAACACAGTTTTAACAGTAACTGAACACACCTAAATAGGACACAGTGATCTCAGCCACTTGCTAGTAACCAAATCCAGGTAAAAACTGAGTGCCAGGTTTTTTCCCCATTCTGATCCTTTCAGGTGAGTTCATCTTTGCCTGCACCTTGCCTGAAGCTCAGTGTCTCTGGAGTGCTGAGCTGGGGAGCTGACGGTGCTTGGGTTTGCAAAGCACTTCCTAACCAAGAGGATTAGATTTTAACCTGGTTTGTCTTAAGTAATTACTTGCCTATGTATCTCCTTTACCATCTTGCAGGGCCCCTGGCAAGGAGCTGAAACTCTTTTGCAGCCTAGTAGCATGTACCTGCAGCAGAACTAAACCTACTCTAGCAGAAGTCAGCCGGCTTAACCAGCCTGGTAATTACTCAGCACCACATTCTCTTCCATTCCTTCCTCATTGCTGGGCTTTCCTGGGAGCACTGGGGGCAACAGGCTTTAAAATGGGCGTTAAAGAACCCCAACACTGAGGATCTTTAAATCCTTTCAAGCTGTAGTAAGTGATGTACAACAACAACAGGAGAGGAGAGCACCAGCCTTGGGCTGGAGATGAAGGGAACAAACTGGCAATGAGACGTGCTTCTTTGGAGTAGAGTTTTCCCCTTTTTCACAAGATCTCCATGAAGAAAACCCAGCTGCCCTTTGCCTTCTTCCAAAGGGAATCTCCAGAGCTCCAGGAGTCCAAAGGTGTTTTGGCTGTAACCCCCGTCCTTACCAGTTCTGGACCAGCTCCACTGTGTTCAGTCCCCGCTCCCAGAGCATGTGGGGATAGCAGCTCCCTCCTACTGCTATTCCCAAAGCTTCCAGAGCAGTGAGGATCACAAAGCAGTTGGAACCATTGTTTCTAAGGTATTTATGCTGCAGAAGACATGTCCATCCTCCTTCGGTGTAGAAACACCGATGGAGCAGGATGCTCCTGTTGGCCTTGGAGGTGCTGCAGTGCCAATGACCACATTGGCAGTGACCTCCATGGCTCCAAATGCTGCAGCTGCAGAGGAATCCTCTTCTCCCCACAAATGGGCTGGGCTTCCTTCTTCCAGCTCCCCAAGGCTTGGTGCTGGTGGGTTTTCCCTCTGGAGGCTGTTAGTGGGGAGGTGTGGGGTGACCAGCCATGGGGGTGATCCAGCTCCTGCATCTTCCTACAGGAGTGGGGCATGTGAGAAAGGGAAACACTTAATGACGGGTGTCTTATCTGCTCCAGGGGCTCCCTATGGACAGTCCTTGTGTGGTCTCTGCTGCTTCCCTTTGTCCTCAGAGTCCAGGCTGGCCAAAACCACCAACTTGGTGACGTCCCAAACAGTTGTCCCCAATCAACCTTGCTGTTTGCTCTAAAGTGGCTTGTGTTGAGCAATAGGCATTGCCTCCCTGCTCAGCTTCCTTGCAGCTCTTCAGCTCAAGCAAGACTTGTCCAGTCAGCGTCTCGAGCACTGGAGCACTGTCAGTCCCTAAGGAATTGCTGAGCTGTTGCTTGTTTCCCATGATTGGTGGTGCTGGGAACAGGGTGGTTGGGTTCAGCTCTCGGGTTTCTCTCTTGAGGAAATGTTGCATCTCCTTTGTCACCCTTTTTCCAAGGAATATTGTATTGGGCCTTGCTGGAATGCTGCTGTGTACCCGTGATCAACCGGCATGGAGAAACCCTCCTCCAGTTGTGTTTCCTTGAGGAGCAAGTGGGCAGCAGAGCCTAGAGCCCAAGTCTGAGGAGGAATGGCTGAGGGACCTGGAGAAGTCTCAGGGGACCTTATTGCTCTCTACAAGTACCTGACAGGAGGTTGCAGTGAGGTGGGATCAGTCTTTGCTCCAAAGGAACAAGGAATGAGACAAGAGGGAACAGCCTCAAGCTGCACCAGGGGAGGTTTAGATGGAGATTGGGAACAATTACTCCCCCAGAAGGTGCTCAGGCATTGGAACTGCCCAGGGCAGTGCTGGAGTCACTGTCCCTTGGGGAGTGTTCAAGGCCAGGTTGGATGGGGCTTGGAGCAGCCTGCTCTAGTGGAAGGTGTCCCTGCCCTGGATGAGCTTTAAGGTCCCTTCCAACCTAAACCATTCCAGGATTCTGGCACCCGCATGGCAGGTTGCAAACCGTGGTGCTCATTGACTGGGATGGGCTGACCTGGGGCTGTGGAACAGATGGGATTGATTGTGTGCTGTGCTGCTCTGCTCTTGCTCCATGCACCAGCATGCCAGCTCCGAGGAAAGCATCCTCCTGGCACAGCCTTTGCTGTCTTCTGATGGGATATTTTTGCATCAGATACTTGGCAGCATCTCCAGCTGGATCACTGCGTGGAGAGGTGAGCCCACCTCTTACCACAGCCCTGTGGTCCCTGTGGCCATGTCAACGTGTCACCCTCGTGTCCAGAGCTTTCAGAGGGGGGGCAGTGGGGGGGGGGGGGCAGAAAGGGGAGAACAGAGACAGCAAAACACCTCTATAAATAGCAGCAGGGTGTTGGGTGTCTGCGCCGCGCTGGGAGGAGGACAAGGACAAGGAGCAGCCGTCCAGGGGGCAGCTGACACTCTTGGCTGTGCCGCTGCGTTGGGTTCATGCCACGCTGGGTTAATGGGCCGGAGCTCGGGCCCGGAGCTGCTGGAAGCTGTTTCCAGGCAAATCCCGAGTTGTTTGTGCAGCAATTCCCATCGGCTGGACTTTGCCATGTGCAGGCTGTCAAGCAGCAGCAGGTTGTTATCAGCGCAGCCGTCGGTGGCCGCTCGCGGGGGGGCGGGGGGGGCGAGGGGGTTATTTTTTGACTTCTTTCCCTGTCTATTGGCTTTGGGGGTTGTTATTCCAGAGGATGGGAGCTGCAACTCTTGGGGCTCCTCTGCGGTGGGTGAAGCCCAGTGTCCTGCAGGGATGCACAGGGGGCCTGCGGGGGGCAGGAGGGGGATTCCAGCTGGTTCCTTTTCCCCCCCCCCGGCTCCAGCAGTCGTTTCCCATCGCTCCCTGTATTTAGGGATGGGAATGCTGCCGGCGATGTCCCGGCTCCTTCCGCGGGGGCTCCCCTCGAACTACAGCCCCCAGCGCTCCCCGCGCCGCCGCTGCTCCCCATTGGCTGACGGCTGCGCCTTGGCCACGCCTCCTCTTTGCCCATTGGCAGAGCCGCGGGAGGGGGCGTGGCCTCCCCGCCGCCGCGCTATGAAAGCCGCGCGGGCTCCGGGGCGCCGGGAGCTGGGAGCGTCCTAAAGCCCGGGGGGACCCCCCGCGTGTCCCCCCCGGGGCCGGCCCCGCCATGCTGGTGGCCGGGTCTCCGTGCGGCCCCGCGGGGCTGCGGCAGTACCGGGGCTGCGGGGGCCGGCGGGGCTGCGAGGTAAGGGCCGGCACGGGCTGCCCGGGGCTATCCCGATTGGCGTCGCCCACCCGGGGTGGGATGGGGGGATCCATCCGCTGTCCCCCCCCCCCCCGGGGCTGGCTGTAGGGAGCAGGGAACCGGGGATGTGGTGGAGGAGCCGGGACCGGCTCCAGCCTAAGGATGAGGATGCTGCTGGGAGCCCACCCCGGGGTGTTGGCCCCATCCTGGCATTGGGGGGGTTGGAAGGGGAGATCTTGGGATGTCCTTAATGCTGAGGTTCTGCCTGGAGGTGTGGGCTGGGAGGTGAGATAAGGGGCCTCTGGGGGCTCCGTCCGATTGCTGCTATTCCCGGACTGGGATCTCTTTCTGTGTCCCCATACCTGGCATCACCCATGGCTTTTGGACTTGGAGGCTAATGTGCGGAATGCGAGTCCCTGAGGTGCCTGTGGAGTTTTATGGGATATCCCTGTTGCCAGTCTGCAGCTTCGGTCCTGCAACATTCCGACTTTCCTGGGAAGTTGGGAATGGCATCTCTTTAAGACTTTAAAGTCTTAACACTCCCGTGTTGTCCTCGTGCTTTGGAGCCAGCTGGGGGAGGCTGGTGCTGGTGGGGATGCCCTAGACCTTGGTACCGTGGGCTGGAACCGTCCCATCCTCTATGCCCTTGGCGCTGCTCTCACCCCCCAGTACAGCCATGGGGCAGCTTCCAGCCCTGTTCCAGGCAGGAGATGGTTCGAGGGGCAGACCCGCTCTGCCGGTGCCGCAGGGTGTTTGCTTAACCTCCCCTTATCGGGAGTGATTTTCCAGCACCTGACGAAGCACTGGCACCGGCGCTGCTTGGCACACCCTGCGCCTGCTCCAAAGGGATTAACTCCTTCCCCAGAGTCTCCATAGAGCCTCAGGGCTGGCTGGAGGTTGGGAGCAGGTTGTGGAGCAGGTCCGGACCAGCGCATCGCCTCCGTGCCGCAGTTTCCCCAGCAGCGGAAGCAGGAGGTGGTACCTTACGCAGCGGTGGTGCAGTGAGGGTTAACCACTGTGCATCGCTTCATGCAGCAAAACAGAACGAGCCTCTTCGGAGGGATGGTTAAAATGCACCTTCCAAGGTCACCCTGAGCTGTCATTGCCAGGCTCCAGGCTCCTTCCTGGCACCTGGGCTGGAAATCCACGGTCTGTCCCCATGGATTTGCATTGCTGGGGTCCCAAGGGAGCCTCTCGGAGCACCAAAGCAGCTCTTTTGCCCCCAAGCATAAGTCAGCATTGAGCCAGCTCAGCACCCGCTGTCACCCCAGTGTCACCCCAGGCTCTTCAGTGGTGACTCAGGGCAGGAGCATCCTGCTGGGAGCGATGGGAGCTGCTGGATGCAGGCATAGATGGCAAGGTCCTTAACAGGGCACCACAGAGAGTGGGGTGTGCAGTCTGCGGTTGGCACCCATGGGTGCTGCATATTCCCTGTCTGCAGTTGACACCCATGGGTGCTGCTTGTCTGCGGTTGGCACCCATGGGGGCTGTATGTGCCCTGTCTGCAACTGACACCCATGGGTGCTGCGTGTCTGTGGTTGGCACCCATGGGTGCTGTGTGTCCCCTGTCTGCAGTTGACACCCATGGGTGCCACGTGTCCCCTCTCTGCAATTGGCACCCAGGGGTTCTGTGTGTGTCTGGTCTGGGGTTGATGCCCATAGGTGCTACGTGTCCCCTGTCTGCAGTTGGTACCCATGGGTGCTGCATGACCCCTGTCTGCCGTTGCCACCCATGTCCCTGGGACACTCAGTGGCTGGGCTGAAACCGCTGCTCCTTTCTTCCTAGGACACAGGGATCCAGATCCCCCAGGAGCTGGAGAAGGGTCCCAGTGCCTTCATCCCACTGCAGGAGGTGAGAGGATGGGGATGGTCTCGGGTGGGTGCATCCGTCTGTGCTGGCGGGGGACAGGGCAGGATTCCCACCCCCTATTGCGGGTGCTGGGGTGGGATGGGGAAGGGTCCCCACTCTGCTCTTATCCTTGTGGCAGTGGGGGGGAGCAGTTGTGCTCCACGCTGCCGTGCCTCAGTTTCCCCATTCATCCAGACGCGTTCCCCCTGTGCTGCCACCCCCAAACAACACCCTGCAGTCCCCATAGGGCACCCTCAGCCCTATCTCAGCACCCAGTGCCTGTGTCCCAGATGTTCCTCCTGCACTGGAGATAACAGAGTGGTTTCGTCACCCGGAGGGGCTGGGGGGGCGGGACCCGTCTCCTCCTCCCCATTGCACACCAGGGCCCAAACAACCAAATCCACTGGTGGAGCTGTTCTGGGTCCACCATGGAGCCCCCCAGAGCTGGGAGCAGTGGGGAGCAGAGGCGGTGTCCGTACCGGGCAGGGGTGAGTGCTCAGTGGGGTGGGATGGGTGCTGCTGGGTCCTGATGCTTGGGTTTAGGGGGTGTTCCTATAGGACAGGGGGGGCTGCAGCACGAAGTTCTCCTCTCCCCATGCCCACAGATCCTGCAGGAAGGGATGGAGAGCAGCCTGCGGCAGCTCCTCATCGAGGCCTTCATCTCGGCGGGCAGGGTGGACAACATCACCATGGTCATGGGGCTGCACCCCCAGTATCTCAGCAGCTTCTGGAAGACGCAGTGCCTCCTGCTGCGCATGGACGGGCCCCTGCCCTACCACAAGCGCCACTACATTGCCATCATGGTGAGCATGGGGCTGCTTTGGGGTGTGGGGTCCCCTCCTGGGCTTTTGGGACCTCAGTGATGGGTCCTCCTCGGAGCTGTGGTCCCAAAAGCTTGGGTGCATGGTGCCCATCCTGGGTACCCAGCATCCTGGGGTACGGGTACTGCTGCCGTGGGTACCCATCACCCTTCCCCTCCAGTCCGTGGGGACTGGCACTGGCGGCGGTGGTGGTGGGCAGAGACCCCTGCCTAGACACCCATCCCTAAGGTAAATCCTCCAAGAGGGATGCAGGGAGGTGTTGGCTCCTGTGGCTTCTGCAAGGGCTTATAGCAGGGCTGGGTGCTGACTGCCCCGCTCTCCCCAAAGGCAGCAGCTCGGCACCAGTGCTCCTACCTGGTGGGCTTGCACATGGGGGAGTTCCTGCAGGTGGGGGGGAACCCCGCGTGGCTGCAGGGGCTGCACTGTGCCCCCGCAAAGCTCAGGAACCTCAATGAGATCAACAAGCTGCTGGCGCACCGGCCCTGGCTCATCACCAAGGAGCACATCGAGGTGAGAGCACCCCAAAACCCACAGCCAGTCCGGGGGGGGGGAGGCACGTCCTGCTTG
This sequence comes from Myiopsitta monachus, assembly GCA_017639245.1. Classification (NCBI taxonomy): domain Eukaryota; kingdom Metazoa; phylum Chordata; class Aves; order Psittaciformes; family Psittacidae; genus Myiopsitta; species Myiopsitta monachus. Next base: position 1,641,373 of record CM029917.1, on the reverse strand, counting down.
TACAACCCCCTGCAGGCTGAACCCATGGGAATGGGTGGCTTGTGCCCTATGGCTGTCCTGTGGGGGGGGCACATCCCAAACCCTCTTCGTGCCTCCCAGCCCCATGGCTCTGGGGTGTGATAGGGGGTGCAGCTATGGGGGAGTCTCTCCAATGCCGTGTCCCTTGTAGGCTCTGCTGAAGACAGGGGAGAACAGTTGGTCCCTGGCAGAGCTGGTGCAGGCCCTGGTGCTCCTCACCCATTACCACTCCCTCGCATCCTTCGTCTTTGGCTGCGGCATCAATCCCGAGGAGGACCAGGATGGGGGACAGGGCTGCTGGCCCCCGCCAGCCCACAGCGACAGCAGCCCAGCCTTTGAGGACAGCGTGGGGGGCTCTGGGGTAAAAGAGGGGGCTCTGCCTTGCAGGGGTTGGGGTGGGGAGGGAGGGCATGGTGGGGTGATAGGACTGCTCTATGGGGCTTCCACTGGGAGCAGCCGATGCTTTAGAGCCATCTTCCCAGTGCCAGGGCTGAGGCATGGGAAGAGCTGGGGTCTGGGCAAGGACTGGAGGCTGAGGCTGGTTCAGAGCTGCAAGCAGCTCCATGCTCCCCTTTGCAACCCCTCTGCAGCCTTGACCCTGGGCTCTGCTTCCCCAGGCAAGAGATGCCATGCAGGAGGTGGAGGTGCTGATGGAGAGGATGAAGCTGCTGAGGGAGAGCCAGCAAGAGGAGGAGGGCGTCACGCAGGAGGAGATGGAAACGCGCTTTGAGATGGAGAAGACGGAGAGCTTGCTGGTGGCTCCCTCGGGTGAGGAGGAGCAGGGGTGCTGCCGGCTGGAAGTGGGGTCCCCATGGGGCAGGGAGGGGGGAAGGACCTGGGAACAGGGCAGGGATGAGCTCCATGATGACCCCACATCACCCACGGCCACTGTGGTGGTGTCTCGTAGACCTTGCGGATCACTCCCTGCAGTCCAACGTGCTCTGCTTCGTGGAGGACCCTGAGTTCGGCTACAAGGACTTCACCCGCAGGGGGGAGCAGGCACCCCCCACCTTCCGTGCGCAGGTGGGTGCTCACATCCCATCCTGCACAAAGGGAAGGGATGCAGGGGGCATATTGAAGGGAGCCAGGCTGAGAGAGCTGGGCTGGTTCAGCCTCTAAGGGGAGATCTCAGAGCAGCTGCAGTGCCTAAAGGGGCTACAGAAACCTGGAGAGGGGCTTTGGACATGGGCCTGTAGGGACAGGACAAGGGGAATGGCTTTATCCTGCCAGAGGGGAGACTGAGATGGGATCTTAGGAAGGAATCTTCCCACCACTGTGAGGGTGCTGGGACACTGGCATGGGTTTAACGGAGAAGCTGTGGCTGCCTCATCCCTGGCAGTGTTCAAGGCCAGGTTGGACACAGGGGCTTGGAGCAAGCTGTTATAGTGGATGGTGTCCGTGCCTGTGGAGCTGGATGAGCTTTAAGGTCCCTTCCAACCCAAACCAGGCTGGGAGTCTATGGCCCCACGGTTCCCCATCAAGCCCCTACCCCAGCATCCTTTCTCTGGCAGGATTACACCTGGGAGGATCATGGCTACTCACTCATCAACCGCCTCTACCCCGACGTGGGGCAGCTCCTGGATGAGAAGTTCCAGGTCGTCTACAACCTGACGTACAACACCATCGCCATGCACTGCGGCGTGGACACGTCCATGCTGCGCAGGGCCATCTGGAACTACGTCCACTGTGTCTTTGGCATCCGGTGGGTCCATGAGCCTGGCCTCCACCTTGGGTAGAGCCCACGAGCGGCTCCAGCCTGAGGGTCTGACTCGGTCTTGGTGCTGCTGTTTAGGCTAAGGCAAAGTGATGCTGTTGGGGGGTCCTGGGGGTGTGAATGGGGTTGTGCCTGGAGTAACGTGCTCTCCTCTTTGTCCCAGATATGATGACTATGACTACGGGGAGGTGAATCAACTGCTGGAGCGCAACTTGAAGGTCTACATCAAGACGGTGGCTTGCTACCCAGAGAAGACAACAAAGCGGGTGTACACACAGTTCTGGAGACATTTCAAGCACTCGGAGAAGGTGCCGTCCCATCCCTTCCCCTCCTTATCCTGGGGGGTGCTGAGGCCCTCCATGGCCTGACCTGACCCTGCTCTCCCTGTGTAGGTGCACATCAACTTGCTCTTGCTGGAGGCTCGGATGCAGGCGGCTCTGCTCTATGCCCTGCGAGCCGTCACCCGCTACATGACCTGACCAGCATCTGCTCCCTCCTCCCCGTCCTCCTTCTGGGGGGAAGCCAAGGGGGGAGCTGGTACCATAAGGACTTTGTTGGAATGTTGTCTCGCTGCTTAAGGAGCTGTGGAAGAAGAGTTGGGGCTTCCCCATCCCTCATCCCAAGAGAGGGGACCCCATAGCCATCAGCGCTAGGAAGACCCTGCAATGCTGCCTGGGCTTGAGGGGGCTTGATGAAGCCAACCCAGGGTGCTGTGGGTGCTGCCTTCACCATATAGCGCTGGTGTTCCGTGTCCTGGCGCCAGGACTGTCACCAGGGAGGAGGTGCCAGAGAGCACAAGAGGATGGATGGCACCGGCTTTGCTCCTGTTTCTTGGGGTCATCCTGTGCTGGAAGCCATGGGGGTGCTGCCCTGGCACCCCCTTCCCACCCAAGGAGGGCACCACAGCAGCGTTGGGAAGGATCCAGCCACCCATGGTGCTGTTCATCTCCGAGCTGAGCTCACCCACGGCTGGGGCAGAAGCTGCAGCATCTCTGTGCCTTGTCCCTGCTGTGACATGGGGCCATCCCCTCTCTCTGCGGTGGGGAATGGGCTGCTCTGAGGGTGGGGTGGGCTATGGGGTGGCTGTAGCTTTATCCAGAGCGCTTCCCAGGGCGCGGGTCGCTGGGGAGGTGCCTGTTGGGATGAATCCCAGTTCCGGCTCAGCCACTCTTGGGTTGGCCCCGTGGCCCCTTACTCCAGTTAAGTTATTTCGCCGTGGTTTGGGGTGGATTTACTCCTGCCTGGGCACGGTGATGCCGTTGGGCCTCGGGTACAGACCTTGTTTGAGAGAATAAAATGGTCATTTTCTTTATTCCTCTTTCCCAATGTGCTGCCGTGCAGGAGCGGGGGGGATGCAGCTTCCTTTCCCCCTCACATGATGGGCTGAGGGTGTCCTGGGAACAGCCTTGGATTGTCCAAGGGGACAAACGGGAGGCCCATTTGTCCCATTTGCCTCATGGGTTGGGCTCCATTGCACCCCTCCTTGTATTGCCCATCCCTATCTCCTTGGTGTTGGAGTACCAGGATTTGGGGTACCCACACTCATCCCAATGTAGGTGTCTGGTGGGATGGAGCAGAGGAGGTGTGTGAAGCAGCACTTGGGGGCACCCCAGCCTTGTGACAGGGAGCTCAGCCCTTATCAGGGTGCAGGCAGGAACCACTGACAGCTGCAGATAAGATCCTTAAGGAGGGAGCAGCCTGCGCCGCTGTTCCCACCCCATCCCTGCAGCCCATGGAGCTGGATCCCAGCCCTGGGGCTGTCCAGCCCCTTCAGACAGGTAGGACTTACCGTGGGGACATGGGGCTGGATGTGGCTCAGACCCCAGCAGCATGGGAAGGGTTTGATGCGGGTGCACAGGGCACCGCGCACAGCTGGGGGCTGCAGCAGGTTTAGCAAGGCCCAGGTAAGGGTGAGCGCAATGCTTACGAGCCACCGGAGCACCCCCAGTTCTCTGTTTGTGTGTGGGAGGGAGGAAATGGCCTCGTTTGGGGAAGTGAAGTCAGTGGCAGTAGCTGGAAAAGCAGCAGGAAGGAGATGGGCTCCGAGGAGCGGTTGCTCCTGCTGCCTTCTGGCCCTCTTGGAGAAGGTTTTGTTCAGATGGAAGCCTGAAGGTGCTGTTTCTGGTCACAAACCCGAGGTTTTCTCCCCAGGAGCCCATCCACATGGAAGGACCAATGTGTTTCTGTTATTTGCTGCTGTTTCTGCCCATCCCTGATGTGCAGGGTCCATGCCCTTCATCCCCCCCGTCCTTGCTGCTCTGCTGCCCCTCTCCTCTGGCCAGGCTCTAGTTCAGGCTCTGTGTGTTAAAGCAGAGAGAAAGGTGCTCATGGACCCAAGGGATCAGCCCATGGATGCCCAGGGCCCAGCAGCTGGAGATGGGTGAATTTAGGCTGGAAACAAAGCAGCTCTTCGAGGGTGAGGTGGATGTGGAGGTTCTATCCCATGGGATCGCGCATCTCCCCATGGGGAGCATTCTGCTGTGGTCACCCTTGGCTGAGCACTGAGCTCCCTTGTTCCCAGTTCCATCCCAGCACTGGAGCCCCAGAGTCACCCCAGTGAGGGCACAGTGGGGCGGAGAGGTGGGAGGGAAGGGACCTGCCCCTTGTTGCTGCCTTAGCTCATGGGAACAGAATGTGTCCCGCCCGTGGAGCCCAAAATATCCCCTGTGCCCGGTGCCAGCGCTGCTGCCTGGTGTAACCCACCCCGTGCCACCAGGTCCTGCTGTGGGGCTGGCCAGGTTTAACCCAGCCACGCAGCTCCGCACCCAGCCAGCACCCAGTTACACCCCGTGCCGGGCACCTTTGGAGCGCCAGGAGCCTCCATGAGCCCCTTCAAACCCAGCTCCATCCCAAAGGGAAAGCTTGGCAGGGTGTGGGGGGGGTCAGCACCCGGCCCTCTGCTCCTCTGCAGGAGGGAATAAGCTGTTGGCTTTGGATGGAAGTGGGACAATGTGGCTGTCACCAGAAGCTGTCCTTGATGGGGACGCATCGGGCTTATCCCGGGGGAACTGCAGGCTCTGGGCGCCAGCCTGGCCCGGGCTATGGGGTGCCATCTGCACCCCCAGCTCTGCACCAGCTGGGGCACCAAGCACCCCAATGGGTGCCCATCTCCTGTCCGTGCCATGGAGGGGATTGAATCGGCTCCGCAGCACCTCAGACCTCTCGTCCCTCGCCTCGCGTTTCCATCCCGAGCAGTCCTCTCCAGCCCCGGAGCGGGGGCATCTTTCCAAGGACCGGCTCGGGGCTGGTGGAGCCGGGGTTGGCTGCTTGCTGCGGCTCCCGACCTTACCCGCCTGCTCCCGGTTGCTCCCCGGCTTCCCTGGGGCGGCAGCGCCACTCGCTGGGTACCGGCAGCAGCGCTGCGAACCTGTCCTGCATCCCTGCGGCCATCCTTTGTCCTGCATCCCTGCGGCCATCCTTTGTCCTGCATCCCTGCGGCCATCCTTTGTCCTGCATCCCTGCGGCCATCCTTTGTCCTGCATCCCTGCGGCCATCCTTTGTCCTGCATCCCTGCGGCCATCCTTTGTCCTGCATCCCTGCGGCCATCCTTTGTCCTGCATCCCTGCGGCCATCCTTTGTCCTGCATCCCTGCGGCCATCCTTTGTCCTGCATCCCTGCGGCCATCCTTTGTCCTGCATCCCTGCGGCCATCCTTTGTCCTGCATCCCTGCGGCCATCCTTTGTCCTGCATCCCTGTGGCCATCCTTTGCCCTGCATCCCTGTGGCCATCATTTGCCCTGCATCCCTGTGGCCATCATTTGTCCTGCATCCCTGCGGCCATCCTTTGCCCTGCATCCCTGCGGCCATCCTTTGCCCTGCATCCCTGATGCCCTCCTGCCCTGCGTTCTTGCTGCTATGCATCCCTGCTGCATTCCTGCTGCATTCCTGCCCTGCAGCCCTGCTGCCATCCTGCCCAGCATGCCTGTTGCAATACTGCCCTGCATCCCTGCTGCATCCCTGCTGCAAACCTTTCACATCTCTACTGCAAACCTGCCTCATTGCAAACCTTTCCTGCTCCAAACCATCCCCATATCCCTGATGCAGTCATTCCATGTCCCTGCTGAAAACCATCTCCATATCCCTGCTGCAGTTATTCCATATCCCTGCTCCAAGCCATCCTCATATCCCTGCTGCAATTATTCCAGAAAGCCAACCGTATCCTGGGCTGCATCAAAAGGAGCGTGAAGAGCAGATCATGGAGGTGATGCTGCCCCTCTACTCTGCTCTCATGAGACCTCACTTGGAGTATTGTGTGCAGTTCTGGTGTCCTCAACATCAAAAAGACATGGAGCTGTTGGAACAAGTCCAGAGGAAGCCACGAGGATGATCAGGGACTGGAGCACCTCCCGTATGAAGATAGGATGAGAAAGTTGGGGCTGTGCAGCCTGGAGAAGAGAAGGCTGCGTTGAGACCTCAGAGCAGCTTCCAGTGTCTGAAGGGGGCCTATAGGGATGCTGGGGAGGGACTCTTCATTAGGGACTGTGATGATAGGACAAGGGGTAACAGGCTCAAACTTAAACAGGGGAAGTTCAGATTGGATATAAGGAGGAAGTTCTTTACTGTGTGGGTGGTGAGGCACTGGAATGGGTTGCCCAGGGAAGCTGTGAATGCTCCATCACTGGTGGTATTCAAGGCCGGGTTGGACATAGCCTTGGGTGGCATGGTTCAGTGTGAGGTGTCCCTGCCCATGGCAGGGGGGTTGGAACTGGATGATCCTGAGGTCCTTTCCAACCCAAACCAGTCTGTGATTCTATGATTCTGTGTCCCTGCTCCAAACCACCCCCATATCCCTGCTGCAATCATTCCATATCCCTGCTCCAAACCATCCCCATATCCCTGCTCCAAACCATCCCCATATCCCTGCTCCAAACCATCCCCATATCCCTGCTCCAAACCGTCCCCATATCCCTGCTGCAATCATTCCATATCCCTGCTCCAAACCATCCCCATATCCCTGCTCCAAACCATCCCCATATCCCTGCTCCAAACCATCCCCATATCCCTGCTCCAAACCGTCCCCATATCCCTGCTCCAAACCATCCCCATATCCCTGCTCCAAACCGTCCCCATATCCCTGCTCCAAACCATCCCCATATCCCTGCTCCAAACCGTCCCCATATCCCTGCTGCCCGCCAGGATGGAGCTGGGACACGACCCCTGTTCGTCGCTACAGTGCCCCCCACGATCCCCATCCCGCATCGCCCCGACCCCAGCTCTGAGCACAGGGGGCGTGGCCTATGCCAGGAGGCGTGGCCTGCCACGAGGAGGCGTGGTCTACCTTAGGGGCGTGGCCTGCCGCAAGGAGGCGTGTCCTACCCTCTTGGACTACAACTCCCATGGTGCCCTGCGCGCCCCTTCCCCCGCGGCTTCCGGCGGGCCCGGGCCGGGAGCGCAGCGGCGGCGGGGCCGCGGGCGGCAGGTGAGGCCCGGGGGGCCCCGCGGGGCGCGGGCGGGGCTGTGCGGGGACCAAGGGTCGCTTCGCTCCGTGCTCGGGACCGCCGTCCCTGCGCCTCCCGGAGCTCGAAGCCTCGCTGTAAACCCGCGCGGAGCGCAGGGGGCTGCCCCATCCGTGTCCCGGCGGTCCGGGACGGGGCTCGGAGCGCGCTGCCCCAGCGAAGGTGTCCGGGTTGGGGCTGGGCGAGCTCTGGGGTCCTTCCACCTCGAACCGCTCTGTGTCTGTGCGCTGCGGTCCATAGGGCTCCTGTGCCTGAAGCTGACCTCTCTGTTGCTTTCGCCTTCCCCTGAGCTCTCTCTGATGCAGCCCCATTGGTATTTCTTTGTTTGATCTGTCCTGTCTCGGTGTTGACTGAAACTGGAGCCGGCCCCGCTGTGCTTTCTGCTGTAATTGTGTTTGCAGGGTGATGAATTATTGACTGCTTCGCCTTGCGTCCGGTGCGTTTGTGCAGGTGGAGGTAGGGGAGAGCGTAAAGTCCCTCTGTGGAACTAAAGTGAGCGATGGGAGATGGAGATGGGATCTTAGGCAGAAGCTCTTCCCTATGAGGGTGCTGGGACACTGGAATGGGTTGAACAGAGGATCTGTGGCTGCCCCATCCCTGGCAGCGTTCAAGGCCAGGTTGGACACAGGGGCTTGGAGCTGCTCCAGTGGAAGGTGTCCCTGCCCATGGCAGGGGTTGGACCTGGAGGAGCTTTAAGGTCGCTTCATCCCAAACCATTCTGTGTCTCTGCGAGGCTGAAATGAAATAGGAAGGTCCCTCCCCAAGCATTAGGATGTTCAAACGTTGCTTCCACGAGGCTGGCGAAGGGGGAGCGCTTGTGATTGCTCCACTTCTATATAAACCCTGAATTGTATAGGGGTGAGCTTGAAACTTGAAGCTTGCCTTTGAAAAACAGGATCATCAGTGAGTCCTGAGCAGAACCAGGTGTGCTTGCATTGGAAAGGGAAGGATGAGGTTTCCTGTGGTCCGTTCTCAGTGGGTAAAGGATTGCTTCAGCTGAATTAGCTTCCTGGGCTAATTGTAGAAGTTGCATGGGGGTACAGTGGAATTCCTCTGCCTGCTGTGGTCTCGGTGTAAATGCCTCTTGCTCTTCAAACCCAGGTTTAAATGCATCCAAATTACATTGAAGGGTAGCCCTACAACTGTAATGTCAGATAGTTTAAATCACTGTTCACGTGAGGGTGCAATAAAGGGGGGAAAGGAGCCAAAATGAGGCCACTTAGGAGGGACTCTATTTGGCACATTGTTATGCCAGCTGAAGTTAATACCCTGGATGGTGCTGGGAACAAACCTCTTTTCCCATTGGGAGTAACTGTGCTGATGTGTCCTAAATTTGTGTGGTTTCAAGTGTGTCAGCTTCTACTTTCGCAGGGCTTTGCTATCAGATAAGAGGTGGTTCTGGACTACCAAGGAGTAGGCTGTATTGGAAGCACAGAGCATCAAATCCTGGAAGGTGGGGTGTGGGAATCCTTTGGGGAGTGCAGGGCAGTGCGGAGAAGCTGCCACCAAACAAGGGGAATGTGATTGCGTCCTTGTTTGCATGGCGCTGGCTCCGTAAGCTGTGATTATGGAGCCTTCTCCTTCGCTCAATCACTGGTTAATTTGATTTCCAGTTTAATTTGATGACAGTTTTGAGCGCCAAATCACTTGTATTTAAACAAATGGCTTCTATTTTGACCAAATTTCATTGTGGTTGGCATGTGGTGGGAAATTAGATGGATTAAAAACTGCTGACACTGCGCTTCTTGCAGGTCTATTACTTGGTGATGAATATTCAGCTATGAGCGGCACAAAACCTGTGGCTGGCAGGGAATGTGTGTGTGGGGAGGCTGCACTGGGGTTTGCCACTGCTCTGGGTGATGCCATGCACAAAGCAAGCTGCAGATACTCTTGGGGTCTATGGGTGATCCCCAAACGGGACGGGGCAGCCACAGCTTCTCCGTTCAACCCATTCCAGAATCCCGCTGCCCTCACAGGGAAGAGTGTTTGGTTTAGCTGTGATTTTCCCCATACAAATGCTGTGTGTGGGGTTTGTGACTGCGAATATTGGGGTTTATTTGGCTGGTGGAGCCCCTGTTAAACAGATGGATGTGACTGCAGCAGTCAGCTTTTGTGTCAGGGGAAGAAAGCCCTTTCAGAGTTCTATTTTTAGCGTTCAATTAGGAGCTCTTGCTGATAACTCTTTCCAGTTCTTCTCTGCACAGTGGGGTCCTACGTTAGGGAATGTTAGGGAATGCACCAGCCAGTGTCGTACCCTTGGCTGGCTCTGGAGCAGGGTTTTAACTCCTTCCAGCCCCTGTGCCCAAATCCAAGGATGGGCTCCAGGTGAGGAGTCGGCATGGAGATGTACTGAATATTGGGAATCTTCAGCTGAGGGCCTCAAAGTGCTTTCAAGTGATGACTGTCCATGAGTTTTCGCTGCCGCAGAGGACTTTCTGTATCTCCTAAGGAGCTGTGGTGTGGAAGTTGGTGTGAGGTGGTGGTGGCTGCGTCACAGGCTTGGGATCACAGTGACAACTAAAGGGGGCCGACAAGAAACCTGGGGAAGGGCTTTGGACCAGGGGCCTGTAGGGACAGGAGGAGGGGAATGGCTTTAACCTGCCAGAGGGGAGATTGAGATGAGATCAAGGCCAGGTTGGACAGGGCTTGGAGCAGGCTGCTGTAGCGCAGGTGTCCCTGCCCGTGGCAGGGTTTGGAGCTGGGTGAGCTTCGAGGTCCCTTCCAACCCAAACTGTTCCATGATTTGCTGAAGTGAGGGAATTCTCAAGCTGAATGTGTCGAGCAGCTTTTGGAGGTGTTTTGAACTTAGGGCAGTGTGTGCAGCCCAGCTCACCAGCATTGGGCACGCAGAAACCTGTGTTGGCTTGGAAAATCGAATGAAGGAATGCTGTGAGCCTGCTGGAGCTCCAGAATCCATTTGACCCTAGTGATTACATTCACCAGGGCTATTTCTCATCTGCTTTTAGCTGCAAAGCAAAGTCTTCAATCTGTCTTCTAATGACTAGGCTCTGTCTACCTATCAACTAGACGGAGTACACAGGACTTAAGCAAGCTTGGGTGGACAGAGGGCCTAATTTAGCCCCTGGCTATGTTGCTGCTGTGCTGTTTGATGGCAGGCAAGTCACTCTTTCCCTGTAGCTGTTTCAGCCTGCTGTCTCTCCTCTCTAAGATTACCTGTGCTTAGTAAGGGTGTAGTCATACTCGTGTTTGTAGCTAGAGGGATGCATTAATGCAACTCAGCCTTAAGGGCCGTAATTAGCAGCCAGGTTATACTGGTCTGGGTCCCTTCCTACTACATGTTGTACGGTGTGTAGATGGGGCCTTTAGTAAGTGGAATGTGAATAACAGGAGGAAGCATTTGCCTGAGTAGCAAGTATGTGTTGGGTAAGTCAAAGCAGATGGGTATTGCTGCTGCGGTCTGGTTGAATCAGCAGTGTTCAAGTATTATTGCCATTTCTAAGTAGTAAATGTATGGATAATCTCTTCTTTTGAGGGATTTCTTCTGATTGGAGAGTATTAGTCTCTGGGGAAATGAAACCTCTTCGAAATCCACTTTGGTCAGACCCTAAGCTGGGGAGCTGCTGGTTAAGCCCTGCCATGTTCCTCCAGCTTTTCCATGGATTGGAAGCGGTGCAGAGAGAGGCGGCTCCTCCAGAGGTACCTGGGCTTTGGTTTCAGGTGCTTTTTATCCGCTTGTGTCACAGTGGATTAGGAGACTCTTCGCTCTGTTGCTGTAATGAGTGTGTGCAGCTTTGAGCACTGCCAAACCCCCAAACAAGCCCTGAAATCGAGCACCCCAAAGGTAAGAAAGTTGCCACCAACATTTCCTCTATCAAGTGTCTTATTGAAGCTGCTTGGCTGCGGGATGCTGTGGGGTTGGGGGTGTTCTCTTGGCCATGCCAGGCTGCCTGCTGGTGCTGGCTGCTTGCGCCACGGCCCAGGCGTTCCTTTGTTTCAGGTGGCTGATTCATGGCCATGGGGATTTAATCATGGTTTCTATAGCAGTGAACTCTTTAACAAGGGGGTGGAGTTCCCTTTCAGTCCATGGCAGGGGTTTGGTGACTGTTAAGGCCAATTCCTGAATGTGCTCTGCTGCTCAGAGTCGTCTTGAGAGGGGGCTGATGTTATTTATGGTCTGTGTATGGGGTTCTGACAATTGGTGTGAGCAGTTCAGGTTTGCACCATGCTCTGTGCCTGCAGCCCTAAGGAAGTGCAAGGAGGATTCCTCTTTGGTGTGAAATGTTTAGTTTACTGCCTCTTGATTGTCACTTCATGCAGGAGACCTTCCTGATCATACACGGGCAGGTGAGGGTGAGTCCTGGTGTGCTCTCCACAAGGTGCTCCCTCAGGGTCTGACATTATCTGTTAGCTCAGAAGTTACTGGGGCACTTTGCAGTTTAGTCCTCTTTTTAGGGAAAGCTCAAGTTCTTGGGTGTTTCCAAGGTGTCTTTGCTGCAGGAAGCTCTTTGGGTCCTTGTCTTAATGTCAGTAGCAAGGGGTTTGATTTGCACCAAGATAATGTGGTGGATAGTGCTTCCTTCTGCATTTCATAGACTCATGGGATGGTTTGGGCTGGAAGGGCCCTTAAAGCTCCTCCAGCTCCAACCCCTGCCACGGGCAGGGACACCTTCCACTGGAGCAGATTGCTCCAAGCCCCTGTGTCCAACCTGGCCTTGAACACTGCCAGGGATGGGGCAGCCACAGCTTCTCCGTTCAACCCATCTCAGTGTCCCAGCACCCGCACAGGGAAGGCTGGTGTGTGTCAGCAGTGTTGGTGTCTCAGCCTCCATGGTGATAAGCTGCTGTGATACTGCAGCTGTCCCTTGCAGTTGGAGATCAGGGCAGCACTGCCTGTGAAACAGAGACTTTGCCGGTAAAGTGGCAGTCCTGGTTTATTTGCTGTTCTGTTACAGCATTGGAGGCAGAAGCAGTTTGGTCCTGCACGGCCATTGTTCTGCAAGGTGCGACAGTGCTGTTTTGATGGTCAGGAGCAATAACAACGCGTGATTCATGAGTGATGAGTCTTTGGGTTGGGATGCGTGAACCTTGTGTAAAGGATATGAGGATTTGCCCTCAAAGACATCAGAGCTGAAAGCTGAAAGTGAACAGAAACAGCTCCTGAGTGGTGCTGGTGGGATGGGCTTTGTGGGTAGAGCTCCCACTACGCTTGAGGGGACTGGAAGAACTGTTGCTTAGGCAATGGGAGCTGGGGGGTGGAGAAGGAGGGTTCTGCCTGGCTGCTGTGCCACTCAGCACCTTCTCGAGGGTCTGCTGGGCAATGATTAACCACAGCAGGAGTCCAGCCCTGGCAGCAGCCGGTGTTTGAAAGGGAGGTGTGCTGCAGATGGCCAGATCTGCCAAACAGCCCAGACAGAGCGCAGGTAGGGCAGAAGGGAAGGAGGTTTTGGCCTCTGGTGCTTGATGCGCATTGCAGAGCACCATGAGAGCAGCCTCTCACACTGGTTCTTGGCGAAGGCAGCAGTGTGTATCTGTTGGAATAGGGGGCAGGCACCCCTTTGCCTAAAGCAGCCCTCTTCCTGCTGAGAGTCCTGCATGCCTGCAGGCTCAGGATTCCAGCCTGGTTTGGGTTGGAAGAGAACTTAAAGCTCATCCAGTTCCAAACCCTTCCACTGGAGCAGTTGCTCCGAGCCCCTGTGTCCAACCTGGCCTTGAACACTGCCAGGGATGGGGCAGCCACAGCTTCTCTGGGCACCCTGTGCCAGCGCCTCAGCACCCTCACAGAGAAGAGCTTCTGCCTTATCTCCAACCTGAACTTCCCCTGTTTCAGTTTGAACCCATCACCCCCCGATGAAGAGCTCCTCCCCAGCATCCCTGTAGCCCCCTTCAGACACTGGAAGCTGCTCTGAGGTCTCCACGCAACTTCTCTTCTCCAGGCTGCACAGCCCCAGTGTTCTCAGCCTGGCTCCGTACGAGAGCTGCTCCAGCCCCTGATCATCCTCGTGGCCTCCTCTGGACTTGCTCCAACAGCTCCATGTCCTTCTGATGGTGAGGACACCAGAACTGCGCACAGTGCTCAGAGTCAGCTGGAGTAGACTCAAGAGGCAGGTCCTGCCGGTGTGTGCCAGGCAGGAGTTAGTCTCCCATTTCAGCATTTTATTGCCTGCTCTCAGGACTTATCACTTTCCTCTGCAAAGGGGTTATTTCCTTCCTGGAGCGTAGCGCTGAATGGGAGGAGGGCATGCAAGAAAGTGGAAATCTCTGCTTGCCTGTTGTGTCCATCTGTCTGCACTGGCTGAAAGGGAGCTGCAGTTTGGAAATGCTTTTAATTCTAGAGAGGGGAGCAGGTGGCTTTTCCAGTACAGGGCTTTACAATGAATTGCTTATCCCAGTGGAGGCTGGGGTGTAGGGTTTTGTTGTTCCAAGAGAGCAGGGAGGAATGAGGGGCAGAAAGGGTGGAACTGGTTGAACTGGAATTCCCAGGTCATACCTGGCCTTGGGTTATGAACAGCAAGGTCCTGCTTGTATTAAAACCTGGGGCTGGCAACTCCTGGTGCAATGGGATCTGCTCGTGTTTGCTCCTAAGTGTAGCCGAGGAGTTGTAGCAGAGATCTCGAATCATCTCATTATGAGTAAGGAATGCTGTTTTGTCATAGGATTAGCTACTTTGAGAGTATCCAGCACAGATAACTCACAACTCACGGCTTAGTGGTCCAACTGGCTCAAACAGCATGGAAAGAGAAGGATGGCCCCTTCCCTTTGGTGTTTGCTATGGGAGAGGGAATAGAGGAGCGGGCTGGGAAGCCTGACTTGATGCCTTCCTAGCCCAATGTAATCCCTTGTCTGTGCCAGCAAACTGTGAGCCCCTGTTTTGGCTTGCAGCTGTGTCAACACCTAAAGCTGCTATTGCTAATGAAAGGGTGTCCTGTGTGTTCAGTCCTTCCCTTAACACTCAAACAACTGTTTGTGGGCCTCGTGACAAACACACTGAGGATCTGCATTGCATTCAAACCAGCTGCTTGCTGTACCAGGCTGGTTTGGATTGGGATCAGCTGCTCCAGGACATTTCTGATGCCAGCAGAGCATCAGGATGGTTTATTACCAGGGGGCTTTTATGTTAATAGCTGTGGCAGCCTGTTCTTTCCTTTCCTCACACAGATAAATGCTCTCTGCTGACAAAAAGCTGCTTTTATCCCAAATACAGTACTGGTTTTTGCAAGACATCAAAGAAATTGGGGTGCTTTGGTTCTTTATGGTGTGCTCTCTGCACACCAGCTCTGAGGCAGAAGCTCCTCCCTGTGAGGGTGCTGAGGCGCTGGCACAGGGTGCCCAGAGAAGCTGTGGCTGCCCCATCCCTGGCAGTGCTCAAGGCCAGGTTGGACACAGGGGCTTGGAGCAACTGCTCCAGTGGAAGGTGTCCCTGCCCATGGCAGGGGTTGGAGCTGGAGGAGCTTTTATGTCTCTTCAACCCAAACCAGGCTGTGAAATTCAGTCTGAATCAGGAGTAATTAGAAATGACTGCAGTGAGACTGAAGGCAAAAATAAGGCTCCAACTGCACTGTGATTTGTTTAGCAAAATGGGAACCAAATGATGGGATTTAAGGCTCCTGTAGATGCAGTGATGTGATTCCAGGGTGTCCATTCAGAGGAGACTTGATTTGCAGTAGCTGAGCTGTGTGGAGTTAATGGGTGTTGACTTCCAGTGGGTGAAGGCACCTGCAGAGCCCAGGTTTCCTGTATCCTGTGTCTTTCTCCAAGTGGGAACATTGCGTTGCCATTCAGATGGAATTTGATTAGGAGTGCCTGCTCGATGTGCTCCAGCGTGCACTGCTGAAACGTGGGCTTTAATCAGATTGCGTGTACCCTGCGGTCTGTTTATCCCAGGAAGCATGACATTGGAGAAGGAGCATTGGAGGTGCTTTGGGAAGGACCCATGTGGCACATTCAGCTCTGCTGGCTTCTGCAGGGTCCAAGGGGAGCTTTCAATACTCGTTGTAGTGCTTTGATGGTGCCCGAGTTCATTCTCCTTTAAAAGAGGCAAAAAGAAGACCCACTTTGCAACCCCCGTTTGCAGTGCCTGGGGTAGAGTGGCTCCATTTTGGTAAGGAAGTAGTGGTTGCCACAGAAATCAAGTGGATGGAGTCAGACTTACAGAGCATCACTGCAGAGCGTGACGAGAATGGAAACCACAAAGTAAGGTGAAGGTGGTTTGTAATTCACCCCAGAAGCCAAAGGTAAATAAATCACCCTGTTATTTACGTGCTTCTTGGGTGCGGAGTAGAGCGATGCAGGCAGATGATACATAGTGCAGCCCACAGTGTGTGCTGCTTGTGGTGGGTTGAGGATGGAAGATTTTGTTGCTGATCCTAGAATCCCATTGCATTTCTTGCTCTCGTGAGCCTGCTTGCTTTGCTTTGCAGGGCTGGATCTTGGCTTCGCACAAGCTGTCCCCTGCACTTTCTTCACCCTGGAGTTACTCATTTCTCACTGTGCCCATGGTTCTGTGTGGATAGAGTTGGTTAGAGGTGAGGTACAAGAACAGCCCCTTGCATGAGCAGGTACGTGCTGGGCCCAAAGGAGTTTTAGTTTCTGGCAAACCCCATTGTACTGCAGTCAGTGGAGCAGAAGGACACGATGGAAAGGTGCCAGTTCCAGGGCTGAACCAAGCATGGTGCTGCTGGGGCTGGGATTTCGTTGCTTTTGGAAGAGAGACTTTCTGCAGCCCTGTGTTTTCTCCCTTAAAAAAAGCTGGGGTGAGTGGTTTGGAATGAGATGGAAAAGCAAAGGAATAAGCTGGAAAAGATCTGGGTGTAAAGGAATCCTTTTGTTGATGGTCTGTGATGAGGCTGGTTTAAGGCTGACTTTTGGGTTTGAATCTTAGTCAATGTTTAATGGGTTGTGTGTTACTTTATAGCCTTTAAGCAGTGGCACAGGGTGCCCGGAGAAGCTGTGGCTGCCCCATCCCTGGCAGTGTTCAAGACCAGGTTGGAGCAACCTGGTCTGATGGTAGGTAGGGATGTTCTGGTGCCTCAAGCACCAGTAATGGTATTCCTAATACAGGATTTACATAGTCCAGAATTCAGTTTGTCATTTCATACTGTTTGGAAAGAGGTAGAAATAGAAAGTGCAGCTTAGATTTGGGGCAGATGAGCTCTGCACTTTCAAATACTCATTGTTTTTCGCTTGTAGTATGTTGAGGCTGATGAGGCTGGTTCCTTTTGTTAAGTCCCACTGTGCAAAAATGAGGTGGGGACTCTGCTAATTGGGATCCTCTGTGGAAACAATGCTGCAGATCCATCAGTTCTTTTCCTTATCTCCTTATGGTGTGCCCAGAATTACATTCTTCAGTATCAAAATGTATTAAGGGTTTCTATGTGTTGATGGATTAAGGGCTGTGTTTTGGTCTTATGGACCTCTAGAATATCTTTAATACCCTGGTTTTAATTATATCAGTGGTCTTCTGGCTGTTCTGGGTTACTTTTAGTTCTCATCTCTGACCTCTCTGTTGTGTTATTCTGGGTTGGAATTAAATGTACATCTTTCTCCAGTGAAGAGATTGCTGCAACAGAACTGTTCTGTGGTGGTGGTGAGGTTTGGGTGGTGCGATTCAAGTGTTTAAGTGGCGAATTTCTTGCTAAGCCATGCTGGAATCTTGTCTTTTATGACCTGCACTGCTGAGCACTGGGCAGACAGCTCCTGGAATGGAGTTTTGAGAGGATGAGGTGCTAAATCCCAGCTGCGTGCAGGCATGTGGTAACCTGCAGGGGATGAGTACATCGCTCAAGCCTTCTAGGGAAGAGCTTCCACACCTACTCAACACTAGAGGTAAATCTAAAGCTTTACAGTTGAGCTGTCAGTCAGGAATCCAGAGGGTGAACGGTGCCTTCTTCCTGGTGACTTTGGGCTTCCAGCTTTTGGAGGTTGATCAAGGAATAGCCCTTTGAATGCTCTTACTCCTGTTTCAGCATCTGTCTTCTGCACAGATCAGCCCTTGCTTTCGGGAAGATAACTTGGGTGGAGGCAAGCTCTTCAGCTGCTTCAAGGACAAGGAGCAGGGAAGCTGCTTTGCTCTATTCAGCCAGGTTTTTCCCCCTGTGGGCATCCACACCTCCAGATTGATTGACCTGCTGCCAAAGGGCTGGAGGCAAGCTCTAAGTGTTTGCTGTGCTGATAGCTAAGTAGAGCCAGCATTTGTCACTGGGAACTGCTTTAGAAGTTGTGCTGTGTTCAGCTCCATGCCATGCTTCCCTAGTGGAAGGTGTCCCTGCCCTTCAGGTGTCCAGGAGGATTTATAAGGTTTACTTTGTGCAAGGGATGAAAAAAGCCGCTCACCCACCACATCTTGCAGCCCGGAGGGATGCAGCTCCCTTCCCTTCCCCATTCCTCTCTGGGAACGTTATATTACTGTGCCACCCACAGGCAGCTTCCACACTGCTGAAGAAGATTTGCTGTTTGCAGTGGGGAGCCACTTCCCAAATGTTAAATCAGTGTCAAAAAGCTGCTGGTTTCATTTGCTGTAATTGCTGCAATTTAGGGTTCTCAAACCTAGTTATTCTAATGGGCTATATAAATTAGGTTTCTAGTGGTTATACTGTGTTCTGCTTTTCCCAGTGTTTCCCACTTCTTCCACAAAACCCTCTCCTTGTGCTGTGTTCCTGCTTTCCAGCAAGGCGAAGCAATGCCATGTGCCAGTCTGAAGTGTTGGGTTCCTTCTGAAGAGAGAGGAACCGCAGGGCTGTTAATTCTTGGTGCTCCTCATTGTGCCAGGTTAGGCTGTGAGAACGAATCTGTGTCATTTCATTGAGGGGCAGTATTCTGATTTACCTCTAGGCTGCACAGGAGCCGACCTCTCCATTGCTCTCTGATTGGTGTGGAATAATCTGGGTCAGGAAAGGGAGCTTTTGAAACCACCATTTGGAGCAAATCTATGGCCAAACCATCTAACTAAAGATGAGCAAACCAAGGTTTTTAGGTGGAGTCGACTTGTTATTAGATGAAAGCAGAAAAACACAAGCTTTTTGATGTCTGCTGAGCTGCAGAAGGGCTTGTGCATCTCTCTTCTCTGTGCTGGTCCAACAAGAGGTTAACTTTAGCGTCACACCTGGTAATTTATAATGGTGCATTTGGCATGGTTGATCTGTTGAGGTTTAAGAGTTGCCCTTGTGATATTTAAACACTAGCCTGTGCCCCCATGGTATAAGCTGCCCCTTGGGAGAGCTGTTCTGTGCTGTTGTGTTCATTTGTAAAACAGAACTGTGATGGTGTTTAAAGTGTGTGATAAGAGCAGGCTGCTCGGTGCCTGTGGTCTGTGTTAATGCAGGACCTTGCTCCCAGGCTATTGGGTGTTCATTAACACTTCCCTCTCCAGCAATGGATATAGCTCAGGACTGTTAGAACATCATCCTTTCCCTCCCCTACAAGCTTTTTAGTTCCAAGACAGCCTCTGGTTTTGTGTCTCATTACAGTAGGAGCCCCGTAGTAGCTGCTGTCCTGTCCCTCGCTGAAATGGTGATTTAGAGCTGAGCCAGCATGGAAACTGCTTTCCATGCCTGAGGCAAATCTGTGAGCAGACGCTGCTGAGCAGCAGTGTGCCACTTCTGCTTGGGAGGGTTGTCAGTTTTCTAGTTCAGTTGAGGAAAACCAACCGACGTTGTCTTGGTTTTATTTGGGCTCTTGGAACCCGCCCTTAGTCTTTTGAAGGAAGCTGTTTGGTGTTATTGGAGGAGATGAGCAGCCCCAGATCAGAAACGCCCGTGAGGACAGAATGAGCTTCACTGTGGAGGAGGCTGAAACCCTCTATCCTGCCCTGGGGAGGCCCTCCCTGCAGTCCTGGTCCAGCTCTGGGGCAACGACACAACAGGGACTTGGGTCTGTTTGTGTGCACCCTCAGGAGGATGCAGTGGAGCTGAGAGCGCTGGGATAGATGGAATTCCCTTCTTCAGCTGCGAGCGTGTGAGGACTGAAGAACAGGGTAGAAACCAACGTAGGCACACAAGAGCATGGCTGCAAAGTCCTCGCTTTTATTGTGTGTGGATTAGCTGCCTAGCTGGAAGAAAGCCATCGCCTTGCTGCTGAGGGTTCAGAGGCAGGGCAACGGAACCAGAATATATTCTTAAATGGGTACGAAGAGCTGGGGGGAGAAAAAGCCGAGTGTTTGAACTAAGACAGCTGACAAAGGCTGGGCTCTGCTGGCTGGGATGCTGGGCAGCAGTGAGCGGCAGGCAGCAGGGATGTAGAGCGGGTATCCCGGAGTGCTGAAAGAGGCATCTGAAACAGGGCAATGAGGAATTTCACCCACTTGTCAGGCCCAGGGAATGTGGGAGCGCTTTGGAGACATGAATATTCAGAGGAGCTAAAGGAAATGCAAGATCTGAGCTGGTCCCAATTAATCCTGGCAGCAGGATCTGCGCTAGTGTAATCCATTGCTTTGGTGGGAAAACGCCTGTTTCTTAGCCCAAACAGAGACGTGCCCTCCTGCTTTGGCGTCCTCATGGCAACGCAGTGGGAGCTCTGACTTTGCTCCTTCTCCCTCTAACCTGCCATCACTTCATTTCCTTCCACTGGGCCTTCTATGCTCATTCTATTAATAACCAGCTGCTTGTGGAGTTAGCGTTTTGCCCAGAAGGATCCCTCCTGGTACAGGCTGAGGTGCTTCCAGCCGTGCTGTCAGGCGATGACAGATGTCCTCGGTGCCTACAATGGGTGTCCAGCAGCGAAGGGCTCTGCCAGGATTAGCATTCAAGGCACAAACGTGCCCCTTGGAATATGCAAAGCTCAGCACAGCCTGTGCAGGAATGCCCTTGAAAGGCGAATGAAACTGAGCTCCCCGGTGGCTCTGGGAGGGTTGCTGTTGTCTGTGCTGAGGTTCAAGTAGGTTTTGGGTACCTGCTTTTGTTTCTTTGCTGTTTCCCCTTCCCAGAAGGGCTTCCTGAAGGGGCAGGAGAGTTCTTCCTGACTCTGGGGTTTGGGTTTGTGTGAAACTTGATAATCATAGAATCATGGAATGGTCTGGGTTGGAGGGGACCTTAAAGCTCATCCAGTTTCAAAGCAAACCATGCATCAAAAATGCACAAGAAAGTAGCTGTGTTTTAATGATGTTAATGGATGAAGCTGGAGGGATTCCAAGACGTTTCCCAAGTAACCCTGTGGTAATTTCAGCCTCTGAAATGAAGATCATCTCATGTCCTTTGGTGACTGACTCACTGCCCAGAAGTCTGCCCAGATTGTGCTGCTCTAAATGCTGTGATTGCCAATGATGTTCTGATTTAACATGATTTTATTGGCTTTATTGAGGTGTGTAATGGCTCTATCGAGGTGATCTCCCCAGCTAAGAATATGACTGCAGGTGGTATTCTAGCTCCAGCAGTGAGAAGTGGCCCTGGAGCATGGTCGTCTGGTCAAAATAAGTGTTTTGTCCACCCAGTTCAGCAAAGCTTAAAAGCCTTTCTGTTGACAGCTCATTTAGGTGCACTTGCAGTGGTGGTGTAGTGGGGTTATCTCCTTGCAGACCTCAGCCCTGTGAAGTTCTGATGCTGGGCAAGCTGAGCGTGTTCTGTCAAGTCAGCCCATTATCAGGTGGAGATGATGCATCTGATGGGATGGTGCATTACAGCCAACAGGCTGCACATTGCTGCCGGGAGCAAAGGTGATGAGCTGGCCTAGGCTTAGTGGTGAAGGGTTAGGCTGAAATGGGCTGGGGATAAAAGCTGCCTTTGACTTACTGGCACTGGAAACAAACTGATTTCGTAGCTCTTTCCCAGTCACCCCATGCTGTGCCTGTTGACATTTCCTATTGTGGTTGTCTTAGTTGGAACCTCAAGCTCTTAAGGACAGAAACTCCTTTCTAAAATGCTGAGTGTGTTTTGAATGTGCTACAGCATCCATCAGCATCCAGATAGCTCCTGATTTCCCCAAACTGAGTTCCTCTTGCACCTCTTTGAAGAAGCTGGCTTTGCTGCTCAAATCCCACTTCCTCCTTTTGCCTCCAGCACATCGAGAACTCTCTTGATGATGTGTGACATCTAAAACGCTTCCCGTGCACGTGCTCTTCTGCCTTTGCTAGATAAGCAGTAGCTGTTCCCTTTTCCAGCAGGCACGTGACACCTTGAAGACGTAGACATGGAATGTTTTCCCTGGGAACAAATGTTTGATGCTTTAGAATTATTACACCTTAATCTTGCTTCTTTCCAAGCCAGTGTGTATGTGATTAGAGGCTGGTGGTGTCTTCAAAGAGGGGTGAACCTGCCGCACTCTTAATGCCCAGTTTGCTGGGGCAGGCTTTCTGCTCCATGCTGCTTGTGTGTAGGCTGAGCAGAGCTGATAGAGAAGTGAAACTTCAAACTAAGCTTTGGTCACACTTGGAATTGTAATCTGTGTCTCAATTTGTTTCCTGTCATTGTAGGAACTGCTTGGAAAGCTAGTGTGCAAGAGGGATGGAAGAGAGCACTGGTGAGTACACTCTTGGCTAGCTTACCACAGGTTGTGGACCTGTTTTATCCTCCTTGGTTAAGCATCAGAAAGAACCTTCTTATTTTCAACTTCATGTTTTCAAATGTGGAAGGTGATTAGAAAACAAGCTGCATCAGTTGCACCTGTACATTGGTTGCGCCAATGGCATGAAGCAACCTGATTAAAGCTGTGTTATAGATCTGGAAGATCTTTCTGGATAGCTTCCATCTGTGAAACCTGGAGTACACATCTATTGTCTAGCCCAAGCTCTTGAAAAGAAACCATATCTCTTTCTTAGGAAGTAAGAGGATAGAATCATACAATCAATGATTAGGGTTGGGAAGTACCTTAAGATCATGTAGTTCCAACCCCCTTGCCACAGGCAGGGCCGAAGCATTGAGCTGGTTTAAACAGAGCACGTGGCAAGCCATACAGACGGACCTCACTTCTTTGGTGGCTCCTCGCTTCTCTTTCTGTATTGTTTTCCTCAGGCTGCTCTGTCTTGCAGCAGATACAGGACTTTTTTATTAAGCAAAATCTGGCTTTAAAGCTCTTGCTTCAGACACTTGGTGCTATTGCCCTGAGGCAAACTCAGCGCTCTCAGCTTTAACTGATGTAAGGATATGCTTGCAACTAAAGCTCATAGATTTTCTTTTTTTGCTTGAATAGCTCTTCCAGCTGTTGCTTAAAAGGGCTATGGAAGACATGAGCTAAATGACCATTTTCCCCCTCCCATTGAGATAGGATTTGCATGGAAGCTCTTGGCTGCATGTTGGGAAGGCAGCATCCATTGAGCATGTGGACCTTGCATCTTGTGGCCTATGATCCTGCAGTTGGTGACTTCGAACTTCTAATGAAGTGCAACTCTGACCAGAAATATGATGTCTGGGTTATTCCTGTGCAGCTGGGTGATGCCAGCCTTAAAACTTGGGAACTGATGTACTTATCAGCAGCATGGTGGATGGACCAGGCCTGTCTGCTGAAGGCCAGTGCTTGACTTCATACAGAGCTGGTCTGTTGGTTGGAATAGCTACGAGCCAAAGGACATGCATAAAACCATGTCGTGCTTATCATCCTGGCAGCAGGACTTGCTGCTGCGCCCTCTAATTGTCAGCCTGCAAAGTGCACATTTAACTTGTCATCGCTTTCCCTTATGATTTGCTCATGGCAAACTAATCCCAAATGATGGCTTTGGAAGGGTAGGGTGAGTGTGGTGCTGGCAGGCGATGTTGGAGCAATGGCTTAGGAGGTGACAGGTCCTTGCTTAACCCCAGGACAAAGCACAGGGAGCATCAGGACATGTTTTCCCATCTCTTCAGCCTGCATTAATGGGGTGGCTTTGAGCAACACTAAGCTCTGCTTATTCACCAGGACTCAGGCTCTGCAGGCACTGCCGGCAGCCAGCTGGGTTCATCTCCCAAAGCTTTTTGTCCCTTTTCATGTGCAGTTGATCTCTATTTGTTGGATGGATCAGATGTTGGGTAGATGAGATGTTGAGTTGGAGCCTGTTGAGGTTACTGAGAGCTTTGACTTCGCATTTGAGTGGCGCTGGTGACCCGGGATGTGAAAGGCCGTTATGTTCTGTTTGCATTTGCCAACTTTGCTTCAGAGCAAATTCAGTTTGGATGGATGGAGTACCTGCACTTGATCTTTGCATGCACCAGGCACCCCACACAACTGATTGTGAAGCTTTTACATGTCGCCTCCTTAGTGCTGGGAGCCAAGAGCCCCGTCTTAAATAAGCAGATTGGTCTTTTGTTATTCTTTCCTTAATCACTTTGCTTTTAAGGACGCTCACTCTCCAAGTGCTGCTAAGCTCAGGACTCCTGCCTTGTTCCCGGCACTGAGCCTGGAGATGAGGTAAGGTGGAGCTGCGTGCAGGAGCCGAGCTAGACTCAGTGCCCTTTGTTCCCTCTAAGCCTGGTGCTTTTTTGATGTATTGCTGCTTCTTAACTGGTTGTATATTAACTGCATTCCCACCGCTGCATGGCTGGCTCTTGTTTGAACTGCATTGGCACGTGTTCAGAGCTGGTGTGCTTCAGCTGGCCGCTGGGGACCACACAGTGAAGCAGAAATCCTCGTTAGCTGTCAGGCTTCAGTAGCCATGGCTGGGTGGGGGAGCTCTCCTTGGCTGCCTGCCCTGGCTAATTAAACCCCAAACTTGCTGTTCTCTTCATAGCTAAATTCCTGCTTGGCCATGCAGGCAAGTGGAAGCAGGGTCTCCAGTGCATTTCAGAGCTTGTCTATACATGGTTATTGTAGAGCAGGTATGCAACTGCAGCTTTGCTTTTCAACCCTACCCTGGTTGGTTCTCAAGTGTAGAGAAGAATATAGAGAAATTTCTTGTAAGCCCTGAGCTTACGTTGCCACATGGCAGCTTTCTGCAGTAATTTGGATGTTCACGTGTTGTGCAGCATCACTTTGTTCTTCACCCTAATGCTGGACATAAGCAAAACCAAGCAATGACAGGTTGTGACTGGTATTGGCTTGGCAAATGCATAACCTGCTGAAGCTGCAGTAACTGGGGTAGCTTTATCAGCCTGAGCCCTCTGCTACCACCTCGTGCAGTGAGACTGGAGATGGGAGAAGGTTGAAAGTGGTGGGAACCTGCAAGGTTCTGCGTAGGATCTGCGAGGTGGCAGCGATGGATTGTGCCTTGGTGTGAAGCCAGACACAGCCCAGCACAGTCTGTGCTGCCCCCACATCATCAGCTGAGGGAGGTGGGAGGACAGAGGTTAGGGAGGGGAATGAATGAAATCTAAATATACACACGTTGCCAGGCCGAGCTTCCCTGCTTGCCAAGGTCCCACCTACACAAGTGATCTGTGGAAGGGAAATGGCACTGGAATACCTTTCCCCCTCTTCACATCCTTCCTGTGGGGTGGGTGAAGGATCGCACTCTATTTTTGGAGCTCATTTCTCTTGTTCCATCTACTGCCCGTACAGCCTCCCAAAGGCCACTCGCGTATCTTAGCATGATATGAGCTACGTTTGGACCTCTTTCGTCTGCCTGTAAGCCTCTGAGAATTTCAGAAGCAACGTATTGAGGAAGTGGGAGCTTTGTTCTTGGGAGGGCAAGTCTCACCTTGTGCCTCTGCTTCCTTGAAAGCTCTGCCATGGTGTTGGCTTGCCCTAACATGGAGCCAGGCCTGCAGTTGGCTTTCCCAGTGATGTTTGAGCCCATCAGTCAAGAACAGCTCTGGAGAGAGCATGGCAGTGCCTTTCTTCATGGAATTCAGCACTGGTTTTGGAAGGGGCCTTAAAGCTCCTCCAGTTCCAACCCGCTGCCACAGGCAGGGACACCTTCCACTGGAGCAGCTTGCTCCAAGCTCCGTCCAGTCTGGCCTTGAACTCTGCCAGGGATGGGGCAGCCACAGCTTCTCCGTTCAACCCATCCCAGTGTCCCACCACCCTCACAGGGAAAAACTTCTCCATGGGTAGAGTTTGATTTTTGGGTCGTTGGACCTCCTGTGCTTTGCTTTCTCTGTAGCTATTGGGATATGAACCTTTTGGTAGCTTCTGTCTCAGTCGTTATGTGACAACCATGAAGTATTTTGAGACTTCACTGAAGAAGCCTTTGCACACCCCATATTTGCCTTTTTTTTGTGAACAGCGCTTGAAGTACTAAGTTTATGGATGCTTTAAGCATCTTTCACACTTCTTTATTCAAGGGTGACTTTCATCCCTTTCCTCTCCTGCTGTGCTACTTTTTTACCCAATTCTTTTCCTCCTAAAAATAGGAAATAACTCTTCAAGTCCTTAACCTTCGTGCAAGCAAAGGAGTCATTTGTTTTAGCATCTAGGCTGACTTCTGTGCCTCTTAAGGAAACCAGCGTGAGATGAATCTGCTGCTTTTGGAGATTTAAGACTCCAAATATAGTCTGAGTAGAGGAAAGGGCTTAGAAACGTGAGTACTTGCTTCTGTACCACCAGCTCCTTGGTCCCGGCAGGATGCATGGCTGGCTACCCTATTCCCATTGTTATCCTGAAAAATAAAAGCAATACCTTCACAGGTTCAAAACCCTTCTGGAAATGAGGGCACGATCATGGCATGTGCATAGGGAATGGGATTTTGGGATCACAGTGGTAAGGGTGAAGTGACCATGACCTGTCCCAAAGACACTTTAATCACTGCCTTCCATCAGCCTGATGCCTTGGGGTCTGAAAACAACCCTTGGAAGTGACTGCTGGCATGTGAAATGCTTTCCTTGCTGGTTGTTAGGTTGAACCTCAGGAGAGAGATCCCGAGTTCCCATCTTGTGCCTCTGGAGTAGATCAGACACTGGTGGCTCTGCAAGGAATGGAGCTGCTCGTATGGGAAGGAGGTTTCCAGCTTCACCTCCCCCTGATCTGATGACGGCCACAGGGGGTCAGGGTTGAGGAGGAAATAGGTGCCAGCCTCTGATTCAGAGGTTCTTCAACGTGCTGCTGGTGCCTGGGGCTGGCTGGGTAGAAATCCCCTCCTGATGACTAAGTTGTAACTGGAAATGAGCTCCTTCGAGGCTGCTTCTGGGGCATTGAACTCCCCATTCAGCAGCATTCAAATGTGCCCTTTTATGATGAATAAAGGGTTTGGATGGTGTGGCTCTTTAAATGAGGCTGCTGGAGATGGTGTTCCTTGTTGTTTCCTGGGTTTGATCTGTGGAGTCAAACACCAAGCGCTGCAGTGTGAAGAGTGCTTCACTGTCCTGCAGCTCTTAAGTCAGCTGGAGAAGAATGGTTACCACTAGCTAGCCAGTGGAAACCTCTTTATAATGCCTGCTCCAGAGCAAAAGAACAGGTTTTTCTTCCAGGAAAACAGAAAAGATGATTCCCTTCTGAGCTCCAGTCTGGTTTGCATACAGCAACAGAACTGCCCTGTGCCATGCAATAGAGAGAGCCAGCGTGGCCGGAGTGCTGAGATACCTAATTGCAGGTGATGGGTGCTGATTTGCAAGCCAGAAGAAAGGCAAACTCTTCCTATTCCTCAGTCAGGTTTACCAGAGGGTTGGACTGATCTCACTGGGGACAGTTTGACTATGAAACAAAGAGCAGCACAGAACATTCGCTTGTCCACGTGAAGGCATTATTGTACATGAGTCAGGTGTGCTTGACAAGTCGGACATTATCCTGACAGCCTTTTGTTCTTAAAGGTGTGATGGGTGTTCTTGTTGTTAGGGAATTAATGTGCTGATGCTGGCAGGGCGCTTGGGGCAGTTTGTCACAGAACCACAGACTGGTTTTGGTTGGAAGGGACCTTAAAGCTCCTCCAGCTTCATCCCCTGCCACGGGCAGGGACACCTTCCACTGGACCAGGTTGCTCCAAGCCCCTGTGTCCAACCTGGCCTTGAACACTACCAGGGATGGGGCAGCCACAGCTTCTCCATTCAACCCATTCCAGTGTCCCGGCACCCTCACAGGGAAGAATTCCTTCCTAAGATCCCATCTCAATCTCCCCTCTGGCAGGTTAAAGCCATTCCCCTTGTCCTGTCCCTGCAGACCCTTGTCCAAAGCCCCTGTCCAAAACAGGATGCTGGTGCTGTTCTTCTGCCTGCTGTATTTGCAAGTGATTCACAGCAGCCTTCTGTCTGCCAGCCCTGAACAAGCCCCTTCTGATTTGGGGATGTGTCTGAACTCTTGCTGCACTTCCCTCTTGATCTACGAGCCAAGTGTTGTACATAGATCATTTCTCTGCCTACCAGAGACCCTGTGGTTCTGTGGCACCCTCATTTCAAGTGACTTTTAGTGCTGTTGGAGGAAATGGCTCTGCAGTTCCTACAGACAGCTCTGCTCGGAGGAATGAGGAGGCCGATTTTGCCAAGTTGGTGGTTTCATGGCGGAGCTGTGGATGTGCTGGGGCTGGCTGGAGCAGATAGCAGCAAAGGCTGATGTTGAGTGAGAAACGTGTATTGAAGTGCTTCGTGATTGAATTGAGCGATCTTATTCCTTGTGTGAAGAGACAAGGCCTTGTAGGACATGTAATCAATCCCGAGGCTGGTTGAGGCTGGCTCGCTGTCACACAGGGAGCGTGGAGCTATTGTGGTTCAGTAAGTAGGGCATGGAGCAGAAGGATCAGAACTCCGCAGCTTCTAGTTCTCATTTTCAACTTGTTGGACCTTGCATTCCCCTTGCTCTCTGGAATCACTGCAGCCTGGAAACGCTGGCAAAGGAATAGCTGATTTCAGTGGGGCTGCGGGGAGATGAGGAGCCTGCCTGGAACCAGAGGTAAGTGGCTGTAGTGGAAATGAGGTGGCGTTTGTTACTCCTGTTGTCCTTTGTTCACACAGCAGTGATGTGCTGAGGCTGAATGCGTGTTCTCATTAAGGTGGGGGCCTCCGGGGGTTGTAAATAGTGTTAGCTGAGTTGCTGGCTGAGCCAAGCTGGGCTGATTGTGAGCACTCGGCTCTTGTCACCGCTAACCCACTTCACCTTCCTTTCTCATTTCCCCTGGAAAAGGAGCCTTGCTCTGATTCCTGAAAGTGTCTTTTGTCTCCCAGAACACTGAAGTGCAACAAGAAACCAGAGATCTGGTGTGGCTTCGTGACAGGTTGGGCTGATCCAGCCGGGATGGAGTCAGCCTCCAACACCCTGTGGCTCTTAGAGCTTGTCTTTAAGGCTGTGTAAGATCAAGCTGCGCACACTGGTGTACTTCAACTGTATGACTTCCCTGCAGCATCTCGGTCCTTTCCTCGGTATCTTCCATTGCAGCCTGGAAACCTGCTTTCACCTGGGGTGCACGGGGTGTCCCTGGAGGAACCAAAAGATGGAAATAGAAGCAGATTGGTCTGAAGTCCTGGGAAGAGGCTGGAAATGAGCCTGGCCCCGGCCCTGATCCCCTCCCCGGGGCTGCGGGGCCGCGCCGTGGCCGCCAGAGGGCGGTGTGGACCGGGGAGCGCCGGGATGTGGGGATCGGGGGGGACCCCTCTCCCTTAACCCAATGCTGCTGCCGTGGCTGCGGTTCTGTAGGGCTCCCCCCTGCAGGAGCAGGGCACTGGGGTCTCACCCTCACTGGGGGGGGCGGGCAGTGGCTGTGGCTGTCGGGTCACCGCGGGATGCTGGCGACTGGAGGGTGAGTTGGTGGTGTGCTGCCGTTGCGCCAGGTTAGGAACTAACAATAAGGGTGGTCTGATGGGGGTAGTGCCTCGGCCTGTGCCCGAAAAGTGGGGTTTAATAACTTTCCATACAAGGATCCCGTAGACAAGCACAGCCCGGTTCCCGTGGTTCTCCCGCAGGCTGTGTGCTGTTTGCTTTGCCTGTTTTCCCTTTACTCCCCCAGCCTGGCTGCAGTCAGGGACTCGTTTCCAAGGTGAGTGAATGGTGAGTCAAGGCTTGGCAAGGGAAAGTAACTCAGTGGTGATCCGCGCTGCATGGGTCTGCTGGTAGCTCTGTTCTCTGTCCTATAGAGACACACAGAGAGAGCTGGGCTGGGTCAGCCTGGAGAAGAGAAGGCTCCTGAAGGGGAGACCTTAGAGCAGCTCCGGTACCTAAAGGGGCTGCAGGAAACGTGGAGAGGGGCTTTGGACAAGGGCCTATAGGAGCAGGACAGGGGAATGGCTTTAACCTGCCAGAGGGGAGACTGAGATGAGCTCTTAGGCAGAAGCTCTTCCCTGTGAGGGTGCTGAGGCGCTGGCACAGGGTGCCCAGAGAAGCTGTGGCTGCCCCATCCCTGGCAGTGCTTCAAGGCCAGGTTGGACACAGGGGCTTGGAGCAACTGCTCCAGTGGAAGGTGTCCCTGCCACTGGCAGGGGGTTGGAACTGGATGAGCTTTAAGGTCCCTTCAACCCAAACCGGTCTGGGATTCTACCATCAACACCCTCTCCCTGTCCCTGGAACGCAGATGTCTGAGGCTGACCCTTGGTCATTGAGAGAACCAGAAGCAGCTTCTGCGACGATTTGTGTTGAAATTCAACCGTAACGTTGAATTTCCCCCTCAGCTCTTTGATCTTCACATGAAATCTTGGGGACATTTGCAGTGATTCGGGAAGTAAACGCAGTCCCTTCCTGGGGGGAAGGTGTTTTTGGCTCAAGTATTCCGTGCAAGGGTTAAGTTACACTTTGCTTTGGGGAGGAAAGGAAAATCTCTGCAAGTAATTAACTGAAGATGCTGGCACTAATGAAGGGCATTTCAAAGCGGGGGCTGGTGGGGGGTGCTGGGAATCTCCTATTGAAGCAATGACATGAGGGCCTTAGGAGGATTCTGCAATTAGGAGGCTGAAATGATGTTGAACATGAAGTTAATCCTGTTATCTCTCCAGTATTGAGCAAACTGCTTGCTCAGGATAACTCTATAATGGGATTATAGTAGTCAGTCTGGCACCCTTGACACTCCCTATCTATCTGTTCAGGGCTTTTTCCTTCCTTTCCTGCTTGGGATCAAGTGTTGATCCGTCTTGCAGGAGTTAATTTTGGGAGCAGCACTTTTCCAGTGGTGCTGGGTTTGTGCTCGATGAGTTTGATACCAAACACCTTGTTGCCTTATGAAGCCATTCACTCCTCCACAGCTGAGATCCCTTGAGCCTATCCCTGAATAAATGTTTAGGAAAAGGACTGGAGAACAAGGACAAGTATAAAAGGAGACTTCCCTTCGTCATGCCTTCCTGGCATCACGGATCTGCAGTGGAGTGAGTTCCTGTGCTGGAGACTGTTCCCAGGCCGTCATCTTTGCAGAGTAGAATCCGTTCTGGTTTGAAAGGCTCATTTTGCAGCCTGTAGCTATTGTTCTGAACCAAAGTAAGTGGTGGGGTTTACAAAAGGGTTGTCTCGAGTTGGTTTTTAAGCAGTCTCGTAATTTGCAAGGTAACCCATGGCAGGAAAACACAAGAACCAAACTGCTTCTGGAGGGAGGAGGGAGAAAAGCTGTAACGTGTTCAGTCACCCCAATGTTCATTACAGATGGGACTACTTTCCTGTTGAGCCCCCAGACCTCCACGTTTTAGTGGCCTGACTTCTGCATTGGGTTTGTCATGAGCTGGAGCAGCAGCGGTGGCTGCCAAGTCAAGCCATGTCCATGGCTGCAGCATGGCAGGATGTAGTGCCTTCAGCTGTGCAGTTATGGACAGAAAGCAGGGGCCAGCTAGCCCTGCTGGTGATAAGGTAATGGATTTAGGTGGTGAGGGTGTAGCTTGTCATTGCAGGGACCTTGGGGGAAGCCCTGGGATTGCCTTTGGAACCTTTTACAGATGGGAATCCAGCACAAGAGTGAACTCCCCAGCTCAGACCTCAAGTGCATGGAGAAATGCTTTGACGTTCATGTTTATACACCTTAAATTTGATGCACCCCTTCACACGGTTGCTCTAACCTATCCTTACTGTAACTACTGCTTGAAGAACATGCTTACAGGAACCATGGCTCTTTATCTGTGCACCTCTGAACATCTGATGGGATGATAGGCCTCTGTGATGTTAATTCGGATCAATTCATTCTGAAGAAGCTGTGGCTGCCCCATCCCTGGCAGTGTTCAAGGCCAGGTTGGATAAGGCTTGGAGCAAGCTGCTCTAGTGGAAGGTGTCCCTCCCTGTGGCAGGGGTTGGAGCCAGATGAGCTTTAAGGTCCCTTCCAACCCAAACCATTCCATGATTCTATGATTTCATAGAGATGGACCCCTCTTGCTCTTGCTCATTCTTCCTGCAAGCTGTAACCTCTTAACCTGAGTTTTGGTGCCACTTACTCTTGCATCCTGATCTTGAGGTGGGAAATCTTTGGTGGATGCCAAGGTGGGGAGTTCGTACTTATACGTACCTCTGAGATCTTTCTCCTTCATCAGCAGCATTGAGCATAGGAAGTGTACGTTGTAACCTCATGGAGCCATGGGATATAGCATGGAGCCCCCTAATCTACATGTTTATTTGATCTAAGCCCCTGTCTCAAGGTGTTTAATGTAGGTGTGAGGCTTACAGAGGCTGCTATGGGCAGGAGTTGTGCCTAGCCCACTGGAGGTTATCTGCATTGCAAGTGGAGGTAGAACTGCAGCTCACATAACCCTTCCTGGCTTGGCTGTAAGCTTGTTAGCTCACATACCTGAAATAGTAGTGTGCTATAGCTCTTCCACTGTCAAATGTGTCCAAGAAGGTGAGTAAATACTTGAGTAGCTGCCCTTGCAGAGCCCATGGCCATTACAAGTAGGTGGCTGTTGGCATCCGAGCTGGTGGCTCCAGAGCTGGTCCTGATGGACTGCAGTGGTTGTGCTGGGCTGCAGTGAAACCTCTTCCTGGCTTAAACCACGACAGTGAGGGTTCTGGGAATGTGTGGAGGATCACATCTGCAAGAGGAGCAGCTCTGGGAGAAACAGCTTCTTGCAAGGATCTGATGAGTTGTGCCTCCTGAGCTGTTGGAGTTATCTCTTGACATTTCCTTTCATTATATGACATGGCCTTGACACTGTAAACAATTGCCATGGCATTGTCTCTGCAGCTTGGGTGAGTCAACTTGATGTGTAAACAGCGTTTGGCTTTGGGGACCCGGTGTGTAGATATGTCCCTGTCTTGGGATGTCTTGTACCTGTTTGTGATTGTCACATCTGCTTTTTGTGCCTTGTTCTGTGGGATGACTCTTGGTGCTTGTGGTTCTCACAAGAGCTTTCAGTGCTGGTAGAAAATGGGAGGAGCAGCAGGGCAGGGGTTGGGATTTCAGGAGGAACTTGAGGGGCTTAGGGCAGCTCCTTTGGGCCTCCGGAATTCCCTCCACAGCGAGCCAGTTCACAAGGGGTGAGGAAGGGGATGATTCACATCCCAAAGCCATCACTTTAATCATGCTAGTAGCAATCTTTTACTCGTTGTGTTTCAATCTTAAGCCTTGCTGCTGCTTGGAGACACCCCGATGGTTGAGCAATAGTAATGTGTTTGGAGAGTTGAGGTTCACTCACTGTCTTGTTGATGGCTCTGGTCTGGGTGTGACTGTGATCTGGATCGGCCACTTTAGGATGGTCCATGATAGATCTATGAAACATATTTGGCTTGATGAACTTCCTAAGTGTTATCTCGTTCCTTAAATAGAGAATAAGGCTTGTATCAACATGAATCACGAAGTTGATAAACTGGAATGGTTCCTCTTGGAGTTGTCTTTGGGTATTGGGCAAATACTTATCCACATTGTTTCAAAAGGCATATTTGTGCAAGAGAAGGAGGTCAAACCTGTAATTACCTGTTTGTTAGATTCACTTGGGTAGAAATGCCTTGTAAAAACACAGCATGGTTGAAAGGGAGCTTTGAAACATGCTGTCTGTGTGTGTGACTCTAAAGGTGGGTTTTCAAATGCCGAATTTTAGGTGAGTTTTACAGTTGCACGGGTGCAAAAAGGGGTTTTCTGGCTGTGTTTCAGTGCCTTCAGCCAAACCTATCTGCTGTTGTGTTCCATTTCTGATCTGTGGCAGGGACTTTGGGCTTCTCCTCCAAATCCATCAGCTCAGGATGAGCAGAAGCTGAGGTTGTGCCTTGCATCTTAACAAGGAGCTTCTAGCCTGGTCAAGAATGGAAGGGGAGCAGGTGCGCTGGGAAGTTGGGTGTTCCCCAAAAGCTAAACCAAGGCGCTTTTGTACAGCTCCCTGGGCAGAGCCAAGCGAGCGCAGGCTGGTGGGAAGCCCTCGCACTGCCTGCCTGCGTGCGCTAAGTTGGGGAAGGAATGCAACTTCAGCCTGAAGAGCTCGAGGTGGTGAAGGATAATGGGGATTCTTTACCTGCAATGAATGGCAGAGGGAACGCTGAACTGCTTTGCTGTGGTTCTGTCTCCAGATAGGAAGAGCCAAGTGCACGCGCTGGGGTGTTTGTGATGTGTTAAAAAGAGGAAACGAGACTTTGACAGTGAAACCTTTGCCTTTCTTTTCAGCCTGCATGTGGGCAGAGAGGTTCCACCTTCCTGCTTCGGCATCTTGGAGGATTAGCGGTAGGAAGAGAAATTGGGGATGCTGAATCTCTTAACGAATCAGAGCAGGGTTATTAGCCTGTAGACCTTGGCCTACAAATTGCGGGCTAGCTCCGAGACTTAAATACAGTAGTACCTCTGAGGGTTAATTTCCGGCTAATCTTATTTTAGAGGTTTAATATTTACTTCTTCTTGCTGTTAATTTACAATCTCCAGTGTAGTGCTTAACAGAGTTTGTCCCATCAGTTTGATAGGTGGCATAGATGGACTTTCCTCTGCCACAGGATGCAGTTGTGCCCATATGTCTATAAAGCTGTGAAGTCTTGTGTGGGTTAGGTTTGTCCAGGAAGGTAATTTATGTGGAGCGTATGTCTGTCTAGTCTGTACTGCAGCCACTCACTTAGGAACAGCACCATATCCTTGGGCTATGCCAGTCCTAAAAGCATGTGCTGGATAGTGATATAGAGGGAGAGGGATATACCTCTGGTTTGTACTGAAGCTCTGTTTTATCTCCAGTGTTTTGCCATGGGGAGCTGAGGTGATGTCAGTTTTATGGGTTCTTCTCTGAGTATCTTAGTTTTTGCTATGGGAGAGGGTTAAACAGGAGTTAAACTCAATGCCAGGCCTGTTTCTTCCCTAAACAATGGAATCATGAATGTAATTTTCTTCTCTGTGTTTTTGCTTAACGTGCTCCTAAATAATATAGCTGGAAGTGGCAGATGGGGATCCTGCCTCTGAGTGCTTCACTGTTGGGAATATGCTGATGCTTTGCTGGAACGTGTCCTGTATCTGAGCTTCCTTTGGCTTCTAACCAGTGTTGCTTTTCATGCTGCTTCAAGGTGCTTCAGAAAGTAGTTTGTAAGCTTTGGAGATTCCCTGGCCTCAAGATGGCATAGCCATGAATCACCACCGTGATCAAGGGAGCCAAGTGGGGACTGAAATCTTTAATTTTGCCAGGATTCCATTCCTTAGCATTCCCTCAGTAGTAAACAGGTAAATACATGGCACACATTCTCATTACAGAGGCATTGAAGATGATACAGTTTCAGTGCTGGCTAAGCCGTGCTCTCATTGGAAGCTGCACTTCCTCTGTCGGATACTTTGGCCTTGAGCTCCTCTTGTCCCCAAGACCTCCACAAGTCTCTTTAGCCTGGTCCTTGTGACAGTGGAGCAATTCCTTCTTAAATGTGAGGCTGACCGTGCTCTCAGCTCAGTGGCAGAGGCTGCTGCTCAGTCCAGAGCAATGCCCTTCCTCCAGCTGTGCTTCATCCCAGGCAACATCTGGGCTGCTACAGGACATGGGTTGCTCACCTTCTCCACTCCCAGCATGTACATGGTGGCACCAGGACAGTCCCTGATGTGCTAGATCCACTCCCCTTTGCTTTCTGAGGCTGAGCAGCTGCTATTGCTATGCTCACTGGTGGGAACAAGGGGACTGGAATGCTCTGGGAAATAGGAGTTTCCCTGTTGGAAATGTCACAGGAAGCACAGAGGAAATCATGTGGCTTAGGAGTGGTTACCTCACTCCTCTGTCTCATCCCACCCAGCGCTATTCCATCACTGTCCAGAACCTAAACAATGCGATGCCAGCTGCCTTCTAAATAAACCATCTTCCATTTCCACCCTAGCTGTTTGGCTGGCTTGGAACACTATGTGAGGAGAAGAGAAAGGAAGAGCGTCACTCTGGGTTGGCTTGTGACCTTTCATTTTGACTGCCGTCTTCCGACCCGCTTGCTTCCCCCTGGTCTGCTGTTGTACTTAATAACTCTTCCACATGTTCTGCTTGGGAGCAGAGCCCAGAAATGATCATTTTTATAGGTAGCCAGAGCTGTTATGTGTCTATAACATCTCTCTATTTCATATTCTACATGCTCTGCCAAAGCAGCTGAGGATTGCTAGCCAACATTGTGATGAAACACCCTCCTGGTGAGATGGACCCATGTTGGTTCTTCAGGCGGGCACATCTCCAGCAAGAGCCTGGAACATCCTGGTGCTCCTGTTGACTCCTGCTGATGGGCTCTGCAGGAAAACGCCCTGAATGCCGGTTTCAAACAGACAGCTCCAAGTGCACGGATGGGGAAATGCAGGAGTCCTTTTTCATGTTCCCGTGGCTGAATCATGGAACGTAAATGTCTGAGTCACGGCAGATGAATGTGGTGTTTCACGTCGGTGTGCACTGAAATGTGAACAACAGTGTCTTTATTAGAGGAGCTAATATCTGTGCTCATTATGGGCTTCATTACATTTTAAAGTGAAACAATCCAGAAGAGTTCCTTTTGCAATGCATATAAACAGACTATTAACATGGGAATGACAAGCTTTTAATGGGATGCTGGGCTGGATGGAAAGGAAGTGAAACTTGAAAGCGATGTACCCCACTCTTGTGTGCTTACTGCCCATAACCAGGCATCTTGTTTCCTTTTAGCCATCTGACTCCTGAAATCTGGTAAGGTTTTCATGGGTAACAGGGATTTCTTTCTTTTTAGAAGCAAATGTTGAAGGGACTGTTGCTTTCCTTTAGAAAGCTCTTTGCTATTCCGAGCTCCTCCTCATAAAGAGCTTCACATGTCCCTAAGAAGTAAAGGCACTGCTCTGATTGCTGTGAAACTAAGTTAGATGGTCCTTTGGGAATTTTGGACACTTGTCCTTGTCCTGGCTTGAAACGTGGATTTTCCCTTATCCTAGATACTGATATGGACAGGCCAAGGGGAATGGCTTTAACCTGCCAGAGGGGAGACTGAGATGAGCTCTTAGGCAGAAGCTCTTCCCTGTGAGGGTGCTGAGGCGCTGGCACAGGGTGCCCAGAGAAGCTGTGGCTGCCCTATCCCTGGCAGTGCTCAAGGCCAGGTTGGACACAGGGGCTTGGAGCTGCTCCAGTGGAAGGTGTCCCTGCCCGTGGCAGTGGTTGGAACTGGAGGAGCTTTAAGGTCCCTTCCAACCCAAACCAAGCTGGGATTCTGTGCTTTTTTCTGGCTAAGAGTCCACCTTGAAAAGAGTCATCGTGGTGATGATTGTAAATTTAAGCTGATGTTTCATGTTTTACTCTGGTAGAAATAAGGAATAAAGGCATGTGATTGTGCTGTTGTGTCTTAACAACCTACCGTGTGGCATCTCTTCATTGAGCTTGCACACTTCATTTGCAGCCAATGCAGTATCAAATGCAATGGCTTTAATCTCCTTGGCAGTAAGGCAAGCCTAGATGCAGTGTTTAGTATTCTGCAGCATTCCCAGATGCAGGGATACTTTTTCCAGACCTCTTTCCAAGCTGGACAGCTGATTTACAGACTTGGAGAAGTTGCCCAGCCTCTATCTCCCAACTTTGTGTGCCTTTGCCAGATGGAAGCACACTTCAGTGGCTTTAAAATGGCTTTTCCTTTGTTTCAGAGCGAAAGAGTCTTCAATGAGGTGGAGCATGCCTGTGTCAGGGTGTTAATTGCCCACAATGAAAGTCAGGAGTACTTAGAAGACTCACTGCTGTGGCTGACCACAGGCAGAAACAGGCTCCTCTTCAGAGCAGAGCCATGGCTGGTGGTGGGAGGCCAAGAAGAGCAACGCTCTCAGGAATGTCCGTACGTGTTGTGCGAGGGAGGACAGTGCTATTTGCCCCTCCACCTCCTCATGCCTGCTCATCTCTTGTTCCTCCACCTGCTCCTGCCACTGGGCTCTTGCATGGGGATGAGGAAAGCGGGTGCGGGTGGAGGGAGAGAAGGTGCAGAGATGTTCTGCTTCCTCTTGGGTCTTTACTGCTTCCTCTTGGGTCTTTACTGCTTCCTCTGGTGTTTTTATGGCTGTGGTTTGGAAGAGGAATGGATTTAGATGAGGTTTTTAGGATAAAGTTCTTCCCTGTGAGGGTGCGGAGACACTGGAATGGGTTGAACAGAGAAGCTGTGGCTGCCCCATCCCTGGATGTGTTTAAAACTGCTTCGTCCTAAGTGGGAGAGAGCAAACCTGGATGTGTTGGATGGGTTCAGGTTCCTGAGTAGTTACTGGTGGAATGCTGCAGCTGAAAATTGGTTTTTCTTCCCCCCCCCCAAGTTAAGATGAAGCTTCCGGATGTTAAAATGTTTTCCCGTTTCTCTGTGTATGGTGTTACAGGGGTTGGGAATGATCTGTAGGGTCAGTGAATTCCTAACACAGAACTTGATAGAAAAGAGTCCAAGTGGATATATTGAAACTCTGGAGGCCTTTGTTACTGTGATGCTGATGGTGAGGGGGGTATTTGTTACCTTAACCAGCAAGTGCTGACACACAGACACACATATAAGATAAACTCTTCTGCTGTTTAAATGTAAATCAGATGAGATTTACATTTACATCCCTGCTCCTACCTCCTTCCTGGTAACTCCAGGGAAGAGAGGAATTGCTTTGAAATTGTCTTTTCATTATACCTCTGGCTAGATGCATATCAGCTCAGGCACTCTTTGAATGCCCTTTACTCCGGCTCTACAACAGTTAGAGCACCAGGCGTTCTCATTCATGACCTCCTTGCTTTGTGTATTTTGCAGGCTCGGGTACACAATCCCCCTCCTTATCCAAGTTGGGAGGTGAAAGCCCTCCATGTATTGGCATGTCTGGTTTCTCCGGGCCCTTCCTTGGGCAAATCCCAGTGGTCTCCCTCTCTCCTCACTCCCAGCGTTTCTCTCTTCTTGCTAAACTTGATGCGAGGCAGGAGCGAGGGGTGTTGATGATTTGGATTATGCAGCTAAGTGGCTGGAGCGTGGCTGGTTGTCTCCTCCCCTTCCTGAGCTTCAGCCCTAGCCAGCTCGGCTCTGGAATGACAGGCATTCCTGCGAGAAGGGAGCTGGCACGGACGCCTATTTATGAGAATCAAGTGCCCGGCCATGGGCTATGGGGCGAACAGGACCAGCGCTCAACCGCCGGACACCATTGCCTGAGAGTTGGCAGCAGCCTCGCTCTTTCCTAGCCCAAAGTGTGGATTTATCACTTTAAAGGACTCAAGTGCTCTCTCAGGGTAGACGTTTTCCCCCTTTCTTCCTCCCGCCTCCTCCTGGGGAGCTGCTCAGGAAAGGAGCTCATGGGGCAGCCGCACTTCTCGAGACCGGTCAATCCAGCTGCCTTTGGTGAGTAATGGAGGCCAAGGGAGACATGGAGGGAGCTGCGGGGCTGCGGTAGGATCGCAGGTGAAACGAAGGAGTTGGGAGGAGTGGAATGTGGGGCTTGTGTAACCTGCGCCCAGCTCGGGAGCTGGGGAGAGAAACCAGAGCAATAACTCCCATTACCTTCCTTTCTCTTACTCATGTCACATGCAGTCACTGTGCAATATGTTCTGATCTTCAGGCAGGCTCCGAGCTGCTGGGTTTAGGGATAGGCTCTGTCTTGCAGAGGACATCAGCTTTGCAAGGTGCTTGGACGGCAGTAGAAGTCCCCTGAGTGGGGTAGGAACCAGCCCTGGTAGTCTTCCCGGACCAAAGCCGCATGGAATTGCCTCCTTGGGTGTAATGTCACTCAGCTTTTTGGGCAGCAGTAGCGGCTCTGGGGAGAGAAGGGGCTTGTAGTCATCTTCCTGCTTGTTTTCTCTCTCTGCTCTGCGAGGTGCCTGAGTAACTGCCAGGCTGTAGCAAACACAACCTTGCTTTACGTCCTGGGAGTAGCGCTACCACTAGAACACTGCGGAGGGCTGTTATTTCCAGGTCTGTCTTGGATGCTCTTCCCAACACTGGGACCAGGATGCACTGACTAGAAGGGGGGACTCCGCTTGTTGTTCCCTTCTATCTCATAGCAGTGTGTGCTGTTTGGGCTGAGGTGCTGACTCTCATCTGTAAAGTGGAATTGTCTGATGTGCAGAGGACCACTTGATGTTTGTACATGGAGAGCACCAGAGATGGTGGTGACTTTCAGAGGGGGGATGCTCAGGGGGTGGAATGACATTGTCATTTGCTGGAGACCACCAGAGCTGGTGTTTCTCAACTGCTCCTTTGCTGTCTGAAGTCTTTCCTCAAGGCACAGCTTTGTAGAGTTTCTACTGAGTAAATTGTGAACTTGAAGGGATGATTCTTGACTTGACTTTGGCAGGATGCTCTATGGTGATTGGAAACCTGCAAAACACAGGGAAGGTGGGGGCTGGGGCTATTGGAGGCTGTTTGGTGACCGCAGCCTTTTATTGCTTTAACGTCAGGATTCACATCTCTCCTGGACCGCTCAGGAAATCATAGAATCATAGAATAGTCAGGGTTGGAAAGGACCTTAAGAACATTCAGTTCCAACCCCCCTGCCACGGGCAGGGACACCTCACACTAAACCATGTCACCCAAGGCTCTGTCCAGCCTGGCCTTGAACACTGCCAGCGATGGAGCAGTCACAGCTTCCCTGGGCAACCCATTCCAGTGCCTCACCACCCGCACAGTAGAGAATTTCTTCCTCATATCCAATCTAAACTTCCCCCATTTCAGTTTGAACCCATTACCCCTTGTCCTATCACTACAGTCCCTAATGAAGAGCTCCTCCCCAGCATCCCTATAGGCCCCCTTCAGATACTGGAAGGCTGCTCTGAGGTCTCCACGCAGCCTTCTCTTCTGCACATGTTAAAGCTGCTACAAGAAGCTCAGAAACATTTACCTCAGGTGCTTTAGTTTGGATGCTTTAACCTTAACAGCCCTTAAAAAGAGTCTTTGCTTTGTGAGTTGGAGTTTTTTGATTCTTAACTGCTCTGCCCAGCACAACAAAGCCGGAGGAGGGAGCAGAGTTACTCCTCAGCCTGCGCATCACCACTGTTTTGGCAACGGGAGGGTTGTTGCAGTCGCATGTCAGCCAGCACAGGCTCAGTTGGTCCTGCTGTAGCCTTAGGTCCAGGCTGTACTGCAGAAGGTGCTTCTGAAGGTGGGGTGATGCTCTGTGGGTGATGAGCAGCCGTGTTCTCAACTTCCTACTGCACCTTCTGGGCTTGTGTGATAGCAGAACTTCATGGGAGCGTTTGTAACTTAGGATATGTAAGGATATATAATAAAGGATTAAGCAGAAGTGTTGCTGATTTTGCACTAGTGTGCCCAATTTGTGTGCTCTTTAGCCCTCAGCTAAGCATTTACATTGCCTTTTACCCCATGGCATTGCTGCAGTTGTGTCTGGATATGAGCCTTGAGGAGATGAGTGTGAGACAACTGCCCAGTGAGCTCCTCATGGACAGAAACTCCTGGGGTTTGTCGGAATCCTGGGGTAGCTACTATGATAAGGGATGGTTCAGGTTCTGGATGAACTATGATTTGCAGCTAGAAAGAATCTGGCTTAAGCTCTCTGCAAGTCTGGTTACAAAGCCAAATCCTGCTCCTTTCTCATTTCCTTTGTGAGGATGTCTCTTGCTGAAGATAGAAATTAACAGGTCTCACATCTCTGAAAAGGGCTGGAACCTGCTGTAGCACAATTCGTGGGGGTGCCTCTTCTTTTGGAGCTCAGATCTGCTCCAAGCAGCTCTTGGTTGTCTGCAGAGAGATTTCAGGGAAAAAAGCAGCATGTTCCCAGTTTTCCAACAGCTTCAGTCTGCAGCCCTGGCCTGGGGCACACCGACCCTTCATCCTGAAAGGGTTGTGCCATTTCCTCCAGGAACACTGGGAATCAGTAGTTTCCCTTCCGGGCATATAGCAATATAATATGAATTGTCAGCATCTGGGATGCAGCTCTTTGATGCTTTGTTAGGGTCTCTCACTTGGCTCTTGAAGTCATTGTTTAGCTTATGAAATAGTGTGCCATTTACAGTAAAGCTTCTCCATAGCCCTGTTGGCTTTTGATGTGTGTGGCCCAGGCTGAAATGACTTAAGAACTACACCAGCACTAATTCTGCAGTGACCTACACTAGATGCAGCTTGGTTTCATGGACTGTTGCAGGTATCTTCTCTATGAGAGAGGATCCTTGATGAAAGAAGTGCTTTTTGTCTGTTATATTGGTATCTGAAGTTCTCTGCTCTGCCTTTTTCTAGGCTGGTAATATGCTGCTGTACAGAAGGGGGCTTAACTATTGCTCATGTGATGGCTTTTCCCCCTTTGGACCATGGTGTGACCATGGACAAAGTGACCTTCTTCCACTGAAATGGTTTCTCTGAGAAGACCTCGTTTAACCTTTTTCATAAGTTTGAAATGGGTTTTTCTGCCTGGCACCACAGGGATGGGGACATAGACTTGCCATGCAGGTAAACAGCCCTGGTGCTGCGCAAGGACCGGGTGAGGGCGTCAGCTTCCTGATGCTTCTCACCCTTCCCTTGAAGCCCAGTTCCTCTTTTCTTGTCCCATTTCTTTTGCTGAGCCGCTGTGCTGTGGTTCCTTCCTCGTTTCCCAGTGCATGGCTTGGAAAAGGAAGAGTTTCTGCATTGCAATGCAAAGCAGCCTAAGGCCCATCCTGTACCTTGTAGAGCAGAACAAGGAGGCACAGAGATCTACCTGGGTGAGGGTCCCTTTGCAGCTTGGACAAGAAATGTCCTCTCTGCATCATGGCATGGAAATTGGAGCTGGAAATGTACTGGGAATGGAAGGGGAGGCCCTTTTCCAGGGAGTAGGAGCACTATCCAATGTGAACAATCATGGAACAATGGCGTGGTTTAAAATCCAGATCAGTGAAGCACCTTCAGCTGCTGCTCCACCCACCGATGAGCACTAAATGTCATTCATCATTGCATCAGAACAGACT
Source organism: Myiopsitta monachus (assembly GCA_017639245.1). Taxonomy (NCBI): domain Eukaryota; kingdom Metazoa; phylum Chordata; class Aves; order Psittaciformes; family Psittacidae; genus Myiopsitta; species Myiopsitta monachus. The sequence goes on along the minus strand of CM029917.1, from coordinate 1,599,312 downwards.
GTTTTAAATGTCTATGTCCATGTGTTAATTCCAGATGGTAAAAGAGAGAGTGCTGTGGAAGGGCATTACAGGCTCTCCTGTGCTGCAGAGCTGGACAGAATGAATCCCATTTTGTAGCAAGGAGGGAAATGGAATGGTCGACTCCCAGAGTGGTTTGGGTTGGAAGGGACCCTAAAGCTCCTCCAGTTCCAACCCCTGCCATGGGCAGGGACACCTTCCACCGGAGCAGCTTGCTCCAAGCCCGTGTCCAACCTGGCCTTGAGCACTGCGGGGATGGGGCAGCCACAGCTTCTCTCCCTGTTGCTCAGTGGCTGTTCATACCCTTTACTAACAGAAGGGATGGTGAAGATGATCTGGATCGTGGGCTTGTGCTACAGAGGGGTATATGGTGTGCTTGTCTCTTGTGTGGCTGGTTTTAGACGTAGAACTGACTATATACCAGCAAAACTGAGTGTTCTCATGTTGGACAAGCCCCGATGCACGGCACGAGCCTATGAACTGATGGCTCCGTTCATGAACCCAGGACCCGATGCTTGAGTTTTCTTTTAATAACTAACTTTGCTTAGCGCAGCACTTTGACACCTTGGGTGGCAGAAAGCGCATTCCTGAGAGCAAGTCAGGGAAGGGAGCTTGCTCTGAGTGCTTCCAGTGCTGTCATGGCTCCATGGAGAGGTGAAGGAAGTGCCTTGGGATCCACATTCAGTGCTTGGTGAGCGGTCCCACCTGCCCTCTTAGCTTTGGGAATGCTTTATTGAGCAGAGTGAATACTGCTTTGGAAATGACACGTACAGCTCTAGGGCTCATGTTCTAGGCTCTGTAGAAAGTACCTCTAAGCATCCAGAACAGAAAGCCCTCATCAACCGCCACCAAACCTGGAGTCCTGAAAGTGAGAGGCGAGAAACCTGTTCAGAGCTGGAAGGAGGGGTTGTGCAGTTAAGGCATAGGCTGAAATTGGGTATAGGCAATCCCTAGTAAGTATGTTATTAATGACCTGTTAAGGTATAGGCTGAACAATTAGCCCTGAACAATTAGCCTTTTTTCCTGCTGGTTGGCACAGGGATGCTTCCTTGCCTCCTGGTAGAGGAGTTCTGCACTGCCTTTCCTCTTCCTCCATCATTTGGCTATAGACTCTGCTTCTCACATGTGATCTAGATCCTTCTCCTTGTTTCCCTTGTGCTGCTGCTGTGGTCTTCTCTTCCCTCTTATTCAGTGATATTCCGTTTCATTTGTGCTCAGACTGAGAAACAGGGGTCTGCAGGTAGAGCTCCATCAAACAACTCATTCTTTCCTGGCTTTCCCTGCTCCTCCTCATCTTGACAGGAGTCTGGGGGTCTTTTCCCCATCTGGGTTTGTATCCTTGGTGGCTATTTGTAGGCTATATGACAGATACCTCATTACCTCTTTGTCCTGTGTGCAGAATGGCTTTCCCCTAAAATTCCTTTCCCAATCTTTTAGCCTCAGGAGATGGGATTCTTGGCTCAACTTTCCATGTTGCCTGTGGGGTATTGTCTGTTCTGCAAGGCGTGTCATACAGGCTTGTCTGAAGTTGACTGAAAGGTCTCCTGTGATCCCAGGAGGCGTTGGGAGCTCCACAGCCTTTGACTTGGAGGCTCGAAAACCGAAGCTGCACAAGTGCAGTTTGTGTCAGGGTGCTTGGCAGCACGGCAGCCATGGGGCTGTAGGAAGCCTCCAGGCTCTGTTCTCTATAGGCTCTGTTTCCATGGAGTTCTGCTACACAGCTTGGGTGCTCCTGGCTTCGGTGGTGCTGAACCCGAAGGATTCTCGCTCTGTGAGCTGAAGCCCATGAAGCAGGGCTTCACTTAGGTTAACACATGATACATGTCTTCGTGGGCGTTGCTAGATTCTGCTGATCGTAAGTGTTCCCTCCTGTCCCACCCGGGCGGAACTGACAGCCCCAGTGCTTTGTGCTCCGCTTCTGCTTCCCAAGCTTGTTCTTTCGGAGCTCTCTTCGTTGCATGAAGCTGCTTGGGATTTGGTGCGTGTCCCTTCCACCTCCATGTCCTCCTTGTGTTGTTCTCCAGAGACCTCGAGTGCAGTGGGTGGAGCGCAGGCCCGTATTGTGTTGCTTTCCTGTGTAGTTGTTGCTCTTGGCCCGCTTTGCTGGCCTTATTTATAGAGGGGAAAACTCAGAGGTGAAGTTGTGGCTGTTGGAATGGGGCTGTGGCAGTTGCAGTGCGTGGAGGCAGTCCTGAGAGTCAGCTCTGCAGCCTGGAAGGTATTTGTGTTCATGTAATTACTTGTGTCTAGCACCAGTTGCTTCCAGCTGAAGATGAGAAACTGCAGCAAAGTGCTTTGTATTCCTGGGGCGAAGCTGTGACACTGCCAACTTCAACTAATCCTGGCTTCATTAGAAAGCCTCTTAGCAGTTCCCCTTTGCACCGTTAACATTGGAAACCCCGCTCCTGTCACCCCGTGCTAATGTGGGATGCTGATGGGTTACGTGAAGGCATGGAGTCCTGCTCCCTTCTTTGCATGAGCGTGTGCCCCCGTTTCCCAGTGTGCTGGTGGGAGATAGCAGCTCCTGTCTGCAGCGCAAAGGTAACCTCTTTCCTGTTTCCTGTGCAGCTGAAGAGGTGGATCACACCCCAACTGATGCCGGCATGGGGGTAGATGTTTTGGAATCGGGTGACACCACACCTCCTACGAAGAGGAAAAGCAAGTTCTCAAGCTTTGGCAAGATCTTTAAGCCCTGGAAGTGGAGGAAAAAGAAAAGCAGTGACAAATTTAAGGAGACCTCAGAAGGTAGAGTCATTGGGGCCGGGTGGGAGCCCCTTCCTCTGCTTGGGAAAGCTGCCATCAGCCGTCTGGCTGGTGAGAAGGGCTTGCTGCCGCAAGCGTGAGTGCCTGACACGTGGAGGAGCCGCAGTGTGGCTTTAGCGCTGGGCTGGCACCTGCAGCCTCTCCAGAAACACCTTGCCATGGAGCAGTAGTTTCAGACAAATAAATGCCTTTCTTGCGAGGAACCTCCCCAGGCAGCGGTGGGGAGGGACGCTTTGCTCCAGCATCACAATCGAGTGTGAAGTGCAGGCCTGGACGTGCAGTCCCTCCTCCCTCCTCTTAATCCATGCAGAAGGGAAAGGGCAATTTGGAGCCCAGAGGATCCCTTTAGAAAAGCCTCTCCCTGACCTTCCAGCTTACCCTGTTTTCAATTTACTGTCAGTTTTAGAACGAAAGATCTCTATGCGAAAGCCAAGAGAGGAGCTGGTAAAAAGAGGGGTTCTGTTGGAAGACCCTGAGCAGGGTGAGTCTGCAAATGAACTTCTTCTGTCTGTGTTCTCCGTCACTGATCTTCCTTTGGCAAAGCCTCACCCTTGCAATCGCTCTTCTGGGGAGATGTATTTCAGGGCTCTTTGCTGATGTGGTTCCTGTCTGTCTTGTCCTCGTCTGACTTCTGTACCTGGCAAGGAAGGCAGCCCCTGGTCAGTTAGGGGAAGAAAATGTGGTGCCTGTGCTGGATAACATCCTGTCTGCTGCCAGCAGGGAGGGCGTTCTGTGTGTCGCTTCCCTTCCTGTCCCTCTTGTACGTGTCCTGCTCTGGCTGCCTTGCCTTGTCCTGCTAAGCTCCTCTGTCACACTTGCACTCAGCATCTCCAGCTTGTTCTGCTCACACTCTTAACTGCTATGGGAGAGGTGCTGACCTCACAGCTCAGGTTGAGAGGCCTTAGGCCTGGAAGAAGAAACCAGTTGATGACTTTGTAGCTGCCTGGGTAGGGGCATTTCCTCAAGGAGTTCTAGACAAGATGCTCTGTGGTATACAAGGACATGCAGGGGCAGGACAAGAGGGAATGGCTTTAACCTGACAGAGAGACTGAGATGAGCTCTTAGGCAGAAGCTCTTCCTTGTGAGGGTGCTGAGGCGCTGGCACAGGGTGCCCAGAGAAGCTGTGGCTGCCCCATCCCTCGCAGTGCTCAAGGCCAGGTTGGACACAGGGGCTTGGAGCAAGCTGCTCCAGTGGCAGGGGTCCCTGCCTGTAGCAGGCGTTGGAACTGGAGGAGCTTTAAGGTCTCCCCCAACCCAACCAGTACCAAGCTATTCTATGGTCTGTTGTTAGCCACTGCTAAGCTTGCCCTGCTGAAGGAAGTCTCATCCCCTTTTCTGTCATCTCTGATGTCTCCGAGTTGGGGCCACTCTGCCAAAATAACACCTTGGCCAGGCTGGCTGCGTGTTGGGTGATGTGGGTACAAGGCAGGAAGCTGTGGGGGGATGGCAGCCCGTTTCTCTGGGTGGCAGCATGGTCTTTGGCTTGGAGCAGTGTGGAATTGCACCTCAAAAGGCAGTTTTGACCTAATACAAACTTCAGTATTCTTCTAAGAATGATGCAAAGTGGGAAAGTGGAGGTGGAAAAGGTGGCTTTCAGTGCAAACCACCAGAAGAAAAACTGAGAGGAAGGGAAATAGAGATGCTTCAACGCATTTTAAGGCTTCCTCAAAATCTGTTCCTGCGCATCCAGTAGATTACTTGCCTAGTGCTGGGATTTGTATTGCAGCAGGGATTTTGTGACTGCTCTGTAATGGTGAGGAGATAGAAAAGGCATACTGGTCTTAAATGCGGTAGCAAGGTGGTAGATTAAGAGGCTGCTGAAGAAGAACACTTGATGGGATGGGGTGTTGTACTGTTTGGCTTGTGGAATGAAATCAAGGGCTCTCAGCTTCAGCTGGCTCCTGTTGCTGTTGCTCCTCTGCAGAAGGGAGACTGGAGGCCTGGATTGATGGTGGTTCAGTCAGCTCAGCTGTTCTCTCCTCCATCTCCTGCTTTCTGAGTGCTTTCTGTTTGCTTCTCTCCCCTCCCATCCCCTTGCAGAGGGGGAAGAACCAGACAAGCTGAACCCACCCACACTGAAGAATGGCCACACAGTCCCCGTCGGTGGTCCCGGGCTTTGTAACCAGGAGGAGGAGGCCACGAAGCCATCCAGCCTTAGGAAGCCTGTTGCAGCTGAGGAGCCAAAGAAAAAGCAGGGTAAGAAACCAAATGCATGTGAAATCAGTTGCTTTGCATTCTTCCAACACCCGTTTTAACTCTCATCTGAGTCTTCCCCCCCTCTCTGGGCTCTTCAGTCTCTTAAACCAATCTGTCTCACTCTGCAGGCTCCTCCAGCAGCCCCGCTGGCCCCGAACTGGAACCACCTCAGGAGCCCTATGTTCCCAGGCAGCCTCTGCTTCCTCCAAAAAGACCTCCCTCCACATCCCAAGAGGCAAATGAAGCGCAGGCAAAGGATCCAGTGCCTGTCCCCTCCACCACAGCCCCTGCTGCAGCAAAGACAGTCAATTCCAGTGCTGCCCCAGCCCCAGCCCCCAGGACTCTGCCCCCTGCTCTTGCCAGTGCCAACACTACTGCTCCCACGAGTACAAGCAGCACAGCTCCTGCCAAACAGCCGCCTGTCCCCCCTCCCAAACCTGTCAACAGAAACAGCAACTCGCTAATAGGTGAGTGCATTCATAACATGGTGCTTGTGCTCTGGGATCATTGAATCACAGCCTGGTTTGGGTGGGAAGGGACCTTAAAGCTCCTCCAGTTCCAACCCCCTGCCATGGGCAGGGACACCTTCCGCTGGAGCAGCTTGCTCCAAGCCCCTGTGTCCAACCTGGCCTTGAGCACTGCCAGGGATGGGGCAGCCACAGCTCCTCTGCAGCACTTGCTCTGAGTGTCTCTTCCCTTTGTAGAGGAAGATTTTTAGGATGATGTGGATTGGTGGATGGGGTTTTTGCTTTGAGGCTGTGGTCAGTGAGAATTGATGCTTTCAGCTGCTCTTTGCAAAATACACCCCAACAAAGCCACCAAAAACTCCACTTCATGCTAAACCATGGCTATTATAGCTGTCACTGCTGGGCCATGTGGTTTCCACTTGGAGGCCAGGAGCCGGCAGGGGTAATTCCAACTTCCCTGCTTATACTTGGGCTCCTTTGCCAAGGTCTGTGGTTAGGGTATTGCTGTGTTAGTCTTGTCCTTAAGTCTCAGCCCATGGGTAAATCAGCTCAGCTGTGATTTGAGCTGAATTTTACCCCTTGAAGAATGAAATGCCTTTATCTTTGCATAAAGATGAGAAGTAAATGAAACAACTTGCGTCCAGTTCATGTTTCACAGACCACCTCCTCATCTTTGGACTGGATTACCAGTGTGTGGCCTGGGACAGAGGTCAATCAGGTCTGCAGTGTTATCACAGAAACTGGAGGTGTTCCCAGGTGTGGTTTGGGAGGCAGTAGTAGGTTGTGTGCAAGTTACTGTCTGAAGTAGCCTTTCCGTATGAGCTGCATGTCTGTTCTGCTCGGAGCTTCTCCTTGCTCTAGCAGGTTTTGCAAGTGACCTGGATCTGGAGGTGAACACTCCTGTATGCCAGACCAGCTCGATCAGTCTGACCATGCCCGAGTCCTCCATGAAATACCTGCTTCTTTTCTTTAAGCTGCTTGCACGCAGCACAGATGGCACTTGAAATGCCTTGCTGCTCATTGCAGAGGTGCTTGTGGAACAGAGGCTGAGGCTGGCAGACAGCAGTCTGTCAAACTCAGAGCCAGCCTCTGCCTCTCCCCAGCAATACAGGGCTGGGCTCAGTGCAGCTTTGGCTGCAGGGGAGGAGAAGAGAGCAGCCAAGCCCCTCTTTTGTCTCCTGCAGGAGAGTGCAGCTGCAGAGAGGGACAGGATGGAGCTGTAACTACAGCACACGTGCAGTTGTTGCTGTGCAAGCTTTGTTTGCTGCTGTGGATAACCAGCAGCAGTGAAATTGGCTTCATGGGCTCTCTGCAGGTCTTTGATGCGTGCTCTCACTTGGGCACGTGTGTACTTTAGTGCTGCTATTAAAACCTAAGGCAGGGGAGGACTGTTAATGTGCAGATCGCCCCTTTGTTCCCTAGTGATAAGATGCTCCCTTATGTTCATTTTCTGAGCAGTTCTGGTGTCTGATGCAGTAGCTGAAAATAAGGCTCAGGAAACACTTTGGGGAAGTGGGAATTTAATCAGCATCAGCTTGGAAAAGCAAGCACAGTGAGTGGTGCTGGCTGGGGACTTGGTGGCAGTCCTAGTGCTTGGTGCCACGGAAGGGTTTCAGGAGCCACTGTTAATGCCAGGCACTGGATCTGGCCATGGTGGCGCGTCACAAGACGATGGTGCCAGTTGGTGCTCTGGGTTTATCACACCAAAGGGAGACAGGCTGGCTGGGAGGATGCTCTGAGCCCTTTTCTGTCTCTTCCTCCCACCAGCTACTTGGTCCCTGTGATTACCCGAAGGTGACTCGAGCCTGGTGCTGCCAGGCTTCACGTGCTGCTGAGGAGATACTGGAGTCCCTCTGGGCTGCAGTGGAAGCGAGCTGAGGGCACTCAGTGTTTTGCACAATCTTGCCCTTAATCTGCAAGGGGGAGGTCTGAAAATGCCAAACATCCCAAAAATGCACCCACCTCTCGGCAGTTTGCAGCCTTATCTCGGTCGCACTCCCCGCTCGCTCGCAGCACCCTCTTGTGGTGTCTGAGACTGCGGAGTCCTCCCAGCTCTGTGCTGGGGCCACACCACTGTGTGACCGTCACAGGTGAAATGTGCAGGAAATCCTCCTCAAGCAGGTGGGCAAAACCTTCCCAAGCCCACGAGGCTGTTGATAGAGGAATGCTGAAGGCTATAAACTCCTAAAGCAAGAGCAGTCTTCACTGGAGTGACTTCCCTAGGAGCCAAGGGGCGTTTGAGATTGGCTGCTGCAGGCAGCCCCCGTGATACCACAGGGCCTCCATTTCTCCCTCTGTCCTCCATCACACACCAGATAAACTCTCTTGGGTATATGTGGAAGTTTGCAGTTGCAGAGAGATTTCTTGGGGGCTTAAGTAGCAGAGTACAGAGGGAGTAGAGCAGAAACCTCACCCTGAAACAGGCAGCAAGGTGTCCTTGGGCTGGGGCTGGCAGATGAATGGGAAGAGCACGTTGCTGCTGGCAGTCCTGCTGACTTTGGCCTTTGAGTAAGAAGTGTTTCATGTGCAAGGGAGCTGTTAACATGACTGGAGGCTGGGGTGTCCTGGATGTCTCGCATTCCTTTGCAAACGGATGCTGTAAATATAGCCATAAAGTGTCCTACATACCTGCATTCCTTGGCTGAGGAGCAGTGCTGGTCTGGGTGAGCTCCATCTGCCGTCACTTGAGGGCTGGTGCTGCTTCTTCTCCAAAGCAACAGGATGCACAGACCCCTCCCAGCTGGCTTGTTTCTGGCTCCTCTCCCAAGTCTTACCTTTGTGCAGGAAGGACAAACTAGAGGCTTGCATCCTGGTTGTTTCTGGCACTGCGTTCTAGCAGAGCAGCAGTATGGTCCAAGGCTCTGAGTGCTTTGCTGTGCTTATTCCACACTGGTGAAGGATGTCTGGGAGATACCCTGTTAAATAGAGTGGCTTTTATGGTTTTCTTTGCAGCTGAGCTTTCTCAAGCAATGAACAGTGGTACAAGCTTGTCCAAGCCTTCCCCTCCCCTCCCCCCGAAGAGAGGCCTCCTGCCTTCCGCCACTATGCCAGAGGCAGCTATCACCTCCAAGCCACTGAACGACAGGACAGTGACAACGAACCGCCCTGCACTGACACCGATGCACATCACCTCTGCCTACCCACCACCATCACCTTCACCACCACTGCCCACACACATACCCCCTGAACCTCCGCGTATGCCCTTGCCTGCCTCCACCCCTGTGCTGGACCCTCCGCGCTCACTGGACCTGCCCAAAGAGACTCCTCCTCCTCCTGAAGAGCTCAGGTCCTTGGAAGCAGTGAAGCGGACGGCAGAGCAAGGGTTTGGTGACCCTCACGTGCTGCCTCGCCTGCCCCAAATCCCACTGCACATCCGTATCCAGCAGGCTCTGGCCAGCCCTCTGCCTGTCACCCCTCCTGCAGAGGGCTCACACAGGGCTCACTCGCTGCTCTTTGAGAATGATGGTTTTGGAGAAGACAACGGCACCCTGGGCAGGACGAGGTCCCTGCCTGTCACCATCGAGATGCTGAAAGTGTGAGTACAGGCAGGAAACCTAACCCTGCCATGGGGGTCACGCTGGTGGTGACCCACATCACATCCCTGCTCTGTGGGGCTGTGACGGTGAGGAGGGCTGTGGGCAGGGCTTGTTCCTTCTATGGTTTCTTGCAACAGCCTAGAAACCATTTTGCCTGTTGGAATCTGTGTTTCGGGCTCTTGGGGGCCAGTGCATCTTCCCCATGGAATTAACTCTTGTTCTGGGAGCTTATGGCTCCCAAAAGGAAATGGGTTCCAGAGCACAAACACAGGCTGTTGCCAGGAATCCAGGCCCGGCCTCTCTTTAATTGCACCGAGACAAAACAAGGGCCTGGATTCCATGCATTTGTGGCCTTGCTTAGCCTTTTATTTTGCAAAACAGAAGGGGGAGAAGAACTGTCTTTTGTTACAACAGAGCTGAACCTGCAAGTCCCAAAGACCGGGGGGGTGAGGGGGCTGTTTGGTCCTCCAAAGGACCTGCCTCTGCGTTTCTCCTCCCTGCACTTTGGAGAGAGAGAATGGTGGAGGATCCTGGGGTGGCATCTCTGGGTGTATGTTGAGATGTAATAGCATGCTTCTCGTTAGTCCAGACGATGAGGAAGAGGAAGAGGATGACCAGGAAGAGGAGCAGAATTTGGGTTCTCATGTGTATATTGGAGAGGTGCCATCTGTCACAGTCATCCCCAAACTGGTACCCCAAGTTCTGCCAGAGGAGCAGGAAGGAGACTGAAGGGATGAGCGACTCTGACTCGGAGGGGCCCATCCTGTACAAAGATGATGAGGATGAGGAAGAAGATGAAAGCCATAACAGTAAGGGTTTGACATTGCAGCTGCCTTTTTATCTCTGCTGAGCTCATGTCTTCTGGATTGAGATGTGGAATCAAAGAGCTAGTTCTCACAGTGCTTCAAAGCATCTGCTCTGGGTTTCATGATGTACCACATGTCCCCTTCATGATGTACCACATGTCCTCACTTTTTCAAAGGCTTTAGAACCAAACCTGTATCACCAGCTCATCTGCTGTGATGCACCCCCTCCAGCTGCAGATGGCTTGTGCTGTCCCACCCCTTCAGGTGAGCATGTGGCCATCAGGCAGGAATGCTCTGGAGCTGGAGCGCAGAGTGTGGAAAGTCAGCTTCGGGGAAAGGGCACATGGTTGCTATTGCTGCGCGCAGGCACTGCAGGCTTCAGTCCCATCACATTGCTCTTCCTCCCCACAGGCACACTGGCTAACAAAGTGAAGAGGAAAGACACGCTGGCTATAAAGCTGGGGAACACAACCACAGCACAGGAGGAGAAGACTGTCTTCCCTCGGAAGAGCAAGGAAGAATGGAATGAAATTCGGCATCAGATTGGGACAACGCTGATCAGGTATGAAGGATGCAGGAGGGTTTGAGCTGTTGGCATGGTTTGTGTGGGGTGGGATTGGACAAAGCTGTTGCTTTATCCAAGGAGCCTGTGCTGGAATGTGACAGGTGGTTGGGCACTGCTGCTGGATCGGGGCTGGGAGGCTTTTCCTCCTTGGTTATGGAAGTTGGAAGTTCCCTCTGGAGCTGAGCAATATCCCCTGACTTTCCAGAGGTTAGATAGACTGGGAGGGGAGAATCTCGAGGACTACTGAACCATCACTGTCATAAAATAAGATGGTGTAGAAAGATGTGGGTAGGTGCAAGCTGAGTGCTGATGTTAGACGGTGCATTAAGCTGGGGCTGCTGATGGTCCAGGCTGCGCTGCCTGCTCCTCAGCTTTCAAGAGGCACTTCCCAAACCTGTGCCTGTGGGTTTGAGGGGGAAACAGTGATCTCCACTGGTGAATGAGGGGGCTGAAGAGGCTTTCCAGTGCACCAAAACCAAGCAGTTGTGGTCTTCATCCCCTACTGATGATGCACTTGTCATGGTTCTCTTTAGGCGACTAAGTCAGAGACCGACCGCAGAGGAACTGGAGCAGAGGAACATACTTCAGCGTGAGTAATGCTTCTCCAGTGGTCCTGATGGATAAGACCATCCATCCTGTTTGCCTTTAACATCTTAGTCCAGGTGTACCTGGAATCTGCTTGAAAGGCAGTGATGGAGGACTGTGCTTTGGTTATGTTGCTGTAGTAAAGCAGTTCCCCAGTGCTTTGATACCATCAGAAACCAGTTCTAGCTTAAATTCAGACCTTAGCAGTGGTATCGAGCAATACAGTTCAAAGCATCACATTCTAGAAAGTCTCCATGTCCCGTGCCTGACACCTCAGGGGAAAGCCTGTGGACTGGTTAAGACTCTGATGTTACCCAGCAGGACTGTGAAAGGTGGTTTTGTTTGGGCTGCACTTGAATTTGTGGTCCAGACATGACAGCATTGTATCGCAGGATCCAAACAGCAGCAGTTCATTGCTCAGGCAGTGGTGTTTCTCTTGGACATACCTTGCTCTGCAAAAGCTTTAAATAAACATCTGAAGGAAAGGGAAATGTCAGTTCAGGAAGTTTCCATTTACAATATTTATCTGTGCTGTTATTCTCTTTCCACTATTAGAGTAGCTCTGGGGGGAGCAGTCTGCAGTGTGGCTCGGCTGTATTTTGACAATGCAGCCATTAACGTAGGGCTGGAGAGAATGACTCAGTTCTGATGTGGAAGGACCCATATTGCCACTGTCAGTCAGGGGGTGTTGACTTGGACTCTGCTCTCTAGCTGTACTGAGCACAGACACACTACAGCAAGCTTTCAGGCATGGAGCTAATCCTATGTAGCTCAACACTCTCCTTGTTTCGAGTCCAGAAAGTGCTTTCCAAAGCCTCTGATGCTTACAGGAAAGATGTATCATTTATGTTTTTCTCCTTGGCAGCAAAGAATGAAGCTGACCGTCAGGCTGAGAAGCGGGAGATCAAGCGCAGGCTCACCAGAAAGGTACTGCTGGCCCCCATGCCGTGAGCACCATCTGGCAGAGCTGGCAGGGCTGGTGGTGGCCATGAGCATGGCGTAGGTTCCTTGCTGGGGGGAAGTCACGGGGCTCTTGTGTAAGTGTCCCCAGTGCCCTCAGATTGCAGTGGCTTTAGAATGTGGCGCTGTCACCAATGGTGAGCCATTGGCTCTGCAGCCACGGTTGTCAAGGGTAGATCTGACAAGTGAGATGAGAGCTAAACTGGGTCCCTGGCACTGGCAGGGTTTGCTGGGGTCCTGGCTGTTCTAACACAGCACTTCAGTGGCCACGGCTGTCACACCAGCTTCCTCAAAATCCATTTCTATGAAGTAACAGCAATGTGGGAGAAGCTGAGCAGAGCAAGAGCTGCTTTTAGCTATTACATCCAAGTTACTTGGGGCTATTCTTTGTGGCTGAGAACTTTCCAAGGGCCTGTGGGTGTGAAATGTGAGTGGTGCCATTGCTGAAGTGGGGAATGGGTGGCATACAGGGCTCACCCTGTTCCCAAAGCCCCTGGTGTCATCTTTCTCCTTAGCAATGTGGCCTTGGTTCTGCTCTCATGATCCAAGCCTGATGACACTTGTAGGAGGGTTTGTCTGTTCCCTTAGCGGGCTGCGAGTAGGACCTAGCAGTGCCTGTGTTTCAGGCCCAGGGAGAGAGAACTGGGGTTGGTTTTGCTGGGAATGCTGAGGCCGGAACTGCTTTGTGGACAAGGCACAAGTTCACTTTCTTTGTTCGTTGCTCTTGCTGGTGTTCAGCTTAGCCAAAGGCCTACAGTGGCAGAGCTGCAGGCCAGGAAGATCCTGAGGTTTAATGAGTATGTGGAAGTAACAGATGCTCAAGACTATGACCGGCGAGCAGACAAGCCATGGACAAAGCTAACACCAGCTGACAAGGTAACAGGAGTGTCCTGTCCCGAGGTGGGAGGAGGGGAGTTAGATCCGGGTGTTCCATGGAAAAGAGCAGCAGCCAAGGAGACCTGCTCTCTTCCTTTTGCTTCCCCTCTTCATCCTTCCCTTTGCCACCAAACCAAGCATCACCAGTGTCCCTTCACCCATGCGTGCTATACCCAGCCCTGCTTCATGCCCCATCCATGGTGCTGTGGAGCCCACATGGGCATGGTCCACGTGCAGCATGGCCTCTGCCTCGGCTTCCCAGGGATACAAGAGCACGCAAGGTGCAGATCTTGGTCAGAGGAGTGCTGTTCCTTGCAGGCCTAGGCATGAAGCTGGCAGGGAAATCATCTGTTCTTGTCTTCCCCGGCCACGTGTGGGGACTGCGCAGCCATCGGTGTGGAGGAGGTTGGGCAGATGAAGCTCAGCGTGGTGTGAATGGACTGCAAATGCTGGGGTGGCTGCTGCAGGCTGAGCTCCTCCTTTTGCCAAAGGAGGTGTGGGCCTCAGCCCTGCGTTATCAAAACTGCTTCCAAGTCCATACCGCTGGAAGGTGGTCGGCCCCGAGCAGGGGTGTTGGAAGTACAGCACCTTCCTGCCATGTGTGAGCTCACTTGAGATGAGAGAGAGGGTAATAGATGTATGTGTTAGCAGGAGATAAAAAGGATCTCTCCCTCTTTGTAGGCTGCCATCCGGAAGGAGCTGAACGAGTTTAAGAGCTGTGAAATGGAAGTCCATGAGGACAGCAAGCAGTTCACCAGGTGAGTGAGAACACCTTCCTCACTTATTTTCTGTCTCCCTGGGTGGGCTGTGATGTTAATGGCTTCAGTGGGGGCTGGGAGTTTAGACAGAACTGAATTGACTCTCTTTGGCCATCTGCAGTGCCTTGGTAACCATTTAACCTCAGTTCCAAGGACGACACTTGGATTCTTAAGGGAGACCTCGCAGCAGCCTTGCAGTACCTAAAGGGGCTACAAGAAACCTGGAGAGGGGCTTTGGACAAGGGCCTGTAGGCACAAGAAAAGTAGAATGGCTTTAACCTGCCAGAGGGGAGATGGAGATGAGCTCTTAGGCAGAAGCGGGTGCTGGGACACTGGAATGGGTTCAACAGAGAAGCTGTGGCTGCCCCATCCCTGGCAGTGTTCAAAGCCAGGTTAGAGCAAGCTGCTCTAGTGGCAGGTGTCCCTGCCTGTGGCAGGGGATGGAGCTGGATGAGCTTCAAGGTCCCTTCCAACCCAAACTAGGCTGGGATTCAATGATTTTTTTCACTTGGCTTTCAGGTACCATCGACCATAACCTTCCAAGAAGGGAGCAAGAGACCTGAAGAGGACCTGGAAGTTCTCTGCATCCCTCTCCGAGGCAATACAGCGAGGATGGAACCTCAGCTCTTCCACAATTTGCCTTGAAATCCTTATCCAGAAAAGGGCTTTCGGCCAGGGCAAGGGGAGTCCTGTCTGAACGTAGCATTTCACTGGAACAAACCCGTCTCACGTGCCATCAGGCTGGAATTGAACACTATACCTCGTGTGGCTCAGCAATACCCCTCTGCTCCGGCGCCAGCATCCCTGCCAGGGTGAACCAAGGGGTTCATTCCATGGCCCCACTTCTCAGCTGGACGTAATCCTTTTGGGAATGCAGTCCCTTCACTTCCGCCTCCTGACCAAGAGGAAGGGGCAAAAGGCAGCTCTAGTGTTAGAATGCCGAGGAATGGCGAGTGGATGTGCTATAGGAAGCACATGTGTATATTAGCTATGTACAGAGATTCCTGCACAGATGCTGACCTGGCATGGGATTGGGAATGTTAATGGTTCTCCTTGTGTCTCTGTCGTGTCCTTCATGTCCTCAATCACTACTGACCAACGGTTCGTTGTCCTGGAAGGGAATTGTATAGAGATTAACATATGCTGCATCTTTTTGTACAAAAAACAGGACAACCCCCCCAGTTTAAATGCATAAACCGTTCCCTCCCCTGCTGTGATGTTAACACATTGTCTTGAGCTCTCTAAGCTTGGTTAACAGATTCCATGAACCAGGAACTGATTGTTGCCTTCTGAAAACGTCTTACTGTGGGGAAGCTGTGAGAGGAATCAGTGCTTTTTAACGTGGTTTTAGCGTGTTTTCACCCAAATGAGGGTGAAATTTGCCTTTGCTCCTTTTTATCCCTCCGGAAACGTCCGCATTTCACCACATGGGTGGAGGAGGTCTAACGGGCATCGCGTACAGCCCCTAACCCATCCGCGAGGGAGGATGGAGGGGGAGCTCCCCTTTGCCCTCAGGCTGCCATTCCACCACAGGAGATGCTCTCTTCCGCTCACAGCTGCCCGGTACCGCCCCCCCGCCGATCGCAGCCATTGCGTTGGGCATCGGCCTCCTCCTCCTCACATTTTAATTGTGGAATAAAAGTATTTTAGGAGCCTTTTGTAAACCCCTTTCCCCTTCGTGTTCGGGAGAGAGGGAGGAGCGAAGAGCAAACCCCACCGTGGCAACGCCCCCGCGCATGCGCCAACGGTCATCGCCCGCGCGCATGCGCCAACGGTCATCGGCCCTAGTCCCCGCGCGCATGCGCGCTCTGGCCACGCCCCTGGTGCCCTATAAATACCGCTGCGCGGCCGCGCTCGGTCTCTTTCTGCGGGGAGCGGCGCTGGGTGAGTGCGGAGGTCCCGGGGCGTTGTCTTAACCCGTTCGCGTTTTCCGCTTGGTCCTTTCTCCTTTCCGTGTCCGTGGGGTTCCTATGACAGTGAAAGTCCGCCCGTGCCTGCGGCCGCGTGTAGGAACGCAGCGGCGCTGTGTGCCTGCCAGGGAGAGGCCTTCGGTGCGCGCCAGGCGCTGCCGACCCCCCCCCCCAAGGAGCAGCCCGCGTGTGCGCATTGCGCTCCATGAAGTGCCGGCTCCGTTGTCGTTTCGCGCTGCATTTGGTCATTTGGAGGGAGAAAGCCGCGGCACGGGCGTTGTGGTGCTCTCTGGGGAGAAATTAACCCCTTCATTTAATCCCTTTATAGGAATCCTTCAGTTAAGGACACTGGGGTACGTGTTTAGTGTTCCCCATTGACTCCATGTTCTTGGTTTAATTTACGGCCCTGAGGGGCTCTTTCCCTAGTTTCTTAGGTTTGATCAATAGGAGTTAGTAATTTCATAGAATTATGGAATGGTTTGGGTTGGAAAAGACCGGTTCCAGCGCCCTGCCGCGGGCAGGGACACCTCACACTAAACCAGGGCACCCACGGCTCTGTCCAGCCGGGCCTTGAGCACTGGTAGGGATGGAGCATTCACAGCTTCCTTGGGCAGCGCCTTCCAGGGCGGTGTGTGCGGCAGGGGCCGGGGGTGTGTGTGAGCCTTCAACCCAACGTGGGCATCCGGAGAAGTCGCTCTCTCCAGGCTCTGCCCGTGTGGCGCATGGGAGCGTAGGCCTCCGGGCCCGTGACGTATGGTCCCGTTCCACGCCGTTGGAGAGCAAGCTGGGCCTCGAGTCTGCAGCCTGCATATTCCTACTGCTTCTCTGAGCCCTGGGGCATTGACAGAGGAGATAAACCATGCAGGAAACAAGCCCCGTGCTCTGCGTGGCTTGGGGGGTGCAGGGAGGGGCATGGCGGGGGAGAAGGGGGAACACATAAACAACCATTAAAATGCGTTTTCTGTCTTCGTTTGAAGTTCTAAACTGAAGAAGTTGAAAGTGGAGCACTGCTTTAGAAGGTAATTGTGATGTTGCGTTGTTACATGGCTCTCTTTAATAGTTGGTATTAAATGTGCTGGAGCTATCCGAGTGGCTTCTGGAGACAATTTGGAGTGGCTTAAAGTAGGTGATTTCTAATGCTGACTGGGTTGGAAGGTGATCTTAAACCCTGTCCAACCTGGCTTTGAGCACTGCCAGGGATGGGGCAGCCACAGCTCCCCTGGGCACTCTGTGCCAGTGCCTCAGCACCCTCACAGGGAAGAGCTTCCTTATCTCCAACCTGAAGATCTCCTGTTTAAGTTTGAACCCATCACCCCGTGTCCCTGTCAGTAACAGTCCCTGATGAAGAGTGTGTATTTGAGTCCATGTTTGAGAGACGACATCTGGTTCTGTTGGTGCAGCCTTACCTTGTAGCCTCTAGAGGCAATGAAATAGCAGTTTAAGAATCCTTGTAGCCCTGTCTCCAAATTGAGTGAACTACCAGTGGGTTGGAACTGGATGATCTAAAGGTACTTTCCAACCCTAGCTAGTCTATTCTTGTGGTGTAATTGACTATCAGGGGTTCCCCCTGTGCTGCACTGCCCCAGCTGCTCCTCACCATCTTTCTCTTTCTTAAGGTGCTGCCGATGCTGCCCCATCCTCCTCCAGATGGCTCCTGACGTGAGTGCCTGCTGTGGTGTGTGCCTGGGGAGCAGGGCAGGGTGTGCGGCAGGGGCCGGGGGTGTGTGTGGGCCTTCAACCCAACGTGGGCATCCGGAGAAGTCGCTCTCTCCAGGCTCTGCCCGTGTGGCGCATGGGAGCGTAGGCCTCCGGGCCCGTGACGTATGGTCCCGTTCCACGCCGTTGGAGAGCAAGCTGGGCCTCGAGTCTGCAGCCTGCATATTCCTACTGCTTCTCTGAGCCCTTGGGCATTGACAGAGGAGATAAACCATGCAGGAAACAAGCCCCGTGCTCTGCGTGGCTTGGGGGGTGCAGGGGGGGGCATGGCGGGGGAGAAGGGGGAACACATAAACAGCCATTAAAATGCGTTTTCTGTCTTCGTTTGAAGTTCTAAACCGAAGAAGTTGAAAGTGGAGCACTGCTTTAGAAGGTAATTGTGATGTTGCGTTGTTACATGGCTCTCTTTAATAGTTGGTATTAAATGTGCTGGAGCTATCCGAGTGGCTTCTGGAGACAATTGGAGTGGCTTAAAGTAGGTGATTTCTAATGCTGACTTTGTGGACTGGGTTGGAAGGTGATCTTAAACCCTGTCCAACCTGGCTTTGAGCACTGCCAGGGATGGGGCAGCCACAGCTCCCCTGGGCACCCTGTGCCAGCGCCTCCGCACCCTCCCAGGGAAGAGCTTCTGCCTAAGAGCTCATCTCAGTCTCCCCTCTGGCAGTTAAAGCCATTCCCCTGTCCTGTCCCTACAGGCCCTTGTCCAGCTCCCTCATTGGCCTCTTGTGTTGCCCCAGAGCTGGATCAGGACTGCAGGGGGCATCTTCCCAGAGCACAGCACATGGAGGGAATGTGTTTCTGAGCTGTGAGCACACAGTGATGGGTTATGTTAAACTCTTCTCAACCAATGCCCCCAAGTCCCTCCCTTAGGGGGTTTCTTTTAATCCATTCTCTGTCACCCAGTGCAGTGGAGGTGAATTGTATTTGTCTCCGAGCTTGGGCTTTGCTGTTGTGCTATGTGAAAACTGGGGAAGGAATGGAAAGACTTTCTTTTCTTCCCACTTGCAGATACTGGTGATGGATTGTGATGAGCTGCTAACAAAAAAGAATCCACGTGTCTAATGGGAGAAGGTGGGTATGTTGAGAAGCATCCAGATACTAGGTTATGGCCGAGGCTGAGTGCGTGCTGTAGCCGCAGGGAGTGGGATGGCAGCAGCAGAAGGGTGGCTTCCCATATAGCGCATGCCTCATGCTAGGGACTGCCCATTAAATGGCTCCTGCTCTGTTGGAAGAGAAGGTGCAGGCAGGCTGTGTACCTGTAAGCGTGTGCAGGGCTCCCGTCCCTGCAGACCAGCACCCCCATCCGCTGAGGGCCTGGGAGAGACTGCGCTCAACTCCCATGTGTGGAGAGGATGTCCGGGAAAGCTGATGCTGGAGGGGTGGATTGTGTGATGTGGGCTGGGCAGCAAGTTGTGCGTCCACATCATCTGTACCAAAGGCCTTGAAATGCTGACTTGTAAACCTGTGTCTGGCTGCCGTAAAGAGCCGAATAAACGTTAGCGTTCGGTGTGCATTTCTTTGACTTGGCAAGTCCCAGCATATGGAAGAAATCCCAGATGTTCCTGTTGGTGCTTCCCAGTTGGAGTCGGTTGGGATTCCTGTGCTACACTGTCCACAGCCGTGGTGCAGATCCCCTTAGGTGGTGGTTGGGTTGGCTTAGGAGCAGGAGGCACCTCTTAATTTTGGGTCATCTAAGCTTTATATCAGCCGTGAAGGGCAAATGAAGACTTGAAGGCCACAAACCCTGTGGTCAGCACTGCCCTAAACGCAACACACCCAAATGGTTAACAGCTTCTTGCTTTAACATTAAGGTAATTGTCTATTAATTACAACAGTTGGGCCCTTGAGTCTTCAACACCCTAAACTCAAGTTGTGAGGGTAGATGTGATTACAAGTGATGCTGATTTTGGAGCAAGTGGAATCTGGGCCTTTGGATGTTTCATGGCACAAACTACTGGATACACTAGGAGTGTCAGTCCCAATTACAATTGCCATGGTAATGGCCGGTTCAGTACCAGGAAACGAGGGGCCTGAACAGTGTTTGACCCTTCTGAAGCGTCCATTTGGGTCAAGTGTGGTTAATAATTTACTTGGTTGCTCTTCAGACCCCGCCAGCTGAAGGCCAAGGGGCTCTTCAGGAGAGCTGTGGTGGCACTGAAGTCTGTGGGTGCTCCAGCGCCCAGCAAAGCCCTTCAGTACTGTAAGTGAGCAAGGGGTGAGAGCAGTGCAGAGCTCTGCTCCGCGGTGCCACCAAGATGGCAGTCCACCCTTGATGAGGCACCTGAAGCTCCAGCTGTGTACTGCCCCTCCATTGGCTGTACTGACGGCCTTTAGCACAGCTCCCAGAGCGCCAGTGTCCGGCCCCTGCTTCAACGCCCAAGGTGCCCGGACCGAAAGCTGGTGCTGGGCATCGGCAGCACATGGTGAGCTCTGCAGCAGTGCCGCCAACGTGGCGGGGTTCAGTAAACGTCGAACAGCAGCAGCACAAAGTGTAAGGCTGAAGACCAAATAAACCCCGGAGCGCTCCCCCTGGTGAAGACCGGGAGCTGAAGGAGTTCCGTGAGGAAACCCTGTGCCTCATACCCCGGGTAAGACCCACAGTGCCATGGGGCAGGGCTTGGGTGAAGTGGGAAAAGGGAGGAAAGGGGCAGGATGAGCAATAGCTGCTTTTGTCTGCAGCACACAGAGGGGCAAAGAGAAAATGATCACTTAAAGCTCAGACATGAGCGCTCTGCAGGACTACAGCTGCTGCCTCAGGGCTGTGATGGGAAGGTGAAGACTTTGCTGTGTATGGTCCAAGGTGCAACACCACGAGTGCGCTTCTACCCCATACAAAAGCCCAGCAGCAGCTTCTTGCCCTGGCAGGTCAAGTGGCAAACCAGGGTGGATCGCCACGGTGGTGGCACCATTCCAGAGGTCTCCTTAATGTGTAGGAATCAAGCGGGTATTTCCATCAGCCCTCAAACCCCACTGGATTCTTCCTGGTGGGCTTCAGCTCCAGAATGATCAGTGCCATGAGCGGGAGCAACGTGGTCCCGGGGGGGCTCTGGAGCTGTTGGTTCTGAGAGGGGTGGGCTTGCAGGAGGTGTGCAGGGAGCTGCGTTAACTCCGTTGTGCGTTCCTGGGCTGATGAGTGGGGAAGTGCCCCCGGTCCCTTCTGTGAGCGGAGCCGCCTCGGCCGCCTGCACGCAGCTGTATTGCCGAGAGCGCTGCTGTCGGATGGCTCTTCTCATCCCCAGTTTGCGCAGGAGTCAATGGAGGCCCAGGGAGAAAACCGGCACAAGGAGCCGAATAATAGCCTCGTATCCTGGTGCTGAGTCCTGGGCTTCTGCTGTTCGCACTGGGTGCCTCTGAGGTGGGGGCTGAGGGTACCTCCTTTCTCCTTGCCTGTGTCCAGGCCCTAATGGCCTGCAATAGCTGACACCTGAGGTGCCTTCAGGGGAGTCCCATCTGTGCAGTGCTAAAAAAAGGGGAAAAGGCATAGGGAAGCAAAGGCTGCGGAATGGCTCCCCCCAACCCCTTTCCTTCCGCCCATTAACTGTCAACCAAAATGGGCATCTGTAGAATTGTGAGGGTATGGGGTGAACTCCAATAAGAAGGTGAATGAAGTGAAATGATTTTCTGCCTGGGCAGCTGGGTTTTGGCGTTGGCTTCATCTGTGGATGTCAGAATTGGGATGGGGGGGAATAACGTAGCACCGGGCCATTAAAGCAGGCAAAGATGGACCAATCAGATGGAATTCATTGCAGCACCAAAGGCTGGATGTGGAAATGGCACCATGTCCAAGAGCAAATGAGAGTGGTGGCACTCCCTGACCTGCCAGGTCCATGCACCCCCATATCAACCCCTTTGTGATAAGGGAGCCTCGCATTGCCCCTCGCTCGCCCCCTGTGTGAGCCCATTACAGTCCCCTCGGACGGGGGCAGCCGCGGCTGGGGTGGAGCCGAGGCACGGAGCAGCCCACAGAGCAATCTCCGTGGTAGAGACGAGCCCGGGACGCGGAGCGCTCAGCAGCCGCCGCGGCTGAGCTTTGCGCTTCGCTTGAAGCTCACTCTTGGGGAGCCGGTTTCTGGGTCACCGCGGGGCGCTGCGCAGTGAGGCTTTACGCAGACGGAGTCTCAGGTGGGTGAGCGAGGGGGGATATCCGCGTCGGTGGCACTGCCCCGGAGGGCACCCTGCGTAGAACGTGCCCGGCTCTTCGCTTTCGTCCCCGCGCGTCAGGTTCAGTGTAACGGATGGGAGCCCGGCGGAGAGCCGCAACAAAGGACGGCGTCTGCCGCGGTGTATTCGGCCGAGTGCGTCCGTGAGCGCCCGTGGGGGCAGTCGGGGGGCGCGGAGCGGAGGTGCGGAGCTGTTCCAGAGTTGGCCGCACGGGGGCGCCCGGGCAGCGCTCTCGGAGCGGGCGCCGGTGGGACCGGAGGAGCGGCGCGGAGCCACGGGCTCGGGGCCCCCGCACGAAGCCGCTCCGGGGGGGGCACGGGAGCGGGACCCTGCCGCGGCCGTGGGAGGAGCATTCCCTGTGGTGGGTGCGCAGCGCAGGAGCTTTCCCGGGTACCGGAGATCCCGGCATCGGCCGCAGCGCGGGGCTGGAGTGGTTGGGTGGTGACGGCTGCTGCTGCGCACTCTCTGCAGCACTGATTTGGTGCATTGTTCACTTTCTTCAGTACTTTACGTATATCTCTGATTTGCTTTATTGTACTTATTCACTACATACCTATATATTAACCTAATTCCCCTTAGCGCGCTCGCTTTAGTGTGCATGTTGGCTTTCCCGCGCTTCTTTGTGAGCTCGGCATGCTACAGCCCGTGTGCGGTCGCTTTGTGGCCTACCCTGGCTGCCAGCAGAACACCGAGGTACAGGGTCTGGACACTGGCGGGCAGATGGAGTTTTAGGTGGGGAAGCAAGGACCGAGAGCAATGCTGGCGGCACTGTGGTGGCACGGCCCTGGCACGGGCTGCCAAAGGAAGCTGGGGATGCTCCATCCCCGGCAGTGTTCAAGGCCAGGCTGGACAGAGCCTTGGGTGCCATGGTTTAGTCACGGTCACACGGCAGGGGTTGGAACTGGGTGATGTTAAGGTCCTTTCCAACCCAAACCATTCTGTGACTCTACGGAGGAAATGGTGACTTGTTTCCCTCTGAAAGCTCACCCTCCAGCCCGCCCTCACCAATGCCAAACCCAGCTCATCCCAGTGCAGAGTGGCTGCGCTCAGCTGGATGTGTCATGCGTGCACTGTCCATGACTTAAATGCAGCCTAGGAATGGATGAGTGAGATCTGCCTGGATACAGGCAAAACCCTAAGCACCAGGCAGGCAGACCCAGCACTGACACAGTGCTGCAGACCAGAGCTGCTGCAGCACTTCACCAATGGGCATCAGCACCTCTGCGTAACGCCCCCTGTGCAGGGATTCAGGCAGAGCTCTAAACACCACATCACAAACGTGTAAAAAGAGAAGAGTTTTATTGGTTATATACTGTAGAGCTGACAGTGGTCGAGTCAGGAGAGACATGCAGATAAGTGTGTGTTTACATTTGGCATGCAAAGAGCACTGTGTAACTGGAAGGAGGTGAGCACCATCTGTATCCACTGCATGGGCAGCCTGGGGAGGAAAGAGCTGGCTTCCCTCTGCTGAGCTGAGACAGGGAGTTGTGAGGGTGAAACAGTGCTGACAGAGCTCTTGGACACAGTTTGTTTAGGGAAATGGGCAATACTGCAGCCCTGGGAATTCTGCTTAACTCGGATGAGTCTGTGATTATGAAAAGATCTCTTGCAGTATTTGTCTTCTAACGAAGCTGCCCCAGCCCAAATATGTCTGCAAATACAAAAAAAAATAGATTTATTCTCTTAAAAATACATTCCATGCAGCCTGGAGTGCTGCTTCTCCAAGGCAGGAACCTGCACTGCACGCTGCAGCCCAGGGAGATGATCCTTTGGGTCCTTGGGTTACTGACCATCAGAGGCATCTGCGAACAATGGCTTCATTCATCACATACAGTGCAGTCCACTGGAGGCTGGCCTTGCAGCAGTGCGTCGACCACTCCAGTGATGTGCAAGGGTGGCAGATGAGGTCTACTCTATTAGAGATGACATCAGTGGGACTATTGCTTTGATCTGTAGCTAGGAAATCGCTCATGTCAAGTGTCTCTTGAAGCACCAAGGGGGGCCCCCTGCCCAGCGCTTCCTGCCCATTTCCTTTGCTCTCCCACGGTTCTCCTCATGGCTGTGACTGTCAGTGCATGGCACCGTGGCTGCACTGCGAGAGCGCTGGGCTGCAGGGCTGCTACTGGGCACGAAGGAAGCTGCTGAGCCCTCGGGCTGGTGCCAGCCATGCCGGGAGGAGCCCACGGCGCCTCCATTCCCTTGGGAGAAGCGAGCACTGACACTTCCTCTGTACAGCAAATATATTTACAACTTTGGGATTACCCGAGTGCTCGATGCGCGGCCCGGTGGCACCATCGAGCCCACTGAAAAGCCTGTGATATTTATATGCTAAAATTACAAATAGTTCTTCAGTGATGGCAATATTTACACATATACTCTATTTTACAGCTGTTCAAAAAAGTGTGCAATTTGAGTAAAACACATTGTGTTTCCTGAAGTCATTGCTATAAGTTCAATAATACAATCAGCTCCTATTGCACTCAAGATTACAGGGCATGGCCCCTTTCCATTTTAAAGAGGGTTTTTCTTTCTTAGATTTCATCTCGGTTGTGGTAAAACCAACCTGGTGTAGTTACTGAGTGACATCTGTGTTCATTAGGTACAAGCAGTGAGACTGAGCCTGGAGCAGTTCAAGGTATGTGCTGTATTGACCCAACTGATGCAGCTAGAGAAGGGAGACATTACCTGTGAGCAGCAACCGGGGAGAGCACAGTGCCGGGCCTGGGACAGCAGCCAGGGCTCCTGCAGTGGGAAGCCCTCCACTTGCCCGCGGCTAAGGAAGAACCTGGTCCTGGCTGACAGAAGGGGAAAACCAACAGCTCTTGCTGGTGGTGGTTTTCCCCTTGCACTTTAGACAGGGGCTTGCGTTGTTGGGATGAGCTGTGGGGGTGAAAAGCTGATTGAGTTTTGTGGAGTACAGGAAAGCCTGTGTTAGCCCAGCGTGTTGTGCCACAGAGATGCAGAGCATTCCTGGACGGCACTGGAGCCAGTTCCCTTGGAAGGAGCTTTGGAAGCACCATACTGAGCTGGATCCATGAACTCGAGGAGGAGAGGGCTGGTGGATGTGCGCAGGCACACAGGATGCGGCCCACTGTCCTGCAGCAGGATGGGGCTCCTCACCGGAAGAAAAGCCATGCAGTCACTGCTCAAAGCAATCCTTGGTCTTCAGTGCAGGTGTGCTGTCCAGATGTTTATAGCACGAAGCTGGGAATCCTGGGCAGCAGTGCCAAGGGGCGGGGGGGGTTCTTCTGAAATACGCTGCTGCTCTGTGAGACTGAAGTGCAAGGCCAAGCAGGTCTTCAGCAGTGGCTCTTCCACAGTGACTACCTGGGTGCGTGCTATGTGGCTGGAGAGCTGCTTAGCAGCAGGTTTGGGAACGCAAACGGAGGTAAATGATTGCTGTGGTGTCTGAAGAGGCAGGTACACGCCAAGATGTGACCTCCCAGGTTAAGCAAGCAGGCGATGCAGGAGGCAGTTGCGCCACTTGCTGCAGTGGCTTGGAAGGGGTTTGCAGCAGCACCTCCCATGCAATGGGTGGATGAGGCCCTGAGACAGCACGTTTAGTTTGAAGGGAAATATTTTCCTTGCCACGAAGGAGTCAGAAGGTGGCATCTTGAGAATGGCAGAGGGTAGCGAGCCAGTCCTGAGAGCACTGCTGAGACGGAGCACTTCTGGTCAGGCTGCAGTTCTGGTCCTCTGGAAAGCCTGCAGGGCTGCATGAGGAGCCGAGGGACGCGGATGCTGTTCGAGCCATCAATCTCAGTGATGTCCTTCTGTGTGGTAGTGATGACCCTGCCCTACAGAAACCTCTGAGCAGAGCAGGGTGCTCAGGGTGGAGACTGCAGTCCCACAGGCCAGGTGAGAAAGAAACCCCAACCCCTGCGGTTTCAGTTTGCCAGATCTGCACTGATTTGTCACCTCCCATAAATATGGGGCAGGGGAGGCAGTGCAGAAATCTGAATGAGCTTCGGTTACTTTCAGTTTGGATTTTGAGTTGAATATTCTTTCCCGTTACAGGTGATGATCTATCTATCCCCTTCTCTATGAGCACTGCCACGACGTGAAATGGTAGGAGATAGCATTATCTCTTTGTCTTGTTAATCTGACACTTGGACATGTCACAACATATAAACTAAACGGTTAAAAATATAAATTTGGGAAACCATCTAAAAACTGCAAAATGAAACTTTTCCTTTTTTTTTTCCAAAAATATTTTTCCCTTCCTCCAAACAATCTTCATTAGAAGAAAAATCACATCATTGAAACACTTTCCTTTTTATATAAATGCTTTCATAGATATCTCCCAACCAGCTCTGGTTTTTTTAATGCCTCTCAGAATTGAGGCATAATTCCAAGGGACAGGGAGGACAAACGGCACAGATGTGCCGGGGTCACTGCTGTGGTAGCTGCTCGTCTGGAAGGCGAGCTGTGGGAATGGGAGCACATGGCAGTTACTGAGGCACAGCTATTCCTGCAGCACCTCCAAACCAAACAAGGGACCTTTTCCCTTCTGCAGTGTTGTCCTTGTCCCTCAGCAAAGAGGGGTGGCTGTTCCCGGCAGGCAGGACAGGAGAACCTGCAGCGGGGTGGTGGGATGTGAAGGAAGGGCCTGCAGGGCTCTGTGTGAGCCAGACACAGTCACCTTGCTCAGGGCAGATGCTGCTTCAACAGCTGAGCATCTCCTGGAGCTGTGGGATCTGTGTCTCCCCCAGAAGCAACATCATCTGCACTCGGTGGCCTGTGGGCACTGGCAGGGTAACGTACCTCTATTTGAAGCAGTCTCTAACCATACCTGAGTCCCAGACACGGCAGATGGAGTGGTCCTGAAGAGGTGCACGGACAGAGGCTGCCGAGATAGCCTTACTAGAGCTCATCTGAGGTTCCAATCCCACCGTCTCCACCTTGGTTTTGAAAGGAACAAGGACATTCTGCTTGTCTGTGTTTCTTTTAGAGCACAACTGCTGAGGAAGTGCAGCAGAGCTGCTGCCTGCAGAGCACAAGAGACATAAAGCTTTAGGTAGAAAAGCACCCCAGTCCAAGTCGGGAGGGAGTTTCACTGCTGCATGAATTGATGCTGGTTTGGCTCAGTGGTTGACTTCCTGGTGCAAGATCTCAGCTTGTGATGAGCAGGTCACGCAAAGCTTGTTGCAGAGACTGACAGCAATAGGGAAGAAGATGCTTCTTAACAATATTTTCTGCTCTCCTTCACTCTTAATGTGTAAAGCAACCAGTGGGGAATGGTTTCCTCCTGCCTTATGACAAAGGGTGCTGGGAACACAGACACTGAGGTGACCACAACCCAAGCTAACAAGGGTGTATTAGGAGAATGAAAACTCTCCCTAGAAACAGAAAGCTTCAGATGTGGAGCCATGCAGGACAGCTGTCATGGGCTGATGGACTGTAGCCAAAGGGATACTTCTGGGATCTTGTCTAAATGCAAGCGATTAAGAAGTTCTCTCTTGTGCAGGGAGTACCATCGTTCAGAGTGGCTGTGGAGTCAAGGCTTCCATATGGAGACAGACCTATCATCCTATGGAGAAGATGTAAGATCGCAGGTACGGAGATGAGAAGTGGGAGTCCCCTGAGCAAAGTCTCTGCAGCTGCCTCTTCAGCAAAGAAGAAAACGAATTCACTGGTAAAGCTCCTGTACCTTGCAAATCGCATAAGAAAACTGGTTTCAGGCTTGCTGAAGCCTGTGCAGAGGTCACAAACAGGTGGGACACCCATGAGCTTGGTACTGTCCTGCCTCTTGCTCTTGTGCAGCGTGTTCTTTGGGTGGAAGGCAATACAGCTCATCTCCGAGATGTTGTCCGGCAGGCCCGGGAAGCACCCTGCAAGACACAACCCTGCAGCATCACAGACTGGCCAGGACCTGCAGCTGCCTCTGGCAGCAATTTTGCCCTGGGGAAGAGCATTGTGATAGCCCACAGGCAGCCATCCCAAAGCCCATCAGGATCCTAGCCCAGTGGTGGGGCAGGGGAGGGCAGTGGCAGGATCAGTTTGGAAGATACAGGTTCTGTCAGCGTTTACAATGCAGTAAGCCCAAAGCAGAACCACCCAGCCCTGCCCTGCACAGGCAGGGCCTATTAGCTTTTTTAATGCTGCAGCATACAGTGTACCCACTTCACACCCAGCATGTGGTTCTTACAAGTAAGATGCACCTGACAACACAGAGGAGATGGAGCTGATCTAACGTCAGAGCACATCTTCCATGTGCAAGGTGTTCAGGCTCCTGTTCAGGTGGAGGTCTGGGCAATGACAGAAGCTCAAAATGACAGTGTGTATGTTATGGGGACCTGACTTTACCCCAGTTTTCGTTTGTTGTTGACCCAGCCTGTGCAGACAAAGAAAGCACAGCACAGCCTCAGGTAGAGGAGTCTGCATCTGCGTAACACCTCTCAGTGACCATGGAGAGCATCACTATGGTATCCGTTTCCTTGGCTACCAACAAGGACAGTGAAAGTTCACTACTCTCTACCGCAAACATTACCTATCTCTAAGTGGCAGTCTGCAAATCTCAGCTGGGACCACGTCCCTCTGGACTCTGTTTTGTGTAGCTTCACCCAGAGGTATGACTATACAGGGCTGCCTCACTGCAGTTCTGCTGCTCTCACAGCAAGACTCAGCAACTCCTGTGCACTTCCAGTAACATCTGTGCACTGACAATAGGACTGAGGGCTTAAGATATTTCCTGCTGTGGCTGATCCATACATGGAAAGATGCACTCTGCTCTGGGCACGGGCAAATAGGGAATTCCAGGAGACAAAGAATGTCTTGTACAGACATAAGCATGGCTGTGCACCTAGGAATGAAAGGCCTAGATCCCTCTCTCTTCTGAAGGGCAATAAGTCACAGTCACTACAACGTGGCCCATTGTCCACTTCACGTCTCCAGAAAGACGTGTCTCAGGAGGCAGAGCAGCAGGTACGTAGCAGCAGCCAAGCACCCTAGGGGTACAGCAGCCAGCTGAAGCAGGTAAGTCAGGGACTCTGATTTGGTCTCTCCAAATGGGTTGTTTCTCCCATCCCTGATGGTCCAGTGTGTGCCAGAGGATGACTAAAAGCAGTGCCTCTTATTCCCCAGAGACTATTTTTAGCCATAAAACAAGCTGAAACAAGTTTAGAACAAAAAAAATAAGGTAGCAATTTTTAATGTTACAGGGAATGAGTAGAATAACTGATGGAGGCAATGCAGGAGACACCCCACCTCTCGGCAGTGCCGATTTCAGACTGGATTTCTCCTACAAGGTTTACATTCATTTTGGACAAGTTCTCTAAGTTATGTTACTGGGAGGTCAGTTCAGATATAGGCTTCCTGCCTTGTAACTCTCTTTTCTGGATGGTCCTTCAACTCACATACCTGCTCCTCCCCTTGGAGACTCAGTGGTGCGTGGGGGTTGGATTCAGGGTCCTGCAGCTCCATCTTGGTGGACGGCCTTTTCCCTGCTGTGTCAACCTGTGACAGATACTCAGAAGAGCCGTACTGTTTTCTTCTGGAACTGAGCACAAAATCTTTGCTTTCATCCTGTGTGAAGGAAAATAAAGAGGGTTGGAACTCAGGGGCTGGGAAAGGGAACAGCATTGGGTTCCTGGTCCAGGGTTATCAGTGCGAGGTGCTGGCTTGAGTCCCTTTGGCCAGGAGGGACTGGAGGCACCGGCCCAGCTCTGGCATGTCCTTGCTTAAGTGCTATTTCTTTTTAAGCTCTCCAGTAATTTTAACCCAAGTTCTAGATGCAGTCTTCTGGTGAGCTGAGTGCCCTGTGCACACACCTGGCTTCAGCCTGCACGGCTCACTGGGCTCAAGGCTTGTATCCATGAGGGACTATCAGCAGACAACCCCACAGTTTAGTGGCTGAAGGAGTTTCTTGTAACTATTAACTCTGAAGGGTGGTCAGCAACCTGAATCTCCCATGTTCTTGTCAACGAGAACGTGACGTGGGAGTGTTCTGCACTGCTAGAGGCATCTAAATGGCACTTTTTAACTAATGTTTTCCTGAATGTCTGTAGAGACATTTATGGGATCATTCCCTGGGATTCAGATGCCTACAGTCTGCCTTAGGGCTGGTTGGGGAACCAGAACAAATCATTACTGGTGAACTGGGCACTCCCCCCGCCGAGAAGGGGATGTGGGCAGTGGCAGAACAGATTTAGTCCCTGCCCTATGGCAAAAGGAACAGCAGGGAAGGGAAAGGCAGCACCCGCCCTGTGCCTGGCACAACAGCATCTCTGAGATGGACACCAGGCCTCGGTGGGCTCTCAGACAGAAGCTGCCTGGGGTGGCCCTGCTGCGGATGACATCCAGCAAACACCGGACCCGACACCTCCCACTGCGATCCAAGCTTTACAACAGAAGCGAGATGTGAGCAGCGGTAGCACCTTGGTGAGTAGGCACAACGCAGGGACAGGTCCCACAGGGGCCTCCAACCAATTACGGGCCAGAGGTAACCATGATGGGCCAGGCTGCTTGTAAAAGTGAGGTGATAACTGCAAGTTAATGAATGGCATTCATCTTGATGTTAGATAGATGCAGCCTCACTTCACAAGCCCTGCTCCTCATAGAGGACTTCAACCACCCCACTGTCTGTTGGAGGGACACCACAGCAGCGCAGAAGCAATCCAGGAGGCTGCTGGAATTGTTGATGATAACTTTGTTTTCCAAGCAATAGAGGAACCATCAGGAAGCAGAGCTATGCTGGACCTTGTCCTCACCAACAGGGAGGGGCTGGTGGGGAGTGTGAAGCTGGAGGGCAGCCTTGACTGGAGTGACCGTCAAATGGTGGAGTTTGAGAGCCTTAGGGCAGCAAGAAGGGTGTGCAGCAAGGTCACTACCCTGGACTGCAGGAGAGCAGACTTCAGCCTCTTCAGGGATCTGCTTGGTGAGAGCTGGGCTGGTCCAGCCTGGAGAAGAGAAGGCTCCTGAAGGGGAGACCTTAGAGCAGCTCCAGTGCCTGAAGGGGCTGCAGGAAACCTGGAGAGGGGCTTTGGACAAGGGATGGAGGGACAGGACAGGGGAATGGCTTTAACTGCCAGAGGAGAGACTGAGATGAGCTCTGAGGCAGAAGCTCTTCTCTGTGAGGGTGTTGAGGCGCTGGCACAGGGTGCCCCATCCCTGGCAGTGTTCAAGGCCAGGTTGGACACAGGGGCTCGGATCACCCTGCTCTAGTGGAAAGCATCCCTGCCCGTGGCAGGGGTTGGAGCTGGAGGAGCTTTAAGGTCACTTCAACACAAATCAGTCTGGGATTCTGTGATTGATGGACCTGGACAGCTTAGCAAGGGCTAGGCACCACTGTATTTCTGATACAGCCGCTGTCTTGAGAGGTGAGGCCACTGGTTGAGCACATATGAGCTCCATGCCCTTGGGCATCTGACAGGGTCAGCCCATCTCAGCTGTCAGGCAGCCTGAATTTGTGACTATCAGCCCAGATACACCGGTCTCAAAGAGTTTCATAGGTAAAGAGCTGAGCCAGGGCTATCAGGCTGGCCACCCTCCATGGTGCAGACCAGTACCTCCAGGTGCTGCCCCAGGGCCGGGTCATTGTGGAGCTTGGTGTGCTAATGCACCCCAAAGAACAATCAGCTGGTCACTGACAAGCCCTTGGAAGCTGCTCTGAACAGACGGTGTGGTTAGCTGCTTAAACAGATGCTTACATGGAGTCAGCAAGGGTGAAATGGTGATGGATGCACTTTATATTAGTCCCTAAAGCAGAGGAGAGAAGGGGCAAGAGGCAGCACATCGCTGGATACTGTCAGGGAGACTTTTCCATGAGACCCAGCCAGCCCAAGCAGGTGAGCATAGCCTCGCTTGAAGACAAGCCTACCTTTAGGGGTTTAGCTAATTGATGCAGCTTGAGGTCTTGCATTTCCTCCAGTCTTTTACTAGAGCCTGGCTGCAGGCACTAGAGGGAGCTGGTCCTCAGGCTGCAGCATCCATCCATCAGCAACTACTGCCTTTGGGTCTCCCGAAACATTGCTCCAAAGAGCTGCTGCTTCTGTAGCCCAAGTGCTGCTAGGAGCTGCTGATACCTCCTGGTATCAGACATCGTGTTTCGTAGAGGAGAGGAAGATATATTTTGGCAAAACCAGCAGCTTCCAGATAGGATTCTTAAGGCAATCTCAGACTTTGGACAGTGGAGCTGGGAAGAGGTGATAGTGATGCCTTTACGGGAAAGCTAAATGTGCAAAGTCAGCATAGATCAGTGCCAAGCCTTCTGCCAGAGCAACAGCTACAACTTTAACTGAAACTCAGATCCCAGCAGAAACAAGCTGCTTGTGATACGAGGCATATCATAAGCCTGAAGATACTCTTCAAATGCAGATGCTTTGGTTTGTTTTTTTGAGGGCACATGCAACAACCTGAGCTGCCCAAATACATAAAATTTGGTGTATCTGCTCTGTGTATCTGCAGTCTTTCAGGGTAACTTCATGCTCCCCATTTACAAGTTCAAAATATACTTAATTTATGACCAAGAATTCAAATTTGTGACTATGGTGTCAGTGTGATACAGAGAGATACCCAACTCGGTACTCACCAGCCCTGCATGAACTAACCAGTCACCTTCCTGACTGCTTGCACTGCAGACAGGGGCGAGGCTGGAAGCCAGCTAAGCCTGATACCCAGGGTGACCACACAGAGATCAGGTTGCCCTGCCAGGTACCCTTCAGCTGCTGCTGTAGGCACATTTGACATGACAGTGACCTCAAGACAACCTGCAGAACACACTGCAGAGCTACACTCAGCCCTGGGTGGGCTGCTGGGGGGAAGATGGAACAGAAACACGAGTGCCCGTGCTCCATGACTGACCCTACGTGAGCTCTGCTGCAAGTGGTGACCTCTTCAGCTGAGAGGCTCAATGCTGTGGCTGCTGGGAATCCCAACTCCTGGGATAACGGGAGGCCCAGCGATGGATCCCCCATTTCCCAAGCACATAAGCTGCCGTTAGGCAAAAGGACAACCTCAGTCATGTCAGTTCTGCCTGGATTCATGAGAAGAATTACAGACTGCCTGTGCCCACGAGTGACCCTGGCCAGAGAGATGATGTGTTCTGCGTCCAAATGTAGCTGGAAGGGCAACCTGTGCTTTGTAACACCCCAGGCAATAGACTCTCTACAAAGCAAAGCAATGGAGCAAATTCTTCTGTGCTTCTCATTGCCAGAGAAGTGGAAGAGAAGTTTTGCAACTGTAAAACTTCCTACACATCTCCACCGCCTCATCTTTGTCAGTGCCAGAGCCTCTCAGATTGCTTAACTGGGCTCCTCCTGCAGACTGGCAATGGCAGCAGCTGCTCAGAGCAGCTCTAAGTGAAGAGCAGAGGCAGGAGCTGGCATGTGGCTTAATGGCCTGGAGGGGCACCTGGTGCCCATGAGCTCAGCTGAAGTATGCAGGAGCCTGTGGCTCCGGTGGCAAGTCTAGCTCCAACTGTCTGTGTGTGCCAGCCCTGCTCTGAGGGGCTCCCCTCACTGGTTCCAGCCGAAGGAACAGGAAAAGAGCACAGCCATCCCCATGCCTCTTGCTTCCTTTCAGGTGGCATGTTGACACAGACCGAGGAGGGAGCAGCCCTGTGTAAGCACCCAGCACCCATCTGTTTACAAGATGCCTGGGAAGCATTTCCAGACCAGAGTCCGGTTTCACATGGAGAAACCATGCAGCTCTTACCGAAAGGAGCTGTATGTCTACAGCTGCTGTTAGAGCTACAGCTCTGCCTGAGGCACAACGCTATTAAAATCTGCTCTTTTCCATCATCTTTTCATTACTACTTCAAGCTGAAAGTGCCTGCAAAGCCACTCTGAAAAGCATACCATGTCCTGCATGTAACTGTTTTCTGGCAAGACCAAATGTTACTAGATAGTTATTCATATGGCATTACAAGACCCAAACAGATGTATCTAATGTCACGAAGTCTAAATCAGGTACTTCACGTAGGAGATACTCCACGGAAGATAGCGGAGCTGGAAGATGGAAGTACTTCAGGAAATAAGCTGTAAGAACGTCAAATCAGGCACCCTACAACCAACAGGCAGCTTGGAAAACCTCATCAACTGACAGACAAGTATTTAACTCAGGATACTCACAGGTAGTGTGGTTCGGTGCCAGGCAGAAGCTGCTGGAGGATCACTTGCATAGCTCCTGCGGGTTAGCAGTTCAGATGCACTTAAGTTACTTTTGGTCCTTCGGGATCCCAGTTCAGGGGCAGTCCAGGAATCAGCTGTGGCATTGGTCCTTGCTGAGGTCTGCTCCAGGAAGTTTGTTCTTGCATTGTTCCCTTCCGTTTCCGAGAGGTCCACTGAGGACATACACCTGTTTGTAGTACTGGAAGCTGCACTTCTCTCCCCTTTGGGCTGAGGGTGCTCCAGGGAATGTAAGCCTTGTCTTGTTCTCCAGGAACTTCTCACAGTGACATGTTTTGTTTCGCATGAAACTGCATCTGAAGAGCCATGGCTCTTCCAGCTGATTGTCTCTGAAGGTGGCTCGCTGCTCCTCTCGCTGAGCTCAGAAGTCTTTATCATAATGCTGCTTCTGGAGACCACTGTTTCTGCTTTACTTCTCGGCGCTGCCTCTCCAGTTCTGTCTGCCTCAGATGATTTCAGAGCACTTTTACTGATCGATATCTCAACGGGCGTGGGGAGATTGTTTGCTACTGGTGAAGGTTCATTTGGAGCAACTCTGATGTTGCTGGTGGTAACGTGTCTTTCCTTTGCTGCTGTATCTGCACTGGTTCTTGGAGCTGTTGGCTCAGAAGGGAAGATTGTGATGCTGCTTGTCATTTTATTTGTTACTGGTTTAAAAACAGACTTTTGTTTTTCTGACTCAGCCTCGGAAACGGTTCCTCCCATGACTGCCTTCATATCCTTTTCAACAATTGCAGGTTTAATGACAGCTTTTGATCTCAGAGCTTCTCTTGGGCTGAACGACCTTCTAGACTTAAGTCCTCCAGTGCTGGCATCAGATGGTTTTATACACTTGGTGAGGTCTTCATCATTTACAGTGGTTTTGTCACTGTCAAAAAGTGATGCTCTAAAAACTCCCCTGGAATTGGAGAACTGCTTGGAACTTACTTTCCTCCTTGCCTCAAACTCTGACTGCGTTTTTTTGCTTCTTCCCAATTCCTCATCCAAATTCAGCTTTTCTTGGTTACTCTGGATGGTTTTGGAGTCCATTTTTAAACAAGCATTTACACGATCCGTCGCTGAAGTTGAAGACTGCTCCGTGTCTTCTTTATCGAGCCCTGTGACGATCTGCAGCATGTCCTCCTGACTCCTGGAGCGATGGGAACACTTGGTTAGTGTCGAAGGCTTCACACATTCAAGCGATGTGTCTGCAAATTCTTTTTCCTGGGAGATGACTGCTCTTTTAGCCCTCCCCTCCGAAGGCTGTCTGTGTGATGCAGCAGGAGTGTTCACTGCTTCTACTTTAGAGTCAGATGCTGACACATGGGAGGAGGGCTGGTACTTGTATGCAGAACCTGTGCCGTTGGAAGAAGCGTGGTTACCCCTGGTGAGCTGTGTGTCCCCTGAGCAGTCACTGCCTTCTGCCTGACTTGTTTTGAGCTTCTCGGCCAAAGAAGCCACTGATTCTCCTCTGTTTGACTTCTCATCCCGTGTGTCAGCTCCGTTGCCACGGAGCACCTGAGATGGCTTCTCAGCTTTGGATCTCAAGCCTGTGTCACCGACAGGTTTGGAAGATGCTTTCCAAGACTTCTGCTCCTGTGCAGCAGGAGGGTATCGGCTCAGGACAGACGGCTGCTCTTTTGATCTCTTCCCCTCATTCTGAGGGACGCAGCCTTCCTTCTGACCAGAAGAAAAAGTGGAAACTGAAGATTTCTCTTCCAGTCTTTTTGTGTCTGTCGCGGCAGTGTCTGAAAGGGCAGATGCACCAGATGCTTTGCCTGCTTTTCTGTTTGTTAAGCTTGGACTGGGCACCTGCTTCCCCCCATGGGCATAGCTGTCATTGCTGACAGAGAAATCTCTGTTCCTTGCTCTTTCCCGGCGCTGCTGCGGTGAGAGCTCCCTTGGCTTGTGCTTGGCAGCTGTCAAATCAGCTATGACACCCCTGTATTTAGGTCTGTCATGTTTTCCCCTGCTAACAAAGCTTGTATCTTCGTTTTCTACCTCTCCATTCTCCAGGTCTTTCTGTTTCTTGATTTGCATTTTTATTTCTTCTAGCTGACCCGCTAAGAGCTTGTTTTTATTCTGCTCACTCAAGTAACTGTCTTGGAGGTCATTATTTTTGGCTCTCATTTTTTTAAGCTCTTCTTCTAAAGATTCAAAACGTTTTATCTGAGTTTTAAGTTTCTCAATTTCTTGGGTGAGATCTTTCACTTTGTTGTCCTCCTGATTTTTATTCTTTTGGTTTTCTGACTTATTCCTGGTTTCATTTTCGACATGTTTCAGGTAATCCACGCTCCCCTTCCTCCTGGTCTCCTTAGAGGGCAACGCAGAAGTCAAATCATCTTCAATCCTCAAATCATTCCTGTCTAGAAGATTATTTGATGACCTTTCTAGCAAGTTGGATGCATTCCTGGTTTGATCCGCCCTATTTAGTTTATTGTTTTGCTCTAGTTTCTGTGTTAGCTCCTGGATGATTTTTTCGTTCTGCTTTTCTCTTTCATTAAAGTGTTTTCTTTCCGTGATAAAGCTCAGCGCTAAGGATTTCAGTTTTTCTAACTCGCCTGTGAGGCTCTGCTCGGTTTTATCCAGCCTGTCCTCAGACGCCTCCAGTTCTCTCACTTTCACTCGGAGTACTTCTAGTTCCGTCGATATCTTTTTGGTCAAGTTCTTTTCTTCATTGAGGCTTAGACACAGCTGCGTGCAGTCGTTCTTGCTCCTGCTGAAGGCCTCCTCCAGCTTCTCCAGCTCTGCCATTCTCCTCTGCAGGTGTTCAATTTCTGACTTCAGCTCTCGGGTGAGGCTCTCTTCCTCCTCAAGTTTTTCTTTCATTAACCGGCAAAGCTCTTCAGCCTTCCTAATTTCTTCATCCTTGCCTTCAATCTTCAGCACTCT
The DNA here is from genome assembly GCA_017639245.1 of Myiopsitta monachus. Classification (NCBI taxonomy): domain Eukaryota; kingdom Metazoa; phylum Chordata; class Aves; order Psittaciformes; family Psittacidae; genus Myiopsitta; species Myiopsitta monachus. The sequence goes on along the minus strand of CM029917.1, from coordinate 1,562,999 downwards.
TTTCCGCAGGGCTTCGACATCGGCCAGCATGCTGGAGTTGCTGCCTTCCGCCTGGATCACTTTGTCCTGGAGGTCAAGCAGCTCATCCTCTGCTTTCTGCAGGTTTTTGGTTGCTTCCTCCAGTTCATCAAGGCGGCGACTAAGACTCTGCAGTTTGAATCGTAGGTGCCGATTTGAGGTTTCCTTGTAACCTGTGAATTCTGCCATGCTTCCTTTTTATTCCTTTTAGGCGAAGGCTTTGTTTTGTCTGGGTGAATGGCGTGCTTGAACACCTTGCGTATTCCTGGTATGTTCCCGTTTCTTTGGACAGAGGCAATCTCACCCTGAAAGAAAAACAGTTAAAATCACAGTAAGAGCTCAGAATATAAATGTTCTCACTGGGTAAGTTAACTGTAAACGTTTCCATAAATAACTTCTTAATTAAATACGTTTCTGAGTGCTGAATTAGGGGAAAAGAAACTGCAGAAGCGCCCCAGTCCGTTTGCTTTGCTTATACAGGATTTCCGAAAATAGCCTGTTCCCACTTGCTGAAGGAAGGAAGTGCCCTCCACTGCTGGCCTGCACAGGCAGCGTGTGCAGAGCAAACAGCAGACCCTCACCCCAGTGCTCAACAGGCAGCATACGCTGCCCACACGCAGGTCTTGGGTTGTGGAAGTTGATGCAGCCCAGAAAGCCAACCGTATCCTGGGCTGCATCCAAAGGAGCGTGACCAGCAGGTCATGGAGGTGATCCTGCCCCTCTGCTCTGCTCTCGTGAGACCCTACTTGGAGTATCGTCTGCAGTTCTGGTGTCCTCAACATCAAAAGGACATGGAACTGTTGGAACAAGTACAGAGGAGGCCACGAAGATGATCAGGGACTGGAGCACCTCCCGTATGAAGATAGGATGAGAAAGTTGGGGCTGTTGAGCCTGGAGAAGAAAAGGCTGCGTGGAGACCTCAGAGCAGCTTCCAGTATCTGAAGGGGGCCTATAGGGATGCTGGGGAGGGACTCTTCATTAGAGAATATAGTGATAGGATAAGGGGTAATGGGTTCAAACTTAAACAGGGGAAGTTTAGATTGGATATGAGGAAGAAGTTCTCCACTGTGAGGGTGGTGAGGCACTGGAATGGGTTGCCCAGGGAGGTTGTGAATGCTCCATCCCTGGTGGTGTTCAAGTCCAGGCTGGACATAGCCTTGGGTGACATGGTTTAGTGTGAGGTGTCCCTGCCCATGGCAGGGGGATTGGAACTGGATGATCTTAAGGTCCTTTCCAACCCAAACCATTCTATGATTCTATGCATGTGCAAGACTCAGGTCCCTGCACACAGACAAGCCTGCGCAGCAGGCACCTCTCTATTCAGCACTGCCTCCTGAAGACACCTTGGAGATGAAGTCAGGAACCATAAACATGACCTGGACAACAGAAAATGCAATCCCTCTCCATTTGGTGGCCACTGAGATGGGGGAAGCGCCCTCCCCCCTAGCTCACAGACGGGGGTATGATCCATGCCAGTCGGCACTGTTCACTGCCGCCAACATTCCTCCTGCAGCACAGGCTGCTCAGCAAAGCTCTTCGCCTGGTTTGTCCTCACAAATCCCGGTGCCAGGGGAGTTTTAAGGTTCTCCCTCCTGTTTCAATAGCTGTCGTTGCCCTTGGCTGCCACCCACTTGCCCACCCAGGAGATGAGCAGTTGCGAAAGGTTACGCCACTACTCCTTGCTGCCACTGAGTGAGCAGCGATCGGAACACCCAGGCTGCCTCTGACACACTCCATGGAGTAAAAAGCCTCTCTGTGCTTGGCAGGGAGCAGCCGGGAGGGAGACCTGAGTGGACCAGAATCATAGAATGGTTTGGGTTGGAAGAGACCTACAGAAGCCACCCAGCCCAACCCTCCTGCAATGAGCAGGGACATCTTCAACTAGATCAGGTTGCACAGAGCCACATCCAGCGTGGCCTTGGATGTCTCCAGGGATGGCAGAATGGCTGCTGGGAGTCCCTCTTTGGCACTCAGAATTAGCATCATCCAGGGCCTGGGGCATGTCCCAGTGTACACGAGGACCACAGCAAACTGGAGGGGAGGAGGAAACTGCAGCCTCCAGCATTTCCATGGAGCTCTCTGCAGAGGAAACACTCGGGAGTTTTCCATTTCATAGTGCCAAGCAAAGAGCAGGATGTGGGGAGGAGATGGTGCCGGCTGTCAGCGGGTACCACTGTGCACACCAGGCTCGCCCCTTATCAGTGTGACAACCTATCTGCTTGTCCCCGCACCAAGAGGAGCCCCAGCAGTGCTGTGCCTTGCCTTGGCCATGCGCCCGTCCCCTCCATCCCCACCATCACCACATAGTGCTCCGGGGCCACCCTCCCTTGTGTTTCCCATGAGCCACAACATCATCAGGGCATCACCAGGAAGGCCAAAGTGAGCAGCTCCACTGTGCCCTGAAAACAAAGCCCCGTGCCAGCAGGCCTGAGAATAGAGAGTTAATGGTTAACCCGGCACCACTTCGCTGGCTGGGAAGCGAGAGTGGGCTCATCCCAGTGGGAAGGGGGTAGCTCTGGCTCCCTGACGGGAGGCTCTTTGCCACAGAGAGACCACGTTGCTCAGAAAGCTCCACAGCCCACTTCCCCAGGAAGAGGGGGGGAATGGAGAGCTACCTCCACAGTCAGGTGGGCAGGGGGGCTGCTCTTCCTTTTCCTTCCTCTTCTTCAGAATGGCTGAAGCATGGCTGCTACACAGGAGGGCATGGCTGCAATTCAGGGGGACCCTGAAAGGCTGGAGGAAGGGGGAGACAGCAGCCTCAGCAAAAATGGTCTGAGTCTTTCTCTTGTGTCTTTTGGTGGCTACAAAGCAGCTTCACAGAAGATGATGTGGGGAGTCCTGGAGGATGAAAAGTCGAACGGAGGTCAGCAGTGTGCCCTTCTGTGCAGCCAGCAGGGTGAGCAAGGTGATCCTTCCTCTCTGCTCGGCTCTTGTGAGGCTGCATCTCAAGTGCAGCATCTAGTTTGGGACTGCCCATTACGAGAAAGACACAGATGCACTGTGCTGAGTCCAGCAGATGCCACTGCAATGACTGTGTGGACATACAAGGAGACACTAAAGGAATTGGGTTTACTCGGCCTGCAGAAGAGAAGGCAAAGACCTTTTGCTGCCTGCAGCTGCTGAACAGGAGGGTGTAGAGAAGACAGAGGCACACAATGAAAGAAGCAAAAGCTGCAAGAAGAAAACTTCCAAGTAGATATGAGGACTCTTCCCCATCCCCATGAGAGTGGTCCAACACTGGCACAGGGTCCCAGTGGGAAGCTGTGGGACCTCTGTCCATGGAGGTACACAAAGCTCTACCAGAGGCAGCCCTGGAACTCCCCAGTACCTCCCCAGCTGACATAATTTACTACAAGAGATGAAAGAGGCTTGATCCAATCTAAGGAGAAGAAGGGGACATGCAGCAACATCTTCTACAAAAAAGTGTGTTGGGAGAAAGTATCTATGAGAATTCTTCTAGCAAAAGGCTCTTTGAATTCCTGGCATAGCCAGAATTAACCCCAGGGCTTGCAACAGAACCTAAACACATCAGTATTACAAATAAAGTGCCCCTATTCAAGATTGAGGTGAATCGACCAATATAGAACATGACCTTGGATGTAGTGTCTGCTTTAAGCTTGTGATGCTTTTGAGTGAGAGCTTTGACAAGAGGCTTCTAGGGGTGCTTCCAACCTAAGTTACTCTGGGTGTTCATGACTGTTCTTCTCCAGTCTGTCACTGATATCAAAGTAGCAAAAGGAATCATAGAATCACAGAATAGTTTGGGTGGGAAAGGAACCTTAAGATCATCCAGCTCCAATCCCCCTGCCATGGGCAGGGACACCTCACACTAAACCATGCCACCCAAGGCTCTGTCCAGCCTGGACTTGAACACTGCCAGGGATGGAGCATTCACAACCTCCCTGGGCAACCCATTCCAGTGCCTCACCACCCACACAGTGGAGAACTTCTTCCTCATATCCAATCTAAACTTCCCCCGTTTCAGTTTGAACCCATTACCCCTTGTCCTATCACCACTACAGTCCCTCATGAAGAGTCCCTCCCCAGCATCCCTATAGGCCCCCTTCAGATACTGGAAGGCTGCTCTGAGGTCTCCACGCAGCCTTCTCTTCTCCAGGCTGAACAGCCCCAACTTTCTCAGCCTATCTTCATACAGGAGGTGCTCCACTCCTCTGATCATCCTCGTGGCCTCCTCAGGATTTGTTCCAACAGTTCCATGTCTTTTTGATGTTGAGGACACCATAACTGCAGACAACACTCCAAGTGAGGTCTCAGGAGAGCAGAGCAGAGGGGCAGGATCACCTCCATGACCTGTGGTCACGCTCCTTTGGATGCAGCCCAGGATAGAGCTGGCTTTCTGGGCTGCGAGTGCACACTGCAGCTGGCTCATGTTCATTTTCTCATCGACCAACACCCCCAAGTCCTTCTCCGCAGGGCTGCTCTGAATCTCTTCTCTGCCCAACCTGGAGCTGTGCCTGGGATTGCTCTGACCCAGGGGTAGGACCTTGCACTTGTCATGGTTTAACTTCATCAGGTTGGCATAAGCCCACCTCACAAGCGTGTCAAGGTCCCTCTGGATGGCATTCCTTCCCTCCACTGACCACAACTCTTTGCGTGCAGCCATCCAGCCAGTTCTTTATCCACCGAGTGGTCCACCTATCAAATTGGTGTCTCTCCAACTTAGAGACAAGGATGTCATGTGGGACAGCGTCAAACGCTTTGCACAAGTGCAGGTAGATGACATCAACTGCTGTACCCCTGTCCAGCAGTTCCGTAGCCCCATCATAGAAGGCCACCAGACTGGTCTGGCAGGATTTCCCCCTAGTGAAGCCATGCTGGCTGTCACCAAGCACCTTGTTGTTTTTCATGTGCCTTAGCATGCCTTCCAGGAGCATCTGCTCCAAGACACTGCCAGGCACAGAGGTGAGGCTGACTGGTCTGTAGTTCCCCGAGTCATTCATTTTTCCCTTCTTGAAAATGGGGGTTATCTTCCCCTTTTTCCATGCATCGGGAACTTCACCTGACTGCCATGATTTTTCCAATATGATGGACAGTGGTTTAGCAACTTCATTTGTCAGCTCCTTCAGGACCCATGGATGGATTTCATCAGGTCCCATGGACTTGTGTACGTTCAGGTCCCTAAGATGGTCTCGAACCAGATCCTCTCCTACAGTGGGCAAAGGTCTTCATTCTCACAGTTCCTGCGACTGCCTTCCAAGACTTGGGGGGGTGGTCAGAGTAGTGCCAGTGATGACTGAGGCAAAGAAGTCACTAAGAACCTCAGCCTTCTCCAAATCCAGGGTAGCCAGTTCTCCCGATAGCTTCTGGAGAGGGCCCACATCGTCCCTAGTCTGTCTTTTATTTGCAGCGCAACTATAGAATCCCTTCCTGTTATCCTTAACATCCCTAGCCAAGTTTAATTCTAAATGGTGCAGGATGCAAACAGTGGGACTGTTATTAATATTAATTGATATTAATTATTATTATAGATATCATTAGTAATAGTCCCATTTAAACAGGACTTGCTAAATCTGATAAGGCAATAATTTGCTCAGCTTGTAAAGGTACTGAACCATCTGACGGGGGATGTATGGACTGCAGATTTCTCTTTTTGCAAAGTGAGCAGTTCTCACCAGCTCCATTTTACATTTTTAGAAAAAGAAAAAACAAAACAGGAAGAAAAGAGGACGATAATTTTCAGAAATAGCAAAAAAAAAACCCCAAACCTGTGGCAGTGGCAAATGTAATAAAGACAGTTCAGTTAAACAGAGCCATCTGAGTCACTGATAAAGTGTGATCAAAGGCTCTGAAGGCCTGTATCCTGGAAACACTGAGAAAGCTTAAATGGACACAGCAGCAACCTTATCTGCAGCAGCAGCTGACATACTGCTGCAGCTCCCAGGCAGACCTTGGCTGTATCAGCAGGAAATACAGAGCAGAAGTATCACAGGAGAAATGACGTTATTCTTTATGCTGGACTGTGTATTCATGCACCCAAGTCTGACACATCTCACTGTGCTTAACTAGTGACACAGAGCACGAGACACCTACAAAATGCTTGTGCATCTTCACCTGACCTTCCCAGGGAGACAGGACTTTGCACAGGAGAGGAATCACTCCTGGAGGGATCATACTCTACCCACGGAGGATGAAGGGAAACTAGACATGGGCTCAGGCATGGATAGCTGCATGGCAGCTGTCTCCCCTGGGAATGATGCCCTGCTCTCTCCAGGGGCCATCAAAAACACAGAGGTTGGTAAAAGCTGAGGAAAGGTTTGGGAAAGCTCAGAGAAGTGGTTAGGAGTCCTTTTTTTACCCTTTAAAACACTAAGAAACCACTGATTTCACCTGAACAACAAAGGCAGGTGCATTAAGCCCTGCATTAAGCCAAGAGGCACAGTAACATCCATTTGGATTTGAGTTCTTGAAACAAACGTGTCTGATGAGATATGTGGGAACCCTAGGAGATCTCGAACTATCTATTTTACAAAGCAAATATCAAGGCAAAATGTGTGGTCAGTAAATACCTACAGGGAGAGAAGCAATCCCAGGCACAGCTCCAGGTTGGGCAGAGAACAGATTCAGAGCAGCCCTGCGGAGAAGGACTTGGGGGTGTTGGTCAATGAGAAAATGAACATGAGCCGGCTGCAGTGTGCACTCGCAGCCCAGAAAGCCAACTGTGTCCTGGGCTGCATCCAAAGGAGCGTGACCAGCAGGTCATGGAGGTGATCCTGCCCCTCTGCTCTTGTGAGACCACATTTGGAGTATTGTGTGCAGTTATGGTGTCCTCAACATAAAAAGGACATGGAACTGTTGGAACAAATCCAGAGGAGGCCACGAGGATGATCAGGGGACTGGAGCACCTCCCGTATGGACATCAGCTGAGAAAGTTGGGGCTGTTCAGCCTGGAGAAGAGAAGGCTGCGTGGAGACCTCAGAGCAGCTTCCAGTATCTGAAGGGGGTCTATAGGGATGCTGGGGATGGACTCTTTGTTAGGGACTGTAGTAGTGATAGGACAAGGGGTAACGGGTTCAAACTGAAACAGGGGAAGTTTAAATTGGATATGAGGAAGAAGTTCTCCACTGTGAGGGTGGTGAGGCACTGGAATGGGTTGCCCAGGGAGGTTGTGAATGCTCCATCCCTGGTGGTGCTCAAGTCCAGGCTGGACAGAGCCTTGGGTGCCATGTTTAGTGTGAGGTGTCCCTGCCCGTGGCAGGGGGATTGGAACTGGATGATCTTAAGGTCCTTTCCAACCCTAACTATTCTATGATTCTATGTTGCCTGATCTAAAAGGTTCTTTATTGTAGCACATGAAGCCAAACCCAATTTCACAGGAGAAATGTAGCATACAGCCAGTTCAAAGTGGTAACTTACAAACACTGCAGTGAATCTACCAGGATTCACTATTTTAATGAGTTGTTCTGATTCTTCTTTTCCCCATGGATTTTTCATTGGGTTTTCTGGTCTTCCTCACAAGTGCACGTACCTCCTGAGTCCTGATTTATTATCATCAATTCCATTCTCCTCCCGCTCAGCACACATTGTCTTTTAGGGCTCTTCTGACTCTGTGTGGTTTTGGCCACAGCATCCTGTTAAACAGCTGTGAGAATTCAGCATTTGGGACATTTCCTAGAATCCTTTCATAACTCTCAGTTACCCTTCATAGTCTTAAGTTTTCTGTACGTTCAGTTTTGCTCATCATTATCTACGATTTTCGGAGAATGCTTTTTCAGCAGCATCATTAGATAAAACCTTCCCCTGGGACTATATCACCTTTCTGCACTAAGCACAGAGCCAGTTCACAGCTGTGCATGGAGGCAAAAACCCTCTGGCTAGAAGCATTTGTGCTAGCTGAGACACTTCATGAATTGGCAGCAAACCATCTGCTATTTCAGGAACAGCAATTAAGTGACTACTACTTGAGACCTACAGAGATAAACTCTGCCAGAAGTCCTTAGGACCATGACGCTACTCCTCTCCAGATGCACAGAAGCATCTTACCCCACATGTTGTGTTCCTTGCTCTGATCTGGTTGTTGGGAAGAGTCCCACCAGCGCCTACGGCTCTGGGTTTCATGATGTCCCCAACATGCCCAGGTGGGAATAACTTTTGGCAGGCACTCCTACTGTGCTGTGCTACACCGAGAGAAAAATGCTGCCAGATGCCATGTGTGTCTGTCGAGAACTGGAAGGCTCCGCTATCTCAGAGCACGTTTTGCACTTAATCTTGGGGTTTTTTTAATCTTTTTACTTGTGCTTTTATAGTGATAATGCAACAGCCCTCACTATGGCTGGGGAAGCCTGGGCCCCCAGTGACAGCATTGCTGGTCTGCCACAGTACCCATCATCAAAAGGGCGATGTCACATCACATACATTAAGTTTCAGCCTTAATCCAGTCCTAAAGATGAATGAGAATTATTAATGCCTTGGCCTACAGCCACTGTTTATTAATTTCTTCTTTTGCTCATGAAGCTGTAGGGGTTTCCAGCAGATCCTAAAGACTGCTAAAGAGCAGCACTTATCACAGGCAATAGAAAATCAATAGATGCAAACACAGCTCAACACAGAGATAAGGACAGCCATTTGCCCCATTGTGGTTGGAGCCCTAGAGATCCTCCACACTGTCAGATCCACACAGGCTGAGTTGTGCATTCCTCAGCTGCCAGGTGACCTGGTTTCAGGGGGGGAGCAGAGTGGGGCTATTGTCCATGTTCTCATGGATGGGGCTTACACCCGGTACTACTCCCTCGACCTCCCCAAATGCTGGGGTGAGCTTAGAGCCTCCCTGTTCTGTTTTCAGCTGAACTATTACTCAGGATCCCCATGAGAACTGGATTTTTGCACGGAGCACAATGCTGGGAGTGTTTGCACACACGTGGGGAAAGGGAGCCTTGGGCAACGCAGGTCTCCAGACTGGATTCAGATTGCATTAGGAGGCTGTCACTTCATCAGTCTGGAGATGTGCACCAGCACAGCCTGGGGTAGCAAGGAGGTTCCTCTTCACAGTCACAGCGGGCTGAGCAGGTCAGAGGAGAGCCGATTACACTATGCTCTCGTTCAAATACATACTGTTCCACCTGAAGCATAAGTGTGTTGGTTGGATTCTGCCTCGTGTGCATATACATCTGCAGTTTTAATTAAAGGGCTTTGGTGTTGCATACATATGCAATGGAGTGTGAACACGTCATGCTCAAACACAGTAATGCTGCTGACGATTCATGCCTCCATCACAGCTCAACATGGTGAGAGCATCAGTTGGATTTTTCTTCCCTACCCCAGGGCGGAATGGGCTGGGAGGAGCCCAGCATGTCACTCTTTTTGTAAAGCAAAATTTCTCTGCCATTTATGTAGAAAAAGGACATGGGTGTCAAAAATTGCAGCAGATGAGGAAACTGGGGCCGGAGCCTTCAGTCAGATAAGGAGAAAAGAGAGAAAAATCTTTCTTACTTTGATTTTGTCTTTTATAAGCTCCTTCCAGCTCCTGGTTCTTGACCCCACACAGTGATACATGTCATGGGAACAGGAGGAAAATATTCCAGAAGGATAAGGAAATAAACCAAGACATTCAGACTAAATAAGAGCCAGAGTCCTCTATGTGTCATCGACCCCACATGAAACCTGCAGATGCCTAACAACCTCCTGGGGCAGCTGAAGAGAGGCAGCCGATGTGTCGTTTTACATGGGGTGGGGTAAGGGGCTGAACACAAAATGCCAAGTGACTTGTTGGGGTGTGGGTATGTTGAGGGATGAAATGTCTGCATCCAGAGAGAGAGGAAATTCTCAAAGTCAGAACAAGCAAAACAATCTGGAAGTGGTTTGAATATTGACTAATACAATGCTAGACTAGAGACATGTGAAATAATGAGACAGCAGCCAAAATAACCACAGCGACCACAACGATGAAGGAGACTAAAACAAAGGCACCAAACAGCATCTAGGGCAAGTGTGGGAGACTGCAGCAGGCTCTGCAGATGCTGGAGAGGATCTGGCACATCATCAAGTCACAGTGACCCTACGCCAACTCTGATCGCACACAAACTCCCCAGTGCTGCTCTGCTCCCAGCATTATAAAAGGAACCTCTCTATGCGGAGCTGGAAGAGCCAGTGTAAAAGCAGCAGCAGATAAAAAGTCACCCCCAGTTGCTCACAGCAGATGCCCTGAGCACGAGGCTTCGAGCAGAGGCAGTCGCTGGTGCTTCACTGTGCACAGCAGACATTATGTTTTTCTCTACAAAGCTGCTACCACCCACCTCTGGCTCCCCTTTGACATCACTGCTTGGCAACCACTGGAAAGAGTCACAAGTAAAGGCTCACTGAGACCAGGTCTGAGCATTTGGCGACTAGGTGCAGCGCCTTCCAGCAATACACAGTGGTGTCCACCTACACAAGTGCCAAACAGAGCCCGGCGGCTGGTGGCATCCTTGCCCTGAGAACCCCATGCCAAGGAGGATGTTACCTGGGCTCTGGAGCTCTTGATCAGAAATGGATTGATACTTTCAAAGCCTCTCAGCATGCTTCTCCCATCTGTCAGGTATCAAAAAATGCTTGGTACCTGCAACAGACAAGTTACCTCTTTTGACAAGCTCTACATTTGCCTTGTATTTGAATTCAATACCACATTTTCATGTACTGTAGGCAAGCAGAGGAGTTGGCGGGACAGCTTGCCTCCTCATCACATCACAGAGCTCAAGAATTACCTTCCTGCCTTCTTCATGCTGCTTTAAGAAAAATGCCCCATCCTGCACTGGAATCAAAGCTGAGGAAGATGTTTTCCTTCTTTGCCTCAGTGTCCCATGCTGCTACTTGTACTGTCCTCAGAAGCAGCTTTTCCTGTCACATTTGATTTCACAAACACTATGCAGGCATCTCTCCAGCAAGTCACAAACTTGGCAGCATCCTGCAGTCAGAAAAAGCAGCCGCAGCTCAGTGGTGCCTTTGTAATATTTGTTGGACATGGAGGTATTCCACGTCCTCCACCCCTCCATCCCACCTCTGTCAGGCAAGGGCTTCAGGGACCATGGCTGTCACCATCACTTCTCTTCTCCCCCCATAACATGTGCTATCATCAAGGTGCTGCCTGGAGCTGAACCACTCATGAGTTGGCTGAATGCCACAGGATCCAAACTTCAGGAACGCCTAGACCAGCTGAAGTTTCCCAACTGTCCTGCCATGAGGCCAGCATTTTGTGTGTCACTGCTGACGACTTTGTTCCCAGTTCTCATTGGGTTTTATCTGTAATCTCCAGCATTGCACCTTTCGAGGAAAGGGGCCTTGGCCCCCTCAAGGATACTGCAGTATTGATGAAGACATTGCTTCAATGTTGAGAACAGTACAAAAACTAGAGTATTAGAGGGGGAATGTGAACCCAGAGGGAAAACTCCTGCTTAGTGCTGTGGGCTCCTGGCTTGTCCGTCTCAGAAAGGCCACATGTACAGAGATTACTGAATGCAAAGAACACAAAGTCCTCTCACTCAGGAGGTCCCTGGAAGTGGGCAGGGGGAATCCTACTGTATATTAGCTATTCTCATACTCCTCCACAACATCTGCTTTTGGTCACTGCTGCAGCTAGGATGCTGTGGAGACAGGCACCCTGGTCTGACCTACAGCGCCCCTTCCCCTGGTCCTTTTCTTCTCCCGCATCACTTCAGTCTGCCTCCCTCTGCTTCTCAACCATTAATTTTACTCAGATACTTAGCACACGGAGAAAGCTCTTTTCACACCTTCCTTCCACACTGTCACGGCAAGCTTCATCCTACACTTGCTCTTCTAACCTCTTCATCTGGCCATCACAAACCTTACCCTTCAAGAGCAGCTCTATTCTCTCCACCCTCTTCTGACATGCTTGTGCTGAAGACTGGGACAGTAATAACGTCCCCTCAGCTCCTGCTGGTGTTTTCACTCCTGTCCATCCTGCTGCCTTTGCTCATCTCTGGTTGGGCGTGCTCTCTTCAGCACTCTGCTTCTGCTTGTGTTATGCTGAGGAACTCCATGCTACAGGATGTAATGGAACCAAAAAGCCCTTGAGGGTTCATAAAGCAGCAACTAGTCCCTCAAGGTCACGCATACAGGGACAGGGATCCACTCCTAGCTCAGCAAGGCTCTGAGCCAAAACTTGGAATGCTGGGAGAATCCTCTGGCCTGCATCAGTCCCTATCTTCCTCCCTGGAAGCCCATTTCTACATAGCATATGGGGCATGTAAACTTTACTGTCACCCAGTAGAGCTCATCTTCTTGAGCTCTTGTATTGTCCTCTCCCAAACACCTACCCAAGCCACACTGGACTAACAGTGCACATGTGACAAGTGCCACACTACAAGTGGGCTAAGTACCCAAAAGCATAAACCCACAAAATTTATTGTCCAGGAACATCTACAAAGGTGGGAAAGGCATCCCTGGTACAACACACCTAATAAGATCAGCTTCAAATATTCTCAACTGCCCATGAATCATCTTGTTCATCAGGTGTAGGCAGCTTTAACCTGAACATTCTTCCTACCGTTACAGCCACACTGGCTTGGATACGTCCATGTTGGCATAAAAATTATAGTGTGTTGTATGTTTCTGCACCCCATTTGACACAGGGTATACGCCATGCTCCTAACATTCGAGCCAGCTCCTTCATAAGAGCACGCCTTTGACTGCTGCCAACCTTCCTGGCCAAAAGCCTGGCTCAGCCATTCAGATGTTTTTCCATGGATCCCTACAAACCGAAGACAGGAGCTCATGGACCCAGTAGCATAGAAAACTGGTTATTTTTGTGACTTTCTTCCTGGAAGAACTCAATAAGGTTTGGAAGTGCTAAAATGAAAGCTTCTCAGCTTCCTCACCCCCATCACAAGAGCAGCTTGGGGAGCTGCCATAGCTACTGACAGCCCTCAACTACTACAGCTACTGAGCCACCTTTATTCTGCCTTGGAGGGAGCTGAAAGAACAGGCAGGCAAGCAGCCTGTGTGGGGGTGCCAGCCCAGCCTTAGCAGAGAAGTCAGCAACCTCCCAGCGTATCTCAAAAGCTGGGACAGAGCAGAAGTGAAGGAAAAAGGCAGCATCCAGACCCCAAAAAGGCTACACCTGCACCGGTGTTTGGATGCCAGTGCAGCAATGCACAGCTAGTCCCATGGCCTGTGTTCAACTTCGGTTTAGACTTCCCACTGAAATAAAGCAGCATTTGATAGATCTGTGGCCACAGCAGTGACTGCAAAAATCCTGAGCTAGAGACACTTGCGTTCTGATGCAGCACAAATGTAATGGCCTTGGGCAGGAAAGTCAAGCCCAGCTTATAATCACAAAGGAAGGAAAAGAGCTGTTCTGCTAGATCTGCATCAGGAACTGGGTGAAACAAGAATTATGGCACAAATGGGAACCAGGGAGAGTGACTCTTCATTGAGAGGTCTCTGCCTTATGACTTCAACCAGATGTAAAAACCTGGGATCCCACACTGCGCAACAGCACGGCTTAACCGAAAGGGTAAGGCATGGGCTCATCTCACCCACACGTCAGCCTTCAGCACGCTCCTGGAGGTGGGCAGAGCTACAAGGTGAAGCCAAGCAAACCCAGCATCTGAGTCTGCTGGTAAATCCTATGATCCTGAAGCTGACCCCAGCTGACCTGCTCCTGTCCTTGGCGTTTTCAATCCCAAGAGGACTGTGCATGGCTAGACAACTCAAACACATGGCCTGGGGCCGGGCCCAGAGAGCTCCATGCTCACTTCCATGTTGGTCAGCATCTGCTGTTTCAGAAGGGCTTTGACTCCACGCTTGCCCAGAGGCAGAGGCTCTGCAAAGAGGCAGCCACACGTGATTGCACTGAGGGAGTGTTCTGCTCTCATGTCACAACCCGACACAGAGATGTCAACAGATTATTTAACAACCACATTTGGTTTGGTTTTGTTTTCTAAGTAGGTAGTTCTGTACCAGCCTCAATGAACGAGACCCTGCTCAACAGCAACAGCAACACATAACCCTGCTAACTAGCCTGAGCTCTGATAAAGGTGACTGATCCCAGCTTAGGAGGGTTCCCACCAAGCTGAAGGCGGAGTCTGAAGCATGAAGAACAGAAGTGTGTGCAAATGGCAAAAGAACTGGGATACTGAAATCCATAGCTGTGCTGGTAATTACTTTAACCCTTGCTAAACTGGGTAAAGTCACACTGAAGAGCTGAAGAAGCAGCAGACCTAAGGTATCTAGACTTTTCACTGCCTCACACATGGATTCCAATAAGGAAACACATGGCTCCACGAAACCACAAGTGGCTGAAATTGTCCCCTGATTCCGTGTAAAAATGAGAAGCCTTTTCAGCAATAAAGAGATGGTGAGAACTCCTATGGGAGGTCAGACAAAGGCCTGCGTAGCCCAAAATCCGTCACTGAACACCGCTAGTCATGGTTTTTGGGAAGAATGTAATAAACATGACAGATAGTGATCTTTCCTCCCCTATGTTATCTTAGCACAACCCCTCCATTGGGCTTGTTGAGCAGCATAGGTAATGGAGCAGAAAGGAGTCCAAGACAACACAGATGCCACCAAGCTGAGAGCAATGGCAAGCCCCAAACAATACTGACACACAGGGAACATACTTCAGAATCCAGACCAAAACTGACCCCAGGCCAAGTCCTGCAGAACAGGCCAGTGAACCACTACACAGAGAATGGGGGTCTCACAGCAGAAAGCAAATACAGAGGCATAAGAATGAGCGTCCACCTACCTACAAGGCCATCTTTAATGAAAAAGGCAAGTCATGCTCTGGACACTGTAAGGGAAGAGGTGTACATAGAGCAGAAGTGGTTCTTCCGAGGACTTTGGGGCCTGCAGTGCCAACATCATGGGTAGCCAAGGGGCTGCTGAACGCTGAAGGCAGCCCTTTGGCATCCCTCCCAGCTCTCTGACACTGGGAAATCCAACTGCCTGACCTCAAGGTCCCACTCAGCCCTACCTCTATATGGTTTGAGGAAAGAACCGGCTTAGCTGCCTGACTGGTCCATCTCCTTGGACACTACCAGTGTCACCAAAATTGAGCCTCCCAAAGCTCTGCATTTGCTATAAAAGGGCCCAGGCATACTCCAAAGATAAAAGAAGCAAGCGGGCAGCACTGTCAGCTAATCCTGTCTTCAGCTCTGAGCCCCTCACTACAAGAGAGACATTGAGGCGCTGGAGCGGGGCCAGAGGAGGGCACTGGAGCTGGAGCAGGGCCTGGAGCACAGTGTGATGGGAACGGCTGAGGGACCTGGGAGGTTCAGATGGAGAAGAGAAGGCTCAGGGGGGACCTGATCGCTGCCTACAACTGCCTGAGAGGAGGATGGAGCCAGGAGGGGGCTGCGCTCTGCTCCCAAAGAACAAGGGATGGGACAAGAGGAACGGCCTGAAGCTGCACCAGGGGAGCTTTAGATGGAGCTGAGGAACAATTACCTCCCCAAAGGGTGCTCAGGCATTGGAACTGCCCAGGGCAGGGCTGGAGCCACGTCCCTGGAAGTGACATGGTTTAGTGGTGGACTTGGAAGTCCTGAGGAAATGGTTGGACGTGATGATCTTAAAGGTCTAATCCTTCACCCTGATCCCAGGTTGCTGCCTAAGGGCAGGTGGATGAATGGGCCCTGGAGCTGCTATCATCCTGCTGACCAAAGACAGCACTTAGGGGTCCACCTCTATCAATGCGTGAGCCTTGCTTAGGTCTGTCCTCTGCACCAAGGCCAACTAGAATGGAACAAGCCGCCCTTGCCCTCTTAAACCTGCTCTGCCTCTAAATGGAACAGTCCTTGCTAGCTCATGAGCCATCCCCAGGAGTTGTCTAGGAAGGTCCAGGCCAAGCTGTACCAAGAACCATACAAACCTGAAGCTGCACTGATGATGGCGATCCATGGCTCAGGACTGTCCTTTAGGATTCCTTAGCACCAAGAAAGGGAAATCTTTTGGGAACAGCTTAAACAACCAGCCAGCTCTTAGCTCCGCTCCGGGAAAGGCGCCCTGTCCTCTCTGCATGCTTCACCCTGCACTTCCTTCCGCTCCGTGCACGCAGGAACTCGTCCTGAGCAGGCCCGGCAGCACAAGGAAATAAACTGGGACCTGAATTCAAAATGATCACTCAGATTCAAATAAATGTCTAAATCTGAACTTTTCATGAATCTTTACTAAGCGCTCTTTAACTTAATGACCCTCAGCACACATCTAGGACTAATTACTCTGATAAAAGTCAATATTCGAGTATAGGTGTAGCTTTAACTGCTCCTTTCCAGGTCCACTTTATAAACCATCAGCATTTCTAGCCACCCACTGAACAGAACAACCCTGCCACTGGAAGAAACACACTTGTCAAAACACCCAAAATCAGTCAGAGTTTCACCCCAAGGGTCTGGAAGGTTCTTGCTGGGGGGACCCCTCTTCAGGGTACGCTCCTGCTGCTGCTTCCCTTGGCTTGGCTGCAAGAAGCTGACATCTGAAGCCTCCCCGATGAAAATGCAAGCATTTGTTAGAGAGGGGAAGAGATGAGATGAGACCATTCCTAAGGACCCTTCTAACCCTTACCATTCCATGATTTATGACTAGCAGCATCCCTCTGCTCAGCCAGCTGGGGAACAGCAGGGATTAACGCCACTGGTGGGAAGAGCCCAGGAGGAATCGGTCAGCCGTTTGAGATGCCTCTGGTATGAAGGCTGGTGGCTTGGGTTACACCATGCAGCCCCTGCACCAGCAGCATCATCCCTGAGGTAACTGCAGGCTGGCTGGCTAACCCACTGCGAGTACTCTCCAAAGCCTCCCAACACAAACTCTCCCTGTCCCCTGGCTGGGCCACAAATATTCACTGTGATCTCACACTCCCTTATAACAACAGGCGTTATTTTGCCCCTCCGAGCTCCCACCCTGCAGCGTCAAAACACATCATTTTTGTTCACTGGCAAGCACAAAGTCAACTGAAAGGAGGTATTCAGGAGCTTATGTCACTCTCTTAAATGTGATTTTTTCAATGAAGACAGATGGGTGGATCGGAAGACTCTAACAGGAGTCTTTTGTGTGCAGTTATTGCTGACAATAGCCTCAGGTATCAAAAAAGTAAATAAAACAACACTGACACTGATCACAGCCTGGATCTTTTAAGGAGCTCGCCTTTGTGAGAGCACACTTGTAGCTGTGGGGACTTAAACACTCGGTACCCTCTGTCAGTTAGAGGCCCAAGGTCTGATGACTGGCCAGGGAATCTAGTAGCCGCTATTGCTATTCTCCTTAATGTAGAAAGAGATGGGAGAGGGATACCTGGTTTCTGGACCCTTCTCCCGGAAATAGGATGGAGTTATTCCCCATTTGCTTGCATAAAGTGACTCCTTTAACCAGGGTGGGCACTGACACAGAAGAATAGCCATAACATCCAAGGGAGAAGATCATTCTGAGCATCCAGCTGCCTCCTTCATTACGCAGCTAAGAAGATGTTTGGGGACTAAGTAGGGTGGGACAGGATTTCCATCAGGAAGGCGCTGATTCGTACTTCTCTCACAGACACGACTGAATCAGCGAATGGTCTGGGTTGGAAAGAACTTTAAGATCATCCAGCTCCAACCCCTGCCATGGACAGGATCACCTTCCATTAGAGCAGCTTGCTCCAACTGGAACAGGGGCAAGCTCCAGAGCCCCTGCAATACATTGATGACATTATTGTGTTTGGGTAACATGGTTTAGTGTGAGGTGTCCCTGCCCATGGTAGGGGGGCTGGGAACTAGATGATCTTAAGGTCGTTTCCAACCCTAGCTATTACAGGATTCTATGATACAGTGGAAGAAGTCTTTGAGAAAGGGAGGAAAATAATCCAAATCCTGCTAAAAGCCTGTTTTGCCAAAAAGCAGAGTGAGGTCAAGGAACCTGAATAGAAGATTCAATTTTGGGGAATAAAATGGCAAGATGGATGTTGCCAGATCCCCACAGATGTGACCAACAAGATAACAGCAATGTCTCCACTAAGAAATAAGAAAGAAGCACAAACTTTTTTGGGTGTTGTGGGGTTCTGGAGAGCGCACATCCCAAATTACAGTTTGACTGTAAGCCCTCTCTATCACGTGACCCGGAAGAAGAATGGTTTTAAATGGGCCCCTGAGCAACAACAAGCCTTTGAGCAAATTAAACGAGAGATAGTTCATGCAGTAGCCCTCGGACCAGTCCGGACCGGGCCAGATGTAAAAAATGTACTCTATACTGCAGCCGGGGAGAACGTCCTACCTGGAGCCTCTGGCAGAAAGCTCCAGGGGTGACTCGAGGTCGACCCCTCGGCTTTTGGAGTCAGGAATACAGAGGATCTGAAACTGGCTATACTCTCACTGAAAAAGGGATACTGGCAGCATACAAAGGGGTTCAAGCTGCTTCAGAAGTGCTTGGTAATGAACAACAACTCCTACTGACACCCTGATTTTTGCTTTGCCTCAGTCTTCAATGTGCATGGTGGACCTGGGGCTCCCCGGTCCTGAGTCAGAAGACCAGGGCTGCAGGAACCGTGACTTTCCATTGATGGACAGAGCAGTGCATGGGAGCAGTCCTTGGGGCCGGGGCTGGACGTGGGCGTACTGTGGGGAGCCCCACAGTGCCCCGCCCCACCTGGGCCCCCGCGTTCCAGAACTGAGGTCACCGCGGTGTTTCCGTTCTAAACCGTTGCTGGCCCGGCAACGGCCCCAGTGCCTGCGGAGACGGTGCTGTGTGCAGCAGCACCAGCGGCACTGGGGGTGCTTTTCCCTCGTGGAGGAGCACTCCTGTCTTTATTTTTGCAAGCTTTCTGTTTACCGGCCCTCTCCCGGCCCTGCGAGGATGGGCCAGTGGCTCTGCTGCTGCGGGTCCAGGTGGGTTCCCCCCACGGCTCGGGGACACGCCGGCACACCTGCAGCCCAAAGCAGCCGCCTTGCTCATGCCCGATGGCATCTGCCCTGCAGGGATGACCCTGAGCCCGAGCAGCAGCAGTGCACGCCTGACCAGGCATCACTGGAGCCGCTGCTGCGGGAGCGTGTGCGGGTGAGCCAGGGCCGTAGCCAGGGGAAGAAGAGGGACCTCCTCCTCTTCAGGGACAACGTGGTCATCGCCAAGACCAAGTAAGACTGACAGAGCCCAAATGCCTTTCCTCCCAAGCCCTGGCCTTGGCACCAGGGTACCAGAACAGGAACAGCCAAGGAGCAGGCGCAGGACCCCGGCACCCTGCTGCTGGGTGCACCCATGGCTGTGCCCATAGCAGCTGAGCACTAGAGGGGAGCCAGTGGGCTCGGGCACCTCCAGGTCACTCCCTGCTGCTCCTCTCTGCAGACGTGGCAGCACCCCGAGCCCGCTGCTCTGCCTGGCCCTGGGCCTGCTCCAGGTGCTGAGCAGCGGGAAGGGCTCCGACGGGGATGCCACTGAGGAGGAGGAGGAGGAAGGGAAGGCCGGCAGGTCCCTGGTCTTCCTCTGGCCCTGCGGCTCCTGTGTCGTCACCTTCTGGTGAGTCCCGGTGCAGCGTCCCACGAGAGGGGTGGCAGCACCTCTGTCCTGCCCCTCGGGGCATCCTGCGCTGGGGCACAGCGGGCACTCAGGCTGCTTCTGCTCTCTCTTGGCAGCTCCCGGGCAGTGAAGGAGCTCTGGCTCAGCGCCCTCCTTGGGTAAGCCCTACCTGGCACTGAAGCACAGGGCACAGAGCAGACTGTGCTCCCATCATGGGGGGGTGCTCCACACCTGACGCACAAACGATAACGGAACACCTCTGCTGGGGCTTGGCAGAGGTGCCCCAGAGGTTGCAGGCAGAGGCGCTCCCACAGCTGCAGGCAGAGGAGTCCCCACTGCTGGGCAGCCACAGCCGCCGGAGCTGCTTCCTCCGGCTGTGTCAATCCAACTCCTGCCCAGCCCCATCCTCACCACTCCCGCTGCTCCCGCTCCACTCCTCCACTGCCGCGGGGGGGTACCAGCCCTTCCGGGCAGCATGGAAGTGCTCCCCAGGCTGGCAGCAGAGGGAGGAGCTGCCTTGGGTCTCACGCAGCTTTTTCTCTGCCCCTTCCCCACGCACAGACCGCCGGAAGGAGCGCAGGGGGCCCGGTGTGACCCGGCTGCCATCCATCCGGATGGTGCTGAAGGAGCTGAGGGGCCGCAATGCTGTGAGTGTCCCTCCTCCTGCCCCTGCTCTCCCCCAGGGGCTGCCCCAGCTCAGCATCAGCTGCATCGCTCCTCACCTTCTGCTCTTTTTCCTTGCCCAGGCGACGACGCTGGATGCCAACAGCCTGGAGAGGTTGCTCCAGCGCCAGGCTCAGGTCAGGGTCACTTGAGGCGCAATCCCCACCTCTCATACACGGCCAGGGGCTGATGCAGCTCGCTGGGGACCCTTTCTGCTGAGGGGCTGCTTGCTGAGTGCAGCCCATTTCTTGCAGGCTGGCGCCCAGCAGCTGCCACCTCCTGGCTCTTCCGGCAGACGTGGCCACGTGGATGGTGAGTTTGCAGAGGACAGGGGCAGGATGGCCCTTCTCTCCTGCTCTTGCAGGCGCGCATGCCCGCTGTGATGGGGCTGCCGTTGCCCTTCACACAGGGCACGTCCATCCCCATCGCTCAGCAGCAGGAGAGAGAGCTGAGCCCGGGGGCCCCTCAGTCCCAAAAAATACCGCCTCTCCCATGGCATGGACAGTGGTGGGACAGCACGGAGGGAGTCTGGGAGCTCTCTCCACGTGCCTCTCCTCCACGGCTCTTTGCTCTGATTCCCTTGGCAGCAGGCAGGTCCCGCCGGAGCAGGATGAGGCTGCCTGGCCGTTTGCACGGTCCGGGACCTCAGCTGCACCGGAGGTGCCGGGGCCATCAGGCTCTGCTTGCCCGGGAGCTCTGTTTGGCCGCCCCCTGGGAGAGCTCTGCAGCCACGATGGCATGCTGCCCCAGCCCATTCAGGTAAGCCAGCCTGGCCAGGGGGTACCAACACATCCCATCCCATCCCATCCCATCCCATCCCATCCCATCCATCCCATCCCATCCCCATCCCATCCCTCTCTTTGTCCCTTCCCATTCCCTCCCATCCCATCCTGCTGGCTCCACCAGACAGGGGCTGTCCCAAGCACCTACCTCAGGGCCCGTATCCAGCCCAGCAACTCTCCTCCTCTGTGCCCTCAGGACCTGCTGGCGCTGCTCAGTGAGCACGGGCCGTCCACGGAGGGGATCTTCCGGCTGTCAGCCAGCGAGCGTGCCACCCGCGAGGTCAGGGAGGCACTCGACAGCGGGCTGGAGGTCCACCTCGAAAGCCAGCCCGTGCTGCTGCTGGCCGTCCTCTTGAAGGTGAGCCCTGCTGACCTGGAGCCTGCAGCTCCCGGCTCTCTTGGTGCTGACGGGCACCTGCGGGAGCACCAGCAGAAACCCAGCCGCCTGCTCATGAGCCAGAGGGCGGGGGATGCTGCGGGTGCTCCTGGGGGCCAGCGGCCAAAACCTCACGCGGAGCCCTTGGCCCCGCAGGACCTGCTCCGGAAGATCCCCTCCAAGCTCCTCGATGGCCGGCTCTACGAGGAGTGGATGAGCGCCATGCAGAAGACCAGCAGGCAGGAGAGGCTGGCAGCACTCAGGGAGTAAGTGCGGCAGCAGCCTGCGGGGACCGGCACAGGCTGGCACTCGCCTGCAAAGCAATGGCCTGCCTGAAATAGCCATGCTTCCTGCAAGCCGCCTCGGGCTTCTGTGGTGTTTTGGTGTTGGGGGAAAAGGGCACAGGGAAGCATTTCTCTCCATGGAGCACTTCCCACGGGGACTGGGGCTTGCTCCAACAGGGGCCTCTGTGAGAAGGGCAGGGATGAAGGGAGGTGGCTGTGTCTCAGTGAAGGCAGTCCCTCTGCTGTAGAGCAGGTGGTGGCCTTGGGTGAGATCAGCCTGGGAGACCTGTGTTGTCAACACCGACTTCATTAACGCTGTGCTCCCGCTCCCTCAGGGTGGCCAGCAGGTTACCCGAGGCCAACCTGCTCCTGCTGCGGCAGTTGCTGTTGCTGCTTAGGAGCATCAGTCATGAACGTGGCCACAACAAAGATGACGGCCGGGAACCTGGCCATCTGCGTGGGGCCAAACCTCCTGAGCCCACCCCAGGAGCTGCCCCTGGATGCCCTGGCTCAGGAGACGGGCAAGGTACGCTGCGTTCGCCGCCAGGCTACAGCCTCCCCAGCCCGCCCCAGCTTTGCTGTTCCCAGGGTCCTGGCTGCCTCCTCCCATCAGCAAAGCCGTGGGGCAGCAGCCGGGAAGGGCAGCCCCAGGGCTGCAGCTTCCTGCACAGAAGCGTGGGTCAGGCTGGGAAAGGCTGTTGGAGCCCTCTCAGGCCCCTCGGTGAAAGCAGTGCTTTGCTGTGTGCAGGTGACCCAGCTCGTGCAGCTCCTCATTGAAGAGCAGGAGGCACTCCTTGGGCAGGAGGAGGCCGGGCTGGGCAGCGAGGGGGACGAGGAGCCTCCAGCGCCGCCCGCAGAGGCAGAAACAGCCGAGGTTTGTGAAGTGCACAAAGAGCGTGACAACAAAAGCCTTCCCCTTCGGAAGGTGGGGCTGCTGCCGCAGGGACAAGCACGGTCAGCCACCGGCCTGCAGCTCTGCCAAAGCTCCAAGCAAGGCGGATGCAGGTTGAGCATCCTGCTTTGTGCGGTGATCTCGCAGCTGGCTCAGCTGAGCTGAGCAAAGCCATCCAAGGGCTGTGCCTTTCAGAGCTCGGGGAGCAATTGGGCAGGGAGGTGCTTGCTCCCTGCTAACTTACACCTTCCCATTGCAGGTGCCTCCTGTCGCTCCTGAGAGCGAGCAACAGAACAGCTTTGGCGGGGAGGAAAGGTAAAAGTACCTAGCTTTGCTTGGTTCAAGGTAATCGTGGCTTCAGCTGTCTAACAATCCTGTTGAATGGAAAGGTTGCCCGGCTCCGCAAGAGGGAACCGAAAGCGGCGAGCAGCCTCTGAAGAGGGGAGCGATGGGCCACCCTGCAGGAAGAAGAGCAGGCTGTCCACCGAGCCCTTCTCAGGGATGGGCAACTGAAAGCAGGGGAAGAAGGAGGAGCACGGGTATGTAGCAGACCCTTCTTTTCCATCTTTCTAAGTTCTGAGGATAGGAAATACTCCTGAGGTGCAGAGGATGGTCCTAGAAAGGGGGCATGCAGACGTCCTCGGGAGCATGTATGTCAGCAGAAAACATACCACCGCAGCATTGGCAGGTTTCATTTTGCCCCTGTAGAAGCCCAGTTTGTGTAAGTCTGGTTTCAGTACAGCAAAGTGAGGGATGCTGCTGCTTGGGTTTTGGAAAGGACCATGCCAGAGCTCCCCAGGGCTCCCTGCCAAGCCCCTGCTCCCTGGTGAGGGGCACTGCACATCCCTGTCAACTTGCCATGCTCTGAGCATGTCAATCACGTAGGTTGAGAAGGGACCAAAGCAAACTGCAGTTGCCAGGAAGGAGCCTCTCCCCTGGGCTAGGAATGACCCCTTTGACAGCACACGTCCAAAAAACCCAGGAGAGCCAGTCCTGCCTGTTCCTGCCCTCACGGTTCATCTGCGCTTTCTGACTCTGCCCTCCTAGGTGCCCGTGTACTGCTTGGGCTCCCCAGAGGAGCTCTGCCGCCCGGCCTTCGAGTTCCACCCTGCGGCCCCAGCACCACCCCGGTGGCGGCGAGGACAGAGAGCACACGGTGTCCTGCTCTGCGTGGAAGGTGCCACCAACCCACCTGGAGCCAGAGCAGCACCCGTCGGGCCCATGCCAGCCCTCGCAGGAGACCTTGCTGGCTCACTGGTCAGCTCTGCCGGCAAATGCCCACCTGTGGGCACGTCTCCCCGAGTGCGGAGCTGGACTTTGAATGCCATCTGACGGCATTTATTGCTGTGTTTTTACTACGACTGTTACTGCATTTGTTACTTTTTGTTTTTTATGCCTATGTTTTTTAGAAACTAATGTTAGGATTACTTTAGGATATATTTAGGATATAGGGTATTTAGTGTTCTAAGATAGTAGTAGTTATTTCGCGTTGTTTTGATACACACTTCGTAGTTTTGTAGATTATAGGGTAGTTAGTAGGTAGTTAGGGTTGGAAAGGACTTCGATCAATTTCATGTTAGCTCACAAGACTTGTCTTGGAGTGGCTTTACAGCGCTGTTAGTAACAAAGCAGAAAGAATTACAGAAGTTGCATCTGTCTCTCTGCCTTGCCATCTGCACCCTGCAGAATGCAGAAAAAGAAAGTATTCTGCCAAACAGAAGAGAAAGTATGCCGGGAGAGTCTCTGGCTTGGGCAAGAAATGAGAGAAAGACATTTATGAATGCAGAGGAACTACTACTGCACCTTGAAAAAGATTCAGATATGCTCCAGATGAGTACTGGCCTGCGCTTGGAATACAGCTGCATTATCTTAGACACCTGTGAAGGTCCAGAGGAGAAAATTGTCTCTAAGAGAAAATGCAGGCGGGCAGGCAGGCAGCAGAAAGGAGCATGGAATTGAACCACTGTGTTTTCACTGACAACTGCTCATTCCGGGCAGGGAGATGCTGAAACAGAACCAAAAAGCAACAATAAGAAAACAAAATTTTAAGAAAACCCTCACAAAACCAAACAAAAATCCCAACAACAACAACAAAAAAAAAAGAAAAAAAAAAACTTGTGAAGAAACAAACACCCCCAAACCCAACCAAACAAAAACCCCCAACCCGAAATCCCATTTGGGAAAAAGAAAAAAAAGAAAAAATCCCTCAGATCCCTCTGCATGGGAGAGGGAGTCAGATCAGCTCTCAAGATCTTAGTGTGATCTACCATAGATGTCCAGTGTCTACTGTGATACTTTATAAACAGAAGGCTGTCTAAATGCCATTGGAAATGATAGCAGGCATCCCAGTTTGTCGCCTGCAGACAAAACTGTCTCACATCTGGGTACCAACTGAGCGATTTGTCTGTAATGGGGCTGAGTGACTGATGCGTGCGCATTCTCCTTGCATTTGCTGGAATAGGTTGCGCAGAGTGCCTGCAGTTCTCAGCATTTCTTCATATGTGCTATGCTTTCTGAATGTTCTTACCCTTTCTACACAGAAATAAAGTGCAAAATCAATATCAGGCCAGTCTCTGGGTTTGGATGAGCCCCTTCCCCTTCTAGTCCTCTCTCCACCTCTGGGTTGCATTTCTCTCTCTCTGCACACAATATTCCAAGTGACGTCTCTTACCTTAGTTACCACAATCTTCTTATCTCGGCCCATTGGATTTACATTCTTTTGATTCTCCACCCCATCCCTCCAGGACTGGGGGCTGGGGAAGAAGTGGCGGAGTGAGCGAGTGGGTGCATGGATCCGAGTTACCAGCTGGTCTTAAACCACGACAGTGAGTAAATCAGATGCAGCGCAGTGTCGAAAATAGACAGACGCCTCTAAAAGAGCATCCCTTTGCATCCTTAAGATGGGATCACTGAAGACATGAACACTGAATTGCCCTTTATCAATGCCATTCAGGTACCATGAGGAACCTGAAAACACCACTTATATCAGGTGCCTAATGTTTACATGCCTATGCTTATTAATCTTTTCTGCTATCTGTTAGATAGTGAGAATAATAACATTATCTGAGGAGGGACAATATGTTAGAAACTCTGGAGTGCCCTGAAATTACAGTAGTCAAAGTCAATACTTCTTAAGAAACAAAAATGGTTTTGGAGAGCAACTGGGTGAAATACAATGAAATACTGTGCATTTCATAATGCTACCATGTCTGACATTTTGCCCATTACACACCACAAAAGCGCAAACACAAGTAAACTGTTCAATATGGAATAGGATCATTTACCTACCAACAGGGATCTTGTCATAAATACTTTTGCAAGATATATATATACACATATGGGTAATAAAATATATGCATCCACATGCATATACATTTTTTTTAAATCTTACTTTATAAATGAAAAAGCTGTATGGAAGTGAGGCAGGTTAATTGTGTTGCCTGATTTCTGGTGTTCACACATCCCTCTAGCTTAACAGATCCACTCAACTGTTAGGAAGGAAATATCATCTCAGCATTAATAGTATCTCAGACGAACATCATATCGAAATGAAATCAACAACAAACTGTACGTCAGGGACTTGATAAACAGAAACAGCATAATGGTTGCAAGGTCAGAGCTGAAGCCTGTCTAGGCATCAAGTTCAAGCAGAACACATGTGAAAAGGCTGGTTTGCCATAGAATTGCAATGGCCCCAGTTCATCTTTGTTTAGACTAGTATTAAAACTAACGCGATCTTGTACCCTGACACTTGTTAGAAGCTTGAGTTTCCTCTATATGTTGAAGTATTCCTCCATTGCAATCTGCATTATGCCATATTGGATATCGGTAGTGTACGTACTGGAAAAGGCAGCGGTGTGCATCTCAACAGAACATAATTCATTCTGCTTCTGGGGTAATTGAGACAATAGTCTCTGCTGCTACAGCTATAATGCTAGTGGGCCCAGAGGCTGTTTGACCATCCCTATGATACCTCATTGGCTGTAACGTAGGTATACCCAGAGAGTATAATACAGACTGAGCATCAGAGTTAGAGGC
This sequence comes from Myiopsitta monachus, assembly GCA_017639245.1. Taxonomy (NCBI): domain Eukaryota; kingdom Metazoa; phylum Chordata; class Aves; order Psittaciformes; family Psittacidae; genus Myiopsitta; species Myiopsitta monachus. The sequence continues at coordinate 1,536,515 of CM029917.1, read as the reverse complement.
AGAAGGAACTGCCAGAGAAAACATCCCACCGAGGATTAGTAGCCTGAGTGTATTCCCTGCAGCAAGAATTGAATAACCGACAAGGGAAAAAAGAAGTGTCGGAGGGAGTTGTCATCGCTCTACAGTTGTCAAACAGAGGCAAGAAGAACCACTTCCCAAGACATTTGCGAGCTAGCCTTTCACCACCTGCGAACTGGATTTGTACAGTCTCAGACTGGCACTTTTGCTCTCTTCCACTCTTGCTTTTTGCTCGTTACTGCCCATGTATTACCTCAGCCCTCAGCGGCCTCTTCCCCAGACTGAGTAATACGGAAGGGTCATTACAGCTACATTCGCTACTGAAATCTTTGTCCTTCATACTTTGGTATGTTTTGCCAGTTATTAAAAATCAAAAGTTGTCCTGAATGCCAAAAGAAGCACCACACCGTAGACTAAATTGCAAAGACTTACTGGAGGGGCAAATGCAATGCAATAAACGATCCAGCCCTTTTTTGCAAATGATTGGGCAAATCTCAGGAAGAGCCTGGGTCTGTGAAGCAGCTAGTCCAGAAAGGAGCATCTTAAACTTGATTTAATTTAATATCCTAGGTTAAATGTACTCAAAATGAAGATGAAATAGCTTAGCTATTGCAAGGGTGTACAGCTAGATCATGACCAACTAACTCCATAGGTTTTGTAAACAGACGGCTTTGAAAAGCACCTTCCAAAGAGCTAGCCAGATCTCAAGATTTCCACTTGGAATAAATGCATCCTTCAGTATCAGAGTGCTGCAGAAAACTAAGATGCGAATGTTCTGTAAGAATACTCTACATGCAGAATGAATTTCAAATAGAGCTTTACCAAAATGCTTGGATTAATAAGTGACGTTGGCCTAACAAAATATGATGAGAACTTTTGAAAGGCAAATTCCCTGGCAGTAATTCACTCTGGGTATCATTCTCATCTGGTCAAGTCAGCATTCTCTAACCGGGGGAGACTTTCAACCATGTCTTCTTAAGGGGAAAAAAAAAAAAAAAAAAACCCAAAAGGAAAAGGAATGTTTTTATCTGTTTACACCAACCCATAGGACAAAGGAGAAGGGCTCTGAGATACACAGTCAAAATAATATGCTACCTCAGCATTGCCTGCCAACCTGTGATTTTAGTATGGCCTGGTGAGGTATGCTGCTGCTTGGGTTTTGGAAAGGACCATGCCAGAGCTTCGCGGGGCTCCCTGCCGAGTCCTGCTGCCTTGAAAGGGGACACTGCCCATCTCTGTCCGCTTCCCATGCTCTGAGGGTATCACATGTGGTGAGAAGGGACCCAAAGCAACACTAGTAGTTGCCAGTAAGGAGCCAGAAAGGAGCCTCTCTCCTGTGCTAGCAATGACCTCTTTTACAGCGTAGTGCCAAAAAACCCAGGAGCCAGCTCTCACCTTCTCCTACCCTCATGGTTTTCATCAGTGCTTTCTGACTCTGCCCTTGTAGGTGCCCATTTACGACTCTGGATTCCCCAGATGAGCTCTGCTGCCTGGGGCTGGCGTTGCACCCTGCCGCCCAGCGCCACCTCGGCAGCGGCGAGGACAGAGCCACCATATCCTTCTGCTCTGGCTGGAAGGTTCCACCACCTCACCCCGGAGCCAGAGTAGCACCCTCAGACCTATCCCAGCCCTCGCAGGACGCCTTGCTGGCTCACTCCTCAGCTCCGCCAGCAAATGCCCACCTGCTGGAGCATCTCCCCAAGTGGGGAGCTGGCCTCTGGACTTTGTTCCGACCGCTGTTACTACGCTTGTTACTGTGTTTACAACTACGGTTATTAGTCTATTGCTACGTCTTTTGAAAACAAATTTTAGGATATACTTTAGGAGAGATATAGGATATAGTTTAGGAAAACACAGATTTATAAGATATGGGATATATATAGGATATAGTTTAGGAAGCACGTTATAGGATAGTAGCTATTTCAGATTGTGCGAGTACACACTTCAGAGGTTCATAGGATAATTAGGATTAGAATAGGATAGTAGGGTTGGAAAGGACTTCCAGTAATTTCATGTCATGTCACAAGACTGCTCTTTGCGTGGCTTTTCGTCTGTATTAGTAAAAAAGCAGAAAAAGAATTACAAAAGTTGTATCTCTCTGCCTTGCCCTCTGCATCCTGCAGAATGGAAAACAGAAAGTATACAGAGAGAGACTTTGGATTAGGAAAGAAACGACAGAAAGATATTTATGAATGCAGAAGGACTACTGCTACACCTTGAAATATATTCAGACAAGCTCCAGAAAAGTACTGCCTGTTGTTCGAATACAGCTGCATATCTTAGACACCAGTTAAGGTCCAGAAGTAAAGAGAAACTTGCTTCTGAAAGCAAATGCAGACAGGCAGCAGAAAGGAGCATTGAACTGCCCCACTGTGTTTTCATTGACAACTGTTCATGGCAGGCAGAGATGCTGAAACAGAAACACAAGAAACAACAACAAGGAAACAAAATAAAAAAAAAAAACAAAAAACAAAAAAAAACAAAAAAAAAAAAAAAAAAAAAAAAAAAAAACCCACAGAAAACCAAAAAAAAACCTAAAAAAGAGAAAATACTAAAACCACAACTAAATGCCACTGGGAGATGATAGCAGGCATCCCAGCTGTCTGCAAAAACAAAGCTGTCTCAAATCTGAGTACCAACAGTGTGATCTGCTTGTAAGAGGGCTCAGTGACTGACACGCATGTATTCCCCTTGCAGTTGCCGGAATACTGTGTTCAGACTGCCTGCAGTTCTCAGCATTGATAGTCATCATATGTATTATGCCTTTCTGAATTTTCTAACCATTTCTATACAGAAATAAAACTGCCAAATCAATATCTGGCCAGTCTCTGGTTTTGGATGAGTCCCTTCCCTTTTTACTCCTCTCTCCATCTGTGGGTTTCACTTCTCTCTCTGACACTTACCTGTCCAAGAAGACAAAAAGGTCATGAAATGGTTGCATTTATTGAAGCCTTTTCCTTCTCCCAGGAGCTTTGGTTTTTCCCCCAAAACACCTGAGGAGACACTTGCACCCAGGAAAAGGTCTTGACAAGGCAAGAACTTGAGTGTGTGCTGGAGCATTCACAACTTCCCTGGGCAACACATTCCAGTGCCTCACCACCCTCACAGTAAAGAATTCTTCCTCATATCCAATCTAAACTTCCCCTGTTTAAGTTTGAACCCATTACCCCTTGTCCTATCACTACAGTCCCTCATGAAGAGTCCCTCCCAGCATCCCTATAGGCCCCCTTCAGATACTGGAAGGCTGCTATGAGGTCTCCACGCAGCCTTCTCTTCTCCAGGCTGAACAGCCCCAACTTTCTCAGCCTATCTTCATACGGAGGTGCTCCAGTCCCCTGATCATCCTCGTGGCCCTCCTCTGGACTTGTTCCAACAGTTCCCATGTCCTTTTTATGTTGAGGACACCAGAACTGCACACAATACTCCAAGTGAGGTCTCACAAGAGCAGAGTAGAGGGGCAGGATCACCTCCCTCACCTGCTGGTCACGCTCCTTTTGATGCAGCCCAGGATACGGTTGGCTTTCTGGGCTGCAAGCGCACACACTGCAGCCGGCTCATGTTCATTTTCTCATCAACCAACACCCCCAAGTCCTTCTCTCCAGGGCTGCTCTGAATCTCTTCTCTGCCCAACCTGTAGCTGTGCCTGGGATTGCTCCCACCCAGGTGTAGGACCTTGCACTTGGCATGGTTAAACTTCATCAGGTTGGCATCAGCCCACCCTCACAAGCGTGTCAAGGTCCCTCTGGATGGCATTCCTTCCCTCCAGCAGTATCAACCGAACCACACAGCTTGGTGTCATCAGCAAACTTGCTGAGGGCACACTCAATCCCACTGTCCATGTCACCAACAAAGATGTTGAACAAGACCGGTCCCAACACCGATCCCTGAGGGACACCACTCGTTACTGGTCCAGCTGGACATTGAGCCATTGAGCACAACTCTTTGCGTGCGGCCATCCAGCCAGTTCTTTATCCACCGAGTGGTCCACCTATCAAATTGATGTCTCTCCAACTTAGAGACAAGGATGTCATGTGGACAGTGTCAAACGCTTTGCACAAGTCCAGGTAGATGACATCAACTGCTCTACCCCTGTCCATCAGTTCCGTAGCCCCATCATAGAAGGCCACCAGATTGGTCAGGCAGGATTTCCCCTTAGTGAAGCCATGCTGGCTGTGTCACCAACCACCTTGTTGTTTTTCATGTGCCTCAGCATGCCTTCCAGGAGAATCTGCTCCAAGATTTTGCCAGGCACAGAGGTGAGACTGACTGGTCTGTAGTTCCCCGGCTCATCCATTTTTCCCCTTCTTGAAAATGGGGGTTATATTTCCTTTTTCCAGTCATCGGGAACTTCACCTGACTGCCATGATTTTTCAAATATGATGGACAGTGGCTTAGCAACTTCATTTGCCAGCTCCTTCAGGACCCACAGGATGGATTTCATCATCAGGTCCCATGGACTTGTGTACGTTCAGGTTCTAAGATGGTCTTGAACCAGATCCTCTCCTACTTTCAGGTATAATATGCTCCCATTATATAGGCATTTTAAAAACGTACCTTCTCTTCCAAGAGTGAGTATTTCGGAAGTGTTCAGTACCAGACAACATTCATTCTAACTGAAATCATGTGGACCCTACACTTTTTTTTCAAAGACAACTAATGAGCCAGTATGTATTTTTTGAGACTATAAATTCAAATGGATTCTTTGTCCATTGATGAATTCATTCCAATGATCTAATATAAAAGGGACAGCCAAAGTTTGTATTTAAAGAATATTTTTATCCAAAAGGAACAAAAGTAGTTTCTTGGCTAGGTGGGAATTAAAAATAAATCTAGAAAAGAATTCACAGATGTGTCTATTTCTCATGTTACTCTGTGCATTCTGACACCATTTCACCTGTCTACTACACAGAAAACGTGTTTGGAGCATGGTCACATTTTCATAGCTTGAAATATAAATAATTTTGGTGGTTCCTTTTGCATAGGCTTGTGACTAGCTCGTTTTTAGGAAGACAGCATGAGCAGTTGACTCCAGTGGTCCTCCAGCCCTGCATTTCTTTCTGTTTCTTTATATTGCAACATCATCCGCCCAATTCTCAACTTTTTGTTGAAGTTTATTCAACTATTTGTTGAATACTCTTGCTGAGGTATAGTTATATGTGGTTACCATTAATGTTTCATTCCATTTTCCTCTCTTTTTCTCATATCAGTCAAACAATGCTGGAGATTGTCTTTTGATCTTATGCCCTGGAATGCAGTATAGTTCTACTTAATGTTTGTGTGGGTATGATTACAAATTTTGAGAAGATCATGAACACATCAATACTTGCACCTTAACATTTCTAGAGGCCTGAGAAAATGGAAGACCAAATCACCACTCATTTAAGTCTTTCTCAGTTCTTCCCACTGCTTGACGCTCTACTCCTCCATGATGTTGTAGGAAGAAAGACGAGGCTGAAATAAAACTCTCAGGAACAAATTTGTGTAACAGATATATGCCATGGATCAAGCTATTTGCCATCAAGGAAAGTGCTGGGAGAGTAGTCTGAGGTAATCTCCATTGATTACAAACCACTGCTCTGCAATACAGTATCCCATTAATATTTACCCCAAATTCACCAGTCCCTCTTAGGTCACACTGGGAATGTTTAATGACAGAAAAATTTTAAACAGCCAGTGATTTTCTTGTGCAAATTGCCAATGACATGTAAATAGCTTGTCATTTGTGCTTGATGCTTATTTTGCTGTTCAGGCAAGTTGAGGTGAAAAACGTTATTTTAGTGAAAAAGAGAAAAAAACTGCTTGCCTGGGTTATAGTTACATTATATCTGCAACATAAAATGAGGCTACTGCTAGAATGCTCAGGCCCACACAGCCCTCCTCGAGTTCTCCTACGTCTCTAATTGCTTCCACTTCACTTGTTTCACCACTACTCAAAGCATAGGTCCAGATGAAAACTAATCCTCAAATAAAAGACTATTTAATTATTATTATTCCACTGAGTTCTATCATATGGTTAATTCTGCAGTCGTATGGATGTCAGAGCTGATATAGAGAACAAACAGGTGGAAACAGAAAAGTAGGGAAGAATCATCCCTTTTTTGGCAACACAGACACATGCTGGATGAAAGTGATAAGCTAGGTGGAAACCACTGCCTGCAAATATCCTTCCCCACCTTATAATTAATACAGCTGAGACCTCAGTGTACCAGAATAAGTTCCGACCAAATACAAGTAAAAGATCTAGCTCCCTCACAAAGCTATGACCCAGAAAATATTCCCTGAACTCATAAGCACAGAAACAAGCAACTGTCATCTTAGAAGAAAGTCTAAGAATGACATGCTCCATTAGTACCAAACTGTCTCTCTTTTCTTAAGAAATTGAAACCATTGTCTCCACAAGCCCTAAGTAGAGGGGTTTTAACAAAGGTAGCATTTTTCACAGCAGATTGTGCAGGAAAGTGCACAGGAGGCAGCCAGCAGCTCTGCTGCAGACAGTATATAAAACAGCTCAGCAAAAGGTGGTGATGTACCGCAAGGTCTGGATAGAACTGCAGGAGGCAAACTCTTGTCTTCAGGAGGTAGGCAGTGGTAGAACATCTGTGTCACCAAGTGAAGGACTTGTTTCAGCAGCCTGCGCAATAAAAGAGATCACCAGAAAGAGCCAAACTGGATCTTCCCTGAGACCCTCTAGCTACAAGAAGAGCCTGAATCACCACTTCTGCCAAAGGAGGTGCGGTAGAGTCTGTACCTGTGGGGTTGGGAAATGGACATGCCTGTGATGGCAGAGGCTGAAAGCTCATGTCTTAAAACCAGAAGCTGCTCCACCTGCAGATCTGCATCTGCAAAAGAGACTTAGTGCCCTGCTGACAGGCAAGGGGCTGAATTTCTACCAAAGATTAAGAATGAAGCATTTCACTACAGAAGCAAGATTTTATGTCATTTGTATTTTCTTTTTCATGCTTCTCGGAGGGCAGGGAATTATACTTCTTGACTTTTCCAAGACAAAAAACTGAGCTCTTGAAATATCAGTTGTGTCTATCCTTTAACTAAATACTAAATTGCTCAAGTGAGAATAACTTTGAGTTAGCTGTGGTTGTCGTTTTGGTTTTTTTTTTTTTTTTTTCAAAATCAATTTCAGAAATAAGTATTACTAAATGTGATTACTATGAATGCTGGGAGCAAAGGAACTTCCGTCTCCATATTTTATTTTAATCTCAGTAAACTCTTAAAACATCTTGAAGAACTATAACAGATCCTACAGGAATTGTTTTTCACTTCATTATAAAGCCTGTAGTGAAGTTAATCTTTTGCCTTCTTGCATCATTCAGATGCCTAATTTCTCCACAACTCATCAGGGACTTGAAAAATTGAATTTATTCCAAATGTGGTTTTATATTTTTATATATAACAAAAGAAGCGTAAGGTTAAAAAAAAAAAAAAAAAAAAAAAGTAAAAAATCACTGTTAAAGTAAAGTGGTGACAAAAGCAGACTGATGAGATGAAAATTACCTTGACAAAGATAGAGTATTGACCCAAGAATAGATGAGGGAAAGAATAATTGAATGCCAGAAAACTGTTGACTCTGAGAACACCTACTGCAGTGATAAGCTTTAGAAAAAGCAGTGCCGTTAAAAGTGGCTTGAAGTACTGCTTCAAAATTTTGGAGCTCTGAAGCTTGACCAAGGTTGAATAGACTAGAAAGAGCATTGACACAAAAGGGATTAATACTAGCTTTGCAATATTTTTCTATTAAAAACAAAACAAAGCAAAACCAAAACCGAAAAACCAAACCAAAACAAAAGGTAGAAAAACCCACTCCAAACCTTTTAACCTGCAATTATAAACTGATATAGTATTCTGAATTATGCTTGGATTGGAAGGGTCATCCTTAGTATAGAATCAAAGAATCATAGACTAGTTAGGGTTGGAAAGGACCTTAAGATCATGTAGTTCCAATCTCCTTGCCATGAGCAGGCTCACCTCCCGCTAAACCACGTCACCCAAGGCCCTGTCCACTGCCAGGGATGGAGCATTCACAACTTCCCTGGGCAGCCCATTTAGTTCCTTTGGCACTAAATGAAGAATCACATTACAGTTTCCGATTCCTCCATCTAGACTGAGAGATGGGTGTGAGCTGATTGTCCAGATCACAACCAAGCTAGAATGCACAGCATCTCTTTTCAGCCCACGACAAGCTCTGAAGTGGGCTAGAAATGCCAGTAACAGTAAGCCTCACACTCTAATAAAGATGCTGAAAGAGCCAAGAGGGGTCTTCCTGACTGAGTGATATCTCAGTACCTTTGTCATTGTAATTAAGTACCATTATGGAGAAAATAAACAATTTATACAGGGGTACCAAGCACATCAATCTTTGAATAGTAAAATTATCAACTAAAGCTAGAGTGGACTGCAAATTTACACATCTTGTTCGTCAGCAGACTTGTGGGCTCCCAAGAGTTTAAACAAACTGCAGCGCAGAGTTGCAAAAACCTCTTGCAAGGGAGGCAAATGATACTAATTTTGAACAGGCAGTGAGGTCACCCACTTTGCAAGTTCCAAGACAAAAAAGAGAGAAAATCATCAGTATGATGATTTTGATATGACAGTATGATTTAAGTCGAAGTTCTTAACAAAAGGAATTTTTGACCACAGCATGGTTGTACTTGACTTAGGCGTATGAATTAATAAACCAGAGAAGATGCAGTCAGTCAAGTCTCATGGTAAATGGCCAAGGGAAAAGATTTTTAAGTTTATTAATATTTCATAGTCTTGTAAGTGGGCTTTTGATTTAGGAAACAACCATAACAGCATCACCCATTGTGACTGTCCTTCAGACAAACATAATAACTTTTAGAGTACAGGATGAAGGAAAAAAAGCTTCAAGATCCCTCTTGAGAAACAGTTATTAGTGTCTCAAGTGGTTCTTTACAGAATGATGGGTAAGCTGTAATGCCTCTGACATCTTTCTCATGATATTTTTTAAACCTCACTGAGCATGTTCAGGTGGAATAGATTAAATATCATTAATATTTGGGGATATTATGGGATTCATTACCTTTTAGAAATTTATGATCTTAATCTAATTTAGAAATCTTTTCTAGGACTCCCATGTAATTGAGAGAGAAAAGCATCATTGAAGAGCAATTTACCCCCCTTGCCGTAACAAAACAGTGTTAGGATACAATATATTGTACTGTGCAATTCGTTAAAAGGAAACACAAGATCCACTGTAAGGAATCCATGGAAAAGGACCCAATTTAGTCTTACCTAGATGCCTAGATTTTCGACCTAGGGATGCACTACAGCACTAAAGCTAACATAGAGACAGATGTAAATAAGCAATCTTCGGAACAAGAAAGCTCAAAAATATGGCTGTCTGAAGTGATTTATTGAGAGGCTCAGTAAATATGCAAAATTGCATTATAGAATGCCAAGATGCCCTAGGAAATAAGACAGCAAGTGCATTATAAAGGAGCTTTAAGAAAACTGGGCAACTCAATAAAATTACTCATGAAGTTAAATGACAACAAATACAACACAAATTTTTAGAACTGGTCTTAATTTCTGTCAGAATGAAAAAACATGATGAGCTATCCAGGGCTATGCCAGACTAGCCATTACAGCTCAAGAAAAAGGCCTTGAAACTACATCGAGGAATTCTTTGAAATCCTTAGGTCAGCGATCACTGATCAAGAAAGATACAAAGTACGCTAGCACAGATTAACAAAAGGAGTTAGACTAGACCAGAAAGCATTACTGTCTTAAAACTGTGGGTTTACATCTTGTGGATTTGTTCACCCCATTGTGAAAAGGATCAGAGGTAAGAATTGCTTCCATCTGAAGTGGTATTAAATGGTGTTTTTATATTGGAAAAAGGCAAATGCTGACGTCTACCGGAAGTCTGTAGAAGCAAAAAGTTTGAAGAGAAAGTAAATAAGGAATGATTGCTTCTTATCTCTTTAATGCAAACACAAATCCAAGGAAAGAAATTCTCAAGATAAAAAGTGTAAAGAAGAAAATAGTATTTCACATAACGCATCATAATATTTCTAAAATAGTTTTTGTAAAATGTTTTGAAAGATCTTAAAAGGAATGAATCTAATGCGGTTTGATTTCTTTTTGTTTTGTTGCTTTGTTTTAAGCATGTACCTCTCTTCTCCAAAATCAAAACTATTAGTCAACCTTATAGAGTGAGAGAGGGAATATATTGGAAGAGGGAGGTCTAGTCAGACCTAAATACAGCAATACTTATGCTCACGAAGTGAACATATTCTTAACATTCTTGGTATACCTATTTAAAATTACTAAGGTCTTTACTGAGGTAGAGAGAATTCTTTCCTTCTCTCATACAGTTATCATTTAAACCCAGGAATAATCTTGATCAGTGTAAGGTGGCTTTGATAATCCATTTTTTTTTACTTAAGCCTGTTATTTTAAAGAAAGATATAAAATAAAGTAAAAATGTGTCTATGATATGAGATTTAAATAGGAACCAGCAGACTTCAAGGCTCATGATTTTTGTCAGTCTTGGAACAGCTGTTGACATCTTTTGCTGGTATTCCTCTTTGCCTGAAGATTGTTTGTTGAAGACTATGATACTACATCATCAACAAGTGTCTATGTTGCATTAACCAATGTAATTTTGGCAGAAGAAAAGATAATTTATTACATTGTGTTTTTAAAATAAAGCTTTCAACTTTCAGGAAATTACAAAGAGAAAAAGAGACTGCCCCTTCAAAAGTATTATCTTTTTTCTGATTGCATCTAATTTCAACTCATTCTATGGAAGTAAATACAAGCTGAATTTTCTCCGTACATCTCAGGAAGGTTGATATAGCATTTCTGTGTAAAGGAGCTTGTCATACTTACCCTCCACAAATCACATACAAAGCTTTTAATCAAAATAGATCCCAAAGACATCAATATTAAATAAAGCTTGCAAAGGTAAGTAGCTATTAGTTCCTTATCTTTGAACTAATATTTTTACTGAAGGCTGAGAAAATCCATACTTATGAATCCTGACATCTCTTAACTATTCAGCGTTTATATAAAATAGCTCCTATGCCTTCAGTGAAGTTGTCTATAGTTTTTAGGAGTGCAGAATGAGATTTCAAGCCCTCTAACTAACATTTGCCCCAAATTCAATTTTTTCGATATCTTTCAACTCTTCTGAACAATAAAGACAGAGAAAATATTACTATGTTAGTCTTAGTCTTCCTATTTTATTGCCTCTTTTTTGTGAGTTAAAAGTTCATGGAACTATATCTGAAAGACATAAAATAAGACAATATCTCTGAAATGATTGTGAAACAATGTAATGGCATACTTTTTTAAAAACACTCAAGATTGATGTGTCACCTTACTTGATCATGCATCTTTGCTTATGTTAAAATCAAAGCACAAGCATCATACACCTTAGTAAGTAAAGGTTTGAAACAATAACCTAAACTATTCTTACACAAGGTCGATTTTGAGTAACAGAAATTTGATGGAAATACAGGACTAACTTCTTTATCAGGATGAACTGCCTTTAAAATATTTGGTTTATTTTTGAGTTTCTTTCAATTTCTCCCCTGTAAGGATGTAGGCAAATAGATCACTCATAAATAGAAAATGTATCTGCTTTTCTTTCATATTTATTTTCACATGTGGTGTTTGATACAATATGAGTAATTTTACATGATACAATTAAGCGTTGTGAAAAATAGAATGCTAGTTTCTAGTTGCAACTAGCTAGTTGCGAATGAACAAGTTCAGCTTTTGGAGATAATTTAGCTACATTAGCGCTTTATTGTATACTTCAGCTAATAGACATTGCTTCTTTAACTATGCTACTTGCATTAGTCATTATATGAACTAGGTCACCCGGAGCTACTCTAGGCCTCTTCTATGACACTTCATTTTGCTGCAAAGATATGTTGGGTGGTGTTCTGACCAAAGTGTAGATAACTACAGTGTAGATTAACCGTCAAAGCCTCTTTCCCATCAATGGAGAAAAAGAGCTACTTGTTTAAGACAATTCATCTTGCCATAAAAGAGATGCCTAAAACGAGCCAGATGTATAGCACTCCAAAGGAGACTATTTCTCTCAACTGACAAACTGACAGGCACTAATGAACTCTAGGGATAACGGTATAAATGCAATACTACACTGTGTATTGCTAAGTCGGTGGTGTGTCCCGCAGATACTGGCTGGGAAATCTCATAGTGCTGGGAACTTGTTTTGTACTGGAAACACACTAAAACAGATATTGAATTTAATTACCTAAATGATCCTGTTCGCTGTTGAAGGGCTGCTCATTTGCTTAAAAACTGTTGACCTGAATGAGCAATCCAAGGCACTTTTATAAATGCATCCATTTAATATTTGCAGCACTGAATCAACCTCCTCATAAATGGTGGATGTCACTTTACAATAAAAGGTAAAAGTGAAAACCAGGCAGATCTCATTCATGCACTGATGTCAAAGATGAATTAATTCTTAGTTACCTACTCATAATAGCTGTATCCTGAAATGAAAAATCTGATTTAACCGTCAGAATTCCTGAATGCACACCTTATCTTTTTGCCAAGTGTTTACAGAGACACGACTAACAAAGAAAGCGGCTCCCAGAATTTGAAATCACAAAGGAATAGATTACCGACGAAATAAATATGAAAGGCCAGTCTCCAATTACTTTGGGGAAAAATATTTAAATTCCATATCTGAAGACATATTGCATATGAACTGATCTGGAAATTGAATGTGTGAATTCACAGACTGTTTGGAAAAAAGAAGTAGTTTCTTATTGCGTACTTCACAGAAAAATCAATCCGCTGCAAGTATTTGCACTCCCACAGGATAGCCCTGAATGTGAAATGGATGGAAGCATCTCTTTACACGTCATTTCAGATGCCTGCAGTGAAAGGTACTTCTGTGCTCATCACTCCAGGCTCCTTTTCTTATCAGTGGAAAGAAAAGGTGGGGTTTATTTGCAATTAATCTGACCAACCTTAGAATACTACTTTCCTACTACTTAGGATCCAACTTTAGAATAAGATGAATAATGCTCTAAAAGCCTCTCTATCTCCATTTACTACAAGAAAAAGCCTGCGTGAGCGTGCTGGATTCAGCTGTAACAGTTATTTTTCTCCTTCTTAGTAGCTGGTGCAGTGCTGTGTTTTTGACTTTAGCCTGAGAACGGTGCTGATAACACCGATGTGTTTTAGTTGTTGCTAAGTAATGCTTACCCCGATCAATGACTTTTCAACCTCATACTCTATCTTGAGGAGGGGCACAAGAAGTCAGGAGGAAGCAGAGACAGGACACCTGATCCAAAGTAGTCAAAAAGGATATTCTGTACCACAGCACGTCATGATCAGTGTATAAACTGGGGGAAGTTACCCGGAAGGCCCAGATCATTGCTTGGGTGAGCTTGGGTATCAGTTGGCTTGTAGCGAACAGCTGTATTGTTCATCACTTGTGTTTATTGGGCATTTTTTCCTTTCCCCTCTTAATTTTATATTATCTTGTTCTTTGCCTTTCTATTCCTTCTTATTACTGTTGTGGTGGTAGTAGTAGTAGTTTTGTATTATGCCTTAGTTACTGGACTCTTCTTACATCAACCCGTGGCATTTACATTCTTTTGATTCTCCTCCCCATCCCTCTGGGAGAAGGTGGGCGGGGAAAAGCGGGGAGAATGAGCGAGTGGCTGCATGGTTCTGAGTTACCAGCTGGGCTTAAACCATGACAGTCTTTTTTGGCGCCCAGTGTGGGGCACGAAGTGTTGAGATAAAAAACAGATCTGACCAGAGTGTGTCTAATTGTATCTGTGATAAGCATTTATTGTTTGGATTAATAGTCACTCATCACAATGTTGATTTATTCGCTCTCAGAGTTGTTGTGCTTGATCTCAGAGTATCAGCATGTCATACCTTATTTGCAGCCAGTATTTGCCGTTGTAGCGTTTATTGGCTTTGGGGCCTGGGCTAAGGTTCTCATTTCGCTGTACTTTATGGTAATGACTTGTAATACAATACACACTCATTATCATCAATACTCATTGATGATGAAACTGGGCTGGTATGTGTTCTCAGAGTGGTCATCACCTCTATACTATGGGAGGCATGTAATGGGAATTTTTAACAATTAGACATCTTTTTTTTCCTTCCCTCTGGGGGTCAACCTTCGTAGGAGGTGTTCCCTCACACCCTTTGCTCCCCCTCTAGGCTATTTACAGTAGAAGGAGATTCTGGAAATGTTAAAGATCTTGAATATCCTTTCAATGCCCTTGAAAGCACCCTGCTCCTTTTGCTGGAAACCAGCTTGCTGCTGAATATGCTGTCTGTGTTTTGCCTATGGCATGACCGCCCTGAGAATACCCAATCTTATCCAATCTCAGAAGCTAAGCAGGGTCAGGCTTGGGCCTTGTCTAAGGTTAAAAAACTATTTAAGAATACTACCAAGAGGTCTTCCCCAAGGCTGGACAGTCGTGGGTAGCAGGTGCGTGGGATTCTGTAGGCAACTATCTAGGCCACTTGGCCCCTCCAATGCTCTGAAATTTCACTCCTGAACAAACGCAGAAGCCAGAAAAAAATAGCAGACACTTAGATGAGGTGTGCAATACCAGAGAGAGACAACTTGCTGCAATGTGCTGGGGCTTGTCCTACGCCTACAGAGCCCTGTTCTGTAGGAGCAGGAAAGACATGTCTCTGGGTCTGATGGCAAAGTGACAGACAATGCAGCTACTCAAACCCCAAGCACAGCAGCTCCCTCAACTTCAAGCGACAAGCACAACAGCTACTCAAAACAGGACAGCAACAGACAATGCAGCTACTCCAACTCCAAGCACAGCAGCTGCCTGAACTCCAGGTCCAAGCACAGCAGCTAATCAAACCCTGACAATAGACACTGCAGCCACACACTCTGGTCAGATCTGGTTTTTATCTCAACACTTCGTGCCCCACACTGGGCGCCAAAAAAGACTGTCATGGTTTAAGCCCAGCTGGTAACTCAGAACCATGCAGCCACTCGCTCATTCTCTCCCCGCTTTTCCCCGCCCACCTCTCCCAGAGGGATGGGGAGGGAGAGAATCAAAAGAATGTAAATGCCACGGGTTGAGTAAGAAGAGTCCAGTAACTAAGGCATAATACAAAACTACTACTACTACCACCAACAGTAATAAGAAGGAATAGAAAGGCAAAGAACAAGATAATATAAAATTAAGAGGGGAAAGGAAAAAATGCCCAATAAACACAAGTGATGAACAATACAGCTGTTCGCTACAAGCCAACTGATACCCAAGCTTACCCAAGCAATGATCTGGGCCTTCCGGGTAACTTCCCCCAGTTTATACACTGATCATGACGTGCTGTGGTACAGAATACCCCTTTGACTACTTTGGATCAGGTGTCCTGTCTCTGCTTCCTCCTGACTTCTTGTGCCCCTCCTCAAGGCATAGAGTATGAGGTTCAAAAGTCCTTGATCGGGGTAAACATTACTTAGCAACAACTAAAAACATCGGTGTTATCAGCACCGTCCTCAGGCTAAAGTCAAAAACACAGCACTGCACCAGCTACTAAGAAGGAGAAAAATAACTGTTACAGCTGAATCCAGCACGCTCACGCAGGCTTTTCTTGGTAGTAAATGGAGATAGAGAGGCTTTTAGAGCATTATTCATCTTATTCTAAAGTTGGATCCTAAGTAGTAGGAAAGTAGTATTCTAAGGTTGGTCAGATTAATTGCAAATAAAACCCACCTTTTCTTTCCACTGATAAGAAAAGGAGCCTGGAGTGATGAGCACAGAAGTACCTTTCACTGCAGGCATCTGAAATGACGTGTAAAGAGATGCTTCCATCCATTTCACATTCAGGGCTATCCTGTGGGAGTGCAAATACTTGCAGCGGATTGATTTTTCTGTGAAGTACACAATAAGAAAACTACTTCTTTTTTCCAAACAGTCTGTGAATTCACACATTCAATTTCCAGATCAGTTCATATGCAATATGTCTTCAGATATGGAATTTAAATATTTTTCCCCAAAGTAATTGGAGACTGGCCTTTCATATTTATTTCGTCGGTAATCTATTCCTTTGTGATTTTCAAATTCTGGGAGCCGCTTTCTTTGTTAGTCGTGTCTCTGTAAACACACTGGCAAAAAGATAAGGTGTGCATTCAGGAATTCTGACGGTTAAATCAGATTTTTCATTTCAGGATACAGCTATTATGAAGTAGGTAACTAAGAATTAATTCATCTTTGACATCAGTGCATGAATGAGATCTGCCTGGTTTTCACTTTTACCTTTTATTGTAAAGTGACATCCACCATTTATGAGGAGTTGATTCAGTGCTGCAAATATTCCATGGATGCATTTCTAAAAGTGCCTTGGATTGCTCATTCAGGTCAACAGTTTTAAGCAAATGAGCAGCCCTTCAACAGCGAACAGGATCATTTAGGTAATTAAATTCAATATCTGTTTTAAGTGTTTCCAGTACAAAACAAGTTCTCAGCACTATGAAATTTCCCACCCAGTATCTGTGGGACACACCACCAACTTAGCTATACACAATGTAGTATTACATTTATACCATTATCCCTAGAGTTCATTAGTGCCTGTCAGTTTGTCAGTTGAGAGAAATAGTCTCCTTTGGAGTGCTATACATCTGGCTCATTTTAGGCATCTATTTTATAGCAAGATGAATTGTCTTAAACAAGTAGCCTTTTTTCTCCATTGAGAAAGGGAAAGAGGCTTTGACGGTTAATCTACACACTGTAGTTATCTACACTTGGTCAGAACACCACCCAACATATCTTTGCAGCAAAATGAAGAGTCATACAAGAGGCCTAGAGTAGCTCCGGGTGACCTAGTTCATATAATGAATAATACAAGTAGCATAGCTAAAGAAGCAATGCCTATTAGCTGAAGTATACAATAATGCGCTAACATAGCTAAGTGATCTCCAAAAGCTGAACTTGTTCATTCACAACTAGCTAGTTGCAACTAGAAACTAGCATGTCTATTTTTCACAACGCTTACTTATATCATGTAAAAATTACTCATATTGTACCAAACACCACATGTGAAAATAAAGATGAAAAAAAAAACAGATAAATTATCTCTTTAAGAGGGATTTATTTGCCTACACCCTTGACAGGGGGAAATTGAAAGAAACTCAAAAATAAACCAAATATTTTAAAGGAAGTTCATCCTGATACAGAAGTTAGTCCTGTATTTCCATCAAATTTCTGTGACTCAAAATCTACCTTGCATAAGAATAGTTTAGGTTCTTGTTTCAAACCTTTACTTACTAAGGTGCATGATATGGTTGTGCTTTGATTTTAATATGAGCAAAGATGCATGATCAAGCAACGTGGCACATCAATCTTGAGTGTTTTTAAAAAAATATGCAATTACATTGTTTCACAATTATTTCAGAGATATTGTCTTATTTTATCTATTTCAGATATAGTTCCATGAACTTTTAACTCACAAAAAAGAGGCAATAAAATAGGAAGACTAAGACTAACATAGTAATATTTTCTCTGTCTTTATTGTTCAGAAGAGTTGAAAGATATCGCAAAAAATGAATTTGGGGCAAATGTTAGTTAGAGGACTTAGAATCTCATTCTGCACTCATAAAAACTATAGACAACTTCACTGAAGGCATAGGAGCTATTTTATATAAACGCTGAATAGCTAAGAGATGTCAGCATTCATAAGTATGGGTTTTCTCAGCACTCAGTAAAAATATTAGTTCAAAGATAAGGAAATAATAGCTACTTACCTTTGCAAGCTTTATTTAACATTGATACCTTTGGGATCTATTTTGATTAAAAGTTTTGTATGTGATTGTGGAGGGTAAGTATGACAAGCTCCTTTACGCAGAAATTCTATATCAACCTTCCTGAGATGTACTGAGAAAATTCAGCTTGTATTTACTTCCATAGAATGAGTTGAAATTAGACACAATCAGAAAAAAGATACTACTTTTGCAGGGGCAGTCTCTTTTTCTCTTTGTAATTTCCTGAAAGCTGAAAGCTTTATTTTAAAAACACAATGTAATAAATTATCTTTTCTTCTGCCAAAATTACATTGGTTAAATAATGCAACATAGACACTTGTTGATGATGTAGTATCATAGTCTTCAACAAGCAATCTTCAGGCAAAGAGT
This sequence comes from Myiopsitta monachus, assembly GCA_017639245.1. Lineage (NCBI taxonomy): Eukaryota > Metazoa > Chordata > Aves > Psittaciformes > Psittacidae > Myiopsitta > Myiopsitta monachus. The sequence continues at coordinate 1,518,346 of CM029917.1, read as the reverse complement.
AATACCAACAAAAGATGTCAACAGCTGTTCCAAGACAGACAAAAAAATCACGAACCTTGAAGTCTGCTGGTTCCTATTAAATCTCATATCATAGACACATTTTTACTTCTATTTTATACTTTTCTTTAAAATAGCAGGCTTAAGTAAAAAAAAAAAAAAAAAAAGATTATCAAAGCTACCTTACACTGATCAAGATTATTCCTGGATTAAAATGATAACTGTATATGAGAGAAGGAAACAATTCTCTCTACCTCAGTAAAGACCTCAGTAATTTTAAATAGTTATACCAAGAATGTTAAGAACATATTCACTTTGTGAGCATAAGTATTTCTGTATCAGGTCTGACTAGACCTCCCTCTTCCAATATATTCCTCTCTCTCACTCTAGTCTATAAGGTTGACTAATAGTTTTGATTTTGGAGAAGAGAGGTGCATGTTTAAAACAAAGCAACAAAACAAAAAGAAATCAAACAGCAGTTAGATTCATTCCTTTTAAGATCTTTCAAAACATTTTACAAAAAATATATTTTAGAAATATTATGATGCATTATGTGAAATACTGTTTTCTTCTTTATACCTTTTATCTTGAGAATTTCTTTGCTTGGATTTATGTTTGCATGAAAGAGATAAGAAGCAGTCATTCCTTATTTACTTTCTCATCAAACTTTTTGCTTCTACAGACTTCTGGTAGACATCAGCATTTGCCTTTTTCCAATAGAAACCACTATTTCATACCACTTCAGATGGAAGCAATTCTTACCTCTGATCCTTTTCACAATGGGGTGGGCAAATCCACAAGATGTAAACCCACAACAGTTTAAGATAAAGACAGTAATGCTTTCTGGTCTAGTCTAACTCCTTTTGTTAATCTGTGCTAGCATATTTTGTATCTTTCTTGATCAGTGATCGCTGACCTAAGGATTTCAAAGAATTCCTCGATGTAGTTTCAAGGCCTTTTTCTTGAGCTGTAATGGCTAGTCTGCATAGCCCTGGATAGCCCATCATGTTTTTCATTCTGACAGAAATTAAGACCAGTTCTAAAAATTTGTGTTGTATTTGTTGTCATTTAAGTATGAGTAATTTTATTGAGTTGCTGAGTTTTCTTAAAGCTCCTTTATAATGCACTTGCTGTCTTATTTCCTAGGGCATCTTGACATTCTATAATACAATTTTGCATATTTATGAGCCTCTCAATAAATCACTTCAGACAGCCATATTTTTGAGCTTTCTTGTTCCGAAGATTGCTTATTTACATCTGTCTCTATGTTAGCTTAGTGCTGTAGTGCATCCCTAGGTCGAAAATCTAGGCATCTAGGTAGGCTAAATTGGGTCCTTTTCAATGGATTCCTTACAGTGGATCTTATGTTTCCTTTTAACGAATTGCACAGTACAATATATTGTATCCTAACACTGTTTTTTACGGCAAGGGGGGTAAATTGCTCTTCAATGATGCTTTTCTCTCTCAATTATACAGGAGTGCTAGAAAAGATTTCTAAATTAGATTAAGATCATAAATTTCTAAAAGGTAATGAATCTCATAATATCCCCATCTAGTTACTGATATTTAATCTATTTCCACCTGAACATGCTCAGTGAGGTTTAAAAAATATCATGAGAAGATGTGTCAGAGGCATTACAGCTTACCCATCATTCTGTAAAGAACCACTTGAGACACTAATAACTGTTTCTCAAGAGGGATCTTGAAGCTTTTTCCTTCATCCTGTACTCTAAAAGTTATTATGTTTGTCTGAAGGAGAGTCACAATGGGTGATGCTGTTATGGTTGTTTCCTAAATCAAAAGCCCACTTTACAAGACTATGAAATATTAATAAACTTAAAAATCTTTTCCCTTGGCCATTTACCATGAGACTTGACTGACTGCATCTTCTCTGGTTTATTAATTCATACGCCTAAGTCAAGTACAACCATGCTGTGTTCAAAAATTCTTTGTTAAGAACTTCGACTTAAATCATACTGTCATATCAAAAATCGTCATACTGATGATTTTCTCTCTTTTTTTTGTCTTGGAACTTGCAAAGTGGGTGACCTCACTGCCTGTTCAAAATTAGTATCATTTGCCTCCCTTGCAAGAGGTTTTTGCAACTCTGCGCTGCAGTTTGTTTAAACTCTTGGGAGCCCACAAGTCTGCTGACGAACAAGATGTGTAAAATTTGCAGTCCACTCTAGCTTTAGTTGATAATTTTACTATTCAAAGATTGATGTGCTTGGTACCCCTGTATAAAATTGTTATTTTTCTCCATAATGGTACTTAATTACAATGACAAAGGTACTGAGATATCACTCAGTCAGGAAGACCCCTCTTGGCTCTTTCAGCATCTTTATTAGAGTGTGAGGCTTACTGTTACTGGCATTTCTAGCCCACTTCAGAGCTTGTCGTGGGCTGGAAAAGAGATGCTGTGCATTCTAGCTTGGTTGTGATCTGGACAATCAGCTCACACCCATCTCTCAGTCTAAGATGGAGGAATCGGAAACTGTAATGTGATTCTTTCATTTAGTGCCAAAGGAACTAAATGGGCTGCCCAGGGAAGTTGTGAATGCTCCATCCCTGGCAGTGGACAGAGCCTTGGTAACGTGGTTTAGTGGGAGGTGAGCCTGCTCATGGCAAGGAGATTGGAACTACATGATCTTAAGGTCCTTTCCAACCTAACTAGTCTATGATTCTTTGATTCTATACTAAGGATGACCCTTCCAATCCAAGCATAATTCAGAATACTATATCAGTTTATAATTGCAGTTTAAAAGGTTTGGAGTGGGTTTTTCTACCTTTTGTTTTGGTTTTCTTTTTTTGGTTTTGGTTTTTGCTTTGTTTTGTTTTTTAATAGAAAAATATTGCAAAGCTAGTATTAATCCCTTTTGTGTCAATGCTCTTTCTAGTCTATTCAACTTGGTCAAGCTTCAGAGCTCCAAAATTTTGAAGCAGTACTTCAAGCCACTTTTAACGGCACTGCTTTTTCTAAAGCTTATCACTGCAGTAGGTGTTCTCAGAGTCAACAGTTTTCTGACATTCAATTATTCTTTCCCTCATCTATTCTTGGGTCAATACTCTATCTTTGTCAAGGTAATTTTCATCTCATCAGTCTGCTTTTGTCACCACTTAACAGTGATTTTTTTTTTTTTTTTTTTTTTTTTTTAACCTTACGCTTCTTTTCTTTTGTTATATATAAAATATAAAACCACATTTGGAATAAATTCAATTTTTCAAGTCCTGATGAGTTGTGGAGAAATTAGGCATCTGAATGATGCAAGAAGGCAAAAGATTAACTTCACTACAGGCTTTATAAATTGAAGTTGAAAAACAATTCCTGTAGGATCTGTTATAGTTCTTCAAGATGTTTAAGAGTTTACTGAGATTAAAATAAAATATGGAGACGGAAGTTCCTTTGCTCCCAGCATTCATAGTAATCACATTTAGTAATACTTATTTCTGAAATTGATTTGGAAAAAAAAAAGAAAAAAAAAAAAACACAAACGACAACCACAGCTAACTCAAAGTTATTCTCACTTGAGCAATTTAGTATTTAGTTAAAGGATAGACACAACTGATATTTCAAGAGCTCAGTTTTTGTCTTGGAAAAGTCAAGAAGTATAATTCCCTGCCCTCCAGAAGCATGAAAAAAAAAATACAAATGACATAAAATCTTGCTTCTGTAGTGAAATACTTCATTCTTAATCTTTGTAGAAATTCAGCCCCTTGCCTGTCAGCAGGGCACTAAGTCTCTTTTGCAGATGCAGATCTGCAGGTGGAGCAGCTTCTGGTTTTAAGACATGAGCTTTCAGCCTTTGCCATCACAGGCATGTCCATTTCCCAACCCCACAGGTACAGACTCTACCGCACCTCCTTTGGCAGAAGTGGTGATTCAGGCTCTTCTTGTAGCTAGAGGGTCTCAGGGAAGATCCAGTTGGCTCTTTCTGGTGATCTCTTTTATTGCGCAGGCTGCTGAAACAAGTCCTTCACTTGGTGACACAGAAGATTTCTACCACTGCCTACCTCCTGAAGACAAGAAGTTTGCCTCCTGCAGTTCTATCCAGACCTTGCGGTACATCACCACCTTTGCTGAGCTGTTTTATACTGTCTGCAGCAGAGCTGCTGGCTGCCTCCTGTGCACTTTCCTGCACAATCTGCTGTGAAAAATGCTACCTTTGTTAAAACCCCTCTACTTAGGACTTGTGGAGACAATGGTTTCAATTTCTTAGGAAAAGAGAGACAGTTTGGTACCAATGGAGCATGTCATTCTTAGACTTTCTTCTAAGATGACAGTTGCTTGTTCTGTGCTTATGAGTTCAGGGAATATTTTCTGGGTCATAGCTTTGTGAGGGAGCTAGATCTTTTACTTGTATTTGGTCGGAACTTATTCTGGTACACTGAGGTCTCAGCTGTATTAATTATAAGGTGGGGAAGGATATTTGCAGGCAGTGGTTTCCACCTAGCTTATCACTTTCATCCAGCATGTGTCTGTGTTGCCAAAAAAGGGATGATTCTTCCCTACTTTTTGTTTCCACCTGTTTGTTCTCTATATCAGCTCTGACATCCATACGACTGCAGAATTAACCATATGATAGAACTCAGTGGAATAATAATAATTAAATAGTCTTTTATTTGAGGATTAGTTTTCATCTGGACCTATGCTTTGAGTAGTGGTGAAACAAGTGAAGTGGAAGCAATTAGAGACGTAGGAGAACTCGAGGAGGGCTGTGTGGGCCTGAGCATTCTAGCAGTAGCCTCATTTTATGTTGCAGATATAATGTAACTATAACCCAGGCAAGCAGTTTTTTCTCTTTTTCACTAAAATAACATTTTTCACCTCAACTTGCCTGAACAGCAAAATAAGCATCAAACACAAATGACAAGCTATTTACATGTCATTGGCAATTTGCACAAGAAAATCACTGGCTGTTTAAAATTTTTCTGTCATTAAAAATTCCCAGTGTGACCTAAGAGGGACTGGTGAATTTGGGGTAAAATATTAATGGGATACTGTATTGCAGAGTGGTTTGTAATCAATGGAGATTACCTCAGACTACTCTCCCAGCACTTTCCTTGATGGCAAATAGCTTGATCCATGGCATATCTGTTACACAAATTTGTTCCTGAGAGTTTTATTTCAGCCTCGTCTTTCTTCCTACAACATCATGGAGGAGTAGAGCGTCAAGCAGTGGGAAGAACTGAGAAAGACTTTAATGAGTGGTGATTTGGTCTTCCATTTTCTCAGGCCTCTAGAAATGTTAAGGTGCAAGTATGATGTGTTCATGATCTTCTCTCAAAATTTGTAATCATACCCACACAAACATTAAGTAGAACTATACTGCATTCCAGGGCATAAGATCAAAAGACAATCTCCAGCATTGTTTGACTGATATGAGAAAAAGAGAGGAAAATGGAATGAAACATTAAATGGTACCACATATAACTATACCTCAGCAAAGAGTATTCAACAAATAGTTGAATAAACTTCAACAAAAAGTTGAGAATTGGGCGAATGATGTTGCAATATAAAGAAACAGAAAGAAATGCAGGGCTGGAGGACCACTGGAGTTCAACTGCTCATGCTGTCTTCCTAAAAACGAGCTAGTCACAAGCCTATGCAAAAGGAACCACCAAAATTATTTATATTTCAAGCTATGAAAATGTGACCATGCTCCAAACACGTTTTCTGTGTAGTAGACAGGTGAAATGGTGTCAGAATGCACAGAGTAACATGAGAAATAGACACATCTGTGAATTCTTTTCTAGATTTATTTTTAATTCCCACCTAGCCAAGAAACTACTTTGTTCCTTTTGGGATAAAAATATTCTTTTAAATACAAACTTTGGCTGTCCCTTTTATATTAGATCATTGGAATGAATTCATCAATGGACAAAGAATCCATTTGATTTATAGTCTCAAAAAAAAATACATACTGGCTCATTAGTTGTCTTTGAAAAAAAGTGTAGGGTCCACATGATTTCAGTTAGCCCTTCATTTAATCCCTTTATAGGAATCCTTCAGTTAAGGACACTGGGGTACGTGTTTAGTGTTCCCCATTGACTCCATGTTCTTGGTTTAATTTACGGCCCTGAGGGGCTCTTTCCCTGTTTCTTAGGTTTGATCAATAGGAGTTAGTAATTTCATAGAATTATGGAATGGTTTGGGTTGGAAAAGACCGGTTCCAGCGCCCTGCCGCGGGCAGGGACACCTCACACTAAACCAGGGCACCCAAGGCTCTGTCCAGCCGGGCCTTGAGCACTGGTAGGGATGGAGCATTCACAGCTCCTTGGGCAGCGCCTTCCAGGGCGGTGTGTGCGGCAGGGGCCGGGGGTGTGTGTGAGCCTTCAACCCAACGTGGGCATCCGGAGAAGTCGCTCTCTCCAGGCTCTGCCCGTGTGGCGCATGGGAGCGTAGGCCTCCGGGCCCGTGACGTATGGTCCCGTTCCACGCCGTTGGAGAGCAAGCTGGGCCTCGAGTCTGCAGCCTGCATATTCCTACTGCTTCTCTGAGCCCTGGGCATTGACAGAGGAGATAAACCATGCAGGAAACAAGCCCCGTGCTCTGCGTGGCTTGGGGGGTGCAGGGGGGGCATGGCGGGGGAGAAGGGGGAACACATAAACAACCATTAAAATGCGTTTTCTGTCTTCGTTTGAAGTTCTAAACGAAGAAGTTGAAAGTGGAGCACTGCTTTAGAAGGTAATTGTGATGTTGCGTTGTTACATGGCTCTCTTTAATAGTTGGTATTAAATGTGCTGGAGCTATCCGAGTGGCTTCTGGAGACAATTGGAGTGGCTTAAAGTAGGTGATTTCTAATGCTGACTGGGTTGGAAGGTGATCTTAAACCCTGTCCAACCTGGCTTTGAGCACTGCCAGGGATGGGGCAGCCACAGCTCCCCTGGGCACTCTGTGCCAGTGCCTCCGCACCCTCACAGGGAAGAGCTTCCTTATCTCCAACCTGAAGATCTCCTGTTTAAGTTTGAACCCATCACCCCTTGCCCTGTCAGTAACAGTCCCTGATGAAGAGTGTGTATTTGAGTCCATGTTTGAGAGACGACATCTGGTTCTGTTGGTGCAGCCTTACCTTGTAGCCTCTAGAGGCAATGAAATAGCAGTTTAAGAATCCTTGTAGCCCTGTCTCCAAATTGAGTGAACTACCAGTGGGTTGGAACTGGATGATCTAAAGGTACTTTCCAACCCTAGCTAGTCTATTCTTGTGGTGTAATTGACTATCAGGGGTTCCCCCTGTGCTGCACTGCCCCAGCTGCTCCTCACCATCTTTTCTTTCTTAAGGTGCTGCCGATGCTGCCCCATCCTCCTCCAGATGGCTCCTGACGTGAGTGCCTGCTGTGGTGTGTGCCTGGGGAGCAGGGCAGGGTGTGCGGCAGGGGCCGGGGGTGTGTGTGGGCCTTCAACCCAACGTGGGCATCCGGAGAAGTCGCTCTCTCCAGGCTCTGCCCGTGTGGCGCATGGGAGCGTAGGCCTCCGGGCCCGTGACGTATGGTCCCGTTCCACGCCGTTGGAGAGCAAGCTGGGCCTCGAGTCTGCAGCCTGCATATTCCTACTGCTTCTCTGAGCCCTTGGGCATTGACAGAGGAGATAAACCATGCAGGAAACAAGCCCCGTGCTCTGCGTGGCTTGGGGGGTGCAGGGGGGGCATGGCGGGGGAGAAGGGGAACACATAAACCATTAAAATGCGTTTTCTGTCTTCGTTTGAAGTTCTAAACCGAAGAAGTTGAAAGTGGAGCACTGCTTTAGAAGGTAATTGTGATGTTGCGTTGTTACATGGCTCTCTTTAATAGTTGGTATTAAATGTGCTGGAGCTATCCGAGTGGCTTCTGGAGACAATTGGAGTGGCTTAAAGTAGGTGATTTCTAATGCTGACTGGGTTGGAAGGTGATCTTAAACCCTGTCCAACCTGGCTTTGAGCACTGCCAGGGATGGGGCAGCCACAGCTCCCCTGGGCACCCTGTGCCAGCGCCTCAGCACCCTCACAGGGAAGAGCTTCTGCCTCAGAGCTCATCTCAGTCTCCCCTCTGGCAGTTAAAGCCATTCCCCCTGTCCTGTCCCTACAGGCCCTTGTCCAGCTCCCTCATTGGCCTCTTGTGTTGCCCCAGAGCTGGATCAGGACTGCAGGGGGGATCTTCCCAGAGCACAGCACATGGAGGGAATGTGTTTCTGAGCTGTGAGCACACAGTGATGGGTTATGTTAAACTCTTCTCAACCAAGGCCCCCAAGTCCCTCCCTTAGGGGGTTTCTTTTAATCCATTCTCTGTCACCCAGTGCAGTGGAGGTGAATTGTATTTGTCTCCGAGCTTGGGGCTTTGCTGTTGTGCTATGTGAAAACTGGGGAAGGAATGGAAAGACTTTCTTTTCTTCCCACTTGCAGATACTGGTGATGGATTGTGATGAGCTGCTAACAAAAAAGAATCCACGTGTCTAATGGGAGAAGGTGGGTATGTTGAGAAGATCCAGATACTAGGTTATGGCCGAGGCTGAGTGCGTGCTGTAGCCGCAGGGAGTGGGATGGCAGCAGCAGAAGGGTGGCTTCCCATATAGCGCATGCCTCATGCTAGGACTGCCCATTAAATGGCTCCTGCTCTGTTGGAAGAGAAGGTGCAGGCAGGCTGTGTACCTGTAAGCGTGTGCAGGGCTCCGTCCCTGCAGACCAGCACCCCCATCCGCTGAGGGCCTGGGAGAGACTGCGCTCAACTCCCATGTGTGGAGAGGATGTCCGGGAAAGCTGATGCTGGAGGGGTGGATTGTGTGATGTGGGCTGGGCAGCAAGTTGTGCGTCCACATCATCTGTACCAAAGGCCTTGAAATGCTGACTTGTAAACCTGTGTCTGGCTGCGTAAAGAGCCGAATAAACGTTAGCGTTCGGTGTGCATTTCTTTGACTTGGCAAGTCCCAGCATATGGAAGAAATCCCAGATGTTCCTGTTGGTGCTTCCCAGTTGGAGTCGGTTGGGATTCCTGTGCTACACTGTCCACAGCCGTGGTGCAGATCCCCTTAGGTGGTGGTTGGGTTGGCTTAGGAGCAGAGACACCTCTTAATTTTGGGTCATCTAAGCTTTATATCAGCCGTGAAGGGCAAATGAAGACTTGAAGGCCACAAACCCTGTGGTCAGCACTGCCCTAAACGCAACACACCCAAATGGTTAACAGCTTCTTGCTTTAACATTAAGGTAATTGTCTATTAATTACAACAGTTGGGCCCTTGAGTCTTCAACACCCTAAACTCAAGTTGTGAGGGTAGATGTGATTACAAGTGATGCTGATTTTGGAGCAAGTGGAATCTGGGCCTTTGGATGTTTCATGGCACAAACTACTGGATACACTAGGAGTGTCAGTCCCAATTACAATTGCCATGGTAATGGCCGGTTCAGTACCAGGAAACGAGGGGCCTGAACAGTGTTTGACCCTTCTGAAGCGTCCATTTGGGTCAAGTGTGGTTAATAATTTACTTGGTTGCTCTTCAGACCCCGCCAGCTGAAGGCCAAGGGGCTCTTCAGGAGAGCTGTGGTGGCACTGAAGTCTGTGGGTGCTCCAGCGCCCAGCAAAGCCCTTCAGTACTGTAAGTGAGCAAGGGGTGAGAGCAGTGCAGAGCTCTGCTCCGCGGTGCCACCAAGATGGCAGTCCACCCTTGATGAGGCACCTGAAGCTCCAGCTGTGTACTGCCCCTCCATTGGCTGTACTGACGGCCTTTAGCACAGCTCCCAGAGCGCCAGTGTCCGGCCCCTGCTTCAACGCCCAAGGTGCCCGGACCGAAAGCTGGTGCTGGGCATCGGCAGCACATGGTGAGCTCTGCAGCAGTGCCGCCAACGTGGCGGGGTTCAGTAAACGTCGAACAGCAGCAGCACAAAGTGTAAGGCTGAAGACCAAATAAACCCCGGAGCGCTCCCCCTGGTGAAGACCGGGAGCTGAAGGAGTTCCGTGAGGAAACCCTGTGCCTCATACCCCGGGTAAGACCCACAGTGCCATGGGGCAGGGCTTGGGTGAAGTGGGAAAAGGGAGGAAAGGGGCAGGATGAGCCATAGCTGCTTTTGTCTGCAGCACACAGAGGGGCAAAGAGAAAATGATCACTTAAAGCTCAGACATGAGCGCTCTGCAGGACTACAGCTGCTGCCTCAGGGCTGTGATGGGAAGGTAAAGACTTTGCTGTGTATGGTCCAAGGTGCAACACCACGAGTGCGCTTCTACCCCATACAAAAGCCCAGCAGCAGCTTCTTGCCCTGGCAGGTCAAGTGGCAAACCAGGGTGGATCGCCACGGTGGTGGCACCATTCCAGAGGTCTCCTTAATGTGTAGGAATCAAGCGGGTATTTCCATCAGCCCTCAAACCCCACTGGATTCTTCCTGGTGGGCTTCAGCTCCAGAATGATCAGTGCCATGAGCGGGAGCAACGTGGTCCCGGGGGGCTCTGGAGCTGTTGGTTCTGAGAGGGTGGGCTTGCAGGAGGTGTGCAGGGAGCTGCGTTAACTCCGTTGTGCGTTCCTGGGCTGATGAGTGGGGAAGTGCCCCCGGTCCCTTCTGTGAGCGGAGCCGCCTCGGCCGCCTGCACGCAGCTGTATTGCCGAGAGCGCTGCTGTCGGATGGCTCTTCTCATCCCCAGTTTGCGCAGGAGTCAATGGAGGCCCAGGGAGAAAACCGGCACAAGGAGCCGAATAATAGCCTCGTATCCTGGTGCTGAGTCCTGGGCTTCTGCTGTTCGCACTGGGTGCCTCTGAGGTGGGGGCTGAGGGTACCTCCTTTCTCCTTGCCTGTGTCCAGGCCCTAATGGCCTGCAATAGCTGACACCTGAGGTGCCTTCAGGGGAGTCCCATCTGTGCAGTGCTAAAAAAAGGGGAAAAGGCATAGGGAAGCAAAGGCTGCGGAATGGCCCCCCAACCCCTTTCCTTCGCCCATTAATGTCAACCAAATGGGCATCTGTAGAATTGTGAGGGTATGGGGTGAACTCCAATAAGAAGGTGAATGAAGTGAAATGATTTTCTGCCTGGGCAGCTGGGTTTTGGCGTTGGCTTCATCTGTGGATGTCAGAATTGGGATGGGGGGGAATAACGTAGCACCGGGCCATTAAAGCAGGCAAAGATGGACCAATCAGATGGAATTCATTGCAGCACCAAAGGCTGGATGTGGAAATGGCACCATGTCCAAGAGCAAATGAGAGTGGTGGCACTCCCTGACCTGCCAGGTCCATGCACCCCCATATCAACCCCTTTGTGATAAGGGAGCCTCGCATTGCCCCTCGCTCGCCCCCTGTGTGAGCCCATTACAGTCCCCTCGGACGGGGGCAGCCGCGGCTGGGGTGGAGCCGAGGCACGGAGCAGCCCACAGAGCAATCTCCGTGGTAGAGACGAGCCCGGGACGCGGAGCGCTCAGCAGCCGCCGCGGCTGAGCTTTGCGCTTCGCTTGAAGCTCACTCTTGGGGAGCCGGTTTCTGGGTCACCGCGGGGCGCTGCGCAGTGAGGCTTTACGCAGACGGAGTCTCAGGTGGGTGAGCGAGGGGGGATATCCGCGTCGGTGGCACTGCCCCGGAGGGCACCCTGCGTAGAACGTGCCCGGCTCTTCGCTTTCGTCCCCGCGCGTCAGGTTCAGTGTAACGGATGGGAGCCCGGCGGAGAGCCGCAACAAAGGACGGCGTCTGCCGCGGTGTATTCGGCCGAGTGCGTCGTGAGCGCCCGTGGGGGCAGTCGGGGGGCGCGGAGCGGAGGTGCGGAGCTGTTCCAGAGTTGGCCGCACGGGGGCGCCCGGGCAGCGCTCTCGGAGCGGGCGCCGGTGGGACCGGAGGAGCGGCGCGGAGCCACGGGCTCGGGGCCCCGCACGAAAGCCGCTCCGGGGGGGGCACGGGAGCGGGACCCTGCCGCGGCCGTGGGAGGAGCATTCCCTGTGGTGGGTGCGCAGCGCAGGAGCTTTCCCGGGTACCGGAGATCCCGGCATCGGCCGCAGCGCGGGGCTGGAGTGGTTGGGTGGTGACGGCTGCTGCTGCGCACTCTCTGCAGCACTGATTTGGTGCATTGTTCACTTTCTTCAGTACTTTACGTATATCTCTGATTTGCTTTATTGTACTTATTCACTACATACCTATATATTAACCTAATCCCCTTAGCGCGCTCGCTTTAGTGTGCATGTTGGCTTTCCCGCGCTTCTTTGTGAGCTCGGCATGCTACAGCCCGTGTGCGGTCGCTTTGTGGCCTACCCTGGCTGCCAGCAGAACACCGAGGTACAGGGTCTGGACACTGGCGGGCAGATGGAGTTTTAGGTGGGGAAGCAAGGACCGAGAGCAATGCTGGCGGCACTGTGGTGGCACGGCCCTGGCACGGGCTGCCAAAGGAAGCTGGGGATGCTCCATCCCCGGCAGTGTTCAAGGCCAGGCTGGACAGAGCCTTGGGTGCCATGGTTTAGTCACGGTCACACGGCAGGGGTTGGAACTGGGTGATGTTAAGGTCCTTTCCAACCCAAACCATTCTGTGACTCTACGGAGGAAATGGTGACTTGTTTCCCTCTGAAAGCTCACCCTCCAGCCCGCCCTCACCAATGCCAAACCCAGCTCATCCCAGTGCAGAGTGGCTGCGCTCAGCTGGATGTGTCATGCGTGCACTGTCCATGACTTAAATGCAGCCTAGGAATGGATGAGTGAGATCTGCCTGGATACAGGCAAAACCCTAAGCACCAGGCAGGCAGACCAGCACTGACACAGTGCTGCAGACCAGAGCTGCTGCAGCACTTCACCAATGGGCATCAGCACCTCTGCGTAACCCCCTGTGCAGGGATTCAGGCAGAGCTCTAAACACCACATCACAAACGTGTAAAAAGAGAAGAGTTTTATTGGTTATATACTGTAGAGCTGACAGTGGTCGAGTCAGGAGAGACATGCAGATAAGTGTGTGTTTACATTTGGCATGCAAAGAGCACTGTGTAACTGGAAGGAGGTGAGCACCATCTGTATCCACTGCATGGGCAGCCTGGGAGGAAAGAGCTGGCTTCCCTCTGCTGAGCTGAGACAGGGAGTTGTGAGGGTGAAACAGTGCTGACAGAGCTCTTGGACACAGTTTGTTTAGGGAAATGGGCAATACTGCAGCCCTGGGAATTCTGCTTAACTCGGATGAGTCTGTGATTATGAAAAGATCTCTTGCAGTATTTGTCTTCTAACGAAGCTGCCCAGCCCAAATATGTCTGCAAATACAAAAAAAAATAGATTTATTCTCTTAAAAATACATTCCATGCAGCCTGGAGTGCTGCTTCTCCAAGGCAGGAACCTGCACTGCACGCTGCAGCCCAGGGAGATGATCCTTTGGGTCCTTGGGTTACTGACCATCAGAGGCATCTGCGAACAATGGCTTCATTCATCACATACAGTGCAGTCCACTGGAGGCTGGCCTTGCAGCAGTGCGTCGACCACTCCAGTGATGTGCAAGGGTGGCAGATGAGGTCTACTCTATTAGAGATGACATCAGTGGGACTATTGCTTTGATCTGTAGCTAGGAAATCGCTCATGTCAAGTGTCTCTTGAAGCACCAAGGGGGGCCCCCTGCCCAGCGCTTCCTGCCCATTTCCTTTGCTCTCCCACGGTTCTCCTCATGGCTGTGACTGTCAGTGCATGGCACCGTGGCTGCACTGCGAGAGCGCTGGGCTGCAGGGCTGCTACTGGGCACGAAGGAAGCTGCTGAGCCTCGGGCTGGTGCCAGCCATGCCGGGAGGAGCCCACGGCGCCTCCATTCCCTTGGGAGAAGCGAGCACTGACACTTCCTCTGTACAGCAAATATATTTACAACTTTGGGATTACCCGAGTGCTCGATGCGCGGCCGGTGGCACCATCGAGCCCACTGAAAAGCCTGTGATATTTATATGCTAAAATTACAAATAGTTCTTCAGTGATGGCAATATTTACACATATACTCTATTTTACAGCTGTTCAAAAAAGTGTGCAATTTGAGTAAAACACATTGTGTTTCCTGAAGTCATTGCTATAAGTTCAATAATACAATCAGCTCCTATTGCACTCAAGATTACAGGGCATGGCCCCTTTCCATTTTAAAGAGGGTTTTTCTTTCTTAGATTTCATCTCGGTTGTGGTAAAACCAACCTGGTGTAGTTACTGAGTGACATCTGTGTTCATTAGGTACAAGCAGTGAGACTGAGCCTGGAGCAGTTCAAGGTATGTGCTGTATTGACCCACTGATGCAGCTAGAGAAGGGAGACATTACCTGTGAGCAGCAACCGGGGAGAGCACAGTGCCGGGCCTGGGACAGCAGCCAGGGCTCCTGCAGTGGGAAGCCCTCCACTTGCCCGCGGCTAAGGAAGAACCTGGTCCTGGCTGACAGAAGGGAAAACCAACAGCTCTTGCTGGTGGTGGTTTTCCCCTTGCACTTTAGACAGGGGCTTGCGTTGTTGGGATGAGCTGTGGGGGTGAAAAGCTGATTGAGTTTTGTGGAGTACAGGAAAGCCTGTGTTAGCCCAGCGTGTTGTGCCACAGAGATGCAGAGCATTCCTGGACGGCACTGGAGCCAGTTCCCTTGGAAGGAGCTTTGGAAGCACCATACTGAGCTGGATCCATGAACTCGAGGAGGAGAGGGCTGGTGGATGTGCGCAGGCACACAGGATGCGGCCCACTGTCCTGCAGCAGGATGGGGCTCCTCACCGGAAGAAAAGCCATGCAGTCACTGCTCAAAGCAATCCTTGGTCTTCAGTGCAGGTGTGCTGTCCAGATGTTTATAGCACGAAGCTGGGAATCCTGGGCAGCAGTGCCAAGGGGCGGGGGGGGTTCTTCTGAAATACGCTGCTGCTCTGTGAGACTGAAGTGCAAGGCCAAGCAGGTCTTCAGCAGTGGCTCTTCCACAGTGACTACCTGGGTGCGTGCTATGTGGCTGGAGAGCTGCTTAGCAGCAGGTTTGGGAACGCAAACGGAGGTAAATGATTGCTGTGGTGTCTGAAGAGGCAGGTACACGCCAAGATGTGACCTCCCAGGTTAAGCAAGCAGGCGATGCAGGAGGCAGTTGCGCCACTTGCTGCAGTGGCTTGGAAGGGGTTTGCAGCAGCACCTCCCATGCAATGGGTGGATGAGGCCCTGAGACAGCACGTTTAGTTTGAAGGGAATATTTTCCTTGCCACGAAGGAGTCAGAAGGTGGCATCTTGAGAATGGCAGAGGGTAGCGAGCCAGTCCTGAGAGCACTGCTGAGACGGAGCACTTCTGGTCAGGCTGCAGTTCTGGTCCTCTGGAAAGCCTGCAGGGCTGCATGAGGAGCCGAGGGACGCGGATGCTGTTCGAGCCATCAATCTCAGTGATGTCCTTCTGTGTGGTAGTGATGACCCTGCCCTACAGAAACCTCTGAGCAGAGCAGGGTGCTCAGGGTGGAGACTGCAGTCCCACAGGCCAGGTGAGAAAGAAACCCCAACCCCTGCGGTTTCAGTTTGCCAGATCTGCACTGATTTGTCACCTCCCATAAATATGGGGCAGGGGAGGCAGTGCAGAAATCTGAATGAGCTTCGGTTACTTTCAGTTTGGATTTTGAGTTGAATATTCTTTCCCGTTACAGGTGATGATCTATCTATCCCCTTCTCTATGAGCACTGCCACGACGTGAAATGGTAGGAGATAGCATTATCTCTTTGTCTTGTTAATCTGACACTTGGACATGTCACAAATATAAACTAAACGGTTAAAAATATAAATTTGGGAAACCATCTAAAAACTGCAAAATGAAACTTTTCCTTTTTTTTTTCCAAAAATATTTTTCCCTTCCTCCAAACAATCTTCATTAGAAGAAAAATCACATCATTGAAACACTTTCCTTTTTATATAAATGCTTTCATAGATATCTCCCAACCAGCTCTGGTTTTTTTAATGCCTCTCAGAATTGAGGCATAATTCCAAGGGACAGGGAGGACAAACGGCACAGATGTGCCGGGGTCACTGCTGTGGTAGCTGCTCGTCTGGAAGGCGAGCTGTGGGAATGGGAGCACATGGCAGTTACTGAGGCACAGCTATTCCTGCAGCACCTCCAAACCAAACAAGGGACCTTTTCCCTTCTGCAGTGTTGTCCTTGTCCCTCAGCAAAGAGGGGTGGCTGTTCCCGGCAGGCAGGACAGGAGAACCTGCAGCGGGTGGTGGGATGTGAAGGAAGGGCCTGCAGGGCTCTGTGTGAGCCAGACACAGTCACCTTGCTCAGGGCAGATGCTGCTTCAACAGCTGAGCATCTCCTGGAGCTGTGGGATCTGTGTCTCCCCAGAAGCAACATCATCTGCACTCGGTGGCCTGTGGGCACTGGCAGGGTAACGTACCTCTATTTGAAGCAGTCTCTAACCATACCTGAGTCCCAGACACGGCAGATGGAGTGGTCCTGAAGAGGTGCACGGACAGAGGCTGCCGAGATAGCCTTACTAGAGCTCATCTGAGGTTCCAATCCCACCGTCTCCACCTTGGTTTTGAAAGGAACAAGGACATTCTGCTTGTCTGTGTTTCTTTTAGAGCACAACTGCTGAGGAAGTGCAGCAGAGCTGCTGCCTGCAGAGCACAAGAGACATAAAGCTTTAGGTAGAAAAGCACCCCAGTCCAAGTCGGGAGGGAGTTTCACTGCTGCATGAATTGATGCTGGTTTGGCTCAGTGGTTGACTTCCTGGTGCAAGATCTCAGCTTGTGATGAGCAGGTCACGCAAAGCTTGTTGCAGAGACTGACAGCAATAGGGAAGAAGATGCTTCTTAACAATATTTTCTGCTCTCCTTCACTCTTAATGTGTAAAGCAACCAGTGGGGAATGGTTTCCTCCTGCCTTATGACAAAGGGTGCTGGGAACACAGACACTGAGGTGACCACAACCCAAGCTAACAAGGGTGTATTAGGAGAATGAAAACTCTCCCTAGAAACAGAAAGCTTCAGATGTGGAGCCATGCAGGACAGCTGTCATGGGCTGATGGACTGTAGCCAAAGGGATACTTCTGGGATCTTGTCTAAATGCAAGCGATTAAGAAGTTCTCTCTTGTGCAGGGAGTACCATCGTTCAGAGTGGCTGTGGAGTCAAGGCTTCCATATGGAGACAGACCTATCATCCTATGGAGAAGATGTAAGATCGCAGGTACGGAGATGAGAAGTGGGAGTCCCCTGAGCAAAGTCTCTGCAGCTGCCTCTTCAGCAAAGAAGAAAACGAATTCACGGTAAAGCTCCTGTACCTTGCAAATCGCATAAGAAAACTGGTTTCAGGCTTGCTGAAGCCTGTGCAGAGGTCACAAACAGGTGGGACACCCATGAGCTTGGTACTGTCCTGCCTCTTGCTCTTGTGCAGCGTGTTCTTTGGGTGGAAGGCAATACAGCTCATCTCCGAGATGTTGTCCGGCAGGCCCGGGAAGCACCCTGCAAGACACAACCCTGCAGCATCACAGACTGGCCAGGACCTGCAGCTGCCTCTGGCAGCAATTTTGCCCTGGGGAAGAGCATTGTGATAGCCCACAGGCAGCCATCCCAAAGCCCATCAGGATCCTAGCCCAGTGGTGGGGCAGGGGAGGGCAGTGGCAGGATCAGTTTGGAAGATACAGGTTCTGTCAGCGTTTACAATGCAGTAAGCCCAAAGCAGAACCACCCAGCCCTGCCCTGCACAGGCAGGGCCTATTAGCTTTTTTAATGCTGCAGCATACAGTGTACCCACTTCACACCCAGCATGTGGTTCTTACAAGTAAGATGCACCTGACAACACAGAGGAGATGGAGCTGATCTAACGTCAGAGCACATCTTCCATGTGCAAGGTGTTCAGGCTCCTGTTCAGGTGGAGGTCTGGGCAATGACAGAAGCTCAAAATGACAGTGTGTATGTTATGGGACCTGACTTTACCCCAGTTTTCGTTTGTTGTTGACCCAGCCTGTGCAGACAAAGAAAGCACAGCACAGCCTCAGGTAGAGGAGTCTGCATCTGCGTAACACCTCTCAGTGACCATGGAGAGCATCACTATGGTATCCGTTTCCTTGGCTACCAACAAGGACAGTGAAAGTTCACTACTCTCTACCGCAAACATTACCTATCTCTAAGTGGCAGTCTGCAAATCTCAGCTGGGACCACGTCCCTCTGGACTCTGTTTTGTGCAGCTTCACCCAGAGGTATGACTATACAGGGCTGCCTCACTGCAGTTCTGCTGCTCTCACAGCAAGACTCAGCAACTCCTGTGCACTTCCAGTAACATACTGTGCATTGACAATAGGACTGAGGGCTTAAGATATTTCCTGCTGTGGCTGATCCATACATGGAAAGATGCACTCTGCTCTGGGCACGGGCAAATAGGGAATTCCAGGAGACAAAGAATGTCTTGTACAGACATAAGCATGGCTGTGCACCTAGGAATGAAAGGCCTAGATCCCTCTCTCTTCTGAAGGGCAATAAGTCACAGTCACTACAACGTGGCCCATTGTCCACTTCACGTCTCCAGAAAGACGTGTCTCAGGAGGCAGAGCAGCAGGTACGTAGCAGCAGCCAAGCACCCTAGGGGTACAGCAGCCAGCTGAAGCAGGTAAGTCAGGGACTCCGATTTGGTCTCTCCAAATGGGTTGTTTCTCCCATCCCTGATGGTCCAGTGTGTGCCAGAGGATGACTAAAAGCAGTGCCTCTTATTCCCCAGAGACTATTTTTAGCCATAAAACTAGCTGAAACAAGTTTAGAACAAAAAAAATAAGGTAGCAATTTTTAATGTTACAGGGAATGAGTAGAATAACTGATGGAGGCAATGCAGGAGACACCCCACCTCTCGGCAGTGCCGATTTCAGACTGGATTTCTCCTACAAGGTTTACATTCATTTTGGACAAGTTCTCTAAGTTATGTTACTGGGAGGTCAGTTCAGATATAGGCTTCCTGCCTTGTAACTCTCTTTTCTGGATGGTCCTTCAACTCACATACCTGCTCCTCCCCTTGGAGACTCAGTGGTGCGTGGGGGTTGGATTCAGGGTCCTGCAGCTCCATCTTGGTGGACGGCCTTTTCCCTGCTGTGTCAACCTGTGACAGATACTCAGAAGAGCCGTACTGTTTTCTTCTGGAACTGAGCACAAAATCTTTGCTTTCATCCTGTGTGAAGGAAAATAAAGAGGGTTGGAACTCAGGGGCTGGGAAAGGGAACAGCATTGGGTTCCTGGTCCAGGGTTATCAGTGCGAGGTGCTGGCTTGAGTCCCTTTGGCCAGGAGGGACTGGAGGCACCGGCCCAGCTCTGGCATGTCCTTGCTTAAGTGCTATTTCTTTTTAAGCTCTCCAGTAATTTTAACCCAAGTTCTAGATGCAGTCTTCTGGTGAGCTGAGTGCCCTGTGCACACACCTGGCTTCAGCCTGCACGGCTCACTGGGCTCAAGGCTTGTATCCATGAGGGACTATCAGAAGACAACCCCACGGTTTAGTGGCTGAAGGAGTTTCTTGTAACTATTAACTCTGAAGGGTGGTCAGCAACCTGAATCTCCCATGTTCTTGTCAACGAGAACGTGACGTGGGAGTGTTCTGCACTGCTAGAGGCATCTAAATGGCACTTTTTAACTAATGTTTTCCTGAATGTCTGTAGAGACATTTATGGGATCATTCCCTGGGATTCAGATGCCTACAGTCTGCCTTAGGGCTGGTTGGGGAACCAGAACAAATCATTACTGGTGAACTGGGCACTCCCCCCGCCGAGAAGGGGATGTGGGCAGTGGCAGAACAGATTTAGTCCCTGCCCTATGGCAAAAGGAACAGCAGGGAAGGGAAAGGCAGCACCCGCCCTGTGCCTGGCACAACAGCATCTCTGAGATGGACACCAGGCCTCGGTGGGCTCTCAGACAGAAGCTGCCTGGGGTGGCCCTGCTGCGGATGACATCCAGCAAACACCGGACCCGACACCTCCCACTGCGATCCAAGCTTTACAACAGAAGCGAGATGTGAGCAGCGGTAGCACCTTGGTGAGTAGGCACAACGCAGGGACAGGTCCCACAGGGGCCTCCAACCAATTACGGGCCAGAGGTAACCATGATGGGCCAGGCTGCTTGTAAAAGTGAGGTGATAACTGCAAGTTAATGAATGGCATTCACCTTGATGTTAGATAGATGCAGCCTCACTTCACAAGCCCTGCTCCTCATAGAGGACTTCAACCACCCCACTGTCTGTTGGAGGGACACCACAGCAGCGCAGAAGCAATCCAGGAGGCTGCTGGAATTGTTGATGATAACTTTGTTTTCCAAACAATAGAGGAACCATCAGGAAGCAGAGCTATGCTGGACCTTGTCCTCACCAACAGGGAGGGGCTGGTGGGGAGTGTGAAGCTGGAGGGCAGCCTTGACTGGAGTGACCGTCAAATGGTGGAGTTTGAGAGCCTTAGGGCAGCAAGAAGGGTGTGCAGCAAGGTCACTACCCTGGACTGCAGGAGAGCAGACTTCAGCCTCTTCAGGGATCTGCTTGGTGAGAGCTGGGCTGGTCCAGCCTGGAGAAGAGAAGGCTCCTGAAGGGGAGACCTTAGAGCAGCTCCAGTGCCTGAAGGGGCTGCAGGAAACCTGGAGAGGGGCTTTGGACAAGGGATGGAGGGACAGGCCAAGGGGAATGGCTTTAACTGCCAGAGGAGAGACTGAGATGAGCTCTGAGGCAGAAGCTCTTCTCTGTGAGGGTGTTAAGGCGCTGGCACAGGGTGCCCCATCCCTGGCACTGTTCAAGGCCAGGTTGGACACAGGGGCTCGGATCACCCTGCTCTAGTGGAAAGCATCCCTGCCCGTGCAGGGGTTGGAACTGGAGGAGCTTTAAGGTCACTTCAACACAAATCAGTCTGGGATTCTGTGATTGATGGACCTGGACAGCTTAGCAAGGGCTAGGCACCACTGTATTTCTGATACAGCCGCTGTCTTGAGAGGTGAGGCCACTGGTTGAGCACATATGAGCTCCATGCCCTTGGGCATCTGACAGGGTCAGCCCATCTCAGCTGTCAGGCAGCCTGAATTTGTGACTATCAGCCCAGATACACCGGTTTCAAAGAGTTTCATAGGTAAAGAGCTGAGCCAGGGCTATCAGGCTGGCCACCCTCCATGGTGCAGACCAGTACATCCAGGTGCTGCCCCAGGGCTGGGTCATTGTGGAGCTTGGTGTGCTAATGCACCCCAAAGAACAATCAGCTGGTCACTGACAAGCCCTTGGAAGCTGCTCTGAACAGACGGTGTGGTTAGCTGCTTAAACAGATGCTTACATGGAGTCAGCAAGGGTGAAATGGTGATGGATGCACTTTATATTAGTCCCTAAAGCAGAGGAGAGAAGGGGCAAGAGGCAGCACATCGCTGGATACTGTCAGGGAGACTTTTCCATGAGACCCAGCCAGCCCAAGCAGGTGAGCATAGCCTCGCTTGAAGACAAGCCTACCTTTAGGGGTTTAGCTAATTGATGCAGCTTGAGGTCTTGCATTTCCTCCAGTCTTTTACTAGAGCCTGGCTGCAGGCACTAGAGGGAGCTGGTCCTCAGGCTGCAGCATCCATCCATCAGCAACTACTGCCTTTGGGTCTCCCGAAACATTGCTCCAAAGAGCTGCTGCTTCTGTAGCCCAAGTGCTGCTAGGAGCTGCTGATACCTCCTGGTATCAGACATCGTGTTTCGTAGAGGAGAGGAAGATATATTTTGGCAAAACCAGCAGCTTCCAGATAGGATTCTTAAGGCAATCTCAGACTTTGGACAGTGGAGCTGGGAAGAGGTGATAGTGATGCCTTTACGGGAAAGCTAAATGTGCAAAGTCAGCATAGATCAGTGCCAAGCCTTCTGCCAGAGCAATAGCTACAACTTTAACTGAAACTCAGATCCCAGCAGAAACAAGCTGCTTGTGATACGAGGCATATCATAAGCCTGAAGATACTCTTCAAATGCAGATGCTTTGGTTTGTTTTTTTGAGGGCACATGCAATAACCTGAGCTGCCCAAATACATAAAATTTGGTGTATCTGCTCTGTGTATCTGCAGTCTTTCAGGGTAACTTCATGCTCCCCATTTACAAGTTCAAAATATACTTAATTTATGACCAAGAATTCAAATTTGTGACTATGGTGTCAGTGTGATACAGAGAGATACCCAACTCGGTACTCACCAGCCCTGCATGAACTAACCACAGTCACCTTCCTGACTGCTTGCACTGCAGACAGGGGCGAGGCTGGAAGCCAGCTAAGCCTGATACCCAGGGTGACCACACAGAGATCAGGTTGCCCTGCCAGGTACCCTTCAGCTGCTGCTGTAGGCACATTTGACATGACAGTGACCTCAAGACAACCTGCAGAACACACTGCAGAGCTACACTCAGCCCTGGGTGGGCTGCTGGGGGGAAGATGGAACAGAAACACGAGTGCCCGTGCTCCATGACTGACCCTACGTGAGCTCTGCTGCAAGTGGTGACCTCTTCAGCTGAGAGGCTCAATGCTGTGGCTGCTGGGAATCCCAACTCCTGGGATAACGGGAGGCCCAGCGATGGATCCCCCATTTCCCAAGCACATAAGCTGCCGTTAGGCAAAAGGACAACCTCAGTCATGTCAGTTCTGCCTGGATTCATGAGAAGAATTACAGACTGCCTGTGCCCACGAGTGACCCTGGCCAGAGAGATGATGTGTTCTGCGTCCAAATGTAGCTGGAAGGGCAACCTGTGCTTTGTAACACCCCAGGCAATAGACTCTCTACAAAGCAAAGCAATGGAGCAAATTCTTCTGTGCTTCTCATTGCCAGAGAAGTGGAAGAGAAGTTTTGCAACTGTAAAACTTCCTACACATCTCCACCGCCTCATCTTTGTCAGTGCCAGAGTCTCTCAGATTGCTTAACTGGGCTCCTCCTGCAGACTGGCAATGGCAGCAGCTGCTCAGAGCAGCTCTAAGTGAAGAGCAGAGGCAGGAGCTGGCATGTGGCTTAATGGCCTGGGGGGGCACCTGGTGCCCATGAGCTCAGCTGAAGTATGCAGGAGCCTGTGGCTCCGGTGGCAAGTCTAGCTCCAACTGTCTGTGTGTGCCAGCCCTGCTCTGAGGGGCTCCCCTCACTGGTTCCAGCCAAAGGAACAGGAAAAGAGCACAGCCATCCCCATGCCTCTTGCTTCCTTTCAGGTGGCATGTTGACACAGACCGAGGAGGGAGCAGCCCTGTGTAAGCACCCAGCACCCATCTGTTTACAAGATGCCTGGGAAGCATTTCCAGACCAGAGTCCGGTTTCACATGGAGAAACCATGCAGCTCTTACCGAAAGGAGCTGTATGTCTACAGCTGCTGTTAGAGCTACAGCTCTGCCTGAGGCACAACGCTATTAAAATCTGCTCTTTTCCATCATCTTTTCATTACTACTTCAAGCTGAAAGTGCCTGCAAAGCCACTCTGAAAAGCATACCATGTCCTGCATGTAACTGTTTTCTGGCAAGACCAAATGTTACTAGATAGTTATTCATATGGCATTACAAGACCCAAACAGATGTATCTAATGTCACGAAGTCTAAATCAGGTACTTCACATAGGAGATACTCCACGGAAGATAGCGGAGCTGGAAGATGGAAGTACTTCAGGAAATAAGCTGTAAGAACGTCAAATCAGGCACCCTACAACCAACAGGCAGCTTGGAAAACCTCATCAACTGACAGACAAGTATTTAACTCAGGATACTCACAGGTAGTGTGGTTCGGTGCCAAGCAGAAGCTGCTGGAGGATCACTTGCATAGCTCCTGCGGGTTAGCAGTTCAGATGCACTTAAGTTACTTTTGGTCCTTCGGGATCCCAGTTCAGGGGCAGTCCAGGAATCAGCTGTGGCATTGGTCCTTGCTGAGGTCTGCTCCAGGAAGTTTGTTCTTGCATTGCTCCCTTCCGTTTCCGAGAGGTCCACTGAGGACATACACCTGTTTGTAGTACTGGAAGCTGCACTTCTCTCCCCTTTGGGCTGAGGGTGCTCCAGGGAATGTAAGCCTTGTCTTGTTCTCCAGGAACTTCTCACAGTGACATGTTTTGTTTCGCATGAAACTGCATCTGAAGAGCCATGGCTCTTCCAGCTGATTGTCTCTGAAGGTGGCTCGCTGCTCCTCTCGCTGAGCTCAGAAGTCTTTATCATAATGCTGCTTCTGGAGACCACTGTTTCTGCTTTACTTCTCGGCGCTGCCTCTCCAGTTCTGTCTGCCTCAGATGATTTCAGAGCACTTTTACTGATCGATATCTCAACGGGCGTGGGGAGATTGTTTGCTACTGGTGAAGGTTCATTCGGAGCAACTCTGATGTTGCTGGTGGTAACGTGTCTTTCCTTTGCTGCTGTATCTGCACTGGTTCTTGGAGCTGTTGGCTCAGAAGGGAAGATTGTGATGCTGCTTGTCATTTTATTTGTTACTGGTTTAAAAACAGACTTTTGTTTTTCTGACTCAGCCTCGGAAACGGTTCCTCCCATGACTGCCTTCATATCCTTTTCAACAATTGCAGGTTTAATGACAGCTTTTGATCTCAGAGCTTCTCTTGGGCTGAATGACCTTCTAGACTTAAGTCCTCCAGTGCTGGCATCAGATGGTTTTATACACTTGGTGAGGTCTTCATCATTTACAGTGGTTTTGTCACTGTCAAAAAGTGATGCTCTAAAACTCCCCTGGAATTGGAGAACTGCTTGGAACTTACTTTCCTCCTTGCCTCAAACTCTGACTGCGTTTTTTTGCTTCTTCCCAATTCCTCATCCAAATTCAGCTTTTCTTGGTTACTCTGGATGGTTTTGGAGTCCATTTTTAAACAAGCATTTACACGATCCGTCGCTGAAGTTGAAGACTGCTCCGTGTCTTCTTTATCGAGCCCTGTGACGATCTGCAGCATGTCCTCCTGACTCCTGGAGCGATGGGAACACTTGGTTAGTGTCGAAGGCTTCACACATTCAAGCGATGTGTCTGCAAATTCTTTTTCCTGGGAGATGACTGCTCTTTTAGCCCTCCCCTCCGAAGGCTGTCTGTGTGATGCAGCAGGAGTGTTCACTGCTTCTACTTTAGAGTCAGATGCTGACACATGGGAGGAGGGCTGGTACTTGTATGCAGAACCTGTGCCGTTGGAAAAAGCGTGGTTACCCCTGGTGAGCTGTGTGTCCCCTGAGCAGTCACTGCCTTCTGCCTGACTTGTTTTCAGCTTCTCGGCCAAAGAAGCCACTGATTCTCCTCTGTTTGACTTCTCATCCCGTGTGTCAGCTCCGTTGCCACGGAGCACCTGAGATGGCTTCTCAGCTTTGGATCTCAAGCCTGTGTCACCGACAGGTTTGGAAGATGCTTTCCAAGACTTCTGCTCCTGTGCAGCAGGAGGGTATCGGCTCAGGACAGACGGCTGCTCTTTTGATCTCTTCCCCTCATTCTGAGGGACGCAGCCTTCCTTCTGACCAGAAGAAAAAGTGGAAACTGAAGATTTCTCTTCCAGTCTTTTTGTGTCTGTCGCGGCAGTGTCTGAAAGGGCAGATGCACCAGATGCTTTGCCTGCTTTTCTGTTTGTTAAGCTTGGACTGGGCACCTGCTTCCCCCCATGGGCATAGCTGTCATTGCTGACAGAGAAATCTCTGTTCCTTGCTCTTTCCCGGCGCTGCTGCGGTGAGAGCTCCCTTGGCTTGTGCTTGGCAGCTGTCAAATCAGCTACGACACCCCTGTATTTAGGTCTGTCATGTTTTCCCCTGCTAACAAAGCTTGTATCTTCGTTTTCTACCTCTCCATTCTCCAGATCTTTCTGTTTCTTGATTTGCATTTTTATTTCTTCTAGCTGACCCGCTAAGAGCTTGTTTTATTCTGCTCACTCAAGTAACTGTCTTGGAGGTCATTATTTTTGGCTCTCATTTTTTAAGCTCTTCTTCTAAAGATTCAAAACGTTTTATCTGAGTTTTAAGTTTCTCAATTTCTTGGGTGAGATCTTTCACTTTGTTGTCCTCCTGATTTTTATTCTTTTGGTTTTCTGACTTATTCCTGGTTTCATTTTCGACATGTTTCAGGTAATCCACGCTCCCCTTCCTCCTGGTCTCCTTAGAGGGCAACGCAGAAGTCAAATCATCCTCAATCCTCAAATCATTCCTGTCTAGAAGATTATTTGATGACCTTTCTAGCAAGTTGGATGCATTCCTGGTTTGATCCGCCCTATTTAGTTTATTGTTTTGCTCTAGTTTCTGTGTTAGCTCCTGGATGATTTTTTCGTTCTGCTTTTCTCTTTCATTAAAGTGTTTTCTTTCCGTGATAAAGCTCAGCGCTAAGGATTTCAGTTTTTCTAACTCGCCTGTTAGGCTCTGCTCGGTTTTATCCAGCCTGTCCTCAGACGCCTCCAGTTCTCTCACTTTCACTCGGAGTACTTCTAGTTCCGTCGATATCTTTTTGGTCAAGTTCTTTTCTTCATTGAGGCTTAGACACAGCTGCGTGCAGTCGTTCTTGCTCCTGCTGAAGGCCTCCTCCAGCTTCTCCAGCTCTGCCATTCTCCTCTGCAGGTGTTCAATTTCTGACTTCAGCTCTCGGGTGAGGCTCTCTTCCTCCTCAAGTTTTTCTTTCATTAACCGGCAAAGCTCTTCAGCCTTCCTAATTTCTTCATCCTTGCCTTCAATCTTCAGCACTCTTTTCCGCAGGGCTTCGACATCGGCCAGCATGCTGGAGTTGCTGCCTTCCGCCTGGATCACTTTGTCCTGGAGGTCAAGCAGCTCATCCTCTGCTTTCTGCAGGTTTTTGGTTGCTTCCTCCAGTTCATCAAGGCGGCGACTAAGACTCTGCAGTTTGAATCGTAGGTGCCGATTTGAGGTTTCCTTGTAACCTGTGAATTCTGCCATGCTTCCTTTTTATTCCTTTTAGGCGAAGGCTTTGCTTTGTCTGGGTGAATGGCGTGCTTGAACACCTTGCGTATTCCTGGTATGTTCCCGTTTCTTTGGACAGAGGCAATCTCACCCTGAAAGAAAAACAGTTAAAATCACAGTAAGAGCTCAGAATATAAATGTTCTCACTGGGTAAGTTAACTGTAAACGTTTCCATAAATAACTTCTTAATTAAATACGTTTCTGAGTGCTGAATTAGGGGAAAAGAAACTGCAGAAGCGCCCCAGTCCGTTTGCTTTGCTTATACAGGATTTCCGAAAATAGCCTGTTCCCACTTGCTGAAGGAAGGAAGTGCCCTCCACTGCTGGCCTGCACAGGCAGCGTGTGCAGAGCAAACAGCAGACCCTCACCCCAGTGCTCAACAGGCAGCATATGCTGCCCACACGCAGGTCTTGGGTTGTGGAAGTTGATGCAACCCAGAAAGCCAACCGTATCCTGGGCTGCATCCAAAGGAGCGTGAGCAGCAGGTCATGGAGGTGATCCTGCCTCTCTGCTCTGCTCTCGTGAGACCCCGCTTGGAGTATCGTCTGCAGTTCTGGTGTCCTCAACATCAAAAGGACATGGAACTGTTGGAACAAATCCAGAGGAGGCCACGAAGATGATCAGGGACTGGAGCACCTCCTGTATGAAGATAGGCTGAGAAAGTTGGGGCTGTTCAGCCTGGAGAAGAGAAGGCTGCATGGAGACCTCAGAGCAGCTTCCAGTATCTGAAGGGGGCCTATAGGGATGCTGGGGAGGGACTCTTCATTAGGGACTGTAGTGATAGGACATGGGGTAACGGGTTCAAACTGAAACAGAGGAAGTTTAGATTGGATATGAGGAAGAAGTTCTCCACTGTGAGGGTGGTGAGGCACTGGAATGGGCTGCCCAGGGAAGCTGTGAATGCTCCATCGCTGGTGGTGTTCAAGTCCAGGCTGGACATAGCCTTGGGTGGCATGGTTTAGTGTGAGGTGTCCCTGCCCATGGCAGGGGGGTTGGAACTGGATGATCTTAAGGTCCTTTCCAACCCTGACTATTCTATGATTCTATGCATGTGCAAGACTCAGGTCCCTGCACACAGACAAGCCCGTGCAGCAGGCACCTCTCTATTCAGCACTGCCTCCTGAAGACACCTTGGAGATGAAGTCAGGAACCATAAACATGACCTGGACAACAGAAAATGCAATCCCTCTCCATTTGTTGGCCACTGAGATGGGGCAAGCGCCCTCCCCCCTAGCTCACAGACGGAGGTATGATCCATGCCAGTCGGCACTGTTCACTGCCGCCAACATTCCTCCTGCAGCACAGGCTGCTCAGCAAAGCTCTTCGCCTGGTTTGTCCTCACTAATCCCGGTGCCAGGGGAGTTTCAAGGTTCTCCCTCCTGTTTCAATAGCTGTCGTTGCCCTTGGCTGCCACCCACTTGCCCACCCAGGAGATGAGCAGTTGCGAAAGGTTACGCCACTACTCCTTGCTGCCACTGAGTGAGCAGCGATCGGAACACCCAGGCAGCCTCTGACACACTCCATGGAGTAAAAAGCCTCTCTGTGCTTGGCAAGGAGCAGCCGGGAGGGAGACCTGAGTGGACCAGAATCATAGAATGGTTTGGGTTGGAAGGGACCTACAGAAGCCACCCAGCCCAACCCTCCTGCAATGAGCAGGGACATCTTCAACTAGATCAGGTTGCACAGAGCCACATCCAGCGTGGCCTTGGATGTCTCCAGGGATGGCAGAATGGCTGCTGGGAGTCCCCCTTTGGCACTCAGAATTAGCATCATCCAGGCCCTGGGGCATGTCCCAGTGTACACGAGGACCACAGCAACTTGAGGGGAGGAGGAAACTGCAGCCTCCAGCATTTCCATGGAGCTCTCTGCAGAGGAAACACTCGGGAGTTTTCCATTTCATAGTGCCAAGCAAAGAGCAGGATGTGGGGAGGAGATGGTGCCGGCTGCCAGTGGGTACCACTGTGCACACCAGGCTCCCCCCCTTATCAGTGTGACAACCTATCTGCTTGTCCCCGCACCAAGAGGAGCCCCAGCAGTGCTGTGCCTTGCCTTGGCCATGCGCCCGTCCCCTCCATCCCCACCATCACCACATAGTGCTCCGGGGCCACCCTCCCTTGTGTTTCCCATGAGCCACAACATCATCAGGGCATCACCAGGAAGGCCAAAGTGAGCAGCTCCACTGTGCCCTGAAAACAAAGCCCCGTGCCAGCAGGCCTGAGAATAGAGAGTTAATGGTTAACCCGGCACCACTTCGCTGGCTGGGAAGAGAGTGGGCTCATCCCAGTGGGAAGGGGGTAGCTCTGGCTCCCTGACGGGAGGCTCTTTGCCACAGAGAGACCACGTTGCTCAGAAAGCTCCACAGCCCACTTCCCCAGGAAGAGGGGGGGAATGGAGAGCTACCTCCACAGTCAGGTGGGCAGGGGGGCTGCTCTTCCTTTTCCTTCCTCTTCTTCAGAATGGCTGAAGCATGGCTGCTACACAGGAGGGCATGGCTGCAATTCAGGGGGACCCTGAAAGGCTGGAGGAAGGGGGAGACAGCAGCCTCAGCAAAAATGGTCTGAGTCTTTCTCTTGTGTCTTTTGGTGGCTACAAAGCAGCTTCACAGAAGATGATCTGGGGAGTCCTGGAGGATGAAAAGTCGAACGGAGGTCAGCAGTGTGCCCTTCTGTGCAGCCAGCAGGGTGAGCAAGGTGATCCTTCCTCTCTGTTCGGCTCTTGTGAGGCTGCATCTCAAGTGCAGCATCTAGTTTGGGACTGCCCATTACGAGAAAGACACAGATGCACTGTGCTGAGTCCAGCAGATGCCACTGCAATGACTGTGTGGACATACAAGGAGACACTAAAGGAATTGGGTTTACTCGGCCTGCAGAAGAGAAGGCAAAGACCTTTTGCTGCCTGCAGCTGCTGAACAGGAGGGTGTAGAGAAGACAGAGGCACACAATGAAAGAAGCAAAAGCTGCAAGAAGAAAACTTCCAAGTAGATATGAGGACTCTTCCCCATCCCCATGAGAGTGGTCCAACACTGGCACAGGGTCCCAGTGGGAAGCTGTGGGACCTCTGTCCATGGAGGTACACAAAGCTCTACCAGAGGCAGCCCTGGAACTCCCCAGTACCTCCCCAGCTGACATAATTTACTACAAGAGATGAAAGAGGCTTGATCCAATCTAAGGAGAAGAAGGGGACATGCAGCAACATCTTCTACAAAAAAGTATGTTGGGAGAAAGTATCTATGAGAATTCTTCTAGCAAAAGGCTCTTTAAATTCCTGGCATAGCCAGAATTAACCCCAGGGCTTGCAACAGAACCTAAACACATCAGTATTACAAATAAAGTGCCCCTATTCAAGATTGAGGTGAATCGACCAATATA
Organism: Myiopsitta monachus; assembly: GCA_017639245.1. NCBI lineage: Eukaryota > Metazoa > Chordata > Aves > Psittaciformes > Psittacidae > Myiopsitta > Myiopsitta monachus. Next base: position 1,488,255 of record CM029917.1, on the reverse strand, counting down.
GAACATGACCTTGGATGTAGTGTCTGCTTTAAGCTTGTGATGCTTTTGAGTGAGAGCTTTGACAAGAGGCTTCTAGGGGTGCTTCCAACCTAAGTTACTCTGGGTGTTCATGACTGTTCTTCTCCAGTCTGTCACTGATATCAAAGTAGCAAAAGGAATCATAGAATCACAGAATAGTTTGGGTGGGAAAGGACCTTAAGATCATCCAGCTCCAATCCCCCTGCCATGGGCAGGGACACCTCACACTAAACCATGCCACCCAAGGCTCTGTCCAGCCTGGACTTGAACACTGCCAGCGATGGAGCATTCACAACCTCCCTGGGCAACCCATTCCAGTGCCTCACCACCCACACAGTGGAGAACTTCTTCCTCATATCCAATCTAAACTTCCCCTGTTTCAGTTTGAACCCGTTACCCCTTGTCCTATCACCACTACAGTCCCTCATGAAGAGTCCCTCCCCAGCATCCCTATAGGCCCCCTTCAGATACTGGAAGGCTGCTCTGAGGTCTCCACGCAGCCTTCTCTTCTCCAGGCTGAACAGCCCCAACTTTCTCAGCCTATCTTCATACAGGAGGTGCTCCACTCCTCTGATCATCCTCGTGGCCTCCTCAGGATTTGTTCCAACAGTTCCATGTCTTTTTGATGTTGAGGACACCATAACTGCAGACAACACTCCAAGTGAGGTCTCAGGAGAGCAGAGCAGAGGGGCAGGATCACCTCCATGACCTGCTGGTCACGCTCCTTTGGATGCAGCCCAGGACACAGTTGGCTTTCTGGGCTGCGAGCACACACTGAAGCCGGCTCATGTTCATTTTCTCATTGACCAACACCCCCAAGTCCTTCTCCGCAGGGCTGCTCTGAATCTCTTCTCTGCCCAACCTGGAGCTGTGCCTGGGATGCTCTGACCCAGGGGTAGGACCTTGCACTTGTCATGGTTTAACTTCATCAGGTTGGCATAAGCCCACCTCACAAGCGTGTCAAGGTCCCTCTGGATGGCATTCCTTCCCTCCACTGACCACAACTCTTTGCGTGCAGCCATCCAGCCAGTTCTTTATCCACCGAGTGGTCCACCTATCAAATTGGTGTCTCTCCAACTTAGAGACAAGGATGTCATGTGGGACAGCGTCAAACGCTTTGCACAAGTGCAGGTAGATGACATCAACTGCTCTACCCCTGTCCAGCAGTTCCGTAGCCCCATCATAGAAGGCCACCAGACCGGTCTGGCAGGATTTCCCCTTAGTGAAGCCATGCTGGCTGTCACCAAGCACCTTGTTGTTTTTCATGTGCCTTAGCATGCCTTCCAGGAGCATCTGCTCCAAGACACTGCCAGGCACAGAGGTGAGGCTGACTGGTCTGTAGTTCCCCGAGTCATTCATTTTTCCCTTCTTGAAAATGGGGGTTATCTTCCCCTTTTTCCATGCATCGGGAACTTCACCTGACTGCCATGATTTTTCCAATATGATGGACAGTGGCTTAGCAACTTCATTTGTCAGCTCCTTCAGGACCCACGGATGGATTTCATCAGGTCCCATGGACTTGTGTACGTTCAGGTCCCTAAGATGGTCTCGAACCAGATCCTCTCCTACAGTGGGCAAAGGTCTTCATTCTCACAGTTCCTGCAACTGCCTTCCAAGACTTGGGTGGGGTGGTCAGAGTAGTGCCAGTGACGACTGAGGCAAAGAAGTCACTAAGAACCTCAGCCTTCTCCAAATCCAGGGTAGCCAGTTCTCCCGATAGCTTCTGGAGAGGGCCCACATCGTCCCTAGTCTGTCTTTTATTTGCAATGCAACTATAGAATCCCTTCCTGTTATCCTTAACATCCCTAGCCAAGTTTAATTCTAAATGGTGCAGGATGCAAACAGTGGGACTGTTATTAATATTAATTGATATTAATTATTATTATAGATATTCATTAGTAATAAAGTCCCATTTAAACAGGACTTGCTAAATCTGATAAGGCAATAATTTGCTCAGCTTGTAAAGGTACTGAACCATCTGACGGGGGATGTATGGACTGCAGATTTCTCTTTTTGCAAAGTGAGCAGTTCTCATCCCAGCTCCATTTTACATTTTTAGAAAAAGAAAAAACAAAACAGGAAGAAAAGAGGACGATAATTTTCAGAAATAGCAAAAAAAAAACCCCAAACCTGTGGCAGTGGCAAATGTAATAAAGACAGTTCAGTTAAACAGAGCCATCTGAGTCACTGATAAAGTGTGATCAAAGGCTCTGAAGGCCTGTATCCTGGAAACACTGAGAAAGCTTAAATGGACACAGCAGCAACCTTATCTGCAGCAGCAGCTGACATACTGCTGCAGCTCCCAGGCAGACCTTGGCTGTATCAGCAGGAAATACAGAGCAGAAGTATCACAGGAGAAATGACGTTATTCTTTATGCTGGACTGTGTATTCATGCACCCAAGTCTGACACATCTCACTGTGCTTAACTAGTGACACAGAGCACGAGACACCTACAAAATGCTTGTGCATCTTCACCTGACCTTCCCAGGGAGACAGGACTTTGCACAGGAGAGGAATCACTCCTGGAGGGATCATACTCTACCCACGGAGGATGAAGGGAAACTAGACATGGGCTCAGGCATGGATAGCTGCATGGCAGCTGTCTCCCCTGGGAATGATGCCCTGCTCTCTCCAGGGGCCATCAAAAACACAGAGGTTGGTAAAAGCTGAGGAAAGGTTTGGGAAAGCTCAGAGAAGTGGTTAGGAGTCCTTTTTTTACCCTTTAAAACACTAAGAAACCACTGATTTCACCTGAACAACAAAGGCAGGTGCATTAAGCCCTGCATTAAGCCAAGAGGCACAGTAACATCCATTTGGATTTGAGTTCTTGAAACAAACGTGTCTGATGAGATATGTGGGAACCCTAGGAGATCTCAAACTATCTATTTTACAAAGCAAATATCAAGGCAAAATGTGTGGTCAGTAAATACCTACAGGGAGAGAAGCAATCCCAGGCACAGCTACAGGTTGGGCAGAGAACAGATTCAGAGCAGCCCTGCGGAGAAGGACTTGGGGGTGTTGGTCAATGAGAAAATGAACATGAGCCGGCTGCAGTGTGCACTCGCAGCCCAGAAAGCCAACTGTGTCCTGGGCTGCATCCAAAGGAGCGTGACCAGCAGGTCATGGAGGTGATCCTGCCCCTCTGCTCTTGTGAGACCACATTTGGAGTATTGTGTGCAGCTCTGGTGTCCTCAACATAAAAAGGACATGGAACTGTTGGAACAAATCCAGAGGAGGCCACGAGGATGATCAGGGGAGTGGAGCACCTCCCGTATGGACATCAGCTGAGAAAGTTGGGGCTGTTCATCCTGGAGAAGAGAAGGCTGCGTGGAGACCTCAGAGCAGCTTCCAGTATCTGAAGGGGGTCTATAGGGATGCTGGGGATGGACTCTTTGTTAGGGACTGTAGTAGTGATAGGACAAGGGGTAACGGGTTCAAACTGAAACAGGGGAAGTTTAAATTGGATATGAGGAAGAAGTTCTCCACTGTGAGGGTGGTGAGGCACTGGAATGGGTTGCCCAGGGAGGTTGTGAATGCTCCATCCCTGGTGGTGCTCAAGTCCAGGCTGGACAGAGCCTTGGGTGCCATGGTTTAGTGTGAGGTGTCCCTGCCCGTGGCAGGGGGATTGGAACTGGATGATCTTAAGGTCCTTTCCAACCCTAACTATTCTATGATTCTATGTTGCCTGATCTAAAAGGTTCTTTATTGTAGCACATGAAGCCAAACCCAATTTCACAGGAGAAATGTAGCATACAACCAGTTCAAAGTGGTAACTTACAAACACTGCAGTGAATCTACCAGGATTCACTATTTTAATGAGTTGTTCTGATTCTTCTTTTCCCCATGGATTTTTCATTGGGTTTTCTGGTCTTCCTCACAAGTGCACGTACCTCCTGAGTCCTGATTTATTATCATCAATTCCATTCTCCTCCCGCTCAGCACACATTGTCTTTTAGGGCTCTTCTGACTCTGTGTGGTTTTGGCCACAGCATCCTGTTAAACAGCTGTGAGAATTCAGCATTTGGGACATTTCCTAGAATCCTTTCATAACTCTCAGTTACCCTTCATAGTCTTAAGTTTTCTGTACGTTCAGTTTTGCTCATCATTATCTACGATTTTCGGAGAATGCTTTTTCAGCAGCATCATTAGATAAAACCTTCCCCTGGGACTATATCACCTTTCTGCACTAAGCACAGAGCCAGTTCACAGCTGTGCATGGAGGCAAAAACCCTCTGGCTAGAAGCATTTGTGCTAGCTGAGACACTTCATGAATTGGCAGCAAACCATCTGCTATTTCAGGAACAGCAATTAAGTGACTACTACTTGAGACCTACAGAGATAAACTCTGCCAGAAGTCCTTAGGACCATGACGCTACTCCTCTCCAGATGCACAGAAGCATCTTACCCCACATGTTGTGTTCCTTGCTCTGATCTGGTTGTTGGGAAGAGTCCCACCAGCGCCTACGGCTCTGGGTTTCATGATGTCCCCAACATGCCCAGGTGGGAATAACTTTTGGCAGGCACTCCTACTGTGCTGTGCTACACCGAGAGAAAAATGCTGCCAGATGCCATGTGTGTCTGTCGAGAACTGGAAGGCTCCGCTATCTCAGAGCACGTTTTGCACTTAATCTTGGGGTTTTTTTAATCTTTTTACTTGTGCTTTTATAGTGATAATGCAACAGCCCTCACTATGGCTGGGGAAGCCTGGGCCCCCAGTGACAGCATTGCTGGTCTGCCACAGTACCCATCATCAAAAGGGCGATGTCACATCACATACATTAAGTTTCAGCCTTAATCCAGTCCTAAAGATGAATGAGAATTATTAATGCCTTGGCCTACAGCCACTGTTTATTAATTTCTTCTTTTGCTCATGAAGCTGTAGGGGTTTCCAGCAGATCCTAAAGACTGCTAAAGAGCAGCACTTATCACAGGCAATAGAAAATCAATAGATGCAAACACAGCTCAACACAGAGATAAGGACAGCCATTTGCCCCATTGTGGTTGGAGCCCTAGAGATCCTCCACACTGTCAGATCCACACAGGCTGAGTTGTGCATTCCTCAGCTGCCAGGTGACCTGGTTTCAGGGGGGGAGCAGAGTGGGGCTATTGTCCATGTTCTCATGGATGGGGCTTACACCCGGTACTACTCCCTCGACCTCCCCAAATGCTGGGGTGAGCTTAGAGCCTCCCTGTTCTGTTTTCAGCTGAACTATTACTCAGGATCCCCATGAGAACTGGATTTTTGCACGGAGCACAATGCTGGGAGTGTTTGCACACACGTGGGGAAAGGGAGCCTTGGGCAACGCAGGTCTCCAGACTGGATTCAGATTGCATTAGGAGGCTGTCACTTCATCAGTCTGGAGATGTGCACCAGCACAGCCTGGGGTAGCAAGGAGGTTCCTCTTCACAGTCACAGCGGGCTGAGCAGGTCAGAGGAGAGCCGATTACACTATGCTCTCGTTCAAATACATACTGTTCCACCTGAAGCATAAGTGTGTTGGTTGGATTCTGCCTCGTGTGCATATACATCTGCAGTTTTAATTAAAGGGCTTTGGTGTTGCATACATATGCAATGGAGTGTGAACACGTCATGCTCAAACACAGTAATGCTGCTGACGATTCATGCCTCCATCACAGCTCAACATGGTGAGAGCATCAGTTGGATTTTTCTTCCCTACCCCAGGGCGGAATGGGCTGGGAGGAGCCCAGCATGTCACTCTTCATTTGTAAAGCAAAATTTCTCTGCCATTTATGTAGAAAAAGGACATGGGTGTCAAAAATTGCAGCAGATGAGGAAACTGGGGCCGGAGCCTTCAGTCAGATAAGGAGAAAAGAGAGAAAAATCTTTCTTACTTTGATTTTGTCTTTTATAAGCTCCTTCCAGCTCCTGGTTCTTGACCCCACACAGTGATACATGTCATGGGAACAGGAGGAAAATATTCCAGAAGGATAAGGAAATAAACCAAGACATTCAGACTAAATAAGAGCCAGAGTCCTCTATGTGTCATCGACCCCACATGAAACCTGCAGATGCCTAACAACCTCCTGGGGCAGCTGAAGAGAGGCAGCCGATGTGTCGTTTTACATGGGGTGGGGTAAGGGGCTGAACACAAAATGCCAAGTGACTTGTTGGGGTGTGGGTATGTTGAGGGATGAAATGTCTGCATCCAGAGAGAGAGGAAATTCTCAAAGTCAGAACAAGCAAAACAATCTGGAAGTGGTTTGAATATTGACTAATACAATGCTAGACTAGAGACATGTGAAATAATGAGACAGCAGCCAAAAATAACCACAGCGACCACAACGATGAAGGAGACTAAAACAAAGGCACCAAACAGCATCTAGGGCAAGTGTGGGAGACTGCAGCAGGCTCTGCAGATGCTGGAGAGGATCTGGCACATCATCAAGTCACAGTGACCCTACGCCAACTCTGATCGCACACAAACTCCCCAGTGCTGCTCTGCTCCCAGCATTATAAAAGGAACCTCTCTATGCGGAGCTGGAAGAGCCAGTGTAAAAGCAGCAGCAGATAAAAAGTCACCCCCAGTTGCTCACAGCAGATGCCCTGAGCACGAGGCTTCGAGCAGAGGCAGTCGCTGGTGCTTCACTGTGCACAGCAGACATTATGTTTTTCTCTACAAAGCTGCTACCACCCACCTCTGGCTCCCCTTTGACATCACTGCTTGGCAACCACTGGAAAGAGTCACAAGTAAAGGCTCACTGAGACCAGGTCTGAGCATTTGGCGACTAGGTGCAGCGCCTTCCAGCAATACACAGTGGTGTCCACCTACACAAGTGCCAAACAGAGCCCGGCGGCTGGTGGCATCCTTGCCCTGAGAACCCCATGCCAAGGAGGATGTTACCTGGGCTCTGGAGCTCTTGATCAGAAATGGATTGATACTTTCAAAGCCTCTCAGCATGCTTCTCCCATCTGTCAGGTATCAAAAAATGCTTGGTACCTGCAACAGACAAGTTACCTCTTTTGACAAGCTCTACATTTGCCTTGTATTTGAATTCAATACCACATTTTCATGTACTGTAGGCAAGCAGAGGAGTTGGCGGGACAGCTTGCCTCCTCATCACATCACAGAGCTCAAGAATTACCTTCCTGCCTTCTTCATGCTGCTTTAAGAAAAATGCCCCATCCTGCACTGGAATCAAAGCTGAGGAAGATGTTTTCCTTCTTTGCCTCAGTGTCCCGTGCTGCTACTTGTACTGTCCTCAGAAGCAGCTTTTCCTGTCACATTTGATTTCACAAACACTATGCAGGCATCTCTCCAGCAAGTCACAAACTTGGCAGCATCCTGCAGTCAGCATGGGAAAAGCAGCCGCAGCTCAGTGGTGCCTTTGTAATATTTGTTGGACATGGAGGTATTCCACGTCCTCCACCCCTCCATCCCACCTCTGTCAGGCAAGGGCTTCAGGGACCATGGCTGTCACCATCACTTCTCTTCTCCCCCCATAACATGTGCTATCATCAAGGTGCTGCCTGGAGCTGAACCACTCATGAGTTGGCTGAATGCCACAGGATCCAAACTTCAGGAACGCCTAGACCAGCTGAAGTTTCCCAACTGTCCTGCCATGAGGCCAGCATTTTGTGTGTCACTGCTGACGACTTTGTTCCCAGTTCTCATTGGGTTTTATCTGTAATCCTCCAGCATTGCACCTTTCGAGGAAAGGGGCCTTGGCCCCCTCAAGGATACTGCAGTATTGATGAAGACATTGCTTCAATGTTGAGAACAGTACAAAAACTAGAGTATTAGAGGGGGAATGTGAACCCAGAGGGAAAACTCCTGCTTAGTGCTGTGGGCTCCTGGCTTGTCCGTCTCAGAAAGGCCACATGTACAGAGATTACTGAATGCAAAGAACACAAAGTCCTCTCACTCAGGAGGTCCCTGGAAGTGGGCAGGGGGGAATCCTACTGTATATTAGCTATTCTCATACTCCTCCACAACATCTGCTTTTGGTCACTGCTGCAGCTAGGATGCTGTGGAGACAGGCACCCTGGTCTGACCTACAGCGCCCCTTCCCCTGGTCCTTTTCTTCTCTCCCGCATCACTTCAGTCTGCCTCCCTCTGCTTCTCAACCATTAATTTTACTCAGATACTTAGCACACGGAGAAAGCTCTTTTCACACCTTCCTTCCACACTGTCACGGCAAGCTTCATCCTACACTTGCTCTTCTAACCTCTTCATCTGGCCATCACAAACCTTACCCTTCAAGAGCAGCTCTATTCTCTCCACCCTCTTCTGACATGCTTGTGCTGAAGACTGGGACAGTAATAACGTCCCCTCAGCTCCTGCTGGTGTTTTCACTCCTGTCCATCCTGCTGCCTTTGCTCATCTCTGGTTGGGCGTGCTCTCTTCAGCACTCTGCTTCTGCTTGTGTTATGCTGAGGAACTCCATGCTACAGGATGTAATGGAACCAAAAAGCCCTTGAGGGTTCATAAAGCAGCAACTAGTCCCTCAAGGTCACGCATACAGGGACAGGGATCCACTCCTAGCTCAGCAAGGCTCTGAGCCAAAACTTGGAATGCTGGGAGAATCCTCTGGCCTGCATCAGTCCCTATCTTCCTCCCTGGAAGCCCATTTCTACATAGCATATGGGGCACGTAAACTTTACTGTCACCCAGTAGAGCTCTTCTCATCTTCTTGAGCTCTTGTATTGTCCTCTCCCAAACACCTACCCAAGCCACACTGGACTAACAGTGCACATGTGACAAGTGCCACACTACAAGTGGGCTAAGTACCCAAAAGCATACACCCACAAAATTTATTGTCCAGGAACATCTACAAAGGTGGGAAAGGCATCCCTGGTACAACACACCTAATAAGATCAGCTTCAAATATTCTCAACTGCCCATGAATCATCTTGCTCATCAGGCGTAAGCAGCTTTAACCTGAACATTCTTCCTACCGTTACACCCGAGAGCCACACTGGCTTGGATACGTCCATGTTGGCATAAAAATTATAGTGTGTTGTATGTTTCTGCACCCCATTTGACACAGGGTATACTCCATGCTCCTAACATTCGAGCCAGCTCCTTCATAAGAGCACGCCTTTGACTGCTGCCAACCTTCCTGGCCAAAAGCCTGGCTCAGCCATTCAGATGTTTTTCCATGGATCCCTACAAACCGAAGACAGGAGCTCATGGACCCAGTAGCATAGAAAACTGGTTATTTTTGTGACTTTCTTCCTGGAAGAACTCAATAAGGTTTGGAAGTGCTAAAATGAAAGCTTCTCAGCTTCCTCACCCCCATCACAAGAGCAGCTTGGGGAGCTGCCATAGCTACTGACAGCCCTCAACTACTACAGCTACTGAGCCACCTTTATTCTGCCTTGGAGGGAGCTGAAAGAACAGGCAGGCAAGCAGCCTGTGTGGGGGTGCCAGCCCAGCCTTAGCAGAGAAGTCAGCAACCTCCCAGCGTATCTCAAAAGCTGGGACAGAGCAGAAGTGAAGGAAAAAGGCAGCATCCAGACCCCAAAAAGGCTACACCTGCACCGGTGTTTGGATGCCAGTGCAGCAATGCACAGCTAGTCCCATGGCCTGTGTTCAACTTCGGTTTAGACTTCCCACTGAAATAAAGCAGCATTTGATAGATCTGTGGCCACAGCAGTGACTGCAAAAATCCTGAGCTAGAGACACTTGCGTTCTGATGCAGCACAAATGTAATGGCCTTGGGCAGGAAAGTCAAGCCCAGCTTATAATCACAAAGGAAGGAAAAGAGCTGTTCTGCTAGATCTGCATCAGGAACTGGGTGAAACAAGAATTATGGCACAAATGGGAACCAGGGAGAGTGACTCTTCATTGAGAGGTCTCTGCCTTATGACTTCAACCAGATGTAAAAACCTGGGATCCCACACTGCGCAACAGCACGGCTTAACCGAAAGGGTAAGGCATGGGCTCATCTCACCCACACGTCAGCCTTCAGCACGCTCCTGGAGGTGGGCAGAGCTACAAGGTGAAGCCAAGCAAACCCAGCATCTGAGTCTGCTGGTAAATCCTATGATCCTGAAGCTGACCCCAGCTGACCTGCTCCTGTCCTTGGCGTTTTCAATCCCAAGAGGACTGTGCATGGCTAGACAACTCAAACACATGGCCTGGGGCCGGGCCCAGAGAGCTCCATGCTCACTTCCATGTTGGTCAGCATCTGCTGTTTCAGAAGGGCTTTGACTCCACGCTTGCCCAGAGGCAGAGGCTCTGCAAAGAGGCAGCCACACGTGATTGCACTGAGGGAGTGTTCTGCTCTCATGTCACAACCCGACACAGAGATGTCAACAGATTATTTAACAACCACATTTGGTTTGGTTTTGTTTTCTAAGTAGGTAGTTCTGTACCAGCCTCAATGAACGAGACCCTGCTCAACAGCAACAGCAACACATAACCCTGCTAACTAGCCTGAGCTCTGATAAAGGTGACTGATCCCAGCTTAGGAGGGTTCCCACCAAGCTGAAGGCGGAGTCTGAAGCATGAAGAACAGAAGTGTGTGCAAATGGCAAAAGAACTGGGATACTGAAATCCATAGCTGTGCTGGTAATTACTTTAACCCTTGCTAAACTGGGTAAAGTCACACTGAAGAGCTGAAGAAGCAGCAGACCTAAGGTATCTAGACTTTTCACACTGCCTCACACATGGATTCCAATAAGGAAACACATGGCTCCACGAAACCACAAGTGGCTGAAATTGTCCCCTGATTCCGTGTAAAAATGAGAAGCCTTTTCAGCAATAAAGAGATGGTGAGAACTCCTATGGGAGGTCAGACAAAGGCCTGCGTAGCCCAAAATCCGTCACTGAACACCGCTAGTCATGGTTTTTGGGAAGAATGTAATAAACATGACAGATAGTGATCTTTCCTCCCCTATGTTATCTTAGCACAACCCATTGGGCTTGTTGAGCAGCATAGGTAATGGAGCAGAAAGGAGTCCAAGACAACACAGATGCCACCAAGCTGAGAGCAATGGCAAGCCCCAAACAATACTGACACACAGGGAACATACTTCAGAATCCAGACCAAAACTGACCCCAGGCCAAGTCCTGCAGAACAGGCCAGTGAACCACTACACAGAGAATGGGGGGTCTCACAGCAGAAAGCAAATACAGAGGCATAAGAATGAGCGTCCACCTACCTACAAGGCCATCTTTAATGAAAAAGGCAAGTCATGCTCTGGACACTGTAAGGGAAGAGGTGTACATAGAGCAGAAGTGGTTCTTCCGAGGACTTTGGGGCCTGCAGTGCCAACATCATGGGTAGCCAAGGGGCTGCTGAACGCTGAAGGCAGCCCTTTGGCATCCCTCCCAGCTCTCTGACACTGGGAAATCCAACTGCCTGACCTCAAGGTCCCACTCAGCCCTACCTCTATATGGTTTGAGGAAAGAACCGGCTTAGCTGCCTGACTGGTCCATCTCCTTGGACACTACCAGTGTCACCAAAATTGAGCCTCCCAAAGCTCTGCATTTGCTATAAAAGGGCCCAGGCATACTCCAAAGATAAAAAGAAGCAAGCGGGCAGCACTGTCAGCTAATCCTGTCTTCAGCTCTGAGCCCCTCACTACAAGAGAGACATTGAGGCGCTGGAGCGGGGCCAGAGGAGGGCACTGGAGCTGGAGCAGGGCCTGGAGCACAGTGTGATGGGGAACGGCTGAGGGACCTGGGAGGTTCAGATGGAGAAGAGAAGGCTCAGGGGGGACCTGATCGCTGCCTACAACTGCCTGAGAGGAGGATGGAGCCAGGAGGGGGCTGCGCTCTGCTCCCAAAGAACAAGGGATGGGACAAGAGGAACCGGCCTGAAGCTGCACCAGGGGAGCTTTAGATGGAGCTGAGGAACAATTACCTCCCCAAAGGGTGCTCAGGCATTGGAACTGCCCAGGGCAGGGCTGGAGCCACCGTCCCTGGAAGTGACATGGTTTAGTGGTGGACTTGGAAGTCCTGAGGAAATGGTTGGACGTGATGATCTTAAAGGTCTAATCCTTCACCCTGATCCCAGGTTGCTGCCTAAGGGCAGGTGGATGAATGGGCCCCTGGAGCTGTGCTATCATCCTGCTGACCAAAGACAGCACTTAGGGGTCCACCTCTATCAATGCGTGAGCCTTGCTTAGGTCTGTCCTCTGCACCAAGGCCAACTAGAATGGAACAAGCCGCCCTTGCCCTCTTAAACCTGCTCTGCCTCTAAATGGAACAGTCCTTGCTAGCTCATGAGCCATCCCCAGGAGTTGTCTAGGAAGGTCCAGGCCAAGCTGTACCAAGAACCATACAAACCTGAAGCTGCACTGATGATGGCGATCCATGGCTCAGGACTGTCCTTTAGGATTCCTTAGCACCAAGAAAGGGAAATCTTTTGGGAACAGCTTAAACAACCAGCCAGCTCTTAGCTCCGCTCCGGGAAAGGCGCCCTGTCCTCTCTGCATGCTTCACCCTGCACTTCCTTCCGCTCCGTGCACGCAGGAACTCGTCCTGAGCAGGCCCGGCAGCACAAGGAAATAAACTGGGACCTGAATTCAAAATGATCACTCAGATTCAAATAAATGTCTAAATCTGAACTTTTCATGAATCTTTACTAAGCGCTCTTTAACTTAATGACCCTCAGCACACATCTAGGACTAATTACTCTGATAAAAGTCAATATTCGAGTATAGGTGTAGCTTTAACTGCTCCTTTCCAGGTCCACTTTATAAACCATCAGCATTTCTAGCCACCCACTGAACAGAACAACCCTGCCACTGGAAGAAACACACTTGTCAAAACACCCAAAATCAGTCAGAGTTTCACCCCAAGGGTCTGGAAGGTTCTTGCTGGGGGGACCCCTCTTCAGGGTACGCTCCTGCTGCTGCTTCCCTTGGCTTGGCTGCAAGAAGCTGACATCTGAAGCCTCCCCGATGAAAATGCAAGCATTTGTTAGAGAGGGGAAGAGATGAGATGAGACCATTCCTAAGGACCCTTCTAACCCTTACCATTCCATGATTTATGACTAGCAGCATCCCTCTGCTCAGCCAGCTGGGGAACAGCAGGGATTAACGCCACTGGTGGGAAGAGCCCAGGAGGAATCGGTCAGCCGTTTGAGATGCCTCTGGTATGAAGGCTGGTGGCTTGGGTTACACCATGCAGCCCCTGCACCAGCAGCATCATCCCTGAGGTAACTGCAGGCTGGCTGGCTAACCCACTGCGAGTACTCTCCAAAGCCTCCCAACACAAACTCTCCCTGTCCCCTGGCTGGGCCACAAATATTCACTGTGATCTCACACTCCCTTATAACAACAGGCGTTATTTTGCCCCTCCGAGCTCCCACCCTGCAGCGTCAAAACACATCATTTTTGTTCACTGGCAAGCACAAAGTCAACTGAAAGGAGGTATTCAGGAGCTTATGTCACTCTCTTAAATGTGATTTTTTCAATGAAGACAGATGGGTGGATCGGAAGACTCTAACAGGAGTCTTTTGTGTGCAGTTTATTGCTGACAATAGCCTCAGGTATCAAAAAAGTAAATAAAACAACACTGACACTGATCACAGCCTGGATCTTTTAAGGAGCTCGCCTTTGTGAGAGCACACTTGTAGCTGTGGGGACTTAAACACTCGGTACCCTCTGTCAGTTAGAGGCCCAAGGTCTGATGACTGGCCAGGGAATCTAGTAGCCGCTATTGCTATTCTCCTTAATGTAGAAAGAGATGGGAGAGGGATACCTGGTTTCTGGACCCTTCTCCCGGAAATAGGATGGAGTTATTCCCCATTTGCTTGCATAAAGTGACTCCTTTAACCAGGGTGGGCACTGACACAGAAGAATAGCCATAACATCCAAGGGAGAAGATCATTCTGAGCATCCAGCTGCCTCCTTCATTACGCAGCTAAGAAGATGTTTGGGGACTAAGTAGGGTGGGACAGGATTTCCATCAGGAAGGCGCTGATTCGTACTTCTCTCACAGACACGACTGAATCAGCGAATGGTCTGGGTTGGAAAGAACTTTAAGATCATCCAGCTCCAACCCCTGCCTATGGACAGGATCACCTGCCATTAGAGCAGCTTGCTCCAAGCCGCTCCGTCCAACCTGGCCTTGAACACTGCCAGGGATGGGGCAGCCACAGCTTCTCTGGGCACCCTGTGCCAGCGCCTCAGCACCCTCACAGGGAAGGACTTCTGCCTTATGTCTAACCTAAATCTCCCCTGTTTAAGTTTGAACCCATTACCCCTTGTCCCCTTCACCAACTTCAGTTCATCCAGCTCCTACCAGCCTCTTGTCTATAGGGCATGAAAGGGTTAAAGGTGTCAACCAACTCATGACTATCATGGCAGGACTTTGTTCCAAATTCTCAGTTTCACACTACTAGAAGTCCAACAGTCTTGGAATACCCTTACTGACAAGAAAGAAGGAGTTCTGCTGGCCAAGCCTGCATTTGCTTTTAAGTCTGCTGGTATCTAATGGACTACAGGTACTCTGGACAGAAAACAGACAATTGCTATTGCTCTTGAAGCATGTGTTCTCCTGCAAACATTACACAAGATGCTAATGAGGAAACCTGCAGGCTTAATGCCAAGCATTAATTTATCTGAATCCCATCCTAAATGCAGATCAGAGAAAAGAGGGAATATGCTTTCCTTACAACACACTTAACAACATGAAGAGTGCAAAACTAGAGCGTAAGTCACAAAGAGCAGCAGCGGGTCTCCCTCCAGCCCTTTTCCAAGAATGGCTGGCTAACTTCGCTCCCTCATGCTGTTATTTATGTGTGCTTTCCCCCCTTGTACTCCCTGGACTGAAGGAAGGAAGGATGTTTCACAGGAAGGAAGGACTGGCTTGGCTGTACTGAAACAGGACCACATCACTTCCCCCCCCACACTGCTCCTTTCTACAGAGGAGGGAAGGAGTGGGAAATCCACATTTTCTATCTCCATTGCTAGTAACGGGGTGGAAATTAACCCTAAGTGTCACAGAACCTCGTCCAGCTCCTGCTCCAAGTGGGGTCAGTGTCAAAAGCTGAAGCAGGTAGCTCAGGACTGCACCAAGTGCTGAACATCTCCAAGGTCAGGGATACCACAAGGCCCAGAGCCCTGTTCCCAGGTCAGACCAAGCCCGCAGGGAAGCTTATTTTCCTTTATGTGCAGTCAGAATTTACCACGTTTTAACTGCTGCACCTTGGTCAGGGCAATCCCCAGCATCAGTATAGACTGGGGGATGGATGAACTGAGAGCAGCCCTGCGGAGAAGGAGATGGGGGTACTGGTGGATAAGAAATGAACCAGCTACATGCGCGTGCAGCCCAGAAAGCCAACTGCGCCCTGGGCTGCATTAGCGTGAAGTGTGGCCAGCAGGTCAAGGGAGGCGATTCTTCCATTCTACTCTGCTCTCATGAGACCACACCTGGAGTACCGCATGCAGCTATAGGGTCCACAGAAAGACTGCAGTAGGTCTACAGGAGGCCACAGAAGTGGTCTGAGGTCTGGAACACTTCTCCTGTGAAGGAAGACTGAGAGAGTTAGGGTTGTTCAGCCTGGAAAAGAGGAGAGGCTGGGGAGACATTCTTGTGGCCTTTCAGTATATAAAGGGGGGTTACAAGAAAGATACAGAGAGACTTTTTACTACAGCCTGTAGTAACAGGTCAAGGGACAGTTGTTTTAAACTGAAACATGGTAAGCCTCAGATCGGACATGAAGAACATATCTTTCACTGTGAGGGTGCTGAGGCGCTGGCACAGGGTGCCCAGGGAAGCTGTGGCTGCCCTGTCCCCGACAGTGTTCGAGACCAGGTTGGACAGGGCTTGCAGCAACCTGCTCCAGTGGAAGATCCACCTCTGACAACACTACAGGCACCACCTCACCACTATTGAGCAGAAGAGAACAACCTTCCCCCTTGACCTGCCCACCGTGCTGTTACCCACACAGCCCCAGACACAGGCACTGCCAGGCCACCAACACTTCGCTGACCCTGTCCACCCTGTTGCCATCAGACCTGCTTTTGCGGAGGAGAGGTGCCCTCTGTGTCCCACCAGCTCACACACAGCACAGCTGGGCCCTGAGGCAAGGACTGTGCTGAGCACTCTCAGCCAGACGCTGCAGCAGTCACTGGAGGCACACAGGCAAGAGACCCCTAAAAAAAGAAGAAAGAGAGGGGTGGGGAGGGAAAGCCCCACTCTGCAAATCAGCTCAACAAGGAAAACGGGAATAGAGATGATCTGTTGGTAAGGGCTTGGGAGCACGTTCCTGTCGTAAGACAATCAGGGAAAGCAAGCTACAGAGCGGGGCTTGCCACTGCTGCTGCTGGGGGCAGACGCAGGGAAGGTGACCCAGGCTCAAGGAGTGCCACACAGCAACCAAGGCAGCGGATAGGGCATGACTGCCTGCACTCAGCAGTTGCTGCTCTGCCAGCCTCACATCCACTTCACATCCATCCATCGCAGCTATTTCACCCTCAGTTCTCAGGAGCTCATTTGCCGTCTACGCTCTGCAGAGACTCAGCACCCAAAGAGACGTCTGCCCACCTCCACAGCATCGCTCCCACGTTCACCTTCACACACAGTGCCACAGTCTTCCCAAAACACTGAGAATATTCACCCTCCCCTTCACAGTACCTCTGTGACAGTTCACTGCAGGCAAAAAGAAACGCCCTGTTCCAAACCGTGCTGCTCCTCGCTATGCTCTGCCCGGTGCAAAAAGCTATCTGAAGGCAACAGCCAGAGGATTTAAGAGCATATGCAGGCAGTTCATTATATACCACAGCCAAATTTCACACAGAAACATCAACATCCACGTGTTACACAGGATACCTTTATGCTAAGGCATTAATCACACTCAACAACACCAAAAACAGTCCCAAACAGTAGCTACACAGAATGGTATACAAACAATGGAGGGAGAAGATTCATTAGGATCTCTCAATGTGCCAAGTTCAAATTCTCACCACAACGCAGTACTAACATCTATTATCACACGGGAATTATTGTTCTCCAGTAAAACCAGACATATTTCCAAATGATTCACACTACCTGAGGAATCACTGTTTTTGCAGCAATGTTCCAGATCCCAGGTCAGGAATCTCCTTCCTATTCTGGTAAATTCCACTAAGATATCACATGTAACAACAAGTTCTTGAAGCAGTTTCATCAGATTTTCCCTTTAAGGTAACCCACTGCACTCCCACATGAGGTACAGGCACCTCAAAGGCACAAGCAGCTGAAAGTGCTGCAGTGGAATCAGATGATCAGCGCAAGCTTGGAACCTCTGCAGCCTCCTTTCAGCTTTGGAAACACGCTGCGATTTTCAAACCAACCCAACTGGGAAGCCAGAGGCCAGTTGTAGCTGAAACCCCAGGAGAATGCGTATAACAAGTAAGGTATATGAAAGCAATTTGGAGAATGACCCTGAAAACAAACTCTGACAGATTCTGCTGCAACACGTAATGAGGGTGTAGCACTGCAGCAAAATCTGTCATTCCCGGCTGTCCGACGGCGCGCTGCATGCAGCATGGAGTGGCAGAGCTGATGACACCAGGAAGCACAGACAGCTGTGCTGCCAGGAACCCACCCTGCACAGCCCCAAGGAGTTTTACCTTCATGCAAGCATCTGGGTCACATGAGAAAATAGAGGAGAACTGCGAAAAGTGAAGGTTCAAGGTAAAGAGAAGCATGGTCAGGCTAATCAAAAAGTTGCCGGAGCTTATGTTCATCATAATCAGTTTCATAAAAAGGCACACTGTCAGCTGAGGATGAAGCTACCACTTTAGAGGTCGGTTAGAACACTCCTACACGTATATAGATATAGAATAACAGAATGGTTTGGGTTGGAAAGGACCTTAAGAACATTCAGTTCCAACCCCCCTGCCATGGGCAGGGACATCTCACACTAAACCATGTCACCCAAGGCTATGTCCAACCTGGCCTTGGACACTGCCAGGGATGGAGCATTCACAACTTCCTTGGCAACCTATTCCAGTGCCTCACCACCCTTACAGTAAAGAACGTCTTCCTTATATCTAACCTTATCTTCCCCTGCTTAAGTTTGAAGCCAATATGATTGCGTCCCAGCCTGTGGCAGGGGGTTGGAACTAGATGATCTTTATAGCCCTTTCCAACCCAAACCATTCTATGATTCTATAAGCACAAACACAGGCCTGACCACATCACAGCAACACGCTCGCTCTTTTGTCCCTCCTCCAACTTTTTGCTACCGTGGCACTCGCACTTCCAACACAGCATCCTTGCTGTTGCCTGGTCCTCCACCCTGGAGCAGACATGAGCAGTGGTGGGATGACCTGCTACGTGCTGCCTCCCAGAGTGGGAGAGCTGCTGTCCTGCCCCAAAGCTGATGTGCCCCCGGCTGCCCAGGAGGACCGCTCCTGCGCGGTGCAGCCCTCTCACATCACCTGCCTGCAGGAGCGGATGCTCTTCTCTCCTACCATGCAGCCTCACAGGAGCCCCAAGCCTCAGGGGGTCTGTACCGTTAATCATCAAAGCCAACTCCTACCAGGGCTAAGAAGTTTTCATCTCCTCCTTTCTCAGAGCTGCGCAGCTCACACTCAAGGATGCGCGTCTGGCCTTGGCCACAAGTGCTGTTTGCAAGGTGCCCAAATGAAATCTGTCCCGCTACTTCTGAGCCAAACAACCACAAATCCATCCAAGGAACACGAGTTCATATAAATCTTATCTATATTCACCAACGCTCCCCCACCCATCGAGTTTGCAATCTGATGTCACAAACCTGAGCTGTGGACAAGCGGCTCCCTGAGGGCCAGGGCAGCACAGGCGAAGAGGCGGCTCATGGTGTTATGCTGTGGCAGGCCACGGAGCAGCGACACAGAAGCATCCAGCTCACACAACATATTGACACACACAAGCCCAGTGAACTCTGCTGCCCCAAGTTGAGTACAGCTGATCAGACCCCAGATGATACAGCCCTGAAGTGCCTTTGAGAAGAGATACTTGAGGTTTGCCCAATCCAGCGAAGCTCTGGACCAAAAGGGCCAAAAGTGTAGGGACTTACTAAATACAGGAACTTTTCCACTCAAGTCCCCTAAACATGGTGTCTACTCCTGCTGCCCAAACCCTGACAGCGCTCTGTGTGAGAAGGAAGTCTGCAAAGGTGGCATGTCCAAAGTCCCCATGAAAGCAAGCTGGTGCAGAGTTTGAAACACAGGCAGTGATACCTCTGTGCTCAGGGGATGCTAGCACTGCACAAGTGACCTCACAGGCTTTGGACCAGATCCTCTAACTGAAGTTTTAGGGTCATTTTAGGCGGCTCTACGCCTCACCTGCCCCCTCCTAGCCCTGCGCTCCTAAATCCTGGCCACATAAAAGCAACCTTGCAACCAGGCTGGGAATTGGGCAGGGCTAAAGAGGACGGGGGCCAAGGGGAGGCTGATGGTTAGGGAGAGACCCCCCTGCAGTCCTGATCCAGCTCTGGGGCAGCAACACAAGAGGGACATGGAGCTGCTGGAATGAATCCAGAGGAGGCCACGGAGGTGCTGCGAGGGCTGGAGCAGCTCTGCTCTGGAGCCAGGCTGAGAGAGCTGGGCTGGGGCAGCCTGGAGAGGAGAAGGCTCCTGAAGGGGAGACCTTAGAGCAGCCCCAGTGCCTGAAGGGGCTGCAGGAAACCTGGAGAGGGGCTTTGGACAAGGGATGGAGGGACAGGACAGGGGAATGGCTTTAACTGCCAGAGGGGAGATTGAGATGAGCTCTTAGGCAGAAGCTGTTCCCTGGGAGGGTGCTGAGGCGCTGGCACAGGGTGCCCAGAGAAGCTGTGGCTGCCCCATCCCTGGCAGTGCTCAAGGCCAGGTTGGACACAGGGGCTTGGAGCAAACTGCTCCAGTGGAAGGTGTCCCTGCTCATGGCAAGGGTCAGAGCTGGATGAGCTTTAGGGTCCCTTTCAACCCAAACCAGGCTGGGATTCTACGAGAAGCAGCCAGGATGAGTGGAAAGACAAACCCACCTCCTCCAGCCACAGCGCCCACCCTCACAGATGTAGTGCTTCCCAAAGCCATGACTGAGAGGACGTGAAAACCCTGCCTCTCCTCCAAGCTGACAGCTGCAGCAGCGAGCAGCAGCTCTCATCTGCACACTGTCACATAGAAACAAACTTATCAGCCGGTGTCTCCTTGCACTTTATAGCCGTGCATTTTGGACACTTTGTTCCTAAGCGGATAAATGGCCCATTTCACTCTTGGGGCTCTTGGTGCAGATCCTAGCGGATTCCACCACTGGCAGAGCTCTTCTGGCAAAAGGCCACAGAGGAAGGTGATCA
This sequence comes from Myiopsitta monachus, assembly GCA_017639245.1. Classification (NCBI taxonomy): domain Eukaryota; kingdom Metazoa; phylum Chordata; class Aves; order Psittaciformes; family Psittacidae; genus Myiopsitta; species Myiopsitta monachus. Next base: position 1,468,016 of record CM029917.1, on the reverse strand, counting down.
CTCTGTATAACAGCAGAACTCATTTTCTCTAACCACCCTCTCTCCTTTCAGGCCTTTACTGTGCATTCGCCTTTCTGGATTGTGTTCCTATGAGAACCTCGAATGTTCAGCAGTGCAAGCGTTCAATTTGCTGCACAAGCCATCGTGAGAAAGCACCAAAATAGCCTCAGCTCTGTTGTACAGGGAAGGAAACACAAAACTGCCCGTGCATGGTGTTCATGCCCATGTGTGCGTACAGCTGGTGCGCTTGGGTAAGGCTGGTTGTGGCACCTGCATATCTTACTCCACCCTGGTGAGGTTAAAGAACACGGGGCTGAACGGTGCCTCATAACCCTTTACCTGCCACGATTAGCGCCTCAGCAGGGAACATCACTGCCAAAACCTAAGAAGACGAAGCCAGAGACACAAAAAGACTGAAGCCTAAACCGCCGTGTTCTGGTGGCTGACATGCAATGCCACGCCTCAGGTTTGATCAGATCGAAAAGCACTCTGATTGTCGGGCTGCTGCATCAACCCAAACCCCACTGGGTCCATGGGAAAGGCACACCCACGGTGCCCTCTCCAAGTCAGGGTGGTTATGAAGGCTCCTAAACCTGGACAATAAAAGGCATGTGGGTTTCCCACCAAAGTGATTCTGTCACCAGCTCTAAAGCCTCAAATCCAGAGGGATGTGACTGTCCACAGTGTCTGCAGTGGGTGGCCACAGTCACCACCAGCAGAAGGCTGCCTTCCCCTGTTACCCTGGCAAACCACTACGCTTGGACAGGGAGATGAATCCCTCCTTCGGTGACTATGGAGAGAGGAGGAGATCAAATTCAAAGGACTCAAAGCCCTCCAAAGATGCAATCTGCCTGAAGCAGAGGGAGTAACAGTATGGAAGGATGAAGCAGACCACCAGCACCAAGAATGCGGGAAGTGCTGCAAGCAACGCTTGCTCATCAGCTGTCACCAAGCATTTGAAAACACTTGTGCTTTCTATTTCACATGTGCAGATCCAAACATCACCCAAGGCAGAGAGACTGAGACTGAAGATGTAACTAACAAAGCCATAACTACCACAGCTAGCGCTCTCCCTTCCAATATGTTTTAAGGGTTCCCATCAACCTGCCCTGCACCAGTTAGTGCAAACCATACTACTGCTGCTAGCCCATCACGTGAATCTTCCAATCCAAATAGCCTCCTAAAAAGATTATTTGCTTCATTTTCATGTAACAGCTGTATAAAGGTGCCCTGTTTTGTCCTGTGGCTCAGTCACACCAGCCACGCTTCTTGAACAGCTTCCACGAGGAAGCAGGCACATTATCATCTGGCTTCTCACAGACCACAGCCTTTGGTGGGAAGGAAAGGTTTCACAGAGGATGAGCATAACCTCAGTGCGCCTATGGTAAGGTCATGCTCAAAGATGTAATCACCAACCCATGTGAACAAACACAACAACGTGGTCAAGATCGTAAGGCATACCGGGCTTTTAAACATTACCATTTCTGGTAATGGCCACATTCGAGAGTACTCGTTTTTAACAAGAGCTATTTTTGTCTGCACTTCCTAACTCACATTAAACGAAGAAATTCAGTAAGTTATTCTCCGCTGGGCTAAGTTTCCAGAGCACAGAGAAAGGAAGAGGGCGAGCAAAGAGCCCACGCTGCCAGAACCTACCTTAACTTCCTAGAAAGCAGGAATTGGTCAGACTGCCCTGTGCCGAAGAAACGGTACCACTTACGGGACTATGAGGAAGCTGAGGCTGAAGGGCTGCTCAGAGCAGAACAGAGGTTAGTTAACAGGGACCTGCCCACTCTGGAATCGCTCTCCCACACCCCATTCCCCCGGTTCACTGCAGACCTTTCAGCCACACATCCAAAAGAAACACAGAGACCAACTCTCCACAGCCTCCTCCTCCCTGCAGCGCCTGGCCTGGTGCTGGGGACTGCCTGGGGCAGCCAGAATGCAACCCTGGCAAAGGGGCCCCTTGCCCAGGGAGGGTCCCGCATCCCAGCCCTCCCCATGGCCACTGGGGATCAGAGACCCTGCGAGGGGGTCAGCACGGTGGTTTTCTGCCGTCCTCATTGCCACAGACTCAACATAATGGAGGAATTATGCTTCTGCAAGTGCCGCGCATGCAGGACAGTCCTGGAGGGCGCTGCCCCTCCAAACCACGCCGGCTGGCCAGGCAACTGACCAGAGCACATAGCTGCTGGCTTCGTACTCGCACAGAGAGCAGAAACACTGAGGAACACTGTCCCTCCTCACTATCCAGCAGGCCAGGAGATGCGTATCGCTGCCAAGAGACCGGAGGCATGTGGTAAGGGAGCGCATTTTTTCCCCCTAAGCCCCGAATGCCTGAGACTACTCCAGGGTTGTAAAAATACTTCCCCCTTTCACTGTCATTGCCGTGTGGCACCGCTTGGAGAGGCGCTCACCCACCCAGGCAGCTCAGGAAGGAACCACCCTGACACACGCTGCAACGCTGAGCACTCCTGCCCGTGATTTTAACAGAATTAAACCCTTAATCCCCCTGCGCCTAACTTGAATGTGCCAATTAGTTGGGACGGTCGCTTTAACTTGTGTTTAATTGGTTTAAAGGCTTCAGATGCGGCATTAGAAGGGAAAACGACGCAGATTTGCAATGGAAGCGCGGTCACCAAGGACAACCACCAAAGGGCTGGTATCCCACTCGCTTTGCGTGCCAGCACGTGGGACACCGGGAGAAGCCAAAAGGGGCACTTCTGAGCAGTTTAAGGAGGAGAAAAAGGAGGGTTTCGTGATTCTCCATCAAGTAATTCCCTCGTGACGGGGGGGAGCAAAGAAGGCTAAAAACTAACAAAGGCAGCGCGTCGGAAATGCTCGCAGATAAAAAGGACATTATGAGGATAAATGTGGGTGGGCTGTGGAGAAACACAAAACCCAGGAGGAATTCAGAGGAAAATAAGCGACAGGAAAAGGAGCGCATGGAAAAGGGTTTTCCCAGAAATCGCACGCGTTGTGCGCCTCTAAACCTCCAAAACCTCAGCTCCATCAAACCCCGACGGCGCCTGCGACCCTCCCCCGGGGGCAGCTCGCAACAGCCCCCGAGGGACCGCGACCTTCCCGGGCGGGGACCGCGCCGCTCTCCGCTCAGGAAAGCGGCTGTTCCGGTCACGTCGGAAGGAGCCCGACGGCGGCTCCATTTCCGAGCGGGAGCCCAAAGGCCCTTTGCGGCCGCCGCCGGGCCGGGGCGACCCGCGCGGTGGAGGCGGCGGCGGCGGAGCCTCCGCGGGTCAGCCCCGGCCCGGCGGCGCCCGCCCGTGCGCGGAAGGCGGCGTTGGGTCCGCGGAGACAAAGCGGATGCCTCGCATTCCTCCCCGCCCCGCCGGTCCCGGCACCCCCCGCCCGCTCCGTCGTCGCCCACCTCTGCTTACCTGAGGGAGCCGGCGGGGCCTCCCTCCCTCCTCCCGTCCCTTCCTTCCGTCCCTGCCGCCCGCGGCGCGCTGCAGCCGGCGGGGCGCCCGCGCTTGGGCAGCCGCAGCCCGCGGGGGGCTCCGGGCTCGGCGGCGGGTGCGGGCGCTGACAATGAGGGGAGGGACGCGGTACCGGGCGGTGCTTTGACGTCAGCGGGAGCGGGGCGGCTCCGCGGGGAGACGGGAGGGCGCGGCGGCCATTTTGGGGGGGGGGGGGGGGGGGGGAGGACCGGGCCCGGTTTGGGCCGTTGGGGCCGCAGCTGCCGTCTGAGCGCTGCTCGGAGGGGCGCGGGGGGCGTCATGGGGGGGGGCTCTGCCCCTGCGGTTCTGGGCCCGCAGCACCCGAGGGGCGAGGAGGTGCCGGAAGGGTGCAGGGTGGCTGCGGGGCAGACACCCCGGAGGAGGGAGCTCCGTGGTGTGAGGGTAGAGAACGGGCACGGTCTCTCCCAGGGAAGGAAATGGGGATACGTGACCTGGATGGAGAGAGGAGCAGGAAGGAAGCTCTGGCTGCTCGGGGGGGAAGGAGCAAGCGGCTCGGGTTTTATTCACTGGGGATTTGGAGCAGTCCGCGCCAGACAGGACAGAAAGGGACAAGTGGAATGCGGGATGTGACAAGGGGAGGAGGCAGATCCAGCTCTTGGCTGGGCTGCGAGGTGCTGAGTAAAAGGCGTACAAACAGGAGCAAAGTGGGGGAGCCCGACTCACCCTGAAGAGTGGAGGGGACCAGGAGCGGGGAAGACTACGCCCCAGGGGCTGGGATGGGAAGAGGGGGCACAGGGGAGTGGAGGAGGAGGTATGGCAGAGGCCCCGTGTGTGGGGCGCGCTGGAGAAGAGCACTCTGCTTGTGGCAGGCAGGAATAGCCTGGAGACCGGGAAAGCAGCGATCCCCTCCTGACCTGGGAGATGGTCGCTGCGGAGCCGCAGCCTCCTCTTCTGATGGTGCTTGATAGGAAGGTGGTTTGCTTCCAGGGGTGCAGGGTGTGAGCAACATGGGCAGATGGGACCAGAGGTGACAAACACCCATGAAGTCATGGATGATGTGGGGAGGGACCGGAGCTGTCGGCGCCTGTGGCAGCAGAGGGCCCATAGGGTGCGAGCAAGCAGAAGCAGCTGCTGCCGCTGCTGCCCGGCTGGATAACGTTGAGAAGCGGGCGGCCGCAGGATGCCGCGAGCAGCAGAGGCATGAGGTTGAAAAGGGATTAAAGAAGCTCCCGGGGAACTGATTCCGCAGCGGCTGTGAAAAATGTCTGAGTCATGCGCGAGTTCGCGGAGTCCTGAGCTGACTCCTCGGATGTTGCCGCTACTTCTGCGCTTGCTGTTTCTATGGTGAATTCCGATGAGGTGCCTGAGTGGATCCGGCAGCTTGCGGGGGGCCGTGCACACGGCTCCGCTCCGCTCCTGAGACCGCCCGTGTGTCTGTGCTGCTGCTGCTGCGCCAGCGCTGGCGTCTGCTCAGTTCATTAAGTTGGCAGAAAACTAAGGCGGAGCGAGTACTTCTCTGCCGGCTTAGTGAGCTCAGACAGCCCCCGTTCTCTGCGCCAGGGCTGTCCATCGCATCACCACCTCTTGCTTCTCTCTGCAAAGTAAGCCCGGATTTCTTCTATTATGACTATCTTTTAATGGAAGTGGAGCCTCTTCTCTTATTCCCTGATCGCAGCTATTCAGGTTTTACGAATTTATAGCATGAGAGTCAGGATAGCATCCTGATACTGAACTGGTCTCTAAAAGCTCCTGGCAGAGCTGAATCCTATGCTCGGTGCCACACACGGTTTAGGAGCATTCCTAAACACAGTAAGCAGGAAGAAGATGTATGCTTGTGTGGGCAGCGCTGCGGTCTACCTTGATAGTCACATCATTATCAGGACTCTGTGTGGCAACCAGTTTGGTTTGGTTTGTTGTTATTTGTGTGTGTGTAACTGTTTCTTGTTCCTAGGATCGGCAGGATACCACCATTACCTCCCTTAGGATCCTGCAGCCATATCAAGGTTAGTAACAAAAGCACTCGGGAGCAAGCAGCAACATCAGAAGCAGGTCCTTGTCTTATTCTGTTCGTACCTGCTGCTGTCTTCCTCTTGGTCAAAAAGCATTTGGTGGGTTTTTTTGTCATTAAATTCAGTTGAGTTTAGAGGATGTTCCACTCCTCCCTGGAGCAGACATCTTAAAAATGTCAGCTGAATTAGGCCTACACAAGGAACCAGAAGGGGTGCATTTGAGAGTGCCAAGGATGCTTGCCAATGTAATCTCAAGACTGGTCTCTCTCATCTTTGAAAGGTTCTGGTAATCGGAAAAAGTTCCTGATGATTGAAGAAAGGACAAATGTCATTCCTGTTGTCAGGAATGGCAATGAGGATCCACGCAACTATCAGCTGGTCAGCCTTGACCAGTCCCTGGGAAGAGTGGACAGCACATCCTCCTGGAAGCTATTTCAAAGCACGTGAAGGACAAGAAAGTGACTGGGAGCAGCCGTCAGGGATTTACCAATGACCAACCTCGTTACCTTCTACAATGAGGCAACAGCCTGTGTGGACGACAGGAGGGCACTCGGTGTTGTATTGGTTGATAGTAGCCTTGACTTTATCATTACATGGTCTCCCAACAGTCTACTGGTAGCCAAGTTGGTGACATTTGGACTGGGTAAGTGGAGTGTGAAGTGAGTGAGAAACTGTGTGGATGGTTGGGCTGAAGGGGTCATATCAGCTATGTGAAGTCCAACTGACAGCTAGTTGCTATGGGATCCTTCAGGAGAGGGGCCTCCCTCTCAGTAGCAAGATGCTGGCAGCGCAACTGCTGTGAAGATGTGTCTGTTGCCACCAGAAGCTGGAGGGGGTGCACATGTGAATAAGGCAGCTTGGAGGAAATCCTGCTGAGAGGGCTCTTGACTTCATTACCTATTAACCTACATTTCCTCCTCCTGTTTCACTGGTGATGAAACCTAAATGCAAACCCTGTTATTGACAAGTGTGTGGAATATGTGTCTGGTCATTGGCGTTTTCAGCAGAAGCATCTGGCTGCTGTTGGGGATTCCTCGCCTCTGAGTGACAAGAGCTACTGAGCACCTGGAGCCAGGTTGGCATCATAGAAAGTGCAGGGGAAGAATACCTACACCCACCCCTCCTGGCATTCCTTCAAGGGCTCTTAAGGTTTACTGCAGAGGGAGCAGTCCTACACATACAACATTTGCTCCTCCATCTCTGGATTGGTAAGCGTGGCAGTAGTGCTTCAACCCACACCGCCCATGACCATCTTCCCTTCGCATTGCAAGATTCAGGCTTGTCCTGGGAGGAGTGAGCAGCTTCCACTTCCATTGTCTTGCCAGCCTTCAGCCATGGTGACTCCTCATTCTAACAGTCATCCCCTTCCCCAGTTGTAGGAATAACCCACACTGAAATGTAACCATGGGGTGCTGCAGTGAACACACAGACATGCTTTGACTTTTATTTAGCCATTTCTTGTGTTTTCAATAAAATCCATATTATGGTGTATGGTGGGACAACCACAATAGGCACCTCTATACAAATAAAAAAAGGTCTTTTAACTTACCTATGTGCTCAATATTGCACGAGCTTCACCAGAGAGGCACTTAGAAACCATGCAGCCCTCATGTGCCTTCTGTGAAGTGCATTTATGTCCTCCTGACTGCGATCCACAGAGCATTAATGACATGGTAAATATGGACATTGATCTCTGGGCCATGATACCTCCTCCTTTCAACTCTGAGATGATGGGGTGTTATTTATCTTTCATTTGTGATCCTTAGCTGGTGCTTTCGTATGCCAGTTCCATATTACTATTTTTTTCTCCAGTATGAGTTCCTGAAGCACTTTATCAAATATTTACCAGCATTAAGCCTGGTGTAATATTAGACCGTGTGCCCTTTTTAATTAGCCTGTAATCTAATTAAAGACAGGGCCTCTTGAATCGAACTGTGAATTCTGTTTGCTCTTGAATTGAACTGTGCGTTAGAAAAGCCTGAAGAGTAGTAGTGGATCATCTTCCTATGAAGATAAATAACACCCCATAATCTCTGAGTTGAAAGGAGGAGAGTGTCCACAGTGCCCACATGGGCTGTGGCCCATGTTAGCTCATGCGTCCCCAGGCAATGCACAGGGAGTGATCACGGGTGAGAGAACCACCACTGCCAGTGGGCACTGTGGACCCTCTCTGGAAGCAGTCTGGGGGGACAAGGCCAGGTAATTCTTGAGCTGGACTGAGCTATATCAGCTCACTCCTGGGAGGAGAGAGGAGCTGTATCCCAAACAGGGCGGCCTCAATTGCCCTCAGTGTGTACTGCGAGAGGACTACACACCTGCTCTGTCTGATTCTGCCGTGGGTGTTCCTGGGGCACTTAACTTCGTGGTCCAGTCCTCACCAGAGGCGTCAGCAACAGGAGGAAGCTGCAAGACTGTGCGAGAGATGTAAATGAGAGGCTGAAAGGCTGTAGTGGACCTGGACGTGTCACTTAGTTCTGTCCTCTCTACCTCACCATTTCTTGTCATCGAGGAGTGAACCTTCTGGCTCTTTTTTGAGGTCCCACTTACTCCACACTGGCACTAAGTATATTTTCCTGTTTCGGTTTGTGCATGCAAAAAAAGTAACAGAAATATAAGATAGAAATACTTTTCCATCGTTTTCATGCTATTTATTTTGTAGTGTTTCTATTTTATTAACAATCAAATGTGTGAAAATCATTTCAAATAAATTAACCTCCTTTCTACAGTTCACCCAAAGCGGAGCTGAAAATGCAGTGTTTGTGAAATACCCACAGGACTTGCACACGTGCTGTGCCTCCTGTGCCCTGCTGCTCACAGTCAGGCTGTGTCACACCAAGTTACAGGTTTGCTCAGTGTCACATGGCTAGGGCACATGCCACAGGAAACACAGACATCAGAGCCTGTTCTCCAGACGCTTTCTCAGCCTACAGAAATTGGTAGTAAGGTACAGCAGGAATACTGTCCTGCAACTGCACACACCATTTCCTCCCATCGGGTTACAAAGGCATGGCAGGATTGGGTAGCGTGTGTCGTTTCACCACACAGACTCAGCTCTCTGGTTCACGCTCCATCACTTGTTACCAAGCTTACTTCATGTGTTGATCTTACAGACACAGATGATCACTGCAGAGACCACAGACACGTTCTGTTATGGGATGGAGAATTCCAGACAGAAAGAACCGTTTAATGGGCAGGAAGTTCCCAGTTACATGCACAGCGCAGGGTAAGTAGCAGAGATGGCAATTATGGCTCTGTACCTTAAGGAATAAAAGCACAGGAAGCTTCCAGGTAGGCTGCACAAGCGCACAAGGGTCAGTAACATGACAGGAGAGGCTCAAGATGAACATTTCTTGAAATGAATTAGTTTTTGGAAAGCCTGTTTAAATTCTTCGTTAAAAGCCGTGTAAATGACTGGGTTGATCAGGGAGTTTAAGTAACCTAACCATGTAAAAAAGTCCAGGAGGATGGGATGAAACCAGCAAGCATCTCGGCAGATTGGCAGCACTAGGGACATGACAAAAAAAGGCAGCCAGCAGAAAATGAAAGCTCCCAGAATAATGCCTAGCGTTTTGGTGGCTTTCCTTTCCCTTGCAGCAGAAATTCTCTTCCTTTCCAGGATGCTATCCGCAAGCTTTATTTTAACGTGACTGAGAAATATCGGGGAGCCACCTGAATGGGAATGCCCCTCATGAAGACTGGCATTGATGGAGCAGAGGGAAGACCCAGCAGAGCCAGTAATCAGGTGTGCTGTAGTAAAACGTTTCCCACATAATGAGGGTGGCTTCAGGATCCTGGATCGAGCAGCTATATAAATTCTCCCGTACAAGATGAGGAGGAGCACAGTTGGGATGTAAAAAGCTCCACAAGTGGAATAAATTGTGTAGGAAATTTGGTCTGTGTTCACAGTACACTTTGCAAGTTCTTCGGGAGCTTTCACTTGCCTCCAGAAGAATGGTGGCACAGAAATGCTGATAGAGATCATCCAGACCACAGCAATCATGAGCGCTGCTCGGCCAGTGGTCCGGCGTTTGGCGTATTCCAGAGCATCTGTGATAGCCCAGTATCTGTCCAGAGCAATGACACAGAGGTGCAGGATTGAGGCTGTGCAGCACGTGATGTCTGACGATAACCAGATATCACACAGCACTTGGCCAAAGGCCCATGTGTGGGTGACAGTGTAAGCAATACTGATGGGCATTACTAGGACAGACACTAAAAGATCAGTCACTGCCAAGGAGCCGATGAGGTAATTTGCAGGTGTGTGGAGCTTTCGAGTGACAAAAATGGTAATGACCACAAAAACGTTTGCAAGGACCGTTGCCAAAGTTAGAACAGACAGAAGAACTGACAAGGAAATCTTCAGCCCCAATAGTGTCCCTTCATCCAAAGCCAGTGGAGCTTCAGTGAAATTCAATGACTTATTTGCTGAGCTCTGGAGAGAGAGCTCTGCCGAGTGGTTATACTGAGTCATCCTCTGCTCTGGTTTCACTTCTCACTTCCCAGTGGAGCCTTTCTGGGATGCTGAAGGACGATGCTCCCCTTTTCTGAAATAGAACTTTTCATACTAGAACCCAACACTGAAGAAATATTAACTTGTTGAAAACTTCAGCTTACGCAGTAGGTGAGGTGCTCCCCTAAATTACATTTTCCATCACATCACTTCAATGACATCATTGTTAAAGCAAAACATAATCATCCAGACATGATTCTGGTGTCTGACAATACAAGCACTATCACAACACAGGTACTGTAAGTGGTGGGAATTTAGGTGGTTTTCATTTTCATCATGCAGGTGACTAAATCATTCTTTATTACCTTTTCTTCACACCTCCTTTCTCAACTCATCTGCAAAGCTGCATCCATCAATACTGAAGAGTGAGATGGCAAAAAAGAAACATCTGAGCATGTAATTGGTGCCCCTGTGCTTGGGACAAAGCCACCCTCAAGAGTATTTTCCTCTCTACTAGCTGAATGTCACGTTTTTGATACTTATAAGGGACACTTTATTAGTAGAGCACCCAAGATATAAACCAATACTGTCTGCGTTCCTTCTGCGATAATCACTTGTGCCAGAATTGTAAATCAAGAGCTCTTTTTGGAAAGCTCAGAGCTCGGTTTTCATTTCTCCCTCCAGATCAGTGAGGTTTTCTCTTCAACATTCAGTCTTCAAATGCTGAAGTCAGGTGTTGGGTACCAGACAACAGTATGTTGGCACTGAAGCTCACAGCATGTTCTAAGAACTGAGATGCTCCTGATCATGCACGTGGTGAATGATTGGAATGACTTCTGGAGTACTGATTCCCTCAGAGGAAGAACAGACTGGTGAAGGGGCTCTGGAAAAAGAAAGCAGATTTTTTAGTCCAGAATGGGGATAGAAGAGTTGTGGTCATTGAGGTGGCACAGTCTGCAGCCTACAGGCTTGCCACGCTTTTCTTTACATTCACAGTGTAACCTGCAATCTTTACAAACCTGAAGAAGACATCCTAAGACAGATTTCCTTGAGACCTCTGTCTCAGATGCCCCCATGAGTACCAGGGTGTCACTTACCTTATGCCAGGCCCAAGCTTTCTTGAAAGAGATCCTGAATATGGTCCATGAATGGCTGTGAGGGCTAAAAAGACGCTGAACTTCTCCAAGAAGAGAGTCACCAGGCCAGCCTCCTCTGAACCATCGAGAAGAAACACCTCTGTCACTCAGAACCGGTACCTCTGAAACAGAGCTGAGAGTCACTCGGTTAGGAATCTGTGGAGCAAGAGCATCGTATACATGAAACACTGACACTTTGGTGTCAAACAGCCTTTCTTGAGATCCTGAATCCTGAACTAAGAAACAACACTTGTCAGGTTTGAGTGTTCGATTTGGTTGGGAGCAGCCACCTTCTGTGAGTCAAACTTGCTTTTAAAGATGCTTTTTCTTCTGAGGGGTGTTTTTCCAGTGAAGGGACCTAGAGGAGTCTCCTGTTTCACACTAAATGCCTTGGATTTTTACCAGGAAGGCTAACCCATCTTCCCAATGACCATTGAATGGGGCTTTGAGCAACATGCTCTAGTGGAAGGTGTTCCTGCCTGTGGCAGCAGGTTGGAACTAGATGATCTCCAAGGTCTCTTCCAACCCAAATCATTCTATGATTCTTGTGACACTGAGCAAAGGTTCAACTTCTGAACATAAGAATGGCCGTAGTGACCGAAGTCCATCAAATCCGGTCACCTTTCTCTGGCAATGGCTCAAGCCTGCTGCCTTTTTCTGATGCTTTCACAGCTCTGATATGTTCTTTTTGAGACAGAGGGACCAGAACCACAAACAGTGTTGAAGATGTGGATCCACCATTGATTTTACTGCAGCATAATGATAGTTTCTGTTCTCTTCTCAATTTCTTGCCTAATGATTCCTGAGATTTACTTTGGGGGTTTTTAAATCATTCCATAGCCTGATCTGACATTCCCACAGAACAGTCCCAATTAATATAATCCCAAAGCCATGAGTGGTGACATCAGCATTTTTGCCTTTTTGCTCACTTTTTGCATCTGTCTCGTATTCCTTCTTCCACTTCTAACTGAGGGTCTTTGCGACTCTGCGCAGTCAGTCCTTGTCTTTATTACCCTAAGAGCTTTGTTTCATCAGCAGATGTCAACATCCCACTATTCATGTACTTTCCAGATCACTTAAAGTCTCTTGAGAGTCCAAGTAATTAAATCAGTTGGGCTTCACTCAGTGCACATCATCTTTTTGTGATTACTTCAACAGATTGGGGAGGTATAACTTACCTTTGCAAAAAGCCTGAGCTTTTACTGTTCCCCAACACACCATGTTTACCACGCGTGCAGTCATACTGTTGTTGATTCTAGTCTTTGCAAACTGGCTAGGTACAGACATCAGGCCTATGGATAAGCAGTTGCCAGATCTCTTTGGAAACTGGTACCACAGAAGCTGTCTTGCAGAGAGCAGGTGCCAAAGGAGTTTTAAGTAGAGACTGAACACCCTTGCTGATACCATTGCACTTTGGATCTTGAGTTGCATTGACCTCTTTAGCTGAGCACTGTCTGATGGTGAAGATTTGAGGTTGTCCACTTTGGCCAGAAATAAAGGTTCCACTTGTAGACATCCTCCAAATTGCCTTTAGTGAACAGGGATGGTAAAGTCCATCTGGTTTCTCTGTGATCGTTTCCTTTATCTTCTCTGTGGCTTCCTGGTTTTGCCTGCTGCTCAGCTCTGCAGTTGAACTCACGCAGTGAAGGCAAGGCAGCAGAGCAGGGCCTGTAGCCTGGTTAAGTTGGAGCAGAAACCAAACTGCAGCAGGGCAACCTCGCAACAGGAGGCTGGGTTATGACCGAGTGCCATCGTGTGGGCTGTGCCGACGTGGAGCTGCAGCCCTGAACCAAGAGAGGCCAAGGATGTCCAGTCCAGTAAAGGAAGTCATGACCCATTTCTGTCCCTTCCGGAACACAGATGCCGTTTCTGGAGAATGGGGTGAGTCTTTTAGACAACGATTTCATGGAATTACGGAATCACAGAATAGTTGGGGTTGGAAGGGACCTTCAAAGCTCATCTGGTCCAGGCCCCCTGCAGCGGGCAGGGACAGCTTCCACTAGATCAGGCTGCTCAGAAGCACATCCAGCCTGGCCTTGAATGGTGCAGCGGATCCCGCAGTGAGAGAACGCTTTGGTGCATCCCTGCAGATCTGTGCTGGAGCAAGTCGTGGATACACCAGTAGGTACGTTGAGATGAAAATACAGAATTTGCTCTTTCACCGAATAGAACAGGGAAAACGGAGAACGGGATGAAATGTCCTTTAGTGAGCTGAATGTTTCAAGGTCACGCCGAAGTGAGAGGAACTAGGGAATTCATTCTCCCCCCTCGTATCTGGGTAACAACCAGGGGAATCGCACAGGGTTGGCTGAGAACAGAGCTGAAGGTCAGCAAACTGCTGAAAATCCATTGGCTCTCCCCTCCTTTTGCAGTCGATTCTGATCTTTCATTTCAAGGTAGAAGCCGCTATCTTAGCCGGGCTGTCCTCTCCTGCTGAAACCCGGAGCGGTAATAAAGCTGCTGCCAGGCACCAGATGGCACTGCGAACGGGAATCACACTGCAAAGAGGCAGTTCGTGGGAGAACTCGAAAAGAGGGGGGGATTTTAAAGCGAGCTCTTGCGTATTTGGGACAATTGACTCCTGCACACAGCATGAGAGTATCTGCAGAGTCCAGCTTGGAGACGAGAACCCTGTTCAAACATAATGGAATACATTCAGAATAAGCTATAGGAATCTGCCAGTCCATAGATCCCAATCGAGTCAGGAGGCAGCTTCTAGGAGAAAAACAAAGCAATGACAGGGTGCCCTGCACCGAAAAATGGGATCCACAGAAAAGGTGAAGCCTGTGCGAAAGCGAAAACTGGGGAAAAGCTGTCAAATGTCGTGTGCAAGCTGTACAACATTTGCATGCATCAGTAAGCTGCAGAAGAACCATGATTTCTGGCTTTGGATGCAGCTGCCTGAAGCACAGACCATTTGCAAAAGCTATAATTAAGATAGACTAAAACTGACAGGAAATAAAATCTATATGTGCCCCCCCCGTACAATCAAATAGGCTTTGGCTGCACTGCGCACTGAAAAGACTGCCACGTTGCCGTCAGGAATAAAGAAGTTATTGGGGGGACTGGTTTAAGAGCTGCCGTGGGAGCTTGCTTACAGGCTGATGTGGCTCTTGGAGTCAGCTCCTTGAAAGGAAAGCAGAGTAATCTAGAATAGAAGTGAGCGCTCTCATATGATGAGGAGATTTCAACATCGCCCACACAAGATAACTCAGAGCAAAACGAGGTGTCCCTACGACAAGCTGCCAGGTCCCTGCGAGAGAGGGATGGGCACCACTGCAACTGCTCCTCTGTTTTGTGTTCAGGGCAGGATGGTGACCTGGAAGCACATCACGGGTTTTGGGAGCAGCCCAGAGCATCTCCAGGAAGTGGCAACCCTCAGGACCCCAGGAAAGCCGAGCAGCCCCCATGCGAGGTCTGCCTTTGCTCTCTGTTCTCACCCACTGATGTGCATGGCAGTGACATTTCTTACACCTCTGCCTCCAGCTCCTCCTTGCTGCAGGCAGGGAGGGCTCAGCAAGGTTCAGCTTTGCAGGAGCACTTTCTTTGGCAGGAGGAAGCAGGGATTCTCCCAGCCTCAGGCTGAGAGCACAGGGTCCTGCCCCAGTCCAGGCTCTCATTTGGCCACTGCTCCGTGAGTGCCTCTCTTGGCACAGGGCAAAGGGTGAATCCCTCCTGGTGGGTGCCGGGCAGTGTAATCCCCAGCTCTGCTCCCACCTCTGGTTGTCACTTACTCATGGCACCGACATTTCACACAGGATCCCATCTCCTGACTTCGGCAGGTGCCCGTGTTAGGAATGAAAAGTGATTAAAAATTCCGACTGGAAACCATGGGCGTGAGTTTGCGCCTGAATCTCTGCTGCGTTTGGGCAGCCGCAGGTCACTGATCCGACTGCTTATTCTGATTACCCAGGATGCTTTTGAGATCTCAGCTGTACTTCACATCAACACCAAAGAAGTCTTCAACACCACAACACGTTTCCAGAAGCAGAGCTGTTGTGCTCCAGCCATAGCGAGTTTGCCCCCTCCTGACCTTCCTGTGCTCTGTCTGCATCACTGTAGCTGAATTCAGTGCGGCGTTGCACTTCGTGAGTTGTCCAGCTCATCACAAATCAAAACCACACACCTCAAATACCCTAAGTATGGATCAACTGTTGATGGAAAACACTGGTTTGGGTCAGTCATGATACAATGAACTGTACATTTGCTAACTTTCAGTTAGAAAAGCAAGTCTTTGCTTGATTACGTGAGGTCTACAGTGCTGCATGGGTTCTGTTTGTTACGTATATACATTTTGCACAGGTTATAAAGTCAGTAAGATGAGCGGTGTTTTCAATGTTCTTCTCCCTGCCCCTTACTTCAGGGCTGCGTCACAAAGTACCAAAGCTAAGGTGAATTCATCGCAGCCCACTGAGCCGTGTGAAAACCCCCTATGAGCTGGGCAGCCCCAGCAGGCAGCTGAGGCCTTTAGCACTGAGCATCTCTCTCCTTGACTGTAAGGGGAGCTGGTGCGAAACAGTTCATGTTGCTATAAGGGTATACATAACACTGCATACGTTCACTGCAGCCTAGTTCGTGCAGCACAACTCAATCTCTAATGCTAGGCTTAGGGTGACTCTCTCGAAGTAAATGAGGTATACCTGCTTCGGGTTTACTTTGTGATACAGAGAACAGTGCTCTATGATAAACTGTATACAGAACATTTCCCATGTTAAATAAGCAATGATGATAACTGGCAGGCGAGTACTGGCAATGTTTAACTCCTCCTCTCCCTTCTCCCACCTTCTCATTTTGCTCAGCTTTCAAGGAAGTGTTGAGATTTGTTTTCTCTTGCCTTTACACACAGCAACATGCATCAGCTATCCAACCTGTTGCTAACTACCAAGTTACAACTGCTGTTACACCTCATATGGCACGGGGTTGGAACTGGGTGATCTTAGAGTCCTCTCCAGCCCAAACTGTTCTGTGATTACGTGTCAAAGAGAAAGGTTGGGATTTGGTGGGCAGTGATGCTGGCAAACCCAACACTGCAGCGTTACTGATCATTCCTTCGGAGGGAGCAGGGGCTGGAGCTCTTAGCTCTGGCATGCCCTAGACTCCCATCACTGTGATGACAAACAGTGCAGAATCTCCAATAAGCTTGTTCTTTCTCTTGTTTCCTTTCCCACTATGATTTGGTGCCATATAGCAAGTAGAATTGTAAGGGCAAATGAAATACAGTGGGCTCTGAGATTGCAATGCAGACTGTGTCCAAATGCCTGCAAGGTGGAGGCCGGGACAAGAAGTGACACTGACTCTGACCTCAGTGGTCTGATACAGAAGGCCTGACCTGGCCCATCTGACATCTAAAGAGTGGTTCAACCTCTCAGGCTCCCTCTATGGAGATTCTTCTTCCCTTCTGTCCTAGAAGCCTGGTTTAGGTGGTGCTCATTTCTGTCCATGACCTGCAAAGGAAGCCTGGAGTCACCCCAGCACTTCAAAGTCCAACTTGACCCTTGTCTGCAGTCTGGGGGCAGTGGAGGACAGCAGGAGAGCTGGAGCAGAGATGGGAGATCAGTCAGGGCTCTCCTGAGTACCTGCCATGAAGCATGGAGCCCATTTAGGAAAGGATGGGGAATCACTGCTCTAACTCCCTACAGAGTGCCTCTAGGCTGTCTGCAGACTCAGGGACTTTTGCAAGCGTTTAATGAATTGCTTGGGGTGCTAATCCTTGTATGTGAATAAACAGTCATGCCTTAAAAAGACAAGAAAGGGTGGTGGAATTGTTCTACAGACATGCAATCAGAGCACACCCCCTTACTGCCGACACAGAGAATGAAGCAGCTTCAGAAGGCAGCGCTTCCTCACCTAGTAAACCAATTCAGAACGCACTTTGAAACCTGGGTTTGCACTTCTTGGAAGAAGGAACTCACCCACCCTCTGTCCTGAAGGCAGCTGAGGAGGAAACTGGGAGCAGCTTTTGCTTGAACGACCTCGAGCTGGTGGCTGGATGTGTCAGAGAACACACAGGGCTTTAACCTACACGTGCGGAAAGAAGCACACAGCAATTCTAGCGTGATGGGAACAAGGAGGCCCAGTAGCTGGGACTGTCAGAAATGGTTTGGGTGATGAAGTCAGTGCATGCTTCATACAGTGAAATGACACTGGAGGGCTTCCAGCATACTAGGAAAGCAGGATTAAGATTAAACTTGAGCTTAAGAACAAGCAAGAGGTATTCAGTTCAGGTAGAAATGAGTAGCTGCCCTATACTGTGTGATGGAGAATAACCAGCTAGGTAAAAGCTCTGTGTAGTGTAGGACTAGTGCGCACTGTCAGCAGTGTCATTGATCTTGTACCTTGGCAAAAGGGCAAAGACCTTGGCTGGTGTGTAACTAGGAAGAAGACTTCAAATAGATCTTGTTCTGTTCACCTTGGACAAGGTTAAATGAGAGCCCTGCGTTCAGCAGGGAAGAGAATGAACAGGGATGTCTGGGCTAGAAAGGACACAGCTGAGCGAGATGCTCAGCAGCCTTTATATGCAGGAAAGCTCGCTGCAGAACAGGAAGAAACAGTCCATTCCCCGTGGATGTGACTAATACCCCTGAAAGGAGAGGGATTTAACTGAAACAAGGAAGACTGAGCCATTAGGAATAGCTTGCAGATGGTAAGGGTACACAGTTGCTGACGGTAACTGTCACTGGGTGCACTGGGGCACCAGAGCCCTAGCCTCCACCATTGCAGAGCGTGGACAGGAGAAAGGAAACCCCATGTGTGAGGCAGAATGTACCAAAATGTTCTCTTGACCGACTATGGCATCAGCCCTGGCAGTGGTTCACGCGTGTCTCTGGCTTCTGACTGTTGCTTCCTACTCATTCTCTACCCTCCTTTCCCACTGCTCTGAACTTTGCCATGGTCCTCTACTGCCTCACTCATTTCCTGGGATACAGACACAAGGTCCCCTGGTACACACCACTTGTTCTTTTCATCCCTGAACATTTGTAAGGCACTATGAAGTAGCATTCCCATATAGGACCTGTCCGGATTTCTCCAGCTATAGAAACCAAGGCAGCAGCCATCACCTGCAAAGGAGCCAGGGCAATCAGTGATGAGGGATGACTGCTGAGGATGCTACTCGAGACTGTCAGGATCTGGGGGTAAATGGGAAACCACATGATAGGCAACATGAAAACAACAGGTTGACAATTTGTCTGACGGTTGTTCATTTTAATACTTGAGAAGCATGCATGATGTACAGCCGAAATCCTTTCCTATGATGCCAACCTTAACTTTGGGAGAACATGGACGAGAAAAGCAAATTTGTCTTGAGAAACCTCACAGATCCCAGCCAGTGCTTCCATTAACAACAGTTCCTGTGATGAGGAAGTTGCAATGACTGGCAAAGTGATTCCCATCACTCTGAAGTCAGTTGGCCACTTAGTTTTGGGAGAGAAGTTTCTTCCCTGGGGTTTACGTCATTCTCACAACTGGGAAAAGGACTCTCTCTGGAAAACGTTACTCTCCTTGAAGCCTTTGTCATGCATTGCTTCCTGCAGTATCCTGGAAGAATCAGGACCATCTCCTGATGGCAGGGCAATGCTGGCAGTCCTTGTCCTTGGCTGGCTTCTTCTCTTTGCTGCAGTACAAAGCTTACTCCAAAAGTGGTCCACGTTCATCATTTGTTTCATGGTGACAGTCCATTGGCTCCAAGGGAGAGAACGGTGGGCTTTGCCCTGGGAATCCTGCTTGCATTCAAGCAGAGACATGAGCATGGATGGGTGAGGACTCCTGGCTTTGTGCTGGCACCCGAATGGAGGTGACATTGGGTCACCATCGTACCTGAAGCAGGAGCGAGGGCGAAGCCAGGCAGCCGGGTCACTCACAAACAAACCCCAGTGGTGTGGGATAATGCTGGGACAACCGCAGTCAGACCCACCTCAGAGCCGCCGTGCCCCAGAGCTTCCCCGGTGCAACCCACACAAAACCAACCCCACTTTTAAAGCGGTCGCTTCATTTTCGCGGTACCACCGCCGCCTGGAGAACAGACCCGCAACGCCCGTCTCAAACTCCACATTGCCCAGGAAAGCGAACCCTCCCTGCCCGGTAAAGTCGCACTACGGACGGGTGCCCGTGCCCGGCGCCGCTCGACTCCCCGCACCCGGCCGGGCGATGCCGGCGAGGAACCGCATCCACCGGCACCCACCGAGCCGGGGCGAAGCCGCCGCAGGCCCCGGCCTCCGCCTCCCGCCCCACCGCGGCTCCGGCACCGGCTCCGCTGCCCCGCGGAGACCCAACTTCAACCGGGGCTCCCCCCGCTCCCCGCCCGGGACCCGCCCCGTCGGCGCCGGCAGCGCCCCGCACTCACCCTCCGTCCCCGCCGTCCCGCTTTCGCCCGGCTCCGGCGGCGCCCGCCCTCAATACCGGCGGCCCCGGCGGGGCTCGCAGCGCCAGCGCCTGCCCCTGCGTCCCGCTCCGCTCCGCTCCGCACCGGGCGCGGCGGCGGCGGCGGCGGCTCCTCGCTCGGTCCCGGCGCCGGTCGCGGCTCTGCCCATGGGAAGCCGGGGAGCGGCACCGGAGGCGCTCACGATGCCTGCGAGGGAAGCGCCGGGATGGGGATAGGGGTCGAGTCTGCACCTCCCTACCCCGGTGATCCGGGTACGGGGGGTACGGCACAGGCGGGCGGAGTGGAGCCCCGTCCCTGTGCCGTGTCCCCGGTGCCACGACACATCCCCCGGGCAGGCCACGGGGTCGTGATCCCAGGTGGGGTTTAGACAAATAAGCGAGTGAGATAATGGTGATGCCCTGAAAGGGCACCCCCAATGGCCAGGCGTGGAGGTGGGCTGAGAGCTTGGCTGGGTGGGCTTGACCATCAGCTTACCTCCAACCGCAGGCTTGTAGCCCCTCTAAGCAGCACAAACCTCCTGCATCCACACCTAGGAGACACAGAGTGCTGATTCCTGCTCTTCAGAGAGATGCAGCTATAGTGGGTTTTAACTGGGTTTAGTCTCTATTCGGAAATGAAAGCTGTTTTGGTGGGGTTTGCTTTTTCAGAGAATCCAATAACTTTGTTCAACCCCTCCACAAAACATCTCTATAGAAGCAATTCGAATAGAGCCAAGGTCTTGGAAGGAGCGATGGCACCTCTGCGGTGTCATTTGGCCTTCAGCAGGTTTTAAAGCAGCCATTGCCAAGCAGCTGCCTCCAGTTCCCTCTGTCAGCAATTTACATATTGGACTCGTTTCAACAAACCCAGATCCTCTCATGATTCCTGCACACTTCCTACTGCGGAGAGCCTGCACCACCCTGCACCAGCGGGATGCCTTTCACACTCAGGAGGTTTGTGACTAAGCCCCAGTGTGCTGCAGCTGCCCTGAGGTCGTGCTTTGTCCGTGTATTCCAGGGCATTTGGTCCCAGCTTCACCTCCTCCAATAGCTACTTCCAGGAACAGCAGCATCTCATCGATTCCCCAATGCCATTTAGGACTTAGAACATGTTTTGTGAAGGTCATAAAGCTGCAGCCTCCCTTCAGAAAGAGAAGAAAAGGGGGGCTCTTCAAAATGCACCACCACAGTGTGCATCTTACAGGGACGACACACACACACACATACACACACCCCAGTTCCCTGCAGCATCACTTCACTTCCAGGCTGGGAGAGGAGACGTGGTGGATCTTCTGAGCCTCCATCATTTCCTAGAGACAAGTGCAGCGACAATAGATGTTCTTCGAAAGTCTGCAGAAGATGCCTCTTAGTTTGTTTTCCTTCCAAGACAATGTGGGTGTCGTGTCGTGGGTGAGCATGTGTGCGCTGTGATACAATGCTCAAGGGAAGAAGTTGGCTCTCTCCTGTCGCCAACTGAGGAATGAATTCCACCCTCAGGGCAAGAGATACTCGAGAGAACCTTGCAGAGCTCGGCAGCAGAGCAGGAGCTGCTCTGTGGGCTGTGGCCACCCCAGGGCAGTCACTCAGCAGGAGCAGGGACCCTGCACACAGAGGACAGACCCCTCGCAGCACAGGGAAGGAATCCGGCACCATCCTTGTGGTGCCCACCTTTGAGGTATTGATGTGCATTGATGCGATCTCTTCTCAGGCTCTTCTCTGCACTAACCAGGCCCAGCTCCCCAATCTCTGCTCATCAGAAAGATGCTCCAGACCCCCGAGCATCCTCATGGCCTCCACTGGACCCTTTCCAGGAGTTCCTTGTCTTTCTTGCACTGGACACAGTGCTGCAGATGTGGCCTCACCAGGGTCCTGTAGAAGAAGAGACCACTAAGATGTTGTTCAGGACCACGAATTCCATGCAGAGAACGGAAGTGCCTGCTGGCTTTTCCTTAGGCTGACTGGGAAAACCAAATGGAATTTTGGGGATGAAAACTGGCTTTTGGGTGTTCTCCCTCTGACTTCATTCATCCAGACACTCTCTTGCTTTATAACAGCTCCAGCTCATTTCACTCCTGCTTTATAAGGTCAAAATCAGTGTTGTATTTAATATCCTGTGTTGAATGTCCTGCTTAGAAAGAAGAATGCAACTGTTCTTTTCTGAGATATGTTATCTTTTTACTCTTTTGATAGGGCAGGAGCACAGGGGGAATGCTTTTCATGCTGTAAGCCTGGACGAGAGAACAGGGGAGGCTGATCTCATCCTGGCACAAGAAGTACCTCAAAACCGCTTTTGCTCCCCGCTATGGTCAGAAGCAGTAATACACAGGACCCTCCTCGTTTTCAACCTCAATATGCTCATAGCTAATTTACATCTATTTCCTCTGAGCTCAGCAGTCTCCTTCCCTGAGGTTACCCAACCAACAGTGAAACGGGCTGGCTTCTTGTTGAAGAAATTCACTTTGGCTAAGGAAGACCAATGCATCACGGTCCCTCCTTCTTTCTGCTCTTTGGCATTTGATGTCCCCTCACTTTCAACATTAAAACCTGAATTAAACACCCAAAAAAGGAGGCAACTCAGAGGACTTGCTCTTCCCACATGAGTCATTTCCCTCTGAATTCCATGGTTTTGTCACATTCCAAATCCCACAGGCAGATGCTGGCATACGGACAGTCAGTTCTTCAGGCACCACCTCTTGGTTTCTTTTGCCTTTACAAGGGTTTCTTCCCCAGTATCAAAACACAAAACCTGTCTCACCATTGCTAAGGTAACTCCTGTCAGAGCCTGGAGCTGCTCTGCTGGAGCTGACTTCCCCACAGAGTGACCTGAACCCATCTCAAGCCTGAATCAGATGGCTGAGGAGGACACCCAGCTTCCAAGGAGCTGTGTTTGGTCACTGCAGCTCCATGTGGTCACAGGCCTTCTTTACACATAGAAGAAGAATCCTGTTGCAGGTAAGCAGTAATTTCCTTCCTCAGGGAAGAGGAAGCCTCTCTCAGCACTGTTCTTCCACTGTTTGGGGGGTGATTTTCTGGCCAGTGCATACGGTGCTGGCCTCAGGGATGGAGACAACCCACTGGAGGGCACTAAGGCAATGAGGGCACTGGAGCACGTTGCTTGAAGAGAGGCTGAAGGGCTCATCTTGGAAAAAGGAGTGATCTAAGTGCAGTCCTCAGCTGACTGACAGGGGTACAGAGAACATGAGGCCAGACTCTTGTCAGCTGTGCATAGTGAAAGGGCAACAGACACATGATGAAGCAAGAGAAATCCCAACTAGAATCCAGGGAGAGTGGCAGCTCCTGCCTGTCCCGCAGTCTCCTGCAAAGCTTCCAGTTGTCACAAAGGAGTAAAACAATCAAAGGTGGGAATTTATTACAGCGCTGGGAAGCCTCAGTTGGGAGTACGGTGAGGACAGAATGGTGCAGATCAACCCACTAAGTGATGGAAGCAGGAATGTGGACTTGGAGGCATGCTGCAAGTCCGCTTAATGTGTAACCAGCCTTGTGACGAGGCGCAGCATGCAGTCAGAGGAACAAGAGCAGAAGCATCGCTTGGCAAAGCAACAGCTCTGAATGATTCATGACGTGAGAGCAGCCTCATGCGTGAGCTCCCAGGCAGGGTCCTTCTCTTGGATCCCCAGGAGCTGCCAGTTAATCCTGGCCATGTATTGGGATTCACGCTTGTCCCGTGCTTGATGTCCCAAGAACAAAGTGGTACATGCCAAGCTCTGTCAAACACATCTGGCTGAGGCTCTCTGCTCTCAGGTTCACATTTGGAAAGTGGATATTAAACATTGGAAAGGATTGGAAAGGAGCTCTGCTGCTCACCTTGTAACGGGTCTAGTAAAGAGACTCAGTCCACCCAGTGCTAGGAAAAAGCTCCATGGAAAACCAGATTTGGGAAATCAACTTTCTTCCGTTCTTCAGGGGGGATGCCCTGATGAGCAGCTGTAAAGATGCAAGCACACCAGTAGCACACAGCAGTTTAATTCTGCATGACAGTTGCCTATGGCAGAGCTGTTCTGCAGCCATGTACCCTGGCAGCCTTCCCCAGCTCTCACACAGATGGAATGTCAGCTCTTGGTGTCCGCGCTCAACTCCCAAGGTACATGGGGTCCTGTCTCTAGGTTAACAGCACTTGGGTTCTTGCCTTCTGGCAGCTCAGAGCCACAGGGGCAGGCAGCAGCCCACCAGGAATCAAGGACGAAGTCCTCCTGATTCACTGAATGGTATAGGTTTAAATGAAACTGCCATGCGTTGTCATTGTAACCCCTGAATCCCCTCAGGTAAAACTTGTCCAGGAGCAGAGCAGCACATCCCTTGCACCCCACGTGCAGTGAGACACAGATTGCATGGGGAGTCTTGGAAAGAGATGTTGGGAACTGACCCAGAGGAGTACCCAGAGCCTGGGCAATCGCCATATCCATTGCTGACTGGGTGACCTGCTTTCAGCTGGGACAGAGTTCATTCTCCTCCCCATAGCTGGTGCAGTGCTGGGTTGTGACTTTAGTCTGGGAATAACACTGGTAACACACTGATGGTTTAGTTGTTGCTCAGTAGCGCTTACCCTGAGCAAGGACCTTTCAGTCTCATGCTCTGCAGTGAGAAGGGGCACAAGAGGCCAGGAAGGAGAAGAGACACGACAACTGATCCAAGCCAGCCAAAGGGGTATTCCATACCACAGCATGTCGTGCTGGGACAGAAACTGGGGTAGTTACCTGCTTGGGTCATGCTGGGCATCAGTCAGCGGGTGGTGAGCAAGAATTGTGCATCACTTGTGTTTACTGCGGTTTGTTCCTCTCTATTTCACTATGATCATCATTATTATTGCCATCATATTTTACTTGCATTTCAATGATTAAACTGTTCTTCTCTCAACTCAGGGGTCTTTACCTTCCTCCTGATTCTCGTCCCCATCCCACTGGGGATGTGGGGAGTGAGCGAGGGGCTATGCGGTACTTACGTGTCAGCTGGGCTGAAACCATGACACTAGGTCTGCGCTCATAAAGCAATCACCAGTCGCAGCAGAGAAAGCAAAGGGCTATAAAGAGGCTGAGTCAACACTGCAGTGTCCTTCTGCCCGGGTGCTCATTAATGTGAATGTTATTGGGTAAATATTTGTGTTGATTGAAAGTGATAGACCTGTGCCTGTTGTTTGCCATGTCTATTATGAAATTAGGTGTGTGGAGAGAAGAGCAGGAGAAAACCCTGAATACTGACGCACGATACCCTTGGATTTTCTTCACAGAGCCACTTGTCCCTGTCAACTCCCGTTATATCCCCAACAATTTGCTTTCCTAAGAGAAATCCAAATATTCAAAGCTGGGAGAAAAAGCAGCCCATGGGAAGGGCATGTTCCATTGCTCTCCAGTCAAGAGCTGCAGCACACAAGTCTGTGCCACGCAATGTGACAGGGCACATGAGCACAAAGCAGGGATGTCCCCTGTGGTGGTGGCATCTCAGCTCTGCTGCTATGGCCGTGTCAGAGGCTCTGGAACAGCCCCTGTGTAAGGAAAACCGAGTTGAATCACAGAATAACTGGAAGGAGTCCCTGGAGGTCTCTAGCCCAACCTCTTGCTCGAAGCAAGACCCCTTGATGGCAAACTACCAGGGGAGGGCAAGTCCCTTAGAAGAACATGCAACACAAAGAAGGCGAATCAGCCCTCTCTCCTCTTCCAGTTCATGCTTCAGGCCCAGCTGTGGGCTTAGAAACGTGTCCATAATTACGCTGGCTGTTTTAAAGTCCCCTCCATTGAAAGTAAAGCAAAGCTATATGCCCAGCCAGAATGGGGCTAACATCTGGCAGCAGCGCCTGTGCCTCCAGAGCCCTAGCAGCAGCTTCCAGATGTGACATTACCCTGCAGCCTCTTCCTCCACTGGGGCTGCCTGGCAGGCAGAGCCCTTGCATCCAGAGGAAGGCCGAGCTTCCTTTAGCTCTCTCAACAAAGAGACAGCCAAAGCAATCAGGCTGCTTCTATTATGAGGTGGATGTTGACCTAAGGACAGCAAACTCCTTGTGTTCTATTTGTACCATACCTTAGATAACATCTGAGCCTGGGATGCTTTCTATTCATGGATGTTCGTGTTACTGTCTCTCCTTTTATAACCATGGAGCTGCTTTCACTTTAGTATAATATTTAAATCCAGGGCTTTCACAGTAATTGCTTCAGTATCTGGCGCTGTCATTAAAGGCAGGTATTTTGGATGTTTCCCTTGGGTCTGATCCAGTTTTCTCCTGAGCACCCCAACCACACTGAGGCAGTTCACAATGGAGCTTTAGTGCACAAGAAACTTGGGAATGTACTTCTCCAATCCTAGCAGGCAGCTAGAGTGGGTAAATGCTTTGCTCATGAAGGTCAGCAGAGGAAGATGTTCATTTTCATAGCACTGGATAAAACAACTCGGAAACCATTAATATGATGAAAAAAGACCCAAGCATTAAATAACAGTTTAAATTTAAAGATGCAGATGCTGTTTCTTTTGCCTTAGGAATAGAACTGCTCAGCTCCCAGCTCCTCGGACAGGACAATGGTGCCCTGTGACAGGACAAGCACTAGCACTGCCCCACGGAGCACCCGTTTCCCCTCTCCACTCCAGGCACATGCATGGAGTAAGGGCTGCCTTATATCACATGGTTTAAGGATTAAGCACAAGGGGACCTGTAATCCATACTAAGGTGAAACCCACAAAGCACATCAGAGTGGGCAGCAGGGAAACTATCGACAAGTAAATGTCTAAAGAGGATTTTCTACTTTTCACTTCCTTCTCATGTTCTTTGTCCCTGCCCTACCACACAGCCAGCACCTTCCCAAGGGCAAAACCTGATGGAAAAGGGGCTGAGATGAAATGGCACCGGAGCTGCCTGGGGGCCTCAGCACTCACCCATCACCCCCTCTCTGTGGGAGCAGAGGCTGCAGTCACGCATATGCAGCATCAGTGGGCTATATGCCAGCTCCCTAAAATGCTTCCATTGAAAACGCTTCAGATCTCCTGTGATGCAGGAAAAACTCCTTTGCAGTTACCCAGCAGTCTGTAGATGTTCTCCCAGTGAAAGGATCCTGGCCCTCTGGCTTTCTCCCACAGAAAGTTTCCTTACAAATTGCACCATTTCCCTCTTTTGATCCCTGCTTCTAGCCAGGAACAGGGTTTACAATCAGCCTTCTTTTTAATCTGAGCTCTAGCGTACTGCTAATTACTGCCCTGTGTAAGGCACTGCCCTCCCTGCTGAGGTGCCGTTCGCGGTCCTTGCTGTGGGTGAAGCCACACTCTTTTTGCTTGTTCATCTCCACTTGTTCAGCCCTCCCTTTTTTAGCTTGCTCATGAAGCAGGGTTTCATCACTCGCTTTAAGCCTCTACATCGGAATGAGTCACCTGAACTCCCTGGGAAGCCGGCAAGATGGAGGCTCTCCCAGGAAGGGACTGATCCAATCTAGGCCCTCCTTGGGTTCTGCTAATGGCACCTTTCAGTGAATTCACTGCTAAGGGGAGCTCTGGAACAGAGAAAACAACTGGTTTTATCCACCACTTCCATAGTGCTTCTGGGGCATCCCCCACTATATCTGTCCCCAGCATCTCCCTGGCAGAGGAGCAGACTAAAAGCAGACCCTTGCCAGATCCAGCCCTCCTTGAAGCTCCTGGGTCGCCTCTCAGTACCCATGGTGAAGATCGCACCCCTTTGCATGGATCCCAAATGGCCTGCGGTGGAAAACATGCATCTCTCATACAGTCTAACCCACAAGGAGATGCACGCTCAGGCATTTCTCCCGTGCAGTGGTTTCTCTTGGCAAAACCTGCAGCATCTGAACAAGGTGTGCAAGTGAGATCACTAATAACCAGCTTGCTGTTCACTTAGACACTCAAGTAATGGACCTGGCAGCTTACATTAGGTCAGAGAATTAAGGACCTGTAGGAATTGCTTTGTCAGCATCTTCTCCTGAAATACTGTTGTTATAACTATAGCAGAGCTTCTGGCATGACTAGAGAGTCATGCAGAAACCAGCCTGCAACCAGCCATGCCCTTGAATCCTGCTGTTTAAAGGAATCATGGTTCCAGAATAGGTATTTTCCAGGACAAGGAATATCCCCAAGAGAGATGGGGATACATCATTGTGGTGGGGAACTCCAGAAGGATTCTCAGCTTCAGGTTCTTTGAAATCTATGGATATGTGAACAAGAGAAGAGTCAAGACAATCTTGCTGTTAGACAAAGGCTGTGCTTCTGTGCTGAGTGTGTCAGGTTTGCTTTCTGGAGCAGGCTGAGTGCTGTCACTTCAGATGTGTTAGAGAATGGCAGCTATGGGGACAGGCAGATTCTGCCATCAGCTGTAGGAATCAGCTGTGCTTGCCCCAGACCAGTCTGGTTTGTGTTACATGATCATTAGAGCTGGAACAAGACTTAACAAAGCAAGTAAATGGTAAGGCTCTGCTGCATCAGTGAAAGCAGGATTCCCACAATTATAAAGCACATTGGGAGACACTCGTGACACGGGTGACGTTGTTCTGTAGTTCATTGCATTACTTCAAGGAGCAAAGCAAATATCCTTCTGGAAGAAAAAGGGGGATACAAAGAGTACCAAATGGACCCCAAGCAGCACAAACCACAGTTCTTAGCAAAAAGCTGTAGCTCGATCATCAGAAACCTCTCATGGTTGTGATTTTCTCTGCAGACCTTGAAAGAGGCCAAGCTGCCAGAGTAGAAAAGGACAACATGAACTGGCTCTGCTGGTCCTTGTCCAGCCAACACAGTGTTAGAGATAGAAACATCTTTCTCTTTTAAAGGAGTCCAGTAAAACGACCTGCAACACACTCAGGTGGGCTTCAGAGCTGGACCATGGCCAGAACAAGCCACCTCCAGTCTGAAGAGCATCCAGCGAGGATTACATCCCCAGGGCAAACTTCTGCTTTTCTTGCTGGCAGGAGGGTTCAAAGCTGCTTCCCAAGGAGCAAAACCCACTTACCTCACAAGTAGTGGAGGATGCTCAGTCCTTGCATGTAGATTGCTGAGAGGAACATTCATGGCTGGAAGTAGTCTCTCTCCCATGTTGTAGCTAACTTATGCACTGGAGTCAAGTGCCAGAGCAGATCCAACCATAGAGGTTCTTGCATTTGGTGCAAATGGTCCTTATCCTGTCCCTGATGGTAATTCCGAGCTCTCAGCACAGGTAGCCACAGGCATCCAAGGGCTCGTCTCTCAGTCTGAACTGGTCTTCTGCTCAGCTCTTGTGAGACCCCACTTGGAGTATTGTGTGCAGTTCTGGTGTCCGCAACATAAAAAGGCCATGGAACTGTTGGAACAAGTCCAGAGGAGGCCATGAGGACGATCAGGGGACTGGAGCACCTCCTGTATGAAGATAGGCTGAGAAAGCTGGGGCTGTTCAGCCTGGAGAAGAGAAGGCTGCGTGGAGACTTCATAGCAGCCTTCCAGTATCTGAAGGGGGCCTATAGGGATGCTGGGGAGGGACTCTTCATGAGGGACTGTAGTGGTGATAGGACAAGGGGTAATGGGTTCAAACTTAAACAGGAGAAGTTTAGACTGGATATGAGGAAGAAGTTCTCCACTGTGTGGGTGGTGAGGCACTGGAATGGGTTGCCCAGGGAGGCTGTGAATGCTCTGTTGCTGGCGGTGTTCAAGTCCAGGTTGGACATAGCCTTGGGTGATATGGTTTAGTGTGAAGTATTCCTGCCCGTGGCAGGGGGATTGGAACTGGATGGTCTTAAGGTCCTTTTCAACCCTATCTATTCCATGATTCTGTGATTCTATGATTGTCAGCAGGAACAAAGCAATCTGAGGGGTGACCTGGACATCCAAGAGCAATCAACTAAGCAACCCTCAGGTGAGGTTAGGGTATCAAGAGGATTATATAGAGTTACTTGAGATTAACCCCACCTGCTTGTGAGAAAACTTTAGGAGGTGTGAGAAACATGTTCCATAAAGAACCATAGAGCTATGTTATAAACCTTTATCAGAGTAATGCCTTCTATGAAGACATTTGCTCTGCCTGACTTGGGAGTGACAAACCAGGAAGGCCTAATGTATTTCATGGGGTTTCCCCCATGAGCAGATAGCAAAAAGATCTTTACATCCCAGTTGCTTTTGGATAGTAGCAATTCTGCTCACACTCTCCATCCCTAGGCTGCGTTGGAGCCTCACTTCTACTAAACTCTGATTCACTCTACTGTGAATATTTCCTATGCAGTGCAAATGTGTTCCTGCATCAAGCCCATCCTTTGCACCAACAGAGGGTAAAAAAAAAGGGATGATCAGTCAAGTTAAATGTCAGATTCCAGAGCTGTGAACTTGGGAGGGAAGTAAATAGAAAGAAGGCATGGCCGTGATTCATAGAATTATACAATCATAGAATCATAGAATCACAGAATGGTTTGGGCTGGAAAGGACCTTAAGATCATTCAGTTCCAACCCCCCTGCCATGGGCAGGGACACCTCACACTAAACCATGCCACTCAAGGCTATGTCCAACCTGGCCCTGAACATGTCCAGAGATGGGGCATTCACAACTTCCCTGGGGAACCCATTCCAGTGCCTCACCACCCTTACAGTAAAGAACTTCCTCCATATATCCAATCTAAACTTCCCCTGTTTAAGTTTGAACCTATTACCCCATGTCCTATCACTACAGTCATGATTGCTTCCCATCACTCTAATTCCAGTCATCCGGCAGGCCTAGGTGCCACAGCATCCTGCACAGTATGGAAGAGTCAGAGTTAGCTGGACCAGGCCTGTGCGGGACACAAGAACCATCCAAAGCAATGCTCTGGGGGTGCTCCCTGGGGTTGCTCTGCAGTTACTTTCCCAGGAGAGTGTTATGGTTTGAATGGAGATGACTCCTTTCCTGTAAAGCCACTTGTATTCCTCCATAAAGCCATTTGTACTCCTATTTTGGGCCTCTTCAATAACTGCTTTTACAATGATTTTTATCAGTACAAGTTTGGTTTTGCCTGAAGTGTGTGACTCCTGAGCCATTGTGGGCCTCCTTATGATGATCTTGTCCCTTGTACTGATCAATAACCATCCTTCATTTAGAAATAGAAAGCTGTATCCCATCGACAGCCCTGGCCTGTCCAAAAGCCACATATTGATCTAATGAGTGCTTTTATGAAGTGATGAAGAGCTGCAGTTCTGGGTGCGAAGGGGATGTCTTACTGTAGCAGCAGGAGGTGAACAAGCAAGGGCTGGAGGCAAGAGCCATGAAGCATAAGAGGATGAGGTAGGCTAAAAAATCTCCATGTGAGACACTTTGGTTGCAGAAGATGTCAGGGCATAGGTTTATTGGGTGGACTTGATTATCTTAGAGGTCTTCTCCAACCTGATTGTTTCTCTGATTCTATTCTGAACTTAAAGAGAACATGCTTGGCATTTATATGGCCAGAGACCACTTGGTGACATGCAAGATCCATTGCTCTATCCATGCTCCACCTGACTTCAAATTGCTCCCTATTCCTAGAGTTCATCTGAAGATCTCTGAGAACAACAGTGTGGTTTCTATCTCTTAGTGAAACACAGCTGCAAGTAGGAATGTGCAGCTGGTAGACATGGAACTGTCCTTGTCTTATCCGGAGATCTGCTGGAGACTTGGCAGGGGATTTGTGCTGCTTTAATGAAGGGGAATGTCTGCAACATACAATTCACTGCATATTCCGGAGAACTCATTGATTTTCCCCTTGTAGTTGTGCAGGCTGCTTCCTGCTGTTAAATGGAAAGATGGAGATGATTGCATCTGTTATCTTAAAAATACACCGACCTTAAGCTTCTAATTATACTATGACCAAGTTACAGAGATGGTGTATTTTCATCATTCTTCACTATGCCAAGTGAGCTAAACTGCAGCGGGAGGGAGATGCACATAGCTTTTAATTGAAGATGCTGTTTGAGGAAGGGCCTGTGTGGAGAGGGCTCTGGCATGGCAGCAAGGAATGGCAGCAGTGCTTTGGCAAGAACGACTGGGGAAAAAAACACCCAAAGCCAAGTCCATCAGAGCCTTGTTTTGCTCCCAGTGCAATCCCTTGGGACTTCAGTTCAACCCTGAATGGCCAACTCATTCTTATTTGCTCTGCTATTTGTTTAGGAATTGCAGAATTACAGAAGAATATGTTTGGATGGGTTTTCTGGGGGCCATCTGGTCCAACCAACCCTCCCAAAGCAGGGCCAGCTTTGCTCTCATGAGACCTCACTTGGAGTACTGTGTACACTTCTGGTGTCCTCAACATAAAAAGGACATGGAGCTGTTGGAACAAGTCCAGAGGAGGGCTACAAGATTGATCGGGGCCTCAAGCACCTCCCGTGTGGAGACAAGCTGAGAGCAGCCTGGGGAAGAGAAGCTGCTTGGAGACCTCAGAGCAGCTTCCAGTATCTGAATGGGGCCACAAGGATGCCGGAGAGGGACTCTTCATTAGGGACGGTAGCGATAAGACAAGTGACAGGACAAGTGCTCCAGAGCAGAGGGGCAGGATCACCTCCATGACCTGCTGGTCACACTTCTTCTGATGCAGCCCAGCACATGGGGGTTTCTGGGCTCAAGCACACACTGAACCCAGCTCATGTTCAGTTTTTCATCAACCAACACCCCCAAGTCCTTCTCCAAAGGGCTGCTCTGAATCTCTTCTCTGCCCAACCTGTAGCTGTGCCTGGGATTGCCCTGACCCAGGTGTAGCACCTAAATATTCAACACTTACTTGGAAAAAAGAGCTTTGCCTAAAAACGGACCCAACGTCCAATGCAAGTAATTACATTGAAAGGCTAAATAACCCCAGAATACAAAGCTGAGCATTTATTATGGGCTGAGGAAAATACACCAGGTTTTCTCAGTTCAAAATCTCCTTCACATTTCTGCTTCACTTCTATCTGGGTTGAATTTTCTACCAAATGCTTGGATTGCCCAGTCGATGAGATCTGGGTGATGGTCACTCCCAGAGGGTTATGCAGGCTTAGATGTAGACACAGTGTGGGGAATGACGGAGTTGGCTTTTCTCTCCTGTGGGAGGCAGCTATTGTAGGACCCAGACATTAGCATGAGTCTAGGACGTCTAGAAGGGATGACTCTGTAACGCAGTCTATATTTGTTACTGTGTGTATGTGAGCACATACAGAAAAAGCAGTTGACACACACGCCACATTTAGGCTTTCTATACATAGAGTGGATGAACTTTCCTATCTGTGTACGAACATAGACCCAAACGCTGCACCTCGGGGCTCTCTTCTGCAAGACTCTACCGACCCTCAGGAGTTAAACAGCAAGATTTTCACAGGCAAATGTCCCTCTTGGAGATCTCTGGATATCTTTGGCCTTATCCCAACAGTGTGAAGAGAGCTGTATCTCTCTATGCTTTGGCTTCTCTTACCCTGCCTAAACCTGCTGCAGAGCGACCATGCTCAGGCAGGTCATCTCAGGAGGAACTTAGCCAAGTTTTTCTCTCAGGTGGGACTGAGATGCCTACTTACTCAGCCAGTAATTCACCCAGGCTAGAAGTGCTGGGTCTGAGTGACAAGATAAAGAGGGAATTGTGCTGCCTCCAGCCAGCCCCAAGTACCAAACTGTCCCTGGTACCAGTGCTAAGGTAGAATGAGACCTTTTGCAGCAGGCAAACACAAGAAGTTGCTTGTGGTGCATGCTCCTTCTGTGGATTAAAGAGTACTTCAATGTACAGGGCTGTAGGGAGAAGACCGATTTGGAGAAACAGTGATGCTCGTGAGCACTGAAACCCTCCATGGATCTCTAGATGCAGCTCTGCGCAGCCCATGGAGGTAACTTGCATAGTCCTCTTCTCACTTTCAAGGATCAGCCCAAAAGCACATGGTTTGATCTGCTATGGCTGGTGCAACACCACTGTAAATAGATTCCTGCACCTTCCTCTGCTCCTGCACAGGAGGGAATGCAGATATTCTAGTTTCAGCAGCATGGAAAGCCAGAAATGTATTTTGGGGGGCCAACAGAAAATGCTCTGATCTGAAATACAGTACTTGCCTTCTGCAGGATGGGGAGGGGGGGAAAGCCATCATTCTGAAAATGTCAAAAAGAAATGTTTCTGTTTCCAAATGTCAGCAAAACTCACATGTGCTGAGGCTCTGTTCCGAGGCAACCAGTTATGTCTGCTTCAGAAGCGCTACGAATTATCTGCTTCATTTTCAATTTCAAGTTTTCAGTCAGAGCCCTGATGCAGGAGAAACAGCTAGTTGGAGAGGACCTTAAGATCATCCAGTTCCAACCCACATGGGCAGGGACACCTCACACTAGAGCAGGTTGCTCCAAGCTTCATCCAACCTGGCCTTGAACACTGCCAGGAATGGGGCATTCACAGCTTCCCTGGGCAACCAATTCCAGGGCCTCAGCACTCTCACAGGGAAGAACTTCTGCCTTATCTCCAACCTGAACTTCCCCTGTTTCAGTTTGAACCCATCACCCCTTCTTCTGTCACTACAGCCCCTGATGAAGAGTCCCTCCCCAGCATCCTTATAGCCCCCTTCAGACACCAGAAGCTGCTCTGAGGTCTCCACGCAGCTTCTCTTCTCCAGGCTGCATAGCCCCAGTGTTCTCAGCCTGTCTCCATACGGGAGGTGCTCCAGGCCCTGATCATCCTTGTGGCCTCCTCTGGACTTGCTTCAACAGCTCCATGTCCTTCTGATGTTGAGGACACTCCAAGCAAACTTCTGCTGCTGCGGGTGTGCATGTGATCCCCTGAATTCATTCTGCATCATGTTTTGAGACACTTTGCCCAGTGCTCATCAGTTTGATCGCTTGGTTATCAGGACACTTAGCCCTTGCCCTGGTGCTTTCACACACAGCCATTCCCATCAATTCACATTGAGCTCACTATTGCTACTACAAACCTCTAAACCAGGATGTAATTCCCAGCTGCCCAGATCGACCTTTTTCATTGTCTTGCTCCTCCATTTACCCTTCACTCATCACCAAATGGCACAAGCCTCTTAGCCAGGTTGGAAAGGGCCATGACACACTATTGGTATTGCCAGTAGGTCTTCAGGGGAGTTTTGCTATTTGATTGAAAGCAGCCTTTACCCTTTGGGTCAGTGTTTATCTAATCAGTGTTTGTCTCTAATAGAGGCTGACAGGATGATTTTCAAGCCCTTGGTCCTGGAACAAGCATTTGGACATTCCAGCAAGATTTGCATTCCTGGAAGTGAAAAGCAGGACCATCATTTGTGTTCCCTTGTCACTTCTGCTTACAGCTGCCTCTGTTCAAACTTCAGCATGGAGCCTGGGTTTGATAGCTTAAAAAAGAGTAAATTAAGGTAATCCCACTCTGATTCTCATTCACCTCATTTACTATGTAGGAAACACATGGAGAGCACTGTCTCTTTTAACTGAGTTGAAACCACTGCGGAGGCATGAGCACTCCCCTGCTGTGCCTGGCTTTTGGTTTCCCTCGGTACACCTGAACACCAAGCAGAGATGGAGGCACTGGTAGGACACCGCTCATCTCCTGGAGCACCGTCTGTAGCTGGTGTTCAGCTGCTGGCATTTCTGGTACAGATACTTAGGGCATCTACAGATTGAAGCTTATGCGCATGCAGTGATGGCTGGAGACAGCACAGTTAATATGCTCCACCATCTGCCTTCAGGGGAGCCCAAAGGCTTGGAGCTGGGTTCAGCAGTCCTGCAGAGCTGTCAGGTAGTGAATTGCTACCATCCTTTGCAAAGCACTGTTCACCTGACCCACAGGGCTCTGTGAAAATCAAGCCTGTTTGCAAACTGGTGTCCTGTTTTGCCACTCACTGCCTCCTTCACTAAATAGGCATATTTTTTCCTGGTAGTGCAGACACCCTCCTACTCCTCTCTGCATGCAGATCTTCCTATTCACATCCTCACTAAGTAAATCTATTCCACATGACACTCAGAAAATAGGATGCTAGGAAACCTCATGGTGTCCTTAGTGGACCTGTTCTTTTCTTTCTTGAGACTTTACAATCATATTCAGAGCTTCAATAGCTGACATCGTGGATTTCCTAGGAAAATATTTCTCTTCTGGAGCATTTTGATAATAGTAGTTACAGTTAAATATATACTTTAAATTTAGGCTGAAGATTGTAGAGTCAAATCTCACTGATTTTGCCTTTTATATGTGAAAGGATTCCTCTGTCATTTGAGTGATTGGCCACATAGATGAACTGGCCTCTCAAGAGGTCCCAAGTGGAAAACATCCTAAGAAAACTGTTAGAACTGGTTGCTTGCAGCTTCTTCTATTCTATATTATCCCGTGATTCCACAATCTATTAAAGACTCTTACACAGTTTGTGAAATAAACTGACAGACATTTTGGCTAACATTCCCAGTGCAGTCCCAAACTGTCAGCAGCCCAGTACTCATGAAAGCCAGCTCAGTGAGGGCTTTGGGTGGGTGCTAACATCATCAAAATAGGAACATGGAAGCCTTGCAAGGGCAGGAAAGGGACACAGAATGCTAAGCATGAGTGCTCTACTGACAATGTTTTCACCTGAAGCAGTGCTCAGAACTTGTTTTACTGAGAATTTTCCACCCAAATAAACCAGTAGCACCCAGTCAGTATTTCTGGAGCTCTTATCACTCATCCCTGAAAACCTCTTCAAGGCAGCCCTGTCCCTTGGACCAAGGTTGTGTTATGTGATGCTTCAGACAGGCCAGCTACACCTTGTGCCACCACCAAAGCTGTTGCCTCTCTCTTTGCATGGACACAGGTGTGATTGATTTTCCATGTCCTGCTGTGCTGTATAAAGCGAAGAGCAAGGTATTTGCTGCAGTCTGGGAGGTGGTAGAAAGGTGATTCTAACAGGGCAGCCTTCAAGTTTTTCTAAAGACATACTGTCTATCAACTAGTCATAATGCATTATCTTCTTCCAGTCTGCCAGCAGAACACTACCTATATTGTGCCAAATGGACAGGCAGCATCAGAGAGAGTGCACGAGGAGCAGACACTGGAGGTTCTGACAGCATCACCAGCACTGCCTCTTACCTTCTTTTTATGGAGCCGACGCTTTTGGCACTTCTCTGTCCTTAAAATCCATCTTGTAAGCAAACAGGATTCAATAAACTTGTATCTGATTCTTCCGCATACAGGAATGGACTTGTCTGTTCCTGCTGCAGGAAATGAAAGAGAACATTTTGAGACAGGAAGATGAAGGCTAGAGCATGGGCAAGATTGAAGACACGATGAAACCATGAATGCCCTGTACAGCAGTGCCAAAGAAGAATGAAAGAGCAGCCTCTGCTTAGTTCCAACTTGCTTAGAAACAGCCCTCACAGCCCTGGGAACAGTGGTGCCTCGAATAAGGAGAGATCAGC
The DNA here is from genome assembly GCA_017639245.1 of Myiopsitta monachus. Taxonomy (NCBI): domain Eukaryota; kingdom Metazoa; phylum Chordata; class Aves; order Psittaciformes; family Psittacidae; genus Myiopsitta; species Myiopsitta monachus. The sequence continues at coordinate 1,431,360 of CM029917.1, read as the reverse complement.
AGCTGCAGAGCATTGTTTCTCTTTGGGGTGTATCAGAGAAAGGCTGAGCTGCTTTACCTAAAGGGCAAAGATGACTCAAAGCTGATGGGGTTGAGCTCATTGGCTTAAGCTCAAAAGCACAACTGGATCGAGGGTTTTATGACAGTGACACTGTCATCCGTGAGCTCTGGGATTGAATGGCTAATCCTGTGGATCCCTGTCAGTGTCACCTCCTTTGATGCAAGGTGTGAGAGAACTGCACTCGAAAGATCCAGCCCAACACCAGCACCTGCAGTCACTGCTTAGAAATTGCTTTTGGGGGTCTTATTGGCTCTGTCCTGTCCTAGACACCATCCCTAGTCCAGAGAATGGCATCTGTCTGGATAGGTGGGCAGCATCTGTATGTTTCAATGCCTAGAAGTGGGCAACAGCTTCCTATCTTCAAATAGGGTTAAAATCATTTGAGGAAACTAATAGGCAGTTTTTCCAGTGGCCTTACTAAAGCCTTGACTTCTTGTACTAATAGTTCTAGTGTGTTTGTCTAGTATATATCAGCACAGTCTATTTACTCTTTTTCCTATATCTCTCACTTGATTAAAATAATTTTAACTGCAGGAAAATCAAGTATTTCCTCTAAGTGCCAGCACCCAAAACTTCCTCATGCTCAGCACACGCGAAGACCTCAGAGCAGTTTCCAGTGTCTAAAGGGGCTACAAAGATGCTGGAGAGTGACCCTTCATCAGGGACTGTAGTGGTAAGAAAAGGGGTGATGGGTTCAAACTTAAACAGGGGAAGTTCAGGTTAGATATAAGGAAGAAGTTCTGCACTGTGAGGGTGGTGAGGCACTGGAATGGGTTGCCCAAGGTCCAAGTCCTGGTTCAAGCAAGCCCTTCAGCTTATACCTCTGGTTTTCAGAGACGTGGCAGTTGTGTGGTAAGGTAAAACAGGACTAACCTGGGGAAGCTGGATGCAGAGATGCTGTTAAACCCTCTCTATTTCCCTGCTGGAAACCCATTTCTCTCCATTTCAGAGAGGGTTTATAAGGCACCAGCAACTCAGTGTGGAACCCCTGCAACCTGCTCGTGCAGTGCCTTGTCAGCATTAAAAAGTGTGGGCTTTTAATGGCATCTGGCTGTACTGTTCCTGAGTTATAAACAGCAATAAACCTGTCTTGACAGATAAATCTCTCCTCTAATCTTTTGAAATACTTGACAACCATTAAGGAAATGCATAGATTGTTTAACACGTGTGCTCTATTCTAAAGGAGGCCTGAAAAGATGAGCAAAAGCAATACTTTTCCTGCTTCTCCTTTCATTAGGAATTCTGGCCCTGGGTTCGCAGCTTTGCTTGGAAGATGCTCAGGTCAATTGGAGCTGTAAGAATGGAGATTTCCTGCAAATGAATCACCAAAAAACCCCACTCTCCAGATATTTCCTGTCTCTAAGTTTTAGCTATAATGAATTGGATCTGGTTTTCAAACAAGGAATGGGTTTTTAAGTCTTGTGCTATTCCAATTCATCGGGGTTGAAATATCTATATCTAATTTTGGACATCCTGCCATTTCCCTGAGCAATTGCAGTGACCAAGGGCACATTTGAAGCCCTCCTTTCTTCAAGTGCTGTGGTTACTGCCCAGAGACCTTGCTTGGTCCATTTGAGTGTGATTTAAGGGGAACTGCAGCACTTCAATATAGAAGAACCACCAAGACATTTTCCCTACAGGAATGGCAACCCCCTGTTCAAGCCCAAAGATTCCCATGCTGGAAGAAGAACCAAAGGATGTACAAATATCTTCTGTCCCACTGGCTGTGTTCTGTTCTGGGTTTTATTGGCATGTGGTTATATAAAGTGCCTTGTGCTTCAACATGTCCAAGTCGGTATTTCAATAGGCCTTGAGATGCCCTGTGGTAGTAGAGGTGATGTGGCAGGCTCATGGGTAGCACTAATGTCCCCAAACCGCACAGACTGAGCTGTCCAGGGACAACCCATGCCACCTCTGGGGGTGTGCAAGGGGCGATAAAGCTTGGTTGTGGCATTTTCCCTCTCCAGCACCAATGGCAGGAGCAGGTTAGAAGAGAGATGTCCCCTTCTTGCTCAGCTCATGGCCAAGACAAGCTGTTGGGTTTGGAGAGCTGCAGGGGAACACACTTCATCTTAGGCAGCCAGGGTGGATGCTGCCCCAGGATGCAAACAGGGCAGTACAAGGCAGCCTGCAGCAACAGGGAAAGCCTGCAGTGGTCTGAAGCTCACTGTCCTCTCCTCTGGTCACTGTCCCCTCCCTGGTCACTGTCCCTGCCAGAGACTCGGTAGTGAAGCTCTGGACAGGTTCAATATCCCACAGGCCCAATGTGGGCAACTGTCTCCAGCTGCTCTTGCAAATCTCCAGTGCTTGTGCTCAGCCCCATTGATCTCCAGAGATGTGCAGGAGTTGTACCCTGACACCCAGCAGCCCAGATCCTGCACTTCTTAAACTTTATCCTCAGGCTCTTTCTGTTCAACCAATTCCCCTGCACCAGATTGCCATCACTTGGCCTCCCTACGCTTGTGTCCACATTCTTTCCACTAGAGCCGGTCACTCCAAGCCCCTGTGTCCAACCTGGCCTTGAACACTGCCAGGGATAGGGCAGCCACAGCTTCTCCATTCAACCGATTCCAGTGTCCCAGCACCCTCTTCTGCCTAAGAGCTCATCTCAGTCTCCCCTCTGGCAGGTTAAAGCCATTCCCCTTGGCCTGTCTCTACAGGCCCTTGTCCAAACCCCCTCTCCAGGTTTCCTGGAGCCCCATTAGGCACTGGAGCTGCTCTAAGGTCTCCCCTTAAGGAGCCTTCTCTTCTCCAGGCTGAACAAGCCCAGCTCTCTCAGCCTGGCTCCAGAGCAGAGCTGCTCCAGCCCTCACAGCATCTCCATGGCCTCCTCTGGACTTGCTCCAACAGTAAATGGGACAGTAACAATTGAAATAGGGCAGGGCTTCTGTTTTCAGCCCCATCAGAAGTGTCTGTCTGTAGGCATTAGCTCCAGTTGGAGTTACACAGCATACTCACTGCTGGGGTGACAAAGTCTATTTGCTTAAAACATAACTGGCATAAAATTCCACAACAGACTGGACTGCAAATATCCTGGCTCATACCCCAATATCCAAAACTAGGATTAAGTGTGTCCCATGGGATCCTTATGGAGGAGTTGTTGCTGCGAACATTCGGAACACTCTTCTTTGACTTCTCAATGTTTTTATAAGGTCTCTGAGGGTGAATTCCCTGCAGCACCAAGGCAGAAAACATGAAAAAGACTTATTTTTTGATCCTCATTCCTTGTAAATGACATCCACAAGTTGAGCTGGCCCTGGCTTGGCGAGACACAGTGGTCTGTTACTTGAACCCTGTGGGAATAGAGGAGGCTTCCAAAGAAACTCCCTCAGAGGCATGAGTTAGGACATCCCTCAGCCAAGATACGAAGTAGGCAAAAACTAGAGAGGAACAGGGATCAAGTGATGGTGTGGGAATAGGGATGCAAAATCAGCAAGAAGAGCACATATGCTCATAGACGGGAAACTGGACAGACCTGGGATTGAATTCCTCCAGCCCTGCTTGCTCCTCGATGTGTGTAGGTACCCTCCACACTGAACACTACATGTTGTTGCTCACAGCCACTCAGCTCAAAAGCCACTCGAGCTTGAAAGCTATTCCTTTAAAGGAGCAGGAATGGAGTGTCCTTGTCCTGTTTGCTATTGGCTTTGCTGGGGAATCTGACAAAACCCACAGCACCAGAGAAAGATGAACGTGGGACTATCCCAGAAGCGTCTTCACTCTCTCTTAAACGCAAGACAAGAGAGAACATCAGGTCCCCATCACCGCACTGTGCTGCTATACAACAAACTGGATAAGAAAACTCCCACGACATTCATATCAATAATGAGCTTCTACTCCCAGTTGCTTCAGAAACACCACTGGGAGCTAGAACTGGGTCAGAAATGACTTGTGCTTGCTGAGATACAGATAGGAGCAGCAAGTCCTCCCAAGAAATAAACAATGTCCAATCTACTCTAACCTGTAAATATGACATCTAGAAAAGATCCCAGAACTCTGGATCACTTTAAGCTGCCTTATCTTCATCATCTGAAACAATGGCTTTGATCACATTATAATCTCTCATGCACTGATAGAAACCAGATTTCACTGCATATTTTCTCCTGAATTCCTTAAATGACTTTCAGAACCTCAGAAGCCATTCCAAGCTCAATGATTTGCTTTATGTATCTTATTTTATGTCTTATTTCAACTATCCCTGGCCAAATCCATCCCTCATCTCAGACCATTGGCTACAGTTGTCTAAGACAGAGGACAGACTTGGCATCTGTGAAACCCACAGCTCTAATGCAGTAACACCCAGCACAAGGCAGAGAAACTACTGGAGTCTGTTTCAAACTCCAGCTAAAATAGCAAATTCAAACCTCCCAGGCCACATTCTCATGCTTAAAACCATCCACTTTAAAAGCCAAGACCACTCAGGGCTTCCTCAGTGACTCCAGCTCCTGAGGCCTGAAAGAGCTCTGGGCTCATAGGATCCAGTCCTTCAACAGGCTAAGCTTCAGTGACCAGCATCACCCAGTCCTGCCAGGGGCTTAAGGATCTCCCTTCCACTGGGTTCCAGTAAATACCAACTGGAATTAACTCACCAGTTCGCAGGACCAAGTTCCTAGACAAGAGGTGACAAGGTACAGCAATGTTTTGGCTGCTGACTCCTGACATCCACACACAGGGCAGAGGAATTCTCATGTCTTCCCATTAGGAGCTGCTGCCTCTTTGTCAGCTCACAAATAAACAGTATTTCAGGTCATAATATTCTCCTGGCAGTGGTTTTGCTGTCACAGGGTTAGGTGCATCAATAGCACTCACTTCAGATGTAACACTGAGTATAAAACTCTAACCTTTTGGTCCAACACAATCACTGGTTTCCTTCTGCGTTTTCTTTGCCCAACGTCCATCTCTATGGATTATCCCAGGAGAAGCAAGTCCTGTGTTACTCAGCTGGAAGGAAAAATGGAAAGGAGTTATTAAAGAAACGGGACTCACTTCCTCAAATGACAAAGAACAAAACCACTGCCTTTGGCTAGTTGTAAAGTAATAACGGAGTGAGTGCCAGCTCTGTGGGCTCTGCAGAACTCGGTGCTAAGCAGTGGGTGAAATGCCACGTTGCAAGGGAAAAACCTATCCTGAAAGCTGCCAGCTGAGAGCAAGGACTTCAGAGAGGGGAATTTGCAGGAGACTGGGTTGCCAGTGACACCTGAGGCACAAAAAGTGCCAGCTGACACCAGACACAGGAGATCTCAGCTGTGTTGCTTGCTATCTGCCTGGATTTCATGCCAGATCCTGCAATGCTGTACGGAAGAGCTTGGAGAAACAACATGAGCAGGAAGAGAGAGGTGCAGACCCTGCCCAGTGTGAAGATGAAGGATTCTCAGTCTCCTGTAGCAGCATAGTAAGGATCAATGCTCATTTTCCATCCCCAGGGAAGAGCAGAATGAGGAATTTTTCCTTCTGTTCCTGCTGGGTTTCACACATTAGTCACTGGGATGAGGACGCTCCAGGCAGGATTCACACATCCCTTCAGAGGCTGTTTGCGAGGATCGGCTGCTGCTCTCATCGCGCTCTAACGGTCCCGACGCCAAATTCCGCCGCCGAAACACCCTCAGCCAACAACCGGCGGCCCTGTGCTGCCCTCCGACGGGCCGCAAGCAGCAGAGCAGCAGCACCGCTGCTCCCCGACACCAGCAACCCCAGAGGCACAAACAGCCCGGCGGGTTTGGAGTGTCCCTGTCACCATGGATTTATGGATGTCCCCGGGATTTATGGATGCCGCAGTGACTGCACAGCCACACCCAGCTCTGTCCCATGCCTGTCTTCCCTAAGAGAATCCAGGACTCACAAAGCACAGCTCCCATGCACACCAAATACCGACCAGCTCACAAGGGTGCTCCAGGGCCGTTCGTCTCTGCTCTACCATAGTGGTCTCCTCTGCTTCAGGAGCATCCACCCTTGCTGTTGGAAGGCCTGGGGACCAAGAAGGATAAGAGGGAGGACTACACCGGACCCTATCCAGCCCCATGTGCTGGGATGAGCACCCCAAAGTGAGCAGTGCTCTAACCTCAGAGCCAGGGCAGCCCCGTTTGGCTGGGATCCGGCTCACAGCTTCTGTCCTTTTGGGTGGAGGGGAGCTGGGATTATGGCTTCTGACCCTCACTCTCATGAACCCCACTGAGCCTTCAACCCTCAGCTAACAAGTGTCCTCATAGAATCATGGAATGGTTTGGGTTGAAGGGACCTTAAAGCTCCTCCAGCTCCAACCCCTGCCACGGGCAGGGACCCCTTCCACTGGAGCAGGGTGTTCCAAGCCCCTGTGTCCAACCTGGCCTTGAACACTGCCAGGGATGGGGCAGCCACAGCTTCCCTGGGCACCCTGTGCCAGCGCCTCAGCACCCTCACAGGGAAGAGCTTCTGCCTCAGAGCTCATCTCAGTCTCCCCTCTGCCAGGTTAAAGCTATTCCTCTTGTCCTGTCCCTACTACTGAGCACATAGATGCCCAAAGTGCCTTTAAAACACCACAACACTGGCAACATCACTCCTTTACTGCACCAATTTGGGACACACAAAGAGTTTCCACCATCCTCACACAGCGCATGGCACAGCCTGTGTGCTACTACATGGAATAATGAATTCTTCTCTTCATTTCAAAGCCTCATGATGTGTTTTAAGGCAGCCTCGTGGTGCGTGGGGGCCTGGGCTGTCAGCTCCAAGTGCTAACACAGATCCAACCCCCGTCTCCCAGAACACAGGGATCTTTAATTAGGAAATTTGGAGCTGCTTGTATTTTACACGTGAAGCTCTGGAGGATGCAAAGGACCCATTAGAGGGGCTGGAAGCTCACTGTGTCTGACAGAAAGAGAAGGGACCCTCGGCCAATGGAGATCCTGGAGGTGGTCCCTGTGTCCCCATCCACACACAGGCACTGGAATGGGTGGACATTCCCCCTGCCTCAGTGCTCCTGCCCCAGCCATTGCGACCACCACTGGCCCTCAGCTCCTTCCTCCTCCTCTCTTCAGCCCCGCCATCTCGCTCCCTTCCTCGCAAACTCCCCTCTCACCTCAGCCCCCACCTCCCGACACCCCAAACCCCCCTCCGAGCACCGGAAACCCAAACCCCTTCTTCCTTCGCCTCACAGCCACCTCCCTCTTGCGCCCCTCCGCCTGCGCTCCTCCTGCCGGCAGGGGGCGCTGCCGCCGCGCGGGGCGCCCCTCGGCGGCGGGGGCGCCGCTCTCTCCGCCCGCGGGAGGCGGCGGGGCGGGCCGCGGGCTCGGCGTGAGGCGGGCGGCGGGGCCGGGCGCGGGGAGTCGCGGCCCCGCTGGAGCCGCCGCTGGGCCTTGCGGGAGCAGCATGGCCGCCAGCCTGTGGATGGGGGACGTGAGTGTCCGGCCGGGACCCGCGCGGGGGGGGCTTTGTGAGGCGGGCAGCGGAGGCGGCCTGGCCGGCGGGAGGAGGGAGTGCAGCGGCCGCGGCGGCGGCACCGAGGAGAGCGGGGTTGGGGTGCGCTGAGCGGTGGGCACCCGCACACTGACACCCGCACACTGACCGGCACACTGACCGGCTGGCACCCGCACACTGACACCCGCACACTGACCCGCACACTGACACCCGCACACTGACCGGCTGGCACCCGCACACTGACACCCGCACACTGACCCGCACACTGACACCCGCACACTGACCGGCTGGCACCCGCACACTGACACCCGCACACTGACCCGCACACTGACACCCGCACACTGACCGGCTGGCACCCGCACACTGACACCCGCACACTGACCCGCACACTGACACCCGCACACTGACCGGCTGGCACCCGCACACTGACACCCGCACACTGACACCCGCACACTGACCAGTGGACTGACATCCTCGCGCTGACAGACGGATACCCTCCCGCACTGACACCCGCATAAGCTCCTGAAGTGACTGACCCTCTCCTGTGCACGCTGGCAGGCTCACAGGCTCACACCCAGTTGGAGGCTCTGACCCCAGCCCAGCACACTGGTGAGCAGGTTACACACCCACAGACACACACACACACACAACCCCCCCGAATGACCCTTGTTGCACCCGTGGCACTTACACCAGTGTCCCGGCTGCCTGTGCTCACACTGGTGCACACTAATGTGTGCTCACACGTCGCTGGTGCTCTGTTAGACACTTATACCTGCATGCCTGTGCACTTGCATGTGTGCAGGGTTTATACACTGCTTGTGTGCTTGTAGGCACTTGCATGCGCATGGTCATACATTCGGAGCTTACCACTTACACACTTATGCCACTTACTTACACGTGCTTGTGCTGCTCAGGTTGAGTGATTGTGCTCACACTTGTAGGTACTCACATGCTTGGATGCACCTACCCGAGAGTATCCCTCACTACACCCCACTCACTGTGGGTGCACTCGCACACTTAGAAGGAATTGCAGCCTTCTGCATGCACACACACTTGTGAGCGCTTACACAGCATCTCCCTCATTCCTCCCTGCTTGTGCACCTGCAGCATGCTCACACTTGCAGATGCTTCTCTCACTGCCGGCTCACATGCATGTTCACAGTGACACGCACCACACAGTGTCCCTTGTTGTCTGCCCTTCACTCACACTCCACACACCCTCATACTCCTGTGCCTGTGTCCCTTCCCCTTTCCACTGTGCACACACACTTTCATACATGTATGAGTATGAAACACATCTATACATGTATGAAAATATGTGTACTTACCCCCAGCACATGGCACCCACCATGCTCTTGTCTGCTTGCGCTCACATCCTACTCCAGTGCCTGCACTGCCTGTGTCTATGACTTTCACACAGTCATATCCACAGTCCCACCGCGGTATCATGGTGTCCTTGCTGCCTGCCACATACTGCACACACCTACTCACAGCCAGGCATGTGCAGTTACACCAGCGTATTTCCATGTTGCCTGTTATCTGCACACACATCCTCCTCACAGACCCATAGCAGACTGCCTGCACACAGGAGTACCCTGTAGCCTTCCTCAGTCCCTCTCACATGTGTGTGGGGTCGCTGAGGATCCTGCTAGGTGCTTCTCTCATACACGCAGCAAGTGTGCATTGCACACACACACTGACACATCAGGGAGTCTTTTACTCCCTGGTGCTCATGCAAGCAGACTCCATGGAGTTTGCTGTTTCTCTTTTACTCAGACAAAGGGTTATTCAGCACCTCTCCACCATAAAGCCATCTTTTCCAGTTACCATTCTCACAAGCAGCCTGTGGCTCTTTGGAACGTACACATACACAGCTAATCAGCAGTTACCTAATGCCCTTATGAGTCTGGCTTTCCTGTGCACACAGCCCACAGGATCACCCTCTGCACGGCACATCTGGACAGCGTAGTGCTGCTTCTTGCTTCTGGCACACGTGGCAGAGTCACTTCTGCTTTACACTCCCACTTCCACAGGGCATCTGCCACCTTTTGCACATCCTGATGGGTGCAATGTGGGCAGTGCACAAGCCTGTGCGTTCTATCATTTGCACAAGTGACAAAGCCACCTGCTACCTGGCAGACACACCAACGTGCTCAAGGGCTGTCAGCTCCCACGAGGCCATCTGTGTGACTCACACAGGTGTAGAGATACTCAGAGATGTATAAATGTATAGATGCGTGCAGCGCTCTCCATCAGTATGTCCCCTGCACAAACCCTTCATTTCAGTTAGCTCCCTCAGCACTTTCTGTTACAGAGAGGCATCCTTTTCCCTCAGTCCCTTCACAAAATCCCAGCCTGGCCTTCCTCATACATTTGGTCCAACTTGCAGCACTGTTTCATGCTCTTCGGTCACTTACACCATACAGACACCTCCTCTCCAGCGTGTGCACTCACACCTTCTGACACTCCCAGTGCCACCCTGTCACCCATGACAAACACACGGTCAGTGCACCCGATTACAGGTCCCCCCCTCTGAGTCCTGCCCTTTGTACCTCGTATCCTGGGAGGTAGACAAAGCTCAGCAGCCCCCTGCCCAACTCCATGGGGACTGTTACCTGCCACATGCCACCCGTTCCTCATAGCACCCCGACGGTGCTGGCCCAACCTTGGTGTGCACACAGAAGGAGCCTTGCCACCTCCTTGTCCCCTCCTCCGTGTCTTGAACGCTCAGTTTGTTGCTGTATGTTTTCTGAGTGGCTTTTGTCCTTCTGTGAAAGCTCCCTGTTCTCTGAAATTCATGCTGTCTCTTGGGTTCCACTTTGCAGACTGTTGAGCCTGGTTCATGCATGCCTGCTGGTTTTGAGTGGCATCGACCCTCTTAAATGAGTCTTCTTTTTGAAGTGTAAGGGTAAAATCCTTCTCAATAATGTTTTAACTGCTTAGGGGAACATTGACACAAAAATTCTCCTGTTTGTCGATGCCTTGGCCTAATTTTTCCTCTCTTGCTTTTATAGCTGGAGCCATATATGGATGAAAACTTTGTTTCAAGAGCCTTTGCCACCATGGGAGAGCTCGTACTGAGCGTAAAAATCATTCGAAACAGGTTGACAGGGTAACTGTTTATCCTTGTTCTCTGTTCTACCAATGGATCGAGCCATTTGCCCTTTGTGTGGCGTCACTGTGGTCCTGTCAGCATTAGGGTGATTGTCACATTGAGCTTTTCACCAGGGCTGCCGCCAGTCTGGGTGTATGGTGGTAGCAGTGGAGAGGACAGTTGCTGGCTCTTTGACCATCAGCAAGCCAGGGTTGAGCCTTCAGCACTTGTTCAGAGAGGTGTACTGTGCCAGACAGGCTCTCTTGGAGTTACACTGCCTGTAACTGGGCTGAAAGCTTCAGTGCCAGGCAGTTCATCGTGGCACCAGTGTGTGGTGCTGGCAGAGGTGGGAATTCTGCCTTCTATATTCTTCTAGATGTTGTCATTTCAGTTTTCAACTGGTTGGGACAATTGGGTGGGAAAACTTCTAGTGAATGAAAGCAGAAACTAAACTAATTGTGAGCCAAACTATTTGACATGAGTTACTGGTAAGTAGGGGCTACCTTGACTTGAGATCAAGATTCCTTTGCTGGCTTATTTTGGGAGCTGATGGCTGTATTTTGAAACAGAAATGGTCCTGAGTATTGCAACTATAGCAAACTCCCTCCCAGTTATGTGAAATGTGTTTTAAATGTGAACTCTTTCTCTCTCCTGTGTCCCGTGTTCAGAATTCCAGCAGGCTATTGCTTTGTAGAGTTTGCAGATCTAGCTACTGCAGAGAAATGTTTACACAAAATCAATGGAAAACCGCTTCCTGGGGCTACACCGGTGAGTAACTGGAGTCAGGCAGGTGAGAACCACAGCTAGGAAGGAATAGATAGCACCAGAGCTGTATTTGGAATGGTTACAGACAAATTCAATAGTTAACAAACTGGGATTCTCCTTTTCTTTCTAGTTAAACTGATGAGCATAAAACTGCCAATGTTCTTACACAGAAAAGTGTTGGAAAACCCACTCATTTCTGTGTGAATGGGATAAAATCCACGTATAGATCTGGTGTGGTGTGAGGTTTTCTGTTTTCTTGTCTTTTTGAACCTTTTTACTCTTACCAAAGCTGTGCTAATGCGAAAGAACAAGTTAAAAATAGATTGAGTATCCCTTCCACAGTCCTCCAGTGTCTCTCTCCAGTTGTCACTCCATCTTAATTTGTCTCAGTGTCTTAAGTTCTTACATATGTACAAGATGAACTTGGGAGTTCATCCTGAGTTGTGAGAAACTTGGATTTGCAAGAGAAATGTGACTTTTAAGCCTTTTGTTATTCTTGACCCTTAGCAATCAAAAGTTACTCCAAACTATTTACAGTGCAGAAGGAGCTAGGCCATTGTGTATCTGCAGCATGTAACAAACGCCTAGGATATGTAAAAGGTAGTTAGGAGGAAGAATAGTCACCAAGGCTAATTTTAGGCTGTTGACTTCAACGTGGAGTAGATTAAAATGGGATGGCTGACACAGCTGCCCGTTGTACCCACAGGACTTGGCTGCAGGAGCTGGGATGACTGCTTCCTAAAGCAGCTTTAGAACCGCCTCAGTTACACTGGGAGGTAGTCAAATAAATTTATGATACCTCTTTCAGTGTAATTAATACCCTGAGCAGGAAACTGGGAAGTTCAGGTTGAGCCCTTTGGTCAGCTTCCTGAGGGGATGGCGGCCCCATCAGAAGGAGTAGATGAGAAGCCTGGAGGGATTTGTTCACCTGCCCTGTTTAATACTCAAATCAGAGCCCATGACTAAAGGAAGTTAATCTTCCTCAACGCCTTCTTAGTCACCAGAGAGACAAAGAGAGCAGCTCCTGCAAGGAGAAGTTTTAGTTTCGGGAATAGCCACAGTTTAATTCCAAACATGGTGGTGTGTAGAGGGATGGTGTATGTAGCACGTGTTGGGAACTACAGATGTCAGAGAGCCAATGCAGGCAGCCAGAATCAGTGTATTGTGTTGTTTCCTAACTGTCTGGCTTCACACAGAATATCTGAATGCATGGATTCATTTCTGCCTTGTTTCAGGCAAAGCGATTTAAACTGAATTATGCAACGTATGGGAAACAGCCTGATAACAGGTAAATGTTTAGTATTTAATATCAAGTTCGCTGGTTAAAGCCTCTGTATCATTTGCCTTGCAAAGGGTATTCAAAACACACAAACCCACAAGTTCCTCAGTGCCAACAGAGGGGGGATAACTTACACTGCCTCTTGGGTGCTTTGCTTTCTGTGTGGCACAGCAGATGTGTCAGGAGTATCTTTGAATTGTTTAAACTCAGTTGCACCAAAGTATCTCATTTGTATATTATCATTTAAGATCAATATGTTGGAAATAGCAAATCTATTAATGAGACCTTAATGTTGTCTTGCCCTGTTGGAAACCCAGAGATATCCTGACATTATCTTTCAATAGCAAGCAATAGTGAATAGATGGATTGTGCTGCTTGAATTGACTTGAAACACAATGTCAATAACAATTCAAAGTCACTGAAGCAACTTAGCTGGTGACACTTTGAATTATCCATTAGATGCTCTTTTAATACCACTTCTCTCTGCAGTTCAGGCTGTTAGCTGTCACTCAGCATGCCTCTTTGGTTTGTGTCGTTGTGCTTAAGAAGTTTTCTTTTGGTTTCTTTAGTCCAGAATATTCCCTTTTTGTGGGAGACCTGACTCCTGATGTGGATGATGGCATGTTATATGAATTCTTTGTTAAAGTTTATCCCTCATGTAGAGGTGGCAAAGTCGTTTTGGACCAGGCAGGAGTATCCAAGTAAGTCATCTTTTAGTCATTCTTCTTTCACTTCACATGCAGCAGCAGGAAAGATAGAATGTGTAGAGGGGAAAAGCATAGTTCTATAAGCTTAGAATACAAAGTTCTTGGATGTTCAGTTACAGTGTGCTTGGGTTCTGATAGTCCCCACAGAATCTTGTCACTCAGTACGATGCCCTTTGTGTGTTGGCAGCATGTTACAGAACATGCCCAAGATCTCTCCTCTTTCTCACATAAGGTTCAGTCTTAGCCATGTTGGTTTGAAGGAATCTCTGGAGGTCTGTGGTCTGACCTCCTGCTCGGAGCAGGATGGCTGCCAACATTAGATCAGGTCAGCCAGGAATTGTGCAGCCTGGAAAACCTCCCTGGATGGGGATAATGCAACCTCTGGGCAGCCTGTTCCAGAGGTGTACAACATCCGTAGTAATGAAGTCCTTCATGTACAGCCTGAACCTCTTGCAGAGCTGCTCAGTCACTCTCTGGCTGTTAAGTATCGTACTGTTACTGCCACCTCACCTGAGACCAGCACTGGGTGGGCTCTGAGCACCTCCTCCTTGGAGGTGTAAACCCAGTGGTTCTTGTTTTGCTTCAGTCTCTGCCTACAAAAGAGCTGTTGGGTGATGTGAGTCGGACCAAGAGTTGGGCTTCGGGAAGTGTTGGTAAGTGCAGACCACAGGGAAAGGGAATCTGTGGTAGCTCTGGAAGTGGGGAAGGAACGGGGACTTAAAGTCCTATTGCTGGGAAGAGCGTAGCTATCTCCCATAGCAGCACCAGGGTGTTGCTGCCAGGGGCTTTGTTGTGACTTGTGCAGTTGGTCAAAGCTGAGGCAACTGCAAGTGTTGGTGTGGTGTGAGAGAGGAACCTGGGGCTTGTGGATGTGCCTAGTGGTAGATCAGGAAAGCTTCAAAGCTTTCTCCTTGCACTTCTTGTTGTGGCAAGAGAAGAGCCTGATGCCATAGAACTGTGCTGGCCTCTGCTTTCTGATGAGGGTGCAGCCTTGGGGGCTTCTAACTTCAGGGACAGGACAGAATGTCCTGTCCACAAAGATATGCTATATTGATGGATTTTCTTCTGTACTAAAACCTGGTTTAGCTACTGGTGTGCAAAAAACTGTCTCCCTTGCTGCACCCAGCGTCTATTCCTATGCACTACATCCCACCCTTTATCTGTCACATCTCTGGTTTGGAACTGCCAGTCTTCCTGCTTTCACTTACTCCTGGCCCCATCCAAAAGGCTGCAGGAGTTCATGGGCAGGAACTGCTCTGTACTAGCTGCCAGTGGGAACCTACTGTGAGCACTACATGATGCCACTTTCAAAAGAGCATGTTACGTAGTGTTGCAGAGTTCCCACAGAAGAGATAATGCACTGTAAACGTGCACCCTTGCTTACAGCCGGTGCTTTTCTCCAGGTAGAGAAGCCCTTACCCTCCCAACCTCCTTCCTTCACCCAGATGGATTCCTCTTTCCCTCCCACACCTATGTCTTTGATCTTTCTGCTGCAGGAGGCAGCCCAGCCCATGCTGGGATTCTGGCACTGCCCTCTTGGGTGCTGTTGTATTGCTTCTGACTCATTACAGCTTCAGAAGCCCACGCAAAGGACCTTTGGGGTTGGAGGGGAATTCATATTGGCTGTTGTGCAGAGTTGCCAGCACCACAGTGCAGGATTGCTGCAGTCCAGGGCTTGCTGCCTGGGTGCTAGCCCTGTTCCAGTTGTGCTGTCAGAGCAGGTTTTAGCAACTTGATGTTAAGAGCTCATTTTCAGGTCCACTCTTGAGAACACCAATGGGGCTGTGCCATTGTTCAGACTAATAAAAGCCTATTTGAGTGTTTTCCTGTTGCAGAAATGACTTGATTAGAGAGTCTACCTTAGTCAGTCCTACCCACAAGTGAAGCTTTCCTTCGCAGCGGGGCAGTTATAGCTGTAAGCAGTGACAAGACAGAGTCAATCCTGTGCTGACTTGCAACCATGTAGATTATCTGTATCCTCCTGGTGTAGATTTGAGGCTTTGCTACTGTTCATGCATTTCAGCACGGCTTGTGTCAGCTTATTTCCAATTCCTCAGAATCCAGCTGGTACAGCACCCTGTGCCAGTGCCTCTGCACCCTCGCAGGGAAGAGCTCATCTCCATCTCCCCTCTGGCAGGTTGAAAACCATTCCCCTTGGCCTGCCCATACATCCCTTGTCCAAAGCCCCTCTCCAGCCTTCTTGTAGCCCCTTTAGGCACTGGGAGCTGCTCTAAGGTCTCCACTAAATGCAGGGGCAGCCCTAGTGAAAGCATTCCTTTTGCTGTGTTCTTCAACACCAATTTTGCCTTCCCTCTAAATACATGTTTTTAAGTGGCTTCTTTTGCTGTTATTTCATTGGAGCTGTTCTGTGTCTCTGCAGAGGTTACGGGTTTGTGAAGTTTACAGATGAGCTGGAACAGAAAAGAGCCCTGACTGAGTGTCAAGGAGCTGTGGGCTTGGGCTCCAAACCTGTACGCTTGAGTGTGGCTATACCAAAAGCGTGAGTATAAGAGCAGGCAGGGGTTCACTAGAGCATTCTGAAGTGAAACCCATGTCTTTCAGTGCTTTGGCTACAATTCCTGGATGTTTCCATCCCAAAGTGAAGGAATACCCAGGGAACAATAAGCTAGCATATCAGAATGCCCAGGAATCCCAAAGAAGTCTAATGTTAGCTTGAGAGTTAAGCATTTAACACTGTTTTGAATTGTATACATTATTAAATACACACACACTATATTTAAATCTGATCATTTTTTAAAGTATAATGTTCCTTTGTGTTAAACTGCAATTGTCTAAATCTGCTTCTTGATTTCTGGGTAGCAAAGCTCAATGACCTTGCTAATTCTGTGATGATGTCTACTACATATAAGTCTTCTGGGGCAGGGATTAACTTTGTTTTCTGTGTTTGTTCAGAACCTGGTACAATGAGATCCTGCTCTGACTTGGGGCTCGTAGCACTAGGGTAATACGAATCATAGTAATTGCTCCCTATTTGAATAACATTTAGGTTTTCAGGCACCTCAGAAGTCTTGGGGGGATGAGGAGGAGAAAAAGGGGGTGTATTGTGGTGAGAAGATTGCTGCTGTATCCCTCCTCCTACTTTTCACTAATTTCATCATTAGACATAGCTTGATGTGTGACATACTTCCATTTTCAAACAAGATTTGTCATCTCATTACTTTCCCATTTTAATAATCTGGTGGGATTCCTAATTCCTTGGAGAAGAGCTGCCACTTGATGGCAGGGAGTGGGGATTTCAGGCAACATACAGGCTATTTTAAACGTTTTGAAGATTAAGTGTTCATTTCTTTTATTACTTGTAGTCCTTTTCACTTTATGGGCGTTTCCAGCGCTGTGCATTGATGAACACAGATTCAGAGAGCCTGGGGTCAGGGAGTCATTGCTTTAAGCTCCTGCACAGCAGTGGCAGAGGGAAGAGGGTTTTGCCCATTCTTAAAGAAAACCCCATTCCTTTTGCAAGGCTCTCTGCCTTTTAACTGTTCTTTTAAAGCAAGACTCTACCTGGTGGCAGGAAGCTGCAGAGCGCTTCGCTCCATCCTATTTATCAGAAGGAAAAAGGGACCCAGGAATCTGGATCATGGTTCAGGATTGTTGTAAACTGAGGCTCCTAGTCCTGAACTCTTCCTTTCACAATGGCAGGAAGTGATACTACATTAACTCATAAAGAATTAAAGCAATTAATGAAGATGAATATAGGAAGGGGCATTAACTGAAAGTGCTTCTTTCTTCCTGCAAATGTATGCAAATGATAAATACTGCTGCAGTGAATAGTGGATCTATTTTAAAGACTGAATTTGCATGTTAAACTAAGCCTTGCCTATGCACCATAGATGCAAATCTTAAGCTCTTTCATTGCTTTTTTACCTGGTTCATTCTTGGCAACTTAATTCCGGCTTTTTTTTTTTCCAAGTAATCGTGTGAAAGCCATGGAGTACAACCAGATGTACAACTATAACTATAACCAATATTACCAACAATATCACAACTACTACGCGCAGTGGGGCTATGACCAGAACACGGGCAGTTACAGCTACAGCTATCCCCAGTATGGATACACCCAGAGCACAATCCAGGTAGGGCAGTGTGACGTACTCATTCTTCAGTGCTCTGTCAGCACAGAAAAACCGCATAGCTTACAAAACAGTAATGGGTGTATTTCATCATCAAGCTCTGGGGTCTTAATATGAGGAAGGAAAGCTGTTTAGCACACCCTGGTGTGTACTCTTGCCTTTTCTGGGGGGGATATTGCTGTGACTGGAAGAGTACAAAGGTCTAGAGGACACAAAGGGTCTCTTAATAGAGTTGTCATGGTAGAAAGGTTCTCTTGATATGGGCAGTTTTAGAGGGTAGAACAAATGAGGACACATACCCAACTACACCACAGGCACAGAAACATGCTGCCTCAGAATTTTAGCGTGGGCTGGTTCAGCCTGGAGAAGAGAAGGCTGCTTACAGGGAGACCTTAAAGCAGCTCCAGTGCCTAGAGGGGCTCCAGGAAACCTGGAGAGGGGCTTTGGACAAGGGCCTGTAGGGACAGGCCAAGGGGAATGGCTTTAACCTGCCAGAGGGGAGACTGAGATGAGCTCTTAGGCAGAAGCTCTTCCCTGTGAGGGTGCTGAGGCGCTGGCACAGGTGCCGAGAGAAGCTGTGGCTGCCCCATCTCCTGGCAGTGTTCAAGGCCAGGTTGGACAAAGGAGGGCTTGGAGCAACCTGCTCCAGTGGAAGGTGTCCACTAGACATCATCATTGGATGAGCTTTAAGGTCCCTTCCAATTCAAACTATTCTCTGATTCTATTCTCTGATTCTATGATCTCCCCCATGAAAGTCTGTTGGGAGTAGAACACAGGGCTTATGTGTGAAGAATTCTGTTGTCATCAGTCAGCTCTAAGTCAGTATGTGCCAGCAGTGATCAGCAGGTGATGTCTGTAAAAGAAAAGGTAAATCTCTGCTGTCCTAAGGGTTTTGTTTTGCCTTACAGACATATGAAGAAGTTGGTGAGGATGCATTGGAAGGTACGTTTCTCAAACTCTATACTGAAGTTGCCTGTTCTGCACGGATTAGAGATAGTCTTTCTCAACTTGGCCCTTCATTTCACTGTATGATGTACCTTCATCTTTGAGTAAATCTGAGGTTTGAGAAAATCTGCATCCTTGTTTTACAGTTGCTGCTTCTAGTCTGAGCCTTGTGAGGACTGAAACTAACTGACTCCCCCAGCACTGAGATTTTAATCTGCCATAGTACTCAAACCTTTATCCTTTTTTAAAGTGTTTCTTCCTGTTATGCTACAAAAAACAATGGAGGTATTAGATTTTCCTGTAAAATCTGGGAATTTAGAAGCCAGGATACTTCACTGTGGTTTTAGCTTAAAAAAGAAATCACATCAGTTAGCACAGTGAGCAGGTGCTTCCTTTAGCAGTCATTGCTTGAAGTGGGCCATGAAACCATATTGGTTTGGATAAATGTACAGCAGTTTTCATTTATTAATGCAAGAAAATAGTCATTTCATAGTAGCAGTTCCACATGGCTGTCTTGAGTGGAATATGCACTGTGTAGTGTAGCTTATTCTTCCAAGTGGTGACAGTAGAAAGCAGCTGGATCCTTTACAGGATCCATCGGTATCAGTATCGACATCAATGAGAAAGCCCTGAATGGCTTTTAAAAGCATTTCAGAAGGGGTTTTCCTGCTCTGAAACACACCAGTTCTATAGGTGGACTAGTCTCTGGGGTGTTTTTTTCTCATTGGTTAAATGAACAGGTTGAAATTTGGAGGAAAATGAAATAATCTATCACCAGTGTATCATTTCTGAGCTGTGTTCTGCTGCGATGTGTTACGACACGATGCAGCTAACGCCAAACGTGTTTACAAGCCTCTTGTTCCTGAGTGCGTGGTAGTTTTTCCTCCAGTCAGCTGGTTGCTTCACGCTGTGGTAGTCACTCGCTAACCTGAGCTGTAGATTGTGGGTGTTGCTCGGTGAGCTTTACGTCCTACAAATGGTTTTGGGAATATGATGAGTCAATGATTGGGAAATGTTGAAGTAGCAGCAGGATCGTGCCCTCTGGGTTCCTATCCAGCTCCAAAATGCTTTACAGACATTTCTTGCAAACAGCTGTCAACTCGGGGCTGTGTTCAGATGTCATTTACTGGGTGTTGCTGCCACTCTTTGGGTTACTAACTGTGAAATGCTTTGAGATGTCCAAGGCTTTGGCAGACGAGCTCTGGTGACTCTTGTTGCAGCACCTACGGTCCCCAGCCATCCCCAGCAGCCACTCTGACCCCGTAGTGGAGGGAGCAGACCGGACCACGTGCCTGTGCCTCCGCTCCGCCACTTGGCAGTCGGTGCTTTAGTGCTCCCCACCTTCTTTGGCAGTTTAAGTGGCTACCCTGGGCTGCGAGGTGCAGGTACGCGTCCTCTCCGTTCACTCTGCTATGGGGGCAGTCACCACTGCAAAGAGGGACATACTTGAATGGTGTGGTTTCTTAACGCGTTGCAGAAAGGGCTGATCTGGTCAGACTCACGATTGGGCAAGTGCTGGGAGTGTTTTGTGACTCTCCCGAGCTTTGTTTTAATCAAACTAAAACATTTATGGGGTGTGGGGTTTCATTCCTAAAGCTTTTGGTATGTGACCTATTTGTTTGTCTTTCCTCCTATAGATCCAACGCCTCAGCTAGACGTCCATGAAGCAAACAAACAGTTTATGGAACAGAGTGAAGAGCTCTATGATGCCTTGATGGACTGTCATTGGCAGCCTTTGGACAGTGTCTCTTCAGAGATTCCAGCCATGTTATAGCCTCAGGCTGAGGCACTGTGTCTGTGTGACAAGCGCACCCGTGTGCTCCAGACTGTTAATGCTGCACCAGGACCCTGCAGTAGTGAGGGGTGGCCCTTTCTCCACCCAGGTCTGTTACTCAAAGTACAGGAGGACTGTGGCCTTCCCTGTACGGAATGAGTATCATAGGAGCATCATGGTAAACTTTTATTCATGGGAAGGTTAGAACTGCAACAGTTTTATTCCTTTTGTCTTGAAATGAACTCTTATTTGGGAATTGTAATTTATAAACTCTCAGCGAGATGGCACAGGGGAAAGACTCTACTCCAACGTCCAATAAAAAAGTTGGTCTTTTAAGTAAAATCACCCTTTGCATTTGATTCCTGCCCATCTTTCTGCTTTGCTGCCCATTTAACCATCTTCAGTTCTCTGATCCTACTCCCACGAATTGGTTCTTTTAAGGAATCGTTGCTGGATACCACTGACATGTTGCACGGTGACTGGTAGGGTGGCTGTGACTTGAGGACGGGGAAGAACCACGTAGATGAAAGCTTATGTTCTCTTTGAGCTAGCACGTGTAGAGCTCGGTGTTCTTAACCTACCTGAAGAGCTTTTTGGAGAGTAAAGACAGAAAGGAGCGTTGTAAAACTACTCCAGACCGATGCCTCCTATCTGGTGATGTCTCTCATGTTTGCCTTGCTCCTCCACTTGTCTATAAGGAAACAATTCCCCGCCAGCCAACCAGTTTAAAACACTTTTACCAGCAACCTTGTTTAAACCTTATTTTGTGTCTCATGTTTCATTGTGGATGAATGATGTCTCATTGAGATGATGAGATTTCCCTTCCACTGTCCTGTCAGAGTGAACCTGGTGAAACTGAAGATCCTGCAGCAAAAACGGGTCAGAGCGATCGCTGTATTGTGCAACAAATTGTTGCTACCCTGGAAAGCAGTTTTTTACTGGATGTTGTATAAGCTGGATGGACAAGCAATATTATTTAAGCTAAGATTATGTTGCATTAGAGGTGAAAGCAAAAAATAATTGCACTAATGTACATGTTCTAAGCTCTTTCCAGGCTTTTGTGCCTTAAACTCATGGAGAACTAGGAACAAAAACTACCTGCAATAAATATCTATCCAAGAAATCGTTTGGTAACTGAAATTGCTGCTGCAAAGCAGTTCATTGCCTCCCTGCCCACGTTGAGGCAGAGATTTGCCACGAGATTTCAATACTTTCATAAAGCCTAATTCTCCTACCCCTTTGTGTCCATATTTGTGATGCATCTGTCAGTCTGTGCTCTTCTTACCGACTGTGGTGGTTAAACGTGCTGTGGCTAGGAAGGGAGCAGTGACGTGGTGCAGTTGCTGACTGACTGCATGCTCCCTGTGTCCTCTTCTGCTGTGAATTCTTCCCTCCTTCTGTGCATCTGACTGTGCTGTCGGCTGTTACCAATGTCCTAACCTTCAGTGGCTCTGAATTTAAGGAGATGAACGTTCCCTGCCTGCACTGGGAGCATTTCAGACATGGAGGAGAGCAGTTTCTTCTGATGGAGCTGCTCAGCTCAGAGGATGAACCTCTTCTTGAAAAGGGCATTTCAGAGGTGATGTAAAGGGGTTTTATGTTCTGCTGTTAAAGGCTTTCTAGATCATTCCATTCCTGTGCTGCAACAGTGCTACCCTGGTGCCCTTCATCCCCTGTTGGACCTGTCTTAATCAATCCAGATTTTAGCTTTTATAGTGCAGCCCTCCTAATTTGACCTGAAGCCACACTTCCTTTATCAGTATAAGTTTATGTTGTGCTTCTAAGGCTGTGTAATATTCCCTGGTGCACAGAAAAGCCATCTCCATCCAAGCCTGTCTCTAAAGGACAGCAGAGCAGGTTAGCACAGGGCAGCACCCCGCACAGGCAGTGACCCTGTGGCAAATCATTTTGCTCTCTACTGTTGTTTCTGTGGTGGAAAGCTGGTAATGATTGGTCCAACCCGTCATAATCCCATAGTTTCATAGAATCATAGAGTGGTTTGGGTTGTACCTTAAAGCTCATCCATCTCCAACCCCCTGCCACAGGCAGGGACACCTTCCACTAGGCCAGGTTGCCCCAAGCGCCATCCAGCTTGACCTTGAACACCACCAGGGATGGGGCATGCCATGTTCCAGCAGAGCTGGGTATATCCAGACCCTTGGGCCCTCCCTTAGGTGTAGAAAGAACAGTTGGGGAGTACAGAGGCCAAGAGAGGATACCCACCAAAGCCTGTTTACTGTTGCTGCAGAGATGAAAATAGCTCCTGCTTTTCCTTTTTGGAGCGAGGGTTGACGTGAGGCTTTGGGCCGCATTCCCTTGATGCAGGAGCCAGTTTTTAGGGGTTGTTTGTGAGACTCTCAGCCAACGTTCTGTTGAGCTGTTAATCTCTCCACACTGTTTCCTGTGTATCACTTACTCATCTTCATGTTCATTTTCAGCTCCTAGCCATCACTGCAGCATCTGAAGCACAGAAGAGACTTTCTATGTGGAGCTACAAACCAATCACCTGGAGTTTGTAGAGTTTGTGCTTTGGAATCCAAGTTAAACAGAGTGTGGGATTCTGTTGGTCATGGATGGCTAGAGGAAAAGCTCTGATTAATTGCCATTTAGCCTAACACCAGATGAAAGACAAGGACTCCACGTAGTAAGGTAAATCCTGCTTTTATCTTTATGTGCTAAAGATGAAATCCAAAGCAGATGATATCACAGCTCAGTGGGATTATGAAATTTTCCGAAATCACATTGCAAAAGATAACAGAGGGGAGACTGAGATGAGATCTGAGGCAGAAGCTTTTCCCTGTGAGGGTGGTGGGACACTGGGATGGGATGAATGAAGAAGCTGTGGCTGCCCCATCCCTGGCAGTGTTCAAGGCCAGGCTGGATGGGGCTTGGATCAAGCTGCTCTAGTGGAAGGGGTGGGTTAGAGCTGGATGAGCTTTAGAGTCCCTTCCAACCCAAACACGTCTGGGATTCTATGATTCTATGAAAATTGCATCAAAACGTGCAATGGAGATGATGAAATACTCTGTCTTTCAGCATGCAGCATTTACTAGTAATTACAAGGACACTTCCTACGTTACTTGATGAAGATGTGATGATCCAATTTAGATTCCTCTCAGTTTGCTGGGATTACTGTTGGAATTACATAGACTTAAAAATGTTGGGCCAAGTGCAGAGCTGGAAAGATGTGGGTGTTCCTGTTGGGCATGAAGCAGGGGTGGTTTCCAAAGCAGAAGCTGCAAGGCTGTGGGGTGGACTTTTGCCATTGCATGTGTTTAATTCCAAGCTTGACATAAGCAGTGGGGGTGGCCTGTGAGGAATGCTGACCAGTAGGATGAGGAAGGAAACCATTCCTTTAGCTAATGTGGCTCTGCACCAGTGCAGCCCAGTGTGTGGGTTGAGAGCTCTGATAGGAATAAGGGATGATGTTTTCCATGTGTGTCTGAGCAGAGAAAATTCCTGTTGCTTGGGCCAGATTCAGGAGATGGTTCCTATCCCGCACATCAAGAAGTACCAAACAGCCTTTGTTATTTCTCTGAATCCTTCTTGAGGAGCAGAGATGCTCTGATCTTTGCATGCTCAGTTTCTCATGATTTGCTTTCCTCATCCCCAGCTTCTACTAAACAAGACCTGAGAGGAATCTCTACCCCCCAGCTTTGCTCTCTGCATCTTGTGAAACATTCTGGATACGCCAACTTCTGGATTTCATTCCATGCTTCTCCTCCGACATTTCCAGGCTCAAAGCAATGGTAGATGATATAGGTAAGGTGATGGGAGATAGAGCTGTTGATGGCAAGGGCTTGTCTTGTCCCCTCAGCACACAGGATTCCCAGGGAGCACAGCAGCCCACTTGGATTACTGATTCATCCTTGCTTTTCCTCACAGTTAGCTCCTCACAGAGCACTTTCCTGCGGGATGTCTGCTCCCACCTGTCTGGTGATGGGAACTGCAGCTTCTTCAGTAGCACAGGAGCATCTCTCAGTGCTCCCCATCCTGTGGATGCTACCGAAGAGACTGGTGTGAGGCTCCCATCCAGACCAGGAGGTTTCATCAGGGCCTCCCTAATGCAGTCATGCAATGGGATTTTCTCTGCTCCTCTTTGGAACTCCATCCACCATCTCACACTGGGTTGAGGTCTCCTGAGGTCACAGGTTTGGGTGTTCAACCACTTGGAAGATTCTCTTACCAAACACTTGATGCTTACCAAGGTTTGGATTTTTGGGAAGGGTTTCTTTTTTTTGCTACAGTGATCTCCCAATTTCTGCCCCGGGAGTTGACAGGGAGATTTCGAGGTTCCCTCTGCACAAGTGCCAAGGAGAATCCAGGGCACACAGGGAATGAATGCCTCATGACTTGCCAAAGCAGCTGCAAGATCTGTGCAGGAGGTGGAGGATGGGATCAGCTTTGACAAGGGCTGTCTTTAGAAGAGCTTGGCCACAGAAGGGATTGGGGCTCATTTCCAGGCATGTGCTTTAAATGAGGACCAGGTTGATTTGGTTGCCAACCTGGCATGTTTGTGGTGCGGTGACCAGCTCTGAAGGGCGATTCCTGAGCGCTGTGAATGGTTTTCGTCTGTGCCTTTTGCTCAGGTTTAAAACTAATTGTCCCTCATCCTTTCTGCTCTTTCCCCAGGGCTCAGGGGCATGAAGCAGTCTCTGGCTTCTCACCCCCATTTCTCAAGGAGGCTGTGGCATCAGCACCTGCAGGAAGTCCAGCAGTTGCTCCAAACCAGTTGGTTGGAACCTTTTCCATTGACGATGGATCATGAGCCAGGAACCCAACAGAAGGATTGCTTTGGCAGGTAGGCTTTTGCTTCCAAGAAACTTTCCTTCCGTTCCCCAAGGGTCGGGTGTTCTCCCCAACTTCTGGAAGGAAGGAAGGAAGGGAGGAAAAACGTGGCTGTTGTAGGAAAACGGAGGTGCTTCCATTCCCTTCGGGAAGAGCAACCCCTTGTGGGGAGGAGGAGAGAGAATTCTTTGTGCCACTCAGGCTGGAGACTGTTCAGGTGGGGTGCGGCGCTTACAAACCGCAGTCTCGCTGCTTGGGGGGGATATTCCCTACTGCTGTGGGAGCAGAGGGAGCCTTTATCCCTTGGGAAGCGGGGGGGGGTGGGGGGGGTGTAAGCGGGAACGAACTACAACTCCCATAAGGCCCTGCGGCAGGGCCCGGCCCCAACAGCCAATCAGCCCGCGCGCTGCCGCCCTATAAAAGGCCTCCGCGCGGTGATTTCCGCCTCTCTCTGCGGGGGCGGCGGTGGAGGTTATGGCCGCATCGGCCGCCATCCGCCGCCATCCGCCGCCATCCGCCGCCATCCGCCGCCATCCGCCGCCATCCGCCGCCATCCGCCGCCATCCGCCGCCATCCGCCGCCATCCGCCGCCATCCGCCCTCCGCCGCCGCTCTTCGGGGCGCTGCCATGGGCTGAGGGGCAGCGCGGCCGCGGGAGGGCTCCGCTCCCTCCTTGCCAGGGGTGGGTGATGTGGGCGCGGGTGAGTGACCGCAGAGGGCTGAGGTAAGAGCCCCCCCCCCCCCCGGGGAGGCGGCTGTGGGGCGGGGGAGCCCGGTCCGGTCCGGCCCTATCGAAGCTGCGTCTGTCTCGGTGCTGTGGCAGCTGCGGTCAAAAAGGAGCCGAGAGCGAAGGGTTTTCCTCGACGGTCGCCGCTCCGTTCAGACCGATGTAACTGAGCGGCAACATGGCAGGAAAGCACAGGGGCGTCCGGAGAGGGGGCTGCGGGGAAGCTGGGCAGGGCCTTTGGACAAGGGGGGTGGCTTTAACCTGCCAGAGGGGAGGCTGAGATGGGATCTGAGGAAGGAATTCTTCCCTGTGAGGGTGCCGGGACACTGGGGTGGGTTGAAGGGAGAAGGTTTGGGTGCCCCATCCCTGGCAGTGTTCAAGGCCAGGTTGGACGGGGCTTGGAGCAAGTGGAAGGTGTCTGTGGTTGGAACTGGGTGGGCTTTAAGGTCTCTCTCATCTGTGTGATGCTCAAGGCTCTGTTCTTCCCCAGCAGCATCCCAGCATGGAAGGCAATCCTAGGGCATAGGATGGTTTGTGCCAGGCTCAGCGTTGGACAGGTGAGATGTGCGGTCCAGGTTCTGGAGTCTCCTATTGGAATGGGGCTGCCTTCATGGCTCCCCTGGCCTGAGCATCAGGTAGTGCCAGCACGATGCTCACTCCAGGGGCTGTGGATCCTCCACAGGCTCCCTTTGTTTCTTGTGCTGCCCATGTCACGCATCCCTTGGGATAAAGGGACCTCTCTCAGCATTCGTGTGGCAGAACCAGGAGCCAAACACGATTTGAAGCTGCTGGCTCCCTCCTGCTGCTCGGAGCCATCCCAGCCTTTGGTGGGGAGCTCCGTGCTGCCAGGGCATGTTTATCCAAGAGCTGTGGCTCAGTACAGTAGCTTCAGGTCTCCAACAACATGCCAGAGCAATGGAAGGTCTTTGACTGCCGGGCTTCTCCTGCCCGTTGCTGTCACTCGCCCCTCCGATAGGCTTCCAGGAATGTGGGGTGTATCCAGGAGCCTGCTCCTGATTTCGGGGGTGGTGTTGTTCTTCCAGGGTCATTTGGCTGCTGGGTGATGACCGTGACCTGCCCGTGGTTAGGCCTCAGGTGAGAATGTGATGCCCTCATTCCAAGCTTTGTGTCCCGTCCCTCCGGATCCCTTTCCCATCAGATCTGAATACCGATCTTGTGGTCGAAAAAGGAGGAAAAACAACATTCTGGGTGGTCTTATCCTGTGCTGGTGCAGTGCTGCTGGGACAGGGGCCAGTCAGAAGACAGCCTGTGCTGGTGTTCCTTTGGGAAGGCTGGGGTGGGAGTGAGCATGGATGGAGGCTGGGGTTTACCTGGGCTGGATCTGGTGCATCAGTTCCCGGTGGACAGCATCCCACCAGCTTCAGATCCTCACCTGCGGCTGTGTTTTCCAGGAATTACTTGGTGGAAGAGAGCTGCTGAGCCCCTCTCCATGGGGAAGGGAAAGGCTTTGCCTTCCTTAGGGCCTGGATCGTGGGAAGCTGACATGGAATTGGGTGAGTGTCCCTGGTGGTTTGAGTGGGATCTTGCCAGCCCTGGGGGAAAGAAGGCATGTTTCAATCAGCCTCTGCCCGTGCTGGAAGCAGCCACTCCATCTGGGAATGGTGGGCTTCGTTAGTTGGGATCTTAATTGGGCAGCCCTCTGGGTACAGCCTGGTCCGTGATGATCCTTCCTTTGGAGACTGCTGGATGAGTCCTGCGGATATGGGGCTGAGGCCAGGCATGAAGGAGCCAAGGGATAGATGGGAATTCCGTGGCACCAGGAGCTGCTGCCCTTCACTGAGCCGGGCTATCTGTTGCCCCTCTTCAGGTCTGCGTGGAGCTGAGGTGTGAGCTGGTCCCTGAGGGTTGCAGGCGCTCTGCAGAGCCACATCCTGGCTCCTTCCTGAGCTGCACCCACCAAGAGGGACCCTGTTTGGCTCCTGCTGCAGCCCTGCGTGGAAGGACTGGAGTTTTCCAAGGAGAAGAGCTTGGAGGGGAGGGTCTGGGAATGGAATGTTGGAGGGTGAATAAACACAATCACTCGAAGTTTGTGCTGTGTCCCTTGCACTGGGGTTTGGGCTGCTTCCAGGGCCCCTGCATCCTTCTGGGATGAGCCCTAAATCCCAATGGCTTCCACCTCGTCCTTTGAGGTGGGTTGCTGTTGCTGGCTGGGCATGGGGTGCCTGGAATGGCACCTGCATGGACAAAGATGACACCTTCCAACGTTGCCAACATCTGCTGGTGACGGAGTTACCCATTCCCTTAGGACAGAGAGCAAAGAGCCCCAGAGCTGTTGCCGTGAGGAGTAATTCCCTGTGTCCATGCAGCCCTTACAGGGGGCACGAGCCCCTTTCCCTCCCAGTTCTGGGATTCTGGTTCCCTGGGGGCACCAGCCCCTCCAGCAGTGCTCTACAGCCCCATGGCTGGATAGAACCCGCCCGTGATGACAGCCTGAGGACGAGGAGGGATCTGGTGGCTTCTCCCTTCTGGTGATGGTTTATGTGACCACCCGGGTGGTGGTGAGGCCAGAGCTGGCCCTGTCGCCAGGGAACAGGATGGGAACAAGGGATGAGCTGCAGCTCTGGAGCAGGAGAGGTTCAGGTGAGATGGGAACAGAGACACCGACAGCCCCATGCAGGACCCCATCAGCACCCACCTGGTGCTGCCCCATCCCCACTGCTCTGTGCTGTCAGGGGTTATGGAGGGACCCCACAGGTCTACTCTGGGCCCCTAGTCTGGTTGGGGGACCCAGAAGTCCCCAAGGGAAGGGGCTGTCAGGGTGCTGAGATGCCCCCCAAGCCTTGCCAGCACCCAGCCCGGGCGCTGGGTCCCCACAGGGGCTTTAAATAGCCTTAATTTGGGGCTTTGACTAAATAGTGCTTCCCTAAAGGAGTGGATTTCAGGAACTTGAGGCTTTTCCACACTAAATAAAGGCTGCTCCAAGCGCTGGGACACACTGAGACTTAACCCACAGCATAGAGTAACGTGGTTTGAGTTGGAAGGGACCTTAAAGCTCCTCCAGTTCCAACTCCCTGCCATGGGCAGGGACCCCTTCCACTGGAGCAGTTGCTCCAAGCCCCTGTGTCCAACCTGGCCTTGAGCACTGCCGGGGATGGGGCATTCAAACCTCCATTCAACCCATCCCCGTGTCCCACCATCCTCACAGGGAAGAACTGCCTCAGAGCTCATCTCAGTCTCCCCTCTGGCAGTTAAAGCCATTCCCCTGTCCTGTCCCTACATCCCTGTCCAAAGCCCCTCTCCAGGGTTTCCTGGAGCCCCTTTAGGCACTGGAGCTGCTCTAAGGTCTCTCCTTAAGGAGCCTCCTCTCCAGGCTGAGCAATGGGGGATGCTCTGCTTTAGGGGGGATATCACCCCCCAGTGTCTGCCCCTCGACGGGATAAACGGGACGAGGCTCCCCCCTGAGCGAATCCGTGCGGATGGAGCCAGGATAAAAGGGGCTCCAATGGCGGGCCGGGAACGCCTCCTGGGTGGAGGCGCCAGCTCCTGCCTGCCCGTACACGCTCCCGGTGCGGGGCCGGAGGAGCCGATGGAGCCGCGGTGGCAGCTTCAGTTCCGGGTGATCATGTTGGGGGACTCCACGGTGGGCAAATCCTCGCTGCTGCGGCGCTACACGGAGGGGGTGTTCCTGGACGCCATCAACCAAACGGTCGGGGTGGATTTCTACGTCCAATTCGTGGAGCTGGAGCCGGGGCTGAGGGTGAAGCTGCAGTTCTGGGACACGGCCGGGCAGGAGAGGTTCAGGTGAGTCCTGCTTTGGCCATGGGGGCCCCTGCGTTAGAGAGCTGTGAGCCCAACCCCGGTGGCTGTCCCTTTGCTGGGGATGGAACCGCAATGCTCGGGCAGGCTGCAGGGGCTCAGATGAGTCAAAGCCAAGGGCGTCCCCAGGGAACGGAGCCCTTGATCCAGCTCTAAAGGGGGTTCAGGACCACTCACGCACCCCTTTGCCCCATGAGGGGATGGGCAAGCTCAAGAGACACGGATGTAAGGGAGGTGAGAACATCAGGAACACGGCTGCAGGGGATGGGAGAGCACCAGGGCCATGGCTGGAAGGGATGGGAGAGCACCAGGACCACGGTTGCAGGGGATGGGAGAGCACCAGGGCCATGGCTGGAAGGGATGGGAGAGCACCAGGACCATGGCTGGAAGGGGATGGGAGAGCACCAGGACCACGGCTGCAGGGGATGGGAGAGCACCAGGACCATAGCTGCAGGGGATGGGAGAGCACCAGGACCATAGCTGCAGGGGATGGGAGAGCACCAGGACCACGGCTGCAGGGGATGGGAGAGCACCAGCACCATGGCTGGAAGGGATGGGAGAGCACCAGGACCACGGCTGCAGGGGATGGGAGAGCACCAGGACCACGGCTGCAGGGGATGGGAGAGCACCAGCACCATGGCTGGAAGGGGATGGGGGAGCACCAGGACCATGGCTGGAAGGGGATGGGAGAGCACCAGGGCCACGGCTGGAAGGAATGGGAGAGCACCAGGACCACGGCTGCAGGGGATGTGGACCTCAGGGGCTGTGCTGCTGGCAGGAACGATGCTCCCCATTTCTCCTGTTGCAGCAGGTCCGTGACCCGCTCCTATTACCGCAACTCTGCCGGGGGGATGCTGCTGTTCGACCTCACCAACCCCGCATCCTTCCAGAGCGTGCGGCGCTGGCACCGGGAGGTGACGGACACGGTGCCCCCGTCCCGCATCGTCTTCCTGCTGGTGGGACACAAGAGCGACCTGGCCGCGCAGCGCCGCGTGAGCAGGAGGGAGGCGGAGAGGTTGGCGGCCGCGCTGGGGGTGCAGTACATCGAGACCTCGGCCAAGGACGCCACCAACGTGGCCCAGGCCTTCCGGATGCTGACGGTCACCATCTACCAGGCGCTGCGGACAGGGCAGTTGGCAGCCGGCGAGGCCTGGGATGGGGTCAAGAGCAGCGTCCCGCTGCCGGCGCCGCTCCAGGCTGCGGTGACGGAGGAGGAGAAGAGGTGGAAGAGCTGCGCGTGCTAGAGGCGGGCACCGGGACCCGGCCGCGGTGGGGCACGGGAGCGCATTAAACACCCCTGCTCAGTGCTTCTGCCCGTGTGTGAGTGCGGAGGGGCAGGGTGGGTGTCACCCGCGTCCCTCTTCTGTTCTGAGGCGGGACCCAGCCCCCGGGGTTGTCCCCAACCCCACCCGGGGCCAGGCCCATCTGAGCCCCCAACGCCCCGTGCTCAGAGGGCCAGTGCCCAGCAGCCTCTCCTGCACATCCCACGCTGGGACCCGGGCTCCATCGCTCATTCTGAGGCGCCGCATCCCATGACCCAAACACCCTGGGCTGGAGGCAGGAGGGGACGGTGCCCGCCCCGCTCTCCACACAGCAAAGCCCAGCCCAAACCCCTTCCCTTCTCTCTAACGATACCAAAAGGGATCTTGCACCACCGCAACCCCCGCTGATGGAGCTGCTGCCCCCTTCTCTCTGCACATCCCAGCAGAGCACCAGGCTGTAGATTAATAACTTCTTTATTCCTGTAAAACAAAGGCAAGTCCTTTTAGAAACACTGACATTACAAAGTACCGGGGCAGGAGGGAGGGCACGAAAACCTCTACGGATGCTTCTAATACTGTCCCACACACGCTCAAACGCTCTGTCCCCTGGATAATCACTGAGAGGAGAAAGCCACGTTCAAGTCACAAAGTCTTTGTTTCCGAGACCCTGCGGCGGGAGGAAGGGGCTGGAATCTCCTTGGGAACTCAAGGTATTGCTGCACCACGAAGGGGAAATCAATGCTTCTCTGTCGAGCACGAAACCCCCGAGCCCCGGTGGTGCTGGGGGCTCCGGCAGAGGCAGATCCCAAACACAGGCGCGTGGCTCCTCCCTCCCGGCTCAGCCCTGCGTTATTTCTTGGTGGTTTTGCGGATCAGCGCCATTCTCTGCAAGAAGGGAAGAGAAATCCCTTGGGAAGGAGAGTGCCTGGGAGCAGGCTCCTGCCGAGCAGCCTGGAACGGGGGTGTCTGGGGTTCCCTGGGGACGCGCGCGGCCCGACTTGCTCCACACAGGTCTGGCAGGTCTGCTGGAATCTTAATGGGGTCCCAGGTGGGAGCCAGAGGCAAAGGAAGTGTCTGTGCTCCTCAGCATGGGAAACGTGGAGGGATGGGGAGTGCAGGGATCAGAGCCCAGCTCGGGGGCTCCTGTCCCTGCTAGAGCCTCGGGAGGGGAGGTGCAAAGTTGCCTACAGGAAACCTGGAGAGGGGCTTTGGATAGGGGATGTAGGGACAGGACAAAGGGAATGGCTTTAACCTGCCAGAGGGGAGACTGAGATGGGACCTTAGGAAGGAATTCTTCCCTGTGAGGGTGCTGGGACACTGAAATGGGTTCAATGCCCCATCCCTGGCAGTGTTCAAGGCCCGGCTGGACACAGGGGCTTGGAGGCAACCTGCTCCAGTGGAAGGTGTCCATTAGACATCAGCACTGGATGAGCTTTAAGGTCCCTTCCACCCAAACCACTCTGATGCTGTGATTCTATGGGAATCATCCAGAAGCTCCTTCCCCAGCTCTGACCATGCACTCAGAAACCAATGCAGTGAGGGCAAACCTAAGTGACTTCAAGTTCAAAGCACCTGGGAAGAGGCTACAAATTCACCTCGTGCTACGAGTCCAGTGCCATCCCTCCCCATAGCACACGTGTGCCACGGGCTCCTCACCTGTTTGTGAGCTTCTGTAGTGCAGGCTTTCTTGTAGGGCCTGATCTCTTCAGAACCAAAGCCTGGGATCCACATGTTCCACTGACGCTCTAGAAAGGAGAGCACAGCACAGCTCAGCTCTGCCCCGACTGCAAGAGCAGCCCCATCACTGCAAACACCCTGACAGCACAGCAGTGCTGGAGACGCGCTGGGGATCCACACAGCAGCGGGGAAAGGGAGCCCCCAACATGAGAGGGACGCAGAGCTCTTGGAGCGAGGCCATGGAGCTGCTGTGAGGGCTGGAGCAGCTCTGCTCTGGAGCCAGGCTGAGAGCTGGGCTGGGGCAGCCTGGAGAGGAGAAGGCTCCTGAAGGGGAGACCTGAGAGCAGCTCCAGTGCCTAAAGGGGCTGCAGGAAACCTGGAGAGGGGCTTTGGACAGGGATGTAGGGACAGGACAGGGGAATGGCTTTAACTGCCAGAGGGGAGACAGAGATGAGCTCTGAGGCAGAAGCTCTTCCCTGTGAGGGTGCTGAGGTGCTGGCACAGGAGTGCCCAGAGAAGCTGTGGCTGCCCCATCCCTGGCAGTGCTCAAGGCCAAGTTGGACACAGGGGCTGCTCCAGTGGAAGGCGTCCCTGCCTGTGGCTCTGGATGAGCTTTAAGGTCCCTTCCAACACAAAGCAGTCTGTGAATCTCTGCAGTCAAACCCCAACTCGCTCACCAAGATGCAACTGGACATCCTTCACTTCCAGGGTGTTGGACTTGCGGTGCCGTGCGAGCTGACAGGCCGCTGTCACCACGCTCTCAATGAAGTCATCAGCGATCTGCAGCAGCATCTGTGGCAGGACAAGGACAAGAACCGGTTTTCTCAGTGCTGAGCAGCTGAAGTTGCGCCCCAAGCATGAAAATGAGCCCTCAGAAGTTCCCATTTCAAAGGGGTTTGCTGCAGTTCCTGTTGGAAACCCCTTCTTGGCACCACAACGCCAATGGATGCTTTCAGGCTGCAGCGAACGTGAGAACACACAAGTGCCCAATGAACCAACCCCCCCTGCTCTGCACAAAGCATCCATGGAAAAGCCTGGATCTGCTCTTCCTGCAGCCCCGGCACAGGTTGGTACCTACTTCCTCCACATCCTCATCCAGCTGCTCATTGGGATCCACCTCACGCACCAGGTCCTGCAACTTCTTCTTGGTTAAAACCTGAGAGTGTGGGAGAAGAGGAGCCATTTACTGCCCTGCTTCAGCCAAAGCCTCCTTCCCAGCCACCTCCCAGGCCCAAGCCACACAAGGATCAGGCAGGAACGGCAGAGATAAGAACAAGCAGGTGTTAAAGAGCCATTTTCAAGCACCAGCAGCTGCTCTGAACAAGAAGTGGGATGCAGCAGGCCAGGAGAAATAAGTCTCCTGCACTCAACTGGCGCTACAATGCTGAAGCAAGAGGGGACAAAGGCAGAGCTGGAAGCCTTGAGAGGCAGACAGCAAGTGCAAGCACTTATCAGTGACTAAATACGTGCTCCAGGCACAAGGGAAGTGTTTCCATGGCTCTGGCTCTTATCAGTTTTAGTGCTTCCAATGGGAAACAGAGGGATCTGTGAGTGTGGGGTTACTCAGGGGCAGAAGACAGCAGCCCCAACAGGGCAGGGAGGAGAAATCCTGCTGCTGCGGAGCATCAGCAGGAAACTTGCGTTTATAGGATCTGGATGCAAGTTATCCCCATGGATCTGTCAGCTGAACCAAGACACGCGTAGGGACTTCCTGCCCTTCCTGGTGCCATCACACCCTATTTGTGTAAGGAAATGAGCACAGCTCCCAGGGAGGGCACATCCCGGGCCTGATGGGCAGCAGCACTGATACACACCAGAGACTCCCCATCGAGCACACACAGAGGTCGGCAGCGACGCCACCCCCCAAGGCAGAGGCCCCTTTAGGCACTGGGAGCTGCTCCCGTGTTGTCCTGCAGTCAGGAATGAAGTTACCTGGTTGCTCTCAGGGCTGAGGCGGCCTCCCCCGCTGGGTGTTCCAGGCATCTTGGCCACGGTGGTGCTGTTGGCCATGGAGCTCTGAGGGGGGGTGCTGGCTGGTTCTGGCTTGATGGAGGAGAAGTTGGAGAGGTTGATCAAGGTCGAGGGACCAAACTGGTTCATAATCCGTTGGGCTTTAGCTTTTAGGTCATACGGTTTCTCTCGGCCCTGCTGCTTCTTGGGATGGTGGGCACCCAAACCGGTCAGCTGGGAAAGGAAAAGTCAGCAAAGAGAGAAGGGGGTCAACAGGGCCGTCACATCTCTGTCTGCATAAACACGTGTCCCGGCAGGACCTGGAGGTCTGCAGGGGGTCAGGTCCCTCTGGACAAAGCAGGAAGGGCGAAGCAACACTGAGAAGAGAAACCTTCCCTGGTCCAATACAATGGTTTTGAATGAGAAGCACGTTCCTCACACTGAATCCCTCGTGGGCACCCTCACCCTCTGCTCAGCACCCTGCTTCAGTCCACAGCATCATGGAATGGTTTGGGTTGGAAGGGACCTTAAAGCTCCTCCAGCTCCAACTCCCCTGCCACTGGGCAGGGACACCTTCCACTGGAGCAGCTTGCTCCAAGCCCCTGTGTCCAACCTGGCCTTGAGCACTGCCAGGGAGCGCAAATACCCCCTGCACCACAAGGAGCTTCGAGGAAGAGACCACACAAAGAAGATGGCACCAAAGGCAGCCATGGGGGAATGGCAGGGACAGGGTTGGAGCCTCCATCTCCACGATCCATGAGCCTAAGAGAGGGTTCAAGCTGCCCCCGGGTGCCTGGCTGCAGTGTGGAGCTCTCACTTCTGACCCACCAACACTTCAGCCCTCCTAAAATCACATCATCAGCTTGGATTGGAAAAGTCAAGGATGAAGAGAGCATCCGGTACCTGTGCCCCAGCCATCCTCCCGCGGTCAGGACAAGCTCTGTTAGTCTGGATTAACTCACACCAAAACACAAGCCAGAGACCAGGCAGGCGCACTTGGAAGCTTCATTCCAAGGCACACATGCACAGATGGACATGGAGCCCTTGGAGGAGGATTTATGCCCAGGACACGCTCTGTAGTTGAATTTCTACCTCAATTTTAGCTGAGTTAGCACGGGAAAAGCAGGATTCTCACCCTTGAAACTCCTCAGCCAGTGTTTCAGGACGAGGAGCTCAGGTGAGGCCTGGCTTTGGGTCAGGCTGATCACGCCACAAATCCACAAAGCAGGAATCCTCACCCACCACACAGGGGGGAAATCCTCAGTCAGGAAGCACTTAATGAGCATGAAGTTGTTTCTTTCCTTTCATTTCCCCCCCTTTGCAGGTTGTGAAGATCCCCAAAGATGAAACAAAGGGGACGTGCAGATTCCCAGGCCAAATCCCACATGGCAATGCCCGGCTTTCCTTCCATCTGTGTCTACATCTTTAACTACATCAGCAACCGCTGTGGGGCCAGCGAACGGAGAGGCCACTGCCCAAAGCCTTCACCCTACTCTCGCCTCCTCCTCTTCCACACAACTCTCATTCCTACAGGAACACAGGACAGCTTTTGGATCACCCATTCAGAGGGGATGCAGGCAAGAGAACACACGCTGACAGCACCAGAGGATTTATGTGTAAGAGCATAGGACCTGATCCGAAGCAGGCGCATCTCCAAGGATCCTAAAGCAGGAGGAGAAACCTGCCCCAATGTAATTCCTGTGTCACAAACCAGCACCCGCCACCAGCAGCCGAGCCTGGCGCGGTGAAGCAGGGCCCGGGATGGGGCTGGTGCCTGCAGTCAGCACTCTCGGCCTCCCGCTGTAGCGCACTGAGGTGCTACAGCTCCCATTAACCTCTATGGTAAAGCCAAGCCAAGCCTCAGCACTCGCTCCTATGAGGACACGAGGGTTTCCACAGCTCCAAGGGGGGTTATAAAGGGCTGCATGAGCCCCCCCCGTCGCAGCACCAACACTGGGCACCCAGAGCTCGCCCCACGTGACGGGACCGGACCGAGCCTCCCGCCGGTTACCGGGGCAGAGCCAAGGTCACCGGTAACGGGTAACGGGGCCGAGCCCCGCTCGCTGGTGTCAACCTGGTACCCCCCCGCCACCGACCGGCACACGGGCACCGGCCCCACCGAGGCCCGGCCCCGGGCTCCCTCCGCGTGTGAGGCTGTAAGAGCCGGTGCAAAGGACACGGGGCTCCCCCGCCCCACAGCCCCGCATCGCCCCATAGCCCCGCAATGGCCCATGGCTCTGCACTGCCCCACAGCCCCGCACTGCCCCACAGCCCCGCACCAGCCGTACCGCTCCACAGCGCCGTACCGCCCCACAGCCCCGCACTGCCCCACAGCCCCGCACCAGCCGTACCTCCCCACAGCCCCGTACCTCCCCACAGCCCCGCACCGCCCCACAGCCCCGCACCGCCCCACAGCCCCGCACCGCCCCACAGCCCCGCACCAGCCGTACCTCCCCATAGCCCCGCACTGCCTCACAGCCCCGCACCGCCCCACAGCCCCGCACCAGCCGTACCGCTCCACAGCGCCGCACCGCCCCACAGCCCCGCACCAGCCGTACCGCCCCACAGCCCCGCACCAGCCGTACCGCCCCACAGCCCCGCACCGCCCCACAGCCCCGCACCGCCCCACAGCCCCGCACTGCCCCACAGCCCCGCACCAGCCGTACCTCCCCATAGCCCCGCACTGCCCCACAGCCCCGCACCAGCCGTACCTCCCCATAGCCCCGCACCGCCCCACAGCCCCGCACCAGCCGTACCTCCCCATAGCCCCGCACCGCCCCACAGCCCCGCACCAGCCGTACCACCCCACAGCCTCGCACCGCCCCACAGCCCCGCACCGCCCCACAGCCCCGCACCAGCCGTACC
This sequence comes from Myiopsitta monachus, assembly GCA_017639245.1. NCBI lineage: Eukaryota > Metazoa > Chordata > Aves > Psittaciformes > Psittacidae > Myiopsitta > Myiopsitta monachus. Next base: position 1,394,208 of record CM029917.1, on the reverse strand, counting down.
TCCCCATAGCCCCGCGGCCGGACCGACCCTCGGCTCCCTCCGCCGCGCACCCCGAACCCTTCCGGGGGTACCGGAAACGCTCCAGCTCGCAGCCAATCAGAAAAGGGCGCCGCGCCCGCCACGGCGCGCTCCTTCCCTCCCCGCCTCAGCGAGGGGGGGTCCCAACATGCACCGCAGGATTTGCATATCGCTAATGAGGGGCGCGGAGAGGTCGGAAAACGGCGTTTTTGGTGGCGAAAAAAAACAGTAAAAACGCAAAAGAAGCGGGAAAGCATAGGTCGAAGATAGGAAAAGCTGGGACCGGGGCGCTGAGCTCCTGACTGGAGGATTTCCTCGCCGTGAGCTCAGCGGCTGTGCAGCGCTTTCCGGCGCTGGCGGGGGGGAGCGGAGCGGTAAAAAGGGCTTCTGCCGTGCGTGGCACGGGGGGGCCGCGCGGCCGCCCCCGCGGAATCGACATCAAGAGATTTCGGAAGCACAATTTTTGCGGTGGGGGCCGCCGGTAACCGCTCGTTCCGGCGCCCCGGAGAGGTTTAACGGCAGCGGCGGGGGGTGGCAGCGCCGGGAGCTCCCGTGCGCGCGGGGCTATCCGGCAGCGGTCGCCGCCATCGGAGCGGAGATCAGGGACAAAGGGTCCCTACGCGTTGTGGTACCGGCGGCAGCGGTCTGTATGTGATGTGGTACCCGTAGCATTCGCGGTGGGCTGCTACCGGTGGCAGTGGTACCGGTACCAGTGGCAACAGGAGTGGTAAAGGCGGCAGTGGCATTGGGACTCTGCGTACAATGGTGCCGGCACCAGTGGCAGCGGTACCATTGGCAACAGGACTGGTACCGGCGGCAGCAGTGGCACCGGGACTCGGCGTGTGCTGGCAGCGGTACCGGCGGCAGCGCTCCCGCTACAGACACAGTACATGTGTTTAAATACGGGTGTTGTTCAGAGCCCCCCCCCACACCGGCCCTCCCGGCTTCACAGGGCTTCATGGTACACGTGTGACAGCGTCGCCTCCACCCTGGGGCTGTCACCCCACGCCGGCCCACCGGGTCCTCCCCATGGCAGCTCCGCGGGCCGCGGGGCTGGGGTATGGTATCGTAGCGAAGGGGACATGGGGCCCCCCGCAGCGGCGGGCTCCGGCTCGGTGAAGGGGGTGGCATACTCGGGCTCAGGCGGCAGCGGCTCAGCGTACTCGTGGTGCCTCCCCGGGGTGTCGTAGTGGCTCAGGACCAGCGGCAGGGCATAGCCTTCATCCAGGGGCGGCTTGAAGGTGGATGGAGCAGGCTGGCTGCTGGGGCTCAGCTGCACCAGGTCCGGCTCTGCATATTCTGCAATGGGGGAGCGGGCGCTGAGCGCGGGACTGACCCCACGGTGCCGGAGGGGTCGCAGAACCATGGACTTGTTCATTTTGGAAGGGAGCTTAAAGCTCATCCAGAGCCTTCTCCTCTCCAGGCTGCCCCAGCCCAGCTCTCTCAGCCTGGCTCCAGAGCAGAGCTGCTTCAGCCCTTGCAGCACCTCCATGGCCTCCCCTGGACCCTCTCCAGCAGCGCCATGTCCCTCTGGTGCTGTTTCCCCAGAGCTGGATCAGGACTGCAGAGCACAGCAGAGGGGTCATTGTGCTGCTGTTCCAGATGTGGGCTGGGTGGAACAAACCTGCACATCTGTCCCCCCCCCCAAGGGCTGGGAGAAACTGGAGTGATCCATGCCAAACTCCATTGAGGGCAGACCCCCCCGCAATGGAGGTGGGCACATCAGAGCAGTGCTGGAGGGGCAATGGACACCCCAGGGTGCAGTAGGGGTGACACAACCCCATTCGCACTCCGATTTCCCCATTACCTGGTGACATCAGGTCCCCTGGCGCAGGCGCTGTGGGGAAGGAGGCCAGCGTGGAGCCAGGGGGCGGCAGCGTCTGCAGGGAGCACACTGGGCTTGGATCCAGCTTGGGGTGCCCTGAGCAGAGACCAAACCCCCCCTCTGTCACATGCAGCAGGACCCCTGGCCCCATGGAGGGGTTGGGGGCACCTCTTTACCTTTCATGATCCCACAGCTCAGCTCCGCCGCTGGTTTTCTGCCAAGGGGGAGAGCAAGATGGGGGTGAGGGGGTCCCAGCACCACCCCTCTCGGTACCCAGCTTGCTGCTGTGTTTTGGGGGTCAGGATGGGACCCACCTCTTCCTGCGGCACAGGAAAGCCAGCACCAGGAGGCTGGAGGAGAGCAGCACAAAGCCACCAATGAGCAGCAGCAGCAGCAGCGTGGAGCCTGGGGAGGGCACGCAGCATCAGCCCCTGGGTGCCCCATCCCACCCTGCTGCACCCGTGGGTGCCAGAAGCCCATGCAGGGCCACCGGAGAAGGATGATCAATGTGTTGTCACAGCCCCACAAGACGATGCCACAACCCCATGGCACTCACCTGCCTTCTCCGGGTCCAGGGCGACACCAGGGATGGGCGCGTGGCTGGTGGGGACGGGGACCTCCCTGGGGACACTGGGTGCTGTGGGGCAAAGTGGGGACCTCCATTGGACACAGTGGAGGTACCATGGGGATATGTGGGATGGAGTCACCCCCCCTGAGGGGCTCACCATAGGGCCGGGGCGCTCGGCCCCGTGCCGACTGACATCCCAACAGGGCCACCTTCATGGCCATGCGCTGGTGCCAGCTCTGGGGTGTGACACGGACGTAGCGCCCAATGATGGGGGGGATGAAGGCGTTGGAGACCTCCCCATGGCTGTCGGTGTTGCCTTCAAAGACCTGCCAGAGAGGGTGAGGAGGTGCCCACACGTCCATAGGCGGGGGTCTGCACCCCCTTAGTGTCCCCCCCATCCTATGCTTACCTTGTCCTCCTGCCCACTGCTGCCCCTATAGGGTCTCCAGTTCTTCCCATCGCGGCTGGAGGACACGCAGTAGGACTTCACGTAGTAGTTGTGCTGCTCCGAGGAGCCCTTGGTAATGATGCCTGAGGGGGGGGTCCCACTGTCAAGGGCTCGAGGGGCTGTCCCAGTGTGCCCCATTGCATGGGGCAGAGATTTCCCAGCTGGAATCACCCCCATCTCTGGGATACCCACATCCCTGCTGGGAGGGGATGAGGAGCGGGGGTACCCTCCAGCCTTGGGAGGGATCCAAGCGCTGTCCCCAGCAGCCGATAACCTCCGGCCCCGGCTGCCAGCGCCACATTCCTGCCTCCTCCAGCCTCCGGCCGGGACAATGACCCCATTTTCTCAGCACAAAGCCCCCGCTTTGGGCCAGCTCGGGCCAAACAAAAGGCGTTCACTGGCACCAGATGCAGGAGCAGAACATGAACAGAGCCAGCTGCGGATGTGGGGAGGGACAGGGACACCCCTGTTTGCACGTTTGTGTCCTCAGCACTCACCAGTGATGTTCCTACGGGTGCCCAGGTCCAGCTCCAGCCAAGCAGCATCAGAGCCGGGTTCTGCTGCCCAGGAGTGCCCGGTGGTGCTGAGCGCTGCCCGCTGGGCCCCCCAGGCTCGGTCCTGGCCCAGTGCATCCACCTCGTGCCACCAGGATGAGGCGTTGAAGGCGGCCACCTCCAGCACATCAGCACAGGCTGGCAGTGGGACATGGCAGGATGGGAGCCGGGGTGGCACCAGGTCTGGCTGCCAAAACCACAGCTTCATTTGAGGGGAAATGCGGAAAATACCTTTATGGAACAGGAGCCGCTTCTCGGAGAGGGATCCCCTGCGGGAGGAGGGTCCCTGTGAGCAAACCCTGGGGGACTGCGCAGTGGTGTGGGGCACAGTGGAAGGTCCCCAGCACCCCCTCCCTCACCTTTTGGAGTGGAGCCCATTGGCAAAGGCCGACTCATAGAGCGTGATGCCCTTCTCCCGTGCCAGGGTGACCTGCCCACCCTGCTCGTCCGCGATCACCCCGGCGTGCACCGCCGCCTTGCACAGCACCGATGTCTGCACCGGGCAACAAGGGAGTGAGATCGGCACCCTATGGGGCACCCCATGGCTGAACACAGCCCCAGTGACCTGCAGCATCCCTACGGCTCTGCACTTACATCCCGGTAGCCCTGGCTGGGGTTGCCCCAGATGTCCCCATCGATGTCCTTGCAGCCGGCGGGGCAGTACACACTGAAACACATGGGGATGAGGGGGGACAGGGCTCACCCCCATCCCAATCCCCTCTGCTCACCCATCCTCCAGCTGCACCCCAAAAGCCCCATGAGAGGGGATGGGGATGAAACCGGGGCTGATGGAGACCAGCAAAGCTCGTCCTGCCACTCACCTGATGTGCTCCTGGGTGTAGTGGGTGCCTCGAACCAGGCAGGAGACCAGGTCTGCAAGGCAGGGACACCCCAGGGTGAGGGACCCCTCTGCCAGCACCTCATCCCTTTCCTGCTCCATGGCTGGAGGGGTGGGGAGGCTCCCTGCAGCCATCAGCCCCCCCGCCACCATCTCCCGTGTTGTGTCCCCAGCCACGGGAAAACACGATCAGACCCCTACCCAGGGGGGTCTCTGGGGGATGCTCCCCCCTACCTGGGTGCTGCGTTGTGGCATAGGACAGGAGGAGGCCCCGTCCCGAGCGGTGGCTGGTGCTGTTGAACAGGACGGTCACAATACTGGAGTTGGTCACCAGGAGCGGGGTGGCAGGGATGGCATTCCTGCAGTAGGGCCCTGGGGACAGGCAGAGGACTGGGGTCTCAGATCCCGGAGCTCCAGCCTCTGGGCTGTGTCCCCGCCTCCCCTTTCCCAGGTGCCACCAAAGCTGCCTCCTAAATCCCCCTCCCATTGAATCCACATTAATTTGCAGTCTCCATCTCCCTGATTAAACTTCGGCTTAGCCGGTTCCTTAGGGACATCTCTGCTCCCAACAGGCCCCAATCCCTGCACTGCCATCACACTCCCCCCCACCTTGTGTCTCTGCTCTGCATCATGTCCATTACAGGGGGCTTGGGGCACCCAAATCCATCGTTGCCCTGGGGATAAGGAGTTGTGTCCCTGTGTCCCAATGGACATGGTGCTGTGCCTCCATTTCAGCACCCAGACCCGCACCCTCACCCTGCCTGACTCATGTTGAGCCCAGGGGACATGGGACACTGCAGGGATGTCACAGCATTTCCCCATCACATCCCCTGCCCCTCACCAAGTCCCAGGGCTGCTCCCCCACCCCATCAGTGACACTTCCCCCCCAGCACCGTCAAATCCCTCCCGGACCATTAAATCCCTCTGGGAAACATTTGTTTGAGCAGTGACTGGGCAGATGGAATGGATTAATTGGTGCCTGCATCTGGTCCCAGCTGGGTGCCCCCCCCCTCAACCCCAGCTTGGCAACAGCCCCTTCCTTGGGTATTCCCCTTCTTGGATACCCCCTTCCATAGATCCCCCCCTTCCCCATGATGAAAGCAGATAAAAAGCCGGATTTTCCTGCTGTTATCCCTATCCAGCAGTTTGCTAACAAGTGATATCCCCCCCTCAGTTCCCCCCCTTACCATAGGAGATGCCGGCCTGCGGGTCAGTGAGCAGCAGGGAGCTGCTGGCGCAGCGCTCCGAAGGCTCCAGGTCCACATCCCCAAAGGTGAGGATGAGGAAGGTGCCGGGGGGGGTCTGGAGCCGCCAGCGGCATGTCGTGTGGTTGGGGTACGTGCCCGGGTAGTTCCTGGAGCTGAGGGTGCCGCTCTGGGGGGTCAGCAGCGTGTGGCCACAGCCATCCCCTATGGAGAGAGGAGGGGGTGAATGGGGCTCCCTGCTTCAGTTTCCCACTTGGAATCACCCCCATGGGAGTGTGCACCCCCTTCCTCATCCAAAGCATCTCTTGTTTGACAGGGATCCAGGGGTGATGCTGCCCCAGTTTCCCCCAAGCCACGCAGTGCAGACCCAGCTCCTCTGCACCCCCCGGGCCAGGAGGACCCCAATTTGGGGGATACTACAAGGGATAGGACAAGTGGAATGGCTTTAACCCGCCAAAGGAGAGACCGAGATGGGATCTTAGGAAGGAATTCTTCCCTGTGAGGGCGCTGGGACACTGAAATGGGTTGAACGGAGAAGCTGCAGCTGCCCCATCCCTGGCAGTGTTCAAGGCCAGGCTGGATAGAGGGGCTTGGAGCAACCTGCTCTAGTGGAAGGTATCCACTAAACATCATCACTGGATGAGCTTTAAGGTCCCTTCATCCCAAACCAGGCTGGGATTGTGGGATAGAGAGGAACACACACACACACACCCCCCATGGGGCAGCCCCGAGGAACCCCTGGCTCCAGCCTTATCCTTGAGGATGACCTTGGGCAGCTGCATCCCCATTGCCTCCTCCCCCAGCATCCACCACAAAAGGGGCTTTTCTCCAGGATCACCACCCCCGGACACGGAATATCCTGGAAAGTTGAGTTGAAAGTGCCCGGAACTGGGATTTCCGGGCAGGACTGGGATGCGGGAAAGGGGGAAGCAGGGCCGGGAGATGTGGGGTCCATCCCACATCCCCCAAAGAGCCGCAGCTCCTGCCAAGCCACACCATCCCAGCAAGAAAAGGGCTTTGCCCCTGCCTTGGCTCCCATTGCCGTCGCCCGGAGACGGGACAAAGCCGGGGAAAATCCCGCAGGGACAACAAAAAGGGGGGGCCGGAGGTGGATGGTGCCAGCGCCTCCACAGAACCCATGCAGGAAGGGCCAGCCTGGGGGGCGTTATCCTGTGGACAAGCCCTGCACAGGGACGTGGGATGAGGTAAAATTCCCACCCCCAGCAGGGCAGCGGCAGGATGGATCAGTTTAGGGGGGGGGGCAATAGCATGGGGGACCCAGAGTGGCCGGGATAGCAGCTCCCAGATGGGAGAAGACAAGAAAATGGGGGTATTTTGGGGGAGTTTCCCAGCAAGGAATGTCAGATCCATTGGGATCCACATGGAAAACCCTCTCTGGGCAGGACAGCCTGGTCTGTGTACTCGAGTTGGGGGTCTTGGATGGACTCCCACCCCCCGGCTGCAGCCCCCATGCTGGGGGGACCCATCCCAGGAAAGGAAAGCATCCTGCACACGGCTGGCACATGCCAGGTGGGAACAGCAGAAATAAGCTGGGAGCTGCGGGTGCACCCAGGAATTTGGCTCCAAAGATGCTACCAAGGGGTTGGGAATGACAAAAGCCACAGGAACATCCCCCCACCCTGCCAAAATAAAACCAACTGCCAAAAAGAACGGGATAAGTGGCTTTTCAGGCTGGATGAGGGCGCGCAACGGCTGGGATCAGCCCTTGCCAGGGATTTGTTTGTCTTCCCACAGGATGCGGGAAAGACACAACAGGGCGATGCTCCGGGAAGCACGCTCCAGCCCCCGGGAGAGCTCCCCCCTTGTCCACCACCGCCTTTGGGATGCACTGGGAACCCGCTCCCGTAACACACGTACGGGACACAGCGGGGTCCTGCCCCGTGCCTCAGTTTCCCCTCGCTGGGGGCGATGTTTTGGCCGACCCCGGATGAGTCGGGGACGTGTTTTCGGGATGAGGAAACCCCTTTGTTCGAGTGTCCCTTCGGAGCATTCCCGGTGCGAGCACCCCCGGGACGGAGCCCGCCGTCCGCTTCTCCCCTGTAACCCGGGAGAGCCCAGCCTCTGGGATCCACTCCTCCAGGGTGCATGGAGCCAACGCCGGGACCCCCGGAATCACGGTGGGACAGACGGACCGGGGCAGGAGCCGCGGCACCGGGTGTCAGGGAGTGATGGAGCGGGGAGCTCGTCCCGTCCGGGACCGGAGGCGATGGACAGCGGGGACCCCGTCCTGGTGTGGTCCCGGTCCCGGGTGGGTACGGTGTTCCGATCCCGGTGCGGTCGCAGTGAGAAGCCCGTCCCGTATCGGTACCGGGGAGGGCGGACCGCGGGGTCCCGGTGTGGGCTCGGTACCGCGGAGCCCATCCCGCTCACAGCGAGGAGCCCGTCCCGCACCCCCCCGGTCCCGCCCCCGCCCCATCCCTGCGGGGAGGGGATGCGGCACTCACCGTGCTGCCCGCCGGCCGTGCGCAGCCCCAGCGGCCCGAGCAGGAGGCAGCGGCGGAGCAGCGCCATGGCCAACGCCATCCTCCTCCTCCTCCTCCCGCTCCGCCGCCACCGGGACCCCGCAGCCCCGCCCCGCTGCCCCCATTGGCTGCCGCTGCCCGGCCCCGCCTCTCCCATTGGCTACAGCCGCCCTGCCCCGCCACACCATTCGTCCGCCGCACTCTCAATCAACTGCCTCACAGTTACCGGGCCGGGGGTCCCGGTAACCCCGGTGAGGGTGCGATGGGTGCCCGGTACCGGGGTGCGCTGCTCCGGTGACCGGACCCGTCCCCCCTCCCTGCGGCCCTCCTTCGTGTCCCGGGGGCGGTCCCGCCGTCGGCCATTAGATGGCAGTGCGGCGCCGTCCCCGTCCCCCCCCCCCGCCTTTACAGCAGGCGGCGGCCGGAAGTGCTGGCGGCTGAGGCCGCGGCGGCTCCTGCGCATGCGCGCTGCTGCCGGGCCCGCTTCCCTCCTCCTCTCCCCCCCCCGGACGCGGCCGCTCGGTGACGGTAAGGGGGCCGCCGCGCTACGGGAGCCGGGAGGGGTCAAGCGGCGGCGGGGCGGAGCGGGGAGGGAGGGACGGGGGAGCGGAGGGGGCGCCCAGCGCCCGCCGCTGTACGTGCCGCCGCCGCCGCCGCCGTGCGCGGGGGGGGGGGGGTGACGGGGAGGCCACGCCCCCTCCCCCCCGGGCGGCCCCGCCCCGCCCCGCCGCGCGCCACCCCGGGGGGGAAGGGGGGGAGCGGACCCCGGTGTGGGGAGGCGGGGGGGAGGTCCCGGTATCGGTTGTGCTGAGGCGCGGTGGCACCAAGTGGGGCACCGGGCGGTATGGGGGAGGGTCCACAGCCGAGTTCAGCCCCGGTGAGCGCGGCTCCCACCGGGAATAGCGGGTCCGCTGTGGGGCAGAGCGGCAGCTCCTGGCTGATCCCGGTAGCGAGGGATCGGAGCATCCCAAGGGCGGCTGGATCCAAGGGTTCCGCTGTGGGGGCAGAGCATCCGCCCTGGGCTGATCCCGGTAGCATCCCAAGGGTGGTTGGAACCAAGGATCCCACCTTAGGGGCAGAGCGTCAGCACCGACCTGATCCCGGTAGTGAGAGATCGGAGCATCCCAAGGATGATTGGATCCAAGGGTTCCACTCTGGGGGCAGAGCTTCCGCCCTGGGCTGATCCCAGTAGTGAGGGATCGGAGCACCCCAAGGGCGGTTGGATCCAAGGCAATAGCGGCTACCCTGTGGGGCAGCGAGGGATCGGAGCATCCCAAGGGCGGTTGGATCCCACCTTGGGAAGCATGTGGTGTTCTCTGCAATCCCACTATGCGGGTGGGATGGGGATAGCGGCTCTGCCTCTCTGTTGGACATCCCCATGATGATGGGGAGGAGGAATCCCAGCACACCAGGTGCTGGATCTGCAGTGCCTGGTGCTCTTCATGGATTCATGGACCATATCCCTCTCCCCACACACACACAGAGCCTCTGCTTTGCTCCCCCTTGCAGCACCGCAGCCTTCATGTGAGAGATGGCGAATGCCGAAGTGAGCGTCCCTGTGGGTGATGTGGTGGTTGTACCAAGTGACAGCAACGAAGGGGAGAACCCGGAGGATACCAAAACCCAAGTGATCCTGCAGCTCCAGCCGGTGCAGCAAGGGTGAGTCGGCTCTTCTGGGAGACACGGGGTGGGATCAGGGGGATCCCAGTGGAATTCTGTGCCGGAGGGACCCACCGGTGCTGTGGTTTCTAGGTTTGTGTTGGTTTCATGCAGGGAGAAAGACCCCAAAGGCTTTGGTGTGTGTCACTGCCATGGGGCCTCTGAGTACTGCAGTTAATCTGTGGGATAATGTGGAAGCACTTGTGGAAGCAGGGAAGTGGAGAGGTGCTGGTGATGCTGCCCTGGCCACCCATCCTCCTGCTCTCCCTCTTCGCTCTCCAGCCCAGGATGGGGTTTTGCCAGACTGCAGCTGATAGATGTATATGCATCCATGGCAGCATTCCCAAAGATAATTCTCTCAAATACAACAAAACTGGGATGCTGGGGGGAATTCTGGGGTAGCTGGGCTGCTGCTGCAGAGAATCAACTGCCACCAGGCTCGTAACAGTCGTGATGTACATTTGATGCTCCAGTTGGATAATAGCCACATGTAGGCATGGCAGCGCCTCTTTCCCGCATGATCACTGGTGCTGCGGTGTCGCACAGGGCTGGGAGGGGAAATCCTGGGACATTCTGCTCTGCTTCCTCCTGCCTGTGTCCAGAATGGGAGGAAAAGGCACCAGGAAGAGCCACTGCGGAGCTGCTTCATGGCACTGGCAGTGGGGAGGGTGGGATGCCAGGGCTGGGAACACCTCTGCCTGTCCTAGGCCTTGGGATTCTCATTGTGGAAGTGGATCAAACAGAATCCTGCCTCCCTAGAGCGCAGGCAAGGAAGAAATGGAGGGAGTGTGTAACCCTGTGCTGTGAAGCTGAATCCATCGTTTGTTCCTGGATCCTTACTTTCCCAACAGGATTTACCAGGAGAGCTCCGAGGCCAGCGCTGCCGTGGTGGCTGTCGAAACCCACACCATCCACAAGCTAGAACAAGGGATCGGTGAGTTCCTGCTTGGCATGGGCAGAATCCCCTCCTCTGCAGGGCTGGTGGCTCCAGTTCGTCGGGCTTCCTTCTGGCTCTGCCCCTGCAGATGCTGTTTCCCAGGCATGGATGTGGGTGCAGGGTCTGGGCATAGCCTGGAATAAGAGTCTGCTGTTACTGCTTGGTCTCAAAGTCCTGGAAGTGAGCTCCTGGCTCTCCTGCAATGAATGGTAAGGGCTCCCAGGGGGTCCAGGGGAGCCGAGATTTCACTCTGGCTGCTGGCAGGCAGGAATGATGGTGAGGAGGATGGTGGCTGTGTCTGCGCCGAGTGAAGCATCACACTGTACTTGCTGGCTCTGTGCTGAAGGAACAGCCTGGCACTTGGGGTTGGATGTTTGGAAGAGCCGAGCTCACTGGCTCCAAGTGCTGCCTGCTATCCGAGGGAGTGAGTGGGAAAAGGCTCCTGGTATTAGGTGCTGTCACTAGATCTTGACTACTTTTCTGCTTCCTGTGTGGGGTGTGGGTCTTTTGGTGTGTGAAGAGAATGTATTAGGAAATAGCTGCTCCTGCTGCTCAAGAGAGACCAGAGAAGTCTCAGCTTCCCATCTGAGAGCATTTTGTTTCCACAAGGACTGTTCTCCCTGACACTTCTCCCCTTGTCCTGATAGATGAGCTGCCTTTGGAGTGGTGCTAGATGAAAAAACAATGGCAGTTGCTGTTACTGATTGGAGAAGACCAAGAGAGGACTGATCCTAACCAGGGATCTGCCCTTCTTTTGGTTCCCTGAGTGCATCCCGTGAGCTTTCAGCTCTCACCTCATGGGACTGGAGCCTCTTGGGTGGATACTTTCATTTTCCCCCCTTCTTCCTCCCTTAGACCCCAGCAGCATCGAGGCAAACGAGGAGATTGAGATCGCCTACCCCATCACGTGTGGAGAGAGCAAAGCCATCCTGCTCTGGAAGAAGTTTGTCTGTCCAGGGATTAATGTCAAGTGTGTGAAGGTGAGGGAGCTTTGCAGTGGGTTCCATTGCTGCTCTCAGGCTCTGGAGGCTTGAGCTCTGCAGGACTTACTTATGAGCCCTGCCTTTGGAACTGAGTGGCTTTGCAGCATGCTGGGTTCTGAGTGCTGATAGAACAACCAGGGCTGAGTCCCCAGTGGGAGCTGCTAAGCCTCAACAGGAACTGTCTTAGTTCCTGGAGCAGGACAGGACACCCATGTGAATGCCTGTGCCAGGAGTCTCCCTTCTTGATCCCCAATGTCCCTGTTCCCAGAAGGGGATGGTTTGGTTCATGCTTCCTAGGAAAGCCTTCAGGGCTGTTCTGAGATAGAGCTGTGTGATTCCAGTGCCGATGGTTCCAGATCCCCTCTGGAGTTAGAAGCATTGCAGTGACAGGGGGGTGGGAGCTGGTAGGGATTTGAGAAGCAGCTCCTCTTCCTGGGTGGAAGTTGGGGGTAGATGACTTGTGGATGGCTGTGCTGAATGCTCTGTTCCACACTTCCAAAGTGATGTTACCCTCTTTGCTTATCTCCTTGGCAGTTCAATGACCAGCTGATCAGCCCAAAGCACTTTGTCCACCTGGCTGGGAAGTCCACCCTGAAGGACTGGAAGAGAGCCATCCGCCTCGGAGGCATCATGCTGAGGTATTTCACTCGCTGAGCACTGTGTCCAGCTCCATGCTTCCATCACTGCAGGTCCGGAGCAGCACCTGTCTGCATCAGGAGCTCTCCTGGAGCCTCATATTACCTGGCTGGAGCCTGCAGAGAGCCTTGGTCTGTGGTTTGAGGCCAGCATTCCCCCCCCTGCACAGAACCACCCTTACCTGGGGGACCTGTGAGGGGTGAAACAGGACTGGAACCCTGCCTATGAAGCTGGGGATGGCTTGTATTTGCTGTTTGAAAGCGCTGCACTACTTTGTGTGCAGAGAGTCTCCCATTCTCCATCCTTCTCATGGTCTACATAGCATTCCTAGGTGGAATACTCCCTTCAGCCTGAGATTTGAGCTGAGCCTGTTTCTCTTCCCCCCTCCCTGCACAGAAAGATGATGGACTCAGGGCAGATTGACTTCTACCAGCACGACAAAGTGTGCACCAACACTTGCAGAAGCACCAAGTTTGATCTCCTCATCAGCAGCGCCAGGGCACCAGTGCCGGGACAGCAGAGCGTGGTGCAGACCCCTACATCAGCTGATGGTAGGAGACCATTCAGTGCCATGGCAGTGATCCTGGCATTCCTCTTCCTCCCTGGACTCATCAAATCAGGTTCAACCCCCCCCCACCAGTCCCACCATCCCTGGCAGTGTTCAAGGCCAGGTTGGACACAGGTTCTTGGAGCAGCCTGCTCTAGTGGAAGGTGTCCCTGCCCATGGTAGGGGGTTGGAACTGGATAAGCTTTAAGGTCCCTTCCAACACAAACCAGTCTAGGATTGCATGATTCCAACTGCAAATTCCCAGTGAATCCCATGCTTCTGATCAGAAAGTGATTTTTTTGCTGAGGTTAAGAGGGAAGAACTACTCCCAGCTGTACCACATCATTCAGCTGGGCAAGGTACAGCTCTGTAAGGCCCTGGGTGAGTGAGATGGCAAAGTCATCCATAGGCTGAGAGCTTCCTGGAAAGCACGATGATGAAACCCTAAAGTGGCTGCACATTGACTTAGTCCCAAATTTGACCTAGAAACAGGATTGAGTCAGCTCCATTTCCCTTCTATAAAGGAGCTCAGCCCCTGACCCTGTCATCTGAGGGGCTGAAAAGTAAAGCAGGGCCCAGGGCTGTCCCCCCAGGGGCTGCAGAGGGAGCTGATGCCTCCTCTCTGGCAGGGAGCATCACCCAGATAGCGCTGTCAGAGGAGAGCATGGAGGAAGGCATCGAGTGGAACTCGGCTCTGACAGCTGCTGTCACCATGGCCACTGAGGAAGGCATGAAAAAGGACACGGATGAGATCTCAGGTGAGCTCAGGCTGCTTCTTGGCTGTTTCCTTCCCCTCTTCTGGCCTGTAAGAAGCTGAAATCCTGAACAATAAGGAGAGTTGAGGCAATGCCAGAGCTGTCTGCCAGCCCCTTGGCTTGTCCCAGTGTTTCCCAACTGGATCTCCTCACTGCTGCAGGCAGGGTAGGGACTCATTCGGTGGGGAGGGGGGGAGGTTGGCATGACATATCCACCCCAATGGCCAAATTAGAGCTTGTCTTGCAAACTTACTCTTGCCTGAATGGTTTAAGTGGGGGAGACCACCAAGTGCTTGTTCATATTTGACTTCTTTTTGCCTCCTCTCCTTGTACCAGAGGACACACTGATGTTCTGGAAAGGAATAGCTGATGTGGGACTGATGGAAGAGGTTGTGTGCAACATCCAGAAGGAGATAGAAGAAGTCCTAAAAGGCGTCCAGCAGAGGTTGGGGCAGTCTCCTTTCCAGATGACAGGTAGGTGATGAGCCTCTGCCCTGGGGAAGGATGCTTTAAAGGGAAGCTGCAGGCAAAAGATGAAGTGAGAAGGGTCGATCCCTTGGACCAGAGTTGTCTCAACACTTCTCTTCATGACAGTGCAGGCTACAACAGGTCCTGCTCCCTCACTTGTGTCAGAAAACCTCGTTTTGGGGCAGAACCAGAGGAGGGAAGTGATCTGGGTTAAAAATAACTCCTCTCTTTAGGGTTATTTAGAACTCAGCTCAGTTCCCTAATCCGGTTTAACCCTTGTGAGCCCAGGCTTTGGGCACCTCTTGCTGGGAAAACGTCCACAAAGCCCCAACCTTCATTTTGGGCAGGATTATTTGATGTCTTTCGTAAGTTAGCTTTGAGCTGGTACATCTTTGTGTCGGAGGGAGCTTTTTGAAGCTGGAAGTGATTGAAATCAGTGGATTCAAATAGAAACTGCAGAGCTGTCAACGAAGCTGATGTGTCAATGCCGCTGTCAGTGCATGGCGGGATGGTTTGGAGGTGGAGAGCTCATGTGTATCTCTGGGATTGCAACTGGCGCTTCCATTTGCAGCAGTTTTGAGGTGCTTGGGTGACACATCTCTGGGTCTGTAGCATGAGAATGGGATTATTGAGGCCTGGGATATCAGAGGGATGAGGGAGCTGGGTCTGCCTTTGCTGGCCAGCTCTTGTGGAAGAGCAGAGAGAGTTGTATGTGAAGCAGCATCAGGGTTTTGCTGCCATACAAACACCTCTTGTGGGACTCAACACTTTTCCCATGCACTTCCCTTGCAGATGCTGCAGTCCTGAACAATGTTGCCCACACGTTTGGTCTGATGGACACGGTCAAGAAGGTTCTGGACAACAGGAAAAACCAGACAGAGCAAGGAGAGGAGCAGTTTCTTTACACTCTGGCAGGTACAGTCAGTGCCTGGGAAAGGCTTCTCCCCCTGCTGCTGCATCCCCTTCTATGGGATGGAAGTGGCTTGAGTGGAAAGCCACATCTATGGCTTGTGTGGAATTTCCCCTCTCCCTTACCTCACAGTGAGCAGTTGCTTGGGGGATTTGACAGCCCAAAGTCTGTGGTGCCAGGCAGGGTGCTGAGGGTGCAAGTCAGATCAGGCAATGGGTGCTGAAGCTCTGAGCTGCTCTGGGTGCTCAGCTGCCTGCTTGCCTTGGCCTGGGGCTATTGTGTGTCCTGCACAGCTTCCCCTGAGCTGAAGCCAATGACCTGACCTGGATTCCCCAGAGCTGCTCTCCGTGTCCTGTAGGACTTGTTCTTATCTGGGATGTCCCAGTCCCCTACTGCCCTGGATAACTGAGATGACTGGGTTACTCCTGACTCCCCGTGTTCACACACACAGGGGTTGAAGGAGATGGTTTCTGATGCAGACAGTCCTGTTCCCTGTCCCTAGTGCCCAGATCCTGGGAAGGGCATCCAGCCAAGCTTGGGAAGCAGTTCCTGCTGCTTCTTACCCACTCTCCCTTGCAGATGGGTCTGGCTTGGGAGAGCTGAAATATCCATGTTCTCCTTAGGAGGAGGAGACAACTGACTCAGGGCATTATGGGTTCAAACTCAAAAAGGGGAAGTTCAGGTTAGATATAAGGAGGTTCTTTACTGTGAGGCTGATGAGGCACTGGAATGGGTTGCCCAAGGATGTTGTGAATGCTCCATCGCTGGCAGTGCTCAAGGCCAAGCTGGACAGAGCCTTGGGTGGCATGGTTTAGTGCAAGGTGTCCCTGCCCATGGCAGGGGTTGGAACTGGATGACCTGAAGGTCCTTTGCAACCCAAACCATTCTGTGATTCTATGATTGCTTGTTCCCTGTCAGCTGCCAAAGCAGCTCAGAAGAATCTGGTCACCTTTTCTTTCAGTGCAGTTTGATTTGAGTGAAGCATTGAGATGAGTAGGAGACCTCTGGTCACAAACATGGGGTGTGATGCTTGGTTGTTTTCTCTGCAGACCTGGAGCGGCAGCTGGAAGAGCAGAAGAAACTGGCCAAGGACCAGAAGGCGAAGTCCCAAACCTATCCAGAACGTGGTATTGATGCCCGTCAGCGCTCCCAAGCCCCCCAAGAGACCCCGCTTGCAGCGCCCAGGCGTCCGCCACTGTCCTCAGCCCTTCCACCCCTATCCAGCAGCCCCAGTTCACCGTCATCTCAGCCCATCGCCATCGCACCCGTCGGACAGCAGTTCTCCGTTGGGAACATCCCGGTGGCCACCATCAGCCAAGGCTCCAGCCCGGTGACTGTTCACACCTTGCCTTCCGGCTCCCAGCTCTTCCGCTACGCCACTGTGGTGTCCTCCTCCAAGACCAGCTCCTCTGACACCGTCACCCTCCACCCGTCCTCCAGCCTGGCGCTGCTCAGCTCAGCGGCCATGCAGGACAGCGGGACCCTGGCCAACGTGGCCACAGTGGTCAACCCCGTGGAGCTGGTGGCCATGGAGTCCGGGCTCACCTCCACCATCCAAGCCGTGGAGGGCACCTCGGATGATGGGCAGACCATCATAGAGATTGACCCAGCGCCCGATCCCGAAGCCGATGCAGAGGAGGCAGAGGGGAAAGCGGTGATCCTGGAGACGGAGCTGAGGACTGAGGAGAAAGTGGTGGGAGATGGGGAGGAGCATCAGCACCAGGTCCATAACGTGGAGATTGTGGTCTTGGAGGACTAAAAGTGGGGGAAAACGAGCTTCAGTTTGGGGAAAGAGTTGGGGAATTTGGTTTCGTTTGGAGCTTTTTTTGGTGAAGCATCTTTTCCAGCCACCCCATTTGTTTCCATGGCTGTTTCATTGTCCTGTATAGAATAGAGATAGCTCTAATTTGGGGGGGTTTAAACACACAAAAAGCTGGAGGAACACAGGAGACCTGGCTCTGTGGAGCACTGAACAACACCCCCTGTTTGCAGGGTCCTGGAGAGACTGAATCCCTGCTCACCAACCCAACTGGGAGGAACTGGACACTGGGCCCAGAGGGTCACCAAGCCTTGGTGTGACTGTGGAAGGGGACACAGCTTTGGGGTGGACCAGGTACCTCATTTGGAGTTTTCCCCCAGGAAGGGGATTCTCTCGGACTCGTCACTCTCACCTCAACTGGGAATTTTTTATTGTTATTATTATTATTATATTATTATTAATGTTATTATCCGTGCTCGGGGGGGTGGCGGTGGCTCTGGTGTCACTGTCCTCATCCTCCCCTCCACACAGGTTAGGTTTATAGCTCCATTGGTTTGGATTTGTTTGCTCTTTCCCGTCATTAGTCCATGATCCTTGTCCACATTTCCCAGCTGCAAAGCCCCAGGACCTTCTGTCTGGATCCCAATCCCACAGCACTTTTCCCCTCATCCTTTTCCCTCGGTGCCGCTCACCACCATCCCTTCAGCCTTTTGCATCAAGGCTCAATTGATCAACTTAAGCTTAAACCCCTCCAATTCCCCTTTTCCCTTTGCTGCTCCGTGCCACAGGGACATTATGGGATGTACAAAGCATGTTGTGCTGTCGCTATCCCGGGAACGCTAGGCTCCGGATCGGGACAGCTCCCATTTACACTGTGTGGTGGGGCTGCTCCGTGCTTGTTGTTACTTGTTGGGTGGGTTTCATTTGGGCTTTTTCCTTTCTTTTCCTTCCTATAATCCCTGCACAAGATTAGAACCAGCACAGGGCTGGAATAACGGGGTTTTCCCTCTGCTTTAGGTGGATTTTGCCCCGAGGCCAGGGTCCGTTTGGGTTCTGCCATGGTGGGAAGAGGGGAAAGAGGTTTGGGAAGGCTGAAGGAGGGGGAGCTGCTTGCCTGGAACTATTAAGGAACACACCATAGGTGGGGGGAGGCGGTGGGGGGGATGGAAGGAAGATGTGTTTGCCTATTTTTTTGGATTAAAAAGGAAGACTGGAAAACTGGACCCAGGTTTGAGTGGTTTGTGCAGGAGTGAAGGGGGGGTCTGCTCCTGCCCCTCAGAGCAGGATGGGGACCCTCTGCCTGCAGCTTTGGGGTGATGCTACCTGGGGAGGGACATCTGCAGGAGCTGGTCTCGTGGATTTGGGATCAGGGATCCACCACCACCATATCCAACTGCCTTCGCTCCATTCTCCTCCTTTGATTAGGGGAGGACAAGGTCCTTCTGGGGACCCCCCTCGCCATTCCACGCATACAGCAGGCTCTTCGCTGTTCCCTACCCTTGGCTTTGCTTCTTCCCATCTTCCTTTTGTGTATGCCATGGTCCCCACAGCATGGGGATGGGACCTATAATATGGGGGTGTAACAGAGCAGGGCTTGGGGGGTGTGCAGTCAATGTGGGCTCCTGGCCCTTTAAGAGCGACCTCACACGCCGCACCTCCCCTACGCGCCCGAGAGCAGAGAGGGGGCGCTGCTCACTTCAGTCCTCCTCCATCCCGCCATGCACCGCGCCGCTCCCCCCTCCTCCCCCCCCCCCGCCATTGTGCCTGGGAGCGCGGGGAGCGCGTGCGGCGGGGCCCATAGGCACGGCTGGGGCCGGAGCAGACGAGACAGGGGGTGGGCGGCGGCCTAGAGCGTCGACACCCGCCGCGGGGGTTCCACGCCGCGTAGTCCGCCAAAGCCAGCCTCAAAGCCAGCTCCGTCGGTACCGAGCCCGGACAAAGCCGCCGCCGCCCCGCCCCGCCGCGGAGCCATGTCGGCCAGCAGCCTCCTGGAGCAGGTAGTGAGCCGCGCCGGGCCCGCTAGGCGAGCCCGCGGCTTTGCGGCCTAGCGCAGGGCCGCGGCCTTCCCCCCCCTTTCCCCTTCCCCTCAGGGCCGCGGCTCCATTGTGCGCGGCGCCGGCACTCACCGCTCTCTCTTCTCTCCTTCCCTGCAGAGACCCAAGGGGCAAAGCAGCAAAGGTGAGAGCGTGGGGAGGCGGTGGGGATGGGGGCGGTGTGAGTGTGAGTGCTTTGGGGTCATCCCTTAACGCGCTGCATCTGGTCCCCAGTGCAAAACGGAGCCGTGCACCAGAAGGATGGGTTGAACGATGATGACTTCGAGCCCTACCTGAGCCCCCAGGCGCGGCCGGTGAGTACCAGCGAGCACTAAGAGTCGGCTTGGGTTGGTGTCCCTGTGTTTCCCCGTCTCCATGGGTTGTATTTGGTGTTTGGCAGCTTCCTGACCGTGTATATGCTGCTTTATGCATGTGTGTGTTTGGCATCGCTGTGTTTCTCCATCTCCATGGGTATTTGGCAGTTTTCTGACCATGTGTATGCTGCTTTATACGTGTGTTTGGTTGGCATCCCTGTGTTTCTCCATCTCCATGGGTGTTTGGCAGCTTCCTGACCATGCTGTGCCGCTTTATCCATGCGTTTCTCCATGCAGAAAGGACTTGGTTGTGGTGGGTGAGTGATAAAGAGTTTAGCAGCAGTTTGAGGGTGCAGGCAGTGTTCAGCTCCCTTCTTTAGTGTAGTTGCCTTAAAGCTGCTCTTTCAGTCCTGCTGGTGTGGCCTTGGTTCCCTCCTGCGTTTTGGTTGTTGCTCTTTATGCTCTTTCAGTTTTAGCTTGGTTCTTTGCTGCTTTCTGGGTCTTTGCACTGTGTGAGTTCATGCACATCCCCTGTTGTAGAGTCACTTCCCACACTGCACTTATGCTCCAGAGGCTTTGGGAGGATGTGATTAAGGTTCTTCTCTCTCCAAGTGGACCAAGTGTCTTCTCTTGTTTGACACCAAAACCCTTCATGGGATAATGGTCTTCTTGAGGCCTTTTAGTTAGAGCAGCTCCTGAAAGGTGCTTCCAGCTACTTTTCCTCTCATTTTGGATCAAGATCAGCTCTGCTGTTAACTGGGGTTTGCTTGTTTCTCTCACTGAGCATAGGCGGGTGACCCAGAGCAGATGGAGTTCAGCTGATGAGATGGGACAAGTGAGTGGTGGAGATACTTCATTCCCTTTGGCTTTGCTTCTCTCTCCACTTGTGATTAGTCAAAAGGAGCTGTTCAGCGAGGGTTTTCCCTCTTTCGTGCTAAGGAAATGAACCTCCATAGTCTTTAAGAACCTCTCAGTTCTTCACAGTCTTCGGGATTCATTCAGATAACTCCCTGAATTCAGCTCCCTCAATGGAAAAGCCTAAATTTACCTGAATAAGGTGGGAGAGTGTGGTCACTTTCTCAAACCATCAATCAAAGCAGCTACTTCCCCAGTAGCTGTTATTTCATGGTGGGGTTTTGCTATTCCAGCTTACTTCTGCATGTGGAGATGTATTTCCTGCCAATTGTAGTTTTACTTCAGTCTCCTAAAAAGAATGGAGGTGATCACAGTGTTGGAAACAAAGTGTTTTGCCCTATTTTGTATGGATGATGAAGAACTTCTGAATTTTCGGTTTCTCTTTTGCTTGTGTCACAGTGGTAAAAACATGGTTTAAAACTCGGGAGATACTGGGAGCATGACCCACAGAGGAGCTGCTCTAGGAATACACCAGGAGCGAGGTTAAACCGTCATGTGAACAGTGAAAGGAGCTTTAGGGTGACTTTATCTCAAGCTCTTCCCTGTGAGGGTGCTGGGACACTGGCACAGGGTGCCCAGAGAAGCTGTGGCTGCCCCATCCCTGGCAGTGCTCAAGGCCAGGTTGGACACAGGGGCTGCCCTAGTGGAAGGTGTCCCTGCCCTTGGAACTGGATGATCTTTAAGGTCCTTTCAACCCAAACCAGTGTGGGACTGTCGCCGTGCTCTGTTTGCTCTCATCTGTGTTTTGACACTTAGGATAATGGCAAAGAAAACCCCAGGGTCAGTCTGGAGAGGCTTTTTCTGGAGATGGGAAAGGGCCTTACAGCCAGAGCCCTGAAAAAGGAGTTCAATGCAGCCCAGTGCCACAAAGTAACGGGAGCAGCTCCTGAAGCTGCCCTCGCAGAAGCAAGAGGTAACGACTGTGAAGTTTCCTGGCTGGAGCTGCTGTCCCAGGTGTGACTGTTACTGGGGACTGAAGTTACTGTGTTTTTGGCAGCTCAGATAGGCAGTGAGTGCTCTGTCAACAGCTGAAAAGGCAGCCTCAGCAGCAGCAAGAAGTTTGCTTCTGGTCTGAGATGGAGAGGAACCGGGGATTTGAGGAAATAACTGTCGAAGGAGTCTTAGTCATTGGAGAGAACGGCGTTTTTGGCATGCTGAGCAGTAACTGTCAGTTGCAGGGCAGCAGAGTGAGGTGGGGTGTCCCATAGCAGGGAGTAGCTCTACAAGTCAGGTAATCAGCAGCAGCAGCCTGATTTCAGATGAGTTAAGGAGAATTAAGTGACCTGGCAGTGCTCTTGGTTAACATCACTGCTCCGTCCTTACCTGAGCCTCACTGGTGAGTACTCTACAGGTAGTAGCTTGATGAAGGCTGTATTAAAACACCTCATGAATTTAAACCGGTCACCTCTAAACCTTTCCTAAGAAGGGGAAGGGGGTTAATCTGACAGTGATAAGCTTTGAGGGAGAAGCCTGTGGAGAGGAAACAGCTACTCTGCCTGCTGGCCTTGGGGTTTAGCTATGAGCCAATGTGTTTGTGGTCATTAAAGGGAATTTCCAAGGGAGTATATTGTTACTCTTATAACTGAACCATAGAATCCCAGCCTGGTTTGTGTTGGAAGGTACCTTAAAGCTCATCCATCCCCAGCCCCCTGCCATGGGCAGAAACACTTCACTAGAGCAGGCTGCTGCAACCTGGCCTTGAATTGAGGAGTTGTCTTATGAAGAGACTTTGCTTGTTACACATGAGTCAGGGTCAGTAGTTGTGCTTTTGGATTGACTGAGCCCTAAAGATTGGCCATTAGTTTGGGTTTAACAGGTCTGAGATCCTTGCCTAGTAAAGCTGTGCTCTGGCTCAGATGGAGTTTGCTGTTAACTTGCTTTTGGAGCCCCTTCTTTGGGAGAACAGAAGGTGTGGAGAGAGTCTCTCTTGAGTTTTGGTGCATTCAGGTACCATAGGAAGCTTTTCAGTGTGTTTTGTGACCAAACCAGCCTTGTCTCTGACACATGAAATAATTCCTGTTCTTTGTTGTGAAGTCAGGGCTGGGTTAGCCCTAAACCAGTTGCTTTCCCTTCGTTTCCTTTTGCTCTTATGGGACCTTACTTGGTGCACTGTCTGCAGTTCTGATGTCCTCAGCATTAGAAGGATATGGAGCTGTTGGAGCAAGCCCAGAGAAGGCCATGAGGATGATCAGGGGCTGGAGCACCTCCTGTATGGAGCCAGGCTAAGAATATTGGGGCTGTTCAGCCTTTAGAAGAGAAGCTGCGTGGAGACCTCAGAGCAACTTCCAGTGTCTGAAGGGGGCTACAGGGATGCTGGGGAGGGACTCTTCATCAGGAGCTGTAGCAGTAGGACAAGGAGCTGAGCTTGGCATGTGAAACCATGACTCAAAGAGAACTGGAGCAATGCCTGCTGTGAGCTGAGCTTTTAATGGGGCGCTGAACCTGCCTCTCTCATCTTCTCTGTGCTGAGCTGGCTGCTCCCAGCTCCAAGTTCTGGGATAGGAACAGCCATTATCATGGCTATAAGTGCTCCCTGGAGGGAAACCCATGACACGCGGGTTTCATGGAAGCAAATCTTTGTGATGGCTGAGAGTTCCCTCATTGTAAAATGAGGCATTTGGTTTCCTAACCTCAAGGCTGTTTGGGAGTTAAAAAGGAGATCAAGGCATGGAGCAGCTCTTTCACCTTCACTCTCTGGATCTGAAGCCTGCGTGCTTGTGCTGCTGCTGTCACTGTCTTCCTAGTGAAACCCTATTGATTCCTCCCCATTCCCAGGTGTTTGTGCCTACAACACTGGAGCAGTCTGTTTAAATCCCTGTTTGGTTGCAAGTTCTTGGGGTATTAGGAGCTCTGAAACTTTAAGGTGTGGGGGGTAAAGCTGTATTCATGGGTCACAGGTTATTAGGCACAATCCTTGCTTTGGCAGCATGCTCCTACCGCACCTTTTCCCTCAATATTCCACTTGTATCTGCATCTTTGTCCCAAACCTTCCCTCAAACACCAGAATAAAGGCTGATAAGTACACTGCACAGGCAAGAAAAGCCCTCTTTGGTAGTAGCTACCAGAAGTAGAAAATAGTATTTGGATGCTGGGTAAGATACTGGGTTTATTGCTTGAGCTGTGTGTCCATATCTGACGTTGAATCATTTAGGTTGGAAAAGACCTGTAAGATCATGGAGCCAGGAGCGCAGAGCACTCCCATCTCAGCACTGGGAAGCTTGTTGAGCCTTTGTGTGTAAGCTTTTTGGGCAATGAAACAGTTTGTAGAGCACTTCTAACACAGGAGGTACTTCAAGGCCAGGCCCCAAGGTGGGCAGAGATGGGGCACAAGAAGTCCAAGCTGATTTTTATTCATGTTTCTTCAACTCAATTCTAACCATTCACTGCCTATTGTTTGCTGTATGATGTTTCTTTTTCCTTTCCAGAATAATGCCTACACTGCAATGTCAGATTCCTACTTACCAAACTACTACAGTCCTTCCATCGGATTCTCCTACTCCTTAGGCGAAGCTGCCTGGTCTACAGGGGGTGATCCACCCATGCCCTACCTAACCTCGTACGGACAGCTGAGCAATGGGGAGCCCCACTTCCTGCCAGATGCAATGTTTGGGCAGCCAGGGGCTCTTGGCAGCACTCCCTTTCTTGGGCAGCACGGCTTTAACTTCTTTCCAAGTGGGATTGACTTTTCTGCTTGGGGGAATAACAGTTCTCAGGGACAATCCACTCAAAGTTCTGGCTATAGCAGCAATTACGCCTATGCCCCGAGCTCGCTGGGGGGGGCCATGATCGATGGGCAGTCAGCTTTTGCTAATGAGCCTCTCAACAAGGCTCCTGGCATGAACACCATCGACCAGGGGATGGCAGCTCTGAAGCTGGGCAGCACCGATGTTGCCAGCAGCGTTCCCAAAGTCGTCGGCTCCGCTGTTGGGAGTGGATCTATCGCCAGTAATATCGTGGCATCCAACACTTTGCCTCCAGCTACTATCGCTCCTCCAAAGCCAACCTCCTGGGCTGACATAGCCAGCAAGCCAGCTAAGCAGCAGCCCAAGCTGAAGACCAAGAATGGCATTGCTGGCTCAAGCCTCCCACCGCCTCCAATAAAACACAACATGGATATTGGGACTTGGGATAACAAAGGCTCTGTGGCAAAAGCCCCGGCTCAAGCCTTAGTGCCGAACATGGCTCAGCAGCCAGCCCAGGCCTCCCCCCAGCCTGGGGGTCAGCAGATCACCCCCAGCCCCCCCGTGGCACCAGCTTGCAGTGGGCAGCAGCCCCAGCCCCTGCCCGTGCCGCAGCCTCAGCTGGCGGTGCCGGTGCCGGCAGCTCAGCCCACCCGCTGGGTTGCCCCTCGGAACCGGGGCAGTGGCTTTGGTCAGAACGGGGTGGATGGTAACGGTGTGGGGCAGGCTCAGGCCACGGCTGGTTCTGCTCCTTCAGAACCTCACCCCGTTTTGGAGAAGTTGAGGTCCATCAACAACTACAACCCCAAGGATTTTGACTGGAACCCGAAACACGGCCGGGTGTTCATCATTAAGAGTTACTCGGAGGACGATATCCACCGTTCCATTAAATACAACATCTGGTGCAGCACGGAGCACGGCAACAAGAGACTGGATGCTGCCTATCGCTCCCTCAACGGGAAGGGCCCCGTGTACTTACTCTTCAGCTGTCAACGGTAGTGGTCACTTCTGCGGAGTAGCAGAGATGAAATCTGCTGTGGACTACAACACGTGTGCGGGTGTGTGGTCCCAGGACAAGTGGAAGGGACGCTTTGATGTCAGGTGGATTTTTGTGAAGGACGTTCCCAACAGCCAACTGCGGCACATTCGCCTAGAGAACAACGAGAACAAACCAGTGACCAACTCCAGGGACACTCAGGAGGTGCCTCTGGAAAAGGCTAAGCAGGTGTTGAAAATCATTGCCACCTACAAGCACACCACCTCCATCTTCGATGACTTCTCACACTATGAGAAACGGCAGGAGGAGGAGGAAAATGTTAAGAAGGTAACTTTGTGTGTCTGTCTCTGGCCTAAACCCAGGCTGTAAAGGCAGGGGCTTGTCAACAAGCTTGGTTGGCATCCCGGTGCCTCATGGAAGCTGCTACCCCAACCTTTGGGGTGGGAATGGGTGCTAGAGTAGAGCAGTGCGAGGAAGGCTTGCCCAGGCCCTGCCTGCAATCCACTGCCCTTTGGTTACTCTAAATCTCCTTAAGTGCTGGATTCTACACGTACTGTATTCCTGTGCTGTTGTCAGCTTCTGGATGGCAGCAGTTTGAAGAAGGAGAGACTGGGGGTGAGGATGTGGGGAGTTGTTAGGAAACAGCCACTTAATCCATCCCCTACTCACTGTGGAGTCAGTGTCACAGATGCTTCCCACCACTTGGAAACCCTTCAGGAGCATCAGTTCCTGTCCCTCTCCAGGCAATCTATTCCTATGCTTCATTACCCTTCCTCTTGGAAGGCTTTGTCTGATGCCCAGCCTGCATTTTCCTTGCTGCAGCTCAGGTCTGTGACTGCTTCTCCTCTCTCTGGTGAGTGCCAGTGATTGTTCTGCTCCTCCTGGCAGAGCTTGGCTGGGTCTGAAACTGGTGCCTGAAGCCTGCAGCAGCACTGGCTTGACCATCAGCTCCAAGCCTGCTGTTATTGCTTCATCAACAGGAGGATTGCTACTTGACATGAGTTTTGCTGGTGTTGGTCCCCTCTTGCTGAACCTCCCCATCACTGGAATCTGGCTTGTATTTGATCAAAATAGTCATTACAAATTAAGAAAACTGGAGAGGGGCTTTGAGCAAGGGATGTAGAGACAGGACAAGGGGCAATGGCTTTAACCTGCCAGAGGGGAGATGGAGGTGGGATCTTATGAAGGAATTCTTCCCTATGAGGGTGGGACACTGAAGTGGGTTGAACGGAGGAGCTGTGGCTGCCCCATCCCTGGCAGTGTTCAAGGCCAGGTTGGACACAGGGGCTTGGAGCAAGCTGCTCTAGGGGAAGGTGTCCCTGCCCGTGGCAGAGGGTTGGAACTGGGTGAGCTTTAAGGTCCCTTCATCCCAACCCATTCCATGTGAGCACAGCTTTCTGCTAGCTTGCCCACACACTGAGGTGATACCATTCTGTACCCAGTCACCTGCCACTTCCAGCACTTGAAGAAAGGATGTAAGGAAGGAAGGAATCCATTGCAGGCTGTCAACTTGCTTTTTGTGAGAACCTGGATATTTTGTATGCCTTCACATCCCTAAATTGTTCCACTTCAGTATCCAGCCTGTCCTCAAGTGGTGATATCCCTTTTACTAAGGTTTGGAATGCCATCAGAGATGTAGTTATGTGCAGGACGTCTTGGGAAGCAGGGCTTCTCACATGCTCCAGGTCTGACTTCAGGCAGGCCTTGGCATGGTGGGAGAATGGAAGAGATGATACTGCTGATGGATGGATGGGAGGAGTTAACCCTGGGTAAATGGGATCAGGTAGTGATCAGAAGGATGAGCAGCAGAGTGGGCAGGGCAGAAAGTGGACAGATCAATGGTCTCTTCTGCTGGAAAGCTGCTGCCTTTGCAAGTTGTGATGCTTGAACACCAGTGGGATATTAAAACCGTGGCTTAGCAATTGTATTGGCACTGCAAACCACCTTCACCAACTTCTCTATTGCATTTTGAAGGGTTCTCCTCCTTCTGTGTCTCTTGGGGACATGATAGCATCTTGGGGGCAGAATGATGGGCATTCAGTGCCTGCTTCCTAAGTGATCTGGATTCCAGTGTGACACAGTGCAGCAGCAGTGTTCTTTGGAAGGAAGCTTAGTCATCCATCTCTGGAATCCCCAGGCAAGGAGGGAATATGGTACATAGCCCCTTGGTGTGTGCTGTTGACTGTTTAGAAAGCCAACTGTATCCTGGGCCGCATCAAGAGGAGCGTGACCAGCAGGTCATGGAGGTGATCCTGCTTTTGTGCAGACCTCACTTGGAGTATTGTGTGCAGTTCTGGTGTCCTCAACATCAAAAGGACATGGAACTGTTGGAACAAGTCCAGAGGAGGGCCACGAGGATGATCAGGGGACTGGAGCACCTCCCATATGAAGATAGGATGAGAAAGTTGGGGCTGTTGAGCCTGGAGAAGAGAAGGCTGCGTGGAGACCTCAGAGCAGCCTTCCAGTATCTGAAGGGGGCCTGTAGGGATGCTGGGGAGGGACTCTTCATTAGGGACTGTAGTGATAAGACAAGGGGTAACAAGTTCAAACTGAAACAGGGGAAGTTTAGATTGGATATAAGGAGGAAGTTCTTTACTGTGAGGGTGGTGAGGCACTGGAATGGGTTGCCCAGGGAAGTTATGAATGCTCCATCGCTGGTGGTGTTCAAGTCCAGGCTGGACAGAGCCTTGGGTGGCATGGTTTAGTGTGAGGTGTCCCTGTCCATGGCAGGGGGTTGGAACTGGATGGTCTTAAGGTCCTTTCCAACCCTATTCTCTGATTCTATGATTGCAGTATCTCCCTTGGAGCATCTCAGGTCATCCCCTGGCTTAAAGGCAGGTGCTGCCACTGCTACCAGCTTTTTGTCTCTGCCACCACACTTTGGTGACAGGATGTTCATGTTCTTCATTCCTTGGAGCTGAAATGTGCAGGTCAGGGTGGAAAACACTGAACTCATGCTTTGAGTTCATCCTTTACTGTTGCCTCTGTCCATCCTGGCCTTGGAGGCTGCTCTCCACCTCTTTGGAATGTTCTGCTTTGCTCTGCTTATCCAGTGTTTGAAAAGGTTGGATGTTCTCCTGATCCCAAATGCTGAAGCTGACTCCCAGTATGATCCTTACCTGGAGCAGTTTAAGAGTCCTTGAAACCCGTAACAGCAGCTTTCCTGATAGAGCACATCACTAACTTATTCCCTGTAAGAATGGCTTGATCTTTAAGAAACCCAAAATAACCATCACCAGCATCCCCAGCCCGTAGTAATGCACTTGGGTTTCTGGGAATGGTGCAGTGACCATTTCAGATCAGAATCTGCTTCCACGTGCAAGGTTCACAGGTTGTGTCTGGTGGAAAAGCAATACATGTGAACTCTAAAGGAAGTTAATGGAGATTTGTTCTGCCATGGATTGGGATATTTGGCTCCTTGTAGCTTCAAGGCATTTTAGGAAGCGTATCCCATGAAAACAAACCCTCCTCTGTCCCTTCTCGGCTTGGAGTGCTCTGCTCTCAGGTTTGCCCTTGATTCAAGCTATTCTGCATTGGGACTTGAATCAGGATGAGCTGTGCAGGATGGGGAAGGGGGGTTGTGGGTGTTTCCATGCTGGGATATCCCATGAAAGGTTGAATTCCCAGATTGGAGCTGCTGTTCCCAAACAGGAGCTGCTTTGTGTCTATGCTGCCACCATCTGCTGCTTGAAGGGGAGTATTCATAGTGGCAAATGTCACTGCTCCCCTTAGGAAAGAGAAGGGCACACTAAGTGGTGCTTTAGGAGCCTGTTTGGAGGTGTCAGACGATTTCCCACTTGCTGTAAAGAATGAAAGCTTTGGGGTGTGTTTTGCAAGGCTCTCTATTTCTTATCTTCCTCATTTGTAACCTCAGAGGGGAGGGGAGAGCATATTCCCCGCACTATTCCCTGCAGGATGAGCTGGTGCTGTTCTGCTGTTGTGGTCATCCTGGTTAGTGCTGCCTTTGCTTTGACATTACTGTATCCACCAGGCCAGTGGTTCTGCCTACAAGCCTGGCTTCCTGAACATTGCACATCCAGGCAAAGCCAAGCGTTCCCTGTGACAGGAAAGGAATTCTGCTTGCTCTCCCAGCTCCTTTCATCCGATGCTCCCAGCCAAGGTCGTTTACTTTTTCCTGCTCCAAATCTTGCCCCCAGTGCAGTTTGATGGATGCACCGGGACAGAATTCCCTTGCTTCAAATACCTTCCACTGCAATGCACCCAGTTCCTTTCCATTTCTTTCTAGGCCTTTTCAATCCTCTGCATCCGTGTCCATGCTCAGGGATTTGCCCAGCAATAGAGGAAACAGAAACCAAACTGCTCCTTGGAGTTTGGTACAGCCTGTTTGACAGAAGGACTTCTTTATGCTCATGACAGTTTTAAGCCAGCACTCCAAAGCCTTTTACAGCATCCTTGTGTGGTTTTGGTTGTGTTCTAGCTTTGGTTAAGCAGGGGAAGTTTATGTCACATCCTGGCCTTAGGAGCTGATTCCTTACTCATTTGGTGTGGGCAACACTTGGTGTTCCTTCTCAGCCAGATCATCTTCACCTTGGCTGGGTGAGTTCAGCTCCAGCTGGGAGTACCTTGAACTGATCCTTCTGGATATGTTAATTGCCTTCATTCTGAGCATACTGAAGGTGCTGAGGCCCTGGTACAGAGAAGCTGTGGCTGCCCCATCCCTGGCAGTGTCCAAGACCAGGCTGGACACAGAGGCTTGGAGCAACCTGCTCCAGTGGAAGGTGTCCCTGCCCTTGGAACTGGATAAGCTTTAAGGTTCCTTCCAACCCAAACCATTCTGTGATTCTGTGACTTCAGATTAATGTCTCTCTTTAAGACATTGTTCTTCCCTGGTTGAAACTGCCTCTGTGTGGAGGGTTTGCAACAGTTTTGGAGCTGAAAGAAGATGCTTTCTTCTCCTCTGTCTCATGTGAAGTGTTACGTGACAGGTGCTCATTTAGCAAGCTGCTTGTTCTATGCCCTGCAGGCATTTTCACTGTGGTTATTGGAGTCCCCTCATTTGCCTGAATGGTTTTGGTTGTACCTGGTGCTGATTGTACCATCTTCTGGCTTTTAGGTTATGAACCAGTGCCTTGTGGCACCAAGTGCTGGCCTCCTGCCACAAAGCAGTGCAACCCTGCTTGTACTGATGCACAGTCAGCCAGGCTCTCACAGTATTGGCCTTAACCAAGCTGATGACTCGGGCAACTTCATCTCCTCTTATCCTTTCAGGAGATACAATATTGGGTGTATGTATGTTTGCTGTAGCGTGAAGGATTTCTGCTTTTTGCATGAGTTTTGCCCTGTGGGACATGGCTCTCTCTGTGGGAGGGTAATTATACATGTTTCTTCATGTGATCAAGTGCTTGGCTCAGAGATGCAAGTTGGCCCCTTGTGAGGTTCTGTGGATGTTGGGCTTTCCTCCCAGTTGGTTTTGGTCCTTAAACCAAAAGGTCTTTCCTGCTCTGACAAAGTCACTTTTATGTGTGTAGCTCCTGCCTTCATTGTTGGGGGTGAGCTCTGTTACGTGTCTGGGAGGTAGGATGAAGGTGTCCAAGTATAACCACATCACTCTGGTTTTCATCCCCTTTCCTAGGTAAGACAGGCAGGGATGGAGCTTCCCTCCCTTAACGTCTGCTGGCTTTTGAAGGCTGACAACAAGAACACCTCAGGTTGGGATTGTAAATCCCAAGTGAGGACTCAAGGCTCTTTGCGGTGAGCACAGGAAGGGATGCACCATCCATCACTTGTGCTGTGTCTGGGCACAGCTGAGGCAATGGGCGTCCCTGACTCCTCATCTCTGAGGCCTTGGAGACATGGGCACATGGAAATCTGAGCTGCTTTGCTGCATTGCAGGCACACACCCCGTGTGTGTCAGGCAGTGGCATTGGGAGGGGAATTCCAACAGCCAAATACCTTATTGTGGGCAAGTGGGGCTGTTGAGCAAGGGCTGTGATGAGCAAGAGTGTGTGTGTGTCTTGAGGCCAGGGTTTGCTTGCTGGCTGTCTCAGCCCTTTGGAGAGTGATGCTGGGAGCGTAGACTAGATTCCAATGGCATGATCTCATGCTGTTCCTCTGTGGGGGAGTGATGCCTTTTGCTTTAGGACCCTTTCACTTTGAAGCTGAGGTTGCTTCCTGGCTGTATGGATGTCCTCAGGCTGGTCAGACAGGTCCAAATAAACCATGTTGATCTGCTGCACAGCTCTTGGTTCTTCTCCAGACCCTCCCTTCGATGATAAGCACCTACTTCCCCCTCTGGAGAGTGGCAATAAGATCCTTACCTTTGCCCAAGGAGTGTTGAGGTTCAGTGTTGGTTGTTAACCAAGGTAAGAGCCTCTGAACTGCTTTATTGCCTCTTGTCATCTTTCTGGGTCCAACCTTATGGGCCTTTTGTTGTTTTTGGCAGTGTAAGGAGATGACTTAATCTCTTATCTGCCTTCTCCACCACCTCCTTCAGTTGCAATGATCAGGACCTGGCATGGGACATTGCTGCAGCCCCCAGGGACAGTGGTGATGAGTGGCAGGAGAGCTTTGATAGATGGAAACAGTCTGAGCTGCTCCTCACATGTGGATCAATAAGACATGGCTCAGGTCTAATGAAAACGAAGCCAAAAACACTTCCTGAAGGAATCTCTTTGCTCTCCAGGGACTAGATACCGGAGCAAAGCCCAATGTGTGCATGCGGATGCTGCTCTGCCCTCTCC
Organism: Myiopsitta monachus; assembly: GCA_017639245.1. NCBI lineage: Eukaryota > Metazoa > Chordata > Aves > Psittaciformes > Psittacidae > Myiopsitta > Myiopsitta monachus. The sequence continues at coordinate 1,362,975 of CM029917.1, read as the reverse complement.
TGGGCTGTCCTGGAGCTGTAGGTTCCATCGCCCCACAGCCCATGATTTCAGGGCAATGAGTATAATGGCTTCAGGCTGAAAGAGAGGAGACTGAGATGAGCTCTTAGGCAGAAGCTCTTCCCTGTGAGGGTGCTCAGGCGCTGGCACAGGGTGCCCAGAGAAGCTGTGGCTGCCCCATCCCTGGCAGTGTTCAAGGCCAGGTTGGACACAGGGGCTTGGGGCACCCTGCTCCAGTGGAAGGTGTCCCTGCCTGTGGCAGGGGTTGGAGCTGGAGGAGCTTTAAGGTCTCTTCCAACCCAAATCATTCTACGAGCGAGGAAGAATGAACGTTTGCAGCATCACTGACCTTTGCTGTGTGTTCTTGTAAATCTGTTGGCTTCTTTGCTATGATTTGGGTGCTCACTTGTTACTCCCCAGCACCCCAGGGGCCAGGATGTGTTCATGGGATGTGTGGCAGTTGTGCTGGGAGATAAGACAGTGTGAAAGTCCTTCAGGCCCTGGTTATCACCCTTTCCATGGAGGAGACAGCAAGCCAGCAAGCTCCTGAGGATGATGTTTGCAGCCGTGATGGACAGGAGCAATAGCTGTGGGGCAAGCCTGAAGAGCAGGAGGTTCTAAACAGCACACTGGGTTGATAAAAACTGGGCTATGATCCACCCTGAAGCAAAGACATTCTCTGTGGGTCCCCTCTTTAGCATGGGCCATCTGCTCTAACCTCTTCTGAAGGTGATGCCTTCACCTTCCCAGCAAGAAGTGAATAATTACGGTCCATCTGCTCAGCTATGGGGTGATGTGCGCTGTAGGACCCTCAGCCACCATCTGCAGCCAGCCCAGGACACCAGGACATAGTCAGAAAGGGGGTGGTTGAACGTGACCGTGGCTTATCCCATGTTTTCCTTGGGAAGACAGAGGCAGTTGGAGTGGCAGCAGGAATGGGTCGCATTGCCATCTGGCCTTGGTGAATGGAAGGGGCTGAGCCAGGCAGCAGGGGAGGAGCAGGACTTGGCATCTTCCTTCTGGTTTCCTTCCTTCTTGTTTTCCTTCATATTCAAGACCAGCTTTGCTTCCACCTTTGCCCTTTGGTTTTGCTCTTGTGCAGTGATTTGGGCAACAGATTCAGGCAGACTTAGTGGAGAAAAGTCGACTTCATTCTCCTCTATGTGGGGCACATATTCTTGAAGAGATGTGTGCTTTCATCTACCGCTCTCCTCAGAAGCTGCCCATCTGTACATGGCATCACACAGGGCTCATGCAGGGGACAGAGCTGAAGCCTGGCATGGATGAGCATCCATCCTTCGAGCTGGATGCAGGGCTTCTATTCTTAGCAACCTTCTTGGCATGGTTTCTAACAGTACACAGCTATCCATGCTGTTAGCTCAAGATGGAAGCTTCCTGGAGATGAGCTCTCCCTGGGTTTAGTGGTGCCAGAGGACACTGTTCCTTTGAGCAACCTGCATGCTTCTGGAGGGGAAGGTGCCTCTGCTCACCAGCTTAACGTGACTTGGGGCAGCATCCTGACCTGAAACAACCACTCTGAGCTCCATCGGTGTCCCTTCTGAGGGGTCGAAGGGAGAACCCACATCTCACTGCCAGAGGCACCTCCTGTGTTGCTTTGCTGTGGGGGTGGGATGGACTTGGCATCTCTTGGGGCTGGGGAAGGTGGTTTTGATTCAGCTGAAAATGGCAGCTTTTGAATGCAGGCTGGCAGCATCTCTTAAGCCTTTGGGGGTAGTGTGGACACACGTCTGTGCAAATCTGCTCTGTTAAACCAGAAGAGACCTTGGCACAGGAGAGGATGTCACAGCTCTTCCTGGGTGTATGTGGTGCTGTGTTGCCTCTTGGTGCTAAGGTTCATCTGGAGAGATGGGGATGACTACCAAGGGGGTGGAAGGAACCTCCTCTGCATAGAAACATCCTCTTTCTCCAGAGAAGGATGTTCCATCCCTGACAGTGTTCAAGGACAGGTTGGATTGGGCCTGGGGCAACCTGCTCTAGTAGAAAGTATCCTTGCCCATGAAACTGCATGAGCTTTGTGGTCCCCTCCAACCCAAACAATTCCATGACTCTTGGGCTTTGGTGGTGTGGGTTAGGATCCAGATCCATGTGTCACAATGATGCTGTGTGCAAACAGGGAATTCCAACTGCTCTTGTCTAACGTGTTCCTTCCTTTTACAGGAACGCCAAGGCCGGGTGAAGTAAAAGGCCATTGCCTCCCCCCAGAGACTGCAGCAGAGATTGCATCCCAGCTACCTGCCCGAGAGAGAATGAGCAAAACAGAGCCCAGAAAGAATTAGGACTTCTTTGGTTTGTCTTAATTTCATTGACTTCAAAGAGACCTTTTCCAATCTTTCAATTGAAAAGGAAAAAGGATTGGAATTTCACCAGACATAGGACTTAAAAACCACAAAAAGGACAAAAAAAAAATCCCTTCTAGGTAGAGTAGAGGTAAAATCCCGTCCCTTTTTTTTGGCTTTGGTTGTGATTTCCCAGCAGCCGCTTTGGGTTTTGTCTTTTTCCTATGTTCTTTTGGGGTTTTTGAGGCCCCCAAGTGGCATCTGCCTTTTGGTTTCCTCTCATTTTTAAGCCCCAACGCTTCCCTTCCACCCCTTTATGCCTCCTTCCCCTGGTTCTGCCATTTGCACTTGGGACACCACTTGGAACATCCGCCGCTGCAAGTGGAATAACGTTGGTTCTTTCTTCCCCCCTCTGCCTCCCCATCCCATGGCCTGGAAGAGGAGGAATCCAAGGAGGAAGTCGGGGGTTTGGCCTAAGAAGAATGGAAGAGCAATTGTCCACAAGGTTGTGTCTTAAAGGTGGTTCATTTTCTCCTTTGTTACTCCAAAGTCAAGCCCTAGGAGTCCTCAGCGATGTTCTTGTGCATTATACACATGGAGTCTGGATTACTTTGAGTTTTGGAATCTGAGACCAGTGGTAAAAGCACGTTTTGGTTACAGGGAGATGAATTTTGAACACACAAAAAGAAGAACTATTGTAAACTGTGTAGTGAATCTGTTCCCTCAGTTTCTTGTTGAGCCGCTGAGGAATGGGCATTGCCTTTCTTTTCACCATTAATCACTTCTCAATAATAAACGTGAGATCCTGTTGAGCATCACTGGTGTCTGCTCCTGCCTTCCCAGCATGCCCTGCCCCAGGGCAGCACCTTCTCTATCACCTCTGCATGTTCAGTGCACTCTTAATTCCCTCAAGTTCCCGCATCCTGGGAAGTTGTGGATTAGAATCATTGGGTTGGGTTGGAAAGGACCTTAAAGCTCCTCCGGCTCCAACCGCTACCACAGGCAGGGACGCCTTCCACTGGAGCAGCTTGTTCCAAGCCCCTGTGTCCAACCTGGCTTTGAACACTGCTGGGGAGGGGGCATTCAACCCATCCCAGTTCCTTACCACCCTCGCAGGGAAGAATTTCTTCCTAAACTCCCATCTCAATCCCTGCTCTGGCAGATTAAAGCCATTCCCCTTGTCCTGTCCCTGCATCCCTTGTCCAAAGCCCCTTTCCAGGTTTCTTATCACCTCCTTAGGTATTGGATTATCTGGCTTCTTCCAAGTGTGTGGATCAGAGACCCATTTGTATCCCAAATAGGCTCCCTATGGAAAACTACTGATGGTCAAGAAATCACAAAGAGGAAAATCCTGCTGCATTAACAGTATCTTGGCTATTAATTCATCTCTGGGATCAGGCAGTGGCTGGATCTGCTCCTCTTGGTGAGCCTGGCTTCCCACCAGGAATGCTCACCCCCTCTGTGTTCTCACAACTGTGCTTAATTCTTTCTGTCCTCAATTCTCCTACAGCTTTGGCCTCTCTTTGCCCTCCCAGCTGGCCAAAACCCTGGATTCCTCACTGGTGTCCTCATGGATTTCAGTGGGAGCACAAGACCTGGTGCTTTAGTGACGCTGGAGGGGCTTGGACTGGGTTGAATCCAATGAGTTGTCTTTTGGGAGGATCATGATTGTGAGTACCAAGAAAAGCCAGAGAGGGCTTTTCTGACTGGGTTGGTCACACACTTTGTTCCCCATTTTGGTCTTGAAGCAGCAACCCGAAAGAGGCGTGAGAGGAAGAGGAAGATGTAGTGTGAAAACCAGCCCTGTTTCACCCCAAACTGGAGAGGGAAGACAAAAAGAGGTAGTTTTGTACATCCCTCATAGCCAGGCTATGAGCGTTACCAGATGCTTGGGTCAGATGTGCCCCATCCCTGGCAGTGTTCAAGGCGAGGTTGGACAGGGCTTGGAGCAGCCTGCTCTAGTGGAAGGTGTCCTTGCCCGTGGCTCTGGATGAGCTTAAAGGTCCCTTCCGACACAAACCAGGCTGGGATTCTTCAGGCTCGTTAATGTCCTCTGTGTTTCCCCTTCCCGTCCCCACACCTCTGAAGGCAGCTCCTGGATGTGAATGGTGCCTCCGGTGCCAGGAAGGCTCCATGGGGCAGAGAGGAAGGGGAGATGATGGCCTGAAGCGTGGTGGGGGACGCTGCGGGGTTGGGGGTCCCCGGTGATGGCTGCAGTGCCGCGCTGTCCCGCCAGGGGGCAGTGCCGCGCTGCGCCCACTCCCAACCGCCAGGGGGCAGCAGCGGGTTAGGCAGCGCACCCGTACGGTACTTGCGGTACTTACGGTACTTGCGTACGGCCTGTGCGTACAGACACGTACCTGTACATATATACACATACATGTGTGCACAGGGGCATGCAGCTCACATACATACACATGTATGCATGTACAAAGCCATACGGCTCACATACATGCACATCCATGTGCTGCGGGGAAAAGGGACACCGGCCTTCAGCAGCACACCCAGCATCTTCCTCCTCATCCGAATGGGAAGAGGTCATGGGCACACACAGTGGGGTTCCATGGGGGGAGATGGATGGGAGGGGATGGGGGGTTCCAAAGCTTTTCTATATAGACCTAAATTGCAGCTGCTGGAGGCAAGGGATAGAGCAAGAGCTGGGCAAAGGATAGAGAAGCCCAATGGAGATGTGCTTGGGATGATGTGCCTCATCCATGCGTTATATTCCCCTCCCTGGGGTACAGGATGGCGCAGGAGGGGGTGATGTTGGATTCTCTGATGTCTATTAGGGCTTGAGCACTGCCAGGGGGGATTCCCATGGGGATGCTCGGATCCCATCCCAAGCAGGCAGGTTGGGGAGGGGGATGCTCAGGCATTCCCTATCCAGGGGGAGAGATCTGCAGAGCAAAGGAAACACCACTTCAGGTTTGAAAAGCACCAAAACCCACGACAGGAAACCCAGATTGTACCAATGCAGATGGGAGTGGAAACAGCTCTTGAGCAGCTCACTCTGCCTTTCCCCTTACTCCAGATACAGCTGCATTGCTGGGGGCCAATGGGGCTGAGGTAAAGCATCTTCTCCCCCCGTGTTTTTCCGGGTGGGGGAGATGGTGTTCCACGCGATGCTGTGGGATGCAGCTCTCCATCCATACTGGGGGTGGATGGTACCAAGGGCTTGTGCTGGGGACGGTGTGGGCAGCGCAGGGCGGTGGCTGTGATGAGCTGTAACGGCCTCTGCGTGCACCGAGGCAAAGCCACATCCTGCAGTGGGGCAGGGATTGGGGGGGGGGGGTAAAAGGGGAGGGATTTAGGGGAGGAAACATCAACCCCCTTCCCTCGTGCCTCAGTTTCCCTTCTCTGCACCACACCAGGGCTGCAGCACCCACCTCTATGGGGCAGGAGGGTGAAGGTGATGTGGGTCTGGGTGCCCCTGGTTCCCCCCCAGCAGGATATGGTGGGAGGTGCTTTGCTTGTCACCCTCTGACTCACCCCATGTCCCCACACCTGCAGCTTCCGCACCTCCAGCCCCATCCTCACCCTCCTTCAGCAGGGATGGGTGCAGTGGTAGGGAGAGGGGGTAAAGCACACAAACTATGGGTGCACCCACCCTCATGGACCCCCCCCATGGCCTTTAGGGGTATGGGGGGGCTGTGTGGCACAATGGTCTCCCCCCACGGCCTCATTTGAGTAACAGGGGTGTGATGCTGCAGATCCCCCCCCATCACTGGGGGTGCCCATAAGGGTCAGGAAGGGGGGATAAGCCCCTTCCCAGGGATATGGGGGGGCCGTGAGAAATGCAATGGGAGCAGGGGAGGAAGCACCGGGAAGGGGGGGGGGGCGGCTGCTCCCGGCTCCCCCAGATGTGCCCCTGAGATAGGGCGGCAGGAAACAGCTGCAGGGATTCCTGGTGCTGGGAATGTCGCTACCGCCTCCCCCCGCCCATGGCCGGGTACCAGCCGGGGGGATGCTCTGGGTATCCCTGCTCTGTGGGGTGGGATGCTCCGTCCCTGCCTCGGGCACAGGGGCCGAGGGGGGGTCCCCAGGGCTAATCCCCTACACAAACAGCTCCACATTCCCAAAGGATGGATCCTGTCTCCTAGTGACAGGGCATGGGGCGGGGAGGACACGGGGACACGACTCACTGCCCCTTTATGGGTGCTCACTCCCAGCCATGATGCTCCTTGGTTTTCCCCCCATTCCATGCACATCCAGCCCCATTCATGGCCTGGCGCTTGTGCTATGCCCCTGTGGTGGGTGAAGGGGTAAACTGAGGCACGGGGCTGTCAGCATTGTGTTGCTCATATACATCCGTGGCAGCTCCCATTTATAATCCACATTTATCCCAAAGCACCACCCAGTGTGGGATATGCCACAGTTGCTGAAGCTTGCTGCATGGATACAGGCCCTGGGGACGAGATGGGAAGGAGATTCCCAAGCTGCTTTAAGAAGCCAGAATCCCTTTTTCCCCTTGAGCATCCGTCCAGCATCAAAACTCCCTTGGATCCCCGCCATCCCAATCCCATGCCATGCCATGCCAGTGCCCAGGATGCCTGCTTGGCTTGAGGCGTCTCCCAAGCTCAATGACTTAAAGCAGTCGCTCCGAGCTCTCGCTCCATAGATCCGAGCCAGTCGGGTCTCCCGGCTTCCAAAGGATCCCGAGAGGCTCCGGAGATCCCGGGGAGGGAGGGATTTCTATCCCAGCAGCCGATCCAGATGATCCCTTGAGGCACAGCCTTTCCCTTTGTCTCTGTTCCCGTCTTCTCCCGTCCAACACTTCCAAGCCTTCGGCTTCCCCCCCCCCCCAGAACGTTCTGTCCCCCCCCCGGGACACCGGGACCCCCACGCTCACCCTCCCTGCTCCACAGCAGCCAAGGCTGACTCCGGCTCTTCCCACCCCGTCCTTCACATCCTGCCACCTGAACCGGCTTATTGAAGGGAACAAACCCATCCATCAAACCAAACCCAAGCCCTAAGGGAAGGGGTGGGGGGGGGGAAACTGCTTCTGCCCCCCCTTCCCGATCCGTAGGGATCTCCACAGGTGGGCAAATTAACGGGAAAGGGGAAAAGGTGTGGGGAGCGATAAGGGGGGGGCACACACACGACACGGTCACCTCTCCATGGGAGGTTATGAGGAGGCTTTGCAGCGGTTTCGGGGGGTCCCCAAGCCGGGTGCCCCCCAGCTCCTGCTCCTCCCCTGCGCCATTTGAGCGCTGAGTTCCAATACAAAACCCAGTGCGGGCCCTGCTCCCTCTGAAATCACCGCGCTCCGCAGCATTCCCGCTCCTTTCCTCCCCCTCCTTTCCCCCCCTTCGTGCCAAGAAACCCGCTCCCCCCATTCCCAGGACACCCCAAACCTGGCACCAGCAGCGGGGCTGCACCCCGAAAGCGCGGGGATGGGACCCACAACCGGGGGCGATGCGGGGACAGCCCCATCCCGCCGCACATCGGGGGGACCCCGCGATTGCACCGGACACCCCCGGCTCTGGGAGCGGGGTCTATGGGGCGGCGTGGCCGTGTATGGGGGGGGTGATGATGATGATGATGAAGAGGAGGAGGAGGGGGGGAGGAAGGTTGCCTTGGCCACGCAGCGCTGTGTGAATGCATGACGTGCGCAGCGCTGGCGCCAGGCTGTCTGGGGCCGGGAGTTAGATCAACACAGCTGGAGGGCCCGGGCCACAGCTGGGCAAAGGCAGCGGGGCCCCCCCCCGTGTGTCCCCCCCCCATAGGGGCCTGTGGGAACCGCCGCCAACAAAACCCCCCGGCAAACAAAAGCACCCCCCAACAGACCCTCCCCCCCCCGCTTCCCATGGGAAATGGGGGGCTGGGCAAGTGGGGGGCATGGGAATGAGGGAGGCGGCTGGAGGCCGGTGCTGGGGGGGGGGGGCTTTAACCGAGGTTTTTTGGGGGGTAAAAAGAGTTTTTCAATGTTTTGTGCGTATTTTTCTGTTTAATCTAAATTTTTTTTTTTTGATTTTTCCTTTTTTCCCCCAATTTGAATCCATTTCAACCCATTAACTTTTCACTTCTGGATCTTTACTGAACGGTGCTTTGCGGGGGGGGGGCAGGGGGGGTTGCAAAGGAGGGAACCAACCACCCCCCCCCCTCCCAGCACCCCCAGACTGGGATGCGGGGCAGATGTGGGATAAATCCCTGCGGTGGGAAGGTGCGATTTGGTGTCGTCCCCCCGCACCCCCATTACAGGGACCCCCCGTGTGGAACATCCCCCCCCCGTAATCAACCCCCTTGGATTCCTCAGCTGAGTGTCACCCCCGGGACCCCTCCACGTGCCCCATTGGGTACTGACCACCGCATACTGCTCCGGTGGGCGGCAGCGTTCAGAGGGGGGTGCTCACCTTCATCCCCCCTCCATCCCTTGGACTAAAAGCACCCCCTGGCCTATAAATCTCTCCCCCCCCCTTTCCCAACCACCCAGCCCCAAACCCCTGCAGGCCTCTCGCAGTCGCTGACCTAAATCTGGTTTCTCCATCGTAACCTCCGTTTTACCGCAATTAATTTTTTTCTGCTGGTCACAAGATAATTCCTGACGCCAGGAAGTCTGGAGGTCAGATGAGAAGCGGATTGAGGAACAGGGCGGCACTAATTTCCCTACAATATAGCCCGGTCAAACCTCTTCGTGTAGGGAAAGGAAAGGAGGGAGGGAACCCCCCATAGTCCTGCCTAAAACCAGGGGGGGATTCACTGCCATGGGGGGTTTGGGGGGACACACACACTGGGATGGGGGTATCCGAAGTGTTCAGGGGGGAATCCCCCCACTAGGAGAGTGCTGTGTGTGTGAGAGACCCTCGTGGGCATGTGTGTGTCCGTCCCTCATAAGGGTCATTTTGGAAGGGGGGGGGGGGTGGTGTCTGTCGCTTCATTGCGATGCAAAGGTGGGGTTTAACGATATATTTGCATATAAGGGGTGTGATTTGGGGTCATTTACATAGAGGGGGCGGGACCATACGGGCCGCCTATATAAGAGGCGGCGTGGGGCTGCCCCCTCCCCAGTGCGGGTCCCAAGGCTCCGTTATCCCAAGCTCGAGCGGTCCTGCGTTTCGCGGTGCCGGTGCCCGGGGGTCGCAGCAGAGCTCCTCCAGCTTCAGCATCCCCCGTCCCCTTCTCCATCCTCCCGCTTTCCCCGCGCCATGAAAGCCATCAGCCCGGTGCGGTCCGTCCGGAGCTGCTACGAAGCCGTTTGCTGCCTCTCGGAGCAGAGCTTGGCTATCGCCCGGGGGAACAGCAACAAGAGCCCGGCCCTGGAGGAGCCCATGAGCTTGCTGTACGATATGAACGACTGTTATTCCAAGCTGCGGGAGCTGGTGCCGGGAATCCCGCAGGGCAGCAAGGTGAGCCAGGTGGAGATCCTCCAGCATGTCATCGACTACATCTTCGATCTCCAGATCGTGCTGGAGGAGGGGGGCAAGAGCCGAGACCCCTCCTCTGAGGCCACCCTGCTCTCCTTGAAGGTAAGGGATGCTTTGGGATGGGATGGGGGGAAGAAAATGGAATGGATGCGGTGGGAACAGGGGGACGCGCGGGTACCGCACTCTGAACCTTCCCCTCCCGCTCCCCGCAGGCGGCTGAGCTCGCTTCCGAACTCTGCTCCAAAGACGAGAGGAGTTTGTGTCACTAACGGCTCCTCCGGCAGGTAACCCCCACTGCATCCCCAAATCCCCCTTTAGCATCCCTATGGATTCACCCCCATAGCGATGCAACGCGACCCCCCCCCCCCCAAAACCCACTTCCCACACCACGAATTATAGGTTTAAGTTGTCTGTTGTGTTCCCCCCTCCTTTTTCTTCTCTCCCCCCGGTGCCAACCAGCAAACAGCAGCGAGCGGCGGTTCCTGGTTCCTTATCAGCCGGAGGTAAATAGCAGCTTCCTCCGTGGCGCCGGGCTGTCTGCGCCCTAACCGGCCCCGGGGGGAGCGGCTGGGCCCGGCCCCCCCTTCTCTCCACCACCAGCGCAGCATCCCGGCTTCAAGCAGGACCCTCGGACCCCAGAGCAGCTACTTAATAGACTGATGAAGAAGCGGTTGTCTGTATATTTTTGGATGATAGCAACGAGTCCTTTATATAAAAAGGTGTTTAATGGGATGGGGAGGGGGAGGAATTCGGGGGGGAGGGGGGGTTGGGGGGCACATCCTTGAGTATGAACCCAACTCTTTGGGGCCGTGGCCTCGTGTATTGTGGAGCTCTATACTAGAGTATAACGTTTTTGTACCTTTTGTGCAGGAAGGTGAGTTTCTGCGGACGTGCCTTGTATTTGCTTTTATCGGACTTTTTATAAAAGTTACCGTTTTTGACAGAATAAAAGCGTTTTGGATGCGTGTTTCCGGGGTTGGGAGGTGGGAACCCCCCCCCGAAAACCCTTCCCTGACTTCTAGGGTTACAATAGGAATCATCTTCATTATGGAATAGCTTTGAAATGTCAGCTCAGGTATGGGAGGAATTAACCCTAGGCTGCTCTCTCCTGGCCCGAGCTGGCTGCCAGCTATTTTGGGTGCTGCTTCTGCTTATCTGATAGGGAAGAAGTGAAGCTACTGAGCCCCGGGGACCATCTGGAGGTGTAGCTGCAAACAGGGGAGGGGGGAAAGATGCTTTTCCAAGGGCTTCCCATTCTTTCCCATTTAAAAAGCAGCTGGATTTGAGCTGAGAGTTTCTGGGCTCTCATCAGGGTTGCTTTAAGCCTTGCCATGACCCGGGTGGCATCCAGAACCCCTCCTTCCAGGTGTCTTAAGGGGGAGCAGCACCCCAGGGAAGGGGTGTTGGGAACAGGAATGCCTTTCCCTCCCCTAGGATTCCTGCTGTGCTTTTCCCTTTGGCCCTGGAGCAGATGTGACCAGTGGCCGGCTTGGCTGCAGCACAGCTGGGCCGGATCCTGCTCTGCAGGGAAGGTGCTGGGGTTAAGTTACATTCCCCACACCTGTAACACCATCGTTATCCTTTCTGCTGTGCTCTGGGTTTGCTGCTGTGGGTCCTCACCCCTTGGCACTGGGATGTGCTGCAGCATCCAGGTGAGCCGGGGCTGCAGGATGGGAAGAGGAAGGAGGCAGGAAGGGTGCTGGGGCATGGGGTGATGCAAACCTTCCCCTACGTACACCGTCTTCAGCCTCCATCCCCATGACACCGAGCACCCTCTGTGGGCATTCCCATGGGGAAAAGCAGTGTGTGGGGCATCTGGAAAGCACCTAATGGGATCTTACCCCCCTGAGAGCACCCCTTGCTCCTTGCAGCATGGTGTTCCCAACCTTCCCAAGGGCAGGTTACCCCTTGGCACCCATGGATGGGCTGGGATGGACTATTCCTGGTGTGGCAGGAGCTGGAAACCACCACTTCTGGGAACTGAGCTGTGTTACCTACTGGCTAAACCCAGGGTTTTGCTATCTCCTGGCTTTTAGCTTGGGAGGAGAAGTCAAGGGGTCGGGTAGGGGTGAGGGTCCCCTATGCTGACCCCTGCATCGTGGTCCTCATTGCTGATGGACCAAAGGGATTTAATTGGGATGGGTGGGAAAAGCCTCCCAGGAATGAGCCAGGGAACGGGACTGGGTCTTGGTAGCTGCACAATGGGGCTCCCTGCAGTGGGAGCACCCCAATTCAGGATGCGACCCCTGATAGGGGTGATGCTGGTGGAGATCCTGTACCCATGGGAGCATCTGATGAGCCCAGTTTGAGGCTGGGGTTACTGGGAGAAGTGGGGACAAGCCATTGGGGCTGCAGAGATGGGGGTCCTGTCCCCATGGGGTTTGGGTCCCAGGAAGCCTCCCAGGTGGATGGATCCCCATGCCTTGCCTGGAGCCATGGGGAGGGCACAAGCCTTGCTTGGCCCCCTGGATAGGTGGGAGGGGGGCACAAGCTTTGCCTGGACCCCAACCTGCTCCCTGTGACATAACGCTGATGCTTTCCTTGGGAGCCCTTAATTTAAACGAAATAAATCCCCAAAGACATAAAAAAGGTAAAGAACACAACAAACAGTGGGGGCTGTTGCGCTGCCGGGGCTGAGGTTCACATTGTGGGGCAGATATAGTGCAAGAAACACCCCCGCTTCCCCCCATGAGTGAGCGTTGCTCATCCCGGCTCCATCGCGCGGGTGCCACAGGGAGGATGAGGAGCGCAGTAACTAACCCGGGGGGGTGAAAGGCGGTCGTGCCCCAGCCGCGGTGCCGGTGGCCGGGCCGGGCCGGCTTCAATCGCCTCTTGGCAAGAGGCTGAGTCTGATGCAATCGGCCGCGGTTCCCCACCTGTATTTGCCATTGTGTGCCCGGAGCTGTTTGCAGGTGTTTGCTGGCGCCGCGCTGTCTGAGCCGCACTTCCCTCCTCCTCCTCCTCCTCCTGCTCCTGCTCCTGCTCCCGCTGCCTGCCCCGGCCAAGCCCGGCCCCCCCCCCCGATCCCAGCTCCCGGCTCCCCGCCAGCCGCGGCGGATGCGGCGCTCGCACACACGTGGGACCGGGCGCACATGGATGTGCTTGCGTGTGCTGTGCGCGCGGACACGCGTGCCTATACTCGTATGCCCGCACTTGGACACATGCTTGGACACACGTGCATGCTCTGGCAGGCGCATGTGCACCCACAACAAGGCGGCAGCCGCACATGTGCTCCTCCAAAGCATGTCGATATGCACATGGGCTGCAGCACATGCGTGCCTTGCAGCAGGAGCACATGCGCATGTATGTACACGCACACGTATCCACACACACATGCATGCACACACAGGCACGCCCCAGCACAGACAAGAGGGAAATGCACCCACATGCATGCACACACACGTGTACACATACACACACACATGTACACATACACACACACGTATTACACACACATGCACACCCCGACCCAGCCGACAGGGACACACGTCCGCATGCATGCACGCACATGTGTACACACGCACACACACTCCAATCCAGACAACAAGAACACGCATCCACACTACATTCCTCCGTCCTTGTGTCCCTTTTTCCCTCCTCCGTGTCCCTGTCCTTCCCCGTGTCCCTCTCTCCGCATCTCTGCATCCCACGGTCCCGCATTGGCTCCCCTGAGCCGAGCAGGGAAAGCCTGGCCCGGGGCAGGGGGCTGGAGGGAAGAGGGACCCGCAGCCGTGGCTCGCTGCTGCCGCCTGCAGGGCAGAGGAGGAAGAGCCCGGCTCAGGCCGAACCTCTACGCCGCAAGGCCGATTCCAGCGCCTCCTAAAACCCCGATCTCAATCTCCCCTCTGTCAATTTAAAGCCATTCCCCATGTCCTGTCCCTACAGGCCCTTGTCCAAAGCCCCTCTCCAGGTTTCTTGTAGAGCGTGGGTTCCTTTCCCACCACGCTGGTCCATCTCACCTCCCTGCAGGCTTGGGGATGCTGGAGGAACCTTTGAGCACCCAGCGCTGAGGTTGAGGAGCTTGGCCAATCCCTGCTCACATTGTATAGCCCCAGTGCTGGGAGTCGGGGGATGCTGAGCATCCTTCACAGTGTGGGGAAGGCGCCAGGACCCCCATCTCTATCTCCATGAAGATCTCGGTGCCAAAAACCATCAATGGGTGAAGGGGAGGAGACTGGAAGTGAAGGTTTTCCAGCAGTTCAAAGCTGGTAATGCAGAGATCTGTACTTTGAAGGCCACCATTTCCACCTCCAGCAGTGCTGGACTCTGGGCTTGGCTTGTTTGATGGCAAGGATTGGTCCTTACATGTAAGCAGTGGAGGAGGGGACACAGCCACATGGCTGTTAATCGTTTGAGAGAGAAAGAGAGGAGATAGGGATGAGCTCTTAGGCAGAAGCTCTTCCCTGTGAGGGTGCTCAGGCGCTGGCACAGGGTGCCCAGGGAAGCTGTGGCTGCCCCATCCCTGGCAGTGTTCAAGGCCAGGTTGGACACAGGGGCTTGGAGCAACTGCTCCAGTGGAAGGTGTCCCTGCCTGTGGCAGGGGTTGGAGCTGGAGGAGCTTTAAGGTCCTTTCCAACACAAAGCATTGGCACTGTTTTATCCACCCTGCTGGGTACGACGTCGTCTTTCTGCACTGCAATGGAGGCAGCAATTGCCTTCTCCCTGTAGGGGGAAGGATGAAGGTCTGGGTGCATTGAGTTGCCAAGTCCATGTGCTCCTGGCACAGGGAAGTGGTGCCCAGCGTGCGGTGGCTTCACTGCTGCCAGGCTCTTTGTTCTGCCTCAGAGCCCTTGCGAGGTGGGAGGCCTGGATCAGAGGCTCCTGGTGTCCTCCCCCAAGCTGAGGGGCAATCTGGGGGTCTGGTGCCCATCCTCATCCACAGCAGAGGCCACGGTGTCCATCTGCCTGTCTTTGCAAGGAAGTCCATCTCTGCACCTGAACATCCCCAATCCCAGGCCTGGACATAAAGCTGCCTTGTCCGAAGAGGAGAACATTGAAGGGGAAAGAACGGATGGAGAGCAACCAACTGATGGGGAGGAATGAGGTGGTACCGGGACTCCCCAGCAGGAATCAACCGCGGCTCATCCATCAGTGGCTGTGGTGGCCGTTTACTGGTCCCCGTAAGTCTTAGACTGCCCTCTCCCAGGGGTTCACCGTTGCCTTGGGTCTTTGTGCCACTGCTGCACCCCAAAACACTCTGTGGGCTCAACTGGGGGTCCTTTGCCCCCTTTCCCTCCCTCCCCTTTGCCACTAAGACCTGGTGCACTCCAAGGACACGATGGCTGGGGCTGGGCTGGTGGGTTGGGGGCACCCCTCTGAGGTCCCTGCACCCCCAAACAAGGGGATTGCTGTCAGACAGCTTCAGGCTGGAGGACCCCGAAATCGTTCACCTCCCAGATAGATGCAGCCGCCCCCCCCCCCCGCCTCACTGGGAATAAGGAGGGGGAGATGGGAATGTGTGTGTGGGACGCCCCCAGCTTGGGGCGGGGATTTAATAGGTAATTAATAATAAATGAATCCCAGTCCCGATCCCAAACCCAGGGACACCCATTCCAGGCGCCTCTCCCCCAATAGGAGCAGGTGGTCCCCAATAGCTATGCCCTCCATTTTGCATACAGCCCCCCCCGCTTCCCCGAAGCGCGGCCCCTTTAAGGCCCCTCCCGGCGCCGCTGCCCACCGGGGGGAAGTGGGGAGGGAGGGGGGCGTGGCGTCACCGCCGCCAGCCAATCAGCGCGCGGCGTTTTCCGCGGGAAATCCGAATTTCGCGGGACGCCGTTTGGCGCTTAAAAAAAAACCAACTCCAAAAACCGGAAAAAATAGAAAAAGAATAAAAAAAACCGCCCCCAAACGGAGCGATCGGGGCGGGGGGGGGGGGGGGGCAGCGGCCCGAGGCGGGGCTCAGCGCAAGGGGAGGTTTTGGGGCTAAACCCGCTTTTTCCCGCCCTGTTTTGGGCTCTTCTCTGCGCGGTTTTTCCCTCCCCAAAATGAGGTGGTGACCCCCCCCCCCATACCCCCCCCCTCGGGGGGTGCTCCTGCCCCATCCCTCCCCCGGGCGGAGGCTCCTCGGGAGGACTTTGAATGCTGCAGCTCCCCAGGGGAGTGTCCCCCGCCGAGGGGAGGGGGGGGGGCATCCTCCTGCCCCCCCCTCCGCATCATCAGCACCACCCGGGGAAGGTCATGTCTGCGATGGGCTCCTCCGGGCGGGGGGGGTCCAGCGCGGGCACCCCCCCGTTACCCGCCGGCTGCTTCACTCAGCTCTACACCCATGTCAGCGGCTCCGCGCCGCGGGGCGGGGGGCTTTATGCCACCCCCCAGAGCCCCCAGCCCAGGACCCTCCGCTCGGCTTCAGCCGGAAGACTGCAGGTAAGGAGTCTGCACCCCATCCCCTCCTCGGGCATGGCTTGGGGGGGGCGCTGGGGGCTCCGTGCAGGGGTGGGTGACCGCAGCATACACAGGACCATCTCCTTCCTAATCCTGAAGCTTCTATCGGGGTCTGCGCCCCTTGAAGGTGTCTCTTTGGGGTTGGGAGGTCTGAAATCAGAAGGGGCAGTGAAATGGCTCGCAGGTTTCTCCACTGCCCTTCGCCCCTGCACGCCGGCGGAGCTGGCTCCCGGCTTCCGCTTTTCACCCTTTGGAGACCTTTTTCTCCTCTCTTTCTGGCATGGCAAACCTCTTCCCACCTTAGGCTGGGAAGGCACCGTTCCTGCTCTATGGGGCTGTGACCCCAGGGGGGGACATGGGGTTTGGGGCTGCGACCCAGGGACACGGTAGGGACAAGGGGTGGTTCAGCGCCACCGCCCAAGCTCGGTTCCGGCTGCGGTTACGGCAGGGCTTGCAATGCCTTTGTTTTTTGGGGGGGAGAAGAGGGTTTGAAGCAATCCTCATCCTCCATGGGGCACCCCAAGGCTTTGAAGCAGGGAGCAGTGTGGGTTGGCACGGGCAAGGGGCCTGCCTGTGTCCCTGTCACCCAGCCCACTGCCACCAAATAGGGAAACTGAGGCACAAGTTGGGCACTGGGCCAGTGTCCCGTATTGGGGTGCACGGGTGGCTCTACCCTTCCCATCCCGTCCCGTCCCATCCCCCCTCCTGAAGGGTCCCCACTGGCAGCTGGCATTTAATTCCCACCCGCCGCATCCAGCTCGGGCACGCATCCAGCCCTCACTGTGAGCCTCTGTTCTCCCAGGTCCTGGGGTGATCCCAGACCCCGCTCCCTCTGGCTGAGGGGGGCTTTGAGGCTTCATTGATGGATTGGTTCCCCTTTTCCCTGGGCCATGGCCCCTGCTGGGGACAGGGGGTATCTTTACTCCCCCCTTTGTGCCATGGCTGGGGCTGGTTGGGCTGTTGTAAGTCCTGTCCCGATAGGGCTCTGGAGCCACCTGTCTCCTCTCCAGCCTCTTTGTCCTATGTGTCCTCTTTGTCCAGCATCTCACATCTGAACCATGTGGGATGCTGCATCCTGCACTGTTGGTTAAGGAGATGCCTGCCCCTTCCCCTAAAAGCGCCGTAAAACCTCAGGGTTGCGTTTCCATGCATCCCTGTGGAGCTGGTTTTGGGCTAAGGGCTTGTTTTGCATCACCATCACCTAGCCAGGAGATGCTCAGGGTGTTCTACCCACAGCTGTGCCCTGAATAGGGATCTGGGGGGCTCATGTGACACCTGGGGGGCATCCCCCTCACTGCCTTGCAAGTGGTGTCCCCATCCCCTTCCCTGATGCTGTTATCCCGTTCCCAGCCCCACACCCCATTTATGACACAACCTTTGTGTGCAGATCCGAGGCAAGCATTATAATAAGTGTTTCCTCCCCATTCCCGAGCAGGGCAATTGCTGCCACCCCCATCCCCCTGCAGGATTTGTGCTGGATAACTGAGCTGGGCCGGCTGGAGGGAGCCCATCGCCCTGTGTCCGGCCTTGGGGAAGGGGGACGGCTTGTTCCTCATCTCGTGTGTATTTCCCCTCTGATTTGAGGGTCCTGGAGTGGGTCAACGTGTTCGCCCCCATGAGCAATGAGTGTCCCGCAGAGATTTTAGCTTGTGCCAACCCCATCCTCACTATTTACCGTGGCCATACGGGGTCTCTATAGGGGTTGTGGGGTCTCTATAGGGGTTGTGGGGTCTTGGAGAGCTCAGCGCTGTGAAGGACCCAGCAGCGTCCCTGCCTCCTCCATGCTGGAATAAGGATGTTCAGAGTCCGCTGTGGTTTCGGTGTGAGCTGGCAGGGCTGAGCAAAGAGCACCCTGTGGGTGCTGGGCTGGAGCTCTGCTGGGGTGACCCATGGTGATCCCCTGCCCTCCTTGATTCCATCAAGGGTGTTCCTGCCTGGGCAGGAGTGGGGCCCTTGAGGGTGCAGGGTTGGGATGGGTGTGAAGGTGGTGGCTGTTCTGTTGCCCTCAGAGGGGCTTTGACAACCTCCAGCTCTTCCCTGCCAGGGAATGTCTCCAACCATCTGTGCTGGGATGGGGATGGAGATACCGGATGCATCTTGGAGTGGGGGGTGGTACCCGGGGTGGGGGTGCTGTCTTCCTCCCTGGCTCCGCACCAGAGCTCTTCCTCCCTCCCCTGCCCACCATAGGGCTGAACCCCCCCCAAATGTGAGGGTTCTGCATCCTCCCATTCCTGCTAGCTCTCATCCATTCCAAAGGCTGCACCGGGGGGGGGGGGTCTGATTCAGCAGCCCCTTGTCATGAGCAGCATCCCTGGCACAGTGGGGTGATCCCAGGGTGCCTGTCCCTGGGTGCTGCTGTGTTTTCCCATTCCCACCACCACCACAAGGGGTGGCACTTGGGGCGGGTGGCACAAAGGCAGGGCCTGGGCAAGCCTGGAGAAGGCAGTGGGTGCTGTTGGCAGCAGGAGCCCCAGGGGGGGGATAGCGCTGCTCTGATGCTGAGCCTGGGTATAGCCCCTGGCATTGAGGGCTGCTGGCAGGCAGAGCTGGCGGGGGCCCCGGCTTCATGCCCCTCCATCCCCATTGCCTTCATCTACCTCCTCCTCACCCAGGGCTGAGCCTCTTTTCTCATCCCCAGCACCACATTTGGGGGTCTCCCCATCCTGGGAAGCAGCACAAGTGGGGGGGGTCTTGGTCCTTACCCCCATCTGCTCTGGATCATCCGGAGCCCTGGCAGGGTGCTGGGAGCCCCTCACTGTGCCCCACTCAGCTGTCGTGTGCCTAATCCTGCCCGGGGGAGGGGGGGGGTGAGGCAGCTGGGACACAGGAGAGACCCCCTTGTCCATTGTCCTTTGCTGTGTGCCCCCCCCCCCCGCCCCGAGCCCACCAGGCTCCCCTCTGCCCCAATGCATGTGGGGTCCTCTTTTTCCTCCCTTCCTGTGCAATAGGGATGGGAGATCACCTTCGGTGCCTGTGGTCCTGGGGGGGTTGTAGGTGGCCGGGGGACACCAGGGTTTGCTGTGGGTTTCTTCCGTGCCTCAGTTTCCCCACTGGCAGTGGGAACGTGGGTGTGTGGAGACGGAAGGGTTTGGGTGCCAGGAGAAGGGGGGATGCAGGATGCTGCTCCCCCCATCCCAAAGCGCTCCAGCAGATGCATGGGGTCTGGTCGGGGGCAGGTGGTTCCCATGCACTCGGTGTTAACCATTGGGGTGCTGGCAGCTCGGGGTGGGGGGGAGGGCACAGGGCTGGTGATGGAGACAGATTCCCTGGGGAAAACCGGCTCCGGGAGAGGGAGGGAGGGACCAGATTCCCACAGGAGCTGGAACCCAGCCTGGCTCCCTGGAGGGGGCGGAAAACAGCCCCCGGCGCCTCTGCCCCCCCCCCCCCCCCCGAGGTGCCCAACCCTTCCCCACGCATTAGGGTGCGCTCCCTAGGGAGCCACAGTCGGAGCCAGCACCGGGACCATGCGGGACGTGCTGGGGGGGACCCTGTGGGACAGCCCGGCCTGGGAGCAGGTACTGGGGGGGGCTATGGGATGGGGCTGGGGGAGCTGCTTTGTGTTGCTGTGTGTGTGTCCCAACCCCCTTTGCTCACATTTAGGGGTTGGGGGGAGGGAATTTCCATGTGATTTGGTGACACCCCCCCTTTTCCCTGGGTCTCTTTGCCCCAGGCAATGCTTTGGGGGTGCCTTGGGGGTGATTTCAAGTTGCTGCTTAGCCCTGGCAAAGGGACAGTGTGTGTGTGAGATGTCCCCCCCTCCCATTTCACACCCCCCCCACCCCGCCATGCCCCACTTCCCCTCCAGCTGAGTGCACATGTGTGGGGCACCCCATAGCAGCTGGCTGCCCTCAGCTGCCTCCGACCAGGGCCAGGAATAAAGGAACAAGGGGGGGTGATGAAACCCCGCACCCCATCTGCCAGGGTGGGAGGGCAAGGATCCAGCCTTGGAGCTACCACGTTCCCAGGGCTCATCCCTAAGGAGCTGTGCCAGGAGCTGGGAGCAGGGGGAAATCCCCTGTGGCTGCCATGGGGGGAGCCGGGACCCCCCCATCTCCTCCCTTCCTGCTGGGTGCTGTGGGAACCTTTCCCACAATGGGGTTTGCAGCCGGATGAGTCCCTTGCAACAAACCTCCGTTGAACCCCATCACCTCCGGAGGTCCCTTCCAACCCAATCTATTCCCTTCCATGCTTTCATCACAGGCCGCGGCACCCAGGGCTCACCCATGCCCCGGGGGGTGCCGGGGGGGGGGTGTGCCTGGCTCCACCCCAGTGTGGGCTTTTCTCTCCTGCTCCAGGCCAAGAGGAAGCTGGACCTGGAGGGCCCCGGATTCCGCACGCCCAAAGGGAAGGGCAGGAGCTTGGCACAGGTCCCCAGCCCCAGGAGTAAGTGGTGCTGGGGGAGATGGGGCAGGGGGGAGCCTGGAGGGGGACGGATCTGTTATTGCTGCTGCCACATCCCTTTTAGCACCAGCCAAGGTGCTCTTTGAGCCGCGCCAGCTCGCTGCCCCGGCGCTGAGTTCCCTCGGGGGCTATTCCTGGGTTATTTCTCTACCCGCTTTGGGTCGTGCAGCGATTCCTGCCCCCAGCCCTGTCCCGAATGGGGTTTTCCCTCCTTTCCCTGCAGCTCCCAAGTCTCCCGGGGAGAAAACCCGCTACGACACCTCCCTGGGGCTGCTCACCAAGAAGTTCATCCGCCTCCTGCATGAGTCTCCCGACGGCGTCGTGGACCTCAACCGTGCGGCCGAGGCGCTGGGGGTGCAGAAGCGCCGCATCTACGACATCACCAACGTGCTGGAGGGCATCCAGCTCATCCGCAAGAAGTCCAAGAACCACATCCAGTGGATGTAGGTGATGCCATGGAGGTGGGCGCGGGATGTGATGGGATAAAGGGCGCAGGGGAGGGGGTTTGGGATGCGCCATCGCTCAGGTGCCATCTCTGTCTGCAGGGGGACGGGGATCTTTGAGGACACGGCGGTGATGCTGAAGCAGCAGGCGCTGCGGGGGGAGCTGGCTGAGCTGGTCAGGATGGAAAGGAGCCTGGACCAGGTCCTGCAGGACTGCGACCTGCAGCTCCGGCAGCTGACTGACAATGAAGCCCACCAGAGATATCCTTGCTCCATAGGGACACAGGGCAGGAGGACAGGGGAAGGAGCTCCCTGTCCTCCGGCTGGCTTTTCCTGGGCTGGTGGGGGGGTGTTTGGAGGATGCTGCTGGGATAGGGGATGAGCCATCCCGCTTGCAGCCGGTCCTTTTCCTATACCGCATCCCTGTCCACGCTGGCCTATGTCACCTACCAGGACCTCCGTGCCATCAGCAGCTTCCAGGAGCAGACAGTGATCGCTGTGAAGGCTCCTCCAGAGACACAGCTGGAGGTCCCGGACTTCAGTGAGGTGTGTGGGGGGCTGGGAGCTGTTCTCCCCATTGCAGCAGGGTCAGGGCCATGCTGTGGGTGCATCTGCACCATAGAAACATGGAATGGTTTGGATTGGAAGGGATCTTAAAGCTCATCCAGGGCCATGGGCAGGGACACCTTCCACTAGAGCAGGTTGCTCCAAGCTCCATCCAACCTGGCCTTGAGCACTGCCAGGGATGGAGCATTCACAGCTTCCGTGGGCAGCCCATTCCAGTGCCTCAGCAACCTCACAGTAAGGAACTTCCTTATCTCCAACCTGAACTTCCCCTGTTTCAGTTTGAACCCATCACCCCTTCTGTCACTACAGCCCCTGATGAAGAGTCCCTCCCCAGCATCCTTATAGCCCCTTCAGACACTGGAAGCTGCTCTGAGGTCTCCACGCAGCCTTCTCTTCTCCAGGCTGAACAGCCCCAATGTTCTCAGCCTGGCTCCATACAGGAGGTGCTCCAGTCCCTGATCATCCTCGTGGCCTCCTCTGGACTTGCTCCAACAGCTCCATGTATCTGGGGCATCCCAAGGGTGCAGCCCAGCATGGCCCTGGGTGGTTTTGGGGTGTCTCCGTGGGTCTGTTTGACCCTGGGCTGGTCATTTAGGGGTTGCAGTACTCTGCCTGGACCCCCTGTGTAGGTTGGGGCAGTGGGGTGGGATATGGGTGCCCTTCTGAGCCTTGCTCTGCCCCTCCAGGATAACTTCCAGCTCCACCTGAAGAGCACCACCAGCCCCATTGAGGTGTACCTCTGCCCAGAGGAGATCCCGGAGGAGAGCCCCACCAAGGACCACAGCATCCCCTCCACTGCCACTTCCCCATGGCACCCCAGCATCCCCCTTTCCCGGCCAAACAGCCCTGGGCCAGCCCCACCGCCCCCCAACTCCATCCCTCAGAGCTGGGGGGGGGCAGGAACCCCCTCCTCACCCCCATCTCTGTCTCTCTGTGTGCCGGGGGGGCCCAGCTCGCTGCTGGAGGTGGAAGCTGGGCTCCTGGGCTCACCCCACCACCTCCTGCAGCAGACCGAGGACCAGCTGCCCTGCGCCTCCTCCAACATGGACTCGGGGCCCTTTGTCACCTTCTCTCCCCCCCTGGGGCAGGACGATTACCTCTGGGGGCTGGAGGGTGAGGGCGTCAGTGACCTCTTTGAGGCGTACGACCTGGGGGAGCTGCTGAAGCACTGAGCATCAGGGACATCCCTGTTGCCCTGGTCCCGCTCTGGTCACTCGTGTGCTGAGCACGGGGGGTCTCTGTGGGGCGGCTGCGCAGCGTGGGGTGGGTTGGGGTGATGGGGCGCTCATGGTGGCCACCGTGGGTGGGTTTGCCCTGCGTTGGTGGTCACCTCGGGGCTGTGGTTGTCACCTCCGGGGATGTGGGAAGGATGCAGCCAGGTCCCGTGGGCTGCCGGTGTTGATGGCCCCCACTGTAAGCTCCCACCACTGTGGGGCTGCTGTGGGTGCATGGGGTGGGGTAGGGTGGTAGAGAAACCCCTGTCCAGAATGGGCTGCCTGGGGGGGGTGGGGTGTCATGTTTTGGGACCACTCCCCGCTTAGACTGGTTCTTTGGAATCATGATGGCCCATTCTGAGCCATTTCCCACTCCGTGGCTGGAAAATCCCTACTAAACCCCATGGAGAGGGGCTTGGGAAGCAGCGCAGGATGAGCCCCTGGACATGGAGCTGGATATGACTTTGAGTTGTGCTGTTGTAAGATAGATGTACTTATTGCACTGTATTTATATGCGCCCCCCCTCCTTTGGCACAGCGCTGGTGGGGTTGGTTTGCAAGTGAGTGTATTGAAGTTTTCCTTCCTTTGGGTTGGTTCTGCTGTGGGTTGGCTCTCGGGTGCTGTGGGTGAGTGTGTTTTTGGCATGGGAAAATTTGTGGCGTTTGATGTTTTCTGCCCAGGAGGGGATGAAATGAAATAAAAGAGAACTTTGAGTTAGAAGAGGCTGTTTTAAGCAGCAAAATGCTGGAGGAGGGAGGTGTTGGGCTGGGTTTGCTCCTGTTTTCGGTGTAAAAAAGCTTGTTTTGGGGGCTTTTTAACTGGCCAGCCTGCTCTGGAGGAGCTGGTGGAGATGAGGTTGAGGTGAAGCCGTGGCTGGAGTGAGGGAAACGGGTCTGACCTGCTGTGGGTCGGTGATTTCCAGCCCAAATCTGGCTGGGATGAGCCTTTGCCTGAGCTTGAGCCCCTTGAACCAGGAGCGTGGGAAAAGCCCCAGGGTTTGGGATGGGATGAGGTTGTACACCGGGGTTGAGGGTTGGGTGGGTGACTGCATTGCAACCCAACCTCTGTGCGCCTGTGCCCATGGAGGGTCCTTCCCCATGGGGCTGCCCCGGGTCACCAGCTCCTGCCCAGTCACACTGTGACCAGGTGATGCCGGTGGTACCCGGCAGTGGCTGGGGGATGCAGTGATGGTTGGGGTACCCAGTGTTGTCTGAGGTACCGGGTGATGGCCAGTGGTACCCAGTGATGGCCAGGGTATCTAGTGATGCCTGATAGCAGCCAGTGACGTCTGGTGATAGCTGGTGGTACTTGGGGTTCGTCTGGTGGGGCAGAGGAAGAGGAGGAGGAGGGAGAGGAGGCGCAGGAGAGCCCCGAGCCAGGTAAGCCGGGTGATGGGCACCGAACGCTCTATCCATGGTCCCCGTGTCCCGGCCCAGCGGGAGGTGTCCCAGGGCCGTGTCCCCCTCCCCGCAGTCCCCAGGCTGGCCAGGAGGTGGCAGGGCCACCCCAGCAACGGGGCTGTCCCCAGCCCCGCGGTGCCCCGTGTCCCCCAGGGAAGTCTCTGGGGGTGCCCATCTTTTGGGGGGCGCCTTACCCATGGGACCAAACCTGACCCCAGTATCGCAGGTGTGGCCTGACCAGTGCTGGCTCTATGGGGCAGTGACATCTTTGTCTCTGCTGGTGACGGCGTTGCTGAAGTCCTCAGCATCCTGTTGGCTTTCTTTGCCACAGCTTCTATTCAGCTTGTGACCCCCAGGACCCCCAGGGCCCTTTGCACAGAGCTGGTGCCAGCCTGTGCGGTGCTCTTGGGCTGCGTCTTCCCAGGTGCAAGACCTGACACTTGTCCTTGTTGAACTCATAGACTCATGGAATGGTTTCTGTTGGAAGGGGCCTTAAAGCTCATCCAGTTCCAACCCCCTGCCACATGGCAGGGACCCCTTCCACTGGAGCAGTTGCTCCAAGCCCCTGTGTCCAACCTGGCCTTGAACACTGTCAGGGATGGGGCACAGCTTCTCCATTCAACCCATTCCAGTGTTCCACCACCCTCACAGGGAAGAACTCCTTCCTAGGATCCCATCTTCATCTCCCCCCTGGCAGGTTAAAGCCATTCCCCTTGGCCTGTCCCTACAGGCCCTTGGCCAAAGCCCCTCTCCACGTTTCCTGGAGCCCCTTTGGGCACTGGAGCTGCTCTAAGGTCTCCCCTTAAGGAGCCTCCTCTCCAGGCTGAGCCCCTCAGCCCATCGCCCCCATCACACCCCTCTCCATCCCTCCCATCCCACCCCTTCCCAACCATCCCTTTGCCTTCCCTCTCCCGCTCCCCGAAGCCGGGAGCCGTGCGGGATGCGAACCCCACCGCGTCCCTTCTCCTTTAACTGCCGGGCGGGGCTCCCGCATGACGCGGGGTGGGGGGGGCGGGCGCAGCTCCCGGGGCCGGGCACGGGGCGCTGAGCGGGGCCTCGCCGGCACCCCGGGGCGCTCCGCACCGGAGCCCCCCCAGCCCCGGTCCCTCCCGCACCATGCCCGAGCAGCTCAGCGTGGCCGAGTTCCTGGCGGTGACCGGCGAGGACCTGAGCTCCCCGACCGCGGCCGCCTTCGCCCCCAAGATGCACAAGTGCCGGGGGGCGGTGGGGGCTCTGGAAGAGGTGAGTGGGGCTATGGGGGGATCCCCGCCTCAGCGCACACACACACACACACAGCAGCACCGGTCCCGCACCCGCGGGGCTCCTTCATTCCTTGGGCTTGGGTTTATCGGGGTCCCTTCAGCCCGAGACCCCCCCTGTTTGGCTGGTGGGCACCCTAAAATGTGTGTTTGGGGCACCCTAAAGTGGATGTTTGGGGCACCCTAAAGTGGGTGTTTTGGGCACCCTAAAGTGGATGTTTGGGGCACCCTAAAGTGGGTGGTTTGGGCACCCTAAAGTGGATGTTTGGGGCACCCTAAAGTGGGTGGTTTGGGCACCCTAAAGTGGATGTTTGGGGCACCCTGAAGTGGGTGATTTGGGCAGCCTAAGGTAAGTGGGACCCTCGGGCCGGTTGCATCCCCTGAGCAGCCCCAGTGGGTGCTTTTCTGAGTCCAAGGGCTGCAGAAATGGGTAAAACTCTTCTTTCAACCTCCTGTAAAGGGTTAATTTCCAGCTCCGGGTCCCCCTCTGTTCCCCAGAGCATCCCTCCACCCGGTTCAGGGCATCCCCTCCCGTGGCCAGGGCTTCCCCCTGGGGCTGGGCAGAGCATCAGCCCCATGGCTCCCATCTGCTATGGAGGTCCTGGAGCCAGCCCTGATGTGCTTCTGTGTCCATGCGGTCCCCCCCATGCTGTTAAAGCCATTTTCAATCCCCCTCCCCCCATAAAGCCCAGCCGCATTTGTGGGCAGGGAGGAGGTGGTGGGGGTGCCTTCGTCCCCCCTCTCCCGCCTGGAATAAAGGCAGTTTCCAGCTGGTCCCATGGCTTTTGCCAACTCCTCTTAGCACAGGAATGGCTTTGAAGGAGAGCCAGGCTGGTGGGGATTGTGGGCCCCAGGTGCCGGGATCCCCCGGGGGCTGTGGGATGAGCATCCCAAGGCCTGGAAGAGTGGGGATGCACCATGGAGCATCCTGGTCCCTGTCAGCATGTGTTGGATCTTTCTCTCAGCCAGGAATGGGGAAGGCAGCTCCAGCCAGGAGGAAGCAGCAGGGATTTCATTTAACTGCTCCGGAGGTGAAGGGGGATCCTCTGGAGGGATGGGGGCAGGAGCAGAGGCATCCCCCTGGAATAGCAGGGATCTCTGTGGAGTTTGCTCAGTAGAGCTCCAGTAAGCATGGCTGAGAGCTGGGAGTTGTGAGTGTGCCATGGGGGGGCTATGGGAGTGAGTCCCCCCTCCCACTGGCGGTTGTGGGAACTCCTGTGGGGCCCAAAGCTCTGCCAGGCCTTTGGTGTCCTGATGCTCCAGCATGAGGGGAAGTGGGAAATTCAGGCAAAGGAATCCCGGCCCCACGCCATCCTCTGCTGCATCCTGCTCCCAGCCCCATAGAGCAGTCACCCTGCTCCCTGGCATCCACAGTGGCTCCTTCACTGAGCAGCACCAGCCGGTGGGGGGGGGGGGGGGGGAGGCAGAAGAATGGCCCCATTGAGCATCCCTGTGGGGCTGTGGTGCAAGTGTGGTGCAATCCCTTCCTCCGTCCCCGCTGGGAGTCCCTCATGCTTCCATCCGGCTGTGCCAATGTCCTCAGCATGTTCCCCAGACCAGGAGCCCTCAGCCCTGGCTGGGTGTGGGAGTGATGGGTGCTGTGGGAGTGTTGTCCTGGTGCTGCTGAAGCCCATGTCCACAGCATCCATCTCCACATCAGGGACACCAGCAATGCCCAGGGCAGTGCAGTGATTTCCTCTGCATTTCCCACCCCGGTGCCGGGCTCTGCCTGCCCTATCCCCACTGCTTGACTCATGGACCCCTTTCCCAAAAGCTGCTATGTCCTTCCCCAGAGCATCCTTAATCCCTGCTCTGCGTTGGCCCCATTCAGTCTTGTGCTACAGTGTCCTGGACACTTGGAGCAGCTTCTTCCCGCCACTTGCGCAGTGATGCATCCAGAGCTGCCTCAGTTTCCCCTTCCTGAGGCTACGCCAGGTTTCCAAACCTAGCCTTGGCTTCCCTCCCAAGTCATGGGATGCTCCAGAGAGCCTGGCCTGCCTGGATTTGGGAGGCTTTGGGGCACTCCAGTATCCTCCCTATTGCAGATGCATTGCATTACAGATGATCCTGCCGCAGCTCCAGTCGCCTCCCAGCCGGCTCATCCCAGCCAAAGCTCCTCTTGCAGCATCCCATCCAACCAGGAGGGCCTTGGAGAGTGGCTCCGGGGCCAGGCTGACCCTGCTGTCAGGAAATCAGCCTTGACATCAGCCCCAAACCCTTCAGCCTTGAGAGCAGGAGTGAGAGAAGCCTCTTTATTGCAGCTCCTCCGTGTTTTCATCCCTGCCCTTCTTCATGTTCACGCCCTCTAAATATTTCCAGCCTGTTATCATGCCTCTGATACCTGCAGCCAAGACACCCTTAACCCTTTCCTATGGCTGGCGCCGGCGTTCCTTAACCCTTGCTGGATGCTCCGCAGGCAGCAACAGTGGCCGGGTTGGCATTGGATTGTCATTGGGTTGCCATTGGGGTTCAATTTGCCCTTGTGCTTGGTGGAGGCAGAGGGGTAGGGAGGGATGGAGTGAGCATGAGCGGTGTGGAAACCCCCCAAGTTGTGGGGTTTATGTGCTTTAGGTCCCTGTTGGGCACCAGTAGGTTCTGGGTTTGGCTCTCCCATGGACCTCTGTGGGGAGCTGGACACCTCCCAGTGCTCTCACTGGCCACAGGGACACATGGCCACAGGCTGGTTTAGTCATGCTATGCGCTGCTTCACCCCTTCCTTGGTTGGAACAGCCCCTGTGAGAGCCAGGGAGGCATTTCCCATGGATAGTGGGATCCAAAGGGGTGCTGGGCATGCTGGCCAAGCCTCTCACCCCTCACATCTTGCTCCAGCCCACCTCTCTGGGGGCAGCCAGAGCCATGGGCATCCCGGGTGTTCCTGGGATGCCTCCGGCTCCTCTTGCAGCACCAGGAGCTTGGCTGTTGCCCCACACATCTGCATGGCAGAGCAGGAGCAGTGGGGCCGAGCGCTGGCTGTGCTTGGCAGGGCTCCTGAGCTCCGCTTGTTTTCCTTCTCCGCAGAGCCTGGATGGGGACCAAGCCGTGCTCCAGAGGATCAGGAAATATGTGAAAGCCATTCACATCTCCGGGCTCAGTGAGTTGTGCTTCGGGAGGGGATGGGCATCCCTGGACTTCTTCTGGGCTCTGTGATGGGTCCCGTCCTGCATCCAACACTGTATCATGGGGTGATGCAGCGGGGTGGCCATAGGTGGGATGAGGGTGCTTGTAACCTCTCAAGTGTCGTGACGGTGCCAAAAACTGTCTCAAAAAGATGTAAAAACGGGAAATGGAGCACTCAAAGGGAGGTTGTTTAGGGCAGAGCACTGCTGTCGTGCTGTGGAGGGATGGCGAGATGGGTGCTGGTGGGACGTGGCTCGGTGATGCTCTCTGTGTGATGCCACAGGGTCACCGTGTTCCTCTCTGGTGTCTCCCCAGTGCAGCCCACGTGGAGAATGAGGAGCAGTACAGCGAGGCCCTGGAGAGCTTCGGGAACAACCACCTCTCCCAGAACAACCACGAGCTCTCCACCGGCTTCCTCAACCTGGCCGTGTTCACCCGCGAGGTCACCGCGCTCTTCAAGAACCTGGTGAGCTGCCCGCGTCCTCCCGCTGCGCGCAGGGTGTTCTCTGCATCCCGCTATTGCCAACAAATCCATCTGGATTTGGGAACGTGACCCCAGGCCTCCCAGTTCAGCTGCCCTCCACCCAGCAATCCCCATCCCGGCCTCGGGAGCACATTCCTGCTTCCAGCCCATCCAATGCGCCTCTTGCTGCCTTGACAGCTCATTCCCAGCTCCGCTGGGATTCACTGGACAGTTGGAGTTGCTCTTTTCTCTCTTCCCCCCCCCCTTTCTTCCTGGTTTTTCCCCCTCACATCAATTGCATCTCTTGATCTCGCTTGCCAAGAAGTAAATCAAAGCCAGGCTGAGCTTGCAGAGCTGAGCCGGCAGCGCATTCCCCACCTCAGGAATGGCTCTGCTGGAGAAGTCGGTTCTGGGTCTATGCAAAGCCCTGGGGGGTGTTTCCATGTCCTGGTCCCCTCTCTGGTCTCTTTCATGCCCCCTTTCCAATGGGTGGTTTTGGCTCTGCAGAAGGAGTTTTAGGTCTGCTGCCCTTCCCCTTCAGATCCTTGCATCTTCTCCCTGTTACCCATTCCGGGCCTCCCCCCTCCTCCCCTTCCCCATCCCAGGCTATCCCAGCCTGGCTGGATCCCTGTGCTCCATGGGGATCTGTGGGATCCATCCTGACGGAGGAGCCAGACCAGTTCCCGGCCCCCCACCGCTGCTGCTGTTCCCCCCCCGCAGCAGGGTTATGTGTCTGGATCCACAAGCCAGGTTTTCCCCCCTGGAGCTGTCAGAAGTGGCTGCATTGCTGTCCCCAAACCCCCGGAAAGGGGGATGCTTCCTTCCCATGGGGGGGGCCATGGAGGGGCTCGTGGCCCCAGTGGGTGCCGCGCTGTGAGGAAGGGGCCGGGGCCGGGGTGTGGATGGAAGGGAAGAGCTTTGCTTTTGGCAGCCGTGGCGCTGATGTGGTTTGTGGGAAGGGCCCCAAGTCAGACATCTTGCAGCCAGCTCCAGCAAGCCCCAGCCTGCCCGGTGCCTGCATCCCGGCTCCAGCCCTGCTTCCAGCCTCTTTAACCCTTTGCAGGGCAGCCATGGAGGTCCCAGCACCGGGAGGCGTGCGGGGCTCCGGCTCCTCTGCCTGCCCTGAGGTGGGGACCCTATGGGGTGACCCCGTCTCTACTCCTCACAGGTACAGAACCTGAATAACATCGTCTCCTTCCCCCTGGACAGTCTGCTGAAGGGGCAGCTGAAGGACGGGCGCCTGGTGAGTCCCCTCCAGTGCTGTCCCCATATTGCAGCGAGAGCCCTGCTACAGGCTTGGGTCACATCCCTGGCCAGAAGGGACCTGTACCCAGGGAATAGTGGAATGAGGTTGGGAATGACAAGAGCAAGGGGTGGGGACAAGGAGCAGGGCAGGGTGCAGTGATGGAGAGCAAAGCCTTTGGCTGCTTCGGTGCCACCAGCTTTCACCTTCCCTGATGCCTGCCATCCCCTCTTCCCTTTTCCCACAGGACTCCAAGAAGCAGATTGAAAAAGCCTGGAAGGATTATGAGACCAAAGTGTAAGGAACCCACTGCCTCAGGCACAGTCCTCCTAATCCTGCTCTGCACAAAGGTGTTTTGTCCTGGGGGCCGCTCTGCTTGGTGCCTGTTTGCCATCAGGACGGCTCTGATCCAGCCTTTCCCAACTTAGAGGGGCTGCAGATGTTTGTCCTGATCCGTTCCCATCGCAGCCACACCCCTTGAGATGGCCCTGACCTGCTCTGTGCTGTCCACAGGGGGAAGATGGAGAAGGAGAAGGAACGAGCCCGCTTGGCCGGGGTCATCCAGCCGGAGCTGTCCGCAGCCGAGGTGGCCGAGGACATGCAGAAGGAGCGGCGGCTCTTCCAGCTCCACATGTGCGAGGTAGGGGCAGTGCCAGGATGGGGACATCAGAGCCTCATTGTGTTCCCACCACTAAAGCAGCCCCGTAGGGTGCAGTGTGGGATCCTCTGCTGTTCCCGTCCCATCCCTGCATGGTCCCAGGGTCCCCATTCTCAAGTTGAGGTCCCTGGGATGTGACTGTGAATGGTACCCACAGGTTCCGCTGCAGCAGGGTACCCGGGGTTCCACCTGCATCCTCCCACAGGCTGGCATTTAGGGCAAAAAGTGAGCTTTTTGGGTCACACCCAGAGATTGGCTTTGTGGTTTGACCTTATTCTCAAAACCGCTTCAAGAAGCTCTTGGGCTTGGGTTAGGGGGGCTCATGAGTGGCCCCACATCCCCCATGATACCGGGAGTCCATTCGCAGCTGAGATAGGAATAGGTGAAGGCTGGAGACCTAATGTCAGCCCCACCAGCAAAGAGGGACCCCAGCAACCTCATAAGCACCTTGAGAGTAGGGGACAAGTCCCCAGTGGCTTGTCCCAAGGGGCCTGCCACATCCCTGAGGACCAGGCAGCAGCATCAGAGCCTGCGGCCCCGTGTCCCTCATCCTGGCTAAAGGGTGCAGGGAGGATGCTGCACCCACCGCAGCAGGACCAGGGAGCTGGGACCCAGCCAGATGAGTCACTGCCTTGAATAGCACCACTGTGAAACACACAACAGTGCTTGGGAACAACGGGAGCTGCATCCCGGCTGGGGAGGGACCGCTGCCGGCAACGCTGGCACGGGTGTGTGTGTGTGCCAGGGTGCACGGGAGCTGCTGCTTGCCTGGCAATGGTGGGGTATGATGCCATTCCCATCATGGGAATGGTTGCATCTCCTCATTGTGGGCCATCTTCCGCCCCCAGGGCATGGGGATGGATGTATGTAGTTGGATCCAGATCCAGACAGCGCTGGGAGCATCGCTTTGTGGGGCTCAGCCAGCTGAAAGCCCCATGGTTGGCTTTGCATCTCCAGCTTG
Organism: Myiopsitta monachus; assembly: GCA_017639245.1. Lineage (NCBI taxonomy): Eukaryota > Metazoa > Chordata > Aves > Psittaciformes > Psittacidae > Myiopsitta > Myiopsitta monachus. The sequence goes on along the minus strand of CM029917.1, from coordinate 1,331,210 downwards.
TGTGGAGCCATTCAACTGCCCTTTCAGACTGGGGTACCAGGAGGCTCCATCCCCACGGCTTTATCCTACTGTAGTGCTTCCCCACCATGGAAGGCCCCTGGAGCTGCCTTCCCCTCCCCTTGCTTCCCACTGGAAAGCATCTGATCCAGCAGCTGTGCCGGCTGGATTGGAGCTCCAAGGGGAAAAATCTCTTCCCCTCCCTTACTTTGCTGTGGGGGAGCAAGGCTCTGGGTCTTTCCTGCCTGCAGCTGATGGATGGGTTGGATGCATGAAGCTGAAATTCCCCATCCCATGGGACAGCTCCGTGTGGATCACAGAGCTCCAGGGTTGATGTGCTGCAGGTGCTGGGTTTGTTTGGAGCCAAGGGGTCATGTCTTCAAAACCAGTTCATTTTCCCTTCATGAGCTGCCTCGGCTCTGGGTTATTTATTAACTCCAGAAGCACGGAATGATGGGACAGGAATGCTTGGCTGGGAGCCCCGGGTGCCTGCCTTTGGTCCTTGAACTGCTCAGGGCTTGGAGGACTTCCAGAGCCAGGTTTTATTGAGGGTGGTCCCCAGCCAGTGTCTTAACGCTCCTCCCTGCACCGGGAAGGGGGAGGCAGGGGCCGGGGTGAGCATCCTCTTTCCTTTGGGATGCTTCCAGTCTTGTCTCCATCACCTCACCGAGCGTCCCCTCCTCCTGCAGTACCTGCTGAAAGCCAGCGAGTCCCAGATGAAGCAGGGACCAGATTTCCTGCAGAGCCTCATCAAGTTTTTCCATGCTCAACACAAGTAGGTGCTGCTCTGGGACCTTCTCCCATCCCAGCTCCATCAAGCCATTGGTGAAGAGCCCATCGCTCTCCACTTGTGCCCAGTGATGGGGAGTTGACACATGCTTTGTTGGCTTGAGGAGCTGTAAACATGGCCATGGGAAATGCGGGAAAGGGGTTGGCTCGGGTTATAGCTGTTGATTTGGTTTCTGGATGGATTTCCAGGGATGAGTTCAGCTGAGTGGCTCCGCCTGTTAGCCAGGGGCATAATAGTGAGGGTGTTTGGAATGAGGATTAACATCCGCTTGTCTTTTCCCGTTGCTCCATGAGGCTGGAATAGCAGCGTGTGGGTGCCATGTCATCACCTCCTACTCTCGAGTGGGGAAACTGAGGCAAAGAAAGGGGCAGTCCCATTGGCCAAGTGTGGGGCTGTGACCCAGAGACTGCATTGCACCAGAGGCCAATCCTGCATGCCAAACACCCCAAATACGTGGGGTATCCAGACCCCGTGGGCTGAGATTGGGGTCCCAGTAGGGATAAAGCTTCCTTGGGGGGTGTGTGTGTTGCTATGGTCTCGGGCCACACTGTCTCTCAAAGATCCTCTTTCTTCCCCTCCGTCCTCCCCATCTGCATCTCAATCCCATGGGACAAATGCCCAGTTTCTTCCAAGACGGCTGGAAAGCTGCCCAGAACCTCTACCCCTTCATTGAGAAGCTCGCTGTGTCCCTCCATGCGGTACGTCTCCACATGTCCCCCCCAGGCGGCTGAGGCCGCCCGCACTCAGTGCAGCAGTGAGGGCAGTGGCTGAGGCCGCCCGCACTCAGTGCAGGAGTGAGCATCAGCCTCCTCCCTTCCCAGCTCCACCAAGCACAGGAGGAGGAGGTGAAGCAGCTCACGCAGACCCGCGATTCCCTCCGCAGCATCCTGCAGCTGGACAGCAAGGAGGTGAGATCCCGGGATGGGCAGCAGGGAGCCGGGATGGTGCTGGGTGGATGGGAAGCAGCAAGGGAAGGAGAGGACCAATGGGGACATTTGAGGGAGCAGCAGGGCAGGAAATGTGGGAGATGCTCCAAGGCTGGGAGGGGATGGGGACCACTGCATCTGCATAATGATGAGGTGGCAGGAGCCGCCTCTGCACTCCTCACTTTGCTTTTAAAATGCCTTTTCCCAGGAAAACCTGAGCAGGAAGAACTCCGGCAGTGGCTACAGCATCCACCAGCACCAAGGGAACAAGCAGTATGGGACGGAGAAGTCGGGATTTCTGTACAAGAAGAGTGATGGGTGAGGATGGTGCCCAGAGAGCTTCTGGCTCTATCCTGGTGTTGCTGTGGGTTGGGAGAGCTCCATGCTCGTGAGAGGCCTCCTGAGGTAGAACTGTGAGGTTTTTGGTTGCTGTTAGATGGGTCTTCAGGTGCAATTGTTCCCATGTGGCCTTAAGCATCCATCAATGCTTGGAGAATGGGCTGTTTGCCCGGGCTGGGGAGAACCCAGGGGTTGGAAGGGAGGAGGTTTGGAGGTGGTGCAGGGAACCTTCCCCTGCCAATGGTTTTGTGTCGTCAGCCCATTTCTTATCTGAAGACCCCCAGGAGGCTCTAGTGCTTCTGTGATGCTCTCCTAGGTAGCTGGTGCTGTGGGTTCGGTGTCCTTGGCTATGGGTCTCCAGTCCAATAGCACAGCCCCATGTCCAGAAAGCCACTGGGTTCCTCATGAGAGCTTCCATAGGTGGCCTGGGAGGCAGATGGATGTGGGTGATCAGGGCCATGGAATGCATCCTCACTCCTCTTCCTCCTCCTCAGGATCCGCAAAGTGTGGCAGAAGAGGAAGTGTGGGGTGAAGTATGGCTGTCTGACCATCTCCCACAGCACGGTGAGGGGCCACTGGGGGGGCTGCAGCCCTGACCCTCACTGCTCCAAGCCCTGTTCTCATACAAAGGGTTGGGGAGGGTCTGACCCTCCTAATCCCAAGAGCATCCCTCGCAGCTGCCATGGGAAGGATGCGCTCCACACTGCACATCCCAGCCCTTCCCAATCCCTTCCTAACCTGCCTTCACACCCCACAGATCAACCGTCCCCCCGTCAAGCTGAACCTCCTGACCTGCCAAGTGCGGCCTCACGCCGAGGAGAAGAAATGCTTTGACCTGGTGACACGTGAGTGTTTGTCCCACGTGCCGATGGGAATTGCCCATGGGAGGTCCCTGGGTTTTCCCAGCACTGACTCGTCCTCTGCCACCCTTTGTCCTTTTCATCTGGTTCTGGGCATCTCCCCAGAAGGCCCAACTTCTTCAAGGAGATGGAGCAAGCTCAAGGCAAAAAGAGGTTGCAGGAGGGCTTAGGTGATGGAAGAGTGATGTGGAATGAATCACAGCATCCCACTCTGGTTTGGGTTGGAAAGGACGTTAAAGCTCATCCAGCTCCAGCCCACTGCCATGGGCAGGGACACCTTTCACTAGAGCAGGTTGTTCCAAGCCCTGTCCAGTGTCGGTGCCAGTGTCCCACCACCCTCACAGGGAAGAATTTTCTTATGTCCAACCTAAATCTCCCCTCCTTAAGTTTGATTTAGTTTTATATTAAAGCAGCCCCTTCCTGCTGTCCTGGGCACCCCAAATCCCTCTCCTCACCTTCTTCCCCTGTTCCCACCCCTGCAGACAACAGGACATACCACTTCCAAGCGGAGGATGAGCAGGAGTGCATTGTGTAAGTGCCACAGCGCATCCCCGCTCCTTACAACGACTGATCCCACTCTTCCTTCCCCATCCCCATCCTTATGGCTCCCTCCTGCCCAGGTGGGTCTCGGTGCTGCAGAACAGCAAGGATGAAGCCTTGAGCAATGCCTTCAAGGGGGACCCCAGCAGCGGTGGGGCAGCAGCAGGGCGGTGGGGCGGATGGTGGCCTGCAGGAGCTCACCAAGGTGGTCATCAGCGAGGTGAAGAACATGCCTGGAAACAAGCAGTGTTGTGACTGCGGGGCCCCGGGTAGGTTGGGGCTTGGGGTGTCCCCCCATCTCCCTGGCTGTGGGTTGGTTTGCAGCATGCCATGGGGCTGGATGGTGATGCTGAGTCCCTCAACACCACAGACCCTACATGGCTCTCCACCAACCTGGGCATCCTGACGTGCATCGAGTGCTCCGGCATCCATCGGGAGCTGGGCGTGCATTACTCCCGCATCCAGTCTCTCACCCTGGACGTCCTCAGCACCTCCGAGCTGCTGGTAAGCTGCACCCTGAGCCACTGGGAATCAGAGCCATAAGATGGGTTTGGGCTGGAAAGGACCTCAAGATGATCTAGTGTCAGCCCACTGCCATCACCCTCTGTGGCTCCCAGACCTACTGGGATGCAGAGTTTATCCCTGCTCCCCCATCCCATCTGTGCCCAGTTTGCTCCAGTGCTCCTAAACTTCGCCTCAGTTTCCCCAGCAGCGGTTTCCAGCCCCACTGTCGTGCTTTTGGCAAGGGGGGGGTGTCTCTGCTTGCTAAGGGGGGGATGCTGTCAGCCCCTTGGGTAGACTTCCCCTGCTGTGGAAGAGCATCATCCCTGGGGGAGATGCTGCTCTGGGAAGGTCCTGTGTGGATGCAGTGGGTTCCTTCCCTCTGTCTCCAGGATGGAGATGGAGATCTGCCTGAGGCAGCTGAGTGTGGCTCATCTCCCCCATCCCTGTGTGCCCACAGCTGGCTGTGAACATCGGGAATACCCGCTTCAATGAGATCATGGAGGCCACGCTGCCCAGCCAGGACTGCCCCAAGCCTTCAGCCAGCAGCGATATGTGAGTTGGTCACTGGCCAGGAGGCTCGGGGTGTGCTGGGAGGAGGAGGAGGAGGAGGAGGAAGAGGAGTGCATGGTGCTCAGTCCTCATCCCCACGCTGCTGCCCATTTGCTCTCAGACAGCTTGGGATGGGAGAAGGGGGAGACCATAGTGTCATCACTGGGTTTTGGTGGGGATCCGCACCATGCTTGGACCATGAGGGCTCGGGAGGAGGCAGGAGCTCAGCGGAGCCAATGAGAAGGGTCTCTCCGTGTGTCCATCCACGCCAACTCCACAGCACTGTTCCCATAGGGCTGCCCGCAAGGAATACATCGTGGCCAAGTACATGGAGCGCCGCTACGTGCACAAGAGTGGGCACGAGGACCCCCATCGCCTCTGGGAAGCCATCCGTGGCCGGGACCTCCTGGCCCTGCTCCAGGCCTTTGCCGAGGGGCAGGATCTGGCCAAGCCCCTGGTCAGCCCTGAGGGCCAGGTGAGTGCTCTGCTCCCCCTGCCTGGCAGCAGACATGGGGCTGCCCCCTTTGGGTGCCCGTGCTCTGGGTTTGCCTTTGGTTGCAGGGGTGGCCTTGGGAAGATGAGCATCCTTGGGTCCAGCTCTCCTCCATCTCGGAGGAGATGAGCATCCTTGGGTCCAGCTCTCCTCCATCTCAGGGGAGATGAGCATCCTTGGGTCCAGCTCTCCTCCATCTCAGGGGAGATGAGCGTCCTTGGGTCCAGCTCTCCTCCATCTCGGAGGAGATGAGCATCCTTGGGTCCAGCTCTCCTCCATCTCGGGGGAGATGAGCATCCTTGGGTCCAGCTCTCCTCCATCTCAGGGGAGATGAGCATCCTTGGGTCCAGCTCTCCTCCATCTCGGAGGAGATGAGCATCCTTGGGTCCAGCTCTCCTCCATCTCGGGGGAGATGAGCATCCTTGGGTCCAGCTCTCCTCCATCTCAGGGGAGATGAGCGTCCTTGGGTCCAGCTCTCCTCCATCTCAGGGGAGATGAGCGTCCTTGGGTCCAGCTCTCCTCCATCTCAGGGGAGATGAGCGTCCTTGGGTCCAGCTCTCCTCCATCTCAGGGGAGATGAGCATCCTTGGGTCCAGCTCTCCTCCATCTCGGGGGAGATGAGCATCCTTGGGTCCAGCTCTCCTCCATCTCAGGGGAGATGAGCGTCCTTGGGTCCAGCTCTCCTCCATCTCATGGGAAATGAACATCCTCAGGTTCATCCCTCCCCTCCATCTCTTGGCAGGACCTGGGCGAGCTGGCACTGCACATGGCCGTGCGCCACGCTGACAGATCATCTCTTCCTCTGGTGGACTTCATCATCCAGAACGGGTATGTCCCCTGCCCGCTTCCCATGCAGGACCACAGGGGCTGATGCTTGCGTGCCCTCGAGCCTTGAGTTCCTTGCAGGGGGACGCTGGACCGGGTGACACAGGACGGGAACACGGCTCTGCACTACAGCGCGCTTTACAACCAGCCCAACTGCCTCAAGCTGCTCCTCAAGGGCAAAGCCACCTTCACCGCGGGTATGGGGCTGGGATGGGGAGGGGGGCGTTGGGGTTCACCAGTGACTGGGACCCATCCCCTTTTGTCCCTCGGGCAGTAAATGCAGCGGGCGAGACTGCGCTGGATGTGGCGAGGAGGCTGAAGCACACCGAGTGTGAGGAGCTGGTAGGTGGGAGGATGAGGAGGGAGAGGCTCAGGCTCCAGCAGAGGGGGCTGAAGCAGCAGCGTGGTGGCAGGGGGCTGCTGGGACCTGCCCCCCCCCCCCCTCCTGATGCCCTCCTGCCCTTCCCTATCCGGCAGCTGGAGCAAGCACAAGCAGGGAAGCTCTCGCTGCAGATCCACGTGGATTACGACTGGGAGCCCGCCCAGGAGTTCCCCTATGACAGCGAGGATGAGCTGGAGGAGAAGGTACCCACGTGGGGCTATGGGGGGGACGAGGCACCCCGCATCCCCAGCAAGGGCTCTGGGGGTGCAGACCCCGGTGTGGATCAGCCCTAGAGCCGAGTGCCTGTCCCCAGGTCAGCCCCCTGCAGCGCTCCTTCAAGGGCAGCTCCCCGCCGGCCGCCGGCCCCCAGTCCCGCTGGAGCTGCACGGGGATGGACATCACCAACAGGACCTACGAGAGCATCCTGGTGCCCTCGCGCCCCGCGCCCCGCCGGGCCCACAGCGAGGAGATCCCCCCCCCGCTGCCCCTCAAAAACCCCACGCGGGGCAGCGCCCGCCCCAAACCCAGCCCCACTGGTGAGTGGGGGGTCCCACGTGGAGTGTCCGTCACCCAGACACCCAACGGGTTACTGTCCCCCCCTCCCATCTGTGTTGTCCTATAGAGCGCCTCGAGCTGCCCTGGCAGGCGTCGGAGCCACACTTCTCCAGCAGTGGGGGTGCCCTGGATGGCACCACGGGCCCCGCCGGCACCCGCAGCCCCACTGAGAGCCAGAGGGCAGCGTATTGGGAGACCCGCTCAGAGACAGAGACCAGCACCCGGCGGGGGCCAGAGCTGAGCCCCACAGCCCCTGACATCCCCCCTGTCAAGTTTGGGTATGGACATTCCCCTGTATCCCAGTGTTGGGGTTCGGGGGGGCTCATTGCATGGGTTGGCTTCATCCTGTGCCAGGCACCCTCCCGTGGGCATGGGGGACATGGAGCAAAGGGGACCTGGAGTCCCCAGGGGAATTGATGCTCTGGGATGCAGGAGGGGACAAGGGAATTGATGCTCTGGGATGCAGGAGGGGACAAGGGAATTGATGCTCTGGGATGCAGGAGGGGACAAGGGAATCGATGCTCTGGGGTGCAGGAGGGCACTAGATTCTGGGTTGTCCCTAGGAAAGGTGATGCGGGATATTAGGGGTGACACCAAAAGCCCCTGTGAGTTATCAGTCTTCCTTTTGGGAAGTTGTGGTGGGAATGGGCTTGTTGGAGGGAGGATGGGGCCCATCCCCATCAGCAGCCAGGGGTCTGTGGGGTGGGATCCGGGTCCCATGAGGGGGCTCTGGCCCCACTGAGGCCCCGCAGGAAGGGGGTGGCGCACCAGAGAGGGGGTGACACCGTCCCCGCTGTCCCCAGCAGCTCCGAGAGCACCCGCTCCTACCGGCGCATCAGTGGCGTGGGGGGCAAGGCCGTGTCCCCACAGAGCCCTGCTGAGGACCCCAACGGGAGCAAGGTGCCCCCTGTGCCCATGCCCAGGAGGTTCGCTCCGGTAGGTGCCAATGCTTGGGGGGGGCAATGTCTTAGAGGGGCTGTGATGGTGGTTGGGGGGGGGTCGCCCTCTGCATGCCCAGACTTCCCTTTATCCTTTCCTTTATCCTTCCCTTTTCCCTTCCCATTCCTCTTCCCTTTCCCCTTCTCCTTCCCCTTCCCATTCCCCTTATCCCGGGGTGGAAGATGGACGCGTCGGGGTATCACATCCTTGCACCCCCATTGGGAGGTGTCTTTGGGGGGTGTGCATGACCCCTTCTCCCCCCCTTTGCAGGCGAAGGGGCGGCAGAAGCGGGTGAAGGCGGTGGCTGACTGCAGGGGGGACAAGGCTCGGGAGCTGACCTTCTCCAAGGGCGAGGTGATCGTGGTGACGCGGGAGGAGGACGAGCAGAGCTGGGTGAGGGACACCAGGGATGCTGGGGCCCGATCCTGGTCCTTTCCCCCCCCAGCTGGAGGAGGCTGAGTGTTCACGGGGGTGCGGATGGGTGATGGCCCCATCTGTGATGGAGGAGGTACAGGAGGGCGCTCACTGATGGGTCACCGCAGCTTTGCCTCTCTAAATCCCTCTGGGAATGGGGTATCGGCCCCAGAGCTTCTCCCCTTGCCCATGATCCTATCATGGAATGGGGTTGGGTTGGGAGGGGCCTTAAAGCTCAACCTCCCCTCTGGCAGGTTAAAGCCTTTCCCCCTTATCCTATCCCTTGTCCAAAGCCCCTCTCCAGGTTTCCTGTAGGCCCTTCGGGCACTGGAGCTGCGCTGAGGTCTCCCCTTAAGGAGCCTTCTCCAGGTTTGGTGCTCAGCCCTATCTCAGAGTTGGGGCTCCCATGGCCTGACCCCCCCCTCTCTGCACCCCCAGGTTGGCTTCATCGAGGGCGATGGATCCCGCACTGGAGTGTTCCCAGCCAGCTTCGTGCACCTCCTGCAGGACTGATGGGTGCCCACAGCCCCTTCACCCTCCTGAGGCAGCTCCCGCTGTCCTCAGCAGAGCCGGGACCCAGCCGGTCCCCTTCCATTGGGAATACCGTCCATGGATGGCAGCTGTCGGGAGCTTAAGGGCTGCTGCCTGCCCTGTGGGTAGGGCAGAGACCAGGCACGCTCGCTGCACTGATGGGCTGAGATGGTCCCTTGGTGTCCCGCTGTTCATCCCTGGGGCTTTCTGCTCTCCTGTCCGCATGGATTTGGGGACGGAGGAGCTGCAGTGGGTGCCCTTCACCCTTCTCTGCTGGGGAGCCATGGACCCCCCTTCCCAGCTTGGGGGCTTTTGGGGGTGGGGAGAACAGGGCTGGGGAGCAGCTGTGTCCCCCCCATCCTTCTTCTCTACCCCAATTGTGAAGCCTTTGGGATGAGCAGGGAATAGCAAAGGGCTTTTATTGGCCTCTCCTTGGGGGGCTGGTGGGCTCTGAGGATGCAGCACAATGCCATTCCTTGCTCTGGGGGGGGTCAGTGGCACCATAGAGCTCCTGCCCCGTATCCTGTGCCTGGGGTGGGTGCTGGATCACCGCCTCAGCCCTGGGGGGGGCTTTTCAAGGGGACCTTACAGCTGTTTTGGGACCACTGTCCCCCCGTGCTGGCGCCCTTTGTGAGCCACCTAACACCATTCCCCCCCCCCCCTTCCCATTTTGGGGTCAAATGCATCATCTCAAACAGTTTTGTTCATGTTTTCTGTCTCCGGTTTCTAATAAAACCATGGGTTTTGTAAGGGCCTGGCTGCACGTTGAGGGGCACAGCCCCCGCCATGGGGCGGGCAGCCCCCCCCGCCCGATGCTGATGCCATCTCCCAGATGGGTACCAGAGTCTCTGTGACCTCCCAGCGCCCATCAGTGATGGGAGCCTGGGGTTTGAGGTGCTGAGCTTTGTGTGGGGATGGGTGCAGCAGGGTGGGGTTTGGGCACTCATGGGTGTCCTCCCTGCATGGGAGCCAGCCTGGGATGCTCTCCCTATGGTTGCGCTCCTGCGGGGGGGTTCTGCAGAGCAGAGCCTGGTGCAGGCTTAGCCTCCTCCTTGCCAGCACCATAGAGAACCATGGAATGGGTTGGGGTGGAAGGGACCTTAAAACTCATCCAGTTCCAAGCCCCGTCCATCCCAGCCTTGAGCACTGCCAGGGATGGGGCGTCCAAACCTCCTCTGTTCAGCCCATTCTGATGTCCCTCTACCCCCACAGGGAAGAACTTTTTCCTTATACCTTATCTAAATAGAGTGACATGTAGGTCACAAGTTACCTGTCATGACTGGAACTGGTTATTGCAGTTCCAAAGAGCTTTGGAAGTCTCCTGCCTCATTCCCACTCTCTGGAATGTGAAGTTCAGAGCAGACCCTCTAAACTGATAGAACCGAATCACTGCCTCTGAAAGAAGAGCTCAAGAGCCAGGCTCCAGCCCTATTCTGCCCCCGGGGGTCCCCTCCAGCGCCCCTGGGTGCCCCCCCAGCCCGCGCCTCCCGCCCTCATGTCCCTGCCTGTCATTCCCAGCTATATTTAGCCCTTCCCCGTGTTATTCCGCCTGCCTGGCAGGGGTTGATGACTGGCCGGGACAGCCCCACCTCCTTTCTGCTTTCTCTCCCTTCTCCTTCCTCTCTTTTTCCCCTTTCTCCCCGCTCCTTCCCACCCCGCTTCCCTCTCCCTTCCCTGCCTGTATCCCCCGGTGCTGGCAGTGCCCAGCTCTGCTTTGGGATTGCCCCGGGAGCCGGGAGCCGGGAGCATGGGCCCTGCTGAGGAGCTGGTCCGGATTGCCAAGAAACTGGATAAGATGGTGGCCAGGAAGAGCACGGTAAGGGTGGCCAAGCCCTTGGCACACACCTTCGTATATTTACATGCATGTGTACATTTGCGTGCGTGTACATGCATGTTTGCATGTTGCATGTTACAGTGTGGTGAAGGACAGGGGAGGAAGGAAAAGGGTAAAGGGGGTGGAGTGTTTTTCACCCCCCCACTGTTGCATGGGCTGAGTGGGTCCAAAGGGTGCTGAGCACCCACCAGCACCCTGGGGTGCTCTTTGTGCTGCCCCAGCTCCTCCACAGCAGGGTTTAGTGTGCCTCCAATCTGGGCTTCTCTCTCCTGCACCCCACTGCCCGTTGGTACCTGCGGACATAAGGGTACAGTGGGGGACGTGGCACATTGGGGAGCATATGGGCACATCTGGGGACGTGCAGGCACATTGGGGACCATGGGGCACATACAGGGACGTGGGCACATATGGGGACATGCAGGTGTATTGGGGGCCATGCAGGCACATATGGGCACACAGGGGAACATGTGGGGCTATGTGGGCCCTCTGCAGTGCCAGGGGACTGTGGGTGACAGGTGCTTGGCCCCCAGCCCAGCCACCAACACCCAATTGGGCCGGTGCTGCACCATGACCCCCCCCCCCCCCGGGTTCCTATTGCACGAGCGTGTGCAACGTGCAAAGGAAGGGCACAAGAGATGGCTGCTGGCCCTGGCTTTGGTGCTGGTGCCAGGATCCGGCCCTTTGGGAGCCAGTGGGAGACGGGAGCTGAGCCCGGCCCTTAGAGTTAATATTTGACTGTTCCTTTGGCCTTTACCCTGACACGGTGCAAGATCCTGAGTGGAGCCGGTGCCTTGTTGGGATGCCAACACTTAGAGCCCAATGGGTTCTGCTCCTGCTTCCCCCGGGAATTACGCTAGCTTCATCACTGTCTTTAGCCCTGCAGCCATTCTGTGCATGTCCCTCCGTGGGGAGCCTCAGGGGTCCCCTGGCTGTTTCCTTATGGAAGGGTTTCCCCAAGCTTTAAGGGAAGCTCCTGCTTCCCAGCTGGGAGACATGACCCCACGCGGCAGGAATTGGGATTGGGGTTTTAATAGGAGTGCACTGGAGGGGACAGGGAGCAGCCCTAGGATGCTGGTGAGAGGAAGGGGAACGGGCGGTCTCGATGCAGCCCCTCTGCCTCTCCCGCTCCTCAAGGAGCTCCCATGGCTTCTCCCCACTCTAGGAAGGGGCTCTGGATCTGCTCAAGTCCCTCACCAACTACACCATGACCATCCAGCTGCTCCAGGTGAGGGGGGCTGCGTTGGGGGGCAGCAGTTGCTGGCAGCGAGACGCCCCATGGAGCTGGGGTTTGTCCCATCCCTCCCATGCTGGGCAGCACATCCTTAAGGACACATCCCTGTTGCATGTCCCCAGACCACGCGGATCGGGGTGGCTGTTAACTCGGTGCGGAAGCACTGCTCGGATGGAGAGGTGGTGGCCTCGGCCAAGATCCTCATCAAGAACTGGAAACGGCTGCTGGGTGAGCCCCCGAGCCCCAGCCCCTTCCCCAAATCCATATATATCCTTGGAGAGACATTCCAAGGGCTCATTTCCACTCCAGGATGGAGCAGTGTAAACCAGTGCGTGCCTTCCCAAAGGCTGAGCATCCCCCAGCCTGGGATGCAGCTCCCCAGGTGCCCAGTGCTGCTTTGGGCCCTGCTTCTGACAGCCAAACCCTGCTTCCAGAGCCCTCCAGCACCACAAAGAAGGAGAAGGACATGGATGGGGAGAAGGAGAAGAAGGAGAAGGGGCTGGATTTCCCCAGCTGCCCCAGTGAAGGGGTGAAGCACCCCAAGAACCCTAGCAGAGAAGCACAAGGAGAAGCACAAGGAGAGGTGAGGACTCCTGGGCACTGCTGGGAGGTACCAGCACTGGAGGGGCTGATACAAACCCCTCTGCTCGCTCCTTAGCATTGTCCATCTCTGGAACTATTTATTCCCTGGGCAAGGGGCTCTCTGACCCTGCCTTGCTCCCTGTGTCCACAGGAGGCCCAGCAAGTCCAGCTCTTGTGCCATCACCTCTCAGGGCCGTTCTGCTGATGCCAGCCTGGAGAGGTATGTGCTGAAGGCCATGCTGGCGCTGCCATCCCAGGGGAGGCTCTGCTGGGGAAGGGTGGGATTGGGATGTGGTGTGCAATGGGCTCACCAAAGGATCTCTCCCTTCCTTTGGGCTTCTGAAGAAAGGCCAATGATGGCCGGAGCCCCACTGCGTCCTCCAAGAAGTCACCTCTGGACAGCAAGAAGGAGAGGTGGGCGCTTGGGCTGGGTGAGGGTGGGTTCTGGTCCCCTCACTGGGCTGTGGATGGGATCTGGTCCCCCTCACTTAGCCCCTATCACCACCTCTGACATGGGGCTTGTCCTGCCAGGAGAGACTCTGCTGACTCCAGGTCCTCCACCTCGGCCGCTTCCTCCTCTTCCTCCCCACAGAAGAGGCTGTCAGGGGAGAGGTAAGGAGAGGGCATTCCTGGGGTGTTTTGGGGATCCCCTTTGGGGATGCTTTGACCATGGGTGGGTAGAGATGGTTGGGAGACCTGATGGGCACTGGGGCATTCCCCGTGGGGAACACATCCTCGCTTGCGGAGACTCACATTGGTTTCTGAGCACTCATAGTCATTGTGTGCCCCGCTCTGGTATCGTCCCCCCAGGAGAGCCTCTGTGGGCAGCAGCACTTCCCCAGCTCCCACCAGCTCCCGGAGCAGCTCCAGCGACAGCAAGGAGGAAAGGTAGGAGAGGCCCCATCCCAGTGCCACGGTGCAGGTCCTGGGGGGCTGCACCAGGACCCTGGGGTCTGCTTGTCCTCCTCTGCAGAGCCAACAGCAGCAAGGCCAAAGCAGAGACCCCGCGGACCCCCAGCAGCCCCTTCTCGCCCAGCCCCTGCCTCCTGGCCCCCTGTTACCTCACAGGGGACTCGGTGCGGGACAAGTGCATCGAGATGCTGACGGCCGCCCTCCGCATGGGTGGTGAGTGGGGCTTGGGGTGCTGGGGTCTGACCCGGGCTGTTTCTCCTATGGGGAAGCGCTAAGAGGAGCAACCCTGCAGTAACAAGCGAGGCTCTGCACCCTGGGGCCCAAACTGCGCCAGTGCTCAGCCCCTAAATGCAGGCAAAGGAGGTTGGGAGGGTCTCCGGTAAAGGGTTGGATGTGGGGATGGGTTCTTTGTGATGTTTGAGGATGGGTTAAAATAGGTTGATTGGAGATGGGTGCCTGGGACAAGTTGAGAGGGAGAAATGAGATCTTTCAGGGGGGTTTCTCGGTGCATGGGGAGATGGGGTTGGTTTCACATCTCAAAGTCACCCCTTGGCCTCTCTGCCCTTTAGATGACTACAAGGAGTTTGGTGTCAACTGCGAGAAGATGGCATCGGAGATCGAAGACCATATCCTTTACAGGGGCAGGGGCCACACACTGGGCTCAAGAGTGGTGCTGGGGACGGGACAGAGGGTGACAGGGACAAGCTGATGGGCTCTGCTGGCCCCGTTGCCTGCAGAGGGAGCCCAGAGCCCGGTTAAGAGGATGATGCTGAGCAGAGCAGAGCATCCCCTGGGCACCTGCACTGGTCCAGCGCATTCCCCAAACCCCTCTGTTCAGGGATCTGCCTTCATCCCTGGGGGAGTAAAACCCACCCTCAGCCAAGGCTGCTTCTTTGACCCTGCTGTGGGTGCCCATATTTCTTGCCAGCCCTGGTTGGTCCCGGTGCCACCTCCATTCACCCCCTGCTCAAGGCTTGGGGGTCTCCTGGCAGCTCCCAAGACCAGGACCAACCCCAAGGTGCTTTCCCCTCCTCTTCTCTTTGGTGCAGCCCCAACTGTGGCTGTCAGACAGAGCAAGGCAATGTGGCTGTTTTCCTCTCCACATCCCAAACCGTGCTTCGCCCTCCAAAGCCCAAGGAGGGGAAGCCCCCGCCATGTGGTACCCCAGGGAGCATCCCTGCACCTCACACCCTTCAGTTCCTTGACACACCCCACATATCTTCCAGGAGCTGAAGAGCACAGACATGAAATACCGCAACCGAGTGCGGAGCAGGATCAGCAACCTGAAGGACCCCAAGAACCCCAGCCTGCGGAGGAACGTGCTGTGCGGGGCTATCCTGCCCAGCCTCATCGCCCGCATGACGGCCGAGGTGGGACATGGGGCTGGATCTCATGGACCACATCCGTGCTGCCTCCCCAACCTCTGCTCTTGGAGGCTTTGTTGGTGCCCAAAGGCTGGCAGGGTTCTGGCTTGGTGATGCTTGTCCCAGCATCTCCCTGTCCCACCTTAGTGCTGGTTGTGGAGCATCAGGCACAGGGAGGAAGCAGCAGGCACTGCAGCCCCCAGCCCATCGCAGTGTGGAATGCCACCAGTCACACTTTAGGGTCTGCATTCCTTATGGAAGGATGTTCCCCACATCCAGCTTGTGGGAGCACAGCTCCCTCCATGGGGAGCCATGGGAACATGCAGGCAGCAGTTTCAGATTGAGGATGGGGTGATCTGGATGGGCATGAGCCCTTCAGCAAAGCACAGAGCAAGGACCAGTGCTGATCCTGGAGAGGATGGGGAGGGTGCTGGACCACAGTGGCTTGCACCCTGTGCTGGCTGAGCTGCAAAGTCCGAGGCAGCAGCACTGACCTGATGCCGGTGGCAGGAGATGGCCAGCGATGAGCTGAAGGAGCTGCGGAATGCCATGACCCAGGAGGCCATCCGGGAGCACCAGATGGCCAAGACAGGCGGCACCGTCACCGACCTCTTCCAGTGCGGCAAGTGCAAGAAGAAGAACTGCACATACAACCAGGTGAGCTCTGCAAAGCCCTCGGGGTCCCCGCTGTTCTCAGGGCACCCACTTTATAGAATCGCAGCATCCTGGAGTGGTTTGGGTTGGAAGGGACCTTAAAGCTCACTCAGTTCCAACCCCCTGCCACGGGCAGGACACCTTCCACTGGAGCTGCAGAGCTCCTCCAGCCCTCGAAGCACCTCCATGACTTCAACGGCTCCATGTCCCTGTTGTGCTGTTGCCCCAGAGCTGGATCAGGGCTGCAGGGGGGGCTCTCTGATCACCTCCTGCTCCACCCATCCTAGGTGCAGACACGCAGCGCTGATGAGCCCATGACCACGTTTGTGCTGTGCAACGAGTGTGGGAACCGCTGGAAGGTCTGTGCCCGGCCCCCGGTGCCCCAACCCATCCCCATCCCTACCGGGGGTGTGTGTCAGAGTCCCCCAGAACGGTGCGAGTGGGCTGGGTGAGGGCTCACCCTCTGCTTCTCCTGCAGTTCTGCTGATGGTACCCGACGATGGGGCTGGAGGGATGCGGTGTGAGACAAAGATGCTGTGACAGCCACATCGGGATGCGGAGGAAGGTGATGCGGTGGCTCCGGTCCCTACATCCCAGCTCCCTGTTTCCTTGCACCTCAGGAAGCTGGGCTCTGGCAGCAGATGGGTTTTCTTGGGAAGACCCTAGTGAATCCAAGTGGTTCATCCCTTTGCTTGGGGTTTGCTGGGAGCCAACTGCCAACAGACATCCTCAGTAAGGGAGACTGGTCTGTTCACAGACAGGAGGGATATTCCCTATGGATGTGGGGTTGTGCCACTGTCCTGGGAAAACAGGAGTGGGAAATGGCCAGGTTTTAACTGAAATACCTCCTTCCTCCACAGTGGGAGGACACAGAGGGAGATGGGGTGGTTGCAGGGTGCCTGGATGCTGGTGGGATGTCACCATGTTCCTGTGCTCTATGGCGCATGGACAATCCATCCTGGTTTAAGGGCACTAAAAGGAGGAAGAAAGAAGGGATGTGGGGGGCAAGAGGAGTGGGGCAAAACCCTCCAGCTAAAGCAATAAAGGTGTGAACTGTCTCTGCGGCACAGATTGCTTTCTGAAGGGCATTGGGACCTGTGGCTCCATTCACTCATGGTCCTCCAAGACCCCCCAGCCAGCTCCAGAACATGGCTTGGATCCACCAGCCTCCAGCTTGGTCTATAACAGAGGCTTGATGCTCATCCGTCACCCGCCCGGTGATCAAAGACCTTTACTTAAGGCTGGAGCTGTGCCCTGTGTCCCATGGCAGGGCAGAAGCTCCACCAGCAGGAGGGTTTTCCCTGGGAAAAGGGAAAGGGGTTGGGAGGCACAACCTTTGGCTACAAGAGGTGCGGGATGGAGCCTCGTGGTACCCAGCTCATCCCTCACCAGCAGCAGCGAGATGGGATGGGGACATAGGGGAGCTCACAGTGCCCATGGGTGACCATGGGTGGGGGATAAGGGCGCTGATGATGGGCAGAGAGGAGGAGGATGGAAGAGCTGTTGGATTAAGCAGTCATTCATCTTTTACTTGTGTGCAGACCAAGGGTCTGCACAGACCAAGGGTCTGCACACCCTGCGGCTCCCCTGAGAAATCCCAAAGGAGGAAAAGGACCAGAGAAGGCAAACTGGAGAGCTGGGTGCTCCTGGAGGCTCCTCTGCTGTCTATGTAAGGGTCCCCCCAGGGAGGATGCTCCAGGAAGGGATGCAGGATCCATTCCTGGGGCACAGCAAGGGGCATACAGCTGTTTCCAGGGGTTGAAACAGGATATGGGTGGCCCTTGGAGACTGTTCCTAGGGCTGAGGCTCCGACCTGCTCTGTGAGGAGGACACAGACTGGGATGGTTGATGGCATTTTGGGTCTGGCTGAGATCCTGCTGTCCCCTCCCCAGCCACCAGTCCCATAGGTGCCATGGCTTCAAACAGCAAATGTAGGATCCCTCCGTGCCTGCACAGCCTCTGCGGACAGGGAGGATCAGCCTGGAGCAATGGCCAGCCCGCAGGGGCAGAATCCAGCACACAGGCACGGGAGCATCCCTGGCTTCCATTCCAATCCAAGGGTTCTCCCCCTGTTTTCCAGCCTCCTGCCGCCGCTGCCCTTCTCCCCCGCATTTTTCCAGCCTTGACAAAGAGAAACCCATCACTTTCGTTTGCTTTGTTTCCTTGGCAACCCCATTTCCCCATCCACTTGCTCAACGCCTCGCTAAACCCCCTGGTCCCCAAAGCACGGTGGCAGGGACGGAGTGGGGTGTTGTGAGTCCTGAGCCCCATCCCAAGAGGGCCAGGGCTCTCCAGTCGCTTGGAAAGGGGACAGGAGTGGCTGCTGGGAATTGTGTTGTAACCCAACTGAATCTGGAGCTGATCTTGACACATCCTGTGCTCCCCAGCCCCGGGCACTGGGACCCCCTCAGCACCAAGGAGCTGTTGGACCCCTTTGAACCCTCTTTGGGACAGTTCTGTGGCTGCACAGCCCCCCAGGAGGCTGGCAGTGTTCTGAGGACTACTTCTGGCCCATGGGAGCATCTCTCATTGAGCATTAATCCCAAACTTGAGCTGTGGCATCACCATCTATTGTGTGTCAGAGTGGGTGGGTGCATGTCTCCAGGAGCAGGGTTGCATCTGCGGTGAGGAACTGAGGGGCAGCAGGGGATGGTGGGGTGCAGCATCCTACCCCAGCGTCATGGGAGCCATCCGTGCACCCAGCTTTTAGCCTTGTATGTTCCTGTTTCATCTTCCTTCAGGGCTGCTAAAAGTGCATTGGGTGTAAAAACGTGCATGAAAGGCTTTAAAGCTAGAGGATATACAAGGGGTAGAACAGACCCCAGGGTGTTCAACAGCCCATCCCGGCAAGCCGAGCTCCTGTTTGCAGCCATGTTCCTTCTCTTCCCAAGGGAACATCACCACTTCTATAACCAGAAGGACTCAGAGATGTTGTCTCCAGTTCCTCGCTCAGTGTTAATGTGCCCTTGCCAGGGCTGGGGCAGATCCCACCCTGCCTGTCCCCATGGCGAGGTCTGTCCTTTGCAAGCTGAGCAACCAATGGAATGGAATGGAATGGAATGGAATGGAATGGAATGGAATGGAATGGAATAGTTAGAGTTGGAAAGGCCCTTAAGATCATAGGTGGTTATCCACCAAGCTCAAGCACTTGCTGCCTTCTCCAGACATCAGACCCCACATCTATGTGCTCAGCTTTGCCATTGCCATCATTCCTAGTTTTCTCCTAGGAAAACCACTATGGGGCTGCTCCTATGGGTCACATCCCTGAGGTGAATGCTCAGCATTCCCAGTGTGGGGGACACGGGAAGAGGCCAGCCTCGCTGAAGAGTTGAGTTGATTTGGTTTTAAAAGCAGGACAATGCAGCACTGTGGTTGGTTGGGGAGGGTAGGAATGATGCTGAGGGTGCTGAGGGGAGGCCAGGAAACACCCACCATGTCCCCCATACAGGGATGCATCAGAGCACTGCTGAGCTCAGGGCCACCAGCAGCTATGCCCCAAATCCCAAAGGGATTTTGGGGTCGAAACCCCCAAAAGCTGAGCAGACCCAGCTCCAGCCTGGGATCTGATGCTAGATGGAAGCCAGGGCTATAGGCAGCCTGTATCTTTTAGGGGCACCACATCTGCTGCATCATTGCCTTTCAAGCACTCAGCTGCTCTGCTGCTGGGCTTTTGAGTTGCCTTTTCGTTTGAATTCCACCCCAAAACTCTGGTTTCCCTGAGCACAAGGTGCTGCCTCTGCTCCGAACTGTATCCCATGGGTACCAGGCGTTGAAGGATGCGGAGGTGCAGTGGTGGGTCCCTAAATACCTGGAAGAGCTGGGTAATCCCAGCAGGACACCCCAGGGACTGAAACCCACACAAACATCACTAAAATAGGGGGAGAAAAAACCTGCTGAGCCTCTGAGCGCTGGCTCCAGCTCCAGGCTGGGATGCAAAGGGAGCAATTTCCTTCTCCTTCATTGTTCTGCGTTGATGGGAGTGAATCAGCTGCTTCGGAGCAGCTCTGAACACAATACAGTGATTGCCCAAGCCAGCCCCACCTCCCCACACGGCTCTTCCCCAGCCAAGCTGGAATACTCAGAGCAAAGCCATGGATTTGAGCTGCTGGGATGTTTGTTGGCAAAATAAGGGGGAAAAGCCATTGATCACCTGCAACATTTGCAATATACCCACTGAGTTGTAGCGGTGCAATTCAGTGCCCTAAAGCATCCCCCAACCTTCCCTCCCTGAGCTTTCTGATGCTTAAATGCATCAAATGAGCCTAAAGTGGACCCAAACCTTTGCTTCTAAAGCATGGGCAAAGGACAGGTGTACTTTTCCTAAAGAAAAAGCCTTGTGCCCTTTGGTTTCCTGGCCAAAGAGGTTTGCTGAGTCTGCAGAGCACTTTGATCTCAGCCTTCCTAAAGCCACAGCACTCAGCAGGCTTTGAATAGACAGAGGAGGAAGAACTGAGCAAAGATCCCCCATTAAAAGCACAACCCCCCCACCAAAACCAGTGTTTCTTGACATTCAGATGGAACCATTGTGCTTTTCCCTTGCAGGGTCAAGAATGGAGGAGATGCCGGGGAAAACACCCCATGGAATGCTATCAAATCACTCCCTGTTCCATCCAGACCGCACGGATTTCCATCTGCATCAGGAAGGTGACCTAAATACTATGGAGATGATAAGAAGCGCCACATTGGCTTTTCCCTTGACACTTGTTCTCCCTGCCCAGAGGCACTCGGCAATTAAGAGCAGCAGCTTAATCTGGAGTGATAAAATGAAGCGCCAAGTGGCCGGGGGAAAGGGCTGGTGAGCAGGAGCCCTTTGCCGTCTGGATTAGCATGGCTTAGGCCAGGTTTGGGTGTGGGCAGAGCAGCCAGGGTGGGCCGAGGACACCCGTGTGCATCCCGCATGGAAATGCTCTTTGTGCGTCTGCAACATCCCCAAAGTGTTTTGCCATCCCCTTCCCACCATCCTGACGTTTCCCAGCCACATGCGGACCCTGTTTGATGAGCTCCTTAGGCAAAACATGCCCAGGATGGGAGGTTGGGTTGTGCCCTGGCTCTGCCTCACCTCCTTTCTCCAAGGTCCCTATGTCCTGGGTTCAGGAAGCAGCTGGCACCAAAGGCCCCGTCCTCCCAAGAAGCTGCCTTGTCTTTCCAAAGTGAAAGTATAAATAGCTTGTCCTGGAAGGAAGGGGTGACCCAGGAGCTGTGCCACCACATTGCACACAGCCTGGCAGCGTCAGACACCGCCAGGGAAGCAGATTCTCACTGCACTCTATGGTGCAGGCTGTGAGTGTTTAACCACAACGCCACCGGGCTGGGATTGCAGCTGAAGGGGTGACCGAGCTGCTTTGGTCACCCTGAGGAGGGACCTGCTTCAGTTGAGCAAGAACTTGGTGTTGGGGATGTGAATGTCATGCCGCTGTGGCGCTCAGCATCCCTTGGCTCCCTGCATCCCCACGCTGGTCCAGCCCCGTCTCCATCAGGTTGTCCTGCCCACCAAGGGGCTGTGCTCCCTCTGCCCCACTGTTTGGCAGGTAAAAAGGTGATATTTCCTTCAGTGGAATAGGAGAAGCTCCTGGTGACAGGAGTTGCAGAGCCCTGGGAGGAATCATGTGCTAATGCCCATCCGTTGCAGCCGTGGTGAGTCATCCAGGCCCTCTGAGGATCCCGGCTGCACTTGAGTACAGAGGAAGGTAGAAGCACAAAGGGAGAGGGAAAATTGCTTCACTCCTAAGATGTCTTGGCTACAGCAAGGGAGAAAGTGTGCATCCCTTTGCCATCCACCCACAGCTTCATTCCATAACCTTGGGGATGGAGGTTTGCTGTTGGGTGGACAAGGAGTGAAATTTAGGAGTGAAATGGGAGCACTTAGCCTAGGAATATTTCAAGTCGTTAGCAGAGCATAATTATTAATTAGTTTTCTTTCCTCTCATCGATGGTGTCTCTTTGTGGGCAGGAGGAGGATGGGAAAAAGCCATTCTGGGATTGGGAAGCACGTTGGAGCAACGCCATGAGGGTGGTTATGGGCAGATGTTGCCTCCCTTCACCCTTTGTGATGCTGCTCCCAGTCACCCATCCATACGGACACGTGCAGTTTCACTGCCTTGATGGGGACAGGAGGGTCCACAGGGATTCCTGACCAAGCTTTGTACCCGTCTGTGCTGTGGGAGAGGCACAACCGTGTTTGCACAGGACCCAAACAGGGCCGCTTCCGGAACCGGGGAGTGAGAAGGGATTTACGCATCAAACACCTCCTTCCCCCAACACTGCTGCAGCCAAAACCTCGGGAAGAAGGACCCCCACCTCTGTTTCCAGCCTGTTTTCCTCTCCTCTGTAAATCAGCTCCTATCAGCAGAGTGCTTCCTTCAGCCCAAAGGCTTCCATAGGCATCGGTCATTCAATATTGCTTCTAAATCCTTGTGTTTGGCTCTCCGTCGCTTCGCCAGGCTCGGAGCAGGGATGCTGGCATCTTGTGTTTAGCAAACAGCATCTCTATATTTAGCCGGGCAGGCAGACATGGAGGAGCTCTTCCAGTCATTAAACCTCTGCTTTCAATTCAGCCTCCACTATTCTTCCTTTAACCACCGGCTGGGCTGGGCCGGGCAGCAGCTCCCCAGGGCCAGGCCAGCTGAGACCTGCAGCTTTGCAGCCATGAACGGGTTCCCCAGGAGGAAACCAGGCCCGGCCCGACAACCAGAGGAGAAACCTGCCCTGTAAATGTCTTCCCAAGGCTGTGGTGTGCAGGAAGGGGACGGGGATGTGGCTCAGAGCTTGGTTCTGGGCTGAGGTGGCTCCAGATGGGAGCAGGCGGGGGATAAAGGGGAGATTCTTGTGCCTTTCAGGCGATGCTGCCAGCCCACCCTCAGGATGGCCAAAGCACCCATTTAGGGGTGCTCAGCATCACCCCAGGGCCTTGGTGGGTGCTCATTCGCCAGGCGCTCACAGCACCAGAGGTTTCCTCCAAGACCCATTACTGATGGGATTCAAGTTGCAGTTTAAGCCATCGCAGTTTGGGTGTGCCTGGGTACCTCCTCTTTGCTAGTAAAGGCAGAATCACCCCTCCAAAGCCTCCCCAGCCCAGCCCTCGCTGGTATCCCCACTGCTTTCCCCTGTGCTGCTTACTTTTCCCTGGATAACATCGTGGCCACAGAAGAGCTGTGCTATCCCCATGGTCTCCGGATGCTCCCAGTGCTGGCTAATGGAGCAGGAAGGCGGCCGCAGCTCTGCCCCACGGCTCAGCCACCCAAACCTCCATCCTGCAGCCCAAACACAAGCCTGCGCTTTCCCACCCAGAGGAGGTTCCATCTCCTCCCCCATCCTGAAGGAGGAGCATGAACAAGTAGAGGGGAGAATTGAGCTCTGTGCCTGGAGGAGAAGGCACCATAAGGGGAGAAGAACTGGATAAGATAAGGGAGAAGAACCTGGTGCACCAGGAATGGGCACAGAGAGCCAAAGGGGTTGCAACTGGGTCAGCACTGACCTGGATTCACAGCATCAAAGATGACAACATCTTCCTGCCCGGCAGCCCCGGAGCCCTTGGAGGAGATGAATCCACGTGTCCATCATTTCCTGGCACTGGCTCCATGATGGACGTGCCAGTGATGGGACCTCCGTGGCTGTGGGGACTTTGGGGCATGGCAGGAGCATCCCCCCTGCTCCATGAGCACTGGCCTGGGTCTAACTGTCCTCTGTCCTGTTGGTACAGCAACAGGCACTGGCAAATGGATGGGGATTGGAGCAACCTGCTCCGGTGGAAGGTGTCCCTGCCCACAGCAGGAGCTTGGAATTGGATGAGCTTTAAGATCCCTTCCAACCCAAATCAGGTTGGGGTTCTATGAAATCCCCTGTCACTCATGGGAGATGGACAAACGAGCCTTATTCCCTAAGGAAACCGGCCATAAACCTCCTCCCTGTTCCCTGGTGGTGTGACATGTGTGTTTGTACACACACACATATGGATGGAACCTTGTCCCTCCAGCATGTCACAACCAGCCCTAGACACCAGGACACATGGTCCTCATGTCCCAGCCTG
The DNA here is from genome assembly GCA_017639245.1 of Myiopsitta monachus. Taxonomy (NCBI): domain Eukaryota; kingdom Metazoa; phylum Chordata; class Aves; order Psittaciformes; family Psittacidae; genus Myiopsitta; species Myiopsitta monachus. The sequence continues at coordinate 1,307,963 of CM029917.1, read as the reverse complement.
AAGGAACCTGCTCCCTGCCTGGGAAAAGCCATTCCCAGCCCCTTTGGGGAGCCCGGGACTCACATCCACATCAATTCACTCTACCAGCAGCTCAAAGCTTTCCTTTTCCAGCACAGCTCCAGCTCGGAGCAGCAGCATTCAGCTTTGATGCCCCCCCCCCCAAGATGGTTCATTTACAGGATGACTCACACGTTGTTAATGCTCCTGATGGAAAGCAGTGATGCCACCTTTGAGAGCCAGCTGGGAAAGGGACGGGGGACACATCCAGGCTCACAGCTCCCTGAAATCCAGGGGGATGCTGCCAGTTCCCAATCAATGCTCCATTGCCAGCCAAAGACCAGGAGGCGGTGGTGAAAATACCTAAATAAACAAGCATCAGGACAAAAGAAGGCTCCCTTGGGATCCAGTCCCTCAGGAATGGGGCATGGTGAGACGTTTGCTGTTCCAGCCACAGACAAAGGAAAAGGGGTTTGGAATCCCTCAAATAGGATAATTAGGGATGAAAAGGCAACAGGATGAACCAGCTGATGCGCCCACCCTGTATCGGTAAGGAGCTCAGTCCTGGGTGGGAGCAGGGGGCTCTGGGCACCATCACCAGCTTAAGCCCAGTGAGGGGACAGTCTGCCTTGTGTCCTGGGGACACGGAAAGCATCTTGGTGGCATCATTGCTGCAGGGAAGGGGTGGCTGTAAAGTGCAGAGCAGAGATTTCCCACCCCACTTCCTGCCCCAGCTCCCAGCCCAGCCATCTCCCCGGTACCCTGCACACAACAGCAAAGAACTGATGCTGCAAACACCCCTTACCCCCCCTTCTCGCCATTCAATCATGCATAATGGGGAGGCAGAGAAGAGCCTCATCTAATTTGAGCTCCCCTGAGGGATGGGCTTTGTTCTTTCCTGCAAGGTATGAAAACACGGGGATGTGTTGACATGGGGAAAGCACAAACCACACACATCAGCTCTTTTCCTCTTCAAGGCTGATTGACCTGGAGCTGTCAGTGGAGGGAAGGGAAAAGATGAGCCCCAGGGAGCTGGGCGGGGGGAGCAGCCTGGACCCACAGCCCGGTGGGTACCGGTGTGGTTGGGCTGCTGCTTGCAGAGCATCTGGTCCATTCTCTCCCTTTCTTGCCAGCCCCAAAGCATCTCAGACCCACAGAAAGCAAAGCAAGGTGCAAGGAGAGACCCAGGTGGTCAGAAAGCCTCTGAGCACAACCATGAGGGTAGGATGGGGTGAAGCCCAGCAGCCTCCTGCAGCACCCATAGGTGCAAACACAGCCCTGCTCTTTTTGCATGTGGTTTTCTGGATATCCAGCCTAGATCCCATCTCCTACTTCCCATCTTCCACCAGGAAAATCCCAGCTCCTCTTATGCATCCTGCTCTTTTTAGGCTTTTCCCAAAGTACTTTTTAGGAGTTATTTTGGCTCCTCTTGAGCACCTGGGGATGTGGTGCTCCATTGACATTGCTTTTGGGGAGAATGTGGAAAAACAGGCAAAAGGATGGAGATAAAAGGTGCCTGCACGCGTGCTGTGTCCCTGCCTGCAGGTACCATCCAGGGTGTTAGGGTCATGGACAGGGATGAGACCAGGATGCAGAACCCACGGTGGCATTTCAGTCGGTGCCCATCCCCACAGGACCAATCACTGATGCCCAGCTCCAGGACTGAGCAGAATTGGCTTTAAAAGCAAAACCCTGTGCAAGTGAAATACCTGCTTGTGTAGTATGGGGAGGAAAGAGAGCAAGCAGCACCCAAAGCCATGGAGCCAATGCTGGGGCCATTATAATGATCAGTTCCAGAGGGAAGAGGGTCTTCCCATGGTGAAATATGCCCTGTGGAGCTTGCAGCCTCTGAGTAAATCACAGCAGTGCCATGAGCAGCTCCAGCCCTGTATCTGCCCGGATGGACACCATGTCAAGGATGAAGTTTCCTCTTTGACAGCCTCAGCATCACTCTTATCACCTCGGTTTAATTTAACTCCTTTCCTCCTGTTCGGATGCGGTGGCAGAAGCAGGCATCCCACTGTTATCCAGAGGGTGGAGGAGAAAACATGAGCTACGTTGATGCCAGAGAGAGCATCCTAAGAGGAGGAGGAAAGCAGAACTTGACCCACAATAAAGGGGCATGGATAAAACTCAGGGTACAAAGAGGGTTCCCTTATTCTTGAGCAGCATCAGAGATAGGGCTCAGGACTTGCAGGAGGCATCACTTCGCCTCCTGCATGTGCAGTCCTCTCGCATGGGTGATGCTCTTCCATCCAATGTGCCCTCTCTGCCTCAGTTTCCCCAAGTTTGGCACCTCCATCCATGGAACGGCAACAACTGGATGGACAGGAAAGCCCTTTAAAGGCTTCCCATGTATTTGATGCACCCGCTGAGTTTATTTTTAACATTCCAGCTGGAAAGAGGGAACTGAAATGCCGGAGCTGAGCCGAGGGGATGCATCTGCTGGAACCTGCCAGGACGATGAGTCTTTAGTGGATAAGCCTTTGTTAAAGGAGCACGGGGGTCTCTGGCTGTGCCGGGAGCCAAGCAAAGGGATGAACCCTCCTCATCCATACTTAAAAGCTGTTTTGCACTTCCCGACCTGACGTCTCCCTCCCGCCGGGAGCAGTAGGACTGCGTCAGAGATGTGCACAGCAGAGACTCAGTGCCTTGCTCCGGGCCTGGGGGGCTGGTGTCACCGTGGGAAGGTGTTTAAAGCCCATGTCCTGGGTGTCACACTCGTGCCTCTGCCCTGCCTTGGCTCTGGGGAACCATCACATGGATGGAAACACCCTCCAGGCAGAGGCCGATGCATCCCATGAGGAGCGAAGCGCAGGACCTCGAGCTGTTATAGCACATTAAAGCCATCTCTGCGCTCCCAATCCCTGTCCGTCCCTATCCCATGAGCCCTCCAGGAGCATCGCCACCAAAGCCAAACAGCACAAACCATCGCACGTCATCGCTGCCTCCTCAGCAGCGGCCCTGGAGCTGTTTAGCATCTGAACAGCCGATGAATGAAAAGCTGTTAATTCCCTCCCGGGCCTTCTGATGAGGCTCTTGATGAACGCTTTGGATGCTTTGACACTGCAGGAGCTGCAGACTGCAAAGCCCAGCTCCAGGCTTGACCTGGCTCCATGGTTCCCTGTCCCCTGCTCCATCCCTCCCCAGCCCAAAGCGCCTCAGACTGCAGCAAACCACCCTCCCCAGCCAAGCCCAGCACCCGAGGCAAGGAATGAATCCAGCCCCAAAGCAAAGAGGTGATGGAGACACCCCAGGACGTGGGCCCCCACAGTCTGCTGGGTCCCCAAGGAGAGGGAGCATCCCCAGCATCCCTCTTTACCCCCCAGCATCCCTCCATATCCCCCCAGCATTGTTTCCCCCACTCCCTCTTCAGCATCCCCCCAAACCCCTCACCCGCAGCAACTCCCCATGTTCCCCCGCGGATCTCCCCCCCATCCCACCAAAGCCCCCAACCAACCACATCCCTTTAGTTCCCTCCCCCAATCCCTCAATCCATCGAATCCCTCCCAAATCCCCCCAAACCCCCTCAGCCTCTCCCTAACCCATCCAGACCCCCCCCCCCCCCCCGCAGAATGTGGGGGGTGGAGAGAAGGAGGCAGAGAAAAGGCGGTGGGAGGGCGGGGGTCAGGGAGAGCTCAGCTTTGCTTTGTGGACAAGAGGGGGGTTCTTTGTGCTCCCCCGTTCTTCCAGACAAAGAAATCCCGATCCAGCCATAGCACCGAGATCCATCGCACACACTCCCACCCCCCCCCCATCAAGCCCGGTGCCCCCCGGGGTTTTCGGGGCTGCAGGCAAGGATGGAGGGCACAGGGACAGTGAATGGGTGGGGAAAAGCAGGCAGGGGCTCGAGGGAGGGACCGGGACATGGATGGTGGGGACACAGACAGGGAATGGGTCGAGGAAGGCAGGCAGGAACAGTGGGATGAGGAGGATAAAGCAGGGATGGTGAGGAAGGCAGGCAGGAATGGGGAGGGGAGGCAAGGATGGGGGGGTGAGAGGTGCAGGTAGGGACCTGTGGGGAAAAAGGCAGGCAGGAACAGTGGGATGAGGGGGATAAAGCAGGGATGGGGGGACACAGGGATTAGGGCGGAGAAGGCAGGCAGGGATGGGGGAAATAGAGACCAGGGAGGGAGTCAAGGACCTGTCGCAGGCACGGAGGGAGAAGGGAGGAAGGCATCAAGCAGGGACGGGGGGGGGGACAGGTAAGGAGCGGGGAGGGGGATAGCCGGCAGGAAGCGGGGGGAGCAGGCAGGGGGTGCAGGCAGGGAGGAGGAGGAGGAAGAGGCAGGCAGGGGTGGGGGCAGCGCCAGGCACGTGGCTCGGGGGACCCGCCGGGTGTATAAATCGCCCCCGTCCTCCGCGCCGTGCGAGAGGCGGCGGCTGCGGCCGGGAGCGGGACTCGAACCCGCGGCTCTCGGCTGCGGGCCATGGAGCTGCCCACGGCTGCCGGCGCCGCCTGGGACAACGGCACCGCCTGGGACCCCCTGCTCGGAGCCAACGGCACGGAGACAGCGCAAGCCAAGAACGCCACCTCCATCCTCATCGCCATCGTCATCACCGCGCTCTACTCCGTGGTGTGCGTGGTGGGGCTGCTGGGCAACGTCCTGGTCATGTACGGCATCGTCAGGTGAGAGCCCAGGAGGGTGGGAAAAGGGCGAGTGAGGGGCATGGGGAGCGCGCATGGGGGTGAATGGTGCAGCCTGGGTGAGATGGGGATGAGCGTGCGCCGCGGGCAAGAGACAAGGCAGAAGCGAGCGTGCCCCGGGACTGGGTGTGCACCGTGCGTGAGGCAGCAGCAGAAGTGAGCGCGCACCCGGGGTGAGCGTGCACTGAGTGCGAGGGCAATAGGAGTAAGTGTGCGCCGGGACTGAGCGTCTCCCGGTGTGAAACAGCAGCAGGAGCGAGAGCGCGCCGGGACTGAGTGCGCGCTGTGATTGAGGCAGCAGCAGAAGCGACCGTGCGCGGGGTGCCTGGGAGCAGGCAGCGCACGAATCGCACCACCAAGAGCTGCCCCGTTCCCAGGGAGCCTCCCAAGCCCCCCAGCCGGGCAGAGGCTCCGCTGGTGCCTGCCCACTCCGTCACTGGCACCTGAGATGCACACAGCATGAATTAACCACCCAGCCCGTTCCCGGCCCCGCTGGGAGCTCCTGTTCCTGCGGCTGCAGCGCTGACTCCTGCTTCTCTCTAACAAAGAGCAGGAGCCCGCATCGCCCAACCCAGCTCGCACCACTGCCAAGCTGCCCCCCCCCCCAACACCCCCTACCGCCTCCAGCAGCAGGTTCCGGGGTCCCTGAACCCCGCTTTGGCTCCATCCAGCTTTGCAGGGGCAAACCACGTATCAGTGCAGGACCTTGGCTCGCCGAGGCGCTTCTGCCGAGGCTTTCCCTGCGCAGGGAGAGGGGGACTTCTGGGTCCCTGCACCCCAAAACAGGCAACAGGACCCCTCAATGCCCCCCTTAGGACAGCCTAACGCTTGTCCTGGGGTGCAACATTTCCTGACTGCAGGAACAGCCCCTTTGTCCAAGACAGTGATTGCCCCTGTCTGGGAGAGAGGGGTTGACACGGCTGAGGCTGTGGTTAATACGTGATGATAAAGCCAAGCCTTGCAGGGCACAGAACCTCTGTGGCCCCACCAGCAGCAGAGGCAGCAGCCATGCTCCTCATCACACCACCATCGGCAATGGGCTTCACAGCACCCACACCGGAGGGGGCCCAGGATTCATGGGGTTAATCTCAATTCCCATCACCCCAGGGCTTGCTATAGCCCCAGTGAGGGCTGCTTGTGGCTGGATTTAGGCAACCCCCCCAAATGCCCATTTAGAACCATTTCCCCCCCAGCACTTTCAGTCCAGAGCGATGGTTGCAGGAGGTCAGCACAGCCCGGCACTGCCTGCGCATGAGATGGATGTGGTGACTCACCAGGGAGAAGGAAACCAGCCTCAAACATGCCCATGAGGCACTCCTTATTTATAACCATCCAAGAGGGTGGGCAATGGGCATGGGATGGGATGGGATGGGATGGGATGGGATGGGATGGGATGGGGGTGTCCCTCACTGCCCCTACCTGACACCAAATGGGATTTGTCATCCACTCTGAGCAGCTTTCAAAGCCAGTCCTGGTCTGCAAAAGCAAATGAAGGTGATTCTTGCAGAGACATCCACCAGGTCTGCTGCCACTGTGAAGGATGAGAGCCCTTAGCCCCCTCCAGCTGGCTCTGCTCTCTGAGGGGGGCATTTTAACAAGGAAAGCTTTCATGTGCAAACAACATCTCCCTGATTGAACTCACTGAGTGACCTAATGGTACCCACGCTTCAGAAAGCCTGGCTCTAGAGCATCCACAGATCCCACGGTCAGGGCTTCTGGCTCCCCCCATTTCCCACCCACCAACTGGTACTGGAATGAAACACATCTCCCAGAGAATGAACAAATGCCCCTGGGACAGGAGGGGCTGCAGACACACAGAGCCCAGCATATGCCTCTGACCCTCGCGTGGCTCTGCAGGGGTTTGTTGGCAAGGTTTAGGGCAGGAAAGCCGTGTTCTTGCAGGATAAGGCAGTGAAATGGGATCAGCCCGGGTTCAGACCTTGCTGCCAGGGGTGGCCCTGGGTGCCTGGGGATGCAGTGCTGAGTTTTCCATAGCAGCACTGCTGCTCCCAGAGCTGCTCCAGGGGTTTTCCAAGTGGTTTCTGTCACTTCTTTGTTTGACAAGAGGTTTGGAGAGTCAAGAGCTCCCTACCTGGGGTCCAGGTGGAGTCTGAGCTGCCCTGAGCTGGCCCCATCCGCTCCAGCCTCATCTCTCCATCAACGCCTTCCAGATTGTTTTGTTCAAGTGTGTCAGTTCCCAATCAAGGCACTTGTTTAATTGCAATGGGTTTGGCAGCCTGGGGAGCTCCATCAGCTCTGCTGCGAGTGAGAAACCTCTTCTCTGGAGCAGCAGCTTTGTTTGCAGCATTGGGGGAGTCACCAGGATGGACCCCCCCCACCCTGTGCAATGGGTTTGACCTGAAGCCTAATCCTGGAAGGGGCTGAATCCTGCCCTGAAACCGCAACTGTGGGGGCTCAATTGTCATCCCCATCACCCCACTCACCTTCACCATCCCCATCACCCCAGTCACCCCCATCTCCTCAGTCATCTTTACCATCCCCATCATCCCCATCGTCCCCATCACCCCAGTCATCCCCATTCCTTCTTTCCCCGCCCCAGCATAGCCTGGGGAGGGGGATCCAGCCCTGTCCCCCCACTGCTGGCACATCTGGCTGGGGTTGGAGAAGCCAAACACGCCTGGCAGAACACAGTGTGAATAACTGATGTTTTCCCCACTGTACTCACGAAGCAGAGATCAAAGAAGTGTGAATCTACCCCAAATGACAAGCTTTTCATCTAGGCGAGGCAGAACCTGGCAATAAGACCAAAGAGAAGTGAAAATAACACAAAGGAGAAATGAAAATAACACCAGAGAGAAGTGAAAAGGACTTCTCAAGGAAAATACATTCTTAATTCTTTTTTTAATGCCATATTTCAAATAAAATCAAGTTCAACTCTAATATTTCCACCCTTGGGCAAGGGGCTGCCAGTTGCAGCCAAGGCAAATGGGAAGGGACCTGGGTACTGCTCGTCCAGTGAGGAATAGATTTTGCAGCCCCTGGTGCTACCACCAGTGTAACCCAAAGAGTCTTTGTCCTCTGATGGAGGAAAGGCTAAAATGAAGGGAGTGGGTGGTACCACCAAGCCTAGGAGCATCTCTCCTACTATCAACCTGCTCTCCTGGTCTTCAGCCAGGGCAGCAGAGCAGCAACCATCCGAGACAGGAGCTACTCACCCCAGATTACTCCACACACCCCATCACGATAGAGTTCTTCCATGAGTTGTATAAACGACCCTCTTATCCAGCAACCAAGCGGTTGTCTCCTCTCTGCCTACGGTCTGGGGATGCTCCAGGCAGGTTTATCCATGCATGGAGATGCTTGTGTTCAAACTGACACTTTCGTTGCTTAATTAGGGTGCATCTAAATGAGCTTGGGGCTGTGGGGGCTGCTCTGAGCAAGAACTTGCTGGAAGGGAGCACAAGGGAAGGGTTTGAGCTGCCCCAACCTCAAAACGCTGCCCTTTGGGGACCCTCAGAACCCCCCTCAGCAGCAGGGATGTGCATCCACTTCCATCAGCCACAACATTCAAAGCATCACCTCAAACAGGGCTAGGTGCTCTGAGGATGCAGACCCATGCCCACCAGCCCTGGTCCTCACCAAAACTGCCTCATCCCTTCAGGAAGGGTTTTGGCACTCAGAACTGGGTGTTCCTCTTCACCATGATGTGACAGAGAGCAGAAGCAGCGTGCTCCATGCCATGGCCAAGGCAGGCAGGCTTCTCCAAGGGCTCCGGAGCAATAGCCTGGCTAATTGGGCTGGTTCCAGATGGCCTCTTTCCGGGTGTAATCCATCCAACTTCTGCAAGTCAACTCGACAGGGAAGCAAGGGAGAGAATCAGGATTTACTGCCTGGAAAATCAGATAAAGGATATTTTGGGATGCAAAGGACATCGTGCAACTCCCGCACGGAAATGGGGTAAATCAATGTCATTGGAGAAGTGTCTTCTCTGAAATGAATTCAGATTGCCTTTAAATAAAGGCAATGAGCATTGGATGGGGCTTGGAGCAAGCTGCTCTAGTGGAAGGTGTCCCTGCCCATTGCAGCGGTTTAGAACTGGGTGAGATTTAAGGTCCCCTCCAACCCAAACCATCCATGAGCATATCAGTGCTGCAGAAGGGCACATCACCACCTCACTAAGGGTGATGGCACCTTGAAAGCAGCCAACAAAGCCAGGCTGCGCCCGCTCCTCATCACACCGACTGCACACGCAAGCTTGGGCACGGTGATCCCGCCCTGACCACCCTTTTCTGCCACCCCCAGGTACACCAAGATGAAGACAGCCACCAACATCTACATCTTCAACCTGGCCTTGGCAGACGCGCTGGCCACCAGCACCCTGCCCTTCCAGAGCGCCAAGTACCTGATGGAGACCTGGCCCTTTGGGAAGCTGCTCTGCAAGGTTGTGCTCTCCATTGACTACTACAACATGTTCACCAGCATCTTCACCCTCACCATGATGAGTGTGGACCGCTACGTCGCCGTGTGCCACCCAGTCAAGGCCTTGGATTTCCGCACGCCAGCCAAGGCCAAGATCATCAATGTCTGCATCTGGGTACTCTCCTCCCTCATCGGGGTGCCCATCATGGTCATGGCTGTCACCAAATCAAAAGGCAAGTGGCTTCTGGGGCAAGGGCCCCTCTTGTCCCATCTGTCCATCCCAGGCGTGACCTATCAAACACAAGCAACCTGGTCTTGTAGCAGGTTTGAGCTTTGCCCTGGACACCCCTTCACCAGACCATAAGCCATGGAAAATTGGCATGGTTTTATTGTCCATCTTAGCTGTAGAGGTTGGAAACTGTCCCAGAAAGTGTCCTACCCCTTCCCCATCTCCAGTGCAATCAGTGCCTCTCCCCAGCTCCTGGGGTGCAAATCAGGTGCTTAAACCCACCCCCAGTGTTATTGCAAAGTCCCCAGCCTGGCCCGCACTAAGACCCTGTGTGAAGACACCAGGGGTTAGGAACGACACTCTTGGCTGCCAGGAAAGCTCTGGGCAGACGTGTATCAGTGGAAGGTACGATGGGGACATGTCCACCATGGGGGCTGGAGGAAGATAGTTTGGGGATGGCCCAGGAAACCCTGCAGGGAACAAGTCCCTGGGTCACTGCACCCACTACATCCCCTTGGCACCAAGGTCCTGAGTATCTCTGCAGGTGTATGACAAGCATGGACAATGCCCAGCCATGACTGAGCAGAAAGCAAGCCAGACTCTCCACTGGTTCCTTCTTTGATCATTCTCTCCTCCACAGACGGAATGGTGCTGTGCACGCTCCAGTTTCCCGATCCTCCCATCTACTGGGACACCGTGACCAAGATCTGTGTCTTCATCTTTGCCTTCATGGTCCCCATCTTGGTCATCACCATCTGCTATGGGCTGATGATCCTCCGCCTGAAGAGCGTCCGCCTCCTTTCGGGCTCCAAGGAGAAGGACCGCAACCTGCGACGCATCACGCGCATGGTGCTGGTGGTGGTGGCAGCCTTCATCATCTGCTGGACACCCATCCACATCTTCGTCATTGTCTGGACGCTGGTGGACATCGATAAGAAGAATCCCTACGTGGTGGCCAGCCTGCACTTCTGCATCGCCCTGGGTTACACCAACAGCAGCCTCAACCCCGTCCTTTATGCTTTCCTGGACGAGAACTTCAAGAGGTGTTTCCGAGAGTTCTGCCTCCCTTTCCGAGCCCGGCTGGACCAGAACAGCTTCTCCCGGGCCAGGAACACCACGCGGGAGCGCGTCTCCACGTGCACCCCTTCGGAAGCCCGCAACAAGCCGGCATGACTAGACGTGGGCAGCCTCCAGCGGGGCTGCCGGGGCCATGGAGGGGATGACCCACGCTCAGAAGTGACCCAGGTCACCACCACGGAGCTGTAGCAGAGTGGTGGCCCGGGCCCTGCGCTGGGTTTGTGCTCACACTGAGGGCGAGTGACTGGAAAGGCGTTTTCCATCCTGGAGAAGCAGGGATGGGGGAGTCAGGACTCACCGAGCAATGGAGAGGACCAAAAGGAGACACAGCCTGGGCAGAGCTGCTCCCACCGCTGCCAGGGACAATGTGCCAGCCCCATACACACAACAAGGGTCCAAGGCATGGCCCAAGCATGGGGACACCATGGTTGAATGCCCATGAGTTTCTTCTCCTCCATGGCCCACGATGGCACCACAGCCCATGGCAAGAGGGGAAGCACTCCCATGGCCGAAGGGGACTGTGCCAAGGGCTGATGCCACATCATGAGGCCTCGCTCCATCCCCCTGGGTCCAAAAATGAGCCAGAGACATGAGGAGAAAATGATGCCACTTCAGAGACCCTTATCAAAGAGCTCCACATCCACAGGAAAGCCATTACTGGAGTTCTCCATGTTGGGACTGTCACCAGAGGACAACTTTGTACTCTTAATGTCATCACTGTATTATTTAGAGACCTCCAACTGCAGCCAGGGCTGCCCTGGACACAGATGGGATGTTGGGAATACGGACACGGGCAGGGCACAAAGCAGGGCACATCTTGGCTGATGCCATGTTCCCCGTGCCCAGCATCCATTGGGGTGACAGGGAGCTGCTCCTCACCCATCTGCCTCCAAAGGTGTTAAGGCTGAGAAAGATCTCATGAAGGGAGCAAGCTGAGGGGACATGAGGGGTGCTAAAGGAATGAGGAAGGACCAACAGGGCTCCGCTGCCCATTGGGTGGGGGATGGACAGCAGCACTGCCCGGGGCCCCTTTAGCAGAGCCAGAAAGGAGAGGATGTAGAAGATGGGGGAAACAACATCACCATCATTCCATAATCCCCCAAGCAGGGACAGAGGTCATGGAAGCACTGAGAGAGGACCCACAGCCCACAGGAGGCAGAGGTTTAGGGGTTTATGCTCAGCACTTCCCAGGATGGAATAGACAAGGCAGGATCGGCTCCAGGGCAGGAGCTGGGGGAAACCCCACATTGCTGAGCTCCAGCTCCATGGGAAGGAGCCGAAGGTGTCCAGCAGGATGGGGAGACCACCCTTCAGCTCTCCACTTCCACCTGGAGGCAAACCCCTCAGCAGCATGAAGCTGCATCCCAGCTGGATATCTCCATTTAAATCCCTAATTCCTTTGATTCTAATTCTTGATGGGATGGCCCCAAATCATTGATTTAACCCACCTCAGTGTCCGCTGGGAATGCCAACCCCAAACCAAGGAAAAGCAATGGCTGCAACCACAGCAACAGAGGTGCTGAGAGACACTGGGGGCCAGGGAGAGGTGAACCCCATCATCCGTGGATAGGACATCTCCCTCCGTGCTGCAGCTTGGAGGGCACGCTGTGTGCTTGTGTATATATATACCTGTGTGTCTGTCTATAGCTGTCTGAATTGAAGTGATGCCAGGTCACCCCCTGTGTGTGATGGAGCTTGGCACGGCTGGGACCTCACTAAGTGCTTCAGCCAATATTTCCAGCTCCAGCCCTTGTGATTTTGGGCTTTCGGTGTCATTTCTGTCCAGGAACTGTGCTTTCTGCAGCAGGAAATCAATAAAGCCAGGGCTAGCAAGCACTTTCCAGCATTCCTTTGACCCTGGGGCGCTGGAAATGAGCAGGGCCCACCTCAGGGTGGTGTTTTGGGGAGTGATGGGAGAGGAACTACCTCAGTTCATTGGTTCGGGTTGGGAAAACCCAGCTCCAGGAAAGCCGGAGCCCCTCAAGCCGAGGTTATTTTGCAAGCCCCGGTGTCCATGAGCCTTTGCACCCCCCCGCTGGCATTGGAGGAGCGATGCAGGTGTATTCTCATGGCCCAGCAGCTCCAAATGTGGCCCAGATGACTGTCTGTAATGAGGGGTTAGCGAGGATGCAGCAGGAATGCCGCTGGAGCCGGCAACGCTGCTGCTCAGTCACGGCACTTGGGAGTTCAAGGCATTTATTCCATGCTAAGCTACGCCCGGGGACCATCTTCACAGTCTGATAACACATTTGCTCTCACAGCGAGCGTTTTTTCCCTTCTTTTTCCAATGAATCCACCCAATCCTGCGCCCAAACATCCCAGGCTCCATCCCTACATGTGGGACGGACTCGGAAGCTTTAGGCTGACTTTGCAATTGCATTATTATGCACATGGAAATGAAGGAAGCTGGCTTTCCTGGTGAGAGCTCCCAGCAGCCGGGGCTGGATTCGGGCCCTCAGCGCTGAAGAGGCACTGCTTGGCTTACAGCTCCCCATGGAAAAGGGAAAGCCCAATGCCAGGAATCATTTCGAGGCCTTCTCTTCCCTCCTTTCATAGTCCTAAATTCTGCCAAATGGGACTGGGGGGAACATGCAGAGCCAGGGGGTGGTTGGTGCCCCAAGGATGCTGCTCCCCAAGGGGTGTCCTGAGAAGTTTTCCCTGTTTGGGGCCTTTTGGAATATACTGGCCCAGATTCCCAGGCTTAATGACGGGAATTGGAAGGGGCTTGGAGCAAGCTGCTCTAGCGGAAGGTGTCACTGCCCATGGCAGGGGTTGGAGCTGGAGGAGCTTTAAGGTCCAGGCTGGGATTTTACAACTACCAACTCAGCATCCCCCAAACCCTCTGGAAGACGCAATTCCCTCCTGGCAGATCCCGCAGGAGCAGTGCAGAGGTAGCTTTTCTTTGCATCCCCACTCCAAGCAAAATGCTTTCATTCCAGAGACAACAGAGCCTCCCAACACCAGGGCTCATCCTCTGTAGATGCTAAAAGCCTCAAATCCCACATTCCCACCTTTTGTTTGCAAATTAAAAGCCTTTTAGGCGCTTCCAATAGCAACAGATGGGGACCGGGAATGCGGGATTGGAGCCACCGATCAAAGACCCCCCGGCAATGACGAAGGGTCTGGTGACTGGAGAACCTCAGCTGTGCACCAAGGTCCCCCCCACCCCACCATAGGACCCCAAAACGCCCCCACCTCACCCTGCTGGTGCAAAACCTCATTAATGAGACACTTCCCTTTCCTCAATTAAGCTGTTTTCCTTCAGCCACCCTCTCCCCCCCGCCCCGTGCGGGGGTTCATCCTTCCCCCAATTCCGAGCAACTTCCCATTGAAGTGTCACTCCAGTTCCAAGACAATGACAGCTGATTCATCAGCTCTGAATAGTTTCAACCCTATTGTTCTCCCCAGCCCTTTTTTCCCTCTTCTTTCTTGAAAATACCAACTCCCAAGGGGAGGTTTTCCCCTTCCCAGGAGCAGCTTCTCAAGGATGGGTGGATGGGAACGATCCCTGCAGGAGATGGAGGAAGGACCTGCATCAGCTCCTGGTAGGATCCAGCACTGGGGTGGCCACACAGGATGGTACCTCCAGCTCCATCCAAGCCTTACTGCCCACACCTGGGGATGGATGCAAAAGGGGATGGGGAGCAGTGGGAGCACTGGGACGGGGGCTCCTGGCTCACAGCAGCTCTTGTCAGCATTGCCCCAGTGCCAGAGGAGTCCCGCATCCCCCTTGATCAAGTCTCTCTCTGCATTTCTTAGCTATTAATAGGTGAGGTTCAAAGACACGTGAAAAGCAGCAGAACTCTGTAAAGCCAACTGCATCGCAGTGGCATTGATGGGGAAAGGGTGGCAAAGCAGCTCAGGGTGGGTTCTTTTCCCCTGGAAGGGACACGAAAACATCAGTGCTGGTTTTGGAAACAAGACATTCCCAGCTTGTTGCTGGGAATCAGGCCCAAGACAACGAGCAACTTCCCCATCAAGTAGCCAGCACCAGCAGGTCACTTCTGGTAGCAGAGCATCAAACAGAGGGTGGTAGTCCCTGGAGAGCAGCATTAGCCACGATATTAAGTGATGGCAAATTCCAGGCTCCATCCTTGGCATTAAAACACTTCCCATGGGCTCACACCCCAACTTCATGTTTACATGGGAAAAGAAGAGCCCTTTGGCGTCCAGCACTGCAGCCATCAAACACAAACCCGGCCTTTTGTGGTGGGAGAGGTGGTGCTGGAGGCCCAGCGACACTGGGGATGGCTCCTGGAACAGGCAGGGTGGTGCAGGGAGGGTGATGGGGACAAGCACAGAACCACAGAATCAACCAGGTTGGAAAAGACCTTTAGGCTCATCCCAGTCCAACCCTTACCCCAGCACTGCCAAGGCCACCACTGACCCATGGCACTGAGGCCTCGGCTCCACGCTGTGTGAACACTTGCAGGGGCGGTGACTCCAGCACTGCTCTGGGCAGTTCCAATGCCTGAGCACCCTCTGGGGCAGGAATTGTGCCTCATCTCCCCTGGTGCAGCTTCAGGCCGGTTCCTCTTGTCCCACCCCTTGTTCCTTGGGAGCAGAGCAGAGCACAGCCCCCTCCTGGCTCCATCCTCCTCTCAGGCAGTTGCAGGCAGTGATCAGGTCCCCCCTGAGCCTTCTCTTCTCCATCTAGAACCCCCCAGGTCCCTCAGCCGTTCCCCATCACAGTGTGCTCCAGGCCCTGCTCCAGCTCCAGTGCCCTCCTCTGATCCCGCTCCAGCACCTCAATGTCCCTCCCAGAGCTGAACACAGCGTCCAATGTGCAGCCCCACCAGTGCCCAGCGCAGGGGGGCAATCTCTGCCCTGGTCCTGCAGGTAGGGACCATCCGCTCTCCCAGGGCAGTGATCCAGAATCCCCATCACCTTCTCCTGCTGCCATCCCGCGGCCGTGCCCCACAACTGCACACCCGTGCTCAGCACTGGCATGGGCTGTGACCACCACAGCACCCAAAGGGTGGCCCAAGGCACAGGGAACCCCAGGTTTATCAAAACTCGGTTTATTCCAAATGTTATAAGATAACATTTTCTTTTTCCCCTCTCTTCTTCAATCAACCAAAATACATTTGCTTTAAAAAACCCAACCTATTCTGAAGCATTGGACAAGGCCCAACCCCCCCCCCATGCTTCCTCCTATTGCTGTAACATATAAAATCAAAACTCTGCAGAGCCCTCTTCTCAGTCCAGGCACCTGGAATGCAGCGTGGAAAGAGAAGATGGGGCAGGCCGGGTACAGGGAGCAAGACCAGCTGGATGGAGACTGGAGGCAATGGGGAAGGAGCCCCGCTGTTTCAAGTGACTCGATGCATAGCTGTGCTTTGGCTGTCTTCTCAGCAAGGCCCTAACAGCAAATCCAGGTCCTTCCTCAGCAGAGGACAGAGGAAAACAAGTTAAAATAACCAAATCCCCACCCGTAGGATGGATTCTGTTGGGTTTCCAAAGGGAATGGGAAAGAGTGGGACTGCAAACAGCAGCGATGGAGGCGGCTGCTCCAGGCAGGAGGGAGAGGGGGAACGTGCTCCCTGGCCTCGATGCCTGGAGGTTGGCTCAGCTGTGTCAGTGGTGGAAAAGGGTGTCATGGGTGGGAAGCAGGAATTCCCCTTCCCTTTTCCAGCAGCCATGGTGTACAGTGTGGATCGGGTATCGTGCAGCAGCATTCCCCCTCACAGGCTCCCAGACTGCACGGCAGTGTGTCCCCACCAAGCACTGCAGTGAGATGAGAGCTCCCCTGGGCAAGGAGCTCCCTCCAGAACGAGCCCAGAGGGGTTCAGTGGGTGCCAGCAGACAAATTCATGCTGGAGAGGTAAAAGATGTTCAGGTTATGGGGATGGACCATGGGGACCTTGGAAAGCCTGATGCTCAAATCCTTCCGTGTAGTGAAGAACAAGGCCCTCAGCTTTGCCAGGCCAGGAAATGCTTCAAACACCAGACAAGAATGTGAAAACCCATCCAGCCACAGTACTGAGATTGATTTAGGACCACGCCAGCCCAGGGGAGCTGCCAGAGCACTGGGCACCTGTGGCAAGACAGACACAAAGCAGGGAGAAACCACGAGCATCCCTGAAGACCCTGCTCCAGCCACGGAGCCTGCTCCCAGCTCCGGAGCCTCCTGCCCTCCCCACTGCCAGAGATGGGACACCAGAGCTGGAAACCGAACACCCGCCCCGGGTGGAAGGTGGGGGGTGTGCAGGTCCCGCCATCCCCCTGGGCTCAGCTGAGCTGTCGCTTCATCAACTCTGCTCCTTGTCCTTGACCAGCAGCACAGTGTGCTGCCCACCGCTGGACACGGCCAGGACCGTGCGGTTCTCCAGCTGCTTGCCCACCATCTCCACAGGGCTCCAGACGTCCTCCTCCTCCCCTGTGCCCAGTTGGTAGTTGGTGCCCATGCCCCAGGCGAATGCTCGGCCTGCAATGGAGGTGATGCAAGATCTGACTTCTGGGAAGGGACCAAGCAGCCAAACCCAAGGGAACTCCACACCCTGAGCTCAGTGATGGGTGCCAGGGATACAGCAGGAAGAAGAGAAGAAACACTCGCAACTCGGAGCAGCCAAGGCAAGGGGGGCAGGAAGGGTGGATGAGGCTGGGGAAGTGCAGCGTTCCCAAGCACTCACCATCACTGCTGACAGCATAGCCGACCGAAGCTCCACAGGCCACAGAGGAGATGCTGGGCAGCTCGGGGATGACTGTGGGTGTGCTCTTCTCCTCTGCCCCAGCCCCAAGGCCCAGGCGGCCGTACTCTGCCCTGCCCAGGCTGTAGGCTTTACCTGGAGCACAACACACACACAGGAGGTGAGAAAGCAGCACGCAGCGGGACACAGCCCCTCAGTGGAGGAGCTCTACTGCCCCCAACCACAGCCTGGATCTCAACCAGGAGGTGCAGGGTGGCACAGAGACCCTTGAGCTCCCAGAACCAAGAGGGTGAACGCACGCCTGGACACACTATGCAGCTGGGAGAGCGGAGCTCACAAGGGACTCCAGGTTTCTTGCACCCTGCCCTTTGCTGCACATTTCCTCTACTGCTGTTGCTCCGAACACGGGACCTGGGAGGGCTCCAGCACGTCACTCTCACCCCGACACCCCCTCAGTTGGGACGAAGGGCACCTCAATGGGTTCCCCCCAACCTGCTTTGCATGACCCCAGCCTGCCCATCCCACCAGCACTCACCCTCCGAGTCGACACACACTGTGTGGTGCTGCCCTCCAGAGAACCCAACCCAGGACTTGGTGGAGTTCTTGAAGCACGTCAGGTTCTGCGGGGAGAAGCAGGGCTCGGTGCCCTGGGTGCCTGCAGGGTGGGACACAAACCCAGGCATATCAGATCCACAGGCATGGGCAGCCCAGGCCAGGCACCAGCACTGAGCCATCCACCCTGGGGTTTCACCCCACCAGAGACCAACACAGCCCCCAGATCAATCAGTGCTGAACCCCACTGGTTGCAGGGACTGGGACCTAAACCCAAAGCTCTGCAGGGTGATCCCCTCCCTGCCAATTTCCCAGCTCTGGTGTGTCCGGTGGGTGCCTGGTGTTCAGGATCCAGGGCACCCTGCAGTGTCCCCCCACCAGGCCGGGGCAGCAAGGACTGGGAAGACCACATCCAGATCAAAGCAGGCAGGTCTGGAGAGATGGAAGCAAAGCTCACCAAGCTGATGGTAGTTAGAGAGGCCGAATCCATAGATGTGTCCCTCCTGTGTGATGGCAAAAGTGAAGTAAGCCCCACAAAAGGCATCCTGGAAACGCAATTTGCCTCTGTTGCCTTTGCCTCTGACAGGGACGCACTGGGGGACCAGCAACCGCTCTGAGGGCGGAAGACACAGTGTCACAGGAGGACTAATGATTTAGCCCCTTTTCCTGTCGCTAAGATCCAGCTCACTGAACTCAATTTACAAATGAGCCCTTGAGTGAGAAGGGTTTCCCTTAAAGGGGAGAGACTGGGGCTCTTTGCTCCTCTGCAAAGCACAGAGCTGGGACCAAAGGATGCAGCACTGGGTGCCACCAAGCACCAAAGTAACTCACGTAGACCTCTCCTTCCTCCTCGGTTGGCAAAGAGCTCTGGCACTCTCCCCAGCTGGCCCTGCTCGCCACTGCCACACGTGAAGAGGTCACCATCCACTGTCAGCATCACTAGGTGGTCATTCCCTGGGAAGAGATGAGGGTGAGTGCTTTGACCCTGCAGGGTCACAAGTCAGGGCACTCTTGTAAGGCACTTTACATCAGATTGGGTCAAATATTAACAATACCCTCAGGGGTGGAGGAGACACAATGTCCGTTCTCTCTCAAGAGCCAGAAAAGACAAACAGCCAAGAGGGAGGAAAAGGACATGGAACTTCCGGATCTTCACCTTCGCCCAAGGGCTGGAAAGGCCTCATGCACCAGCCTGACCCACGCGCACCCCAGGACCTTGCTCACCTGAGGCAATTTTCATGACGGGCGCGTTGAGCTGGAGCAGCACAGGGACGGAGCTGGTCTTCATGGGCTCCAGCAAGCCGATCACCCCGTTGTTATCCTGGGTGATTGCAGGGACATGAGTCACAGAAGCAGCGACCATCGGCAGAGCTTCCAGTGTCTGAGGAATCAACATACCCGGAAAGAGCCCCAGACAAAAACCCTGCCGTCCTCCGTCAGCGCAGCCGTGTGACTGTCCCCTGCAGACACCTGCACCACCTTTTCCTGCAGCTCCACCAGCCCCGGCGTGGTCTCAGACCCTTCTGCCGAGGTGTCGCGCCCGAGGGCACCCTCATCGTTGCACCCAAAGGTGTAGATCTGCAGAGAGCAAGCGAGCTGGTCAGGACAGCCCCCAGAGGGGCAAGAGGGGATAGAGATCCACAAGGCTGAGTTATCCTTTTGAGCCCCTAAAACGTTGCGGTCCACAGCGTGGAGACCACGTCCATCCCGAGAGCCGGAGTGAGCAACGCAGGCGGGCAGAGCAGGACGCTCCCTGCTCCAGAAGCACATCCCAGAGCTCGCAGGGCAGCGCGGCTCAGCCCCCAGGCCCACACTGCACTCACTTTCCCAGTCTGGCTTAGGCACACCGTGTGCATCCCTCCAGCTTCCGCCTGCACGATCATCTCCGGCAGGGACACCAGGGCTGGTTTCTTCCTCTCCATCACATCCTCTCCGAGGCCCAGCTGGCCAACATCGCCCTGCCCCAGCGTCAGCACCAGCCCCGGCTGCGTGCGGTGCGACGGGTGGCACACTGAAGGGACGGAAACGCTACAAATAACACGCGGAGGCGGCAAAAACAACGCCCAAATCCCAGCTGGGAGCGGGGAAGGGAAACTCTCGGGGCTTTTCCTCACCTTTAATCCTCTTCCTTCCAGGAGACTCCTCCTCTGGCGTCAGGCTCTTCTTGCTGCTGCGCTTCCCCGGCATCGCGCTGCGATCTGAACAGAGGCGCGCTGCTGCGGGGCACCCCTTCATCCACCCCACCCCGGGGCCCGGGTCTCAGCACCGACCTCTGCTCCCCACTGGGATAAGGCAGAACGGAGCCGCCTCCCGGCCCGCGGGGCCGCCGCAGCCGTTTGAATCACCCGCGCCACCACACGTGCGGCCGCGCAGGCCCGCGCTGGGGCCCCCTTCCCGCCCGCCCCGCCCGCAGCACCGAGAGCGGCCCCGGGGCTCGGCGGGACCCCCCCGCTGCCGCTGCCGCTCCGCCGCCGCTTCCCCCCCCCCAGCCCCGGACTGCGCCGCGCTCCTACCTCCGCTCCGCCGCCACCGGGGCCAGCCAAGCCCACACTGCGCATGGGCGGAACGACGCGGGGCGGGGTACAGCGCGCTCTGCCGGCTGGAGGACTCGGCACCGGGAACGCAAACACGGAGGCGGCGCGGGAAGGGACGGGACGGGCTAGGACAGGATGGGACAAGATTAGGGTTAGGACATGCAGTGAGGGATGGGGGGGCAGCGGGGGAAGGTGATGGCTTTAATGCACAGGTTAACTTCCCGGTGTCCGACCCCTGCTCCTGCAGCCAAAGAGCCGGGTCAGAAACCGCTGCTGGGGCTCTTCTGCATGCGGTGATCCCGACACCTTTTTCACCTGGCCCGGCCGTGTTGCTGGGGTTGCAGGCTTAATCTCCATGGTGGTGCCTTAAATTAGGGTCAGGGTTGAGAGATCCTCTAAGCCTACAGCTCCAGGGACACTAGGGCTGTGAAAGGCATGCCAACGGGAGCATTGAACAGCACCAACATTATTCCTTCCACAACTTTCCCAAATAGCCCAGGGATAGTGCAGGGGTGTGCACACCTCATCTCCATGGTGGCGGCTCAAATTTGGGTTAGGCTAAGGGTTAGGGTTCAGAGATCAAGCCTATAGCTCCAGCTCCATTGTGCTGGGAAAGTAGGCCTCATGTCTATGGTAGCGGCTTAAAGGAAAGCTGTTGCTGGGTGCATTCTACACATGCTGAGCTCCACAATGGTGCCACCTGCATTGCTGTTGCTCCTCCTTTACTCACCTAAAACCAAACCTCCATCTGTGTACTGCCTTTCTTCTCCAGTGCCTGCTCTCAGACGCCATGGAGCACACCTCACAGAGTTTAAATATCCAGCCTCTGCTTCCTCAGCCAAAACCCCAGGACATAAAGCTGGCGCTTAGTGTTACTTACACAGAGTGAGCTCGGGAACAGTGCCACCAATGTGGCAATCCACCCTTGTTTTGCCGCTCAGAAGTCCATACTTCTGCTGTCTCTATGGTGCCTGCTTTTGGGATACACGGAATATGGACGTAGTGCTGGGGAAAATGCTGCTGGTCTTGCTGTATTGAAGAATCTTTTTCTCTCTTTGACCTTTTCTGCCTTACAGACATCAGACCAACAAGAAACCATTGCTCATCCTGCCCCTTTTATCCCCGCTGGTGGTTCACTGCACCACTGCCTCAGGGCATTGAGGGAGCGGTTGTGGCTGTTGACTGGGTTATATAAGGCACAGTGTTTCGCTAGTGAGCTTGTTCAGACCTATGGGTTCGACCAGGTCACTTATCTGGTGTGTGTTTTGTGTTTCCTGATTTTTGAACCTTGTGATAATTTGTGCTGTTATGCTTTGTTATTTATTGAAATGGAATCAGCTGACTGAATAGCTTCAGGACATGTCAAGCTTTACCAATGTATGTATTAATAAATATTTCTGCAAGGTTTCCTTTTCTAAGGTATTATATTTATAGGAGCTCTTTAGGTTTCTTAATATGGTTTATTAGTGCATTCCATTATATTTATTACCAGGTGCTGAATGTATTTTTCACTGAAAACAGTTTTGAGGGGACTTTCTACTGCTTTTGTTCTATACTGGATTATTTGCTGAAATATTTACTGCTAAGAGAACCAACATAGAGCAGTGATAAGAAGGTGATAAGAAGGATCCAGGAGTCAGTTTTCAGGCGTTGGAAGTCTGGTGAAGGGAGAAGCATGCCTAGCGCTCATCACTTACACAGAGGGACCCCATGAGCAGTTCCACTGTTCGTCTGTGGTTTACTCCTGAAGCTCTGTACTCCTTCCCTGTAAACCACGGGCAGGTGTCCTGGAGCACAGCTCAGACTGCAAACGTCCAGGCCCTGCTCCTAAGCCCCAGGTGCCAGTACAGGAAGCTGCGGCTCGTTAGCCCTTACAGCCGAACACCTCCGGAACGGCGCCACCGATAAGGCCGCTCACCGCAGCGCAAACCACGACAGCCCCGTAAAGCCCCACATCTACACTGCACTTGCGTTGAGTGCCCTCGAGTGGCCCGGAGCACACAGCGCAGATGGCTCCCAGCGCCCAGGGAGCCAGGGCAGACGCTGGTGCGGGGCATCACCCGCACACGGAGACCCCCGCAGCGGTGCCACCAACGCGGCAGCGAAACCCGCGCAGGCGATGCCCGGCGGCAGCCCCTGTCCCGGCTCCTCGGCCCCGGGCGCCCGCGAGAGGGACAGCAGCCACGAGGCAGCGCGCAGGGGAAGGGGAGGGCGGACGGCCGCGCCGCAGCCGCTTCCGTGACAACGTCGCGACGTCTGTTCCGTCCCAACGGCGCCGGCATTGTTACCGAGGCAACGTCACCGGCGTTGTTACCGTGGCGACGCCGCCACCGTTGCTACCGTGGCGCGACGCTATTGCTACCGAGGGAACGCCCCCGTCTAATTACAACGGCAGGTGTCGCCGCCGCTGTTACCGAGGCAACGTCGACGCCATTATTACCCAGGCATGTCGCTGCCGTTGCTAACGAAGCGACCTCGCCTGCATTCCGCCACTGTTACCGTGGCAATATCGCCGCCACTGTTACCGAGGCAGCGCTGCCGACGTAGAGGCACGACGCCGTCGTTGTTACCGAGGCAGCGTGGCCGCCATTGCTACCGAGGCGGGGGTTGCTTTTTCGCAGGTATCGGTGCCGCCGCCATTACCGTAGTTGCCGTGGCAAGTCATCGCCATGGGCACCGAGCAACATCCCCGCCGTGCTTAACGAGGCAGCGGGGCGCTGCGCGCCCTGCGGAGCGCGCTGCTGTGCTGCGCTAGGCCCTGCCCCGGCGGGGCCGTGCCCTGGGAGCTGTCCTGCGGGAGAAACGCCTTTGCTCGGCTCCTGCGTGGTGAGCGGGGCTGAGGGAGGAAACGTTTTCGCTGCTGCTCGGGTTTGAACCAGGCGTGTTGATTCAAACGGGCTGAAGGTTCCCGCAGCCTTTGTGACTCAGTGTGGGTGTGGGTTTGCACAGGCAGCTGTGAGACAGAGAAGGGACAGGGTGTGACTCGGCAGTCATGCCTAGATGTGTTCTGTTGACACAAGGTTTGGCCATCAGCTGCTATGAAGCTGCTTCGGCACTGGGGTATAAGGCTCCGGGCTTTGGTAGCTCCTCAGTCAGCTGTGTCCGTCCATGTGTCTTCACTCCTGGTGCTGAGTCTGTTGTGTCCTGTGTATAGACACATACACAAAGGTGCGTGCTGTGGCCACGCACAGGAGGTATGTGCTCAGAGACACTCCTGAGTGTGAGACTGGCTGCAGCAGTGCAGAGGAGCAAAATCATCATTCTGGAGATGATCCTGTTGGGCACTCACCTATCTACATATACATACCTACAGCTTATATAGAAAGTATCTTCGTATCTTGCCTTTGCTTTATTTAACAACAAACTTATAAGGAGCTTTAAGCAGTTACAGTCCATAGCTGCACTGGACTGCTGGGGTGCATGCTTTGCACCTCTTCTTGAATTACTCAGGAGAGATTCAACTATCCCCTTGGTAGATCACTGCTGTGGATTTCCTGAGCTTTATTTGATTGAGAAAAGGGAGTCCTCTGCCAGACAGAAGAAAGGATATTGTAAATGTTACTGTATACTTAATACTTTTGTGCAGAATTTTAACAAAATACAAACTCAACACATTTCCCACATATGGAAAACCCAGGTAGACTGTTACCCCAGTTAATGTTTGGCTCAGATGGAAACATCTGACTAGTTTTAGGTGTGTCACAGGGACTCTTAGTAACCCCAAGGTATTTACTTTTTATGGCTCAAAGTCATGTACCAGTGGAAGCTTGTCACCTGTGGAATAAAACTGGGGCAATGTTTCACTATTGACATAATGAATAATTCATCTGTGCTGCTCACTTCCTTCAGCACCCACCAGTGCATAGTTCCACTAAAATGCTCTGGCATGGAGATGTGCATGGATAGAGCTATATCAATCACAGCAGGAAGCATTTCACTTTGGGGCTAATGAAGTTCTGGGGACTTTGTCTTCACTGGAACGCCTGTGGAAATTGCTAGTTGTTGCAGTGCCAGCACAGATGGAGCTAATTCCCCAGGTTGGTGCTGACACTTACTTCAGGAGAGAATGAAGATGTAGTGTGAAAAACAGTAGTGGCTCAGGAAAACCTGGAATTGTTGGCACTGTGGCAGCACAAGGTAGGGGGCTGAGAGGAGGATTTCAACAGTGTAGATCCTAGTGACGAAACTGACTCCCTGAGAACATGAGGAAACTGCAGTTAGTTGCAATCAGCTGTAGATTACCTGGAGGAAGCAGAATAATCCAGCCTGAGCAGACACTTGCACAACAGAAAACACGTACGTGAGGTTATAGGAGCACACAGCAAAGCTGTAGTGGAGCTGAGGTCAGTGAGTCTGTGTCGCCCGTGTGGCAATGCCCAGCACAGTCAGGGTGAAGATGCTCCCCTGTTCAAGCATGTATTTGAGGGGCACAGCCCCTTGAACCTTGCCTTCAGTAGATGAAGGATTGCATGGAATGAAGGCTGGGATGAGCTGCTCCTTGGAGGCACCTTCTGCAGCCCAGACAGTGCCCATCAGTACCTTAGATGGATATATCCATCTATATGGATCTGGCCATATGCTCTGGGTCAAGAAGTCTTGTGTTGAGGCCACTGAAAAGAAAGAGGGCTTAAAATTCAATTTGAGGGACTGAAGTAGCTTCTATGAAAGGGGTCTCAGATCTTGATGAGAAGGGGTCAAGACTGAACGCTGGGACTAAGTCTGTGCTGCGGCCTCAGGACATGGACAGCCACTTGAGTGCTGCTGTGCATGCCAGAGTTATTGCAGCCCTGGGAAGATCCATCTCCTTTTCCTCCAGGAGAGGAAAACCTGCCCAAGGTTTTAGCTGCTGAAGCACAGAGCGTGAGTAACTTTGTCTTTGCTTCCAAGGCAGGCATTGTGGAGTTCGGATATTCTGAACTGCCTGCCCCTTGGTTTAAAACACCCCCACGACGTTCCTGGATTTGAACTCCAAATGACACAATTTATTGTAGCGTTCAGCTGTTTTCCTGGTGTCCCATTGGAACAGTCTGCAGGAACACAGGATTGGTTCATCACTGACATCTTTGGCTCCCCTCTGGCTAAATGTGTCAGCCTGAGCCTAAAACCAGCTGTGAAAGACGAGATGTTTTGTGAAATAGCAAAGATAGCCAGGAAAACCTCCAAGGCCTTGTGTCATCCTTAATCTGAATTGCAAGTACGAGGCTGTTCTGCTCCCCAGACGGGAGAGCACACTGGCAGCCAGTAAAATGGTGTGTTGAAGTCTCAGTGACATTCCTGACATAAGAACATCTGCACACTGAGGTGGTCTTTAAGGTTCCTTTCAACCCAAACCATTCTACAAGATGATGTTTTAGCAGATATAAACACACTAAAGAAAGAACCAAAGCAAAACAATCCGGTTTGTTTGAACTAGTGCAATTTCAAGGCTTAAATTGTTACAGCAGATACTGTTGTCTTTTATCTGAAGAAAGCTGCTGTAAGGATCTTAGCCATAACACTTACTGAGAAACACAGAGCAAAGGGGGTAAAACACATTAATCTCAGCGTGCTTTGTACAAACACATAATAAAGAACATGAACAAAGGTCTGGGCTTGGTTGTGCAAACACACCTCGTGTATTAAAACGTACCTCATCTTTTTGAGTGACACTGCATCACGAAATACACTTTTTAAAGATGCAGCTTCTCTCGGGAGCCCTTCCCTTTGCCCTGGTGGTGCCTGAAGACCTGGGGACTGGGGCAGAGCCGTTAAGGCCATGTACCGATCATCATTTTAAGCGCAGGTCTGGGGTAACGCATTAAGTTCAGTAGCGCGAGCGCGGGCTCGACACGCTCCATCTGGCGATGGGAGAGCCGCGGGGGATCCCCGCGGGGCTGTGTTCGCTTTGTTCGGTGCGCCCCGCTCCCGGGGCCGCTCTTTCAGCCTGCAGGCGCCTGGGTGTGTCGTTAATCCTTTTACCCCTGTGAAGCCGCAAGCAGCAGCCGGCGCGGCCTTCCCCCTACCCCTACCTTCTGTTAACTCCCGAACTGGTGGGTGGGAGCCGGCCGGCGGGGGCACTGCCCGGGGCCCTCGGGCGCTGCCTCCGGCCGGGGCCAGAACCGAAACCGGGCCCGGGGCTCTTTGTCCGCGGCGGCCGCCCTCGGCTGAGGAGATTCAAACGGCGGCCCCGCCCGCCCGGTCTGCCCCGGCCCCGCCCAGCAACAGGCGGGGCCCCGCCGGGATTGGCGGAGGGAGCAGACAGAGCGCTGCTATTGGCTGAGCGGGGCGGTCCGGGACGCGGGGGAGGAGGGCGACGGCGTTAAACGGCGTAGGGAAGCGGCCGCCATTTTGTGTAGGAGACAGAGGGGGGTAGCGGAGGGTCCGGGCGGAGCGGTCTGGGCTGTGCTTTGCCGGGGGGTGCCGGACAGTGGCGGCGGAGGAGCTGCGGCGCCGGTGTCTGAAGTAACGCGAGTGCGTCTGTGCTTGTGGGCGAGCGAAACAGACAGAAGTCGGTAAGGGAGGAGCGGTGCGGGCCGGGCCGGGCGCTGTCGCCGCCATGTTGTGCTCACTGGGCGGCCCCATTGTTGGGGCAGCGGGGCCGGGCGGGACGAGGGGCCGCGGGGGGTAGGGGAAGACAGAAGGTCTGGAGGCGAACAGATGGGAGCTGTGAGGGCCGCTCCGGTGCGGTAATGCCGTTACCGCGGGCCTTGGCTCGAGTCGCAACAAGGCGAAGGGTTTCGGAGAGCCGGGGGTGCGGTGGCTGACGTGACAGCGGTTGGGAGAGGCGGAAACATTAGGGTGGCCTAAGCTTCCGAAAGAGAAAGAGAGGACGAGCCCTGGGGTGAGCAGGAAATCGCTGTGAGAGATGCTGAGGAGTTACCGTGCCGAGGAAGGTGGAAGGGCTGCTGGGGGACAGGAGAGGAGCGCTGTGCGGTGCTGCGGGGGCGCGGTCGGTTCGGGGGCAGGCGGGAGCGTGCTCGGGTGGTTTGTGCTCGGGGCGATGCCTTCGGGAGTTCATCCCAAAGCGTTTTCCACTGCGTTTGGCTGTTTACCCCCCCAAAAAAGGTTCTTGCTCGTCCATTGAAATTATTCAGATGTATAGAGGGAGCATGAAAAAAGTGCTGCTGTTCGTGATACGCTAACTATGGTGGTGAAGTTTATGTAAGCAGAATAAGATAAATACTGCCGTGTGTCTTTAGCATTGAACTGTCTTGTCATCTTTCACAAGTAAGGGACACAACAGACTGTGAATTCTCTGAATTATTTTACCTTTTTGTTTCTCCTTTGGACTTGAAAGGGAAATGGTTTTTGTTAATCTGAACTCAAAATTTTATTCTCGTTTATGCAGCGGGACTTCTCCCTTGGAGCGTCTGTGCCGAGAATCCGATGTTGGGCTCGGCTCCCTGGCTGAATACAGCGGATCAGCCCATGAACACTTCTGTCCCGAGCCAAAGGAAGGAGTCCAGCAAAAGGCAGCACCTCCGCTTCCAGGCTTGGAAGCAAGAAAGGGGGCAAGGCTTGGAGAGTGGGGAATCGGAGAAGACAACTGAAAGGTAAATGGGGGAGAGGAACAGTGCTGTAGGAGTCAGGAGGTGCCAAGTACCCTGTGATAGTATCTGCTTTGTAAGTTCAGTTGCAAAGTTAAGTTTGGCTGCTTTCCATTTGAGGTGGTTTTCAGTTCACTTTGGGTTTATCTCAGTAACTCTTGTGCTCACTGGAGAGACTGGGAGTGGCTTTATCAGTGTGAACTCTGCCCAGACCTTTAGGTGTGTAAAGATCTTGGTTAAATGTCTTCAGGATTAAACCTCAGCACCTTGAATTTGGCACTGTATTCTGCAAGCAGTGCATCTTCCACACTCTTCCAGTAACTTCCTTACCTGAGAACAGAAGTGGCGTGTGCAGTAGTTGGGCTGCCTGGAGGAGTGGCACTGCCAGCCGGGCAGACCAAGCTCTGGTTGCTGGTGGGGGGGCAGGGATGTAGCTCCTGAGGGATGGGTGGTCTGGTGCGCGAGATGCTGGCCAGCCCTCTGCATCAGGAGTGTTAAGCCACTGCAGAGTTAGAAATCTCCCACTTGGAAGGTAACATGGCATTGTAATCCAGTTCTCCCGAGTGTGGCAGCTGTGCTCTTAGGTAGCCAGTAATGGAAAGAAAAACCCCACTGCTTTCAACTGATAGAAGTCTTGGTTAGGTTGATTTCAGTCCCCTTAGAATCTAAATATCCAACCAACTTAAGAATACCATGCAAACTCCACTGACTTTCTCCTCTGTACAGGTGACATTTAAGTTGAAGATGGGCGGTGGAGAAAGATTCAACATTCCAGTTCCCCAATCTAGAAATCCCACCAAGAACCATCAACAACTTAAAAACAGGCAGAAGAATAAAGACCAGAATTCGCAGATGAAGACCTATATGAAGAAAGATAGAGGACACGGATGCAACTCCTCAGCTGGTGCATGGCAGGCCATGCAGAAAGGGGGAAAGAACAATGTTCATTTCCCCAAGAATCAGAATTGGAGCCCGACTTTATCAAATCACAATCTGTTCTTCACACCTCAACCCAATCAGAACTATGCCGGAGCAAAATTCAGCGAGCCGCCCTCGCCCAGTGTCCTTCCCAAGCCACCCAGCCACTGGGTACCTGTTTCTTTTAAGCCTTCAGATAAAGAAATGATGACATTTCAGCTTAAAACATTACTTAAGGTCCAGGCTTGAGATGTAATTTTCATATTTGTAAAGTTATTTAAATTGACAGGATTTAAAAGTTGAGAATTGTTAGTCCTTATTCTAGATGTGCAGGTGTACAGAACCAAACGTTCCTGCTGCGTATAGTTAGTCACTTGGACAAAAGGGGTTGAAGTTTACATTCCCCTCACGTTTTACCTCAAGTTGTGTGCTGTGTTCACTGTGAAATAGGAATTTTCTCTATAGTCAATCTAATCTGCACAGTCACCATTTATTGTATTTATTGTAAGAGTAAATGGGACTGTCTCCCCCAGTTGGCATTGTGACTACTTTTTGGTATGACAGAAAACCAGCTTTTGCATAACTTAATGCAGCATTAAGTGGAAAAGAAAATTGCACTGAAAGCTTTAGTCAGGTAATTTGCTGCTTTTCAAACTTGCATAGAACCTGCTAGTGAAATAAAAGCTCTGCCAAGGCACCAGGACAAACACAGACCAGGCTCTTGTTTGCACTGGTGAGCCTTGTTTGGCATTCTGGAATTAGCAAAGAAGTTTCAAGCCTGTGACTAAAACTGAGGGGACTCTGGTGCATGTTGGTGAAGGGACAAGCAGAACACCTCAACAAACATGGAATTGCTTCCCCCGCTGAGCAGAAGAGGAATCTGCACTGGAACCCCAGCAAATGACCCTGCAGTGCCAGGTGACTGCCTGAAACCTAAACCCTGTTGTGTTCCCACCTGCACCGAGGGGTTCCCAGAAACCTGTTGGATCAGTTTTTACATCTGAGAACAGTGGAGTAGTTAAATGTGTGACCCTGTAAGCAAGGCAGTTGCAGCAGCTACTGGCAGCATTGATGTGCCATAGGGAAGACAGAGCCATGTAAATACATGTAAAACTATGTAGCATATGTAAATTCCTGCTGGGCTTTCCTGCACAGAATATTTTTAGTACAAAACTGCTGAATGTAAGATGGCCGCAGGGTGGATGTGGCCCTGACTTAAAAGATATTTTGTTTAAAAAAGAAGAAAAAAAAAAAAACAACAAAAAGAAAACCCTTTGTGGCTGTGCCCGTGTGCTTGACAGTGCAGGGAAAATGCATGAGCTCAGTTTTAAAGTAAATCGGTGCAAAAAAGGCTTATTTAGATTTTCTTACCTAAAAACCAAAACCTGAACCTCTCAAAAGCTGCTGCAGTTGAGGATCCTGGTGTCCTGTAGCATGTGTGTGTGCAGGGATGGCAAACACATAGGGTGCTCCACAGCCTGTGGCATTGCAACAGTTTTCCATTTTGAAACCACACCAGTGCTTGTCACCAGTGTTGGGTGCTGCCTGTAATAACCAGTCCCACTGCAGCAGCAGAACCCAAAGGTGGTTCATAGTCATGAAGTGCTTTAATGTGGCAGGGAGCATCAGTGGATCATGAAATGTGATTTCATTCAGAACAGCCTCTACAAATTACTGCTCCAAGAGGGAATTGGCAGTTGCTAAACTTGTGTTAAACTCTGTGACCTCCCCCAGCAAATGAGCTGTGTCCCAGTTACAGTCATGTATACTCGGCCTCAAATTGTCAGTTACTAATGGCGTATGTATAAATTGGAAATAAATTCAAATAAAGTAATATTTTCACCCCCTAAAAGACTCTTATTTACTTTAAGACTGTACTGGAAAGCAGGATCACATAGGTTTGGTAGCTCAAGCTCTGTAGAGCTTTGACACTTCAGAATGCAGATGAATGTATTTTAGTGCCCCCTTTTACATCCTCAACTGTCATACTGTAGGATTGTCCTATCTTTGGTGAGGAGCAGCAGCCTGAGGCCCCTGGCAAGTATTCCACAAACAGGCTAGAAATGACAAGGGAAGAGATTTCTTCACCACAATCCTCTCCTTTGTGCCTCAGTGCCAGGTGAGTACTGGGTTTGATAATGAACACTGACCCTGTCCCCAAGCCCACACGGAGCCTGCTGGGGCCAACAGCTCTGCTCAGGAAGGCCAGGCATGGCAGCCTAGAGAAGGACCCAGGGCTGGGGCAGCATCCCTGGGTGGTCCATCCCCAACAGCCGTTGCTGTGTTAATTAAGTCAGAAGTTGATTTCAAGGTGTAGTCAAAACGTGTACATTTTATTCCCAGTTCACAGGGTTGTTGCACAGATGGAACACAAAACTCAAGAAGAAAGGATGTGTAGGAATAAAAACATCAGCATCTTTTGATCAAACACACTACAGGGTACACAGTCTCCCCTTCCTACTCTCGCCAGTAAGAGCATCTTTAGACACATACTATAGCAATGGACTACAGACTCTTTAAGCAAGTTACAAGATAAATGGAGAAAACCAGCAGTTATTAATGGGTGATTAAGTCCTAAAAATGTGTGACTTCATCCCTTTGTCCTTCAAAACGTTACATCCCTGCCAGAACCCCAGTGGCGGTGCTGTAAGGCATCAACCCAACTGCCCTTCTCTGAACACACTCCAAGCTGTTACCCAGACAAAACAGCAAGAGAAAAAAGAAGCAGGTGCTCTTTCCAAGAGCTCAAACCAACATTTAAATCGAGTTTCCACTTTGAGTAAAGCCGTTATACTGTACATTGAACATCGTTAAAGACACAGGAAGGATAACATTGAGCCGTCAGAGACCGGTCTATCACAGTCCCTAGTTTAAACACCCAGCTACTCAACCACTACATGTAGGATTTGTAATTAACCACTTGGGCACATGGACTTTAGGTGAAAAAGAAGTTCCAAACGAGCCTTCTATTACTGCCGAAGTAAATCGACACGCTGCAGACGCTTTGAGCACAGCCATGGCTGTCAGCAGAATTTTCACAGACTACTTCAATTCTACAGTTGTTTTTTTGCAGGAATGACAAAAATAAAATAAACTAAAATAAAAAAAAAAAAATCTATAGTTTACCACAGGAAAAACCCCATGCCCGGAATCCCCACCATTCTTGAGACTCCAAAAGAAAGATGCCTACACACGATCTTTTGTAGCCTGTGTATGTTCTTGCATTCCAGCTGTGCATAACCTGCGGGCAGCTTGCACCAGACAGGCTACTGGTACTTTAGAGCAGGACTAGACCCCTGCGCCAAGGGAGGAGGTGTTATCTAGCGGGGCTGTGGCTGGACTGGCGCCAATGCGTGAACATTCCCTGCCCTTTGGCCACATCCTGCTAACTCGTCCCCAACTGAAAGGCCCACAGAACAGCTTCTTCACAATTTTTCCATGGGAGCAAGAACTAGGACAACATCTTTATTCATGCACTCTTGAAACATCGTGGGTTTGTGTTCGGCTTTTCTGGCTTGTTCATATACACAAGTCAAGTCAAAGTTTAGTCCTACCTCTGGGAGAGAAAGAAAGAACCATCAGAACTGGCAGATACTGCATTATACTTGCAATGAACTGGATTTGCAAAACAGAAATAATTTAAACTGTGCTATACATCACTGTTGAGGCACACAACATAAGGACATGCTGACAAAACAGTCACGGTACAGTTAGTGTTACTCTGCAGTCTGGAATCAGTAGCTCAGCCTGGACACAGATGTTCTCCTCCCTCCGCCCCACCAGCCCAGCTCTAGCTCCTGGAGTGTTCATTCCAGCAGCCCCTTGCAGGGTGCAGACAGAACCAGACCCATGCTTGCCCCCCACAGCCAGGTGCACCACGTCTGTGTAGGATTTTAGTCTTGATGACAACATTAATGTAAGAGCACTGAAAAGGGGCAGGCTTTTCTGCTGTTACAAGCAGAGAGCTACACTGATAATCACAGCTCGACTTAAGAAGCCCAGGAGTGGGTTTATCAATGCAACCAAGTGCTTTTCAGAGTTGTTTTCCCTCAGTGGCCTAAGAACCACCAGTTGCACCAATGCCAGGAGGCAGCCCGAGTTCTAAGTGTCATCAGCAAAGCTTTACCACCTTCTAAAGTGGCACCAGTTTTGATACAGCAAATATAAATCAATAAGAAATTTGGTTCTGTACCAATCCTGCTGATAGTTCACCACCTGGCTAATAGCATCTGCATTGTAACCACAGGGCAGTCCAGCCAGCAATGAGAGTCAACGTAAAAGGAAGTTCGATATGTTAGACTAGACCATCTGCTTTCTTAGTTTGGCTAGTACCTCTTTGAGAGAAGTGAAGCCATCTTTGCTCAGACACTAAATGATAAATTCCTGACTTTACTGAAATACCATAGGAAGGAATTTACTCCGTAAGGGATGCACAGCTCTGCTCCTAACCGTGCTCTGGAGTCAAACTCTAAAGCTACAATAATTCCAGTGGATCAGTATTTCCTTCATTTTTTTATTACAGCATGTTTGCTAGATTTACAGCAAGCAGAAAATAAGCTGGGTCTTAATTATTTCGACCAAAACATCGATGTTTTAAAGGTAGTACACAATATTTGTTAAAAAGAACATATAAAAATACCTTTTTAGAAGCCTCTATAAGAAAGGAAATACAAAGTTTAATCCCACAACTTTCCTCTGCTAGAGCTGCACACTACTGCTACAGTTTTAAATAGACTTTTTGCTGTTTTTAAACTATACATCCAGGAAAGTCTACAAAATTAAAGGAACGTGCATATAAATGATTGCATAGCAGAACATGAACATTAACTGCGAACAGTAAAGGAAGAGTTAGAAATACTATCAAATGTACAAAGATTCTAGGATCAGCCCCTACGCACGTTCCGCTGCCGGGATTTCAAAGCCGTCTGCGTTTCTGGAAAGGCCCTGCTGAAAACACTAAACCCAAACCTACAACATTTCTCTACAAAGGAACTTGTTGAAACCAACATCTTGATATGCTACTAGGTAAGACAGCAAGGAACACTAGGTGTCTGGTGCTGGCTTTTGAAGGTGAATAGAAAAAACAATGCCAAAAGCCATTTTCATACCAAAGTACCTTGCCTTCTAGAGAAATACTGGTAAGATTACACATGGGTTTTGTTATTTTTCACATTCAATTTACTAAATATACTGTATTAGTGATAAACTAAATAGCTAGAGATGCAGCTCTTGTTCATATCCAACTGCAAACATTTGTTCTTAAGGAAATCTTGGAACCAAACCACTATCTGTGTTCTGAGGAAGAAGAGACCCAGACTCGCTTGACGAAGTACTTTTTGATGTGTACAAGCCAGCCTGTGGTACTCAGGAAGAGATGGCTATGGATTATACCTAGGAATACACCAACTAACCACAGGAGTCATTGGCAGAAAAGTTTAGTTCTTATATACTGTACACACACAACTCGAAACAATCTACTGGTATCTAACAGCAGGAAAACTAAGCAATTCCATGGTTAACTGCTCACTAAAATTTAGGATACAAAAACTGCATAAAATGTACACACAACCTAATATTTAGTTGCTCTGCTGTTTGCTGGAATCTGAATTGAATTTTCCAATGCAAGGTGGTTTTTCCCCCCCTCACACATTTTGTACTAGCTGCCAGGCCAGAGCAGTGATGCCTCTATCCTGACAAGTCACAGCACTGCACAAACTCTGAATGAGCTTCCAAGACCCACTCTCTCCCCACACAGTCCACGCAATGTTAGTACCATCTCCCCAGACAGCAGGGTTAAGGAGGAATCTCAAACTGCTCCATTCACTGGCCCACTCAAGCCAGCGGGCATGGAGAACACAGAAACCTGCCTCTGAGCAATGGAAACATGAACCTGCCAGTCTGCGTGTCACAGCAGTCAGTGTTGTGCTACAGCTGTCCAGTTTTCCGTGTTATCACAAGGTTTAGCATTAAAGAACAAGTTAAACAGTTAAGTTTAACTGTTCAGCACAAACTGGTACCAAATTTCTCTATGGGTATGACATTTTTAATAGGACAATGTTGCAAGTTACGATCAATCAAGTCATCACCAATATCTAAGCATTAAAAATGCAAATCTTTACAAAAATATACAGAGACACCACAACCAAATCAGTAGCTGCCCGTGACATTTAACCAAGTGGACACTCTCTCTCCCCCTCTCTTTCTCGCTCTCTGTGGCTTCTCAACATTGCCTTAATTTTAACCATTTTCGGCTACAGGGAAAACTGACAAAGAAAATACTTTTTAGCACTGTTGCAACATCATATTCCTGATAATTTAAGTAAACTGAACTGTGTGTAAATGAATCTTACATGCCTAAACCCAACATGGATACACTGTTAGTGGCCACTGGACTTGGGACTAGTCCATGACCTTGATCTGGATTTTGACCTAGACCTAGAATGTGATCTTGACTGTGATTTGGATCTAGCGGGTTCTTTTTTTCTCGATTCCTTTTCATATCTTGAGCTGGACTTATAGTGTGTTTTAGAATCTGTTTTAGAAGTGCCTCTAGATTTGGTGTGAGATGCAGACCTAGACCGTGATTTAGCCTTCATTTCTTTCTTGGGCTGTGACTTGGATCGTGATCTTGAATTGGACTTAGATCTTGAAAAAGATCGATTGCGGTGTTTGAACCTATCAGAATAAAGGGGAGAGAGGAGATTTGAATGTAAAAACACTATTCTTAGACATCTAGTACATTAAAAATTGTTTACCATTTTTGCAGGAGAAATTTTTTTTAACCCTATAGTTAAAGGAATACAGTGATCTAGTTTTCAATTTAAAGGACGTAAAAAGTAC
This sequence comes from Myiopsitta monachus, assembly GCA_017639245.1. Lineage (NCBI taxonomy): Eukaryota > Metazoa > Chordata > Aves > Psittaciformes > Psittacidae > Myiopsitta > Myiopsitta monachus. The sequence goes on along the minus strand of CM029917.1, from coordinate 1,272,612 downwards.
TTTACCTATCATTGTCCGAATGGCTTCTGCTACGACGAGGTCTTCCAGTAGGTCTACTGCTAAAAAGGTACATCAGAAAAAGTAAACGGTGACAAATACCTATGTATATGTACAAATCTTAATAACTTCTATCTCAAGCTGTGCACTGGCTTTTACTTATTCTGCACTGAAGTACAGAATCATTATTTCTGATTTATGTAGCATGCAAAATATGCGACTCCCACAAGTTATTCCCACAATAGAAAAAGATTACTCAAGACTTTAACAATTAACTAGGCAATGTGGTGTCTCTCTTCCAGCAGACTGCTTTGCAGCTGAAGCTGAACACACACTACACTTACTTTCTGGGACTATAGGATCTTCTATAGCTGTAATCAAAAGAACGACTTCTAGATCGTCTCCTTTCGTAACTCCGACTTCTGGATCGCCTGTATCTGTCATAGTCATCGTAACGAGAAGAGCTGTACAGGTTTCTCCCTTCCTTGGCTTTCATTTGATTTGGTGCTGTAAAAAATAGCAACATTTAGCATTTCAAGTTCAAAAGTTCCCTTTAGCGACACTACTAATCCACATATTGGGTACTTAGACTGCTGTACGGCACTTGTCTTTAGCTGCTTTAAGCACCAGACAAAAATTAATGCAGCTTTGTGGGTATTACAGATCTGGGGTGGGGGGGAACCCCAACCAAACCAAACCCCCCAAACCAGTAAGAAAGGACTAAAGCTCCATTACTGAAATTCTCATTCAAACCAGAAGACCATGCTCAAACTGTTTTAAACACATCATGCTCTAAACACTGAGCACTACCTACAGACAGTGAACATTATTTGTACTCAGTGGCTACAGTTTTTACTTTTTAAGTGCTTCAGTTTACAATGGTAAGGTAATATAGTTAATTTTTGTTCAAAACCTGATCAGAAATCCCAGTGTTTATGTACAGGACTGACTCATCCTTCAGCATGTGTAATTCCCACTGATTTCAATACAAATTAATTGTGTGCATTTGAGGGAAACCTGGACAGTTGGGTTGTTCTTTGACAGCTTGAACTGAAAGACCTTTAAGATGCTTGTATTACCAGGCTGCACTAAGTATTATAGTCTTAGTTTAGATCAACACGTATGTGTTTGGTTTATCAACAGCATGGGGGTTTTTTACATCCTATCTGTATCTGTCTCTATATTAAGAATATGTATACGAATAACAAATCTAAAAGACAATCTCTCTTTAGAATAATCTGTTCAGAAAATACAAATTCTGTTCCACGTTGAGTTGAGATACCTTGACATTTACTTCTATCCTGAGGCCAAATGAAATGAAGCTATTGCCTCAGCCCTGGAAATCAGACTGCCTGGGAAGTGGCAACACAGCATCACTAACATGCTTCAACACAATATAAACATCACAACACCCTCAAACTGGGCTGCTGCTAATTTTGACAGTTCCCAGCAGTCAGACTTCCCTGCAGGAGCCCACAGAGCTGCACAAAAGGTGCTTCAGGATTAGCAGCTCACAGATCGTGTTCAGTGACCGCTGTATTTAATTATCTGGCTTTAATTAAAATGAGTCATGAATAGTTACTGGATAAAATGCAAAACATCCACATCCTATTCATACACAAGCAAGAACATACCATAACAATTAATAACACATGTAATGGTGCCTGGCACTAAGCTTTAAGGCTAAAATGCTGAAATACATGCAAGGCACTTACTCTTCCGATCCCCCTGTGCAAACTGGATTTCTATTTGCCGACCACAAATCCACTTTCGATCCAAATTATGGAGAGCATCTTCTGCATCACGGACATCTTCAAATGTGGCAAGTGTTAAGGTACTTGGGAATTTGAGCAGTTTACAGATTTGGTATTTAAAATAAAATACAAAAATCGGTTATTTTCTAATTTTACAGGGGGGGTTGTTGGTGTTAAAGTTCTTCTGGTCATACTACAGTACACACTAGGAATTATTTTTATTAACCACCAGCTATCTGAGAACTCCTTTAATAAAATTAAAGTCTCATAATATGACCATGAGCTTATCCATCAGCAAGCAGTTGCTATGTGATACTCTTATGTTTTTCTTCTCCCACTTGTACTTATGCAAGGAAAAAAAACCCTGGCATCCTTTTCAAAACACACTGTTAATGGTCATTTAGTTCTCTCCACTACATTGACTTTAATAAAATTAAACCCTAGTTTTTAAATTACATTAGGCAACCAACAGTAGTAATTAACACATGCCTATTAGTTTTAGAACTGGGATAAAGCTTTCCCTTTTTCTCCCCAGCTAAATTCAGCTTGAATTACGTAGCACCACGGACACATATGCAGACCTTCTGCAGTATGGGACACACGAAACCCTGCACTGTTGGTCAGGTCAGACAGTCAGCAACAGACATTACTGATTTTAATCCATGTGTCTGACCACTACAATAACTTACACACCTTCTTCTAGCTATGTGACCTGAAAGAACAAATTGCCTTTCTCCTTGTAGCAACTCAGTTCACCATCAGCACCATCTATGCAGAACATGAACTCTCATGCTGTTGGCATGTATCTTGATAAACCAGGAGGAATGCACTTTCATTCAAGACCACAGTTACAGCAGCACTCACAAGAGAAATATTACAGGTTTTGTCAATGGACTAAACCAGAATTATTCATCAAATTACTGCTTACGTGACAAACAGAAGAACAACTGTTACTCTGTAGGATACATCAGGTATGACTCCTTTAATCTTGGCCACCATTCAACTTCATCTTGACCTTTAACTCTTTAAGTGCTTGTCAGAAGGACTTGTCATGAGATGCTTGGCCAAAAATGACAGAAGGCTTTATCTTTTACTTTGAAAAACAACCTTTTCCCCCTTTTGTGGATAAAGCGAAGCTTTGTCTCCCATTATGGCTTGTCCTTCTTCCAGCTTTTCTTTACTTTTTCTTTTCCCAAACTCTCCCTTCTCTTCAAGCCTGATCCTTAAGAGGTCTTTGGCTTGTCTACTTGCCTTAATTGTTGAACTCTACTCTAACGGTTCTTTCATGCTTTCTCTTTGGGGTCGCCATTACTGTACAGCTTTACATTCTGAGGCAACAACAGAGGACAGTAAATTAGGGGACAATATTAAAGAAAGAAGTTCACCTCATTTTTTACACAATCTGATTTTGATCAAGTGATTCCAGTTCCCATTTGTTAAATTAACAATGAATACCAGCCACAGTTGCTAAGCATGAGTTTACTTAATACCAGCGATAACAAAAATGCGCTAAACAATTTTGAGTCAGTGATAAATTTTCATTTAAATCACATAGTATTAATTTCAGTGACATAAGCAAGCTTTTATATTACTGAACTTAAGCTTTGCAAAAAGGCAGAGCAACTAAGAGAAGTTAATCTTCAAAAACAACAAAACACCACAACATAAGTAAGACACTTATTAGATACAACACAAAAGTAAACTGCTTTTTCATTTGTTACCTCTTACACAAACTTGAATTTCAAACTCCAACACCCCTCACTACTCAGCCATCTGAAGAAAGGATATTGAACATAAGCAAATCCTCTGGGACGACGAGTGTAGAAGTCAAGTGGAACGTACACATCAACTATAGGCCCATAACGACCAAATTCACGGCGCAAGTCTTCAGACCTAGAACATCATAAATATTTTATATGGGTTTTCTTTTCCCGATTTAAGGTGCTAAAAAACATCCATCAAATAAAAAAAATAGGCATTTTATTTTATGTCAATCTATGCTCAAATGACCTCCATCTTTTTGGAAGCAGGAAATAGAGAAGAACGTAGCAAACCATTCTGAGAGGAAAGTGTTTGAGCAGCTCAGTTACACACCAGGCTTTTCTGAACCACTCAGGACTCGAGATGCTGAGGATACACCTCAGCATTTTGAAACCACTTCAGTACAACTAACTGAAGCATAAACTAAGAAGTGACACACATTAGTTGATTCTGTGCAGGATGGACCAGGAAAGGATGGCAGAAAGTGAAAAGCAGGACCCAAGAATTAGTCAAGTACCTCATGTAACTCTTTAGAATGATTTTGCAACAAACACACACCAACTGCAAGATCCACATAAGCAGTATGAGAATAAACCAGTCACACAAACTCATTTCCATAGAATAATCAATACCTAAACCCACATCAAACAGAATAAAACTTGAGTGAGCAACTACTCATGCCCTTAGGATAGCTTTTCCAAATAACCAAGCACAAAACTGTTCAGCAGATCTGCAACTACACTGGGAACAACTACCATCTCCCCAGAGAGGTTTCTAAATTACATCAGCTTCTTTAGATGGATTTTTGTGTGTCATTTGATGACAATAACCTGTATGAGAAAGACTGATATAATACAATATTTATGTGGTACGGAAGAGCGACTCTACTATCATTGCTCTTTCTCATCATCTGGGAAAGAATCTACAGCACATATAGTCAATGATGGCAGAAGGGAACTACAACCAACACTGAGATCTCACAATGAAACCATCTCCAAGCATGTACCATCTAAACTCAGGCTTACAGGGAAAAGTCTATTACAAGCTTCTTATTTTAAAAAGTCTGGAAGCAACAATCTTCCTTGACTTGCTACAGTGCAATAAATACTGGAAAGAAAAATCACACATACAGAAAAACTTAACCTACTAACACTTTTTAACACCATAATGTTCTTGATTCACCCCATTGCATCGTACCCATGCTACCGTTATTTGCTGAACAACTTCAGTACAAGCTGCACAGGCAGAAAGTTTAGAAATTCCCGTTTGTGTTCTACACTGCTCATCCTCACAGGGACTCCCAGGCAAGTTCTACAGCGATTATCAACCTGAGAGTGCTCCAGCTCACACATGCATTTGATATTAATGCACTCTGAACGTTTCATAGCTGACAACAGACACAAAAGGGACACAATAAACTGCCAAAGAAAAACAGAGGAATCAGCAGTTTACTACAAATAAGCAATAAATAAGAACCTATACAACGCACTTTTGATTTAATTCCCCATGAAGAATTATTGCACTAAGCTGCTGCACATATTTACCCCGTACGGACTCTTCCTACAATGCAGTTATGTGTCCCCCCCCGCTCCTGAGCGCCGCACAGAACAATTAACGCAGTAACGTTCCGCCCGCAGTGGCGGCGAGCCCCACGCTAACGGGACGGGCTGCGCCGTGAATCCCGGGGACACCCTGGCCAAAGGCTCCGAGCTCTCCCCTCCCGTCCCAACCGCCGCGTTCCAACTCCGGCGGCCGCCGGAGCCGCGCTTCCCCCCGGCCCAGCTTTGTTCCCTCTGGACGGCGTTTTGGAACGTGGGGAAGAGTCATCTGGAGCAGCACCGCGGGAGGGAAGCGGCGAGCGGCGCGGAGGGCGAGGCGGGAGAGCGGCAGCCACCGGCGGAGGGCCGCGGCCTCCCCCTCCCCGCGCCCCCTCCGGCGGCGGCCGCCCGCGCGGCCTAGCGAGCCCGCCAAAGCCTGCGCAGCCCCCGCGCCTCGCCGGCGCCGCCCCCACTCACCGGGTGTCATCGGCCACGTTCCGCACGAAGAGCGAGGTGTTGGGGGGGCGCAGGTAGCGGGACATGGCTGCGGGGGGCGCGGGGGGCGCGCGGCGGGGCCCGGGCGCTGCGGAGCCGAGCGCGGAGGAGACCCTGCGAGCTGCGCGCAGCGCCACCGCCGCCCGCGCGCCGCCTCTCGCGAGACTTCCCGCGGGGCTTCCGGCGGGAGGGAAGCGGGCGGGAGGGCCGAGAGGCGCCAAAACGGGGCCCTGCCCCTCGCTGCGCATGCGCGGAGCGCGCCCGCCCGCCCTCACTCGCCACTCGAGCGGGAGCGTCCCCCCCGCCCGCTCGCGCAGCCAGCGCATGCGCACTGCCCCCCTCGGCCGGCTCCTCTGTTTTCCCGCCGAAAGAGGGAGAGGCGCGCGGGCAAAATGGCGGTGGGGCTGCGGGGGGAGGCGGGTGCTGGGCCCCGGTGCGAGGCCCTTCTCCGCGGCTGCAGGCACCGCTGTGCTGCAGCCCCGTCTCTGACAGCGCTGCTGTGCTCTGAGTTTGTCATCGCGCAGTTGTGGAGCAGGATTATGCAAAAGATCAAGGGTGGGTTTTTTCCCGCTAAAGCCGCCTGGGGGGTGGGAGCAGTGACGTGGGTGGAGAGATCGTTTCTTTGCACCTCAGTATGTGATTGCCGTCGGTGTTAAATGGTAGGTGAGCAGTCAGAGGTTGATGTGATGAAGGGCTCAGTAAAGCGAAGTGTTTCCACCTCTGTTGGTGTGAGGAACATTCCCCCATGGCAGAGTAGAGAGAAGAGGCTTCAGAGTTAATGCAGTTGTCACAAGTGTACTTCGGCTTTATTGTGTCTAATGACTGAACGTGAAGGAGAACTCCAGTGGGTGGACACTGCTGCTATATCCTGGCAATCTCACACTAAGAATTGCCTGATACTCCTATAGGTTTTGACTGACGGGGGAAGTTTGATCACTGACACATTCATGCCAACTATTTATGCTGCTTTTTGAAGAAGGAAGAAGGAAATGCTGGTGCTTGTATGCTCAGTGCTCTCTGCTCAGGACTGCAGAAGAGAGATGCGGGTCTCAGTTCTCCGTGCATTTAGTATTTTCAGTTTAACATTATTCTGCTCTAAGTATGCTGGCAGCATGCTGAGTCTGCTTGCTGCCTTGTGTGATATGTGCGCAGATCTGCTTACACGAGTCATCAAAGGAATGTGAAAAACCAAGCCAAGAAAGCACTTTGGAGACTGGAGTTCTGATGGGAATGTGTGACACAAAGCAGAAAGAATTTATTCTGTAGGGCCATTCTGAGAAACAATGGAACCACCAAGGAGTGGAGTTTGGTGATGGGGAGAAACGCTTCCTGCCAGGATTGCCCTTCCAGAGCTTTTCAAACTGGAAACGAGCGGTTTTGAACAGCATCCAAATAACATTATAAATACTCCCATGAGGTCCTTTGCAGAAAAATTCCCTTGTTTTTTTGAGTAATAGGTCCACTTCTCTTGTCCAAACTCATCCGAGATTGTCATCCAATAATGATGTATGACTTTGGGTAGTGGGGCAAGGGTCCCAATCTGATCAAAATCATTTAAGGAGCTGCACTGAATATTCCTCCTAAATCTGGGGTGTCCCGTGACAATGTGTTGCCATTGGATTGAGAAGATTGGCACGCTTCTTGGAAATGCTAAATCACCACAATTGAGAAGTGAGGGAGGTAAAGTATGCTTTCAAGAACTTGTAGTGCTTGCAGTTGAAAATGGTTTAGCATCAGTTTAAGTTCTGTATAGGTTAATGTGGTTTTAATATGCAATATCTACAATCTATAACTTAAACCGCCTTTGTATACCCATTGTGTATTGAGTTTGCACATTGATAAGGGGTTGAACAAGGAGGAAGTGAGTTTGCAATGCAGATTAAGCCAAGTGAGCTGGGAATATTTGAGTAGCTATTGAACCAAAACAAGACTTTCGTGTTTCTTCAAAGAGCAGATATGTTTTGCTTTAACATCATTCCTGTTTTATTCCCATTATAATGCATCAAAACAGACACTTGTAACAGGCTTTACTAGTGTGGTGTTCAGGGTAATGCATTGTCTCGGTATTGGTTTAGAAATAAACCTGAGCATCTTGTACTTTGTAGCCTACACTTACCGATTTAGGATTTGATCACTGAAGACTTGCAGTGTTCTCTGGGTTTACTGTTGGACAACAGTGCTCTGTTTTGTCGTCTTTCAGTGTGTAGTTAGCAGCAGTTACCAAGCAACTGCCAAACAGAGGTGTTTCAAGCTCTTGTATGGCTTTCTGCAGTGTCAATGCTTAAAGCAGCCTTCTCCTGAGTTTTACCAGGGTCTTGGCTTCTGTTCTGTTGATCTTGTTATGTGTAACTCCATTGAATTTAATTTGTTCTGCAAATTGGAAGAGTGTTTAATTCCCTTTGCTCTTGTAGCGTCTCATTTTTGTTTAATTGTACTAGGGTGTGCTTCAGTTTAAGAGCAGTCGTTCCTATTACTTTTATGACTGTTAAATACTTCATAGCTTTTAAAATATTACTGTTTCTATTTCTGTTACAGATCAGCTAAACCAATGTCTAATTGTTCTTTGCTGGCTAGATAGAGAGAAAGGGTTTTAGTAGAAGATGAAACTTTATTAGACAAAGGAACTGAAGTTAAATGTGTTAATTGAGCATGTAAAAAATCAAGAAGCATTTCTGTCAGCTTTTGTCCACTCCCAAGGATCATTCTGATAAATCACAATGTTCCAGTTAATGTCCAGGTTTGGTTGTCTGGGAGGCAGGCTTCTGTCACTCGGAGTGCAGAAGTGTACTCAGAGGGAAAATACAGTCATACAATTATGGGAATTATGGGAATTGGTGTGTGTGTGAAAGGGGAGGAGAAGTCACAGTTATTTTCTGTTCTGTTTTCTCACATAATGAAGATCACACCTTTTGGAAACAGCACTTTGGGTATGTAAAGACGTCACAAAGAAGGTGATCTGGCTTTAAACCCTCTTGCTTCTTCTGACAAGTGTTACTCCACCGTAAGTCATAGTCTGTAGGAGATGAATATGCATAACTTAGTTTCAGTTTAGACTTTAGGAAGTCTGTTTTTAGCTAAGTGGTTGGAAGTTTCTATAATTTATGTTAAAATCCATCTTAGTCCACAAGCAAATGCATATACAGCGCCTGCCTATAAATATGTGTATAACATTCATACCAAGAAAAGTATTTTTACAGAACCAGCTCTGGAGACCGAAAATCTTAATATAAATGTCACTATCAACTACATTTTTGCACTCTGTTTTTAAAGGGGTATCATAGATGATGCTTCCTGTAAAAGAAATCATTGTCCCAAGTAGCAATCAGTTCTTTTGTCTGGTTTTGTGCTTCCTTAATGTTAGAAAAGTAGTTGGAGATACTCAAAATGATCTTAGGGTATTGTATGTCCAGAACATAGGACTTCAGTGCGCTTAGCTGTAAGTAGTTCTTCTGGCAGTCTTTACCCAAGCTGGTGCTTCTGCCAAATGAGCTTAACTATAGAGAAAAGCTCTTTGTCATTACCGAACAGTCTAGAACTAACCAAAGAACTTTGAAGAATTATAGGTGGAATGAGCGTGTTGTACATTTTCAGGTTTGACTCAGCTTTTACTTTATTTTCAGCAGGAATGCTGTAGATAAAGGTAAGGGTGGAAACGCTGCTGTAGTAATTTAGAGGAATTTATGAGGAGTCTTCCTGCTCCATGCTCAAGCAGCTACAGCCCTTCATACTGGAATTGGCCCCCAGGTGGTGATTAATAAAAAGATTTGTTGAGCACCTTCCATTAAATATATGAGCAGTGTTGAAAGAGGAGTCAGTTAAGGCAGTTGGTTTTAATAAGAAACAGGAATAATAAAGGTACTGCTAGTATTTTCCACTAACTGTGGTTAGTCTGAAATACTCCATCTGCATTCTGTGTCTGCAGATTTAAGCACCTGTAAGGAATTCTGCAAGTAATGTGGTAGTTCTGGGGCCAGGATTTGTTTAAGGTATTGAGCTTACACTAAAAAACCAAACAGCACAGAACATTTTCCTTCGACATTTTTTTTAACATGCCATTATTTTCTAACACTTACCTCCACCATTTCACTTCCTTTAATTTCTTGCTCGTGATGGAATTTGTCCGATTTGCACACGAGCTTCCCATTTACCATGTTCACAGTGCACTGTTGAAGCAGATTTAAAAATCGTAAAACATTTAGAGTTTGGAGCTTGATTAGAATAAGCAGTGACTGTAGGAAATGAATGATGTCAATGTTTCATAATCACATCTGTGAAGTTCACCTGCAGACCACAGCATTTGAACAGGAGTTTCAGAAGAAACACTTCTGTTGAATGATAGAACTGTGCACTAACAGAAATGGTACAAGCAAGTTTCACTCAGGCACAGAAACTGAGGTATAAGGATGAACGAATTGATGCAGCCATTCCTGAAATGCAGTACCTTTAGCTTTCTGCCATCCATGGTAGTAATATCAGCCTCTTTTCCAAGTGTAAATGAGTTAGTTACAGATTGCTTGGGTGTCTTTGATGTCACAACAAAATCCTCTCCTTTTTGTTGTATTTCAACAACAGGCTTAATGTCTCTGGCGAGTTTGATAAGGTCATCTGGCAGTGCTGTAAAAAAGGCAAAAAAGGACTTTTTCTGTTATGAAGAAGTGTGTTGATGTGAAAGAGCGAATTCGTTTTTCCAGAGAGAAAAGAAATCGAAAGGGATGTCCAGGTTAAAAGGCAAATCCTGGTTTGAATTCCTCACTTCTCAGTGGGCACGTTGTTCCATTCCATCCAGCCTATGTAGAGTTTGGTATTATATTTGCTACTCTTGTGTCAGAATGTGCATTGTTTCGTTCAGTAGTGGTTTGCCATGTGATGGTGTTTCTCCATGACAAAACCCATGTGTGTATTATTTTGTTTCCCTCACCTCTTCCCGGGATTGGAGGTGCTAGTGTCTGGCTAGTCAGAGCTGCAGTGGTGCATGTAGCCTCAGACTACTGTATGAGAGTGTCTCTGGCATGTTGTGAGAGTATTACCCTTAGCAACAGAGGGATTGGTTCAGGTATTGTACCGTGGGAGTAGGCTTGTCAACTGTAACTGCTTCTTACTCTACTGGGTAGCTCTTACATACTCTTAAAACCCCTTAAACTCTTAAAAACAAATAAAATGTGAGTGTTTTGTCAAGACTGTTAGGAGGATAAGTGCATTTTTATTAACGTAGGCACCTACTAAATCATAACCACAAAGTCTGTTCCTTACAGATCACTAAGCACCAGTCACATACATTAATCACTCGTGCATCTGCACGTCATTGACTGTTTCTAGTTAAATGTATTTCTAAAGTTATGTGTTAATCAAAACAAGTTTTGTTATGTCTCTTCTTTCATGAGGGACTCGTAATGTTGAGAAGGGGATTTGGGGATTATCTGTAACCTTTCTATGCTGATTTGTAGGATATTCAGTTTCTTTTCATTTACAAATTAGGCCCCACAGCCTCACCTGGCAAAGAGTAGTTTGTCATCCAAACGAAAGAAAGAAAACATAGAAATACAGTGATGGCAGATGCCATGCAAAGTGTGTGTTGCAGTCCAAGGAAGGGGTTTCAGAAGTAACCAGACACTTACCGAGAGCTTTCAGAAACTCTTCGTAGTTTTCTTGAGCATAGACCTGCCAGGTTCCATTGAATGCCATTATGGATGTAAAACACAGCTTGGGGTGGTGGTGCTGGCAGGAAAGTGAGGGCTCTCCCTAGTCATCCAGATGCTATTTATGGAATGGGATCACAGGCCCAAATTGTGAGATGGCTGGTGAATTATTAACCATAGAGGAACAATTATTAATCATTTATTTGTTCCTAATGATCATAACCTCTCGTTCATGACCAGCTGGCTTGGGATTGTTTGTTTAGTGTGGGTTACTGAACCCAGGTATTCATAATTGTTGTAAAGTGCTGCATAGATTAATTTGTTTTCCTTCTGTTCACAACTGCAATGGGTAATGCATTTTCTGTGGTGTGGACAGAATTCCTCAGATAAAATGGCATCATTTGCAATGGATGTAAGGTGATTACTGTCTTACACCAGGAACTTCCTAATTATCACAACGTTCTCTACTATGGGCACTTGAACCTTAAATGGTGGGAGTGAAATCCACACCTATTCCTTCCAGAATTGTGGGCCTGCAATTCCATGAGAATCAGGAAAATGGTGTTGGAGTGGGACAGTCATTTACGAGTTCAGCCAGCAGGTGTCAGTGATGCACATCTAAATCTGATTTCATTTAGTTTATTATTGTTTTAATAATCACTGCATGCATAGAGAATTAAAGGTAAAATAAAACATGGACCATTGCTTGGAGGCTGATCTGAGAGAAGTAAATAGGATGTATTATTTTTCTTCTCACCAATCACACCAAGAACCTCACTCACTGTAGCAGTTGAGTGATATTCCTCGCTGTCTGGGCAGTCGTGACTGTTGATTTTGGAGGACATTCATTCGATTTTGTGCCTTGCAGTTATATTGCTTAATTCAAATAGAGTCTGTATCCCAGGGGTAGGTGACCTTTCAAAGTTAACTTTTATTACTCCATACAAGTCAGCAATTCTTCTATTTAAATAGAAAACCAATGCTGAACTTACAAATTCACAACTTCCCTTCACACACAAAGAGCCAATTCCATAATTACATTTCCATATGGTAATCCCTGAGTAGCAAGAATGAAGTGATGATGATGGACAAAGCTGTATTTTTTGGGGGGAAAGGGAAGATGTTTAACACACACGGGTTTTAGAAGTGCATGTTTATATTGGAGTTACTCTAGGACACAGTTCACCTGGTTTACCACAGAGTGATGTTACTGATAGAAGGGCCTGCTTTTCTTACTCACTCTTAAGATAAATCTGTGCAATTAGCTAAGCTCTCACTTTTTAGTATTATTACATTTAATAATGAAATGGTATACATTTAATTTAATCTAAAGTAATGTCTGAAATGTAACTGCCTTTGTTCAAATGATTGGTAGCCCTGTAGAGGACTGCTGGGCTCATTTACATTGATATTGGGACAGCAGCATCCCTCAAGTAACCAGGAAAAACACTGCTATTGTGAGGACAATTTATTGTGAGGACAATTTATTCTAGTTTGTGGAACAAGGTAAGGTGCTGTTTTGCTGAATCAATCTGCTTGGCCTGATGGCTGTATCAGGAATGCAGTCACTTTTTTATCACTCACTGACAGGGTTCTACTGGTGGGGCTGGGAGTGTAGCTGTGGCTTCAGAGCAGTAGAGAGGCCACACTTTATTCTACATCCAGAATAATCTAATGTAAGAGTATATATGGAAGCTGAATGTATTCCTCTATGAAGAACCAAGCGTGTCCCTGCCTTGTGTTCTTCCTGCGGGGCTTAAGTTTGTAAAGGGACGTGCTTTAAGGCCTGGACTCAGCAGTGCACTTGAGAAAACTCCTTTCTTCCCATACATGCACGAGCCACTGATTTCAGGGTGGACATACTGGACAACAGTGCTGAGGTGTCACCAAGGGTATAGGTTTAATAACACAAGCATTTGTCAGCTACACGGTAATCAGTAACACACACTGATTTAACACAAAAAGCCTCCACTGAACACCTGGTTCTCATACGTGAACCCTCTGGTGCTGCCCAAACAGGTTTGCTAGGGAAGAGTTTCTCTGTAACGTGAGCATCCGTGTGTACACAGACGTGTGTGCACACTCACAGAAACACATGAGAATTCTTCTCTAACAACTACCAAAATACTACAGTATTACTAAAATAAATGAACTTGAATTTTAGGGCAGAGATACTGAAAGGAATCTGAAGGATTTAAATTTAAATGAATTTAAATTCCTTTTAAATTCGTAATTGACTAATTCATTTCGGCTTTTTCGTGACAACCCCACCCGTAATTTCCTTTTCTTCCATCCCTATTGGTATTTCTCCATGCTTATAGACACTGATAGTAACCTGCCCTGTTTCAGAACCATACTTATTCTTGACATAGATGCTGTATTTTCCTGTGTCTTCATTGCAGACTTTCTCGATGGTAATTGTGACAACTGTCCCCTTCACGTCCATTTTGTAGCGATCTTTGAAGTCGATTACCTTCTCATTTTTGAACCAGGTGATTTCTGGGTAAGGATCTCCAGATACACAGCAAGTTAAGCACAGGGTCTGTTGTAAAAACAGATAGCAGAAATAGATTATGAAGATAGAAATGAGCAAGGAAATTGAGTTAATGAGAAATTAAGAAAAGTAATGATCAAGTCTCTTGGATTTTTAGTAGGTGAGATTCCAGGGCTGTCCACTCCTTTTCCTTGATATCCTCCAGTATAATCAAGATTAACCTGATTGAATTCCCTGCGCATGACTCATATTTGTGCTACTGTCCTTATATAGCTTTGTTATGCTGGGCAGTGACACTGAGCTGTGCAGTGACACTTAGGCACATGGTGAATTTGCAGTTACTTGACAGGATTTTTATTCTGCCTGTGTAGCAGTAAAGGGGAACGTGGCTCAGAACTGTCAGCAGCAAGTTGCTATGTGATGGATGGGAAAATCAGGTTCAGCATTTAAAAGGCCTTGGTCTAATTCTATAGAATGGGAAGACAACAGAAAAGATCTGGCAGTGAAACAGACCTAGTAAGTAGTGACACCCAGAATCTGTGAGAAAGAGGGTCTGTGCCACAAAGAGCACCTGTATGCGCAGAAGCATGTGCGTGTTTGGAAGTACCATTGGCAATGCTGGGGCTGACCCAGTTGTTGTGGAGGTACCACTCCCCAGTGCCAGCAGCTGCTGGGAGCCCATGGGAGGGGAAAACAAGTAGTTCTCTCCCTGTCAGTTATTCGTCTGTGCCTGTGTAGAGGCCAATTGTATGAACAGTTACCCAACATTACCTTGTCCTCCATGATGGTGGCAACATCTGGCAGACCTTGAACAACTCTGGCACGACCTGGAATGAACAAATACAACCTTTTAGTTTTACTTGTCAGCATACCCCTTGGCTTTGCTTCACAGGGGAAAGGAAATTAATTTACTTACGCTTTTCTGCTATTGCGGCTTCCCTGAAAGTGGGAGACAAAATTGTAGGGGTTTCATTTATTAGACATTGTATTCTCAATGCAAAATGTGACACTCAAAATAGATTTAGCTGTGAAAATATTTAGGCGAGAACTTACTTCAACCTTTTGTGCTCAGCCAGGGCGTCTTCAAAGGCTGCAAGGAATGAAAGATTTTAGGGAAAGTTGCCTTTTGTTTCATTTGACTTAATGGATTTAATGTAATGCATCAGTGTTGGAATTCCAGGTATTTGTGCACACAGATATGTGTAATTATCATATGGACAGTACCTATATCTGCCCTAAGGAAAAATGACTCTATTTATATACTACTGAAATAAGTGGGATCAGGTGCTCCCTTTCCAAAGAGAAGTTTAGAGGAGGAAAAAACTCAACTTTGAGCAGTTTGGAGACACCTTTATAAGCCTGAAGGCACACGCTCTTTTCCAAGATGCCACCCATGTGCTGTGTTGGCCTGTGGAAGAGCTGGACGCATCCAGGAGCAGCTGCTCCCCACTCATCCTGTACTTGGGAATGCCTGATGCAATGGCAGCAAGGCTCCCAAAAGGCTGTGCTTCTGCTCATTCCTGCTGCACACTTCTCTGCTCCCTGTGCTTGCTCTGACTTCTGTGGGCACTTCATCGTCCTTAACCCAGTTTCAGAGTGTGCTGGTGCGGAGCTGTGGCTCCAGGTCACGTATGGAGCTGCCCATGATGTGAAGGGATCTTGGCAGGCAGCTCGGATGAACCTCATTCCTGTGGCAGTGTTCTTTGACTCCTCTTACCTTGTCCAGACAAGTCAGTTGACAGTTTGTGAGAGTTGTTCCCATCAAATAACTCCAGGGTGTATTTTCCCTTATCTGCATCCGTAGGGTCCAGTATGTGAAGCCAGACCTGGTTCATTGTGCTCCCAGCTTTCAGCCTGTCACGGCTTTCCAGTTGTTTCTCCCTAGGTAAACAAGTGATATAATTTCAGTAGTTTTGAGCAGAGCCGTATGAATTAGAGCACTAGCTGGGTTTAGAGCTATTCTGGTTAGAGTAAGAGTGGGAGTCAGGATCTCAGGGTTAATTTCATGGAGAGTTCACTCAGCCACTTTTTAAAACCTCCTGGGGCACCTAGCTCTGCTTTTAGGCACTTTGCCAAAGCTCTACGAACTCTACAAATGACTTCTTAGTTCTGATTTAGGAGATTCAATAGGATTAAATGTTGAGTATTCGTAAGCGTTTAGCCATTAAACGTTACTAAAAATTGGCCTCCTTATATACACGTGTAGGTGGCATCTAATAAAACACCACTTCTCTGTGAAGACATCATGGGGCTAAATTAGGGAGTGTTTGAAAAGAGTTTTATAATATTTGGGAATATTTGTTACACAGACTGGTTTGGGGAAGTGCAACGTAGTAGAAATAAAGAAGTTGAAACAAACCAACTCCTTTTCCTGTCTGTACGGCCGTGAGCGAGCAGTATTGCATTGTAATGCATCATTATTATTCTAGGAAAGATGATCACTTCTGCAATGCTAAGATAAAAATAATGTGACTGCTTAGTTTGGAATTCTCAGATGTGTTTCAGGATACAGAGTGAATTGTGATTTTCAGCCCTTGCTCAGACAGATCTACGGCTGCCTTCAGCTAGGGGCTCAGGCCCAACATGTTTCATTTTGATGATAAACAGTTACAAGTAGCAGTGTGGCAGAAGCCATGTGAATATATTTGAGAACTTACTTGTGATACCAGGTTGTTTTCATGTAGTCTGTGTAGTACTTCACATCTGTGTAGATTTTGATGCCTTCTGCAGTAGGTTGAATTTTGAGAGGTGTAGCAGAAAGAGCTAGAAGTGTAATTGCAAGACTGCAGTTGAGGAGGATGCTGAAGCATGCACACTTCTACATGCTAAGAAGACAAAATCCCAAGGAACCTGATAACATTTCTCTCTGGAGAATGTGAATTGTTGAAAGGATGGTAGTCTACCTCTTGGAGACCCTGGATCTTTTAGCAGCATCCCTTCTAGAGATTTGGGTCTGGAACACACATCATGTGGATGGAAATAGTACAACTTGGCCAAATTCACATCAGAAGTGATGTGACGAGGAGCAGGTGGCAGCGCGTAAAGCTCTCAGAATTAATTTGTAAGTGCAGAGGGGCTTATGTCCCTGGGTTTATGTACTGACCACTCTCCTTGACAGTTCAAAGGCCGTGGGTGGTGGTGTACCCGATCCAAGCCCAGGACAGCTGAGCAGTTGGCTCTGATAGTGACACCCCATCTTTTCCCTTGCCACTATTACTGTGTCAGCTGGTGAGTGACATACCACTGATCCTGCACAGCTCCTTGAGAAGGTCTTCAAATGCTGCAAAGACATAAAGATTTAAGTGTCTACAGTATTTAGCAGATCACATCTGATCTAGCAACTTCATTTAATTATGTTTAGGATGTATTATATCTAGTAGCTACTTGTTGTCTTTTTCTGTGGCAAAACTTACTAAGAATGGAGTTTTTGCCACAGTCTCATTTTTAGATGCCTGGCATTTCGTACTAAAGTTAGATGCTTCTCTCTTCCTTACCACTCAACCGACTGCCTTGCAGAAAGCAGATTTATGTATTGGATTCAAGTGACAGATTCCAGGGTAAGAATAAGGGCAAGATTTAGTCTTGGAAAGCAGAATCTTGTGATGCTGAGTTGAAGTGACTGCAACATTACTGACTGGTGCTTGGCAGAATGTATAACGCGTTAATAGCTTGGTGAATGCCGATGCATGTAAACGGCATTGGGGTGTCACAACTGCGTTGTTATGTTTCAATTTCCAGGGCAGATTCTGCCCACTGAGAAGTGCAGCAGGAATCTGCGGTAACGTGGTTGGTTTTCCACTGGGTGTTGTCTCTAGCTGCTATTCTGCTGTCAGAATTCAGAGCAGAATTTCTTTCACTTGTGGGTGATGTGGAGTGGAAGTTTGTGCTCCTGGTGCTCTGGAGGAGCGGTGAACTTCTCAGGAGGGAAAAGCTCTCTGTGGAATATCAAATGAAGTACAGTACAGGCAGATGCAAAAGCCCTCTAGGGTCCCATACAAAGGAAACTGTTGTTCTGTTCACTAAGCCCTGTGTAACTTCCAGAATAAGAGGCTGGTTTACACAGTGCATTTTATGACTGCTGTCACAAGTGAAATACTTGTGATTTCTAAACTGTTCAGCACACACACACACACACACACACACACACACGTATGTGATACGGTAGATCAGGAAACTCTTTAAATTTCACCAGTAACCTTTGAGGCAGGTTTTAACCCCTATAACAGCATGTAGGTGCGATGGTAAGTAACAGCGTGGTAGAAAGCTATGAAATTTGATTTTGAATCCCAGGCAGGGTGTAAATATTGTCTGGTACAAGCTGCTTTTACCTCCTTTTGTGAGATCAAGTTGGGTGTAGTCCTCTCCTCGGTCATCTGAAACAACTGCTTTGTATTGGCCCTCATCTGCTTTGGTTATCTAGCAAACACATATGTACATATGGCATAATTATTGAAACAAAACAAAACCCAACCGCCCCCTCCCCCCAAAAAAACCCAAAACACCAAACCCGTCCCCAAATTACCCCCCCCCCCCCCCGCAAAACCCCAAACCAATCCCACACCCAAAATCCCACCAGAAATTTCATGTATCATTGAAATAGGGCAGGATTTGGAAAAGGGGGAGAAACTGAGGGGTTTTTTACCTCCCAATGAATTTGGCTGGCCTGCTCAGAAATGAGGGCAAAAAAAAGGCATTTTGCTGCAGAACCTCCTTTGAAGGGTTGGAGGGGGCTCCGGTTCATTATGAACCAAGATGCTGTCAGTTAAGGGGAGTCTGTCTCAGGTTTTGCCCTCAGTTGCCGTGCGGCACCCCTGGGTGCCTGCGGCGGTGTGAGGTACGTCTGGGACTGGTGACGCTGAATTTGCTTCGTGTGGCTTTGCCAGTGCTCTTGGCTTCCAGTCCTGCTGGCTCTCAGACTCACGTGAGCAGAGATTCCTCTTCACATACATTAAGCTACTTGTTTCCTATAGGTGATGTGGCTGTTTGAAATCAAGATGAAAAATCAAACCCAAATGATTCACGTTGAGCCACGAGGAGATTGCACTAAAACTGATTGTACTGGCCAGCTCCTTTACTCAGCAGTGTCTTCTCTGGAGCAGAATTAAGATTAGAACCTGTTAAAATCATCTTATTTCCAATTCAGAGCTATCGGACTATAATTTAAAATGGTTTATTCTTCTGTGCTTTTCTCAGCATTTGCTCAGTTTCTTTCATGTAGCACTGCCCAAACGACACATGGAATATGTATCTTTCGCATTTTCATGTGATCACCAAAGCCTTTGAGTTGTTTTGTGGTTTTTACCTTTTTAATGCAAAGTGTTCCTATCCCAGTCTGTGGATCAAACGTGCCACCTGCTCGTGCTTTCTTATTGAAGAACCACTGGAAGCTGGTGTCCTTGCTCAGGTTTGCTGCCTGTTGGAAGTCAACATTTACAAGTCAGTGTCCGAAACGCATTTTATTTCTGACTGCCTGGATCTCCTGATTTGAAACATCAGTTGCATTAGAGGATTGCTCCAGAATCTTGGAAGCTTCCTTCTCTGTTAACATTTCTGTCCAAGATTTTCTCTCTCTTAACTTCCATTTGTTTGCAGATTAGCATTTGGATGGGCACTGTTCATACCCTTCCCTTAAAATTCACATCTAAAATTTAACGTTAAAGCAGTTCAGCGTCTGCAGTACCTTGCACGTCAGGAGTACTTCGCAGCTCTCGGTAACCTTCCATTTCAAGTTCTCAATGAAATGTGGGCCTGTAAAAGAAAGCCGATGTCTTTCCAGTGGATTTCCACCACTCCCCAGGGTTACCTGGGGAGATGCTCCCATCTAGCGGTGGGTCCCCGCGGTGCCGTGTGTCGGGAATGCTTCACACAGCGGAGTGTTGGATGCAGTGGCCACTGCAGTTAGAGCATGTAAGTGTTGCTGGGGTTTAATGTCCGCAGGTAACGCATCTTTGAGGAATCCTGTCTCACAGTGTAATTAACGATGCTGCCTAAGCAGTCCTTTTGACTCTGCATCAAGTCAGTATAGGAGCTGACAGGCATTTCCCAGGGGAATCCCAATAGAATAGATAAGCCACTTACACTAAACATCTCTGGAGACAGGAGACTGGACCTATAGTCTGGTATCACAGTTGGTTTTAAGTGACTATTTTTATTCCTGCTGGAAGGGGATCACCTTTCCAGTTGTAGGATTTTTTCTCTGAAATAGTTTTATAAACGTCCTTATTCATGGATATAAGATGGGGGATAAAATGGAAGTGGAAAGCATTCTAAAGAATCCTGTTTTCTACAAGACAAATGAGTGGATCTGAATTCTATCGTATATATTCACAGTGGACAGTTTCTAGAGTTCAAAACCAGATCTGCCTTCCAGCACTGCTGGGAAAGCTCTCTACTGAGGATTGTGGCTCACATGGTTTATATACATCATTTTGTTTTTAAAGATCTGGGCAGACTATCTTAAAATGAGCAATCTTATCCTAATGTGTTCACGAGCTTAAATAACGCACTTTTAAAAAGATGACAGAGTACTTAGAGCACTCAGTGGAGTTGTTCAGGTTCTGCCAACCTGCAGCTCATCTTACCCTGCTTCTTCTTCCATTGTCTTCGTTTTGCAGCAGCCTCCTCTGCGACTTTATCAAAACCTGTGAGAACAGCAGTGGTCAGAGTTAACAACTCCCACTATTTCTCAGTGTAACACCTTAGAAACTTATAATCATGAAAAGTATTATCCTGAGAGCTGTGGTGTTTGGCCATAGGACACCTCCAGGGCATGAGCTGCCCCTGATCCCCACTGAGAACCCCTGCATTTAGCAAGTGAAACAGGAGTTTTGGCCGTACAGAAAGGTAGGGTAGAAACCCTGAAATCAAAATGTTTAAAAAGTAAGAAACACAAAAGTCACAGAGGGCACAGAATTTACCTCTGCTTTAGGCAGTCTCCTTCCTTCATTGTCAGGAAAGGAAAACGGGCACTTTTAGAGCACAATTCATCAACCTCATTTTATATCCTAAATTCAGCATGTGCTGAGTCACTCTAAAAGTGCCACTTGCTCTCCACCAGCTCTAAAGGGAGTCAAGTGGATTCGACATTTTATAGACACTTTCTGTTCAGAAAGTTTGGAAGCTTTAGAAGGTCACTTTAAAGCAAACTGTTTGCAGGAACTGAAAAAAAACCCACTTTATGGGGAAGTATTTGAATGAGAATCTTGTTACTTTCTATTTTTAATGAATTTTAAAAGGGCTCTCTGTACCAGCATACACAAGGACCCTGTCTGCTTTGTGTTCAGCTTGCTTTGGTGCTTGGACTCCTTGAGTACAGTGGACACTGGTTTCTTCATTGCGTTCAGTTTAATGCAATTAACCAGCTGTTAAATACACTAAATATTCAACCTGTTTCCTGTGATAAATGACTACACGTAATAACGTGTTACAGAGTTTACTGCCAAGGTACTGTTTGCCCTAGCACGATAATATGTAAAACGTTTGGAAAAAGTAAGTGAGCATTCCACGGGATGTTTTATTTAACAGACCATTTTTATCATCAAGGACCCTATTTATAAGACCAAAAGCTTCAATTTATGTTAAAGAGAAATTCAGATAATTTCTTACATGATTGCTGGCTGTCAAATGCGTGCTAAAATAAACACTTGTTCTCCCCATTCTCAGTGTGCCATTATAACAGTCAGAAATACTTCAGGACCTTAAGTGCCTAGAAAAGTTTCCACTGAGCATGGCAGGCTATATTTGATCCTGAATTTCCACTTACATTCATCCACAAGAACGAGGGTGAATTGATTTTTAGCTTTTCCATCTTGCAGCCGGGCTGTGTACAGCCCTTTATCATCATCACAGAAGTTCTGGATTATCAGTTCCACGAGACCTTTCGCTTTGACAAAGTTTATTTTATGTGTCTGTGTAAAACAAAGGAAATAGGAGAAACTGAATAGTGTTTCCACAGCAGAACTGTTCTGAGGTCAGAGCCTGGCATAGCGTCTTCTTCAACAATCAGACATTACAGTCCTTTTGTTTACATCTCGTTATGTATACATATCCTCATCTTAGAGACGTGGTGAAGCCAATGCCCTCTGATGTTCCCTATTCTGAGGTTCATCTCCTGTTTTGTCATGTATAGGGGTAGAGTGCAATTGCTTACAGCAGAAGTTTTCTCTGGGAGAAAGTTTCTGTTAAAACCGCATTGCACAATATGTTCTTCCTTGTTGGATGCTACGGACTTCCCAGCTTACCAGAATCCGTATGATTTTTAGTATAATGGAAGCGTTGCACTTAAATTACATGCCTGTGGCATTTAACTGCATATTTGGGCAATGATGAGTAATATTGCCACCCTCTTGACATGATGCAAGCACTGTTGAACCCTTTATACATAACACCCTGAAACCTGCCAAATATCAAGGCCTTGCCCTACCATAAAGGCTCACTGCCTTGTTTTCTCTGAGCAAATATTATCATTACAAAGAGCTCAACAAATACCTTGTAATTGTGCATTGCCATCTCAGTCCTCCAGTGTAGAAAGTTCTTAAAATAGATAAAGCCTTCAATAAACTTGCTCCCCATTGCTTTAAAAACCCAAAGTAGCACAAACAGCTCTGAAATCCCCTCTCCTTGTCCCATCCCTTTGTTGCATCTGCTGTGTTTGTTGTCTTGGCAATGCTCCACTGTGTTTAACCACAGGCGAATGATTTATCTGCTCTTCATTCTCAACTGTTCTCCCCTCTGCTTCTGTCATTCCAAATGTTTTTTAAATGTTACAATATTAACTTGATATGGGAAAACAAGGGAGAGGCTCGGACAATTTTTAAAATGTATTGGAAGGTTGGGGTGCACTGTGACACATGAGGAGGTTATTTCCAGGGCCTCAGACATGACAAATAGATCGCTTTTGTCTGCTCTTGGAACTCAGGAGATTTATCTGTGTTCAGTTCAAGCAGACAGGGTGGAAGTTGCAGTTTTGCTTGGTAAAGCAGATAAAAAATGCTCTGCTTCATTGTGAGAGATGGTGTTTCTTTAGCACCCACTGAAATGCAATGAGTTGTTCATCCAAGACAAGGCTTGGTGCATTTGTGGTGTCAGATGAATTGCACATGGCTGAGGTTTGTGGTCATAAAATTCCCTTAGAAAAGGGCAGGATTGCCAGAGGCAGCCTCTAGGGAGGGGGTGGGTACCAGGGAAGCAGGGTAGGGAGGGGATGCTCTCAGAGTGTTAGCACCGAAGGTTTTGCTGGCCTTAGCGTTGAGGAATACTGCACTGACAGTGTCAGTGCTGCAGCCTTGCTTGATGCTGGGACTAGGCAGCTAGAACCGCACACTTGGCTTTCTATTTATGCCCAGTGGCAAACCAAGCTCTTCCAAAACCACCCATCAAAGTATCTGATGGGAATTCAGGGAACTGGGAATGTACCTATTTTCTCTACCTCCCTGTTCAAAATGGGGGGAGTCAGTCAGAATTACGGACGATCGGAACGTACTGGAGTACTTGTGAGCTCCTTGTCGTTGAAGATTAAATGCAGCTCTGCGTTTGGCGACAGCTTTTCAACCTCCAGCCACAGCCGCACTTCTCCTTTCTCCAGGACATCGATGTTCCATCCAGATATCAGCTTGATCACTGGAAAACAGAGAGAACCATGGAAGGGAATTCGGAGGCAAAGCACAGGATTTGGCTCAGCCAGGGTCACGCCAGGGGTTCCCGTCAGTCTGTCCGTATAGGAGTGGCTTCTTCCTGGTTCAGCTTACATGGATTCCTGATTTCATGGCTGCGTTTCAGTAACTTGTCCAGATCTGAAATGCAAAGAATAACAAGATTAGTACAGCCAGGCCAAGCCAAATGCATTGTATTGATTTAATATAATCTGCTCATTAGCTTTATTTCTCTCGAGGAAGGTAAGTACAAAACATGTCGGTAGCGGGGAAGACTAGAAAAGGTTCTGAAAGATTCTTAGTTGTGTCTAAATAAAATGTTGGTTGGATCAGTACAGAAAGCACAGAAGTTTTGAATCACTGTGATAGTGTATCTCTGTGTGAAATCTGAACTGTGATGGAAAAACAACCTTCCAGCAGCATGGAATCTTTCTCAGGGGACTGTAAAAGAAACTGCCCTTGAGCCTTCAAGGAATGGGAAACATCTTTCTAATGACGCCACTATAACTAAGTGATGTCAGTCACTTACTATTCCTCTACACGAAACTTTCCTCTCGACATCTAATATTAGAGAATTATGGCTCATCAGATCTTTGCTCTTTTCATTTGTTAGTTTTTACCTTCTTTTGTTAAAGTGCGGCTGGCGGAGATATCATCATCCACATCCGTGACCTCCACGGAATATGTGCCCAGATCCTTTTCTGATGGCTCTTTCAGTATAAGCTTAGATCTTAGGAATAAAAATACTAACAATGAAAATGGCAATTTCCTCAGAAATCATTCTGGAACAGAATGCAACACATTTGGTACACCTGGAACACTGAATATAGTGCTTGTTGTCATTTGTATATGATGCTGAGGAGCAAGGCAAACACATCAGCAATGTGATGGCTGATGCTTCCCTTCTGTGACCTGGAGATTGTGCTGAATGCCCCATTTCATGGACACCAGATTTGAGATCAGGGTCAGAGATATGCAGCTCAATAGTGTTTATGTATTTTGGCTGAATGCTGGGGGGAGAGAGAAACATTTGGCTTCTCCTTTTTTTCAGTGTTAGTATGTTCTTTGCAGTTAGTTTTCTTAGGGTATGTTATATACTCACTTATTGCCTTTCTCTTCCATCTGAACCCTGTCAGCATCTGGTGGTCCTTCATAGTCCTTTGTCCAGATAAATTCAGAGGAATCATTCTTTTCAGGAGCTTCAAAAGCCATATAAATGAAACCCTCTTCATCGACCCCAAGTTCAATTTCATTTGTGCCTGTATAAGCAAAAAATCCACAAGATATTCCTTACCAAAACAGATCAGGACTTAGCTTCTGATCATCTAGCTAGAGTGTACAGCTAGAGTGAGGTAATATGGGCAGTTTGATTTGTTACTCTTCATTTTGTCTGAGGTTCATTCTTGCTATGAAACGTGAAGCTGATGTTTCATAAAACAGGTTTTGACTGGAATCAGCATAGTATTTACAACCTCGCACAATCTCACCACTTTTAGTTTTATACCAGGTTTGGTTTTAGCCACCACAGGGTCTGAGGGGAGTGAAGGGGGTCCAATTCCAGCTTTGTTCTGTGCTCTTACTCGGAAAACGTAGCATTTCCCTGTCTCCAGATCTGAAACCTGCAGGAAACAATGATGGGAATTATAAGACTAAACAAGAAGTGACACATAGAAACTAAGCAAATGTACATACCTTCATATGGGTGGTGGCTGTGGGCTGCTTATTCAGTTGCTTCCAATCCTCTGACCCTGCTTCACACATGTCCACGTAGTAGCCCGTGACTGGAGAGGCTCCTGTGTACAGCGGAGCTTCCCAGCGGAGCTGCAGGGATGAATCTCTTACTTCAAAGCACTGCACATCGTAAGGGGGCCCTGTTCAAAGAAAGGCAGGCTATCAAGTGGCGACATTAAAAATGCAACCGTCTGCATTTTGTTTGAGTTTGAGTTCAGAAAGCAGAGGTTTATGGTAACAGGAGAGTAGTGGTTCCACAGGAGATGCTTTCTGTGCAGAAACAATACCCTGCTTCTGAATCAGGACTTCCCTGTAAGTGTCTGTGCTTTCTGTGCTGGGAGCACTCTTGTACAGACCTATAGTTTTCAGAAGTCCCTTGGATTCAGGAGAGGGTGAGGACATAACTGGTACATCCCATAATATTTTTATGTTTGTTTTTGCAGGAGAGGTACCTGGTTCTCTCATTGTCCATTCCTCACATTTAAACGAGTCACTGGGTTCAGATACTTCCCCTACACCAGCCATGTTCACAGCAGAGGCACGGAATTGGTACAGGTGACCTTCCTCAAGGTTGCTCACCTTTGGGTTCAGAAGTGGAAACACATTATTAGCACAGGCCCGTGTGGGAGGAGGAGCGCTCTAGACTAGGAGAACTGGAGGAAAACCCCCTCAACCCTTGTTACAGCTGCATTGCCCACTGCTTAAAGGCCATTATTGTATCTTAAGTGAATACCGTGTAAACTCGTTGAGGAATGGGCTGAATGTTGACTTCATGCCAGTCCAGTTCAGCTGTATCATGCTGATCAAGGAAATAACCCAGGATCTTTGCTCCTCCCTTGCGCTTCGGGGGCTTCCAGGCGATGGTCATGTTGGTCTTCCCGCAGTGCAGGAGAACAAACCCGTGCGGTGCTGATGGACAAGCTGCACAGCAAAGGGAGAGAGATGACAGGCTGTTCAGTGCAGGTTTGGGATCTGGGGATTGGGAAAAGAGGTGTAGGTTTGGGATGAACTGTGCTGAGAACATCTCTGCTCATTCCAGATGTGATTCTGTTTGTGTTAAGGCCCCCTAAAACCACTTTTGCAGTGTCAAAGTATCTGAAAATGACCAGATTCTTATTTGGAAGTCACAGCCAAAGTCATGGATGTGTCTCAGGATGTTCCTTGCATGTTGCTTTATGATTTGTCTGCCAGAAAACAGGAAGCAGAGGGTTGATGAGGTGGAGAAGATGAAGGGTTAGATGCTGGCTCATGTGGTTGGCAGGGTTTGGTAACTGCCCTGGAGGAGTTCACCATGCTGATTTCAGATACCAGCACAACTGAGCACTTACTGTGGTCACTTGTACCAGTGCCAAATCCCGAGAATGTAACGCACTGCTAAGCCAAATGGTGATGAACTGCCCACCCTTGGTGAGTGCAACCCATGGCAGAAAGCTGCAAGTTGCAAGAAACTCAGTTCCCTGATGCTTCACTGACCTGCTCAACATTACCATTCTCTGTAATAATAGCTCTGTGTGTAGAACCATGTTTGAGGGATTGGATTTTGGTGTGTAGGCACACGTGGATGTTAGTACTTACCAATAGCTGGCCGTACAACAATGGGATCTGTTTCTGGTGAGCTTTCGCTGAGTCCTGCCTCACTGACAGACTTCACACAGAAGACATACTCTTTTCCAGGCTGCAGCCCAGGAACAGTAAATCTGGGAGAGGAAATTCATCTGTTAGTATTTGACTGTTGAGGGCACAGGTAAACAGCCTTTTGAACAAACAGCAAGGCATTTCAGTGAGGCGTTGTTACCAACAAAATCATTACTTGCCATTCCACGTTAAAGTGCACTGTGTCATGTACAATGGCATCAGTAAATCAGGCCGAGAGGTATCCCTCTGCCTGGGTTAGCTGATGTTGTCAGTAGGATAAATGGGATTTTTAATGGACTTTTTCTGCTTGCTGTGTCTGCCCCTCAGCTAGAGAGGTATTCTCCATCCTAAGTGTGAGCGATAGCAGCTCACTCTACGGGAAATCAAGCAGAAAACTGAGATGTGGTGCTGCTAGTGCCACAAGGTCCATCCACCCTCTGCAAAGCCCGAGTCTCTGAAGATGGACACAGACTTTGCTGTCAGTCTGGCTTTGGATGGCGAAGTGAGACTCTGAGCATGAGTTCAGGCTAACAGAGGCCGTGGTGGCTGTGGGGGTGCAGAGAAAGTTCTTTTTTTAGCTGAAATATGACTCCAGCCATAAAGAGAAGCCAGGCTGGCACCCTGTCTGCTCCCAATGGGGTGTAGTAGGCTGAACTCACTCGTTGCATGTCACGGGCTTGTTATTGACAGTTTGCCATTCTTCTGTCCCAGTCTCCCGACAGTATATGTAGTAGCCAAGGGGCTCCAGACCATCCTTTAGCTTATCCCACTGCAGAACAACAGATGTCCTGGTGTCTCTGAAAGCTAAAACCTGGGATGGTGGAGGCAGAGGAGCTAAACAAAAAGAAAGACCACACAGAGAAAGATAGGGGGGTTAAAATTTATAAATGAAACCCAAAAGCCATCAGTGAGTTGGCCTGATTCATTGATTGACCTTTTCCAGAGCACCATTTTCACATCAGGGCAAATGCCACAGGCATCATCCCAGTCTATAGCCTGTATTTTTGTTTTGCTGTGTCTCATATTCCTCTCCTGTACAGCCCATTGATTCCTGCAGTTACACCTGCTCAGCCTGCCCTGAGGTGGAGGAGAAACAACACTCATGTAGGAAGTCTGGTGAACTCTGCTGTGAAACAGGAACAGGCCAAGCTGCCTCCACAGCCTCATCATCCCTCCCGCCCCGGTCCCTGTCACCTCTTACACAGAGCTGGAAGCAGACACAGATTAAACACAGGCTTCCACTGTTTCTGATTTTATTAAATGTGATTCCCCATCATCTGCTCGCTTTGATTTACACTGCACTGACCAACTGCAAAGCAATTAAACAAGGATTTAAGGCTTTGAGAGATTTCCTGGTATCAAAGCCACTGCTGTGTAATCATATACCATGAGGTTTAACGGAAAGGGGGGGTGCGGGAGCCCCCATGTTACTTTCAGAGTACCCCTCCTTTTCTGTATCAGCAGTGTAGGGCACACTAATGGCACAATTACCCAGTTTTGCTCCAGCAGTGACAGGCTTGCTGGGCAGGGATGGCTCGCTGAGTCCGTACTTGTTCACAGATCGCACACGGAAGCAGTATGATTTTCCTTTAACGAGATCAAAGAGTGCAAATCTTGGGGCATTAGCTGGCATGTCCAGATTAACCATTTGCCAGGAGTTGCTGCCGACAAGCGACTGTAATGAGAAGGGTGATGATTTATAACTCCAGCTTAAAACCCTCCTAACAAAGCTGATCTTTACAGGAAAGTAGTGTAAGAAAACTACTGAATGATGTGTTTGTTGTTGATAAACCCAAGCTTTCCTTCCTTGGCAACAGAGGTTCCCTCTGCAACAAAAATGGTACAGTAGGTGGGAAATGAGTATGTATGAAAGGAGATGGGTAGGAGATACAAACTAGCTGGCAAAATGATGAGTGGGGAACAGGAAAATGAGCCAACTTGCTATTCTGCACAGCTCTTCCACACTTAGGAGCCGTATGGGCAACATAGGAAGACTTAACATCAGTCTTCCTGTTAAAACTCTACCACTATTCTGTGGTGTAAAACTTTATTCTTTGTTGATCATTACTACTTGAATTGGCATTGGGAGTGTGGGTCATAGCTCAAGTGCGCTGTGGAGCTGGAGAGGGGCTGAGCAAGCCATTTGTGAGGCTTTAGTTCTCTGGTTACAACCCAGGGAGCAGCCTTGCCTGTGCTACAGACCTCAGAAAAAAAGTGATTCTGTTCTGCAGGTTCCCCTCCTATGTGGCGTTATTTTCTTACCTTTTCCACATAATATTGCAGTGGCTCTTTGCCTCTTGGATCTGGTTCGTCCCAGGCCAAAGCCACATAATCTTCTCTGACCTCGCTTGCATGAACATTGGTGGGCGGCAAGGGGACTTTAATATGCCCTGTGGGAAGACAGAATAGGCTTTACTTTAGTTAGAGCCTTGTAGGAACAAAGAGTTCTTTTTCAATGGGTTGTGTTTTCCCACTACAAAGTAAGATTCTTCAACATAAAGGAGGAGTCTGCAACCCTTTGGGGACACAGAGGCAAACCAATATTATTATAAAAGGCTGTGCTGCTTAGGACAGGTTCTGATCCTTGCACCCCTTACAATGATGTTTCATGTGTCTATTTGCTTAAGTGTGTTTTCTCCAGGGTCAGGTTATTACAGACCTCATGGCTGTAGAACAATCATTCCTCTCTCAGAGAATGTCTCAGGAGGGATTTGAACTTACCTTCCAGGTCATCCTTCAGGATTTCTATTGTCCGGCCTTCGTCGTATTGAATAACTGTAACATCAAACACGTCAATGTTAGCCCCCAGGAGGAGATGCTTGGGATTTGTCAGGGGAGGCAGAGCCCGGGACTGTGTCACTTCACTAGACATGATTATATCCATTTCATTACACATACAGTGAAATGCCATAACAGGTATTTTGATCTTTCCCTGTTCCCAGGAGCACTGGGGTGGGTTCAGCGTGGCAGCACGGCAGTGATGTTTGTGAGCGTGGGGCAAACCCGGGCAAACCCTGTTCAGTTATACCTGCAGCCTCACCCTGTACTTAAGGAGCACATTTCCCTGGTTTTAGTACAAACCTGTCACTCTCTTGTCCTTGCTGGGGTCATATGTTGTAACTGGATCACTGGGTTTTGAAGGATGACTTACGCCCTGTTTATTGACAGCCTTTACACGGAACTGGTATGTCTGTCCTTCAGTAAGGCCCAAGACAGGGTGTCTGCAGGTCTTCACAGGCTTCTCATTGCATGGGACCCAATCCTCTGACCCAGCAACACACCTGAGGTGAAACACAGCCCATGGACTTCCTGCATGGGTTTTCCACAGCACCATCATGAGCTTTTCTTGCTCAAAGGTGATGAACATACTGACCTTTCAATATAGTATCCCAGGACCGGACTTCCTCCATGGTCACTGGGTGCCACCCAGGAGAGGGTCAAGCAGTCTTTATGGACATCATGGCATTTCACGTTGAGTGGGGACCCGGGTGCCCCAGCTGTTTCTGCTGCAGCATCTGTAGAAGCACCAAAGGACAGCGCTTAGGGTTATTTTCTTCTCTGTACCCAAATTTTCATTCAGTAGCTTAATTTTAAGTGCCTAAGGACTTACATCCCATAACACAAGTCATATTTTGTAACACCTCGGTCACTACCGAAAATAAGATTTGAGCATTTTGATAACTGTATCCATGCACAAAATCAGGAGATACCTTCTTGTGTGTGAGGTTGTGAATTCCTTTGTGCCAAGCTATTAGGAAAGGAGCTTTTGTTCTAAGTAAGATAGAATCCTTGTACCTCTAACAAACACGTAAGTGGTCTGCTCTTTATATCCATCCAGCGAGGGCACGTGGATAGTGTAGAATCCCTCATCTTCTTTGTGAGCACAAGCCACGCTCAGAGAAGCCTCCCGATCTTGGTACTTTAGTTCCCGGCCTTCAGAGCTCTGCAGCAACTCTCCTGTGAAGCATGAGAAGGGGTGAAGGACTCCCCGAGCACCGGGTGGTTCGAGGGCAGAAAAAAACCACCCAGCAAGACGAGGGAGCTGTAAAACACGCCTGGTATTATTATTGTGCCTCTGAGTTATAGCCATGGACTCTGACCCTACTTTGTTGCTATGCCTCTCTGTTCCCTTTGTGTGCAAATACAGAGCAAAAAGCATGGTCCTTGTCCTGAAGAGCTTGCGGCCCAGTGAAGGCTTCAGCTGAATTAGTGAGTAAAAGCTATTCATATAGGGCAATGGATATAAACATTGTTGCATACAAACCATCTCTGAACCAGGTAATGTTTCGCTGGTGTTCAGGTAAATCAGAGGAGAAGTAACAGGAGAGGGTGAAAGGCTCCTTTTCTCTTGCAAATAAGGGTTTCAGTGGAAAAGCAAAATCTGCCTCTCTGGCCATAAGGGATCCTGTGAAATAAGAATGGAAGTCAGGATGATAAAGAGATTTCTGAGAACCTTCCTCCTTGTAGTGTTTTTATTATCATGTATTTAGAGTGGCACCTAAGCCTTGCACCTCTCATGCACAGTCAGGCCAATAGGAAAAGCTATAGCTCAGCTTCAGAAAGAATCAAATTGCTTCAGGCTATAAAAAGAAAAGAAAGAATAACAACAGCAGCCATTTACTCACTTCTGTATATTTCTGAATCAAATCCTGACTCTGTTCCATAATACTCTGTAAGACAAGGGAAAACACAATTAGCAAATCTGCCAGTGTTTATCTTCCCCTCTAAACCATACAACGATACTCAGCAAACTGGGCTTTTCCCTCAAACCAGCTCCTGCTGTGAACCTTCAGAGTGTCGTCCTTGGGTAACACATGCATTCATTTGACAGCTGATGACTGTCACAAACCACTGAGGATGCAGCTCCCCAGGAAATGGTTCATATGATGCAAGTGTAAGGGGTACTGCTGTTAATGCTCATGAGTTACTCAGAGCTCAGGGAGGGTTTTCAGTTGGGCTTCTGTCTTGGTAAGCTGCATTGGGGATGTTTTGTTGGATCAAAGCCTGTGTACAGGGAGCTGCAGCTTCCGGCATGAGTATACTGGTATGGTAGTGTCCCATAGGATTACCCTTAACTGCAATGCCTCAGTGATGTCCCTGTTTGGAGGCTGAGCAGGACAGGGACTCGACACATATAGCACAGAAAAGGGGTCATAAACATTACTGGAAATGGGATTTGGCCAAACCCCTGGGTTTAAGCAGCATTTCCAGGGGATGATGTGGGATTCTTGAAGACTACCAGTGACTGGGACTGCAAGCTTTAATTGAAATAAAGGCTATCTGTCCTGAGACATTGAGGTAACTCCTGGAGCTGAGGGAAGTATGTTTCCTACCAAATCACCTGCTTCAACAGCCGTGGGTTCTTTGGAGGCGTCATACCCGAGTGCTTCGCTGATCTAGCTTGTGAGCCCTGCTCACGGCAGCACTAAATGAATTGTTTGGATTTGAAATCTAAGAAGTGATGCACTTAGCACAGGGCGCAATCGAGATACTTTCCTTTCTTATCTTTATAAGCCTCAAGAAACACGCATAAAATAATATCTTTTTTTAGTGAGTGCAGCTTGGCAGTAGCAGAGCTCATCATAAGCAAAGATGAGGACTGAGTGTTAACAGCTGAAGAGGAAAGAAATAGAAGCATGAGAAGTGAAGTGCAGCCTCATCCCAGGTCCTATGAGACCCTCAGCAGTGTCTTTAGGGAAGGTGAACTGCTGCTGCAGGAATCATGGATCCCAGAGACCCTCCCCTGGCATCAAGGGTGCTCCAGACAGCATGGGGCTGGGAAGAGAGATGCCATCAGCCCGCCTAGAGGGATGAGGAATGTTTCCAGTGGAGGCAGGATTAAGGCCTTGATGTAGTCTCTATTTTCAGAATGTTAAATGCAAGTAGCAAAAGGAAGACTCATGTTACTGGGGTGGCATTAGGCAGAGTCAAGGCAGAAAGAACAGTGCAGGCCTCTCACCTGCAGTCACAAGGAACAGCGTTTGCAAGGGGTTTGAAATGTGGGGCAGGCTGATGTAGGGCAGTTCAGTCAGGCATTAGAGGTGAGAGAACAGCCCCCCCAAGGTTCTGTGGACACATCACAGCCCTTACTCTTATCATCAGCCTGCTGTGACCCTAAGATTCTGACTGGAACTGGGAGGAGTCTGTCATTATTGCTATGGATTTTATTGCTGAGACAGCCGCCTGTGCTTTATGGCAAAGGCTCCATTCCTGAGGCCCAGATGTACCATAAGAACCTTTACAGCAGAGAAGTGTCGCACGCCTGGCAGCTTTTGCTGCATTTCTGCCTTAGGGTAAGAGGAATAGGAACCTGGGCAGACTTGCAACTGAAGGTTTTCTGGGCTATTCACATCTCTTTACAATTGGTAAGTGCGTGCTGCGTATTTCCAGATATGCTGAATTTGACACTGTTTTATTAAAGGATCTGGAAGCTGCCTTAAACAGCACATTTCGGACCAATTCTGGAGTCACATTCTTCTGTATGTGTGTGTATCCCCAAATGGCATTCATGCAAAGAATAAGTGTGAGAATAACGTAACCCATGGCAGAGCCAAGAATATATTAAAGCACTAACAATAAAAATACTGTCAAAACCAAAGAAGACCCTTCTGTCTGAAGAAATTGCTCAAGCTGGCTTTACAGTTCAATCAAAGAAACCCATCTCTTCCTGGCCAGTAAGATCCAAAGCAAACCTGTTCCCTTCCTTGTCATTTGTTACCACTTAAATTACTCCCCGGACTGTCAGTCCCACTGAAGCGTTTAGTTCCCTGCAGTTCTGTCAGTCTATTCTGTTCAGCCTTTGTATGACAAAATTGTTGTTTTTATATATATGCATATATATACATATATGAAATGTGAACAGCGAAACAATTATCCTATGAGACTGCGCTGCACATTTCTTAACGCTTGATATAACTTCCCTTTTGAAGCACTGGTAGCTTACTTCCTTCACCATATGTCTGGATTTGGCTTGTGCAGAATGTGCTCTATGAGTCTACACCAGTTATTTTAAGAGCAGCAGAGATCAAAGAAGAAGATCTTGTATTTGCTCTTGGTAGTTCTTGATTTGAGAGAGAAATACAGTATTCTGTGCACCATCTCACTGCAGTGTCCCTCTGAAGCCACGTGCCTGTCGTTAGAAATGCAGCAGACTCTTTCTAAACCTGTTACATGTTTAACTTACGGCTGATTCATATCAGTCCAGAGGAAGTAAGTACCTAAATTTAGTACAGTTTCAGCACATAAGGACAGCTGTGTCCTTATGGAATCTGAAAGATTTTGCCTCAGTCCAGAAGCGACTGAGAAAGAGAAGCCGTTGTATCAGCCACATAGATGCCACTTAGTGGTAGCTAAGGATTATATTAGCCAGTTGGCTTTCTCCTCCCTAATAGCTGCGAGTTCTCTCCTATTAACAGAGTGCTCACTTCTTTCTGGTTTTTTTTTCCACAGTTCTTGTATGTTCCTATGATATAAAGTATAGCATTGAAAATAGTTTTAAGAATCTAAGGAATCTGAAAGTTTAAAAGCAAAGGGACATTTCTACTTACTCCTGACAAGCACTGTAGCAAAGGAATAAGCCTCGCCATACTGATTCTTAACTTCAACGCTGTATTCAGCAGAATCTTCCATGGAGCATCTGAAAGAAACCCCAACATTTCCCCTCCTTTTTCAGCCCTGTGACCTTGAATTTGTCACAGTGCCTCTTTAATCCCAGAAGTCAGAAGTAGATACTGGGTTTTTAGCAAGAAGCTGCTGTTTTGTTTGATTGCGAAGATTTCTTATACTTGTGACCAATTTTTTCTCTTGGTACCCAGAAGAAAAGCATCTCAAGTGATGAACAGGCAAAAGACCTGTGGAACACTTTGTTCCACTGCAGACATGAATGCGTCTTCAGCACATTTATAGTTCGCAGATCTGAACTAAGCAATTACATAGATGCACAGTGGTATGTGTGCTCATGAAATGCTCTTAACGGGCACGGCCTTACCCTGAATGAGGACATTTTGGCCGTACCTGGAAAGAGGAGTAAAGGCAAAAAGGCTCCGCATGTTTTGTTAGATTTTGTAAGCCTCATGAACTGCTGCTGAGATCGCTTCCTGATGGCAGAGGTTTGGCTCCAGCACACTACCGTCAAGCAGGTTAGTCTCCAGAGAATGATGGTTTTCTATTTAGCATACACAAAGTGGGGCTTTAGGGAGAGCAGGTCTTATTAAACTGAAAACCAGCCAGCCAGGAGCGCGCACGTTACCTGCTGATGCGCAGGGTCAGCATCCCAAACTTGTTTTTTATCCTGTACTTTCCTGCTGGGGCCAGGCAAGGGTCAATGCGCACTCCGTTCTTGTACCTGCGTGAGCACGAAGGAGATGTGCTGAGAGGCAGAGAAATGCGCTGGGGAAGCCCACACTTTCTTCTGAAATTACCCATGTCAAGCACAACAGAGGCACAACCGGGGATGAGGGGCAGACACCATTCCCTCTTTCAGGGGTCTTCCATGTCTGTCGAGCAGAGCCCTGCAAGTAACCAACACCCCCCCCCCCCCCGTGCCCCTTCCCCAGGGCTGCTGCAGGCTGGGGGGGCAGCTTCACGTTGGTGCTACCTCCCTCCCCAGTGTATGCTCCCTGCACTGCAGCCTGTGCGAGGGAGTCGGAGCAGATGGCTCTTGCTTTTCTGTCCCCACTGGGGATCTGTGGGAGGTTCATACTCTCTTTGCACTTTGAATAATCCAAAGAGGTTGCTCTGGAAGGACAGAGGACGTCAGGAGCTCTGACAATAGCAGAGTTAGCTGCCTACAAAGTCATTAGTAATCCAAATGTTTGCATACTTCAAACCTTCCATGGGAGGAATGGTTAATTGCTCCAACAAAGGGATCTGAAAACCCTGCAAATTGTTTTTGAGCTGATCTATCATTTGTTTCCATTCCTCTTTTATTCATGGTGAATGCTGCAGTCAGGCCCAGTACATCGCACTTCCACTCCCGTGGTTTGGGAAATACGCAAAGCTGAGTAAACGAAAGTATTGCTTTGTATTTTACAAATTGTAGAGGCAGTAACAGTTTGGTGCCACAGCTTGTGTGGTACCAAGGTAGCCAAAGAGTACACGCACACACCTTGGTGGTGTGTATGTGTGCAGTGATTTAGTGCTGGCAATAAGTTCTGGTTTCTCAGACTTCAGTCCCAAGTTTGCACTCAGGCTGGAGGTCAGCACCCAGAGAAGCAGGCAAATTTGCATGAATATCAGCCCTATCCCAGAAGGAGCCCCATGGGACTTTCCACTGCCTCTGCAGCCCACCGAATGCTTCAAGTCTTTATTGGTCCTAACGGTGGGACTGGAGAATTGAAGTGTTTTCTGCAGTTTCTGAGGCTCTCCCTTCCTCCTCCTGGCAGGGCACACACAGCTGTTAGCCCCCTGCCTGCTTCTCCAAACACACACAGGCTGTGAGTAGCAGCAGGAGTTGTGGCTGGGGTTGACGTACCACGTAACCTGTGGCGGGGGAGAAGCCAGGACCGTGCACGTCAGCGTCACCTCCATCCTGTCCCAGACAGTGTGGACTCTGAGCGGGATCCAGAACATCGGTGCTCGCCCCGAACGCAGCTCAATGTATTCCTTCTCCATGCGAGCCTTTTCTGCAGCCTGTGACAAGGCAATAGCGACACGGACTCTTTTACAAATAAAGGCAGTAGTGACACAGTCTTTTACAAAAGGACATGTGTGATAATGCTGCAGTGGCAGGAGTGTCAGGCCTTGTCCCTATTCTGATGGTTTTGAGGTTGTCCCAAGACCTGATCAGGTTTAGGATCCTCTCCAGAATTCTACTTAGTCTTGGCATTTCTGCTAGAATAGAGGTGACTGATCTGACCTTCCTCCGAAGTGCCTTCCGGTCAGCTCTCACACGCAGCAGTCTGCAGTTCCAAATAACCTCCTTTTCCAACTTCTCCATGTCATTCCCAAACCGAATTCTCTTTTGCCCCCTCTGTTCTAGCTCTAGGATGTCAGCTTCTCTTCTTATCTTGTAATCCCTGGAACACAGGATGATAAAAGCCAACAGAAGTTAGGGTAATGCTTTTTATTTTGTTTTGGTCTTTTTGGTTGTTGTTTTGCAGTACATGTTTGTGGTTACATCAGAATAAGTGTTAAGGACAGAAACATCAGCTTGCATGTGGTGTGAGTAAGAACATCCGGCCGGTGTGCCTCATAGGAAGCAGCAGTTTTGCCATGAGAAACAGTATTTTAATGGCAGAAGAAGGGGGACCACTATTTGACCACTTTTAATCCCAGGCAGGGCACTGGGAGGAGGATTAAAGGGTGGAGGGATGTTGCTGACTACTGGGGTTGTTCAGCCATGACAAAAGGATGGGCAGCAGGGTCATTGCCAAGACCCTGCTTTTCTGGGAAAGAAAGGGCGTTCCATCTGTTACCATTAATTTAATAATCTGACTGTATTTTCCATTTATTCCTATAAAATCTGGTTTCTCTTGCACCCTCGCTTGTGAGCAGGGCAGTAGTGCTCATTGTCACAGGTACCAGGGTGCTGCAATCTCATTTCCTGCATTGTAGTTGAAGTTGAGTGGTTTTCTTGTTAAAGGAAGAGCCTCTTGCTTGAACCTGAACAAAACTAGTTGGAAATACGTATACATATGTATGTGATGGTGCATCTACTGGCTGTATGTGTGTGCTGATTTCTGACTTACAGTGGGATTTCGGAGGTCAAGGCAAGGGCAGCTGCTATCGATAACTCTGAAGGGCTGAAAGTCTCCTCTTCCTCACTTCCCGAAGCAGACACATGTAAAAGAATCCAGACAAGGTTCCAGTCTCATAAACTCACAGTTCAACAGGTGGGAATGCTCAGTGTGGGTACAGAGCATCCTGCTGGACCCGGCTCTCTCGGCCTGTCCCCAGCTCTGTGCCTCACCTGGTTTTGAACTTCTTCTTCCTGGTGGTGGAGGTCATCTGGAGGCTGTGTTGCCTCTCCTCCTTCTGCTCCTCCTCTCTCTGGTGGAAGAAGGTTCGGGTTCCCATGCTGGGAAGTCAGAAATGAATTTTCTTGCTGGAATAGAGCAAGACATAAGGTGGTTTTTAAATAAGACACCTTAACAGAATCTCTTTAGGTTATCCTCAGTCCTTGCTTTGCTTTGGCATTCAAGGGCTGTGAACAAAAGTTTATCGGATATTGTCTTGTGGCATTCAGGCTGTGAAAGGGGTTTGTTTCGAGATGCTATTGGGAAAAATGGAGTCAGATGAAGAAAGAAGAAATCAGTAAGTCTCCAAAGGCAGCTAAAGCTGTACCACAGCAGTAAGCAGTCAGCATTCTGTAGGTAGGTTTGTTTTCCTGGGACTGATGTTATGCTCTAAATCTGGTGGATATTCTCTCAGGAAGTTCCATTAGATCAGAGCCCCAATATAGCCTGCAGATGGATGAGGAGGGATTGGAGGGACACAGGTTAGGGACAAAATAAGGAACACCAGATGGTGAGATATGGAGGAGGAGTTTAGAAAATAAGCAGATTTTCAGTCTGCAAACACTATTGCAGGGGTAGGTGTGATTCCAACAGCCCATGACCAGGTAGTGGTGGCCCTGTGTGCTGACCCGGCCTGGGGGTGTGGAGTTAGGTGGGTGATGCTGCTGTGCAGAAACCACTTGGAGTCTGTGGCAGCTGGAAAATCCAAGTGGGTTTTCTGGACTTAACCAGTTCCAGTTGCCAAGGTAGAGCACTTCTTCAGCCTGTATTCCTGCCTGCCTAGCTAGGCTGCTGACAAGTTGCAGTTCAGTACAGTTCAGGATAATGCTTTATCCAATCTTTTGGGTGCATCCAGGGAGATCAGGTGTTTCTTCCTGGGTCATATAGAAGGTTGATAAATCCTGGAGAAAGCTTAGCATCCTTCAGAAAGTTTGCTTCAAAGGAGTTGCTCAGTGAACAGGGCAGCATTCCCAGAGCAATCCCTCTCCTGCAGGTGAGCCACAGGGAGCAGCATCAGTGTTCCTGGCTCCCATCCCTCTGCTGCAGTTGCTGCTGAAGAGCTCAGCTGTTGCTGCAGCCTCTCCTTGGGGAATAAGGAGTGCTGCTTTCAGACACTGCGTAAGGAGGGGGGCATTACACAAACTAAATCTTAAAGGAGTCTTTCCGTTCCTCATTCTGTCCTGCAGCGGGCTCACAAAGGTACAGCACAGCCTTAACCTGTGCATATCTGCAAGTTCAGAGAGCTCAGGTTGCTTCGTAAAAGCAGCTTTGGAAATGTAATTGTTGCTGACTAATATTTGTTCAGTCACACTTGCAAAGATTTCCCTTGCTCATGGTCCAGTATTGAATTTTTCCCTTGGCAAATTCCGCACCCGGATTTTACCTTTCTAATCCTAACGGGATAAACACCACAAACCCCTCAGCTTTTACAGCACTACAGCTTGCTGTTAATGGAAACACATTCCTTAAAAGCAGTTCATGGAAAAGCGCAGTTGTATGCAAAAGCAGAGTTGTGGTAAATGCAAAATATGCCCAAATGCAAGTGAAGATACAGAATTACCATAGCAATATATCCTCAGCAGACGTTAACTTTGGAAGAAACAAAGAAATGTTGGCAAGTGTAAGAAAGAGAAAATAAAACAGGCTGTTACGGAAAAAGTGTCTGTGTAATGTCATAGGATACTCCTCAGGACTGTTTCAGCTGCAGAATGGCCACTGGACATCGGATCTTTGTTCCCATGTTCAGGAATAGTTATCGCCCCGGGTTAATATTTTCAAGATAATGTTTTTATGTTTCCTTGGAAAATTGCCCGTGCTTTATAATGTGGTGGTTAATGTAAAGATGCAGTGTTTGGGTCTGGTAATGATCTGACCTAGGCTTTTCAATCCAAGTAAATATTTGTTTTTCTAAACAGACCAGTAAACCAGAACAGATTCTTGTGAGAAAACAGGAATTAAATCAGTATTTTCAGAAGAGCAGCCCTGGGAATACACAATTACACTTTAAAGCAGATACAGTCACAGAGCAGTCTATTTCTGAAATGCAATTCAGATACAGTGATCATAAAAATAACTGATGCAGATACGAAGATCTTATAAAATCTTACTATAAGCAGTAGTTTTTTTACAGATAAACCAAACTCACCCTGTGAAGACAACAGTGCGAGTGCCTGTCCTCGGGGAGGAGAAAGGACAACGGAGCGGTTCCTTCTCCCTCTTGATGACACTAAGAATGACTCTCCCCAAAAGAATGTTCCCCATGTTTGAGTGCCCATCCTGGAGTCTTAAATATAGCGTCCGGCCGTGCCACCGCGGGGACAATGGGGAGACCCGAAGGGGCTGCTGCAGTGGCAACTAACCACAGGAACCTGTTCAGATCAGGCAAAGCATCTTTGCCAAAAGGTGTAAGGAAAGACGGGTGTCTCCAAAATTCAGGCACGAGGGTATTGGATTATCATCTGTTCATTAAGGACAGAAGCTGACAAAGCATCTAAAATGAGTGATGAATATTTTAATCTCCTCTAGGAATTTCCCTGATGTTAACATTAGTGTTGCTGCTATTGAGTGAAATCATTTGCTTTGACATCACTAGTGAATGCCAACTCCAGCGAAATCATGTCAGTGTATAATTAGATGGGGAGCTCACAGCCAGCTCTCATGTCTTGGTTGGCTGCAACTGCTGCACTTCCTTACTGCAGGCAAAGGAGGCCTTGCTGCTGCCAGAGCACTGAGCACCCAGGTCCAGCTGCCCATGGTGGCGTCTGAGCCTCTGCGGTGGGGTAAAACACCAGTGGCTGCTGGTTTTCCATTCATTTGAGGCAGGTTTGTGGTTTTGGCATTCAGGATAAACATAAACCCTTCCCAGCAACGTGAGAAGCGGGGCTGGTTTTTGTGGTGGTAGAAGGAGAAATGAAGGTTTGAAAGTAGTGAAGCTCTGGGGCTGCAATACCAGGTTGTGAGCCAGGTATTTTCCAGCTACATGTTATTAGAGGATCAGCACATCCTCTGTGGGCTTCTCAGAGCTGCTGGAAGTCTGAAAGAGGATGCGTGCAAACAGAAGATTGCCATGCTGGATGAAGCTGAAGGTCTGTTCAGCCCAGTATCCTGTCTTGAGAGTGGCCTGTATCTTGTCCTGAGCTGGAATCATTGCTTTATTGTTGCTAATACTCTTACCCTTTCTGAACACAATTTGGTTCTGGCCTCTACAGGGCCCTGTGGGAGGGAATTCCACCATCAAATC
This sequence comes from Myiopsitta monachus, assembly GCA_017639245.1. Lineage (NCBI taxonomy): Eukaryota > Metazoa > Chordata > Aves > Psittaciformes > Psittacidae > Myiopsitta > Myiopsitta monachus. The sequence continues at coordinate 1,231,725 of CM029917.1, read as the reverse complement.
TGGCACAGTTTGAGTCACCCTGCCTGTATCAGTAGGAGCCATTCCTAAGAACTTATGTTTGCTTCACCGTCAAAATAAAACCAAGATGAAACCCAACAGGATCATGCCCCCCTCAAGCCCTGTGTGTATGTGAAGCCCTGCTGCTTCACGCACAAGGGTTCTGCGTGAAGTTCATTTAGTAGCTCTGTGTCAGATATTCCTAAGAAAGCAATGAAGAGGAGCTGCTGGGCAGGCATGGCTGAGTACGATCTGGTATAAGCTGAGCTGTCAAGGTGAAGGAGCTCTTTCTTTTATTGCTTTTGAACATTTGCGTGACCACTTGAGTGCTTTTCTGAATTTGTATATGAGAAGTAATGAATAATTATCGTCTGTTCTGCTTAATATTAACAATTCCCTTAATCTCTTGTCACATCAACCCTCTGTTGTATGTTTTAAGGAGAAGAATCTGAACTTCTCTCTCCATCTGAATGGTGACCGCTTTTGTCACCTTTTTCTTACAAAAATACCCTCTAATCATGTCTCACCGCTCTCCTTATCTCAGCCCGAGAAGGAAGGAGATGTGCATGGGCAGTTTAAGCCCTCTGAACCAGCAAGTGTGAGGCCACAGCTCAGCAGGTGCGGTTCTGCTGTGCTGACCTTCCTGTCACTAACAGCAGTGCTGTTAGGCCAGCGTGGTGCCAGAGCTGGGGTATAGGCTCTGCTGTATCAGGGTGCCCAGGACTTTCAGAGCTGCCCCACAGCTCTGCTTCATTCTGCCTCCAGAGTTTAGCACTTTTAGTTTGCTCCGAGTTAAGGTTTTCCTCAAAGGATGTGTTAAAAAGTCATCAGTGATTTTTCTGCAGTCCTTGAGCAGGACACCCTTCAATGCCGGAACAAAGGAGGGACGCTGTGAGCCTCAGCACTGTGCGCAGCCCTGTGCAGGGACAGACACAGCTCCTGGGTTTAGCCAGGAGGACAAAGGGTTAATGGTGGTGATTGGGTGACAGCTGCCACATGTATGCTGATATCCCTGGGACAACTGGGACTGCAATGCTCACCTGTCATCGGCCTGGCATCGGCCTGAGAATTAGCATGGCCTTTGTGCGAGGCACTTGGAGTTTTTATTATCTAGAGCTATCGAAACTGTTATCTGGAAAAGTCGGGATAAGTAGGAGCAGGCTGTTGTAACGTACAGGTGCCTGACACAGGGCGACCTTTGAACAAGCGCTGAATCCTGAATGTCCTTACACAGAATGAGGATGGGACAATCGAGTCCTGTGCCTGTTTGCTGCGATGCCTTTCGACACAAAGCTGTCAGTTTGATTCTGAAAAGCATGAAACGAAAGCAGTAAAATCAGGGCATGGTGATGGGGGTGGATGAGCACTTTCCTCGCACAGCCACAGAAAGTTCAGTGATGGCAACATCTGTTTCCAAGTTTGTCCAAAGAGGAATAGTTTTAGAAGGGATGATCTTCCTGTTAAATTTAAGAGGTGACTCATGAGACAAGAATCAAACTCCTCCTGCTTAATATACCAAGGCCTAAAAGATAAATAATAACTCATCCATGGTCAGAGCAGGAAATTGGGAATATAGCTGTCAATCACCTCACATGCGTTCTAAAAACCTGGTCCCAGGCTTTCTGTGCCTCTGTTCCCATCTCCCCTCCTGGGCCATCAAGACGATACATTTATTACAGGCTGGATGTGATCAGACTGTGTGACAGGGCCTCTGCTGAGGGACTTGAAAAGGCTTTTAAACGGAAAATGTATTATTTAGCTGTATCTTCAAATGCTCTCCTAAGGCCCCCTTCCCTTTCACACTATGCTGCCCATGCTAATCCGGTGCTGAGGGTTCTCTTTCACAACAGGAGCCAAAATGTTGTCATTGCGGCATTGATTATTCCCTGGGTAGCGTCCCTGGGAATGCTGTTGACACAAGATATGCAGCTCACAGGCAACTCTGACTAAGGTAATTGGCATCACTGGCTTGTCATGCAGCCGCTCTGGGGATGGAGGGTGGAATGTTGCCCAGGGTCTCACACCCCTGGGGAACAGCACAGCTGGGCTCTGCGCCGGCGTTGCTGGGTGCTGAGGGGTTGGTGCCATAGTTTGGACGCAGTACATGAAACGGCTCAAATGACATGCCACAAACCCTTTGATACTGAATGGCATGAGGTAAAGCTGACACAATGGAAATGTCCTTCCAGTTGCTGCGCAGACGCTGCACATCCTCAGGCCAGTCATACCCAGTGCCATGACAGCTCTTCACCATAGCCGGCGTTTTGACTGTTTGGCCTCCTCAGCTTTGTTCGTTACCAGTGCTGGAGTCAGGAGCTGAACCGTTGCCTGCAAAGTTTCTAAGACTAACCCTGTAATGCTGCGTTGAGTCACCAAACCCCTTTCCTTCATAAGGCTATGGGTTATTTGCAAAATCACGCCAAAGAAAGGGGAATTTGGGCTTTAGCCCCAGCTCCCCTGGGCTGCGAGAACACCTGAGTGGCTCACGGTGAGAGCAGGCGAGCTCTGCTCTGTCAGCCTTTCCCTGGCCGGGCCCTCCACGCGAGTGCTTCCCATGCCACTCGCAGCTCTGGTCATTCCTACAGTTGCAGTTCTCTACAGCGGGTGTCATGAGACACACACTTTTTCACCACACCGGTGGAAATCAACAGGCTGAACTGTGCTTTCCTCTTAATGAAACGATAGCCTCCTCTGTCCCCCAGTAAATACCATTTCACTTCCTTTCGGTAAAGCCGCAGTGCTAAGGAATTTGTCTCTCAATTACACTGGGTTTGGTTTATTCCAGCCGTGGAGGTGGGTGCAGTGGTAACAGGGGCAGGGGAGGGCTCAGCAATCCTTTGCCATGCAAAGGGAGCATGTTCCTCACCCCCAGCGTCAATGAAGGGTGGGAGGAAGCAGCTCAAGGCCTCCCTGGTTTCCCTCACAGATTACTGAGTGCATGAACTGAGATTGGTGCAAATTGAGATTGAGGGCTGAACCGAGAGTCATGTAAATCCCCACATTCGCCTCTGTGGGTTGCAATCCTGGCTGCTTCGTCCCCAGGGATTTTAAGGGAAGACAAGAATGTGTGACTGTTTCAGGGAAAGAAATGAGCAGCAGCTGAGAAATACATCCAGGCAGGGCCCAGACTGCACTAATCTGTGGCGGAGATGAGAATGGCTTTATCTGCCCACAGGCGTTAATGGGCACAGCACGTGGGACACAGAACTGCTGCACCAGGAGCTATTTGTACGGTTTCAGTGGCTGCTTTAAAGGCAAAGTCCACTTCATGGAAATAGCCTGTTGTTTTGCACGAATCATATATCCAAGGGTAGAACACCAACACGTATTTAATTATTTTACTGTACCATGATGCATTTAATGCTTTTAGGTTTGCATATGGCTGCACCTGAATTCAGAGGGTGGGTATGTCTTGGACCTTGGTGTTGGCAATTAGCAAATGCAGCTTCTGTTGTGTATTTTGCTAATTCAGTAAACTGAATCTGGAATTTGAACTTGAATCTTAGCTTTTAAAGTAGTCCAATTCATAATAAACTTGAAGAGCATACAAGAAATAAAGGCCTGTTATTTAAGTGCAAAGATACAGTATTGCAGCGTGCCAAGAAGGATTTAAATCAGCAAAGGTACCCATCTCCACAACAGAGCAGGGGAGCAGTCTGACAGCTCTGGGCTAGTAACACAGCCAAGGTGAGCTGTGTTTACGCGTGTTGCGTGGCTTGCAGGTAGGCTCCCATGCCATGCAAGCAAAGTAATCTGGAATTCAGTATCATTAAGGCAGCCTAATAAAACTCCGTGTTTTCATCCTGATCCCACAGTACTTTTAAGTCCAGGTCTTTGAACAGCATAGTGAGAGGAGTGCCGCTGTCGCGGCCTGCGGCAGTGTCTTGGGACACAGCGTTACTCAGTTTTGTGCAGCTGAGCTCCTTTATTGCTGTTAACATTTCCATGTCTTGAGTCTCTGGGAACTGCAGTTTATTTGCGGGAGGTGCGAATGAGCCTGGCAACACCCACTGGCTCTGGGGTGTTCTCCCCAGGGATGCTGTTGCCAGAACTGACTGAGAAAAGGAGAGCCGCTGACAGAGGTGACAGCAGCTTGTCCTCCGGAGCACAGCCTGTGTCAGCTGTCACTGCAGGCAGTTCTGCTGGCTGTTTTCTGTAGCATCCTCCTTGTTCCAATAAAGGCAGTGGCAGCCGGGATACAAGCACTTTCCTTCGCATCCCATCAGTCTGCAGAGGCAGCTGCTGTGTTTGCTCAGAGCTCCCCTCTAAGAGAACTGTCTCCCCTGTGTCACTACTGTTCCACAGTGCCAGGTTTGGTCCCTGTTCTTTGTAATTCCAGTGGTTGTGGCTCTTGCCCAGCACCTGTGTTATGAGCTTCCCACCAGCAGAACAATCTGGAGGGACTTCCTTCAGCATTTGGCTTGGCTGCACATTCCCCTTTTCCGCATGGTCTGTGCTGTCGACACACACCCCATAGGTGAGGGGCAGGACTTTGCTGGATGGGGCGGTGGGAATGCTCTGCTGGTCTCCGCGAGGAGTGTAACTCATGGGAGCTGCAGTGGCCAGGCAGGGCGGCCTGCGCGGGCAGCCGGAGCGTGGGCACATCCGACTGCTGCCGATACGGAGTCTCTGGTGGACGGGAAGGCCATGGTGGCTCTGGTGCTGTGTCCAAATGTTGGCTGATCTGTGGTAGCTGCGCTTCAGAGATGAGAAGTGAAGGTTTGGATAAACTAATGGGCTTTATTATATGCTCCACTGTCAGTGTAAGAGGCTGGAACGATGAAATCCCTCTGAAGTCCTGTTGACATAAATAGACACGAGTTATTAACAAAAAGCTGTGATTTTTAGAAGTTTGCTTTAGATTCTGTAAGATTTGCTTTGGGTAAAAGCCAGGAACAGCCCCTGCGGATCTGCTCTGCTGGCAGAAGCGTTCTGGTTTTCTCCTGGGGAGTGACCTTTCAGAGGAACACAGACCATGCACCCTCCTCATGCTATGGAAGTGCCTGCACAGCATCCCAGCGTTCCAGAGCTTTGCTGCAGTGCTTCAGAGCACTTACCAGAGACATGGGCTGTGCACTCTGCTGCTTGACGTACTTGTAGATCCCAAGGCTAATGGCAACAAACACTAGTCCAGCGCAGAGGGCAAGTGCCACAGAGCAGTACAGGAGCCACGTGTGGTCTGGTTAGTGGGGCAGAGAACAAGTGGGAAAGGTAGCTTCAGAGAGCTTGAGTTAAAAAAACCATGGGGTGAGATGAGTGATGTTCTAGGTCTAGGCTCATAGGACTGGATTTTAAATTAGAGCAGTCAGTGTTACTTCAGTATCTTTAGCAAGGCCATTATCTTAAACCAGCTGAAAATCAGTCCCTTTTGTGTATCAGTATCCCAGCTGGATTTTTAAGTTGGCGGTCAACAGCCTCACCTGCTAGTGTTTTAACCCAAAATACTTGAGATTTGCTGCTTCTCTGGAGGAGAGATAAATACACTGTTCCGTTATAGTCAGTGTCTGGGTCCAAGTTGGAAACTTCAAATTCTTTGTTGTGCTCATTCTTTGTCCACTATTTAAAATAAAAGCAAATTCTGTATTTTAGAGAGATTAAATACATACATTTTCTTCAAATCAGATTGCAACATTCAGCATAAAATTTTGTTTACTAATAAGATGCTACAGGACGAGAATTCTGTGTATACAGAATCCTAAATATATAACTCGCTTTCACCTGTTACTGTATTGAATTTTTACATTTGAGTTCCTTAAGACTTGAACTACTTCAGTGGTTCTTTGGTTTAGTCCCATATCCTGGGAATCTCCAGTTTCTTTTCCAGAATATTAGAGGAATTCTGGAATCTTTTCCAGAGTTTTAGACAAGTTCCTCTTGTCTACTGTGAATCAAAGACTCTGACACTTTCCCTCGCACCTGGAAACCCATTCACCACGTGTAAGCTCTGAGAGTCTTATGTGAAAAGTGACTTGGAAAGGTCAGCGGCTCATGGCCAGAGGTTGTGCTTTACCTTTTGGTGTGTCCTCTGGTTGAATATTGTTAAGTGATACTCCACAGCACCGAATTTGCTATAAACATCCTCTACGGTTAGCTGGCGCTCATCCTCGCCTCTCAGCGGAGTGTAGGGGGGCCGGATAAGGAACTTTATGGAGCGTACATAAGGAATGTACTCCACTGCTGGTGCTCCAATAACAGCTAGAAAAGATAGAACAGGCAGTTGAAGTTAAAGCTGATACGTTATCAGATCATCCTGTGTGCATCTTAGACACCTCCTCCGGCTCACAGCCCATACCAGCCTCCCTCAGGCCTTCCCTCCCTTCCTAGCCAGCACGGAGTCCTGCACTACTGAAAGGAGAGGAGATGCTGTTCTGACCATCAGCAAGACTTGGAATGAGCCCCTCACAAGCAGGACAATAGCTGTCGGCAGTGGTACGTACTCTCTTTCCTGGGTTCAAATCTTTCTGAGCGTACCCAGTTGGAGGAGCAGTTGTTCTGGGCAGTGGCCCTCACCCTGGCGTAGTAGTGCTCCGTGAAGTTTTCTGTTTCACGAGTGAGGTTGCAGAAGGGCTGTGTGATGCTCTGGCACTCGGGCTTGTTCAGCCAGGATTTTTCTCCATACCTTAGGACAAAAAAAGCTGTTAGTTTTGTACAGCAGAAGCAATTCAACCCGTCTCTAGAATGACCCAAACAGGCCGGTTTGCCAACTCTCAGTGGTTCTTAAATCTGTCACTGCAGTCAGCAAGTGGCAAGGGATGGACAGACAAAGGAACAGGGGAACCTCCCCTGGACTACAGCCTGTTCTGGCTGCTGGCTTGCGCGTGGTGATTGCCTCGAGGAAGTGCAGCTTGTTACAAGGTATGCATGGGAGTGTCCTGCAAGTCAGTGGCTCTGGGGCTCTCTGCCCAGCTCTGACACTGGATGATTACATGTGGGTGTGCTGCAGAGTTTGCAGAGTGCCCAAAGGACAAGGCTATTGCATAGCACTGATCTGGTTTGTCCTAATTTTAGGGACTGAACCAGAGGAAGGCATTTGCTATTGCTGTATTTTCAGGAAACTGCAGGAGAGAGAAGGAAGTTGCTGAAGGCAAAGAGTAGCTCAGAAATGGAGTAGAGTTGGCAACCCAAGATGTGAAACTATTTGCTTAACTGGGCACCATCTACCAGTTTAAATAACCCTGTCTTACACTGAGTTCTTGTCTGAGCAGAACCGTTTCCATAACAGTAAAACATGAGGCAGGAACAACAAAATCTGCTTTTCTTTCCCAGCCCTTCTCTCTCTGAGAACAGTGTCCCCAGGAACAGCAGCACTTCAGAGAAAAGCAAACTTCACGTACTGCTTATATTGGACATCAAATGTGGTGCCAGGGGGAAGAGCTGCTTCCGTTTCCCATGTCAGGATGTTCTCAAAGTTTGTAGAAGAAAATGCTGCGCGTTTCAGACATGATGCCCTCTCTGTAGTGACGGTGCCTACGGAGCAAAGAAACTAGTGTTGAAATGTGTACTCTGGCATCTCAGCCCTCAGCTGAATGTGGGCCTTACGCTGCTCAGCCTCTTAGCCAACAGAAGTACCAGGCACAGCGTACCAGGCACAGCACCTCCAGTTTGGTAAAGGTGGGCTGCAGAGCAGAAGCTTGAACGGGACAGGACTTGAGACCCTGCATGCAGCACTGTCGGTACCTTGCAGATTGTTGATTCGTCACAAAGAAATGTAAGTCAGGACCTCAAAACCTCAGGAGTCAGAAAGAGAATCCTTGAGTCCCTCATCATCTTTCTTTTAAAGAGATTAAATAGCTGGAAACCCAAGAACAATAACCTGTTTTCAGGGCTAGATTAATGTCTGTGAATGAATGTGTCTGCTTTCTGCCCACACTCAGGGAAGTAACATGTTGCGATGAGTCTCTCATCACTGAAGGTGTGACTGCCACTAACGTCCAGTGCTCCGTGTTTGCTTGGATGGAGCCTGCCTGCACAGAGCGATGCACTAAGACCCAATGCTTGGACTCTGATCTGGGTGTGCCGGCGTGAAGGCAAACAACTCGCTCAGCTCCCAGCACGCGGAGCCTCTTCCCTACGGAGGATGGGTCCTGGCTCTGGTAAGCAGAGGTGTCACTTGCCCCTGACAAACACACCCCTGGTCTGAGCTGCCTCTGTAGAGCAGAATACCCCACTATCCACCTGCAGCAAACTGGCTCTGAGCAGGCACCGCAGAAAAGTGTCCTGGAGACTTACGGCGCTCTCCTGTCAGGAGAATGCACAGTGCAGAAGTTCCTCAAGGCTGATTCTCAAGACCACCTAACTTGCAGAGTAACCTTCAGAATCTGTAAGCTGTTTAGATTTGAATTGCAGATGCATCCTCACAGGGAAATACTTTGGACATTACTCAGCTCTTGGTTTGCAGTATCGATGAACACCTTGAACACACCCAGGCTTCAGCCTGCCCTTGCTGAAGACAAACAGTCCCATTGCGGTGCTGGTAAATGGACACTCCAAATCAGTGAGTCCCCCCGTGAAAAAGTGGTGTGATAAATAAGTAAAAGCAGCACCATTTTACAAATGGGAAAACTGAAGACCTGAATGGGGGTGACTTGGACAAGATCACATGGAGCAGTTGTGGTAGAGCAGGGACTAAAGCCCTTCAGTTCCTGGACCCTCACTCCAAGCATTCCCTCCAGCTGCCTCTCTAAAGGTGGAGAGAATTAGGCAGAGCAATATAGACCCAGTTCTCAGTCCTGTGTCTGGCACTTGGGAAGGGAAGCAACACTGAAATGGGTTGCACTCTAGTCCGGCTTTTGTCCTGACCTCATCTGCAGTTCAGCCCTTGCCTCTGCTCATGGAAGACTCAGCACAGGATTCCTGGCAAGGCCGAAATGCAGCAGTCAGTCCAAAGCAGGTGGATTTCCCTGTCTGAGCTCCATGAAAACTGAGTCACCAATGCCTCATTGTTTTCCCACATTTATCCATACTAAGACACAGTTATGCAAAGCAGTGTAACACAAGCACAGTCAAGTGCGGGCAGGGAAAACCCAGGATATTCCCCAGCGTTAAAGTCCCTCTGGTTTAGAAGTTTTGGAAGGTGCCTTCCCTCCAGTACAAGATCACCAGCACAAGAGCAGATGAATGATAAGGTTTCTTGCTGTAAAGGTGGCATTTGAAAACATAGCAGGTTTATCCCTGGTTCACCTGGAGTGAGTCTGCCACATGTCGAGTAGGATTAAATGGCTTTTAGGGATACATTGTTTGTATCCCTTTTGAAATATGGCCTGTTCATTTGATTCTCTGCTTACAACTCAGGAGGACTGATCCAGAGCCCCCCCCAGACAGTGAATATCTTTTACTCCTGCAGGATTTGGGTTGTAACGTCAGTGCAAACGCTTTGAAGTTAAGGAATCTTTTCTTCTCCCTATTAATCCTTGGAACACGGAGCACACCAACAGTACTTTGAAGATATTAAAAGGAGAGGAAGGTGGAAGGGAGCTTTGAACAACCTCAGGCAACAGCTTGTTCTCTAGGTCTTATTTCAGTAAGCACTACTGGGCTACTTCCCATGCTACAGGATCGAACTGAAACAACCATCATCAGAAAGGAGAAGTCAGGACTTACCGACCACTGAAAGCGCAGCTAAGGCGATCAGGAACTTCTTCATGAATAGCTGTGTGAGCTGGGCTGGGGAGCAGGCAGCTGATCCTGTGCGCAGTGAATCACCTTTTACAGGAGCTGATCTTGTGAGGCTCTGCTGGATTTGTTGCTCAGTAACAGGCTGCAGAGCTGCTGTCCTGCACGCACCCCTGAGATCACCACTACAGATCTGTGCGCATGTCTGAGAGTGAACGGAGAGGGACAAGAGGAGCACCTCTCCCTCCTGGGCGCGCACACCTTGCTGTTCAAAGGTGCACAGGCCAGACGCTTGGAAAATCCCCAGCTTTTGAAAGAGAGCCAAATGCCATTTTGCTGATAGCTTCCTGCCTGAACGCCCTCACGGAAGTTTCTCAGTTCTGGGGCTCGCTTTTCTGATCGGGTAACTTTGGCTCACTAAGCTCCAGGATTCAGCCTTAGTGCTGTGCTCCTCTTGGTTTTAAACTGCTGTGAGCAAACCCCCGTTTACTTAAGAAACACCCTCGAATAACTTCTTGAAAGGAAGGTCAGAGGACCACTGGTTTTAAGCTCTCCCGCTGTCCTTGTTGCCCTCCTCATGCCCGGAGGTTCTCTCACTTGGCATGGGAAGATGTCACCTTCCTACAGGAAGAGCCCGTGCTGTCCATGGCTTTTCTCAGAGGCCAGTGTAGACCTACAGTCCATTCTTGTGGCTGCTTGCAATACTACTGAGTGTCATGAACGCTATATGCTAAGAACTGTAGGGTTGTATGAAATCTAAACAAGAAAGGGATGCAGTTCATTCTCCATAGCAGGCTTAGTTTTACAGGGTGATAGTTAAATTTTCAGGCTTTTCTCAGAAGAGGGAGAGGTGTTTCCTTCTTTGGTGAGAAATGGAAGCTAACTGCCTGTCGCCAGATGTGGATCTGGAACCACCAGATGTGTGTAACCTCCGAACAGCTGCTTCTTCTTCCCGGGATGGCAGAACGGGAGAAAGCCTCACATGTGCAGCCTGCATTTGAGGCTTGGGAAACTCCTGTCACCACTGCTTCTCAGTTTTTATGTTATAGCTGTTCTTATGACACAAACTGGATTACCTCCTCCCTCGCTTTCTTCTCTGGTTTACTCTCACCCCATGGTCATAACTGCTCCCTAAATGGGGAAGTCCTGTCCACAGTCCTCTGTTTTGCCTAGGATTAACTGAACCACTGCATAAAAATTAGGTTCCTCCAAAGCAAATCCAACTGGATTGTCTTTTGGAGCACTGGGAATGTTCATATTGTGATTGCTTCATCCCTAGAAAAGCTTTAACAGGAATAGCCACCCTAAACCACAGAGGCCAGCTGTGCACTGAACAAACTCTGCTGTCGCTGTTCCAGCCTTATGGCCAAACACAATAGAAATTACAGCCCCTTCTGCTGACCTCTTCATCTCATGGATTTTCTGTCCCTGAAGTTCCCTGCCTGCTCTGGGATTAATAGGGCTGCGCTTTTCCAGCCGTGCCACTGGTGCATAGCTGTCAGTTTGTCTTCCTCCTCTCACTTGGACTCATCTACACACCAGCATGGCCAACGTCTCCTTGGGTACGATGCTTTGTCAGGATGGTTCCTACTTGCTAAAAGGAGTTCCATTCTTTCCTTCCCTCATGTCACTGCCTCATGCTTCTGCTGTGAAAAGAGCCAGGAGACGGCAGAGGCGCAGTGCTCCGGAGACTTTAGTTTTAAGACTATAACTTAAAACTTGATTTCTGCCCGCCTTTCTCTACCTACTTTGCAAATAGCCCAGGACCCACCTCTCTGAATCCTTTGGTGCCTGAACATCTCCAAAAGATCCTGGTGAAAGAAGGCATGGAGCAGCGGGATGCAGCTCATCTGATCCCAGCCTTTCCCGCAGTTCCATCCTGAAAAAGCCTGGACAAGACAAAGAGCTGATCCCAGGCCCTGTTTGCAGAGCTGTGACATGCAAAAAGAGTTTTGTAGAGGTTGCCCAACTTCAGAGCTTCCTATAACTCAAAGCCTGGAGGTTTTTCCTTGATTGCACAAGATGGGGGTGGCTATGATCTGTATCTTTCCAAAGAAGCTGGAGGGATTGCAGTGCAGGATGTGCCCAGGGCACTTTGTGGAGGACAGGTAAGAAAGAAAAGCCAAATTCTCGTTGATAAATCTTTTCTCCCACCTCCCCTTTTTACTTGACTTCAGGGCCTTCATTTGTACACCTCCTTTCCCAACCCCTCCTACCACCCCTGCCTCTCTCTAATTGTTCTCTGGATTCCCGGAGGATGTCAGCTTCAACACCCACTCTCAACACCTGTCCCCCATCCAACTCTGAATACAGAGAATGGCGGTTGTGTGCCTCCCTCCTACTTTTAACCCTTTGCTTTCTGCCTGTCCTTTACTGGAATGAAATGAGAGAGTTTGTTTCTGTGAGATGTGAAATACACTGAAAAGGTTGGTACTGCTTGTGCGGGGGGGCCTTGCCTGCCCCGTGCCTTTTGCTTGGGAACTGCTGCTCAGATTCTTTGCTCAGAGAACTGGTTACAGTCCGGGGTTTCCAGTGACCCAGAGTGATCTGGCCAAGAAGTTCCTGGGATTCCCCTTCAATTCGGAAGCCCATACTGGGGTCCTGGTTTAAAGTGGAATGTTCTTCAGGTGAGATGCCCGCACCCTCAGTAGTTCTGGGAAACAGAAAACCACGCACACACGGAGTTATGTACCAAAATATTATTGCCCCTGCATCAAACAGCTCTCAGCCTTTCCGCACCGCACGGGAATTCCACCTTCAGAAAGTGTATTTGTGTAACTCCCAAATAAATACACACACACGTGCACGCTTCTCACTGTGACCTCACTCTCTTGAAACAGAGAGTACCTTGGGGAGGTGTCACTGCGTGCTGCACCACTGGCGGGTTTCAGAGCCATCACACCTTACCACAGCTGAGTGGTACAGAGGGATGGTGAACATCTCTCGTTACTTAGCACCAAAAAGAACCCTTTTGTCTCCCTAAAGCCATATGCCTCGATAGGCCAGACATCCGTAGAAACTCTGGGTGAATACAAACAAAAAGCACCTCTGTCTGTCCTTGCTCTTGTTTGGGTATCCCTGCCTGGATACCTGAAGCTCTCCAGCATCTGCCTTACCGCAGAGCTGCTGGGGCACTCTAGCTCCTTCCCATGTAATGTGTGTGCTCGTAGCCTTTGAATTTAAACTTGTGATCATATTTTTCCTCCATATTTGAAGTTTCAAATGCATCCCTGAGCACCGTGGGTGCGGGGGGTGTCCCCTCTGTAAAGCTCTCGCTGTCACAGCCATTTGCAATGCCTTCATCTTCTGCCACCTGTAATGTCTGGAAGGAAACAAGCAGCTCCATGCTGGGATCCACACTTAGCCAGGAGGTCTCCCCGAGCTGGGCCTGCAGATCAGCTGCTGGTTGCTGGTAACACCCAGGGGAATGATGACCCTGCCTGTGCAGGCAGTGCTCACCACCCGGCAGGCTGAAACAAGTGTCCTTTCGTCAGTGTTTGCACAGGAGCCATTCCCAGGCATTCATCCCTGGCTATATCCTGCTGTCCCTGTTCCCTGGGACTCGGGAATCTCACATCAGTGAGTAATAATCTTCCCAAAGAGGAACTGTGAGAAAAGGATGCCCTCTCATTCCCCTGGGATCCTGAGGTGTCCACCTCATTCTTTTTTATTGGAAAGAAAGAGAAACCCAAGGTACTTAGGTCAAGCAGAGATTCACTGTCCATGGAGAGGCCTCTAGATCTGGAGCCCAAGCTGGATTCCCCCTGAGCTGTTCTGGATGCTTGACAGTTGAGATGTCTGTTTGGAAACTGCATTTCAGTGTACGGGGTGAAAGTACTGCTGTCTTCCTCCTCCTCCTCTTTCTCCAGTGATGATGATGATGATGATAAAGATGATGATGATGATGGGAAGGAAGCCACCCATGGTAGATTGTTTCTTGCTAAAGAGTTGTTTCTCTTCCTTTGTGATGCTGGCTTCTCAGTGTAGATGAGACAGTCTCTGAAGAATTCCTCTTTACTGAGCTCACAGTGGAAGGCTGCTCCAGCAGCTTTTAACTGAGAGAAATCCTACCAGGGAAAAGAAACGACACACAGACAGTGAGTTAGTGACGCCTTCTACACCAAAGTTTGGACAGAGGAAAGCTTACTTACAGTGGGACTAATGAACACAAACTGGGAAGTGCGGAACTCCCAGCTACCCTCTGAGTCAGCGAGACCTGGACTCAGGAGGGGACTGCCAGCTAAGCCATACCAGAGCATGAGGCATCTTCTTTCCCTTAACGTCCTGTGTCAACAAGCAGGTGATGAAGGCACTTGTCAGGAAGATGGGGAGGACAAACACAGGGATCGTGACAGAAAATGGGAACGTCCATTCCACTGCTGAAAAAGACAAAAATGATGTCCTGCTGATGGTATAGTAACATACAATATAGTAACAGCGGGCTCTGTACTCAGCTTTTCTTTCCAAAATCTCAGTGATTTTTAGGCTCAAGGTCCATGTTCTACAGATGCAGAAAGAGGAAAATAGAGTTGTCTGAGATCGAATTTAAGTAAGAATCACAGCCACAAAGGCATGCTGATCCCACCAGCACCTTACTTGGCACTGTGAAAAATGAGGCTTTATTCACATATATCTCAGAATAAATTTGAGTATTCCTGAAATTCCAGTGTGAGCCTCACTCAAGGATAATATTACAGGATTATCAGAAGATATTTCAGGGTTTGATTATTTTAACCAAGTGTTTCTACAGGAAGCAGGAACCTTACACTAGAGGCTCTGGTCAGTCAATTCCACAGGAAGCCCATTTTTTCAGCTGAAAGGCTAATTTGGGTGGGAACCTTTGCCTTCAATGTGCCATTTGATGGCTCACCACATCCTGTCCTCAGCAGGGCCATACCTTTGTGGTTCAGCAGCACACACACTGGTTGGGAGAATTTGCTGTGCTTGAAGCCGATGTTCTGGAAGGAAGATCTGGCACTTAAGCAGTAGTTGCCTCTAAGGGCAGTGGCATCGATGCTCACCATATTCTTCCTAAAGATGCCTTCATACTGCTTCTGCTCAGAAACACAAAGAACAGAGGGTTGGATAATTGGTTCTTTCATCATTTGGGTGGTTGTTGCGAATCGGCGGGAGGAATGAAGCACTCGATACGAGTGATCGACAAACCTCAAACTTTATTAGTACCACACCAACTATTATACTCATTTTAATTAGCCTCATGCATAGTACAAAAGCGAGCTCATTATAGGTTGTAGATTAGCTAGCGGTCTCAGAAACACTAAAGCATTCAGCAAATACCTCATTGGATACATCTTTTAGCCAAGTGTCAGCAATAGTTTAGTCATTGGTTATTACAACAGTAAGCGATTCAACCACTACAGTTACAAGAGTAGATAGTTTCAACATTCCTGTGGTGTCTGCCCTACTCAAGATCCTGTCTTACTGACTACCACATTGTATTATAGTGTAACATTGTATGTTACAGGTTGCAAGCCCAAGGTTGCTCCAGCCTTACCTCATCAGCAGCTGTGTCAGCAGCTTTAAGCGGCCTAGTCAGAGGCCTATACAACTTGAGTCCTTACTCTTGCTAACTCGTCTGACATGAGCAGCTCAGTCATGCTAACGTGCTTTCGCTCATTGAGCCATTCCTCCACAATTCCCCCATTTTTATTTTGGACCAACAAGGCCTGACTAGTCATGCGTGTTATGCTAGACATTATGCATCTATAAGCTATGCCAACTACTAACAAGATTAGTAACAACATGCCTAAAATTCGAAGTCCCTCTTTTACAAGTTCCAATAGCCACTGGGGCAAACTTCCAAACAAAGACTGTAGCCATCCATCCATAAGCCCAGACTCTTCTTTCAGGTCATGTAACCCATCCTTTAACTGATTCAATTTTCTATGAATTGACTGTGAGTGATCTGACGAATTCATACAACACATGCCTTCAAATTCTTCACAACCATGATTATGAATTAGTAGCAAAAAATCAATAGCAGCGCGATTTTGTAATACAGCATGTCGTACACTAATTACATCTGCAGATAATTGATCTAATAATTGTGATGTGATATTGATTTCATTTTTAGTCCAACAGGCTGCCTGCTTTAATAGGGCTAATGCTTTTGCAGCGGCAACTCCGGGGGTCAGCCATGAAGCAAAAAAGTTTGCAGTTTTAGACCAAAAGGTTGGAGGTTTTACCTTGCTACAGTCTAACTCATGGATACTTCTTTTAGGCCTAGTCTTATTCACCACCAATTCATAGCTGGTATGAAACAGAGTTAACTGACCAAGATAACAGGGGCCTCCATGAGGATCAGCAGGGATGCCATTCCAAGCACGATCCCCACAGATCAAAAATATTCCTGGTGGTAAAGGCCGTGCAGGTTGTTTAGTCATGTTACAATTCGAATACAATTGATTATGCATGACAGTTGACGAGAGCTGTGAGTTAACAGTAGCCCAGTTTTGTTGATTAGTATTCCAATTGTTCTTTGGCACAAAAGAAAACCAACCGCCATTCCTGGTGCTACTCGTAGCATTCAAGCTCCCTAATAAATCTAGTTCTTCAGGGGGAGACACTAATGTTCCATTTAATGATTCTACAATTCTACACTGCCAACCTCTGTCCTGTTTACTCGGATTGTTAGCAGCAGGGATTAAAGTCATTTTTGCCTTAGTAAAATTTAGTATAGAAACATTGGCTACCCATCCGATAAACATGGCAGGGGCCCATGTTGGAACACCAATTAGACATGTTTGAAAAGGATTTTGTACAGATGCTAAAGAAAGACAAAAGGCAGTTTGGTTTGTTTGATTAGCCCATGTGATCCAAATATTCTCATGAGGTTGAATCTGCGAAATGTCTGCTACTGTAAGCTTAATTGCAAATATAATACACAAAGACAAAATAGCTCTAGCCATAGTTAATCAATCCCACCCCCCCTGAGGGATCATATGATGTCTAGGGTGATGCGTCACTATAGGATTAAATATCGAAACGATAATCATTCGTCGTTGAGTAATTAAACGATCTATACTACTTTTGATCTCCCACCTAATAATAGCAAAATTTCGCTGCTCAAGGGATTCAAAATATTCTAGTCCTTCCCAAGCTGGAAGGCGTGTTGTCTGTTGCAGTGCTCGGATAGGATTGTTCTGTCGCCACCGAAACTCACAGGTGTTACACCGAGGTTCATACCAATATTCCAGGTTCACATAATACTGTTTCTTACAGCCTCCAGAACAAAACAATACCCAACAATGACACGGTTTACTCTTACAAACATGTTCTACATTAATGTCAGATAATTTTAGACGACGACTGGTGAGAATAACACGCAACTCAACCAGTTGAGCTTCTGTGGACCATGGGAAGAGATCTGGTGGTAATAAGTCTTGCACTTGAGACACTAACGGATCAATGATGAGATGTAATTGCAGCAGACGACGTTCTGCTTCTTCTACATTGGTTGGCGGAGGGACCCTGTAAAACTCAATTAAGTAGTATAAACAGTCTATGTTGTTAGCTGATTCGGTTTCTCTGCAGCTTTGACCCTCTTAGCAGTAACCCAGAGTGTACCTGTCGGTGTAGAAACACAAACATATCCTCTTCCCCGATACCAAAGCTCCCATTGCTTGACCATTAATAGTAATTGGTCCCTTGATGTCAGTGGGGATTTTTTCAGGACAAGAAGTCATTAATGTAATAGTTACTGCGGCTGCCACATCCAATCCGAGGCTCCGTGAGGTGGCCGGTTGAAGGGTGGCTTGTGAGAAATGCCGGCAGCCACTACTTGTGTCTGAGTGCGGCGGCTGTTGAACGCGCTGCTCTTCCCGTTTCCCTGACGGCGTCTGCAGGTGCTAGAGTTGTGGGAGTTGGATCGGCAGGCATCACACCACACATGATTTACGGTACGAGCTCGGCGTGTGTGCCCTGTGCCTCCACACCGATAGCAAATAAACCTTCCAGAGCTAGCCGATTTACGTGCCATGACAGCCGTTGCTTGTAGGGGTGCAAGGGCAGCTAAGACTTGACTTTGAGAGTTTGCAGCATGCTCCCTAAACTCTGCCGCCTGTTCTTTTAGACCCTGTTCTAACCCTTTAATGGCCTCGACTAACATTGCTTGTGAACCAACAGGTATATTTGCCATTCGCTCTAGTGCTTCCTCTATAGTCCAATTTGCGCCTAGAGTATTTAACACATTTCGCGTAGTTTGATTACAATTTTGGAGAGCACATTGTTTTAACAAGGCACCTTTCATAAAGTCCGGAACTCTAGCCCGTTCAATTGCTGCTGCAGCTTTATCAATAAAAGAGCCAAATGATTCGTCTCTCCCTTGTTTAATACTCATATAGGAGGGGATCCCACCTGGTTCATGAATTCTATCTATGGCAAGTCTACTAGCCGCACAGCTTCTCGGCATTTATCTGGACCAATTAAAGCCTGCGCCTCAGTGCGAGCAAACGGCCCCACACCCATTAATTCATCTATCGTGATTCCATACAGAGGATCTCCTGGCTGTCTTTGTACTGCAATACACTCTCCACACAGCGATTGCCAATGAGCATTAAACAATAATTGTTGATGTTGCGTGAATATGAGTTTAGCTATACTCCGGCAGTCAGCTGGTAACAGCACCTGGCTTGCCCAAATATAATCAAGCATTTGCCTTACAGGTTCACTGGTCACTCCAAACTGACTAACTGTTGACCTTAATTGTGACAATAATTTCCAATCCAAGGCAGTAACTGCAGCCTGCAAACCGCCTCCTGCCATTGGTGTATATACCACCGGACAAGCAAGTTCCATTGCAGTTGTCATGGCATCCCCATCGCCTGTACCAATAAGCTCTTTTGCCACTGTTGCCCATACCTCTCTCCGCTCCCTGGCAATAGCCTCCGCTAGGACATTTTCTGCCCCAGGGATCGGCTCATTGCTAATGGGCGCTCTTGGAGGCTCTGCACATGGGGCTGATGGCACAGGAGCTACAGGGGGCTCCGAAGGGGTTAGGCAAGAAGCCTCAGCTGGAGCTGCAGGCGGTGGTAATGTTATAGTAGAAATAGCAGGCGATAAGGGAACATCAATATCCGTTCCATAAGATTTATTTTTATCATGTGCAGCACTTGCCTGTTGTGCAGCTTTTGCCTCTGCCTGATGCTGCAACAGTTCGTTATGAACTGCTCTCCACAACTTTCCCAATTTTTTAGCCGTTTTATCGTCATCTAATACTGCTTCCCATATTTTATCACCAAATTTACGCCATTTACTTAATTCATGAATCGCATGGGGATTCTGGAAAAAACCTTGCCCGTAACCATACGCTATTAACCCCGGGAGTTCTTTTTGCAAATCTATACCCTTAATCTGACGTTTCTTTAAGAAACAAGTAAATAAATCATATGCTGCTTGCCTTTCCATGTTCCTGTCGGCGCGCCGTTGCAGCCCTTACAAGGTCTCGGCAGCACGTATCGGCTAGGCTCTCCTCTGAGGTCACCTAGGGCGCGGCACTCCGTGTTAAGGTGCTTATTCGCCGTCCCGGCTGCTGAAGGACCCGAACTGTTCGCCGACCAACCGTGGCGTTTCACATCCGTTGCGATATCACGTCGGTTGGGGGATCTCGTCCGTGGTGGTATCACGTCGGGGTCATCATTTGTTGAGAATCGGCGGGAGGAATGAAGCCCTCGATACGAATGATCGACAAACCTCAAACTTTATTAGTACCACACCAACTATTATACTCATTTTAATTAGCCTCATGCATAGTACAAAAGCGAGCTCATTGTTGGTTGTAGATTAGCTAGCGGTCTCAGAAACACTAAAGCATTCAGCAAATACCTCATTGGATACATCTTTTAGCCAAGTGTCAGCAATAGTTTAGTCATTGGTTATTACAACAGTAAGCGATTCACCCACTACAGTTACAAGAGTAGATAGTTTCAACATTCCTGTGGTGTCTGTCCTACTCAAGATCCTGTCTTACTGACTACCACAGTGTATTATAGTGTAACGTTGTATATACGCCCAAGGTTGCTCTAGCCTTACTTCATCAGCAGCTGTGTCAGCAGCTTTAAGCGGCCTAGTCAGAGGCCTATACAACTTGAGTCCTTACTCTTGCTAACTCGTCTGACATGAGCAGCTCAGTCATGCTAACATGCTTTCACTCATTGAGCCATTCCTCCACAGGTGGTGGTTCTCTACTTTTTTAGCCCTCATTGTGTGTGGCTCAGTGGTTGGAAAGTGCATGGAGAGGCACTTACATCTTGATTGCTGTTTGTAGCAAGCATCTCCCTAGGGCACAGGGATTCCAGGTGGGATTTCCAGCCTGTGCTGGGCTGTTCTGCCATGGCATGCTGTTAGTGGTACCCAAACTCAGCTATTGCCCTGTTCTAGTGACTGCAGTGTAGGCTCCCCATCACATCTTTCTGACAAAAACAGGGAACTACCAACAAAATAAGGATGCTCACACACATCTGCTTTTCTTCTCTGCCTTTGGTTTCATTCTGGTTTGGCCATTTCATTTTCTTCTGTCCCTCCCTGCCCAGAAATGTGAAGCTATTTCAGTTCAAGCTGGGCATCATTCCTCTAGTTCATCTAAGTGCCACTTTTACTGACCTTGTCATCGGATCCAGCTTCCCAGAGGTTCAAGTCATACATCCAAGAGATGCTCTCCACACAGCTGGCCAAAGGGAAGGAGGCATTCACATGGATTTTGTTCTCCTTGACATTGAGGTGTAGCACCGGGGGAGCCAGTTCCACTGTAATGGAGTGACCAGACGTAAGAACAATGTTTGCTTGTGCCCTGCTTCACAGAAGTAACACTTTTCTGTGACTGATTGGCACTTCTTACTCCTATCTTGTGATAGACACGAAGGACGGAGGAAGGCAAGGGAATACCGCTCTTTTATCTAACATATCCCCTCCGCTTTGTGAAGAGCTGGAAGCCTGTTCACCTGGGCACTGATGAACATGTCCTGCCACTCGCTGCAAGACTGATTATCAAATGAACCTGGCTTGCTGTGTGCTCACTCAAATCTCTGTCATTCCTAAGGCAGCTTGTTACTGTTTCTGTGTGTGGCGTCTCCTCATCTGCTCACGCCTACGCTGTTTTTGGGATCCAGCTTCATCCAGGCTGTAGCCTGGCAGACACTCACCATCCAAATAGTAATTCTTGAATTGTGATTCTGCCCATGGTGACCGCAATTGTCCACAAACAGCTTTTACTCGAGCCCGGACTTTAACAAACAGGCTTGGCAGCACACAGGTCAGATTGCAAGAGGTTCTGTGGGTATTTTTGCAATGAGGAACCTTCATCCATTTTTCCAGGCGTTCCTGGCTAAAGGAAGAGACAAGCATACCGTAATATTAGACATGTTGTTTAGTTGTAGAGCAAGAGAAGGGAGAGGGCTGGAGGATGGGTGCCAAATCTTGCTCAGAGCTTGGAGCACTTTCCAGATGGGTAAGGATTGGGTCTGGTGAAAGGATGCAGCCAGGTCAGTGGTCATCATGACAGGGATAATACGCATGTGAGGTGTTGGCTGGTGCTGTGCCTGCCCTCGGACAGCCTCTGTAAGCACATACCTTTCATACCGCACAGTGTATGTTACGTTGGGTGGAGAGCCCTCTCCTGGAGTCCAGGTTAAAATCATGTCAAAATCCTTTGACAGCAGCGTAACGTTTTGAGGAGGGGGGAGTTGACCATGACCTGATTGAAAGGGAAAATTACGTGAAGGATTTAAAGTATCTTTGGGGATGGGAAATATCACCTGGGTTTGACCAAGGAGGTTTCACAGTTTGGGGCAGAGCAGCTCAGTGCATACATGACTGGAAGTCATGGAAACAGGTATGTGTGTCATGTAGTCCCATCTTCCTCATCTCTTCTCAAGCATCCTCATCTCAACGGCTTCCAGAATTAGCATCCATGTTTGTGTGAATCATCCTGCTCTGTCATTTGGATTGGCTTCCCCAATGTCTCGCTGGCTTTTACTGTGACCTGTTTTGAACTCCCAGATGTCAACCTGCCTCCCAGCCCCAGGTGAGGCCGACGCAGGGGCTCTGCTCCTTCAGTCCCAGTTCTTTGAAGGTAGATCGTACCCTGAACACCCGGGATGCAGCATTGCACGCTTCCCACTTGGGCTTCCCTGGCACCTTGCGTTGCCACTAGATCATAGAATCATAGAATGATTTGGGTTGGAAAGGACCTTAAGATCATCCGGTTCCAACCCCCTGCCATGGACAGGGACACTTCACACTAGAACATGTTGCTCAAGGCTCTGTACAGCCTGGTTTTGAACACTGCCAGGGATGGAGGATTTACCACGTCTCTGGGCAGCCTGTGCCAGTGCCTCACCACCCTCACAGTAAAGATCAGTACATACATCGCTCACCTTCAAAAGACACGTTCCACAGACAGCTTTTAAATTGCTGTTTCTTTACAATGGAATATTTCACTTTATGTGAATCATTCCCATTTGAACTCCTAAAAGTTTACCTGTAGGTGTCTTCCCTCCCATGAGCAGAGCCCCAGAGCACAGCGCAGTGACCATAACAGTGGAGGTTGTACTGTGCAGGAGGCACAGTGCCAGCAGCATTCCGACTCTCCAGGTGGACATGCCGAAGCAGAACTTTCCCACTTGTAATAGATTTCCTTTCTTGCTACGTTTTCATCGTGTTGTTTTCTGGTATCAAGTTGTCTGGGTTACGGAGGAGCAGCGGCGAATGCAGTGCACACGCGTGTGCATCCTCACTTCCCGATCCGGCCCAGAGGCAGCACCACACCGGAACCGGGAAAGGAGCGATGGGAGGTGTGGGAGTGCTGTTGGTGAGAGGGAAACGTGAAGATTGCCGCACTACGCCCTCCAGTGTAACCAAACAACCCTCGTCACAGGCTACGTGTAGGAGGAGCGCCTGAAACAGCACAAGCCTTATCTGGTGAGGCACCTCATTGGAAAATGGACCTTTGGAATGTACCTGTGTGGCTGTGAAGTAATCATACAAATCAAATAAGGGTTTACTGCATGAGGTATCTAATTATAGCCTAGCAGTAATAAAAGCAGTCATACATCAGTAGCGTGCAAGATTATGATAGTCTTGTGTTTACAAGAGATCAAGGATTTTCTCTTTGTTTATGTTACTAGGTTAAGGATGTTTCTCGGGAGTTAGGGAATTACATTACAGATGGGGAAGTGAAGTGTATGGGGACAGGGATCTGCCCCTAAAGCATGGGCAAAAGAAAGGACTTGAGTCCTTCTGATAAACCCTGGGGCTCTGAGAGTGCTGGTGCTGCAATTCCTTTATCGCTTGGTTGCCACTCATCAGCTATTAGTCGTGAACCCCAAAACCGCAGCCAATAGCAGGACTGGTAGCCAGGGCTGTACCAATACATGGACTGTTCTTGGTCCCTGTGTGGCCTCATTGGTGAGCACATTGGCTGCTGGCCTTGGCATTGGCAGCTGTGACGCCTGGAGGAGGTTGTGTTTGCGGCACATGGTACCTTCAGCTCCGGAGCTCTCCTGGGGCAAAGCTCAGTTTCGAAGTCGGCACAGTGTTACAGCCTGACTGACAGGCCAGGGGTGCCTGTTGTGCCTCTGCCCCGAGCACAGGGAGAGGACAAACAGCCCATCTGCTGTGCTCTTTGGTTGGCACATCGGCTCCTGCTGTGCCACTCACAGTCACCTCCAGGCCTGTGCCAGTAGCAAAGGGAATGGGAGAGTGACACGGAAGGTCACACAGCACAGGGAAAAGGGGCATCTTTCTAAGATAGAACTGCCCTCCCTTCCCCGGCAGACGGCCCTTTGCTGCACTGGTGAATGTCAGGTTCTGGGTACTGAGTGGCAGAAGAGGTGATGGAGCTGGGTTGTGTTGGCAAAAGCTGGTGTCTTTATTACAGTGGTATCAAACGAACATGGTGTGACTCAATGGGAGAAGACACGGTGACAAATTTCTTCAGCCACAGCTTTCTCCAAAAAAATGGAGCTTTCTCCCTTTCTTCTTACCATGGCTTCAGTGCCCAGCGCATTTCTTGCTCCTTTGCTGGTTTGCTGCCTCTGTTTCATTTCTGTTAGGTTTCTCTTTCTCATGCAAATAGAGCTATAAATCTTTATAAAGAAGACCCAGTGCTAAGGGTCTGCAGGGCTGTAGGTCTGTTCCCTTTAGCATCCGAACTGCAGAGCTGGTGCCGGCACAGGGCTCTTGCACTTCCTGAACCAAGTCGGAAGCAAGCCAAGGGCAGACCTCACGAAGATCTTGCTGAAGCCCTCGGGCAGCTTCTCTTGAAGATGCTGTGTGATGTTTAGTAAGCATTTGCGAGGGGTCAATCTTACCGCCATTGTTGCTTCCTGGGGAACGTCTGCCCTGAAATCTGGGCTCCGCCGGCCGCTGTGCCTAAAGCCCCTCTGCCTTGGGCATGACCCGGACAGGCCTCGGGACACGCGAGTGTCGGGGGGAAGGCCACGAGGTGTCGCTGCCGTCAGACAAAACACAGCTTCCTCCCCCGATGGGCTCCTGCCGAGACCCGCTTGAACCTGGGCGAGCTCCATCGCCGCTCCTGCGCCCTCTGCATCTCCTCCTGCCCTCCTGGGCAGCGCTTCTGCCTCCAGGAGCGCTTCCAGCAGCATCCTCCCATGGCAGGCGCGGCATTCGTGTTGTACGCACCGTTTGCTCTCCCTGCCCGACCAGCCCGGGTGCGCAGCGGGTCACTGTGTGATGAGCGGGGAGCGGGGCTGCCCCTGGGCATGCTGCAGGGACCGGAGGGTTGCAGCAGGATGCTTGGTGCTGCAGAGGGCTGGGCTCGGTGTCACTGCCCATCGCTGCCGCTGTGCCTATGTGCTCCCGCTCTTTTACTCGTATGCAGCATAAATGCCTTGGGATGGGTTTGTGGCAGTGCCTCATCTGTGGGTCCATCTGCCACAGTAGCGATGTACCTGGGGAACTCTCGATTTCCCACCTCTCCACACGCAAGGGGTGATTCAGCCTGTCCTGAGGCAGAATGACTGACACCTTCCTTTCTCGAGGAGGGGCACTGCAGGAAATACAGTGTTCCTCTTGGGAGGAAGGGACCGTTTGGGCTGGGGTGGGATTTTGTGAAACATTTGGAGGCAATAGGCAGCACCGGGTGTTGTCATCCCAGCTCCTTCTGCTCTCACCCACCCAGGCAGTTGTTCTACAGATGTGTGTGTGATGCATCCGCTGAGCTTTGGAGAGTGACTGATCCCACTGAGAACAAACCCACACATGGAACAACTGACCAGGGCATCCCTGATGTGAATGGCACATCCCCCGTGTGCTCTTACACTAGTGTCAGCGCCAGGTTGTGTGGGGGCTGGCTGAGTGTTTCTGGTTTCTTAAGACATGAAGCAGCTTATTTTTGTTTCTCTCTGAAATGTTGAGAGCTTTTTTGTTCCTGAATTGACCGGGATGATGCAGTTGGATGGGGTTTCTATTGAAACGTGGGAAAGCTTCAGCTCAGCATTTCTGGGAAGAACATTTTCAGCTCCTGTAGGACAAAGCCTATTCTCTTCCAGTGGCTCCTACAGCCCCATGCGGGTGGGATTGCTCAGCCTAAGGGAACTGCTGCAGGTGGGCACAGGAGGTGGCGCTTGTCACAGACATTCTGGACACTGAAAGTCTTTGGGAATGAGAGTGACATCTCCCAGTAGTTGTCACTGGATGGGAGAAACTTCTTAAAGGAATGCGATCCAGATTGGTGGTGCTCAGAAACCAGCGTGGCATCCAGGCCGCTGAGCGTTTGGGCTTGGGGGAAGTTACTTTGGAAGGTTTAGGAAAGAAAGTGTGGGGAAAGGATGGGATGAGCCAAGAGCAGAATGCTACTGGGAATTAAGAGGTTAAAAGATCTGCAGAGCTGGGTGATGCCAGATGGCAAAGTAAAATGCAGCAGTGTCCCCTTGACCCAGACAGGCATCTGGGCAGGCTGTCACCAGGAGGAGAAGAGAACGGGCTTGATTTGTTTCTAAAACTGAGTCTGAAAAGACTTAAAATGAAAAGCAAAAACAAACCCATAAACGGTTCCCCATACAAGTGCTGTGAATCATTCCATATCCTTTATTTTCTCTTCTGGGGCAGGGTTTTTAAAGGAACTTGGGCTTTGCCTGTACACAGCCACTATAGCTGAGGCAGTTCTGATACAAGGGTCATGATTTGGAGGTGATATGCACAGGCTGCTCCTGATGGTAAGGAGGACACAGCCATCCTGTACAGACACTGCACACCGTAGGTGAACCTTCATGTTAGGGATTGTACCTGTGTCATGGTTTCATTAGACCATTGTGCTCTAGCAGGTATTAGGGCGGTCAGACGAGGCTTGAGGAGCTGCCCAAGGAGAGCACTGTGTTTCCCAGCCCTTTCAGACCTGCACAAGCAGCATGCAGTGCCAGGGCAAAGGAAAGGCCTCTCCTCCTCTATGAGCCTCATTACTGTTAATATTGCCTGCTGGTACCCAGAGGGGACAACCTTCCCCTTATCTCCTCCCCTGTAGCAGTGATTCAGCCCATCCTGCACCATCCCTTGCTGCTTTAGTGCTCAGCAGGTCCAAATCTGCAGAGATTTGGGGTCTTCCTCAGCAAGAGAAGCCCCTCCTGAGCGAGACACAAGATGCAGCACTCAGGGAATTAAATTCCTTTCCGCCAGCAGGTTTCACTTCTCACAGCAAGTGCAGGAGGAGAAGAATCTTTTATGGGCTATGGGATGCAGGGAGGGCCTTGCCCCTTCTGGAGGTCGCTCCAGCCACAGCGCGGAGCTGACGGCACTTTTGCCTTCCCCATGACCTGCTGTTTGTGTGCAGCTCTGCGCCCTCACGCAGACCTCGGCTGAAGTCCAAACTACAGCCAAGTGGCCATGGCTGGGACCCCCTCCCTCGAGCTGCCCCGAGCCATGGGGCAGACTCGTGGGGTGGTTCTGATCAACTGGTGGGCTCAAGCCCATTGCCTGCTGCTTCTCTGGCTCTTCCTGACGCCTGTCCCTTCCCCTGCACGGTGCCTTTTATTCATGCTGAAAGCAGTTAGGGAGCTTGCCTGGACATGCAGTAACGGCGAAACTCCGGAGCACACGGAGTAAAACATGTGCTAGCCCACAAGGTGCAGATACAACAACACGGGAATGTCCTGGGGGCACCGTGCCTCCCGAAACCCCCGGCTCTCACCGATCAGCGTGGGAAAAGCGGTGGGGACCCTGCATGTTCCAACAGAGAGAGACACTTGATTCTAGCAACCTGTCTGTTGGACTCCCTGAGCCAAACTGTGCTCTCGGGGGTCACCCCGCAGGCTTCAGAGTGTGTCCCTCTTCAAGAGAACTTCCTTACTATGGGCCATGTCACCCTGCCTTGGCTCAGGACTGTGGGATGCCAGTACCCTGGCCCCGGCTCTGAACTCTGCTTGCATGGCAGAAGGATGCAGGGATCTCTACACACCACTTACAAGCAGGGAATAAATTCTATCTTGTGTGGATTCACCCAGTGGTATTGAGTGTACATGCAGGAGAACAGCACAGGGGAGCCGTGTATGTTCTGTATCTGTGATTTGAACAGCGTCAGGGGAAGGTGGGGTGTCTGCAGCAGTGGGTGTGCAGGCACAGCCAGAGGTGGATTTCCTTGGCCAGGCTGCACGAAGCAATTCCCCCACAGCCACCCATGGCAGCAGGTTCCTGGTGGGCTGGGTCGTCGCTGCTTGAATGTTTGTGATGTTTTGCATCGCAACATTTGGATGCCAAAGCTCTACGGTGCTGTAAAAGTTAATTAGCCAGATAACTAATTAAAGACTTCTCCCTTTTATTGTTGCCAACTTGCAATTCAGAAAGGGGCTTGTGTCAAAGTAAATCCAGCAACACACCCCAGTGAAAGAAGTGATAAACCATCCAGGATCCAGTTAACCATTCCGGGGACTGGTGTGGGAAAATCCCATCCCTGTCTGGGGGAAGGAAGGTCCCGGTGACACAGCAGCACCAACACAGCTCACCCGGCTTCGGCTGCCTCTCCAGGAGGGGCTCCTACTGTGGAGGGGAGGGTCACAGCCTGGCACTGAGTGTGGGGGACAGGGTTTGTAGGTGCCAGTGGGAACCTGGTGTTCGCTACGGTGCTGGAAGAGTCCCCATGAGGGTGATCTGGCCTTGGGGACTGGGTTTGATCTTCCTGGAAAAGGGACTTACCAGTGTTTGTGGGGCTCTGAGCTATGAGGGGATGCACAGGAGGCTGGAAAACAGCCTTGTGAAACAAGCTCTCCTGCACTCAGGGAGAGTCCCTGCCTGTCAGCGGGTCTGCTGGAGGGGAGGAAGATCTCACTGGACACGCAGACATTGGCGGTCTCCAAGGGGACCACTTTTCTGTGGGACACTGCATGGGAGATTTGTAAAATTAAACCACTAACTCATCAGCATAACGTGTCCTCATTCACCTGCACCAGCAGGGCCAGTGGTGTCAGTGCCCAGTGCCCTCGCTGCAGCAGCACCCCGGGGTCCTTCTGGCTCTAGGGAACCCGCAAGGAGAGGCTGGAGGGCAGAAGAGCAGAGCTGAGGTTCGGGCTCTGCTGCTCTGGCCCCCAGCCAGCAGATGTGCTGCACCGAGGGGGCAGCTGGCCCAGCGCTCCCACCCGGGCTCGGGAGAGGGGCCCATGCTGCACGTGCTGGATGCGCTCCGGGTCCGGCTCTTGTGCAATCCCAGCGGAGGGCGGTTGAGTGTTTGGAATTCCACTGAGCTCCTGGCCCTCCCTCCCCACCGAAAACGAGGGGACTTGAGCAATTTCAGGCAATGTCCCAGGCTGTGAAGCTCTCATGGGGGTGGGGGGGGTGTGATGCTGGTCTCACCCAGCAACCTGCAGGTCTAAGGCCTGTGGCTTTGATGCCATGGGTGCGGAGCTCAGGCCCCTGGCACCCATTTGCCCCAGATGAGGATCTGGCCACAGTCCCGATACTGGGAGCATGTGCTTCCCACCCCCGCTGCTATCAGGCCCAGCCCTCAGATGACAAGAATTTAATTTAAAGGCTCAATCTCTTGTCTGAACAGCTCCCTCCCTCCCTCCCCCTCTCTGATGAGAGGAAAAGCTTCGGAGAGGCATCCAGGCGAGTGGGAAAGCTTTGGAGAGAGCTGTCTCTTGCCCTTTAGCCATCCAGAGAGGAAGAGCTCATCTGAATGAAATGAGGATCAATCAGAGAGAGGCATGGGAAAAGCTGGGAAAAGGAGCCTCCAGTGATGTATATTCATGGGGGGGAAAACCTCCCCCAGACATGCAGGAGCTTTGAAGAAAACCCTCCCAGCTGTGCTGTGCCTTTGAAGTGACACAGCAGAAGTGTATTCGTGATTGCCCAAGAGATAGAGGCAGATGAGTTCTCAATCAGCTGAATCCTTATATTTAGGATAGACTTTAAAGCTTACTTTTTATAACTCCTTCCAAAACTAATGAGAACCATCTGCACGGCACCCCATCGCTCTGCCCTGCTTCCTCCCCACCCCAGATAACCTACAAAGCCAGAGTCCCGCTCCCAGAGGAGCAGCGGATGAAGTGGCCCCCGTGTTTCATGCTGCAGAGGGGAACTGGAAGAGTCCTGAGCCATCAGCAGGAAAGAAAAGGCTGACGGTTAGGGCTTTTTTTACCAAAAAGGAGGTTTCTGAGGTGCCCGCACATGGCTTGTGACAAAGTGTTGTAGCGTTTCATCTGCAGTGTGCTTCCTACCCCAGCGTTTGTCTCTATCTGCTCTCAAGATCTAAGCCTTTAAAAGCCGAGTCTAAACCCTGAGCCTGGGTTCTTAAGATGAGCAGCGTTAGAGCTCTTTTCACCTTGGAGGGCCTTTGTAGGCAGAGGGTGGGAGGGGTGAACCCTCACATCGCAGTGTCCAGTGTGGCATCTGGATCACCATCATGTGCTGGGAGCACCTGCTGTTCATGGAGCTGAACCACATGCTCTGAGCCGCCATGGGCACCCAAAGCCATGGAGCTACTGAAGGTTTTCTCACTGCTGGAAGGTTTCTCCATCCATAACTACAGGGGAAAGGTCAGTTCTTGCTGAAAGGTGATTCAGAAATGCAAGTTCTGGCCTTTGCTTACCTGAGCTGAGCAATGTGCTGACCATGTGCTGGAAGTTCCTCCTGTGAAGAACCTCAAGGAGTATCTGGTAACCCAAACCCAGCTCACTTCTCCCTTGAGCTGCCCCTTCTCAGCGGGTGGCTCCTGTGCACTCCATGGGCACAGGCAGTGCAATCAGCCTGGTCATGTCTGGATGAACACACTTCAAGGTGTGTTGGCAGCTCCAGATGATCAAAGCCTCTCCTGTGCTGCCGTGGCACTGCCGGGGTGGTTTAAGTCTATCAGATAAGTCGAAAGCAAGTCAGTAGTCACTTTTGATGGTGTAAGAAACCAAGTGGGGAATGGCCAGAGCAACAAATTGCTCAAGAGTTCAGTTAACTGAGGGCATGGGCATTGCCAAGGCTGAGAGGGGACTTGCATAGGTTTGTAGTTCTTTTGGTGCTAAGGTGCCCTGGTTTCACTTCCTTCAGTGATTTTACAAGTGTGCAGCCCAATGGGGAATGTGAAGTGTCAGTGATTTGAAATGGGAGGTCTTAATCCCTGCGAATCACCCTGAAAACTCCTCTGATGACCTGGCACTGAGATAAGCCTCCACCCAAGAGGATGGGTCTTCCCAGGCTCTTGTTATGTCTCTTTAGTGCTAGTGGCAGTTGGGCACATGCACCCAGCAATGAGGAAACGTCCTCGCCAGGTGCCTTTGTGCTCCTAGGAATGTGTTTGCATTAAAAATGTATGTTTCTTACACAGATTTTTCTGTGCGGGATGGTGCAGGCAGTGTCTGCTGTTTAACTACCAGGTGAGGCAGGTGTGGGAGCACGGAATCCTTACAGCCAGGCTGGGGGAGAACCGATACAGCATTCACTTAGTCCCGTGGAGCCCTGCTGTGGTCATGACAGAGCAGAGGAGGTGCGCTGGCAGTCAGAGGGCTGCTTCTGAACTGGAGCATCCGCAGGACAGCTCCTTGCCATTTTACTGACCTATCTCAAGTTGTTACCATTCATCAACTCAAACTGATTTCCTTGAATTTCCACCATGTGTAGTTCCAGCATCGGTCTGAGGTGACTCCATCAGACCTCCGGTGTTTTCCATAGCCTTCAGCTACTTGGGCAAGGGGTGAGGAAGCAAGGAGCGGAGGAGGCTCCTGGCATGGCCATTAGGAAATACCTCAAAACAGCAAATCTTCCTTCTCCATGAAAGCAAACGGCTGGCTCCTCGGGCCTCTGTGGGCAGTGAGGAGAGCAGAGCAGTAGTTGTGGAGGATTCTTGCTCAGCCTGTTTGAAGGTGTGCAGGAGCTGTTGTTGCATCCTTCAGGAACAGAAGTCATTGTTCCTGGATCCTTAGGGCAAGCAGGGGTTTCCTGGACCTATCCTTTAGGATGCCTGTGTCCCAGCTGGCTCAAGTGGTGTATCAGCACGTGGGGACCGTCCCTGCCTCATGCTCCCGGTTCTGAGCCATAGCAGCTGGCATTAAGCGACGTGTATTCCTTGGCATCACCCAGCTGTGGGTGACAGCATGAAAAATGAGGAAACAGGAAAGGAGCCCAGCCACTTGAGCTGATTTCTCCTTGACATTCTCACCCGAAATCCTGAGCTACCAGCCCCCAGCCTGCAGAGGCTGTTCCTGCAGCAGGACACAGCTTTTTAACGTAGGCCCCATGGGATCTTGTAGCAAACGGGACAAACCCTCTGCCCTTACTACAGTTGCTCTCCCTTGGCAATGGACACTGCTCCGGAAGCCCTGTCTCCCCCTCAGCAAATCCCTGTTCAAGATCTCTCTCTTGGGAAGGGCAGAGGCTTTGCTCCGTGGGGTGCTCATGCATGTGAAGATCTTTAGAAAGGCGTGAGATCCCTTCCCCTTACACGAGCCAACACAAATGTCACGTCTTGAGAAAACGCAGTGAAATCCAATGTGTCACCTCTCCTGCAGGCGGGTTTAAAGGGGCCTCAGGTTTTTAGTGCACGGGTGAAGCTTTAACCTTCCTTGAAAGGAGCCAAGGGGGAAAGCCAGGACCCAGGGCTTTCATCGCTTTTTGTGGGGGGTTGTACACACAAAACGATGTTGGATCTCTGCCCTGAGCTCTGCTCATCCCAGATGCAGAACTGTGGCAGTTTAAACCTGCTGATGTTTGTTCACGCTCTCCAGACCGAGTTACATGACAGGAGAGTGACTGCTAACATCCAGGTGGGTTGGCCAGGCAGATAAGACGTATTTCAACCCCAGGAGAGTAACTTTGTCCTGTGCAAAGTGAAGGAAAAACTTTGGAAGACCCTTTTCTGTGTTAGGTGATGGCAAAGCCCAAGCAGCATTGATGGGAATCACAGGAGCAGCGATGGCAGGCGTGCCAAGGCCTCACGGGGCGAGGTGCTGAGCGTTACTGAAGGGGATTCGCAGCAAGCACACACTGGGCAGAGAGCTCTACCCACTGCGTTTGCTCAGCAGGGATTGAAATCCTCTTCAGCCATGGTTCTTTTGGCTTTCTGTAGGCTTGGAGAGGAAACCTCTGTCCCTGTGGGGCAGAGAGTGGTGGTGAACCTCCACCTGGGTGGACGCAGCCACAGCCTTGTGCTGTAGTCTGGGCTGTGCCCTTGCACAAAGATGGTTCTTGCATCACCAGATATCCCATTCCTTATCTTCAGTCCACACCCTCTTTGTCCCATTTAATTCTGTCCATATCCAGCAACAATGTGGACAGCAGACACCCTTCCTCGCCTCTGCTCCCCTGTTCAACACCAGGCTGAAGTGAGAGGGTCAGGGCCTTGCACTGTCCCTGTCTGTGGATGATTTGCCAAGCCACACCTTTCTGCCATGAAATCCCTCCATGCAAAGCCCTTGGTAAGCATCCTTGAGAAGAGGCATGCAGCACCGCTCCGCTGCAGCTTCTCCAGCTGCAACCCTGAGGAGGCTCCATGCTGGAACACAAGGAGCTCAGAGTGGTGGATACAGCTCATGGTGGGCTCCTGTTGTGAAAGAGGGGTTTAGCAGGCCAACCTGTAGTTATGAAATGAAGTCTGCCTCAAATCTAACCGAGGAGGATGGTGGAGGCAGTTACTATAATTACTGCTCATGATACAAACCTTTCCCTGTATGTTAGCTCCATATAAACCTCTTCTATTGCCTGTACAAACAGTGAAGAACTAGCAGCCTCCACCATTGCCTCCGAGCTCTGTCATGTTCCTCGGGCCTGAGACCATCTTTCTGAGGAGCACCGGGCGCTGGGATCTCGAGGGCCATGCAAGAAAAGCACATCAAAACTGCAAGTGGATTCATTATGATCAGGAAGGATGAGTTATCTGCAGGACAGAACTGTTCCCAGCGGACCTTTTCATTAGCTTTGTATTGGTGGTGTCATTTTCTCGGGTGTTATTTCCCGTTATTTCCCATGTAAGCTGGTTCAGGCTTGGCTCTGGTGCCACTGGTGTGTAAGGCACATGCTGTGGGGCCCTGTGGGGCCCAGGGGATCCACCCGCTTCTGCTGTGGCCATCACTGAGCCCTGTGTGAGCCATATCCCAGCCTTGGAGGGGCACCAGGCACATGCCTGTGACAGCAGCACACGTGCTCCCCCTCAGCCTTCCTCCAGCCAAGGCTGGAGTTGTCACACAATACACTTGCTCATGGTCGCCGAGGTGCAATGGTGGTTTACCTCCCAGTTCAGACCACCAAAGCCCAGCCCTCCGTTCCTCTGATGCATTAACACTGGCGGCAGTAATTTCTAGTGACAGACACAGAAATGTCCTTAGGGAAAATACAGTAGTGATGGAAGTTTCCTGTGGGAAAAAGCTTTTTGCTTCTTTCTTCTTTTCTTTTCTTTGTTTTTTTAAAGTGCTTTCACCTTTTCTGGTTTTTGTCTTTAGGGGCAGTTTCTTTGCAGGCATTCAAAGCTCTTGATCCCGTTGGTATAATCACAGTTTGAGGTCAGTCCCAGTCTTACGAGGAATAATCAGTTTCTTTTAGGATCTAACCTGAAAATTCGGCTGAGCTTCCCAGTTGTGCTGGATCTAATCCGCCAGCTGTGGTCTTTGGGTGCTGCAATCGTGGGTCAGACCACACCTCTGTGTGAAACACTGCCTTTTGCATAGCAACTGATACTGTGAGTTAAGCTGGGTTGCACAATCTAGACTCTAATCTTGACTGGAGAGATAGCATCAGTTCTGAGTCAGAGCCATGTTTTCGCCGTATCTCAGAGACAGGATATTTTTGCACAGCAAATAGCACACATTTACATGTATGTAAATGTGTTTGCTGCTGCTCCCACCACCCGGGTGCGCGAGGGGTCGGGTGAGTCTCCCACTGCCTGCCAACAGCCAGAGCGCAGGCTGGATGGGACCCACTCGGGACCTGGAGGTCTGAGCACAGTGGGAGGATTGCAGCAGAGGGACAGAGGGAAGGAGACTCGCCGGGCAGGAGGAAGGTTACAACAGCGAGAGATGAGATGCACCTATTGTCCTGGAGCATTGACTGGGGTCACAGTCCCCAGCCAAGTGATTTCATTAAAAAAACATTGCAGGATGAGAACATTTCCCTGCTGCCATGGTGTGTGCATCGTGCGTGTGTCAGGGCACGGAAGTGACTAAGTGAATGACTGCCCACCGCTCAGGCTGCACTTACATGGACTGGCTCAAGTCGTTGTGAACCTCATCTGGCCATGCCTGGAGCCAACAAACCACGATGATGTTTCAGCCTGGAAGTCCATCAGGCCACATGGGCTTGTGCTCCCAAGCAAAAGCTTGGCGCAAATACAAGGCACTTTTCCTCTCAGGTTCTCTCAGCCATCGACATGAATTTGTTAAACCCAAGGACAATTTTCTTGGCCTGAACATAGTTTGGAGTGTGCTGCTTTTAGTCAGATCTAGATGTGTAAACACCCTAAAGCAGCTCTGTGTTTTCAGCCTAGCAACTGGTTTGTAAAGTTGCCTCTCACTGCACGTCTTTGCCTTCCTTCAGCACACTATGAAACCCTGGTTCCTCTGGGTTTGATGTCACATCATGTCCTTACCTTGGACCTGGTAAGCTTACCTCCAAATAAACAAGTGCAGCAAAGGACTGATGTTAATCACTGCATGAGAGGGAGAAAAAGAGAGTTTTCCTCAAAGTCCTCTGGAAAATCTTCAGCAGAGACCCCAAGTTCGGGGATAATGCTGCAATCACCTGGCTTGCTTCCCAGCTGTAAGGTGGGCTCTGATCTGGTGGGGGAGATGGAAGGACTGAGCCCGCTGATCAGGGAGTACGACAGTTACTTTAACTGTGACAACTAAGTGCTGGGTTTTGATGAGGCCCAAGTGTATTCATTAGACATTGATGGTTATTACAATTAATAACACACTGAAATTAATTACTGGGAAGAAATGTTATGTCCGTGTTGGTGCACTCATGTGCATGACACAGAGACACCTTCCGTGGCACTTTCTTCTCTCGCCATTTGTCCTGTTCTCCAGGAGGGACCAGGGCTTCCAGTTACTTATTAGAGTGACAGTTTAATGTATTATCTGATGCAATTCATTCCCCTCTGCAGCCCCATCTCCAAGCAACAAAGCAGGAGAAAATAACTGCTCAACCACCCCTTAATCCACCCAGAGTAAAGGCAGAGCCACTCTGAACTAGCCTGACAGGAATGATGACCCACAGAGCAAAGGGCTGGGGGCCCTGGGGGAAATCTGCCAAGCTCTGCTCCTGTGAACCACCGGCCCCCGTACCTGGGTGCCTGTGGAGCTGCTGCGTGTCACGATCAGAAGGGGGTCTTGTGCCCCTTTGCTAAGCTCCGAGTCCTGATATCTGGGGTTTAAGCCACTTGTTTTAGGGGCACTGAGAGTGACCTTACCAAGTGGCTCCGAGCCAGCTTAGGTCTGAGAATAGGATTTCCTGGAAGCTCAGGTTTGCACTGCTTCGGCACTGCACAGACCACGGCCCTGAGAAGTGGATTCCATGTGGTGCCCTCAGCGAGCACATGTGCAGATGCACACGCATCTGCCTGGGACCTCCTAAAAATGAGATTCCATCCGGATATGACCGTTCATTTGAAGCGTGCAGGAAAGCTGAGGCAGAGAGACTTACCCCATGGGTAAATGGTGACGGCTGAAGCACTAGGCTGGAAGGCGGTTACTGCAGGGCTTCCTCCAGAACCATTCTGGGGCTCAATCTTTTCCATAATAAACAGTGTCCACTGATGAAATCTGCTGACTATCCTCCAGACTTCATCAAGAGCAGAGGAGGGTTGGGATGTTCTGCAGAGGGAGCACTGGGACCTTCAGACCAGAGCAGTACAAAAAAACTGGCATTCAAAGTACCAAATGCAAATTCATGTATTCAGGGATTAATAACTACTTAATCAGCTATAAACAGGGAATGCTTAATTTGGAGATGATGAAAGAAGAGAAGGACCTGGGTGTGATGAGGGATCAGAGCAGATCCGTGAGCTACGGGGATGAGGTGGAATTAAAAGAAGCTACATGTGATGTTGGGATGTGTGGTGGGAGAGAGCACTACCCGGGGGCTAGAGAGGGGCTGGAAACCGCAGCTGCAGCTGCAGGTTATGGCCACAGTGGTTGGTGGGAGTTTAAAATGAGCTGCACAGACACCCTATTTGGTGGCCCGCACCGCAGCCTTGGGTAGGCTGCTCCAGCTCAGAGCCCAGACACAACGGCTGGGCCCATCTGGTGTGTTCAGCTCCGGTCCTTGGAGCACATCCCTTTTTATTCCTTAGGACCCCACAGCTGGATTCTCACGCCCAATGTACCTTTCCCTGCCTGGCAGCATAGCTGCCTGACTCAGTGTTGGATGTCCTTACCAAATCAAGCCAGTGGCTTCTCCAGAGCAGTGTCTTTCTTCTTTTACCATCACCAGACAATGCCTATGGATGGCGAAACTCCTACAGAATGCACCCAGCTGCTTGAGCAACGCTGGGAATGGGGGGACAAATTCCTCCATTGTCCCTAGAGGCCACCAGCTCATGCCCTGCAGCAGGAGGGTCATTACCCCTGGTTTTTCCCTTGGGTTATATGACTGCCAGTGTTATTTACAGTCATAAAAGTTTCCAACTCAACTTTGAAACCAGTCGACATTGTTTGTCTCAGCTGCCTTCCTGCGGCTGCACATTCCTGCGTTCGGCTCCGCACTGGACATGGCTATTTCCTTCTAGGAGCCTGCATGTTTAGTGGGAGGTGTCCCTGCCCATGGCAGAGGGGTTGGAACTACATGATCTTAAGGTCCTTTCAGACCCTAACTGTACTATGATGCTATGATACGTGCTGTCCTTTAATGTCACTGGAACCCGTTTGTTCCACAGGGCCTGGCTGAGGGTGCTCAGCACCTCACAGGGTCCCTGCAGTGCTGCGGGTGACACGAGGCCTGGGCAGCTCCAGCTGGTGCCAGCAGGACAGGGATCACCCAGCTCCAGAGGCTGGCTTTGGGGCTGGTTTGTTTGATGCCTTTCTACTTTCCCCCTTTTTTCTCCCTGCCCCTCTGCTGGCAATAGCAGTGGGGGGCTGGCTGGCTTGGTTTTACTGGCGGAAAGGAGAATTGTTCTGTTAGGATATAAGCATCTACTCTTCAAACCCGGAGTCTGTCAGTGGTGCGGGTATGATGTCAGCCATAGAGGAGGCACGGAAGCATGTGAGGAACAGTGAATTCAGCAGCCCAGGGCTCCCACCACCCTGCAACAAGCCAGGGTACCTGAACACTCCAGAGCAGGCAACTGACAGAGCCCAAGATCTACAGTGTGAGGACTGCAGGTGCTGTTCCCCTGCTCAGATCCACCAGGAATGGCAGCACAGGCACCATGGGGGTGTTACAAAATAGGCCGTATGTCTGTGGAAAAAGAGCATTTCTGCTCCTCCTGCACCCGAGGCTTTGCTTCTTACTGTTCCCCTCTTTGCAAAGGAGAGCCAACGCATCCGCACTGTCGAGGACGTCCTATATATACTTCAGGAGCAGACTGTGATGACTGCTGGTGCTAAGGGGCTTTACGCCAGGCAGAGAATTGGCCTTTTTGTCTTCAGTGCCACAAGCACAAACAGAAATACCCAGCTATGATGTTTTTACTTTCATCAGGACTCTACAGATGTGAAGGGGCCCCTGTGAGATCATTTGCGGAGATAACTTGGAACATGTAAATAAATCCATCCCTGTCTCCTGAGCTCCCCACTCAGCTGCTGCGTGCTGTAAACTCCGGCACCTCCAGCTCTCTCATTTCCATGCTCGATGGGGAAGGGCAGCAGGGTGGTACCAGGCTGCAGCTGCCTGCCCCACAAACTGTCTCTGAGATCAGCAGATCCCGTCACCCCCCGAGGTGCTGGAGGCTTTAATCTAAAGCTCCATGGAGATGCTCCATGCAATTAGCACCTATGCTTACTACTCCCTCTCCCTCCGTTCTTACCCCAAAGCTCTCTAGATAAAAGGGAAGACTTTTAAAGCTCAAAGCTTTTCTGTGGCAGTTTCCTGCTCTGGTTTACCCGGCCTCTCCTCTCCCTGCTCCTTTCTTCCTGGCTCTGAGAATCTCCCAGGTTTGTCTGTGGTTTTTCTTTTTGACAGGAATTCCCTTATTAGGCTTGTCTGTAATCCCATCTCCTGCACATCCGTCCTGCCATCCTGGGCACTTTGCTCCGTTTTTACACACCTTTCTGCATCGCAGAGATTATTCTTTCCCTCCCACTTGGTGGCTACTTCCCTGCTCATTTCCAAAACTGGATGGAGGTCTTCGAAGAGGAGAGATTTTAGTTGATTCCCAGTTGCCCTTGCTCCAACGAGAGGCAACAGCTCAGCAGAAAGAAGATTTCAGGAGGTTTTTTTCCTAGTCCCAACTGGATCTGAAGACCAGGTGATAGGAACCAGCAGTGCTTGCTGTTACCTTGGCTCTGCTGCTCTCCTGTGTTCTTGGGCAGCTTTGAGTCTGTCTTCCCAGTTCTCAATAAACTCAAAGGGGTTGGTGTATCTCCTAAGGATGGTGTAAGCTTTTATTAGATGATCCCTGTGGAGCACTTCCAGTATGCAGCTAACTGTTGTTGTCCAGAGGAAAAATATATTGGAGTAAGTCCTGGCTCTTCCCAAGCAGCTGAGCAAAGGGTATGAGATGTGCTGAAGAAGTACTAAAGGAGTGGGGATCCTTTTTAACCACAGGCTCCAAGGGGATTTCATGACTTCTTGTGGGTCTGCAGATGGTAACTGGGAAAAGGAAATTTATTGTTAGTTGGTTTAAACTGGTGATAGACAGAGGAATGGAAAATGTATAAAGATTCACATCCAAAAACTGTGGAAAACAACAAATGGCTAAAAATGGGTCAACACTGGGGTGGATGAAGTCAACAAAGACTTGCTCAAGCTTTCATGTGAGTTCCTTTGTGACTGTACACCTGTGGGTATTCCAGGGATGGGTCAGCTCCCAAGAATAATCCTGGAACTAGTGAATTTTAAGGAGCTCTGATTTTAATTCATATAGTTTAGTTTCTGTGGTTTACATCAAAAGGCACCAAAATGCTGGGAAAACCTCCGGAGCAGCCACACCTCAGTTTTGAGAAGGGCAGTTCATTCACACCTACTCCACTGCGCTGCCTTTCAAGCCCTAGTAATTGTTTTAATAAGCAAAGCAGTTTTCTTTCTAGAGCATTCTGTTCCTTCAGCTGCTTGTCCCCGTGTGCCATGAACTTGTCCTTGGTTTTGCTTTGTCTGACTCCTTTATAAATGCTCATTGTGTTTGAGATGGGTCAGAAGAAGAGATTTCTTGGTGACCAGGTAATTCCATGCCTGGCATGCTCTTGGTGGCATTCCCTGCTCTCAGCTCTCCAGGTCCTATAGCCCTAAATGGGGCAGGCAGATTGAAAACAGGGAATTGGCTGGCTCACACCTGGTCTGCACACATGAACTGGCATTGTTATGTGGGAATGCAGCTTCTGGTTAGCTGCATTTATTTCATTTCCCTTTAAAATAGTCAGTCACAGAATCCCAGCCTGGTTTGTGTTGGAAAGGACCTTAAAGCTCATCCAGTTCCAACCCCCTGCCACGGGCAGGTACCCCTTCCACTGGAGCAGGGTGCTCCAAGCCCCTGTGTCCAACCTGGCCTTGAACACTGCCAGGGATGGGGCAGCCACAGCTTCTCTGGGCACCCTGTGCCAGCGCCTCAGCACCCTCATAGTAAAGAATTTCTTCCTAATGTCTTATCTAAATGTCCCATCTTTGAGTTTGAAACCATTCCCCCTTGTCCCGTCACTCCAGGCTCTTGTTTCTTCAGCCTCTTTCACCTGCTGTGCATTAGTGCCAATCCAGCTAAATTGGTGCAACAGCCTCAATGAAAACTAGTGTAAGGAAGAGGAGAATTGGGTTTATTGTCTGTATGATGGTTGTCAACAGAGAAAAAGCTGCTGTATGCTGTGCTGGGAGAATTGACTTTACTGCATATTTGGAATATTTCCCATTCTAAGTGTAGGAAATACTTGAACAAAGTCAACAGCGGTGCAGGCAGCATGCAGTTCTCTCCGGGTGCCACCATTACAGCTGCCTTGTGCTGACAGAGTGAATTCCAGACAGAGCTTGGAGAAGTGATGATTAATTTCCAGCAGTTCCACAGAGGAAATTATACTCGTTAAATCAATCTGGGCAAATTTCAGCTCTTGCATAAAAGCCACCCTAATTGCATTGGTGAAGTCAGGATGAGCTGCAGCACCGTGTGCAGGAAGTTCACACACGCCTGGTGCTATCATTACCGATTGCAAAAGAGCCGGAGATGTTTACTCACCCGGCCAATAACATGTTTGTGGGCCTTCTGTTTTTTTTTTGTTTTGACCGTATTTAATTGCAGTGGGAAGGGGGCAAATACACAAAACACAAATACATGGCCTCTGATGAGGGGAGGATGCACTGAATGAACCCTTGGCTGACACTCACTGCACCATGGCAGCGCAAGCAGAGCCAGAGAGAACAGTCTTGCAGTGTCTAAAGGGGAGGCAAGAAAGCTGGAGAGAGGATTTTGACAAAGGCCTTTAGGGACAGGACAAGGGAATGGCTTTAAGCTGCCAGAGGGGGCACTGAGATGAGCTCTGAGGCAGAGGCTCTTCCCTGGGAGGGTGCTGAGGCACTGGCACAGGGTGCCCAGAGAAGCTGTGGCTGCCCCATCCCTGGCAGTGTTCAAGGCCAGGTTGGACACAGGGGCTTGGAGCAACCTGCTCCAGTGGAAGGGGTCCCTGCCCGTGGCAGGGGGTTGGAACTGAATGAGCTTTAAGGTCCTTTCCAACACAAACCAGTCTGG
Organism: Myiopsitta monachus; assembly: GCA_017639245.1. Classification (NCBI taxonomy): domain Eukaryota; kingdom Metazoa; phylum Chordata; class Aves; order Psittaciformes; family Psittacidae; genus Myiopsitta; species Myiopsitta monachus. Next base: position 1,190,852 of record CM029917.1, on the reverse strand, counting down.
GATTCCCTTCCACCAAACCCACCCTTTCCCAGGAAGCGGGCTTAGTGAGACGTTTAATTCATTAGCTGTTCAGGATGATTTACTGGCATCAAATTAATGTGAGTTAAATTCACCAGGAGACTGTGGAGAAGGAAAACAGCTCAGGAATGAGGCAGCCGAGTGTTGTGTGGGTCTGTGACTCAGGAGACTGCAATCAGGCTGTGTAGGGAAGGGGAGGGATGGCCACTGTCTCTTCCATTGCGGAGGCTTGTTGGGGATAGTGGAGCGGCCTCAGGTTGACTTTTGGTGCCTAATTCAGCCTGTCCTGCTTTGGGCACAGGCTGCGTGAAGATTTTTCCATCAGCCACTCTTATTTTTGCCTCCCTCCCTCTCACAAAATGGCAATTCCCAGGAAGAGGCTGGGGTCCTTGTGTCTGTGTATGGTTGTGTGTGGTCCCTGTGCTTTATGGGGCTTGGATAAACACCAATTGCTTTGTTATTTGCTGAATGGGAAAGTTAGCCCCAAATTAGCACTAATGTGAGGTCATTTAACCCTTTTGGGAGGTCTTTTGAAAAATCATAATAGAGCCGTGCAGGAGTCAGGTCAAACCAGGCTCCGAGCTGAGGGGTTGTGCCAGATTGACAAAGTGCACCATTATCCCACTGGGACAGGGTCAAAGATGTAAATAGCCTGAGACCAGCCAGGAACTTTCCTCCTGCTGGGCTGATTATTCCCCAAGCAGGTGCTGCTCCCAAACCCCCACATGGTGCCTACAACCTGCCCGTATTATTCCTGCAGGGTTTCAGGCCAGGAGAATGAAAAGTGAATTGGAGCCGGGATGAGCGTCAGCATCTCTCAGTGCAGTGTATTCATTGACATAATGGTTGCTGGGTCTGGGCAGCTTTTCCTGCAGTTTCATTGTCCAGCCCTTGAAACAGGAGCTTGTCTTTAATTGCCTCTGAAAATAACTGTGTGTGGCTTGTGTGGGACGTGCAGCAGCCTGTGAGAGGATGGAAGGGAGCTCTTAGAGGTGTGATGCAGATGTGGGTGTCCTGCTCAGGCAGCCATGGGCTGGGCATGGGCAGACGTCTCCATCAGTGGGACCAACAGCCTCTGCCGGTGGAGGGGTCTGTGGTGGGCTGTATGTACAGGGGTGCTTGCTTTCAGGCTGTGATGGCCTGTGGGACTGAGCAAACTATCAGGGAGCCGTAAACCTCTTGTAACTGGGGACCCTTATTTGCAAGATTTATTGTTCAAGCCAACGGTTGGCAGGGCTGTGGGAGAAAAGCCTGGTATCCATGGAGGCCGTGGGTGCTCCTGGTGTGTGCAGGGTGAGACAATGGAGGAGTGCGGACTGGGCTGAGCAGGTGGACACAAACAGCCCTGGTAATAGGGCATGGGGGTGATGGGTACAGGGTGACGGAGGGAAGCTGTTAGCAGAGCGAGCGCAGTGAAAGTTCCCATAGCGTTTCTGTCTACTTGAAGGCTGAAAGTCAGGAGGGGAGCTGCGGTCACCCTTTCCTGGTGAAAACCTGCCCCTAGTTCCCTGAGAGCCGGTGAGTGCTGGCTCTCCTATTCCAGCCTTCCCAGGAGGATTCCCCAAGTGGTTGTTGAGAAATACCTTTCTGCCAGGTAGTCGGCAGGACCGGAAGCTCCGGATACCTTCCATCTGGAAAGGCAATCAGACAAAATGCCAAGCCCAGGGGGCAAAATTTCAGTCTTGGTGCCAGTCCTGCTTATTACATATCTGGGTTCTGCAGCCTGGTAAACTTTCATCATGTAATTTATTTGCTTCTCAACATCCCTGCAGTTATTAAAAGCAAGGTGCTCACCCGGGCTTTCTCTAATGGGAACATCTGCCTTTCGGGGCAGCCTGGGTTGTTCGTTTTACAGCTTGACCTCAGGCAGCGAATGGCCAGAATTCGGTCAGGGTGCTGTTAGCCAGGGGAGCTGCCTGGGGTCTTCAGGACACGGGAGATCACAGGGAGGAAGGATCTGATACGGCAGGGATGGGCTCTGCAGAAATGTCAGCCAAGTGTCACGCTCGGGTCACCTCTGCCTGCGTGCTGCCAGGCAATGCCAGCCTGCACAGGGCAGCTTTCGCTTGTGTGGAAGAAGGGAACACTCCACGATCTGGAATCTCCCTTGGAAAGGCTCACGTCTGCACTCAGGGTTCCGTGCTGGCTCCAGGCAGCTGGCTGGGCTCCCCGAAGATCATCTCATACAGTGGGATTAAGTAGCTGAGTGCAAGAAGAACTCCTTGGGATTGTGGTGTATGGTCTTCCTGCTCCTTCCAAAGCGTAGCTGGGAGCTGTGAAGAAGCAGTCTAACGCAATTAACCCCATCAGCTGGAATGCAAAGGCAGTGCAGATCCAAGACAAGGAGTGAGCCTACCCCTGCCTATCTTCTGAGCACCTTCAAGGGCAGGAACACCATTGGAGGGGCAGTTAGGCCAGACAGGAGCCTCATGGCTTGTTTGTCTGACATTTTATTCAAGAATGGATAAAACGGGTTTAAGCTCCTAAACCAAGGCTTCCTCCAACCATCTGGTGTCCTTCCTCTGAATGCAGTCTTCAACTTTGCCTCTCCACTGAGCTCGAAATCTGGCTGCTTCTGGGCTCAGATCAGACCTTTCTAGTTCATCCGAAAAGGATTTCATTCTACACTGAGCTCACAGCTTCACTGGCAGTGAGTAGTGCTGAAGCTACTGTAGAGCTCGCAGGAAGAGGCCTCGCTGTCAGGGTTATAAATCCTTCAGGTTCAGATGAAATTGTAGCTTCCTTTTTGTGCCTCTTTAGGACTCATCTGTACTTGGGTTTTGGCCACAGGTCCCAGTTCCGGCTCCAGCAGAGACGCGGTGTGCGCTGGCGCAGTGCAGGTTGTTTGATCTTGGTTCAAAGCTGGGCAGAAATGCATGGCTATAAGTCACATCCCCAGCAGTGGTTTGCGTGGGAGCCCACACTCAGGTAGGCAAATTTTCCTAAGACTTGCATAAAATTACCTGCGCCACGGTCACGGCTGCAAATCCCATGGGAGCCCCAGGGTGGAACCTGGCCTCCTGCTCGCCATTCCAGCGCCTCAGAGACACACAATGGCAGCAGAGCCTCCCTGAATCATGGGATCACAGAATGGTTTGGGGTGGAAGGGACCTTTAAAGCTCATCCGGTTCCAACTCCCTGCCACAGACAGAGACACCTTCCACTGGACCAGGTTGCTCCAAGCCCCGTTCAACCTGGCCCACGATGAGTTACTTTGATGAGCTGGCTTGTGAGAACTCAGGCTGCAATATCCTGACATTCCTTGGTGAAGATTTACACTCTTACAGACTGAATGTGAGTGCTGGTGCTATACTGTGCTGTGCAGAGCCAGCAGGTAACTGGGATCTACCCTTCTTGAGGGGCCCACTGAGCCCTCCAAGCCCAGGATATGGGAGCCACACAGGGCTTGGGGGAAAAACAGGAAAGCAGAAGCTTAGAGGGATGGCTGGTTCTCAGATCTTGTAGTAGAAGAGGATTGATTTAACAAAGCAAAAGCAGAAGTTGGTTTTGTAACAGGCATGTGCTTCTTGCAGGAGGCATTTTCCAAGGGGGAGGAAAATCCCCCAGCCCTGCAGGGCCCGCAGCCCTTAGGTGCTGAGTGCCACCCAAGATGTTCTCGGTGCATCTCTGTATGTGTTGCAAAACTACCTCACATTTTTCCACTCCATGGGGTAACTGGTACCTTGCAGTGAGCTCTCTGTTAATCTCCCACCAGCAAGCAGCCCCCAGGAAGGGAGTCCCAGCCCTACAGTGGCTGAGGAAAGTGAATTTGTCTGCTGGATCTGCAGTGCAGGAAGGTTCCAGGATTTATACATGTGACCCAGATGCTGGGCAATCTACAAACGATCACATCAGTTCTTAAAGGATCGATTTGATGCGTTATCTGGGCAGGTGATGCACTCGTATGGTTTGAATTAGGTTTCATTGAAGATGGCAAGATTTTTCACTGTAGATGTTGGACTGTGGCCTGGGCAGGGAAGGTGAGCAGTGTGAGTGAGTCAGAATTAAGTGGGCCTTTATTTGGTGTCAAATCTGATAGACAAGTGCCAGCTGGGGAGCAAGGAGAGCTTGCCCACTACCGGAGGGTGGAGCAGATGGGTATCTCTTTCTCTCCTAGACTTCAGAGCCATGGGGAGGATGTTTGGGAGAGATTCTGGTGGTGGAGTTTCAGGGCTCCTCCAAGCCACCATGTGCCTGCTGGTAGCCCTGGCACAGGGAGCTGGGAGCAGAGCCCTGGGCCTGTTGGCAGGAGGTATTCGGAGGGAAATCCCTTTGCCTGAACAGAGCTGAGAGCTGGAGCTCAGAGCAGCGGCTCCTCAGCAGTTCCTACCTGCAGGATGGGACACACGGAGGCCTTGGGCAGGAGGCTGCAGTCTGCTGGTGGAGATGAGATTCAGTTCCCACAGCGGATGCCCCAAGCCCCTGCCCAGCCTTGCTGCTTCCCCCTCCCTCTGCCTTTGCCTTTTCATTTGAATGTGCCGGGAGCGGAAGGTGTCTCCAGACCAGGGCTGGGATCCAAGCACAGAATCCCAACTCCGGGGACAATTTTAGAGTCAAATCAAGATTGCGGAGCCAACTTCTTGGGCTGCTCTATAAGTGAGCAGGTCCAACAGCTGCCTTCCCAAGCTGTTGTGGGAAAGTCGGCTCCTGCCAAAGCACTGAGCCCGTTCTGGCCTCCCCAAGCACCCCTGCAGCAGCATCCCGTCACGGTTCAGGTGGGCAGTGACAGGAGTAGAGCAGAAGTGAGAAATAATTAACATCTGCAGGGTGCTTTGGTGATTGCAGTGGTGACCAACCTCAGCACCAAGCTGTCGTGAGGCCTCGTCCTGCCGGAACAGGGCTGGCTGAGAATCCACAAGCCAGGTCCCTGGTAGATGGGACTGGCTCTAAAACTGCCTCACTCTGTGGGGTGTGTGAGGGAGGTATTTTCATCTGCCTCCATTCCCCAGTCTTTGGGAACTGGGTTCTGAGGCATTTTGCAACAATCATGAAGAATGGAGGTTCTTATGGAGGGAAAACTTTCACATGATGGTGTGATTGCAGAAGACAGGCTTTCAAAAGGCACCAAAATAAGCTAATAACAGCAGGTATCAGCAGATTTGTGATGAAACCATGCAGGCTGGCAAACCAGAGATGTTATGAGTTCCAGATGTTGCACACAGATAAATACCTCTGGCCTGAGCTTTTCTAATTAGCCACAGAAACTAAGCTGTCACGTAAAGATGGCTTCCAGGGCTCTCTGAGCAGATTCATTGCAATCCACCAGGACAGACTGGTTCTTATTCCTATTTCCTTTTGCATTTGCTACTTAGGAATTTACTGAATTAAATCCCATTTCAGTGCCATACTTAGATTCAAATCAGAACTGGCATCTCCGCAACTGGGAGCAGACACCAGGATCCGAACACGCCTTCTGCTTCAGCTGGAGTCTGAATCGGAGCCCAGACTGCTGCTGGATCCAGCCCGCTGCCTGATATGGGTAATTTATTCTGAGCAGCTCGGGACACCTCTGCCAGTGACATTTCCATATCTCTGCTCAAGAAGGGCTGAGCGGAGTCAACTGAGGTACCTGAGACCAAACTCATCGCTGCTGCAGCGTCATGGGCTGACATCAGATAACTTCCTGGGGGAGGCAGCTTTGATCAGGCTGCAGCAGTGGGGGAATGGTTGGGAGCAATCCCTGATGCTTTGCATCTGGGCCATTTTACAAACTGTTTGCATGGTTAAAACCAAGTTTCTCCTGGTGAGGAACTGCAGCACTGCGGTAACTGTAGGCTCAGCCTGGAGCTTGTCCTTGTGCTACTGCTGGTGTCACCAACAGCACCTCCTGCCCCGGTGTGGTGACCACTGTGGGGATTCAGCTCCGTGGGTTTTGCAGGAAGAAAACTTGCTTTTGTGTTTCGAGTTGCAGGTGTGAGACAGACAACAGGGAGGAAGGCTGTGAGCTGGGAATGGCTGAAGAGCTGCAGCATGTGCTGCTCACTGCTGTGTGCTGGAGTTAGAAGACAAAGTTCACTTGGAGCATGTCTGAAATCCCTTTCACACAGGACCCAGGTTTCCCCGGTGAAGCTTCCCCTGACTCCTTCCTGTACATATCTGTGGCTGAATGTCACGGGAAGCCTGGGCCTGAGCAGCAAATTTGGCTGCAAAGAACATCCTCGTGACCTCTCCAGGCTAAACCGGCAGGTCCGTTCCCGCTGTGGGTTTCCTGTGGCTGGGTTTGGATTGACAGCTGTCAGCTAAAGGCATGTGCTGGAGGTCAGCCCTGGAGTGTGAGCATGGGATAAGCTCAGGTCGGGGCAGGCAGAGAGCAAGCGAACCTGCTTCTGCCCAGGGAGGAGCCGGTGGAGGTGGTGGGTCATGTTTGTTTGTTTGGGATGGGGTGGCTGCCCCGCACACTGGTGTGGGTCAGTTGTTTGCAACCCAAACTCCTCATGCTGTAAAATCTGGTAGAACTAGGTAAAGACAACAGGAATTTTCCTATAGCCCCCTGGGCTACAACAGACAATAACAAACTGGCCTGGCTCTATTAAAAGCATTCAAGCATTGACTGAGCTGGTTTTAGTGGTACCGGGATCTGGCAGAGCCCAGCAGCTCCCCAGCCTCCTGCAGACAGGAGACTTTGCCAAACCAGCAACTGTCAGCTGGGGCAGGGGCAGTGAGGGCTTTATCTCCCTCCCTCGCTTCAAGGCCAAACACTTGTCCTTTTCCTTGTTATTGCTTTGACAATGGTGCTGCAGAGCGAGCTGTAGCCTCTGTTGTGCTGTGTGCTGTACAAACAGTGCGAAAGGGCAGTCCTGCCACGCTAAGACTTGCAGCCCAAGTCAGTTCCAGATGAGCTTTTTTGTTCTGCCTTCCCAAGGAAAAGGCTCTGGAGGCAGAGGGAGTTGGACTGGGAAAGTGTCGGGTCTGGGTATCAAAGGTTTCCGCAAACATCTACGGCACAAGCTCTGATTTTGGCTGGAAGAGCCCCTGGAGCAGCCGCATCTCCCTTTGGATCACAGCTCGCTCCAGCCTGCTGCAGGCTGCTTCCTCTTACTGCCTATTAATTGTTGGAAGTGTTTTAATAACCTTTGGCCAAAGAGAGCTGAAATTCCTGGCACATCACAGGACGGCTGGAAAGGATGTTTGACAGCTGTCAGTGGGAAAAGCTGTGTATCCTAAAGGGATTAAAGTCCTTGCTTTGAAGTTTTTTACAGGTTATACAGAAAAGAAGCCCGACTGGGAGCAGGGAGTGTGAAGTGACTTATCCCAGGTCACGCTGCACATGGGTGGTGGAGGGTGCAGCAGGACCATGAGGGTGGCACGGTGACAGCCCTGCAATGCACCCCAGGCAGCTCTTCCCAACCCAGACCCGGCTGGTCCCAGCACGGTGTCCAAGGCTTGGGGACCTGGTGAGGGAAGTTGTCCTCAACCATGGAGCTGCCGATCTCTGACTAGCGAAATGCGGCCGATCACAGTCAGTCCCGGGATGTTTGAAGAGGGTTTAACAATCCAAACACCAGATCAGCCCTGTTGCCTTAGAGAGGGTGTAGCTGTGAGCAAAATTTGGCCTTCCCTTTTAGACTCTACAGTTTGTCTTGACTGCTGCATGCTTTATTTTTAGAGCATCATAAAGGGCTTTTGTTCCAAGGTATATTTAACAGGGGAGTGGAGGGGAAGTGGGAGGGGTTTGTGCACAGAGAATGTATCTCTTGGTCTCTTTCTTCTCTCCCACCCCCTCACCAGATACTCTTGGAGGGTGGAGTGTAAATGAAAAAAGAAAAAAAGAAGAGAAAATAATAATTAAAACCACTGAAATCCCAGTCAAAGGGGTTGTCTGGGCGTCCCGGCCCGGAGGCCTCCCCGGCGCCATGGAGCATCCATGAGCACCAGAGACAGAAGTGCCCAAGAGAATGGGAGAGGCTGAGCCAAGGAGCTGCTGGAGGCCCCGTGGTGCCTGTCAGTGCCACTGTCCCTGTCCCTGCTTCCCACACCCCCCTGGACCAGGTTGTGTGTGTGCTGGGGTCGGCCAGGCCCTCCCTTGATGGTGGTAAACTGGCTCAGGGCAGGCAGTGAAGGACCAGCCACAGGGAGTCAGTCACATCCTCATCTGGCTTTGAGAGGTGTCCAAAGGACCACACTCCAGCTGGTGGTGCTGTGAAGGAGACAGACGTGTGTGCAGGCCCCACCGCACCGACACAAAGGGGCTTGGTCTCTGCTGGGAGAGTTTTGCCAAGGTGCTGTAATTCCTGGAGGCAGGAGGTGCTCAGTGGGCAGGTGCGTGGCACAGGCCATAGGAGATAAACCTGGATGTGAGAACAAGCTTCTCACCTGGCAAAGTTTCCCATTCAGCCATGGCGCTAAGATCCTCAAAAGAGGAAAACGAGGTCCTGGGTCAGTGGCAGCAAATCTGAGCGTAACTTAAGTCCAGAGTCAGGGCTGTCCTTTTGGAGTCCCAGTGAATTTGCTCAGAGGATAACCTGTGTTTCTGTCCTTTCTGCCAGTGCTTCCCAGCTTCCCAAGGGACCTCATGGCTTCCCAGGCGGACTCCAGGCACACTGTGGCAGGACCAGGCATGCAGCCAGTGGCACCAAGAGCATGGTGAGCCCAGACCAGCCCTGGCTGTCCCCACCTCCACCCAAGCTGGAGCATGTGCAGGTTAGCAGGGGTGGGCTTAAACCCCGAAGGTGGAAACAAAGCCGTACCATCAGCATGCTGGTGGCAGAGCATAGCTCCAGGCAGATGAAGGGTCTCCGATGAGGGAGCAGCAGATAGCGCCATTGCTGCTGCCCTGCAAAAGGCCAAGTCTGCAAACCCGCGTGTTTCCATCCCGAGGTGGATTTGGCCTGGCCATGGTGGCACTGAGTTTGTTCCAGTTTGTTGCTGGAATGTGGTGAGTCTCACTGAAAGGTCTGAAGAATCTTGGAAATGTCCTCAAGGAATGTTGCTGCTCTTTGCACTACCCAGAGTCAGTGAAACACTCTGCCTGGATCTGGGTACAGGACAAGTACCAGGTCTGTGACTCAGATCATCATGAACTGGGCACGGTTTCCTTAATTTAGAGATAGAATCAGGATATTGATCAGCTAATGTCAGCACTGCGTAAGGTTCATGCTTCCCTTGGCTGGATGGGACGTACATGTTCCTTCTTCTTTTCCTCTTTTTGTACTCTGGCCCTGCCTGGTGTCTGCTGTGGCCTTAATTCTGATCATCAGCCGTCATTCAGCTGGCTTTCAGGTATTGCTGTACTCTGGTGTGCAAGGTCTGGCAGCTGGTGCTCAACAGTGATCTCCAATGGAATTTGCATTGCTCCAAACCTTTGGTTTTCATTCCCAGAAACCAGACTGTGTCCAGTCCCTAGGTTCCTAATATGCAGGAGTTTGCACAGCAGAGCTGAGGGCAATGGCTACTGCTTGAGTCAGGCGCAGCCCAGCACGTCCTCATCAGCCAGTGAGGATACACCATGGTCATTCCTGGTCCTGCACCCCGAGCTGGCCATGCGCTGAGCCGGAAGCCATAGAGATGTGTTTGAAGGGTGTTGTACCCACATTAACATGCTCTGTCTTCACAGCTGCCTGTGTAGACATGCCTCATGCCAGCCAGAGTGGGCACTTCTCACCAGGTCAGCAGGGCTGAACTCTCTGCAGTGTGGGGGAAGAACTCACCAGCTTCCTCCATTCACCTGCTGGTGCAGAGCACCGAGCGGGACTGATTCAGTGAGTGAGACAGTGATGGGGGGTGAGAATGAGTGGTGGAAGCCTTTCTGCTTCCCTTTGTTTTAAGGCTTGTACCAACTTGTCTCGTAAAATCCTCTGCTGCCTTCCAAATCCAGTCAACATGAGTCACCCGCTGAGCCCATCCTTTGCCTTCTCGTTGCAACACAGATGACAGAAACCATCCAACAAGAGCGCTTGAATCCATGATGAGTTTTGTTCTATTGCATAAATCTTTTCCCCGTTTACAGGTGAGTTGCTACAGAGCTATTGCCTCGGTGGTATTCCTGCAGCCAGCTCCCAAGTGGCATGTGTCCGGGCTTCCTGCTGCACCCTGTGCATGCTGCAGCGACGCTCCTGCCTGTGCTGCAGATGCAGGACAGGGCTGTGAGCGGTACGGGAAGGGGTTATCCCACAGGTCTCTGCCTTGTAGTGAAATGCAAAGATTCCCTGAGCTGCGGTATTTGCTGCATGTCTCAGCATCTGAAGTTGGGGGGTTAAAGTTGCTTTCTAAAAGCAGAAGGGGGGGCCCAAACCCACACCTGTGGAGCCTTTCTGCAGTGAGCAGCTAGGAGAGGGTGAGAAAAGGGAAGAGAGGGTTAGCCTGTCAGTACAAATACCATTTCGGAATGAGAGGAAGCAAAAAGGCTTTTCCTCTCCCCTAATTTATTCCTTTATAAGTATGTATGCATTTTTGTCTGTGTATTTATACATAAAGAAACAGCAGAAGACAAATCAACCCCCAGATCCGTACAAATGACAGCTCTTTGGCATCGCAGTAGATGGAACACGTCCACCAAACTGAAACTAATTATCCCAGAGATGAATACCTGATTCCACTCCTTTATCCTATCTTTCCCCCCCGGGGCCTTTCCCTCCTCCCCACCCACCTCCCTCCGGTCGGGCGCAGGGTGACGGCGCAGGGTGACGCTGCACCTGCCTGGGTGTACCTGTCCCAGGCACCTGTACCAACAGCCAATCCTGGCTGCACCAAACCTGCGCACCGCGCCGCATAACCGGCCCCGCGGAGCGGCGATGCCTGTGCAGGGCAGGTGCTAGCGGGGAGCAGTCCTCGCAACTCACTGCCTGCGGAGCCTGGGACGTGGGGAGTATGTCCAATGAACTGGAGTAAGTAGAGTTCCTCCTCTGTTTACCCACTCCCCTCGCAAGGCTGGGTGCTTTCCTGAGCTGGTCCGAGCACTGCGGCTCCGGGTGCACCAGAGCCCGCCTGTTTGCAGGTGAAAGCACTTGTTCCCTCTGCTCCCCATGACCCTGCTCTCAGGAGGAGCCACTTCTCAGTGCCTGAAGAGGTTGGATTTTTATTTTCTTTTTGCATTTTTTGATCATGATTTTTAAAATCATGATCCTGATTTTTTTTTTCTCCCGGACTAAGACTTGACAGACGGAGTTTCTGCCTGGAGGCGAGCCTACGCTGCCTCTAGCCAGCACCATCCAACACAAGCTACAGAACCACAGTAATTCGGGGGGGTGGGGGTGGGTTTTGGTTGTGTTGGTTTTTTCTTTTTCCGCCTTTTTTTCTTTTTTTTTCCTTTTTTTTCCCCCCCTTCCCCTTAGAAAACACCTTCCAAAGTATTTACCAGTTTCTGGGTTTTTGGGGGGTGAGGGTTGTTGTGTGGTGGTGTTCTTTGTTCTTGTTGTTTGTTTTAGTGTTACAGGTTTTTTGGTTTAAGTAAATGGATCACATTATGATCCTATCATAATTAATTATAATTGATTACTTTTAAAAATAATTATAAATAATATTATATATAATAATTATTATTCTAATTGATTACTTTTTTAACAAGAAAAAGCACCCAGCACTTGTTGATCCTCTAGAATTCTTGCTTCTAATCTTGGGACCTCCCCAATATTTTGGACTTTGGCCACTGCTGGGATGCATTCCCATGGCACATCATGCCTCACCCCTCTGGGGTAAGCACAGACAAATGTCATATTGCCGTGACATGATGGGGGGACCTGGGGAATATTGACCAGTGCCTGGGAATGCTGCTGTCAGTCCCGTCTTATAAAGCTCAATAGGTGTGTAAATAGCCCTAGTGGAGTACTTGTGTGTGATAGAATTTACCATCCCTGTCCATGTCCAAACATCTGTGTGCGGATGCAGTGCTTCGGAGGGTGCATTTTGAAAGCAAACACGTGCCAGAGGTGCTGTGACAGCTGCTCTCTTAATAATTAACAACCCTGAGGAGGTGCAGCACCAGTTATTGCTGTATGTAAATACTGGGATTGATTTGCTGGGATCCACTCAGAGTCACTGAGGGAGATTTTTGCTTTCTGGACTCTTTGGGTAATTTGTAGCTGATGCTTTTTAAATGTGTAAATTGGGCCATGTGCTTTGCTTCAGATGTTTCAGTGTGTGTGTCCACAGTGCTGCAGCATTAGATTGATGTATTGCTAATTATGGGCTGGGGCATTGTGTTACCTGATGAATTACATGGTTGCTTGACTCCTCTTTTGCTAACGGGCTCTTAACCCTTATTCCTTTTGCATGGGAAAGGGGGAGTTAATGGGAGTAGCATCCATCCCTTTTGTGATTCAGGGCTCAGCCCCTGCCCTGTCCTGGGGACACATCTGGGGGGTGTCACATCTGGTTTGGGGTCTGTGTTTGGTCATCCCGGAGGCAAAGGGCTCTTGGCAGCCTTTTCCTGTGGATGGAACCTGAGGACAGGCTTGCAGAGCTCTGGAAATGTCACCGTAGCTCCCTGTCCCTCTCTGGAGAGCGCAGGGAGGTGGGTGCAGTATCTCAGGGCTGCTGGGGCCTCAGCTGGGGCCACCCCTGGGGTCCTTGAGTGCACCATGAGCTCAAGTACCCCAGGGAACAGTGGGGAGCAGTGATAGGAGGTAAGGAAGCCAGGAGCTTGGTAATACCAGAGTTATAGCTGAAACATCCAGACTTTGGGTACTGTGAGGGGGAAAAGGCATCACAGAGGAGGGGACACCTTGTGAGGAGCTGCTAAAGCCCCGCGTTGAGCAGTGGGGCTGCTGCAGTGGCTGTTAATCACCCAGGCCAGAGTCATGCAGGGTGTAGCTTTGTAGACATCAGAGGAAGGAAAAGGCTCTTAGGGGATCTGATAAGGGCAGTGGTGCTCTCTGTGTGTCTGGCACATCTGTTGTGCTTTACACAGCCCCCAGGACAAGCTGAGTCCTGGGAGGATGGATCTATGCAGTGACCACGGGCCTGGTTCTAAGGGAGCTGTGATATCCCCATGGACTGATGCTGCCACCCAGAATGTCTGGGAGAACAAGCCCATGTCTCCGTTTGCCCCTTTAATTTCACTAAAGGGACCGGGAAGAGCCTAGCCTGGCAGGAGGGAAGGAGGTGTTTTGCCTATTATAAAATATTCTAACTGATAATTTCCATAGTCTTCTAAATTGAACTTATGTCTAACTCTGCAGTGCGTGGGCTTGAAAGAGTTAACCAGGAGTTACTCCCAGTTGTGGTTTTGTGGTCGAAACCATGATGGCCAGAAGCAAATTTTTGTCATGCATAAGGTGTGTTATTAAAACTTGAGTTATGCTCCTGGTGAATGAAAAGTTAAAGCCCTTTTATAAAGCCCTGGCAGTGAAGCACACGGGGGATCACCACGCTGCAGCAAGTGGCTTTCAGCGGAGACGGGGCTTAAGTTAAGTAAAGAGAAAGAGAGATTTTGTAAATTAAAGAAACAACAATCCCGTAACTGCTGTGCAATTCACAACAAAGGAGTAAGAGCCCTCTGAATAAACTCCAGACTCAAAGCGGAGGTAAATCAACATTTACATAGTATCGCTGCTTTGATGCTTTGGGTCGCATTTTCAGCTGATTGGTACGTGGGGATGGTTCTGGAGAGGTCTGTGGATAGACAGTTATGCTGGGGAGGATCTGCTCCTGCTTTGTTCTGCCAGTGTTTAAGCTGCTGATCTCTTCAAGTCTTCATCCGCAAACGCACTTGCACTTGCGCTGCACCTGCAGCGCCTCAGTTTAGCTGCTTGGCAGTGAGACAGCTCCTGATCCGCACCTCGGATCCTGGAACAGGGAGAGCTTGAGGATGGAAAAGGCAATGGCTGAAGAACATGTTCATCAGCAGCACTGGCTGCGTGGCACAGGGTTGTATTTGGGCTGGGGCTCTGTTTGCTCACACCTGAGTTCCAAAGGCTTCAATGGGGCGGCTTGTCTTTTGTTGCTCCTTTAGGTTGCTCTGGCCGGTAGCTGTGGCTGTGGTATGGGTGAGGGTAGTTCTGACCCAGACCCAGTCCTTGGCAGCCAGTATTTAAGAGGAAAAGAGCTGGTGTCACTTCCCAAGGGACTTGGATCCCGGGTGGCAACTGCCTTCTATGTCATGTTTTTGTTTCGGCTCATGGTTCTGTCCCTGCTGTCTGAGCTGTCACCTGTGCTCTCCAGGCGCCCCTGGCTGGATGGGGTTGTACCTGGGATGGGCTGAATTGTGTTTGTTTGGCAAATCCAGTGCTCGAAACGCATTATGGCAGGTTTTCATTAAACAGCACAAAAAAGGCTAGCCTACCTTGGGGAGCACATGTTCACAGGATACCCAGAACACATCAGAGTCTGCAGAGAACCACAGGATGGTTTGGGGTGGAAGGGACATTAAAGATCATCAAGTTCCAACCCCTGCTATAGGCAGGGATGTTACAGGAACATACAGAGTCATCAGTCAAGTGTGCTATAGGAGGTGTGGGCAGCGGGGGTCTGACCTGCACAGTGCCCACCGGATGGGAAGCAAAGGAAGGGCAGTGGTGAGAGCCCCTCACCAGGCCTGCAGTGCTGCTGGAGGAGGTGCCTGGGAGGGCAGGGAGCAAGCTGCATCGCGTGAGGCTCCTGTCGGTGTCCAGCCCCGGCGCACGCTTCCGGTGTCCTCTTGGGCAACCCAGTGGGTGGATTCACCTCGCCCGTTGCAGCCGGGTCAAACCCGGGTGCCAGGGCTGGGCAGGGACTGAACTTGCAGGCAATGGGAAGGGATCAGCACAGTCCCAGCCTCAGGTGGGAGCTCCAGACCATCCCCTGGCTCTCAGAGCAGGTAGGAGGCCTGAGACTCAGCTCCCATGAGGTTAATCCTAATCTCTGCTCTTGCTGCTTCCTTAAATGCGTGCTGAGATTCACACCGGAATATGTCTCATCCTTTATCTGTTATTGCAGTATCCTCCGGTAGGATGTGGTGAGGGAACTACAGGAACTTGGGTAAAACTGGGCTCAGTTCTCAGTCAGGCCTCTGGGCCCTGCTACAGCACAAATAACCCATAAGAATTGATTATTAGGTTAAAGCCAGATTACCTGAAGAAAAAACAAAACAACTTTGTTGCAGAAGACCACACATCCCTCTATTGTTGGGTGGTTGGGTTTTTAAAGTCTGGGAAGTCTAAGTCTTGTAAGCTGTGATTTTTTTTTATTATTATTATTATATTTTATTTAAAAGGCACAGTGAATACATGAGAATTAAAAAGTAAAATAGCAAAGTAGGGGTTTGGATGTCGAAGGAGGGGGGAAATCCATAGGCACTGACACAGAAAAAGCTGATTGAAATCACCGAAATTCTTGGAGCTCTGAAGCTCTTCTCACTGTGTGTCACCTTCCTTAGGGCGTCTGAAGGACTGGGAGCTCCAGTGCAGAGTGTTGGTGGGGATGCAGGTTTGTGTCCATGCACACACGCATACCACAGGCATCCTTGGCTGTCTGCAATGAAACCGAGTGGAGCTCATCATGATGTTGCAGAAGTGCCGCTCGGCTGGGGGCACTGCCCAGGGCCTGGGTTTCGTGTCCTCCCGTTGGATTCAGGTCACCCTGAAGCTCAGGACGCGCGGAGCTGCGGCGCCTGACATCACACAGTGCTGCTGCTCCAAACCAGCAGGAGTTCCTGAGCAGCTCCGTGCTGCCATGTGTTCGGTTAGGCAGGGAGGGCACTAGCGCAGGGATCCGGTGTGAAACGGGGCCGTGTGGGTGGCTGCGTCAGGACGATGTTATCGGGAATGACGCGGTGCCGACTGGTGTTCCCCGAGCATCACTCAGCACCGAGGTGGCTCATAGAGCCCTTCAGGGGACAGAGGCAGGAACCAGCTAGTGCTGGCTTGGGGCTTTGCAGCAGAGGTTCGGGTCTGGTTCTATTCTCTCGTCTTCACTCAGCAGCCTTGGAGAAGCCATTTTAATGCCAATGCCATGCCT
Organism: Myiopsitta monachus; assembly: GCA_017639245.1. Taxonomy (NCBI): domain Eukaryota; kingdom Metazoa; phylum Chordata; class Aves; order Psittaciformes; family Psittacidae; genus Myiopsitta; species Myiopsitta monachus. Next base: position 1,174,964 of record CM029917.1, on the reverse strand, counting down.
TGGTTTCTTCCCATGGTAATAAATAGCTTCAGAAGCAGGGAGTTCAGCTGGTGTGAAAACGGGAGAATGCTGAGTTCGGCCATTGGTGTGCTTGTGTTTCATGTGTGTTCCATACAAGCCAATGCTTTCAGGAGAAGAGGCTTGAGCGCTGTCTTTGTGGGTGAAACAGGGCTGAGGGGTGATGAGGAAAGGTGCTGCTGCGGTGCTGAGTTAACAAACTGTGCTACCCCGAGGTGATGGTGCTGCAGAAATGCCCCTGAAGAAATCCAGCAACAGAGTCCACGTTGTGATCCAGCTGCCAGAGAAATCACTGCAGCCCTGTAGGCAGTGCAGGTTCATGTAATCAGTGGTCTTCCAGGCCCGGGATACCTAGGGATCGATACTGTACTGTGCTTGGCATCCAGGCTGTGTTCCCCATCATTAGCCTGTGTGTTTGTTACACTTCTTGGTGGGGTTTTTCCTGGCTCTGTCTCTCCAAGTCGTGCCAGCCTGTGGCAGTGCACTGACTGATGGCTGTCACATCGGCCTCAGATGGGCTGATTTGTGAAACTGGCAAAGATAGGGTAAAATCAGAATTTCACTGGGAAGTTGGGGTTAGTAAAGGCCACTCTGTGGGACGCTGCTCCGTCTTGGCAAGGACCCTGATTTACAGGCTAAAGCCTCCACCCCAAAAGCAATCATGGTGGATGCTGCTCTTCAGCGGCATCGCTCTCTGGGTTTAGTGTTGAGCCTTCCTCATATCGCTGGTGAGAGCTCTTGGGGAAAGGCTGTGGAGGTGAGCACAGTGCACAAAGCCAGGGCTAATACAGCCCTGCATGAGCTCCTGGGGTGGCTCCAAGGTCCTGGGCTGGGGTCTCTGTTCTCTGTCTTCAAATTCCTGTTGCTGTTGCCATGAATTCCCTGCTCCTTTGGCACTGTGCTGTTTCTGTGAAGCCACCAGCATCGGGCATGGCTGATGTGTTGGTTGCAGCCTTAATCAGATGTAGGGGAGAGAACAAAGAGCAACACAAAGCTTCGAGGCTGGCCAAACCACCCACTGAAACCCAGCAAAGGCCCAAGGAGCACCACGTGTCTCCTGCTTGGCCGGCCTCCCCATCAAGACCCTTTGGGCCTTTTCTCCTGTTTCAGCTTAGCCCTGAGTGTTTGCTCTTAACCAGGAGGAACGTGTTGTGGCAGATGAACAGGGGAAACAGAGATTGGGTGGAATGGATGGGGAAGGGGCTGGTATCACCTAGTGTCGGATTCTAAGCTGTTTGGAAACAAACAGGCTGCTCCCTTCCCAAAACCATGCGGTGCTGTGCCCGAGGCCCCGAGGCTGCAGAGCTGAGTCCCTGCTCATGTCCGTGTATCACTCATCCATCTTTGCTCTGCACCGGGGTGACAGCCTGCACAAGGGATGTGTGCAAACAGAGCACACAGCTTGCAGTGGACCACCATGGCATAAGCCCCATGGAAGGGGCATCACAGGGAGCAATGGATAGTTTGAATCTGGACTTGGATGTCTTGCTGGAGTAGCCTAAAATGTTGCTGTTCTAATCTTCAGAGTCCCCCCTTTCTGCTGGAGTTTGCTGCTTCCTAACAGGAGTACCACAGGGCAACATGGGCCCACACCTCACCTCTTTCAAGTTCAGGGCATGGTGTATGACTTCAGGACAGTGCCCTTCTGCCGTGTGCCAGGTTGAGGGCAGGGCAGGTTTTCCATTGTGCCATCTCTGCTGCAGGGACAGTTTCTGGCAGAGGCGTGGGGCAGCAGTGAGGTGGTGATGTCTGCAAGCAGCACAGCAGAGCTCCACAGCGAAGCCAGAAACCACACGTGAAGGTGGAATGCAGACTCCTAGAACACTTGTCAAACTTGTATCTTCAGGAACTGGACACAGCTACAAGTGGTTGAGATCTCAAGGACCCCCAACCTCCCTCTGCCTCTGGAGTGCAGGCAGGTGATAAAGGCTGGAACATCGGCCACTTGTGCCTGCAGTGGTGGTGCCACAACAAAGTGATGAAGGAAGGAGGCAAATGGAGCCACACAACAGGGAGTGCTTTGGCTGAAGGCTTGGGTGAGGGAGACTGAAGCTCCAAAGCATTTTTCCTTGTAATATACGTGCTTTTCTAAGCTCCCGAACGCTTTGTTGCTACATCTGTCCACTGGTGTGTTTATCTATGTTGATTACGAGTGATAGGAGCTGAGTCTCACCCCAAGAGTGAGCTGTATTGCTGCCTATTCTTCCTAGAGCAGACTGGATTGAGGATGGGTGAGGATTCCTGCCCGAACAGGACTGAACAGCCCATCGCCAAGTCGACAGCAGTGAAATGTGAGTCACACCGAGTGCGCCTCAGAGACAGCAGCAGCACTGAAGGGGAGGGAGGGCTGTGTGAGAAACACCACAGACAACGAAACTTCAACAGCACCTGGTGCAGCTCCTGCACGGGGTGAAACCGATAGCAGAGCATCACCCCGACGTGCGAGGGAGAGAGGAGCAAACCCAGTGTCTCTGTTATACCTGCGCGTGGTGGAGCTTGCAGTGCCAGAACTCTAATGTGGGAACAGCTCTCTCCATACCAGCCTGAGCTCTGGTGCCCATCAGGAATCTGGTGCCTCTGGCCATTATTCGAGCTGCTCCCCGCTTCTTTCCTGGGCAGATCAGGGATGCTGTGTGGAAGCAACGTATCCTTCAATAAAAAGACGACAGGACAGGAGAGGCCTCGTCTGCGCTGCTCTGGGAGAGGCTGTGATCCATTATAGGGCTGCCATTCTGCCCAGCCAAGGAGAGCTCTTGAATCTGACCCAGGAGCATCCCTAAGCTATCCATGTGCATTCCCTGCTGGAGATGTGGCAGCGAGAGATTGGTGCCTGTGCAGGAGCAAAGCCGTCTTGGGCTGCCAGGGGGATGGACCAGCATCCTTCACCCCATTCCAGGTCCACCTCCACACCCACCCAGCACCTGGTGCTTCACCTTGGCAGCTCACACCAAAAGGGGCTGGGGGTATCTGTCGTGGTGAGCAATAATGGGGAGTTTCAGAGATGCCAGATTCCTTTCAAGAGGAATTATTGTTCTCCAAACGAGTCACTTAAAAGTCTAGCCCAGGACTTACTACAAACACACGGAGAGTAGCTTAATGGAAGCAACATTTTCCATATAAAAGTGCCATTAAAATGTATCATTTGTCATTCATCACCTGAAGTCCTGCAGATTTCCTTTGCTTTTGCATCAAAACAATTCAGCAGTTGAAAACGTTCTGCTCTTGGCAACTTTGGGGATTTAAAGAATCCTATTAGAGTTGTTTAAAAGTACTTCTGCTCATAACACACAGTCTGCCCTTCTGAGACATTTCTATTCTGATGAAAAGGTCATTTTTGTCCACAGAGTTGTTCTTTATGATGAATAGTGGGAGCTGTTGTGGTGACACCCAATGTATATGGCTGGAGGATGGGACAGGAGCATGGCGCCTGATTCATCCTCCCCTCTGCGCAGTGAACCTGCAGCACAAAGCACCCAGGGAATGTGCTTCTGTGCTTCTGAGCTGGCTGCCAGTAGGATTTGCAGGAGGAAAAGGAAAGATGGCCAATGTTGGGGTAATTAATGTCTTAGTCTATTAACATAAGATGGAGAGACCTGGAGAAAGTGCCAGCAGAGGGGACAGGCAGGGCATTATGTTGGTATGCTGCTTCTCAGCTCACGTAGTCCCAGGGGCCTCACCTTTGTCAGGAATTCTTGAGTAGAAGGGAGGGTGTTGTGATCTCTCTACTTCCCTTCTAAGTAAAATCGTATGCAAATGATTGAAAACAAAATTTGTTTGGAACTAAATACAAAAGCTACAGCAAAGAAAAATGATGGGATTTGGTTTCTGGGTAGGTCAAGTTCTCCATAGACTGAGTGATCATTTATATCTGTGGCATGCACTGGTCTTTAGCTCCAAATTCAGGGAAAAATCTTGCAGTTTCCTGATCAGGTTGCATTCCTGTTACTGCCCAGTGTCCCCCCTTGATGGTGCATGACCCAGCAGGCCAGTAGTGTGCTCCCACTGAGGAAAGAGCCCTTGCAGATGATGTTGTGGTGTTTTGTGTCCCTGGGGCCAGAGGAGGGAAGCAGAGAAGCAATCTGCCCTTCTGCATGGCCCCACCAGGAGACTCTAGTCTTATTTTGTACATAGCTACAGGCAAAGAGTTGGTAATACCAAAGACTCTGGGAGTTAAGAACCAGGAAAGCATCCCTTCTCCATTCCAGCAGTGCCTTTAGGAAGTCCTTCATGTGTGCAGCTGGAAATTGCTGTGGAAAATCAGCGTCCTTCATTCCTCTGTCTGGCTCAGTTTTAGATCTGTGCGTCTGATGAAGAATGACACCATGAACTTCCAGAAATTCCCCTACACCAATGAAGATGAGGCCTGGAAAACTTACCTGGAGAACCCCTTGACTGCAGCCACCAAAGCTATGATGAGGGTGAATGGGGATGATGACAGCGTGGCTGCTCTGAGCTTCCTCTACGACTACTACATGGTATGTTCCCATGGGGCTGGGTGTCCTGGGGGGGGAGTTTGTCCCAGAGGGGAAGTGTGAAGGTAAGTACGTGCTCAGACACCTTAGGGGGGGGCCCATCTAGTGAGCCTTCTGTGTTGTTTTTGCAGTGATCCTCCTAACACCCCTAGGCAGAGAGGACCACTGTTATCCTCAGTGCACAGATGGTAAACTGAGGCACAAAACACCATTATACTGTAGAGGGAACCCAGAGCAGAGTGGAAAGCTGAACCCAGGTGTCATGAGTCAGGCAGGGTTTATTTACCCAGTAGCTTTCATACAAGAAACAGCAGTACTCTGAGAGTCATGGAGCTGGACTAGCTCTGTGTCTTGCAGACCCTCACATCTGTGTTTTTCCAGTGCTGCTGTACGATGGAGCTTCAAGAAATGTGGATATGATTTAGCCCTAATTGAAACCAATAGGACTGAAGTTCCCATTCACTTGGGTGCTTCTGAAAGTCCCTTCCAGAACAAGATGATATGTCTTGCCTAAGGTTCCCTTGGGAGTCCACAGCAGCAGCCCAGCAGGAGAGCCCAGGTCTCCTGTGTCCTCCCCCAGTGTTCATTATTCACCCAGTGTTTTACCTCTGAGATGTCACTTGCTACGCAGACAAGGCTGATTTTGCCATTAATAAAATCTAGCAGTAAACAAACTCTTGGATCTGCCTTGTTCTAGGTCCCAAAGGAGAAGAGGATTCTTCCATCTGGTATGATGGGACGCAATGAACTAGGAAAGAGGTGAGCTTCACTTTCTGCTCTCTATAGCTGTCTAATTCTCCTGCAGCTGCTTGCATGCATGATGGGTCTCTTAGCTTGCATAAAATAGACATCAAAGCACGGTGTTATTACCAACAACAGTGGAGGTTATTAACCCTGAGACATATATTAAAATTCTTTAGGCCAGATCCCAAGCAGGTATAAATTGAGCTACACCCATTTGCACAACTGAGGACCTGTGTAGCTGTGTTAGAGGAGGTGATTTGCAGCAGCTGAAGAATTTGTCTTTATTTCCTACTTTGTGACAGTTAGAAAGGGGATGATGATTGAATACTGGCAGCAAGAAGGGAATGACCAAGTCCTCTTCCATTCCCTGGGTTGACAAGGGTTTCTGTACCACTTGCTTCCAATCTCCCAGGATTCTCCTTCAGTGACTCCCACTTGTCCTTTGAGGTTTCCAGATAATTAACTCCTATATTAATGGCTCATTTGCTGCTGTGAGTTCAGTTCCCCTTCCTGATGCTGCATACTTTGGCAAACTTTTCTGGTTGTCTGTTTTTAATTACCTGACAAGAATAAGCCTCTTGAGTGATACTTCATTCCTTCTTCAGAAGTAAGCTGAGTTAAGCTGTTTCCTCCTCTGAAAGGCCACTGCAGTCTGGGCAGTGCTGTGGGGTTTGTTAACTGTGGAAATTTCAGCATATACCTGCAGGTGAAGCTGTTGAAGCAGCAGGTGGGAGCTGCCCCGTCAGCTTTCCTTCCCTTGGGGGTGGCTCACGCTGCCAGGAGGTGGGGGTGGTTTGTTGTCTGAGCATGGTGACAGGGGCAGTAAACCACCTTTTCCCAGCTCAGCTGGGGCTGCAGAGTCAGCAGGGTCACAGAGTCACTGCTGCAAAAGGGACTGGTTCCTCGGATGCTGCACAAAGGGATGGTTTCCATGTGCGAGAGGAGTGTGGTTTTGTACGAGACTTTATTGACTTTATCACTCGACTTGGTCTTTTCTGCTCTGAAGTCTGGGCTAGACACCTCACTTCAGCACTGCAGCCCTCTCAGTTTTCCACTGATCTCATGTTCTCTGGGAGTTTTGCTTCCTCAACTTCTGGAGTTTATGAATTGAGGCCTATAAAGATAAAAATGGAAAGACCACACAGCAGTTATCTTTCTTATCATCCCTGCTGCTCTGAATGTTTAATAGCCTAAATAAAGAAATAATGGATGTAGGCCCTGGATCTGGAGCCTCAAACCACATCTAAACTGTGTTCTCTGATTCCCTGTGATCATCCCTTATCTGCTGGGCTCCCCTGGCTCTTGCTGGTTGCACTGAGAGGTGTGCAGGTGGGTGGAGATCATCCATGGGCCTGTCAGATCTCCCATCTCAAGCAGATGTACACAACTGACTCAGGGTCAGCTGGCAGCCGAACTATGCAGTTTGCTTCCCAGCAGCACATCAAGGCACTTGCATCTTGCTGTGACAACTTGCTGGGGTTGCCCACACTCTGCCCTGGTCTGAGACAGGACCCTTTCTCCACCAGGCACTGCCACGGAATGGAGTATGACCCAGAGATTGCGTCCTTTGATGGCTCAGCCCATCTCATGAAGCTCTTGTCTGAAAACGTTTCCATGACCCAAGAATATTGTGAACCACAGAAGAAGAATGGCCTAAGTCTCGAAGGCGTCTCTACTCCTCACAAGCCAGCCATGATTCCACCCGGCACTAGCAAGCTGGATGCCACCCCAGACAACTACTTGGTCCCTCCAGGGGATGTATACGACAACAGCTCACTGAACACCCTGTTCGAGACCATCCCCATAGCCCCACCACAGCAGAGGTGGCAGCCAGACAGCACTTTCAAAGAGGATCCCCAGGAGGTCAGAGCTCGTAGTGGGGTGCATGCTGGCAGCGCAGCCCGGGCGGGTGCTGCAGGACACTGCCTCTAGTTTGGGGTTTGCTTGTGCTGGAGTCAGTGGGAGCTTTGCTTTTGCATTAGAAGCTTGATGCTGTTCCCATTGAATTGCTGGGGGTTTACATTGATTTTGGAAGTAGGGTAATGAGATGAGGGTCCATTTTTTTTATCTGTGGTCTCTGTTGTACTGTCCAGGAGAAGGTGGAAGGACAAAGCAATGAAAGATTCTACTTTTGACTGTTTTGTTTCCTCTCGTCTACAGTCGCTACTCTTCAGTGATATCCTCAAACCTCAGCCAGAGCCCCCCTGCCCTGAGAGTTACACTACGGATGGTGTTAAAAGGTAACTGCCTATCCCTGGTCTGTGAGCTTCCAGTGCACTTGGCTGTGTCCCTTTCCTGGGGAAAGACTCCATCCCTTTCCTTGCCTTACTGCCAGCCTTGACAGTGATCCTTGTGAATGTACAAATCTCATGCTTTTTCAGAGACAAGTTGTGTCCCTGGGTGTCTCAGGAGCAAGCTGCTGTTCCATGACTTCTTAGACACAAAGCAGTGATGGATTTTAGTTTGTCATATGAAACAGGGATTAGGGTTTGTAATGTTTTGCTGGAAGGGAGTTAAACTCCATTTTAAATTCAAGTTACTAGATGCAGTTGTGCCAGTTCATGTTTTTAGCTTGGGAGGTACGTGGTTCAGCTGTCCTCTGTTGGGCAAACTGGTGTAAATCCAGTGCTGGCTGTGGTCACATCGCATCAGCACCCTGACCTGCATTAGGGGAGATGTGACACTGAGCTCTTCCATGTGCAGGTTGGCTGTGCATTTACGCCCCTTCCAGGGAGCAATGCTTGGTTCCCGTGCTACAGATACATCCAGGGCACTGCACCACCTTTCCACAACTTACCTGGAATGGGGTAAATGACAGAGGAAATGAGGGTGACACTTGATGAGGGTGCTGAACAGCTTCCTCCTAATCTAAGGTTTAAGTTCTCACTTTGGGTTCAGCACTGCTAACCAACCCTGATACTGGAAGGTGCCACTGCCCCTCATTCCTAAAACATGAGAGACATTTCTTCCTCCTTTCCACCCTTCTCTCAGCAGCTTTCCTGCTCTAGATACCGCACCAAACCTCTGAGCAGGTCACATTGTTCCACCTCCCACTTCTTATTTGCTTCCTGAGTCAGCTGACAGTGTGACTCAGCTGTCAGACGTGGGGATTCTCGCACAGACAGCAGCTCGAGAGGCCCTGTTTGCTGTTTACTTGTGCACTGAGGTTCTCGGGCTCTCCTGGCTCTAGATAAGAGTGCTGCCAAGCCATCTTCAGAGATGGCATCACAGGGGAGGTGGAGCAGGAAAGAGAGATGGGTTGGTGACTAAACAGGGTAAGATGATATTCAGCTCCAGAGGACTTGAAGGGTCCTTGCGAAGGCGTGTGTGCAGGCGGTGGCTTGCACAGATTCCTCACAGAAGAAAACAGCTTGAGCTACATCCTCACGATTTGAATGCTCGTAGGTGCTGGTGAATGCCCAAGAGCAGAGCACCTTGAAAATCAGGATCTTCCTTTAAATGTGCTTGTCAGCAGTGCCACCTCCCCCTGTGCGCTCCCCAACTACAGATCATTTCTGTGGACATGAAGGTTGCTGCCCACCAGACTGAGAGTTCAACAAGCTGGGCCTTGAAGTCTGTTTTTAGGGCCCTGGATAAACAATTGTCCTGCAGGCCCTCCCATTTCTACAGGACCCATTAGGGCACAGTCTTCCTGGGTCAGCCATGTATGGGCGGGAGTTTGGAGACAGGAATCTGAGTTTAGGATGTTGTTGAAGTCTCATCACAGGTACCTATTTTTGGTTGGTTTGGTTTAGGCTTTTGATTGTGCAATGTAGCCATCCATGGAAAAATACTGGTTACAGTAATGTACAGGGCTATTTTTAAGCCAAAACCAAAGGGTAAACTGAAGATATTGGAGAACTGCTGCTCCCCGGGGTGTTGGAGAGGATCAGTATGTGCTGTGCTGGGAGGTGCTCATGGTGTAGGGGTGTGTGAGATGGGGAACAGGGCAGAGACTCCTGTGTGTACAGTGTCTGTAACCTGTAACCTGCAGGGGTGGAGACTTGCATGGCTCTTGTTTTGCTTTTGGAGTGAAATAGCAGCGTGTGCTTATTCATCATTCTCTTTTTGTTCCATACAAGTGACTTTGAATACACTCTGGGGTCACCCAAAGCCATTCACATCAAATCCGGGGACTCTCCCATGGCCTACCTCAACAAAGGACAGTTCTACCCCATCACGCTCCGGACAGCTGGAGACAGCAAATGTTTACACTTGTCCTCAAATAAAGTGAAGGTAAGAGACAAGCTGACAATTTTGCTGACACATGCTGTAATCAGACATCCAGCAATTGTACTGCCCTGGGAAAAGAGCTGAACAAGAAGAGTAATGGCTTTGTGGCTCATGTTGGCTTAAAGCAATGAATGGGATGGATTCGCTCATAGCAAGCTAATCCTCTGATGCACAGCAACAGCCTTAATGTTCCCTGGCAGTTGAAACCTTTCGCAGTAAGGTCAGGGATGCACAAAAGGCCTCCCTAGCTGATGGCTGGCTGGGGGCCCTGGTGGGAGGGTGTCTGAGCTAAGAAAGGTTCCCCATTTTGCTCCAGTCGTGTGGCCAGGCCTTAGAGCTACCCCTGAGCCTGAGATGAGCTTGAGTTCCCAGCAAGGAAACCTGGTCCAGTCCTGAGCGATTCTTAGGGATATCCTCACTGTGTTACAGAGTGTGGTGATGATTGTTTTTGACAACGAAAAGATCCCGACAGAGCAGCTCAAGTTCTGGAAGCACTGGCATTCCCGACAGCCCACAGCCAAGCAGAGAGTCATTGACGTCGGTATGAGTGGGGCTGTCTGGGTGGGGTTGATAACTTTGAGCACCATTTTACTACCTTTCCAATACGCAATAACACAGCTGAAGCTCCAGAACCTGGTGTGGGGGAAGGCAGGAGAAGCAGGCTGATCTGCTGGCCTCAAGTCCTTACTGGCTGAAGAGCTCTTGCAGGTTTAAGATGGTGTTTGCCAAGTGTAGGGAAATGCATCAGGTGCCCAAAATACAGCAAAGAAGAACCTCAGTCAGAGAGACAGAAACTGCTGAGCAGTTCTGGCTCTTACGGACGTGACCTGTGGCCTCCTGGTGTCCAGGAATCTGAGCTAGAAAAGGGGGTTTGTGCTGCTTGTCCTTCTCCACTGCCATCACACAGGCTTTACAGCATGTCATGCCTGGCCAGACAGAGGTTTTGTCCATCCAGCTGAGCGCCTCACTGAGCACCTCGTGCCTCAGAGGAGACACACAGTTGTTTGAGTTTAGAAGCAATCTGCATTGACTTTGCATAACATCCCTGTTCAAACAGCAGTCACCAGCCAATACCTGTGAGTCATTTCTGGCCTACCCCTCATGTATGCATGCTGAGATGTACCTAGGGGTATCAAGGATGGCTTCATTATATTACAAGGCTTCTTTTAGCCTTGGAGTGAGCGAGAGGCAGGCTTTGGGGGAGTGGAAGGCCTAGGGAATGGAACCAGTTTTGCAGCCAGAGTATAAACTGCTTCTCCATTGCATTTCAGCTGACTGTAAAGAAAACTTCAACACCGTGCAGAACATCGAGGAGTTAGCCTACAATGCACTGTCTTTCGTGTGGAACATCCACGAGGAAGCAAAGGTACAAACTGCTTGTGGAAGGGACATGGGAAGCCTTGGTCCTCAGCAAAGCTGTAGCCTCCTTCCTGAGCCCCAGCACTCTCCCTCTGCTTCTCAGCTGACAGACAGTTTCAAATCCAAACAATGCCATTCCAGTGGCCCCAGGTAGTGTTTGTCTACCAGGCCAGTGGGGAAGGACACTGTGCTTCTCTGTGTGTTTAAGCATTGCCATTAGCTAATAAACATGCTGGGTACACCTGAGACTGGCTCAGAGATGTTGTTTTAGTGCTGATGGATAAGTCTGAAGAAAGCCTTTTGCAGCAGGCAGCCTAGATCAGGGCTCTGCTCACATGTAGGTGAAGTCTATTTAAATAAACCACAGCTTAGGGAACAAAGACCCTCCTTTCAAGGCAGCATTTTGATGCAGAAATGACTGACCACCCTTCTGTGGCTTGTGTGGAAGGGAGCCAGTCAGGTCACAAGATCCCTTTTGACCTTAAAATCTGTGAATACAAACATCTTTCCAGCTCTTCTTTCTCTTCTGCACCTCTTCAGTCTCTCATTAATACCTTGTACCTAGTGTGGATTGAAAGGAGCATATCAAAAAAGATGAACTATCTAAGATAAAAAGAAAAGCATAAATGCCCCATCTCTCTGAAGCTGGCAGCTTGGGAAAACTCTGCTTTGCTTTGGGATCTTCTTTTAGCCCAAAGGCGACCTCGGTCTTTTACAACCCAAGAGGTTAACAAATGTCTTCAAGGCAGAGTTGTCAGAAATGGAAATATGTCAGGCATGTGGCAAGCCCGCGGGGGCACCTCAGCAAAACTGGATTTAACTCTTAGCAGAAACTCTGTACATGAACTGGCCTGGGGCGGGGAAAGGTGAGACTTGAGAGAGCTGAGGCTGGGAGCGGACAGAAGGGGCCCGTACTCGGGTTGTCTGGAGCGCCTCTTGCTTCCCTTCTCAAGTAAACTTCACACCACAGCTAAGTGATTTTCTTTTCTCTATCTAGGTACTGACTAGAGCTGACATTAGGTTTCAGGGCTGAAATCCTCTGGCAGGGCCCTGCTGAGGGAGCTGTGGGAGCTTCTGCTGCAAATCTGTCCCCAGAGTCAAGGGGAGATTTCAGGGTCACACAACTGAGTTGGTAATTTGGCAACGCAATGGAGATTGTATCTGTGCTCAGCTTGCCTTCATAAGTTTGCACTGGTGGTAACTCCAGCCTAGTGATAAAGGAGACCAGTGTGAGAAGAGTATTTATTTAGGTAGTAGCAATGATGTGTACTTGCTGAAGCTGTAGTCTGGCCCTCCTCCCTCCCTCCTTCTATCCCTCTCTCCCTCCAGGCCATTTTTATCTGAGGGTCCCTTGTTCAGATCAGAAACATCTGCAAGGACATCCCCAGGCAGACTGTGCATCTGGTTTGACACCTGCCTGAGCTGTGGGAGTGTGAATGAAGAGATGGGGAGCTGCAGTGGGTGTGGGAGGCTGTGGCTAGGAAGGGCAGGTGGTTGTGCTCAGGTGGCAGCTCCTGCCTAATGCTGGCAGGGTTGGAAGGAGGTCTTGGTCTGCTTTTGCTCCTACCCACTGTTCTCATTGCTGTAGGAGAATGATGTTTTCAGCACCAAAAAGCTGTATCAATCCGTGTTCCTGTTTGCAGGTATTTATTGGGGTGAATTGCCTGAGCACTGACTTCTCCTCCCAAAAGGGAGTGAAAGGTGTCCCTCTCAACCTCCAAATAGACACTTATGACTATGGCAATGGAACCAGCCAGCTGGTGCACCGCGCCGTCTGCCAGATCAAGATATTCTGTGATAAGGTACAGGACTGCTTTCCCACCAGGTTGTCCAAGAGGAATTTTAAACTGGTGCCCAGTGGCTCCAAGATTGAAAAACCCAGAGGAGTTGTGAGAGCCTCGAACAGCCCAGAGCTCAGGGCTGAGGAACAGAGGTGATGCCTCCCCTCCACTGGGTGAGACAGGGCCGTGGGGGTGTCTCTGCACTGCTGAGGCCCTCCCAGAACAGCCAGCAGAAAGTTTCCCCATGTCAGACCTATATGGGATCATACCTCATAATAAACTCTATTTTTGACAGGTTTTTAAGTAGCAGAAGAGATGAGTCTCCTGAGAGGTTCTTCCCCAGCCTCAGATATCCTCATGGAAAAATTGCTCACAGCTATTTTTGTCTGACATGAGCAGTTTTGAGTAAAGTGCTGACCTCCCAGAGATGGTCACTAAACCCTCTCTTGCCAATGTAAGAACTGTCAATGTCCTAGTTTTTGCCTTATTTTCCCCACAGGGAGCAGAGAGGAAAATGCGGGATGATGAAAGGAAACAGTTCAGAAGGAAAGGAAAATGCCTGGACTCCAATAACAATGGTCAGTGCTAGTGTTTGTTACCCCAGCCGAAGTGTGTTGAAGTCCATGTAGTCTGCTAACTTCCAGGAGATCTGGCCCTGGGTATCTCTAAGCCTGATGAAATCAGCACCACTCAGAACCAGCTTGTCAGTCCAGTCCATACCTGGTCTCCTACAGGGACTCTCAAAGCACTTTGTTAATACTAACAAACCTTCCTGGATTGTCCTGGGGCCTTGGCAGGGAGCAGAGCGTTCCTATGGGGTACAGCCCTGGACAAGCCCTGGAGACCTGTTTCTGCAGAGTCCCATCTTCTTTCTAACATCTCTCTTGGGAGACCTTGGGCAGGAGCTTCCCCTCCTCTGCATGTGGCTGCCTCTGAAGCTGCCATCTGAACTGAGATGTACTGGACTTCCCATCGCAGGTCTGAAAGGCTGTTTGCTCTCCGGCTTCAGAGGGAATGAGATCACGTTCCTGAGGCCAGAGACTGACCTTGAAACCCAACCAGTCCTGTTCATCCCCAATGTCCATTTCTCAAACCCACAGAGGTGCGGCACGGTGAGTCCCTTCCAAAAAACAACCACGCTGTTGCCCTCATCTGTCCCCCCCATCACTCCCAACTGATCAGGCCCCCAGACACAGCTCCTGGTATGTAAAAAAACAAAACCAAACCACAGTTCTTCTGTGGAAATGTGGTGAACTTGAAGATGTAGCTGTCAGGAATGGCCTACATAGTCATGCGCCAGTGATGGGCGAGATAACCTTTCCAGGTTCCTTCCAGTCAGATATTCCTGTGGTTTACAGGGATCATGAGCAGCTTCCACAGAGGACTGGAGGGGTAGCAAAAGTAAAACTATAGAAAAATGCGACCGTATCAGTCCCTGCGTGCCTGGGACTTCTCTCACTTGTCCTCTGCCCTTCTCTAGCCCCTTGAGTCTAAGGAAACCCAGACCCAGGGTCCTTCAGAGCTCATCAGGATTCCCTCAGGAAACAAGTGACTTGGTTTGTCAGAAAGGGGGAAAAGCCACCTGTGACAATGCTGTAGTGTTCTCCTGCAGCGTCAGCATCAAACCCAGGCACCAGGAGAATCTGGTCGGGTTTCATTTAGTCTAAGAAACACATGCAGATGTTTGGGTTTAATGGTGTAGGAAGATGATGGACTGGGAGGGGGGAAATCGTGTTTGAGATGTGCGTGTGCTGCCTTCCCCAGCTTCACTGGCACCCAGTGATACTGTGTAAACTGATCAATGTTCCTTTCCTTTCAAGGTGCTCCCTCCTGCTGTTCCCAACTCCACAAACAGGTAAGGGTGCAGCAGTCTGTGCTTCCCTCTATCAGCTGATGTTTCTCTGGGTGTGTTGTGGTGGTTTGGTACCCAGAGGCGGTATCTATCTACAGGTGCAAAAATAACAAAGCACAGTGTGTCCCCAGTGCCACTGAGTGCCAAAATATGTGTTAAGCATTGGCCTAGAATGGGCTCAGGGGATGCAGAATCACAGATAGGTTCCTTTCCCTACCAGTGAGACACTCCAACATGAGTCTGGTCCACAACTGTCCTGCTGTTCTTATTGAGACAACGTGAAAGAGGGGAAAAAAGATCACAGAACTATCGCTGAAGGGTTCAAGTAACCAGAAGCAGATACTGCTCTAAAATAAACTGGAATGGAGGAGAAATCACACTTGTAATGTGTCTGGAGTGGGGAGAACCAGTGTTTGCCCAAGGCTTGATCCACTGCCTGGTGGTGCCAATGGAGCAACAAAGCCAAGAAAGCGCAAAAGGCTTTTGTCTGTGCTGTGACTCCAGAACCGCTGCCTGCACACACTGCTCTCCTCACGGGTGCTATGCAGGAAGGTGCAGCTCTGCTGGAGACTCTGCTGCTGTAATTACGAACCCGGTATTTAATTGCTGGAGGTTTGTTGGAGTAACTGGTTGTTCAATTAGAAGTTTGTTGCTTTGTTCCCTGCTCCTGTTCTGCCCTTCTGAGAGTGTTGTGTTCCCTTTGCTCAGGCTGCCCCTGAAGCGGAGCGGTGCCTCGTTCACAGAAGAGTTTGACCCAGTTCCTCCAAAGCAAACCAAGGAAGAAGATCCTCAGAGAGGTAACCCCTGGGATGGGAACTTCTTGGATGTAGAGTCCCATTTGATTCAAGTAACCTCGGATCTTGAATTGCACAAGGCCCCATCACACTGTGAACGTGCTCCAAGAGTCCTGGCTCAGTGCTGTGCTTTATCTCTTTCAGTCTTGTTGTACGTGCGGAGGGAGTCAGAGGAGGTGTTTGATGCTCTCATGTTGAAGACACCAGATCTCCAGGGCCTCAGAACAGCTGTAAGTCTTATCCAAAACTGGCACATGAATGCCACATGAATAACACTGCAGGTTAAAGGGCAGTGGCACTCGGTGGGCAGGAAGATGTAGGATGTAGGACTGCTCCTATCTGATGTCTGCTTTCTGCTGAGAATGGAAATGGAAATTGTGAGCAGCAGGTGAATTCTACCCCTAGGCCCTGGCACGGGCTATCTGTTGTTAGTGCTGCAGTAGGGAAGAACACACCTGATGGCAAGAAGTTTCGTTCAGATCGTAATTTAAGTCTCCTCTTGTGACAACACATTCATATTTGTCATTGCCAAACCCCCTCTCCATTCTCAGGGCTGTAGATGTGCAGACCAAAGTCAGATCTGGCCTCCTGCTGGAATTCCTCGTGTTGTGTTTGGGGAGAGCACAGACATATTTCTGTGATGATTATCAGCAGCATCTCTGATAACCCACCTCTCTTTGGAGAAGGAAACAAACAGTAAACCTCCCAGATCTGGGGGGGCTTTACGGCCGCGCTTCAAGCTCTGTTGGTTTTACACACTTTTAAACATAGTTTGAAAAGAGTCAGCACAGAGGAGCCTTTGCCATCTTCTCCCTCCCCCATCCCTCACCACAGAGTCAGAACCTCTGCAGAGACTTGTGAAAAAACTGCAAAGCTCCTGCACCCAAAGCCCTTAAGGGGGGTGCCCAGGAGAGCTCTGCGGGGCAGCTGAACCTCAGCAGAACCTGCAGGCTGGTGCCTCCCAGCAGACACAGTCACACACGGCCCTGTGGTTCCTCTCACCTTGGGCTGCAGCAGGTTGAAGCATGGAGCCCCAGACAGGCTGGGGAGTGAGAGAAGGAAGATGAAGGTCATTGCCCGAGGTCCCTGACCTGGCAGTAGCTGTCAGGAGACCCAAGGCCAGGCTGCAGCCACCCCTCTGCTCGCTGCAGGATACAGGCTCAGATTGTCCTGTTCGTGTCATTGCTTTGGTCTTTCTTTCTTGAGAGGGAGGGGGGATCTTTCGCTGCTGAACACCCCGGGCTCGGTGTTATCTCTGGGTTTTATCATGGGGACTTCATTTTACAAGTACAAAGCATTGCTGTGTTTTCCCTCACAGATTTCAGAAAAATACGGGCTTCCTGAAGAAAGCATTTATAAAGTCTACAAAAAATGCAAAAGAGGGTAAGTTACCTCTCATCTGCTTTTACCCTGTGCCTCTAAACCCACCCTCTGGTACCTTGCCATAGGCTGACGCAGCATTTTAACAAGATAATAAAAAGTGAAGCCATGTGAGTCTGTGCTATTTGGAGCATATAAAACTTGGATCTCTCTGGGCTTTAAAGATTTGGGATAATGCTTGTTTGTATTATATTTATTTGGAGTGTAAAGTCTCCCAAGGAAAGGAAGTTGGATGAAGGAGGAATGTTTGGGTAGTTTAATGGGTGATCCTTTGTGTCTCAGTCTGAAAGCCTGAGGTTATGGAGAACTTATCTTACTGCCATCAGAGGTACAAATGTTTGCTTCTCCAGACCAAGAGCCTAAATGTCCCTGGCTCAGAAAGAGACTGAACAGGCTGCATAGCACCATGGGCAGCCTGTGTCTGTTCCCAGCTTTGCCATCCCGCCCCAGACCAGGAGGTCAACAGGAAACCTCACACTCGCTTTGGAGGTGAGGGGGTCCATTGGGTCCAATTGACCCTTCTGGGCACTGGTGCAGCCCCAGTACAGAAGTGCAGGTCGCACTGGAGACGCGGGTCAGGTGCTGCTCGCGACTGCGGAGCTCTACGGGGGGTTCAGGTGAGGTTTGCAGTATATGCGAAATGACTTCCCAAGTGATTTCAGTGTGGTGTCTATCAGTGACTGATCCGTGGGGATCTCCCACATGGATGAGAGCACGGTGCTGGTTTGCATGTCTGTGGCCCAGCTGCTGCACAGCCCATGGAGGCAGTGGTCTCCATGTGGAGCCAAGAGCTACTTTCAGAAATGTTTTCTGGACTACGAACTCCCGCTGGGTTGTCCCCATCCCTGGCAGCGAGCTCTCCCTGCAGCTGATGGAAGGGGAACGACTCCCAGGCTTATTCCCATAAAGCCAAACCCAGAGCCCTTCTTGCAGAGCGAGCGAGATGCAATCAGACTGCCTGGGGGATGAACTCATTGTTGTTGCTGGCCCTGGCCCAGAGTTTGGGCATGGGGAGGGACAGGCGGGAGCGAGGCTGCTGGCAGAGCTCCGCAGGGGAACAGCGGAGGAACTGAGCCCCTGGGAGCTGAGGGCTACTCCAAAGCTCTGCTTCTGCATTTGCTTCCTGGTGACAGTGGGATGAGAACATCCTAAAGCTCTTTGGATGGGATCTTCCCACTCATTTGGTGTCACCATAACTTGATCCCCATGAGACTTGGCCTGTTTGCTGCAGGGGAAGTGGAGCTAAAGTCAGGCTTGGAGGCAGCTGCGTGGTGGGAGGGGAGAGAAGGTGGTTTCTGCTCTGTGTTGTGATGTGGTGTCACTGAACTGGGAAGCAACAGCCCCCTCACCTCTAAATCCACAGCTGAGCAACCTCTTCCCCTTTAGGAGGGTTTTTGGATCTGGTCTTAATGTTAGGGGATGGGTGAGCCATAGTGAGGCACCTGAATTGGTCAGGAGGCTCCCCCCGTTCCTGCAGCCAGGCCCTTGGCGCAGCCGGATGCTGCTCACCCGCTGGCTCCAGAAATGGAGCTTTCTCCCCCAGAGAACAAGAGCAGCGTTGGCGGCCTCCGGGAGGGGGTTGTCCCACACCGCTACAGCCAAAGCCTGAGCACAGAGAACAGCAGCGAAGCACAGGGGCGGTCAGTTTATTATTGCAGCTTCGGGATGGAGCCAAGCCTCAGGTGTGTCAGCTGTGGTGCTGGCTCGTGATGTGGCCACCGCAGGGCATCAGACAGCAGCTCCTCTCGGGCAGCTCCAGCTTGGGCTGGGTTCCCTGAACCAGCATCCGTGCTGCAGGAGGGATCCAAGCACTGATGAGTTTACAGGTGGACCAGGAAATGGCACCACATCAAGGGAGAGGCCACTGGCACCTTGCTGTGCTCTGGGTTTGTTCGCTACTTGATCTGATAGGTAGTGAATGATGCTTAATAATGACTGGGAGGGAAATCCGGCAGATCCCCATCCTTTCCCGGAGGAATCTGATGAAGAGAAAAGGCAACACTTGGAAGTTAGGCTAAAAAATAATCCATTGACACCTGGTTTACTGAGAGCTGGATCTGAGCAGTGGCCCCAGTTACTGCTGCAGTGTGGGGGGACAGATCTGCAGTCAGGTGCCGGCAGCGTCAGACACTGTTTCCTGCTCCCCCAGGTTTAATTTGCCTTTCAGGAATTTCGCCCATTGCTCCACCATGAACAATCCTCCGGTAACTGCAGTTCGGGGTCAGGTCTGCACCTCCGGTAAACCCGTGAAGCTCGGTGCTACTGCAGGGCTTCGAGCGGTGCGGCCGATGCTGAGCCCTGGGCCGCCCGGCGCGATGAGCTCACCCGGATGAGCTTCGTCTCAGGGTGACTCAGGAGCGGTAATGAGCGATGTGGTGTCTCGGAGAGGTTTGGTCAGAAAAACAAAGCAGGGCCCACGCTCCCCACCGGCACCCTCGAACCTTCTGTGGTTGGGGAATCGGATGGAAGCTCCGCAGCTCTGGCTGCATGCACCCATCACTGGAGCAGCGCTGCCGGGTGCGGCATCACCTCTCAGGGGCTGACTCCTGGCATCCACGGCCTGGCCCTGGCACTGCCCCGCTCGGTGCCAGGAGGGTGATGGTTCACCAGGGAGGCCCTTGGCCCGTGTCACAGCCCCTGCGTGGGGTGGGCTGTGCTTCCCCAGCCGCACCGTGACGGGCAGCGGTCGTGCCGCATGGAATGGCAGCACGGCCACAGATAACCTGGGCACGCAGCACCCGTGAGAGCAACGGGACACCAGGACACAGCTCCCACCCGCAAGGAGCGGCTGCGCTGCCCTCGGGGGTATTCCCGGAGGGACAGCGGCGGTGTTTGTGCCTGCTGCTGTCGAGTGTGCTCGCTGCTCCGCCTGCTCCTTCTCCTGCTTTTACTCCTGGCTCCAGCGTTGCGCGGTTAACGCTGTTGCTCCGTGAACGACCCCGGCAGGAAGCTGGAGGGGATGCGCTTCCTGCACAGAAATTTGTCCTTTGCTCCCTCCAAACGGCTACAAAATTCCCGTCTGATTTGTGGGAACACCCTTGGGGTGGGGGGGTGTGTGTGGAGCTGCCCCATCACTGCACTGCGGTGTTGCGGGGTCTTCCCTGGTACAGAACTGCAGCCCCCGGTTGAAATGAGCTGTTGGAACGTTTCCCTCTCTCCGAGTCTCCATGGAACTGATTCCAGGTCGGAGCTCCCAATTCACTCCCTGCCGTAATCCAGAGTAATTTGCCCATGGAGCAGGCGCTGGGCCCAGGCATGTCCGGGTGGAATTGTGAAAAGCTCCATAGGAGGCTCCTGTGGTGTTGTGGCTTCAGTTAATTACCAACGGCTGAGCCCCTGCCATGGGGTGGATGTGGCAGTGCCTTGTCCCTGCCAGGGCTGTGGCTCCCAGCAGCCTGGCGCAAGGAGCGGCTCTGGAACGTGATGCGCATCAGGAGCAGGGCAGTAAAGGGAATTTGTAATGGGAATTCTCTGTGAAGAGGTTTGGGAGTGGGTCTGAGGCTCTGTCAGTGTCAGCATTTGCCGTCCATGGCTGGGGACCCCAAGTGCCCACCCCTCCTGACCAAGGCGCTCCGCAAACCTTTCCTTGTGCTGTGTTTGACCCAACCCTTCTCCCTTTCCCGCAGGATCCTGGTGAACATGGACAATAACATCATCCAGCACTACAGCAACCACATGGCCTTTCTCCTGGACATGGTGGAAGCAGAGAACAAGTTCCAGGTCATCCTCAAGGAGCTCTGAAGAGCCGCGGGCAGCGCTTCCTGGGACTTCTCCGAAAACCGGCAAGTTTGACCCAACAGAACCTGCCCAGGGCCTCCACCTGGGGCCCCTACTTGAACCGCTGCCTCTGGGCGGGCAGCGGCTGCTTGGGAGCTGTCGCCCTGCGAGCGCGGAACCTCGCTCTGCCGAGTTCTGTATTATTGTTATGATCCTATTTTATTTGGTTCCCCTCCGGCCGTGGGCCCCGCGCGTTCCACAGCGGGACTGGCACCGAGGCGGCTGCCAGAGCCCGGGACTGCTCTGCTCGGCATCGGCCTTTGCCCTGTGCCAGATCCACCCCGAGCCTTTGGCTTTATCCCAAAGCACCGGCACCTGCGGGTGCTCCCCGCGGGGCCCAGCCCGGCTCCGGGCTCCTCTGCCCACGCTGAGGCTTCGCAGAAGGGCTGTTGAAGGGACACTGCCTGCGCCCATGCCCCGGCCGGGCCCCCCGTGTAAATAGCACCGAGGCCTCCACAGCCCCTGTTCGTACATTTCTGACCCACGGCTCCTTTTGTATTTGAGAGATGTATAAATGCATTGTTTTGTACTGGACGGAACGGTGACACAGAGCATTTCAAACACGGGCTGCTTCACATTGCTCCGTGGACCTCCTTTTGTAACTGTGTTGTGGCTTTTGTTGGTTTGGATATTCTGTAGTAATAAAGGTTCGTAGACGGAAGGTGGAACCGTCTCCTCCCGGCTCCGGGGCTGGAGTCGGCTGTGGAAGCTCCTCGCGCCTGCCCCTGCTCAGCCGCCAGCCCCTTGCCCCTGCTGCCGTTGCCACAGCTGCTTCCCCTTATGCACAAAGGTACCGAGGGCAGCCCCGTGTGACCCAATTAATCCTCTGAGCAGTGGGAACTGGAGTCTTCCTTCCCCTGCCCTCCGTCTGTGTCAGATGTGCCTGAGTCCCACGAGCGGAAGTGAGAGCGGCTCTGCTCCTGCTGGGAAGGGGGTTTCGAAACGATGACGTGCGTCAGGCAGGTGAACCTGGGAGCACTTCAGCACTGCTGCAATGAGGAGAGCCTCTCAGATGAAGCTCAGGTGAGTTTGAAGGCTCATCACCCTTTGTTGATCTCTCCCAGCACTCCGCGCTCCTTCATACCGCAAACTCCCTCTTCAGCAGCGTTTCCGTTAGTTCTGCAAAGCCTCTTTGGCAGCCCCGCTACAGCTGAATGTCGGCTCCAGTTAAAGACCGGGAAGCCCCAGCGCTTGGCGCGGGTGTCTGTGAAACCTCCACTGCCCTCACCGGCAGTGCGGGAGCTCTGCCCCACAGCAGCGCTCGGTGCAGGGCAGCAGCGCCCGCAGAGGGTGAACCCGTCCTGCCCCAGCGCGGGGGTCTGCTCCCAAGTGAGAGAGGTTCTCTGCTGCCTGTGGAGAGGGGGGGCGCGGGGAGCGCTGAGTCCTCCACGGCACCGGGGGGGCTGCAGACCACGGGACCGGCGCAGACAGAGCTCCGAGTGCCCCCGCGGCTCGCTCCGGGTCCCTGCACAGTGGCGGTGCCCTCCCCAGGGAGCTGCTCCCGGGGAGGCCCTGGCAGCGAGGCCACGCTGTGGGGTGCTTCGTGTGTGCGACGATGTGGGCTCCTGGTGAGCCCCTGAGCTGGATCAGTTATGAAAGTCTGATCCCGGGGCTGATTTCGTACCCGTGTAAACACAGCGCCGATTCTCTTCCCGCTTACGCTGCTCTCAGTAGCATTACTCCTGATTTACACAGCAAAACCCTCGTGTTGTAACTCGGGGTTCCCAGCAGAACAAGGATGGGGTTTGCTGGGTTTATGGGGTCTGTTCCACGCTGGCTGCGACCCTGCCTGGAGCTGCGCGTGTCTGCACCATTCCCCCCCCCCCCCGACGGCAGCGGGGAAGCGGCGCGGCCCCGGGCAGGTTCTGGGTAATCGCAATGCCGTCGGTTTAAAGCAGGGTCACGCTGCGAGCGGGGAAACGCTCCCTCCAGCGCCGCCGAGGGTGGGGGCTCTGCTGCGGGGCTCGGTATCGAGCAAGGGCGGTTGCGTAAAGCAGAGCTCCCGCTCTGTGGCATTCTTGAGCCTTTGCCCGGAGCCCCCCAGTTCCTTTTGAAGATAGGAGCCCCGCAGGTGATTCACCTCCGAGCGAGCAAAGGTCGTGCGAAGGTACGGACCTGCGGGCGCCTCGCTAAGGGCCCTCGCTGGCAAACGGGAGCAGCCCCTGGAGCCGGGGCTGCGCTGGGCGGTCCGCAGCTGGGTCCTGCTGCCCCGACCCGGAGCTGCTCCCGGTGACTGCCCCGCGCCGCGGCGAACGTGGGCTCTGTGTCGTGGAGGCTGCGCACGTGTTGGCACAGGCCCGTGCCAGAGAGGGAGCCGTGGGCCCACGCTCGGAGCAGGATGTGCCCACACTGCCCGTGTCCCGTGTCCCTACCCTGGTAAGAGGACTCCCCGTGGGGTGACAGCTCCCGCAGGCAGTCAGTCCCCAGCACCGGTTTCCCTCTGGTTTAGCTGATGAAAACACCGAGAGGAGTTTCTTGTCGTGCCCAATGGTTGTATTAAGTGATCCACACCTACAAATCCAGCTTTCAAGTCCCCTTTAGCTAGTGAGCACGTTCCAATGTACAGCACCAAGCGCCGCTGATGAGCTGCTGGGCTCAGTGGGTGCGAACAGGGCTGCTCACTGCGGGTTAGTGTGTGCTGTGCAGAGCCCCCTTTGAGGAGCCTTGCTCCAGGGTCCAGGTTCTGCTGCTCCACGCTGGGCGCTGCTTCCCACGTGGCTGCTGGGGCAGGAACGCTTCCCAGGGGCTCTGGGTGAATAAAGCAGCGCCTGCAATGGCAGAGATGCATAAAAAGCAGAAACACGGCTTGTGAGCTGTTGTGCAAGATCCCTGCTATCCCCGGTGCTGGGCGGAGGGATCTGCTCTGCACTTCTGCAAACAACACCCAGTTTCTGTGTCTTTTATTCATGCTTATTCATTCCTTGCATCATCAAGCAAGCAGCTGAGGTTCTCGGTGTGTGGTGTGGTTCTCCATCGCTATAAAGGGAAAAACAGCATCCTGTGTTTTGTTAGGACGCCCACACGTTGTTTTGGGAGATGCCCTGGCGCTGATTGGTATTGGAAGTGATGAAGACAGAGGAAAACGAACCTCTGTCTGCATCTCTTTCACGGGGTGGGTGAGTCGGTGCAGGGCCCCCCTGCGCTGCTCCTCACCTGAGTGCTGAGATGAGGACTAAGCCTCAGCTGTGTGAATGTCCTGGTGCCTTCAGCTGGGAAGTGCCCTTGGCCACAGAACTGGACACTGCTGACACTTGGCATGCGCAGACTTCGGGTTTTGCCTCACGTGGGGTGTCTCGATGGAAGGTTTGACGGTGACTTCCGAGGCTCCGGCCCTGAAGCAGCCCAGGCACCACCGACTGCTGAACAGGCCAGCAATAAACCAGTCGAGCTGCTGCTTTGTATCAGCCACTGATTAACTGTGAAGTACTTTCCCTCCCTCCAGTTCTGCTCCTTGTGGTATTGTACAGAGTTCTGTCCATATTGTGCATTCCTGGCGGTGAGGGCTCACGTCCCCTCTAACCTCACCGCTGGGAGCTTGATCCAGTGGGGTCTTCCTCCTTCTGTTCAGGCCGGAGTGGAAAGGAGCTGTGGGGTTGGTTTAGCATCAGAGGAAGGCTCTGCATGGCTGTGTCTGTGTCTGCACTCAGGGTGCCCCCTTTTCATGCACTGACAGAGTACTGCATGGGCTTCTAGTGACTTGCCATAATAGGCTGCTGGAAAGGAAAGAGGGCATTTCCCAGCACCTGCAGGAGGTATTCCTCCCCCTTTCCCTTCCTCTTTAGCATCCGTAACAACCATGGGCCAGATCCTCAGCACAAAGGAACTGCCCTCGCTCTGTTCCTTTAACCGAAATGCTGGCTGAGGATCTGGTCCTTGCTTAGTCAGCAGAACAGCTCTGGGGAGTTGGCTGCCCATGCCCTATGTTGCAAGTCTGGGATATGGTCTGGATGTGGCTCCACAAGAGCCCATTACCCCACTGATGCTGCCCCAAGGGCCCTGGAGGGACTGATGGCACCCGTGTGTGCTCCCGCTGTCTGTGGCTGGTACAAAGTCTGCAGCTAGATGCGTTCAGGCTCTAGAAATGATGGCAACATCGCTGCTGTCTGCACTGCAGCCCTTCAGTAACCTCCCGCGAGGACGGAGAACCTCAGACGAAAGAAATGGGGCAAGAAACGCGAGTCTGGGTAACTGAAAAGCCGATGCTACGTGTGCCTGGCAGCAAACGGGCACCGGGCAGCGAGGGACAGGAGCCACCGCGGCCATGCCCAGCTCTGCCTCAGCCCATGCCCAGGCGGGAACGGCTCAACGCGAGGAGCGCACAGGGGGGCCTGGCCCCGCGGCCACCTCGCGCTGCTGATGTCAGGGTGAGGGCTCAGCACCAGGGTTTACTGAGCTTGGTGTCAAGGACAGGCCAGCCAGAGGGGTATAAACCCAAGGACGGCACGCTGAGGTGCTCTGTAACGCTGCTCTGCTGGAGGAAGGCAATGCCTTGCCCCGGCCCCCCTCCCTGCAAGGGCTCCTCTTCCAATCAAACAGAAAACCACTGCAGGTGAAATTGTTGTACCAACAGCCAGAATTTGTGATGGTTTTACACATGCACCAGAACTCACAGAACCTGTTTGGCAAAGGTGCTGACAGTGATGCCTTAATGGCCTTTACATTGCAAACACGAGTCTTTCAATCTTGCCTTTAAAGTCATATTGTAAAATAGGGCCCGGCAGGTTGGACAGAGCTGCCAGCCAGGACTCCAGCGCTGCTCCGGCCGCATTGCTGCTGGGTGGCCCTTTGGACGATACTAAACCATCTGAAGGTGTCAGGAGATGCTATGCTCTGACCTTGTATAGATTTAGACACCCGGTGTTCATAAACCTACGTCCTCCGTTCACTGAGGGTCCTGTGTGCCTGTGTCTGAGTTGCCCATGGTGTGTGTGGTCGGGTGTCCCCCGGCCTTGGCAGGGCTGCTCTGCTCATTTCTGCGCCTCAGTTTTTTTCCTGTGGAGGAGGCAGAGGGCTGTTGTCACATCTGTGTTTTGCCATCTCCAGTGAGGACAAACACTTCGGAACTCTTCACCTGGCCCAGCAGCCGCGCTCTGTCCATCACCCTGCGTGTCAGACAAACACCCGAGTCCTGCTTTGGAGACCCATTGTAAGCCCCAAGGTTGTACTGCCCAGGAGAAGGAGGATCTTTACAAGGTGGGGTGGCCGGAGCAGAGAGACTCAAGCAGAGCTTCTCCCTGTCAGGAGAACTGATGTGAGGAACTTGTCCCACACTGATAGGGTTTTATGTCTGGAAATCAAAGCTGTGGCTTCCGTTAAGCCCCTGGGGCGGTGGAATCTCAGTCCTCCTAAGCCGGAATCTTCGGGCAGTGATCTGGGGGAGAAAGGGTCCAGTTGCGATGCCACA
Source organism: Myiopsitta monachus (assembly GCA_017639245.1). Lineage (NCBI taxonomy): Eukaryota > Metazoa > Chordata > Aves > Psittaciformes > Psittacidae > Myiopsitta > Myiopsitta monachus. Next base: position 1,149,150 of record CM029917.1, on the reverse strand, counting down.
GACACCCCACTTGTTTATTGCCAAATAGAGACTCGCCACTGGTCCAGCCTCTGCAGGGCCCCGCTGCTCTGGTGCTCCAGAGCAAGATAGCGCTGAAGCCCAGAGAGCGATGCCGAGTGACTCCAGCCCGGGCTCCTCCCGTGCTCTCGCACCGCGTGGAGCAGGAGAGGGAGCGGGCTCCAGCCCCAGCGCCTGGGTGTGGAGTGCTTTTGTGTTCTCTGATAACACAGGCTGGCGATCTCTCCTCACATTTAATTTGCCCTTTCCTCTGGCCCTCTGTCCTTGCCCAATGCCACTTGGCATCGCTTCCCTCCAGCCTACAGCCTCCCGCTGCTTTTACAAAACCCTGTTATAAGATACAAGTGCTGAGAGATGTAGTAAAGATACAGCTGTTGGGTAAGGAGAGCCGTGGGCTTTCTCATGTTCTCATTCTTTTCCATGGCCAGGAATTTATGGTTGATCTTAATCTTAGGCCAGGCAACGTCACTGCACGGTGACAGTAAATTTGCTTGCACAATTTGCTGATAGGCAGATTGTTTGTCTTCTCATGAGGATGCTGAGGGAGGAGGGCTTGGGAGAAGGGAGTTTCCTTTCATGCCATTTAATCTCTTTGAAACAAGCAGCAGGATGGAAGACGGGGGAACGGCAGTCCTGGCTTGAAGGAAGTACTTGAGACTTTCACAAGCCTCTTTCCAGCTCTAATTCCAGCCTTAGCAGGGGCTGAGGCAATGCCTGCGTTTTACCCATCACGTTCCTTGAGATGCTGTGCAGCCACGAGCTGCCCTCACCATTCCTGCCCAGTGGTTCCCAGGTTGGACTCTTTATGCCCAGTGTGCTCCTGTGGGTGAGCTCAGGCACTGGCAATGAAAGAAATGTGGCCAAATGCTCAAAGCTCCTGCTTGGGGTGTATCTTTTTCCAGGTCATGTGTGCTTTGGCTTCTTGATCTGCGTAGTGGGGATAAGAAATTGCCCCTACATCATAAGGGTGGTGCACTGTTTAATTACTGTTTGTAAATGTCTGAGAGATCATCTGATAAAGGTACCTCTGATACAGTGCTCCAGGGTGTTATCAACCCACACTCCCCTCCGAGGCAGTGCACTGTAACGCTTCCACCTCTGAGGCTGTCCCTGTAAACCTGTGGCAATAACCGGGCCCCGATGGGCCAGGGAATGCGGGGGTTCACTGCGGGAGCGCTCTGGTCTCTGACACACTGTCCTGCGTCCCATGAAAGTGGCATCTTGTCCAGGCTGGACTGACCTGAAGGGAGTTTTCTTTGCTTCCTTGGTAGGTTTATGTGTCTGATGGGCTGCAGGCTCTGCAGTGAATCCATACATCTTTGTCAGGGAGGAGGTCTTTGGCTTACACCTTTGGGAGACACCTGGATGAGGGAATGGTTGATGGTGTAGTGACCTACAAGACAAACGGGAAGAGGATGTAAATACCAAACAGGGCTGCAACAGTGGCACTGAGGAAGGAGAGTGCATCAGGCGGTGAATGTAAGAGAAGGAGAAAGAACCGGTATAGCAGGACTGTGTGGGGAAATGGCTTCTGGATTTAAGAACTCTGTCCTGAGCAGAGCTTATTTCGAGGGACACTGTTAAGGCAACACTAAACTTAGTCCTGATCATAGGAACATACGGAGATATGGGCAATTTTAGGGAACGTTCAGGAGGAGAACTCACACATGGTCTAACTTGTAAGGTGAACATGGCTACGTGCCCTCCGCTCCAGGTCTGAAACCTTGCCACGCCGTGGGCCAGGAGCAGACTACCTCCGGGACTGTGGATCTCGGTACGTTATGCACTAATGTGGCTTCTCCTGAAACCTCTGGCACCTACAGTGTATTGTGGGGTGTTGTAGTGATTCCTTATGGCTACTTTAAACTGTCGGGACTGCTTCTGGATGGTTTCTCAGCAGAGGTTAAAGGACCCACCCAGAGCTCCTGGAAGGGGGCCTCAGCAGCGTCCTGACACCAGCTTAAATCAAACGTGCCTTAAGAAGCTCTGAGTGACCTGAACTTGTGTGAGATGGTGCTCTGCACCCAGAGCATCAGAGCCAAAATCACCAGCAGCAGCTTTCCTCCCAGCTCAGGGCTCAATGGAGAGGGCCATTTGCCAAACTTCCCCATTTAATCCTCCTGTGGGTTTGCACATCGGCACTGCCTGGCCAGAAATGGTATTGCTTTGCTTGCAGAAATCCAGAGGTCTGTTTCAGAAAAAGAGCTTGCGAATGCCTTTGAATTGACTTTACCTGTGGGTAATTACCAAGAAAGGAAACCCCACATTTAAAATCCAGTTGTCTCCATCGTGAGTGATTGTAATGATACAGCTGGAGGCAGTATTAGGGCCAAGCTCTTAGGAGTGCTTCCCAAGTGTAGGTAAGTCTCTTTGTGAGTGCCCAGGATGCAGAGGCTGCATTTACAGAGACGCTGAGGACTTGAATTCTTGCAGGGAATGTGCCTTTGTGTGTTCAGCTGCTGTCTCAGGCTCCTCTGATGGCAGCTCTAAGTGACCCGTTTTGCTCAAGACACCAACTGAGCACAGAAGTTGAGGTGATGCTGCCAAGACACCAGGGGGGCACCTGTGAAAGTGCTACAGAGACAGGGAGATGTGTGTGGCTGCAGAGTGGGTTTGAGCTCAGGATGACTTGAAGAATCTGTATTTGGCTTTGCTCAAGCCTGCAGGTAACTGCTGGGGGCTCTGTGCCCTCCTGCAGCTCGCACCAAGCTCAGGGTTCAGCTCTGTCCTCACGCTGCTCCAGTCCTGAAGCACCTTAACCTGGACAAAGATGCCAGAGGTCCCTGGGGAGCAGATCACACTCTCCTGGAGCTGCCTCCTGCACTCTCAGCCCTGGTGTTGGCTGCAGCTCTTCTACAATCTGTGCACAGAAACACACTTCATCCCCAGCTCCCGAGGAGCATCACCCTCCTGAGAGAATTGCTGTCCGTAGAGGCAACTCTGGGGCCAAAGGTTATACGAGCTACCCAAAATCACAGCATGGATCACGGGACAAAGGAAAGGCTTGTCAGATTCCCAGGATGAAGCCTTACCTCCTGGGATGTGCTCTGAGATAGAGCACTTTCTCTTGCTGGCTGAAAAGGACTTCTTCTGATCAAGCTGTAGCTACAGAAAACCTCTACTGGTCAAGGCTAATTCAGTGATGTAAGTGGAGGAGTCCAGTTCAAGCACAAGAGTGGGAAGGCAGCAAGAAGACACCAGCATGAAAGATTCAACACAGAAAGCCTGATCTTTTCCCTGTTTCTTTCCTATGTTTCCTACATAGGCAGGTGTAGTGCCTGCAGAAATCATGATGTTTAACTAGCTTTATTTTAATACAGGGTTTGGTCCCAGGGCTGAAGATGGCTTTGACAGCTCCGGGGACTCTATTCCTGGGTTTCACTTATTTTTTCCTCCAGTATTTGTCCATTTCCAGCTGTCGCTGCCTCAAAAGTGGGTCCTCCGGTTACTGGACAAAAGTTCCTTTTTGCCTGAGAGCAGTGACCATGTAAAGACTGCAGGATCTGTCCACCTCTTTTCTCTCAGATGTCTCTTTGTCTGTAGTCATAAATTATCAGACACTGACATCTCTTAAATAGATAGTTTCCTGTTCTGCTTCTTGTAGGTTAGATATTATCTCCTACAGTAAATCATGAGTCAGTGATTAATTCAAGAAGGCCGTTCCCAGAAGCAAATTCTTACAATGTTAAAATTAATATGATGCGAAGCCATTATAGTATGATATAGAAAATAATTATGGCCTGCAAACCAGTTTAATCAACCGGGAACGTGCTGGCGCAGGTACTCGCTCAGGGTGAGTCATCCTCAGAAAGTTCAGCCTTAGCGTATGGGTTGTGTGAGCGAACAGGATTACCCCGTGTCAGCTGAGGCTGGTAGCTCTGTACGTGTGCTCTTTGCACACCCAGCTTGTGAGGTAAGACATGTTTGTTTAAAACACCTTTGCTGATGTTTAAACTAGATCAAATTACTATAAAAGCCTGAATTGCTTCAAGAACATGCATGCAGCCAGTTAAGATGTCTCAGCTGATGAGTGGCAGCTTATTAAAGTTTATTAAATTGTGTTGTCTTCATTGTGTCTTAGTGCTGCAAAGTCATCAAATATTCTAAGAGTCAACATGCTATGCCTCACCGCACGGTGGATGTGTCCATCCTGCACTCGAGGCAGTCTAAAAGAGGACAGCTCACTAGGAGATGGCTGCAATGCAGACATGCTGTGCAGAAAAAGACAAACACTGTCTCTAAAGAACAAAACAATCCAAAGGTAATCACAGCTACAGCAAGACACCATTGAAAGGACAGAGAAGCCCATTAGCAGTGCACATACTATTATAAACTATCTGATAATTGTTAATAACACCTTGGGGTTTAACATCTTCCATATCTCAAAACATTGTGAATTCCTGTGGACTACAGCTTACAACACCCAGAGAAGCGTGGTCAGGGTGGCAAGGGTGGGGAGCAGCAGGCACAGAACAGTTAAGTGACTCACACAAGGGTGAATCAGCAGTTGGTTCAGGACCTGAACCGGAAGGTGAGGGCCTCAGCTGATACAAACTGGCACAGCTCCACGGTGAGTGGAAGGGCACAGTCCATTACATCACTTGTACGTACCCAGACCTGATTCCCAGCTCTGAGGTTGAACCTCAAAAGCCGGTACCTGTTCAAGATGTAATGTTCACCTGCCTTGAGCTTCCTGGCAGGTTTCCTGGAACCAACCAACACAGGCTGGGCTTCTGGGAGGAAAACTCCTGGCATGCTCTGGGGTCTTTCAGTATCAAGGCAGGGACGGGGTTGCTGCTGTCCCAGGGTCAGGGAGGTGTTCTTCCTCCCTTGGTATTGACGAGCTCCTGCCTGGTGTGTGCTCAAGATTTGCTTGAAAAGGTTAATGCAGAATTAAAAAAGGGCACCTCTGGGTACGAGCAAAGGGAATTTCAGCCCCAGTAGAAATTTAAAAGATAAAGCATATGAGAAAGCAGCTTAGAACATCTGTTGGACTTCCACCTTACCTGTAACTGACAGTGAGGAATCTTGTTCATTCTTGGCTGGGTTTTAGAAACAGGCCAACACTAGACAGGGATTGCAGACACAGCCAGCCCTCAGTTAAAGACCAGGTGCACTGAAGTCAACACAAAGGCACAAGGTGAGTTTAGCACCTTTGGAAATCAGTGTGAAATAAAATACTTCCTCTTACCAGCGAAGGGAAGTATCCAGTTCCTCCTCTGGACAACGAGGTGCTGTTGATCTCTGCAGACTGGTGAGTGACACCACTGAATCCTGGACATGGGGTTTCATTCTGGCAAGAGAACTATCCCACTTGCTGCCCAAGCTGTACCAGCGACCTCTCGCTGCAGTGACTCATTGTGTTTAAGCTGGTTGAAGTGTATCTGTTGCTCCAAACAGCTTTCACTGGTAAACTACCACCCCAGGTTACAAACGGGCATGAACATTATTTGTAGTTTGTACCATTCCTTCCTTCTTTCAAGTTGCAATTCATTGGGTTTTAAGGTTTTGCTGATATCCTCCTGTTCTATATGACATGGAAAAAGCTCACTATCTCATTTTTCTTAGTTATCTCACATCCACTTCCAGCAGTCTTATTTTTCTTCCCCCTAAATTAAACATCTTGAGTGTTTTCAGTCTTTACTGGGACTCTAACGGTCATCTCTCATTTCTAAAAGATCTGTGCTGTAGTTCTTTGTTAGAATGAGGGTGGCCAGAACAAAAGGTGACATTCCAGCTGAAGAGGCACCAGCAGCAGCAATGATGGGATTCTTGTATTTCCTGCATCGTTTTCTAAGTCACTGCTTGCACCCCCAAATTTTATGCTTTGGTTATGATTGTGCATTGAAGTAGATGCCTTCATTGTTTCAAATTCTAACCTTTCATGCAGGTCTCGTAATGCATGTGAAACTGCATGAAAAGTCATGGAAAACTGAATATTTCTGAGTGTGAGGAAGATAAAATTTCTCTGCTGTCTTCACAGCAATTTTTATGTACTGGGAGCCACGGCAAATCCAAAATCTCACCCTTAATGTCTGAGTGGGACCCAGTTAATTCAGCCTGTGGGCAGAATGCAGCTCTGCAGTCACCACACCTTCCCCAACTGTGCTCCCAAAAATGAGCTTTTCAAAAGAGAGGCCTGGGCAGGATTCTATTTATAGAGCCAAAGAAATCAAACCCAGCCTGTGTTTGATACCTCCAGCTTCTCAGATGTGGTCCCATGATGTGCTGAGTGCCCTCGGTAGCCTGCCCTACTTCTGCCAATCCCAGGAGAAAAAACAGTGGGGCTTGGAAGCTCTGGGCCACCATACAAGATGAAAGAAATAGCTTTGTACTAACACAAATGGGAAATTATTCCAGTATGTAGGATGGAAAGAGCTGAAGTTCCTGATCTTTAAGAGCATTCTATCATTATGTGTACTTTGTTAATTGTCCTGTCTGCCAGTTACCAATGGAAAATACTCTGGAAGTGCCTGGAAGCAACTTAGTTCCTATTCTGATGACTTCAGAGTTGGGTTCTGAGAGTGATCAGATGTCCCCCCAGAAATGTGCATGTGCATACTAGTGAGGGAAAGAGAACAGGATGGATTGGATTGAACATGGCAATGCACAGTCAAGAGGAGAAAAGAAAGTAGTTTGGGCATTAAACCACTCATGCAAAGCACAAGGCTGAATGGACTTGTAGAAGTTTCTGCAAGATCAAGGAGCAGCAAAGGTGCAAGGTTAAAAGTGGGGAAATAGAAGCCTGTGTAGGATGAGTTGATTAAAACCCACCATCCAGCAGGACCTGTGCTGCTGGTGTACAGCAGCAGCAACCCAAGTGATCTGCTCCCCTTAAGAAAGGACCAGAAACGCTGGGAGATGAATGGAGGCTCTTGCTCTGCTTGGTCTTGCAAAAGAGCAGACTAAGGAGAAGACTGGATGGGATGGGCAGACAGTGCTGTCTGCTGGAGAGCCTGATGTTGATTTACAGTGAGATCATGCTCAAATCACTCCACCAGTCTGGTTTTCTACTGCAGCTGAGCTGTTCCTTGCTACGTGCATGGACAAGCATAATAGTGCTACTACAGTGCTAAAAGTAACAAAACCCAAATGTGTGCCACTTCCATTAAAACTGGGAATCGGATCCCAGGTCTCCAGTTTTTGTTATCTGTACACTTAATACTTGCAGATTTGCCCTTTGCCATAAAAACGCCACCTGAGTTATAACGCGAATGGTCACAAATAATCTTTTCCACATTTTTCTTGGTAGGAAAATGCTTCAGGACAAATCAAAATTTGAGGTATGTGATGCAACTCTGGGAATTTCAGCAGAGCTGCTCTGATTTACGCTGTGTTTCAGCTGAGCCCCTGTGTGATACCCCCAGGATGCCAAACTTGGAGGAGGAGGACTTCTCAAGATTTTCTCTCACATGCAGCAGGCAGGGATCCTGAGCTAGCTGGCTTTTATCAAGCCCCAGAACTCAGAACAGCCACTGCACTGCCTTGGCTTGCATCTCCACGTGGCCCTGCCATGTGGAGGCCCTGCCATGTGGAAGCGCTGCCACGTGCTTGACGTTCTCCACCCTGCTCTCCATGGACAAGAGGGTTGTGCTGAGGAAAGCAAGACTGCTCCAATTTGCTAGAGCTGGCTATTAAAATTGCAGCAGGTTTCCAACGCAGCTGATAAAAAACTGCATCTGCAAGCTGCATTCCCTGGTGTTGCCCAGGCTTGGCTGCTCCTGCTGACCAGCCTGCTGTGGCTTGGATGGAGTCCCATGCTCAGCCCTGCCCCATCCTGGGGAGTTACTACTCCAGCAGCACGTTTCTGATTAGCGCCTTCCAGGATAAGCACGTGTCAGGGAAACAGCTACAGAGCACTTCTCCCATCCAGTGCATCCAGCTCTGGGTTTGGCATGCCCATCAACACCTCGGTGTTGCTGAAAGTAATTGGAGATTAGACATCTACACACCCTTGGAAATTTACCTCCTGCCCTGTGGACTGTGGTAGTGTGAGGGGCTCTGTGCTGCAAGGCAAGTCCATCAGAACGACGTGGCAAACTCCAGCCCTCTGCTGCACGTAGGGATGCGTGAGGACATAGGGAAACTGGCAGTTATAGAAGTGGGTCAACTCACCTGTGAGGTATTCTAGGTCAGGCAGTAAGAAGCAAATAAGCTCTTTACATGGCCTAAATTACAAGTGGGTAAACTTCACATACTGGCAATTTATCCCTGACTACCCGGCCAAAGGAATGTGCTCCAAAATGGCTCATGCTGAAGAGGACACAGTCAAGTGCTTTTGGTGGAGAAAACTAAGAAGTCAGTAGCCCCCAAACAGGCTGTTCTTAATGGATCTAAAGCTTCCCCTCCCCTGCCTAGTGCAGTAACTTTTCTCTAGGGATAAAGCTTAAGAAAGAATCAGCCAAGCCCTTGTGTAGCTTGTGGTTTGGCTTCCTGCCTGCTCTGCCCTTCAAGCAGGAAATTCTCAAAGGGAAGGGAGTGCTTTGTGAAGCTACTTTAAGACTCTGCCTCTTCTCTTTTAGTCAGAACTTAGCATCAGGTCATCTGGAGCTGCTGGAAGCTGACCAGACAGACTGATGGCGCCTACAGACAGTATTTAAGCAACTTCTCCACCTTGATCATTTTCCCCTCATCTTTTGTCCTTTGCGTCCTTGACTGCTATTATTCAATCTGAGATAATACACTTCTGATATCACTGAGATGGGAGAGACAAGCAAGGAGAAAGAGATCAAAGGAAGAAGAAGAAAAAGAAGATGCCAAAGGCAGAAGAAGAAAGAGAGAAGATGCCAAATACTTCCTTGATTTACCTGCTTTACATCCCCAGCACACAAAGTTCCAGAAATTCTTAATATACTTAATTTCCAGAGTTCTGGGGTTACCACATCGCCACCAGACAGCAGAAAACTGTCAGCAGGGGCCATGGGCATCCTCTTCCCACCGGCAGAGGAAGCAGCTTGAAAGTTGGATCCAGAAAGCCCAGGAGGCCCTTGGCACCTGCGAGCATGGCTGCACTCGAAAGGAAAGCGGGGAGAACGGGACGGGTTTAAAATGTCTTTCTGGTTCCCTCTGCTGGCCAGATACCAGATGTACCGCGGTCATTCCTGCGTCGGGGCAGCGAAAGGCAGAAGGGTCATCTGTGCTCGCTGCAGTGTCAGCTGCTCCGCTTTCCGCGAATTTCGGAAGAACGCGACACATACGTGCGTGTGTCCTGGGGAGCTCCAGAACCGTGGAGATGGGACTCGGGTGGGAGATGGCAGGAGGTGGTTCAGGCGAGGGCATCCTGTGAGTAATGTCAGGACTTAATGCAATTATCCTGTTGCCTTACCACATTTCTCACCCTGTCGGAAAAAAAAACCAACCCAAAAAACAAAACCAAAGACATTAATGCAAACATTTTTGTTACTCACTTATTCTGAGGGAGTTTATACTGAAACCTCCTTGATTGAGAATGAAATCCTCCTTTTTTTTTTCCCCGAGTTTGGGATTACTTTCCTGTGGTGTTTATAAGGACTGGAAGAAATCTTGAAATCTAAAATCTGAATATGGAGATAGAGGAAACATGTAACTACAACCCCAGCTTTCGGTTTAAATGGCATATGTAAGTTAAAGGCAAACCTAATATTAATGCAGCGTTCAAGCCAAGAAATCAGTGGTCACTTCTGCATTTAATTTCCATTTTATCTAAGAAGCAGAGGGAACAGAAGCACTGCGCAGCAGCACTGCTCATGACGGGGCTTTAAGGCGGACTCAGCGCCGTTAAATCGCTTCTAGGGGTTGTCCCCGTTCACCGACTCGGGCACCCCAACAGTTCTCTTCTCCGGGCGGCCCTCTCAGCTGAGGGCGCTGAGGGGCGGGAGGAGCCGCTCGGTGACCGGACGAGACGCACGGCCCCGCCCCGGGGGTGCCCCCCCCCCCCGCGCCGGTTCGGGGCGGCCCTCGGCGGTACCGGCGGCTGAGGGAAGGCGGGCACCGGGCTGCCGAGACAACGGCCTACCCAGCTCTCCTCCAATCACGGGCCCCGTTACTTTGGGCCCTCCGGCAGGCATCCAATCACAGGTGAACTGTCAGAGCAGCGGTGCGTGTGATTGGGAGCGCGCAGCCGCGCATGCGTTTTAAGGCGGTTCTGGAGGGGCTCCCAGGAGCCGCCACCGCCCCCGAGGCGGGCAGCGGCCCCCGGAGCCGGCGGGGCAGCGGCGTGCGGCGGCTGTGCCCGTGCCCGTGCCCGTGCCCGTGCCCGGAGCCAGCGGGGTGCGGCGGCTGTGCCCGTGCCCGGAGCCAGCGGGGTGCGGCGGCTGTGCCCGTGCCCGGACCCGGCGGGGCAGCGGGGTGCTGCGGCCGTGCCCGGAGCCCCGGGGCAGGGCAGCGGCGTGCGGTGGCCTGTGCCCGGAGCCCCGGGCCGGGACGCGCCCTTCTCCCCTCTCCTCCGGGCCGGGGCTCCGGGAGCCGCCTGCCCCGAGCGGCCTCGCCCGAAACGAGCGGCGGAACCCGGCGCTTCCCGCCCGCCCCCTCGGAGCCCTGCGCCGCGGGCGGACTCAGCCCATAGGCTGGGCAGGCCCCGCCCCCGCCCGGCAGCCAATCCCCGCCGGCAGCCCGGGCCCGGCCGTGGAGTGACGGGGCTGGCGGCAAATCGGAGGGGCCGGGCGGGAGCCTGCCGCGGCGCTGGGCCGGGAGCTGAGGTGGGTGCCGAAGGGCCGGGCCATGGGGGCAGAGCGGCGGGGCTGGGGGCGCAGGTGAGTGCGCGGGGCCGGGGAGGTCTCCGCTGTCCCCTCGGTGCTGCGGACTCTCCGGGGGTCCTGGGCGGGAACAGGCCGCCGCTGGGGCCCGGCCGCGGGTGTGGGCTGGGCAGAGCGGCCTGAACCGGGGGGTGGGCCTCCAGCGGCAGCTCCCGCCCTCAGCCGGGTTCTGCCCTGCCCGGGCAGGACCCTGGCAGTGGGGTGATGGGGGCTTTGTCCCTCGGGGTGTTTCTGGTGGTGCTGGGCTATCGCGCCAGCCCTGTCCCCCACGCTGGGGGCACGGGGACAACCCATGAGCTAAAGTCATCCCTCACGGGCAAAGGCTGGCCAGGAGAGCTTGCAAGTTGTAGCTTGAGCATGGGATGCATTCTGCCACCTGACCGCTGGCCAGTTGTCCAGGGCCTGAACATCAGGGGTGCTCCACCTGTGCCCTTTCAGGTAGTCTTTGGACTAAGGAGGGTGTTCCACTTGGGAAGATTGTGCCCCCCACAATGTGTACACACCAGCATCCCCCACGGTACAAGGGGGACAGTGTTGATGCTCCTTGAGGTCTTTGCTGAAGGAGCTGTCATAGTGTGCAGGGATCAGACAGGCTTGCTCTTTGTGGTGCTTTCCAGGCACCTATAATGACTCTGGCTCTGAGGAATTCAGCCTCCAAACTCTGCTTGCAGCAATTGCACTGAAATGACCTCAGCATGAAGAGCAGCACTGTCATCCCCAGCACGTGGGGATGGGGTGACTAATGTAGTACTGCGTCCTGAACAAACAACAGAGACAGCAGAGAAATGAAAAGCAGCATTTGGAGGACTTCAGAGACTTCGATAAGAGCTTTCCAAATGGCAAGGCCTGATGTTAAATGCCAGCTGAGTATGTCACCCCTGGGGCCATGCCAGTGTGTGAGCTCCTGTGTTTGAGACTGCAAGAAGGGAGTTCTCTGTAGCCTTTCTTCCCGTAGGATTTAATGCATATTTTGGACCATTGAGTTAATTTGACTCAATTCTTTGTTGTCTTTTGTTTGTTTCTGATTTTTAATTAGTGTTACCTCAGGAGGAATATAACCTTGCTGCCCCACTGACTGGCTGGCAATATTGGCTCCTCTACACTCCTGCCTACAGTGCCCACTGTATCTCGGTGTAGCTCAGACAGGCTATACAGAATTTTCTGGGGCTCACCTAATTGTTGCTTGTCTAAGAAAACAAGATGGATGGGAAGAAGTGGTACCAAGTTACGGAGAAAGTGGTTCCAGCAGAGTCCAAGTCTCTTTAAAGAGAAGCTCCAGCATCCAGGAGGCTGAAAAGCAAACACTCCAATCAGTCACAATGGAAGGAGGCAACAATCCAAACCTACAACTTCAGCAACTCCCATTGGCCACGGCAGCAGTTTCTGTGCAGCCGCACACCGATTCCTTTTCATACAAGGTCAGGTTTCTCTCCCTAGTCTATCCCTAGAAGGCCCCAACCATTCAAGTAACTGACAGTGCCCCTGTAGTTTGGTTATTTGTTTGTAGCAAGTGCACTGGGTTTGTATTTAGCCATGCCTGGAGGCCCCAGTACATTATAGCAGTGAGAGAAAGAAAGAAACTCTGTGTCTTCTAAACCAAAGGGCAGTTGCTGAGCCAGTGAACTGTGCTGAGCTGCTCTGGCTACACCTATGATCACACAGGGACATTTTCCTGCAAACTTTACTGTTGTGGGAAGATCTTGCAGGTGGTTTAAAATTAAGCTGCTTGGATGAATCTTATTTTCATACAACCTGATAAAGAAATTTTTGTTCTGCTGATAAGAACTTGAAATCTTAAAGTCCCTGTCTTACTATGTGTGAGAAAATCAAGAGTAGTATATTTGCTGTTAAGGGAGTAATACGAATGTGAGCTCAATTATCCCAAATCAATCAAAGTACTAGACTGTATCTTGGAGACCAGCACTGAAATGAAAAGTGCTAATGACATCTAATGAGATTTCAACAGTTGTTGGAGGAACACAAATGCTAAATGGCCTGGCTTAGCCTCAGGCTCTCCTGTTCACTCCTAATGTACATTACCTTTGTGACTCAGCCTGCTTTACATCTTTTTTTATTTCAAATTCTGTCTTAAGACCGTGAGAATGACTGCTGAGCTGGGAATGCTCATGTAGGAGGGGTTGGGAGCTACTGCCACTTGCCTATTACTTTGAAATAGCTGGTTCATATAAAAGCCAGCATAAAATCCGTGGTAACTGGGCTGCCTCATGAAATAGGCTGAATTACCTGAACCAGCAGCTGCTGTAAGTGGAGAAGAGCAGAACAGTTCTTAAAATGTGACCTGCAGAATGCAGAGGTTCCTGCTCCATACTCTGCTGAATTCCAGGGCAACAGTCATCCTCATGAAAAGAGTTTTTCAAAGGGAATAATGAGTGAATGGGTCGTTGTGTTTAGCTTTATCTTCTTCCCCTCTGAGAAACTGCAGAGAATGCAAATACATGCACACTAATGAAATCTCTTGTAGCAAGTGTCTTGTCTCTTGTAGCTGGGACAGGGTGTTTCACAGGTTTGGAACACAGCCACAGGGAACTTACCTGAATTGCCCTGGATCACGTAGGAAGGGAGGAAGATAAACACAGTTTATTGACAGATAATGTAGGGACTGTTTTAAAAGTTTCTTCTCTTGCAGGTGTGCAAAAAGCTCCAACTTCCTTGGCTAAACTTAATATCTGTGTGTTTTAACAGGAGAACCTGATTGGTGCATTACTGGCTATTTTTGGGCATCTTGTCATCAGTATTGCACTCAACCTCCAGGTGAGTATCATGAAGCAAATACTCATCCTGCATTAAAAAGCATCAAGCACATCAAAGCCTCTCTGCCTTTCTTTTGTCCTCTAGAAATACAGCCACATCCGGCTCGCAGGTTCCAAAGACCCCCGAGCCTACTTCAAAACCAAGACGTGGTGGTGTGGACTGTTCCTGCTGGTGCTCGGAGAACTGGGAGTGTTTTCCTCTTATGCCTTTGCTCCTCTATCACTGATTGTGCCACTCAGTGCGGTGTCTGTTATAGGTAAGGGGGGAAGAGGCAACAGCCATACAACATGAGTGTGTTCAGTGCGAGATTGCTGATGCATGAGTTACGGACTGATGTATAACTCACTGTTTCCCTCTCTGTTTTATAGCAAGTGCAATCGTAGGAATTATATTTATTAAAGAGAAATGGAAGCCCAAGATTTCTTGAGTAAGTTCCACAGTTCCTTTTCATTTTCCCTCCCTGTTTACAAGCCTGTTCAACACACAGCATGGCCTTTCAGGAATCATAATTGGAGGGATGGCAAGATCTCCTTTAGTTCTAGTACCACGTTGAAGATTTGCCTCATCTGAGCCACTGTTTGTTAAAAAGGGATTTTTTTGTTTCTTTGGGATTATTTATCTGATTTGTGCCAAATCCTCTGAATCTATCAGATTTTAGAAATACCTGGAAATCATCCAGAGAAATGTGCATGATGGCATTAATAGTCACTGTGCATGTGTGATATTATTCCCATGCATCCACACTAACCCACTAACTTTGTCCTCTCTTTCTTTCTCTTTTTTGTCCTTTGGTCGCCAAAGGGCGCTATGTTTTGTCCTTTGTAGGCTGTGGTTTGGCAATTATTGGAACTTATCTGCTGATAACATTTGGACCTAATAGTCATGAGAAGATGACAGGAGAAAATATCACTAGGCATTTAGTGAGCTGGCCATTTCTGTTGTATATGGTAAGATGGCCCATAAAATGTGGGCCAGTTTTCTGCTATATGCCTGATGGGGAGCTTCATTTTGAGCATTATTTTTCTCTATGGTTACTACCAATACTCCTTGTACTCGCTAATGAACCTGTGTCAGTGTTCCCTGGTGTCGGTTCAGGTTGCATGTGGACACACGCACGCATGGTTTGGAACTCTCCCATTCTTGCTCTGACTTATTCTGTTAGGACTTAAATATCTTTATCTGTTTTCACATCTTTTGCTCTCTCCCAGAGCTGTCGGCTTCAGCCTGTGGCAGCTGACAGCAGCTGCTCCAGAGGTGTCCAAATGCTGGGCTTGCATCTGACTTTCTAGACTGAGCCATCAGTCTCTCACTGGAAATCTTATGGAGTGTATCATTTCTTAATGGAGATAAGTTAAATAAGGCCGTTAAATAAGATGTGTGCTCCAGGGCTCACTGAAAGAATCTCATTACAGAAAGTAGGCTGAGATCTGTCATGTGAATATTCAGTCAGGACTATTTGATCTGCTGCTTTACCACAAAGCTAACATCAAAAGTGTTCCATGTTTCCTATTCTGTGAGAAGCTATTCAATGTCACCTCATTAGAAGCTGAGATCATGCTAAATTTGATCTAGAATTGTGTGGGATCCTCATTTTCCTTTGATTTGCTCTACTGTGTAATTCTGATGTTTGACTGGCTCAGAATCCAATTTCCTGCCAACCTCATACACCATGCATGTTTTAGTATACTCATTTCTGTCTTTTGCAGCTTGTGGAGATCATCATGTTCTGCTTGCTACTGTATTTTTACAAGGAGAAAAATGCAAACTACATTGTAGTTATTCTCCTGCTGGTAGCTTTGCTGGGTAAGTTGATACGGACTTGTAAGATCTTCTGATTCTGGCTTATAACACTAAACTGGAGTAAACTAAGTATCTGTGGCATATAGGGAATTATACTGACCTCATTAATGTCATAAAATGCACCAATCTAGTCCAGAAAAGTTACTACAAATTACATGAAGCTAATGCCTTGCAGTGATGTTTAGGATCTGTGCAAATGATCTTTGAAAAAATAAGACTTATTTCCCATAAGGATGAATAATCTGCCAAATACAGAAACCAGTTATTTGGTGGTGGTGTCAATTTTAACCTGTGCATGCAAAGCATGGTACAGTATTTTACCTACTTTTGTTTGTAAGAAACTGTGATCAATCAGCTTTCAAAAAGGTGAATAACAGCAAGGCAGTGACACAGTGTGACAGGCTCTTGAATCTGTCACAGGGCCTCAATGTTTGCTATTTATATTGCTTCAGTTACTGCAGTGTCTTTTCCTTTGTTTCTCTTTGAACTGCTTGGGGCTGGATTTCAGTAGCTGATGCCTCACAGGCTCTGTGAAATGTAGCCACAGCAACTATCCTAACTTGGAATGGGCCTGGCTTGTGCTTTCAGAAATGGAAAGGAAGTATGCTCTTTCTGATTCTTGTTTTGAAAACTTCCTTAGCTTTATTAACTGAGCCAATATGCCATCAGAAATGAAAACTTGGATCCTTCCATCACAATAGTTGCACAACGCTGTTAATGCTCCCAGCCCTGTAGACAAAGAAAGGTGCTACAGAAAGGCTGGGTGATTTACTGGAGGTCTCTGTAGTGAAGTTGTTGGGCAGAGCTGAGGATAAACCAGGCGGTTTGTGTCCCCTGTCTGACCTGGCCAAAGAGGGGTTTGGGTCCTCGTAGGTCTGTTGTGTTGGTGGCTGCCTGCAGGTACAGCACGAACTGCAGCTCCAGCCCTGCTGAGCCGGTGCTGCTACTTCACCCATCCTGGCAAACCTTCACAGGTTCCATGACTGCGGTGACAGTGAAGGCTGTGGCGGGCATGATCCTCGTCTCCATACAAGGAAACCTGCAACTCGACTACCCCATCTTCTACATCATGTTAGTGTGCATGATTGCAACAGCCATCTTCCAAGCAACGTAAGACATTCACTCTCTTTTTGCCTGTAATTGTGCTGCTTTCAGTGGACCAGTGACTAGTGGGCTGTTTGTTATCTGCTCCAATAATGCTGATTAAATGTTAGGAGAATTATCCATTGTCTTATGTTACCTGTCCTCAAATCCATGTCACAGGAGCCTGGGATAATAGTGTTCTTTGGTTTTCCACATAGTGACACTGCCAAGTAGTTTTAAGTCCAAACTTATACATTATGCAACTATTATGCAAAACAGCATTAGGACTGAAATGGTGGCAGGTGGAATGCAGGATATATGCAGTGGCTAAAGTCAAAGTGCAGAGTCTGTGGTGTTGATAATGTCTAAGGGTTTTTTTTGGGTTTTTTATTCCTCTGTACTTGTAATAACGTAAAAAGCTAGGAGCAGCAGGGATAGAAAGCTATTCCACATGTGAGTGGCATTCTGGCCCTGAGGCCAGTGGCAGTAATTTCACTGCCTTTAGTGAAACTTAGTGAATTTCACAGCCTTTAGCTGCCAGGTTTACTCTTCCATCATTTCTATAAACCAGCAGCAGCATCCCTTGGAATTTAGTGAGAAAGGGAATAAAGTTTCTCAAATTTATGCATCACTTTTGAACGGTGTTCCCGAACAGGAAACCTGTCCTTAGCATCATGTTCACTGCTGTGTAGTTTGAGTATCCTTCTCAAATCAAGCCCGGTTCTTTGTCACTGTACTGCAGGTTTTTGGCACAAGCCTCACAGCTCTATGACTCCTCTCAGATTGCCAGCGTTGGCTACATCCTGTCCACAACGGCAGCGATCACAGCAGGTAACAGCATAAACACTGGGGTGGCCTCTTTGAAAAGAAGGGCAAAAGATTATGAGTAGAAGAGGGTGATGTATGAGATGTGCACCTTCAGTACACAGCTAAAATTTCTCCATGTGTAATTGTATCTAGCTTTTGTTAAAATGTGTGTGATTCAGAGTCCTAAACGCATTTGCTTCCTCTGTACAAAAGTGTTACAATTCCCTTCCCAATAACCTTTTCTGCATGGCACCTAGAACACAGCTGCTCACAGCTTTGTAAGCCCTTTTCTGTCTGAACAGTTTGCTCTAATTTCAGTTGTTGCGACCCAGGAAAAGCTTTGCCCAAACAATGATGAGGTTTTAAATCCCTCAGGCTTCAAACCTGGCAGCAGCCTTTTAAGGTTTTGTTCTCACTTAGACATTTGAGCAAAACTGGGGAAAACAACCAACCAGCCCAAAGCCCCAACACTCAACAGTGCATCTGCTCACAGGGATGGATGCTGCCTGTGTAAGCAGTAAAGCTCTTCTATGTACGTAAGGGCAATAGCTTCCCCCTGTAAATCACACGTTGCCTTTTACTGCTCTTTCTCAATGTCGCAGAGCCTGTGGCATTCTTCGGCTAATGTTTATATCCTGTCACATTCCAAGCCATATGCTGCTCTCAGATTGATCAGCTTATTTACTTCAGTTAGAAATGTAAAGAGCAGGAGCCAGGACATGTGTCCTGTTGACGTCCAGAACTGAGGAAACCAGTCACCTTATTGGTTTGAGCCATATATTGTTCGGGGTAAGAGTTTGTAACCTGCTGTAGTTAAAAGGGATCTGATGGGGTTTATCACTGAGACTTCAGAAATGGTCTCTCTCATTTATGTGGGGAGAATTTGGCTCAGGTTTTATTAGCAGAGTGACATGCAATAGTTCCAGCAGTGTTTCCTTCACAAAACCATGCCCCAGTGTGGAAAGATTTGTACTGGTTGTTGTACAGATTTACTTGCATCTGTATTAGTTACACCAGAGTAAGTATTTTAATTGTGAAACTCTCAGTGTTTGTCAATAAGTTGTGTTAAAAGTAGAAATTGGGCCACTTTTTGCTATTTTAAGGTCATTAACAATGCAAAGGGGTGACAACAGAAATAGGAATCTTGGTTTGGTTTTGGGAGGGACTAGTGCTGGAGATGTAGCACTGACTGCTTGGGTAAGGGGGGCAAGAAAGAGCTCATGAATTGTTTCCTTTTAAAGGAGCAACTTTTTACTTGGACTTTACCGGTGAAGATGTTCTCCATATATGTATGTTTGCACTTGGGTAAGTGTTTAAAGTTTTCTTGATGGAAAACTGGAAAGTCAGCCTTCAGTGACCTGTGGCTGGACTTCCGGAGTCCTGTTTCTTAGGGCTTGGACCCTCACACAGTGCAGATATGATCAGTAAAACATCCAGTGTCCTGATGTGAGCAGGTTTCCGTAATCAGGGAACACTCTGAAATGTCTTTTAGATTAGTGCAGAAAAAACAATTGGGAGATTAATGTTGTGAACTCTGTCAGCAAGCTGGAAAAATCAAGATTGACAGTTGTGAGTGTGTTTTCCTGTGGGAAACCTTTCAAAGGTCAGGCTGCTAGATCCTGGAATTTTCTCAAAGAAACCCAACCTCTGACCTGCTTCCTTTCCTTTTTAGTTAGTCCAGGGTAATGAAAAAATGCCTTTTGGTAAAGGTGAAATGTTTGATTGCTGGGTGATGCAACACTGCTGAAGAGGCTTATTCACCTGAGACAGTTCCCAACTTCAGAGTTCTTTGGCTTCCAGTGCTTTATTCTTTATGGTGCTACATGAGAGGCATTTGGAAGACACAACATGCAGTATTACCTCCTCTCCCTTTTCACAGTTATCTCACTAGGTCTTGTTTTCTCTCTCAGGTGCCTCATAGCATTTCTAGGTGTCTTCCTGATCACAAGAAATAGGAAGAAATCTGTACCATTTGAACCGTACATCTCAATGGATGCAATGCCAGGTAACAGTAAAAATACAGTGGCTTATTGCTCTTATTTAAGTGTTGGGCTGCACGGGGACAGCTCAAGCTTTAAGCTCTGTTAAGTATCCAGATGTATCAGGTGGCTGTGTTGTTTTCTAGTTTTTCCTTCTCATTTGTGTATGTAGAGGGATGTGTGTGTTTGCCTGGAGCAGAAAGAGGTGATGTGCCATCTGGATGCCACTTGTGCTGGGTCCTCTGACACTAGGGGTTTATCAGACTGGCTGCTGTCTGGGAAGCAGAACTAGATTTGAGCATACTCTCAGGCCTGGCCTTGGTGTTCATCCAGCAGTTAGAACTGATTACTGAGGAAGGCTCAGAGATGTTGCATGAGGTAGAAACCAGCAAGAGCAGAAATTCCTTTTAGGAAGTACAGCTAAACTCTCTAGTGAGCTGCACAAAAGATATGCAGCTATGCAGCACTTGATCAATAACTGACGGCCATCCCTTGTTCACTGGAAGCATATTTCTCCATTAGCTGCCCTAGTGCTAAGCAGAAGAACATTATGTCTTTCATTTAATGCTCGAGGAACTGATGAGCTGAGGATCACAAACACTGAAGCTTTCTAATTGGCTGGTTTAACAGTGCAGGAAGAATGCACTTTTGTTCCCAAGCATTTAATCTCTGTCTTTGCTCTTTTCAGGCATGCAGAACATGCACGATAAAGGGACTGCAGTTCAGCCTGACCTCAAAGCTTCTTTCTCCTATGGCGCCCTAGAGAACAATGACAGCATGCCAGAAATTTATACCCCAGCCACACTGCCGATCGTGCAGGAGCAGCATGGCCCCAAAGGAGCTTCTGCTCCACCCTACCGGGTGCTGGAGCACAGCAAAAAGGAGTGAGTGACTTTTAAGGAACTGGTACGAATTGTCAGAAGTATGACCTTTATTTATTTACCTATGAAAATATAAGCAAATGTAAAGCCAACCTCGAAACGGTTTAAAGCTCCTCTCAGGCTTAACTTTCAAGGCTGATTATTAAAATAAAGAACTCTGTACAGCTATGAAGTTGAAAGCATTTCTCTTAGAAAGAAGTAAATCCTCCACTGAAGGTGCTGCCTGGAGTGGTGAGTGCAGTATCCCAGCAATATGGAACGATGGGATAGCTGATGATGTGAAAACGTGGAGCAGCAGGAAGAGAAGTGACTGGGCAGTGATTAGTCCTGCTGGGAGTAGGGTTTCTCCAAATAGGTATTTCCAGGAGTTGCTTGCAGAGAGAGGAGGGCAGCATTTAATCTTCCATCTATAGAGGATGTAGTGGCTTCCAGAGAAGTTGTAACTCCTCATGTCTCTGGCATGACCACCAAACACCTTAACATGGCAATAAAATGTAATTGTGTTCAAGTGCTAATAATACTGCAACTTTCTGTGTCTTTAGAGCAGCACAATTGGTTAGAATTAGCAAGATGCTTTAGTCGTCCCCAACATGAGTCTTGGGCACCTCCTGTACAGCTGTTCTATTTAGTGTTGAGCACATGCCCTGAGTATGTGAATTGTTTTATAGCACCACAGGCTTACATGGCAGCTTAGATCAGAGATCATTTGCCAGTTTTCCGTTTCATAGCAGGAGCTTCAAGTTGTGTTAAATGGTGCAGAAGGAATACGGTAAATTACGAAAGCAAGAAGAAATGAGAAGATACGTGGCTGGTATCTGATGGGAAACTTTTGTAGCTCTTGATGAGATCCTGATTCTCTGTTAGTTTTAGTTCCTTTCTGGTTGAGGCAGGACTTTCAGCTTTGTTCAGTGGCCTTAAACGCTTAAAGGTGTTGATATTCCTTAGTTAAAAAGCTCAGTCCAGGTGCTGTAGCTGGGGTGTCCCCTCTTTCTTTTCCTTTTAAAAAAAAAGGGGGGGGGAACACAAAAAAAAGGATACTAGTCTAATACTTGTGAAGGAGCTAAGGAGAAGAAAGAAGCATGCACAGTCCAGCACTCAGCCAGTGAATAATGGAGCACTGTGTACTCAGGATATTTACCTTTCCAGCTCCCAAGAGATGGCTTGAAGCTGATACGAAGGGCGAATAGACACAAGGGGGGGAACTTGTCAAATGAAAAGGACAAAGTACAACAATTATTGGCATATGAAGGTTCTACTGGTGCTTTGATATCCTCATCTTCATTAAAGCTACTGTTTTGCTGGGAAAAAGGGTTAAGTCCATTTGGTGTGACCTGGGCTCTGTGCATAGTGGAGTGCCTCCAAGACTTGATTTGAAATGAGCAGTGCTTGTGTTCAGTGCATTTTTAAGCAGTTACTCTGGTACCAGGGGGTTGGAAGGATCTTGGACTTGCAGCAGTGGTTTTCTGCATTCACTTATTTGACTCATGGCCAGTTTCTGTGTCCCACTACTAAAAATTCCCAAGAACTCCAATGACTTTATATAGTTACTCCAGATTCCTGCTGTTGTATGACAACAGAAGTGCTCTTTTGCGCGTATTTGCCTTGCAGCTCTGAATACCAGTTCAGTCTGGAAATACTTGAGATTGCTTTAGCATCTTTTGTGCAGTTTAGAACAATTTCAGCCTTTCCCCCCTGCAAAGAGCAGATGCCCAGTTGCTGGCTGTGTACCTGTCTGGAGTTTCTTCACCAGCTTGGATGTCTGACAATCCTGATGTTATCAATCAGTGGCATCCCATACATTATAGCTTATGAAACCTCAAGAAACAACAGCTTTTCTTATTCCCTCAGTATCTTTTGTGCTTAAGTAACATAACGATGTTAATGGACTAATACTGCCAGAGTATTCATATTGTTGGAGTTGCAGTGACACCGATTTACTGCCTTTGGCTTTGTATCCCCAGAAATCAGTTGTGGATTTATGCGCAGCTTTTGTTCGTGAGCAACATAAAACACAGTAGTACAAGGGAGGCTGGATGGGAAGGGTACAAGAATGGTGCCTTTTCTTATCTCTTCCCTTTTAATCAATGAAGCGGCAGTTGTTTTGACCTATTAGTTCTGAAACCACAGAAGAATGTTGTTTTAAAACAAGCTGTGCTAAACCACACAGGCTGCAAACTCCACTTTTTACATGGCAATATTTTCTCTGTTGCATTATTACAGAGGTGGCTGTGCTATAAAGTAATTAATCAGAACAGCCTAAATATTTTGCTGTTGACTTCTATGATTAAGATGATCCTGTGTGAAACAGGATGTGGTTTTCCCAGCTCTTGGTTTCTCAGTAGGATTCAAAAAGTGCAGTTGACTTGTGTGCAGCCTCTGCAGCCTGGAAACTGCTGGTTAGGGGTTTCTTCTAATCCTAGGACCCGACATGGAGAGAGACAGACACAGGATGCTGTGCCAGGGGAGGAGAGCTGCCCTGATGCAGAGCCCCTGCTTGCATGAACAGGGCTCCTAGAAGCCTGTTTGACTGTAGGACTCTGTGTTCTAACAGTGGGAGGATGTAGCTCAGGGTTGAGAGAAACTCCACACCTCCCTTCTAGTTCAGACATTACAAGCTGAAAACAGGAAGCTGTACCCTCAGGTCTATACTTTTTACAGTGTTCTCAGTCTGAAGTAACAGTGGCCATGCCTGGGACTGCAGCAAGCAGAGCTAAACAGCACATGAAGGTTTAAAGAAGAAGAGCCCCATGCCGCATTCTAGTCCTTCTTGCATAGTGAAAAATGATCTGCTGGCGTAGAGCACACTGTAACATGCATGTGGTGTCAAAGCTTCAGGTTACCCAGGGCTGATCCCGAGAGGCAGGGCACTGTCCCAGCAGAGTGCTTTCATTTGCACATGGGTGGTGCTTTTCAGCACAGAGCTGGAAAAGCATGCACGGAAATCCACAGGCTGCTGTCTCCTTCTCTAACCTCCTGGAGTAGCTCCTTGACTCTCCCTGTCTTGGCTGCTTTATTGAATGTGAGCTGACATCTGTTGCCTCCACACTGCGTGCACCAGAGCACTTAATACGTTCTCAGTGTATATCTTACATGTAACTTAATGCTGTGGAATACAGCTCCTGTGTTGGCTGAATGTACAAAATGATCTGCCTACAATGTTCTCTTGTTCAGATTAAAATGGGTAAAAAAGAAATAAAAAATCCAGCTTTTCAGTATTGCACTATAAGGAAAACTGCTTGTTTTTTCACAAGCAGGGTTGCATGACTGTTTAATTCTATTTGTCTTTTAGAAAAGACCTTTGGAAATGAAACTTAATAAAACATTGTGGTAAAACCTGTACAGTTCTGTCCTGCTCCAAATTCTTGATATAGCTTTAATGGCCATAAATGTCTTGAGAGAAGTTAAGACAGAATTTAGCTTACTATAAGTACAGTGTGGATTTAGAGAGCTGGGTTTTTTCCTAACATGATACCTGCAAGTGAAATGAGGATTGCTACAGCTCAGGTTTGGGGCTGCAGCATTACTAATGCTCACAATTTTATGTGTGTCTTCAAGTATCTGGTGTCAGCTTTAGGAATCATCCACTTTGCTTCACTATCTTAGTTTTACAGGGCTTTAAAAAAGTCAGAGGAGAGCTTAAAAATGTGATAGGAGTATGGCTGGGGGGGGGCAGAGGATGGGTCAGATCACAAAAGCGTTGTATTATTGGTGGTGTGACTCATGATTTTGTGCATACCCACCAGCTCAGTACCGAAACTGAGACAACAAGGAGGACCTCTAATACTGGCTGGGAACACCGAGCTGCAGATGTCATCCTTCAGCTACAGGATAGTATGTTTTGATTGCACGAACAGACAGTTTAAGGGCATTTCTTAATGCCATTAAGAGACACAGACACTCATAAATTTAGAATACTGGCAGTGTAGCTTAATTGAATGCTTGCAACCTAATTCAATGCTCACCATATGGGTTTTAGTCCAGGGGGATAAGCAGAAGATAACCCTCAGGATACTCTTAATTAAATGTATCCCTTGGGGTCCCAAACCACAAATGGCAAAAAAAAAGAGCAGACTTATCTGCTTTGGTGCTAAAGCTGCTCCTCAGAGAAATCCCTGGACACGAGAATTAAAACACTGACTAGCGCATGCCTGAGCCCCAGAGTCTTGGATAAACGTGTACGTTGCTTCAGGGTTGGTGTGTGGTGTCAGACAACTGCATCAACTGCTAACATAAAGAGGTGGCAATCAAGCCAGATGTCAGGAGCATTACAACGAGGTGCTGTTACAGAAGAGAGCATACTGAACATGCCCGTGAAAAGGACACACGTTGGCAATTTATGGTATTAAAGCAGAATATATTGCTGGGGAGGTAGAACATGGTATTGAATTAATAAAGCATGTGATTGCAGCAAGGAAAGGCTGAGGTATTTGTGACTAACCAACTACTGCCTAAATTAGCACTGCATCTAAACTGCTGAATCCCTTGTCTGGACAGTGAGGCTGACCTTACCTTTCCAGAAGTGTATTAAACGTCTGCACTGTGGACGAACTAATTACAAGCCCGGTGAAGTACTTGTCATTACTGTCTGCCTTTTTTCTGTACCTCAGCTTTAGAAGTTTCAGTGTTGATGTCAAAGATCCTGCCTGTCTTCAGGCTCTCCAAGTGAGGACAAAGCTGCTGAGCTAAGTATTTGTGTCGGTGAAATTCAAGAGTTCTGCATGCTTTTTGTGGAAAACGGAATACCACCAAAAAAAGGACGTTGGTTGGTGTTGTCTTTAGATGTAAAACGTACATGAGCGTTCATTTACCCCACAGCTCAGATGATCACCATCTCCGATCATCGATGGATTAAGGCATGATTTACTGAGAGACACAAGCTCTCACCGCTCCACCCGAGCGCGTCCCCCAGCCGAGGCCAACGGCATAAGGGAAGCCCATTCACTGCGGTGCCATCCAGGAGCACGCACAGGCCTTTCGCAGCCGCAAACCCCCGGTGGGAGGCCCGGCAGCGCGGCTGCTGCGCTCCCCGGGCTCAGTCCCGCGTCCTCTTCCCCGGCTGCAGCCTCTACGGTGCCCCAGGTCCTGCCGGGTCGCCCCTGTCAGCTCTCAACGCGCTTGTCGAGGCTGCCGATCACGAACACGACGAGGCCCCTGCGCTCCACCCCGCGCCCCGCAGCACCCGAGGGCTGCCCGCTCCGTCAGACGCCGTTCCCAGGGCAACCTCATCTCCCGAGGGGCGCGGAGCCGCTCCTCCGGGCCAAGCCCGCAGCCGTCCGCCCCGCCGAGGCTCGGTACGGGTGAACGCCAATTGTACCCCCGGAGCGCCTGCGAGCCCTTTGCTGAGGGGAGCCCCGAGGGCCGCGGCGCGCCCGAACCGGACGCGGGCCACGACCCTGCACCCGCGGCCCCCCGCGCGGGAAGGGGCCGGCGCATGCGTGGAGCCGCTCGCTCCATCCGGGTCACCGACACCACACACTCCGCCCCCGCCTCAGCTGCCGCGGGCGCGTCCCCGCTGCTCCGCTCCCGCCGCCCGTTCCCGCGCGCGGCCACCGGCGGGGAGTGCGCGCTCCCGCCGCCGCCCCCCGCCGGGATCCCGCCGAGGAGCACGGTGAGAGCCCGCGCCGCGCGTGCCCCCGCGCCCCACCGCCGTCCTTTCCCCGGGGGCCCCGGCCCCGGTTCGCTGAGCAGCGCCTGTGCAGTGCCCGGCGCCGCCTCCCCGGAGGGTCGGTGCGGGCGCGGCGAGGCCTGGCCGGGCCCGTCCCGCCGTGCCGCGCTGCCCGTGTTCCGCTCGGTGGGGCAGGCGGAGGGGACCCGGGTCCGCCCCTTCGAGGGACAGCCCCGGCGGTTCTTTGCCTCCGCGTTCAGCGCCCATGCGGGTGCGGGTCCGGGTCCGTCTCTGTCTCTGCCCGGGGCAGCTCGCGGGTAGCCCTGTCCCCTGCGGGGTGGCAGCGCTGAGCCCCGGCACCTGAGCTCCTCAGGGCGGGTTTGTGTCTGTGTAGGCATTGACGGCTCTTGTCCTTGGGGGGCTTCGGGGAGCGACCCGGTTATGGGTGGGATGCGGTAACGGAGCTGCGGGTGCTCAGGGAGCGGGGCTTCGACGGCAGCGCTGTCCGTGCCGATGGAGCCGGAGGTCCCTGTGGCAGAAGCTGCGGCTCCAGTTCGCTTCAGTGTCGGAAGGTCTTCAGCTTTGTGTGAAGTTGAAGAGTTTGCTTGTTTCAGAGGTTCCTGGCGTCTGGTGTTGAAGGGGTACACAAGGATCAACTCGCGGGAGAAAGGACCTTAAAGGTCTTATCCAAGTGGCTTTTGTTCTTGGATTCCTTTTAGTCCTGTTGCTTATGGGCTTTTAAAATTGAAAAGTGTATTGTCAGTTGTCTGCACAATTTGCTTATCATTTTGAATTGGTTTTCACACTTAATATTACTGCAGTCATTACCTGATTGCAATGAACAACTAGCACTTGTATTTTTATATCAGCCATAAATAGGTACTTTTCGCCTTTCCGAGGAGGTAAGTGAAGGAATGCCCTTCTTGCCTAGGGGAAAGGGAAGCAGAGCAGCTTGGCTGTTGCGCTGATAATTGCTCCAGTGAACCCATCCAGAAATACCTGGAGTATTTCTTCTTCTGATTTTGATGCTTTCTAATAATTGCCCAATTAAATAGTTCTACCTAATTGTTAATATCTCAGTTCTCACAGTGCTATTCTAACAGAAATTCTTAAGTGACGTCAGTCTTATCTGTCTCACCCTGATTTCAGGGATGTTCTTGCATTGCTCAGTGTTCTGATACTGATTGGGATGAGGTCAGAAAAACAAGTAATCAGTGGGAAAAAAAAAACAAACCAGAATTAATCACGTAGTTTTATAATTAAAGAAAAATGTAAGTGTGATGTATTCTTGTTTTCAGTACATAATTGAAGTAGCTTTTGTAGTCCGTGCTCTCCAGAGAAGCTTTTCAGATTGTGCTTGTATAGTAGCAAGAAGTGGCACAGAAATGACACAGAACTGTTTATCTTGTTGATGAAACGTTTCCTTAACTTTGACTAAGATTGCTCCTATTGAATTGCTTTCCCTGCGGACTGTTTGCAGGAATGACTGCATCGCCTTCTGCAGGGTAGCAGTGTAGGAGTTTCTGCTCTTGTTCTCTAAAGGAACGAGATGGTAATTCAATTTTTGCTACTAGTCGAGAAAAAATGCGATCTCCTGCATGGCCGTGGGGAGGTTGAGCTGCCCCAGCTCTCCAGCATCGTTTACACGCGTCGTTTGAGAGCCACTGCCTTTTTACAGAGCAGAAAATCCCTTCCAGTGAAACGTTTTGTTTTGCTGTATTTAATGTTACATGAACTCATCTATAACGAAATCTGAAGCCAGTGAAGCTATTTGCTGAGTGCAGAGCTGAATGTTTTGTGCCTAGACAGGTCTGTGTGTTTTCCATTAGGATTCTTAAACTTCCTTACAAATCTGTAGAGCATCTCTTGAGTGCAGTAATGCATCCTGATGCAGGGACTGATGCAGGGTTTGATGTGTTTCATCATACCGCTAAGTGCTGTTGAGCAAAAGGCAGTATTTTCCTCATATCAAAAAGCAGTATTTTCCTCGTATCAGGGGTGTTTACTCTGTAAAAGGTTTACAGGGAAGATCTTTTGTGGTGAGCAGAAACAGGCCTAAAGAGGGCCACTGGGGCTGTTGCCTCATGTCTCAGCTCTGCTTCTGAGCAGTCCTGCCTCGGTGCTCTGCTTTAATCTTGTGCATTGAGGGTAGGATGCACGGGTCGACAGTGGCAGTTGTTGGTTGCCTGTTTCACATGGATCTGGGTGAAATGTAGGGACTGCAGGTTTAATTTCTTTCATGTTAAGATGCTGACAAGACAGTTGCACTCCTGTCTGTCGCCCAGTTCATGCACAGTGGAAATAAGTAACCTTGCAGCCGTCACTTCATCTCTGTCTGCTTCACAGGTTACTTGAATCGTTTAGTGTTATATAAATTAAATTACAAAAGAAGCTAGGTCTTGACTTTTTTTTCTGGTAGTTGCCTTTTTCCCCTTTCTTTTTTCTCCCCATCCTCTCTCACAGCGTGGAGTATCCTGGGATATCTGAGCTCCTGGCATTTGTTTGCAAACATTTCAGTTGCTTGTTATTGATCCCTCTCCAAGTCCTAAGCTGATTTAGCAAAGACCTTGTAACTGTATTGTGTACCTGGCTGTCATTCTTGCCTTTTGCTGCTCCAGTGTTTGTATATTGTCACCTTTTCATGTAGAAAATCGCCCTGTTCTGTTATACCAAAGGTGGAAATAACATGATGTCTTTGTTTCAAAGTACAAAATAGCATTTGCAGAGTTCTAACCCCTCCTCATGCTGGAACTTTGAGCTTCATTTTAATTCTCTGAACTACTTTAACCAAATTTGGCAGAAGAAGGAAGAACTGGGAGACCATCCCCCCAATGCATTCTCTATGTCTCTAAGTTGGTGTTTTAGGAAGTGTTTTCTACTGCTCTTCACATTCTGGTTTGGGTTTGTATTTTGAAACGGCAGACCCCTATTAGAAACTGGAACATAAAGAAGAGTTGCTTTGGGTGAAGGATGCTCAGAGATACTATGAAGTCCTGGAGTGACAGCCAGTCAGACCTCTATAGCAGTGACCAAGAAGAGGAAGAGCAGATGATTTTTGGAGAAAATGAAGATGATTTGGAAGAGATGATGGATTTAAGTGACTTGCCTACCTCACTCTTTGCTTGCAGTGTTCATGAAGCTGTGTTTGAGGTACAGGAAGAAAAGGTAAGGTAGAGAGTGGTATAGTATTTTAAGTATAGATACAGCTATTGAACATTCTTGCCTGAATTTTCAATGCATATTGTAATTGGGGTGGAAAAAACACCCCAAAGTATTTACCTGGCAAGCTCAGATGGGAACGTATTACAAAGAGCAGATCATACTGCGCTTTGCTGGCATTTGAAATTGTTAATGGACACGCAGTGCTTCTCCCATGAAAAGCTCTTCTCATTTTTTTCCCCCTCTTTATCCAGGGGCAGATTTGAGTAAAATCTAAAAGCAAATTTAAGTTTTTGTTTATTTTTCCTTCAAGGGAAGGATTCTGTTAAAAGCATTTGGAATCTATGGGATGTCTGTTCTGACTTGAACACTTTGAAAGGGCCTTAGAAGTGAAAATCTCTGGCCTGCTAACATTTGTAGTCAGTCAAATCTGTACTTTCCCGTTGCTTCCAAGAGC
The DNA here is from genome assembly GCA_017639245.1 of Myiopsitta monachus. Lineage (NCBI taxonomy): Eukaryota > Metazoa > Chordata > Aves > Psittaciformes > Psittacidae > Myiopsitta > Myiopsitta monachus. The sequence goes on along the minus strand of CM029917.1, from coordinate 1,119,856 downwards.
ATCAGGAATAATTATGCACACTGCATAAGTGAGGGAAAGTGGGAGGGACCGACAGGAAAGCTTTGCTCTGTGGCTTCTTTAGTTCCAGCACTTACTGTGCAAGCACCAGTGGTTTTGTTGGCATCTGCAATTCTGGGGAGCCTTCGCTAGGTGTCAGCTTGTGTAGTGGAGAGTTTCACAGGCTCCTTCACATCAATTCAGGTTTAAGTAGGGAGGCAAAGCAGTGCTACCCTGGATGCAGGTCTGCAAGTCGGGGGTAACTGAGGGAAGTGTGGAATGTGCAGGTTTAGGCGAGTAAAGAGATGAATAGGATTTGGGAGAAGAAAGTGAAAGGAAAATGTGTTTTCATTGAGTGAAGATGTTCATTTTGTGTTTGGAGAATCTTTGTACTTCATCTCTAGGAAAGATTTGAAGCACTTTTCACAGTCTACGATAATCAAGTTACATTCCAGTTGTTTAAAAGCTTTAGAAGAGTAAGGATAAACTTCAGCAACCCAGAGGCAGCAGCAAGAGCACGGATAGAGCTGCATGAAACAGACTTCAGTGGAAAAAAGCTGAAGCTGTACTTTGCACAGGTATTGTGGAACACCAAAGTGTTGCACGTGTCCCTGTTTCTTTATTCCATGTTTTCTCATGAATTTCATATGTGATAAGTATCTGAAGTTACCTTCAACCTCGTTCTTCTACACTGAGATGTGTTACTTTCATTGCTTTAGGGGATAGATTTGCTTTTCAGCTTGGGCTTACAGGGTTGCACTTGGTGTGTAGCAGTCACACAAACCCCCGTCTCCCATGGATAAACAGAAATGTGCTGAAAGAAGATAAGTGGGTCCAACGATCTCTTTATAGTAGGTGCTTTGCAGGCATGTTCTTTGGGATTAGCAGCATTTGTCATCCTATGCTCTATCCCCTGGCTTTTGTCTTCAGGTACAGGTATCCAGTGAAATAGGCGACAAGTCCTACCTCCTTCCTCCACAACCTGTTAAACAGTTCCTGATATCCCCACCTGCATCTCCACCAGTTGGATGGAAACAGAGTGAAGATGCAACTCCCCTGATAAACTATGACTTGCTTTGTGCCGTCTCCAAGCTGGGACCAGGTAGGTCCTGCTTTTGTTGTATTACTTTACTTCAAAAATTGTGACCAAGGGAGTTTCTCTACTTTCCTATGAGAAGAAACTGGGTCTCTCGTGATGTTCTTACTTGAATAAGACGATCCATCACTTTTTTTTCCCCCTTAATTCATTAATGGATTGAAAGCACAGCACAGGACGGGGTTGTGTGGTACCAATTCCATCGCATCCATATGTTGAATTTTGTCATGGTCCCAGTATTAAATAACAAACAAGAAGAAGAATGAAACATTTAACAGGTCTGGTGAAGTTGAGCGAATTAAAGATGAGATGAGAATAAGTGAGTATTTGGGTGTGTTACTGCAGATACTAAGGACTTGTTGGGATAAAATGGCTCAGGGCTTTTCCTTGGGGATTTTCTTAGCATGATATTTGTTTGCTGCTCTTCAGGGGAAAAGTATGAGCTTCATGCGGGAACAGAATCAACTCCCAGTGTAGTTGTCCATGTCTGTGAAAGTGAGACAGAAGAAGAAGATGAAATTAAGAATCCCAAACAGAAGATCATGCAGACAAGGCGTCCAGAACCACCTGCAACAATACTGAGTGAACCTAAAGCATTTGATTGTACTCTGGAGGTAGGGGGTACTATGCACTGTTAAATTGTGTGATGCTCAAGGTAGTATCAAAAATCAGACACTTACCAAGTCCATGTGTTGATGTCTGTGCTGCTGCTATATATTATGTATAGCGACAACAGATTTTACTTGTAGTTGTATCTCATGTTCAAGATTTTGGATGCCAATGCTCTGACAAGCACTTTAATTTTAGGGACTAGTCCCCCAACTGTAGCAAATCCACCTGACTTGAAATAGTGAAAAATAGGGAGTCTGGTTGTGTGTTGTTTTGTTTTTAAGATGTTACCCTTTTCTTTATGTTGTACAGTGTGATGTACCAAGTGCTGAAAATATCTATCTTACTGTCACAATTGGGTTCAAGGAAGTTCTGCTCTGTACTGGTACAACAGCTTCCGGTCGCTATAGTGTTAAATGCAAATGAAAAGTACTCTTTTATGCTAAAATTCCCTCCCAGCTAGTAATCTGAGGTGGAGGTTAATCTTTGCCTTTCTCAGAAATGCCAGGTGTGTTTTTAATTTGACATGAGGCACAAATACACGTATGGAAATACATTCAAGTAGTTTTGCTAACTACACAGAGAAGAATACAGGAGGAAGAAGCACAGATGGGTGGGAAGTATCGCCAGTGCTGCTGCTGCTGCCGGGTACAATGGTTTGCACTGACACCTGAGGAGTGAATGATGATACATGGAGAGAAATGTGGATCCAGCTGTTGAACGTGTTGTCTCTGATCCTCTCTGAAACACGGTAACATTTGTTCTCTGCAGTCCTAGAGGTGGCCTACATTTATAAGTAAATCCAGTGACTGTTGTGCTGTGACTCAGTTAGGAAGTAAAACATCTGGGGTTAATTTCTTAACTTGTCCTAAACGTTTTCAGTCTGGTTTGTATGTTTGCAGACAATCAGTTGCCTGGCTTAGCCAGTTTTATGCAGTTTCTGCCCTCGTTTGCTCTTTTTCATTCAGGCTTTTTCTGTGTGGCATCCTGTCTGTCTGACAGAGCCTCTGCTGCTGCTTTGAGACCAGGGTGCATCTTTTAAATATAGATCTTTAATTTTGTGCCCTTGTGTTCTAGTAGGAGGGAGATAGGCCTCAGTAGAATGACACAGGCTCCTATGCTTTGTGCTATTTTATAACCAACCTTTTTTAGTCTCGACAGATTCTTTTTTCTATTTAAAACTAGATGAAGTCATTTGTGAATCAACCAGGCTGCTGATGTTCATCTAGAGAGAAATCATTCACTGATCGGCCCTTTTCAAATTCATTTTGGTGTGATTCAAGTCTGCATGACCGTACTTATTGACTTTGTTGGCGCTTGATTGGTGGTGAAGAGGAAAAGTAATGGTCAGGAATGTGCATGGGCTGGGAGTTTTCGACTTTGTATTGTGCCAGCTCATGATCCATTCCTGCCACCAGCTTCCAGCTGCAAAATGGGATCCTGCAGGCAGGTCCTTGTGCCAGAGGCAGGAATAGTAGATATTAAAAAAGTAGGAAAATGGGTCTTGCTCATCTTGCCTCCACAGGCATGGTATTTCTGTATATCTTCAGGTGTTAAAGTCACTCAAAGAACAGCTTCTCTGTCTCACTGTTCCATGTTACCTACAGAAAAACCCAAATCCAACCAAAACCCTTGCATTGCCCATCAGGCTGGGGTGTTTTTACGGTTCCAGAAGTCCATTTGGGTTTTCTGTGGTGTTTATGTTTTGTTTGTTGTTTAATTTCTACCCCGTTGTAGAAGTTGCTGTGAGTAGGAATAAGTGGAAACCCTTCAGAAACAGTTTTGTAAGGCAAATCAAGCAAGCGATGTTGTCAATGTATCTTGTGTAAGGATGTGTAACAACTTGCATTCCAACATCTTTCATTGTGTAAAGACACTTACAATAAAAACAATGCAGTGCCATTCACATCTGGTTTTTAACTGTATTTCGTAGAGGACCAAGTTTGATGTCGGAGTCAGTAATGGTATTGCTCAGAATTGTAAGATGTCAGCTTCTTGCTCTGCATCTGCTTTTGCCTCCTCCCTTCCACAGGCAGGTTTGAGCAGCGTTCTCTGTGCTGGCCAGCAGAGGGGGGGCTGTGTGCTCCTCTCCTCACGCTGGTGCAATCCAAGTGAATTCTGTTTAAAATGCTACAAAATCCCATTGCTTTCCTGTATGGAAGCTGTGCCTGGTTTCCGTGGCGGGGCTGAGGGGCCCATTGTGCAGATATAACGGGAGACTTCGGCAGAGCTGGAGCAGGAGGCACTCACAGCAGGGAATTAGGTGGCTGCTCCCTGCAAGTACTGACAGGGGTGGGCATGGAGGAGGAGAAGCAGAGGCCTCACAGGGAGGGAGCTGTTATTCAGCCATAGATCCATATCAGAAGTGATTCCGCTCTGCTTCCACACTCTGTCATCTCCAGGATGACAGAGCCTTCCTCATGAGATGAATGACGTTCAGGTTGCCTTTATTTACTCCATGGGATGATTGGGTGCGACCATCGTAGCGCCTGGCCTGCTGCCTTTAGACGCAGGCTTGCACAGAGCACCAGGGAGCCCTTGCTGAGCCTGCACTTTGCATGAATAAATACCATCAATTCCTCTAAAGCGTTCTTGGGAAGCAGCTGTGCAAATGGATGGTCTCCTCCGGCAGGCTGCCTGCCTGCTTTGGAGAGGGAGCGGCAGGGGTACTTGGTTTTCTTTTGTAATAGCTGTGAATGGGCCCTGGCTTTGCATCCCTCTGCTTCCTGCTGCTCATCCTATTCCTACCCTGTTACTGAACTGCTTCCCCCCAGAAAGACCTCATGCTTAAAATGTCTCTTGCTTAATTTATTCCCTAAAGGGTTTGATTTCCATTTTCGCCTGGGTTTGGGTTGCTGAGCTTTTTTAGCCCAGAACAGAAGATTGTCTTAGGAATCTTCCTGGGGTTTGTTTACTTGCTCTGCTGAATGCGTAGAACTCACTGGGGGGTTCATGGTCCAGCTTTGAATGTGGAAAGAGGCCACAGCCGAGCCCCTCCAGAAAGATGCAGAGGTATTTCCTTTGCTCAAGCAAGCAGGAGGCGCGCACACACCTGGCTGGATCTGAGAGTCCTTGTTCCCGTGTGCCCACGCAGCACCTGCCATGCATCCATCTGGGACTTCTCCGTTCTCCATTTGAAGGTGAGCCCGAGCTGGCTGTGAGGCTGAAGTCGGTGGGAGTGAACTGTGGTCCCTGACACCCCAGAGGAGCTGGTGCTTCCGCAGCTGTTACCCTTCATTCTGAGCAGGATAAACCGCTTTTTCTGGTGCAGCTATTGACAGAGCTGAAATCTGAGTGAGGCGACTACACATTGTCTCCCAGCATCAGTCCTGTAGCTTGAGGAAGGCCTGCACAGCATCTGTTGGGCTGTCTCCGTACCCTTCGCCTGAAGGTCAGGGCTGGAGACATCACGTTGGTACTGTGGTATCCACCCTGATGGACACGCACGTGGTTGTGTATGCATTTCATCTTGTGCTTTGGGTCTTTCTGTGTTTTACCTTTCAGTTGTATCTGTGCCAAGTCACACTGGAAAACAGTATTTAAAATGTTAACTAATGTGTTCAAATCCTCTTCTGCACCAGGTCTCTTCCGTTTTAACATGGTGGCGTGTTCAGGCTTGTAGATGGGAATGTTTCATTTCCTTGGTGAAGCAAATGAATTCCAACTACGGTATCAGCAGAAACCTGGATGTCAGCAGGACTAGGGTGAGGCGGGGGAAAGGGAATCCTGGCAATCTGTTCTTCTGGTGTGTCCCATACAGAATCGCTTGGGTTTGTACTTTATCCTCTTGACTCTAGCCGATGACCATGTTCCTGTTTGAGTAACACCACACAGCAAGCAGGGATGAGGGGTGCAGCCGGGCTTCGATGTGCCCTTCTGTGGGGCAGCCACCTCAGCCCTGCAGTTCAGATCCATCCCTTGCAGGTACACCACTTCGGACCCAGTAAGAATTTCTGCTCGGTTGTGGTATCTGCAGTAATGTCTGTTCTCCCTTGGTTTCTTACCAGGACAGTTCTGGTGTATTTGCTCTCTTCTCTACCCTTCTAAATGCACCCAAACTGCAAATTTAATCCATGGTGCTGTGAACTGGCCTTATGAGCCTGGAGGAGCACAAAGCCTACTTGGAGGTGTAAGCTGGATCCATAAATTCAGTGGCACATTATTAGCCTATGTCGCTTCTTTATGGCTTTTTGCAAGGCTGCAAAGTGGACCTGTAGTTTTTAATTGAGAGTTTGGTGGCCTCTGGTATTCATTGACTTCATTGGGATCGTTCTGGAACATCCCAGTATCCCATTTGGTCCTCTGCAAATGGGATGAGATCGGGATTGGTGGCTGGTGAGCTGTAAACTACATAACTGATGTTGACAGCAGGGCTTTATACATCGCAAAGTGTAAACCCAGTGTATGGCTGTAGCTAATAGAATAAAGGCTGTACCTTAAGGACGTGGTGAGGGACTTCTTCCCGAGCACGCGCCAGGGAAGTTGACGCCTCCCCGCCTTTGCCACACACGCTTTGAAAGAACACTTTTACTGAGCTGTCACTTGGCTTTGCTGTAGGTGTTCTCACCCCTGCTCAAGCACTGTACCAGAGACGGCACTTAATAAATGGAAGTGAGCGTTCCGGCGTGTTGTGGTGCCTGGAAACCATCACGGTGGGGCTGTACAGCAGCTTTTCTAGGCTCTGTCAGGGCAGCGAACAGCTCCCTGAGGAGCAGGGTTGGGCACCAGCTGAGCTGCTGGGGAAGCGCAGCCTCTGGGGCCTGGTGCCTCCGGGGGAGCCCATAAACGCCCTGACAGGTTCCTGGCTCTGCCCCACAGCGCTGTGCTGGGAGTCTGCCAAGCAGTTGGGGATTCAGTTGTGCCTCACACCACATCCAGACATAGAGATCTGCGCTGGTTTCATCCTGGAGGACAGAACAGGGGGGCTGCAGAGCACCTCACGCCGTACCCCAGCGCTCTGATTTCCACAACAAAGACAACAGGAAAAGAGCTTGGTGAAAATACAGAACTTTTTCCTCTTCCCACATTAACAGAGCTGATGGACAGCACTGGGGCTGATAGCGCTGGGGCTGATGGACAGCACTGGGGCTGATGGACAGTCACTGGCGCTGATGGACAGTCACTGGGGTAATGGACAGCACTGGGGCTGATGGACAGTCACTGGGGGTAATGGACAGTCACTGGGGTAATGGACAGCACTGGGGCTGATGGACAGGCACTGGTGCTGATGGACAGTCACTGGGGTAATGGACAGACACTGGGGCTGATGGACAGTCACTGGGGGTAATGGACAGTCACTGGGGTAATGGACAGCACTGGGGCTGATGGACAGCACTGGGGCTGATAGACAGTCACTGGGGTAATGGACAGACACTGGGGCTGATGGACAGTCACTGGGGGTAATGGACAGGCACTGGGGCTGATGGACAGCACTGGGGGTAATGGACGGTCACTGGGGCTGATGGACAGCACTGGGGCTGATGAGCAGCACTGGGGCTGATGGACAGCACTGGGGCTGATGGACAGCCCTGGGGCTGATGGACAGTCACTGGCAGTGGTGTCTCCTCTCTTGTGCTTCTTGAATGAAATCAGGGCTATTACTGTTTGTTATTAGGAACTTCGATGTAACTATTTGTTCCTTTCCCAAGTCAGGAGCGCCCGCGGTTGAAAGCAGCCCATTTGCTCTGCACAGGGATACAGCCCAGGGAAGGTGTGCAGCCAGGATACCACTCCTGTGCCCAGAAGAGAGCCTCGTGTTCCTTCTTGTTTATACAGGATGAGGCAGTAATTGCGAAGAACCAATCGAACTGCATCTGTTCCCTTGGAAAACTGAGCAGTGAGTAATCCTTCCCGAGATCCACTCGCGGCCGTAAGGAGCTGTGGTACCTGCGCGGGGTTTTGGTGGGATTGAGGCGAAAGGCTTTAGCTTGAAGCGGCCAATGCGGCCTTCTGTAGCTATGCAAACAGAAAAACGTTTGCCTGAAACTCTGAATTCTTAAACTCCGATGAGAAACCCTTTGTGGCTTTGTTCTGTGGGGCTCAACTTGGGGCTCAGCATAGAGCACCGTGAACACCGAAGCAGAACAAGGCCTGCGTTAGGAAAGCACAAACGCTCCTTTAGGAGGTGAGGATGTCTGAAGTCCACCCGACCCATGCTGTGATTCTGTGCCAAAACCAACCGAGCGCGGGCTCGCAGCCAGGGGGTCCTTCCCCGCTGATCCTCCTGACTCTGCCCGTCAGTACCCCACCCCCTGGCCCGCTTTTGGGATGGGTGCGTTCGGGGTTCTCCCCCTGAAGCGCTTTGTGCATTGGGGAGCCCTCGGGCTGGGGGCCGCGGGTCCGCACCGGCTCCTTGAGGGGCTGAAGCGCCGCGGTACCGGGAGCGGGGACCCGGGGGGGGGGGCTCAGCCGGGCTTGGGCTCCGCGCTCTGCTCCCACCCTGCCCGGGGCCCCTCCCGCCGCTCCTCCCTGGAGCCGGGGAGCTCCGCACCTGCGGCGGATCGGATCGGGCCGGGCCGGGCCGGGCCGGGCAGTGCGGTGCGGGCGGCGCTCGGTGCCGGTGCCTGCGGGGCTCCTGCAAACGCCCGTCCCGGGTTTGTGGCGAGCGGCGAATGCCGCACGGACCGTGCGCGCCCGCGGCTCGGCCCTCGCTCCGCCGCTCTCAGGAGCAGCCTCAGCGCTGAGGTCCCGGCGCGGCCCCGCGGAGTGGTCTCCTCCCACAGCGCGGTGCGGACGCGTTCTGTCCCCGGCTGCGCGCTTTCATCGCCGTGGGTATGAGGCTCTCGTCCGGGTTTATTCAGCCCCAGCGCCACAAATAAGGTTTGGTTGGTTTGGGTTTGGCGGGGGGTGTTCGCCGTATTTTGTCTTACCCCGCAGGCGGCGCGCTGCAAGGCGCTGCCAGACGGAGGTTTAACAGGAAAAGAGCTGGGAGGCTCGGAGCATTGTGTTAGTTCCCTGAGTGTCTGAGCGCGGAACGAGGCTTCACTGCTTTCGTTATCTGGGAACATGCTGAAGTGGCTGCCAGGTTCGACTGCGATCCCTGGGGCTTCATGGTGAGTGATGGACCGAGTGCCCCGGGACTTCCCCGCTGAAGGAGGTGCAGGATTTGACAGCAGATACCACGTTAACGTCTGCTGCTGGGTGGAGGGTTCGGGCAGGAGACAAAGCGCAGCCACCGGTGGCTTCGTGCCCCCTGGAGCCCCTGGCTGGCTGCGCCCGGGGCCGCCGGGTTTGGGCGCTGTGTGCTGGCCAAGGGCTCGGGACGTTCTGGTGCGGCACGGGGTGCGCGAGGAGCCGTCTGCGATGTGTTCACCTCCAGTGTTGTTGGAGGAGGGGGACATCGCCATCGGCGCAGCGGGGCTGCCTGCACCGCGTGTGCAGTGCCCGTGAAGTGGAAGGCGGTGTTTTCTGTGTTGCGCACGGAATTCCCTCTGTGTTTTGTAATGCAGAAGAAGCGGAGGGATCCGAAACCCGCAGAGGCTCTCAGAGCAGCGTTGAGATTCGCGTTTTCCTGGTAGATGAGCAGCTTCAGCTGCAGCAGACCCAGCCCAGGAGCTGGGGAGCACCACACAGCCATAAGCCCCAGCCCAGGGCTTGGCTCCTTTGTTGGCAGCAGATCCTGAGGGTTTCCTGCCCAGCCCTGCTCCTACCTGTCTGCTGCTACTGAAAGCGTGACTTGTATTCGTTACGCTCACTTCCTTTGCGTGCGGCACTAACAGCGGATCAGTCAGGATTTAGTGCACAAAGGAGCTGGAGGAGTCTGAGAGCGATGCCCCACCGTGGTCTCGCATCAGCAGTTCCTGGGGTAAATCCAGAGGTGCTGAGCACGCTGTGGGTGCTGGCGTCTGCCCAGAGCAGCCCCAGCTCACCATGGTCACCCCGGTGTGGGGTTCTCATGCCCTAGTGCCAGGCTGGGACCAGCGTTGCTGAGGAGCTGGGGGAGGCTGAACTGCGCTGTTGTTGGGCATGTGGGAGAGGGAAGAAATGTGGTGGGGACGATTGTGCTGCTCGCACTGAGGCAGGGGGAAACGCAGCTAAAACCTACAGTGCGTTTGGCCCCTGAAGGCTTCTGAGCCTGTGATGGAAGCCTCAGAACTCCTCACCTCGCACAGAAGCAGCTGTAGTCATCCCCAGAAAAGAGCACCCTCAGCCAGTGAACACGAGCGGTCGATTCACACACCATGGTTTGAGCTCATAAATGCACAGAGCTCTGCCATGAAAGGCAGCTCAGCTGAGAACTCATTCCAGGCTGGTCTGGGTCCCAGTGTGAGCCATGGGCGTTTGCTCTGTCCCGTGGGTATCTCGGTGTAAGGGATTCCAGCAGAAGCTGTTGCCATCTCCCTTGCTCTGCCCCATGCAGTGAGAGGTGCCTGAAGGCACATCTGGGGTTGTCTTCCTCCCTGGGCTGGTTCCTGGCATCTGCATGCCATTGGGTAAGTGACTGCCCTCAGGCAGTGAAGGGTTCAGAGGGCGGGAGGGACTGGCCAGGGAGGCGTGAGATGGTATCGGAACTGGGAGAAGTGGTTTCCTACTCTGGGAAACCAGGCCTGGTCTGGGCAAATCATTCACAAATGATACTGGACTCCAGCCATGGATTGGCTTGGCTGGGAGGGAAGGGGGAGGATAGGCTACAGATTTCAACCCGTTTGGCTTGTGTGTCTGTCTCTTGGTTGCTGTTGTCCCAATTTGCTCCAAGTGGCTCCTCTTTCCTTCTCTTGTCACAGGTGCTGGTTTAGCAGTGGGTTTGAAGGTGAGCTTCCCATAGGTCTGGCCAAAGCAGCTGGTTTTGCTGGGTTTTCCATCTTCCCTATGGGCTCTGTCTATCATGGGAGCTCCATCCACAGCCCCTCTGGGCAGCTCTGGGGGCCACAGCTGAGCTCGGAGCTCCAGCAGCGTGGTGGGGTTTGTCCATTCCAGTTCAAACCCTGGTTCTGACATAACATTGACAAGGCTTCTGATCCAGGTGTGCCTGAGATCCTGGCCTGGAACCAGTGGGAAAACACCTCTGGCTTGTTTTGCTTCCATGCCCTGTCTGCAGAGGCAGCCCTGCCCTGCAGGATCCAGAGTGGTTTTGTGATGCACTTTGCTGATCACGGTGGAGCTGCCGATGTTCCTGTGAATAAGTGCATTCACACAGAGGAGAGGAGGGATGTGTGTGGCCCAGTGTCTTAAGGCAAAAAGTTGGAATTGGGAACTCTGCAGTTCCCAGCCCAGTTCAGACGTTGCTCCTGGGCAAGTTTCTGACGGAGTCTCTCTGGTTCATATTTTTGGGCATGGCTCTTGAAGCGAGGGCATTCCTTTCTGGGGACCTGCCTTCGCTTCCCCAGTCCTCCTCCTCTGTGTGAGCTGAGGGGTTCCAGCCCCTCTCAGTGTGTAAGCCAGGTACAATTACTGCTGTTGTTTGCTCTTGGTGCTGCTACTGCACAGCGCAGTTGCCTGCAGCTTATGTAAGTGTCTTGGCAAGGAAATGAAATGCTTTTAATCTGTGTTTCAACAACAGCTGAACCTGGAGAGCTCATGTCAGAGCCTGAGACAAATGCTTACATATAGGTGCTGGTACCAGAAGGGGACAGGTAGAACACAGGCTCCACAGAGAGCTGGGCGTTTGCCTCAGGCCACGGTTATGCCTCAGCTCCCATTAGCCGGTTTGAGCTTGGGGTTTTTTTCTCCTCCTTCTTCCCTCTTTTGAGCCTCACAAGGTAAATTCAGGCACATTCCGCTCTCACTGCAGCACTGGGTTTATTGCTTATGAGATTACAGCTTGCCTCTACCGCCGGCGATGTTCCCTGTTCCCATGGCTCGTGATGCTGCTGGAAGCACGTGGCTGCGCGGCCATGAGACTGTTTGCACCCACGATTATGGGTTACGGGGTTTCGGGAGCTGAAGCCGAGTTGGTGGCTCTCCAACATGAAGCTGTTTCCCTCCCATGCTGTGCCAGGGATGCCCGGTTGATTCTCTCAGTGCTGGAAGCAGCCAGGCACAGTGAAACACACCGGTTCAAAGCGCAGACGGGGAATCTGGCTGCAAAGGCAGGGACTGTCGGTGAGGCAGGACTGGAGCTGAAACTCCATCCACTCCCTGGGGCAGATCCCAGGCCAGGTCCTTGTGCTTGGGCTCAGTTGCTTGTAGGAAGGGAGAAGAGCTCTGGACTTAATTAGAAGGGTTAACTCCTCCCTGGGATGGAAGTGAGCTTGCTGCCGAGGCTGATGTGCGAGCTGAGCTGGACCTCAAACAGGGTGAGCTGGAGCTCAGACAGACATGCCTTAGCACAGAGCTCCTGTGGAGTGCCAGGAGGGTGGATGTGGATGATGGTAGCTGACTCCTCAGCCTCGTCTTTCCCAAATAAAGGATGGGGATGGGTCTGTGGTGTGGAATTCTTGCAAGAGAACAAATGTGAGACTCAGACAAGTGCCAGGACACCTACAGCTCTTGTGGTAGAAAGTCCTTTCCCCTTATTTAACAGGACCCAGCTGCCTCTTGGGCTTCTGCAATTATATTTTGGCGTTTGCTTATTGGAATGGATGCTTTATACCTCTGACAATTTGCCCCTCCTCGCATAGCTCCAGCACCCTGGTAGTGTTCATGTAAACTCAGCTCTTGGTGGATTTTGATTGTGTAAGATGGTTTTCACATGGCACTTGTTCATTTGCATCTGCAAGAGGACCTGAGGGAACAAATTCCAGTCTATTTCTAAATATTCCAGACAATATTCCCCTTCCTAGCCAGCATACTGAGAAAGAAACACGGTAGTCAAGCAAACCAGAGCTGGGTTTGGTTGTCCCATTCCTCAGTGGGTTTTGTGATTTAAGACCAGCCCTGTTGACCTTTCTGGGAAGGGAATGGAGCCCCAGCACGGCAGAGCCAGCAGCGCCAGTGCTCGTCCTTAGGCCTGGGAAAGTGAGGAGAGAAAAGTCACCTTGCTTTTCAGGCCGTGTTTGGCCACACTGTACATTGACAACACTGCCTATGCAGCAGAGCAGTTGAAAAGGTGAATGAATGCTCTAATGAAGCTTCTGGGATAAACCCCGTGTACATTCCTGCTGGGAAACAGCAGCTGATCTCTGCAGTTTAAAGCCTGAGCAGAGCTCGATGCAGACCCCCTTTCCAAGGTGGCAAAGCACTGGTGCCTCTTCCTGCCCAGCCCCTGCCTCCTGCAGGGAGTTGGCTCCCCGAGTCCAGCTCTCCTGGAGAAACCTCAGTCCAAAGGCTCTGTTCCCCATCTCCACTCCTGTAACTGCGGGAGCCGTTACAGACAAGCTCTGATCCATGTGAGTGAGCGCGGGCAGGGCAGGTGGAAGGTGTATCAATGGGAGCATTGCTGCCGCTTGCCAAAACAACCTCTCGTGGATCTGCCCGGGTGTTTGGAATGGAAACGTGCCCAAAGCTTTACTTTATGGAAGCATTTCCAGACCCATAACACGGGAATGTGCCCCCAGCCCCGAGAGCTGCAGCTGAGCAGGAGGCCCTCAACCCCCCCCCCCAGCCAATGTATGCTGGGGAGTGTGTGCTATGTGTCAGAGGCAGAATGTCGTATGGTTGCTGTATCAAAGTCCATCTCTGCTCCCCTGCTCTACAGCTTTTGCTGACTACCTCTGATTTCCCAAATGCTTTTCTAAGCAGAGGATCCAGCCAGGAATACCCTGAACCTGGGGGGTTCCCAGGGGTTTGGCTGGACTTGGCTGGGTCCTTGAGTTGCGCAGTGTGGGCCTGGCCAGGTGTAATCCAGATGACTGTTGGGGGGGAGTGGAACTGAGACTGGCTGTAGGTAAAAGGGGAACCTGCACCTCCCACCCCAGCCTGAGACACAGACCTTGGACCTCTTGGCTTGCTGCACAGCACGGAAAAACCAGAGATTGGATTCATTCTCCAAGCTCCATCCTGGATTTGTTACACCCTGTCAGATAAATTCATCCTTTTTGAAAGGGGCGGTTTCACTGACAACAACAAGAATTCTTCAGTTAGAGGTGTGACTCAGGCACAAATAGCTCACCATTACCAAGGTGGTTTGAACCAGACGGTAGTAGGTAAGAGTCCAACATGGCTTAATACTGAAATATTCAGCCTTATTTGTTTGGGGGGGGTTATTTTAATAGGCAGAGGAGGAAAAAAAACCCTTCTGTAACTCTGGAATTTGTACTCTTCTAGTCAGGAGCAACAAGGTAAAAGCTGAATGTGGCTTTTTCTGCATTATGCCCATGGTCAAAACACTTGCTCAGGTTTCCCTACCCTGCAGCAGGATGGAGCCTCTTCAGCCTCCTCTTGTTGGTGGTACAACCTGCACCAAGTGGATGGGTGGGAAGCAGATGGGTGCCCAGGCTCCTCCGAGGTGCGTGTGAATCCTTCTGCTGTGATACGCAATAAAGGCAAACTCTAAAGACAGAATAGTTCTTTCAGCGTGGACAGATCTACAACTCCAGTTGATGATCATGTTGCTGGATTAACTTGGCCTTGGCTAAACAAAGGAATCATTCAGCCAGGGGAGAATGACCCAGTTACAGGCTGGAAACAGAGTTATTTTTGTTTTTTAAACTAAAAGAAAAAACTGGAACCTTTTTGACTTAAGGGGATCGAAGTATTTGATGAATGGACCTTGCAATTCGGCTCCTCCCTACCCAGGCAGATGCTGACCCTGTCCCTTCCTGCTGGTTACTGACCTCTCATTCCTCATCTCTCTCCACGGAGCCTCCCAAGTACACACCGTATGTTGACTCAGCCACCGGCCTCCCCACCCCGAAACAGCCTCGCCTGTCAGGAGCAGTCAGAGCAGTGTCCTCCTTCCCTCCCAGACCTGCAACCTGCCACGACCTGGGATTTGTCTGATGGATGCCTCTTTGCAGAAACCTTTAGGAAAACCTCAAGGAGGGGAAAAGGAAGGGAAGGCAAAGTGCCTTTCAAATTTCCAATTCTTTTTATTACCAACTGATTTCTGTCCACTTAATAACTTTCTGGCTATTGTATCTCTTGTGCTGTGTAAAATTAAAGCCACTAAGACCATGCCACAGATCCACAGTATCCCAATGGAGCATAACAGAGCAAGGCAGAGTCCTGCCTGGTTGTACTGGGCACCATCTGAAACAGGGAACCTCAATTCCAGTATCAGGTGTTGAAGAATAATTTCGATGTAGAGTTTGAGTGCATTAGCTCTCTGAAGCTGGGAGCTGAAATGGTTTCAGAGGTCTGTTTGAAGTGGTATCACACCCTTCTCAGGCTGAAGGAGGCTTTTAATGGCTCAGGTTACTAGTCACATTTAGAAAACATTTGGAAAACACTTGTAAAATCAGCAAACACACGCTGCTCTTTCTAGAGCTGCAGTTTTAACTCCCAACTGCAGGAGCAGATGTGGGTTCAGCCTTGGGCACTTGCCTTCTTCCAGTAACAGGCTGGGGTGACACTGGCATGAGTGAGGTGCCGGTCAAACTTGCATTACCTTTCCATCATAGTCACACTGCAATCGTTTCCATCATAGTCACACTGCAATCGTTTCCTGTCATGGGTCAATGTTGTTTGTTATGTAACTTTTAGAACTTCCAGTTAGGGGTTAAATGGTTTTTCTTCTTCATGTTAGATGCATGAAGCTTCTTAATTCTATTCTATAAAGGAACTTTCAAACCTTTCTGTGCAGGCTCCCTTACATAAAGACGTGTTACCGAATACTGAATTTTTCACACTTACCTGCACAGTGATTCGAATCTCAACCTGAAATGACAATCTGAAATCCTAAAGCATTTAAGATACATATTCATCCAAAACTTGTATAACAGTAATAATATATATATCACATATATATATATAATATATATCTTATTTTAGCCTACTAATTCCAAGCAGTGTGTGCCTTAGGGCAAGTTGCTCCAGACTAGGTTGTAGCAAAGCCACCACTGATTTCAGCAGAGCCAGATTTTCACCTCTAAGGAAGGTGAAGAACCCCAGTCCAGTGAATGTGCACTTAGTCGCCCTGAATCTTTGATGGAGTTTCCTAATTATCTCTGTCGAATTTTGGTTAATGTTTTATGAACTCACTCTTCTTTCTCCCTCCTGCAGCTGACTCAAGATGACGACAGCCGCACCACTGGTCAGTAACACCCAGCTCTCAGTAAACGTGACCACAAAGTCTCAAGAACAAAGTCTCTATCAAAGTAAGAAAAGCACTGGGGAGGCGGCTGTGTTTGCTTTTTTTTAAGTGGACCTTGAACTTCACAAACTTCAAACTGTACAATGACAACTTTGTACATAAGGCTTCTTTCCCTTTCTGCTTCCCTGCCAGGCTCTGGAGCCATAGTTGCTGCCATCGTAGTAGGAGTGATTATCATTTTTACAGTGGTTCTGCTCATACTGAAAACATACAACAGGTATGTGCCAAGCTCTGTACTTCACTAAGGTGAGAAAGGATGAACCAAGGTCACTGCTGAGTGTGCTTTCACCTAACGGACCATTTCAGTATTGGTTGCTGTAAGTTTCCAGATGCTAACCCAACTTGACTGAAGTCCCTGACTCTTCCTGCTGCTGTTCTGTGACTGAAGTGCTGGGAAGCAGGAGAAGATTCTTGATGGAGGGTGTTAGATGGAAGCTGTTCCTAGAGGTCTCTGTTGACACACAGGAGCATTCTGGTGTGCACCCTGGCTGCCAGAGGAGCTTGATTTTACACTTTTCAGGTTGCTGGCTTACACTTACATGCTCTAGGAACCCTGAGTTGCCATTTAGTATCTTTGGGATGAAATCCTGTCTTGTGTTGACTTTTAAGAAGCTGTTTGATGTAACCTGCTTCCACAGCAGTCTTCCCAAGACTTATCAGCTCTAGTGACAATTTCATTTTTGCCTTTACAGACGCATGAGAGTGAAACGGGAGCTGGAGCCCAAACCCACCAAAGCAACAATGCCACCTGCATTAGGGCAGCCCAGCCACAGCCTGCCTCAGCATCCCACAGTGACCTTCATACCTGTGGATATCCACATGCAGAACAGGTAACTGGGAATACTCGTCCTCCCCGTGAGAGCAGAGTGGTGGAACTCTCATTTATGAGGATCTGGGACTCCTCAGCAAAGTGAATCTGCATTTGGAGCTGTTACTGTGTCTACAGATTGTAATTAATCCCACTTCCTGTATTTGGGAGGAGAAATAAAGGGTCTGGATGGTTTCCCTGTGACTGAAATCAGCTGTTGGAGGCATGTGAATCACCAGCAACGCAGTGAGCTGCCTCACAGAGCTCTGGGCATGAGGGACCAAACATACCAAGCCTGCCTGCAGGAGGAGAAGATGGTCACTTGTCTTCTGTGGAGCTTTTTGTGTTTTACAGAGGTTGATGATAAATGGGAAGAAACCTTTGGACATGAACCTGGGTTAGATGATTTATGTGAAGTGGGTTTGTAGCCTCAGTTATCCATGATGGATGGTACAGGAAGTATCAAACCTGTATTTATCTTTACTCACTTTCTCTAACAGCCATGTATGTACAGTTTGACATAAAAAAGGGACTTTTTATTTTCAAGTATTTAAAACCATTTTTCTGCTGTTGGTAACCTCTCCCTTTCCAAATGGACTCGGTGTCTCGGTGTTTCACACCAGGAATTGCTTTTGGTTCACTATCAAATGTTTTATTGTACACAAACCCTTTAACTGAAGAACTGAACACAGAAAGGCAGTGAAAGCACCACGGCTTCATCTCCACAACTCATGTCCTGAGGCGCTTCGTTCTCCAACACAGACCAGACTTGAACTATTTTTAGGTTTTTTTTCTTGTAGAAAATAACTGCCAGTGATGTTGTTTTGCAAGTGTGATGACTGTGGGTGTGCAGTAATGCAACAAAGGCATTCCCAAGGACCTTCACAGCCCACAGAGTGCCAACACACAGCAGCATTGTCAGATGTGGAGCGGCGATGGTCCCAAGCAGCCCTGAAGCGCTGACCGGACAGGCAGGGAGGATGCGAAGAAGCTGAAGTGGGGCATTTTACCTCTTTTTTGGTAGCTGTAGAGAAAGGAGTTACCATTTTCTAACAGAATCTATCCCCAAGAGCTACCAATGTGGGGCTGACCTCGAACAGGTCATTGTTACTAACTGGTGTTTTTGTGCAGAAACTGAATTCAATTACTTTGCTTCTTGGTTTTGGTATGAAACTGGAGCACAGTCTGAATTCCAAACTAAATATTAAGACAGCTGTTTGTTGTAAATATTTCACTTGTCTAGTTCTCTAACTTGGAGTCGGCCTCCTCCTTCTGTCTGTGGGCACCTGAGGATGTTTCCTGAGCATGTTTCACTTATCAAAGTCAAGACCTTTAGGAAACATAAGCCCCATCTTAGAGGTATTTTTAACGTTACCAGCCAGAGCTACTTCTAGCAAATTTTGGTTACTTTCCACTGACAGAATTTAAGCACAGTGAACCTCGTTTTTTGCTTCGCTGCAGCAGAATAAGCAGTGCTACAGCAATTCTGGACTGGTAGAATTACTTATAATAATAATTGGCAGCATTACTGCTTTGGCCACACGAGAGTGGCTCAATGGGAACAACTCAAAGCGTGCTGTTTTACCAGTGAAATTTGCCTCATCCTGGCACAGCCGGGGAGGCCCCACGGATCCATCCCCACTCCTGCCAGCAAAACCCAGAGCTTTGCTGACCGGGCAAAACCACCTCCTTAAGAAACAGAACTCACTGTGTTCCCACCACGCTGCCACTTAACGCTTGTGCAGCTTGTTGTGGATTTAACAGTTTCCAGTCACGGTCCCACACTGTCCTCATCCTACAGTAGTAACTGTTCCAGCCCCAGTTCCACCTGTCCTGTCCAGTTACACAGCTCCCACTTTCAAACCTGCCCGGAGCTGCTATCAGGTAAACCTGCTGCTTAGAAAACCCCAACAAGTTAACAAAGCACCTGAAAGCTGATACCAAATTGGTCTGTCAGAGACATCTGAGACTCTGGAAGCCTTTGGAAGAGAACAGGCAAGGCAAGTGGAACGCTCACTTGTGATTCACACAAACTCATTAGAGATGGTCCACAAAGCTCTGCAAGCTAAAGCAAAGCTGATCAGTTAACGGCACCAAAGTGCCTTTCTGCTTGGCACTTCGCTCAAGGGGTTTTGGCAGTGCTGGGGTAATGTTTGGACTTCATCTGAAAGGTCTTTTCCAACCGAGTTGATTCTATGATATACAGGCGTTCCAGAGCCCTCCTGTGTGCTCTGGTCAAGTATCTCTCTTTACAGCACCCCGGCAGGGCTGTATTCAGCAGTGACAATGACAACAGTCGGCCATATAAACGATCACTGACCGTTTTTCTACGGGCACAGTCGGCAGTTGCCTGCGCCGGGTCGTGCAAGAATCAGCATGGGCTTCCTTCTCTCTTCTCACATGGAAGCCCTCCCGCAGCCCCGCTCTGCCGGGATGGACCCGAGCCCACGGGTGAAGCGCTCCCGTCTCGCTGCTGGGGTCACCCAAAGCTCCGGGCCGAGCCCGCAGCTCCACCTCGCGTCCGCTCTGGCTGCCGCCCGCCTCTTCCTGCACAACCCAGCTCCGGCTGCACGGCGGTACCCGCTCTGAGCGCCGGGCGCGCTGCTCCGCGGCTCTTCCCCGTGTCCCGCAGGCAGCCGATTGCCGGGAGCCATGCGCCGTGCAACGCCATTCCATAGCGAGAAAAGCAGCGTTTCCCGTTCAGTCGTACGAGCCTATTTCACACAACCCCCCCAGGCCGTTACTGTGGACAAACCTTCATTAACTCACTATTAATTACTATTAATTACCTATTTAACCCCCGGGGCGGGGGGCCCCGGTATGCGCTGCCTCACGACCGCCCCCCCTCTCCTCCCCCCCCCCGCCGTTACCCTCCGCGCGTGCGCCGCAGGCCGCGGGGTCACCTGACATCTCGCGAGAGGAAGGCTCACATCTTCCCCCTCCCCCCCCCCGCGGAAGGACACTCCGCACCCGCCCCTTCACCCGGGCGGAACGTCGCTCTTTCTGATTGGCCGACCGCCGCGCGCGCGCCGGCCCCCCGCGGCCCTGGGAGCCAATCGGGAGGCGCGGAGAGCCCCTGCGGAGCTCCCGGCCCCGCCCCCTCGCTCCTCTCCTCCCCCCTCCTCCCCCCCCACCGCTCCCAGAGCGCCGAGCGCGCGGCGCGCGGGGCACGCCGGGACGGGCAGCGCGCGCGGCCGGAGGAGGCGGAGGAGCCAAGATGGACGCGGGGTTCTTCCGCGTAAGTGCCGGGGCGGGCGGGGAGCGGCGGGGCCGGCCCCGGTGGGGCGGGTGCGGCGGAGCCGGGCCTGGGCCGCTGCGGGCCCCGCCGCCGCGGGCGAAGCCGTAGGCGCCGCGCTCCGCCGATGGAGCGGATCCGTGCCCCCGCCCCCGCCCTGCGCAGGCTCCTGTGAGGAGCCGCCGCGAAGAAAATGGCGGCGGGAGGAGGCCGGGGCGGCCCGGCCCAGCCGCGGGGTTGCGGGGACCGGCGCAGGGGGGACTCGTGCGCTCCAGGCCGGGCTCGCCGGCGCGGGCGGCTGCTCTGTGCGCGGCGGGGACGCCTGCGCCCGTAGCGCGGCCTCTGCCGAGGGCCCCGGCGCGGCCTGGCACCGCCGGGTCTTGGCGCTGGGCCCCAGGGCGGGTTCCCCGCGGGAGGAATTGAGGATCCCGCGGGCCTGGCCTGGGCGGGCGTGTGTCGCAGTCCGGGCGCAGCGTGACGGTCCTTACACGCGGGGCAGGTGGGAGGCCAGGCCGGAGTGGGTGCGGAGCGACCCTGCGTTTGCACTGAAGTGCGCTTTGGTGTCCCCGTTCCGAGCAAATAAACCAAACTGCCCTTGGTTTAGAGTGGAGCTTTAAGCTGTGACACGAAGGTTATGTGTATTCGAAGCAGAAAGAAGTTGCTCTTTAGGCTGGTATTTATTTTCTTTTATAATAATTATTTTTTTTCTTTTCTTACAGCTCTGCTGTATTTCCTGCAGAGACTCTTAACCCGTAGCCTGCCCAGGGTATCTTCCTTTTCGGCCTTTTATTCCATTAATAGAATGATCCAATTTTTGGGGGGTTTCTTGATAATTTTAAAAACCAGTTTAATTCTGCGAGATTCAGTCACCTGTTCAGCCCCATTTTTATTATTTTTCTTGTAGCTGGGGTGCTTTTGAGACATGAGGGCACACAGAACCCTCCACTTAATTCCGTTTTCTGTCAATGAATAGAAAAAAAATCACTAAGTTAAAGCTACACTTGTTCTGTCAAATGCAGTTGTGAAAGAGTGTACAGGTGAAGTAGTTGTAATTGATGGCAGAATGACTGGGACTGGAAACACAGTGTTTGAAATCTAATGTTCTTTTAAACTGGGCTGTGGAAGGTGACTGTATGAATCCAATGATATGGCCCTGATAGGGTGCTGTAAATAGTGCCCTGGTCTGGGTTCAGGAGAAACCCAGGTTCTTGTGGGAACTGCAGAAGTGCAGCAGAGCAGCAGTTTGGACTCACCTTATCAAGTAAACTGCTCTTAATCCTTTCCGTCTTCACACTGCTGTAAAGTTGTCAGTGCAGATGGCTATGGCTCTGCCTTGAAATGCCTATGATAGAGTGCTCTGCCTCTTGTTTGGTTCACCTTCCTGCTTGCCAAGTGTTGTAAATGGGCTGGGAAAGCTTCAGTCCTTTCAATTTCATTTCTGGGTTGTGAAAGAGAAGTAAAGAAACAAATAAAGTACATTAAATTGCTGAGTGTTGTGACAAGTATTGTTTGTGTGTTGCTAATGTGTAAGCCACACAGCAGATTGCAAGTATTACAAAGAGTTTTAAACAGACTTGATCCTGGTAAGTGCCTGTGCCACAATCAGTCTTTAGGATTCCTGTGTTCCAGAACAGCAAATGGGAGTGTTAATAGCTTGTTCCCTTTCAGTATCTGATGACTTTGTAGCATGTGACATTGCTAATACAAGGTGCTTTTGATCCAGGAAAGTGATTGGCTTACTTTAGGATTTGAGCTTTTCCTTACAGTCTTTTGGTTCCTCAGCAGCTTATAGTATTGCTGGTACTCAGCCCCTTCTTCCATGCACAGGAAATTGCAGGTATTAAATTTCTGTTTTCCATCAGCCAGGCTGGTTTCCTTAATAAACTTCGCATGAAGTGTGAACTATGCCTTTGTTCTGAACCATTAACAGGTCGTTGGTATTTGGATGCTGTTCTTTACATCCTCCTCTTCATG